>JAUPFN010000012.1:8185765-10748265 GCA_036924255.1 Apodemia mormo
ATATACATATATACATATATATACACATATATATATATATACATATATATATATATATATATATATATATATATATATATATATATATATATATATATATACATATATACATATATATACACATATATATATATATACATATATATATATATATATATATACATATATATATATATATATATATATATATATATATATATATATATATATATATATATATATATATATATATATATCACGGGACAAATTACACTTACTGATCTAACCCCAAAGTAAGCAAATTATTAGCTTGTGTTATGGGTGTTAGTCAACGATACTAATACATAGAAATACATATATAAATACTTTTAAATACATAATAAACACCCACACCCAGAAATACAAACATCTATGCTTATCACATAAATGCTTGTCCCTGTCCTCCCCGGGATCGAACCCGAGCCCCGTCGATTGCGTAGTCAGGGTCTCTAACCACTCGACCAACGGGGCGGTCAAAATATAGCTAGTTATAGTAAGAAATGTTAAAGTGGTGGTACCAAACCTAGGCAAGACATTGCAGAACTCTACTACCTGGTAGTCACGATGGCACTAATGTTTAGCCATCGTTATCATTTTAATTCTTGGCAGAATATCAGAAGACGTATTCTTCAAAAGGGGACGGATAACATATTTCTTGTTATTGTAGGTACACGCCACACGGGTATTGAAAGCGCTTACACAGACCTTGTAGAAAGGATGTATTCTAGTCACTGTGGTGTAAGTTAATAAATAAGGTTAGAAATAATCTTCACATAACCTATATTGCGTCATATATATAAATTACGCAGGTCAACAAAAAAATTTTTTTTTTCTGAGTCTGTTATTTAGTGACCATTTTCTGATTATATACATCGAATAGTAAACCGAAACGCTATTAACAATCAATAAACTTTGCTTTTGTACTTTGGGGCCTCATACAAGAAAGTTTTGATTTTCACAAAGGAAATACCAATACTATTCATTTTCTAAAGCTTTTTTGTATTCTTTTTTGTATTCTTTTTGTATTTTTGTGTTTAGTTATGCCGTATTTTATAATTAAATTAATAAAAATGTATAATTGATAACTTGTTTTCCTTTTAAATATAATTGAAATTTAAAAATAGAGCTTTTCCATAAAATTTGAATTTTCGTGCTGGTAGCTACAAAAGCAAACTTTATTAGATAAAAATATTTTTTCATTCTTTAGTTAGGCATAAGTAATCAGAATCAGAGGTACAGAACTCAGACTCAAAATTCATGTTGACCTGTGTTATAAGTTACATAAGTGGTATAACGTACGGTAGCGCGTGGAAGACTGGCATCCCACGATGATGTTGCCTCCAAGGTCTACATCATGCGCTGTCTATACCCATGTCCACACAATCTTAATAATAACAGCACACTTAAACGTTTAAATATTTAACGGTAACGCGAAAATCTTGTGTGTGTAATTGCGACCATATACGATCATCCCTGGTGCGACCCTTACTCCCTATAATCTATACATATAATAAAATCGTAGGAAAGTCAAAACTGTACATTGAATATTTTTTTTAAAGAATACTTGGGGTGTGATCTACAATCGATATCGAAGACAAAAATATAGTTTTTAGAATTTTTGTCTGTTTATCTGTATGTATGTCCGGGGTAAACTCGAAAAGTACTGCATGGATTTACTTCAAATTTTGCATGAGTATTATTAACAGGTCGGGTCAACATATAGGCTACATATTATCACGCTACCACCTACGGGGCAGGAGCTGTGCGGAGTAAACGAAGTCCGCGCGGATGAAGTCGCGAGCAACAGCTAATACAATTAATTTTATACCATTAACCAATACCTTTACTTAGGAACATAATATAAATAACCCTTTCCATGTCTAAAACTTTATGTAAACATTGACAAACTAAATCAATACTTGCGTTAAAATTACGGAAACGAATGGTTGTTGCTGAAATTACGAATTCGAATATATGATAAACTAGCTGCACAGCATGCAGCTCGCTGCATTATAAAAGTTTTTGGCGAATCCCGCGGGATCACCTTATTTTTCCGGGACAAAAATAGTCTATGTACTGTTCCAGGTCAACACCTATCTGTGTGCCAAATTTCATTTAAATCCGTTCAGTGGTTTTTGCGTGATTGAGTAACAAACATCCATCCAAACATCCAATCTTTCGCATTTATAATATTAAATAATATAGATAGATATAGGTAGATGAATTCATGCTATCTCGGTCTTCACTATCTGAGCCATAGTATGCCTGTGATGAAAACCAACTAAAGCCTCACCAGAAAATGGCGAACATATCGATGGTGCGAAAGTGCGAACACTTCACAATCGAAGATGCAAATTCAATTTGTACAAATTTCCAAATTCTGATTCGTCAGATACAAATACGATTGCAATGAAACATACGGGAGATTTTTTGAATAACTTTTTGTAAACGGTCCAAGATGCATGAAACGAACAAAAGCTAAGTACATATGACGTTAAACACATTTTTTATATTATTAGACAGCAAACAAGCAGATGGCTCTCTTGATGGAAAGAGTCCACCATCGCCTAGACACCAAAGATGTTAATGGTGCGTTGCTATCTGTGTGGCGGGATGGCAATGCCACATGCATTAGTCACGTTTGACACGTTCGTAATTAATATTATTAACGCAGTAAAACTGCAGCAAGAAAAGAGCATACTCCTTCTTAAAAAGCCGGCAACGCAGCTGCAAGACCTCTGGTGATGTGGCTGTCCATGGGCGGCGGTAATCACTTACCATCAGGTGAACCTCCTGCCCGTTTGCCCTTTTTTTCTATAAAAAAAAGCAACCTTCTTCTTCCGGAACCCTGCATCAAATCTTCACTAAATCAAAATGGGACCATTCAGCCGAATTGATAACCTCTTCCTCTTCAGAAGTCGGTTAAAAAGGAATATGTCTGGCTGAAGAGGCGCTTTAATAGTTAAAGAGATATAACTTAAAATAGTCAAGAAAAAACATTTTTGTGATATATGTATTTAAGTATTATAATTTTCCTTCACTGCATAGATAGATACATTAGTTTAGTCGGTATTCGATGCATTGATTGATGACATTGATTCATTAATTTTATCATTAAATAGGTATTTGGACAAAAATCGCTTTGCAATATATTTATTATCTTATTAGTTATATTTTTACTTTAAATATAAAACCTTAAACTTGTAATATAACGACGTGAAATAACCTGAGTGGCCTACTATATCTGGCAGCTACAGAAATATAGAACAAAATGAAGGTCAAGAACAGTTTTTTTTTTTATATTTAATAGATTCAGGCGTTACTTCGCGGAAATCCATAATTTAAAGAAGAAATTATGGTAATTAATTTGCAAATTTCCGCGAAATGTTATATGGAACTGAAATAAAAAAATCTGTGTAAAACGCATATTGACGAGTCAGGATATATATATGGGTCATTCCATGTCAAATCGACAAATTTTTTACCTGACCCCCTTTGATTTCGCTGAAAATTTTCTATCTTTTTCTGCCCCCCCCCCCCTCGAAAGTTATTTTTCTGAATTTTTTCAATTTTTTTTCACGACTCAAAAAAAGTTATGAATTTTTGAAAAAAAACCGCTCTTTTATTTTTAAATTGCCAGAACTTTTTCAAAAATTAACCGTTTAGGGAACTTTTTTTCGAAATTTTGGAACGAAGTTCTTTACGGCAGGCTTGGAGGGGATAGGGATTTTGCTGCGCGACCGAACTGAAAAAAATGTGATAGTAAAACCGTAAGAAAAATGCGTGGAATAAAAGCGTTAAATGAGACGTGCGCAGGCGCGACAGTCGCGTACACAAGCGAGTAGTGCCGTTTAGCCGAAGGAAGTTCGTTCCTACCTGGTGTTCCGCGACACCACATCATTTTTGTTTTTAAATGTAGTTTTCGAAAAAAAATATGAAAAAATTTTCAGAATCCCAGATATATGAAATATTTTAGTTTTTTTGAAAAAACCGTAATTTTCTCAAAGTCCGACCGTTTTTTTTTTTTTTTTTGCTCTAAAAATACTCTAATCCTGCAATGATCCCCGTTAATCAAAAGATGTGACGACAATCGCTTTTAATTTTTTTTCTTGATTATAAAAAAAAATGTTTAATTTTTGCTGATTTTATATAACTTTGTTATGAAATTTTTTTTGTTTCCTCGTGAAACCTCAAAAGTTGAAAAATAAAATTTTATTGGAGAATTTCAAGTGGTTATCGTCCAAGAAATTGTTATTTTTTAAAAAATATATTTTTTTTCTCTCAATGACGTTATTTTTTTACTCTTATGGACGTTTTTTTGGTACTGAAATATGACAACTTCAAAACCCATTGTGGGTTTAAAAGTTACCTCCAGTTGATACAATGTGATAATTTAAGAGCTATCGATTGTCGGTAAAAAAGATATCATCTACATTTCATTTAAATAATATGGAGGTTATGTTTTCAGAATAATTACATTGTCGTTGTGTTCATCGTGTCACGTAGACTTACTATTGCTAAATAAAGTACCTATTATTTATCATAAAGTGCTGTTAATTTATATTTTGTTAACGAGTGATTACAATGCCGAAGTTTTTTGATCGATGTTGCAATCCGTTTAATTTGGAGAAGCATAGAAAAAATATGATGACGAAAATGAATATTCGGTTCTCAACAATTGAAGTTTATAATTCGATGAAAGAAAAATTAGAAGATCGGTTCATAAATGCAAAAACAATACCAGCGACACAAAAAATCCATAAAATTTCACCATTGGAAAATTGTATGGTGCAAATTAAGATGTTTTCTTCTTTAGAAAAATATTTAAATCACAGTACGATGAAGACGAGAAGGGAATCATCCAGTAAAAAGAGATAATAAAAATAGGTGTAATGTTGAATTTTAGAATCAAGTATTATGTTAAATAAAAGATAATGTAATTTTAACACATACAAATAAATGTTTTTAATTTATTTAAAGACGTTAAGAGACGGTGAATTTATTTAAGAGTATGAAAAGTCCTTTTTTTACTTTTTTTAAAAAAATAACAATTTCTTGGACGATAATCACTTGAAATTCTCCAATAAAATTTTATTTTTCAACTTTTGAGGTTTCACGAAGAAATAAAAAAAATTTCATAACAAAGTTATATAAAATCAGCAAAAATTCAACAATTTTTTTTTATAATCAAGAAAGAAAAAAAATTAGAAGCGATTGTCGTCACATCTTTTGATTAACGGGGATCATTGCAGAATTAGTTGAAGTATATTTAGAGCAAAAACAAAAAAAAACGGTCGGACTTTGAGAAAATTACGTTTTTTTCAAAAAAACTAAAATATTTCATATATCTGGGATTCTGAAAAATTTTTCATATTTTATTTGAAAACTACATTTAAAAACAAAAATTCCGAAAAAAAAAGTTCCCAAACGGTCAATTTTTGAAAAAGTTCTGCCAATTTAAAAATAAAAGAGCGGTTTTTTTCAAAAATTCATAACTTTTTTGAGTCGGGAAAAAAATATGAAAAAATTCTGAAAAATAACTTTCGGGAGGTAGAAAAGATAGAAAATTTTCAGCGAAATCAAAGGGGGTCAGGTAAAAAATTTGTCGATTTGACATGGAATGACCCATAAAGTTCCTTGGCAGTTAAAATATGACAATGCAAGAATACTTTGTAACATCATGATTCTTATACATATTATTACTAAAGACTTTTCCAGTAGTAGCTAGAGAGCTGTTGTTGACCCGTCCAAAGCGTCTTTTAAAGATTTTTTTGAATATTTAAAGTGTACCGAAAGCCGCTAGTAGGTATGAATTACAGTGCCGTAAATTGCCGAATTTGCGAAAACGCAATTACCTCGAAATGCTTGTATTTCGAATCAATTACGTTGCTATCTGCAATAACAGCAAGTTAATCGCTAAACAACTCGTTACATAAATATGAAGTTGAGTAGGCCTCCGTCGACTCAGACCTTACCTGATAATCATGGATCGGAATAAGTAGTACCATTTGTCGGTATTGAGTATTCTTAGTATGAATACACCATTAAATCCCGCTATATAGAAATATAGGAGTATCGCGAACTTTGTTTCGCGATACTCCTATATTTTACCGGGACGATAAAGTGCCGCTAGCGGTACTCTAGTACTTATTATAAAAATCTCCTTTCATTTCTTATTCTGTACTCGGCGTTAAGATTTGAGCATTCAGCCTACTTCGTGACGCCATCACTTAAAAGTTTAAAATTTTGTTAAGCAAATAACTGAACATTTATTTAAATAGCAAAACTATTATAACCGATTGTTTTAGGCTTTATCTGTAACTTATTCTTTCACGTGTTTAACAAAATAAATATGTATTAAGCATTTATTACATGGACTATGAAAAAGAACAACTTTTTTGTTTTCTTTCACTATATGTTTTGTCTTTTAAAGTTACTAGCACTACAAATACAAAACAAATAGGTACAGAAGTCAATCTATATACAAAGAGTGCTCGAGCGACGCACACAAGGACACCTCTCACGGACACGATGTCTCGGAATGGTTATTTCTCTCGGAATGGTAATAAATGTAGTCGATATAATAAATGCTTAATATTTATCTTGTTATCAGCCGCGGACGGAATAGTGGCTCGAGCGCCACTGGCTTAACGGCTTAAACTGGCTTAAAGGTATATCAATTACATTAAAATAATTTAATTATTGGTTTACATTTCCGTTCTTCCTTTTTGATTATCAACAATAAATCAAACACCTAGATAATAATGCAACTACCAGTTTTTTGTGCATAAACGAAAGTTGATAACCCTACCACGACCGCCGAGTATGAGTATGAAAAGGACAGAACATACATGAGATTGACTTCTGTAACTATTTATTTTGTGCTAAGAACGCGTAACAAGATGAATAATGGATGAATATTAAAAAATTTATTACATGGACTAACGTCAAAACAATTAAATTTATTTGTGTTTTTAACAACAATACTACTAGAGACTTAGGCCTCAAACTGGATGTCGGCGATCTGCGGTGCGGTGGCGAGAGCGGCGCGATTTAGCGCTCTGATACATTGTCCGCGCCGCCGTCGCGCCGCTTTCATCCAGTTCACTTTTATAAGATTGCCGAGATCCAGTTTAATTCCAAAGGGCGCAAACTGATTTGAGCCAAGGTCAAAGGGCTCAAACTGGTTTGCGGCGAGGCGGCGAGAGCTGTGCGATCTAAAACATATATTATTGTAGAAGTAAACTGTATAACAGCGGCGCGACGGCGGCGCGGACGCGCGGAATGTATCAGAGCGCTAAATCGCGCCGCTCTCGCCGCCGCGCCGCAGATCGCCGTCCAGTTTGAGGCCTAAATGTAGCATATCGTCGATGAAGTAACAATACCTCCTAACTGTATAAATGTTAATTTTACAGGAGAGGAAAAAAAAAACGTTTGACATCTAGTCTTAAATGTGTTGATTTGAATATAAAGCTATTTCCACAAAGCTGTAACCTTTCTTCTGAAAATTGTTAAAAGATAAGAGAAAATTCTATAGATGCAAGATGAATTATGAAACTATTGCAATAAAAAAGTAAATTTGTTTAAAAATGTTAGTTAAGAGGTATTGTCAACGACGATATATATTTAAACAAGAAACGCTTCTCATTATAATTAATTCATTTCAAATTTGTGAAAACATAAAAATTCAACATATTTACCTAGGTCAATGACATACAATCTGTAAAATCATGGGAATAATTTTACTTTTGTTTATATAAACAAATACTGTCTTAATAAATTAATATCTTAACATTAAAATAATTTAAAATAACAACCATATCCAAAAAATCTAAGTTTAACTCGTCCCTTTTATTCCAATAGCTTCAGGGGCCATCCATAAATTACGTCACACGTTAAGGGGGGAGGGGGTCGACGAAGTGTGACATTGTGTGACAAGGGGTACGGAGGGGTCTCAAATTTTGTGACATCACGTTTCGATCGAATGACATCTTTATTCCAATGTAAAATTGTAAAATGTGACATCACACTAGGTAGGAGGGGGTCTTACAAATGTGACCAGCTGTGATAAGGACAGGAGAGGGGTCAAAAATTATGAAATTCGTATGACATAATTTATGGATGATCCCTTACAAGCATAACTTAGCAATTAACTACTGTGCTATCAAATAGCCTAAAGCCGCATCACAATATTATCACATCAAATTAAAAAGTGCTAGCCTCAGTTCTACTATTTAATATAGTAAATCTTCTAGAAACTCTACAATAATATCTACAATAGTTCCAGGAGAATTGAGTTGTACGTGATGGGTGCCTTCTACTTCTACGTAATTTACATACGTATTCTCTTTCAACTTTTCAATCACTTCTAAATAATAATCTAGTCTTTCCCATTTCTGTCCAGGAATAGCCCTTATATTTAACACTTTGCATCGTATCTGTGCTGCGTATTCTAAAGCTGTCTCAATCGACATCATGGCTAAGCCAGCAACTTTTAATTTTGGGTCTCGTCTAAAGTAAAATCCTTCTTTTTTCAAATGCGCCGGGGTTCGAGATATACCTCTTCTTAATAGCACTTTACAATCTTCTTCTGTTATTGACCCTTTATACGCATTACAGGTTATTTCAATCATTCGCTCGTAAGTATACGAAGGTATTTGGTCTTCTGGTAAGTTTTCATAATCTAAATTTTTTTCAATTATTGCTGAAGTAGCTGCCACTAGGTGAGACGGTGGACGGACTGCAGGACTTGCAATATCTATACAAATGATACGATCTACTTCTTTGGGAAAAGAAGCAGCGTACATGAAACTCAGTGCTCCACCGAGGGAATGCCCCATTAAACTAATCTTTCCCCATTTGAAGTGTTTCACTATTCTACGTATTAGAACTATGCCATCCCAAAACACGTAGTACATCATACCAGTCGGGTAGTGCGACGACATGCCATGACCAGGTAGGTCTATGCATAAAACCGCTGTGGTTGTTGGGAACAGCGGGATGAGTTTATCCCATGTGCCAGCGTTGTCCTGCCAGCCGTGTATGGCTATCAGTGGCTGTTTGTCTCGAGGTCCCCACCAGCGGCCAGCCACATGACCCCAAGGCACTGGTATCTCTATTTCTTCAACTTTAACTCCAGGCGGCAATTCTGGAATAATTTAAAGTAACGCTTTAAATTGTAATTGTTTGGGTAGACTCAATAAAGGAGATGGAATTCGGTACTCCGTAATCATAAGCAAGTTATACAATATTTTCTCTGTATGGATATTTTTACCGGTGTGCTATGAAACTTCGATAAAACGGAAAGTGAGCCGGAGATACCAAAAGGTTATAAAAATGGAGCTAAACGTGTCAATACTATCCTGACTACAAGGTGGTAGTGTTTAACAACGTATCGCCTCAGTTCGATACCAGTATTACCTTTTCCTGCCGCAATAACGTCAGTGATTGTCACTGTCGTGTAGCGCGCTCCATACATTTACGCATGTGATATTACGTCCCTGCTACACGGATGACAACGCACCATTTCGTGAATATAGGCGATGATTTTCTCAATCCATTAGAATAGCCATCCGAATATTTGTCACCGTATGACATAAAAAATATCATAACCTAGAGCCTCTTCCACAATAGTGTAGGAATGTAGATGCATTTCATTAAGTAACCATATTTATCGATCGGCATATCTTTAGGGTTTAGAAATTATCTATCTACTAGCTTTTATCCGTGGCATCGCTTGCGTTGGCGTATTTAAATAACTGTCAAAGTCATAATTTTTATCATTAGAAAGTAAGTAAAATAATATGACATTGTTTTTGTTATTACTTGACTGGGACCATTAAAATTTAAAATTCCAAAATTGAGCTTAGTTAAGGACGTGCCCAAGGAGCAGTCGTGCTCAACTTTCAAGACGGGTCTCCCTATGTAAACTACTAAATATGAATAAAATTTAACAAAGTTGAGACTATATTTTATATTTTAAATTAAATAAATAAGTATTTGTTGTGTTTGATAATTAATTATTGATAATAAATACCAATAATCTACTTGTGTCGTTTGTGTTACTTTTTTTTACGGTAACTCTTATCTATATCCATACCAATATTATAAATGTGAAAGTCTGTCTGTCTATTGCGCTTTCACAGCTAAACCGTTAGACCGATTTTCCTGAAATTTGGCATGGAAATAGTTCAATATCCAGGGTCAAACATGGGCTAAATTTTTTTTCAAAAATCAGCCCCTGAAAGGAACAGGTATTTCGATGCCAGTTACTTTCACTTAATGGGATAATAGAAAAAAATATATAACAGAATAAGCGCTGTTTTATTTGTGAACACGTTTGTCTGCAAAAATTCGACCCTAACAGATTTGCGAATTTTAAAAATTTAAATTTCAACGAGATTTTTTTATGAAAAGCTTTACTTACATCAATAATATTTTTTTGTCTTATTTTCTTCGGGAAAATTAAAAAAAATAATAGAAACCGTTAGAGGGTAGAAACTGAAAAAAACAGGCGAGAGGTCCTTTAGAAAAATTATTTTTCAATTTATTTGTTTGATAAAAAGAAATTCAACTTTTTAAATTTTTTTAATGTCTCCAGAATGCTCCATTGTCAAAAAAAATAACTCGATTTTTTCTGACCGCTGCAACTGCCTTAGTTTCAAATCTCATTTTTAAAAAATCAACAAAAAATATCGGTATACCCCCGCGGATTTCGTTTTTTTGAATTTTTTGTATTGTTTCTAGCCTAAACTGACAGACAGACTGGCAAATACACACACGCGTGCCCGCGCGTATGTGTAAGAAGCGTAAGCCCGACCGAGCAACCTTTACGTGGCACGCTTTGGGTAACGCTAATGCCGGCGGTAAGACAGCAGTCGAAAACAATCAATTCAAAAAAAAATTTTTGCAATTTCTTTAAAAATTAATCATTAATTTTTTTTTAATTTTAAAAATTAATCAAAGAAGTTATTGAAAAACCGAATAAAAATCGAGAAATTGCTCAATATGATGATTTTTGCAAAAACAGAATTTGAAGCTTCGGGGCACTATAAAAAAGTAGCAGCGCTTTGAGTTATTCAGGGATTTTAGGTGACACTTCAAGGTTGGAAAATTGCCGAATATATCCTCCATTCATCTATTTTATCCAAAGTTACACCAAGTTATTCAAATATCCTTAATTGAATGTCAAAGTTAAAAAGTACTTTTTTGCTTTAACTGACGATAACTCCGCGGCTAATCATGTACAGGCTTCTTGATTACATTAAATTAAAGGGCATTACATTTTCTAAAAGAGCTTTCGAAAGAAACAATGGAAATTTTTTTTTGGAGTTCGTGCACCTTTTTATAGACGAGAAAAAATTTGGAAAATAATTTTCTTAATAGTTTTCTTAGGATTTCTCCAGACCCAAACATGATAAAAAATTCAAACATGATAAAAAGGCACTTGGAGATTCAATTTGCTTTTTTTACTGTACGATCATTTTCCGCGGAGTTTAACTCCTAGCTCATTGAAAAACACCCAAAAATAGTTTTTTTTATATACTGTAATTATTGTGACTAGTGTATATTGCCACTAATATTAATGACATGAGCAGACGCTAATGCTACATTTTATCTCAATTTATCGGGATCAGTTCTTAGCTTGCATAGGCGTATACGCGGAAAATGGCAACTGAAACAATTTCTTTACATTTATTCTAAAACGGGCAGAAGTATCACACACTAACGACATAATTTGGATAAGGATTTTTCTACTATGTCCTATTCCACATTGTGACCGTGTAGAATTCAGGGAATGGATTCTGTATTAATATAGCGGTTAATATTGTTTCTTCTATCGATTAAATTCCGCTAATTGATTAACCGGTTAAACAAGTCAGCAGTTCGTTTCCTTTTAAAATGATAATAATGATTACCGGTAAATGAGAACACCCAAATAGGTACTCCAATTTATTTTATTCCGAATTTCTATGTTCCAATGACGCCGGCGGGCGCCGAGCGTAAGATCCCCTCTATTTCTGGTGCTATTAAACTATAAGGTGAGGTTAGGTTAAAACAGTAACCACTGCGGTAAGGTCAGAGAGCGAAGCGAGCCTACCGCGGCAGCAGGCGCCGAGCGCCTTCGGAATCTTTCTAAATTTGTTAAATTCGGAAATTTGTCTAATTCGGAATTCTAATTAATCGGTACTTTAATAATCCGAATTTGTGTTTTTGATGTTTCGTTTTCGATGTTTTGTTTTGAGAAGCACGCACTCGTTCCATTGAAAATTATTCACTGCTAGTCGTATGTATTGTTTTAGGGATTCCAAATTATCATGACATTTACAGCTAGCCATACTCTCTAAAACTGACCATAAATCATAATCCAGCGGATTATGATCGAGATTAGATGACATCCAGTCTTCAGCTCTGATGAAGTCCGGACGTTGTTTTCTAAACAAGATTGGGTGGATCGAGCTTTATGACTCGGTGTCGAGTCTTGCTGAAAGGACCATTCTTGGTTATTGAACATGGTGTTTGTTAAGGGGTTAACTACCTTCTCAAGAATGATATCTTGATACACTTGCACCGATGTTTTGATACCTTTTTCACAAAATATGGCTCAGTCACCCCTTCATAGCTAATTGAAGTTGGATAATGCCCACGCTGTACTCTGTTAACTAATTAAGAAGCTTCCTTCCTTAGAACTTTGAGCATTAATCCGATCATTTTGTTTGTTAAAATATTGCTCAATTGCAAAAAGAATCTTATCCGTAAACCCTATTCTTTTTTAAATTATCAGTTAAGAAATGACCAGTGCATCTCTTATAGGCTGCAATTCATAAGTCATCTTTTAAAATATGCGATATGATTCTAGGTGCTATCTTCATCTCCCGTGATATAATCTTTTGCTTTCAGACAGGATTTCGCTTTTTCGTACGAACACTACGCGAACGGCCAGATCTTTTTCTGTCACAAACAGAGTAGGTTTGAAACACATCTTTGGTGTCTATAGGTGATGGTTGACTCTTTCCATCAGGAGACCAATTTGCTTGTTTGCTATCTTATGATATAAAAAAAGGTTTCATTGTGCCTATCAATAGCCCCGTACATAAACATTTGACTAATACCAAGCTTATGGAGAATTTTAAAAATTTTATTTAGCTCCATACCTATTTCGTGAAATACAATCACAGTGATTCGGTTCTCTTCATCACCCCACTCCATTTTAATATCAAAGAATATTTTACAATGTATTTATGGAACGGAACTAAAGTAGGAACTTCTATTCTTATTTTAGTGTCACAAACAGATTTTATCTTTGAGTCATTTTGTATTAATTGTATAGTTTTTTTCCACACTTACAACGTGATTAAAAAATTAATACTTTATTAATTTAAATATTATTGTTTTAACTCAAATTTAATGGAATATATTAAATTAGATATTTTAGACAAATTTAATGAGAAACATAATATACCTAAGTATAGACTTTTTTCTACAAAAGTGTCAAAACTCAAAACAACTATTTTTCTAAATTACTATTTAACTTTTATAATATAAATTTAAAATATTGTAATAACTTATTTTGGAAGGCACATAATATGGGCATCGCGACAAATACGAAGGAGCGATGTATATCTGTGAAGTTTTGTCCATAAATAATTAATATTCTGGAATGCAATTTGTAAATCGAATGATATGTAGACACAACTAATTAAGATGCTAACATGGAACAATACTTCAAGAACGCACAAAAGCTAATTGGAATGTGTCTAATAATAACCATAATTGCCAGTAATCGATCAGTCATGAGATTTCTACCGTTATTTATACAAACATTGTAGTTTTTAGCATATGGAGATATGCTAAATTTCATACTTACTCTGAAATTGCGCAATAATCCGAAGTTCTTATTCACGTATTTTCTCTAGGTTATATCCACCCGTCCGCTTCACGGGGTGTAAATTCATTAACAATAAAAAAAACTATTATATGGCTTATTATTAACGCAATTACGTGTTCTTACCGTATATCAATTTTCATCAAGACCCATCAAGCCGTTCTAATAACAGGACATACAAACAGACAAAAATCCTATGGCACATCATTTACGCAGTCACGTGTTTTAATGCACATTCATTTTCACCAGAAATGTCAAGTCACATACTCACAAGTCACAAGGGACATACCGACAAAATTGAAAAGTAAAATTGAGGTTACATAAAAAATATCACAAAATTTAAAAAATATTGAATGAACAGACGGTATAGGTCTATATGTATGGTACTAGCTGACTCGCGCAGCTTTGTCCGCGAGTAGAGTAACATAACGATATAGTTTTTTATAAAAACTTACAAACTTTCATCCTTAACGAATATAGCACTTCCCAAAAATTTTGTCACGTTGAAGAACGATGGCGTTGAACTCCAGCATAACATTTATAAAATTGGATGGAAATTAGAATTTTATAAATTTAAAATTGGAATATCGAAGATTTTTGAGGTTACCCAGCCAGTAAAATTATAGACAGTGGTCCCAGGAATAAACTTTTTTTTATAATTTTTTATAATTTTTATAACAAGCTTAGATTTTGTGAACAGCTTCGTTTTGACGAACCATCCATCTTGTCTTCTTCGAAAAATCTCGTATCGTGTAACTAATAAAACAGATAAAAAAGAAGACTTTAGAGGGTCGGACTAAGAAATGTTTCCACAATACATGTAGGACAAAGTAGCCCTTGAATTATAATAATAATTAACGAGCCGTTGTGAGAAAATTAGGTTGTTTTTAAATTAATTAATATCAATTTTAAAATCTCAAAATTCCGAATTATTAGAATGGAGGACTCGTCAGAAAAACCATCGAATATGTAGGACAAAGGTGCTTTCATAAAATAATCAAGCGATTAAAGTATAAAAATAATTATTGTTATTAATCAGTATTTTCCCTACACCAAATTAAAATGTTCGAAGTTCGAAGAAAATAGAAAACATGGTTGTCTCGTCAAAACGAAGCTGCTCACAAAAATTCAGCTTATTAATCAAAAAAAAAGCTTGGGACCTTCCTGGGACCACGGTCTATTACAGTTGGATGTCCGAGACCGTTGTCGGAAACAACGATATTGACAACAGGTGACATTAAGGCGAGGCATCGCGACAAACGGGAAAAAACTGGTTTGTTAAATCACGTTTTTTGTATTGATTGTTAAATAACAATGTTACGAAAATTACACGATATACCTGAAGATATTATCCAAAGAATGCGCTAACTCATTACATGATAGAATGTACTTTACTCGATCACATAAAGTTCCGAAAACAAGTTAAAAAATCTCTAAAACAAATAATTTGTTAATAATATTTCTAATCTTCCACATGATTTTTATATGGTGATATTTAGTTATAAATACAAAAAAGTATGTGCTAAATTTTAGTTTTCAGCTGATGTCCTATATTTATTTATCCGAAAATTAACACGTTTCCCAGCGGTTTCAAAACATAACGCGCCACCCAATTTCTGTAGAATTGACGCGTCGAAATACCTCGCCTTAACTAAAAAATGATGCTCATCGATGATGAAAAATAACAAAAACGTCCATCTCTAATACTGACGCATTTCGCCCGGATTTGGAATCACAACCACAAATTTGTCAGCGGGTTCCAGCACCCAAGCTAACCGGTAAACGTATGGATTTATCGGCTAGCTTACTCTATCTCTCTCTTATAAAATCCTCCTCCGCACTCAAATCCACACCACGATTGTCATGGCTATATTAACAAATGTTTTTTAGGCGATGATCATTGATCATGTCTATCAGGAGTGCCATCTGCTAGCTTCCGTTACATACTAAAATCGCCAGCGACTCGAAATGACGGCTCAACGAGTTTAAAAAGTGGCAGAAATGCTAGCAAAGCGTTCGAATGTGTTTATATCAAAACTTTACATTTATTTTTCTACTAGCTGTTGCCTGCGACTTCGCCCGCGCGGACTTCGTTTACTACGCTCTGTTCCTCCCCCTTAGGTGATAGCGTGATAATATGTAGCCTATATGTTGACCCGACCTGTTAGTAATATTCATGCAAATTTGAAATAAACCCATGCAGTACTTTTTGAGTTTACCCCGGACATACATACAGACAAACAGACAAAAATTCTAAAAACTATATTTTTGGCTTCGGTATCGATTGTAGAACACGTCCCAAGTATTATTTACAAAAAAATATTCAATGTACAGTTTTGACATTCCTACGATTTTATTATATGTATAGATTCTACTAGTGTTCTTGTCACTTGTCTAGGAAAGCTTTTCACGCGCCGTCCACGTGTCGTACTAGAGTCGATAATGAGAATCAAAGAGTATACGTAATGAGAATGACCTTAAGAACAAACTGTATGAATAATCTGAAATCACAAATTTAAATTTCGTAGTAGTAATTCGAACGTATAATGAAAATGTAACTCAGACTTTCCACGAACGTTCACGAAACACGAATAAATATTATTTGGCCAGCCGGGCCCGCTGAGGATAAACAACGATATGTCGCGACTCGCGCGTCATAGACGAGAGGTTTGACCAATACAAAAACTTACACCTCGTTAATTCGATGCGACGCAATAAGGAAACGTTTATCGTGACATAATTATAAGAATAAACGATATGTAAGTTCTTTTTATGGGTCAAACCTCTCTTCTTTCACGCACGACATATAACACACTGATTATCCTTAGCGTCCTATTAAAGCCGTTACCCTACTCGGCTCAGATAGGTAAGGATAAACAGGATAAGTATGTCGCGCGCGATTTATAGAGGTTTATACTTTATAGGACCAATAATATCTCAATTATTCGACTCGACGGTACAAGGAAACGTTATATAAGTTATATAACGTTTATAGGATAACGAGATATAAGTTCTTCTTATTGGTGTCAACTCTCACCTCTCTTCTGTCGCGCACGACATACACACGTTGCCTATCTCAAGCGAGCTGGTAAAGACGTTAGCCTGTACGGCTCAGCCCACTTAGTATGAACAGGATGTGATATGTCGCGCTCGATTTAATAGTTTCGACCAATAAAAACTTATAACTCGTATATTCGACTCAACGCGACGAGGGCTACCAACGCTCTACTAACGCTCCCAGTGTCGGTCCCGGGCTCCTTTGAAGAATAGGTCAACTGCCGTTCTGCCAGGCAGGTCGTAAAAGCGACCCATTGGCTATACGAGTCAATAACATCGTGGCCACTAAGTGGTAGAGTTCTGCATTTTCTCGCCCGGGTCTGGTACCACCGCCTTATTTATTCCTACCGCAATAGCGTCAGTGTTTGTCACTGTCGTGTTCCGGTTTGCAATCTTGTGGCGAGGTCTAATGCCACATCCATAAGTTTACCGGCTACCTTACCCTCCAAACCGGAACACGACAGTGACAAGCACTGACGCTATTGCGGCAGGAATAGGCAAGGCGGTGGTATCAGATCCGGGCGAGACAATGCAGAACTCTACCATCTAGAAGCCACGATGGTAGTGACTCACATAGCCAATCGGTCGCCTTTTACGACCTGCCTGGCAGAACGGCAGTTGTTCTATTCTTCAAAGGAGATAACGATAACGCAATTTACAGTAAAATAACTAATAGGACTGAAGTGCCGCTTACAGCACTCTTCTTTTTATCAATCTCACTTTGTTTTATCAACCGTATGTAATATTGTTGAAAATAGATATTTGAAAATGATCTATTTAAGCGTCCCAGCAATTACTAAATTTCGTAAATGTATGTACATAACACGTTTGTATGTTTAACTAATTTCTCGAGAACTAAAAGCCATATCGAAATAATTCTTTTTGATTTAAAGTAGGTAGGGAACAGTTTAAGTTTCATCAAAATCGGTTGAGTAGTTTTTGGGGTATGAGTATATTTGACAGATGTTTGGAGTGGATTTAATTTTTAAATTAATTTTATTTATATAGATACGAAATTTGCTATGATACAATGATTATCAATTTTATCTCGAGTACAAATTCCAGCTACAATTTATATATGTATGATATGTAGGTATATAGCAAAACGTAAAGCAATGATTTTGATGCTTAGTCAAAAGTCACAATTCACACACGATCACGCAGGCGAATAAACAGAGGTACAAAGATCAAGTTTTATCTCTTGGTAAATTTTGTATCTGGTTGCAAATATACAATATAATTCTTGCTAGTTATGAATTAGGTATAATTAATAAGTAAACAATGACAAATTACATACATTGAACTAAACCCAAACTAGTAGATAATACTTATAGTAGAGGAGCCCAAGGTTTTAAATGGGTCGTAGGGACCTATTGGATTTTGTAGATTTTCAATGGTGAAAAATGGTGAAAAAAAATCTTAGTATAAAAAAAAATTAAAAAATCTGTGCCATGGATACACTAAATTATGTCAGATTAAGGTATCGTGGGTTAATTGCCACCTAAAATTTAGAAAATCTGACGATTCAAGTGTTTTGTAAGGGAGTGGGAGGGTCATAAAGTCATAAAGATGCAAAGAAAATGTTGTTTTGACATTCTCGAGCACGTCTGAATTTTCTTTTATTATATATAGGAAATGATGTAAGAATAACGAAAAAATATAAAGAAGAAATTATGGTATTGAATTTGCAAATTTCCGCGAATTGTTATATGGAACTGCCGTGATGCAACAGAAATGAAAGATAGTGTAAGGATTAGGATTTCCGCAAAGTAACGCCTGAATCTATTAAATATCGAAAAAAATATAATTTGACAATTTCCACAAGCCGAAGTTATTGGAATTTTGTTTTTTTTTTTCAGCCCTAATAAACCGCCTCTATATAAAGGCCTTATATTTGGTGGAGAGCCTCAACAGTTTGCAAGGCAACCCCCCTATATTAATCTGACGCGCTTGAGTAAATCCCCTCTTAGACTCCCCTACTATAAGTGGTCTTCCTAGCAGTCGAATTTTAAGCATATAATCTATATTAATATTGTAAATGCGAAAATGTATGAATAGATAGATGTTTGTTATTCAATCATGCAAAAACGGTTTGACCGATGTAGATAAAAGTTGGCACACAGGAAGATGATTACCTGGAATAGCAGATAGGATACGTTTTATCTCGAAAAAATGAGTTCATTCCGCGGGATTCACGAAAAACTTTTATAACCCAACGGGCTGCGAGTTGAAAGAAGAAAAAAAGATACATTTATTCACCGGAAAAGGGAGATACATATCTAGAATACATGTTATAAGCAACAGCAGATGCAGCTGGTTTTATATAAATTTAATATTTTTGCACTTGTACTTTATAAAACTCAAATCTCAGACTTCTCCTTGCGTGTAATTTACTAAATATGATTATTATAGAAACAAAAAACCGATCCAATAAAATCTGTAAACCGATTTGACCCTCCCTGAAAATTTCCGCCAAATTGAGCTCAAAGCAGTCAAAATATATCGAAGCATATATATTTGAGCTCAGAGTTCAAAAACATTAAGTAGGTACTTGTTGAAAACGACACTAATTTAATCCATACTAATATTATAAATGCGAAAGTCTGTCTGTCTGTTACGCTTTCACGGCTAAACCACTCGACCGATTTTCATGAAATTTGGCATGGATATAGTTGAAGATCCGGGGTCAAACATAGACTAATTTTTTTTTCAAAAATCAGTCCCTGGAGGGCTGAAATAGGGGATGAAATTTTTATTAACAGCTATTTGGACGACTTATTAATATACTCGCGGGCGAAGCTGCGCGGGTCAGTTACTTATTAATAAATAGCTGTAACTTTCGAACGCAACGATAAATTTCATTTTTTTTAGCGGCAATAAACGCAATTTTTTTGAACTATGAATCAGTTTGTGTAATTTTTCCAGCGATGTTATTATATTATTATTTTTTACTTTATTTATTTAATTGTTATTATTTATTATTAATCCATTTGGAAACAAACTATTTATTACTTAAATATATTTATGTAACTAAGAATGTGTTTTTTTTTAAATATGCAAGCATGTACTTACAAGTTTTGAAATTTAATATCTAAAGCTATTGTTCTAGTCTTTTTAATGTTGATTTATTATTAAGATATTAGATCTTTTTAATTAACATTTTTTATTTCATATTCTAAGCAAATTACCTACTGATGATAAGTTTTATAATATGTTTAGTTTTTTTTAACTTCTCGCTACGTATGTACCTACCATTAACGCAGTTTTCGAAAATCGCAGATCTCCACGTTTTATGTTCTAGGAAACTTTTCCGACTATATTTACGATGACGTCAGTATGTCTTTATGTGTGTATGTAAACATCTTAATTTGTGTTTCATATTGAGAGATATTGTCATATTTGGACAGGCCGAAAATAAATCAAATATAACATTTTCTCACTCCAGCCTATTTAATATGGAATAAGTATAACAGGAGTCAGCATAATCAATAATTGGGAGTATGAGGGAAACCATAAGAGAAAATTTGGTAATAATGAATAAGAAAATGAAGAGCATTTTTCTAATGCCAGCCATGTGAGAAGTCAGCAACAAAAAAGAGCATAAAAGCCAGTATATAAAAGTGAAAAAAAAGTGTTATTGTATAAAATAATTGGTACATGGGTTAAATGAATGTGCATGTCTGCCAATGCCTAAGACTCAGTAGACCATAGTATCAGTCATTTTGGGTTTTTTTTTTTTTTTTTTATATCATAAGATAGCAAACAAGCAGATGGGTCTCCTGATGGAAAGAGTCAACCATCGCCTATAGACACCAAAGATGTTAATGGTGCGTTGCTATCTTGTGGCGAGGTCTAATGCCACATGCATAAGTTTACCGGCTACCTTACCCTCCAAACCGGAACACGACAGCGACAAGCACTGGCGCTATTGCGGCAGAAATAGGTAAGGCGGTGGTACCAGACCCGGGCGAGACAATGCAGAACTCTACCACCTAGTAGCCACGATGGTAGTGACTCGATAGCCAATCGGTCGCCTTTTACGACGTTTTGTATACATTTGTAACTACAACGACGAAAAACTAGAGATCATTGATATAAGTATAAAATTTACAAGGAATTAAGCATGCAGCATAAATAGATAAATTAAAGAAGGGGGAAAAAGAGGCACCCTTGCTAAATTACTGTTCCAATTAGAATATAAGTCCTTGTGGATAGTCCTCTGAAAATACATACTCCTAGATATATATATATATATTAGGGATGGGCCGAAATTCGTTTTACATTCGGTTTCACCGAATTTCGGCAGCTTGAACCGAACTTCGACATTCGGCCGAAATTCGGTTTAAATGCCGAACATTCGGCACTAGAAGAAAGTATCTTCTTGCACTAATTTGCTTGAAATCTATGCTAATGTTATATAGAGGAAAAATTTGTATTCTATATTTTTATATATTGTCTCATCTAAACTCAAAAACTACTAAACCGATTTGAAAAAATCTTTCACCTTTCTTTAACAAGTAACATAGGCTATACTATACTTTGAAAAAAACAGTCGACCTAGCAGGCCATCCCTGAAACATCCCGCTAAATAAAAAAACATAAAAACAAAAGTGAAAAAACTTCAGCATAGATTTTTGAGTTCGAAGAGTTCAAAAAATATGTAAAACGGTTGACCCGGCAGGTTATCCCTGAAACTTTCTGCTAGATCTTTATCTATATCTTAGCACATTACAGATTTTTTCAGAGTTCAGAAATCATAAATTTGTTACAAATATTCGTTAGTACATAGAAGTCGTTGTAAATGACAGTAATTTCAAAATTTTTGAAATGCTATATATTTTAAAAACGATGATTGATTTTGGTCTTTCGAATGGCATTCAACGCAATTTTTGACCTCTAAAATGTTTTCATAGCTACGTAATTTACAGACTCAGAAACGTGGAAACAATATCAAAAAATTTTTTTTTAATTTTCGATATTACTAAATCCCAAATAAATCAACCGATTTTGATGCAATTTGCTTATTTGACGCAATTTATAGAAAGAAAAGCTGATTAGACTTTTAAGTCAATCGGTATATTAGTCTGAAAGTCATTTTAAACATGCTAAGTTTGCTGTAAACAACAAAATATTAATATTTGAAAAGCCGTAACTTTTGAAAACTTGATTTAATTTTGATCTGTGAAACTGTATTTGAAAAAATTTCGAATTTATGTCGAAAAAACACTTTTTCCAAATTTTTTCGTCAACGATAACTTCCGAACGGATTAACCGATTATGATACAATTTATGAATTAGACGCAGTTTTTAAAAAGAGCTGATAAAATTTTATACTCAATCGATACATTAATCTGTAAATTATATTAAAAAAATACGTTTCACCAATTTTTTTTGCATTTTTTTCAATATTTATCAAAATATTCTAGTCCGAATTGGTTAAAATTGTTGGAAGCCAAATTGAGCAGAATCTAATTCAATGCCATTAACCGCATTTCGATCGGTCAAGCCGTTCCAAAAGTTATGAAATATTTACATACATACATACATACATACAACCATACACTCTCTCTCTCACTCAAACACATACATACATACATATATACAGACATACTGACGTCATCGCGAAAATAGAAAATGTTCCATACGTAGCGGGAAGTTGAAAATCAAAAGTATGATATAAATGAAGATGCATATATTTTAAAACATGATGATTTAGATCTTTTTAATTGCATTCAACGTAATTTTTACCAGTGAATGGTTTAAGTAGCTCCAAAATCGGTAGTTTAAAAAATGTCGAAGAAAAGGTAAAAAAATAGGTAAGTCAGTTGACCCTGCAGGCTATCCTTGAAACGTTCCGCTAAATTGAGGTATTTAGGCTCAAAGGAACAAAGCTATAGTTTTTGTTAGCATTTTTTTTTTCAAGGTTCAAAATCCTGACTATTGTTATAAATGACAGCAATTTCAGTTTTAAAAAGCTGTATATTTTGAAAACGATGATCGGTTTTCATCACGAAATAAAGAAAACAAGCGGAATTGGCAAGTACAAACATTTGTATCAGGACCGCGATCGCCACACTCACACATAAAATAAGCATTATTGCATATAAACTACTAATGCAAACATTGTTTCATTGGTCGTTTTCATTTTAAGCAACAATAATCCGAAACACACAAACATAACATTTAAAAATATACCAAAGTGCGTTACAATAAATTTTATTTTGCTACAAAAAAAAGAGTATTTACGTCCTTTTGTAGTCTATTCAAAATAGACTCATCTATTTGTACAATAGTGAAACTTAAGATCGTAATAGTTTCGCTATTCTACAATAGATGGCAGCATTGATTTTTCCGTAGTTTTCAGTTGATCATATTTGAGTAGAGAACTTTCTAGAACGATATACGTAATGACTGTCATTACGCATATCTTTCTAGAAACATTAGGTCAACCTAAAATGAACTTTATATGTAAGGTGTACGGCTGATTTTAGCATGACTTTCTATTATATCATTAGAGATTATATTAAATCAGGAATTTAATTAAAATAAAATGAAAATTGTACTTTCGAATGATATGAAATATCTCCATTTTTAATCATCTGTATTCTACTATTATTTCTGCATTCAAGGATGGCACAATACGGCATAATTCAGTGTATAATAGATTTTCGCACGACGACTATCTCCTAATGATATGGTAAGTATCACTAAGGCAATTTAGAGTAAAAGCGCATAATAGTGACGCACGCGGCACGCCCACTCTTCACTTCCCCTTGTTTTCTTTATTTCGTGGTTTTCATCCTTCAAATGGCATTCAACGAAATGTTTGAGGTCTAAAATGTTTTTGAGCTACATTCTTGATGACAACTCGATTTTCAAAAATTGGAGCAAAATCAGTAACTTCCTTATCTATATACCTAAGTAGCAGAAAGTTAAAAATAAAAATCCATGCCTAAATTGGAACAATGTAACTCAATGTATCAAAATTTTGCTGTTACATCATTAATTCACGTGCGTTGCGAAACCCATTAACGATATCCTATATATCCATACTAAAATTATAAATGGGAAAGTGTATCTGTTTGCTTGTCCGTCTTTCACGGCAAAACGGAGCGACGAATTGACGTGATTTTTTAAGTGGAGATAGTTGAAGGGATGGAGTGACACTTTTTTCTCTTACTTTACGCGAGCGAAGCCGCGGACAATATAATAGCTAGTAGTAAATAGTAAAATAGGTAAATAGCTAGTATAAAATAATTAAATTTTAAGCAAATTCGTAAAAAAATCACGACGTGTCGCTTTTAAGAAAGCGCCCCAAAATTAAACCGAAGTTCGGCCGAAATCCGGCCGAATTTTGTATTTTCACCGAATGTTCGGCCGAAGTTCGAATTCGGTTCAAACCACATTCGGCCCATCACTAATATATATATATATATATATATATATATATATATATATATATATATATATATAAAGTATCTTCACGCCCGTATCCCCGAAAGGGTAGACAGAGTTACAACAAGTGCACCCACGATTAGCCGAAGATACTGGGTCCCACAATGTAATGGGTGGCAAGCCTATCGCCAACCGGGCACTTTCCAATCCCGGGCAATGTTGTTTTATATATATATATAAATATATATATATATATATATATATATATATATATATATATATATATATATAAAACACTGGATATATTTTACTAAACGTCTAGACCCAGAAATAATTCCTGGTTCCCTTTGAATTTAAGACTGAGCCATTTCAAAATTTATCATCAGAAGTCACTATCAATTGGTCAATTCATTATCTGCCATATTGAGATTTTCACTAAACAGAAAAACCACAAGGACTAACTGCCACAGACTAACTATCCACTAGACTGACATGGCCCATCAACAAGACAATTGAGGTATTGTTTTATACATTTCTTAATTCACACGTAACAAAATGAGGAACAGATTAAAACACTCACAAGTAATTTGCTACTGAATTTTGACATGTTCCAGTTTCACATTATGTTTGTTAAGTATTTATTTATAATATCCTTAAAAAAAGTATCTTCACTCCCATATCTTCAAAAAGCAGGCAGAGGTACAACCAGTGCACCCACAATAAACTGAAGATACTTAGCCTCACAATTTGATAGGTAGCAAGCATATCGCCAACCAGGCTCTTATCTAAGCCCAGGCAACATTGTTTTTATCAGAAAACTGAAAAACACTTTTTATGGTCCAACCCGGGAATCAAACCTTGGATCTTATGTGGTTAACACCGACACTGGACCACTAGACCATAGAGGCAATACTATGCTATTTATATAAAAACCGAAAACATATTTAGAAGGATTTGACTGAACCAGAATTCAAACCAAGAACCTTATACATTTATACGGACATCCCATACCGACAGAACACTATGGCAACTGATGGAATTTAATTTTGGAAATATAATAAATGCTCAAACTAAAACTAATCAGTATACTTAGACAGTGCTTTTAATGCTTTTCATTCCATAAATAGCTGTGCTCCAGATATTTATTCAATTAAATGCATTTGTAAATGCTACAAACAATTGTTATGGTAAGCCTAACCTATAAATATAATCTGTATTTGGTACACAGGTAGATGATGACCTGAAATAACACATAAGCTACTTTTAATCCCGGAAAAATTAGGAGATCCCGCGAGATTCGCCAAAAACTTTTATAATGCAGTAGGCTGCACTCGCAGTTAGTACTATGTTAAACAAAAGTTCACATGTTACAGAACCATTTAAAAATGCATGAGATATAACTTTTTAAATAAGACACAAGTTCTCCTGATACAAGCAATTTACTGACTAGTTTTATTTCAGATAGATTGCAAAAGTGTGAATTATATTACAACAGCAGGGAGCAAGGAATTAAGTTTGATATTGATCTAGATAACTTTTCTTTTCACAGGACTACATTTGTGATTTTTCTTCCCTTAGGGTTCTTAAAACACTGGACCAAAGCAAACTAAAGGCCTAAGTAAAATAAGGTTCTAAAAAACTATGAATACAAAAAACCTTACAGTGGAAAATTTTGTAGTAAGTCTATTTGCATAATTATTATTGGTTGTTAATGCTACAATAGGTGATATGTTTATCTTAATTAGATATAAATTGATATTATAATCTACAGTTATCTACTCTAATATTATAATAATGTACAGCTAATGTAATTTGATGTAGGAAGGACTGAACAAAATAAAACATTTTTCAATAATATTTATAATGCTTTAAAGTTAGATATGGCCTTGAATCATAAAGACCTGTTGACAAAAACCACTCAAATGTGTTTCCTGCAAATATTATGTTAGTTATAGACAATACCAGAAAAGAATTTGTATTGACCTTAAAAGGAATTATATAAATGTCTACATCACACATCTAAACATTAAGATTAATTAATAAATTATTTAAATATGACAGCTGATTTGAAATATTTCAGTTAATTAGTCCTCATTAGCTAAAAAAACTCATTTATTCCTGTCGCGATAGTGTCAGGGAGTTGCAATGTCGTGTTCCAATTTAGAGGGTAAGGTAACTGGGAAACTTATGTCTGTGACACTCCAACTTTGCCACATAGTTAGCAATGCACCATTAACATATTTGGTGTATATAGACAAGTTATCTTGTTATATCAAGAAAACCATCTGCTTACAATGAAATTAAAAAAAATAAAGTTTGTATATAATAGGTAACTTCTGTACCACTTAAAAATATAGCACTTGGTTTGTGTACCAAGCAATTTTACATATTTCTTAATAGACTTTATCATAATTTGTAAAGAGGATTTATTCAATCTTTATCATACCCCGTGTGAAATAAAAGTTAAGGTGTATAGTAGTGATAAGAATTTGTTTATTGTAATAGTAGCCTTGAAGACAACATAGTATGGTCAAAAATAAGCAAATAATCATTTATTGCAAAACCAACAATATTTAAGGGGTCATTCATAAATTAGGTGACACATGTGTCAATCACACTTGTGAAACCCAATCCTTCTGGAATGAGGTCACATTTTTCAACTTTATATTTAACCTTCCAGGAGTCGTGCTCAGCCTCTGAATAGGCCTTTTCATCACAAAAATTTTTTGTGCGCATGCGTCAGAATCAGCCATCTTTTTCGTACTGTTTTTTGTAAACAACCATGCTAAATTGTCCGCTATCCGTGTATCAAAAATTAAAATATAAATCAAAGTTGATTAATTGTAAAAAAAGTGAAAAAAAAATAAGTAGTAAGTCAAAATAATCGGAAAAAAATTTTTGTACTCCATTATAATTATGTTGTCTGTACGAAAAGGAACAACAAAACGGTGTTGTTATGGAGTATGTAAAAGTGATACACGATACAAATCATTTAAAACCAATAGATTCTATGTCTAACCTCTCAATCAGCTCACTTTTTTTCCCTTTTTGCGGACGCCCATGACATTTTAGCCACCTTTTCAATTGTTCACAATTGAGCTTCAACTGAATCATAAATAAGTGAAGCACCATCGATGGTTTTTTCCAATAATTTATTTCTTTGTGGAGATAATAGTCCTTGTCCAGCCATTGTTGATTAAAACAGTACGAATTTTTTGAATTTTCGCCGTTACAACATGGCGGCTACGCTTGCACTCATCTGATGATGAAAAGGCCTATCCACAGTGAACTTATTTTGTTCATTATACCTAAACTAAAAATAATAGATCATAGCACTTTCGAGATATCATAGAGGGGATAAGGTAGTACCCCTCAGGTGCACTATAGCATTTGTCACATGCATGTGTGCTGCTTTGTTTGTTGTTACAGTCTCAAATTCCACGCACAAATGCTTGTGTATGAGAAAAATGAAATTAAAACCGGGATGAGTATTTAATATTATTTGTTAATAGTTGCTTAGATTTTTTTTGTAAAATATATTTTATATTATAATTTATAAATTTGATTATTTACTACGTTCTACGTGTTACAGGTCACTGTAACTATAGCGATAGAAAAAAGAACCGCAAGACAAAACATAGTTGTTTCAGATGTAGAAAACGTCTAGAAGATGTGATTTTTATATGCCAAGAATGTGTATATCCAGCAGATAACATGGGTAGTGATGATGAATAGGTTACCTTAGTACTCCTAAAAGAATTTTATAGTATACTAGCTGTGCCCGCTACTTCGTTCGCATGTAAAAAATTCTAAAATAAAAACTCGCATAGTTCCCGTTCCCGTGGGATTTCCGGGATAAGAACTATCCTATGTCCTTTCTTGGGTCTCAAACTATATTTGTACCAAATTTTATTCAAATCAGTTCAGTGGTTTGGCCGTGAAAGCGTAACAGACAGACAGACAGACAGACAAACAGAGTTACTTTCGCATTTATAATATTAGTATGGATTTTGTTTCCTTTTTCTCTTTTATTTTATAAGAATTGAAAGACTTGTTATGAAAATACATTCAATAATGAATGTGATTATAAAGTTCCTATAACATGGTGCCATTGATGATAATGTTGATTGATCTCTAAGATATTTATAGTATGCCTATTAGTTATAAAGACTAAGAAAGAAAATTTCATTTAGTTTCGTTAAAATATTGATTTATAACGTAGTTTTATGTCACATTAGTAAAACTTTGAGTTTTGTAGACTTATAAAGCAGTTAATACAAATTAATAAAACTATTAATGAATAATGTTTTTTATTAATATTTATGCAGACAAAAGACTCATTTTTATTATGTATTAAACAATGTCATGAAATATTCAAACGTTTCTTCAAAATAGACATGTTGCGGAATCACAGACCATGCACGACTGCTCATGTTCGACTCAAGGGGGCAACCACTGGAAGGTTAAAAGTAATTAAATTAAAACAGCATTTTTTCCCACTTTTAACTCACTAATGACATAAACCTACATAATCCTCATACAATATAAATAGTAATAATGTGTTTAAGGTTTTGGTTTACATACGATTCTGTATTTTAGATTTCAAGATGTGTGGTTATAGAGCTTTTGATATTCACAATGTCACTTGTGCTTCTTGTCACACAATGTCATATTTTGTTGAATACCCCCTCAATATGTGCGGTAATTTAAGGATGGCCCCTAAAATCATTTTAGGAACTTGCCGGTGAAATGCTATAAAGAATGGGAAAATTGTTTCACACTAGGGATAACTAAACAAAAGCAGAGTTTATGTGAAGCTAGATCAAGTTGTGAAATGTGCGTCGTGATCAGCTGAGCATAAAGGAAATACTATGTGGAAGATAATTGGAATTTGATAATATCTCTTATGAAGACACGAGGTAAAGAATGTTTATACATCATCAAAAAGATTTAAGAGAAACGTAGACAACTTTGAATGATAATCAAAAATTTAAAAAAACATCGATATATTTTTTTATTTCCATCCACTACCGAACGATTCGGAACATAAATAAAAAATATACTATATAATGAAAATTGAGGATATCGTAATCTTCTACTAGGAAATCGAATTTCACTAAGGTTTAAATATCATATAGGTACCTACCTTCATTTGTGAATCCATTTACATTTTCTTCCGTCATTATAAATGTATTACTACTAGCAATTACACAAGAAACAAAACACGTAATTTATTTAAAAATTTAAGTATCACAAGACACAAAATTTTAATAACCACAATAATTATAATGTCTCATGGAAATCAAAACAATTGGAAGGTTAGGACGACCTAACAAATACAATTCTGAATTGACTAAAACAGTATGAAGTTGGAAGTCACTAATTAATGAACTATGAACCTATGGCTCCATGAATAATTTGCATTTTTTATGCAAGCAGCAAGACAATTGCAATTAATAATAAGACAGCTGACACCAGCTGACACTGACACAGGTTCACACAAGACACTTGACACTGACGTCTGACCAAGGAACTTATATACGATAACTGGAATTACCACGTAGCAATATTTGAAAAATAAAAATGAACTATTTTGTTTATTATAAAAGTTGACATTTGTTTCTGACTAACAGAGCTGGAAAACGTTTTGAGCAAGAGAACAACAAGAGTGGATGTTGTCCCTTTCTGGCAATTGCCTGTGTAAATAAAACTATCTGATGGTAGATTTTTATATATTCGGTAATCGTTAAATCTCTTTTATTCATTCACGTCGGTAAATACATTAGCACAAATTGAATTTTAATTAACACAACGAGTTCTAAAATGTGCTTATTTTAATTATTACCTAATTATTTATGCAATGCAAAAACTGTTTCTCAAATTAGTAGAATTAAAGTTGACATTTGTTTCTTACTTAACAGAGGGGAAAAACGTTCTGAGCAAGACAATGACAAGAGTGGATGTTGTCTTTTTCTTGTAATTGCCAGTGTAAATAAAACTATCTAATAGTAGATTTTTATATATTCGGTAATCGTTAAATCCCTTTTATTCATTCACGTCGGTAAATACATTAGCATAAATTGTATTTTAATTACCACAGCGAATTCTAAAATGTGCTTATTTTAATTATTACCTAATTACTAATGCATAGCAAAAACTGTTTCTCAAATTAGTAGAATTACTTAGTAGTAATTTGTAAACTACGCATGGCCGCACTTATATATTTCGATTGGCGCTTTATTTAGTAGAAAGAGACAAGCTCCACCCATGTCGTGGTACTCTTCGGAACGATTTTGAAGCACGTGTAAACATTCCGGGTAGAATGTAACTTCCTTACGTCTGACAGATCAATCATCGATGTCACAACATTGATGACAATTGAAAATAGATATTTGACAATCAATGGCTCTGATTTCTGAATCTCTGAATAAGCAAACCAATGAAAATGTTACAATGTCATATAGATACTTAGATAATAATTATAATAGTTTAGAAGAAGAAATAATAAACATAGTGGCGTCTTTGTCTAACGTAAGCAATAGAAACAAGCCAATTCTACACGCAATAGTTTAAGTTTTGCTTCATTGGCAACATTTTACGTGTCGGCACGCGTGAGCCATGTCCGCCCTTTCGTGTCACCGTTTTAAACCATAAACATACTCTGTGGACACTTCCACAAAGTTTTTTTTTTATATATAATAAGATAGCAAACAAGCAGATGGGTCTCCTGATGGAAAGAGTCAACCATCGCCTATAGACACCAAAGGTGTTAATGGTGCGTTGCTATCTTGTGGCGAGGTCTAATGCCACATGCAATTATAATATAGATATAATTCAGTAGTAGTACGATAATATCGTCACAATTATCTTAGTAGTAGTAGTACGAATTATCGTACTACTACTGCTACTGAAACGGAATCTTAGTAACAGAGTCCCATTTTACCTTTGTGGTACGAAACCCTAAAAACCCAATTTTAACTGACACAATGACAAAGTGGACTTTATTACGAAAGCAATAAGCTTCAAAGGTAGTTTTATAGATAGGTGTACATACTGTATAATTTGGTAAAATACAAAACCATAGAACAATAATGTTCTCCTAAAGGAGTACCGCACGGAGTAAGTAATCCGCCATGTTTTGTTGCGTAGGTATGCACATTTTTTTTGTAGGTATGGCAATTCCATAGGTTTCCTTATTCAGAGCTCTGAATCACAGAACAATATATCTACTCCTAACCAGCATGGCGAACGTTGCTTACATACGATTTTGACTGCACACTTTTATAAATTTTGTATGTTGTATCGTTAAAATATACTAACCATAAACATTCTATAACAATTAAAATTAACTGACCACACCAAGGAAGTTACATTCTACCCGGAATGTTCACACGCGCTACAAAATCGTTCCGAAGAGTACCACGACATGGGAGGAGTGTATCTCTTTCTACTAAATAAAGCGCCAATCGCCATTTATAAGTGCGGCCATGCGTAGTTTGCAAATTACTACTAAGTAATTCTACTAATTTGAGAACTAGTTTTTGCATTGCATAAGTAATTATGTAAAAATTAAAATAAGCACATTTCAGAACTAACTGTCTTAATTACAATACATTTCATGCTAATGTGTTTATCGACGTGTATGAATAAAAGGGATTTAACGATTATCGAATATATAAAAATCTACTATCAGATAGTTTTATTTACACTGGCAATTACAAGAAAAAGACAACATCCACTCTTGTCATTGTCTTGCTCAGAACGTTTTTCCCCTCTGTTAAGTAAGAAACAAATGTCAACTTTATTAGTAACGACATAAAAAGTACATTTTTATTTTTCAAAGATTGCTTCGTAAAATTCCAGTTATCGTGTATAAGTTCCTTGGACACACTGCTTACCTATCAAAATCCGCCAATCACCGATCATGACCAGTCGACCGCCATTGGCTAAAACGTTTGCTACCTACATTATATTAATGGGTGTATTCTGAACAACTTCTAACACAAGACATCTTACTTAGACCTAACAAAGTAAATAAATTATATATTGAGCTTCTTTGAAATTAAATTAAAAATATTTACTTCCAAGAATATGAGTTTTAAAAGTTATTTAAATAATCAAAAGTTACCAGCATATTGTAGAATAGTATGGCGTGCAAATATTTAAAAATTGTCAAATTCTATGTGGCTCAAAAATGTATGTACTACATATTTACATATTTCTAAATATTATGTACATTAATAAATTTTTTTTTATAGTAGAGGGGGCAAACGAGCAGATGGTGCACCTAATGGTAAGTGATCACCGCCGCCCATGGACATCCGCAATACCGGGGGTAATGCAGCTGCGTTGCCGGCCTTTTAAGAATGAATAAGCTCGTTTCTTGAAAGTCACTAAGTCGTATCCATTCGGAAACACCCCCGAGGGTAATAGATTCCACAAAGGAGTAATGCGAGGCAAAAAGTGTCGACAAAAGTGCACGGTTGTGGATTTCCAGACATCGAGGTGGTGAGGATGGAACTTTAAATTTTGACGCGATGTCCGATGGTGGAATTTAGCGGCAGGCATTAGTCCGAACAACTCGTCGGAACACTCCCCATGATAAATACGGTAAAAGATGCAGAGCGAGCTTACATCTCTGCGTAACGCCAAACAGTCAAGCCGATTAGAAATAGCCTGGTCGTCGACGATTCGAACCGCTCTACGTTGAATGCGATCAAGAGGAAGAAGCTGGTACTGAGGAGCTCCGCCCCAGAGGTGAGAACAGTACTCCATGTGAGCTCGAATGTGGGCCTTGTAAAGTTGGAGGCGATGGGCTGGCATGAAGTACTGCTTTGCTCTATTGAGTACACCAAACTTTAGCTTTATTACATGTGTTGAATTGAAATTTTATCAAATTATTTTTATTTACATTGAAATATGGAGGTACATTTAACCAATCCAAGACATATTTTATTTTTTATAGCTACTTATGACCAGTCGATTTTTTTAGATTTAGATCCGGTGGAAGAAACTCAGCGAGCTTGTCTCGGTTTTCTTATGATTTACAAATTGTATGTATATGTTGCTCGATTAAAATGCTTACGTTTACATAAGGAGAACTTATTTGTTCATTATGTACTTAATAATAATTAAGAAATAATAATAAATTAATTAATACTTAATATTAATTTGTTAATTATGTACTTGTTAATTATTAACTTATTTGTTAATTATGCACTTATAATAGGTTGAGCAAGAGCATCTTGTTTTGAATGAAGTAGAAAACGAAATTAAGGATTCTCTAGTTTTGCTGTTTTCCATTTCTAACATAATTTTATAAATCTATAACATAATATTAACATCTACAAAATAATAATTTCGTAAATCTATAACACAAGTTTTATAGTGTAACAATCGATAAATAACATTTTGCACAATACTACGCCTACTTGTAATGTAAAAAAGATTTACTTACGATAAGTTAACATGACCAAATTTTTATAACTACGAAGACCAATAAATAATCCTGCTGACAGTATTCAATTTTATAACTCTTTAAATTGGTAGTACTAAAAGAGGACCACTTGACATTAGCCATACAGAAACTTACGGTACATCAATAATCGAGTAGTAAGAGATACTATATTTTGTCTTATTCGCACTTACTGCTGTATGTACCATACATACAGCTTAAATTGAATCAGATATAGCGACTTTGTTCTTTTTTTATATTTCATCCATGTTTATTAGTCATTCAAGATAAATACCTAATCACATCAGACTAATAAGGAGAGAACCAAATGTTTACTTTAATCTTACCTAAATTCCAACTTTATTTAGGTACTATTCCACAAGTTTAAAAAATATATTAAATGTAGACAATTTAACGATTTGATATAGAATCTTACGGAATATCTTAAAGTTTGAGGCAATAACTAGAAAAAACGATGAAGTCTCACCCGTGTTCTTTGCGTTATTGATAAAACCGGAGCGAATCAACCAATTTTAATACAATTTATGACATTTGATGCAGTTTCTTAAATAGAAAAGCTAACTAAATTTTTAAATAAATCGATATATTATCCTGAATATTATTTTAAAAATATGAAGTAAAGCTGTTGACAGCACAGTTTTAATATTTGAAAAACTGTAACTTTTGAAAAATTAGATTTTAATTTTTGAAACGGCACTTGATTAAGTTTTTTTTAAAATTTATCATCAGTAAAATGTATCATCGAAGTATTCAATTTAAGATATGGGGACCTTCCTTAAATAATATGTTTGCAATAATTACATATTTGAATTCTCGCTACATAAATATTTTTTTAACAAAATAATTAACGAAAATGGCGAATCCAAATTGATGAATTTACTTGATGGCATAAATAATTCTACAAATAAAGCAGACAGTAATGATACTGATGCTCCTGCTGAAATCTTAAATTTGTATCGCCATCAGCAAATACATCTACGAGTAATAGGTAATAATGTCCAATCCATTCTATCAAAATTGCGTAGTAATGTAGCCATAATTAGGACTCTATTCATCACCACAACTGATGGCAATTATGTTGACAAATTTTAATATAAAAGAGCATACTTAATGGGTGCAAGAATGAAAAATGTAAGCCTATACTTTAGTAAGGTTGAGACTTCACTGGTGAGTGTACACGGAATTTCAGAAATTATAGAATATCGGGGATATTATTATAATTATAATTCATATGAACACATATACAGTGTGTAAAGAAACCCCTGTCGGATAACCTACCTACCCCTGTCGGATTACCTAATGGTGTTATTTGGTACCGTAATACGGTTACATATGTGTAATTATTTTTTGATTATTAATTAATTAGTTTTCCCAATAAAAAAAAATCTTAAATGGTATTTTCATACATTAAGTGTGTTGTATCCTCCGTGTTGGTTCCGGGTTCTTTTGAAGAATTGACCAACTGCCGTTCTGCCAAGCATGTCGTAAAAGGCGACCGATTGTCTTGCCCGGATCTGGTACCACCGCCTTACCTATTCCTGCCGCAATAGCGTCAGTGCTTGTCACTGTCGTGTTCCGGTTTGGAGGGTAAGGTAACCGGTAAACTTATGCATGTGGCATTAGACTTCGCCACAAGATAGCAACGCACAATTAACACCTTTGGTGTCTATAGGCGATGGTTTACTCTTTCCAACAGGAGACCCATCTGCTCGTTTGCTATCTTAAGATATAAAAAAAAGTATGACCTACAAACACGTAAATTCTGTTGTCAAAGAATGCCGCGCTAGTCGGCGCGTTTGAGGCGTGTTTAAAGATTCTTTGTAAAAAGCTGAAAAACAAATAGCGCGCCTTCGCGTGGTGTTTGTGCGAAAGCCGCCAAAGCGAAACAATGAAATAAACAGCGACAAGGTTTTGTCATTTTTAAAATATTTGCTTAAATCTAGGGAAATAAAAGTAAAAATACGAATATTAAAAAAACTATATCTTTTTTATTTTCAGAAATAAAGTCATTTTACTATTTTTTCAGTAATGCCTTTAACCAACCTCTTTTTTCTCTTTTGGGTTTTCTTTACACACTGTATATGAACACAGTTGGCGATTGCAAGGAACATAATGATCACTGCCCATGTCACAAACCAGCATCCTCGTTAATCATGGTGAATGAAACGGTGGTGTTGGTGGTGTACAGTCTAACTACCTACAAGGGAACCTTACTAATGTTTTTTGTAATACATTTATGTACCTACACTTGTTAAAACATAATAAATTCTTCAGTGTTTCTTAACAATTGAAATTTTATTGGTCCTTATGAATAGTAAGTAGGAAGTGCATGTTTAGTATTTTATAAGACGAAATCGTCTACTTTTCTTCTAAGGAGGATTCTCAAACAGATTACTAGATCCCTAACCACGTCAGTATAAAGAACCGAATGCCATGCATCATCAATTCCAATTAATGCTAGAAATAGGCAATAATCGTTGTCAGATCGGTAAAATGCGACGATAAGGATCACAGCTCATATAAAATAAATATACTTATTATACCGTGCTATTTCTCACCACGTCTTACCATATTAAAGAGCCTTACCTTTCCTTTAAAAATTAAATCACATGCTATTCTGCCAGGCAGTTCTTAAAAGGTGAGTGAATAGCTGAATGTATAACTACTAGATTTTTTACAAAACATCTATTGTAAGGTCCTGCAACGCGTCATTAACGCTTAAGAATACCATCTTACATTTTCTTGACGTAAAACATCAAGCCGCATTTACACATTCGTACAAATAACGAGGCGCATGTGTAAACAGTGCGCACTATTCGCCTCATGCCTCGATTTACGATTCGCGCGCTCTGAAGTATGAATTTTAGAATTACTAGAACTTTATCAAAAAGAAAAGCTCATTTAACCGTTCTGGGTCTGGGTGTTTCCTGTTGTACGTAACAGTATCTAAACATGTTTTTCTTTGTATTAGTATCGTTGATTAACACCTATAACGCTAGCACGTCTTACCACGTGTTGGTCCCGGGCTCCTTTGAAGAATAGGCCAACCTGCCATTCTGCCAGACCGGTCGCAAAAGGCGACCGATTGGCTAAATACGAGTCCACTAGATGGTAGAGTTCTATTATGTCTCGCCCGGGTCTGGTACCACTGCCTTACCTATTCCTGCCACAATAGTACGAGTGCTTTTGACTGTCATGTTCCGGTTTGGAGGGTAAGGTAGATAGTATACTTATGCATGTAGTATTAGATCTTGCCTCAGGATATCAACGCAGTATTTGCAACTTTGGTGTCTATAGGCGATGGTTGACTCTTTCCATCAGGAGACCCATCCACATCTTTGCTATCTTATGATATAAAAAAGCAAATTATTTGCTTAATTTGGGGTAAGATCGATTTGTGTAATTTATCCAGCATTATTATTATTATTATTAACCCAAAACATCGCAATCATAAAATTAGACAAAAAAACGATGCATTGATACGTATACCAACTAGTACGGGATTTTAGGAGATTTTCTTTTTTACGCAGAATATCTAAATAATTGTATAAACTCAGCAGATGTAGCGCACATGCCACTTTTATTTCACGTCCTTCATGTTCGTGTACGAATGTCAAAACGATTCACCCACGAATGTGTGTGCAGTTAGTTCGTGACGGCACTTGACACGAATGTTTGTCGAATGGTTCATCGAGTGGCGAGACAAATAGCGAAGACGAATGTGTAAATGCGCGGTTAGTAGTTATCATTGTATTGGTGTAATTTGGGAGGTTAAAGTAACCGATCAAGTTATGTGTGTGGTATTACGTATGCGAGTATTCGTCTCAAAAACAGCAACGCGTAATAAACATATTTCGTTTATATAGGGGGTGTCGTTTTCATTAGAAGAGACGTCTGCTATCCTATGATTTAATAAAATCAGGAAAATCCACATCAATTTTTAAAATAAACATGATACGATTACCATCAGTGGCGTAGCGTGCCTTTTTTGGGGGCCCTTATGAAGGGTAGAGATTTCTCAAAAAGAAAAAATGTTATATAATAGGTGCATAAAATTAAAGAAGTATTTATTCATCATAAAAAGGAGTCCATTTGTTATATTCGACCGTAAAACCACTTGCTCTTCTTATCAGTAGGATAATTCTTAAAAATTATTTAAGTTTTCTAACACTATTACACACAACAAACAGATACCTCATTTTGGTTGTATTTGCTAGAGATTAGTGTTATAATAGACCACAGGCGTACAACGATTTCACAGACGTCCGTCGAACGTACAGTTACTCCTATAATGTGTAGTAAAAAGTATCTTCACGTCCGTATCCCCGAAGAGGTAAACAGAGATACCAGTGCACTCACGATTATCCTAAGATACTTAGTCCCACAATGTGATAGGTGGCAAGCCTATTGCCAACCGGGCATTTATCCAATCACGGGCGACGTTGTTTTTATTAGAAAACTGAAAAAAATACTTTATGAATTGTCCTACCCGGGAAACGAATCACTAGACCACAGGGGCGATATAATGTTGATTATTTCTTTAAAAATATCTAGCAGTCGTTGCAGTAAATGCTCATACTGCATGTATTTTGTATACTTTTTATTAAAGAGACCAAAGTGTATTGTAATATTATTTATTACATTAGCTTACGCCAGCCAATTTGTGGATAGCAACAAGAGAAGAAAGAGAAAGAAAAGCAAGGGGGCGACGCGGCGGCATGGTCAGCGTATGAGTTGAGGGGATAGGGGCGATTGGCAAGGTGACTATTCTTGATGATCAATATGACGAGATTTAGCAGAATTCTGAGAGTTTAGCAGAATCTAATCCCAAATTTAGGGTCTAGCAGGTTTTTTCTGAAAATGCAGCAGATTCTACCAACTGCTACTCAAAACAAATAAGAAGATCAGAAAATAAAATGTTATGAGGTGGTTACGTTATTGAAGTGATCTCACTATCATAAAAAATCATCGACATAGAATACCTCTAGACTCGTAACTTCAAACAAAATGTCTTTTATAAACGGCCCCACGACGTTTGTTTTCTTTGAACAACTAGTTTGTTTTTTATTACGACCAAGTAATAATGAATGGCGGTATAATCAATACTCGTCCCTGATTGGGTAAACATCGCATTGTTACATTCAAATCAGTGGTGCGTGAAATTTAAAATAAGAACAACAATTTGACGGCCTGAAAAAATAGTTAAGGAGGGTGCTATATGAAAGGTAGCAATGAAGGATTTGACTTAATTTTTTAACCAGTCTATTTTCAATATTTTACATTTTTTTTAAATATGTACTTAAAACTGCTAAAAATCGAATTATGTTTGGTGACATACAGCTTTTAAATTATAAAAATTTTGCCATTTACAACAAATTTTATTTATTTAAAATATTTATTACACAAAATGTACAAAAGGTGAACTTAACGTCTGAAGTCATTTTTTACCAGTTAACCTTAAAGTTGTAATTATATATGGGGCATTTCACGCGAAGCGGACAACGAAAAAAATGTCAGGTCCCGGATTTTGTTCATACTTGGATTAGTTATACTTCTAAGTGTTCTGAATAAAAGTATGTTTTTACTAAGCCGTGTTGCCAGTTTTTATGAACCTTTAAAACTGTACAAAATTTTAAAAATTGATTTTTTGAAAGCTATTGTTAGTATAGATTTTAAAGATGAAAATTTGATTTAGGAAGTGTTATTTTAAGAAAAATGAATTTTCTATCTAGAAATTATCACAAAGTTGAATAATTTTTTTTTCGTATAGTAAACCGGAAGTAAATTTTTCAAACCTGATTTTACTTAACTTCGACATTTTTTTAAATTTTTTGTTTTTATTTCAAAATGTAGCTTAAGGCTTACGAATTATATGCGGAAAGTTGTAAAGTGGGATCTGCATATGTTTTGGTGAAAGAAGTAGTAAAGTGCGAAGGTGCCACTCTGACTGCGCTCGGAGGATTTCGCAGAGCGGACGTTTTAGAAGCCAAGAGTATAAAAATGGTGTCACGTTGTAACAGACTTCATCTATCCCTTAAGAGGTTTAGTGCAATAAAAGAAAATAATAAGAACCTATACTATTTTTTTTTTTATTAAAATATGTCAGCGTTAGGTTTAATAAATAATATCAATGGAATTAAAGACGAAAATAAATAAAAAAAAACTAATTCTCAATAATATATAAGACCTAAGATATAAACATATAAAACCTTAAAAAGAGAATGACAGAAAAGAAAATTTGGGGGATAGGGGAATAATGAGGGGATTGAGAAAAAGGGAAAAAACGGGGGGATTTGTTTTAAAAGTTCTAGACGTTATAAAAGAGATTCTTCGTTTGAGACAATAATATAGATATATCAGGGATATTCCGGAGTGTAAATAATAATATAAAATACTCTTAATGTGAGAAAAGAGATTGGTAAAAACTTGATTGATCAAAAAAACCGTGAGTATGTAGAATAGAGATTTATTCAGGGATTACGTATGTATTTATGCAACTTCGTATTTGATATGTAGTCGTTGAGTTTATTTAAATTTAGCAGTATTGGTAGAATGTAGTTTTATTAGAAGGTAAATCTTTTGAATGTTGAATATACAATTTTAATAAACATATTACCGATAAATATGTGATTAGGTTTACAAGAATGAAATTGTGCAAAATGTTGTGTAAAGGTGGATCGATCCTAGACTGAGTGAAGAATGTTTGTTGTATGAAGAAAGGAAATTATTTATTTTAAGGAATAGCTGTTGAAAAGGAGTTTAATAACATAGGAGAAACGTGGACTTGTTTGCTTTATAGAAATTGTGTGATATTATTATTAGGGAAGTCTATTTTGATTTTAGGAAAATAAAACCATAATTTTTGCTGTTCTAATTGTTCTTTTCTTTCCATAAAAATGTGAACAATGGTTGTGGAGCAATTGCTGTCTTACAGTTTTGCAGCAGGGCTGCTAATCAAGACGAGGTTAAATCGGAGTCCTAAACAACACAGGTGATGTAGTTTTCCAATTTAAATTAAATTAAGTTTGTATAACTATACAAGACTACAATTTAAGTTTGTATAACTATACAAGACTAAGTAATGGCTTTACTTTATCAAATTTCAGTGCTTGACGGATGACAGTTTATTAATTAATTAGGAAATGGATTTATGACTTAATTATATGTATATAGATTTTCACCATCGGTATTTAAAGGAAACCCATTGCCTTTAGACACTATTATTATTATACCTATACCTTGCAGGTGACTAAGATTGCTATGTTTGTTAGGTTTCATATAATATAAAGAAAAAGGCTTTATATTATCAAATTTCAGGACATGTTGGCAAGACAGTTTATTATTTAACTAGGAAATAGAAATAAATGACTTAATTACTTTATATTATACCTTTATCGTCGGCATTTGGAGGAATCCCGTTGTCTCTAGACATTTATTATTGCATCTATACCTTACAATTGGCTAATATTGCTATGTTTGTTTATTTTTCACAGGAATAAGTAATGGCTTTGCTTTATCCAATGCCAAAAGCATGTTGGCTAAATAGCTTATTAACTAACAAGGAATAGATTTATGTGCTTTAATTGTTTATACTATACTTTTACCATATGCATTTGAACTATCATTATTGCATCTTTACCTTACAAATGGCCGATATTGCTATGTTTGTTTATTTTTCATAGGAGTAAGAAATGGCTTTGCATTACCAAATTCAAAAGCATGTTGGCTAAATAGCTTATTAATTAGGAATAGATTTAAGTGCTTTAACTACTTTAAATTATACTTTTCATCTTCGTCATTTTGAAGGGATTCCATTGTTAGATACTAATACTACTGCACCTGAATTAATATTATCAACTAGTTTCAACGTACAACCCGCAACATTATAGAAGCGAATCCCGCTGGATCACTAGATTTTCCCGGGATAGTAAATAGCCTATGTGCTAATCCAAGTCATCAACTATCTGTGCGTAAAATTTCATTCAAATCCGTTTCGAAGTTTTGCGTGCGGTTTTATCTTTTAAAATCTACTAACTGGTGATAACTACCACATATCTTTATAGATGAGAACCGGCTAGGAAGTTCCTAGAATAATTTCCTTAGTACAGTTGATCCTGCTTGTTATTTAAACTTTAGGGATCGAGAGCTGATTCCTTTGGAGCCTTCGAGGCCGCGTGGGGGTGACTTCTTAGCTGTCGTCGGAGCTGAATGCAGAGTTACTGTAGGTTTGTTGCAGAGTTGGAGGTATGGCAAATACGATTTTAATTTCTGCATTGTTATAATTTTGGGCAGTTATAATTTTTTATGAAGGAACAATTAGGTGATAGGATAGGGCGTGTAGATATTAGGTGGAAGAACTGATGCTTTAATATATTGAGGAATTAAGGAATACTTTGTTTATTATTGACTTTCAATTAAAACTAGGTGATTCAAGCTTAGGAAATATTTATTATAGAAACTTTCTCTAGTTAAAATGATTACTTGAATTAATGCTTCAAATTGGATTAGGAGGGAATAAGATCTTTTAGGAATTGAAGGCAGACGGTCTGTTACTGTAGGAATAATATATTACAACCAATAAGTGGGGGCATAAATCTACACAAAATTCACACGAAAACCTACCTTAATATGAATTATTAAAATTATGAAATGTTAATACGAATTATTATATCCTATTATAAAACTAAATATTAACTAATACGTAAATTGGTTGCATAGGCCAGTCTCTTAAAATCAAATCTTCATAAAACATTATTTTATTTACAATCAAATTTAAAACCGAGTACAAATATTAAACGAGATAATCACAAACTAATACAAATTACTCTCTTCGTGTCTAACAAAGGAATAATTAATATGAACTGAATTGTTGAATTAAATTTGGAGTGAGAATCTTAAATGACTTTAATAAAGCTTCAGGGAGTTAGAGTACAAAAGAGGAATGAATGAACTTTAGTCCAAACGTATTATGTTTATTTAACCATATTTTGTATAAATTATTTACTTAATTTAATTAATTATTTATTTATGTTATTCTTATTTTATATTATTTATATAGGGATTTAGGAGGATAGGAATTATAATATTAAACTTCTTTATCAAATTAATTCTTTTGGATAATTGAAATATTATTGTTTATAGTGACAGTGCATAACAGATCTTTTAGTAAGATAGGAAGTTTACTAAATAAATCTGAAATTAAGGTTAATTACTAATTTTGGATTAGATATTTTTACCTTTTACCTTGGTAAATAGATCATGTCATCTTCATCTCACGGGAATATCGACTTTACGAAGGCAACAAGTTGTGCTGGGTGTATCTATATAAAGACATACATGTAATGTTGTCATTATGGTCATCTTCTCTTCACCAGTGCAGACACACGGTTCATATGCCCCTCTGTCGTGAGCAAGGTGTTTGGGGCGATAACCCAGATAAACACCCAACTATACCGCCAAGCAAAGTTGATCCATTTTCATATTTAATCATCTCAGACATGAACTATTTTACAGAACTAGAGTTATTTGTCTAAATTGTTTATCTGTATATATTCATGTATTAACCTGGATTCCATGATTGAATCTCTACATCATAAGGATTGTACAAATGAACTTTACTTATGATTATTCGGGTGGCTAGACGTTTCATAATACTGTTCACTTAAAGCAACAATAGATTTAATAAGCGTTGATTTCTAAAAGTTCAGACCTTATTAAATTCTGAAATTTGATTAAATAGAAATTGAAATAAGAGTAATAGAGCTCTAATAATCTGGAGAAGACATAAATAACTTAGTTTCATTAGAAAACGAGTATAAGACGAATTGTTTGGATTCTAAGATGTATTGAGTATTCAATCACAATATTAGTGAGTTCAAAGATCTTACTAAATTTCAACTATAACTTCAAATTCAATTAATAAGTAATATTTCATTGCTTGTGGTGACTATAAATTATTAGGGTTATAGGAGGAAATTTGACTATAATAACTTTAGAACAAAGGTTAATTTCTAGTTCAGTAATAATTTATTTTAATTATTTGGCTTTTTGATTGGACCATACCTTCGTCACAAGGTAGTGTCGGCTTTGCGAAGGCATCAGGGTTGTATGCATGTCGCATGCATTGTGTATATCTATATAAAGACACACATGTAATGTTGTCGTTATGGTTATCTCCTCGTTGCCAGTGCGTGGTATTCGGATAAGGCCTACCGCAAACAGTGTATTCAGAGGGTTAACCCAGATAAACACCAACTATCTATCGCCTAGCAAAGTTGAACTATTTACATAATTAATCAAATCGTCAACCAGGTATGAGCTACATCACAGAGCTGGATATATTAAATTTCTTGTTTTAATGTATTTTTATACATTAACCTGAGTTCATTTGACTTTCGTCATAAGGATTATCTTAATTGATTTTACTTATGAAATTTTTATGATTTGGATTATTTGAAGTTCATTGCGAGCAATGATTACTTTTTATATATGTTTATTTATCGCGTACCGACTATTAATGTTTCGGTATTGTGATTGAAGACAACATATTATCTGTCTTAGTTTTGTCAAGTAATTGTTAAAACAAACTTGCACAAACTTTAATTGTAAACTTGAGAATTATATTTATTATTTAGCTTTTGACTGCGCTCAATACAAATGATGCACCTTAGTCATGCCAATATTTATTATTACTGGCTGTTACTAAAATAACAACAGTATATACTTTATCAACATTTATGTACTCCAAGTCATTGCTATCGCAAACTTGAGTACTTTATATATTATTTTAATTATTTTACTTTGATCAAGTCAATGCTTAATCGTATACTTGAGAATTATATTTATTGTTTGGCCTTTTGACTGTGCTCAATACAAATGATGCACCTTTGTCATGCCAATATTTATTTATTATTTTGTTACTGTTTGTTACTAAAATAACAACAGTATATATTTTTATCAACATTTATTTACTTCAAGTCAATGCTTAATTGTATACTTGAGAAACATATTTATTATTTGGCCTTTTGACTGTGCTCAATACAATGATGCACCTTTGTCATGCCAATATTTATTTATTATTTTGTTACTGTTTGTTACTAAAGTAGCAACGGTATATATTTTTATCAACTTTATTTACTTCAAGTCAATGCTTAATTGTATACTTGAGAAACATATTTACTATTTGGCCTTTTGACTGTGCTCAATACAAATGATGCACCTTTGTCATGCCAGTATTACTTATTATTTTGTTACTGTTTGTTACTAAAGTAGCAACGGTATATATTTTTATCAACATTACTTACTTCAAGTCCATGCTTAACTGTATACTTGAGAAACATATTTATTATTTGGCCTTTTGACTGCGCTCAATACAAATGATGCACCTTTGTCATGCCAGTATTACTTATTATTTTGTTACTGTTTGTTACTAAAGTAGCAACGGTATATATTTTTATCAACATTACTTACTTCAAGTCCATGCTTAACTGTATACTTGAGAAACATATTTATTATTTGGCCTTTTGACTGTGTTCAATACAAACGATGCACCTTTGTCATGCCAATATTTATTTATTATTTTGTTACTGTTTGTTACTAAGTAGCAACGGTATATATTTTTATCAACATTACTTACTTCAAGTCCATGCTTAACTGTATACTTGAGAAACATATTTATTATTTGGCCTTTTGACTGCGCTCAATACAAATGATGCACCTTTGTCATGCCAGTATTACTTATTATTTTGTTACTGTTTGTTACTAAAGTAGCAACGGTATATATTTTTATCAACATTACTTACTTCAAGTCCATGCTTAACTGTATACTTGAGAAACATATTTATTATTTGGCCTTTTGACTGTGTTCAATACAAACGATGCACCTTTGTCATGCCAATATTTATTTATTATTTTGTTACTGTTTGTTACTAAGTAGCAACGGTATATATTTTTATCAACATTTACTTACTTCAAGTCCATGCTTAACTGTATACTTGAGAAACATATTTATTATTTGGCCTTTTGGCTGTGCTCAATATTAATGAGGCACCTTGGTCATGCCTATACTCATCAACTTCCAAACAATGTATTCACATGTTTGGACATTAAACTATATGGCTATCACTTTGTGACCCCACAATAGTAAAGCCTATCTGCCAATAACTTGGTTCTTCATAATATATTGATTTTCTCTTTGAGATTAAGGACTTTAGTTCCTTTTAGTTTCAATATACTTCTGGGGGATACGCTAGGAAGGCCTTCAGCTGGCTTGGTATCCACACATGTGAGGCGTGGCGGCGCCTCTTACATATCCCACAATAATAAAATTGCGGCACTAAAGTGCTTTACAACTCCCAACCTAAATATTACAATAATTTTATCCATATATTCCATACTGCCGTACTTCTTTCCTTTAGATGAAGACAATGTAATTATTAATATCATCATATTGCTTTCTTAAGCTATATATTTTATTATGTATTTTATGTATATATTTAATATGTTATTCCCTTCCTTAGAGTCAAATATCTTTATTATGTACTTATGTATCTATGTAATGTATTACTCCTTTTCTTAATTCAAATATCTTTATTATGTATTTATGTATTTATGTAATAAATTACTCCCTCCCTTAAGCCAAATATATTCAATTTATTAAACTTTAGTCCTTTAAATCAATCTATAGTATACAATTCCTGATAAAGTATGGTTGTTTATAAGAGATGAAGTGTACCTTTGAAAAGAATGATTGGGTAAACTATATAACACAAAATGAGTCCTCAATTTAACACTAGATGAATCATTTGGCCAGATAATATGATTATAACTCTGTTGACTCCTTTATAAACGAAATATAACAGACAATTTTGTTATATTTAAAATGTGCGTTTAGAGGGTCTTCGGGAGAGTTTGTTACAATTTGGTGCCGCGACGCAGGACATAATTTTGAACACAGTTAATCAGATTACAAGAAAAGTATTTCTGAAATTAAAAATTATCTGTGACTTATATGACAAAACATAGGTTTTGTCACAATTTGGAGCCGTGACGTGTGACAAAGGTCTTCAAACATTTCATCTCGGTAAACATTTAAGCTAGACAAACATATTTTTGAGCAGAGACCTTAAATTTATGGATAACTTGGTATTGATTGCTAGTGTGAAAGGGTAGAATGATTTGAGTTCATAATACAAAATATTAGGTTGTAGTAATATTAAAATAAATTCTAAATAGATATTTTGATTCATGGTAAAACATGACAAAAGATAAATATTTACTTAAATGAGTTAATCGAGAATGATCTTAAAGTACAATAAACATAATTTTAATCTAGACATAAAATCAAAATCAACTAGTAATTACTCGTATCTTCATCCAAATGACTAAAAATCATTACTTCCTTTTTCTCTGTCGGGTAAGTAGCCTGTATCAATTCTTGTTGACTCTTTTATGGATAGAGTAGCTTCTAATGGTTAAAGTGTTTTAGTTCAGTCCAGTGGTTAGGAGTCTATTCATTACAAAAATATAAAAAAGAAACATAATAATAAAAATTCCGAATAGTATTTATTACATATTCTCAATAAAAAGGATAATTAAACTTTAACATAATATTTATAAAAAATATAAATAAACTACAATGATTATACTTAAATTAAGACCCTTAAAATTGTACTCTATCGAATTAAATTTAAGAATTGCTAAGTTTTAGTTCTAACAATCTTGAATTTTTATTCAATCTAATTTGTTATACACGAATAATTAGTAGTAACTTATTTATTTAATAACTAGCTGTTGCCAGCGACTTCGTCCGCGCGGACTTCGTTTGCTCCGCACAGCACCTGGTCGCTAGGTGATAGCGTGATAATATGTAGCCTATATGTTGGCCTGACCTGTTAGTAATATTCATGCAAAATTTGAAGTAATCCATGCAGTACTTTTTGAGTTTGCTCCGGACATACATACAGACAAACAGACAAACAGAAAATCAGACAAACAGACAAAAATTCTAAAAACTATATTTTTAGCTTTGATATCGATTGTAGATCACGCCCCAAGTATTCTTTTAAAAAATATTCAATGTACAGTTTTACCTTCCTACGATCTTATTATATGTATAGATTTAGTTTGCGTGATCCAAAATCAATACCTCTTTTATTTAGTTGAGTAAAGGAAACCTACAATAGTGTTATAACGAAATTAAACGATAAGTAATTCACAGCAGTTTATTGCACATTGATTCAAGTGTTGTACTTACATAGTTATAAGAGTTCACCTACAAGTATATTAACATGAGCTAAGGTAAGGTATATAGTTTTCATATAAACTTTGTCTCTTATTTGGTTTTATCTAAAGAGTTTATCCCTTATAGAAAAGATAAACAGATATTCATATATATACCCAGGCCAAATTTCATCAAAATCGGGTCAAGTGTTTAGATGTAAAAAGGTAACAGATAGACTTCGCTTTTATATCTATGTTGATCCTGAGTGTTCATATATACCCAAGCCAAATTTCATCAAAATCGGATCAGGCGTATAGTTGTAAAAGGGTAACAGATAGATTTTCGCTTTTATATCTATGTTGATTCTGAGTAATCGAATATCCCCAAGCCAAATTTCATCAAAATCGGTTCAGGGATTTAGTCGTGAATAGATAACAGATAGACAGACTTCCGCTTTTATAATATTAGTATGGGAGTATGTACTTGTTCATTCGAAGACTTTAAATTATTACTATATAGAGTTGCATCATAATCGACACAGCGGATTGGCCGTGATAGCGTTTAATACAGATATAGTTATTTTAGAATTTATATATATTGTTATGGATTATTTTCATGTGGATTTATGTTTTATAAAATTAAATTAAGATATAAAAGTATGCGAGATAAATTATTTTTGTTTTAAAAACGAGCTAATCCTTTTAAATTTTACTCATAATATTAAAAAAATATGTAGTTTTGTTATTAGTTTCGGGTTGTTAAAACATATCGCGGTAATATATACATATATATAAAACCTTAATGGTGAGACCTAAATTCAATTTTAATGACATTATGGTTATAAATATGATTTGAAGGATACGTCAGAAACTTGAGCTTGATAAAGTTGTCATAATCAACAGTTATGGTTGTTGTCATTTTGCGTAAATAATAAAATTAAAATAGAAAATTTAAATTGAATATAAATAAGAAGAAATACTGACATTATATAAAATTAAAATAGGTAAATAAAATCTTGTTATTTGGTTTGAAATAGGGTTTCAAGATTTTTCATCTAATGTTAGTGTACAAATCTATTTGCTACAGATAGTATACGGGATCTTTAGTTTTGAACATTTTAAATATATATAAAATTAAATATTTTTAAATTTATTTAATGGTTATTTAAATGAAATGAATGGAATTGAACGATGTTGTTGAATCATATTACATAGTATAACTGTAAAATATATAACCATTTACTTTTAAAGTAATTACTTTTTAGAATGAAATTTCAAAGTATCTTCACGCCGTATCCCCAAAGCGGTAGGCAGAGGTAGAACTAAATGATTAGTTAATTATAAATTAAAATGTAATAATATAAGGACAATAATCTGACTAATACTCTTTATCAATGTATTTGATAAAATTTTAATATAGATAGCTAGGTACATTCAAATCCGGTTATTTATTACTTCTAAAGATGAATGCAATTATTAAATAATTTGGGAATTTTGGAATTCTTATGTAATAAAAAAAAGTTTATTTAATACTTATGTAAGTAAATGAGAATCATTATAACACATTATTTTTCGATCTGTAGGGATAAGTGCACTTATAAAAACATTTTCGCAACTAACGGTTGTAACATATCATACCATTTTTAGTATGAATAAATGTGGTTACAATAATTTAGAAATTCAAGGGTAATTTAATTCAAGAGCTGTTATTGATAATAGAGAGCAATGTTTAATGTAAAATTTTCTAAATACGTAACCATTCGTTATTACATAATATCATACCTAAAATATAAATATCAATTTAATCGAAACCCTTCTAAAAATAAACTATACCATTAAACAAATAATGCAGGTTAATAAAGAATTTCTAGACTGATTATCAATTAATCTAATGCTAATAAATAAGGATATTCAAGTTATTCAAACCATTTATCATATATTTAAATAGAGGCATTCAAATAATTATTTATATACACAAACTTAATAAAGTAAACCATACCTTAGTATCAAAAATGATTACAAAATTATAGTATACCTACAAAGCTAAAGGAATTTAAGAGATAGTTGTAGAAGTTTTAGGATGTAACTAAATTATTGTTAAGATGTATGATTGGAGAATAAATTAAGAATTGGTAGTTCAAATTCGTTCAATTTTCATAATACTATTATTTAGGTTATTATAATTTATTAAGTAGAATATTTAAACGAATTTAATACATAGAAAGGATTAAATATATTACCTTATATTTAAATAATATAGAATTTTAAATGTCTTTACTTAAGGTTTGTCAAGTATATACAGAAAATTTAAAAATTGTCGGAGGTTTATTTCATGTTATAGTAAATTAACTACTAACAGGAAATAGGATTGATATTACAAAACACAAATGATTTGATAAAATAAAATAAATTTTATAAATATTATTACACAACACCAGTTTAACAGGAGCTTATCATTTATAGATCGATAGTTAAGGAGTAGGATTAGATAAGGTTATATTGTCACAGTTATAGGGAGAGAAGGAAAGTAATAGGTAGTGTAGAAAATTTAAATAGTTTGGCTCAGGTTGACAGAAACTAAATAGGAATTTTGAGAAGTAAATTTATAGTTGGAAAATAATTTATTATTTAAATTAAGTGGGGGCAAGAATTAATCACTAACTCTTTAATTTTTAATATTTGTTTGGTTTAAAAAATAGGTTATGTCGTAGATTGTGGGTCGTCGGATATTACATTTAAAACAGTTATTACTCCAACAAGAATATTTAGGATAAAAACATTGATGTGTAGGTATGGTTAGGCAATAGTATATATGTATGTGAAAGTATATAGGTGTAGGTATATGTAGGAGCAGATAGGATTATTTTATGATATAAAGGTTTTAAAGAAAATAAATATTAGCTAAAGTTTAAAATATTACTTTCATTGAATAAATACAAGATAGTTAAAATTGTGTACTTACTGAAGGGTTAATAGTTGTTATAGTGATTAGTAGGTTTACAAGAGGAATAGGACAACTTCATTTATGTTTAAGGAAAAATGTGTTAGAATTGAAAAGGGTAGGTAATATAAAATAATAATAATAATATTAAAAAAAAAAAAAAAAAAAAAAACTTCTAATGACGTGTCACCGTTTGTATTTTTCATGATAAACGGGTATATGCTTATGTACGTCGCGCTGTAGGAAACTCAGTTTTCATGGCTTGAAATTGGGGCTGCTGACTGTTTCATATTAGTGTTTGAAATTGTGAATAGGCCAAGTTCAGAAAGGGGTTAGTCTTTGCTTCGCTTTGGCACAAAGAGATGCGCGAATGCAGCACTATAGGGGATCAGGGTTATTCTTCCGTATTTGAGCAATCGCCCTGATAACTACGCAACACAGTCAATCAAAATAAAGGTTGTGCCTGAACAAATAGTCCTTAGTGTGAGTTGTTGTACAGGACTAGCTAAATATTAAGGAATTAGAATATTTATTAGTGACGGATGTTATTTGGTTTTAACTTACGACTCCTGCTTCGCGAATTTAAATAAATTTATAAAAATGTCATAACGATAAAACCAAGGTCTTTCAATTTTATTTAACAATTATTTATTAATTAAATCACAGAGATTTATGAGATGGGGGATTAGTTTATATTTCGGGTTTTGGTTTTAATTAATTTAGTTTAAAGAAAAACTTATTATTATCGCAGTTAAGAGAGTAGGATGACTGTATTTTCCTTTCTTTCTTAGGAAAGTGGAAATTAGTGATAAATTTTATTATAACATGATCGTTGGCGAATCATTTATAATAAAATTTAGGGGGCAATTGTAACAGACTTCATCTATCCCTTAAGAGGTTTAGTGCAATAAAAGAAAATAATAAGAACCTATACTATTTTTTTTTTTATTAAAATATGTCAGCGTTAGGTTTAATAAATAATATCAATGGAATTAAAGACGAAAATAAATAAAAAAAAACTAATTCTCAATAATATATAAGACCTAAGATATAAACATATAAAACCTTAAAAAGAGAATGACAGAAAAGAAAATTTGGGGGATAGGGGAATAATGAGGGGATTGAGAAAAAGGGAAAAAACGGGGGGATTTGTTTTAAAAGTTCTAGACGTTATAAAAGAGATTCTTCGTTTGAGACAATAATATAGATATATCAGGGATATTCCGGAGTGTAAATAATAATATAAAATACTCTTAATGTGAGAAAAGAGATTGGTAAAAACTTGATTGATCAAAAAAACCGTGAGTATGTAGAATAGAGATTTATTCAGGGATTACGTATGTATTTATGCAACTTCGTATTTGATATGTAGTCGTTGAGTTTATTTAAATTTAGCAGTATTGGTAGAATGTAGTTTTATTAGAAGGTAAATCTTTTGAATGTTGAATATACAATTTTAATAAACATATTACCGATAAATATGTGATTAGGTTTACAAGAATGAAATTGTGCAAAATGTTGTGTAAAGGTGGATCGATCCTAGACTGAGTGAAGAATGTTTGTTGTATGAAGAAAGGAAATTATTTATTTTAAGGAATAGCTGTTGAAAAGGAGTTTAATAACATAGGAGAAACGTGGACTTGTTTGCTTTATAGAAATTGTGTGATATTATTATTAGGGAAGTCTATTTTGATTTTAGGAAAATAAAACCATAATTTTTGCTGTTCTAATTGTTCTTTTCTTTCCATAAAAATGTGAACAATGGTTGTGGAGCAATTGCTGTCTTACAGTTTTGCAGCAGGGCTGCTAATCAAGACGAGGTTAAATCGGAGTCCTAAACAACACAGGTGATGTAGTTTTCCAATTTAAATTAAATTAAGTTTGTATAACTATACAAGACTACAATTTAAGTTTGTATAACTATACAAGACTAAGTAATGGCTTTACTTTATCAAATTTCAGTGCTTGACGGATGACAGTTTATTAATTAATTAGGAAATGGATTTATGACTTAATTATATGTATATAGATTTTCACCATCGGTATTTAAAGGAAACCCATTGCCTTTAGACACTATTATTATTATACCTATACCTTGCAGGTGACTAAGATTGCTATGTTTGTTAGGTTTCATATAATATAAAGAAAAAGGCTTTATATTATCAAATTTCAGGACATGTTGGCAAGACAGTTTATTATTTAACTAGGAAATAGAAATAAATGACTTAATTACTTTATATTATACCTTTATCGTCGGCATTTGGAGGAATCCCGTTGTCTCTAGACATTTATTATTGCATCTATACCTTACAATTGGCTAATATTGCTATGTTTGTTTATTTTTCACAGGAATAAGTAATGGCTTTGCTTTATCCAATGCCAAAAGCATGTTGGCTAAATAGCTTATTAACTAACAAGGAATAGATTTATGTGCTTTAATTGTTTATACTATACTTTTACCATATGCATTTGAACTATCATTATTGCATCTTTACCTTACAAATGGCCGATATTGCTATGTTTGTTTATTTTTCATAGGAGTAAGAAATGGCTTTGCATTACCAAATTCAAAAGCATGTTGGCTAAATAGCTTATTAATTAGGAATAGATTTAAGTGCTTTAACTACTTTAAATTATACTTTTCATCTTCGTCATTTTGAAGGGATTCCATTGTTAGATACTAATACTACTGCACCTGAATTAATATTATCAACTAGTTTCAACGTACAACCCGCAACATTATAGAAGCGAATCCCGCTGGATCACTAGATTTTCCCGGGATAGTAAATAGCCTATGTGCTAATCCAAGTCATCAACTATCTGTGCGTAAAATTTCATTCAAATCCGTTTCGAAGTTTTGCGTGCGGTTTTATCTTTTAAAATCTACTAACTGGTGATAACTACCACATATCTTTATAGATGAGAACCGGCTAGGAAGTTCCTAGAATAATTTCCTTAGTACAGTTGATCCTGCTTGTTATTTAAACTTTAGGGATCGAGAGCTGATTCCTTTGGAGCCTTCGAGGCCGCGTGGGGGTGACTTCTTAGCTGTCGTCGGAGCTGAATGCAGAGTTACTGTAGGTTTGTTGCAGAGTTGGAGGTATGGCAAATACGATTTTAATTTCTGCATTGTTATAATTTTGGGCAGTTATAATTTTTTATGAAGGAACAATTAGGTGATAGGATAGGGCGTGTAGATATTAGGTGGAAGAACTGATGCTTTAATATATTGAGGAATTAAGGAATACTTTGTTTATTATTGACTTTCAATTAAAACTAGGTGATTCAAGCTTAGGAAATATTTATTATAGAAACTTTCTCTAGTTAAAATGATTACTTGAATTAATGCTTCAAATTGGATTAGGAGGGAATAAGATCTTTTAGGAATTGAAGGCAGACGGTCTGTTACTGTAGGAATAATATATTACAACCAATAAGTGGGGGCATAAATCTACACAAAATTCACACGAAAACCTACCTTAATATGAATTATTAAAATTATGAAATGTTAATACGAATTATTATATCCTATTATAAAACTAAATATTAACTAATACGTAAATTGGTTGCATAGGCCAGTCTCTTAAAATCAAATCTTCATAAAACATTATTTTATTTACAATCAAATTTAAAACCGAGTACAAATATTAAACGAGATAATCACAAACTAATACAAATTACTCTCTTCGTGTCTAACAAAGGAATAATTAATATGAACTGAATTGTTGAATTAAATTTGGAGTGAGAATCTTAAATGACTTTAATAAAGCTTCAGGGAGTTAGAGTACAAAAGAGGAATGAATGAACTTTAGTCCAAACGTATTATGTTTATTTAACCATATTTTGTATAAATTATTTACTTAATTTAATTAATTATTTATTTATGTTATTCTTATTTTATATTATTTATATAGGGATTTAGGAGGATAGGAATTATAATATTAAACTTCTTTATCAAATTAATTCTTTTGGATAATTGAAATATTATTGTTTATAGTGACAGTGCATAACAGATCTTTTAGTAAGATAGGAAGTTTACTAAATAAATCTGAAATTAAGGTTAATTACTAATTTTGGATTAGATATTTTTACCTTTTACCTTGGTAAATAGATCATGTCATCTTCATCTCACGGGAATATCGACTTTACGAAGGCAACAAGTTGTGCTGGGTGTATCTATATAAAGACATACATGTAATGTTGTCATTATGGTCATCTTCTCTTCACCAGTGCAGACACACGGTTCATATGCCCCTCTGTCGTGAGCAAGGTGTTTGGGGCGATAACCCAGATAAACACCCAACTATACCGCCAAGCAAAGTTGATCCATTTTCATATTTAATCATCTCAGACATGAACTATTTTACAGAACTAGAGTTATTTGTCTAAATTGTTTATCTGTATATATTCATGTATTAACCTGGATTCCATGATTGAATCTCTACATCATAAGGATTGTACAAATGAACTTTACTTATGATTATTCGGGTGGCTAGACGTTTCATAATACTGTTCACTTAAAGCAACAATAGATTTAATAAGCGTTGATTTCTAAAAGTTCAGACCTTATTAAATTCTGAAATTTGATTAAATAGAAATTGAAATAAGAGTAATAGAGCTCTAATAATCTGGAGAAGACATAAATAACTTAGTTTCATTAGAAAACGAGTATAAGACGAATTGTTTGGATTCTAAGATGTATTGAGTATTCAATCACAATATTAGTGAGTTCAAAGATCTTACTAAATTTCAACTATAACTTCAAATTCAATTAATAAGTAATATTTCATTGCTTGTGGTGACTATAAATTATTAGGGTTATAGGAGGAAATTTGACTATAATAACTTTAGAACAAAGGTTAATTTCTAGTTCAGTAATAATTTATTTTAATTATTTGGCTTTTTGATTGGACCATACCTTCGTCACAAGGTAGTGTCGGCTTTGCGAAGGCATCAGGGTTGTATGCATGTCGCATGCATTGTGTATATCTATATAAAGACACACATGTAATGTTGTCGTTATGGTTATCTCCTCGTTGCCAGTGCGTGGTATTCGGATAAGGCCTACCGCAAACAGTGTATTCAGAGGGTTAACCCAGATAAACACCAACTATCTATCGCCTAGCAAAGTTGAACTATTTACATAATTAATCAAATCGTCAACCAGGTATGAGCTACATCACAGAGCTGGATATATTAAATTTCTTGTTTTAATGTATTTTTATACATTAACCTGAGTTCATTTGACTTTCGTCATAAGGATTATCTTAATTGATTTTACTTATGAAATTTTTATGATTTGGATTATTTGAAGTTCATTGCGAGCAATGATTACTTTTTATATATGTTTATTTATCGCGTACCGACTATTAATGTTTCGGTATTGTGATTGAAGACAACATATTATCTGTCTTAGTTTTGTCAAGTAATTGTTAAAACAAACTTGCACAAACTTTAATTGTAAACTTGAGAATTATATTTATTATTTAGCTTTTGACTGCGCTCAATACAAATGATGCACCTTAGTCATGCCAATATTTATTATTACTGGCTGTTACTAAAATAACAACAGTATATACTTTATCAACATTTATGTACTCCAAGTCATTGCTATCGCAAACTTGAGTACTTTATATATTATTTTAATTATTTTACTTTGATCAAGTCAATGCTTAATCGTATACTTGAGAATTATATTTATTGTTTGGCCTTTTGACTGTGCTCAATACAAATGATGCACCTTTGTCATGCCAATATTTATTTATTATTTTGTTACTGTTTGTTACTAAAATAACAACAGTATATATTTTTATCAACATTTATTTACTTCAAGTCAATGCTTAATTGTATACTTGAGAAACATATTTATTATTTGGCCTTTTGACTGTGCTCAATACAAATGATGCACCTTTGTCATGCCAATATTTATTTATTATTTTGTTACTGTTTGTTACTAAAGTAGCAACGGTATATATTTTTATCAACTTTATTTACTTCAAGTCAATGCTTAATTGTATACTTGAGAAACATATTTACTATTTGGCCTTTTGACTGTGCTCAATACAAATGATGCACCTTTGTCATGCCAGTATTACTTATTATTTTGTTACTGTTTGTTACTAAAGTAGCAACGGTATATATTTTTATCAACATTACTTACTTCAAGTCCATGCTTAACTGTATACTTGAGAAACATATTTATTATTTGGCCTTTTGACTGCGCTCAATACAAATGATGCACCTTTGTCATGCCAGTATTACTTATTATTTTGTTACTGTTTGTTACTAAAGTAGCAACGGTATATATTTTTATCAACATTACTTACTTCAAGTCCATGCTTAACTGTATACTTGAGAAACATATTTATTATTTGGCCTTTTGACTGTGTTCAATACAAACGATGCACCTTTGTCATGCCAATATTTATTTATTATTTTGTTACTGTTTGTTACTAAGTAGCAACGGTATATATTTTTATCAACATTACTTACTTCAAGTCCATGCTTAACTGTATACTTGAGAAACATATTTATTATTTGGCCTTTTGACTGCGCTCAATACAAATGATGCACCTTTGTCATGCCAGTATTACTTATTATTTTGTTACTGTTTGTTACTAAAGTAGCAACGGTATATATTTTTATCAACATTACTTACTTCAAGTCCATGCTTAACTGTATACTTGAGAAACATATTTATTATTTGGCCTTTTGACTGTGTTCAATACAAACGATGCACCTTTGTCATGCCAATATTTATTTATTATTTTGTTACTGTTTGTTACTAAGTAGCAACGGTATATATTTTTATCAACATTTACTTACTTCAAGTCCATGCTTAACTGTATACTTGAGAAACATATTATTTGGCCTTTTGGCTGTGCTCAATATTAATGAGGCACCTTGGTCATGCCTATACTCATCAACTTCCAAACAATGTATTCACATGTTTGGACATTAAACTATATGGCTATCACTTTGTGACCCCACAATAGTAAAGCCTATCTGCCAATAACTTGGTTCTTCATAATATATTGATTTTCTCTTTGAGATTAAGGACTTTAGTTCCTTTTAGTTTCAATATACTTCTGGGGGATACGCTAGGAAGGCCTTCAGCTGGCTTGGTATCCACACATGTGAGGCGTGGCGGCGCCTCTTACATATCCCACAATAATAAAATTGCGGCACTAAAGTGCTTTACAACTCCCAACCTAAATATTACAATAATTTTATCCATATATTCCATACTGCCGTACTTCTTTCCTTTAGATGAAGACAATGTAATTATTAATATCATCATATTGCTTTCTTAAGCTATATATTTTATTATGTATTTTATGTATATATTTAATATGTTATTCCCTTCCTTAGAGTCAAATATCTTTATTATGTACTTATGTATCTATGTAATGTATTACTCCTTTTCTTAATTCAAATATCTTTATTATGTATTTATGTATTTATGTAATAAATTACTCCCTCCCTTAAGCCAAATATATTCAATTTATTAAACTTTAGTCCTTTAAATCAATCTATAGTATACAATTCCTGATAAAGTATGGTTGTTTATAAGAGATGAAGTGTACCTTTGAAAAGAATGATTGGGTAAACTATATAACACAAAATGAGTCCTCAATTTAACACTAGATGAATCATTTGGCCAGATAATATGATTATAACTCTGTTGACTCCTTTATAAACGAAATATAACAGACAATTTTGTTATATTTAAAATGTGCGTTTAGAGGGTCTTCGGGAGAGTTTGTTACAACGTCAATGTTAATACTTTTATAATATTCTTTTCGTAGTTTGTTATATCTAATGAATACAATTAATAATTTTAATATAAAATAAAAAAAAGTGGGCGACCGAGTTTATTTCGGATGATATTTTTTTTATGTGAAAACGGATTATCACACATAAGCCACTTACCTAGATCAATTTCAATATTAAAACACTATCTGAACACAACAGTTCTATAATGTCGTCAGGATCCAAGAAGATACCAATTACATACAAATATACAAGAATTGATTGTTTTTTTTTTGTTTTTTTTGAAGTGAAAACTTCTTTAGGCGCGTTGAGCGTTTTGGTAGAGGGTAAAATCCTCGGTTCGCGTCACCGACATGCTAATGATAATAGTATATCTATAGCTATGTTTTGCATATAGTTTTAATTACTCTCAACTTAATAGTTCCGTTTTCACTTCTATCGGCAGTCCCACGACTGCTACTGTTTTTTTTATGGAAGAGGGGGCAAACGAGCAGGAGGTGCACCTGATGTTGAGTGATCACCGCCGATGGGCCGGCAAGAAATACTGCCTCGCTCTGCTGAGCACACTGAGCTTTTTGGAGGCTAGTTTCGCCTTGCCTTCCAGATGACCGCGAAATTGAACGGTATTCGATATATCGACTCCCAGGATTCCGACACTGGCTGAGGCTGTTAGGAGAGTATCCTCAAATCGAGGTGATATGACAAGGGGTGTCTTTTTTGCGGTGAACGCGCAAAGCTGTGTCTTTTTGGGGTTAAATGTGACCAAGTTTTGACGACCCCATTCCGAGACATCAGTAAGTCGATTCTCGACTTCAGACACAAGCTTCTTTCGGCTCTCTTCGACGTGTTCCCGAGAAATACCGCTATGGCCAGAGTATGTAGCATCACCAGTACTATCATCTGCATAGCAATGTATGTTACTAATTCGCAACATATCATTGATATGCAGAAGAAAAAGGGTTGGTGATAGCACGCAGCCTTGGGGAACACCAGCATTGACGGGTTTAAGGTCGGAGCATGCACCGTCGACTACGACCTTGATGCTCCGATCAGCCAAAAAACTGGTTATCCACTTGCACAATTTCTCAGGAAGCCCGTAGGAAGGCAGCTTTGCGAGAAGCGCTTTGTGCCATACCCGATCAAAGGCCTTAGCTATGTCCAAACTTACAGCCAATGCCTCCCCCTTGGACTCAACTGCCTCCGCCCATCGATGTGTCAAATATACTAGCAGATCACCAGCTGAGCGGCCGCGACGGAAACCGTACTGACGGTCACTAATCAGCTGGTGCTCTTCTAAATACTTCAGGAGCTCACAGTTGATGATGGTTTCCATAGTTTTGGAGAACGAGGAGGTTATGGCTATGGGCCGGTAATTGGACGGGCTAGAGCTATCTCCTTTTTTGGGAATGGGATGCACTAGAGCTGTCTTCCACGATTTTGGTACCACGCCGAGTGAGTAGGAGAGTCGAAACAGGCGCGTTAATACTGGCGCCAACTCCGGAGCGCACACTTTAAGCACAATAGAAGGGATGCCATCCGGCCCACTAGACTTGTGGACGTCCAAGGAAAAAAGTGCTTTACGTACAGAAGATTGCAGGAATCTTAGTTCCGGCATAGAACTATCGCACCGCGGGATGGTAGGCAGTGCATTCCCTTGGTCGTCCCGAGTCGAGTTGGCCGCAAAGAACGAGCCCAGAAGATCGGCCTTCTCCTTTGCGGTATGGGCCAGAGAGTCATCGTCTCTGTGCAAAGATGGAAGAGAGGGCTGTGAGAAATTCCCTATGACAGCCTTGGCGAGAGACCAGAACGCACGAGTTCCTGAAGGAAGGCGAACTAATTTCTCACCAATTTGCCAATGTGTTCCGATTTTGCCTTGGCGATAGCTGTTTTGAAGAACCTAGAGGCAAAATTGTACTCCTTTCGTAATGTGCTGGTTTTTGCATCACGAGATGCCGACGCAGCAGCCCAAGCCCGGTAGCACTCCCGCTTTCGGCGTGAAGCCGTTTTGCAGGAGCGACCAAACCAAGGCTGAGACCCACCACCAACTGGCACCGCAGAAAATGGAATGAAAAGTTCCATGCCCTGCAGCACCACATCAGCGATAGAGTCAGCAACGACACTCGGATCATCCAGCTTGAAGCACATCCGCCCCCATGGGTAGGACGCAAAAAAAGTCCTCATCCCGTCCCAATCTGCTGACCTATAGTGCCAAACGCGACGACGGCCTGCAAAAGGAGGCCGTGATAGGCGCGTAACCGGCACTTTGCTCCGGATCAGGCAGTGGTCTGACGTACCAAGTGGGACGTCCACAGATACCTGGTAGTCATCCGGATGAGAGGTCAGCAGAAGGTCCAACAGTGAAGGCGTATGGTCGTCCACATCTGGAACACGCGTAGGCGAAGTTACTAGTTGTGTTAGACCATACGCCAAGGCAAAATCATGAACAGACCTCCCCGCATGATCTGTAGTACGAGAGCATAGCCATTCGGCGTGATGGGCATTAAAATCGCCCAAGATCACGATCTCAGCGGAGGGGGTCCGTTGTAACACGGAATCTACAGCCGTTTGTATGCGCTCAACGAGCCTGTCGACTTCAGTATTCCCGCTATGGGACCTGTAAAGGCACGCGTAGATGCGGGGATGGTCGTCGCAATCTACACGTAGCCAGAGGATGGATAGGTTCCGACCTTCAAGTTTACCGAGGCGCCGGTAACAGATATCTTCTCTGACGTAGGCGCACACACCAGCCCGCGGTACAAAGGCATGCTTCAATTTGTACTCCGGGTAGGAGAGGTAAGAAGTATCAGCCGGAGAAGTTATCTGAGTCTCGGTCAAAATGAGCAAGGCTGACTTCGCCGTCTCCAGATGGTAGTGGACGGCGTTCAGGTTGGAATGAAGCCCCCTGATATTGCAGAAGTCCACGGTAAGCGCGGAAGGGGGTGCCATGCTCTTCTTGCCCCGATAGCCCCAGACAGGTTTTTGAATGAGCGCAATTTTGCCCCCAAGAATACGCGGGGCAGCCTGAGCTTCCGTGATCTGACTGCTTAAGGAATCCAGAGCACGGATGCCCAGAGGGGGATTCTCCACCGCTAGCGCAAGTGGTACCCCCCTGGGGTAAAATTCCTTTAAATCGCGCTTTCATGACTGCTGGGGGGGGGGGGGGTTGGCTTCCGGGACTCTCACAAACCGAACGAAACACAACAGCAAAGCTTTTTGCTTGCTTGCTTTGCTTCACGTCGGTGTTAAGTGAGAGAGTGGTATCTCCCCGGGCGTGCCGGCCTATTCAGCTGCTATTGCAAGATGGCACTACCACTAATTGGGTTGATTTTTTAAAGTATAAGGTATTAGAATAGTCGAAGCGCAGTCAAAACATTGTTGTTGGTCACTAGCCACAAATATATTTACATAAGTTCATGACTTCGTGGTGTTCTTTTTAAAATGTGTTTGCGGTCAAATTTGCACTTATTTTGATAAAATACTTGTAGTGGAGTAAGTGAGACTACATGACTGACAAAGAAATCAACAGAAATATATCTTAATTGTTTTTTCGATTTTTCAAGTTTGCATGTATGAATGTAGCCCTCTTGCATTACATCATTATTTTATATCTTACATGGTGATAGTAGTTAATTTACATATACAAACGCATTTTAAGATATTTTCTGATGCGTAACAAAAGATTCGATAAAGTTTGATACCGATTAATTTATACATGAACCGTATATAAACCGTAGTCTAATTGATTAAGATGCTACAAAAGAAACTTAGGTTAGTACCTAACCTAATAACAACCTCAACTACTATATAAACGATGCGACAAAATTGAAATCAACTTGTCTTAAACTGTAAACGATGCTCAGTAATCAGTGCCTATGCGTTAGTTGTAATCTGATGTATTGAGCATGATGTTTAAGAGTAAATTGAGGGTAACTAAACGAAGAAGCTAACATTTTTGATTGGATAATTTCATAACTAAGACTTCAGGTTGTTTCCTTTAATTTATTATTTATGATTCGCTCCTTTAACAGTAAAACGGCCAATCTATGAAATTTTCCATACGGCCGGAAGTCTGAGTGGCACCTCCGCACTCTATTTCTTCCATCACCAAAACATATACAGATCCCACTCTACAACTTTTCACATATAATTTGTAAGTCTTAAGCTACATTTTGAGGTATAAACAAAAAATTTAAAAAAATGTCGAAGTTAAGTAAAATCAGGTTTGAAAAATTTACTTCCGGTTTTCTATACGAAAAAATTTTTTATATTTAAATTTGTGATAACTACCAGATAGAACATTTATTTTTCTTGAAATAACACAACCTAAATTAAATTTTCATCTTTAAAATCTATACTAACAATAGCTTTCAAAAAATCAATTTTTAAAATTTCGTCAATTTTTAAAGGCTCATTAAAACTGGAAACACAGCTTAATAAAAAAATAATAACGTCCATTTATTCAGGACATTAAGGGGTATAATTAAACCAAGTATGAACAAAATCCGGGACCTAACATTTTTTTAGTTGTCCGCTTCGCGTGAAATGCCTCATATTCTAGATTGAAATATATTTATTGATGGAATCTCTTGAATATAATTTGGGAGATAATTTCAGAGACGTATCGCTGTAAGCGTAAAAGATTCCAAATAAGTTTCTGTGTTGTGGACTGGGACCAAAAGGGCATTAGTGTATATAGAGTGGTGTATACAACCCTGGGTATAAAAGTAATGAAACCGTGGCTCAATGAATTTGGCCCCACTTTTTTTGATTTTCAGATTTTTGATATTTTTAATTATTTGTTCGTCGTTCGTTCTTTAATGTGCGATTGTAAAAATTGTTTGTTCGTCTTTTATTTATTTATAATTAATTAAACAAATGATCACCCTTAAGTTGGCCCCCCTTACTAGATATCTTTATTTTTATCACTTAGATTAATTAATTTTGATTAATTATCGTTTGTTCGACGACTATTGGTGATTGTTCGATCATAAAAACAATTAAATTCCCAATTATTATTTATTTTATATCTAATATGCAAACCATTACCTCACGCCTACATTGCGCATGCGCCAGCAGTCTCAGTTAGTAGACATGCGCAAAACGGTACTTTGAAGTGTAATGCAACATCACACATCACCTTTGAAAAGGTAATATCACCCGCAAACATCACTCATCACTCATTACTCATCACATCACCTTAAGGAAATATCATCTCGAGTAGCGTTTAGTGTCTTGCGTTGCATGTGATGTATGCATCGCTTTTTTGTGCGAACTACGAATCATTACACTGAGTATATATTTCTTTCCGAACCAGATTACCATAATAATTGATGATTAAACTGAAAATAATTTTGTCTGATTGAAAGTTTTATTATAACGTTACAATTATATTCATCGTAATTACATTTTCAATTAGTCATGTAGGTACCTGATTTAAAAGTATCATCACGCCGGTATCTATGTGGGATAAGCAGAATAAACCAAACGTCTATAGAGTTTCTTGGTTGGCACACCATTCCGCCAGACTCCGATCTACTACTGAGATTTTAGATTTTCGAGTAAAGTATCTTCACGCCCGTATCCCCGAAGTAGTAGGCAGAGGTACAACAAGTGCACCCACGATTAGCCGAAGATACTTGGTCCCACAAATGTGATAGGTGGAAAGCCTATCGCCAACCGGGCACTTTCCAATCCCGGGCAACTTTGTGTTTATCAGAAAACTGAAAAAACACTTTTTTATGTGCCCGACCCGGGAATCTAACCCGGGACCTCATATAGTCAACGCCAACGCTGGACCACTAGACCACAGAGGCGATTTTCGAGAAAATCCACTATAATACTTTTGCCCAATCGGGACTTCATAGTTAAAGTATGACCCCTTGACCACGATGCACAAAACAAACGACGCGACGTGTGACACACAGAACAATTAAAATGTCTTAACTCAGTTATTGCATAATACCTAAGGGTACTCATTTTTATTATTAGTAAGATTGTACATCTTACTAATAACAAATATTCACCGAATTGTTTTCATCAAACGTTTCCAATTCAAATCATTCTAACTTACTTAACGTACTCCTATACCCGTTCTCCCAGCTCGAACCAACGATCTCGGTATTATTCGATTTATTTGAGTTATACTGCCAGTTGCATATCTCCCGCACGTTGCGCACCACACTCTTTTCTAAGTAGTATAATTCATATGTGATACGGCCAGAAACGACCCTAACCGAACTGTGCCGAGTGATGAATGAAATGAAGTAATGTGTGATGGTTGAAACGCTAGTGTGATGTGTGATGTTGTATCACCTTTCCGAGTGATATTACTTTTGTGATATTATACGCATCACCTACCCATGTCTAATATACGTCTTTAACAGAATTATAAATAGGCCTATCATTTTAGCAAAGAAACAAATTAAAAACAGTTGTATGATATACACACCCACACACATATATCATATATAAGAAATTCATATTTAATTAGAGTAATTACTCTTTTTGTTTACTCAACAAACAGCTTTATGTGGCTTTATGAGTTAAGTACATATATTGGACGTAATGCATGTAAATGGACTATATAGACATTAGATGTTTTTCGATGATTATTAATAAGTACATAATTTATTAATAATGATTCTTTTACAACTAAACATTCGAAATGGAGCATTATTTATAATGCCATTTTTTTACATGACATGCACTACGCATCGGTCAGTCGCCATTACTACTATCAATCTATGGTCGCCATTAGACTGCTGGCGCATGCGCAATGTAGGCGTGAGGTAATGGTTTGCATATTAGATATAAAATAAATAATAATTGGGAATTTAATTGTTTTTATGATCGAACAATCACCAATAGTCGTCGAACAAACGATAATTAATCAAAATTAATTAATCTAAGTGATAAAAATAAAGATATCTAGTAAGGGGGGCCAACTTAAGGGTGATCATTTGTTTAATTAATTATAAATAAATAAAAGACGAACAAACAATTTTTACAATCGCACATTAAAGAACGAACGACGAACAAATAATTAAAAATATCAAAAATCTGAAAATCAAAAAAAGTGGGGCCAAATTCATTGAGCCTGAAACCGTTTACGTAAATTTGATGGAGAGAAAGGATCAGGCGCACAGACCAATTAGAGTACTACGTACAGACCGCCATCTGGGGAATATTTGGTTTAAACCGTATGCAAAGTTCGAAGGAAAATGTTAGTTTTTAACTTGTTTTTCTCGGTTGATATTGTAGGTAAGGCAAACGATTAACATTCATACAGCCAGAAGCGTAGGTTCGACCGTATACCCACATCGCTCTTTTACTTATTTCAGTTTTTATTTATTTTTAATGGATAATCACGTAAATAAAACAACAATTTTAAATACGATTTTTTTATTATTTTTTAAACAATGAAAAAATAAAAATGACCTATTTTCAACTTGCGGATGGAACTGAAAAACATAAATAGCATTAAAATAAAAAGGAAATGTGTGGGTTTTAATTGGATCGGATGGGATTAGGCGGGATCTGGTGTGATAATTTAGAATTAGGCGGGGCTGTGGTGAAATCGAAAACGATCGGATAGGTGGTAAGTAGGAAAGTGGTTTAGTCGGGTTAGACTGAATAATAAAGGGTGATTGAGGATAAGTTGGATTAAAAGGAATTGGTTGATATATGATCTGATATTAGTTGGATTTGGTGGGGTCGAATGAGATCGATTATGCAGAAACTTGTGAGATTGATGGGTTTAGGTGGGGTCTAGTCGGATTGGTGAGACCTGATGTGAATGGACTGGATTTGATAGGATCTGGTGAAATTTTTAAATTTGCATTAACATTATGCTTATGATTTCGATTCGTACAATATAAGTCTCTTGTAATTTTTTATTTATTACATTGCACCAATTCAAAATAAAAGTCAAACATTTTTCGAGTACAATATCTTTGTGCAATTCGTAGGTCACAAAAACAAATGAATATTCGAAAAATATTTAAATTTGTTTAATTTCACGTCTTGTGTTATTTAATAACATAAATAGAATGCTCAAAATATTCATTTGTGATTCTAATATTAAAGCCAAAACATTGAACTACATATTCGGATGGGTAAGACAACTTACTTCGTTGTAATAATTTTAATATTCTTTTTGTTTTATATACGAGACTTTTTGAACTAAGTAACTAATTTTTTCTGCCATGATCACAATTTATTTCATGTACCATTTTTCGTGTTACTCATCCGTATGCCCTGGAATGCACATAAATGCATCTTTTTGCTCTGAATTCAAAAAATTGTCATCGATATATGTTTGGTATATAATTAACTGACTATTTAGTAGTTGGTGTCATTCTCAATTAAATAATTTTTACAATAATAATAATTCCAAATGAAAATTGATACAGTTTATTGGTTTTAATAAATGGATTTAAATGCGTTTATGAAAGTATAAATCTGAATTAAAATATCTCGGTCTCATTATTTTAAATTTCGTTTGTGATTCCCTTTTGCAAAATATCCACACTGATGTCCCATTTTATTTATATGTTACACAGCATAGAATATTTTAGTTATTATGGATGGTATAATATTAAAAACAAGATACAATTTCCGCCATTTGTTGATGGCATTCAAGTTTATACTCAATACTCAATACTTTATTGCGTCATATGTTATTATATTAATAATGCGCAAAATAAATTGGTTTTTTCCTGTTAATTGATAACTAAAGTAGTCAAATAGGGATGGCCGATATACATCGATGTTTCGACTATCGATGTTTTTTCTGGGAAACATCATTTTTTTTGGTCGATTTTTTTTGGAATCGAAACATCGATGGTCGATGTAGAATAATGAACCATCGACATCGAAATAAATTTCTACTAGAAATTTTTATGCGCGCGCTAAAAATTAAAAAAAAATCTAAAAATACCAAAAAAAAAAAAACAGAAAAATTACAGTTATAAATATGGGAAAAAAATCTATTAAACACAATTGTTAATGACTTGCAAGTGCATTTTCATAGCTGGAATATGATCTTAGAATTGAAAAATTGACAAAATTTTTAAAAAATAGCATGTAAAGAGAAGCTACAAAATAACCGTATTTTCGAATTTCAGATTGTCGTTCGATTGTATCGAATTTTTTTAATCTTTAAATGATCTACGCAGTGTTTAATAGATTTTTTTCTCTTATTTATAACTTTAATTTTCCCGATTTTTCAATTTTCCCGAATTTTCAAAGAAAGTATTTTTTAAGTAATTTACAAATTTGATTCTAAAATTGAGACATATAATTTTTACAAACTTTTTATTAGCTTCACCTATATGTATGTTTGTATGTTTGTACGTTTGTATGTTTGTATGTTTGATAAAATTATTCCATTTTTTAATTTGCAAAATATGATTTTTGTTATTTTATATAATTTTCATCTATAGTCGATAAGGTAAGAAACTTAATTTTAATTTTTTATAATTATTCCTACAGTCGATAAGACAGGACTTGATGTTAATTTTAATTTCCAATAATTATCTTTAGCCGATTTCTCCAATATTGACAAATTTTTGAATACTAAGGAGAATTTTAATTTTACAAAACAAATAATAGTTTAAAAAAAAATCACGCTTTTATGAATAAACCAAACTAAAAAGTAAAAAATAAATAATAGTTTAAAAAAACTAAAAGATAGAAAATAGAAAATAAATTTTAATAAATTTAAATTAAGAATAGTGTTGAAAATTTCAATAAATATAAATTAATAATAGTGTGAATAAAAAAAAAATTATTTTATTTTAAAAAAAGCGTGGGGTGCTTTTTAAGATATTATCAAAATGATAATCACTCTACTCATATCTGTCAATAAAATATTTATAATAAATAATAAAATATTTGTCGCGATTCTCAAGATCGATTTTTTTTGGAATCGTACATCCCTAGTTTGAGGTTTGTTATCGAATATTATTGGGTTTTAGGCTAATTAACGGAAGTTATAGGCAAATTATAAAGACCGATATACCTCCTGATAACACTAACTTGACGTCAAACGAAATTTCCTACTTTGAGTTATAATTAAAATACTTGTTAGGTAATTCTGATAATCTCGTTAGCGAATTTCTGGGATTTCCGGTGGCTAACAAAGAAAAATAGGACAAGCGATTCAAAAATACTGAAAATATATAGTGTATAAATATGTAATACTGTCAAGATGTTTATGACTAATTTTTGATACGCTGAAAAAATAGTTTTTTTAGATTTGTAGTTATAGGTAACTAATAGGTAATCGCTCGCTTTGCCAACTCTTTCCGTCAAGTTTGCTTCAAATTGCGGATGTAGATTGACAGTAAGTTATAGGTAAGGTGGCTATCAGGGTACGATGTTATTTATAAACAAACGTGTCCTGATATAAGTCACGTAAGCCAAATTTGAAGAAATCTATTGAAGTATATGTTATTAAATCTAACGAATCTTGTCCGAAAAGAGCATTTGACTGTAATTCGTCAGCCTATAAAGTATCTACGCATTAAAATATTTCCACAAAATTACGATGAAAAATCTGAACAATAGTGGAATCAATGTACACAATATATAAAGATATGCAGTCTTTTGGGTTTTTTATTTTATTAATTGCAATTATTAATCGCAAGTGCGCAACTAACTGTTAGTATAGAATTATATATATTTTCATGCTTATGATATATTTGACCAATCACGTTACAAATATTTTATATTTTTCATCTAAATTATACTTATGGATTTTTTTAATTCAAAGAACCAGATTTCTTTTAAAATGTTGATTATTATATTTTTATCTCTTAGCATACAAAATATATTTGTTCAAAATTTTAATTCTAATTTTAAAAAGCTATATACTTCAAAATCTATTCATCAATCCTTCTACAACAATACATTTGTAATAAACCATCTGTTTACTATCTAAATTCACTCTTATCAGAACCACACGACCCCCATGAAAAAAAAATATATAAAAAATATATTTTAAAATATAAAAATTATATATTTTAAATATATGAAAAATACATGAAAAATATATAAATTATATATCAAAATATAAAGTCCATAAATTTCCAGATCGCTACTATTACTGTTAAACCATTGCAAAGGTACACCTCTAATCTCTACGTCATACAGCTAAAAAGCTAACAGCTAAAAAAGTAATATATCGAACTTTACTTTGTCATAAGCTTTTGACATGTCTAGTAATATTTGTATACTAATTTATAATTATTAATTACCGATGAACATAAAACTATACATTAAACATAAGAGGTAAAAATTGAATAGTACATAAATATACTGAACTAGAATTAATGTTAACATACAGACATACATACACACAGACACGAACACACACACACACACACACACATTCATACATACAGACACACTGACGTCATCGCGAAAATAGTCGAAAAAGGTTCCTAGGACCTCTAAAACGCGGACATCTGGTGAAAATTCGATTGTTGAAAATCGGAACCAAATCAGTAACTTCCTTATCCACATACGTAGCAGGAAGTTAAAAAGTACAAGTGTATTAATAGATTAATATTGTATTAAAATGGAGTGAATGAAAATGAATTAAATTTTCCTCGTGGGTAGTCGTGAAAGTGTACACAAAAATTATTGCTCCTGAATTAAATTTTAGTTTTAATACTTTTTCTTAAGTTTTTATTAATGTTTTATTAAATTAGCACAAAGTTATTTCTCCTTTTCGCTTTCCTGCATTAATTTTACCTGCTGCACAGCATCAAATTGAATAATGGAATCTTCACAAAATAAATATGGCAACATGGATGAAATTGTAAAAATGATTGATTCACGCATGAAAGAATATGAAGAGAAATTACAAAGGATCACTCCTGCATCTTCTCAACCACACTCGGACATTACGGCTCTTTCTCTGGATTTTCAGAATTTTAAAACTTATGTGTGGAAAACATTGTCACTTTTCAAGTCACATATTGAAATGTCATCGTTGGCATTTGAGCGGCATGAAGCATATCTCAGGAAGAAAGTTTTGCTTTTCCATGGTGTAGCTGAAAATCCGAATGAGAATCTTCGTGTCACTATTACAAACATTTTAAATACTAATATGAATTTGCCAGAGATGTCAGCTAAGGATATACAGGTATGTCACCGTCTTGGTGTTGGTCGAGAAAAGCTTAGACCTGTTTTAGTGAGATTTTACAATATCCAAAATCGTCATCTTGTCTGGGACAATAAAACTAGTTTAAAAGGAACTGGCATTACTATCTCTGAATTTCTCACTATATCGCGGCACAATACTTTTTTGAATGCTAGAAAACATTTTGGTTTGAAGAACTGCTGGACCTCAGACGGTAAAATCATTATTCTATTGCCGGATAAACATCGTCGCAAGATTGAAACAATATCCGAACTTCAAGAGTTGATAGCAAAGTATCCATCCAAGGATAATGCAAGTGAGCCTTCTGATGTTCTTCCTAAAATTGATGAAAAGGTCTGTCAAAAATCACCAAGGAGGAAAAGACGACATTAGGTGCAGCTTCAAATCTCTTTTTCGGTATTTACTTTATTACTTTAGCTATTCATAGTTTGCTAATTGCTTTATAGTTTAACACTTTTTCACTTAGTTGCATTATACTATTATCCTTTTTTCTCACGCTTTAATATAGCTGGCTTTTTCGTCCTTGTAGATTAAATTACATTACCTACACTGTTTTTAATATAGGTACCTATATTTTTTTAAACTATTCTACATGTAGGTAACCGCAATTGTAATTTGTAAATTGTTGAATTGTAAATAATCTTATCATAGACAGTGTAGATTGTGGATTTTGCATTATGGCTGGCAAGTAGCACTACAGATTATGTAGACTTAGTTTTTGTTATCTTGCAGTAGTGTGTGGCAAAGACTTCTTCACTCAGACAGCCTTGTAATATTTCTAAAGTATATAAATATTTAGCTTTTTGCTGTTTTAATGGTAAAATTGTATAGTTTTATTTGTGTTAGTTATTTTTTTTTTTATAATGCTTGGAATTGTTTTTATTATTATTTCTTTATTTGGTTACTATGTTATGATTTTTTTTTTTCGCTTCAATTCATTTCTATATGGTTGTGTTTTTAGTTGTCTTTCAGTATTTTTTCAGTATTTCTTGTAAAGGAAAGGTATTTCTTAGCTTCTGGGAGTGAAATAACTTTTGTGCTTAATATGCATATATATTTATTTACATATATACCTATATATTATTTCTGCTTTAAATATTAATATTTAGTAATAGCTTTTTTTTTTTGCTTTTAGTATTAATTTTTAGTTTTTTTTTTATTTGTTTTTTTTTTATTATTATTATTTTAAAGTTTTATAAATACTTCTAGCTGTAACTCGTAGTTACGTATTTACGTATGCGTAATGATGAATACCAATATAATTGGTGATGAGTTCTTTTCTTGTTCTTCCCCCGAAGAAGATTATTTGAGTGTGAGTAACCTTGATTCCTCTGATTTGTCTTTAAGAGAGTTACTTAATAGTGCTTTTTGTGATCATCCGAGAAATCTAAATATAGTTCACATTAATGCTCAAAGCATTCCTGCACATTTCTCTGATATGTTAGCTACTTTTAGTAATGACTCTATAGATGCTGTTTTAGTATCTGAATCTTTTCTCAAGCCTTCGTTGCCATCATCCCTATATGCTCTACCTGGTTTTAATCTTATCCGAAATGATAGAGTGGGGAAGGGTGGAGGTGGTGTTGCCATATATTTACGTGACGACATCGCTTTTAACATTGTTTCCGTTTCTCCCAGTCTATTTAGTGAATCGTCAGAACACTTATTCGTGGAAATTTCTATAAATCATACTAAAGTACTGTTATGCGTTTTTTATTGTCCTTCATTACACATAGACTACTTTCTCAAACTTGAAATCTTGCTTAATGATGTTCGGCCAATCTACGATCATATTTTATTACTCGGCGATTTCAATACCTGCCTTATAAAAAATGATGCACGAGCCAATAAATTGATATCTTTATTATCTTCAGTAAATTTGTTTTCCCTTACTCTGTCACCTACTCATCATTTCCCTAACGCAACTCCTTCCCTCTTAGATCTAATTATAGTGTCTCGTCCTAATTGTGTTTCTACTCACGGGCAATTCCCTTCTTCTTTTTCATATCACGATCTTATTTTTGTATCTTACAAAATATTTACTCCTAAACATAAAGCCCGTTTTGCTATGCGGCGTTGTTATAATAAAATAAATTTTGACTTACTAAAAAGAGATGCTGGCAATATCGATTGGACAGAGGTACTGGATAGCAATGACATTGAGCTTACAGTTAATAAATTTAATTCTATAATTTTAAAGTTATTTGATTCTTATGCACCTCTAAAAAAGGTAAAATTAAAACACAAACCGGCGCCTTGGATTACTGACTCTATTAAGGCGTTAATGACCAGAAGGGATAAAGCGAATCGCCACTATCGCAAGCATCCTTCTGAAGCTAGCTTTTGCTCATACAGAAATCTACGTAATCAGTGTAGTCGGGCTTGCCGGATTGCAAAACGTCGTTACATCCATGACACCATTGCTTCATCTGACCACGATAAAGTTTGGAAATTCCTAAATTCTCTCGGGATTGGTCATATGTGTAATAATTATATTACTGACAGTTCGTTAGATTTAAATGCTTTAAACTTATATTTTTCTACACCCCCTGTTATCCTTGATGATTGTGTTAAAGCTTCGACTCTTAATGAACTGTCTTTAAAAACCCTTCCATCTTGTGCTTCTTTCGCCTTCCAACCTGTTACTGAAAGTGATGTAAAAAAATATGCTCTCTCGATTTCTTCCCCTGCTGTTGGTAGTGACAGTATGTGTTCTCGAATGTTCACCCCTATCCTTCCTGAAATCACTTCGATTCTTACTCATATTTTTAATTTTTCTCTGTCATCTAATACCTTTCCATCTGTATGGAAAAAAGCACATATCATTCCACTGCCGAAAGTTCCGAATCCTTCTTCTTTTTCGCAGTTTCGCCCTATTTCTATTCTTCCTTTCTTGTCAAAAGTTTTGGAGCGTATTGCGCACTCTCAGTTGGCTGATTATCTGCATACTAACAGAATACTTCATCCCTTGCAATCTGGTTTTCGTCCTGGTCATAGTACGGTTACTACTTTAGTGAGAGTTACAGATGATATACGCCTTGCTATGGATGATAAGCACGTTACTGTGATTGTTTTTCTTGATTTTAGCAACGCTTTTAACTGTGTTGATTGGGACGTCTTACTCGGTATACTTCGTTCACTTAATTGCTCTTCTTCTGCCCAAAGTTGGTTTGACTCCTATCTTCGTGGACGTTCCCAAAGAATTAGTTATAATGATTCATTCTCAGATTGGACTTACCTTAGTACTGGTGTACCGCAAGGAGGCGTCCTTTCACCCCTATTATTTTCTGTTTTCATTAATAAGATAACTGAGATTATTTCATCTAACTTTCATTTATACGCAGATGACCTCCAAATTTATCGTCGCTCTTGTATCATGGATGTAGCTAACACTATAAACCTAATTAATAATGACCTTAGCAAAATTGCTGCTTGGGCCAAGGCCTTTGGCTTACAGCTGAATGCACAGAAATCCCAGGCTATAATAGTTGGTAGCCGGTATATGTGCAAAGTGCTTTCAGATTTACATATTCCACCAGTAGTTTACCTTGGGACCCCAATTCCATTTGCTTCTTCTGTTAAATATCTAGGGGTTACTATAGCTGCGGATTTATCTTGGGATTTACATATAAATCAGATCAGTAAAAGAGTATACTACGCACTTCACTCTTTAAAGCGCCTCCAAAATTTTCTACCCCTAAAAACTAAAATTTCCTTGATGCAAACGCTTATTTTACCGATAATAGATTATGCTGATTCATGTTTCTTGGATGCTACGGAAGTGCTTGTAGATAAGCTCGAAAGGCTACAAAACACCTGTATTCGTTATATATTTGGTCTTCGAAAGTTTGACCACATATCCAAGTTTAGAACCCAACTTAAGTGGCTTCCGATACGTTTGCGTAGGAACACTCATATCCTTTGCTTACTCTATAACATTTTATTTAACCCTTCTTCTCCCGCTTATCTACGTGATTCGTTTAACTATTTACACCCTCCTGATTCTACTTGTAGTCTTCTCCGTTTTCCATCTCATAATTCCAGTTTTTTCTCTAACTCTTTTACGATTCAGGCAATAAGGCTTTGGAATTCATTACCACTTCAAGTTCGCATGAGTCAATCTATAAATTCTTTTAAACACAATCTAAGGAATCATTATTTGTCTATTCCACATTAATATAATTTGTAATTTGTTTTTTTTTTTTCTTATTTTTAAATGGATCTTACGAGTTCGTATTTTTTTGAGCAACACGTACTCATCTCAAGAGGTTAATATCATTTAATGTTTCACAGTAGTTATATATATTTTTTTTGTTTTAATTTCTAGTAGATACCTAACGCTGTAAATAATTTAAGTGCCTGTCTTTATATTGCTGAAGTACTTTAGGTTTCATTAATAGATGTGTTTAAATATTTTTAGTATATTGTACACTTCGACTTATATTAATGGTCAAGTATTTCACTTTACCGGGTTGGCTGTAAGAAATCTCTTTTTTAGAGATAAGCTCACCTTTTGTACCTTTTTAAAAATACTGCTTGCTGTAATTTTGTGTGTTGTTCTATTGTGTACAATAAAGTATTAAATAAATAAATAAATAAATAAATTTACCACGCCAAAGTAAAGTAATAAAATTCTAATACATGTATTTTTTAATTTTTTTCTTAGTGTTTATAAAATGGTACTTTAATGGTACGTCATATCTAGACATGAATTTAAACTACCACGTCAAAGCTCAAACCTCGAAGTGCGATATTTTCACACATAACACATACCACAAAAGTGCATAGAAAGTGGCCTAGTGTAGGGCTCGCTTCGCTCGCCCTGATTATATATACGGCTTAGACGTTTGAACTGAAAAAATCTATGCTTATAGTTTTTACTTTTTGAGCTTAAAATACCTTAATTTAGCGGGAAGTTTCAGGGATGGCCCGCAGGGTTAATCGTTTACATATTTTTTAAACTAGTTTTTAGGTAATTGTACACCCAGTCAAATATTTAAAAACTTTTTATAAAACCAAATTTTAATAAAAAATTTTACAAAAAGAACTATTTACTTGCTACGAAACAAACGAAGTGCCAGTTCTTCTGTTTCTTAAAGGACGCGAATCTAGGCCAGAAAAAAAGATATTTGAAGTTTTTAAACAAAAAATCATAATATTTTTCGATGAAAATTTCAGTGTCAAATTATTGTCTTAAGTCAAAAATACATTTTACGCGCCTCTCGTGCAACTGTGTGTGTGTCACTGATCCTGCTTTAATTGTATAAATATCAGCAAATTCATGAAAAAAATCTTGAAATTCCTAATAAAATATGGATGTGAAGGCGTAAAAAGAAAGACATCTTTATTATGTTCAATATATAGGTATAGGCGTTAGTTATGTCTTTGCATGTGCCAGTTTGCTATTTTGTATATAAAAAGCCTCTTTATCAAATTAAGGGCATAAACCTAATGCCAAAATTAAACTGGAGCAGACGCACTGCATATTTGTTTTAATTCTAAACGTAAGCAATTGATTTTGCAAAATATTTTCCATGTACTTCGGCTTAAAGAATTTTATTTCTCAAAAGGACATTGGTTCACTCAACTCAACAGCGAAATTTTAACAAAATTTACTATAGGTAGGTAGCCTAAACTACTATAGGTAGGTAATTGTAGCAACTTGGGCTGCTTCGACGAAAGAAAGAAGTTGAGTGTAGGTATACAAGGTATAGTAGAGAGTGAAAATGACCAACCATATGAAAACGGTTGAAAAATCAAACAATATTACATAAAATATGCGATTTCATTCGTCTAAACATTCAGCGATCAGTAAAATTATTCGTATCTGACCCTGGCATGGGTATTAAATCAGTACCAATCGAAAGAAACCAGACGATTGCTGACAAAAACGAGTAGAAACGTTGATTTCATCTGTGCAATGGGCGACCTTCAATCGCTGCAGCAATCAACTCATCCACTGTTTCGAAGATGCAGCAGTGGTTTTTCTTACACAGAAACTGATGACCTTTCAGATGAGCTTTGGATCGTTCGATAGTCCGATGGTACCAGATACCTAGGTACAAGGCGTCACTTATAATGCTGCTGCCACTTATAAGGGCCAGGATGGGGACATGCAGCACCACAATTTCGTATAGTCCTACCCCTCCCCTATATCGAGGAACAAACGAAATTCGGTAGTCTTATCGTACTAGAAATCGATTTTTTTTTCATTCTTTTTTCTTTTTTTTAATAGCGTCACCCGGTTTTTCGCATTGCAGCATAGCCATTTCGTATTCTCCAATTAACGACGAATCTAATTATGTATATACCATCCGGTAGTCTTATGGGACTAGGTTTTGTGTCGTGGGCTCTTAAACCATAATGTTAGTAGTAGTATTTTCAATGTAATTTCCATGACCCATTAATATTCTATACATTTTTAGGAAAAAAGTGTCGAATTTTCGTATGTTCTTTAAATTTGCATAAACTTTAGAAATGTTTGTGTAATTTACTTTAATTTAGTGATTTCAAAAATACCATGGAAATCACACGGAAAACCATTTTTTGAAAGAATCACCCACAAAACAACGCATGTTTTCTCCCCTTCTTGAAAGTTAAAGAAACTTTAAAATTCCTTTTTTTGGGTATCCATTTCATTTTTTTTTTCTACCTATATCATAAAAAAATGTTGGACTTGCAAAATTTGAATTTAAAGATCTATTTTCGGGCGGTTTGCACCAAAATGCTTAAATGCATTTAGTCCCTTAAACATGTTTAGCAAATATCAAAACGCCTTAAATGCTTTAAACGTATTTAGTGACTTAAAATGATTTAGGGCGGCTTGCACCAAAATGCTTAAATTATTTTAAGTAACTAAATACGTTTAAGGTAACAGCTTTTAAGGCGTTTTGTCATTTGCTAAACATGTTTAAGGGACTAAATGCATTTAAGCATTTTGATGCAAGCCGCCCTTAAGCATTTTATTGCAAACCGACCAGACTATTAAATTTAAACAAAAAGTATAAGTACATATGTGTTTTAATTGTTTTATTACGTTTTCATGTTTCGTATTTTGAAGCTAAAAATTTTAACTCTTCTATATCGTGCCATAGCTCTGCGTGGTACAAGGCTGCTGTTTCCACTTCCACTTCCACTTCTGCCACCGTTACTAGCAAAAACATAAAAATGAAAAATATGTGAAATTGTTATAGACGAACAACTACACATTTTCGAGATTTAATGTTAAAAAAATAAACTCGTTTATCCCAGGGGTAAACGAGTTTTTAACAATGTGAGTTTATTCCTGATCTACATACTAGTAAGACTTTCGAGTTTAATCCAAATTCAACAGTAGTTCCAAGCTGTGCTAGACATTTCAGTATTTATTTAAATAATTTAAATACTGCCCCAATAGTCAAGTGGTTAGGGGACCTAACAACGATTCGAGTTACGGATTCAGTCACGACCAATTTTTAGACCTGTAAGCAAGTGCGAGTTTTAGTATGTATAAAACAAATCATTTAAATGGCTTCCTGTGCCATGGTGTGGGAAAGTCAACTTAAACATCAAGTTACAGAAAATAATGGTTTATACTTTCACTGATATGTTTTTTTTTTATTTCCAACATATTACGAGCTAAGCGGATTTCAAGTATGCATCATACTCTACTATATAAATAATACATTTTATCCATCTCTGTTTAACGAGAACACGTGGAAGCTCCCAACGGACATTAATCATTAATCATTATAGTATTCGAGCGATCGTGTTCGACGGTGTTCGCGTAATGCCTGCTAAAAATTGCCTGCTAAAAATCGCCTGTTAAAAATCGCCTGTTAAAAAAACGCCTGTTAAAAAAACGCCTGTTAAAAAAACGCCTGTTAAAAAAACGCCTGTTAAAAAAACGCCTGTTAAAAAAACGCCTGTTAAAAAAACGCCTGTTAAAAAAACGCCTGTTAAAAAAACGCCTGTTAAAAAAACGCGTTAAAAAAACGCCTGTTAAAAAAACGCCTGTTAAAAAAACGCCTGTTAAAAAAACGCCTGTTAAAAAAACGCCTGTTAAAAAAACGCCTGTTAAAAAACGCCTGTTAAAAAAACGCCTGTTAAAAATCGCCTGTTAAAAATCGCCTGTTAAAAATCGCCTGTTAAAAATCGCCTGTTAAAAATCGCCTGTTAAAAATCGCCTGTTAAAAATCGCCTGTTAAAAAACGCCTGTTAAAAAACGCCCTTTAAAAAACGCCTGTTAAAATACGCCTGTTAAAAAACGCCTGTTAAAAAACGCCTGTTAAAAAACGCCTGTTAAAAAACGCCTGTTAAAAACGCCTGTTAAAAACGCCTGTTAAAACGCCTGTTAAAAACGCCTGTTAAAAACGCCTGTAAAAAACGCCTGTAAAAAACGCCTGTTAAAAACGCCTGTTAAAAACGCCTGTTAAAAACGCCTGTTAAAAACGCCTGTTAAAAAACGCCTGTTAAAAACGCCTGTTAAAAAACGCCTGCTAAAAAACGCCTGCTAAAAACGCCTGCTAAAAAACGCCTGCTAAATAACGCCTGCTAAAAAACGCCTGTTAAAAACGCCTGTTAAAAAACGCCTGCTAAAAAACGCCTGCTAAAAACGCCTGTTAAAAACGCCTGTAAAAAACGCCTGTTAAAAATCGCCTGTTAAAAATCGCCTGTTAAAAATCGCCTGTTAAAAATCGCCTGTTAAAAAAACGCCTGTTAAAAAGCGCCTGTTGAAAAGCGCCTGTTAAAAAACGCCTGTTAAAAAACGCCTGTTAAAAAACGCCTGTTAAAAAACGCCTGTTAAAAAACGCCTGTTAAAAAACGCCTGTTAAAAAACTCCTGTTAAAAAATGCCTGAAAAAAACGCCTGTTAAAAAACGCCTGTTAAAAATCGCCTGTTAAAAATCGCCTGTTAAAAATCGCCTGTTAAAAATCGCCTGTTAAAAATCGCCTGTTAAAAAACGCCTGTTAAAAAACGCCCTTTAAAAAACGCCTGTTAAAATACGCCTGTTAAAAAACGCCTGTTAAAAAACGCCTGTTAAAAAAACGCCTGTTAAAAAAACGCCTGTTAAAAAAACGCCTGTTAAAAAAACGCCTGTTAAAAAACGCCTGTTAAAAAACGCCTGTTAAAAAACGCCTGTTAAAAAACGCCTGTTAAAAAACGCCTGTTAAAAAACGCCTGTTAAAAAACTCCTGTTAAAAAATGCCTGAAAAAAACGCCTGTTAAAAAACGCCTGTTAAAAATCGCCTGTTAAAAATCGCCTGTTAAAAATCGCCTGTTAAAAATCGCCTGTTAAAAATCGCCTGTTAAAAAACGCCTGTTAAAAAACGCCCTTTAAAAAACGCCTGTTAAAATACGCCTGTTAAAAAACGCCTGTTAAAAAACGCCTGTTAAAAAAACGCCTGCTAAAAATCGCCTGTTAAAAATCGCCTGTTAAAAAAACGCCTGTTAAAAAAACGCCTGTTAAAAAAACGCCTGTTAAAAAAACGCCTGTTAAAAAAACGCCTGTTAAAAAAACGCCTGTTAAAAAAACGCCTGTTAAAAAAACGCCTGTTAAAAAAACGCCTGTTAAAAAACGCCTGTTAAAAAAACGCCTGTTAAAAATCGCCTGTTAAAAATCGCCTGTTAAAAATCGCCTGTTAAAAATCGCCTGTTAAAAATCGCCTGTTAAAAATCGCCTGTTAAAAATCGCCTGTTAAAAAACGCCTGTTAAAAAACGCCCTTTAAAAAACGCCTGTTAAAATACGCCTGTTAAAAAACGCCTGTTAAAAAACGCCTGTTAAAAAACGCCTGTTAAAAAACGCCTGTTAAAAACGCCTGTTAAAAACGCCTGTTAAAACGCCTGTTAAAAACGCCTGTTAAAAACGCCTGTAAAAAACGCCTGTAAAAAACGCCTGTTAAAAACGCCTGTTAAAAACGCCTGTTAAAAACGCCTGTTAAAAACGCCTGTTAAAAAACGCCTGTTAAAAACGCCTGTTAAAAAACGCCTGCTAAAAAACGCCTGCTAAAAACGCCTGCTAAAAAACGCCTGCTAAATAACGCCTGCTAAAAAACGCCTGTTAAAAACGCCTGTTAAAAAACGCCTGCTAAAAAACGCCTGCTAAAAACGCCTGTTAAAAACGCCTGTAAAAAACGCCTGTTAAAAATCGCCTGTTAAAAATCGCCTGTTAAAAATCGCCTGTTAAAAATCGCCTGTTAAAAAAACGCCTGTTAAAAAGCGCCTGTTGAAAAGCGCCTGTTAAAAAACGCCTGTTAAAAAACGCCTGTTAAAAAACGCCTGTTAAAAAACTCCTGTTAAAAAATGCCTGAAAAAAACGCCTGTTAAAAAACGCCTGTTAAAAATCGCCTGTTAAAAATCGCCTGTTAAAAATCGCCTGTTAAAAAACGCCTGTTAAAAATCGCCTGTTAAAAATCGCCTGTTAAAAAACGCCTGTTAAAAAACGCCTGTTAAAAAATGCCTGTTAAAATACGCCTGTTAAAAAACGCCTGTTAAAAAACGCCTGTTAAAAAACGCCTGTTAAAAAACGCCTGTTAAAAAACGCCTGTTAAAAAACGCCTGTTAAAAAACGCCTGTTAAAAAACGCCTGTTAAAAACGCCTGTTAAAAACGCCTGTTAAAAACGCCTGTTAAAAAACGCCTGTTAAAAAACGCCTGCTAAAAAACGCCTGCTAAAAAACGCCTGCTAAAAAACGCCTGCTAAAAAACGCCTGCTAAATAACGCCTGCTAAAAAACGCCTGCTAAAAAACGCCTGCTAAAAAACGCCTGTTAAAAACGCCTGTTAAAAACGCCTGTTAAAAACGCCTGTTAAAAACGCCTGTTAAAAACGCCTGTAAAAAACGCCTGTAAAAAACGCCTGTTAAAAACGCCTATTAAAAAACGCCTGTTAAAAAAGAACTGCTAAAAAACGCCTGTTAAAAAACGCCTGTTAAAAAAAATACATAAAATTAGATTAATTATAAAAAATTATATACATTTTATAAATAAATTTTATAAATTATATAAATAAGTTTATTTTAAATTTATTTTTATAAAAAATTAGTTTTAATATTAATCAATTTATTTTTAATTATTTTATAATAATTTAATTTATATTTATAAACTACTATTAACCGAGCAAGTCGATCGACCAGTGTTCGGCGGTGTTCCGATTGAACAAGTCGAGCTGTGGCATACTCAGATGGTCGCGCGACTCACCGCGCCGCATTTCTCGTCGCAGGTCGCGCCGCGGGTAGCTGTGGTCGGTCGGTGAAGTACGTAGAACTATGCAAAAGTACGTAGAGTCTCCGCATAAAAGTCTCTAACTACTCTGGTTAATACCGATATTTCTCAAGATTAGGTGATACTAATATATTCACTTTGAAATATTATAATATCTTAACTAATATATCAGTATTAACTAATATTTCACTGTAATTTGGAACTTAAAACAACAGTAATAAGATCTGATACTGATACTGCGTAAATAAAATATGTCTGTTTCATTCGTACGTACGGCGCGGCGTATCGTGAAAATATTTAAATATTTTCACGAATCCGTAAGGCGCCAATCTAGTGAATCCGAACATGATATTATCCAATTCATTTTGGATAGCCGTTACGGAGATTGGGCGAATATAAAATATTAGCATATTACAGTTCGCCTGATTACTAATCCACGAATCCTTTCAATATTACTATAGCGAATACTAATATATCAGTCACACCATTACTCTTTGGTCCTTGTACGTTTGAATTCATGTCACATATGCCGTTGTACAATAATAAAAAATCGTGTTTCTATGCAGAAATCTCTATCTTTGCGGCCAACTCGACTCTGGATGACCAAGGGAACGCACCACCTACCATCCCGCAGTGTGATAGTTCTATGCCAGAACCACAGTTTCAGCAATCATCTGTGCGTAAAGCACTACTTTCCTTGGACATCCACAAGTCGAGTGGGCCTGATGGCATCCCTCCAATTGTGCTTAAAGTATGTGCTCCAGAGTTGGCGCCAGTATTGACGCACCTATTCCGGCTCTCCTATTCACTCGGCGTGGTACCGAATTCATGGAAAACAGCTTTAGTGCATCCCATCCCTAAAAAAGGAGATCGCTCTAATCCGTCAAATTATCGGCCAATAGCCATAACCTCCTTGTTCTCCAAAGTCATAAATCTAGGCGGATGTACTAGGGATTGCTTTAGTTCATTAGAGACAACTCAAATCTTTTTTTCTATCTACAGCAAGCTCAATTTTATTATTATAAGCCTCGATAAGCGTTATTTCACTAGCTTTTTTCATTTATTGTGCATATTTACTTCTTTAAAATCCTTGACATCGTACGTAGTTTTAAAGTAAAATAGGAATGGCTTGTTTTAAATAAATTTTAACAATTTCATTTCGTTATCTATGTCCCTCCAATTCACGATATTTTTGCCACAATCTTGATTGAAGTTATATCCCCATTCATTCTGAAATACTTCTAGGTCTATTAAAAAAAACGTAATCTAATTCTTTTACCTTAAATGAATACTCAGTTTATCTAAACCCCTTACTTACCCCTTGATAAAGCCACATACTGTTGAGGTCCAGATTTTAGGTTTCTGTTTATTTCGTTTTCTATTAAACTATGTGAATTATCTCTTTTTCTTTCTGTGTATGTCCCTTGATCAAATATTTCTATGTTATTTAGTGAGTATTTGAGTGAATATTCTTAAAATGGGCAACCACACAAGAGTATAAACTGGCAATATATTTATTTTTATTTTGATGGTTACAATTATTTGAATAAAATATTACATTTAATAATTCTATTAATTCAAAAATGCATTAAATGAAAACATTTGTCCTGTATTACCCTGTGTTTTATTCCAAAAGTGGCAATACGCTTCTTTTTATGCGCCTAAATCACTTGCTGCCATCAATGTATCCCTTGTACTAGAAGATCTTAAGTAATCTAATTCTATGTGAGGTCACACACAATTCGTAGGTCACAAAAACAAATGAATATTCGAAAAATATTTAAATTTGTTTAATTTCACGTCTTGTGTTATTTAATAACATAAATAGAATGCTCAAAATATTCATTTGTGATTCTAATATTAAAGCCAAAACATTGAACTACATATTCGGATGGGTAAGACAACTTACTTCGTTGTAATAATTTTAATATTCTTTTTGTTTTATATACGAGATTTTTTGAACTAAGTAACTAATTTTTTCTGCCATGATCACAATTTATTTCATGTACCATTTTTCGTGTTACTCATCCGTATGCCCTGGAATGCACATAAATGCATCTTTTTGCTCTGAATTCAAGAAATTGTCATCGATATATGTTTGGTATATAATTACTGACTATTTAGTAGTTGGTGTCATTCTCAATTAAATAATTTTTACAATAATAATAATTCCAAATGAAAATTGATACAGTTTATTGGTTTTAATAAATGGATTTAAATGCGTTTATGAAAGTATAAATCTGAATTAAAATATCTCGGTCTCATTATTTTAAATTTCGTTTGTGATTCCCTTTTGCAAAATATCCACACTGATGTCCCATTTTATTTATATGTTACACAGCATAGAATATTTTAGTTATTATGGATGGTATAATATTAAAAACAAGATACAATTTCCGCCATTTGTTGATGGCATTCAAGTTTATACTCAATACTCAATACTTTATTGCGTCATATGTTATACATTTATAGGTGTTAAGTATACATTCTAGAAACAACATCTGTATCCTGATAGGTTGTAGAAATGCGGAGGCGGACTGATTCACTTTTCTGAATAAAATTTGTTTCTTATTAAAATTTATCATTCAAAAATTCGCTTAAGGTGTAGTAACATTTATTTATCAGTAGTTTCTTAACATCGCATAGAAAAATTTTACAATTTTCTTCTGATTTAAATTTTTCGGGTAATTTATTAAATATTTTTACAGCCATAACGTTTGGCTCCGAGCTGTGCATTTTAAGGTACGAGATTGGTAAGTTGGTTTGAATCTTGTTGTAAATTTTCGTGGGTATTCAGTTTGTTTTTTAAAGAACTGGGGATATTTTTAAAAAAAATTTAGTATTTCGAATATATAAATTGAAGGAAACGTTAATATTTTTAATTTTTTGAAATAAGGTTTACAGCTTTCTGGTTCTTTAATATTAACAAGAATGCGGATGCACTTTTTTTGGGATATAAAAAGATCCGTTGCGTTTACACTATTGCCCCATAGTATAATACCGTATGTTAACCACAAATAGGCATAGGCGTAGTAAACAGATAAGGCTGTATGTTGGTCGGTCGCTTTTCGGAGTTCCCTCAGTGCATATGTAAAGCTTGATAATTTGGTTTTTAATTTAGATACATGATTTTTCCAACTTATATTAGTTTCTATATCTAAGCCTAGCAACGTAAATGTATTTACACATTCTATTGTGGTATTTTTATATTTAAAATTTATGTCAAGAGTCTTTTTTTGATAAGGTCTGAATTGCATTAATTTAGTTTTTGAAAAATTTATGAGATTATGGTCATTCATCCAATTAACTATATTATTAAAGATGTCAAAAAAAAATTCAGTAATATTATTATTATTATAAACTATATTTTTAAACTATAATTTTTAAACTATTTTTTTTTAAACTTTTTTTAAATTTTTTTTAAACTATATTTTTGCTTCGATATCGATTGTAGATCACGCCCCTTGTATTTTTTAAAAAAATATTCAACGTACAGTTTTGACATTCCTACGATTTTATTATATGTATAGATTAATTAGCAAACAAGTAGATGGCAATGCCACCATGCCATGCTCCTGATAGAAAGAGAAACCATCACCTATAGATTGCTATTCTTGTGGTGGGATGGCAATGCCACATGCTTAAGTCTACTGGTTACCTAACCCTCCAAACTGGAACATAACAATGACAAGCATTTATGCTGTTGTGGCAGGAATAGGTAAGGCAGTGGTAAAAAATACCCGGGCAAGACTTTGCAGTACTATATTACCTACTAATCACAATGGTAGTGACACATATAGCCAATTAGTCGCCTTTTACGACCTGCCTTGCAGAACAATAGTTTGTCTATTCTTCAAAGGAGGCGGTCAACACGGGGAAAAGGTTATAACACATAAATCAAACAGGATACACAGGATCAAACTTTTTTTTTTAAATAAACTGATAAGATGCTAAAATAGTGAATGAAAGATTTTAATAATTAATAATATAGTTTTTTATGAACAGTGTGTTATAATATTCACAGGCAAAGCTTGCAGGTCAGCTAGTTATTTATTTCATTGATATTTAACAATTTTAGAGACTGTACCCTAACTTATTAACCTGTCACCCTGCTGCAGGATTGGGAATTTTATATATTTATTTCTAATTGCATATTATTCAAAGCAGAAATAACTTGTGCTAGTAATATTGGCTGTACAACTTTTTGATCTCTGTGGGTCTCTGATATGAGCCATGTGCATTAACATAGATTGCTGTAAAACCTGCCAATGTGTAAATAGGATGTTATGGGCACATTTTCATAACTTTGGTATTGTGTAAACAATTTTGAAAAAACATATATTAACCCTTTTATATACTTAAACTTTACTTTAGACTTCTGGGTATTTATTTTCATAACAGGTACCAAATCCTAGCACAAACTATAAAATAAATCCTTGAATAACCTTAAAGGTGTAGTTATGAATTGAAATGAAGTAGTTTTGTGGAAAATAAACACATTTTTATGTTCATAGCTAAGTATCCATATTTATTTACAAATTCTCTTTTGTACAATTAAAAAGGGTCGTCCATCTCTTTAACTCGACGCCGTCGGTTTCTTTTTCTTTCGAAAAATTGATATTCGTCACATATTTTATATATGTGTATAAACAAAACGGATATATTTCACCCGCCTTACAACTTCATAAAAACAAACTTTTAAGTGGGTTTCACACATTAAAACATTATCACAAGTAAGTATGCACTTTAAATTCCAAAATTTAATTTACGATCAACGTCGATAGTGCTAGCAAACAGTTTATTTTGGTTTATTTAAAGACCTCTACAGCAAAACAATTCAATAAAAGCTGGTCAAGAGTAACTTTTTTAGGATTGGTTTATCTGACTTTAGAAAAATTGTAAAAACGCTTTACTGTTGTCAAATAAAGTGTCATGGTACGGATAGTCTATATGAAAAAAAAAGGTGAACGGTTTACAATGACGTCAAGTAGCAGGCCTGCTATTGGCCTGTTAATAAGGTGTCATGGTACGAAAAAGCAAGGCAGTTCAAATTCTGTCCTGCTTAAAGAGCTCGTAATTACCCACCTGTTTGTTTGCTATCTAATGAAATAAAAAAAATATGGTGTCATCCTTTTGCTATTTGCCCAGAACAATAAGGAGGAAAACATCTGAAATAGTTATTTAAAAAATTAAACCAACTTCAATATATCAGGTACACCATATATCAAAAACGACTGAACCAAATTGGATGAAACTAGAACTATTCCCTTAGTAGGAATATACTTCATTTAAATCAATAAGGATCATCTTCACATGCCTTTTAGTTTCCGAGAAATTCATGGACAAACATACATATATGTACATACAAAATTTAGCACACATACTTGGAAACCTGAATACATCATTATACCTACTTAAATATTATCAAATTCAAACTAATAAACTCCTTTTTTTAAATCTTAGTTATAGTTATATGTGTCATAAACTTAGTAATGACAAACTATTTGTATATCTTTTAGTAATATCAGTCGTTTAGTTAGTGACACTGACTAAGCAATAAAATGGGACTCAGTTTTAATTCCCAACGGGTTAAGCATTTGGTTGAGAAACATAGATTTTTTTCTGATTTTGAGTGTTTATTTTTTATAATCATTTATTGCATTAAATATTTATTTATTTAATACTTTATTGTACACAAAGAGGTAATATTACTTTTATTTCCTGAAAACTCTACAAAAGGCGAGCTTATCTCTGTAAGAGATTTCTTCCAGCAAACCCAAAACAGTGAGAAAGTGTGAAAGAAATGTGAATACACACGTACAGATTATTAATTAAGAAAATATATACAATAGCTATACAAAAAAAACTTTATATTACTTAATCCTAATACGTACAATGCCTTTCTGGCATAAAAATTAGACCGATAAATAAAATTTTGTATTTTTAAAAATATATAAACCCGTCAAAAACCCACTCGTGACCACGGTCAATGTAACTTGACCGAAACGTCGAGCTTTATAAGTAAGTTCTATACATGTACGCGTTTTTGACCCGTTTATATATTTTTTAAAAATGATAGTAGAACGAGTTAGTTTAAAAGTTCATAAAATTTTGTATACTAAGCTCTCATAAATTTTGATTGTTTACATATTTGACCTCATGACATTGAATAGGTATAAAATAAATAATTAAATCTATAAAAAACAACATAACCTTCATGATTAATTTAAGTATAATTTCCATTTTTTTCATAAATTTAATTATTATTTATTTATTAATTATTTTTAAAATTATTTATTTTATTTTATTATACTTATTCCAGTAAGTATTTAAATAATATGTAGGTATTTCATTAGTATTGTTGACTAACAATCATATTATTACAAACAAATACTTTCTTTACTTTAGGGTTGATAAATTTGTGTAATTGGCCACCCATATTATTATTTTTTATAGTGTAACATACAAATAACAACAAAATTGTACTTACTACAGTCTGGTACATTTGTGATATTGTTCAGTATTTGCTGAATATGCCTAGCATATGACTGGCCAATGAAAAACTTCTTTGAATAGGTGTGCCATAGTTCATGGACCAATGCATGTTGTAATCTCAATACCTGAAAAATATTATTTGCTGTTTTAGATCATTTTAATTACATTTTATAAGTAGCTGTTCCTCACAATATCGTTTTTAGGACTCAAAATTATTACTTCTTTTAAGACTGTTGGGTTAATAAATACCTTATATCACTCTTGAGTAGTGTAGCTTTCTAATATGTATTAAAAAAGTTTTCAAGGTCTGTCATCAACAAAAAAGTACATTATTTGTGCACCAGTTTTGTAGTTTTAAGAATTTTCTATATTACCTTTTGTTAGTAATTAATTTTATAATGACTATATTAATGTATAAAAATTAATATACTAAAATAATATTGCTCTCAGAGCAGATCTCATCCACATATAGCCTTATTACTTAGATATTATTATAAATGCACCAACAAATTATAGTTATGTATTGATAGAGGAAAGTAGAATGTTATGATGATATCTCGTAGTTACTTCATAAAATGCCTAACTATTAAGAGATGCCAAACAAAGACTTTCTACAAAACTTAGAATATGATATTTATTTAAGGTTACTTACATATTTATTGACCTGTTTCTATAGAGAATGTCATCGGCTTCTCAGAAAATAGCGTTGGTTATGCGCCACTTGCTAGGCACTTTGTTACTGCATTTAAAAACTATTTTCGAAATGTTTGTGACAAACATATTACAACTGTTGTCACAAATATGTGCTTCTTACAGTTAACAGACCTCATTCCTCAGGTATTGCTCTTAACGTCTTCCTAGTTCCTTACAGGGCACATATCAATATTACTCTCTATAGGAGTTACGGGGAGTTTTATGAAAAATAATGTCCTGTCGTTAACTTTTACATAGGTTTACATAAAACTTTGAGAATTCACAATATTTTTAAATGATAGCATGAAGCGAAAATATCTAACGCTTTTTTTCAATAAAAAACCCCGAAAACAACTTCAAAATGAAAAATAATCACCATTCAACGCAAACATATTAAACACAACGGCCATTTTGTTTAGTCAATTTCGACAGACAATTTCTATCCGTTCCGTCAATCGTCATGCATATGGCAGTTGTCAAAGTCGTAACGGCATATCAAACGTCTGTGTGAAACTTTGCAGTGTCATTCTATACAATTTATTTTTTTTCTATATGACATGACCTGGCGTGATCAGGCGTATTTAAAAAAGCAATATAATAATATGATCATTCCGACGGTTACGCAATTCCAACCATTTTAATTGAGATCGAAACTGACTTGCGTGGCCAAAACCTAATAAATCTTTTCATATTTTTAAAATAACTTTAAGACTTTATGTTTTTCAAATCTGATTTTAAGAAACTGGTCAAATAACATAAATTTAATTTACTTGAATCTTTTGCTTTGATTGATTGAGCTTTGATTAGTTGAAAAATGACATTATTTTGTTATTTTTCAACTAATCGATTTTAAAGATAAGACAAAATTTAAGAGCTCAAATATTGAGTTGAATGCCATTCGAAGGATCAAAATTGATCATCGTTTTGAAAATATACAACGGTTCAAAAAAAAGAAGGAAATTTCCTTTACACTCGTATCCCCGAAGAGGTAGGTTGACGTACAAGTACAGCCACGATTTGCCGAAGATAATTAGCCCCATAATGTGACAGGTGGCAAGCCTATCGCCAGCCGAGTACTTATCAAATCCCGGGCAATGTTCTTTTTATCAGAAAATTGAAAAAACCCATTTTTCAAATTGCTTGACTCGAGAATTAAAGCTGGTACCTGTTGGTTCCGGGCTTCTTTGAAGAATAGACCAACTGCCGTTCTGCCAGGCAGGTCGTAATAGGCGACCGATTGGCTATGCGAGTCACTACCATCGTGGCTACTAGGTAGTAGAGTTCTGCATTGTCTCGCCCGGGTCTGGTACCATCGCCTTGACTATTCCTGCCGCAATAGCGTCAGTGCTTGTCACTGTCGTGTTCCGGTTTGGAGGGTAAGGTAGCCGGTTAACTTATGCGTGTGGCATTAGACCTCGCCACAAGATAGTAACGCACCATTAACACCTTTGGTGTCTATAGGCGATGGTTGACTCTTTCCATCAGGAGACCCATCTGCTTGTTTGCTATCTTATAACATAATCGTACCTAATGCGGTCAACATCGACACCAGACTACTAGACCACAGAGATGACAACAGCTGTTCAAAAACGAAAATAGTTATATTTTTAATAAATTCTAGAGTTATGAAATCTTTGAGTTTCAAAAATCTATGTTTTAGTATACTTTTAGCTCCTTTGAGCTTTACATACCTAGCCTAGCTAGTGTATTTTGCCGGAATCTATTTAAAAGACCAATTCGTTTTTAATGTTGAAAAAAGAACATACAAACATCTTGTACTTCAAACTGGAAAAATTAACAATAATTAACTTATTTCATTGAGCATAATACCATTCCTTTAGAGGCACAATTGTATTACCGCGGCACAATCAAAAATAAGTCAATTTTGAGCACTAGGAATGTTTCTATACATTGATTTCGCTGTAAAAAAATACTTTTTAATGTGTGCTTTAATACACATACATACTCCTTTTTGGTTGTTTTTAAGTGTTGTTTTTCAAAGAATTTACTAGGACAAAATGACTCTGATAGACTGGTAAATGTTTTTAGCACTTTGAACACGATGGTGCAAGACAAAAACGTGGAGTTAAATTTAAATTTTCATTTAAATAAAATTAATTAAATTTGGCAAGGTTTGTGCAAGCGGGCCTTTACACTTAATTTAGTCAGTCACTATCTTAATCAGATTTCTGAGATTTGAAATTGTGCTGTATACAGCAATTGTTTTTAAATTTATTTTAATCTATGAAAAATGACAGTATCACTACCTATCTGTCATTCTATAAAATGCGTCAGCGTCAGAGATTTCTGCAATTTGCAAAATAATTCAGTGCAGACAAATAAAAACCGCTACGTTTACAATTTTTAATACCATGGCAGACAAAAGGAAATCGAGAAAACGTAAAGAAGTAAGTGTATTACTATAATATTGCTTACAAAAATGTATGCAGCTAAAGTTAGATTTACGTTTGTTATTTTCATTAATTATAAACGCCTCTAGTTGTGAAATTCTACTATATTTATTTCTGTTATTTCAGTTTGCGTTTAATTTTAGTGTTTACTTCTTGTATTTCTTATTTAATGTAGATTGAGTAGATGCATATTGACGCCTGAACTAACAAACAAACATTAAATATTCTCTAGCTTGGAATAAAATAAACTCAATAAGTGGTGGTACGTAGGTTAAACTACTTTATTTGCGGCGTTAATATCTGGACACTGCACGTGGTATTTACAGAATTTTAAAAATAAACTGCTGTTGATACAAATAAACTCCTTTGTTTGCTCTGTGCCAAGCTTTTCATTTATTATGATTTATCTGTTTACTTCGAAAAAAGAGACAACTTTTGTTCATGCTGTTTAAATTAAATGTATAAGAAGTCTACGTTTTGGAACAAAATACAAAACTTTATAAACATTATCAAAAGTTTTATGTGGAAGATATTTTCAAGAATCAAGAATAAATATGCTGGCCATATCATTGTATAGCGAGAAGAGCATACACATAATTTTTAATTTGTTATACTTTGGTAATACTTTATAGGAAATGGCAATGTAACTGCAAAACCTCTGATATTGCAGATGTTCATGGGTGGCTGTGAACACTTATCATCAAGTGCACCTAGCTCTAGCACATTTGCCCCCTTTTAAGCTCTTTTTTTATTAAAAAAAGACCCTTTTGAAGAATAGACTGTGTGCCTTACTGCCAGGTAGATTTTAAAAGATATTCCATTCACAGAAAATTGTCACTTCCTTAAACTTGTGACTACAATGTCTTGCAACACAGTAATAACTTCCATGTGTAGTTAGTGGTAATGTCTTTGCATCAGAACTGTCTCATGGTACTCAAAGAACATTAAAATATTTATACTTCCGTGTTTGACCTAAGGTTATATTGAAAACGCATATTCAATTTGTAACAAAAAATTCATGTTTTCAATTTTTTTCAGAGCAATATCATAATAATGTGAGCTGATTATTCAAAGGATATTACAGTTTTTGCAAGATTAAGGCTTGATTATTCAATTTACCACAGGTTCAAAATTTGATTGGTGACAATTACGTGCAAGGATTTATAGTGTTTTTATAATAATTCTTCTAAATAAATAGTTCATGTAACGGAGTGAAAAAAAAATCAGTATATTGAACATAACCTTAATTAATTCAAACATAATAAATATTTTAGGTTTCTATTGAAATACTTACTGGTGAAAAAATTTTTAAAATGAACTAATTTTGTAATTTTTCAATAATATTTTTTAATATCTCAATATTATTATTGTCATTTTGGCTCTATGTTACACTTTAGGACTATATATCCTGCTGGAAAAATGCATAAAACAAAATATGGCACATTATAATGGTTATATTCATCCTGAAAGATATCTCTGACTCCTATTTTGTAAAACACTATGCAGGGATTGTCTTCGTTTTTAAAAAATCATCAAAAATTATATTTTTGCTCTGTAGTGCACTAAATCAAGACTTAATCTTGTAAAAACTGTAATATCCTTCGAATAATCTGCTGACATTATTATGATATTGCTCTTGAAAAAACTTAAAAATATGAAGTTTTCGTTACAAATTGAATACACACTCAACTGTTTTGTCAGATACACAGGGATATTTTTTTGTTTTTTATTACCATTAGAGATCGAAATGCAATTTGCTGGGATAAGTTATGTTAGTATGTATATGCTGTTGAACAGCGGCGTGCACAGGATTATGATACTGAGTATGCGACGGAGTACTCGGCCACAAAAACTTTTTCTTTTATAGATTTTAGCGGCGTGCACATGATTATGACACATTTTATTCATTTACTTACTATTAATTAAAACCATCTAAAACGTACGAACGTTTTATTAAAATATCTGTGAATGGCAAGTAAAGCACTGCTTTTCTGCCTATAAGGAGCGCACGCGCCTGCTGTTGAATACCACTATCCCACTAGTTATTGTATACAAGACAGAATAAATAAGTAATTTTCTTTAACAGAAATGATTGATTTATCAATCAATCAATCAATACCTGGGTATTTACTTAATGCAGTACATATCTGTAAGAAGTTATTAAGTTTGCATTTTTTAAATACTTTATTTATATGTTGTTCCTGCTATTGATCAAACTTATACCAATCTAAAGATAACAATGAATAGTGTTTCAAGATAAATTCTAGTAGTGTCATGGAAAAAGGTTATAGGATTCTGAAAAAAATATAATTAATACCATACCATGACTAATTGGATTCAGTAGCATATCCATACTAAGATAACATCATTCAATCCTCACAAAATGCACTACTTATTCCGATCTATGATTATCTTTCTTTCTTTATATTGTTATATGACAGGAAAACTCATTAAGAGCCATTGTTAAAATTTTGAAATGGAAACATTTCAATGAGTTTTTTCTTGCCTGTGTTTTAGAAATGTAGTTAATGAGATTTTCCTCTTAGCTCATTAGAAAATGTGTTTGGGGAATTGAAGACTTGATGGTCAAGATACAATTTAAATTGATAACATTTTCTCCCGTGTTGGTCTGGGCTCCTTCGAAGAATGGATCGACTGCTGTTGTGCCAGGCATGTCGTAAAAGGTGGCTGATTGGCTAAATATGAATCCAGTACCATCGTGGCTAGGTGGTAGAGTTCTAATATGTCTCGCCCGGGTCTGGTACCACCAGATGCCACTGGTATGGTGTCGCATCATGACTACTAGGTAGTAGGTCATGATTTCCGCAACAATTCACCAAGGTTTTTGGTACCACCGCAATACCTATTCCTGCCACAATAGCGTTAATGCTTGTCTTTGTCGTGTATAGGTTTGCCAGTAGACCTATGCATGTGTGTGGTATTGCTATCCTGTTACGCAGATAGCAATACCATTAACATTTTTGGTGTCTATAGACAATGGGTTCTCTTTCCATCAGGAGAGCCATCTTTATCTTTGCTATTTTATATTTTTTTTATGTCGCCTTTTATACTGCAATCTATGATCATTGTGGGATATTAAGCTGTAGATATGTTTTTTTTTTTATATCATAAGATAGCAAACAAGCAGATGGGTCTCCTGATGGAAAGAGTCAACCATCGCCTATAGACACCAAAGATGTTAATGGTGCGTTGCTATCTTGTGGCGAGGTCTAATGCCACATGCATAAGTTTACCGGCTACCTTACCCTCCAAACCGGAACACGACAGCGACAAGCACTGACGCTATTGCGGCAGGAATAGGTAAGGCGGTGGTACCAGACCCGGGCGAGACAATGCAGAACTCTACCACCTAGTAGCCACGATGGTAGTGACTCGATAGCCAATCGGTCGCCTTTTACGACCTGCCTGGCAGAATAGCAGTTGGCCTATTCTACAAAGGAGGCCGGGACCAACACGTCATGTCTAGATAGATTAGATGTCTTGTCTAGGGGTACAACCTGTGTTGCACCTTATTAAACACGTGCCCTTACTGCAACACTTTTTTGAGAGTTCTTTGCTTTAGTCGACGTTTAAACTGTCTGTTCTCCATTGGATTTCGAGCCTAGTATATTTGGATGGTTAGCAATTCTGTCTTTACAAGATAAATATCTGTCAATTTCTTCTTTGATTGACTTGGCTGTGTGTATTTTTAAGTCTGTTGTCGAGTTGTTTGTTTGTCACAAACCATGGGGGCTGTTTATTATTAGTAGCGTTTTGTTTTAAAATGTTTGGATTATCTCAATGTTGGAGTGGGAAGCTGTTTCTCACAGTCGTATGCCGTAGGTTCAGATTGGCTTAACTGAGTTTTATATAACATAAGGTTTTTTCCACTGATAGCTGGATTATTCCAGGTCATCATCTACCTGTGTGCCAAATTTCATTCAAATCCGTTAAGTAGTTTTTGCGTAATTGAGTAACAAACATCCATCCAAACATCCAAATTTTCACATTTATAATATTAATATACATTAATATAGATTGTTGGAATTGGATAATATTTGAGTATGATAATTAAATTATTTAGGTGTCCAAGCACGTATACTAAATTTTGTAAGTGTATGTATGCTTGGGCTTGAATTTCTCGGGTACCAAAAGCCATATCGAGATAGTTCTTTTTGATTTAAATCAGGTATTTTCCAACTTAGGTTACAGTCCAAGTTTCATCAAAATTAGTTCAGTAGTTTTTAAGATATGAATATAGTTGATATTTAAAGTCGGTTTAAATGCTTAAATTAGTATTATAAAAAAGTATCTTCCCTTTTTAATTACTATTAATTACTAGTTGCCTCTGTGGTCTAGTGGTCCGGTGTCGGAGTTGACCACCCGAGGTCACGGGTTTGATTCCCGGGTCGGGCAATTCAAAAAAAACTATCACCTATAGATATCAAAGATGTTTATATCTGTATGGCTGGATGGTGATCCTACATGCATAAGTTTATCGGCTACATAACCTTCCAAACTGGAACCACGACATTAACAACCATTTACGCTCTGGCGGCAGGAATATTTAAGGCGATGGTACCAAACAACTTGGTAACTTGTATAGCCCGTCGTCAACCTTTATGAACTACTTGGCAAAATGGCAGATGGTCTTTTCTTCAAAGGGCCATCTTTGAACACAATAAAAAGTCTTACAAGTCAATATTTTAGAAAATTTTAAAAACGAGTTATTTTTGTGTTATAGCACTCACCCCGTGCTTGGGAATCTGGAAAAACCTTAAAAACAACAAAGAAAAATATCGACACGCGAGATTTGAACCTGCTACCATTTCCCTAAAGCCCTGACGCTCTTCCGCTGAGCTAGTGTCGACAGGCTCGAGGCGGCGAAATTCTTCTTTGTTATATAATCGATTACGTCGATTGTACTGATCGCTAGCTATACATACGTATAACTAGTTAAATCCCGCGGGTTCAAATCCCGCGTGTCGATATTTTTCTTTGTTGTTTATAAGGTTTTTAAAAACGAGTTATATCCTTTTGTATTAATAAAAATCTAAACAATCAAGAATAGTCGTCGCTAGACTAGATTTCTGTTTTAGGATTCACCGGTCTTTCGAGTGACGATGATCTCTATATTGCCCAACTATAAAGGCTAGATATTTTTATTTAAAAAAAAGGAAAATTTTGTACACTGACGGTTTGAGTGCCTTTAGCACGATGTCCGCTCATAAAGGAACAACAACGGCCATGTAAACGTGGTCTAAAGTTATATTGTCTCTGGTTCACCATCGGTGTCAAACATTTTTCTTTCTTTAAATAAATATTTTTCCGCGTTGGTTCTGGGCTCCTTTGAAGAATAGACCAACTGCCGTTCTGCCAGGCAGGTCGTAAAAAGCGATCGATTGGCTATGCGAGTCACTAACATCGTAATTACTAGTTGGTAGAGTTCTGCATTATCTGGCCCGGGTCTGGTACCACCGCCTTACGTATTCCTGCCGCAATAGCGTCAGCACTCTTTCCATCAGGAGATCCATTTGCTTGTTGGCTATCTTATGATATAAAAAAATATGACGACACACGGGAAAAGTGCTAAAACACATAAATACGGGTGATACACTCGCTGTGTTATAGCACTTCTCCTGTGCTTGGAAAAACCTTAAAAATGTAACAGTAAATTTCGACATAACAGGATTTGAAGCCGCGACATTGCTTTCTGCCGGCACGCTCTAGCCAACTAGATTCGAATCCTGTCGTTTCGAAAAAGTTTTTTTAAAATTTTTGATATCACTAATTCTAACACACACCAGTTCTAAGCGGGCTGGTATCGATTACTTCGGATTTTGGCGCCGCTGGTTCGTGCCGCTGAAAGGTCATAGTGATGGAACCAGCGGGCCAGCTTCTTGTCAGGTGACGTCATAACTGTGGAGGTCGATGACTTCACACAAAGACAAGGTAGGGGAAAAGGAAGATCTTCCCAGCCAGGCGAGGTGTACTGCCTGGGGACCGAAGTCCATTTGAGAAACGTTAAAACTTGTATATAGTGTTACAAGATAAATAATTGTGATATCGCGATTCAGGATTTTATTTTGAATTTAATTTTTTCCATTTGTTGTTGATTTTTGTCCATTTTTTATTATTTTTTCTTGTAGCGTTTGTGATTGTTTTGAGCCGCTACAGGATGTATATATCCTTTGAAGAGGAATGTCACTTTAACGATTAACACTAGTTACTTACGATAATTGGGTTCGACAGCTTAAGCGTTTTTAAAAACGCGAGAGTGTTATACATCATAGACAGTGGACCGATGTACCATCAGATAAATCACTAAAACTGCTATACTCAAATACTCAAATTCTCTCTAAAAAAATTCTTGGGGTCCATTAGACTTTTGCAATAAGCAGCAGCTAAGATAGGGAAGACGCGAAATTAGGATTACCAAATTAAAATAGAAAACAATATCATACTTTCCATTAAACTGTAAACCTTGTTTTTCATATATAGCTATCAAATAAAATGTTAACCTGATTTTTGAAATCATCCATTCAGTGCGTAATTTAAAATGAGACTTTTTGCATATTGCGTTCCGTAAAATATGCATGCAAGCAATGCATTCCTTAAAATTTTAAAATAAAATAAATTTTGTTGTAAAAAAACGTTTAGGAATCGCTGCACTTGACTGACGACGGGGTAGTTTCTGAATCGTTCAGCATAAAAATATACATATATAAGAAGTCTATACATATTAGATGCCAATGAAACAAAACGAAACGGACTAAAATTCATCGGGGAAGGCAGTCGCTTTTAAAATATTAGTTGAATGAGGAACTTGCCCCACTTTCACGAGTAGCGGTTACTCCGCTAGTAGCTTATAGCTAGTCGTTAGTCGACACACGAACGGTATACCGCAGAGGCCCGTCGTAGAATATGGGACGGATCAATCTTGAATCGTTTGTACGTAAAAATTACTCATTTACATTGTTGAAGTTGCTCATCGTAATCGTACGTAAAAATTCACGCAAATAATATTTTTGTTTAGTGTAAATTGGCAGAAATTGAAAAAGGTGATTTGAAAACAAAGTTACAAAAACGCGAAATTGTCGTTTTATGTGTTCAAATTTTATTTTTATAAGAAAACAACGTGTGGTGGAATTAAAAGCTCAAATTAGAAAAAATTAGATATTTTAAAGTATCGGTACAGATTAATCCATACTAATATTATAAGTGCAAAAGTAAGTCTGTCTGTCTGTCTCTTCTTCACGCCTAAACCACTGAACCGATTTGGATGATATTTGGTACAAATATAGTTTGAGACCCGAGAAAAGACATAGGATAGTTTTTATCCCAGATATCCCAGAACTATGCGGGTTTTTATTTTAGAAAATTTTCAACGCGGACGAGGTTGCGGACACATCTAGTAGGTGCATATATATATATATATATATATATATATATATATATATATATATATATATATATATATATATATATATATATATATATATATATATATATATATATATATATATATATATATATATATATATATATATATATTGCGGTTAGATCAATTTGTATAACAAGTCCAGTAATATTTATATCTATATCTACATAATATATTAATCCATACTAATATAAAATTAGTATTTATAATATTACTATAGTATAAAGACTGTCTGTCTGTCTGTTACGATTTCATAGCTAGACCGCTGGACCGATTTTCATGAAATTTGGCATGTAAGTAGTTGAAGAGCCGGGGTCAAACATAGGCTATTTTTTTTCATAAATCAATCCTTAAAGAGTTGAAATAGGGGATGAAATTTGTATGAAAAGCTATCTTGACGACATGTTAATTTACTCGTGGGTGAAGCTGCGCGGTTCAGCTAGTATGTTATAAATGCGAAAGTTTGGATGTATAGACGGAAGGATGTTTGTCAATCACGCAAAAACGGCTGAACTTTGACACACATGTAAACGATGACCTCGAATAGCGCATAGGGTATTTTTTATCCCGGATAAATTAGTTGTTCCCATTGGATTCACCAAAAACTTTTATAACGCAGCTGACTGTAGGGTGCAACAAGTTTATTTATATTTGTTCACATCAGCTATTAAATAGGAGTGTGTTTTTATACAACGAAAATTAATGGGTTCTTATGAAAATGAAAAATTGTAAAAATTTTTGAGTGACATATCTAAGAAGCTAAACTAGTTTTATCTATAAATGAAATCATCTAAGTCTTCCAAGTCGACAGCTATGACTATACAAAAGTTAATGTAACAGGTTATAATTAGTTTGCATATCATATTATGGTAGAATATTCCGGTGGAATTAAATAGTAATTATAACAACATGACGTGTGATACCATATTCTAGCAAATAAAACATTCATTCATTCAAATTACCTAACTTCCAGGAGCTAGATGCACAAGAAACAGAGAAGCCAACGAGTGAGGAGTATGCGGTGGCGAAATGGTTGAAGGCGAACGTACCCACCAAGAAGACCAAGTTCTTGAACCACCACGTTGAATATTTCACTGGTAAGTGTTATTTCTTATCAGGGCATGAACCGGTATTGATAAAGCGGTTAATACAGTTCTTATTACCGATTAAATTCCGCGCATAGATTAATCGGTTAATTAAGTTAACGTTTCGTCAACCGTTAAATTTTTTATATTATAAGATAGCAAACAAGCAAATGGCTCTCCCGATGGAAAGAGACAACTATCTCCTATAGACACCAAAGATGTTAATGGTGCGTTGCTATCTAGTGGCGGAGTCTTAATGCCATAATATGTAGTTTACTGGATACCTTACTCTCCAAACCGGAACATGACAGTGACAAGCACTGACGCTGTTGCGGCAGGAATAGATAAGGCGGTGGTACCAGACCCGGGCGAGACAATTCAGAACTCTACCATACTAGACGGTAGAGTTCTGAATTTTCTCGCCTGGGTTTATAATTTATACTACCGGTTAATTAAGAAAGTATCATAATAATATTAATATCGGGTGTTATCCAACGATACTAATACATAGAAATACATACATACATACTCTATTATTTATTTTTATTTTTTCTATTATAAAATGCTTGAATCGTTTTTATTTTTCTTAATTAAATTTAATGTTTTATTTAAATTTAAGCTGACTAAGCTCCGAATGTTAAAACTGTTGTGTGTACGAAGTAGTAATTCGTAATTGGCTTATGTTTGATGAAAAATAATTGATCACACGAAGAAAACTAGTTATAAAATACTAGCTGCCGCGTGCAGCCTGCTGCATCATAAAAGTTTTTGGCAAATCCCACGGGATCATCTAATTTTTCCGGGATAAAAAGTAGCCTATGTGTTATTCTGGGTCTTAAGCTATCTACATACCAAATTTCATCGTAATTGGTTCAGTAGTAATTGCGTGAAAGAGTAACAAACATCAATACATACATACTCACAAACTTTCGCATTTATAATATTAGTAGGAAGTAGGATCTTAAAATAATTGATTTTATCTTATAATTTAAAACAATGCTGTGGATTAATTGGTAATAAGTAAATAAATACTGTGACATATATAATAAACACCCAAACCCAGAAATACAAACATCTATGCTTATCACACAAATGTTTGTCTCTGACGGGAATCGACGAGCCCCCTCGATTCTTAGTTAAGTTCGCTAACCACTCAACCAACGGGGCTTAAAATCGTCTCACCTTTGGATATCTGTTAAACATTTGAATTTGCGCACCAATATGAGAGTTCATCTACATGGAAATACGCATAGCAATTTTCCACAACAGCTGCTGAAACTTGGAGAAGGAATTTTTCCATCTTTAAATTTGGACACCGATTATGATTATAATTTAGATAGTCTGATAGATGCTATATATCCTGACATCGAAAACTTACATCAAAATGATTTTCGTTGGCTGTGTTGTAGAGCAACCACTCAAATACGCTATAAAATAAAAATAAACTGTTTAGAGTTCTAGTGTCATTTCAGGTCCCTTTTGATGAACACACTTACTGTCTTTTACTGCGTGTCACTTTGTTAAATGTGACGAAAGGATAAACGAGTCACTTACATCGTCACTAATATCTAGGTGGGAGAGTCCTGCCTGCATCTTTTACCATATGTATCATGGGGAGTGTTCCGAAGAGTTATTCGGACTAATTCCTGCAGCTAAATTCCACCATCGGACATCGCGTCCAAAAAAAAGTCCCACCTTCACCACCTCGATGTCTGGAAATCCAAAATCGTGCGCTTTTGTCGGTACTTTTTGCCTCGCACTACTCCATTGTGGAATCAATTACATTCGAGGGTGTTTCCGAACGGATACGACTTAGGGACCTTCAAGAAACGAGCTTATTCATTCTTAACAGGCCGGCAACGCAGCTGCAAGACCCTCGGTATTGCAGTTGTCCATAGGCGGCAGTGATCACTTACCATCAGGTGCACCACCTGCTCGTTTGCCCCCTCTGCTATAAAAAAATGTATTGCCTGAGTTTGTACCAGCTTTATGGTAAGAAACTCGCTGTCGTGTTCCGGTTTCGAGTATAAGATAGCTGGTGTAAACTTATGCATCTGACACTCCAATTTCGCAATACAGATAGCAAAGCGTCATTAACCTCTTTAGTGTCTATAGGCGATGGTTATCTTTTTTCACCTAGAGAACCATCTACTTTTTAGCTATCTTGTGAAATAAAATAAAAATGTATTACTAAAATAGTCTACCTCACTCTTATACCGTGAAGAGGTAGGAAGAGGTGCAACCAATGATCACTGTCACGGGGCTAGCGACGCACATAATTAACATCTTACGACCGAGGCTGCGTCCCGACCCGATAGTAGCTATAAAATTGTCGACTCGGCAAAAGTGCCAATTAAGGTTAATTTGAAAAAGTAAAATAAAAGTTTTTTTGATTTTTTTTAAAAATATTCCGGCTCCTTTAAAGAATAGACCAACTGCCGTTCTGCCAGGCAGGTCGTAAAATGCGACCGAGCATTGTCTCGCCCGGGTCTGGTACCACCGTCTTACCTATTTCTGCTGCAATAGCGTCAGTGCTTGTCACTGTCGTGTTCCGGTTTGAAAGGTTAGGTAGCCGGTAAACTTATGCATGTGCCATTAGACCTCACCACAAGATAGCAATACACCATTAACAGGTTTTGTGTCTATAGGCGATGGTTGACTCTTTCCATCAGGAGACCCATCTGCTTGAATTAAAAAAATGTGTTTGACTGTGATGTCGATTGGCGATGATTGTTTTTTCTATCAGGAGAGCCATTTATGGTAGGCAAATAGCGGGATATTTATTATTTTTATCAATATCAATTTATTTATGTATATTCTAGCCTTGATGTGAACTTTATTTTTTTACGTGTCACAGAAAGGTCACATTGTAGCAAAACTAGTTTGACGTAACATTCTTTATCATCTTGAAGGTGATCCATGCCCCATTTAAAGAATAGACCAAATGTCTTACTGCTAGCCATCTCGTAAAAGGCGAAATAAGCTAAATTGGACGTAGTTAAACGAAAAACATCCAATCCACGATATGGTCAAAAATGAGTTAAGTGCACCAAACTGATGCTAAACATCAATACAACTGGCCAGTAAAAAGCATCTAAGCAAAAATAGCTCTCTATTACTTTATTCAAAACTAGCTGTTGACCACGACTTCGTCCGCGCGGTATTCGTTTACTCCGCACAGCTCCTCCCCCATAGGTGATAGCGTGATAATATGTAGCCTATATGTTGACCCGACCTATTAGTAATATTCATGCAAATTTTTAAAGTAAATCCATGCAGTACTTTTTGAGTTTACCCCGGACATACATACAGACAAACAGACAAAAATTCTCAAAACTATATATTTTTTTGCTCCGATATCGATTGTAGATCACGCTCCAAATATTCTTTTAAAAAAATATTCAATGTACAGTTTTGACTTTGCTATGATTTTATTATATGTATAGATTAAAAAATATCCAACTTCAAACTTCAATATTTCTAAACTGATTTTGTGTGGATTGGATCCTTTTCGTGTAACCACGTCCAATTCATGACACTTACATCGTGACTGCTAAGTGGGTGATAGAGTTCTACAACGTTTCGACTGGCAGACGTATCACCTAATATTTGCCATCCGCCGGCGATCAGCGATGACTTTACACGTAACGAAAAAATCATTAGAACGTCGCCAATTGCTTGCTGGTTATCGGATGCATTTTTTGCGATGTCCCAACACCAAAACTAGTCAAGTGGCAACAACGACCACACAGCCCATAGACGCCTAATGTTCGATTTTCCGTATTAAATGCATTCTGGCAACTAGCTGAGCTGAGCTGCAACATCGTGATTGGCTTACTCAAGGCCACAGTGAAAGATAGTGATGTACAGAGGATCTGATTGGTCGACACTAATTGGGTATTGGTGCATGGACATTTACATCGGAACTATAAGTCAGATGTGTTGACAGAAGCCATTCGCCTGTTATTAGGGGTCTATGGGTTGTGTGGTCGGTGAGTGGCAACGACTGCCACTAATATACAAGACTATACTCAATACTCAATCATTCATTGCATTATATGTTACAAATAATTTTAGGTATTACAATAATTAATAGGTAGTGAACATATATATACTTATTATACACCGTACTATTAGGGTATTGCAATGTGGGACTGGACCGATCCGTTTCATGAAAGATTTATGTGATTGTCATTAAGGAAGTCGTTAACAGTGTAGTAACATTTTTCTATCAGGAGATTTTTCACATGTTTTATAAATGTACGGTCATTTTCTTTTGATTTAATTTTATCTGGTAATCCATACTAATATTATAAACGCGAAAGTCTGTCTGTCTGTTTGTCTGTTACGCTTTCACGGCTAAACCGCTGGACCGATTTTCATGAAATTTGGCATGGATATAGTTGAAGATCCGGGGTCAAACATAGGCTATTTTTTTTTTCAAAAATCAGTCCCTGGAGAGCTGAAATAGGGGATGAAATTTTTATTAAAAGCTATTTCGACGATTTATTAATATACTCGCGGGCAAAGCTGCGCGGGTCAGCTATTTTGTTATATACTTTCACACACATTATATGTATTTCTATTATGTGTTTTGCAATAACAATTACGATAATCGCGCTGCGAGATACGTGATAACCCCCCTGGTCTGGTATCACCGCCCTAATTATTTTTAGGGTTCCGAAGTAAACTAAGAACCCTTATAGTTTTACTATGTCCGTTCGGCGTCCATCCGTCCGTCCGCAGTCTAACTCAGAAATCCTTATTACTAGAAAGCTGTAATTTAGCACGAATATACACATTAGTCACGGCAACAAAGTGGTAAAAGAATAATCTTGAAAAATATTTTTTTAAAGTACCTCATGTACATGTAAACTAGGGATGTTAATATTTTTTGTTGAAACTCTGAAAACAAGTTTACGATTAAGGGATTCGTTTGTAAAAAATTAAGCTTTTAAGTGCTAATTTTTGTTGGTTTTGGGGGTGGAAAAAAATCACAGTAGTAGTAAATATAATGAAGTTAAAAGGAAAACTACTGCTTAGAAAGCTTTACAAGTTTTTCAGTAATAGTTGGCCAACTTATAAAATGTACTTGGAGTTTTTATAGGCTGTGAACCTGTGTCACCATGGGTGACATATCCGTCATTGACGTGAAATAGGTTAAATGTTCGTAGTATAAAACATTAAAAGCCCTATTCTTATTCCGCATTTTTGCATTATTGTGATGGGCAACTTCAGAACCCTATATATTGCACAGGGCCCTGACTTCGTTCGCGTGGACTTCGTTTACTCCGCACAGCTCTTCCCCCGTAGGTGATAGCGTTATAATATGTAGCCTATATGTTGACTCGACCTGTTAGTAATATTCATGCAAAATTTGAAGTAAATCCATCCAATACTTTTTCAGTTTACCCCGGACATACATTGACTTTCCTACGATTTTATTATATGTAATATAGATATAGATAGATATACCTAGCTGTGGCGGCTGTAGCTAAAATCTACAATATGTAACTGGTAGTTATTATATATAGTGTCCAATGACGTGTATAAATATTGTCACAAATGATTTCATGGTCGCCGTATCTTATACCAGAACAGCTAAGTAAATAATTATTATATTAAATTCTACAGACTTCTATTAATACTAGCAAACGTTGTTCTGCCATATACATTACTAGCTGCAGTGTGCAGCCTGCTGCGTTTTTGGCCAATCCCGCGGGATCACACAATTTTTCCGGGATAAAAGTAGCCTACGCGCTATGCTAAGTCATCTTCTACCTTTGTGCCAAATTTCATTGAAATTCGTTCAGTAGTTTTTGCGTGATCGAGTAACAAACATCCATCCATCCAAACATTATTAATATAATAATTATGTAATTTAGTAGGATTAGTTAGGATAATGATATCTCTTTGCTGTATACTCTAAACCTTCTCTGTTAATGCACATGTTACACCTCTCTCTGCTCTTGCAAATAGTTAACCTTGACAATAATATTTTGTTTTCTTTTTATTTTTCAATTTTATTACGAGACTTGAAAAACACATTTCATGTTCTTTGAAATGTATTCGTGAGCGATTAAGATAATGGTTTCATTACTCACTGTGCGTGTAACTTTTTAATTTGCTTCTAATATCGTGGCGTAGGTACTTGGAGTGAACTTGAAACATACTAGCACCATAATTAGGCTGTTCAGAAGTTGGTGAGGTCTCAGTTTCGATCTCGTGGTTGCATAAATGAAAAATTGGTAGCTCAAAATCAGGAAAAAAAAATTTAAAGTTATCGATCCTGATTGTTTACAAAAAAATGTTACTTCATGTTGGTCTAGGTCTCTTTGAAAAATCAATATTTGGTCTACCTGCCAGGCAGCTCCTAAAAGTAGAGTGGATTATAAAAATTTCACTATTGTGACTAGTGTTTTTCGTAACATCTCAAAATAGACTTATTTACTAAATTTGAAAAACTGTTTAATAAGTTTGCTTATTAGTCATAATTATGTACAATATTAGCCAATAAGCTATTTATTTTAATTAAATAAGGTTTTTTATAATAAAAAATTCGCATTTTATATTTGAAATTAAAATTTATGCGAAGACGCTCTAGACTACCGTAGTGTCCTTATCACGCCGTGACAATATCTGCATTACATACTCTGTGGTTTCTATAAAAATGACAAAGATGAAAAAGACTTTTATAGTTTCATACTAAGACCATTATTAAGCTATCACAGGTTCTATAAAGCGTACATTTTATAAATTGGTCGACTATTACTTAAAAACTTGTAAAGCCGTCTAAGCCATGATAGTTTTACTTTTAACTTAATTATTTTTACTACTACCATGATTTTTATACATCTCCAAACCAACCGTTTAGCCTGCAAGGGGGGGGGGGGGGCGCACTTGGCTCTAAACTTAAAAGCTTAATAAAGCTTTTTAAGTTTACAGCTTAAATTAGCTTAATAAAGCAGCTTAAATTATTAGCACTTAAAAAGCTTAATATTTTGCAATTTTGCAAAAAATTAGCACTTAAAAAACTTAATATTTTGTGAACGAGTCTTTTAATCGAAAACTTGTTTTCACAAAACTACAATATTTTTTAAAAACTTATCCAACGATACCCCACGCAATGGGGTACGTAAGAAAAAACTAACATCCCCACTTTGCGTGTAGAGGGGAGTTACCCTGAAAAAAAAAGCTAAGATGTTACCACTTTGTTGATGTATATATTTTGTGCCAAATTACAGTTTTCTAGTACTAAGGATCTCTGCGCTATCGTGCGGACGGACAGACGGACATAGCAAAATTATAAGGGTTCCTAGTTTGCTTCGGAAAAAAAACTACCATATACCCGATTCATTCTTAGTGGACGCAAGCCTATTGATATAATCGTACACTGAGAACTCGTGATAGCGTAAATGATAGACCATAATTATTATTGTATTTTTTTATCAACAATGAATTTACGAGCAACGAATCGGGCGGAATGTTTTAAGCTACTATACTTAAGGATGTATGACTATTTTGTATACATAATTGATATCATCAATAGGCTTTCGTCCACTAAGAATGAATCGGGTATATCATATTTTTTTTCCAAAGTAAACTAATAATATAATACTGCGGCTCTCGTTGAGTGTAGTATGTGTCTCCTGAAGATGCTTCAGTTGCGAAGTGAAACGTGCGTTGAGTGCGTAAATGTGTGCTTTTGTGTTTGGTGCTGTCGTGGTATAAAGTGTGGTGGACGAGGGTGGGTAACTGTGCCGCTGGGGTCTTCATTATTTTTCAGACGGCGAGCTTGTTCTATTTCTTACACCGCTTTTATATGTTTTCCCTTTCAGTAACATCACAAAGGTACACTTAAAAGTTCGCGGAAATTTGCAAAATACGTAGTTTTCTTCATCTGAACAATGACTTTCCGCACAGTAACGCCTGAACCTATAAAATATAAAAAAGATATCATCAATGTTTTATAAACTACATCGTGTACTGACCTAAATCGTTTGTTTGTCGTAATGATTTTTGTTTTAAAATACGTGAAGCTTATCAGCAGGCGTGTCTGATTTTATTTGCACTGTTAAATAGATTTATGTTCACACTATTATATTGTGATAAGTTTTTTAGAGATTAAATTCTTATCCTCTTATATTAAACTATTGACAACCTACATACACTATGTTAAGAATGTTTGATTTCTAGCTCCAAATTAATTCTGTCAATAATCTGAAGCGCAGGGAAAAGGATCACGGTGTTCCGATTGGCTAATTCAAACTGTATTTGGTCGCGTTTGTTTAAGGCCTGCAGGCTTAGGATGAACAACGTGAGATACGTCGCGATCGAGAAAGAGACGTTTGCTTGACTAATATCTCGATATTATTTATTCTAATATGCATGCCACGATAAACATTTAAAACATCAGAAATAAGTAACCAAAAATTATTAGAATAAAGAAATCAATGTTGCCACTAGAGGAAATCGACATTATTTATTATTATATTACTAATTCTTTATTTTATGTATTACAAGATAGCAAATAAGCTGATGGCTCTCCTGATGGAAAGAGACAACCATCGCCTATAGACACCAAAGATGTTAATGGTGCGTTGCTATCGTGTGGCGAGGTCTAATGCCACATGCATAAGTTTACCGGTTACCTTACCCTCCAAACCGGAACACGACTGTACTGTACTGACAAGCACTGGCGCTATTGTAGCAGGAATAGGTAAGACGGTGGTACCAGACCCGGGCGAGACAATGCTGAACTCTACCACCTAGTAGCTAAGATGGTAGTGACTCGACTAGCCAATTGGTCGCCTTTTACGACCTGCCTGGTAGAACAGCAGTTGCCTTGTTGTTCAAAGGAGCCCGTACCATCACGGTAGTGTTTATAAATTGTTATTTAATATACATTTAAGAAAAAACACAATCATAGAGCTTCTGCGGGATCCTTTCTTTGACCTTTGGCCGCATCTTCGAGCCTATAGTAACTAAGATGTTGATTCATCAAGGGAGTTCAAAAAAGTTAATCTGATTTATAAATTTTAAACTTCAGGTACAAAAGCTGTAGATGCGCTGTTAACGTCAAAATGGGCAACTGGCAAGAACCCAATATTCACAACGCGACATGAAGTGACAGACTTCCTACATCAGATGCTTTTGCACAAACTATTTCATAGGGCTAAAAAGGTAAATGTTTAACATTCGTAATTGCACATTGCAATGCAATTGTTAAGATAATGTTCTACTCTCAACGTGTCAAGGTCAAGCATTTTTCTGGATTTAAACGACATCTATTGTATTTATATTTCCCTAATACTATAATATAAGTACATGGATATAAAGAACCACGCTTTTAAAAATAAATTCCCAGTGTTGATCCCGGGCTCCTTTGAAGAATAGGCCAACTGCTGTTCTGCCAGGCAGGTCGTAAAAGGCGACCGAGTGGCTATGCGCGTCACTACTATCGTGACTACTAGGTGGTAGAGTTCTGCATCGGCTCGACCGGTACCACCGCCTTACGTATTCCTGCCGCAATAGCGTCAGTGCTAGTTACTGTCGTGTTCCGGTCTGGAGGGTAAGGTAGCCGGTAAACTTATGCATGTGGCATTAGACCTCGCAACAAGATAGCAACGCACCATTAACATCGTCGGTGTCTATAGGCGATGGTTGACTCTTTCCATCAGGAGACCCGTCTGCTTGTTTGCTATCTTTGACATAAAAAAAGTGATACACTTGACACATTATATTTTTTAATACTTTAAAAAATATTTGTTAAGTGTAATATATATTTAAAAAAAAAACTGATTAAAAAAACATGGACGTTGTTGTATATATGTATTGATGTGCCACAATTACGCTCAAAATACTTAAAAAAAAGTAGCAGTACTATTTGTTTGCAACAGCTTCAGTATGTCATGGGATTGTTTTCTATTGAAAATTACTGTCTGGTTGAGTGTTGTTTAATTATTTTTTTAATTACACAAGCATTATAAGACATACGCTTTTGTATTTTCCTAACTTTTTAAAAATTTGAGCAATTGACAAATAATAAAATTAAAAAGGAATAAAAATAGGGAACCATATAGTTATCTTTATCAGTCACAGTGTCGTAAATTGCGTCATAAAAATTTTAAATAAAAATTTTTGGCGAATCCCGCGGGATCACTTAGTTTTTACGGGGTAAGAAGTAACCTATGTGCTATTCCAGCAGGCTTAGGATAAGCACCACGAGATATATATCGATCGAGAAAGTGACGTTTGCTTGACATTTATTAATATCTCGATGGACGTTATTAAGCATGCCACGATAAACATTTAAAACGTCATAGATAAATTAAACAAAAAGTTTACTCGAATAGAGAAATAAATGTTGTCACTAGAAGACATAGATATTATACTAATTCTGATTTTTAAGATACACTTTTGGTGCATTTAACTTGTGTTAATCATTATGAGCTTTTGTTTACATTTATAACTTCCTGTCATCATTTCTCTTCTTTGTCAGAGTCGAAGGAAATATAACCAAAGCCTAGTGTAGCCGTACCTATTTACAATTGTAATTAAAGGTATTTTACAGGTTTTTGAATTATTCTCTCTTTTTAGTTTTGACCATCAAAACTAGTTTTTTATTCTATAAAACTGAAACAATGAATTATGATTCATAAGATGTTTTAATGTAAAGGGCAATTAAGATACCAGCGTGTATTTATTTCTGGGTGTATAACTGCGTAACTAATTATGCGTAAAAGTGCGTAACAATTATTATTAACAAGCTATTTTTTTCCACTATAATTATTCCTTTCAATTATAATTCTAACATTATTGAGTAAATTAACATCTTCTTTTAGACTAATCAATCAACATTTTTGATTAATTTTTTTGATGAGAATCTTCCATAGAATTGTTGTGATTTGACAATGACACGAAAATGCATTACGATAAACAAACATAAATGTATAGTATTATGCCAACTAGAAAATAAGATAGAACAGAATACAATTCACAGTATTTTATGTTACAAATAATGTTATCTATTAATAGCTCCAAAAATCAGCCAGATGCAAGCAATCCAACCTAAGACTTACTGTTAGACCGTGGTCTCCAAGAACAAACTGAATTTTTGTGAACAGCTTCGTTTTGACGAGACAACCATATTTTCTATCTTTGAAAAATCTCGAATCGGGTAACTAATAAAGATAGATAAAATAAGGAAACTTTAGAGTGTCAGACTAAGAAAAGTTTCCACTTTACGTGTATGGAAAAGTTACCGTTGAATTACAATAATAATTAACAAGCTGTTGTGAGAAAATTAGGTTATTTTTAAATTGATTAATACCAATTTAAAAATCTCATAAGTGGGATTGTCAGAAAAATCATCAAATATGTAGGACAAAAGTTTCATCGTAGTTTTCATAATATAATCAAGCGATTAAAGTCGAAAAATAATTATTGTTATTAATAAATATTTATTATTTACCGAACCCAATGTCTTCGCAGCATTAACTTTATTAGTTACCCGATTCGAGATTTTTCGAAAATAGAAAAGACGGTTGTTTAGTCAAAATGAAGCTTTTTACAAATATTCAGCTTGTTGTTAATCAAAAAAAAGTTAGTTTGTGGGACCACGGTCTGTGATTTACATCTGAAGAACGCAAACATTTTTCTTCGACTTTTCAGTTTATCTCTCTTTGATTCAAAGACTTACTCAAAGAGTATATAAATTTTATTTTATTTTGTCTTCTTCCATTTACTTCTAACGAAAAAACGAGTGTGAGCTACACTCGATTTTTTTGTTATTTTTGATTGATTAATTAATATTTTGATTATTATAATATGTTTTTATGTATTATTTTTCCTGAGTATATGTTATTAATAGTAACATTAAATAATACAAAATAAGCACCAGCTTTAAATTAACCTTTTATTTTACATTTAGTTTTCTACTGAATTTTGTAGAAAACTTTGTAAGTAGTTGTAATTTTGAATAGAGTTGGTAACACTGAGTAGCACGAGAATTCGTAGAATTATTTTCTCTATACGAAAAATAAAATTAAAAGTTTATTTACATTACGTCAAAAAGTATTGTACTTTAATTAATTTGTATTTTGTAATTAATTATTAATTAGTTAATTATCTAACCATTACATACAAGGAATTATTGATTTATACTGTTTGGTTCTCACATCTCTAAAATCATCATCATTCTTCCGATTCTAGTACAAAATTAAATTGTGTTAGGTATGTGAAATGGGAACACAAAATAAAACGTAAGTAGTGTACTTCTTTATACTTATATTTTTTAAAAGCCTATATAGGTTATTAAAAATAATTATGATTTTCTTTTCAGGATAAGAAGTAATAAGCATAAATTAACTTTGTCGCCATGGTGGATTCATGGACTAGACTTGTAGCACCAAAGATTAAAGTTTTTAATATTGGGAAAGCATAATATAACACCATATATTCTACAAATACTTCATATATTATAGTTTCTAGAGGAAGAAAGGAAAACAATGGAACACTGTGTAAGTATTTATTTACATACATATCTCCATAACAAATCATCTAACAAGGTAGACTGAAAGAATCAAATTTTAAACATATTTTAATATATTTCTTTCATTGTAAAAGTTGTGGTTTTTTACAAAATTAATATCATAAATTCAAGATTATATCAAAAACTTGATTCTTGTAAAAAAATCCTGAATAATATGAGAAGCTTTCTCTGGAGAATAGTGTAGGCTTCTTTCATTCCCTTTTATAAATGTAACCAATTGTTTTTTTGACCCCATTATATAATTTACAATGCAAATCTATATAACACTACACAAAATGCAACATGCAAGACTGGAGTCATAAGTCCTGAGTTAACTGACAAAAAAATATATTAAGTAAACATATATAACAACATTTTGATAAGATATATTTGTTTACAGGTTGACTAAACAGCGAGTAATGGAAATAGAATAAAGAAGCCTTTCTATTTATTACATTTTTTGAAATTGTTGATTAAGAAGATTTATAAGTTAATGCTGAATATTATATTTTTCTTGCTGTTTTTAATGGTTGTGCAAGATTGAAAAATAAATTTTAATTTGTAGAAAACAAGTTTATAACGTGATAGTCTTAATGTACCTAATATGTGTAATTTTTAAAATTTAAATTAATAGAAAGTTAATGTTACCTTAGGAAAAAATATTTTACTTGTTGATTTTTTATTTTCAAGTGAAATTCCATAGTACTCATACTATATAGTAAACTAATTTTTGATATTGAATTTTCATTGCTGATTAATTATGCGAGATAACAAGAGATATTTAAATTGTAGAAAACATTTAAATTTAAAATATAATAGCTTTAATATAGTGTGTGTAATCTTCTATAAGTTTGTTACATTAGTGAAAATTCAAAGATACATGTTAATAAATTTAAGTCATAAGGTGATAAATTGTGAAAATTATTTATCTATTCTGAGAAGTACAAACATTAATAATAATTGTTAGTTTAGTAAAGTAGACGTGATTGTATATTTTTTAAAACTCAAATTTAATTTTCTTTACAAGACTGCTTCATATTACACACTTTTTATAATTATTCATTTTGTATTTTGTGTGATTTATTCATTTTGTAACTTTATTAAAGAAAATAAAAATTATTTCTCAAGACTTTTCCATATAGTAAAATCTATGTTTGGCATTAAAACATTAAATACTATGAATAGTGTGTCATTAAACTTATACTTAAAATTAGCCATTGATGACTATAAGTTTCATTTTTATTATATAAAATTATTTAATACTTAGAAGGTTTGCCTAGAGTATATATTTTTTTAAATAAATCTTATACAACACTAAAGTATTTTATTATACCAATAATCCACTAAGTATTGTTACTACCAAAATCACTTCGATTAAAAAACAACAACAAAAGTAACAAAGTTAACACTTCTAAAAGAAAATACTTGTAATTATCATATCGAAGGGTCCTACGTATACTTGTGCAAGTGCAATGACACAACTTTACTGGAGGCCAGATTAAATGTTCTGTAGCTTGTAATCTATACCTTCATATAATAAAATCGTAGGAAAGTCAATGTATGTCCGGGGTAAACTCAAAAAGTACTGCATGGATTTACTTCAAATTTTGCATGAATATTACTAACAGGTCGGGTCAACATATAGGCTACATATTATCACGTTATCACCTACGGGGGAGGAGCTGTGCGGAGTAAACAAAGTCTGCGCAAACAAAGTCACGGGCAACAGCTAGTTTTGACATAAATCAATAGAAGTATTTGAAAATTTGTACAAATTTTCAAATACTTTATTACATTAGGACAAATATAAGGTAATTTTAAGGCTTTTGAGGCAAGAAAATGGTTTCCGTTGATTTGCAAGTTGCACCAGTATACATAGGATCCATCAATATCTTCTATTATGTAGTCTTCGCATTTCATCCATTTCAATTATGCTATATGAGGGCATCATTTGTTCTTCTAGGATATTTGTCAGTAATATTAAAAATTCTGCAGTTGAAGTCTTATCTGCAAATAATAATTATATTTTTTATTGACATATATTATTGTAATAAACAATAATAACAAGAACTGACTGCCTTTCTGTATGGTAAATTATCTTTAAATGTAGACAAATATGAAATAATAATGTTTACACATGTAGGTACCTAGGTAATTGAGAACTACACGTGTCATATTGGATATTTTAAGTTATGAATATTACAGAAAATAATTCATCATAGTAGTATGTTAATCATACATGGAACTTGGTCTGAAAACAACTGATTAAAACAAATACTTTTTTTGACTAAATATAACTTGAATGGGTAGTAAAAACTCCTTAAATACATAATCAATGCAAGCCTTAGAGGAATAACACATTTGCATCATTATTCTATGATGTAAGCATTGTTGTTGTTTGTTGGTATGTGGCTGTAAGTATTGTGAAAAGTTGACCACCAAGAAAAGGATTATTACTTGTATTCAGCTGAAATTTAACATACACTTGACATGTATATGTAACATATTAACTGTTTAAAAAAGAAACTCGAAAAACTACAGATAACTTTTGAAAAAATATAACTTTATTGAGTTCACCTTAGTCAAATTAGTATTTACTACAAAGATATTCTGTTATTACAGTTAATGAAGTTGGATGGCTGTCATATCTACTAGAAACTGAATTACAAGTCTCTTATGTTCACTTACCTTTAACTAAAGAGGCATGCCTTGATCGGTGTGTGGCTCTAAACCTCAAAATTCACAAGGGTCTATATTATTTAGAGAGCCATCGTTATTGGGTTTATTGAAGCGCTATAGTGATTGGAATGCTCCGTCCGTTGTGTAAAAAGATCACACAAATTTCCTATGTGCCTTCTTTGTATTTTGCAGGCTTGCCGTTAACCGTAGATATTTAGCACATAATAGGTATAATATGGAACTGCCACCACTATTAAATACATATATGCCACACTGCCTGCCTGCCTGCCTGCCTGCCATACATACTACTGCCAACACTGGACCGAAATCTATATTTAATAAAATGAATAGAAATCAAAAAGTTTTGTAATTATTGTATAATTAAAGTATAATAATATGAAATAGTGGATAAGGTTATCAACATTTTAACCAAATTTTAACGAAGTGTCAAATGACAAATCGATAAAATGACAGCAAGACGTTTCGATCGATGGAGAAAATAACTACCGTCGAGTAAAATTGATCATTTTCTCTTCCTTTGAAATATCATGTCGAATCAAGTGTCAAATGCGTTAGCGAATCGAAAAAGTGACATAAAAGTCGAGAAAACGAGGTCGATAAAATTTTATCGTGTTGCTTATCCTAAGCCTGCAAGGTCATCATCTACCTGTGTGGCAAATTTCATTCAAATCTGTTTAGTAGTTTTTGCGTGATTGAGTAACAAACATCCATCCAAAGATTCAAACTTTCGCATTTATAATATTAATATAGATTGACACTGAAATGACACTAGACAAATGCTAATTTACGCTACTATAAACAAAGAGATATTATGTATAAAATAGACAAACCAAGTTACAGTGGTAGAAACGAGAGGTGGGCCCTAAATAAAGTTGTTAGCCTACCTTTTCCAACTACCCCTAAGAAATAATGTAAGTGACGAATGAGTGCTTAATTGGTGAGAAACACAGCATCACAATTTTATATTTAAACATCCAGTTCACGGTTACTTTTTTAAATAATCATTAATCACGTCTTATTTCCACAGGTACCAGTGTCTGAACAAGAATTAAAAGGCAAATCGAAAAAGAAAGATGTAGAGAAATCTAGCAAAAGCGGTGATGAAAAGGACGGGGATAAAAGTCAAGCGAGCGCCTGCGAAAGTAAGGTAAGTTTGATTATTGGGCGGTGGTTATGCATTTGTATAATTTTGCACGACTTATAATTTTTTTATATGTATATCATATGATAGCAAATAAGCGGATAGATCTTGTCGGGGGGGATCTTCTCAGTGTGCGGCCGCGTTTCCGATCCGGTAGTAGTTTTTAAAAAAATATGTTGACGTGTCAAAATAACTTGTAAAAAGTTTTATAGATAAGTACTTCTGAAACATTGCCCCATAAAAGAGTTACTTATTCTGTGGAGACGAGATGCATGCACAAGATTGTTTTTGTTCCTTATATTTAGTGAGTGTATGTCACCATTTTTATAAACAAGCAAATATTTTTACGACACACACAAAAAAAAACTCAGCGGGCTTGTGTTTTTTCTCTATTTCATGTTTTTATTAAAAAATTACAAGAATTATTTCCCATCACAAGTTATTTTTAGAATTGACAAAATAACATTTTTGTTTAATCAAAATATTTACATTTTACAAAGTTTAAGGAAAGAAGAAAGATAATAGTTTATTTGCAAGAATTTGGGTGTCATTGTTGGATTTCCAAACTTTTTTGTTTTCATTTGTCAACTGCCAATTATTACACACCTTTTACTGCAGTATTTTTTATAATCTACGAAAATCTTCCAGGAAGCAAAAGAAAACAAAGAAAAAGAAAAGAAGAAACGCAAGATCCGTCTAGAGATGCATTTGGAGCAAGTGTTCCTCGACACGTTGGATGCATATGTCTGGATATACGACCCAATGCCTTGGTACTACTGGGTCTGCGGCACGCTGGTCGTCATTGGGACTATTACTGTATGTATGTTCCCATTATGGCCGGCCACTGTCAGGTATGTTTTTTATTTTCTTTATTGAGACAGCAAACAGTTATATTATGAACTTAAAAACTAAAGTATTTTATGTAGGAGTATTAATAATAATGCAACCCACAGCTCTGTCCACCGATCAACAACGAATAATAATATTTCGTCGTAGTCGTAGAATAGTGACGGATCTAACACATTTTAAACTTTACAAGACAGCCATTCTAAATAATTTTCTAAGTTATTTTGACATACCTTTTTTTAATTTCAAATCTGGTACTGTTATCTTGATACGAGGGTGGATTGAAAAATATTCGACCTAACCAAGAAAATAAACATATACTAAATCAGTTATAGTTTTATCTTTCTACATAACCACCATCAAGTTCAATGCGCTTTTGCCATCTCCCATTCAAAGCATTTAGACCGTTGAAAAAAAAAGATTCTTTCTTAGAGTCAAAATATGCGTCTACTGCTGTTTTGACTTCGTCGTTCGTCGAAAATCTTTGACCTCCCAAGTGCTTTTTTAGGTTAGGGAACAAAAAGAAGCTGACAGTGCCAGATAACGTGAATAAGGCGGATGCGGTAATAGTTCAAAGCCACCATTGTGGATTTCAGCCATTGATTGCACAGACGTGTGAACATGGGCGTTATCTTAATGAAACAAAACTTTTCTTCTGAGCATTCCTGGACGTTTTTCTCTTGTTTCCTCTCGTAAACGACGTAGTAAGACATAGTAGTAATCAGAGTTTATCGTCGGATCCCTTTCAAGATAATCAATCATAATCCACCCTTCGAGTCCCAGAATACTAAAGTCAATACCTTATTTGCCGACAAAAGCGCCTTAGCCTTTTTGGAGGGTCGTGAACCAGGTCTTCTCCACTGTTTTGATTGTTGTTTTGTTCCTGGCATACAAAAATGAACCCATGGTACATCCATTGTAACAAAACGATTCAAAAAATCATCTGCATCGGCTTCAAATAACTATAAACATTTACGTGAAATAGTCAATCGCGTTCTTTTTTGTTCAACTGAAAGCAGTTGTGGAACCCATCTAGCAGACACTTCGTGGAAACCCAATTTGTTGATAATTAAATCAAGTACTTTTTTAATATTTTCGTCAGTAGTGGACGTCAAAGGCCTTCCAGTTCGGAGTTCATCTTTCACACACTCTCTACCACGCTTGAGTTCTACTATTTTTTTGACGGATGAATGAGACAGGGCAGAAACCCCTAATTTACTGACCATATCATCATGGATGGCTTTCGGTGATAGCCCCTTCTTATGGAGGTAAATAATGCTGGCATGCTGCTCGATCTGCTCTATTTGCAGAAAGTATGCCCGATTGCTTTGTTAAAAAATTTATAAAATTGCAACAAATTATTGCACACATTTCGAACTTCTTACAATTAACTACTCCGTAATAAATAATGTGCATAGATTTGATTTTTAGAATTGGGATCTGTATTAGGCCGAGTACTTTTCAATCCACCCTTATATTATCCCTAGGTTCAACTCAGCGTTACACAGTCTTAAATAATCAATCAATCAATCATTTATTGCAGAAAATAGGGTTGGTTACATATGATCTTACATTACATAAACATAGATCCTCCTATTTTGCCGTATGAACAGCATGCAACTTAAATTTATGTAAAAATAACATATAAAAAAAAATTCATTAAAATTATTAGTACATTAGTAATATTATTACAATGTCGAATTATATTAAGCTGTCTTACTTACTCTTGTCTGTTAAGCGATGTAATATAAGTACATCGCTTAACAGACAAGAGTGGAGAAATCAGAATAAAATACTGATTTCTGATTTAAAAAATAAACTAACATTTAGACGTTAATCATCGGATAGCACCATTACCTCTACCGACATACGCCGTCGGCAGACGCTAAGGGGCCGTCCATTAATCACGTGAGGCTCGAAAGGGGTAGGGGGGGGGGTCATAAAAAATCACGAAATATCACAATGGGGGAGGGGGGTATAGTAATATACCACGTGTATTTATTTGCAAGACAAATATCCAGTTATTGGTGGTGAAAAAAGTCTTGCTAATCCGTGCACCGAGGGCACTGTACATTAAACAATGTTCATGTGTTAGTACAAAAAGCCTTTTCGCATACCTTTTGTTATTCTTATGACAGCTAAAGCAACATATAACCTTTCTGTCTACCTCTAGATGTTATTATTGTAGTCTTTAATTTTCTATAATATAATTAGATGATACTTTTACCTGTATTACCTAAATATTTAAAAAAAAATAAGATTCTTTGTAGGTACTAAAAATACACGTGATATAGGGGGTGGGGGGAGGGGTAGCCTTAAACATCATGTATCACCAAGGGGGAGGAGGGGTTAAGAAATGGCAAAAAACATCACCTGATTAATGGACGGCCCCTAAATGGAAATCGGTAACACCCTTAACCGTTATTACCTACATTATATAAGGTCCCTCATATTACTATTGTTCTCAAATTATAAAGATTCTTACATCGACCACACAGCCCATAGACGCCTAATGTTCGATTTTCCGTATTGAATACATTCTGGCAACTAGCTGAGCTGAGCTGCAACATCGTGATTGGCTTACTCAAGGCCACAGTGATGTACAGAGAATCTGATTGGTCGACACTGATTGGGTATTGTTGCATGGACATTTACATCGGAACTATAAGTCAGATGTGTTGACAGAACCATTCGCCTGTTATTAGGGGTCTATGGGTTGTGTGGTCGGTGGATTCTTAAGAATGTTTACTCCAAGAAGTAAAGAGTTGGGCATGAAAGGAAGGTGCCTGTTTTTTTTTATGTCCTAAAATAACAAACATGCGGATGGGTCTCCTGATGCAAAGAGTCAACCATCGACTTTAGACACCAAAGGTGTTAATACTGCGTTGATTTCCTGTGGCGAGATGTAATACTACATGCAAAACTTACCCTCTAAACTGGAACATGACATCGTCAAGCACTGCTGCTATTGCGGTAGGAATAGGTAAGGTGGTGGTACCACACCCAGACGAGATAATGCAGACTTTTACCACTTAGTAGCCACGATGGTAGTGACTCGCATAGCCAATCGGTCGCCTTTAACAACCTGTTGGCCTGTTCTTCAAAGAAGCACAGAATCAACACAGGGAAACCTCTGTTGGTTCCGGGCTTCGTTATCCCATGTGGTAAGGTGTGTGTGTGGTGGTGGTGGTGGCGCAGGAAGGGCGTGTACTACCTGAGCGTGGCGGCGGCGGCGTTCCTGGTGGTGATCATCCTGCTGGCGCTGCTGCGCGTGGTGGTATTCTGCGCCGTGTGGCTGCTGTCGCTGTCGCGCCACCACCTCTGGCTGCTGCCCAACCTCACCGAGGACGTCGGCTTCTTCGCCTCCTTCTGGCCGCTCTACAAGGTATCTCCTACACCAGGGGTATTGAACCAATGCATGCGTGCAAATAATGTCTAGTGACGTAATATTTTGGTCATGCCACCGATCCCCATTGTTCACTATAAAGTATTATATTACAAATGAATGCGAATGATCCTATACTATGATAGAAAGTTAAGATTTTAAAATCCAAATATAAGTAATTTAATTTGTCATCGGATCAACAGCAAGAGAATGACACTAACATTATTTTTAAATTATGCATATAACTGCAACATTTGCTATTATATATGCAAAATGTATATATTTTTTTGAAGTAAATAGAGTTTGAGTTAATAGTACTTAGTGTTATTATTTTCCCAATAATCATGAAGTCTAAATTATTTGAAGCCACGTCTATGACCTCATTAAATATTTATTAAAAAAATGGCACGTTGATACATAAAGGTTCGCCACCCCTGTCTTACAAGCTCCTGTATACCACTCTATCTACATATATATCATAATTATTCGTAGAAAAGCCATGCATGCCTTAAAATATGGTCCTTTTAGAATATTCAAATCAATTTTTTTCAGTTTCCAGTACTAGACGCACCAAACATATCAAGTCGAAAAACAATTTAACTTAAAGGACTTGAATGTTCATGAATGTTTCATAATTTCTTTACTCCTTGAGGCATTAACCCATCCATTTGTCAGAACGAAGAATGACGTATAATTTTATACGTATGCCATTACAAATCATTAATCCATCGACCGCTATAGTCGTCACATCGACCCATTTTTCAGAACGAAAAATGACGTATAATTTAATACGTATGCCATTTACAAATCATTAATCCATCGACCACTATAGTCGTCGCATCGACCTAAATAAATAATAAGAATAACAAGTACCCACTCGCAACATTTCCAAAATTCGCGTATAGTAAATCGACAGTATTTTAAAATTATACAGTTTGTAATATGATGGTTTGATATAATACTTAATACGTGATACCCAAATGAAACGTAAGTCGTGACAGTTTTATTGTTTAATGTGTCTATTTATTTTGTGACCAAAATAATAGATACGTTCAATAATTGTCAATGTAAAATTAACCAACAGTCATTACTGTAGTTACACATTCATTGTTATTTAATTAATAATTATTGTAGAGGATAGGTTCGAATTTTCAGCCACGCCTAATTTATTTTGTGGTGTTATCAAACATTAAGTAGTGCATTGTTTATTACAAAATCTGTACTATATTTAATTTTGTAAACTAAATTAAGTCACGTTTAAATACATGCGTTCTTGCTTAATGATCGTTTAAAAATAAAATATTATAATATACATAAGTAATTCTATTAGCCTTTTCTATAAGTCTAACAAATTAAATAATATGTAATTTTTGATATATTTTTTATTATAAATTTCTTGCTATATGAGTCTACGGTATATGAACTTGGTATATGAACAACTTACGCATCACATGTCATTATTCGCTGACGTAAAAAAGTGGATGAGTTTATGCCTCAATAAGTAATGAAACATTCGTATAAACTAAAAAATAAATCACTTTATCATTTCGTTTTTTTTAAAGAGAAGTCGTGAAGTTCCTAACTGCGCTCTCCTTTAATATGTACAATATTTTGTCCACAGACCACATGAATACTAATAGACACACCATTAGGATGGAAACGTGTCGCCGCGCTAATGAGCATACGCTCCTATCACTGTCAAAATTATCATACATTTGTAGATATATTGAGACACATAGAAATAAACTATGTTGTACTGTTTTATCGTACGGAATGGGATGACAAGGTTTAATAATTACAGCTAGGAACCTGTAGCTAGCTGCACGTGTAGATATGATAAATTAGTTGATGTTCAATTTCGACCCACCTTGGTCACCTGATTTTGAGTAGAGACCATTTCCCATATATATTTGCAATAAAATGGGTTGTTACCAATCAAATACTGACCTTTGAAGTTCTATTTCTCTTTTGCCTTCTTTAGTACGCTTTGCTAGCTTTCGAAACACACGCGAAGAAATTACATATAACCAATTATTTTTATACTTTGTGTTACTAATACATGAAACAAACTCGACTGACGGAGCGGTCGAAGTTGATTATGTAAATCACCTTCGACCGCTCCGTCAGTCGAGTGGTTAGTAAATCTATTCACTAATCGATGGAGCTCTGGTTCGATTCTCGACAGGGACAAACACTTTTGTGATTAGCTCTATGTTGTTTGCATTTCTGCGTTTGGGTGTTTACAGTATTATATGTATTTAATATATGTGTTTCTATGTATTAAGTATTGTTGACTTAAACCCATAACACAAGCAAATAATTTGTTTACTTTGAGATTAATTCGATTCATTAATTTTTTCCACCGATATTATTATGATCGTATATATTATTTATACGTTCACTCCATTAAAATGAAAAAAGCATTACATTTCCTTATAACATAATTTTGACTGCTTTATTAGTATAGTGGTTAAATATGAGGTTGTGGACTCGATTACTGGGTTAAACAAATTACTAATTTTCTATCTAGAAAAATAGCAACGCAAATTCTGGTAATAGTAAGCCAGCATGTCTTTGTCTTAGAAAACATACAAAGCTGTTGTCGTTATCGATAAATATCAAATTTGGCAGAATGTGGCACTTGTGGTATTACACCTGCCACTAAATCCGTGAATGTGTCTCTCATGTTCGGTTCACTCTGCCAATCTTACAAGGGAACCGGTGTGATCATAGTTATTTTATAAAAGCACTAGCTGCTGCGTGCAGCCCGCTGCATTATACATTTTTTTGGTGAATCCCGCGGGATTGCCTAATTTTTCCGGGATATAAAAAGTAGCCTATGAGCTATTCCAGGTTATTGTCTACCTGTGTGCCAAATTTCATTTAAATCCGTTCAGTAGTTTTGGCGTGATTGAGTAACAAACATCCATCCAAACATCCATGCAAACATCCATCCAAACATCCATCCAAACATCTATCCAAACATCCAAACTTTCGCATTTATAATATTATAAATATAAATATAGATTATCACGCCCGTGTCCATTGACAAAAAAACAAAGTGAGCTGAAAATCAATAAACGCTCCTATTCAACACATTTTACCGGTATATAAGCTGGTGAAATGGGTAATGATTTTCACAACCGCATTTTACCGAACTCATAGCGACTACCGCGTGACGACTACTACATATTACTTGAAATAACCGGGACCAAGAGCTTTACGTGTATACGCGATAAATGGGCTGTCACACACACACCTCTGCTATACTCCATGCTGTCACCGAAATTTCGATTTTCGATATTTTCGAGACAAAAAGTTTAAAAAAATCTTTGAACGAAGTCAAATAAGCTTACCAGACTGTTGATTGTGTTGTGTATATGATTTAATTATGAATAGATATAAATTAAAACATAAAAATGACATTACAGTATGAGTATCGCGGTCCGGGATCCGAGAGTGATAAAGCATCAAAAAGCAAGAAGAAGCGCAAGAAAGACAAGCATTCAGATGAAGAGACAGAAAAAGATGAGAAAGCTCCTCTCCTAGAGAAGGAGGCACAGCCTAAAGAAGACACTCCTACCATACAAGAAGTAGTCGAGACAAACAAGTACGTAATTTTAATTCCCACTTTGATTTTTATATTTATTATAGATGTATATATTATACCCGCTCGCTTCGTTGAGCGTAAATTAATTTACGACAAAGAAAATTATACGATGGTCAAACTAAAAAGTTTTTTAAAACTGGCCACTTGTAAACAATATAATAAAAAATGTTTAATGTTGAACATTGAACTCTGCTAATATTATTGAGTACTAGCTGTGCCCGCGACTTCGTTTGCGTGGAAAAAATTCTAAAATAAAAACCCGCATGGTTCCCGTTCCCGTGGGATTTCCGGGATAAGAACTATCCTATGTCCTTTCTTGGGTCTCAAACTATATTTGTACCAAATTTTATCCAAATCGGTTCAGTGGTTTGGCCGTGAAAGCGTAACAGACAGACAGACAGAGTTACTTTCGCATTTGTAATATTAGTATGGATGTATTCCATTTTTCGATTCATGGAGCCTTTTTTTATATACATACTTAACAATATCACGCCATAAAAGTTAAAAAATATTCTTAGTTTGCTTATAATAATTATTGCACTTAACAATGTTGTTAAAGCTCTTCGATATGGTGTTGTAAATTTTGAAGTGCCGTATTATAAGTATGCACCGGAGTCAGTTCTAGAAAATGGCCGTGCTAAGCTCTATTGGGATCGATCTATCATCACGGCCAGGACTATTATTACAAATAGACCTGATATCGTGTTGGTAGATCGAATGGAGCGCCGGGCATTTATTGTTGATATCATAGTCCCGCATGACGATAACCTCGTGAAAGCAGAAAAAGAAAAACTATCTAAGTATTTGGACTTAGCTCACGAGATTACCGATATGTGGGGTGTAGACTCAACAATAATTGTCCCGGTAGTCGTTTCTGTAAACGGTCTTGTAGCGAAGAGTCTCAACCAACATCTACGGAATCTCTCCCTACAATTCTGGATCAAGGGCCAGATACAGAAGGCGGCAGTGTTAGGAACGGCACGTATTGTGAGGAGGTTTCTTTCTCTGTCGCCCTGACCAGCGATGGCTTAGCTGCAAGGTTCCCATCGGCGGAAAAGCTATTTTTATATATTTATTTTTATAATATATTGATTTTTTTTTGATAATGTTATAATTATAAATGTATATAAAATAAGAAAAAAAAGTACAATAATTATTATAAAGTACTTCGAAAGGACACGCGACAAATGTTTTAGAGGAAATTATATTGGGGTTGGGCTTAGAAACTTGTCGCTTTGATAGAAAAAAAAATGAAGATATGGGCGACATCTGGGATGTCGTCCGATTATTTTTTGACGGAGACACAAAGTTTTTGAAGTAAAACTTCTTTAGGCGTGACTGAGCGGTAACGGAATTCTTTGGACGATGACAATGCAACGGAAATTTATTGCGGCAATATAGCGTGTGTTTTTAAGTATTCAAAGCATAAATATTTACGCGTTTATGCATTCATTTAATTGTTAGATGTCAAAGAAACTTTACTTCACGTATGTGACTGCTATACATACTCAATTTTTTAAATTAAACCAATACATTTATAGATCAGTTACGTATCTTTTGCCTTTAGTTCCCAAAACCAGAAGAGGAGTACCGCTCAGGGGGGCTCTGACTGCCATTCAACCAATAGCCCATCTGCCATCTGCCATTTTTCCAATCAATTTTTAAAGGGCAAGCGTCAAATATTTAAGATCCAAGTGGCCAGTTTGCCAAAAAAACAATGTCATATGAAAGGATCTAATATTAAATATATAATTACAATTTTCAGAGAGGATCCATCAGATTCCATATCACAGCCTACGGAAAAACACTCTGAGTCAGAATCAGAAAACAGTCAACGGTCATCAACAGACCGTGACTTCGAGATAGTCGAGCCTGCAGACATAGAACCGGAGGTTAGGGCCACTTAGGGACACTCCGTAATACCAATTGGGACAGGTTAGTGTTATAGTGTTGTGGGTTATTAGAAGTAATCTCATTTTTTATACAAAAGTTTTCAAGAACGGATTTGCAAAAATTCCAAGCCTATACGAAACAGACATCAACTACATGGCTGTATTTTGGTAACGTTTAGCTTGCCGTCTCTGTCAAACGTATGCTCTCTTATATAATTCTGTCCTACTTTTTCATTAATGAAAATTGTCCTATATTTCGTATAATGTACATATGTGTTGGCAATCAAAAATTTATGTTAAAAGGAGTTAAGAGATAGAGAATTCATTGATAAATTGAAATTTTAATCAAACATATAATTAAGCCAAAGACAAATCATAATCTTGGCTAAACCAGCGTAAACTTACATCCAAGCTATATAGAAGGCAATGCACAAATGTTCGTAAATATAATAATTTTTCCATCACCAATCTGCTTCTTCGCTATCCTATGGTATAAAAAAAGAAACAATCAATCATGATCATCATCACATGATATAAAACATCTGTCATGTCAACATCAACAGTCGATACACTATGATGGCCAAGATGGAGTTTACCACCGCGCGCGCTTATTGGTCAGTTCAAATAGTGCGTGCTGATTGGTCACTTAACGTAATGGGTGCTTTCTCGACTTCCTGTTACACAATTCCGTTGCATTCCACAAACTCACTCCTACAGATTGCAGGAAAGCGAGAGGAAAGATGTTACAAATCACATTAATTACTTTCCTACGATTCAGACAAAAGAGATCCATGATAGAGGTTCACACAGAAAATATGTATGATTGTAGAGTTCAGAAATGGTCACACTTACTCTTGTGTATTGCGAAGAGGCTAATGAACAGCTATATCCAAGCTGTGGATAGAAATTGTGCTAAGTATTTGTGGACTGTGTTTCGCTTTTTGAACTATATACCGTAAAGGTATTTTTAGCAGTTTAAGCACTTTCTTTAAAAAAATGTCCTCTTGCTAAGATGGCTGGATCTTTATTTAATACTTTCTGCTTTTAAAGAAGTACTTTATATGTATAGTTGGTCCTCCTTGGCTCTATCCTCTATAGGGCGTATGAAAAAGATAGTATAATATTTTTTTTATGTATACGGATTTATGTTTATTGGCTGTATATAAAACTTGAAGTAATTTACAATCGTTTTACGAAAGCATGAGGAAATAAAATAGATATATTTTTATAAAGTTAAATTTCATTCGGTATGTGATTTTATTTATGGAGATTATTGTATATTTTAATATATGGGTGATTCCGTTCTAACTGTGATATAATGTCAATACCGTGTCATGTCTATTTTTAGAATTTATTTATAAATTGTTAGTTTTTTTTGTCGTAAACATTAGAATTTATGAGGTAATTAGTTTAAATCATTTATTACGACAAAAAAACTAACAATTTATAAATAAATTCTAGAAATGGACATGACACGGTATTGACATTTAAGTGATATATTGTAAGTTTTCTGTAAGTGGCAAGTTATATTATATGAAAATAATGTTGAAATATGTTTATTATTTTCCAATAAGTACAAAAATTTCATAAATTAATTATTAATTAACGACCTGTGAGAACAAACAATACAGGACATTGAATATCACAGTTAGAACGGAATCACCCATATAACTTTTTTATGTACCTGTTGTGAGAATAATTACATTTCGTTTGAAATTCAATAAGATTTTTATTGTTTCTTTTTCCTGAAGTGTTTATTTAAAAAAAAATCTTTTTGTTACGATTCAATATTTACGATGTGATGATGTCAAAATTTTTGTATATATTTTTGATAAACATTGATTCTAAAGAATTGTACTGGCGCAATGCGGCGTTAGACCGTTTCCACACTATCCGCTCCGATATCGATATTGGACGCCTATACCATATCGGAGCAAGTAAAATATATGAAATATGTACCTGCTTTCACAGTATCCATGTCGATATATCGGATAAGTCACTGATATGTTGGCTGCACACCCGTAAAATGTCGGACGTTAATGTTTCTATGTGTGCTATACGTTATCTAAATTATCTTTGTGTGCGCAGAGCACCATTTTGAGCTTGCTTAACCCCAGTTTGGTTGTAAACATAAACTTATCTTTTTTGCATCTCAAATAGATACAGCAAATAATGTTTTTTATTATAGTCTGCCATGATCTTTCTCCGCACACAGAGATAATGGTCGAATCAAAACGATTTCATCGGAAATTGTGAATCACGCGTAATGTCGAATATCTGCTATAAATGTCCGACGACGATATCGGATCGGGTGGTGTAAACACTCTTAGTTTGAGACTGAGTTAGCGTAGCGGTGAGGATGACCACAGCCGTTGCGGTCGTAGCGCCCTGCCGACTACAGAGGACTGTGCTCGCTACGCCGCTACATTGCTACGCCGCTCCCCCGCTTCCCGTGTGCTCGTCCACTTACTCTATTCCGATGATATGAATGGCTTTCTAACTCACAAATTGTTTTTAAGTGCCTTTTCATATCACTAAGAAATTAATAATAATTTCCGTACGGAGGCCCGGACGTACAACTGGTTGATAAACTTTACGATCTGGATATGCTGCCTACGGTATCAAGGCTATGTTACTGTCAATTAGCTTATGTACTTATTAGCTTGTGTTAAAAACGAGGATCTATGGCATGGAAATATCAAGAAAATAGTCAAGAACCCGTTTTTGAAACCTAATAATTTATATTGAGTTAACCACAAATATTTAAAGGTGTAACGAACTAAATTTTATTATTGTGCATTCTTATATTCAATGATCTTATATATAAAACCTACTTACGATTGCTAGAATTTTAACACATAATAATATTGATAAAACCACGAAAGTTTAAAATTGTAGCAATTTGAATATTATAATTGAATATTTTGAAGAACCTAGTTATGGCCATAAAATCCCACAATACTTAATAACTTAAATAGAAAAACGAGTAGAAAGAAGTATTTAAGGAATTAGCAATTGAAAATTTCACAATTAGACATTTGTTTATTCTGCATAATAAAATGGAACATAAAACCCGTAGAATTATTTATAGTCTAGTCGGGAAGATAAGTTCCTGCGAATAATAGTTACAAGTTTCTTAAAACTGTGGTTGATGGCTTAAACGATCCGGAATAACATCTAGAAAAATAGGTATTTCGAGTCTTTTTTTGGAAAAAAATTGCAATTGTTAATTAACAAAAAACTGGAAAAAATAGCCGTCCAGTTTTTGCCAAAATCTCAAAAAATATAAGTGATATTGTGATCAAATATTATAAAAGTTTCTGAAAGAGCTGAAAATTGTAGTCCAAAAGTTCTTGACGCCCGGAATCGTAGCTCTAATATTTATAATTTTAATTTAATGTTGAAAATCGGCTTTCGCGTGGCAGTTTCGGCATGCACGCGCCGCCACTGTAGTCAGCGTAGGTTTCAAATATTTTTTATGCCATTAAATATTAATTTCAAAATTTGAAAAATTCTGGCGTCATTTAGACATTTCAAACGCGATAGTAAAAGTTTTATCACCATTTTTCAAAAAGTTATTCAATTGTTAATTAATAGTTTTTCCACTGGTCTATGTTGTCATAAATGGCAGTATTAAAGTTTAAATAATTAATCTATGAGTTTTTTATTTCTTGGAACCCTTTTTATAAACACAATCAACAAGATGATATTTTAAAAGTTAATAAAATATTTTTATTTCATTAGTTATTAAGATAAGAATCAACAGATGTCGAGTATGATACAGACTTCTCCGGCAAACATCAAATAGTTATTAATTCCAACCAACAACAAATTCTACGCTTTCAAAGTCAATCTAATTTTATTTATTATCTATACAATATTACTAACAGGTCGGGTCAACATATAGGCTACATATTATCACGCTACGGGGGAGGAGCTGTGCGGAGTAAACGAAGTCCGCGCGAACGAAGTCGTGGGCAACAGCTAGTTATTTATATAGAAGCTTAGAATTTATTGTTGGTTTGAAATTATTAACTGTTGGGCATACAGTGGTCTAGCCGTGGAAGTGTAATATATAGACATGTTCCCATTTATTCTATACTAGCTGTTGCCAGCGACTGCGTCCGCGCGGACTTCGTTTACTCCGCACAGCACCTCCCCGCTAGGTGATAGCGTGATAATATGTAGCCTATATGTTGACCCGACCTGTTAGTAATATTCATGCAAAATTTGAAGTAAATCCATGCAGTACTTTTTGAGTTTATCCCGGACATACATACAGACAAACAGATAAACAGACAAAAATTCTAAAAACTATATATTTGGCTTCGATATCGTTTGTAGATCACGCCCCAAGTATTCTTTTAAAAAAAATATTCAATGTAAAGTTTTGACTTTCCTACGATTTTATTATATGTATAGATTAAATAGCCAATCGATTTCAAATTTTACTTCATCAGGGTTGGAACTTAAGTTTAGTTCTTTTTTAAATTTCATTATTACTAAGCTTTTATTTGTCGTCGTCTGAATAGGGTCAATAGTTAATATATATTATGAGTGCTATTTATACAGGTTGATTGGTAAACGCGTGTACATATTGTAGGACACGATAAATAATGTTCGTATGTACATTGTTAATATTGCTTAACTACATAGTAAACCTCAACGAAATTAACATAGTGATATTCAAAATTATGGTCACCGTGCGGGCAACAGGCAGGCGCCTTAACTTCGTGTAAGTTGCCGCGGCGGCAAATTGTTGTTTATAAATAACGGATTTTGATGTCTATGCACTTAATATTTTGTTGGATAAATAGTTGTGTAAAAATTTTCGAAAATAAAAGTCCCGAGGTTTTATCCACGTAGGATTTTCGGGATAAAAACTATTCTATGTGTTTTCTAGGGTCTCAAACTATCTTTGTACCAAACTTCATCCAAATCGGTTCAGTGGTTTAGGTATGAAGGAGAGCCAGACAGACAGTTACTTTCGCATTTATAATATTAGTATGGAAGTATGAATTAGGTCAAAATTTACTATTTTTATACATATCCTTATCAGAATCGAGTACTAAACACCCTCCTTCAGTGTGTACAGTCTTTTACCAGTCAATCTATATGTTTTGTGTGCAAAAATGTACCTTTGAGCCAGGTCTTAAGAACTAAAATGTAATATTTGTAATTATGTTGTTTAGATTGAAATATTATATTTATCATATGTGGACCAATATTTGTTTGTGTGTTTTAATATCATAATAAAGCAATATTTAGTCGAAATTTTCTCGCAGGGCGCGTGGTTCTGTAAACATGAAAACCATGTGTGAATGGGTCTTAAAGTAAAACTAACCTGTCCCGACTTAGTCCGATTATTAGGTAACAATTTAGTATCAATTTTGGAGTATTTCATAGAAATGTTAACAAGTCACTAATAAATGTATTTATATTGGTGCAATCGATAAAAGCTTTTATTTATAAATGATAGAGCTTAAAATTGTATGCATTTTTAATTGTTGCCATCACAATGTTGAATGTGGAAATATATGATTGCTTAAACAATATTCCGATTTTAGGAGAGCGATTTTTTGCATAAGTCCGGAATGCTAACTTAATATGTTTTTTTTTTCAAATTTAGAAAATATATATATTTAGTAAAGAACTAAAGAATAAATATGAATTAAAGATTTAAACCAGTGATTTTCGACAGCGCAGCTTATGATTTTACGATTTGGGCATTGTATCGCTGCATTACATATTTACATATATACATATTTACATGGTATACATAATCTAAATTTATAAAAGGAAAAGATTATCAGATTAATCTACCAAAACTGATATAACCACGGAAATTACATTTTGCTTCCATGTAGTGATAGCACCGACCACACAGCCCATAGACGCCTAATATTTGATTTTCTGTATTGAATGCATTCTGGCAACTTTTATATATCATAAGATAGCAAACAAGCAGATGGGTCACATGATGGAAAGAGTCAACCATTGCCTATAGACACCAAAGGTGTTAATGGTGTGTTGCTATCTTTTAGCGAGGTCTAATGCCACATGCATAAGTTTACCGGCTACCTTACCCTCCAAACCGGAACACGACAGCGACAAGCACTGACGCTATTGCGGCAGGAATAGGTAAGGCGGTGGTACCAGACCCGGGCGAGACAATGCAGAACTCTACCACCTAATAGCCACGATGTTAGTGTCTTGCATAGCCAATCAGTCGCCTTTTACGACCTGCCTGGCAGAAATGCAGTTGGTCTATTCTTCAAAGGAGCCCGGAACCAACACGGGGCAAAAAAAACTAGCCGAGGTAAGACGAAGCGTGGTTGCAATGCCGTGATTGGCTAAATCAAGGCTACAGTGAAAGATAGTGATGTACAGAGGATCTGATTGGTCGACACTGATTATTTCCGCGTGGACATTTACATCGGGACTATAAGTCAGATGAGTTGCCAGGAGCCATTCACCTGTTATTAGGTGTCTATGGGCTGTGTGGTCGGTGAGGGGTAGGTATATCTGCTTAGAAAAAGCTTTTTAAACGCAACTACTGAGGCAAAAATTAACGTAAGTAAAGGCCTGGACAAAACCTTGTATGTTTTATGTACATTTTATATTTTATGTTAAATTAATTTTATATATACTTTGCCAAAGAAATGTAAGCAGTCATATGTTTTCACATCGAGCTCTAGATATTAACGACAATTTTGACTTTGTATGTTATTTAATTAGTGTACTACAAATTATTTGATCGATTAAAGATGTGACTATTTTAATGTAATACGGAGGTTTTATTTATAAATATGATTATCATTCCCAAAGAGTTTGATCTTGTTCCATTTCGTTAACCAAAGTTATAATTAAGAAGCGAGCGCCACAGGGTATAGTTGCATGTAATTTATATTCACGACCAAAAGGGCATAACCGCCGTGAATGTTATCATGCTTACGCGTTTCATTCAACGAGCTCTGACGTTTATCCAGTCCATGGGCTGCACTTTAGTGGAAAACAAGTGGCGTGGCACATTCCATGTCTAGTACGTTAGACATATAAGTCTTTAATGGTGCCAGTTTCCTTACAGGTAGGCAGAGTAAATAACTGAATGACTAAAGAGGCTACTAACGGTCTTCGGACTAGTACTCATTTTTTTTTCATATAGAAAAAAACATAGCACTGCTCTAGCTGGGAATTAAAATATAAATAGTCCAATTAAAAAAAATACATTAAGGACTAGGCTACCTGTTTCAAGAGTTCGGATTTGTCTATCAACTGGACGTTGTCATTAACAGACAACTTTAAATGTTTGATATCGTTGGCATAATGTAAAATATATATTATGTTATACATATATTTTGCTACACATACAGTAACATACTATTACGTTGTTCGCGTTAAGAATACAGTGAGTCGACAGTTTCTGTTTCGTTTCAAAGGATGACTTCAACTGGTGACTGTGGACTTGAATTTCTAATTATGAATGATTTGATGGGCCAGCGGGTAACGACGACTCACTGCATTCTTAATGCGAACGTACTGTTATTACTGGCATTATTTATATACACAAAAACACACATATATATTTACATACATATATTTTTTATAATTAATGCAAAAAAAACAATGCAAAAAAAAACACAAACAAAGCAAAGTTGAACTATTAATTTTCGTATGTATATCATCACAATTTTATATTATTACTTTGAAACTCAGTCTGAAGTTTACTAGTATGTTATAATTAGCTTAATTTATGCGTACAGGTACTATAATATCTTCATCACGTCTTTACGAAAGGGTGAATCCTAGCTTTCCACAACACAGGGAACCCTAGTGTGGAAGCTAGTGGCACTGTATTTGTTGTATTTGTTGGATGTTTAATAAACCATTTTTCATTTCATTTTTCATTGGTATTTGTATAAGACGAAGGTTATATTTTACCAAGAGAGCCTTCTGCGTGTTTATTTTGGGATTAAGATAAATTGAATATCTAATGTATATTCCCGAGGAGCCCGCCTCTAGATTCCACCACTGGAACTTCTTTAAACTAGAATCACAGTGACTTCCGTCCTGATAACCATTGAGCGTTTTGCGGGGCATCCTGATCTTGCAAAAATCAGGATTTCCTAAGAACAGCTAAGCTGTCTTGAAACCCACAACGAAAATAATAAGTGATTACTATTATTGCACTCAGTCTGGTAGGTCAGAAATTGAGGATCTCCCTAAGTGGTCTACTTAATTTTGCTTCCAGTAGTATGTAAAAATCGCTTGAATGAAGACACGGTAGTTCGCACGAGGTCAGAATAGTAGATTATAATTCAAACCAGATATACTCGTATACTATCAAGCATTTAGCTACGTTCGTTTTGCCAGAGATTACATTCCTAAAGAATGTGACGTGCAGTCTGTTCATATTTACAATTTAATACAGATCATTCGCAAAAAGAGAAGGGACTAATTTAAACAATAATTATTTAGCTTTAAAATTACCGTGGCTAGTGAGAAACTGCGCAACACAATGATCTATTACTATCCACGTTTTACTTAATCATTCTTGGATGCATGGGAAAGAGTTGTACAAATGCCGTCCTTTGGGGATTAAAAACGCCATTTTAAGTTTAGGCATGCGGGTTAATAAATTTTGGGGTAGTAAGATTCCTACAATTATATTACATGGAATCCTGATGCTGAATTTCTAAATCGAATGGTAAGCCACCTGATAAAACGGGTAAAATTTCGAAATGTACAATCCAATATTCTTTGCATAAAAATATTAAAAACTATGCGAACATTTTAAGTAATTAAAGCCGGGTCGCGCCACTTGTGACTTTACCAGCCCACGCTGAACATGTGAAACAAATTCGACCTAAATGCTAGTACCATGTGGATAATCAGTTTGGCCGAATGAAACATTTGTATCACTTTTAAACACACAGTATAATTTTTGGGCAGAGTAACACCCTCAAGAAGCGATAAAATTACAGTGAACAGAAAACAACTTATCTCCGCTTGTTTCACCTTTTATCCTTATTTATATTTGTCCATTGTTGTTAATAAGGACATTATTGTCTCACAAAAACAGGTGCATAAATCACAGGTGCGCCACATCTGGACGGCGCAAGTTAATAAGCGCAGATGGTAATACTCTGTGTAGTCCGTGTCCCACGGATCTCGTTTCTTTCTCCTGTACCGAAATATACTTATTGTATTGCAATTATATTAGTATCAAGAGCGCTACAACGGTCTAATGGTACCTACTTAATTTGGGATTGAGACGGATGTTGTGCCAGGTTAAATACGGATGTAGCGATTTTTTTTATAAAGTATCATAGAAATTCAAGCACTAAAAATCCAAATTTGGGTTTAGAAAATAAAACAAAATTACATAATTATATTAACAATTTATTCTATTACCTATAATATGGTTTCCATTATATTAAAAATTACCTTAATTCTATAAATTACCCCGTTTTTCCTGTTCTAACTCGATCGATTCAAAAAGAGTTTTGAAATTTCCAGCACCAAAACCCTGAAACAATTTATAGTATATTTATATTTAGAGTCATACAAAATGTTTGCATCATTAATGCATTTTTTGTACCTTAGAGATTTTTTTGGCATTATATGGTCCACTTGCAACAAACTATTTAAATACTTTTTAAACTATTTTAAAAATTAATATTATCATTTTTACATTAAGAGCTAAAGACATTGGTATTCTCTGTACGATATGGAAAAAAAGTCTAGGTAAAAATAGGGGTAACATCGCGTGACTCAAGGGCTTTCCACACCTCCTTTTTTTCCCATATTAGTCCAGGTGCCTTTTGAACATCCTTTCAGGTAAGTCGTAAAATGTGACCGGGCCAACGTTTCACTATGACTGTGATTGATAGGTGTAGAAGTTCTACAACGTCTTATCAGTTTTTGTACAACCTGAACCACATTACTTACTGCTTTAATGGGTGTGTTCAGCGTATTTCTAATTCTAAAATCCTGAACTATATAGTCAATGTAAATAAAATTTTATTCTGAGCGTCTGAGCGCAGAAATTTCGGTCTGAAACCAAATTCTATCTTTGAATGTCAAATCTACAGAAATGTTAGATAAATAATGGCCCCGTAACCAGAGATGAGCTTTTAAACGAAACCCTACTAAAAACTTTGCTTTTCCACGAAAACATATAAGCATGTTTAAGGTATAAGCATTTTTTGTTTAAACGTAGGGCGTACGCTTTTTTGCAGTGTGATTAAAAAGCGACCTTATTTTAATGTGATATGATATTGATAAAAAACTACTAAATTCAAGTGTTCTTATTAGCTATTTTCAGTGTAAGCACATCCGGACTACTAAATTTACTCGTAAGGCTCATTACAATCGTTGTCTACAAAAAGCGTTTTAAGTGAACAGCCTTTTACTAAGCGCACTTATGAAAATAACATTTAAGCGTGTTGAAAAAGCGGCATTGGAATATTAAGTATCTATGAAGTGTCACGGCGGACATTCCGCTTAGAATTCTGATTATCTACCTCAGATTTCTAACGTTATAATTACGTTGAACACATCCAATGATTTGGCGTTAAACTTGACTGGTTTAGATAAACCCAGGATAAACTGTTGCAAACAACGGTCAATACTGGCGCATAATTTTTCTGATATAATTTTGTGGTTGTACCTAACTATATATATAAATCTACTATACTGATTTAATTTTTAGCCTGTTCGGCTGTGTACGTATTAGTTTTTTTTTCAATCAAAAAAATCAACAGAATTGTTATTACATTTTATCAAATGCGGTGATAATCACCCATTTTACCAGCTGACAAATTCGAGATTCCTAGTACACAAATAATGCCTTTTCAGACGCTAGGTTCACTACCAATCCAGAAAGAGAACTTATGTAAAAACATTTATTTTTGTTTAAGACTGAAGACGCTGTTCTGATCGCAGCGCCACCTAGCGGTTCCAACACTATATCTTTTTAAACTAATCTATATTAATATTATAAATGCGAAAGTTTGGATGTTTGGATGGATGTTTGTTAGTCAATCACGCAAAAACTACTGAACGGATTTGAATGAAATTTGGCAAACAGGATGATGACCTGGAATAGCACATATACTTTTATCCCGGAAAACTAAGGTGATCCCGTAGGATTAACTAAAAACTTTTATAATGTAGCGGGCTGCACGCTGCAGCTAGTCTAAAATAAAATCAAAAGACTGCTTGCCTGCTTACTTCGCAAAGCAACCAACGTACCTAGTGCATGGGTATAGGTATACTTCTAGTATAACGTACTAAGTAGATTTCGAAATATACAAAAAATAACTAATACACCGAAAATAAATTTTATACAAAAGCGGATATTTTTGGCTAATAGTGAGGGGAATCAAGACCACCTATCCCCCCCCCCCCCATCTCTTATATACGCCCATGACATAGTGACTTCTCTTACTGTACTTACATTGTGATTTCTTCTTTGTATCACTTCTAAAAACAAAGTGGGACGGTCCTGAGTGTTTTTGGTGAAAATCTGCAACAGGTAGCCGTTGTCATCGTAGTCGATCAGAATGTTTAGCCGCTCTAAGGTATCTATGCTTTCTGCGACCTTAACTTTACTGTGTTTTAGCTGTTCCCGAATAAGTGTGTAATACTTCGAAGGTATTGAGAGAAACTCAACACCGCGGCTTCGAAGGTTCTCAATCTGGAAAATTAAAAGAGGTGTGTTTTTGAAAAAGTTCCAATGCCTCGTCTTTCTGTTGGGAAGCCGATTTGACTTAAAATATAAGAGGCGTGTGAAGTTAGGCCCCATTATCAAAATAAAAAAAATTGAGTTCTAGTCGCTCCTACATTGTTTCGGGTTCTTTATACTTTTTAGCAATAGGTCTGTTATTTAAATAGCTTAAAATGACATTGAAAATGATTACTTGGCTACTTTTGTCTCTTTTTAACCCCCCACTTCCCTAAAATTAATTTAACACGAGCGAAGCCACGGGCAAAATCTAGTCTGACTATAAGTATATTTTAGTTATTTAATATCGTGTTTAAAATATAATGTGTACATTTAAGTATTGATAAGTATATTGTAGTAGGTATATATTTATTTTTTATAATTTGTTTACGTAGTCTATGCTTTTAGCATATAAGTATTTTTTTATATCATAAGATAGCAAACAAGCAGATGGGTCTCCTGATGGAAAGAGTCAACCATCGCCTATAGACACCAAAGATGTTAATGGTGCGTTGCTATCTTCTGGCGAGGTCCAATGCCACATGTATAAGTTTACTGGCTACCCCACCCTCCAAACCGAAACACAACAGTGACTAGCACTGACGCTATTGCGGCAGGAATAGATAAGGCGGTGGTACGAGACACAGTCGAGCAGATGCAGAACTCTACCACCTAGAAAGTATATTACATTTGTATGTTTTATTTATAGTAAGTAATATTTATGTGATAAACATATTTTTTTTATTCATTTTTATATACTTCTTTGTACACACTATAATTTCTGTTACCCAAAGGTTAACTGGGAGAGAATGCATCTAGCATCAAGCCTGCCTTTCGTACAATTTTACATTAGTGTGCAATAAAGTTTAAATAACGAAGTATTTAAGTTAAAAAATATTAATTTCAAGTTCTATTCGAGTTATAAAGAACATAATTTTTCGGGTATACATTTTTTATTATGATTTTTATAATTTTTTATCGATAAAAAATTAAAAAACTACTTTAAAAAATTATCTTAACACCTTTATTTTATTTACAACTAGCTATGATGCCCGGCTTCGCTCGGGAGTTGATATGAGATTATGTGGTAGTTGAAATATAACAAATATAATTTAATAGCGGCTGTACACATTGGGCCAAGCATTGGGCCAACATATTGGCCCAACGTGTAGAAGCCTACTTGGCGCTATGTTGGAGGTTGGCGCCAACATTGGCCGGCCAAGCGAATGTTGTCGGTTTTTCGTGCGCACATCAAAGGATCTTGGCGCGCTCCGCCAACGGTGTTCACACGTTGGCCTCTTATTCAGTTCATTGTCATACGTCAGTGAAGGCGGTTGTGTTGCGCGTGAGTTAAATTGTTGTTCCCGAGTTACGATAGCGTAGACAAACAGTGAGTTTTACAATTCATAGAAATATAATCGAAATGAACCAATGAATGAATGACTGATGATGATGAATGTCCTTTATTAATTGAAACTTTCTCATTATTAGACCACAATAATTATTAAATATGATCATCTTTGTCGAGAAATTCTGTAACATATTGAAAATAATAATTACTTATCGATTTGGACTGATTTTAAAGTACAAAGTAATTATTATTTTCAGTATCTCTTATACGGAATCATTATATGAAATTTATCCGAATTCCGAATACATGTTGTTCGTATTGAATTCAAGTCAATACTAGTTATTTTTTAAACTTTTCTCGTCTTGTCTCATTTCGCATTGTTTTGCCTCATTGGTGAGAGGAGGTTCAGAGCAGTGCACTGTTTCAGATGACATTGGGTATTAGGTTAGGTTATTAAAAATACCATTTTTTAATACTTTTATTTCAGGTTAATGATGCTTAGAAACGTATAGCAGATTGCTGCTGCAATAGCGTCAGTGCTAGTCACTGTCGTGTTCCGGTTTGGAGGTTAAGGTAGCCGGTAAATTTATACATGTGGCATTAAACCTCGCCACAAGATAGCAACGCACCATTAACATCTTTGGTGTCTATTAGCGATGGTTGACTCTTTCCATCAGGAGACCCATATGCTTGTTTGCTATCTTATGATATAAAAAAAGATAAGTATTCCTGTTATTGAACTAAAAAAGAAAAAGGAATCTTTAATGACAAATCTTACGGCTGTAAGAGATTCTACGTCCATCTTTATTAAAGAGCCAACGCAGAATGGTCAATATACCAATGTGTAAACAGAAACATTTAATGTTGGCCCAACAGTTGGCCTAACAGTTGGCCCAATGCTTGGCCCAATGTGTACAGCCGGCTTAAGACTATTGAAATTGGAATTTTAAATTTCGCGCCATTACTACACATGCTGCAATTTCTCGCAGTGCCTTTCGAAATGCAACCCAAATATTCGTTGTTCTGAATGAAGTTAAAAACTCGACAACAGATGGCGCCACTACACTTAATTTACATGTTGAAGGCTTGGAAAAGCCCTTATATCTTTAAAAAACACGCCCTTTAGGTTAAAACGGGAACTTTCTTGTTCAAGGGGGGGATAAAGGGCTTTTACACTATATAAGTCCCTTTATCGTGCCGGGACTCCTTTTTAGGTTTTATCGGCACGCACATTTTATCAACTTTTTTTATTTATAATGTTTTATTATATATAATGATTATTTATAAAAATGTAATATAATAACAATAGCGAACTCTAACAATAATAACAGTCATCACGTAAATTACACAATAGACACTGTACAGCCATCATACACTTATACATAAAGATATTATTAACTTACGCTTTTATTTAACATTACGGACGTTTTTTGCCGGCTAGGGAATCCCTCGCAACGCGCAATATGGAACTTCGTTCCAAAAATAAATAAGTATATTTTACTTACCGCGGAAATAATATCTTCCGTATTGATTGCGATGTGCTGCACACCAGCCCCGCCGTGGTACTCCACGTACTCTTGAACTTGGCTCTTCTTCTTGCCGGGCGCTGGTTCGTTGATGGGCACCTTGACCGTTTCTTCCCAGTTGGCCATCACTATAGAGCGAAGTGCCGAATACTCAGTGCATACCTGTTTGTCATCGACTGACCAAAATCTGCAAAACGTAGATTCAGATAAGTCTGCCGCTCAGTAATAATAATTATAACATTGCTGGCAAAATTACACAAATTGATCAAACCCCAAAATAAGCAACTTATTTGCTTGTATTGTGAGTATTAGTCGACGATATTAGTTCATAATATAAATCTATACATGTAATAAAACCGTAACGAAACCAAATCTGTACATGAAATATTTCTTTAAAAAAATATTGTGGCATATTATGTATAGGACATAAACCCCAAAACGATAGAAATTGAAATTTTTTTCTGTTTGTCTGTCTGTTCGCTTTTCACGCAAAAACTACTGAACGGATTTTTACTAAATTTTGTGCAATAATAACTAATTACCCGGTCTAACATTTAGGATACTTTTTACGGCAGGAAAATCTTTCGTTCCCACAGGAAAATACAATTATTACTGGTTCAGCAAGTTCAAACAAAAATTTCAGTGACATAATAATTACTTATTACCAGAGCATAATAACATACACGAAACCCTTTAATGGGTTACATCCTTGATTAATTTTTAACTTCCCACTACGTATAAGGAAGTTACTGATTTTACCCCAATTTTCGAAAATCGAGTTTTCACCAGATGTCCACGTTTTGAGGTCTTAGAAACCTTTTCCGATTATTTTCGTGATGTGGTCAGTATGTCTGTATGTATGTATGTGTGTGTATGTGTGTATGTAAACATCTTATAACTTTTGAACGGCTGGACTTCCAATCGAATGCGGTTGATGGCATTCGATTGGATTCCGCTCAACTTAGACTTCTGAAAATTTGAACCGATTCGGTCCAGTAGATGTTGACAAATTTTGAAAAAACACCAAAAAAATTTTGGCGAAACAGTATTTTTTATATAACTTTCAGATTTATGTACCGATTGAGTAGAAAAACTAATCAGCTCTGTTCCTTAAAAAACTACGTCTAATACATAAATTGCATCAAAATCGGTTTATCCGTTTGGGAGAAATCGTTTACGAAAAATTTTGAAAAAGTGTTTTTTCGACATAGCCTCGAAATTTTTCTTCAAATGCCGTTTCAAAAATTAAAATCGAATCTAATTCTCAAAACTTATAGCTTTTCAAATATTAAAATTACGTTCTTTTTGACAAACTTACTTAAATTTTTTTAAATAACTTTCAAGTTAACTCACCAATTGACTTAAAAATTTTATCAGCTTTTTTTTTAAAACTGCGTCAAATACCGTTAATTTAATCAAAGTCGGTCAATTTGTTTGGGATTTATCAATAAAGAAAATCTATACTAATATTATAAAATTGTAGAGTTTGTTTGTTTGTTTGTTTGGTGGTACGCGGTAATTTCGAAAATTGCTGAACCGATTCTAATAATTCTTTTTGAATTGGATAGCCTGTTTATCGAGGAAGGTTATAGGCTATATAACATCCTGCTACGGCCAGTAGGAGCAGAGTAAACAAAGTCCGCGCGGACGAAGTCGCGGGCAACAGCTAGTGAATATAAAAATACTGTAATAATAATATTCAACCAGAGCCAGAAAAGTAAACATCTATGCTCATCACACAATCGTTTGTCCCTGTCCGGAATCGAACTCGAAACCATCAATTCGTAGTTAGGTTCGTTCTAACCAAACCACTCGACCAACGGAGCTGTCAAACGGAGTGTTTGGTAATCTACATATAGACTAGCTGACCCGGCAAACTTTGTTCTGCCTTTTTAACTACTCTTTTTTTCTATATTTTCTCACCTTTTAAACCTTCCCTGGACTTCAACAATTCATCCAAATTGGTTGAGCCGTTCTCGAGTTTTAGCGAGACTAACAAACAGCTATATATATATATATATATATATATATATATATATATATATATATATATATATATATATATATATATATATATATATAATTAATTTTCTGCAGTCCTTCGTAATATAAACTTAAACTGTACCAAATTTCATACTCCACTGTTCACGCATTTGCCTTAAAAAGGGGTCCAAAGTTTTCATTTCACGTATATATATATATATATATATATATATATGAACGTATACGTATACGTATATATATATATATATATATATATATATATATATATATATATATATATATATATATATATATATATATATATATATATATATATATATATATATGTGAGTATGAAATTTGGTACAGTTTAAGTTTATATTACGAAGGACTGCAGAAAATTAATATTTTTAAATAAAATGCGTTAGAAATACTATAAGTTAATAAAAATAAACATTACACACACATGTATATCTACTAATTTCTTTAAAAATGAAAATGAAAATGAAAAAATATTTATTTGCAAGAATATGGGTGTCACAAGTTATTAAAATAAATTAAATTACCATCATATTCTACCATAATATGGCGTGCAAACTTTAAGGCTAAAGTCAGTTATCAAACTTCAAAGAGATTTTATTTAATAGATTCAGGTGTTACTTTGCGGATATCCATAATTTAAAGGAGAAATTATGGTATTTAATTTGCAAAGCATTAAATGCTTCACCCTTCATAAAGTGAAGTACTATTCGACTCTCCTGAAGGTGCTTCGGTTGCGAAGTGAAACATGCGTTGAGTACATAACTTGTGTGTTGTGTTGAGTACATAACTTGCTTCTAACGTGGTAGAAAGTGTCGTGAAAGTGGGTGGACTATTGTGCCGCTTTGGTCTTTTATAATTTCTGGCTTTGGATACGTTTTCCCTTATCCTTACACTACCTTTCATTTCAGTTGCGTCACAGCAGTTCCATATAACATTTCGTGGAAAATTTGCAAATTAAATACCATAATTTCTCCTTTAGAGATTTTTTTGTTTAGTTTTTGGTCAATTTTCGGCGACAGGCGATCGCTAGTTAATTAAATATTTAATGTAACCAAAAATCCCTAAAAGCAAAAATATTTAAAAATAAAGGTACAATGGGCATTGGACGAGCTTTTCGTAGGAAAAAGAGGGAACTTTCCCTCTTAGTCTCACCGTACGACACCTAAAGCTCGGTACACGTCATATAAATACAAATATATATGCATCATAGATACTTTTAAGGTTTATCGGTTTTTTACACGTTTAAGTATTATTACTTATTAAAAACAAGTTTTAACCGCTATCAGTTTCCATATTTTTATTATAGTTGACTGCGGCCTTGGTGCTTGTTATAATCATAATATGGAAATTGAATGCGGTAAGAATCTGCATTTAACACCTTAATTCAATCTGCATTTAACCAATATTCTTTAACATTTTTATTACTTTAATTGTATAATAATTTAATATTGATCGAAAAATCAAGTTACCTGTGGAACTGCAGACATCGTTCATACCAAGATGCAGCCACCTCCATTTCGTTTTCTGGCTGGTTGCCCACCACGTGGTCAATGAAATTTATTTCCACTTTAGGCCTGTGGATCGTAAAATCTACTATATAAAACGCTATATAGACTGCCTTGTGGAATAGAAGATAGCCTACGTAACTAAGATCGTGAGGTCCCGGGTCCCCGGCGGGGTGATCACGTAACTCGCAATGCGAAATTATCGTGATTATTTAGTTATTGCAAGACACATAACAGCCTTGTACATTAGTGGTAGTCGTTGCCGCTTGATTAGTTTTGATGCTGTGACATTGCAAAAAGTGCGTCTAGTGACCAGCAAGCAATTGGCGACGTTTTTGATGATTTTTTATTACGTTTAAGAGTCATCGCTGATCGCTGGCGAATTGCAAACGTTAGGTGATACGCCTACCGGTCGGGCAAAAATTGTTATAGAGGTTTTTTCGAATTTTTCTCCAAAAACCGAAAATCTCAGTATCAGCACCGAGTCTGGCGGGTGGTGTGTTACCACTCGTACCTCGGATGAGTACGTAAATCCGTCGGTCCCGGTTATCGCTAGAAATAATCGATAATCGTTATTAGGTCTATAAAATACGGCGATGGGGATCACCACTTGTCTCACCATCCGACAAACCGGTGAATCCTGGTGAACTGGAAAGTTTATAGACGTTTGGCATACTCAGCCTACCCCGCAAGGAAACCAGGTGTCATGATGATACTCTAAAACGCTAACGCTGATTGACATAAAACACAGAAACCTTAATCAGTAGACTTAGAAACATGAAATTTATCATACGTGTTGGAGAGAACTAAAAAAGGATTTTTGAAAATCTTCCTATAATATATTCCTATATAAAGAGGTAATAATTGCAAAAAGAACAAAACTAAATTTCATAAAAGTGAATGTTGTCCCTTTCTTGCAATTGCCAGTGTAAATAAAACTATCTGAAGGTAGATTTTTATATATTCGGTAATCGTTAAATTCCTTTTATTCATACACGTCGATGAATCATTAGCATAAAATGTATTGTAATTAACATAGTGAGTTCTAAAATGTGCTTATTTTAATTATTAAGTAATTACTTATGCAATGCAAAAACTATTTTTCAAATTAGTAGAATTACTTAGTAGTAATTTGCAAACTACGCATGGCCGCACTTATATATGGCGATTGGCGCTTTATTTATTAGAAAGAGACACACTCCACCCATGTCGTGGTACTCTTCGGAACGATTTTGAAGCGCGTGTGAACATTCCGGGTAGAATGTAACTTCCTTGGTTACCTCAGAACTTAGTCATTTATATAACGATTTTGAATTTATTTTTTTGTATAGAAGAGTATATATACTCCCCGTTTGGTTTAATTTTAATCTGATGAAGATTTAATACAGAGTTCTGGAGATACAGGTAATGGAAAGTCGGTCGCTGAAGTTTTACTGCGGTAAAAAATTATTAGGTTAAGGTTGTTGAAAATGTAGTTTATGGCGAAATCCTGGAGATAAATGTTAAGAATTTCGTGTCCAACGATGCTAACAGGATCGTACCATCAAGCCGCTGCCGTGTCAGTTATTACGTTGATTAAATGACAGTCACACATCGGTTAATAAATGTGTTAGTCTTGGGTAGTTCGCGAGTGACCTAGGTGGGAAGAGCGCTCCTTTAGGTGAACTATGCGAACTAGTTCATTGAAAATCCCGCTCTTAGTTCTTTTTATATTTCTGTTAGCGTCCACTTTACTAGACAGTGGCACTATGTGACCAACCGAGTTATTTACTTTTACTGTGCTCGCCTTGATATTTCGATAATCGATATCGATACTAAACAACTTCAAATCCCCATGGTTTAAATTTTATCAAATCATATGAAATAATAACAATCGTCAACTGAAGTATTGCTGGCTAATTATCAAACAGAATACTAATACCATTTATGTCTTATTTTATGGTAAGTTTAATTAAAATTAAAAATTTTCTCTTCCATTTCCATTTATTGTTACAAATAATTGATTATTATTTTTATTGGAACGAAGTTCCTTACGGCAGGCTTGGAGGGGATAGGGCTTTTGCTGCGCGACCGAACTGAAAATAATGTGATAGTAAAACCGTAAGAAAAATGCGTGGAATAAAAGCGTTAAATGAGACGTGCGCAGGCGCGACAGTCGCGTACACAAGCGAGTAGTGCCGTTTAGCCGAAGGAAGTTCGTTCCTACCTGGTGTCCCGCGACACCACATCATTTTATATCACTTTAATTATGACTAATTATTAATATAAATCATTTTGGAACGAAGTTCCTTACGGCAGACTTGGAGGGGATAGGGATTTTGCTGCGCGACCGAACTGAAAAAAATGTGATAGTAAAACCGTAAGAAAAATGCGTGGAATAAAAGCGTTAAATGAGACGTGCGCAGGCGCGACAGTCGCGTACACAAGCGAGTAGTGCCGTTTAGCCGAAGGAAGTTCGTTCCTACCTGGTGTCCCGCGACACCACATCATTTTTTATTTTTTCGTTTTTATTTCGATAAAAGATTTTATGTGCCATAACAAAAAAGTCAACTTTAATTCTAAAAATTCATACTTTTTAAGTATTCTAATATAATTACACATTATACTAGGAACTAGCCTAGCTGTTGACTAATCATTAATATAAATTATTTTATTTTTCATTATTCAAATAAAAAATCTCATATTACATAAATGGACGTGTAAAATTTCCATGTAATACTTTGTATTTTTTAAATAACAATAAACAAAACTTACAATAATCATAACTATATTTTTTTTTATTTATTGTTCTTAATAAATTATTTCAAAAAAAGAACTAATGAACTAATAGAACGAACTAGTTCATCCTTGGATTATGAACTAAATTGAGCGCTCTCTGTAGTGACCGGTTAGGCCCAAGCCTAAAATGTGTTTATTAAACTGTAATTTACTGGGGTTTTCCTTAACCTTATACACTAATAATTCACGTGCACGGCTGCGTGAAAGAATGTGGTGCGATAACATATCTGAGCACGAACGTGTTCTATCGTGCCCGTTACGTCAGTTATAATTATATATATGATATAAAAAAAACTTACAAATATTTATGTATTGGGTCTGTATTCAACAACTGGTATCCCGGCAAAAATTTGCCATTGTATCCTGATCTGTCAACCAGTGTGTGAGTGTTATCGCCGTACTAAAACATTAAATGATTATATTATTATTATACATATAATATAATAAAATCGTAAGACAGTCAATGTATGTCCGGGGTAAACTCAAAAAGTACTGCATGGATTTACTTCAAATTTTGCATGAATATTACTAACAGGTCGGGTCAACATATAGGCTACATATTATCACGCTATCACTTACGGGGGAGGAGTTGTGCGGAGTAAACCAAGTCCGCGCGGACGAAGTCGCAGGCAACAGCTAGTAAGTATATAGAAAACATTTAAATACAATGACCAAAGAATGGAAAAAAAATACTGAAGAGCGTGTCCGGACACGCGAACTATTATCGTGACTACTAGGTGCTAGAGTTCTGCATTGTCTCGCCCGGGTCTGGTACCACCGCCTTACCTGTTCCTTCCGCAATAGCGTCAGTGCTTATCGCTGTCGTGTTTCGGTTTGGAGGGTAACGTAGCCTGGAAACTTATGCATGTGGTATTAGACCTCGCCACAAAATAGCAACGCACCATTAACATCTTTGGTGTCTATAGGCGATGGTTGACTCTTTCCATCAGGAGACCCATCTGCTTGTTTGATATCTTATGATATAAAAAAAATGTTCACCGCTCCTGATTTTCGTCTACACTGTGAATGACATGCAATATCACGGTTTTAGCTTAAACCGATTTATGCAGTTTTATGAAATGCTCTCATCTTGTACGCTCCAAGCAAAACCTTTAATAAAAATCGCTATAGGCTCCTATTAACCAATATTTTCTATCCGCTTTCAAGTCCTGATTGTAGTACCAAGTTAAGCCAATCTTTCGCCTTTTACAAACTGCCTGATAGCATATTTATTCCTATTAAATTGAGTATTTTTTAACTATATATCCAAGGAATACATTTCTATTCCATGTATATATTTAAGTGTTTTTGGGATGTGCCGAGGAAATTGTATAAACTTTTATTAATATAGAAAAATGTTGACCATCTTGACATACCGTTTTTCTTTGTTTAAAAAGGATTATCATCAGTTTGTTTAAAACTTAAACTTGTTTATAAAGGATCAGTTTTTTTCCCGTGTTGGTCCGGGCTCCTTTAAAGACCAACTGCCGTTCTGCCAGACAGGTCACAAAAGGCGATAGATTGGCTATTGGTATCACTGCCAAAGATGGTACGAGTCACGAGACTACTAGGTGGTAGAGTTCAGCAACTTCTCGTTTCCTATTCCCGCCGCAATATTACCGCGGCGTTGTTGTGTTCCAGTTTGGAGGGTATGGTAGCCGGTGGACTAATGCATGTGGCATTGCCATCCCGCCACACGCACTATTAACATCTTTAGACTCTATAAGCGATGGTTTCTCTCTCCATCAACATATCCTGCTTGTTTGCTATCTAATGATATATAGAATTAAATAACAAAACAATGTTACCGTTTTCAATTTGGCCATTCTGACGACACCATTCTCGTCTTTTTCTTCCCAGAGGTCCTTAATCACGACTGCTCCGTGATTTTTAGCGTATTGTAGGATATAATCAAGGTTTTCCACTGAGAATGCCACGTCTTTTACGAAATCACCATGAGTTGCTACCTCGTAGTTAAATTCAGTTTCTACTGGTTCATATTGAGCTTCGAAAACAAATATGATCTAAAACAAGTAATTTTTATTAAAACAAAAACCCGACTGCACTTGATCCGAAAATAATTATTCGATACGACACGATACAATACGAAACGACACGATATGATACGATATACAAAGTGACCTTGAAACGATCAGTTTCATTTTATACAGGGCTTTTAGTAGTCCATAATACATTGTAGTAATATTTTCTTTTACATTTAAAATAAAAAAAATCCAAACAAACTAATTCGTTGTTATGTCTTATAAAACTTGATCACCTTTACAATACCTGCCACTACTTCACTCACGATACGTTGTCTTTTACGATAACATTGTTTGAGCCAGCGTAGTACTAGATTGTCAGCGAAAGTAATACAATCTTATTGATAAACTGACTGTATTAATTGACTGTTATTAAATGAATTGCAACGAAATGGCAACGTATAGTGAACATAACATACAGGCTGTGTAGAAATCATAAAATCTAAAAAATGATCCTGTGTCTGTGTTTGGTCGCCTCAGTGTCTATTTCCCGGGTCAAATAATTCAAAAACGTTTTTTTTTTCAGTTTTTTTAATAAAAACAATGTTGCCCGGGAATGGATAAGTGTTTTTTTTTATAGCAGAAGGGGCAAACGAGCAGGTGGTGCACCTGATGGTAAGTGATCATCGCCGCCCATGGACAACTGCAATACCGGGGGTCTTGCAGTTGCGTTGCCGGCCTTTTAAGAATGAATAAGCTCGTTTCTTGAAGGTTCCTAAGTCGTATCCGTTCGGAAACACCCCCGAGGGTAATTGATTCCACAAAAGAGGTGTGCGAGCCAAAAAGTGTCGACAAAAGCGCACGATTGTGGATTTCCAGACATCGAGGTGGTGAGGATGGAACTTTAAATTTTGACGTGATGTCCGATGATGGAATTTAGCGGCAGGAATTAGTCCGAATAACTCTTCGGAACACTCCCATGATACATATGGTAAAAGATGCGAAGCGAACCTACATCTCTGCGTAACGCCAAAGAGTCAAGCCGATTAGAAATAGTCTGATCGTCGACGAATCGAACCGCTCTACGTTGAATGCGATCAAGAGGAAGAAGCTGGTACTGAGGAACTCCGGCCCAGAGGTGAGAACAGTACTCCATGTGAGGTCGAATTTGGGCCTTGTAAAGTTGAAGGCGATGGGCTGGCATGAAGTACTGCTTTGCTCTACTGAGTATGCCAAGCTTTTTGGAGGCTAGTTTTTAGCCTTTCCTTCCAAGTGATCGCGGAACGTTGTTCGATATGTCGACTCCCAGTATTCCAATACTGGCTGAGGCTGTCAGGCGAGTGCTCTCGAACCGAGGTGATACGACAAAGGGTGTTTTTTAAGCGGTGAACGCACAAAGCTGCGACTTTTTGGGGTTAAATGTAACAAGATTTTGACGACCCCATTCTGAGACATCGGTTAGTCGATTCTCGAGTTCAGACACGAGCTTGTTCCGGCCCTCTTCGACGTGTTCCCGAGAAATACCGCTATGGCCGGAGTATGTAGCATTACCAGTACTGTCGTCCGCATAGCAATGTATGTTACTAATTCTCAACATATCATTGATATGCAGAAGAAACAGTGTCGGTGATAGCACGCAGCCTTGGGGAACACCAGCATTGACAGGTTTGAGGTCGGAGCATGCACCGTCGACTACGACCTTGATGCTCCGATCAGCCAAAAAGTGTGCAGTTAGCGACAGGCTTGCCACCTATCTCATTTTGGGACTATGTATCTTCGGCTAATCGTGGGTGCACTGGTTGTACCTCTGCCTACTTTTTCGGGGATACGGGCGTGAAGATTCATTTGATTCTGTGGCTAAACCATTGAGTTTCGTAGGTTAACTTTTTTGTGTACGATCTAAAAATTATTCCAAAGACGCTCAATCAATTAAATGGATACCGTCTCCCGCACTCCATAATATATTATTAATTAGGGAACACTTACTTTGTTCAGCCTCACTGCGTAGGAGGAGGTTTGTCTAGAGCCAGTCTCAAGTCCCTTGTAAGCCAGCGGCTCAAATCCAAACCGTGTAATGTAGTAACTGGCAGCCTGGAAACAATAGAAAGAAATGAGTCATGTGAATACATTATCGACATTACACAAAATTTTACTCAGCTGCTAGAGTTTTGTAAAAGCTTGTCCAATTTTTTTCCATATTTAGCAACAGAAAGCTCATCTGATCCCTACCACCCACGTAGAGCTCTAATACCAGAGGTCTTGCAATTGCGTTTCTGGCCTGGTAAGAATAAGTAAGTTCTTTACTTAAATATCCATAAGATGTGTCCTTTCAGAACTAATTCCACACAAGAGTAGGGCTAGGCAAAAAGTATCGGACTGTCGCACATTAGTCGATTTCCAGACATCGATGTATTGAGAGTGATACATAATATTTCATACTAGCTGTTGCCAGCCACTTCCTCCGCGCGGACTTCGTTTACTCTGCAAAGCACCTGGCCACTAGGTGATAGCGTGATAATATGTAACCTATATGTTGACCCGACCTGTTAGTAACATTCATGCAAAATTTGAAGTAAAACCATGCAGTACCTTTTGAGTTTACCCCGGACATACATACAGACAAACAGACAAAAATTATAAAAACTATATTTTTGGCTTCGATATAGACTGTAGATCACGCCCCAAGTATTCTTTTAAAAAAATATTCAATGTACAGTTTTGACTTTCCTACGATTTTATTATATGTATAGATTTGGAATGGAACCAGTAACCTTCGATTGCATTTAGCTTTTGTGGTTATTTTAAGACGACTAGCAAATTCAAATTATACATGTAAAAAACTATATTTTCTTTATGAAATAAAATAAAAATTTAATTTCTCGAGGAGTTGCAAATTAATTACCTCATTTTCGTCTTTAAACTATACAGTGAGTAGGTAAAATTATTCTATTTATAAAATTACAAATATGGTATTTTAAAACGCTCGCTCTTAATTTTGTTAAAATTTAGCGAATATTTTGAACCCGACAACACTACGTCTAATTTGCGGCCATCACGTCAAAGGAGGAAGCTGTCCTTGAAGTCACGGTCGTTAGCAGTCGCCTCTGTGTCTTTACATTTTACGATCAACATTTTGTGTTGCCATACTTATCAATATTTGAAATGTCGCTTAAGATTAAATTTTTTTTTCGGTGAAAATTTATCTATCTATAATCTATACACACAAAGTTATAACACATATATAAACAAGATGGAATCACATTTCACAAAAATTGGAAACCAATATTTTCAACAAATCAAAATGAAAAATCTAACACCGGCCCACGAACACATGTCCATAAAACTGGGCTCACTTCAATTTTCGCTAAGTTCAATCTTAACTTTTAGATTTGATCTGAAAGAGTTGATTCGGAATACAGTTTGGTGTTATAGCTATGTAGCTATCTATCGTTTACAACCAATATAAATGTCCCGTATTGGTCCGAGCTCCTTTGAAGAATAGACCATCTGCCATTCTGCTAGGCAGTTCGTAAAAGACGAAAGATCGGCTATGCTATCGTGGCTATTAGGTGGTAGAATTCTGCATTGTCTCGCCCCAGTCTGGTACCACCGCCTTATCTATTCCAACCACAATAGCGCCAGCGCATGTCAGTGTCGTGTCCTGGTTTGGAGAGTAAGATAACCGATAAGTGACATTGACACCTCACCGCACAGATAGCAACGCACCATTAACACTTTTGGTGTCTATTGGAGAGTCACCTTCTTATATCATATATAAAAACCTTATCATATATAAAAACACCACTGGCTCCATAGGTGATGTAGGTACATCACTGGTAAATGGTAGGTAATGTAGTTAAAAAGAATAAACTCACTTGTTTAGCGTTGGACACCCAAAAGGTAACATGGTCGAAGGCCAGGAACTTTCCACTCTCCGGTTTTTTGCCTTTATCCGTGTACGTAGTCTGAAAACAGAACAAGCGATTAAAATAGTTTCCCATTTTGGATTTAATGTTTAAAATAAAAACAAAATAAATAAAAAGAATCAATTAAAAAAACTGTTCTCTTGTAGAGCAAACAGAGTGAAATGAAAAACTTGTACTGACTTTTTGAGAACTATTGCTTATTTCTTATAATAATCGAGATCGACACTTTTGTGTGCAAATCCAAGACACAGGTGTTTCAACATCTCATTAAGATGTTTAGGTTTTCAGATGAAACCTCAATAAAAAAAACCGACTCAGGGACCGAACTCGAGACCTAATGATCTGAGGCGAAAAAAATGTAAATACATTGTGGCGCTGCAGACCCGTACCGCTTAAGAGTCATATATAGTGATCACAGGAAGAATTTTTTTACTGTGTAATACAGAGCATTGTTAAGAAAACGATCTCTCTAGCTCTAAATTAATCAGTCAATCAATCATATTTTATTGTACACCAAAAAGGACACATACAAAAGAGAAATAATATAACATGTTATACAATTTCGCTGTCTTATCGCCTTAAACGATCTATTTCTACCAGACAACCAGCAGGTTAAGGATTTCTTGCGAAAGAAACGGAAACATGCAACTTGGTGCACAAACTACACGATGATATATAAATTACAGTATATTTAATTACAGTAACCATAGATACATAAACAATACATAATATATATTCAATTGACTGTGTACATTGAAGTGTATAATTATACACGTCAATGACTGTGTAATACATTTACGTAGATACGTGATGAGGTCTGTGTGCAGAGTTTATAATGTGGAAAAGTATTTTCTGACTCGCTTTTTAAAGGAAAAAAGATTAGGAGCCTCTAATGATCAATGGAAGAAACTAAATCAGATTAGTCAAATAAAATTAGGTCACTTACTTTAACCTACACGTAAAAGATGAACGAATTTAAGTACGCATTCGTGACCTCTAGTTGGTAGAGATAACTGACTTTGATGCTACCGCCTTACATTTCCCTGTCGTAGAACAGAATAAGAGAATGTCTCTTTATTCGTATAAGGATAACAAAGAGGCAGACGTTTCTACCAATTTGAAAAGACACCACTCTTACATCCGTTCCCATTCTTATACCCTGATTGGGATAATACATTGGGTACCTATATTGGAAATTCGGTACCTTTCTTTTTAGTGTCGATAGGGAAGCGCTTGATCACGATCTCGCCTGATGGTGAGCTAAGATGTGGCCTAAGATGGAACGCGCTTCCCTAGAAGGTATCTGTTCTCGGGCGAAGCGTCGCAATACTATATTAATTATAAATTATAATAGTATTTTTCCACCGTGTTGGTCCGGGTTCCTTTGAAGAATAGACCAACTGCCGTTCCGCCATGCAGGTCGTAAAAGGTGATAAAGTTCTGCATTGTCTCGCCCGGGTCTGGTACCACCGCCTTACTTATTCCTGCCGCAACAGCGTCAGTGCTTATCACTGTCGTGTACGGGTTCGGATGGTAAGGTAGCCAGTAAACTTATGCATGTGGCATTAGACCTCGCCACAAGATAGCAACGCACCATTAACATCTTTGGTGTCTATACGCGATGGTTGTCTCTTTCCATCAGGAGACACATCTGCTTGTTTGCTTTCTTATTATTATGATATATAAAAAAGTAACGCATTCAACTTTTGATCACGTCTTTCAAGCGGGATAGTAAGCAGATAAGCTTATACAAAAAAGGTCCAAACCGAAACGGAAAAAGTTAAAATAATATTCTAAATGTTTTTAAAACTTACCATCTTTAATTTACACTTGTTTAAGTTAGAAGTAAACACTTTCCGTTTCACTCGAGAACTAAATGGCGATCAGTGCTGATTGGATATATATTCTAGGTAGAAATATGGCATTATTAACATTAATATATTTGATTTTATTATAAACATGTTTTAAATATTAAGTTGTGTTCACACTGTGCAATTTTAGGTAGTAAACACGGAATTATCTGTGGTTGTACAGTCATGTCGAGAGACGAAAAAACTATTTATCCCTGTCGTGTTTTAGTTTTTTGAGAAGCTGCCCCGTGCTGATTTTTATACATTTGCTTCACAAAATGAAGACTTACTTATAAAGTAATATCGTTTTAATTGTCTTCCGTAAAAAATCTAAAACCCGTATTTTTGATTGTGGTAGCCCCTAATTCAAGATGCAGCAGGTGGCAACCTTACCTGCCATTTGCCCAAGAAGTTTGTAAAACTATTATCCAAACATGAAACCACCATCGCTACTACTACCACCGCAAACTTATTCCTGTCACATTAGCGTCAACTCTTGTCACGATAGCGTCAATGCTTGTCACTGTCATGTTCAGGTTTGGAGGTTAAAGTAGCCTGTAAGCTATGCATGTGGCATTTCCATCACGCCAATCGGATATCAATACACCATTGACATCTTTGGTGTATCTAGGGAATGTTTTTCTCTTTCTATCAGGAGAGCATTCTGCTTGTTTGCTATCTAATGATTTATCATTTTTGTCATTAACTAGTACACATTACAAAGATGAATTCTATATTAGTTGGAGAAATATGTTTCGAAATATTTAGTCATTATGGATGAGGTCTTATTAAGCGATTGCTCGAAGTTGTCTTGTCAACAAGACTAAGGATCTACCAAGCCTCCATTTCACATTGGGTTCAAGTTTGATACATTGGAAAAAACTTATTCATTTACAGTTTTTAGTCTACTTGCAAGTAACGGCCTGCGAGTTCACCGAGTGAATTTCTATTTTACTCGTAGTTGAATTTTCAAAAAGCCTTTTTACTAGTGTCGACTTTATTATAACTATTTTACTACTGAATGCTGGATTAGTCAGTCAGTCATTGTTTGCTTCAATCAATAAGAAGTCAGCCTTAGAGCCATTTTCTTATTTCATAGGGTACCAAATTAGCTGACGGTTCTTGTGATGGAAAGAGGAAACCATCGCCTGTAGACCAGAAATGACAAAGGTGCGTTGTTATCCGTGTGGGAAGGATGGAATGCCAAGTCAATAAATTTACCAGCTATCTTACCCTTCAAACCGGAACACGACAGCAACAAGCTATTGCGCTATTACAGGAATAGGTAAGGTGGTGGTACCAAAATGGGTAAAACGTTACAGAACTCTACCACCGGGTAAATTGCTCAACGTGTTTCAGATGGATTTACGTGTGAACAATTTCACCATTGATTACCTATGTAATAATAATAGAGCGGGTGGTGCAAATTTAAATAAAATAAATTTGAATTAAATATTCGACCTAATTTAGTAGATAAAAAATTGAATCGATCGAATATTTTTCTTGTAAATTGGTTCAAAAATAGCTGAGAAACTTGCTAAGAACCTCTTAATAGCCAGCAAATTTCAGTGTGCAGAAGTAACCGAGTAAAGACTTCGTCGTTTTCCTCACATAGTTGTGCACATAACCGAGACTTTAAATAATTGCTTCGAATCATATCACCATCAGTCGCAACAGACAAAAATGTTTTTTATTTTCCATGCAATTGATTTGTCGGTAAAAAGAGTTCCATGGCCTGAAAAATTTATTCTTCTCTGGTCTCTAAATATGTAGTAAAAAGCAGTTCTAGGCCCATATTTTCATCTTTAATATATCAAACATATCCCCACAACAGAGCTTCATTGCCGGGTATACATTATCTAGCAATGAAGCTCTGTTGTTCGGATATTTTAGGTTGAAAATAAATTTTGTATTCGCCTTTTTGATGAGAGTTGAAAGAGTATACCAGTACCTAACTACTTCGGATGACAATTTAACTTTTTGTTCAGAAAAGTTTATGTAGGTAAGACAGAGGCTTTTAAAAATAACAACGGCTTTATATTTTTTGTCTGATTTTATTAACTTTGTAGCACTGTGCGGCTTGATAAACAATATGCAAATGAAATCGACCAGAAAACGAGACAAACAGGTTAGCCGTAAGCACAGGAACGGGGTGGCGTGGCGTCACAGACTACGGCTGATTCTAAATAAATTTTTCTGTCAACTGTGTACAAGTCACTCCTATATACCTATCCTAAGTAAAATATGAGTATATCAAGTTTCTTTGTCGAGTAAGTTTGACTGATAGTAATTGGTCAACTTACTCAATGCACTAGGCACATGCGATGAAAGATCATTACTTTTAGCGTATGTTTCATTTAGTTTCCAATGGGTCAAGGCCGAGTCGGATTTGCATTTTATATAAATTATCTAACGAGTATCATTAAAGAACCCTAATTACTTTCAGAGTGCTAAGTGTGAGTTTTTCTTTTCGCATTCGATTGTGAGCGCGTTTGGAGTTTACTAGGAATTTGTATGTGATTTGTACAGCGTCACCTAGTGGTAAACTGGTTTCTCACGTTTACCACTAGGTGGCGCTGTACAAATCACATACAAATTCCTAGTAAACTCGAAACGCGCTCACGATCGAATGCGAAAAGAAAAATCGGTTGTCTGTAAAGTTGGTTTACAGACGATAGTTGAACGTGACAACGTCTTAAGAAAATACTAATGGAATTGTAGCATTTACGGAACGCCTCAGAGCGAGGTAACGCCGCATGAGTCATGTTTTTTCGTGCGTGCAGCCAGCTCTATCGAATTATAAGACGTTGTCACGTCAAAAAACTCACACTTAGCACTCTGAACTGTCCGTGTGATTTAAACCTTCTATACTAAGTATATGTTTTATTCTATGAATTTTCTTCAAGACCTAATGCAACGATGCGATTATTAATTCTCTTTGACCTGAAATACTACTCATCAATTTTAAATTCACTCACACAACTCAGTTCATTTTGTGAATTTATGAAGCATGTATGTAAAGTGTAAACCTCTAGCAGTTCAGCAAAGTTGGTAAAGTAAACAATAAATTCGAAATTGTGAACACGGGGATAAATATGTCATCCCGTGTAAAGCCAATTATTAATGAAAACTTACATTCTACTTATATTTGCATAACTTTAAATCTTAACATTCTGATGTTTATGATTTGGAGATTATAAGTAATACAGTTTTGGTATACTTGTCATCATGGGCGTACCGAGGGGGGGGCAGGGAGGGGCAGCTGCCCTGGATTTTTTTACCTCTATAACATAAAATAGTATAGCATTAGACCTCGCCACAAGATAGCAATGCACCATTAACATCTTTGGTGTCTATAGGCGATGGTTAACTCTTTCCAGCAGGAGACCCATCTGCTTGTTTGCTATCTTATGATATAAAAAAATATAGTCTTAAAATGTTACGGTTGCCTCCCCCCCGGACCAGAACCTGAGTCTTAAATGTGACGGTTGCCCTCCCCCCCTGGCCCAGAAGCTGAGTACGCCCATGCTTGTCATGTTTTTCTTTCAAGATATTTTAAAATTTCTGTCGGAAAACTTTTTTCTTTGCGGTTATTCATCAAAATTGATACAAGTGTTCAAATAAATTTTTATATGTACTTGTAATATGCGACAGTAACGTCTAACGACGTTCCGCTCGCGCTGTTTAAAATGTTTGAGCGTCTCCACCCCACGTAAATTTCAGTGTATTATATTATTTCTTCATATTGTGAAATACCTTATTGCGCAATATTTTTTAATATTAAGTTATCCTAAAATAGTTTTGATAAAAAAACAGTCATATGTGCAAAATGAAAAAATTTCAGCCAAATAATCGTGTACAAGCCACTCGTACGAGTTCTTAGTCTAGATCACGGATTAAATGGATAAGCATTTCAAGGCAATTTCTAAGTTTGTCAGTGTAGATTGCATTTACATACAGAAATACAGAGTTATACTACTTACCAATGAAATAAAAACATTTCAAGGGTAATTTTTAAACCTTGTCATGTCATTCGGTACGATGAAACAGTACAACATGGTTTATTTCTATTTTTCACAATATTATATAACCTACAATTACTAAAAATGTATGAAATTTTGACAGTAATAGGAGCGTTTGCTCATATGCACGGCGACAAGATTCCTTCCCAATGACGTGTCTATTAGTATCCATGTGTTCTATGGTATAGATAGTCACTGCATCCGATTACCCCCAACAATCATGTAAATTACAATTCTTTTTTTTTAACTTTTTTAAATGTATTTATTTTTTAATTTTTACGGTTCCTTTTATCGATACTGAACTCAACCAGTGGTTATGGCACGCCATTTCTTTAAAAAGCCATTTAAAACATATTCGTCACATGTCTGTAAAATGTAATGAAATGATATGAAATGTTGTTTGCAAGAATATGGGTGTTACAAGTTATTAAAATTAATCAAGGATACCAGCATATTCTACCATAATATAGTGGGCAAATATTTAAAATTTAAAAATTACCATATATTCTGTGTACCTATTTTAAGAATTTTTACAAGTATTATTTATTTACACATTACTTTTGTTATAATAAATTGAAATTTTGTCAAATTATTTTTATTTACATTTAAATATTAAGACACATTTTACTAACCAATAATTCAAGAAGTGTTCTTTATGTGTCAGTTTTTTTTATAATTATTACTACCAGATCGGACCGCGGCCTCACACTGAGAAGATCTGACGGAAGAAACTCAGCGGGCTTGTCTTTTTTCTTATAATTTACAAAATTCTATTTGTTATTCAATCAACATGTTTACATTTACACATTTTCAAATTACGTAATAAGAACTTCTTAGTTTAACATTTTAACTTATCAACATAAATTCATTCAAAGTATTATATATTTTTCTTAATAACAAATTAAATAAATTTTTTCGCAAAATTTATTAAAAATTTTAAATATACTTCAGATTTTTTATTAATTATACAATAAGAGATTCCTTCAACTAACATTTTATCTTATCAGCAAAAAAATCATTTACACTCTAGTATGTTTTGTCAAGTGGTAGATCAAGTGTGTCAAATAGTTTTTTTCTGAAATTTTTAATAGGCAACAATATAAGATTATCAGGAATGTGATTGTATATATTTATCGTCATACAATAAGCATTTAAAAAAAGTCGCACTTATCTCGCCAAGCGACAAACGGTGAATCGTAGTGAACCGGTGTATCTATCTAAACTAATATTATCTATATAAAGAGGAAAGATTTGATTTGATAAGCTACTATTTTTCCCGACTAAATAAAGGGAAGTAATGATGTTTGGTCACGCGAACGAAGTCACGAGTAATTGCTAGTTGCGTATATAATATCTTTGAAAATCGAAAGTATTATATCAAAGGGAATTTAGAACTTTGGAAAAACGATATCTTTATTCCTTTGAACAATGTTAGCGAAAGAATTTGTTTACATTTCTTAACCTTGATAAATGTGTACTGCGTAGACACATTAATATTATAATTTTGTTGTTGATTTCTTTAAATGTTTATGACGTAGTAAAAGCTTCGTCACGTCGAGTTAGTAATTTATTTTCAGACTAATAAACAACTTGGTTTTAAACGAAAATAATACGACTGAACGACGATTATTAGACAATTAAAATGGTATGCTCATCACGCGAGCGAAATCAGTAACGACTTCAAAGCATCATTTTTGAAAGCTATCTTTAATCAAGCCAATAGAGGTTAATAAAATATATAAGCAGATACAGTCTTATAGTACAGTCTCCATTATTCTGTGCCTATATCGAAGGTCCCCCTACGTATATATATAAGGGCATGTCTAAATGTATTTTTTTTAAATTACATTTATATGCCTTTACATTGTCCAAACGCTCATATCCATATAAGACTTTTTCATTTTATGTATTTCGCTACTTATACAAATCGATTAAGAGAACAATTAGTGTAATAATTACAAACAATAGGTGTCGTAGATGCAGATACCTATACTTATAGTTCTGTAATGAAACGCCGTATAAAGAGACATGTCTTTATTAACGTTTTTTTTAATATTTTTGGGTGGTGATCTTAAGTTGTCTAAGGTAAGGTATTGAAAATGAAATAAGTTGTTGTTTTTCACAAAACATTTATATTTTATTAATTCATCGAAATATGTTTTTAGTTTATTTTTCAGCGCATAAAGAGGTAAGTATCTCCGACTGGCCTGATATGAACGTCAATGTAAAAACAGCCGCATATCAGTTTTTTCGGGAAAATATTAAAAATAAATTATACTTAAACACTATTATGGGCTCCCTAAATCTAATTAGTCATTGTAGAAAAGTAATGTTTATAATTATGCATAGAATTATTTCAAGTGAGTTTTGAACATTAATTACGCTATCCTGTAAAGCTCAGTTTTTGGCATGTCCCTTCATAAGTAAGGACCGTCGAATTATGCAGTTCTACAATATATAGTCTTTGAAACCGGCGTGTTTGCATGGAGAGAATTATGAATGTGCAGAAAGCAAGGCAAATCTATCTGGGCCGTGATACATGGCACTCAATGCCTACACCATAATGGATTTATAGTATGAGGATATATTGTTTTTTTGCAGGGATATATGAATAAAACAATCTTTAGCAAGCGTAGGCATTTAATTTCCAAACCATAAACAAAGAAATTATTTTTTTTAAAAACACCACTATACCTGTTAATATTAAAAACTACTAACATTATAACGTTAAGTGACTTGTCCATCTTGGTATAAATATTTTTATATATTTATATGAGAGTTTAAAATAAAAAACTGTAATACTCAAGGATAATTTGTATACATATATTTTAATTTTCAACAAATTTTATTTTTTGTAAGTATTTATAAAACTAGTTTCTATTGTGATTTCTATATCGCATACCTAGATCTAAACTGACACAACTAAAAAAAGGTGACAATAAAAAATAGGTAGAGAAGACACTTGGTTTTCTCTACCTATTTTTTATTGAAGATGTATGTATATGTATGAGGTACTTCATTATTTTTTAACAATCAATAGGTATATATGTGTATTAGCACTTATCCTATTCTTGGTAAAACTTGAAAAACTTTAAAAAATCGACTAATAGTATCGATCGAAAAGCAAACAAGAATTTCGCCACGTTGAAGCAGTTGACAGTGGCTAAGTTGCTCAGAGCGTCCCGGCCAGAGGGATGGTCGCAGATTCAAGCCCTATCTTGTCGAAATATTTTTTGTTATTTTTAAAGTTTTTCAAATATGAGGCCGAGGTCATAATTTTTGTTCTACTCTTCTTTCTCCAAGCGCTCAATTGCCTCAAAGACCCACTTGTAATTCATCGCTCCAAAACCCTGAAAATTAAGGAAAAATTATAAAGATGTCTGTAAAAGTTTAAAAGCTGAATAGATAATAAAATAAATCATAACTATTTCACATCAGCGAGTTTAATGTGAAAGCAATCGAATTGGGTTTCCACACGTTTGCGTTGTGAACCCAATCGCCACATTTTGCCAACCTTAACGATTTTCGGTGATACCTTGAGATAACTTGCGACTGATGCCCGGTTCCCAAATCATTATCGCGTAGTACAAGTAACATTTTCTACGAGTAGTAAGCTAAATATTTTCTTATATGCGTCATTATTACCAAATGTTTAACCAAATTGTGGAACGTCTCGTTATTATTAAATTTATTGTTATTCTTCACTGCTACGAACAACGGATAAGTGATTATAGGAACTCCACATAAGAGGATAAGAACTTATCAAAATAAATATCTTCATGCCGATTCCCTTCCGAAATAGGCAGAGTATAAAATGAAATAAGTTTAATAAATTTGAAGTATTGACGATACGTGTCCTACCATCTGTACTGATTATAACGTGATTACTAGGTTACAGAGTTCTGCAAGTCTCGCCCGGATTTGGTACTACTGCCTTACCTATTCCTGCCGCAATAGCGTCTGTGTTAGTCACTGTCGTGTTCTGGATTGAAAATACTTATACAAATGGCATTACCATCCCGCCATACGGATAGCAACGCACCATTAACATCTGTAGCGTCTATAGGCAGGTCAAAGGTTGTCTCCATCAGGTGAGGCATCTGCTTGTTTTTGTTTTATCTTCATGCTATCCTCCAAGAGGTTGGCAGAGGTACAATCTGTTCATACAATCAATGCACCCACAATCAGCAGAAGATATTTTGTCCCATAATGTCATAGATGACTAGCCTGTCGCCAAACGGGCACTAATCTAATCGCGGGCACGTTATTTTTATCAGAAAACTGTAAAAAAAACAATTTTTGATATGCCTGAACTTTATGTGGTCGATGCCGACACCGGACCATTAGAGCACGAGGTGATATAAAAAAAATTTGAAGAATAGGCAAACTACCGTTCCGCCAGGCAGGTCGTAAAAGGCTACCGATCGGCTATTCGAGTCACTACCATCGTAGCTACTAGGTGGTAGAGTTCTGCATTGTCTCGCCCGCATCTGTCACCACCGCCTAATCTATTCCTGCCCCAATAGCGTCAGTGCTCGTCACTGTCGTGTTCCGGTTGGAGGGTAAGGTAGCCTGTAAACTTATGCATGTGGCATTAGACCTCGCCACAAGATAGCAACGCACCATTAGCACCTTTGGTGTCTATGGGCGATGGTTGACTCTTTCCATCAGGAGACCCATCTGCTTGTTTGCTATCTTATGATATAAACAAAAGTTACATCAGTTATCTTTATACATTTTTCTTGATAATACTAATATAATATCTTACCCTGTGATTCTTCCTATGTATTATTTCAATAAACAGCGTAGGTCGAGCTTGTAAGTGCTTGGTGAACGCCTGCAACATATACCCTCTTTCGTCGAAATCGATCAAGATGTTGTGCTCCTGAAGCTGATCGATTCCCTCCGTCACCTCCAAAGAGCTGTCTTTCAATTTCTCCTTGATCAAATCGTAGTATGTCGCTGGCCATGTTAATATTTCCGCACCACGAGCTTTTAGATTTCGCATCTAAAAATATTAATAAAACAATCGATCATATAATATAGCAAAGAAGAATTTCGCCACGTCTAGCCTGTCGACACTAGCTCAGAGGTATAGCGTTTCGGCTGGGGTCATCCATAAATTACGTCACACGTTATGAGGGAAGGAGGGGTCGACGAAGTGTGACATTGTGTGACAAGGGGTGGGAAGGGGTTCCAACTTTTGTTACATCACATTTTTTCAAAATATAATTAAACACTAAATTTAAAAAGCCACCTGTGTAGATAAAAAATGTATAAACGATTGACCGTACGGGCCATCCCTGAAACTTCCCACTAAATTAAGGTATTTTAAAAGATTAAAAAGAGCTCAAAAGAGTAAAAAATATAAGCATAGATTTTTTACTTCAAAAACCTATTTTGTTAAAAATGGCAGTCGGTAGGTATATTAATTTTTGAAAAGCTGTATATTTTGAAAACAATGATGGTATTCAACTCAACTCCTAGGTGGTAGAGTTCTGCATTGTCTCGCCCGGGTCTGGTACCACCGCCTTACCTATTCCTGCCGCAATAGCGTCAGTGCTTGTCGCTGTCGTGTTCCGGTTTGGAGGGTAAGGTAGCCGGTAAACTTATGCATGTGGCATTACACCTCGCCACAAGATAGCAACGCACCATTAACATCTTTGGTGTCTATAGGCGATGGTTGACTCTTTCCATCAGGAGACCCTTCTGCTTGTTTGCTATCTTATGATATAAAAAAAAATTGACATCTAAAATATTGCTTTAGCTAAATAATGGATACGTTGAAAAATTTCGATGCAATGCAAAAAAATTTAATTTTCTTCATTGATAAATCCCAAACTAATTGACCGATTTTGATTATATTAACGGTATTTGACGTAGTTTTTAAAGGAAAAAGCTGATAAGATTTTTAAGTCAATCGGTGAATTAACTTGAAAGTTATTTAAAAATTTAGGTAAGTTTGCTAAAAACAACGTAATTTTAATATTTGAAAAGCTATAAATTTTGAGAATTAGATTCGATTTTGATTTTTAAAACGGCATTTCACGTAGTTATTTTAGTACTAGAATATTGTAGAATACCACAAAATGATTGGTTGAAAAACAGGCAAAACTCTTTATGTAACACAATATTAACATTTTGAGTCAGAGAAATTTAAATGAGTCTTTTGAAATGAAATGAAAATATGTATTCACAAGAATATAGGTGTTACAAGTTATTAAAATTAATCAGATATCAGCATATTCTACCATGAAGTGATGTGGAAATATTTAAATGTGAGTCGATTTTTTTAGAATTACTACCGGATCGGAATGCACACTGAGAAGATCCGGCGAAAGAAACTCAACGGGCTTTTTTTGTTTTCTTGATCATGTTTTTAAAATCAAATGTATGAAATGAATTTGTCTCTGCATATCTTATCACAAATTGTGTTAAGGGACTTGGTGACTTTTTCCAAGTCAAGACAGAGTTTAAAATTTTAAAAACAACAAAGAAAAATATCGACATGCGGGATTCGAACCTACGACCTCCCCTAAAGCCGGGGTGCTCTCCCACTGAGCTAGTGTCGACAGGCTCGATGTGGCGCAAGTTTTCTTTGCTATATGATCGATTCCATAGATTGTAATGATCGCTAGATATATATACGTATAACTAGTCAAATGAATTCATCGTTACAGATAAAATCCACACTTATAATTTTGATCAGTACTTTCGTGTTTCTAATTATTTTTGTGTGAGAGCACGCCGGCTTTAGGGGAGGTCGCAGGTTCAAATCACGCGTGTCGATATTTTTCTTTGTTGTTTTTCAAGTTTTCCCAAGCACGGGGTGAGTGCTACAACACAAAAATAATTAGAAACAAGAAAGTTCTGATCAAAATTATAAGTGTGGATTTTATCTGTAACGATGAACTCATTTGACTAGTTATACGTATGTATATCTAGCGATCAGTATAATCTATGGAATCGATCAAAGAAAAATTTCGCCATGTCAAGCCTGTCTACACTACCTCAGTGGGAGAGCACCCCGGCTTTAAATCCCGCGTGTCGATATATTTTTTTGTTGTTTTTAAAGTATTTCAAGTTTTTCCAAGCACGTGGTGAGTGCTATAACAAAAATAATTAGAGTTTAAAATTATAACATCGTGTCAATAGCCCAAAATCACCCAAAATTGTACATTGTGTGTTTTACCTGTCAATCAATGATATGATAAAAAAGTGGTGGTATTCTTACCGTAGTAACAATATCATCTGTATACAAAGCGACATGTTCAACACCTGAAGCGCCTAGAGCTTTCACGAAGTCAGTGGCTTTGCTGGATGGGCGGAGACCTTTGGCTGCTTCGTTTAAAGACAACTAAAAGAATAATTTATACAGATAAAATATATTTTCAGTACTAGCTGTTGCCAGCGACTTCGTCCGCGCGGACTTCGTTTACTCCGCACAGCACCTCCCCCGTTGGTGATAGCGTGATAATATGTAGCCTATATGTTGACTCGACCTGTTAGTAATATTCATGCAAAATTTGAAGTAAATCCATGCAGTACTTTTTGAGTTTACCCCGGACATACATACAGACAAACAGACAAAAATTCTAAAAACTATATTTTTGGCTTCGATATCGCTTGTAGATCCCGCCCCAAGTATTCTTTTAAAAAATATTCAATGTACAGTTTTGACTTTCCTACGATTCTATTATATGTATAGATATAGATATGTTGCTCATACAAGGAACTTGCGACTGGGTCCAGACAAACCTCCTCCTACGCAGTGAGGTTGAACAAAGTAAGCATTTCCTAAACAAAAATGTACCGATTGGCTGGTATTAGACTGCACATATTGAAGGAGAGGATTCAGTACCTGATTCTGACCCGAAATATGTAAAAAATAGGTACCTACTAAAATTTGATCTAATCTATACATATAATAAAATCGTAGGAAAGTCAAAACTGTACATTGCCATTGAATATTTTTTTAAAAGAATACTTGGGCGTGTTCTACAATCGATATCGAAGCCAAACATATAATTTTTAGAATTTTTGTCTGTTTGTTTGTTTGTCTGTATGTATGTTCGGGGTAAACTCAAAAAGTACTGCATGGATGTACTTCAAATTTTGCATGAATATTACTAACAGGTCGGGTCAACATATAGGCTACATATTATCACGCTATCACCTACAGGGGAGGAGCAGTGCGGAGTAAACGAAGTCCGCGCGGACGAAGTCGCAGGCAACAGCTAGTTATTAATAAAAATGTTTAGTACGGACACCGCTATATAGATATCAAAGTTCATTGTTTATGAACAGCGATCTCGGCAGTGGACGTGTCGGTCTAAGCGCGTACCTATTGTCCACGCAGTGACCATATATTTTGAATTTTACTACACAAATTTCGTTGAAGTTTACTACGTATTTTTAGCAATATCCTACGTTTATCATGTTTTATTGATGACATATGACCATTAACTATCGTGTTTCATATTATGTGGCATATTTATTACCAACCTATATTGCTGTAATTTTTAAAATATCACAGACCACGTGAATACTAATAGACACGCCATTGGGAAGGAAACGTGTAATTGCACATACGAGCAAACGCTCCTATCACTTTCAAAAGTGTCAAGCATTTGTAGATATATTATAATGTAAAAAAATAATAGAAATAAGCAAATTTCTCTTGGAGTGATTGTATTTCATCGGTAAGTAGTTGCTGAGAATCTAAGAAATTGACTTGAAAGGCGTATCTATTTAATCTGTGATAAATATACAAAATCAATTTGATGCTGTGTATACGCCTAGTAACAAAAACCATGTGTGACTTTATGTTATACTTGAAAACTTGATGTATGTTTGTAAAAATATATTTTGTTCATTCAAGGAAAATTGTGATGTACATTAATTAAATATCAGTAACAAAAACAATCTTACTCTGCATGTATCTCGTCCCCACAAAATAAGTAATCTATACAGGCTTTTTATATCAATGTCTATACGTATAATAAATCGTAGGAAAATCAAAACTGTACATTAAATATTTTTTTAAAAGAATAATTAGGGCGTGATCTACAATCGATTTCGAAGCCAAAAATATAGTTTTTATAATTTTTGTCTGTTTGCCTGTATGTATGTCAAGGGTAAACTCAAAAAGTACTGCATGGATTTACTTCAAATTTTGCATGAATATTACTAACAGGTCGAGTCAACATATAGGCTACATATTATCACGCTATCACCTACGGGGGAGGTGCTGTGCGGAGTAAACTACGTCCGCGCGGACGAAGTTGCGGGCAACAGCTAGTTCTTTAATAAGTTAGTATATATATATATATATATATATATATATATATATATATATATATATATATATATATATATATATATATATATATATATACAGTGTGTAAAAGACCCTGTCCGAACAAAAACAGAGATAGGGCAGATATACTTGTGCGCGAAATGGCATTAGTCACCGACCGCCTCATCGTCATGGTTACCGATAAACAAAGAAAATCTTATTTTTAAACAAATTTAATGTTTTAGCTGTACTTACGAATGGAAAGTAATCCCATGTGTCTTATTTTTTCCCTTGAGTGATTATAACACTGGGTAAATACACAAGAAGGCATTTTGATGCGTGTTTTATGGCAAAAACAATCGGAAGTAGAAGCGTTTCATGTTACGATGTCCCGCGTGTGACTAAGTGGCATACTACAAGCACTATGTACACGGACCTAGTTTTGTAGGACCAGGCGCTGTGACTAGGTAACATATCTTCCTCTTTTTGTATTAATTTCTGTGACATTATTTCATAGATATTGATAGACACATTTTCAAAATATTTACTTGATTTAAGAGGAAGTTGCTCAAATTTAGTACTAAAATGAGGCATTTTAAAATACGATATTTTTTTATTGTAATAAAAAGCTTTTTTTAATAATGTTATTGACCTACGTATATACCTCTTTTTTACACACTGTATATATGTTAAGTAATTTAAACGATATAAGCGAACATACAGCAAAAGCGACTTTTTTATACTATGTAAAGAAGAAGGAAAGATTACCAAGCACTTACCAAAACGAACTCGAACGAACGATATTTTTTTATTGTAATAAAAAGCTTTTTTAATAATGTTATTGATCTACCTATATGCCTCTTTTTTACACACTGTATTTATGTTATGTAATTTAAACGATATAAGCGAACATACAGCAAAAGTGACTTTTTTATACTATGTAAAGAAGAAGGAAAGATTACCAAGCACTTACCAAAACTAACTCGTTTTTATTTATAACTGAAGCCGACTTGATGCATGAGTACGGAACTAAATCATGTTCGTAGTCGACGCACCAGAATCTAAACAAATACGTACGTAAAGCGTATACAATAATTATAGGTACTCTATCGAACTGCCCGCGGTTTCACCCGCGTAGCTTTTGTTTCATCGGAAAGGTTTATATACTAAAACCTTCCTCATGAATCAATCTGCCTATTAAAAAAACCACATCAAAATCCGTTGCGTAGTTTTAAAGATTTAAGCATACATATGGACATAAGGACAGACAGACAGAGAAAGCGACTTTGTTTTATACTATGTAGTGATGAAAAAATAAATACACATCGAAAAGAGTATAATATAATAATATAATATTCACGGGACAAATTACACTTACTGATCTAACCCCAAAGTAAGCAAATTATTTGCTTATGTAATGGATGTTAGTCAACGATACTAATACATAGAAATACATATATAAATACTTTTACATATATAATAAACATCCAAACCCGGAAATACAAACATTTATGCTCATCACGCAAATGCTTGTCCCCGTCGGGGATCGAACCCGAACCCCGTCGATTGCGTAGTCAGGGCCGCTAACCACTCAACCAACGGGGCGGTGGTGATAAAAACGAGGTAAGTCGACTCAAAAAGTTACAGAACTTAACAGAGAGCTTTGGCATGCATGAGGAAGAGGCGCGTGGGTCGGTTTGACGCAGTCGAAGCGCAGCGACGCGTCATGTTTTTAAACTTTAAAATGTATTCAGCTCTATTTTAATAATGTAACGCACCAATACAAAGACGAGCGACGCCGCGAGTTGACAAGCAAATTCACATGGACGCTTTGCTAGAGTTCAGCAAATTGTATAAAATAAATTTGTACGTTAATAACGGTAAGAGAGATAATTATACTTTAAAGTTTAAAATCATTATGCTTCGCTTCGCTTTGACTGTCAATCTGAACTGACCATAAGGAAACTCATTTTCAGCTATCCGATATATAAAGGATCACAATATGGTCGAGATATATTATATCTTATCCTTAGTTACTTTAAGAAGGAATTGATGTAACTTAACGTTCAATTCTCTAGGCCATAGGTGAGTGGCAGTAGAACTATTAAAAAAATTGACCCCATAGCAAGTTACGTAAAATATTTATTTTATACAATAGTATATTATAAAAAGTATATTCTGCAAAGGATGTAGTACTTTCGTCCCGTGTTCCCGCCTATGCTTTTTTTCTGCCATGCCGAAAGTTCAACTTAATCGTATACACAGACAATTCCGTGGAAAAGACAGAAATGCAGACGGAAGGACGGATGGATGGATGGATGGACGGATGGAAGCACAAACGGACACACTATCTCCCAACGAAAAGATACAACCATCGTTTCCAATCATTACATAGTATAAAACAAAGTCGCTTTCTCTGTCTGTCCCTATGTCCCTATGTCCCTATGTATGCTTAAATCTTTAAAACTACGCAACGGATTTTGATGTGATTTTTTTAATAGATAGATTGATTCTTGAGGAAGGTTTTAATATATAAACCTTTCCGATATTCCCACGGGAACGAAAGCTACGCGGGTGAAACCGCGGGCAGGTCGCTAATATAACATAAAAAATAAGAGCATATAAAAAATGTAAAAATCCGAATTGAGTAACTACTGCTTTTTAAAGTCTGTTGAAAATATAAGTTTTCTTACCTTCGCATGTTCAGGTTTTTTTCATACCACATAACAGTGTCTTCTAAAGTGCCATCGGCCATGTTGCCCTCTACGTGATCTATAAATTTCAGATTGGTATCTGGTCTGAAATAAAACGAAGTGTTTTGTCGAAATTTAACAGTTGGTTCTACTGGTACAACTTCACTGTTTTCTTTTAAAAAACCAAACTGCCTTCTTGCATTCATCAAAATTAACACTGCTTTGGCAGCGAATGGGTCAGTTCTGGTGATATAACATCTACCTGCCGGTTCAGGTGTAATAAAATGAATACTTTGGGGGCGTCAACAAATTAGGTGACGCGTTTAAGGGAAAGAGGGGTTAAGTAAAATCTCATCAAATTTCACGTTCCCACACGTGTGGGAATTTTACTTAACCCCTCTTTCCCTTAAACGTCTCATCTAATTTATTGACGCCCCCAAAGTATTCATTTTATTAAACCTGAACCGACAGGTAAATCGGCAAATACTACGTAATTTCTTTGAAATAAACAATGGAATTTGAGAAAAAACTGAACTAAATTAAGTAAACTAAATTATGTCTCTACTAAAATATGGCTAACTGGTAAAAATCCTAAAAAAACGTAAGCTTTTTTCAGGGGTGGTGTCTAATAAACAAAAAATACGCGTTTTGAAAAATTTCACGTGACATTTGAGGAAAAGGAGAAAGAGGAGAGTAATATTTCACAACATCTCACCTACTTTATGGACGCAACTTTAACAACGCAAAAAAGTACGGGGCAAGTTCAGAGCATGCGCCATCAATAACGACCTTGATGCTCCGATCTACCAAAAAACTGCCAAAAAAGGGAGCTTGGAGAGAAATGCTTTATGCTATACCCAATCAAAGGCCTTCGCTAGGTCCAAACTAACTGCCAAAGCCTAATAAATATAATTTGGAGAGATGGGCAGCAATACCCTTGTAACATTCACCTGTAACATTTGGCATTCCTGATTGAAACACGAAGGTGTTATTGAACCCCGCCGGTCTTATCAAGTAACATAATATATGAAAATTGTTTTTTTTTTTCATAAATATTGTTAGGTATATGTTTTCATACACAGTTTTCATACAGTTAGGAATTGTAGAAAATTGCTTTGTATGAAAGGAAAAAAAAAACTTCTCAAAAGTCGCAGTTCAACTGTCAGTGATATTGTGTGATAAGTGGCAAAAAAAGTTTTCGAGTGTTTTAAACAAAGTAGTATCGATAACGGTAACAAAAATGCCACGCTGAAAATTTTGCTATGTAAGTGATACATTTGGGCTATGTTACAGTTACAGGACGGTGTTCCTTCTGATGATGAGAGAGCTATGCCTTTTTTTATATATCATAAGAAAGCAAACAAGCAGATGGGTCTTCTGATGGAAAGAGTCAACCATCGCCTATAGACACCAAAGATGTTAATGGTACGTTGCTATCTTGTGGCGAGGTCTAATGGCACATGCATAAGTTTCCGGCTACCTTACCCTCCAAATCGGAACACAATAAGTAATTATTGTTCAGACGAAGTAAGTAATTATTGTATTGTTTCGTTTTGTATTGACTTGTCTTACAATAGCTTTGTAAGTGCATCCTCCTCCAGTGGTTTGAACCCAGGCCACAGAAGTCCCTTGTAATTCGAACGATCCACTAGTGTGTGCGTATTATCCCCGTACTGAAACAAAGTGAAAATAACAATAATCAATATATTTTATACTTTTGTCATTGGCATTTGCTATTAAACAACGCCCACGATATTTTTTTTACATCATAAGATAGCAAACAAGCAGATGGGTCTTCTGAAGGAAAAAGTCAACCAGCGCCTATAGGCACCAGAGATCTTGTGGCGAGGTCTAATGTCACATACATAAGTTTACCTGCTACCTTACGCTCACAACTGAAATACGACAGTGGTAAGCACTGTCGTTATTGCGGCAGGATTAGGTAAAGATGTGGTGAGACCGGCCGAGACTCAGACCATGCAGAACTCTACCATCTAGTAGCCCGATGATAGTGACTCGCATAGCCTGCCTGACAGAACGGCAGTTGGCCTATTCTTCAAAGGAGCTGGGGACAATACGGGGCAAAGTATAATTTTAGTATATTAGGTACAAATTTAGGTATAAGTTCGGGCCGAACTGGGCCAAAAGGTCTAGATGGCTCCACAAACACGGAGCCGAAGAACTAATGGTAGTTACAGCAGAAGTACCAATTTTGGCCACATTCGTATATTTTTAGCCACTTGAAATTTGAATCAATGTATAAAAAATTATAATATTGATTATTCCTTTTAATTAAACTTTTAAATTTTTGCAGTTAACTGAATCAAATTAAAGGAATCATATTGCGTACATATAAGTAGAATTATTTTTATAAAAAGATTGAAATTAAATTGCCACAAATGGTACAGCGGCCGCAATCGGCACTTCCACCCTAGTATCTAATATATTTACATTTAGGTCGCAAGAGCTGAGACCTAAAGTTCGCGGGTCCCTATCCTACCTACCGCCTGGATTGCGGCAGGCCCCGCAAGTCAGACATGTGTGGGACCAGCCTTGAATCTAGACGCTATGGTCTACTTTGATTATATGGCCAGTCCGAGGCTGGTACAAGTCTTCTGTTCATACCAACTACTGGTATATTACAATAATTTAAACGCAACAAAACTGGAACACCCAACTCTAATGCCCTGTAACTATAGAACTCTGCATCAGATCTTTACTAAATTTGATCAGGATCAAACAGGAGGAATACTCTTCCAACCAAAAAAAGATTTTTTTAAATCGGTCCATAACTGGTTGAATTTAGAGGTAACAAACATAAAAAATACAACCGAATAGAGAAGGAGGAGGTCCTTTATGAGAAGTCTTTTAAAAAGACCGGCAGGCGTATCAAATAAAATTTTCACTTCGCCTTTGTGATGTCACAGCACCAAAAATAATCAAGCGGCAACAATTGCCACTTACATACAAGGCTATTATGTGTCTTGCATTATCTAAACAATTACGACAATTGCGCATAGCGAAATACGTGATAGCTCCGCGGGACGGCTGTTCTGTTCCGCTATATCATCTTTGATTATTTGTTCACGACATTGATATTAAAAATCCAAGATACACGATCAATGTCTCAAAAACGTCCTATAAAATGAGCGCACAATTTAAAATTGTGCGCTCACTTCTAATAGAATCGCGACGGTCGCGACACTGTCAGTTTTATTACTTTTTTTAACATTGCTTTGGAAAAACAACTATAAAGCTTGCGCTTAAGGATTGATATGCAAAGACATATATTTTTGCCATATCTATAAACATTTATGTGTAATTAAGGACAGTTTTGATTGTCAGTTTTGTTCGGGACTATGCATCTTGGGTTTTTATATCAATGGTTCACGAGCCCAAACATGAGACACCGATAATATGGCGCCCGAAATAGGATAGTTACGGCCAGTTTTCGAAACTCAAATTAATTTTATCAAGCAATTAATCTGTGTTTAACAGATTATTTGCTTGTAAAAATTAATAAATGTTAAACACAGATTAATTACTTGTAAAAATTAATTTGCGTTTCGGAAACCGGCCGTTCGTAGTATATACCTGGAAGAGTTATCGCAGACGACTGCTTCAAACCAAAATAACTTGATTTTTTATATCATTAGATAGCAAGTAACCAGATGATTCTCCTGATTACAAGAGACCACAATCGCCTTAATCTTTTGTATATCATGAAATAGCAAATAAGCAGGCTCTCCGGATGAAAAGAGATACCAACGCCTATAAACATCAAAGATGTTAATGGTGTGTTGCTATCCGTATGGCGGGAAGAAGTGTACCGACTACCTTACTTTCCAAACAGAATACGACGATGACACGCATTGACGCTATTACGGCAAGAATATGCTAGACAGTGGTACCATATAGGTACCTGGAAGAGACACTGCGATGATCTGTTTTTCAAAGAGTACCCAGATCTTTATTGATAGAAATAATGTCCTGATATAAGAAATATTATCTGCGGTATAAATTGTTCATGGAAGTACTTACCGTTTTCAAGACAGCATATGTGATATGACCATCATCATCTTTGTCTTCTGTGACATCGGTAACCACAACAGCACCCTGTTTCTTAGCTCTTTCCACCATCTCCTTCACATCACTTACTACAAAAGCTACATCCTTTACGAAATCACCGTGCGCCGATAAATCTTTCCCTATCTCCCCTTCATTAGTGACAGGTGATTCAAATATAATAGTTATCTGAAAATTAACACGTTCGTATGTAAAAAATTCCGCGTCCACGTGTCCACGTGGAAAAATATCTAAAATAAAAGTAGCCTAAGCTACTCCTTATTACATCAACTATCTACTAGTGAAAGACTCGTAAACATCGGTCCAGCCGTTTCAGGGATTATCCGGAACAAACAGACAGACTAAAATTGTGAAAAATGTTATTTTGGTATATGTACCGTGTATACATACACATGCCTTTAGTAAAAAGCAGTTATTTTAAAATTATTAACAGACACTCCATTTTTTTTGTATAGATGACTTAAATTTTAAATTAAGTTACTTCGTTTATGCTGATTTAAAATAGAAAACTATTATATACTTAGGTAAATCGAGTTTAACAGCCATCTTACACCATACTTTTGCTTTGATCATAGAAAATATCGACTCGTACTAGTTATGATTTTTGTACCTAGGTTCGCCGGGGTAGGTATGAAAGCAAATTGTTGATGACATAAATGGCGTTCTAAATAAGTGTATAATAATAATAAAATCTAAGTTCAAAATAAATAACCCACTTACAAACAAACCAAAAATAATTTAAACAACATGCCGCGGCAGTTTGTTACCGACGGCGGAGAATATCATGCACATTACAAACTAGCTGTGCCTGCGACTTCGTCCGCGTGCAAAACTTTCTATAATAAAAGTCCAGGTGTTTTACCCACATAGTTCCCGTTCCCGTAGAATTTCTGGAATAAAAACTATCCTGTGTCCATTCCCGGGTCTCAATCTATCTTTGTACGAAAATTCATACAAATCGATTCAGCGGTTTAAACGTGAAGAAGAGACAGAGTTACTTTCGCATTTATAATATTAGTATGGATTAACGAGATTTTATCATCGGCGTAAGGCATTTTCTAAAATGAAAAAATTTTTTCTTTGCAATCTGACGATGCCATTTGTATAAGTGCAAATTATACAATTTGCCTGCGACATCCACATAACATACACGTAAGGGAATACAAACAAATACTTACTTACCTCCATGAACAAACTAGTAGCTTAAAAAAAACGATAATTCACAGTTTAATGACGAGTTTAAACAGCCGTCCACTGCACAATTCCGATAACCTTTTACTTGTTCCATTTTACAAACACGTATTTAATTAAATGCTGTCGCGCACGTGTCTAGCGGGCGGCATCCGCCCTCGTATTAAACTGAAATTTACCGAGATTTCGCGTCCGTGAGAGGTGTCTATGTGTGCGTTGCTCGAAGACTAGGTGTATCTAGATTGTCTTCTGTAGTTATTCTGTGGCACTTCCAAAATGTAGGTAACTACAGTTTCTAAAAATACTCGTAGCTTAATTAGAAGCAAAGTTAGAAGTATAATTAAACAGCACTACTTATCCATTTCATAGTTTGTTTTGTTTGTAGATTTAGTAAGTAGTTATAATAAGTATTAATTTAGTAGTTGTTTTTTTGTTTTGTACACGTGTTCTTCTACCTTATTTTATTTTTTTTTCTCTTGCATTTTGTACTAATTTTGTCTATATGTTTACTTTTGTTATTCGTGTGCAATAAATGGTTAAATATAATAAAATTAATTCATCACCAATTAGTCACGATGGCAGTGAGATGTTTGGCTAATGTCTCGACACAATGTCACGTTGTACGAAATGCCTGGCCTATTCGACAAAGGGGGCACGGAACAAAACGGGGAAAATTGTAACTTACATTGTTAAGCTTTACAGCATAAGACAGTATTGGTTTTTCAGGAGACGATTCTCGGACAGCTAGCGGCTTAAATCCCAAACGAGTAGTGAAGTAACTCGAAGCCTGTGCAAAATAAAAATATTATATACAACTACTCCTTAAATTCCTGATTGCCTAATTTAGAAAATAAACAATGACAAAATTGAGAAATAAAAGGTCATTTTATAAAGATTAGGCCTAAATTGACGATTTATGCCATGATTTTCTTTAAGAATAATGATAATTTAAGAGTAATGATATAGGCAGAACATCTGTAATGAAACATAAGATTGACACTGGAAACGCGCAGCCTATAAAGTTTTCGCCGTGTTGGTCCCGGCCTCCTTTGAAGAATAGGCCAACTGCCGTTCTACCAGGCAGGTCGTAAAAGGCGACCGATTGGCTATCGAGTCACTAAGATCGTGGCTAGTAGGTGGTAGAGTTCTGCATTGTCTCGCCCGGGTCTGGTACCACCGCCTTACCTATTCCTGCCGCAATAACGTCAATGCTTGTCGCTGTCGTGTTCCGGTTTGGAGGGTAAGGTAGCCGGTAAACTTATGCATGTGGCATTAGACCTCGCCACAAGTTAGCAACGCACCATTAACATCTTTGGTGTCTATAGGCGATGGTTGACTCTTTCCATCAGGAGACCCATCTGCTTGTTTGCTATCTTATGATATAAAAAAAAAAGCAGCAAGCAGAAAGCCAGATGTGTTTCTATAGCCAAAGAGAAGTAGTACAGAAGACGATAGACGAAATGAGAAGAAGCGGAGTTATAGAGCAATCTTCTAGTCCATAGTGCTCTCCTGTAGTGTTGGTTAAGAAGAAAGATGGGTCTACACGTTTCTGCATCGACTATCGTCGGGCTATAGGCGACGTTTGCTTAGTGTATTTAGAATACGTATATATTTCGGGGTAAATCATTAACCTTACCGTTTTTGAATTTCCGACCCAAAAAGTAAGATGGTCGAAGTCAAGTACTTTTCCTTCAGAGTCATTCTTTTGATTTTTCTTTGACATGTTTTCTGAAAAAAAGGATGAGTGTACATTTGATTAATTTATTTTGATGAAACATCTAACGCGGTGGGTCAGACCGATTGTTGGCCCAACAAGATATCGCCACCCACACTTAACTACACCTCTCTCGGACTCTCCCCACTATCCCCTCATTCCCTCGCCGCGCTAAGATAGTTTAATTCATGAAGTACTTAGAAAACCTGCAGTTAAAAAATTTAATAAATTACACACATTACACAAATAATTAAACAGATGACTATTAATCTGAATTATGTACCCAAGCATTTACCATCCCTACCTCTCACTCTCTGAGTTCTCATCTCTCTCTTATTAAAATAAAAGAAAGGGGGTGAGACCTCAGAAGGCGACAACAGTTTGGCGTTTTCGTTACCAGTAGGTATTAGAAGTGTTGTCTTCAGATTTAATGTAGTTTAACTACTGTTTACTTCGGAACACGTTACTTGTGTTTTATAGAGTACCAGCTGCAGCGTGCAGCCTGCTGCAAAAGACCAACTCTAACTTCATCCAAAAAAACAATATTTTCACTATTTACCAGTTTTAATACAATAGTCTATGGTAATTTATCGTTTTCGAACGAAACATTGTACAAAATAACATCAAATTGGCACTCTTTTTTCAAGTACGATCTTGGGGAAAAATAAAAGAAATTAGTCCGTCATTTTAATTCGTGCTGTGTGTATAACATAATAATGTGTTGGTTGCAGTTTATGATACAGGTTAATTTAAAACTGTTTTAGCGTTAACAACAACAAGTAAACTTTATTTATAATCAAGATTAGTTTAAGATCTAACAGTTTAGATAATAATTTTGTCAAAAAACCGTAAATATCAAATAATAAAACATATTTTCCATTAACGACCGAATTGATGATACCAGCGCTTTGGGTATGGTACCTATTTTTATTTACTTTCGTAAATTTTAGTGTTGATATCTATGATCTCAAAAAAATCATATGATGTGAATGTGAAATATCCTAAACAATATTTAAAAAAAAAGTAACGTAGCTGTAAAATTGGAAAGAAATAAATTATTTAAAAATTACGAAAAAACTACATATTAATTATGAAAAAAAATAAGATTTATGTAAATCAATATTTTTGTACTATAGTATATGATGTTTATTTTTTTTTCGCATGTATATGTTTACCAATTATATAAAAAAATATAAAAAGCATAGGTCATCGATTTACTTTTTGAATTAAAATCCTCGACTAACAAGTAGTCATATTTTTCTCAAAGTGTCGTATTACACCTGACTTATTTTGTAGCTTAAACCATTTAAATTAAACAATTCTCACCCCAGTGTATTGCAGTGCTCAAGACCTCTTAAAAAATATACGCTTTACAGTATCGGATTCAATCTAAACAACTCATAAACCATTTTTGTGACTAAGGTCCTCCGGAACGGACTCGTAACGTGTGCGCGTAACGGTCCACGTTTTTTTAGGAAAAAATGCGAAAGTGGCTGGTGGTGTGAGGGGACCTCGTAGGAAACAAATTATTTGCTTGTGTTATGGGTGTTAGTCAACGATACTAATACATAGAAATACATATATAAATACTGGAGTGGGTCGATCTACTGCGCCCACTGCTGTGAAGAAAATTACTATAGGTATGTTATATTTTTTATAATATATTTTCTATTATTATACTTTTATTTTACAGATTTATATTAAATAATAATGATAATAGTTTTATTTTACAGAATGCCTATGAAACGTGTGTTATATAGGCAAATAGGTAACCACACCAAAGAAATCATGAAAGGTTTTCTACTAGAAATTGCATCGGGGGAAAAAGATAGTGTTGTAGCAAAGGAAAAGAATGTTCCATTTTCAACACTAAAGCATTTACGTAGCCAAAGTAAAAGCATCCACAAGTATCGAAAATTTGCAACTTGTGCCACATAAAGTTTTTACAGATTAGCAAGAACAAGCACTTACCGAATATTACAATAATTGGGCTATTATGTTTTACATCTCAACAATAAAACACTGTCGAAAAGATGCATATAAAATGGCTGTTGTAAACAACAACAAAAAGTCACTCAAAATGTCGCAGAATGGACGAAATTATGAAACAAAAATTATATATTTTTACATTGAAAAGCTAAAAATCTATAACTTGTTAGAATCATCTATTTTTTGTAATAAAATTGAAGTGATTTTATATTAAGTCTAACCTAAAAGACTGATTTAATAAAAATATTAGAAATTACCTATCTTTTTATATTCCAATACTAGCTGTTGCCTACGACTTCGTCCGCTTCGTTTACTCCGCATAGCTCCTCCCCCGTAGGTGATAGCGTGATAATATGTAGCCTATATGTTGAACCGACCTATAAGTAATATTCATGCAAAATTTGAAGTAAATCCATGCAGTACTTTTTTAATTTTCCCAAAACATATGTATGTTTTATATATACATAACAGACAAACAGACAAAAATTCTAAAAACTATATTTTTGGCTTCGATATCGATTGTAGATCACGCCCCAAGTATTCTTTTAAAAAAATATTCAATGTACAGTTTTTACTTTCCTACGATTTTATTATATGCATAGATACCCCTGATCCACTGTGCCCTCAGGGTTGACCCACTGTGTATTCACCTAAGGAGACAGTGGGTCACAACCCATTTAAAAAACAGTAGCAGTCGTGGGACTGCCGATAGAAGTGAAAACGGAACTATTAATTTGACACAGGCTGCGCTGACGCAGGCGTGTACACAGGCTACTGCGCGTGCGCTAGTCTGGTTCTCCATAGCTATAGATATACTATTATCATTAGCATGTCGGTGACGCGAACCGAGGATTTTACCCTCTACCAAAACGCTCAACGCGCCTAAAGAAGTTTTCACTTCAAAAAATATTTATTATTAAAAAACCAGCAAGTGTATTTAAAAAACTTACCTTTCTTTCATTAAATTTAACGTCTATAGCTCGTATAACTACGGAGCTATGCGATTTAAAAAAAAGTATGACCCATTGTTGCCACAATGACACTAAATACGAATACATCGACAAACTTGGTCTACAGTACACAAAATAAACAAACTTTACTAACACATATGTAATATAACAAAATTTATTAATAACTTAAAATTTTGTTTTCTGAGTTGGTCGGAGCCTCTCTTGAAAAGTAGAAAAGTTGTATTTCTGCCAGGCAGTTCGTAATAGGCGAATGACTGGCCAAATATTTAACTACTATCATGATAAGTTGGTAGTTTTGCAACATCTCGCCTGGTTTTGGTATTATCGCCTGACTTTTTCCTGCCAATTGCATCCTTGCTTGATAATTATGTTGTTCCGATTTGAAGGGTAAGTTAATCGCACCATTAACATCTTTAGTATTGAATATTAATAAGTAGTCTATCAGATAAGTCCTTATGATATAGAAAAGTGGATTTTGGCAATGGTACATGTGGTAGTGCGTGCTTAAGTATTACCTGATTTTAACGAAGTCTTCAAGATATAACTACTTGTATTCTATGAGAACTCTCCTATTTATATGCAACTAAGGAACAGTTTCCTACGATCATATAATTACATCTGATAATTAAATCCCATTTGCAATCATAGAACTTTACGTAAAATGAATACAAATTATAAAAACTAGGTCAATAAGAAATAGGTTTAATAACTATAGCTTACAGAACTATTGAGTATAAACTTTGTCGTTATTACTGTTTAATTGCAAGTTAATAAACGCGGCTCGTGGTATATGAGTGGGTCTATTCAGTTTAGATCAAAGGGTCCGATGTTCGATTAAAAATCATGTAATATTTTTTACGTTTTCTTTTGGTCCTGTGGTAGAGCAAGGTGAGAAATCGATCGAGGTATTAGGTGACAAGGAATGTTAGAACGCCAAATCATTTAAACAAATAATAGGGAATAATAAAATGTTGATGGTGCCGTTTGAGAAGCGTGAGCAAAGCTGCAATGGACATTTGCCTTTTTTGCTAATGGTGGCCTAGTCGGTCGGAGGGAGGTAAACGAAAATATCGCTATCCTAAACAAATAAATAAAATTGGAGAGTCTGTATGTAATATTAAATTTTTAACAATTTTTGTCTGTCTGTCTGTTTATTCCGGCTAATCTCTGAAACGGCTGGACCGATCCTGACAAGATTTTATTGGCAGATAGCTGATGTAATAGTGAGTAACTTAGGTTAATTTTATTTGAGATTTTTTCCACACGGACAAAGCCGAGAGCACAGCTAATTTAAATATAACATATCGACTTAGATCAAGGGTCAGGGCTGATTATTGAATAATAAAAAATCTCAGTGTCACCTCTGAGAACTGACAGCTCATACGCGACACTTCCAGACTGGAAGTGTCGCGTATGAGCTGTTAGTTCTTGTTATCGTGAAAAAGTGATTGTCTTTATGTCGGTAAAATAGCCATAGAATAAATACCCATTTTGCTACTCGACAAATCAGTGATTTGTCATAACCCTAACCCGCAAATGAACGGGTAATATGTTCAGTAATTGGCCAGAAGGTCCCAGGTTTCAATTTAGATCAGATAAATAAAGTGTTGTGTACCTTAAGCTGTTTTTAATCAAAGTGACGTGTAATATTTTGAATTTCTACAGATGGCGTACACTACCATCATCACCAGTCGACAGAACTATATTATGCTCGCTATCCTGAGTTTTTCTTAGATGAGGGGGAAAACAGACAGGAGGCTCACCTGGTGGTAAGTGATTACCGCCGCCCATAGACAACTACACTACCAAGTAAGAGTTGTACCCGCGCGCACCGTGAAAGAGCACTTTAAGAACCAACTTAACTTTACCGTTCGATTTTCATACACGATTATTGCGCAATAAATAATAAGGTCGCCTCTGTGGTCTAGTAGTCTAGTATCGACATTTACCACACGGTCCCGAGTTCGATTCCCGGGCCAGGCAAATCAGGAAAAATGTGTTTTTTTTTCAATTTTCTGATAAAAAAAATTGCCTGGTATTGGAAAGGTGTCCGGTTGACGATACGCTGGCCACCTATCATATTGTGGGACTAACGGCCGGTTTCTGAAACGCAAATTAATTTTAACAAGCAATTAAACTGTGTTAAAAAATTCATTTGCTTGTAAAAATTATGTTAAACACAGATTAATTGCTCGTTAAAATTAATTTGCATTTCGGAAACCGGCCATAAGTATCTAGCTAATCGTGGGTGCTCATGTTGTACCTCTTCTTATCTCTTCGGAGATACGGGCGTGAAGATTCTTTTTTTAAATAATAAGTTTGTAAGACTGTAAACTACATAATAAAGATTTTCAGATTTTATTGTTTCAAATGTACTGTAAGACATTGCTTCTTGTCTAATTTCATGATTCAAGCCGACACGAGAAGACGGGTTTTAAATTTGGATTCCCTTATGATAGCTCAAAATATGCGAATATTGTTTTATTTATTGTTTTCTGGCTGACACAGTCAATGAATAAGCAGATTTTGCATGTTATAATTAACACAAAGTTATTAAGTTCAATTTTTATAAGGATAAATAATCAATAAAAATAAAATATTAATTAAAAAAATCAAGTATTTTAATGACGTGCCACGAATATGATTTTTATTGATATTTTTTTATTGATGAATATTGTATTTTAATACTTATCCTAACCGGACGAAAACAAATCCAAACATATAACAATCATAAAAATTGGTCCAGCCGTTCCCGCGTTTTGACTTTGAGACTCGTTTTTCTTTTTTGTAAAAACGACATTTTCTAAAAATGAAAATCAAGCTAGATGAATTTATTGGCGCCGAAAACCCCTGCATAGCAAAATTCATTAAAATCTTTTAGACACCAGACGCTTCGTCGTTCGTCGAAAAGTTGAAGCCGTGATGTCTAGCTCCTGTTAGTAGTTATGATAGTAGTGATGGGTTTGGCTTATCGTTTTTTTTTATATATCATAAGATAGCAAACAAGCAGATGGGTCTCCTGATGGAAAGAGTCAACCATCACCTATAGACACCAAAGGGGTTAATGGTGCGTTGCTATCTTGTGGCGAGGTCTAATGCCACATGCATAAGTTTACCGGCTACCTTACCCTCCAAACCGGAAGACGACTGCCACAAGCACTGACGCTATTGCGGCAGGAATAGGTAAGGCGGTGGTACCAGACCCGGGCGAGACAATGCAGAACTCTACCACCTAGTTTTGTCTTTTACTAATTGCCTGGTGGGATGATTTAAGGCCTTTGCTTCAACAATGACCCCAGATTAACACGGTAAATAAAATGAGAAACAGAGCAAAAATTAAGTAAAAATGGCAAATAATATCTACTTACAGTAAAATTATTTGTATTTCTGTTCTGCAAATAATAACAAACAAAATTATGAACTCTACTGCGTCTTTTCCATTGAACACATGGTTTTATAGAAGCGTTATCTAAAATATCATCTATGTAAGTAAATTAAGAAATAAAAACTTAATGTTCAAAATATAACATTAATAATACATTTTATGCAATATGACATATTCGAGCTTATTAGGAAATGAATTTAATTATTTCATAACATATATTTTGTTTTTTTTAATCACTGGACAAAGTGTTAAATCATAGACGAAGAAGCTATGATATAAGACTTTGTCCTGTGACTGTACTGGCTGTCTTAAGCAAACTGAACGGCTCTCCTGATGGAAAGAGATAATCAATGCAACGCTTATAGACACCAAAGATGTCAATGATGCGTTGCTACATTATCCTCGAAACCGGAACACGACAGTGACGAGCACTTACGCTACTGCGGCAGGAATAAGTAAGGCGGTGGTACCAGACCCAGGCGGGATAATGCAGGACTCTACAATTTAGTAGCCACGATGGTAGTGACTCGCATAGCCAATCGGTCGCCTCTTACGAAGTGCCTAGCAAAATGGCAGATGGTCTTCTTCAAACGGGCAAACACGAGGGAAACGACTTCATTTGTATAAATTAAATAATTTATATAAACGAAAAACTAACTTTCTGTGTTAGTCCGAATTCCTTTTGAAGAATAGGCTAGCCTACCAGACCGTAAAAGACAATCGACAGAGGTATCTAGACGGCATAGTTCTATAAACGTCTCGATCTTACGCTACTCCGACTTTACGCTACTCAAATATCATCAAACTCTACGTCTCATAGAGTTTGATGATTTTTGTAAATGCATGCAAATGCAATATACAATAAAACAAATTAAAATGGGCCGAACCGGAGTTACGAAATTGTCGAATAAAAAGAATCATCAAAATCGGTTAAAATTGATTAAATGCTAACAGCAGCCCCCTGGAGGTATATTTAAATTTTTGGTGAATCCCGCAAGAACAACTAATTTTTCCGCGATAAAAAGTAGCCTCTGAGTTGTTCCAAGTCTATATTCTCAAATTATAATGCAGAGAGCTGTACAGTACAGCTAGTATATTCTATATTATCCTTCGTGGATAATTGGATTATCCAACACAAGAATATTTTTCACCAAATCGGACTAGTAGAAAGTGAGATAAGCGTGTTCAACCAAACAAACAAACTTTTCAGTATTATAATATTAGTATAGGTAGTCGTAACTGATAAGTCATAACAAAACGAAATTATTAATTAACAAATATTGACAATTTCGTTTCGTTATAACTATATTATTAACATTATTTTATTACTAGGAACACATCACGTGATGTGTTCCTTAGTTACATAAGCAGTATTTTTATTTTTACGTATTTCATAAAATGTGATTTACGACACAGTACTCTCTGCCTACCTCGAGAGGGATTTGTAGGTATGCATGTAATGTATTTCTAATTATTGTAATCCATGAACAGATTATTGTCATTTAATTACTCACTGCACCCAGCGAACTTAATGTACTTTACCACAGTATTTCCATATTGTTATCAACGACATTTATGGCAAATAGAAAGATAAGGAATTTGCTTTCTTTTTTTATTAAATTTAATAAAAATATTTATAAAACCATATTTTGTGCGCATCTAAACATAAACAAAACGTGCGCTGCGTGTTAATTATTATAAAGGTTACTATTTAACTTGTGAGTAATAAGCATTTTAACAGAATGTATTTTTTATTTCTGCTACTGGAACTGAAACCTACAAGATAATATCTTTTACACACAAAAGTTTACGTGCTAATATGGAGAATCCACAACTTTCAGACAGCCCTCGATCTGCATGATTTGTATAATAACTTCGATTATTTGAATATACCTCACGAAAAAATTTAAATTTTTTTATTTTTAGAAACAACCATAAATTGCGTTAGCATTTTATATGCTGAATCAACAACGGCAACCATACTGAGAACGGCTGAATTGCGAGCTCGGAGTTCCCTTGGGATTCCAAGACAACTTATGTTTTCCCTAGGGAAACCTACAACGAACTACAACAACGAATGAAATTAATCAGAAGTATATAGAAGGATCCTACTCCTCATCATAAACATTTTATATGCAGCAGCGATATTATATAAAACTACCTAACTACTGTGTCTACATTGGAGATGTTTTTTTAATCCTCCTGGATCTCATTATTCTCGTGCTAATCTAAAGATCTTTCAAATACAAAGTAAATCTTTCACAACTAAATCGTTTTATAATTAAAAATAAAGAACCTATTTTCAAGAGAGTCGTTTGCTGTTTGTACTCTAAAGCAATGACTAATCATTTTACACAGACGGACAGTGTTGTGATTTTTATATATTAAAATATGTAAAGATAAAATCAGCGTGAATGAGCAATGTCACAAATTAAAAGTTGAACTATGTTAATGTTCAGATTAAATCATAAATGATAACATCTCTGATACGAATTCCAATGACATTTTTGGACTGTTGTAAACATCTAAGTTACCACTCGATGTTCGAGTGACTAGTAACCTTGACTTAAAATCGAAAGAACTACTTAGGATATGTAAAATGAAATATATCACAGGAGACAGGAAATATTTGTCGATGTTGAGTAGGTAATATCTTGTTTATCTTAAACATGCACGCCGTGATATTCTTTTAAGCAGAGAAATATATACTGTACGAAGTAAACATCTAAAGCGTTATTCCTCTAAGTCTAAACTAATGTTTTAGTCCAGGGGAGAGTGAGATACGATTTAGACCAAAGGTTCCTAAATTTTTGTTTTTTCATAGACCACTTCGAAAATTTTGCTGGTTCCAGTACCCCCTAAATCTAAATTTTTACTAACTGCCAAAACTTAAGAAAAATTTGAAGCCAACGTAGACCCCCCGTCGAGTCTCCCGTGGGGGGTCCACCTGGACCAATTTGGGAATCAGTGATTTAGGCCGACCAGCTCGGACGGTATTTTACAATGTGGTAAAGGAAATTGGAAAGTGTACACGAGAATTCATATTTATATCGCGTTATTCATATTCCCATTACAATCACATTCCACGACGGCTGATCGGTCCCATACGGCTTCGAACCGCTCCGCATGGCTCCGTCATGGATAGCCGGCTTCTTCGGCATACGTCGGAGTCGGTTCGAAGCCGTACGGCCGTCACGAAATGTGAATAGAGAGCAGCAGTAAGCGAGTCGAGTCATTTAAGTGACGAATGACTGCCGCGGCACGCGTATGGCTGCAGCGGCGTGCGTACGTCTCCGACCGACGCGGCTTGGCTACGCGAAATTTGCGCTTACGATTTTTCGCGCGGCACGAACGGCGAAGCGTCGGGCGTCTGAAACAAATGTATGGGGAAGTACTAAACAGTAAACATGCAACGCGGCGTGGCGACCGCCGGGGCGATGGGCGATTTTTGATGAGCGACACGGGCGGACTGTGCAGGACGCGGCGAGCGAGTGAGACAAATGTATGAATCTGTACAGAGCATGGCGGCGGCCTTAGCGTATAGTCTAGAAACTAGAATGGTTTAGTTGTAGTTGCCGAGAAAATACACTATATTTACTAGGCCAGTAAATTGTATGTCTGGTCACCACATCATAAGTATAAACAACATCCAGAGATAAAATTTTTCTTTCTTCTCACAATGTTGAATATTTATAAAAATATAAGTACTGTCGCCAAAAAACCGTTAGTTTTAAGCTAGAAACACCATAACGTCGATAGTGTGGATATTGGATAGTATTGAACGCTTCAAGTAAATAAACTATCGATTGCGTCGAAATATCTCAAGGGAGAGGGGGAGGGGGGGGGGTGTAGTAATATATCACGTGTATTTATTTCCAAGATGCTTATCTAGTCATTGGCGTTGAAGAAAGTCTTGCTAATCCGTGGTCCGAAGACACTGTACATTAATTAATATATTAAGAATTTCGTCATGGGTTACGGTAGACTGGATCGAAATCTTACCTAAATTATAAAGCGTAAAAAATAATAATTTTGAGTCGACTACATATATTCGCAAAATTCGGATTGTCGAGTATTTTGTTAAAATAGTTATTAAAAATTCTAGCGAAATAAATCGGCCATATTTCTTTAAAGGTTACAAATAATGTGGTGTAGATGGCGTGAGCATTTATTAAAGTATCGTAGAACGGAGCGCAGATTATCGTGAAACTTATTTTTCTTCGTTCTTAAAAGAGTAGAAATTAAAAAATAGCAACACCATAGTGTTGTCTTTATTAATCCAACGTAATAGTTGACAGAAAACGTCACTACAGTGTTGCTACTTTTTAATGTCTGCTATTTGGGTTAGTACCTGTATAAGATTGCGTATTATGAGACTTCCAAACGAAGCCGGGTTTTCATCTAGTAATTAATAATGTCCATGTATTAGTACAAAAAACTTTTTCGCATTCCTTTTATTATTTTTATATTAGCCAAAAACAACTTGCAAATTTTTGTCTACCTCTAGACGTTATTATTGTTAACTGTACCACTAAGCAATCGCAACGGCAATCAGACGTTTGGCCGATGTTCGCCTTTTACGAACTGCTTGGATTAATGTAGCATTTCAACCTGCCACAGAAAAGTAACATTAACGTCTTTAGTAATAATTATTATAAGCAATGTATTTATTATAGAAACTTTTATCTCCTATTTCAACCCTTTAGGGATTACTTTTTGAAAAAAAGTAAGTACAAGTAGTTTATGTTTATACCCCGGATCTGCAATTGTCTCCATGCGAAATTTCGTTAAAATCGGTTGAGCATTGTAGCCCAGAAAGCGAAACCAACTTACTTACTCCGACATATCATATTATTATTTTTTATATCATAAGATAGCAATCACACAAATGACTCTCATAATGAAAAGAGAAACCATCGATTATAGACACCAAATATTTTAGTGGTACGTTGCTATCCGTGTGGTGGGCTATAGGTATTGACGCTATTGCGGCCAAGTGCGAACCAAGCCTTAAGTTCGGGGGGAGGGGGGCGAGGGGGGGTCACATACTTGAGGTTCAATCATGATAGGCTCTAATCCTGATAAATCCATACCTAGACCCATGCTCAGAGGGGTCATTCCCCCTCTGGTTCCGCCCTTGATTGTGGCAGGAATAGATAAGGCAGTGGTACCAAACATCCGGGAGAGACGTTACGGAAATCTATCGCCTAATATCCCATAGTGTGGGGTATTGTTGAATAAGTTTTTAAAGTCAACCCCGCTGCTATCTAAACGGTTGGTTTTGAAGGTGGGAAAAAATTCACGGTAGTATTAGCTATAATGGAAGTTAAAAGGAAAACTATCAAGGCTTAAAAGGTTTTACAAGCTTTTGTGTAATAGTCGACCAACTTATAAAATGTACTTGGAGAAGTTTTTTATAGGCGGTGAACCTATGATGCGGATATATCCGTCAATGACGTAAATAGATTAAATGTTCATAGAATGAAACAATAAAAACCCTCTCCTTAGTCCGCATTAGTGTGATGGGCAACTACGGAACCCTACATTGTGCGTGGCCTGACACTTTTTTTTTATAGAAGAGGGGGCAAACGAGCAACAGGTGCACCTGATGGTAAGTACGTACTTTAATGAAACTGATTCCTTTATTTTTTTAAAACTAATACCTTTAAACAACCAGCAGGCCTACTCTTGAATACAACATAAGTCTTAAACCAATATTAATAAAAACAATAAGTTTCGAATATCGTCAAAAAACGGTACTCTTGAAACCAATATTGCCCACATTGATTCACTATAGCAACGATCTAATTATTGGAAATAGATGTCATCGTTATACGTCAAGCTAGTGTTACAAGTGGAAATTTTAAGTACCGTTTTAAACAAAATAACGAATAAAAGCAACAATGTGTAGCTACAAAAAATTTCGAAATCCGTGTGGCGCTGTCGCCGAATCCAATAATTGAATATGGTTGTCCAGAGTTCGAAATACTTCAAAATTCATTAACTATTCATTTAAAGTTGAAATCGCTTTTCAAGAGTAGCCCTACAGTTCTTGTACTAAATATATAATCTGGATTTCGGAAACGGCTCCAACGACTTTCAAGAAATTTAGTACGCGGGGGTTTCGGGGGCGATAAATCGATCTACCTAGTTTTCATTTTTAGAAAATGTCTTTTTTACAAAAAAAATACCATGTTCATCCAGGTACTCAGAAATAAAACAAATAACTATGTATTATAAAATAATTTCATTGTATTCATATAATATTTATACAATATATTTACAGTCATACGTATTATATATTATAGAGTATTATTTACTTGCACCTATACAATATAAGGCACCTTTCAGGAAGATACTGTATATAAAGATCCAAATTCCAGTTCTCAGTTACTGTCAGAATTTATATTATTTTGTATCTTTTATAATGATATGCTTATTGTGTATTCCTATTGTTGACTAAATACACAATTTGTGAGAAGATGACAATACAAACTATTTTCCTCTCCTAAATCTAACCAAGAACTATGAATATGACAATCTTCATTTACTTAATTTTGCCCAATATCTACCTCAGTACAATTTCATACATTATTTACATTTTTGTGACAGACTTTATGATACGAAAATATGTTTAGAAAAATCATTTGCCGCCATAATAAATAAGGTACAAAATACAAACGAACTTCCGTAATGGAGGTTCCTAATGAAATAAATATTTTACTCATTATAGTAATTATACAAAACATAAAAGGTTTGCCGTCACTATCTCTGCATAGTTATTTTTAATATTAAAAATTATTCATTTCATTAAAAAAAAACATTGCACATGGCTAAAGTGAGAAAAAATGAGGTGGCCCTCAAATGAATCACTTCATTTTGTGTGTACTTCATTTGAAGGCCGCCTCAAATGAGGTGATACATAGTTCCACCTCATTTGACAAAATAAAGAAAAAGAGAAAAAAATATGATAAAAAAACATAGTAAATAAGTATGTTTAAGCAGTTCTATTGTTAAATTGATGTAATTATCTACTATTTAAATAAGTAATAATAATTTAAAATTAAAAATGTTTTCGGTGTATGCATATAATAATCATTTCATTAGAAAACTCGATTAGGGAGATCAACTGAATTCGGAGCTTATATTAAAACACAAAACTCACATGTAAGAAGACTAGGATTTTTGCTAATAATTTCCTTTATTCCCTTGATGTTAAAATTATAGTACATTGTATGTATTTGATTATTTTATGTAAAATAAACACTGGTGTTTTATATGTGCTAGGACCGTTCCGCCATTTAATCGGACATGTCACTATTCAGACGAAATTATGATTACGATACGATTATTTTGTGAGTAAAATTTGACATTCCAGCATAATCAAAATTACGCGTATTAATCGCCATTGACAAAATACACCACAAGATATCTGAAAGCTTATACAACTTCAGATTTGGTACAATCTACGCCAATACTCATCTATAGCCGGTTAAAAAAAATAGTTTATTTTTAATTTATCAGAGAAAATAAGGTGAGTGGAATTATTTTAATCACTGTTCTCAACAGAATTTTTTATTATCAAAATAAATATTTTGTTAACTAATTCTTTTACCAAGCAAAATATTTGCTTTAAAATATATCACGGTATTAGTCCCGTAATAAAATTCGACAAGGAATCAGTTATCAGAATCAAATTAGACAAAAGGTATAATCACATATTTCTTTCGGTAAGCCTGACGAAATTCTTACAACTGCTAATCACTTTATATATCGGATGTTCTTAATTGCAATCTAATTAACAACTACCTTATTTACAGTTATTACTACATAAATATTGTGTTAGTGAATTATAAGTAAATATAGCTACAATTGGTTGGAAGCTACAATATATAGTTTTATCCTACAAAAATAAACTGATTAATGGTTGTCAAAATAAAAAATTAATTCCATGTTGACGAGTCACCCTCGGCGGACTTATAGTTTTTATTTTAAAATATAAGGAAATGGCAATTGTTTTGTAAAAATATGGTGTTGTTGATATAATAATATAGCCTTACAGTTTAGTGTGAACATACCCAATCTGCTTGTACTATGCCCATTTTTTTTTTGAGTTTTCTTGATTTTAGACATTTGAATTTCGTAAACAAAATATACGGAATAATTTTAAATCCGATGAAATTTTACGATTTCATTAACTAATATGGCAATGTTTTACTTCAAGACTGTATCATTAGCGTAAACATTACTTTTTACAGCATTGGACATCCCTCGCGGTCTTGAATTCACAGTGAAAAACACAGTGGAAACACTGTTCGTGGAACCACGTAGGTTCTAAAATGTCTCTACCGTGTGTTTGTTCCGTTCAAACACCGTGTTTCCACAGTAATTTCTCGCAGAACCCATAGCTCTGACACACCAAATCCACGTGGTATACAAAACAAGTATTCACGGTGATTACACAATCAATCCACGGTCGTTACAAGTTGAATCCACGGTTATAACACAGTGCGTTTACAATGAACACACACTCACTATATAACGTGTCTATCAAAAGTCAATACTATGGATTTGGACAATGATTCTGAAATAAAACTTGTTGAAATTTGTGTAGTAAAATTTTAATGCTTGTGATGATTTTTTTACCTTAACATTTTTTTTATTGATTTATTCTAATACTCTACAGGACTTATTCTACAAAAATAGAAAAATTAAAGAGAATACGCAAAATAAGTAATGTATTATGCGCCGCATATCGCGCAAAATAAGCGGCTGGTTCAAGAGTACCACAGGCGCGGCGATTCGGAACAACGTACGCTTCACATTGCGTGGCATGAAAATAAAAAAAAATCATAAAACACAAATTTTGCATTTCTCATAAAATAAGAAATTGCCATCATGATTAGGACGTCAAAATGGCATTTTTCGTTAATTTTTCGGTAGACCGTCCCTTACACGCTGTATATAATATACATATTTACCGGTGGGAGGGATGCGCTGTGCCGCGCTCCCGGCTGCATGGGTACCACCATCTTGCTTATTTCTCCCGTGAAACAGCCTTGCTGTGTTTCGGAGATTCTCTCCGAAAGACAGCAAAAGAAGGGTGTCTTGCCCTTTGTGTAATTACTGGCACCGAGACTTAACATCTTATGTATCCAAGTTAAGTCTCGGCAACACTCGAATGGAATACCTGGGCTAGTTCCAGCCTAGGTAATCCCATTTTATATATATATATATATATATATATATATATATATATATATATATATATATATATATATATATATATATAGTGAATGAGTGTGTTAATTCTATGGAAACAACGTGGAAATATTGTGTATCGATGGAATAAATACATAACGAGAATGTGGGTATAACAGTGAAATCAATCGTGGTCACGCAGTGTCCCCACTGTGTTTTGACCGTGAAGTAAACAACAATACAATCGGTTATACGTCGCAATCGCACGGTTACGAAAAAATCAATAAAAATCGATTGCCTCTCATTTTGTATATTAGCCGCTTTATTATATTATTTGTTATTTATTAGTGTTACATATAAATACTAAATGCATGTTATGAACAGTCTAAACATTTTTTGTAAAATAAAACAAGCTTATTGTGAACTGAATGCTGCACTGCAACTGCTGAACTATTTTCATTGTTTTAAGTTATACATGCTTTTGCGATTATATATATATATATATATATATATATATATATATATATATATATATATATATATATATATATGATTTTTTTATGATTTTTTATGACTGATTAGTTTTAATGACCATTATAGTTTAAATATATAACGTATGTACATTGTACGTAGGTACATAGTTGTTGTTTGTGACATTAAATATATATTTCTTTTTTCTGTACCTGGCAAAGAAATAATGCTATTCAACCTACTTCAACCTACTTAGTGACGTACGTAAGTAAATTACTTTTCTTATTTCAGTAGCAAAACAGTAGTTTCACATAAAAAATCTCAGAATGTTGTATTAGTTTTTTTCTCTGACTTGTATGCGAATACGAATTTAAATCTGAATTTGTAAGCGAGTGTATAAAGTTCTAAGCCTGTAAGATGAATAACAAATAATTCTCTTCCCGTTCTTCTTGCAAGCAAGCTTTTATTTGCAAAATTATTAAGGTACAATGAAAAACACAATTTTCGCATCTAAAAGTAAATAAAATGTGTGTTTCTAAACGTAAAAAATATTGGCATTGCTATGGTTTATAAATAACTTTTATTTTATAAAATTTAAATTCCGAAGATTGTGGCTATAAAAAAACGCTTGTATATTTTGAACACCTATACATGTTAATATTAAATATATAAATTGTAATTACGACATTTTACTCTAGGTATTATATAGATGTGTTTGAAATTCACTAGTCCTGTGAATCTATTTCATTTTCTTGGATTTATTTCCTATTGAAAATTTGTACATACTTATTATTGCCTGCGTAATTTATAATCACTTCGTCTTTTTACATTTTGCATCACATAATATTATACATATTTATAAGCGTTTTTTCTTTTGTATTTTGTTCCAATAACCAGGAACTCACAATTTTCTTTATGGCAAAGTCATCGGAATTTTTATTTATTTATATAGCAATAATTGATTGAGAATTTTTTTAATCCACTTATTTTTGTTGTATATTTGGATAATGAAGTATATGTTTAATCATTACATTTAATTTTACCCTAAAACAACAAACTTACTGTCGCCGTATATTACTTTTGTTATTGTAGTTTTTACATTAAATAATTGACAGAATCATGCTTAAAGGTTTGTTTTTTTACATTTTCTTTTTCACTAGATATTGCCCCACCACTGGTAGGACTAGAGTTGCCAATTTTACTATTATAAGCATCACACGAACCGTAAATATGAGTATATATAAATTTGTATGCAATATAATTAGTTTAATCAATAAGTTTACAAGTATTTATGATATAAAAATATATTTTTAATTTTAAAGCAAGTAATTAGAAGATTTTTTTTTACATACTACCTATTTTTAGTTTATTTTTTAACTCCGAGACAGGTTGTTGTGCTTTAAGTAGTAAATATTGACAACCCTAGGTAGGGCTACGCTCATAGTACTGAAGATTACAAATAAAGGAACACAAAGCGCTTATAATATAACTAAGTTAAATATACAATGTGGTAAATTTGGTATAGGTGCGACGAGGCCAAGGAAGGACGGTAATCTGAGATCAATTTACAAGATTCTTATACTTAGACCAAATAGAAAACATACGTATTTGTCAAAATCTTTAGAGGCAAAGGCGTTCAGTAAATTCTAATATAAATTTCGATAACTTGAAGTCTAATTCCACAATGTTCCCTATCCCTAATACTATTTATTCTTAAAACTATCTTTACGCCCATATCCCCGAAGAGGTAGGCAGAAGTCTAACAAGTGCACCCACGATCAGCCGAAGATACTAAGTCCCACAATGTGATAGGAGGTAAGCCTGTCGCCAATCGGGCATATTTTGAAATCCCGGGCAACATAGTTTTTGTCAGAAAACTGAAAAAACAGATTTTTGAATTACCCGACCTGGGACCTTATGTGGTCAACTCGGATACCGTAAAACTAGACTATTTATTCTACTCGTATTAAAATGCAAAAAACATGCATTAATGATAATAATTTACGTGTAGCTGCCAAACTTGAAATAAGCTGGTTTCGTGAAAGAAAAAAGTAAATAAAATGAGTGTCAATAAAGTTTTAAAATAAAAGAATAGGCAATATAGTTGAACAGTACCCATAGTTGAAGAAGTCAATTGAACGAAATATTAATAATGTGTTCAATTTAATGTTACAGACATTGGATCAAATTGATAAGTGGCGTATATTTAGCTAGAGATATAGCACAATAAATAATATTAAATATTTTCTGTGAAGAGTTTGTTGCTTGAATTAGAAACAACGATTGATATAGATACATTGCTGTCTGTAATGATTCTTGTTCTTTTGTAATTACTGGCCACTTAATTTTAGTAAATTAAATTATGAAATATTTATTATTACCTGCAAAAGTAGAAAAAACGTGTAAAAAACATTTTATAACATTTAACATGTAATCAATTATTAATTCTATGATTATAAAAGGCAGATTTTAAAGGTAATAGAGATTTGCATTCCAATTTTAGAACTAGCATTCTTAGAAACAGGAAAAAGCTTTGTTTGATTACTGAATGTAAGATTTAATTAGAAGAATTATTTAAGATTTATTCCGTCATAACTTGAAGAATTTTGTGGAAAATGGTGACTATAAAATTATAATTGTAAAAAGTCTAAACTAAAGATTGCACACACATCAACGACCTTTAACTTTCATTCGATTACACAGTATTAAGAATATAAAAGAAAAATTTTGCACGAGAATATACGAAGCTGAAATCTTATTAGTAACAACTATTTCTATATACTTTAATCTCTTTGATTAGTAAGTTTACTTTATGGCTTTAGATATCAAAATTTCCAAATAAAATTTATATAAACACCATACATGATGCGTAATGGAAAACTTAGGTTACAAAATTTATTGCTATTGAATGTGTAAATATATTTCTAGTAGATTCGTTACGTTAACATTAGAACTTCATTAGAATTACTTCGCCTTTGCAATTCTCCTAATCTATTCTACGCAAGACAAGAGACTTCGCTAACCGTCATTCCACAGTAACTCCCCGCAAGAGATTGCTCACTCGAAAAGTGCAGTCTATCGTTGTATATCACAGAGCTGTGGGCAGGGCGGCAGGTCCACTAGCTGCGCGCGCTCGACGGCCACGAGACAGCCTCCAGGTCCGACTAGAAGGGGGGCGGAAGGGCCCCCTACCCATACTTTTTTTACATCGTCCGTGCTGTGCTGAGGTGGAGTCATGTAACCGCCTCTGAAATTAAAAAAACAAATAAAATTAAAAACATAAAACATCAGATACCTCTACGCATCCCCTGTCGTTAGATTGCACGTCCATTCAAGTTAGTACTACACCTCATTGTTGAATCCACTTGTCTAAGTTTGACGTCAATTGTCAATAGTGCAACAGTTTTTTTTATATCGAAAAATAGCAAAGAAGCAGAATGTTATTCTGATGGAAAGAGACAACCATCGCTTATATTACGCGCACCAAAGATGTTAATGGTGCTTTGCTATACGAGAGGTAGAAGTTTGCCGGCTACTATACGCTTCAAGCCGGAAGACAACAGTGACAAACATTGACGCTATTGCTGCAGAAATAGGTAAGGCAGTGGTGCCAGACTCGGGCGAGACGTTGAGAACTCAATTATCTGTCAGCCTGTTGCAGCGGATCGGTTTTCAGCAGACACATGGCGACAGCGGCACTCCGAAAAAGTGACCGCCTTGAATAACACTCAGCTTTTGAAATACTTACTTGACTTACTACTTCTATTATGGAATTCTAGTACTTGAGGTTCCTATTAGATGGCAGTAGCGAGTCAGCTTTAAGCTGGCACATGAGGACTGCGACAAGCAGGAACAGGATGAGAGCCTAACATAGTAGGCAATATATGGTTCAAGACGGCCACCACGGCTATGTCGGACGTCTTGAACCATATTTCGCTGTTGAAGATACGTACCTCAGTTTCATGTTAACCTGTAGCAGGGCGTCCGCTTTCGGCAGACGCATGGCGACGGCAACACAAGAACAAGATGGGAGTCCCACACATACGCACGGGTATGGTTGCCGCTTTAACGATACCTTGGTCTTGAAGCTACGTACCTTAGTTTCCTGTCAGCCTGTAGCAACGCGACGGCTTTTAGCAGGCTTATACGCCTGCTAAAAGCCGTCGCGACAGCGTCAAACAAGAACAGGATGGGAGTTTCACACATTGGCACGGGTATCGTAGCCCCTTTAACTACACCTCTTCGTTAAAGCTACGTACCTCATTTACCTGTCAGCCTGCAGCAGCGCATAGGCTTTCAGCAGATGCATGGCGACAGCGACAAACAAGAACAGGATAGGAATTCCACACACTGGCACGGGTATAGTGACCGTTTTAACCACATCTCGCTGCTGCAGCTACCTACCTCAGTTTCCTGTCAGCCTGCAGCAGCGCGTCGGCTTTTAGTAGGCGCATGGCGACAGCGACAAGCAGGAACAGGATGAGTGCCCCACACACTGGCACGGCTATGGTAGCCGCCTTGAACCACACCTCGCTGTTGTAGTTCGCGCCTCTTTCACTGGCTACACTCTCTTCTGGAAATGGATAATTTTTCTTTAAATAACTTCATGTCAAAACTTCTACTTTTGTTATTCTTTTAAAAAAAAGTATCTTCACGCCCGTGTCCCCGAAGAGATAGGCAGAGGTACAACAAATGCACCCACGATTAACCGAAGATAGTTGGTCCCACAATGTAATAGATGGCAAGTCTATCGCCAACCGGACACTTTCCAATCTCGGGCAACGTGGTTTTTATCAGAAAACTAAAAAAAATACATTTTTTGAATTGCCCGACCCAGGAATCGAACCGGGGAACCCATGTGGTCATCTCCGACCCCGGACCACTACACCACAGAGGCGATTTTTCTTTTTTAAATTATAATTTTAAAACGTTTTTACTTTTTTGCTGAAATTTTTCACTTTTCCGACATTTTTCCTGTTTTCTAAAGCAAAATTGTGTGCGTGAGTGTTGTATTAAAAAACCAGGCTCACCTTAGTTTTGAGACTTTAATTATAACTTCGAAGGGGTCTGCCTTTTTTTGGTCTGAGTATTAAATCATTTTTTATGTGATAGGATAGCAAATAAGCCTAAGGCTCTCGTGAATGAAAGAGACGATCTCTGCCAAAGACATTAAAGATGTTAACGGTGCGTGTTATCCGTGTGGCAAGGATATGACGCGCCATGCATTACCTTACCTTCCAAACCGGAATATGCCAGTGATTATCGCTAACGTTATAACGACAAGAAAAGGTAGGGAGGTGGTATCAATTACAGACGAAACATTACAGAATGCAAAGCATTTGATCTGTTTACCAGATCTTTTGCTACTTATGTAAAACACAGATTAATTGCTTGTTAAAATTAAATAGCGTTTTAGAAACCGACCGTAACTATCTTTATATTCAAGTTTTCAGTTAAAGCTACAACTGAATTATTATGCACTAGCTGTTGCCAGCGACTTAGTCCGCGCGGAATTCGTTTACTCCGCACTGCTCCTCCCCTGTAGGTGATAACTGATAGCGTTATATTATGTAGGTATTATGTTGACCCGACCTGTTAGTAATATTCATGCAAAATATGAAGTTAATCCATGCAGTACTTTTTGAGTTTACCCCGGACATACATACAGACAAACAGACAAACAGACAAAAACTCTAAAAACTATATTTTTGGCTTCCATATCGATTGTAGATCACGCCCCAAGTATTCTTCTAAAAAAATAATCAATGTGCAGTTTTGACTTTTCTACGATTTTATTATATGTATAGATATCTTGCCTACTTTTGATATCAAAAAGCTGTATCAGATGTTCCAATAAGACATAAACAAATATTAAGACATTAAATATCCAATTGCTTAAATTAATGTGTATTCAAATATACATGGTGTTCTACAAACGATGCAACTAATGCGGCGTATACTAGCTGATCTGCTACTTTCTGAGAATGCACCCTATATAGCGTAGGACGTTACACGGAAGCCATTCTGCAGCCATTGTGATATCGAATATATATTGAGTATAGAGTGACGGTGATACAACTGAATTGCATTACGGCTAGCACACACTTATAATTTTAGTGTAATTACTAATTATTAGGGGTACGTAAATTTAGATTTTTCGAAGTATATGCGATAAAAGCGAAATCTGCATTTTATTTGTGATAAAAGCGAAATTTGAAAATTAAATACTTTCGCACCTTTTAACGTTACGTACTTTCAAATGTTGATCAGCGGGTCTAGACAAGTGGCATAAACGCTAGGAGAATAGAAAGATAAATGTACGGACTTGACGTAAGCGTTCGATTATGCTTATGTCAAATCCATACATTTATCTTTCTATTCTCCGAGCGTTTATGCCACTTGGCTAGACCCGCAGACGCGCTAACAATTATTACAACTCTGTTCAAAACAGACAGAGACGGCACGAGTTGTTGCGTAGATGAGGAGCGAACAAAATCTTACTACCCTGGATTTGCAAAAGCAGCTATTCAATGTCTCAATTGCCCCGTCAATAGTATTGATGCCGAGTACTTTTACTTTAGTATCTACTTACTTTACTTACTTACTACTTTAGTATCTACAACATTGTCGTAACTGATCGCAGGCAAACAATGAATGATAAAAATGTAAAGATTACAACAATGCTAGCATTTAATTGAGTTTTTAAAACTGTATTTTTTTGCGAAATAAATGCGAAATTTTCTATTTCGAGTTATTATTATATGCGTATAATATTAAATGCTAAATCACAATTTTTTATTTGCGAAATTTACGTACCCCTACTAATATATTAACGACTTTTTTGTCAAAGTTAACAATAAAATTATCAAAACTTTCGGGAGACATTATTAACTAAATAATTAAAAACGGCCACACAAATTAAACGTGAGTATAACCGTTTTTAATTATTTCGTTAAAGTTAACAACATTGAAATCCCATTACAACTGTCTGTCTGTGTGTATTTACTATAAAACTGATGAACAAACTTGGATAAAATTCGATGAAGATATTTTCTATACCCAGCCTTAACATAAAAAAATATCCTGGAAAAATGTATTGTTTTCAAAGAATTTCTTAAAAATGTTGATTAATCGATCCACATTTACAGGCTGCCTTACCATAAACTGTACATAACCTATCAATCACAATCTGGCAAATGGCAGTGATGTGGACTGCCACAAACTTTTAGTTTCTGCTGATAGTTTTCTTTTTCCTAAAGTGGATGTTCGGTTATAAATGTATGTAAATTTATTTCAACATTTTCAATTACAATAATTACGAGGATAACCTTTGTGAATCTAAAATATTTTTAATTTACTAATCTTGTTCTGGGTAACAGTCTAGCCGTATTATAACATAACAATAATGTTCTACCTATATTTATTTCTCTCACTCTCGTTAAGAGTGAATGCAAATAGGACAATGTCGAATAATCGCAAAATCGTTGAGCTTCAAAGTATTTAATGTGCAGAGAACCTCCATGTTACTGACAAGAAATCTGTGACAAATAAATTGGGGAAAATTACGATAGAGATAAATTCACATATGATTAAGTGAAGGCAGTAGTATCAAAACCGGGTGAGATATTGCAGAACACTATCGCCTACTAGTCACGATGGTAGTGATATGTTTGGTGAATCGTTAACATTTTACGAACTGCCTGGCAGTAGAGCAGATGGTCATTGTCGTGTTTCGGTTTCGAAGGTAAGGTAGACTTATGCACGTGATATTGCCATCCCGCTACACGGATAGCAACGCACTATTAACGTCTCTGGTGACTATAGGCGATGGTTATTCTTTCCATCAGGATAGCCATGTGTTGTTTACTATCTTATGGTATAAAAAATAACACTAGAGATAAATCTTAAGCCCAACACGGGGACTGATCCTGGGACTGCATGATCTGTGCTGAATAGACTAACCACTAGCCTACGAGGCAGGCATATCCTATTGTTACGTAAACTCGAATAGCAACACATTATTATTCGTACGAGCGGAGATGGAATGTTCTCCGTGATTATATTCTGAAGACGTCTACAAGTTGACTCACTGTTTAGCTTAGATAAGCCTCGCTAGAATAATATCTTTGTTCACGGAAACAGATCAGCGTTTGGATTTCATTGAAATTCCCTTTAAATAGGGCATATTTTTACTATCAATTCATGGAATGATTTGATTGACAGAAGTAGGATCTTTTGAATTAAATATAGCTCTTTGAGAGACGTGTAATATATCTATGATATAGCTAATCTTACTTGACTTGTTCGGAATTTGCGCGGGTGAAACATTATATGTATTTAAAAATAAAATTGTAGAAATAAAAAGAGAAATTTAGAAAAGTGTGTGAGTGCATATAATACTAGATGCAGCGTGCAGCTCGCTGTATTATAAAAGTTTTTGGCGAATCCCGCGGGATCTAATTTTACCGGGATAAAAAATAGTCTATGTGCTATTCCAGGTCATCTACCTGTGTGCCAAATGTCATTCAAATCCTTTCAGTAGTTTTTGCGTGATTGAGTAACAAACATCCATCGAAACATCCATTTCTTTACTTTCACTTTCGCATTTATAATAATAATATAGATTTTGGTCAGAGCTTTGCCTTTAGGGTAAGGTAGCTGGTTGGAATCCAGTTGTGTCAAATTTTTTTTAGTATTTAAAATACATGTTGTTCATATATAAACGCAGAAATAAATATCTTGAATATAGTCAATTGAAGCGAGATTCATCGGTTCACGTCATATTTCAAACTAGCTGTGCCCGCGACTTCATCCGCGTGGATTTAAAAAAAATGTAGCCTAAGTTACTCCTTATTACATCAGCTATCTACCAGTTAAAGTTCCGTCAAAACCCAGCCGTTCCAGAGATTAGTCGGAACAAACAAACAGACAGACGGACAGACAGACAAACAAAAATCGTAAAAAGTGTTATTTTGGTATGTATACCGTGTATACATTTAGTTAAAACCGGTTATTTTAATATTACAAACAGACACTCCAATTTTATTTATTTGTTTAGATGTATTATAGATTTATATATATGTCGCAGTGCGAACACTACGTAACGAGTCACTTGTAATATTTTTCCTAACGCGCCAAAACTAGTATCACTGAAAATAAAATACACTATAGTTTTTTCTTATATGTACCTTAAAAATCATTTATATATTTACCTGCATCATTGGTGAGGTTTAACCTCGCTCTTGCCAAAGGGCTGTCTTCATGGTTGCAGAGGTCCTTGAAGCAGCACAACCTTAGAGAGTGTTCTCCCGGGGGCGGACCACCCTGAGAAGGTGAATTTTGACATTGGGCTAATGCATCTTCCTCTCTGAAAATGTAAAGCAAACATATTAACAGTGGTTGAAATACCACTGACGTAAAAAGGGCTGACGTAATAAATAATATTAGTGTAAAAATCGTGGTAATTTGAAGAGTTATAATATCTTCAAGCATTAAGGGACAAGTAGAAGACAACGAAAGTCCTTCCTGGTTCACCGCGGTTCATGGGATGATTGGCTGGCGACAGTAATGGCGATCCTTATCGCCACATGTGCTATTTTTAACGATTGTCACTTGTTTTTAATACTACAATCTGGATCAACAGATTTTCCCGTCTCGTTCCGACTTTATTTGAGGTAAAGACTTTTTTAAAACATTAAATAAGTAAGTAGAAGGCTTGGAAGGGTTTGATTTTGTAACAGCAAACAAGCAGATGGTGGATGGTGGTGGTTCCTGGTGGAAAGAGAAACCATCGCCTAAAGACATCAAAGATGTTTGGCAGGATAGCAATGCCACGTGAATAAATCTACCACCTACCTTCTAAACCTTCTAAACCGGAATACGACATTGACAAGCACAAAATATTTTAGTGGTGCGTTGCTACCGTGTGGCGAGATGATAATGCCACATGCAAAAGTCTACCGGTTACATTATCCTCCAAACCGGATCACAAGCATTGACGCTATTACGGCAGGAATAGGTAGGCGGTGATACCGTATACACGAACGAGACGTTGCGGAACTCCACCACCTAATAGTTACGGTGGCAGTAATCCCGCATTTACACATTCGTGTTCGCTATTCGCCTCGTCACTCGACGAACCATTCGACGAAAAATTCGTATCGAGTGCCGTCGAGAATTAACAGTTCATACATTCGTGGGTGAAACATTTTGACATTCGCACACTAACATGGAGGACGACGAAATAATGGTAGCATGCGCGCTACATTTATTTAGTTCGTAGAACTATTTAGATATGCTGCGTAAAAAAGAAAATCTCAAAAAATCCCTAACTAGTTGATATGCGGATCCATGGGTCGCTTTTCTTTTGTTTATTTTTATGATTGCGATGTTTTGGGTACCTAATAATAATAACCATACTAATATTATAAATGCGAAAGTAACTCTGTCTGTCTGTCTGTTGCGCTTTCACGGCCAAACTGCTGAACCGATTTGGATAAAATTTGGTGCAAATATAGTTTGAGACTCAAGAAAGGACATAGGATAGTTTTTATCCCGGAAATCCCACAGGAACGGGAACTATGCGGGTTTTTATTTGAGATTTTTTTCCACGCGAACGAAGTCGCGGGCACAGCTAATATCTAATAATAATAATGCTGGATAAATTACACAAATCAATCTAACCCCAAAGTAAGTAAATTATTTTTTTGTCTTATGGGTGTTAGTCAACGATACTAATACATAGAAATACATATATAAATACTGTTACGTACATAAGAAAATACCCAGACCCAGAAATACAAACATCTATGCTCATCACATAAATGTTTGTCTCTGTCGGGAATCGAACGGAGCCCCATTCGATTTAAAGTTAGGTTCGCTACCCAGTCGACCATCGGGACGGTCAAATGAGCTCTTCCTTTTGATAAAGTTCTAGGAATTCTAAAATTCGTACACCTCCACTCCATTTTGTCTACACGTCCTGTCCGGTCGGGCGCTAACTAAACATTGAATGCAGGCGAATGAGTAAACAGTAAGTTGGTGTTTGTCATTCGTGCCCTTTGATTCGTATCCGAAAAACCGCTCCCAGCGCGAGCGCGCGAATCACGAAGTGAGACACGAGCCGAATAGCGAGCGCACTGCTTACACATGCGTGTTCGTGATTCGCCTCGCCATTCGCCTCGCTATTCGTACGAATGTGTAAATGTGGCTTGACAAGTATAGACAGTCGTTCGCCTTTTACGAACAGCGGGCAAAATGGCAGATGGTTTACCAGACAATTCGTAAAAAGCCAACGATGGTCCACGTCCTGCAAATTAACATATTTTGTTGGTCCTTTCCGTATAAAGATCCATCTGCCTATTTGCTGTACTATAACAAAAAAACCGGGAGGTTTGTAGTATTGTAGCCATATTTAAAACTCGTATGCAAATTCAAACAAACGAACATTCAAGTTCAGATTGCCTCACATCTAAGAGCCCCATCTATTCAGACAGTCCTACAAACGAGCCAATCTCCAATATCAACCAGCCTTTACATACATCTCGCAATACACTCAGATTACATTTGAATAAATTTACTTATTTGAATAATCGCTGTTGTCAATCCACTGCATGTACCAACAGCTTACGCAAGCTTGGCGCCTCAAGTGGCGACCGCTCGCCAAGATCTCTAATTGCAAGAACTATTTATCTCTGATTGCTTTTTATTACTTTGAATTACAAGTCGATTTCTTGACACATTAACATGTTTTTGAGGTCTATTCGTGTAATGACTGCTTTTGACAGATAAAAGTTAACGGGAAACGAAATTTACAGTAATTACGTTAAAATTGGTTGTTGCTTGCCCGTTTGCAAGACTAATAATATAACTTTGTACGTTAATCTTCTTAGAAATGTTAATATGTTTGGATATATGTTAGTTAATCACGCAAAACAGTTTTGTCTAAGCGGAAATCGGACCATGGACCTAATGATAGGTTCATTCCGCATAGGTTCCGCTCTCGAACTGGATAACCATTTGACTATCTAGGCAGTGGTTACCTCACTAATATGAATGTAAAAATGTGTGTATATGTGTGTATACGTTTATGTACGTGTGTGCGTATGCAAGAGTGTGTGTATTTATCTTTAACTAGCTATGCCCGCGACTTCGTCCGCGTGGAAAAGTAGGCTGTTACTCTTTCTAATTTTTTTTGTTATTTTTTTATGATACAACCATAAATTTTCAACCTTCTACGATCAACGCCAATTTTTTAACTTAATAATTTATAAGGCAAAACAACGTTTGCCGGGTCAGCTAGTATACATATACGAAGGAATACAAAATCGCGACCTATCCGATCCTGATGATCCTATCACAGCCAACACTTCAGTATAACACACGCCTAAGCGACAATGCCGATGGCGTCGAGTCCATTGTTTGGGCCCGCTAACACTTGAGACCCTTTTTTTTCGAAGTGAACTTAAGCAGTTAGTCCAAATGACCACTATTGCGAAACCGGGCGTTTCGGGCGAGTAGAGTGCTCAGCCAGAACTTAAATTAAGAGGGCTAAGAGCCCACCCTAAGGGTGTCTCCTGTGAGAACGAGCTTCGGTTTATGGCAATATCTGGACGATTCTCGAGACCCTGGTCAAGAATTATTTACGAGTCGAAATCCTAACGTTACTTATTCTTACACTTTTCGTCAAGATACTGCCCTAAGCCGAGGTTCTCACAGGTTCTCACCCTAACACGTCGGCCGCACCTGCGTGTATCGTCCCGAAGATATTAGCGCGTTAAGGTATACGCAGTCGGAATATTTGCGATGATAGCCGAGAATAGCAGGTCACATTCTAAAATAGCCGGCGAAGCTTCGTGACGATAGACGCAAGTGCGGCCGCAGCTATAGGATGGTCTCTAAACCCACTTACTTTAAACTCTGATTAAGAACTCTGCTCTTCTTTTTTTTATATCATAAGATAGCAAACAAGCAGATGGGTCTCCTGATGGAAAGAGTCAACCATCGCCTATAGACACCAAAGGTGTTAATGGTGCGTTGTTATCTTGTGGCGAGGTCTAATGCCACATGCATAAGTTTACCGGCTACCTTACCCTCCAAACCGGAATACGACAGCAACAAGCACTGACGCTATTGCGGCAGGAATAGGTAAGGCGGTGGTACCAGACCCGGGCGAGACAATGTAGAACTCTACCACCTAGTAGCCACGATGGTAGTGACTCGATAGCCAATCGGTCGCCTTTTACGACCTGCCTGGCAGAACGGCAGTTGGTCTATTCTTCAAAGGAGGATGGGACCAACACGGCGAGCTGCTGCTGCTCGAGCTGCTCACCAAACAAGCTCAGTTTCTCAATAACAATCATACGAACTAACTGCTTTAGTTCATTTTGAAAAAAAAGCGAAATCCTTACGCTGAATCATCAGTACATCTCCACTCCGCTAAAGTGGTTACTCATTTCGTTGCGCGCGATGAATACTAATTCTTTTATTTTTAACATGTCCATTTTCTCACGGTTTATATACAACTATTTAAACATACTAATAAAAGGGAGATCGTTGACATGATTTTTTATATATCATAGGATAACAATAAAACCGCAATATCCGATTACCATCTCCCTGTATATCTTAACTTATTCTTGATTTTAAGCAAATTTTTACTGACTAAATCTAAATGGGAAGTATACAATCCCAAATAAATAAAGAAATTTCCAAATTAGTTAGTAACACAGAATATGTTAGTGAAAGTATTGACGCTATTGAATAAGTTAGGCGTTAGCACCAAAAAAATGTGAAATTAATTAAATTTGCCATTTTCCGTGAACTGCTTAATGTTTTATGTGACCTTCGCGATGCCACCGCAAAGAGAGACGCCGGTTTACTAAATGGATAAAACTCACCGATGGCCCGGACAAAAAGAAGACCCCAGCCAATTATCCACTCACATCCACCACACTCTCACAAACGTCGGCATACGCACAAACACACAATTTACGAACTCAATGCATGTTTTACTTCGGAACCGAAGTATCTTCAGGAAAAACGAACACTGCCTCACTCAACGCGAGCGTAAAGCTGCTGATCGACGGGCAAGCCTATCCGCGGTCTTAATGGTCTAAGAGCCCTTTACACAAAACTTATGGCCAATTGCACTACATAAAACCGCGGTATTGTGATGATACACGGGCGAACTTTACCGATGAGCCACAAGACCGCGGTATAGGGTCGCTCGTCGATCAGGAACTTAAAGGACCTGATCTATCGGCCATAAGTTTTGTGTCGAGGGTTCTTAGACCATAAAGGCCAGGCTCTTAGACCATATGCTCGCCTGTCGATCAGAGACTTAAGAAATACCAAACCCGGCGAGATGTTATAGCATTCACCATCTAATAAAAGAGCACGTTACTGTAACTTTTTGTAAAAATTTTCTATGAAATTATCTTTCTGCAACGTCTTGTCCGGATCTGGCACCACCGCCTTATCTATTTCTGCCACAATAGCGTCAATACTTATTATTGTCGTGTTCCGGTTTGAAGGACAATGTAGCCTGTAGATTTATGCATACGGTATTGCCATCGAGCCACACGGATAGCAATGCACCACTACATCTTTGTTTTTTTTTATATCATAAGATAGCAAACAAGCAAATGGGTCTCCTGATGGAAAGTCAACCATCGCCTATAGACACCAAAGATGTTAATGGTGCGTTGCTATTTTGTGGCAAAGTCTAACGCCACATGCATAAGTTTACCGGCTACCTTACCCTCCAAACCGAAACACGACAGTGACCAGCACTGACGCTATTGCGGCAGGAATAAGTAAGGCGGTGGTACCAGACCCGTTCGAGCCGATGCAGAACTCTACCACCTAGTAGTCACGATGGTAGTGACGCGCATAGCCACTCGGTGCTTCCACAACAGCAGTTGGCCTATTCTTCAAAGAAGCCCGGGACCAACATGGGGGAAAAGCGTGTATATAAGCGATGGTTTCTCTATAAATAAGGAGAGCCAGCTTGTTTGTTATCTAATGATATTAAAGTATAAAAAACTCATTTAAATAGAACAGAGAAATGAGTATTTCCAAACTATTCCCAATCTGTAACGACAAAATACTATACTATAAAATAAGTGTATTCTATCACTAATAGATTCAAATAGCAACATTAAAATAGAGATTAAACGCCATCTTTAACTTTAGGGCCAGTTGACTCCGATCAGCTAATTTGAATAGATACGGTATTTCTCGTGGGAACCTTAACGTTGGCGACTCTATTCAAAAATCTGGGCATAAATGCCGCGGAGTCTATAAACATTCCGAAGATTGCGATGCTATGTTTAAGAAATGCAGAGGTTTTTTGATGGCGGAATTCTTAGGGAAATATTTTTTTTTTGTTTCATTTTTAGCGCGAATTCTTAGTTAAGTTATCTACTTGTCATTGTTGTTGCCTTTATGGTGTAGTGGTCCGGTGTCGGCGTTGACCACATGACGTCTCGAGTTCGATTCCCGGGTCAGGCAATTCAAAACTGTATGTTTAGATATTAGTTTTCTGATAAAACCAACGTTGCCCGGGATCAATATGTGCGCGGTTGGCAATAAGCTTTTTTTTTATAAGACAGCAAACAAGCAGATAGATCTCCTGATGGAAAGAGTCAACCATCGTCTATAAACAACAAAGGTGTTAATGGTGCGTTGCTATCTTGTGGCAAGGTCTCAAGCATAAGTTTACTGGTTACCTTACCCTCCAAACCGGAACACAACAGTGACATGCATTGACGCTATAGCGGTGGTACCTGACCGAGCGAGCGGGCGAGACAATGCAGAACTCTACCACCTAGTAGTCACAATGGTAGTGATTCGTATAGCCAATTGGTCGTCTTTTAAGCTTGCCGCCTATCACTTTGTGGGACTAAAGACCTTCGGCTAATCGTGGATGCACTGGTTGTGCCTTTCCCTACCTCTTCTTCTACCTTTCACGCGTGAAGATATTTTATTTTGTTAGTTAAATATAGTGTTAGGCTGTTATTTTATTTATTACTAATCCATTCATCGTATACTTTGAACGAGAAATTTTTGTATATTTATATGTCATTAGCTTCTTCGAAACGGCTTTAACGATTTCGACAAAATTTTACATCTTATTAGTCTTTTACTATTACAATTAGGTAAAGTTAAATCAAGGTAAGTGTCATCACCTTGAAAAAATATCATCCAAGCGAAGCTCGGTCGCCCACCTAGTATTATTTCTCTTAATCCAAAGTAATCTAATGTAATCCTGTTAATAAATCTGTAGTGTCCGTCTGTATATTCGATTTTTTTGTCAAAATTTCGTAACCAATATTAAATTTAACACATATTTTTTAAAATGTTTTTCTGTTTGTTTGTTTATAATGTTTATATATAAACTATATAAACAATAGTTTGACCTGATATTACCCCAAGAATAGTTTGACCTGATATTACTAAAAACGGTATAGTGATATAACACTATTACACAAATAAATAGGTCATGTATTATGTATATTTTTTCATTAACAACTTTATGCCAAGCAAAGCTGACGCGTTAAGTTATAATCTATACATATAATAAAATCGTAGGAAATTCAATGTATGTCCGGGGTAAACTCAAAAAGTACTGCATGGATTTACTTCAAATTGCATGAATATTACTAACAGGTCGGGTCAACATATAGGCTACATATTATCACGCTATCATCTACTGGGGAGGATCTGTGCGGAGTAAACGATGTTCGCGCGAACGAAGTCGCGGGCAACAGCTAGTCTATTATAATTATAACGCGTATTATTTAAAAGAAAAAACATTTGTATTTTTGTATGTTTGTAACGAATAAACTCAAAAACTGGGCCGATCTTCAAAATCCTTTTACCACTGGAAAACTATTCTCAAAGAGTGCCATAGTATAAATACAAGTACAAAATATAGCTTGTAACTATTTAAAAATTGTCAATAACTACAAAACATCCCCGATGATGCTGTAATTAGCGAAACTTGTGTGTATAAAATTATATATAAAGAAGTGTAACAGAAGTAAAATGAGATAATTTGTAATATTCTAAAATTCAGTTTCACCGAGTGCCGACGATGGAAATATCCAATTCAGTGACCCAGGATACTATTTTACCCGACTGACCTAAAGGATGTAATGATTTTGGGTCAAACGCATAAAGTCGGGAGTAACAGCTAGTAATATTATAAAAATGTGAGATTTATTTGTTAATAACCGATAACTTACTACGTAGGCTACTTTTTTAACTGATTGAGTAGAAGGAAGTAATCAGTGTATGAGTCGCTTTGAAACGTATATGAATTTTGCATACACGTTGTCAGGGTGCACCTTTCATCCAGAAGATGTGTTTCCAAGAGGCAGAAAAGTAACTTTTTGAACAAGCGAAGTCGCCGACAAATGCTAGTGTATTTATACTTTCTCAATATATACAGTAATTTAATTAAAAATCATGATAGGAATGGGATTTTATCGATTGTTAAAATTGTATAGTTAAGTTTTTACGATTATGAGAAAGTTGTTATTGCATTTAATTGAGGCAACTGTTACGATCTAATAATAAACTTGTTTAGTTACGCGTGTAAGTTAGACCAAATTCTGTCGCATTCATGTAGGGGCAAAATAACGTGTGAACGAAAGGGACAATATAATTGATTTACACTTACTAGTACTTACTTAGTTTATTAACGTGACATTTTTTGTCATAGCCCAAACAATCAGATGGCGTTCCGAATGAAAATGCTAATATAAAACTGGTTTCTCACGTTTACCACTAGGTGGCGCTGTACAAATCACATACAAATTCCTAGTAAACTCCAAACGCTCTCACGATCGAATGCGAAAAGAAAAACTCACACTTAGCACTCTGAATGCGAATCTAAATAGCGTACACTATACGTTAAGTATTCATAGCGCGCTATAATTTTACGCTATGCGTTATATTAACCACCATTAATTAAGACCCCGCCACAAGGATAGCAAGCAACGCACCATTAACACTTTTGATGTCTTATCATCCGGAGAGCTATTTGCTTGTTTGTTACCTTGTCATATAAAAAAAATGTAAATGTTGCCACAGTACCCGACTCCCCGTATATTAAACATCAAATCCGATTACACATTTACTAACTAAGGAAATGTGTAGCCTTGACGGCAAATATACAATTACAACGTCAAGTATATACATTTAAACCGATATTAAAAGACATGGTTTTAATAAATCCTATTTATATTATAAATGTCAATGTAATGTACGTCTGTCTGCAACGTATTCAAGTCTAAAGAGTTAAATCAAGTTTGATAAAATTTGGCAAGGAGATAGCTGAGGACCCGGAGTCAAACATAATAGAAAATATTAACATTTTACTACTCAACTTGTAACTAAATGACTAATTTTACTGATATAGGAACCGCGCATAAGTGGTAGAGTCCAATTGTTGTCATTATCATGTTTAGGTTTGGAAGGTAGGGTAGACTTATGCACATGGCATTACCATGCCGCGACAATTCAGTAGCAGCATGACATATTTAATGTCTTTTTTTTAAAAAGGGCAATGGGCCCACCTCTCGTTCCCACCACTGTAACTTCTGTAAACCAGAATCAATAGCGGCAACCTTCCTGATAACCACTGAGTTGCGAGCTCAGTATGCCCTGGGAGAAAAGCTGTTTTGGAACCCGCATCGAATTTAATCAGAAGAGTATAGGAGGAGTAGGAAAATACATCCAGTTTCCCTCCCTTTACAGCAGGAGACAGCGTAAGATAAAGCAAAAACTGCTAAGAAATGAGACGTTTACAATCAGGTTAAGCCTGATTGCTATTGCACCATATTTAATGTCTATAATTTATAGTTATCGCTTCCTACCATGAAGCTGTATTGTATCTGAAGGCAGCACTTCTAATACCTACTTGAAACACAATTTTAAATACTGCTGTCATCTTCTGAGCTCTTACCCTCTCTTTCTAACACAGCTGTATAAAAAGAGATGGAGAGCCCTCATAGACAGAGATAAATAAATATGTGTTTTAAGTAATTAATACGAGAATACGAGTGCTAGCTCCACCTATACCTAATATTTCATGCTTCCTACCAGGAGAGCTATATGTTTGCTTTGGACGAATTTGCACTTATTGGAAGTAGGAACCCGAGTCCTATCAATTGCGTAGTCAGTATCGCTAGCCATTCGACCACAAAGGGCGTCGGACCTGCCCATGTACATTGTACATCAACAAAACAAAGCTTTTATCAGTTTTCAATAAAACAGAAGTGTCAAAGGATTGAAATGCTATTATTGTGAATAGCCACATTACTAATAAACAATAAACGTATGTATGTCCATTAAATGATATTTGGAAAAGAGACACTACTACCTTATAATAAAATAAATTTTGCATTGCAGAATGAAAACAGCACATATCTTTAGGTCAGCGCCCGTGCAGGCGATGCGATATCTAGGATCCTGACCTTAGCTCAACCCCGAGCATCTACTGTCACCCTTATCTCTATAAACGGGGACAAAGAACCGACAGCACATGCAATTTATACACAATAAACAATTCAAACTAAATTAATGGAGACATATAATTTGATCGTAAGACCACAGCAACGAATTTTCCATGTATCTTAGAAACTCTTAAGCTTAGAAATCTGCAGATATTTTCGTAAATCAAAAAAAAAGGAAATAAACCTGTACAGACACTTGAAAGTTGAGATTTTAAGAATTACTACTGGATCGGAACGCTGCCACACACTGAAGCAACTCTTGTCTTTTTTTGTCTATTTTTTATAATTATTATTATTATAAAAAATAGACAAAATTAGTTATTATTATTATAAAATTATATTATAAAATGTCTGCAAAATAACTGAGTGAACTGTTGCTGTTGCACTGATCTTTTGGGCAAGAACAGCGCTTAGGCAGATTTTAATTTAAGGTCCAATTTTATGTCTGTCGTGAGACCTAATTTCGTCACACAAACTTTATGGTTTTTGAACCCCTCTGCCCTCTGTTCAAGGTGGTCACATTTGTGAAAACTCCCTTGATGTGACGTCACATATTTTTCACTTTTACGTTATAACTAACTAGCTGTTACTCGCGATTTCTTTCGCGTGCCCCAAAATCATTATTTCCTTTTGGACCGTCGAGTAAAAAAGTAGCCTGTCATAGTAGCTGTCTGCTGGTAAAATAATTTTTTAAACGGGTGCAGTAGTTTTTAAATTTATTTGTTACAAACAAACAAAAAAATAGAAATATTTTCTCTTTATAATGTTTTTTAATTAATAAATTAAATTTAAAAAATAAATTAAATTAAAACAGCTGTTTTTTTTTAATTCATAATATATATCGAGTTAGTAATATTTTTATAATTTTGTTTTTTTGCATATTATATCACTTTTTACTATCATAGATCTTAACATGTTAGGTGAAATATTTGAGCGCCCTACACCTTGTCACATTTCGTTGATTTCCCTCTAAACGTGTGACATCATTTATGGATAGCCCCTATTCTTAACTTCAGTAGATCATGGCGTTTAGTTCTTTCGTCCTACTCCGCAAAGAACCCGGTATAATAAAATTAACAATTGAAAGAATCAAAGTCAACTTACGCATCATTAAATTAATAATTTGAACTGGAGTTGATCGCCGGAATAAACAACTTTATAAGTATAGCTAATAAGAAAAAACACAACGCAGATAAAATTGCGGGCACTGCTAATATACAATATACAATTCAAACAAAATTAATAACCAATAAAGTCGGAACATCAAGCCGGCTTAACGAAGCGAACTCGACGATCGTTAGCGAAGATAATGAACGGCGGAAGATTGCAAAAACGAAGAAAAAATTTAAAACAAATAAAAACGAGCAAGCCAATGGACGGAACCTGTTCAGAGCCGGGCCTCGCTTTAATGCTGATCTGCATAAAATAATAAAATCAAAGTAATATTGAGAAACCGCGATGTTGATATAAACGGGCAATTAACATAAATGATTTACGAAAGAAATTTTTGTTTGAAAAGATTTTACACAAACTAGCAAGAAATAATAGCCAGTAACAAACAACCATAATATGAGAAAATTTATATGTTTGATGCTCAATCGCCCAAAAAGTATTAAATAGATTTGTATTGAACTTTAAACATAGGTAGATTATGACCTGAAAGATTAAATATTACAGTCGACTTCGTTTGCGTAACTCAAAACCATCACTTAAATTTGCTAATCGGGTAGTCGTTTACCCAACATAGCCCATGTTATTCCGAAATAATTTAGCTATCTTCTTTCACCAAAAACTTTTATAATGCAGCGGGCTGCACGCTATTTATAGTACTTAAAAAACTACGTTGAATACCAATTCAAGAATTAAAATCGAATTAAATTTTTAAAAGTTACAGCTTTTCAAATATCATATTTTTAAAATAACTTTCAGGCTAATGTACCGTCGTCTACGTCAAATACCGTTAATCGGATTAAAATCGGATGATTCATTGATTTATCAGACGCAATTTATGAGCTCTAGGTTGTTTTATTTAATTAAAAAATCTATTGCTTAAAAAATTTACATTGTTTAAAAGTAACAAAACATGAACAAAACATTCAATGTTATCAATGTCTTTATATTGATGTTCATAGCTATACGCTTTATATTGATGTTCATAGCTATACTTATTACGCTTTTTATTTGTGGTGTTTTAGAAAATATTACTATTATATTATTAACAAATAAAACAATATGTTATTTCCACAATTGACTTATTATTTTTGCTCGTCTGTCGATATGGTTTGCCGACAAGCTAAAAGAGACATTCTTTTCCATGTTTTTGTATCAGGTAATTATTAATATTTACATAAATAAATAATAAGAATTAATTAGTTCAGAATTAAATAATTAGAGCTCCATGATATCTTTATAGCTATTAATTTAATGGAATTATAAGATAAACGTGAAGTAATTATACAGAAGCAAATATCGTTAAAAGCCAAATCATCACAGTTATTTTAGAACACGTAATAAAGATAAAATAATGCTAGAGTGGTTCTGTAGATACACATAGTAAAGACACAAAACCGACCGAAACCCGACCCGACCGAAATCGAAACCGACAACACAAAAGCTACTAAGATTGAACCAGACAAGGAGGCGCAGGTTTTATAAAATATGTCACTTGACATAACGCATGTAAATTAAGAGTAATTTAGAAGATTGATAGGATAGGAGCCAAAAGTATAATTACTTTTCCAATTGTTGTTTGTGTTATGTTAAAAAATAGAACAGACTGATTATTTTTGCTCGTCCGTAGATTATATTAAGTGTTTTTGTATACGGCAATTATTTACACGTTCAGAATTAAATTATTAGACATCCATGATATCTTTATAGCTATTAATGTAATGGATTTATACGATCTCGAGGTGTTTATGCTGAAGAAAATGTCGCTGAATGCCAAACCCTTACAGAGATTTTAAGCACGTAATCTATATTACCATAGAAATCTGTAGTCTCTGTACATAAAATATTTGGGGTTTAGTGATAATATACATTTATTTCGTAACTCACTGACATCATTTTGAAATTTTTGTCAGTCTTAATGTCCAGTTCTAACATAAGAAAGTACGATTTTGATGAAAATTGTTATACAGTGGGAACAAGTGATTGTGCAAAAAATAGACTAATATTTTATCGTCAGTGAATTTACGCCCTTCTAGGATCGGGTGGTGCTTTAATAGATAACATCTGGTTAACCGAGCTTTGCTCGGTTTTTCACATTAGATAAGCAATTGATTTTCTTAGTCTAACCTCAAAGCAAACACTCATTGACTTCGTGTTACTTAACAATGCCATCTGCTGGAATAACTTACAATACAAAAAATAGTATTATTATTCGCCAATAGATGTCAGGAAGAGTCATATTTTTCAGTTTTAATTGGGACTTTTATTATCGATAAAACACGAATAAAAGACATTTTCTAAAAATGATTCCTAGCTAGATCGATTTATCGCCCCCGAAACCCCCTATATACTAAATTTCATGAAAATTGTTGTAGCCGATTTAAACGTGTTTGCTAATAGGTAGATGATGCGACAGGATCAGCGTTAGTCTACACATACTCAAATAGTTATATGAATAGCACCATTAGTTACTTGTTAGCAAAAATACTCTTTCAAATACATTTAACCCGTGTTGATCCCGGGCTCCTTTAAAGAATAGGCCAAGGTGGCCAGGCTAGTCGTAAAAGGCGACCGTTTGGCTATGCGAGTCACCGTGTCTACTAGGTGGTAGAGTTCTGCACTAAAAAAATGTACAGAATTTGTTAGCTCCAATAGTTTAATTATGAGTGAGTCAGCAATGTAAACTACAAATGCGGCAGATCTTGGTCAGATATTTTTATATTTGTAAATGAAACGAAGTGTTACACTTATCTCTACTATAGTATTATCTAATACCTTTAAACGAGCAATTCTTGTATGTATATATACACACATATATATATATATATATATATATATATATATATATATATATATATATATATATATATTATATATATATATATTATATATATATATATATATATATATATATATATATATATAATAATAAATCGTAGGAAAGTCAAAACTGTACATTGAAATTTTTTTTAAAAGAATAAATACTTGTGGCGTGATCTACAATTGATATCGAAGCCAAAAATATAGTTTTTAGAATATTTGTCTGTACAAACAGACAACTGTTTGTCTGTTTGTATGTCTGGGGTAAACTCAAAAAGTACTGCATGGGTTTACTTCAAATTTTGCATGAATATTACTGACACGTCGGGTCAACATATAGGCTACATATTATCACGCTATCACCTACGGGAGAGGAGCTGTGTGGAGTAAACGAAGTCCGCACGGACGAAGTAGCGGGCAACAGCTAGTAGTAAATAAACCATTGCTTTGAAAATTCTCATATTTCCGACCGAATTTTTTTTAATATTAAAAACTAATAATAGAAAAAAAGAAACTTACACAGCAATTTCAAAACGACCGAAGACAGATTGATTAAAGATAGATTGAACACGGTTTATGAGGTATTTGGTTAGAGGAGCCGCTGTTCCGAGCGTGATAAGCAGAAATGATCGATGACAATGCATATGCCTCGACCGGACCCAACAAAAGAATAGTTAATTAATTTTACTCGTTAACTTGTAAGACGAACAACGTGAAATATCTTGAATGTAACTATAAAATAACTGTGGTTCTTAGAAAAATAATAATAAATTAATATTTAACTATAGTGCGCACGGAACTAGTTGGCCGCGCCTTACGTATTACGTATTACGTATGGCGCGGCCAACTAGTTCCGCGCGCACTATAGCAACACAAAGTTATTTAATTATTTTTTTATGTTATAAGATAGCAAACAAGCAGATGGCTCTCCTGATGGCAAGAACCAACCATTGTCTATAGACACCAAATATGTTAATGGTGCGTTGATTTCCTTGTGGCGGGATCTTAATGCTACATGCATAAGTTTACCGGCTACCTTACCCTCCAAACCGGGACACGGCAGTGACAAGCTCTGGCGGTTCTCAGTGTGTTCCGATCCAGTAGTAATTCTAAAGAAATTGACTCTCAATATTTTGTTAAATTTCATAGAATGAAATAAAAAATAATTTTAAAATATTTGCACGTATTATACTTATATATTGTGCCCATATGGTTGAATATGTTGTTAATTTTTAATAACTTGTGATACCCATATTCTTGCAAATAAATATTTATTTTTTTCATAAACAATATCTTTTTATAAAAAGCAATTATTATAACGAATACGAACATTATTTCTATTGGTATATAAAATCTGATATAGGTGCGTACATAAACACACACGCATACATACAGTAGCAGATCCAGGGAGGTTCGTAGGCTTAAGCTCCCTCAAATCTTTGAAAAATTTGTTGAATACCTTGACAAAGTCTACCCCCCATACAAAAATTCTGGATCCGTCACTGCATACATACATACAAAATATAATAACAGTATCAACAATAAAGCTTTATCTAAAATTACATGCAGCATGCAATAAATTAAATTACTAAGTCGAATTAATATCATTTATTTAAAAAAAAAATAAGCATTGATAATTAGATTATATTAAATAATTTTTATTTTTATTCTTTTAGCGTTGATTGTATGGACCCCCTTTGGGTAAGGGCTTTTTTACATACATACATAATATACAAATGCCTAGTTGAATTCACGTGATGATAACACATCATATCACCATGTAATTTGAAACTCATTATCCGAATTTAAATTAATAATTCAAATGCACCTGTACAAAACGTACATCAGATAACTTGTTTGATATTGATCTCAAATTAATTTAAACATGTCATTAACCAAGATAAAACTCTGTGGAATCCTGTATTTCCAACTCCCGTGTAGCAACGTCCAGTTCGAAGTCATTAAGATCAACAGATATATCAAAAACAAATGGAACGTTTTTTGCAATTAGCAATTAAAATTCGAACATTGCAATAATGAATTATGGATTTCCAGTGTTTTAAGTTCGCCCATGTCTATATTTTACCCGTGGTCGGTTTGTGTGTCTTATTATGGAAAGATTTATTGATTGATGTTTAAGATTTTATCGATAAAGTTGCTATATGCATCCCTTTTTGTCTAGATTAGATTCCAATATTATTTTAGAAGTTTATGGCTGTATAAAAAGTAGAACAGGGACTAAATGAATCATACAGCGATATGACAAAACAAATATAAAATAAAAAGCTTTTCCCCCGTGTTGGTTCCGGGCTCCTTTGAAGAATAGACCAACTGCCGTTCTGCCAAGCAAGTCGTAAAAGGCGACTGAATGGCTATGCGCGTCACTACGATCGTGACTACTAGGTGGTAGAGTTCTGCATCGGTTCGACCGGGTCTGGTACCACCGTCTTACTTATTTCTGCCGCAATAGCGTCAGTGCTAGTCACCATCGTGTTCCGGTTTGGAGGGTAAGGTAGCCGTTAATTTTATGCATGTGGCATTAGACCTCGCCACAAGATAGCAACGCACCATTAACACCTTTGGTGTCTATAGGCGATGGTTGACTCTTTCCATCGGGAGACCCATCTGATTGTTTGCTATCTTATGATATAAAAAAAAAAATCATTTATATATCTGCCAACTGGTTTTGCTTTTTACAACCTCTTCAGAGTAATTAAAAGTAAGAAAACATTACATAAATTATTAATTAAAAATACATCAACATTTTTTTATATATTAAGATAACAAACAAGCCAATGGCTATCGTGATAAATCGTGACGGGATGGTAATGCCACATGCTACCTTACCTTCCAAATTGGAACACGACAACAACAAGCATCGGCGCTATATTAAGCAGAACTCTACCACCTTGTAGCCACGATGATAATGACACGTATAGACCATATGCTATTATATATACATATATAATGGCATATGGTCTATTCTTCAAAGGAATATATTAATTATAGAAATTAATTATTATTCGGTTGAAGCACTTACGTATCAGCCAAGTGATGAATGCAGCCATGCCTTGAATGGTGTCTTCGTGATGGCACTTCGCTGTAACACCCGCCGCCAATTTGCGTGCGACACATGTACCCAGAGGTGACGCACTCCGCTGTATTGCAGTAGCATCTGACACCATCCATTTCACTCTCCAACTTAGAATCTGTAAAAAAATATAGTGGTTATTAGAAATACAAAAAAAGGTTGTTTGAAAATTAATAGTTGTCTTTCTTTATCATGTCATCTGCTTGTTTGTTATCTTATGATGCAGGTGAAATGGTAGTATGCATCACTGTATTTATCAACTTCTAGTAATCACGATAGTGCTGACTCGTTTTGTCAGGTCTTTAACGAACTGTCAGGCAGAAAGAAAGATGGTCTATTACTTTTAAAGGAATCCGAATCAACTGCTTCATCTGCAGCAATAGCGTCATTTCTTTCTCCTATCGTGTTCCGCTTTAGAAGGTAAGGTAGCCGGTAAACTAATGTATGTGATTGACATTTGATCCCCACTATACAGATAGCAACAAACTTTCAGAATCTACAGTCCTTTTCCATCAGAAAATCTATCTGTTTATTTGTGAACGTGACTTTCTTATATCACAGGATAGCAAAGGAGCAGATGACTCTCCTGATGAAAATAGAAAACCAACGCGTTATCAGTATGGCGGTATTGCCATATGAATCAGTAGCCGGCTATCTTACCCTCAGAAATCAGAAGTACTTTATTCAATAAAACTTTTTAAAAGTTATTTTGAAGAATCAACATTTTTTTAAAACTACTACCGGATCGGAAACGCGGCCACACACTGAGAAGATCCGGCGGAAGAAACTCAGCGGGCTTGTCTTTTTTCATATATATTTTTTTCACAATATCACAATATTACAAAAATTATATGTGAGATTGGTATGAGGAGCAATTAATTCCAAACTTTTTTGTCTTCTAAATAATCTGAAATTTTATAATACCCTTTTTACACAGTTTTGTTTTAACACATTTTTTAAATTTATTGACTGTTAGATCTCCTATAGTTTCTGGAAGATTATTGTAAAAGCGTATACATTGCCTCATAACAGAGTTACTTATTGTGGTGACGAGATGCATGTACAACAAAACTGTTTTTGTTCCTTGTATTTAGTGAGTGCACGTCACCATTTTTTTATCCTCTCTCTCTCCAAGCTGAAATACGCTTAAAATAACTTTCATGGCATTTAACAATCGAATGCAGGAAACAGTTATTGCAAAGGGAAAACATCAATAGATTGTAGTGAATCCAATCGTTGGTGTCAACGCCGTGGCGCCCTGACTCGTAAACTTTGATGGCATTCGACATACAACACCTTTTGCACCTCTCAACGCAATGTTTATAAACCTAGCCATTTAAGTTTGTATATTGCGTAATATTGACTGCCTTAATCGTATGAGCAGACATCATGCATCTACCAAGATTTGGCTCGATAAACTGAAATTTTAGTTGGTAGGTCCAAGAGAAGAGAAGTTCTCTGGTTAAAATTAAATTGGTGTCGAAATGTTTATTTGTTCAAAAATGTGTTTAGGTAGAGAAGCACAGGAATAGTGATTTAATACTTATATTAATTACGAAAGCAATTTTTCTAACTGCACGTTAAAATATTCTTCAAATATGTTTATTAAGAAGAGTCGTGTGTTACATGTTATTAAAAGTTCCGAGTCCTCTTTACAGAAGACAAACCCTCTGCCATTCTGCCAAGCAGTTCGTAAAAGATGAAAGCTTAGACATTCCGCCGTGTTGGTCCCGGCCTCCTTTGAAGAATAGGCCAACTGCCGTTCTACCAGGCAGGTCGTAAAAGGCGACCGATTGGCTATCGAGTCACTACTATCGTGGCTACTAGGTGGTAGAGTTCTGCATTGTCTCGCCCGGGTCTGGTACCACCGCCTTACCTATTCCTGCCGCAATAGCGTCAGTGCTTGTTGCTGTCGTGTTCCGGTTTGGAGGGTAAGGTAGCCGGTAAACTTATGTATGTGGTATTAGTCCTCGCCACAAGATAGCAACGCACCATTAACATCTTTGGTGTCTATAGGCGATGGTTGACTCTTTCCATCAGGAGAACCATCTGCTTGTTTGCTATCTTATGATATATAAAAAAAAATACGTGTCACTACCATCGTGACAAGGTAGTAGAGTTATGCAAGTCTCGCCCGAGTATATTTTTTTTGAAATGACAATAACTGATATCCTTAAGAGCTGTAACATCAACATCGGACCTTTGCAAAGGTTTGGGACGAGCGTAGTGCTGTCAGTTTAAATTTAAATTTGGATAATTAACACCCGCGCTAAGGGTGTCTTGTCTTGCGAGACCGGACCTCGGCTTAGTGCGTTGTTTTGACTAATTATTGGGGGACGGGGGAGTAGTGGCATTACGATCTGCGAAATAGGGGTCGTCGTCGCCGTTTAGATTGGCGGTAACGACGGTGTGGTCGTGTAGTGAGTGTGTTTTGAAAAGGGTTGCCAGTGATAGCCTCCGCTACGGGATCGTCGGGATCGAGCGGGTACAAAGGACAGACTTTATGCTAAAATGCATCTAGCAATAAGTCTGCCAGTTTTGAACTTATTTAAGTGTACAATAAAGTTTAAATAAATAAATATATGGTACCATCGCCTTGCCCCTTTCTCCTGCATTAGCGTCTGTGCTTGTCGCTGTCGTGTTGCATTTTGGAGACCGGTAAACTAATACATTTGGCATTTTTTCACTGTCACATGGATAGCAACGCACCAATAAGATCTGGAATCTATAGGGGATGAATGTTTCTTTCTGTCAGAAATCAGAAATAATACAATTGAAGGTTTGAAATAATACAACTGAAGGTTTGAAATAACACAACTGAAGGAACTGAAGAAATACAATGTTTAAATATTGATATTTTATAATTTGCTTTGTTTTCCATATAATGTTTATATGCATATTTTCTCTATAATTATGAGTTACATCATCACTCTTATTACAAATGAATCTTTAAACCCTGATATTTAACCAGTTTTCAAAGCCACCGGACGACAGAAACAAAAAGTTCCCCAGCGAGCCGTTGAACCAGCAAAAATGCCATACAGATGGGCCCTGGTAAGTCTCGTATATGAATAATGCACACGTCATACACAGAGAGTCCCTACATAAATATCTTATAAGCGGGCAGCCTCCGAGCGCATTCAATGTAAATGTTTCGACTCCAGACGATGAAACAAAACAAAATTAATTTCAGTGGGACGCCGGTTTATTTGCTCGCGGGCCACGGGCCAACCCGACCCCCCTTGATGTCTAGCGCATTCGGAATTCTTTCCCTTGACTAAATCAGCTTAATCATGTCTAATTTTCGTAATTTACATCGCTTTTGGATCCAAATTGACAGATCACCTCTTTAAATCCACTTTAGCTCATAGTATAATCTAAGAAGAGAGTATAAATGCGGAGAAATAGGACAAAACTGCAAGGATCGTTACATATAGCACTCGGTTCTCTGAGCCTGTTATGTGAGGGATATATCGTGAAGATATGTAAATATATAGAATGCAATCAAAACATTAAATCTCTTAAAACATTGACCACCCCCTCGGTCGAGTGGCTAGCGACCCTAATCACGAATCGATGGGATACGGATTTAATTCCTGACAGGGACAAAACATTCGAGTGATGAGCATAAATGTTCGCATTTCTGGGTTTGGGTGGTTATTATGTATTTTACAGTATTTATATATGAATTTTTATGTATTAGTATCGTAGACTAACACCCATAACATAATAAGCAAATGATTTGCTTATATTGAGGTTAAATCAATTTGTGTAATTTCTTCACTAATATAATGATAACAGTAAATATTCATTAATTTAGACCATTTTATAATGTAATCAAATCACCACGGTAAATAAATCGATTCTCGAACAATTGTAACGCTTTTGAAAATGAAATTACGTCTCATTGAACTTCTTGACATAGAAGTTCATTTGAATTAGACACCGCAACACACCAAGGGTAGTAATTCTAGAAAACTTAAAAGTAAGTACATAATCGTAAATTTAGATTGTTTGTTAATCAAAATCGAAAATTTACACTTTAAATCGGTTTTTGCTTGTCATTGAATTGGTATCGGAGTAAAATCTCTTTTTGCTAAAGATTTTGTGTTACTCAAATTGTTAATATGTAAATTCAGACATATTCAGAATAACATCGAAAAGGTTAGTCAATAGTTTTCGTTGAAAACGCTAATAAGTATTTTTAAATTGAAATCCCGTCTGAGTTAAGTTGCAATGAAGATTTTGGAAACCACAGGGGACCAAACTCGACTAATTTATTAAAGAATTAATGGACGTCTTAAAATATGTTTATAATGAGTGTAATCATTTTTTAAACAAATTATGAATAAATTAAGTATCCATACATGGTTGGGTTTGTGTTTATGACATGCAGGAAATTCAGAAGGGGCGATAAAACGAAGGAAAGATAAATGCGTCTAACATCGTAAGTATATATATCGTAAGTTATAAAATTATTCGACACATCTATACATATAATAAAATCGTAGGAAAGTCAAAACTGTACATTGAATATTTTTTTAAAAGAATACTTGGGGCGTGATCTACAATCGATATCAAAGCCAAAAATATAGTTTTTAGAATTTTTGTCTGTTTGTCTGTTTATCTGTTTGTCTGTATGTATGTCCGGGGTAAACTCAAAAAGTACTGCATGGATTTACTTCAAATTTTGCATGAATATTACTAACAGGTCGGGTCAACATATAGGCTACATATTATGACGCTATCACCTACGGGGAGGTGCTGTGCGGAGTAAACGAAGTCCGCGCGGATGAAGTCGCTGGCAACAGCTAGTTAATAATATTTGTTTTAGAACGTTTCCGATTATTAAACAGACGAATATTGAATGGAAATTCAAAGATAAATATCCTTTGACATTCCGTATCTGTACATTATAGATAGATATTTGCAAAATTGGGATATGGAATCAATAAGTAATACAACTTAAAAAAATATCTTCCAAAGTTCTCATTTATTTGTAGGTTTGTTTGAAGGCTTATTCCACATTAACTTTTTTATAAAAATATAGATAAAAAAAATACGAAGCTCTATTCTGGATAACAGTTTTATTCGAACGAATATAACGTCTACGAAATATTCTTTTCCTTTTTATTTCACTTTTTTATGTTAATCCAGTGCGCATTAAAAAAAATAGAGAATCTGCCTTTTTAGATGACAGTTTACGAAACACGACCTTACCGTCGTAACTACTGGGAGGTGGAGTTCTGCAACATCTCGCCCGGGTTTGCTACAACCACATTTCATAGTCTAGTTGAAATTCGGTGATTTTCACTGTTCGTTTATATGGTAAAGTATACCGGTAAACTTATGCATATTTGTGCTGCTGCTGCTCATTGCTCCTTTCAACTCGATCTCTGTGATTTCAACCTTTCACGCGGATGTCGACACACCATTAACATCTTTATTGTTCATACGCATTAGCTTTCTCTTTCCATCAGGGGATCCATCTGCTTATTTGCTATCCTATAACATAAATTGATAAATTTTTAAAGGACTTACAAAATATTTATACTTGTTTTTTTGAAATTAAATTATTTTAAAACCTGATTTGAAACTCAATATTACGGAAAGTTAGAGAAATAAACATATATAAATTTATATTTGGGGGTTTGAACCAGCAATTTATATTTAAAATATTATCTAAAGGTTTCAAAACCAGTCAGATACAAACAGTACTTACAACCAAAGAGATTTTACTGCAACTTTTTACTTCTAAAATACAAAAAAACCCCTTGAATCCTTCAATTTATCTTTCTTTTTTGTTCTTTCTACTTCAATCAAAAGTCTTACTTATATTTACACACGTTTCTTCTTTAATATTACTTCCTTCAATATTAAAGTTGATAATAGAATTCCCAAGTTGCATTAGTGGTCGTCATCTAATCTAGAAAGGAAATACTTTTTACGCCTTATCCACATTCACGTAAAAGCATTACAATTAGTGTTATCAAAGCCCTATGCTTTGATGGACGTCATTAAGTCGACTTTACAATCAATTTCAAATCAAAAACAACAACACAAACAGGCACCGAAAGATACAAAAAAACAAAAGAGAAAGGGTCTCAATGTTTCGGTATGGATAAATAGCCCTCCGGAGACGTGAGATAGAGAGGAAACTATATAAGAATAGGATAGAGCAACTAATGACTTCGAATGGATAAATATAAAAGATATAGGAGTTTGCTGAGAATATTTCACGTGGTCGTTTACGGCAATGCTTGAAATTGTTCTTTTTTCAATAATTAGGGCGGCGCCGGCGTTTCTTCACGGTACATTTAGTGAGAATGCGCTGCTTCACGGATGTCAACATTTGGGCTGCCGCGCATATATATGGGAGTTTTGAATGAATTTAAACTTCGACACGTGCCTCCTTAAACATTGCCTTGTTTTAAAAGAGATGTGCTATTTTTAAACTTCTATTTAGGTGCGCTTAAATGTTTTAACATTACATACCATGTGTTTTTTTTCATAAAAGAACAAGTAAGTACCTTTAAGTACATAGGAATTAAATTTACTGTAATTTAAATACAAATAAATATAATTTTAATAAATAATTTAAATAATTAATTTATTATTTATTATTTAAATATTTATATATTTATTATATTACTATTAAATTTACTGTAACCCCTGGTATTGCAGTTGTCCATGGGTGGCGGTGATCACTTACCATCAGGTGCACCACCTGCTCGTTTGTCCCCTCTGCTATAAAAAAACTTGAGAGGTGTCAAGGGACACCCGGATGGAACGAAGTTCCTTTCGATTAATTAGTGAAGGAATTGTAATAAAATTTTAAATTGTAATGGCTTGCTTTCTATAAGAGAGAGAGAGAGAGAGAGAGAGAGAGAGAGAGAGAAACATGCGCACGCCGCACAGCTTACAATAGTTTACTATAGCAAAAAGTGTCGTGACAACTTTTCGTAAGAATTTTTTTCAGCAACAATACAAGTACAATAAAAAGAATTTATGAGATGGCGCTACATCAAGTTGCCAGTTTGGCAGTTATAAAAATCCTTTGTTTTGTAAAATTGAATTTTTACAAAAAACACAAAAAATAAATATACTTTAAAAGCATAACCTTATTTAACTAAAAATGTAATCCAAATCATTAGAGCCGTTTGGGAGATGCGAGAAATTAATTTATGTATTAGAGTATAAAGATTTATTTATATTAATACAATATATAATTTAAATTTAAAAAATCTGAAGGAATACTTTTCCCCAAACGTGTTTATTATACGCAAAAACCGATATTAAGCCATAAAGTGCATTCAGAATTGAAATGTTCGCGTCGGACCCAAAAGCCTGTACCGGGAAAGATCACAAGGAAAAGATAAATGGCACCGCTTGTAATAACTTCTGTTTAGAGGTAGACTTGTTTTATATGAAAATCTTAACTGACGAAACTGAGTAAATTTACAACTATTGTGTAATATCTTGCGCTCTTCGAGTATTAATTTTCTGAACGTTTCTACGCAAACTGATGCGATGTAGAGACTTAGGATGAAATAGGTTTGAAATATTCGCATTGGGTCCGAAGCCTCACAAGGAATATAATAAATGTATGTATCAGTTCGTTTGTAATTTTTATATAACATTCTGGAGCTGCTTCTTTAACACGATTACGTAAAACTCCACTAAAGGTACAAAACCCTTAGTCTTAGTTAATTTATCACTACAATAATGTCGCTTGCATACTACTGATTTTAATTATTTATACATTAAAAAACATGCAATGTTATAACTTACAGTTACACAAATTGTCATTTGTAATATTATTACTGTTACTAAAATTGCCATTTGTAATTTATGCTTTGCAATTCTTTAATAATAATGTTAGCTTTTGATAAGTTTTTAATAATATTTTTAACCAAGCAAAGTGGGGCTTATAAATTTTGCGTTTTTGTAGTTACTCGTTGGTGCTTTGCTTAACGACCGACCGACGAAGATAAGTTTCGAAAATATAATTTTTATAATGGTTCCAAAACTTTAAAAGCTTTAACTGCCAATTAACGTATTTTATTATTAACGTCAGTTTTTATTTGAAAAGAGTAAGTTTTCTTTAAATTTGACCATTCATTGTCTGAACTCCGAAGCCAACGGAGTATGGACAATAAACAATCGGAAAAGGGAGCTATAAGAAATCTACCGCTAGGTAAAAAATCGAAATAAAATATCAATTAAAATGTCTTAGATAAAATTTAGGCTATTTTTTTAAATAGCCTAAATATTTATCGTTTTCAAGTTATAGGCCAAAACGTAATTTTCATTCTGAAGACTAAATCCCGAAGCAATCTACTACTTAGTTAATAAAAAAGGCATGTCTACCTCAGTACCCGCAAGTCCTGGTAATTTTCTATGTCTCTTCAATTTCATTAAATAAGAACGCAATAGGACTTACAAGAACATTTCCTACGAGTATTCCACTCGACGCAGATTGGAAATTCAATTAAGATCTAGTCCGCGATAGCTTAAAATGTACTTTGCCCAAGCTCACCTAAATATAAACACGGATATAATATGTTGCTTATTTACGATAAATGCTTTTAAAACAACTTTCTGGGCAAATAAATTATTTTATTAGTCGCCATGTTTACAGCTGGATTAACACTATGACACCGTATACCGTATAGGTACATTGAGTGTATACACCGAGTGTATGCAAGCAGCAAGTGTATTTAATTTATTGCTGTGCCCGCGACCACAGTATACTGGAATAACAGTAGTCAATCTACATACATGAGATATTCGAGCAACGCAAACAGAGACACCTCTCACGGACGCGATATCTCGGAATAGTTTGGGACAGTTTGTTCCGCACCAGTCGGAGATATCGCGTCCGTAAGACGTGTCTATGTGTGCTATACTCGAATATTACTTGTATGTAACATTGACTTCTGGTAGTCTCTAAGTATTCTGTGCCGCGACTTCGTACGCGTAGAATTTTTCGCATAGTTCCCATTCCCGCGAGATTCCTGCGAGATTCCGGAAAACGATCCTATGTGCTTTCTCGCGTCTTTGTACCAAATTTCATCCAAATCGATTCAGTGGTTTAGGCGTGAAGAAGAGACAGACTGACAGACAGAGTTACTTTCGCATATACATATATTAGTATGGATATGGATAATTTTCTCTTTTAAGTGATTTCTTCATAATATATGTAAAACTAATCTTTAAAAACTTGCAATCAAACAGAAATATAGAGTCTGTGTTGATCCGGCTCCTATTTTAAGTATAGATCAACTGCCTCACTGCTAGGCTTATCGTAACGGCTAGTAAATGTTATTAACGCCGTGACTACTAACAACTAACTAGGTAGAGTTTTGAACGTCCTGCCCGGGTTTTCTACCAATAAAGCCAACATCTGGATGGATCAACATGAATAAAAATGTTTTTTTATATTATAAGATAGCAAACAAGCAGTTGGGTCTCCTGATGGAAAGAGTCAACCGTCGCCTATAGACCCCAAAGGTGTTAATGGCGCGTTGCTCTCTTGTGGCGAGGGCTAATGCCACATGCATAAGTTTACCGGCTACCTTACCCTCCAAACCGGAACAGGATAGTGACAAGCACTGACGCTATTGCGGCAAGAAAAGGTAAGGCAGTGATACCAGACGAGGGCGAGAATATGCAGAACTCTACCACCTAGCGTAACAATCGTCATAGTAACAACATCATCGATAAAACGTCATTGTAATACCACCTGTCAAAACGTCATTGTAATGCAAAACATAAACATGTAATAAAATGTATAAAAAGCCGCACCTCGCTTCGAAAAGGGTCATTCGTTGTGTTCTTTTCTTTGTGGTAACTATGCCCGATTAGGTATATTACGAAATTAATGTAAATAAGATATAAGTGATTCCTACATTGTAAAACTGATTATGAATATAATTACGAATATAAGTGACTTCAGTTGTTTAATTTTAAAAAAATTTGCACAATTTTTAAGAATTATCACACGTGTTATACTAGTAAAACACTTTTGTTAAAAGTTTGCAGAATTCCGCAACGCCTCAACTAGATTTGGTACCACCGGTTAGCCTATTCCTACCGCTATACTTTTGGTGCTTGTGGGATCTAAGATAGTCACGGATCGAACAGACGGAGTCACAGAATTATGGTCCAATTTCGGGCAGAGGGCGATCGCTAGTACAAGTAGTGATGTAATCTACTAGCCTTTAATATCGGTTTACATCAAAACCGAAAACCTATTAGTTACAAGCAAGGTCACATAATATCCTATTTCTCTAAAGCCAGTTATGCTGATTCTAATCAAATAGACAAACCGGATTTGGCGCGAGCCGCGTAAGCTGTTAGCGTGATAAAATATTCAAGTTTTCTGACAGCGTGAGAACATGAATAGAAAGTCGATGTCGCATTTGTAATAACCTGATCAATAAATTGTCCTCTTCTATCGAATATTTTGATTAAATTCTACAAGTCTACTAAGTACATGCAGATATGGTCGATATGCAAATATTATGAAGAGAGAGTCTTGATTGTTTGTTAGTTGGTAATCGATAAACTCGAAAACTACTGGGCTTTTCTTTAAAATTTAAATAAAATAATTATACACAAATATGTACAAAGGTGGATTATAATTAAAATCAATGTATGCAAGCGACATTTTCGAATGGGAAAATTGACTAAGACTTAGGGTTTTGTACCTTTAGTGGAGTATTACGTAATCGTGTTAAAGAGGCAGCTCCAGAATGTTATAGCGAGGATATTAGTATATTAGTGCTTTAGTATATGGGGTGACAAAAAACTGTCTTGATTAATATTTAAATTTTTGATTAAATAAATCATTAACATAATAATATATTATATAATATTTCAAAATACAAAATTAAACAATAATTATCACTTTCGAACTCAGGATCTAATTCGAATTGATTTCAGGTATCTATGCCAAAGTCCGTACAATAATTAAAAGGCTATTACAGTTTAGCTTACTAGCTGTTGCTCGAGACTTCATTTGCGTGTCCCAAAAGACACTGCTTGATCAGTCGGGTAAAAATAGCCTATGTTAGCCGGAATAATACTGCTTTCTTAAACTTGCTAAAAAAGTTAAAATTGACTTTGAGTTTATCTGTCATAACTTATAAATAACTAGCTGACCCGGCAAACGTTGTTTTGCCATTCATATTAGGAATCTATAGCGGACAAACAAAGTGACACGTAATTTTTATAAGTCTACGGGATTGTCCTTCCACGCAGCCAAAATAGCATTCCGCGCAATTTTCTTAATATTTTCTTTTATAAGAACCTTCTTACAATTACAAACACAATAAAAAAAAAATACCGAAATTGGTCCAGCCATTCAGGCGTGATGTCGTGACCAAGAAACATAGGGATTGATTTTTATATATCGACGCATCCCAAGAACAAAATCGTATGGAGAGATCAGACAAAATTGGTTGTATAATAAAAACAATCTCAAAAGTCGCATTAAACACGTATAAAGCTACAAGACAATATATTTTTTATATTTATTGGTCTTTTGTTTTTGGAAATACTCAAGTGAACATCATCTTATCTACAATGTACTCCCACAAACAAACATATTGTAATTTGGTGGTTATGCAGATACGATTTTGTTCTTGGGACGTGTCGATATATAAGATTAGCTGCAATCTGCAACCCGCTGCATTATATAAGTTTTTCGTGAATCCTATCTGCTATTCCAGGTCATCACCTCTGTGTGTGCCAAATTTCATCCAAATCTTTTAAGCCGTTTTTGCGTGATCGAGTAACTAACATCCATATATCCAAACATCCAAATTTTCGCATAATCCCTACTAGTATCATAAATGCGAATGTAACTCTGTCCGTCTCTTCTTCACGCCTAAACCACTGAACTGCTTCGGATAAAATTTGGTACAAAAATAGTTTAAGACTCGAGAAAGTACAAATGATAGTTTTTATCCTGGAACTCCACGGGAACGGGAACTATGCGGGTAATACCACGGGGCTATTATTTAAAAAAAATTCCACCCGGACGAAGTCGTGGGCACAGCAAGTTTATAATATTAACATAGATTTTACGAACTTCTAAACAATCAAATATTTCCATTTTATAATATTACTAGCTGTTGCCTGCGACTGCGTCCGCGCGGACTTCGTTTACTCCGCACAGCTCCTCCCCCGTAGGTGATAGCGTGATAATATGTAGCCTATATGCTGACCCGACCTGTTAGTTAATATTCATGCAAAATTTGAAGTAAATCCATGCAGTACTTTTTGAGTTTACCCCGGACATACATACAGACAAACAGACAAAAATTCTAAAAACTATATTTCTGGCTTCGATATCGATTGTAGATCACGCCCCAAGTATTCTTTTAAAAAAATATTCAATGTACAGTTTTGACTTTCCTACGATTTTATTATATGTATATAGATATAGACTAGCCGTTTCCCGTGGTATAACTAACGAATATCCCGATCCCGAGGCAAAATTGGGATAAAATGTAGCCCTAATATTCAGGAATAATGTAGCTACTGGGGCAATAATTTTCAAAATCGGTTCAATAGTTCCAGAGATTACCCCTTACAAATTAATTAACGAATTTTACCCCTTAATTACATTAGTATTGATAAATGTAGTTGTGTTACGAGATTTATAGAAGATTTGCAGACGGTGTGTCCTACAGTTTAAGCTAAAATTGATAACAAAAAGGATCTTTTAAAGTGCATATAGTAATTTATTACCACTTAGGCATCTGTAAAGGAATGCAAACCCTGTAGGTCGAGTAGCGTTTCTCCTATCACGCTATGTAATCTTGTAGAACTTAATGCAGCACCTTGACAAATCCCCGGCACTATCTGAGATGACCCCGTTACATCTTCGCGTTAGGCTTCATACTTATATGTAAGTAAATAAATAAATAATATTCACGGGACAAACACTTACTGATCAAACCCCAAAGTAAGCAAATTATTTGCTTGTGTTATGGGTGTTAGTCAACAATACTAATACATAGAAATACATATACAAATACAAGAATATATGTAATAAATACCCAAACCCGGAAATACAATCATTGACGCTCATCACACAAATGCTTGTCCTCGTCGGGGATCGAACCCGAGCTCTGTCTATCGCGTAGTCAGGGTCGCTAACCACTCGACCAACGGGGCGGTCAAAGTAGCTTGCAAAATGTATGATTTTTTTGTAAATTGCCTTTTTTTACATTTTCAATTTTTTTTAAAAATAATATTGTAATATTTATCCTCGGGTTTATCCGAACCCAATTTAAAAAAATGCACTATCTGACTTTTTCCCAGGCAGTTCGTAAAAGGTTTGCTAAAATGTACCAACCACTATCAACGTGATTTCGATCATTCCGGGGTAAAAAAACGGATTTTCAAAAGTTACAGCTTTTCAAATATTAATATTTTTTTGTTTAAAGCAAACTTAATATTTTTAAAGTAACTCCCAATAAGTTACTTTATTGTGTAATACGAATTTTATATTATTATATAAGTATTATATAATAAAAAAATTTTATATAATACTAATATACTGAATGATATAAAAATCTAGCTATACAGCGTCAAATACCGTAAATTGGATCAAAATTGGTCGATTTATTTGGGGTCTATTAATAATGAAAATTTTTGTAAAAAAAAATGGTTTTCTGATATCACTTTAACATTTTTCAGCCTATAGATTATGTAGCTAAGAAAACATTTTAGAGCTCAAATATTGCATTAAATGTCATTCGTAAAGTCAAAATCGATCATCGTTTCCAAAATATAGAGCTTTTCAAAAAGAAAATTAAATGACAGATTTATAACAAAAAATATTTAGAGCGGCTTGCATCAAAATGCTTAAATGCATTTAGTCCCTTAAACATGTTAAGCAAATGTCAAAACGCCTTAGGGCGGCTTGCACCAAAATGCTTAAATCATTTTAAGTCACTAAATACGTTTAAAGTGACAGGATGGTAACATTATTAACATCTTTGGTGTCTATAGACGATGGTTCTGGCTTTCAATCGGGAGAGCCATGTACATGTTTTCTATTTTATTTATAATATAAAAAGAAATAGATGTAGTTTTAGAGTTTATCTGTTACAAGCAGACGGGTTCGTGTTCGTAGTGTTTTTCAAATATTAGTGAAGAAAACGCATTGATAAAAGTTTTAGTATTGATTAAAGTGTAGTGACTACGCTAGTCTCAAATGGTTAGTTGAGCAAATAGTGTGATATTTTAACACCCACGATATTATTCATCATCAGCAAGGCGTTTAGGTTATTTATGACACCAAATAATGTTATTTTCTATTACTTAATAAACTATGATTTAATATGCACATATAATTTACGCTCAAAGAGAGGATATTCTCGAATCATATTTTAAAAACAAACTTTATACTTCAGTAACATATTTTATATATTATTAAATCACGAGAACCAATAAATCTGTTTGTTTAGTATTCTATAGTCCATACTAATATTATAAATTTGAAAGTAAAGCCTGTCTGTTACGTTTTTACGGCTAAACCACCGAACTGATTTTAATGAAATTTGGAATAGAGACAGTTAAAAATTCGGGGTCAAATACAGAGCTACTTTTTTCAAAAATCAATGTCTGATGGTCTGAAATAGGAGACGAAAGTTTGTATGAAAAAATATATTAACGACTAGCTGTTGCCAGCGACTTCGTCCGCGCGGAGTTAGCGCGTATACTCCGCACTGCCCCTACCCCGTAGGTGATAGCGTGATAAAATGTAGCCTATATGTTGACCCGACCTATTAGTAATATTCATACAAAATTTGAAGTAAATCCATGGAGTACTTTTTGAGTTTACCCCGGACATTCATACAGACAAACAGACAAAAATTCAAAAAACTATATTTTTGGCTTCGATAACGATTGTAGATCACGCCCCAAGTATTCTTTTAAAAAAATATTCAATGTACAGTTTTGACTTTCCTACGATTTTATCATATGTACAGATATTTTAATTCGCATGCGGGCGAAGCTGCTGCAATCAGCTGGTATAGAAATAAACGCGTTTTTAAAAACAAAATGGCACGTAATCTAGCTGTATTTGTTCGAAGACGCATTCATAAACAACTACATATATAACTGTACTATGACCAATTTGTTTTAACATTAAAACGGGATATTGTATTGATGTAAACATTGGAATTTTGAGCAATAGCAATAAAAGTCGAATTAAGAATAATACAAGGTTAAGTTACCTACATAATAAAATGATCAAAAATTTTATTTATTTTTTATTTTCCAATTACTAATTGAATTTTTGGTGAGACTAATTAAAACTGAACGAATCGAAACTAAAACAATAAAGAGGAAAGATTTAATTTTTAGTTTTTTTCTATGTTACGATTTAGCTCAAAAACTACTCGACCGATTTTAAAAATTATTTCATTTTTAGCAAGCTACTTTATCCAAGATTGACATAATCATGGTTTTATCTGGATAAGCACAGGGAAATAATGATTTTTGGTCATGCGAAAAAGAAGAATGCATTTTTCGGAAAATGCATTTCGCCACGGCACATAAATGCAACGCATAATTACCATCATTGGTGTCTATAGCCATTGTTATCTTTCTCCATGGGGATATCTATCTGCTTGTTCGCCATACCAAGTAAAAATCTAACTCCTTTAATAAAAGCCTTCTCAGAGAACTCGGACTAGGTAAATACCCATGTAACTAAATAAACTAAACATTGTGATGTAACATCAGCGCGATTAACGCAGTAACATCGCTTTCGCATCAATGTTATGAAAATGAGCTGTCAGTCTTCCTTTCTAGCAACAAGCCTTTTGCGCCTTTAAAATTACTTTACTAAGACCCTAAATGGCACGCACACGTTGATGCTTATGCACGATTATCACTAATTCCATTCACGTACCGCCGTCTTGAGGTTATCGAAACGCTTTCACGCCATACGAATAACATTTGAATAATGAAACGTTCGTCGAACTTCTAAAACTGCAATAGGAAGCGAACCCCTAAATTGTAAGCCACCTGTTATCGCCTCGTTAAACTACAATGGACAATAGATCGAGTGGTTAGGTGGTTGTATGAAGTGTTGTCGATGTTTCATATCTCTTATTGATATTTTACGTGATATAAATATTCATTTTATTTGTGGCTTATTTGTTAAAATAAAAATATTCAAACAAAAAGTACCAAATCGAAAGGTTTTATTGGAACGAGGGCTATTATTAACTCGGGTATATGTGTTAGTCAGGACTCGTTTTAAAAAATAGACCATATGCCGTTCTGCCAGGCTGATCGTAAAATTGCTTAATCATGTCAATACCATAGTGATCACTGGGCGGTAGCGTTCTGTAACATCTCGGCCCAGTTTAGTATCACCGCTTTAACACCATTAAACATCATCATCTCAGCAAAACTACGGAAGATAATATATCTCTAAAAATATTGACTATATTATTTTATTACAAAATACAACTTTCATTTAACATTAACATGACAAACATTATTAACCTATGGTGTGTATAAAATAACAAATATATATTTCGTAAATTTTTGTTATTTTATACATATACCATAGGTTAATAACAAAAATATATTTCGTATCAAATTAACAGCAGGTAGAACATAATAGGGACATATTGTTGTACAATGTACATATATAAATGTTTTTTCCATGTAGATAGATAGTTCATCATACGTATTGTCCTCTTTTAAATCTGAATAATTGTCACAAATACTTTTATCAAAATTGGTTCAGCGGTTTTACTGTGAAAGCGTAACAGACAGACAGACAGACTTTCGCATTTGTAATATATTAGATATATTTCTTCAAAATATTTATAATATTTAAAAAGCGGTTATTTAACTGGCGATGACTCTACCACGGGTCAAATAAACTGTTTAAGTCAGAAATATTAAGGGAAGAAACCTTATGTTTTAGAAAATCTATACAATATTTTAATTGTTGTACATGAAAATTACCCGATTGAAAAAAATAAGGAGACTAATAAAATTACTAAATATCGATATATGTTTTGAGAATTAATGGTCAACTCACTACTTGCTACCTAACCATTGTACCCTTTTTATAGCGGCTTACCTGATATTCAAGTTTCAAAAGATGATAGCAGCGATTGTTCAAGTGTATAAGTGTCATCCACACAATGCCTTTTATTAAGGCTGTATACGGCTCTAAGTCAAAGCCATTGACATCAAATAAAAATTAACGCGTGCTACTGACTTTCTATAAAGCAATTTTAAACATGCTTTTTTAGATTTACCGTTCAAATAAGTCGTGTCAATATTGGGAGAGCGCGACCGTCGCGTATGTAAAGGTAAACTGTAAACATTGCCAACGCAGGTGGGAAATATTTCGTGTTTAATAAGTATGAATTATCGCCCTTTAAAGTTAGGAAAGGCCGTCGACTTTAGAGTACAAATATGGGATAGAGCGCATTTCGAAACACGGACTAAATTATTATCAATACTAGCTGTTGCCAGCGACTTCGTCCGCGCGGTTTTCGTTTACTTCGCACTGCTCCTCCCCCGTAGGTGATAATATGTAGCCTATATGTTGACCCGACCTGTTAGTAATATTCATGCAAAATTTGAAGTAAATCCATGCAGTACTTTTTGAGTTTACCCCGGACATACATTGACTTTCCTACGATTTTATTATATATACAAGCTGACTGAGTTTACCCCGGACATACAAACAGACCAAAATTCTAAAAACTATATTTTTGGCTTCGATATCGATTGTAGATCACGCCCCAAGTATTCTTTTAAAAAAATATTCAATGTACAGTTTTGACTTTCCTACGATTTTATTATATGTATAGATAATATTTCAAAGTCACTTTTCTATACCGTTATTACAAAGACGTTAGATTTGTTTTATTTTTATTTTATAAGATAGCAAACAAGCAGATAACTAACTCCTGATGGGAAGAGACATCTATCGCCAATAGACACCAAAGATGTTAATGGTGCGTTGCTACTTGCAATTCGCGTGGCGGAATGGTAATGCCTCGTGCATAAGTTGATAACCGGAACACGACAGCGACAAACACTAGCGCTATTGCGACAGGAATAGGTAAGGCGATGGTACTAAAACCCAGATGCGACATTGCAGAATTTTCCCACCTTGTATGTCACTATGGTAGGGACACCTATAGCCAATCGTTCGCCTTTTTACAAATTGCCTGGCAGAATGGCAGGATGATCTATACTTTAAAGGAGGCCCGGACCAACATGCGAGAGTAGTCATATTAAACACTTAGGCTGCTTTGTAACGTATTCAATACAAATTAAACAAATTTATCGAACCTCGAAGATAGCAAATTATTTGCTTGTTATATGGGCATTAGTCAACGATATTAAGCATAGAAATACATATATAAATATTCAAATGGAATCCAAATATTTGCTCATCACACAAATGTTTGTCTCGGGAATCAAACCTGAGCCCTATTAATTCCATAGTCAAGGTCACTTAAACATTCGACCAAGCAACGGTGCGGTCATATTTCATAAGCGCGCTCCATGGTAAAAATACTCTTATCCATTGACTTTTTTAATTTTCAACGCGTGTAAAGATTCGTGTACAAGAAGCTTAATCGATATTTCAACACTGACCGCATTCCACCGTTATCCGTTGCTTTCAATCTGTTTAATTAGATCAAAAAACTTTCATACTGAACCGGGCCACGGTACTAGCGACTCATTGTTCGTTGTTCTTCAAGACGGTTTGCATTTTATAACCGACTTACAAAAGATGTTATTTTGTTTGACTTTTTACGATAGTTTTAACCAAAGGATATCATTTACTCAACAAACAAAACCCTATTATTGATTGTCTACTGACCGTTCGTCTGTCACAGGATATATCTTCTGAACCGTAACAGGTAGCGCTTAAAGTTTTCTCGGGATTTTTAATTACTACGAGTATAACCCCTATCTTCTAACGAAAAATAATAAAAATAACATTAATGATAAACATTTTATATCATTTATAGATATCATAGCAAACAAGTAGAGAGCCACCTAAGGCTCAACTCACATTGGCGCAGAGACGAAGCGTCATATTTTTCCCGCCTAAAGCATATTCATCTCTATTATTCTATTATTTAAGTACAAATTTGTGCTACGTAAATATGGAAGCGCGCTTCGACGCGCGTATTCGCGCTTCGATGCTCGGCTGGAGTCGGTACTTAAAAAATAAAACAATACAGATGAATATGCTTTGGCGGAAAAATATGACGCTTCGACTCTGCGCCAATGTGAGTTGAGCCTAAGAGGCAACAACCCCTTATAGACACCATATATATTAATGCTGCATTGTTATCCGTGTGGCGGGATGGCATTACTTACCCACCAAACACGACAGTGACAAGCGTTAACGCTATTGCGACAGAAATAGATTAGGCGGTGGTACCAAAAAACCAGGCTGATACGTTCAAGAACTTTACCACTAAACTAGAAAAGTGAAAAATTTATTTAAACCAAACTGCCTGACTCGGGGTTTGAACCCAAGACTTCGTGCGTATTTACCATAGTCTGTACTTCTAGACAATGATCTGTAGGAGATTCAAAACAAGATAAATAAGTACGACTATAAAATTTTATCAAATAACTTTCCATTTGATATAGCATAGTTTCGACATTCTTGCAATACTTAAAGATATCTTAAAGTCCCGTTACGTACGAATCTATTCGTAAAATTTTATATTGAAGCTGATTGGCTAGCATTTTTCTTACTAACAGTCACAGGGTTGCTACGTTAATGAAATCGTTTGAACTTTTACTTTAATTTCGTTATTTAATAGCAAGAGATTATATTTACTAGTTGACCTGGCAAACCTTGTTTTGTCATACAAATTACTTGTATTGAATATATTGAATATTTTGGTGGGGCACTTGGGGAGAGGAGGGGCGGTGGGTTAATTGAGATAAAATCTATCCTATCTCTTAAGTTGGACCAAACCTGTTTAGTAGTTTCGGAGTCCATCGCGGACAAACAACGTGGCACGTAATAAATATTATATATATACATATATACATATATATATATATATATATATATATATATATATATATATATATATATATATATATATAAACTTTAAAAAATAGCATATCATGTTGGTATTTTAGTTATATTATTCGCTGTAGACCGTGATGTTCTGGTGTCGATGCTTGGGTCAGAAATAACATGGTTGGAATTTTTTATGTCTAGAAAAATCTCAGTAGTTTCTGAGAATAGCGAAAACCTAACAAGACAAAAAAGGAAAGTGTCAAGTGATAAGTGTTGATGTCGGCAAAAAAGTTCAACTAATAGTTGTAATATGACGTGCACGGCTTGTTTGACACATCTTTTATCTTTTCTCTATATCTCCAAGTCTTTATTTATTATATAATTACACAATGCTACAGCAAAGCTGCTGTAGTGAGCTTTACAAAAAATGGTGACGCAATCCGTAAGCTTTCTAAATACGTCATCTACCTTCTTTTCCTGTTTTTATGTTTGCCTCTTTCTAATATTTAACCGTAGTATACTAATGCACAACTGTAGTAAACTTTTTTATCAGAAACTTAATTCTAATAGTTTAAACGCACTAAAACTGCAAATATCGACTAGTAATATCCTGTATATCTGGAACCCTCAATCTCATCTTCAACAAATTTATATAGGACCAAATAGAAAGTATCACTCCCCCCTTCCAAAAATATTTTTCCAAAACGGTTAACCGAATTGAGAACTAGTTTTTAGAAAGCTATAACAGAGCTATATCACTTACAGATTAATAAATATATAACAGAGCTATATCGCTCATAGCTTAAAAACAGAGGTATTAAGCTACAATCGAAAGCTTCGTATAAAAAGCAAAATATACGTTACTGAAGCGCATAATTTTAAGTTTTAATACCGTAATTGTTTAGTGCCAACCCTACAGTCTACATGTAGTAAAGAAAAGTGGTTGTCCGGAATGCGGCCGTACATCGTCTACGGAATTCACTCGCTACGAACAGTTACCGATCACCTGACACTCGGTGTTAATTACCGACGTAATTAGTTAGAATCTAAAACTTGTCGGACGTAAAGTTTTCGTCAGGTGCTGAAGTTTTGGTTAAGTTTAATTCCAGATGTATCTAATATAGGAAACTTAAATAAACTAGTGGTTAACGTGACGATACGTCCCGTTTTAAATGGGACTGTCACGGTTTCAACTACACTGTCCCGGTATCCCCTACTATATCGCAGAGACGTAAAAATGTCCCGTTTTTCCGAAAAATACACAGTCACGGCATAAAAAGTTATAACTTATTTACGAATTTGTCGAGAATTTCATCGTGCTTGACGAAGATACGCTCAGATAAAAGCCTCACACAAAATCGTACTAAAATGTGTAATCTATACTTATATTCGCCTCTGTGTTCTAGTGGTCCAGTGTTGGCGTTGACCACACGAAGTCCCAGGTTCGATTCCCGGGTCGGGCACATTAAAAAAAAGTGTTTTTTCAGTTTTCTGAGAAACACAAAGTTGCCCGGGATTGGAAAGTGCCCGGTTGGCGATAGGCTTGCCCCTATCATATTTGTGGGACCCAGTATCTTCGGCTAATCGTGGGTGCACTTATTGTACCTCTGCCTACCCCTTCGGGAATATGGGCGTGAAGATACTTTCTATACTTATACATATAATAAAATCGTAGGTAAGTCAATGTACGTCCGGGGTAAACTCAAAAAGTACTGCATGGATTTATTTCAAATTTTGCATGAATATTACTAACAGGTCGGGTCAACATATAGGCTACATATTATCACGCTATCTCCTACGGGGAAGGAGCCGTGTGGAGTAAATAAAGTCCACGCGAACGAAGTCGCGGGCAACAGCTAGTTTTAAATATGAATACCAATCATTTACAAATGTTCAAAATACTTTGGTAGATCTAAAGTAACATTCGGTTCGCCTTATGGAAGTAGATTCGTCCTACAAATACAATTACCATTATTTATTTCTTATGTAGTTCACATCCACCTAATGTCCCATATTAGGATATAATCAATACACGGTCAATTTACTAATAGTTGACCCGCAGGGTTATCACGTGTCTCGCAATGCATAATTATTGTAAAAAGTTGAAATAAATTAAAGCTATTATCCGCGAACTGAGTGCTAAGTGTGAGTTTTTCTTTTCGCATTCGATCATGAGCGCGTTTCGTGTTTACTAGGAATTTGTATGTGATTTGTACAGCGCCACCTAGTGGTAAACTGGTTTCTCACGTTTACCACTAGGTGGCGCTGTACAAATCACATACAAATACCTAGTAAACTCCAAACGCGCTCACGATCGAATGCGAAAAGAAAAACTCACACTTAGCACTCAGTTATCCTCCGCGATGGTATCGAAAAGAAAGACATCAGTTTAATAAATGGATAAGACTCTGAATGGATATTACTACACTCGTGTAGAGTGAGGTAGTGTTCGTTTTTCACCAATATGTTAATGGTGCGATACATGCATAAGTTTACCGGCTACCCTACCCACCAAACCGGAATACGACAGTGACTAGCAAAAACCTACTACTGATTTCAATTTTCGAGGATACCTCCGAAAAACCTCAATAATATTTTTTGAAGTTTTCGGAGATACCCTCGGAAATTCGACCCTAAGGTCGATTCTGAGACTTAACTAATAATTAATAAATATCGCTGGACAAATTTCACGAATTGATTTAACTCCAAAGAAAGCTAATTGGATGCTTTTAAACAATGCTAGCATATTATATGTACATAAAAATACATATGTACACACATATTTACTCAATTATATGTAATAATAACATCCAAACTCTAAAACACAATCATCTAGCTCATAATAAAAAATGATTGTCCCCGTCGGGACAAATATTTGTTGAACCAAAAGTCCAACGGTTGCGTTGTCAGCGTCACTAACCACTCGACCCACGGGGTGATCAACATGGCGGCTAATCACTGCTACGCCATGAGGCAGAAATTTTAACAAGATATATTAAGTATCAACCTAATAAAACTTCTTCCCGTGTTAGTTACGGACTCCTTTGAAGAATAGGCCAACTGCTGTTTTGCCACGCCGGTCGTAAAAGGCGACCGATTGACTCTGCGAGTCACTATCACCGTGGCTACTAGGTGGTAGAGTTATGCATTGTCTCTCCCGGATCTGATACCACCGCCTTACCTATTCATGCCGCAATAGCGTCAGTACTTGTCACTGTCGTGTTCCGGTTTGGAGGGGAAGGTAGCCGGTAAACTTACGCATGTGGCATTAGATCTCGCTACAAGATAGCAACACACCATTAACATCTTTGATGTCTATAGGCGATGGTTGACTTTTTCCATCACGAGACCCATCTGCTTGTTTGCTATTTTATAATATAAAAAAAACATGTTTTTTGACTAAATGGCTGTAGGGCGGTATCTGCTAGTCTAGCAATAAATCGACAACCAATTATCAATCACTTTACACTTGGTGTTAATTTCCAACAACATAATTAAATTAGTTCAGCCCTTTAAAAACACTGGACATAAAGTTTTCGTCAATTGCCGAACGAGCTTTTGACAACTAAGTTTATTCCGAAACGCCATTTCAGTAATTTACAAAACTAAAACAAGATATTTTAAGAATTAAACAAGATTTTAGTAGTTGACAGTTGATATGTGAGATCGTGAAATAAAAACTAATGTGTTTTAGCAATCGAGCAGATGGAATCTTATTATAAGAAATAAGTATCGCTTTTAGATACTAAAGATAATAATAAAAACTAGCGATCGCGTGTGGCCGTCGACCATACACTAAACAATAAAATCTCTTAAGTTTCACAACTGGCTTTAGCCATAAAGAAAACAGTAGGTATACATGTGTGTATATTATCATGTATGTCGCATGTATGTAGTGCCTGTAATGTTTACATTTACTATGTATTTCTTATGCGTTTTATATAAAAACTAGCTGACCCGGCACACATTGTTTTGCCATATAAATTAATGAATTAAAAAATAAGTGTCGATGGTAGAAAGGTGAAAATTTAGGGTTATATGTATTTTTAATGTCACATTATAAAAAACTAATATAAAAAAATGACCAAAAAATAAAAATAAATGTTAAGAGGTGGACAACCCTCATTCTCAGACCTACTGAATATGCATATAAAATTAAATAAAATTCGGTCAAGCCGTTTCAGAGGAGTATGGTAATTAACATTGTGACACGAGAATTTTATATATAAGACCATTTGACTCGGCAAACGTAGTTTTGCCATATAAATCATTGAATTAACGTTGGTGATTTTTAATGCCACATTATAAAAAAATTGTTCAAAAACGTTGTTCAAAAAATAAAAATAAAAAAGTTAGGGGTGGACAATGCTTATCACTTAGGGGTATGAAAAATAGATAGTAGCCGATTCTCAGACCTACATAAAATTTCATAAAAATCAGTCAAACCGTTTCAGGAGTATAGTAACTAACATTGTGACACGAGAATTTTATACATACGAGTAAGATACCTATTAGGTTTCTACAGTCCTCCGCTATGTAAGCCTAAACTGTGCCAAATTTCATACTTCACCGTTCGCGCAATTTACTTAAAAAGAATACAAAGTTTTCCCTTTACGTATTTATTAATGCTGATGATGGTTGTACACTAAAAAAAACCTTGTTTTACTAAAAAAAAAACTTGCTCGCTATTTCGACATAGTGTCGTACTCTAAAGCCGTCATAACATTCAATGATGTAATATCCTCAAGAGTTTCAGAGGTAAGTAAATGTGTAGTACAAACCAGACAGTAAAGCAGAAGAGACCGTTTTGGCCATCTTAGTAACGTTTTTGACCATTATAAAGTTAAATAAAACAATGTAAAAAAAAAATATAATGCTAAAATGTTTTTTTATTAATTTACTAAATTTTCGCACTTTAATAAATCAAATTTATTACGATGTAGTAATATACATATAATTTTTTTATATAATTGTTGACATATATGGTACAGTGCCTCCAAGCGACCCACCCATATATGTGTATTTACACAGATACATTTGTTAAAATTATAACACTACTCGTTTTTGCGAGGAGTTAATAAAACCAGCGCCAATACATAAAGTGTCCGCTACTTAATTGAATAAACATATGTTTAAAAAAAATGATGTTTAAAAAATATTTATAATATAGCCTTCACGTAAACATAAAACAAGAGATTTTACAATTTTTAAGTGTCAGTAACTAAGATATTGTACACTTATTATTTATTACCATTTAAATTTACACAGTGAGAGATTTAATATAATTCTTCAAAGTGAGGTAGGTCCACATGTAATGTGATTGTGTTGTACTAAATAATTAATGATTAAAGGAGAGTAATAACTCACCCTTAACTTAAACATTAAACAAGTGCCATATCAATTTATAAACGACAATTACTAGTGATTAAATAAATGTGTAAAAGCCTTGATTTAACATAAAATAAGCGTTTTTGCAATTTATAAGTAAAGGTTATTTGTTCACATTGGCGCAGTGAGAGATATAATACAAGTAAGTATTTAATGTGCCGTACCATTTTGCCAGAACAACACCTTCAATGTGATGATCACATGTTATTTGACTGCTTTGTAGTTAACAATAAATTAATGTGTTAAGAAAAGAGTCATATTTACCCTTCACGAAAACATTATTTATTTTCCCCGTGATGGTCCGTGCTCTGTCTGTCAGGTCGTAAAAGGCGACCGATTGGCTATACGTATCACTAATATCGTGACTAGTAGGTGGTAGAGTTCCGCAACGTTTCGCCCGGGTTTTTGATACCACCGCCTTACCTATTCCTGCGGCAATAGCGTCAATGCTATACATTGTCATATTCCGGTTTGGACGGTAAGGTTGCCGGTAGACTTATGCATGGGGCACTGCCATCCCGCCATACGGATAGCAACGCACCATTAACATTTTTGGTGTCTATAGACGATGGTTTCTCTTTTCATCAGGAGAGCCATCTGCTTGTTTGATATCACAATCATCATCAAAATCAAACAAGCGCCATTACAATTTTTATGAGTGTCAGTTATTTCAGTGTACACTTATTAGCATTTACCCTGACGCAGTGAAATATTTGAAACAGATTAATATTTAGATATCCCGTGCAATAATGTCGATACAACATAATCGAGTAAGGTTTACGCTTAAAGTGATCGTGTTGTACTGACTAATCAATTAATGTGTAAAGAAAAGAGTCATAATTCACCCTTCATTTAAACATTAAACAAGCGCCATTACAATTTATAAGCGTCAGTTACTCCGTTGTACACTTATTAGCATTAACATCAGTGCAATGAGAGATTTAATACTAGTAAATGTTAGCTATGTTTCTTGACCGCTCCAAACCGGCGTTTACGCGAGAAACAAACGTCCAGCATTCATTTAGCTGCGGTACCTTCAAAGGAATTTCCGTGATGAACGCGGCCAGCCAACACGTTTCAAAGCTATCTTAGATAGGGTTCGCATGGTTTTGGAATTTCTGAGATAATAACAAGATTTCTTGTTATGTATCTTATATTCGTAAATAACACAAACATAAATCCAAAAGCGTGACTAAATCTCGTCACTTTCATATTCCCATACGAGGGTGACGAGATATCAAAGTTGCTCATATCCCACAAAAACGTATTTATTGAAGATTTTGTTAAAACTTGCAAATCGATTTAGTTTATACACAGAATACAACATAGGTGTTATAATTTGTATAAGAGAAAGATTGAAAGTTTTGAATCTTAACTTTTCTTAAAAAAAATTTGAATTGAATATTTTTTATGACATAGGATAGCAAACTAGCAGATAGCTGATGGATAAACAAATATATAAATGGGGCATTGCTATCTGAGTCCATCCATTTCCATAAGTTTACCGGCTACCTGCCCTTACCCTGTTAAGTTACCCTGCCCCCTAGACAGAACGCTGTCTTGTTCTGTCTTATGCTGTAATGACACGATAAATACAGATGTAACCGGCTGTTATCGGCTATTTTCGTATGCATTCTGGACTGCGTGTGCCTTAGCGCGCATATAACTTCGGGACAATAGACGCAAGTGTGGCTCCAGCATTTGTGGAAAGGCAATAGTTTCAAACTCGGGCGAGACATCACATCACCGAACTTCAACACCTATTCAAGTTACTGCCAGCTTGTTTTTTTCTCTTTCCATCAGAGATCGAAATCTCAGTGACAATCATGAAGCTGTATTATACCTGGTGGCAACACTTCTAATACCTTCATGGAACACGACTTTTAATGCAGCTGTCATTTTCCGAGGTTTTACCCTCTCTTTCTAACACGGCTGTATAAAAAGAGATGGCGAGACCTCATAGAATGAGATGTAACGTAGGTATTTGTTTCAAGTGATTAATTAGTACAAGTGCTAGCTCCACCTTTATCTAATACTTCATGGTGATAATTTGTAGATTGATAATGTTATTTTTAAAGTACTTCTTGCAAGAAAAAAAGCGTTATTCATTATCAATACAGTAAAATAAAGCGATGAAATTTCCATCGCTAATTGACAAAACTGTAATTTGTATTGAATTTTTGCTTATCTCTGCATACTTTACAAAGAAACCGTCGCAATGATACGTTTGATTATTTAGAATAGTTAATTTTGTCACCAAGTTCCTGTTAAGAAAACAAGTTTACAGGCTGGATTACATTACATGGACATTATTAGAAAAATGTAAACGACTCTCAGTATGGTAGCCGTCCTTTCAATTAACGCAAATGACAAACAACATAAAAACGGGATGAGACTGTTTTACCGCCACCTGGCGCATGATACGGCCATAATAAGAACATGTCCTTTAGGGCCTGGAATTCTTTTGCATAGCTTCAAGAGTATGTATAGTAAGTTATGGCACAGAATAAACATTAAAAACATTTAATAATTATGCGTAGATTTTTATTATAAGAACTTGCCCTTTACAGATCTGGAATTATTTCGTACTAGCTGACACACAGATACACGCAGACACACTCATATACATGCGTGTGTCTTCTAGTGTTTGAGACATTATATGTCGTTGTATAGGCTTTCACTTTTTGAACAACGAAAAACAGAGCACATCTTCTTGACATACGGTTCCTTACAGGCTAAGGCTAACGGTGTCACTATAACAATTTGGGGGTAGATTTCTATGAAGTCTGGTCCGGGTTATACCGTCCGCTCCCATCAGTATCAATGCTTGTCACTTATGTTGATTACGTATCAACTAAATATTTCAACACTAGCTGCAGCGTGCAGCCCGCTGCATTATAAAAGTTTTTGGTGAATCCCGCGGGATCACTTAAATTTTCCGGGATAAAAAGCCTATGTGCTATTCCAGGTCATCATCTACCTGTGTACCAAATTTCATTCAAATCCGTTCAGTAGTTTTTGCGTGATTGAGTAACAAACATCAATCCAAACATCCATCGAAACATCCATCCAAACATCCAAACTTTCGCATTTATAATATTAATAATAATATAGATTACTGTATGTAGGCAATAAAATAGCGAATATCAGCAAAGCGTGAATTAAATCACTGACTTAACACTTCCTTGAGTTAAATTATTTCGCAAATGTTCATATTGTGGCTATATACCTATCGCCCGAAGGTTCGTGGTGCTTTATCGCGGTAAAACTTCGTGATGCGCTACGGCGAACTAGGTAGCCGCATTATACTCTATTTAGGCTAGTCAATCTCGTGCTCCTGCCTCCTGATATAAAACAGACAGAAGCCCGATTCATGTCGCGATGTATTGTGGTTGGCCACATATTGAGACAACGTAAAACGGCAAAGTGTAGCCATTGCAAAAACAATGATATTTAGTGAAATAAATAAAAGTTGTGATGTGTTCCTAATTATTTCCAACTATCTGATCGATAGCAAGCAAAACGACCTGCTTTGAATGCTATGAAACAGATAGCTATTGCGGTTTTCTTTTCGAAATGACAATAGCTGATAGCCTTAAGGGCTGCAACAGCGACACCAGCGGGGTTATCACATATCTCGCAATGCGCAATTATCGTAATTGCTTAGTTATTGCAAGACACATAACAGCCTTGTATATTAGCAGCAGTCATTGTTGCTTGAATATTTTAGGTGCTGTGAAATCTCAAAAGGTTCATGCATCGACTAGCAAACAATTGGCGACGTTTTTGATGATTTTATCGTTACTCGGTTGTTGAGTTAAAATTATAAATCCTATATTTTGGTAACCCTACAATGAAAGCCCTTTGTAGAATGCACTCGATGTACAGACGATCTCAAGTGCAATTTATAGGAAATGCAAATACCCATTACACGTTTATAATAGCACTACAGTTAATTCTGGAGCCAATTAAAAGTAATTAAACATCATCACGCTGACTCCATCGTTAAGGCAGAGAGCACCGATCATCAATGTAAACGCAAATAATAAAAACAAAATCATAAAAGTAAAATAAAAATAAAACCTACTCAAATACTTGTTAATAATAACCCATATCTCGATATAGTCTCCACTGATATTGTTTAAACTAAGGCACTTTAAAGAAGAAGAATTTCGCCACGACGAGCCTGTTGACACTAGCTCAGCGGTAGGGCGTCCCGGCTTTAGGGAGACGGTCGCCAGTTCAAATCCTGCGTGTCGATATTTTTCTTTGTTGTTTTTAAAGTTTTTCAAGTTTTCCCAAGCACGGGGTGAGTGCTATAATACAAATAATTAAAACTAAGACAGTTCCCTGAGTTGAAATCACAAACCACACAAACACTAAAAGACACGGTGTTGGGCTGAAAATGTGTCGCCGCTCGTATGAGCAAATGTATGTAAATGTCAAACGCTTCTAAATATTTTATATCGTGAAAAAATTGAAATATCCCATATTTTGCTATTTTATATTGTCGATAGCGAATCGCCTCTGTGGTCTAGTGGTCCAACGTTGGCGTTGACCACATGAGGTCCCGGGTTCGATTCCCGGGTCGGGCACATAAAGTGTTTTTTTTTTTTCAGTTTTCTGTTAAACACAAAGTTGCCCGGGATTGGAAAGTGCCCGGTTGGCGATAGGCTTGCCACCTATCACATTTGTGGGACTAAGTATCTTCGGCTAATCGTGGGTGCACTTGTTGTACCTCTGCCTACCCCTTCGGGGATATGGGCGTAAAGAAGATAATTTTTATCTTGTCGAATAAAAAGCTAAGGCTTACGGATTTACGAAGGATTAAGGAAGGAATACCTCTTTAGTGATTTTATTTTATAGGTACGTATAAAAGCTCTGTATTTCGAGGTGTAAATGGAAGCGACATTGACAATCTAAAAAATTGCCGTGAAAGGCGCATCCAGTTCAATTCGTTGTTGAAATATACCTAATTTCGATCAAAAACGACCGTCTCAATATGATTTTTAGTTTCTAAGAAATTCGTGGACTAACATACATATAATTGTGAAATTTAGTACACGTGCTTGGAAGCCTAAATAGGTCATCATACTCAAATCCATACTATCCATACTAATATTATAAATGCGAAAGTAACTCTGTCTGTCTGTCTGTCTGTCTGTCTGTCTGTTACGCTTTCACGGCTAAACCACTGAACCGATTTGGATAAAATTTGGTACAAATATAGGTTGCGACCCAAGAAAGGACATAGGATAGTTCTTATCCCGGAAATCCCACGGGAACGGGAACTATGCGGGTTTTTATTTTAAATTTTTTTCCACGCGAACGAAGTCGCGGGCACAGCTAGTATTATATAATTTTAACAAGACATTGATCTATATTCTATATCAATTCAATAATATTTTAAATGCGAAAGTTTGGATGTTTGGATGGATGGATAGATGTCTGTTACTCAAGTCACGCACAAACTACTGAACGGATTTAAATGAAATTTGGTACAAAAGTGAATGGCGACCTGGAAATAGCACATAGGCTAAAATTAAGTGATCCCACGGGATTCGCCAAAAAGTTTTACAATGCAATAGGCAACGCTGCAGTTAGTATTATAAATGTAGAAGTTTGGATGGGTGGATGGATGTTAATTACTCAATCACGCAAAAATAGCAGATCCGATTTAGATATAATTTGGCACACGATCTGATTTAGAAAAAAGTACTCTATGTGCTATTCCAGGTCTACATGACCTGTAGTAGCACATAGGGTAATTTGTATCTCAAAAAAAATAGTTGTTCCCACGTGATTGACCAAAAACTATTGTTATATGCAGCGGGCTGCAAGGGACAGGTAGTATTACATAAATATAGGTCAAGCCGATACACTTATCAGCTTAAACCGACTTAAAAAAAGGAGCTTATTACTATAATCTCCCTATTTAAGTGTGTTAATACAGTTAAACATTAAAAAAGTTTCTAATACAAAATACGTGTTTTTTTGGCCTATAAGTTATGCTGCTCGATCTTCATAATGGTAACTTTTCATGTATATTATAGGACAGCATATAAGTAGATGGTCCTCCAGAGAGAAAGAGACAACCATCGCTGATAAACACCCAAAGATGTTAATGGTGCGTTGCTATCCGTGTGGCGGAATGCTAATGCCACAAAATAAGTTAACTATCTTACCCTCAAAATCAAAACACGACAGGGACAAGCATGCTATTACGGCAGGAATGAGTAAAAAGGGCATCGGGCACCACGAGGAGATAATATATTAAACGTTTGTATGTATTGGATCCGGGCTCCATACAAGGAAAAGAGTAACTCCCATCTTTTTAGGCAGTTCGTTAGGCAAACGATTGGCCGAAACACGTCATTACAATCGTGAGTGCTAATTAGTAGAGTTCTGTAACGTCCGTCTCGCCCGAGTTTGGTGTCACCACCTTAACTAATTCTTAATTTTCCTATTTCAATCCTTAGGAGCGAAGCAAGTGCTAATGAAACCACAGAGGCAAGCAGGTTTCTCATACAAAGTATGGTTCTGTACTTTCTAACACATCGAATATATAATCGATGACCACTCGAGACATCTTCACGCAAGCTTACAATAAATTAACATGACACGACTATTAACTCTCGCTTGCAATTAATGAGTTGAATAATAATAAAATTTGTACGATTTATTATCATAATCTCAGAAATGCAATAAAATATATTATTTATTAACAAATTAAGGTCGTAACATAGAATTTAATCAACAATAACAATGACGTTTAGAAATGACAGAGCTATTATGTTTGATTAAAAATAATGGGCAATATCGATTTTATATTCGATTAACGGTTTTGTTATATCTGTGTACGTTAATTATAACGTGTAACATATTATGCTTTTTGGAATTAATAATAAAATTAATTAATGATTAATTTATACAGCTTTAGATGTTGTGTGTAGCTTTGTTCATGTTGAAATCGATATTAATTAGAATCTTAGACTATGATTTTTTTATAACATAGAAACTAAACGAGAGAATGGGTACGCTAATGGAAAGAGACAACCATCGCCTTTGGACACCAAGGATATTAATAGTGCGTTGTCATCCGTGTGCAGTGGCAGGTGCAGTGCCACATGTATAAGTTTAGCACTACCTTACTCTTAAAATACAGGAATAACAAGCACTAATCTGCTTGTTTGCTATCTTAAGATATTTAAAACAAATACAAATTACCTACCTATATTTATTTTTTTGCCTCATAATGAACTTAGACAAGAGGTCAGTATGAACGTTAGGGGGCGTCCATAAATTACGTGAGGTGTTTTTTTTTATTTTCTGTCCCCCCTTCCCCCCCTGGTGAGATGTCGTGAGTATTTATTCAACCCCCTCCCCCATCCCCCAATCTCACGTGAGATTTTTCAAAATGTGGGTTTCATATGTAAACGCGTTGGATTGTTACTGTAAAAAGAAAAAAAATTCTTCGTGCTTTTATTTACGACTAGTTAAGGCTGTATAACATCGAAGTATAAATGAAATTATTTTCTTTCGAACGAGTTAGAGAATGATCTTAATCGTATCACGATTACACTTAAGATTAAATCTTACGCATGTACAATCTGGATAATGGACCAAAATAGTATATATTTTTTTGTTTCAATCAGAAAAAAAATGCGTGATATTTGCCGAGACTCCCCCTCCCTCCAATGTAAAATTAGATGAAATTTGACTCGACCCCCTTTCCCCCTTAAACATCTCACGTAATTTGTGGACGCCCCCTTATTACGAAACCAGCTTTCTTGTGCGAGCAAAATGCTCAGCCAAAATTTAAATTTGGTGGGCTTACGACAATTACTAAAGGTGTCTGCTGTAAGAGAGGACCTCACCTTAGGACAGCATTTTGACAATAAGTGGGAAAGTAAGTGGTATTGCGAGCATTTGCGAGCCGAACCAGTATACCGCGTTGTAGCGGTAATGCTGAGCGAGTTTGTAAATTGTAATGTGTAAGCTGTGGTGGAATCATTTTTATCGGGAAGGCAAATAGTTAATAAACGCACGCACACAGGCACGTACGCACGCATGCACGCACACACGCGCACATGCACGCAATACGCATGCACAAACATACACACACAAATAAACACAACCACACATCCACACACATATATTAATGCGCATTCTCTCTGTGTCCCTCTCCTTCTCTCTATAATATCAGTTACGCCAAGCCCTTCATTAAATACACATTACACATATCATTGTTTGATAAATAGCTTTCCACTATACGAATCTGGTTAAATTATGTATCTAATTACCATTAATACATTCCACCAATGAGCGCTAATCGTTGTATCAACAGTATTAATAGTTTATGATAACATGTATTTAGAGAAAGTTATGCTATGAATTACAGATAACTCGGTGAAGCGCGTAAATACTAAATCTCACGATTTCACTTACTTTTTATATGCATTGTTTTATTGTTTCATGTGTATTTATAAAGCCGGTGCCAGACATAGCTTCAAACATTTAAACATTTCTTTGAAGACTTTGAAAACGTATTTGAATACATATTGTCGCAACTTGCCAGACATGTTTTACAAACATTTTTCTCCACAGTATGCCGGTAGATGACAAACAAAATGGACATGAATTTTGTGGATGCTTTATTATTTAAGTGCTTGTTATACATTTGCAAAATTCACCAATACCTCGAAGAAAAAGACACGAATGGATGTCAAATAAATAATCTCGACCTAGCACGTACGAATCTACAACACGACCTTTAACCATAGCAGCGGTCGCGCATTTGAAGTGAACTTTGCACAAGTGTGGCAAGCTACGCAAACATTTGAACACATTCCAACTTGAACGCTTTGATGTACGCTAAATAACCGAAAACGCATGGCAAATGTTTGTTCAACATCTGAACACATTTTCAAAGCCCCGTGCCACACATAGCAATCAACATGTGTTCACATGTTTGAAATTATGTCTGGCGCCGGCTTAATGCTACGTTTAGAATCAAACTAGACATTTTATGTATGATAGTATGTACCTATGCTTATGTATACATATGCCGTGTTATGTACATTGTTGGAATAGCGGCCTAGCACGTGTACTTAATTTAGTAAATATATATTTATTTGCATGTTTATATGTTTGTTCTTGAATTTTTCGGCAATAAAAGACCTATCGAGATAATTCTTGTTGATTTAAATCAGGTGTGTAATATAACTTAAGGAACAGTCTAAGTTTCATCAAAACCAGTTCAGTCTTTTTTGAGATATAAGTATATTTATTTACATATACTTATATCTACTTATATCTAATATCATACTATACTTATATCTAATATCATAATATAATACTTATATCAATAAAGAGGCTAAATATTTATCTATACCTACGAGCAGATCAATATATATATATATTAGTGATGGGCCGAATGTGGTTTGAACCGAATTCGAACTTCGGCCGAACATTCGGTGAAAATACAAAAATTCGGCCGAATTTCGGCCGAACTTCGGTTTAATTTTGGGGCGCTTTCTTAAAAGCGACACGTCGTGACTTTTTTACGAATTTACTTAAAATTTAATTATTTTATACTAGCTATTTACCTATTTTACTATTTACTACTAGCTATTATATTTGCCGCGGCTTCGCTCGCGTAAAGTAAGAGAAAAAAAGTATCCTATGTCACTCCGTCCCTTCAACTATCTCCACTTAAAAAATCACGTCAATTCGTCGCTCCGTTTTGCCGTGAAAGACGGATAAACAAACAGATACACTTTCCCATTTATAATTTTAGTATGGATATATAAGATATCGTTAATGGGTTTCGCAACGCACGTGAATTAATGATTTAACAGCAACATTTTGATACATTGAGTTACATTGTTCCAATTTAGGCCATGGATCTTATGGTTATCTATCTATCTTATAGGTTCCATGGATTTTTATTATTAACTTTCTGCTACTTAGGTATATAGATAAGGAAGTTACTGATTTTGCCCCGATTTCTGAAAATCGAGTTTTCATCGAGAATGTAGCTCAAAAACATTTTAGACCTCAAACATTTCGTTGAATGCCATTTAAAGGATGAAAATCGATCATTGTTTTCAAAATATACAGCTTTTTAAAAATGAAATTGCTGTCATTTATAACAATAGTCAGAATTTTGAACCTTGAAAAAAAAAGCTAACAAAAACTACAGCTTTTGTTCCTTTGAGCCTAAATACCTCAATTTAGCGGGAAGTTTCAAGGATAGCCTGCAGGGTCAACTGACTTACCTATTTTTTTACCTTGTCTTCGACATTTTTTAAACTACCGATTTTGGAGCTAATAAAACCATTTAAAGGTAAAAATTACGTTGAATGCAATTAAAAAGATCTAAATCATCATGTTTTAAAATATATGCATCTTCATCTATATCATACTTTTGATTTTCAACTTCCCGCTACGTATGAAACTTTTTCTGACTATTTTTGCGATGACGTCAGTATGTTTATATGTATGTATGTATGTATGTGTGTGAGTGAGAGAGAATGTATGGTTGTATGTGTATGTATGTAAACATTTCATAACTTTTGAACGGCTTGACCGATCGAAACGCGGTTAATGGCATTGATTTATATTCTGCTCAACTTGGCTTCCAACAATTTTAACCAATTCGGACTAGAATATTTTGATAAATTTTGAAAAAAATTGCAAAGAAAATTGAAGAAACATATTTTTTTTTAATATAACTTACAGATTAATGTATCGATTGAGTATAAAATTTTATCAGCTCTTTTTGTTAAAAAACTGCATCTAATTCATAAATAACTTCCGTTCGGAAGTTATCGTTGACGAAAAAATTTGGAAAAAGTGTTTTTTCGACATAAATTCGAAATTTTTTCAAATACAGTTTCACAGATCAAAATTAAATCAAGTTTTCAAAAGTTACGGCTTTTCAAATATTAATATTTTGTTGTTTAGAGCAAACTTAGCATGTTTAAAATGACTTTCAGACTAATATACCGATTGACTTAAAAGTCTAATCAGCTTTTCTTTCTATAAATTGTGTCAATAAGCAAATTGCATCAAAATCGGTCGATTTATTTGGGATTTAGTAATATCGAAAATTCAAAGAAACTTTTTTGATATTGCTTCGACATTTCTGAGTCTGTAAATTACGTAGCTATGAAAACATTTTAGAGGTCAAAAATTGCGTTGAATGTCATTTGAAAGACCAAAATCAATCATCGTTTTTAAAATATATAGCATTTCAAAAATTTTGAAACTACTGTCATTTACAACAACTTCTATGTACTAACGAATATTTGTAACAAATTTATGATTTTTGAACTCTGAAAAAATCTGTAATGTGCTAAGATATAGATAAAGATCTAGCAGAAAGTTTCAGGGATGACCTGCCGGGTCAACCATTTTACATATTTTTTGAACTCTTCGAACTCAAAAATCTATGCTGAAGTTTTTTCACTTTTGTTTTTATGTTCTTTTATTTAGCGGGATGTTTCAGGGGTGGCCTGCTAGGTCAACTGTTTTTATAGCTTATGTTACTCGTGAAAGAAAGGTGAAAGTTTTTTTTAAATCGGTTTAGTAGTTTGAATGTAAAACGAATTTCGGCCCATCCCTAATATATATATATATATATATATATATATATATATATATATATATATATATATATATATATATATGTATATGTGTGTGTGTGTGTGTTTAAATAAATATAATAATCACATACCTACTTATTCATATAAAATATACATAAACAATCATAAGCATAATAAATAATACTACATACGAATAGAATAGAATTATATAAAATAATAATAATAATAGTGATATTAATACCAACAAATATTATAACTTAAAAGTATGGTTGATATTTGAAGTCGGTTTTAGGGTTCCGTACCTAAAAGGTAAAAATGGAACCTTATTACTAAGCCTCCGCTGTCTTTCTGTCCGTCTGTCTGTCTGTCATCAGGCTGTATCTCATAAACCGTGATAGTTTGAAAGCTGAAATTTTCACAAATTATGTATTTCCGTTGGTGCTATAACAAATACTAAAAATAAAAAGATTAAGGGGGGTCTCCATACAACAAACGTAATGTTTTGCCGTTTTTTTATAGATGGTACGGAGCACTTCGTGCGCGAATCCGACTCGCACTTGGCCGGTTTTTAAATTACTATTATTTAGTTTGAGGATGCTTACCGCGTAACGTAACTATCAGTCAAACAAACACAAACTTTTATTTTATTATCACATTTCCTCCGTGTTGGTTCGGGCTCCTTTGAAGAATAGGCCAACTGCTGATCTGTGAGCCAGGTCACAAAAGGCATCCGATTGGCTATGCGAACCACTACCGTGCGTGGCTCTGGTGGTACAGTTCTGCATTGTTTCACCCGGGTCTAGTACCGCCGCCTCACCTATTCCTGCCGCAATAGCCACAGTGCTCGTTACTGTCGTGTTCCGATTTGACGAGAAAGGTAGCCGGTAAACTTATGCATGTGGCATTAGACCTCGACAAAAAATAGCAAAGCACCATCTACATCTTTGGTGTCTATAGGCGACCAATCTGCTTTTTTGCTATCTTATGAAATTAAAAAAAAACACAAAATTATTTATACGTATGAATACCTAGCGATCAGTACAATCGACGTAATCGATCATATAGCAAAGAAGAATTTCGCCGCCTCGAGCCTGTCGACACTAGCTCAGTGGAAGAGCGTCCCGGCTTTAAGGAGATAGTCGGAGGTTAAAATCCCGCGCGTCGATATTTTTTTGTTGTTTTTACGGTTTTTCCAGTTTTCAAGCACGGGGTGAGTGCTATAACACAAAAATAATTAGAAAGAAACACTTTTCTGCCTTCTGTCTAAATTATGACATTACGATATCTGTGTACATTCTAAGGATATAAGTGAAAACTGTTTTATTAAATGCTTATAAAAATGAGGTTTAAAATAATAAAATAAAGTTAACATTATCGTAATGGACATTTGGCTTCTCAAACATAATGTAAAGCAATCAATGACTCATCTCAGCACCGGCTACCTTGTCTACACAAAACAAACAGACTTAAAATGTTTGTTCAAACACAGGCCCTTACAGGTATGATAAAATTATTGAAAACCAGAATGCGCCCCACTGTGCTTGCCCACCGGCCACACAGTTTGTATACCGCGGTGCATCTTTATGAAGATAAAATTATCTCTCTAATATAACCTGTTTCGAATATTTAAAACTAGCTTTCTTTTTTGAGTGGCTAGCGTGTATACTAAGGAGGTTCTAATTTAATACCCAACTTTTTATGTCATACACGAATTAAATGAATACATCTTTCAAAACAATTTCTTAGTTTGTCAGTGTAGCTTGCATTTATATACAGAAATACAGAGTAATAAAAAACTTACCAATGAAATAAAATAATTTAAAATGTAGTTTTTTAAATTTTGTCATCTCATTCGGTACGATAAAACAGTACAACATGGTTTATTTCTATTTTTTTTACAATATAACCTACAAATGTATGACATTTTTGACAGTGATAAGTGAGCGTTTGCTCATATGCGCAGCGACACATTTCCTTCCCAATGGAGTGTTCATGTGGTCTGTGAAATCATAGGACAGCAAACAAGCAGATGGCACTTCTGATACAATAACCATCGTTTATGGATACAACCTCCAACCAAAATGTTGGTCTGGGGTCCCTTTGAAAAATAATCTTCTGCCGTTCCGCCAGGCAGTTCGTAAAAGGCGAAAGATTGGATACAGATGTCACTTAAAATCTAGGTGGTAGAGTTCCGCAAACGTTTGGTTCCACCGACTTACCTATTCCTGCCGCAATAGCGTCATTGTTTGTCATCGTCGTGTTCTAGTATGGGGGTAAAGTAACCGATAAATATATGAATGTGGCGTTATATATCCCGCCACAGGCGTTATAGCAACGCACCATTCATTTGACCGCCCCGTTGGTCGAGTGGTTAGCGACCCTGACTACGCAATCAACGGGGCTCGGGTTCTATCCCCGACGGGGACAAGCATTTGTGTGATGAGCATAAATGTTTGTATTTCCGGGTTTGGGTGTTTATTATATATATTCTGGTATTTATATATGTATTTCTATGTATTAGTATCGTTGACTAACACCCATAACACAAGCAAATATTTGCTTACTTTGGGGTTAGATCAGGAAGTGTAATTTGTCCCGTGAATATTTATTTATTATTATTTATATCTATGGTGTCTTTAGATGATGGTTCCTCCATCGGCTTGAAGCTATCTGTTATAAAAAAATATATTGAGCATGCACTAAGATGCAGTCCTTGCTTTATGTGTGTTTAACTACTTAACAAAACCATACCAGCGTTTACACCCAAGTTGCAGAAAATTGGGGGCAATCATGTGTAATCACGGGATTTACTTCGTTTATGTTCGAGGGAGATCAGTAATTATCGTCCGTCGATTATCTGCCGACAAGCCGTCAACAGTTGCCGGCATCCCGCTTCGAGGGACTATTTACTTTTCTTATAATAAATGGTTGTTAATCGGCATTTCATGCTGCAAAGATAGTGCTTTATTTTTCGGGGGAACTGGATTCTTGCCTCCTAATTTCTTAGGTTATTTCAGGAAAACCATATTTAGTGCTAAAAGTAAGAGCTTTTTTACACTTTAAGATAGCACACAAGCTGATCTTTCTATTGATGGAAAGAGATTATGATGGGTTTGCTAACAGTATGGCAGGATGGTGATGTCCTATAAATTTACCGACTTCCTTACCCTCCAATACACGTGGAAAATTTGACGCTATAAAGAGTCAAGCAACATAACACAGAAATTCTCTATGATATAAGAAATATGAAATATGTCCATCGAACTCCGTTAAAATATAGATTGATTCAGAACTAAGCATCCGGAGGCATTCTCAGATAGCATCAAGAAACTGGTTCGCATTATATTGCTTCCCGATCATCTGTTTTTCTAGAGAAAGGTGGTACATTTCTCATTGCGTGGTCGTAATAAATCTTTGAGTTCCAAGATGTATTATACTTGTTATGAATTCAATACATTAAAACAATATAATGGCTGCAACTACAACATTGTGAATTGCTTCGATGATTGGCTTTTAAGTTTTGTTGTAATGTAGTACTTGCAATAAAGGATTTTTTCTGCACTAAATTCCAGGAGGTTTTTTATAGATAGGTACAATACGTCATGTACTGAAAATAAACGCACAAAATACTTATAAATTAGAGGGGCAAGCATGTCGCCATTTTGCGTTTCAAAGATTTCCGCAAAAATCGTACCTTAAAAGCCTTATAGGTCGTAAACGGTAAGTAATGTAACAAAAAATATTTACAAAAAAAAAAGGATTATTTAACAATATTATTATTCTAGTTCTTACTATTTTTGACATCAAGCGCACAATTACGGAGTTATAAGCTGAAACGGTTTTTTCACAAAATGGCGGAACTTTTGCCTCTTGATTTTTAAGTATTTTGCGCATATATACATTCATTACGCCGGCGTCACACTCAAGCTATCAAAAAATAGCTCCCGCAATTTAATGTATTAAGGAGAAAGGTAACGGGCTCCTCCATTGCTTGTACTAATAGGTGTCCAATAGAACATGGCCTTTCTTATAGCTTATAAATTTTATGCGAGTCAAGCAGAATGAAAGGAACGTCCAGAGATACTCTTGATTCACAAATGTCACGGGTCTGTCAACTGGTGTATAAAAAATTAAAAACGTTTTAAAAACACCGAAACTACCACTAGCCTAAAATACGTCATTGCGTCGATGAAAAGCCTCGTATCTACCGGCCTAAATCTTTTTAACTTAAAAGTTTAAAACATTTAGACCGGAGTAGATAGGCTTGGATTGAAGCCCTATAACCGGGCACAGACGACAAGTATATTAAACATATTATTTACACAGGTACGACAACGAATATATTCGTTGTCGTACCTCGGTGTAAAGGATACGAGGCTTTTCATCGACGCAATGACGTATTTTAGGCTAGTGGTAGTTTCGGTGTTTTTAAAACGTTTTTAATTTTTTATACACCAGTTGACAGACCCGTGAGCATTTGTGAATCAAGAGTATCTCTGGACGTTCCTTTCATTCTGCTTGACTCGCATAACATTTATAACCTACGTAGTACGAACATATCCTCTCAAACAAAAAAAGAATTTCTAAAATCGATTCATAAATGACCGAGTTCTGAGGTAACAAACATTAAAAATATACAGCAATTGAGAACATCATAATATAATAATGATAATCTTTATTAAACTAAAAAAACTTAACAAACAGTTGTATGTTGTTGAAGTCCACTTTTAAGCACATACGAGCTTCTGTCAGGAGTCTCCTCTCCTCTATTACTATTTTTACAGAAATTTATATCTACAAGTAAAAAGTTTTACAATTACACATTTGTGCTTATATTCATTTATATTTTACTTTATCATTCTTTCAGGGAGTCGGTTGAAAATGCTATTACCCACTCGCCCGCTTTACTGAGCGTAAACTAATAATTTTTAAAGTATATAGTCATAGAATAATAAGTATATAGCATTCACAAAGCTGTATTAAATCAAAGCAAATATTACGAAAAATAATTTTGTGCGGAAATTTGATCCCAAATATATACGCATACCAATCTACATGTATAAAAATCAATTGCTGTTCGTTAGTCTCGCTAAAACTCGAGAACGGCTGGACCGATTTGTCTAATTTTGGTTTTAAAATATTCATGGAGGTTCAGGTTAGGTTTAAAAGGTGAAAAAATGTAGAAAAAAAAGAAAAATTAGACACAAAGTTGGCAGAACAACGTTTGCCGGGTCAGCTAGTAGGTATTTATATATTGTTTTGGTTGTATCACATGACGCAGCATCAGGCGGAAACGCAACTGCAAATAGCACATAAACTTATTTTTTTTATATCATTAGATAGCAAACAAACTGATGGCTCTCCAGATGGAACGAGAAACCGTCACAGGTGACGGCGACAAATCAGCAAAAGTATCTCCTGATGGAATGGAATGAAACACCTATACACCACAGATGTTAATAAGGCGTTGCTATCCGCGAAGCGGGATGGCAATGCCACATGCTTAAATCTACCGACTACCTTACCCACCAAACCGCAATACGACAATGACAAGCATTGACTCTGCGGTAGAAAAGGTACCACATACCCGGGCGAGAGGTTGCAGTCTGTACCTAGTAGTCACGATGGTAGTGACAGGTCTATAGCTTTCTCAATAAAAAAATATAAACAATTACAATTTTCATTGTAATTTTCTGAACGGTGACGAAATTGATAGTTTACACCGCCATCTATGGGACAGCAAACAAACCTTCTCTATGAAAAAATATATATACATGCTTAGTTTCATGGTGATCGGTCAAATGGATTTGAGTAAAAAGATTTCATACATACAAACACCCTTTTTTATGTATTTAGATAAACCATAATATATACAAACATCCTTTTTTATGTATTAAGATAAACCATATATAACAAACGGTTAGTTTAAAGGTGGCGGGCCTGCTAACGAGCTTCGTAGCCAGCTGCCGTGGCGCCTTCACACCTGCAACATCAATTACCACCTAAATGCCCACGGAGTATGAAGTAATTGCTCTAATGGAATTTTTTGCTGCATGTTTAAGTGGATAGTGCAAACAAAGAAATGTTTGCTAATTGGAAATTTATAGAATTGCATGCTATCGCAATTGCACGTAGTTAAACGAAAAGGATCCAATCCACAATATGGTCAAAAATGAGTTAAGTGCACCAAACTGATGCTAAACATCAATACAATTGGCTAGTAAAAAACATCTAAGCAAAAAGAGCTCTCTATTACTTTATTCAACGTCAGAACTAGGTAGGCCCCATGTATGGCACGTTAAAAAATATCCAACTTCAAACTTCAATATTTCTAAACTGATTTTGTGTGGATTGAATCCTTTTCGTGTTCGATTTTTACAGGCGCATCTGTTTGATTTGGCACATATTCGGACAATCAAGTTATATTATACATGAACATTTATTTTGATCGAATTGCCAGCCCTTGATTAGAACCCGGTACCTTATATATCAATACCAAACTGGTACTGAAAACAATATCTTGCTGATTCTCTTACAGGTTCAGCAGCAGCAGAGTGATTCAAACGTCAATTAACTTACCGGTTCTTATGGTGAAACGGAAAATAACGGATTGTAAATTGAATTAGGGGTTTATGGATGAGCGAGACGGGTAATCCCCGTTACCGCATTTTATCGATAACGATAATGACGATAATGACTGTCGATAATAATGTAAAGAAACTAAATTTAATACCTTACTTGTATGTTCGCGATGTTAACGCTCTCCACCAAAAATTACATTTTTTGTTATTCTTCAATATTACTGGAATTTATCACTACTATAGTATCTTCACGCCCATATCCCCGAAGGGGTAGGCAGAGGTACAACAAATGCACCCACGATTAGCCGAAGATACTTGGTCCCACAAATGTGATAGGTGGCAAGCCTATCGCCAACCGGGCACTTTCCAATCCCGGGCAACTTTGTGTTTCTCAGAAAACTGAAAAAACACTTTTTTTAAAGTGCCCGACCCGGGAATCGAACCCGGGACCTCATGTGGTCAACGCCAACACTGGACCACTAGACCACAGAGGCGATATACTATCACTACTATAGTGCTTTTAAAAATCCTTCTATTTCAAAAACATTGGTTATTGCCCCGTTAGCCTGTAGGCAAAGTCAATGGAACACCCCCTTAATACACCATAATAACTCGACATAATCACGCATAGAACAAAAAGCTTAAACATATCTTTAGGTTCACAGACAATTAGGTACGAAACTCGGTCCAATCGGCCCTCGAAAATGACATGAAATCGTTACACGCCGTCTCTTCGACCATAAATACACCGGCCTATGATTTGACTAGGGCTGTCAACAAACATTTTTTGGAAAGAATGATATACGTTTTTTTTTTTAATTCTAGCATTATCGAATTTGACGACGATGAATATGACCGTCATCTGCTAGTTTATAAACAATAATGTTATAAAAGAACTATTACTAATAATAATACTTTATTAATTTATATACATTAATAATTAAAATTTACACGTATGATGATCTAAGACTTGATTTTTATCTTTTTCCTTTAACTGTCAACTGCTATAAGAATGAAAATGGCAGGATAAAGAGCGAGATGATATTTAGATAAAATCAATACAAATATTATAAATGTAAAAGTAACTCTGTCTGTCTGTCTGTCTCTTCTTCACGCCTAAACCACTCAACCGATTTGGACGAAATTTGGTACAGAATTAGTTAGAGATCCAGAGAAAGGATATAGAATTTTTATCACAGAAATCCCATGGGAACGGGAACTATGCGGGTAAAACTCCAGGACTTTTAGATTTTTTTTTACGCGGTCGAAGTCGCGGACACAGCTAGTATGTTATAACAAAGGCTTTGTTTCATTTCTTATTTTGTGTACGTGTATATTAAGAGTTGGCAACCCTAAATTTGACGGTCTAACGAAGTAGTAGGGCCTGCCTGTAATCAAGCGAGCGCTTTGGCGGGCAGGGATGGGTGATTACAGGGTAGCCGCCCACCGTGGTGAACGGTTTAGATGGCTCTAAGAAGCTCTCAGGTATGTATTTACTTATTATAAAAACACGCTTTTATTTAAGTAAAATGTAAGTGCCAACACGACATTATAATATATAATCACGTACGGAATTCAAAAAGCACTTTGACCGCCCCGTTGGTCGAGTGGTTAGCGACCCTGACTACGCAATCGACGGGGCTCGGGTTCGATCCCCGACGGGGACAAGCATTTGTGTGATGAGCATTTTAGGTTTGTATTTCCGGGTTTGAGTGTTTATTAAATATATTCTAGTATTCTTATATGTATTTATTTGTATGTATTAGTATCGTTGACTAATACCCATAACACAAGCAAATAATTTGCTTACTTTGGGGTTTGATCAGTAAGTGTAATTTGTCCCGTGAATATTTATTTGTTTATTTATTTATTTATTTATATTTACTTGTAGCAATATTAGATAGTATACGAGTTATGCTGTACGCTCTGTAGCCCGCTGCATCATGTCGATAGAAGATGCGTCAGTCGGTACACTCACCTTTGTGGTGAGAGTACCAACGCATCTCTTGTCGACATTTGAGGTGGAGGAATTCGGGCCGGCTGGTGTGGTCTACCGGAGGTTCCAGGGGAGACTCCGGAATGAAGCGCGCGTCACGTCGCTGTCAACACGTGACAAAGTGTAGTTTTAAGTGTATTATATTAATATGTATGTCAGATTATAAGGTATTTATAATATGGGCCATGTTGCCTGAAATAAATGGTAAATCTATACATACAATAAAATCGTAGGAAAGTCAAAACCGTACATTGAATATTTTTTAAAAGAATACTTGGGGCGTGATCTACAATCGATATCGAAGCCAAAAATATAGTTTTTAGTATTTTTGTCTGTTTGTCTGTATGTATGTCCGGGGTAAACTCAAAAAGTACTGCATGGGGCTACTTCAAATTTTGCATGAATATTACTAATAGGTCGGGTCAACATATAGGCTACATATTATCACGCTATCATCTACGGGGGAGGAGCAGTGCGGAGTAAACGAATTCTGCGCGGACATAGTCGCAGGCAACACAAATTGGTTCAGCTATTTTGCGTAAAAGGGTAACAGATATCTATCCATCCATCCATACAAACTTTCGCATTTATAATATGAGATGTAAAGCGTAGCACGCTGCATTATAAAAGTAGTTAGTGAATCACGCGGGACCATCACTTTTTCCTGGATACAAAGTAGCCTATGAGAATTCCAGGCCGTTGTTATCTACCTGTGTGCCAAATTCCATTTAAATCCTGACAGTAGTTTTTGCGTATTTGAATATTCCATCCATACATTTGAACACTGAAATTTGAAACTTTCGCATACATAATCTATATCTATATATACATATAATAAAATCGTAGGAAAGTCAATGTATGTCCGGGGAAAACTCAAAAAGTACTGCATGGATTTACTTCAAATTTTGCATAAATGTTACTTACAGGTCGGGTCAACATATAGGCTACATATTATCACGCTATCACCTACGGGGGAGGAGCTGTGCGGAGTAAACGAAGTCCGCGCGGACGAAGTCGCGGGCAACAGCTAGTACAAATTTAAAAATATATGTAGATATAGATTATATCTCTCTGTTTTTTGATATAATGATATAAAATAAATTGATAAAAGTGCGTGTCGGATTACGCGCAATGTAGGGTTCCGAAGTTGGCCATCACAAAAATGCGGACTAAGAAGAGGACTTCATGTTTTGAACATTTAACTTAAATGTAACATCAATAACGAATATATCCGCACAACAGGTTCACCGGCTATAAAAACTTAAAGTACATTTTATTCGTACTTGTAGAGCCTTCTACGCCATTATAGTTTTCCTTTTAACTTCATCATATTACTTTAACTTCATCATAATTACTACTACTGCAATTTTTTTCCCATCCCCAGAACCAACCGTTTAGCTGCGACGACGACACTTAACTTTAATAAAAATTTACAGTTTAAGGCTTGATATTTCACAAATATGTATAATCAAAAAATTTTTCCCAAACCTACAATATTTTTTAAAAACTTATCCAAACGACACCTCACTCTATGATGCACACGAGAAATAAAATTAACACTTTATATGTAGAGGTGCAAAATTATTGTTCAAGATTTTATATTTCACCACCACCACCACTTATTTGCCGTGACTAATATGTATTCATGCCAAATTACAGCTTTCTAGTACCAAAGAACTCTGAGCTAGACTGCGGACAGCCGGACGGATGGACAGAGTGCTACGTGTGAGTTTTTCTTTTCGCATTCGATCGTGAGTGCGTTTGGAGTTTACTAGGAATTTGTATGTGATACACTACTAGTGGTAAATGTGAGAAACCAGTTTACGACTAGGTGGCGCTGTATAAATCACATACAAATTCCTAGTAAACTCGAAACGCGCTCACGATCGAATGCGAAAAGAAAAACTCACACTTAGCACTCAGATATAGTGTAACTGTGAGGGTTCATAGTTTACTTTCGCATTCATTATATCAATAGTATAAAATAGTATGGATATGGATTATTGCCGATGACTGTACATACACACTATAAAATATTCTATGCTTTAGTTTGATCACTGCACAAATTATAATAATTTTGTCTCATAAAATAATACGTCTAAATCCGGGCAATCTTACAAAATAGCGTGTCGGTAACTCGACTTGCATGTTATGTCTATTTTTTGTCACCTGATTAGCAATTCATAATGTTAACGCCACCATAATTTACAGCAATAAAATGTATATTTTCATCATTATTTAAATTTAAATTTTTGTGGTTGAGACACGGTTATATTACTTCGGAGTTATATCTTCATTTTAACATTATTTCCAGTTATCTATTTAGATTATAGTTTAATAAAGAATATAACGAGATGTAACTTTATACTACTGAGAGATATCGCGTTACTAATATTTATTTGACTTGACTTCCCCGTTAGTTAGCGAACTTAACTGCGAATCGATGGGACTCCGGTTTGATTTCCGACAGAGACAAACATTTGTGATGAGCATAGATCTATGTATTTCTGGATTCGGTAAAATTAGCCTATTATACTATACACAGTGGTAATGTAGTTTTATATACTTAGAGGTAAGGATTTTTTTAATCGGTCCAGTAGTTTTTGAGTTAATCCATTACAAACAACCAAACAAAGTTTAGTTTGGTGTGGAGATGAATATACTTAAAAACAATACAATTATCCTCTTTTTACAGGCTAAGTAAAGTGAATCTAACAAGATTATAGTGGACTGAATGCGCTTAATTTTTTTTTAATAAATGTACAAAAGTGTAGTTATACCACCAGATGATTCTGCGATAGTACTTCGATTTTTCTATATAGCAAAAAAATCATATTTTTTACCGAATCAGAATGCTAAGTGTGAGTTTTTCTTTTCGCATTCGATAGTGAGCGCGTTTCGAGTTTACTAGGAATTTGTATGTGATTTGTACAGCGCCACGTAATGGTAAACGTGAGAAACCAGTTTACCACTAGGTGGCGCTGTACAAATCACATACAATTTCCTAGTAAACTCCAAACGCGCTCACGATCGAATGCGAAAAGAAAAACTCACACTTGGCACTCAGAGTTGAACACGGGAAATTTCAACAAGTCAGTACCGATCATGGATGGATAATAATGTACCATTATCATTTTTGGTATTTTTTTCTCTTAAGATAGCAGATAAGCAGATCTCCTGATGGAAAGAGATAGCCCATGCCTACAGATATCGAAGAGGATGTTAATGTGTTGCTTGCGGAGGGGCGTCAATGCCACATGCATAAGTTTACCGGCAACCTTACCCTCCAATCCAAAACACGATAGTGATGTGCACTGATGATAATGCGGTAGGAATAGGTAAGGAAGTGGTACCAGACCCGGGCGAGACAATACAGAACTCTACCACCTAGTAGCCACGACGGTAGTGACTCGTATAATCAGTTGTTCACCTTTTAGGAACTGCCTGGCGTAATCACAGATGGTCTATTCTTCAAAAAAGGCCCGGACTTTTAACAGGAGAGCTATCTGTTCATTCAATCATATAAATATAATGATATTGGCTTGCAATTTTCTTGGCGCTATAATTGTCGCACATCTGCACACACCTTTAAAATACAACTTTTTAACGCACGCTAAAAAGCAAAACAAGCTTCACGGGGTAATTACTGTCAATAAATTATTATTGAATATTAATTTATGCTGCTTTTAGCGGATTAAGACATCTCGTCGATGGTCGAACATTTAAAGAAATTTGACACTCGTCTCGAGAAAACACTATAGATTATCATAGATATTACAATATATTTTAGAAATAAATGGAGTTTAATAAACCTATTTGGGTATGCGTGTGTGCACTATTATATCGCATCGACTATAAAGAATGGGTAAAATGAGTTTTTTAGTTATATATTTTTTTATATCATAAGGATAGCAAACAAGCAGATGTCTCTTCTCGTGTTAAGAGAATCTGTGTAGCGTGATCAAGGCAATGGATAAGTTTAACGACTACCATACACTCCAAACCGGAACAAGAAAATGACGACAATGACGATACTGAGGCAGGAAAAAGTAAGAAAGTGGTACCAGACCCGGGCAGACGTTGCAGAACTCTACCACCAGTAGTCACGATGTTAATGACACATATAGACAATCGTTCGAGTTTTACGAACTACTGAGTGCTAAGTGTGAGTTTTTCTTTTCGCATTAGATCGTGAGCGCGTTTCGAGTTTACTAGGAATTTGTATGTGATTTGTACAGCGCCACCTAGTGATAAACTGGTTTCTCACGTTTACCACTAGGTGGCGCTGTACAAATCACATACAAATTCCTAGTAAACTCGAAACGCGCTCACGATCGAATACGAAAAGAAAAACTCACACTTAGCACTCTGAGCAGAATGGCAAATGTTCTATTCTTCAAAGGTAGCCCGGACCAACACGGGAAACGGATAATCTATATTAATATTACAAATGCGAAAGTTTGGATGGATGAATGTTTGTTACTCAATCACGCAAAAATTACAGAATAGATTTGAACGAAATTTTGCATACAGGTAGGTGATGACCTGGAATAAATGGGCTACTTTTATCTCGGTAAAATTAGGTGATCCCGCAGGATTCCCAAAAAAACTTTTATAATACAGAGGGCTGCACGCTGCAGCTAATTTGTTAATAAAGACCGAAATAAAATACCATTACGCCCATACCCTCGAAGTAATAAACAGAGATGCATTCAATGTGTTTAAAGTAGGCGAAACCGGTTGACTTTATTATACAAGTGTTTAACAAAGTCAATACGATGCAGTTTCACCAAGTGTCGACGATGGAAAATATAAATAATCTAAAATGTGCATTTACCATTACAAGCTTATTTACTGTCGTGTGTCTACAAAACGATCGGAAAAATTAAGTTTATCCGCTGTTTTAGTTTTTTTAGTTTGAGCAAAAGTACGGACCTTCGGTGCGCGAATCCAGCTCGTGCTTTGCCGGCTCTGGATGAAAGGTAACTTTTCTGTATTCATGACCCGTGACCTCAATACACGTTAAATGTAAAATTTTACAATGATCGGTTAAGTAGGCAAGACATGAAAGCGTGACAAACAAACATACTTTCGTATTTATTATATAGGAGTGTTGCAAGAAAAAAGTTTTCTTAAATCGTATCTATACTAATATTATAATTATGAAAGTCTGTCTGCGCTTTTACGGCTTAATCACTGAACCGATTTTGGTCAAACATAGGCTAACTTCTTTTCAAAAGTTACCCCCTAAAGGGCTTAAATAGGGGATGAAAATTTGTATAAAAGACTATATCAATGATATATTTGTTCGTGGGCGTGGTTAGAAGTCTGTTGTTGCAAATTTCCTGCGCTTAAATAATTTTTGAGCGTTTGACGCTGCGATTATCGCACGTCTGCAAATATCCTTATGAATATTAGACGATAACGTGTGCTATAACGAGTTTTGCGATATAATTACTGTCAAGAAAGCATTAATAAATATTAAATTTAGTGATAACTGCTTGTCGCTAATCGCTTTTAAAAATCGACTTTTGCCTTGCGATGTCACTTTACATTATCACATTTCGCGAATGTAATATTAAAGCTAGACTTTTTTATATATTTTTAAATTATAAGCAGATCACAGATGCCTGTCCTGTAAGGAGACAACGGCCATTTATAGACCCCAAAGGTGTCAATGATGTGTGGCTATCCATTTGTTAGAATGGTAATACCACTTGCATAAATTTACCGGTTACATTACCCTTAAAACCGGAACACGACAGTGTCAAGCATATTCCTGCCGCAATGCAGGAATAAGTAAGGCGGCGGTTCAAAGTACGGAAAGTACCAGGTACGCAGAAATGTAGGTTGGCTCTGCACCTTTATCGTATCTATCATGGAGAGTGTTCTGACGAGTAGTTTGGATTAATTCCTGCTGTCGAATTCCATTATCAGACATCGCGTCAAAATTTAAATTTTCTTCTCACCATCTCGATATCTGCGCGGCGGTGGTGATCACTTAACATCAGCTGAACCCTCTTCCATAACAAAATCGTCACGTTCGCATTTATAAACTGCCTGGCCGAAAGACAAGTAGATTAATAATTTTACACCATTTTTATTATTTCTATTAAATTGTATTCGTTACAATTTTTTTACGATTTTGTTATCGTTCAAATGTTGCATTTGCATATTGTAATCTTGGAGCTAATCTATTCGGTATTTTATAAAATTCTATGTTAATGATTATTTTTAAGGTCGACGTACCGAAATAACAAGAATATATTTTACTGCAAAGAAATTAATTTATATTTTATCTTTTCACAAAAAATCCAATTCCCAACTGTTTTCTATTCAAAAATGGACGCTCATTTAAATATGCTTATAATTGATACCTCGTTGTCTAGTGATTAACCTATTCAGCTCAAATCATGAAGTCTCAAGTTCGATTTCATCTTAAGTCTCAACTTCGATCTCAATAGTACTTGCTCGGGTCAGACAAGTGTTACTGAGTTTTTTTTGAGATTTTCCCCGACTACCAAAATCTCAAGCAAGCGGTTTTATCAATAGAGTCTGATTCAAGAGGAAGGTTTATTAAAAACTAGCTGACCCGCGCAGCTTCGCCCGCGAGTATATTAGCACGTCGTCAAGATAGCTTTTCATACAAATTTCATTCCCTATTTCAACCCTTTAAGGGTTGATTTTTGAAAAACAATAGCCTATGTTTGACCCCGGCTCTTCAACTACTTCCATGCCAAATTCCAAATTTCAGGAAAATCGGTCCAGCGTTTTAGCCGTGAAAGCGTAACAGACAGACAGACAGACAGACTTTCGCATTTATAATATTAGTACGGATTAAATTAAAAAAAAATAAAAAAAATCTTTAAAATTATTCCTCCCTTAGATAGCTACATTATCCAGGAGTGACAAAGGCTTTTTTACCCGATTAAAGAAAAAGAAGTAATGATTTTGGGTTACGCGAACGATATCGCAAATAACTAGTAATAATTATTGTTTTAAATTTTACACTTGTACTGTTTCACAATTCATTTGTGAAACAGTACAAGTGTAAAATTTAAAACAATAATTATGACGGAGTTTCACCAAGTGCCGACGATGGAAAGTATAAATTATATAACTAGTAATAGTTATCAAAGGAACCCTTATAGGAAGAAAGTTTTTTGAACTGCTATGTAACATAGAGGATTTACTATATTATTAGTCAAACTTTCCAAATCGTAAACCCTTATTATGCCGGCAGTTGCCAAAGTCAAAAGCATTCCTGGGGTATAAATTATACCAACCTGTTTATTCGAGATCAGACCCCAATTGGATATTAATCGGCGGATATGGGTTCGTTAATTCTAGAAATGATTGTGAGACATGTGTTTAAGGATGATAATTATTTTGATGTTACCGTTGAATGTGGTCGGGTTATTTCAAAATAATGACGGATAATCACGTGATTATCTTCGAATTTGTTTTAGTCGATACATTTGAGGCATTTAAATGACTTGTATTCTGGTTTGAACACGAAACACTTTTGTATTTTTTATTGGACTGTGGTGACTTGGAGTTATAAACATAGACGGAACATGAAGTATTAGATCGCCTCTGTGGTCTAGTGGTCCAGCGTTGGCGTTGACCACTTGAGGTCCCGGGTTCGATTCCCGGGTCGGGCACATAAAAAAAGTGTTTTTCAGTTTTCTGATAAACACAAAGTTGCCCAGGATTGGAAAGTGCCCGGTTGGCGATAGGATTGCCACCTATCACATTTGTGGGACCAAGTATCTTCAGCTAATCGTGGGTGCACTTTTTGTGCCTCTGCCTACCGCTTCGGCGATACGGGCGTGAAGATACTAACTTTTTATGAAGTATTAGGTATAGGTGGAGCTAGCACTTGCATTAATCAATTGAAACAAATATTTACGTTATATCTTTGTCTATGAGGTCTCCCCATTTCTTTTCATACAGCTGTGTTAGAAAGAGAGGGTAAGACCTTAGAAGGTGACAGCAGTATTTAAAGTTTTATTGCAAGTAGGTATTAGAGATGTTGCCTCCAGATATAATACAGCTTCATGGATCGGAATAGGTAGTAGTCTACGATCCGAATATAAGCTGAACTTCACCCATCTTCTCCATCACGCAAGTTTCTAGCCCTAAGGGTTTAGCCTGTGCGTTGACACCTCAGTCAGTCACTTTTGCCTTTAATATATAACTAGCTGAGCCCGCGACTTCTTCTGCGTGGATAATTTCCAAATTATAAGTAGCCTAAGTTACTCCTTATCACATCAGCTATCTGCCTGTGAAAGTCCCATCGAAATCGGTCAGCCGTTCCAGAGATTAGCCGGAGTAAATGACGACATTACGGCAGGAATAGATATGGCGGTAGTACCGTATACACGGGCCAAATGTTGCGGAATTCTATTACCTAATAGTCACGATGGTAGTGAAATCGTTCGCCTTTTACGAACTGTCTGGTAGAAATTTAGATAGGTAAAGGAATAAATATTTGTATTAAATGCATTTTATCTCGTGTATTTAAATGAATTGACAGAAGTATGAATGGTGTATGCAATAAGGATGTTAATGGATGTATAATATTTGTATTTTGATATAACATGAACATACGTTTACTTAACCAATATTTGTGTAATACTGAATGTGTATTTATCACTTACTAATAATAACATTATTTATCATTTAATACATTTGAATAAGCTATTCTTGTCTACACTTACATTACAACTACTTTCGCCGTGTTGGTCCCGGCCTCCATTGTAGAATAGGCCAACTGCCGTTCTGCCAGGCAGGTCGTTAAAGGCGACCGATTGGCTATCGAGTCACTACCATCGTGGATACTAGGTGGTAGAGTTCTGCATTGTCTCGCCCGGGTCTGGTACCACCGCCTTACCTATTCCTGCCGTAACAGCGTCAGTGTTTGTCGCTGTCGTGTTCCGGTTTGGAGGGTAAGGTAGCCGGTAAACTTATGCATGTGGCATTAGACCTCGCCACAAGATAGCAACGCACCATTAACATCTTTGGTGTCTATTGGCGATGGTTGACTCTTCCCATCAGGAGACCCATCTGCTTGTTTGCTATGTTATGATATAAAAAAAAAACTAGCTGCAACGTGCAGCCCGCTGCATTATAAGTTTTTGGTGAATCCCACGGGATCACCTAATTTTTCCGGGATACAAAATATCCTAAGAGCTATTCCAGTTCATAATCTACCGGTGTGCCAAATTTCATTCAAATTCGTTCTGTAGTCTTTGCGTGATTGAATAACAAACATGCATCCAAACATCCAAACTTTTGCATTTATAATATTAAATATAGATAGCGACTACTCGCGACTTCACTCGCGTGACCAAAACTTATTATTATTTTGCCCTTTCAGGAAAAAGTAGCATATAGTTATGTCACTCCTGGATAATGTAGCTTTCTAAAGGTAAACTAATTTTTAAATCGGTCACGTAGTTTTTGAATTAAATCGTAACAACCAAATAAACAAAAAATCAAATCGGGGGGAATGAGGGGGTCGGGGGACGGGGGGACGATGACGACATGTCATTCGACGTGGACGAAGCCGCGCGGGTGGGCTACTTTTTTCATATCATAAGACAGCAAACAAGCAAATGGATGGTAAGAGTCAACCATCGCCTATAGACACCAAAGATATTAATGGTGCGTTACTATCTTGTGGTGAGATCTAATGTGGCTTACCCTCCAAACCGGTACACTACAGTGACAAGCACTGACGCTATTGCGGCAGGAATAGGTAAGGCGGTGGTACCGAACCCGGGCGAGACAATACAGAGCTTTACCACTTAGTAGCCAGGATTGCATTGCATTTACACACAGAAATACAGAGTTACACTACTTACCAATGAGATAAAAATCACTTCAAGTGTAATTTTTATACCTTGCAATCTCATTCGGTACGATAAAACAGTACAGCATGCTTTAGGGAGATGGTCGCAGGTTCAAATCCCGCGTGTCGATATTTTTCTTTGTTGTTTTTAAGGGTTTTCCAGTTCAATTTGGTTTATTTCTATTTTTCACAATATAACCTACAAATGTATGACATATCGACAGTAATAGAAGCGTTTGCTCATATGCGTGGCAACACATTTCTTTCTCAATGGCGTGTCTATCACTATTCATGTGGTTAGTGGTATATGGTTTCTACAGTTCTCCGCAGTATAACTTTAACTGTCTCAAATTTTATACTTCACCGCTCGAGCAATTGTTTGAAAAGGGGGTAAAAAATTTTTACTTCACGTATATTTCACCATATTAACAATCAGCAACCCGCTGCATTATAAAAGTTTTTGGTGAATCCCTGGGATCGTCTAATTTTTCCGGGATAAAAAGTAGCCTATGTGCTATTCCAGGTCATCGTCTACCTGTGTTCCAAGTTTCATTCAAATCCGTTCAGTAGTTTTTGCTTGATTGAGTAACAAACATCCATCCAAACATCCAAACTTTCGCATTTATAATATTAAAAAATATAAATAAATAACAAATAATAATATAGATTAACATAGATTTTTAGTACAAACAGAAACCAGATTCTAAACAAAGATGGAATACTTACTAAAAATACTTTGGGATTATTTTTACATCAATTCGTGTAATTAATTCAGCGGTATTTATTTATTTGATAGTATAAATTAGATAAATTAGCAGGATTCCATCAGATATATTCGTGGCGTGAATTACAAATGTTAGTAATTCAATTTGGCATGTCGGCGGAGTGATTGAGATGGCCGGTGCAATGAGGAGTGGCGCCGAAACGAGGCCCAGTGAAGTCACCCATGGCGACGGTCCAAATGCAATTAACATCGACGACATTAAACTCTAATATTACGATTTTAATTTTGATTTTAATTATAAAACACTTGTACTGGTTTCACTACATATATATTCTTCCAAATTATTTAAAGTCTACCGGTTTCGCGTATTAACGCATCTTCGTATCGTATCGTATTAACGCATCTTCAGGACTTAAGCTAAATTAGCTGTACGTAACGCATCTTCGTATCGTATCGTATTAACGCATCTTCAGGACTTATAGCTAAATTAGCTGTAAGTAACGCATCTTCGTATCGTATCGTATTAACGCATCTTCAGGACTTATAGCTAAATTAGCTGTAAGTAACGCATCTTCGTATCGTATCGTATTAACGCATCTTCAGGACTTATAGCTAAATTAGCTGTAAGTAACGCATCTTCGTATCGTATCGTATTAACGCATCTTCAGGACTTATAGCTAAATTAGCTGTAAGTAACGCATCTTCGTATCGTATCGTATTAACGCATCTTCAGGACTTATAGCTAAACATAAATGACAATTGACAGTTACATAACATTGACAAATAATATTGCTTGTAGTTAATAGTATAGAACATATCTAACATTACGACTACAAGATCGAGAGCTTGTGGACTTAAATGATTCAGGCGGGTTTGGTTTTTTTATATCATAAGATAACAAACAAGCCTATGGCTCTCCTCATGGAAAGAGTCAACCATTGCCTATAGACACCAAAGGCACAGAATGCATAGAGACTAACATAAGTCAATGTTCAAAGTAATATTCGAGCATAGCACACATAGACACCTCTCACGGACGCGATATCTCTGACTGGTGCGGAATAAACTGTCCCGAACCACTCCGAGATATCACGCCCGTGAGAGGTGTCTATGTGTGCGTTGCTCGAATATCACATGTATGTAGATTGACTACTGTTAATCTCCAGTATACTGTGCCAAAGGTGTTAATCTTGTGGAGCTATCTTGTGGAGGTGTAATGCCACATGCATAAGTTTATCAGCTACCTTACTATCCAAACCGGAACACAACTGAGACAAGCACTGACGCTATTGCGGCAGGAATAGGTAAGGCGTTGGTACCAGAACCGGGCGAGATAATGCGGAACTCTACCACCTAATAGCCAGTCGGCATCGATCATGATGTCCTGGTTTCGATTCCCGGGTCGGGCAAAAGTGGTATTTGAAAACAAGAAGAAAAGACTTTTTAAGATTCTGTAGGTGGTAGAGTTCTGTATTGTCTCGCCCGGGTCAGGTACCACCGTCTTACCTATTCCTGCCGCAATAGCGTCAGGCTAGTCGCTGTCGTGTTCCGGTTTGGAGGGTAAAGTAGCCGGTAAACTTATGCATGTGGCATTAGACCTCGCCACAAGATAGCAACGCACCATTAACACCTTTGGTGTCTATAGGCGATGGTTGACTCTTTCCATCAGGAGACCCATCTGCTTGTTTGCTATCTTATGATATTAAAAAAAATAATAATATGTGAAGAGAAACATGATTCGCCTTGTACTTTGTACGAGGGATATAAATTTTGTCACAGTTAAAGTTTATATGGGTGATTCCGTTCTAACTGTGATATTCAATGTCCTGTATTGTTTGTTCTCACAGGTCATTAATTAATAATTAATTTATGAAATTTTTGTGCTTATTGGAAAATTATAAACATATTTCAACATTATTTTCATATAATATAACTTGCCACTTACAGAAAACTTACAATATATCACTTAAATGTCAATACCGTGTCATGTCCATTTCTAGAATTTATTTATAAATTGTTAGTTTTTTGTCGTAATAAATGATTTAAACTAATTACCTCATAAATTCTAATGTTTACGACATAAAAAAAACTAACAATTTATAAATAAATTCTAGAAATGGACATGACACGGTACTGACATTATATCACAGTTAGAACGGAATCACCCATATGGAGAAGTGGAGTAGTGAAAGCTAATGCTTAAAGGGTTCCGTACCCAAAAGATACAAACGGACTATTACTAAGACTCTTGCTGTCCGCCCGTCTGTCTGTCATCTGCATCTCATGAACCATGCTAGACAGTTGAAATTTTCACAGATGATGTTTTTCTGTTGCCACTATAACAACTACTATTAAAAACAGAATTAAATAAATATTTAAGGGGACTTCACTACAACAAACGTGATTATTTTGCCGTGTTTTTATAGAATTTAGTACTTACGGAACCTTCGTCTGCGAGTCCCACTCGCACTTAGCCATTTTCTAAATTTAAACTCGCACAAATGTGCATCTACCATAGACTTAAAAATGGTTCTATAGATCAAAAACAAATATAATTATACTTTTTATTGCGTTAATAACTAGCTATCTTTATCGCCTGTAAAATATATTACAAAACGTCTTTGTTTAAGCGTGAGAAACCGGCGGTTATAAATGCTGTTAACTGTACCACAACTGTACACACATCAAAACGGGGAAACATATTATGCGTCGCACGCCTGAAATAATTAATTTAGCAGACTTTATATAATTTGAAATGTTGCTGTAATGGTAAGGACACACTAGGTAGATATACCGAATTTACGCAACACGTTCGACCCACACACCCATTATTACAATTATTTGACATTTCAAAAGATCACGTCTTTAGAATTACTGTGAACGGGTCAACTACATTTTTTATTTATTTAAGTACAACTTATTTTTTCTAGGGAAGCGCGTTCCATGTTAGGCCGCATCTTAGCTTACTATCAGGCGAGATCGTGGTCAAGCGCTTCCCTAACGATAATAAAAAATGGTGTGAATTAGATTTTATAAAAGAGTGTAACGAAAAAGAGACAACTATAAATGTATTTATAGGGTTTAGGCTGTAAGAAAATGAGATAAAACGCATCATACGCGCTTATCCTTCTTCTCTATCAATCAATCAATCATTTTGCCAATCAATCGCAATCGCTATCTCTTTCTCTCTCTGTTCGTCTCATTCGTTTACAAATTAACAAGAATACAAAGTTTCACTTCTATCACCTGTGAACTCAGACTTATTTCATTACAAAACTACCTACAAAGAAAATCCTAAAAAAATTTTACTTCCTTAAAACTCGAACTGAAAAATATAACAAATATTTTTTATTTGCGTTTATAAACAATAATTATTCCCTGTATTGCTCCAAACGGCTATCTAATAATAACTCAACTTCTTTATTGTCAGGCACCTCAAATGGCGAGAAAAGGCTAAATATATCTATAGTATGTAATATCTTGATTACTACTAGATGGTAAAGTGTTGCAATGACCCGCCCGGTAGGCGTTTCACCTAACGTTTGCAATTCGCCAGCGATCAGCGATGACTTTTAAACGTAATGAAAAAATCATCAAAAACGTCGCCAATTGCTTGCTGGTCACTAGATGCACTTTTTGCAATGTCACAGCATCAAAACTAATCAAGCGGCAACGACTACCAGTAATGTACAAGGCTGTTATGTGTCTTGCAATAACTAAACTATCACGATATTTTCGCATTGCGAGTTACGTGATCACCTCGCCGGTTAGGTGACACTGTCTCGAGTATTTCTGCCGAATATCATGATTGTCACTTTCGTGTTCCGGTTTAGAGGATAAGTACGGAGCTTATGTATGTGGCGTCACACGAATACCACCGAACCGTTTACATTTTTGGTGTCTATAGGATGATTATTTGTTTTATCAGGAATGATCAGGAATGTGTTATCAGGAATGATTCTTGTTTGTTATCCTAAGATAAAAAAATTGCTGATGCACAGCACAGGGCTTGGGTTTAAAAAATTCAGTTAATACAGGGTTTTACAGTTTTTATAAAAGGTTTCGCTCGGAGCGTATCTAAGATGAAAGCATTTCTTAAACCTAAACAACCGGTTTAAACCAAAACCCACGAATGGAACAATAGCACAAAGTGCAGAAAAAAATAGTAGCATCGAACATGAGGTTTTTTCAAACTCTAAAACCGGTCGATTGATTTAAAACGTTATAACTTTTAAGGTTAAGAAGCTTAAGAAACCAGTTTTTTAAGGTTAAGGTAAAACTAAACCTTTACAAAACGCTCCTTATGTACTTACGCTGATTTAGATTACAAATTAACCGATTAACAAGCACTGGCGAAGCGATTTTTTTTTTTATGTCATAAGATAGCAAACAAGCAGATGGGTCTCCTGATGGAAAGAGTCAACCATCGCCTATAGACACCAAAGATGTTAATGGTGCGTTGCTATCTTGTGGTGAGGTATAATGCCACATGCATAAGTTTACCGGCTACCTTACCCTCCAAACCGGAACACGACAGCAACAAGCACTGACGCTATTGCGGCAGGAATAGGTAAGGCGGTAGTACCAGACCCGGGCGAGACAATGCAGAACTCTAGCACCAAGTAGCCACGATGGTAGTGACTCGATAGCCAATCGGTCGCCTTTTACGACCTGCCTGGCAGAACGGCAGTTGGCCTATTCTACAAAGGAGGCCGGGACCAACACGGCGGGAATTAGATTGACAGTCGAATATATTATCAGAAATTTGTTTTACATAAGTGTTGCATTACTTGGTACGTTAAGAAACAATGAGGGCATGTGTGTCCCCATATTTACACATACATAATTCAAGTGATCATAATTCTATCAGCACAAAAATGGCCTAGTTCCAAGTTTCAATGTTCATTATAAATAGTATACACTATTTCATTTCAATGTAAATCTCTTTAAAAGTAGCGCCAATTAGTACTATTTACTGTAAATGAAATGCGCATAAAGTCATGTAATGCTTTTTTTAAGTTTTGGAACATAACAAATGACAAGAAAGCTCATGTTTTAACCACAGACCACTTGAATACTAATAGACACGCCATTGGGAAAATCGCATTATCGCCCATATGAGCAAATGCTCCTATTACTGTCAAAATTTTTATACAATTGTAGGTTATATTGTATTATAAAAAATTTAAATAAACCATGTTGTACTGTTTTATCGTAGGTATCAAAAGAGATGACAAAGTTCAAAAATTACTCTTGAAGTCATTTTATTTCATCGGTAAGTAGTGTATAAGTTATATTTCTGTGTGTAATTGCAAGCTATACGTAAAAACTAAGAAATTGCCTTAAAAAGGCGTATCCATTAAATCCGTGGTTTTAACATACGGATAAACCTTATATAATACAGGTTGGATAAAACAAAAGACAGCGGCCACTGCCCATAAACATGTCGTTTAGATTTCTTTTGACCAATCAATCTAAAATGGATGACATCATTACGATTCAAGCTATTTATTCGATTGCTTTCTTTATTCTGTTGGAATAAAGACAGATCAAATACTTTACTTAAAAAGCAATTCTTGTGTGTGTAGGTATGTAAATATATTATACATATACGATTGTGTGTATATTTACGATTTTTCGAAAGCCAGATTCTGAGCCGCTACTAAGGTTTAATTTAGCTTGCTATTTATTTGATCGCTTTCTTTATTCCGTTGGAACAATAATACTTTTAAAATTCTTGTGTGTTACTGTGTGTGTATGTAAGTATATGTATGATTGTAAGTATATTTACGATTTTTCTGAAACCACACTATGAACTGCTATTGAGATTTGATTTAGGTCGCTATTTATTTGAAAGCTCAAGAGTTGCTAATTTTGTTGGAATAAGGATACTTAAAAATCAATTCTTGTCTATGTGATTGTGTGTATATAGATATTTATAGGATTGTGTGTATATTTACGATTTTTAGGAAATCTAACTCCGAGTTGCTATTGTGGTTTGATTTAGCTTCTATTTATTTGATCGCTTTCCTTATTAGCAAAGCTTGTGCGTCTGTCTGAGTGTATGTGTATGGGGGTGTGTGTGTGTATGTGTGTGTGTGTGTGTATGTGTGTATGTATGTGTGTGTGTATGTGTGTGTGTGTTTGTGTGTGTATTTAAGTATGTAGGTATGTATATATACGATTGTGTGTATATTAACGATTTTTGGAAACCAGCCTGAGCTGTTACTGAAATTTCACTCTCACTCTCATTCAAAAAACACACAAATAATTTTTGCCTGACCCGAAGATCCAAATCGGGCATCTGTGCCGAATAGGCTAACGATTATATCACGAGGTAGGTACTCATTTTGTAAATGTCGCGAATACAGTTTATTTAGTCGACGTAAATGTCGAAATTTATCAGGTGGACAGAGCATGCAATGGCAGACAGCCAACGTTCAGTGGCATTAGTATGAACAATTACACATCAACACCAATATTATAAAGAGAAAAGTTTTGATTGTTGGTATGTTTGTTGTGGCACCGCTGGTCCGTACCGCTGAAGGGTTCATAGTGATGGAACCAGCGGGCCAACTTCTTGTCAGTATGACATCATAACTGTGGAGGTCGATGACGTCACACAAGGACAAGTAAGGGGAAAAGGAAGATCATCCCAGCCAGGCAAGATGTACTGCCTGGGGAACGAAGTCCATTTGAGAAACGTTGAAACTTGTATATAATGTTACAAGATAAATAATTGTGATATCGCGATTCAGGATTTTTATTTTGAATTACGTTTTTTCCATTTGTTATTAATTTTTGACTATTTTTTATTATTTTTCTTGTAGTGTTTGTGATTGTTTTTGAGCCGCTACATTGTAATAGATAAAGTCCAAAACTTCTTAACCGATTTAATAAATTCTGTCACCTATGGAAATCTACATTATTCCAATAACTGTAACATTCGTTACTTTTTATCTGACTCAGCAAAAAATGTGATGTTTTTGGATCGCGCGAACGAATTCGCGGGAACAAGTAATTCAGGCGCTTTCAGCCTTTCGGTTTTAGCGGTATACTTTTCATTTTATCGGTTTCACGGCACACCAAAAAAGTAACTCGACTACTCGACCAATTTTAAACATTCTTTCACTTTTAAAAAGAGTGACACAATCTACTTTTTAACCGACTGAACTAAAAGCTAGTGGTGGTAGAGTTCTGCATTGTCTCGCCCGGGCCTGGTACCACCGTATTACCTATTCCTGCCATAATAGCGTCAGTGCTTGTCACTGTCGTGTTCCGGTTTGGAGTCCAAGGTAGCCGGTAAACTTATGCATGTGGCTTTAGACCTCGCCACAAGATAGCAACGCACCATTAACACCTTTGGTGTCTATAGGCGATGGTTTCTTTCCATCAGGAGACCAATCGACTTGTTTGTTATCTTATGATATATAAAAAAACTACAGTAGACGTGATAGTATTAATCTATGAAGGGCAAACATATTTGAATCGTATTGTGTCAGGTTGACAGGGTATGCAATGGCAGTCGGCCAAAGCTCAGTGGCGCCAGCACGGACAATTACATACAGTACGTAACACGAGCCGTGAGATAAAACCAATGATTTATGTGACGCCACTGCTCCTGTGACCGACCCGTTGGTAGAGTGGTTAGCGACCCTACGCAATCGATGGGGCTCGGGTTCGATTACCAATAGGGACAATAATTTGTGTGACTACATTTTTTCTTTAACGTAACATAAATTAATCAAATCGGAACCGATCTTCCCAAGGAAACATAGTTATTTACGTATCTATATACATAAACTGGTCATCAAAAAAATCGGCCCACCCTGTTTTTGTTCGTTATTTCTCAATTATTTCGTAGATAAGCCATTTCTCACAGTTGTTTTTTGTTTTGAGGGTCGGATAAGATGTTTGACACTCTGTTTGTCATAAATCCTATGGCACTTAACGGTACTTGATTATTTTTTGTTCAAAAATACTGCTAATTGCTGATTTGACGGTTTACGTCGGTACAAATAAGCTCGTGTTTCCAGTCCGAAACAAACTTTTCTCGGGATATCTTGTTATTTACGTTAAGTTTATTTACTGAAGCTGTAGTTTTGATTAATTTTGCCTGAAAATAATGGATACTACTGAAGCGGAGGCAGCGCAAGTTGTGGCTCTACTGCAACAGGGCTTAAGTCAACGTGTCGTGGCTAGAAGATTGAATCTCAGCCGTTCTGCAGTTCGACGAGTTTACCAAAGGTTTCTAGAGACTGGGCAGTATCGAAGAAGATCTGGATCTGGCAGACACATGGTGACAACTCAAAGGGACGATTGCTTTTTAGTGGTATCGGCTTTAAGAAATCGACACCTTTCTGGCGTCGATCTCCAACAACGCTTACGTGAAGATCGGGGTGTGGCTATAAGTGACAGTACTGTTAGAAGGAGACTTCGAGAGCAGAATTTAAGACCACATAAACCAGCAACGGGACCACTTTTGACCACAGCTCATCGTCAAGCAAGACTTCAATTTGCGCAAAATCACATTAACTGGACTATAGGTCAATGGGAGTCAGTTCTTTTTAGTGATGAGAGTCGAATGACTTTATACGGTTCTGACGGACGTCGTAATGTAATGCGACGACCGGGTGAACGTTATGCCCAGTGTTGCATAAGAGAAACAGTCAGTTACGGTGGGGGCTCTGTAATGTTTTGGGGCGGGATATCTTTAACTGGACGAACGGAGCTGGTTTTCATAAGTAGAGGTGCTTTAACTGCTGCACGATACATTACGGAGGTTTTAGAAGACCATGTGGTGCCTTATGCTGGCTACATCGGGGAAAACTTTCAACTTATGCATGATAATGCACGGCCACACATAGCGCGCAATGTCACCCAGTATTTAGAAGAGGTCGGCATTCGTGCTATGCAGTGGCCCGCCCGAAGCCCTGATCTAAACCCGATAGAGCACATGTGGGACACCTTAAAACAAAAGGTAAGAGCACGGAATCCAGCCCCTACCACATTGGGAGACCTGGAAACCGCCATCAAGGAAGAATGGGAACGAATTCCTCAAGAGACCATTAAAACCTTGATTAAATCTTTAAAACGGCGAATGCAAGCCGTTATTCGAGCAAGAGGAGGAAATACCCAATATTAAGATGAAAAAATGGTGACGATAACTTTAATGATTAAAAAAATAAGTGAGTTTGAAATTTTAACTAAAAAAATGTGAAATTAATGATTTTGACTTCAAATCCTAATTAAATTGATTTTTTTTATAATTTGAAGGTTTAAAGTACTTAAATTAGTGTAAATAAACATGATTAGTAAATCATTTTAGTTATTAAACAATATGTTTTCTTTTGCCAATGAAAACGCATAATTTGCGGTGAAAATGCAGGTGGGCCGATTTTTTTGATGACCAGTGGCCGCAACGGTATTAAGTATGCAAGATCCTAGGCTGGTACGCAATGTACCAACAAGACCATGCGTGTTGCAGGTATGGGCGGCGATGATCACTTACTATCAGGTGTGATGGTATCCCCCGTGATTTTTTTATAGAAAAGGGGGCAAACGGACAGGAGGCTCACCTGATGGCAAGTGATCACCGCCGCCCATGGACAACCACACTATCAGAAGATTTGCAGTTGCGTTGCCGGCCTTTTAAGAAAGAGTAGGCTCTTTTCTTGAAGGTCCCTAAGTCGTATCCGCTCGGAAAAACCCCTGCCGGTAAATGGCTCCACAGAGGAATAATGCGGAGAAAAAAGTGACTCGAGAATCGCACAGTTGGTCCGAGCCCCCTGTAAAGAATACACGATCTGCCGTTTTGCCAGGCCATTTGTAAAACGTAAACGATTAGTTGTGCGAGTCACCACCATCGGGACTACCAGATGGTAGAATTTTGCATTTTCTCGTTTGGGTCTGGTACTCTCATACTCATAAAAAATAAATATAAATGTATACGAAGCCTATACATAAGTGTTTTCACACTGACCTGGCACACACAATTTTCTTGGCAGAAACAACAAAACGTTTCGTCATTGTCTTATATGAGAGAAATTTATAGTCACTCGCCCGCTATAAATGTTCATGTGAGTAACTTTAAGCAGAAAGTTGTCTTATGATTGTTGTAATTTTATTAGAATAGGGGCAAGCGGGCCAAAGGCTTTTTTATATCATAAGATAGCAAACAAGCAAATGGCTATTTTGATGGAAGGAGGCAATTATTATAGAGACCAAAGAAAGATGTTAATAGTTCGTCGATATCCTTGTGGCGGGGTTTTAATGCCACATGCATAAGTTTATCGGATACCTTACCCTCTAAGCCGGGACACGAAAGTGACAAGCACTAACGCTATTGCGGCAGGAATATGAATAGGTAACTCTACCATTTAGTAGCCTCGTTGGAAGTGATATATCCAATCGTGCGCCTCTTACGAACTGCCCGGCAGACGGTCTATTCTTCAAAGGGGACTCAGACCAATAAGAGGTGTGAAGATCTCTTACAATTAAGACGAATCTAATGATGTCCCTCAAGTTTTATTCCACCAAGCTGTAACCGCAAAAAGTTATTCGCATTAATTATTTGTTTCAATAAACAATATTGTTATGTCCTTACATCAAAAGAAAAATTAGCTCAAAGAATCTTCAGCAAACGCAGACAAATCCACTAGTATAACTAGAATATAGTTTCTATGCCATCGGTTTTATGGTAGCATTATGTTAAGTTAGGTATTATGAGCAATTTAGTATTAGTAGTTTTCTTTTGAAGCTTACTAGTGTTCCTGTAATCGATTTATTTTTGTTATTGTTTTTTCTTTATATTAATACTAGCTGTTGCCAGCGACTTCGTCCGCGCGGACTTCATTTACTCCGCACAGCACCTCCCCCGTAGGTGATAGCGTGATAATATGTAGCCTATATGTATATGTTATGTTGACCCGACCTGTTAGTAATATTCATACAAAATTTGAAGTAAATCCATGCAGTACTTTTTGAGTTTACCCTGGACATACATACAGACAAACAGACAAACAGATAAACAAACAAACAGACAATAATCTAAAAACTATATTTTTGGCTTCGATATCGATTGTAGATTACGCCCAAGTATTTATTCTTTAAAAAAAATATGCAATTTACAGTTTTGACTTTCCCACGATTTTATTATATGTATATAGATGATACCTTGATATTTGTTTTATTTTATGCAGTATTGTTATATTTTTATTTATTTTAAATAAATTATTCTTATTGTGTGTCAAAAACTATTATCGAAAACGGGAATTCATTTACTATACTACAATTAACATTACAGTTTCTTAATAAAAGAGACAATAGTGATGTGCGTGTAGACTTGCTAATCGCTCGACTCTGGCGCCTGCGAATGACTAATGAGGTCGGTAGGTAGGGTTGTCAAATGCCACGTCATAAAGTCAGTATAGTTTTCTATGTTATCATCGCATTATACAATACATATATACCTGAAGATTTTATAGAGAGCCAAATTTTGGCTGACTAACGTAAAAATTAAAAAGAGTATCTTCACGCTCGTATCCCCGAAGAGGTAGGTAGAGGTACACCAAGATCACCCTCGATTAGCTGAAGATACTTGGTCCCACAATGTGATAGATGGCAAGCCTATCGCCAACTGGACACTTTCCGATCCCGGGCAACGTTGTTTTTATCAGAAAAAAAAACACATTTTTGAATTGCCCGACCCGAGAATCGAACCCAGGACCTCATGTGGTCAACACGGACACTGGACCACTAGACCACAGAGACGACGATATAAAAATTAAATAAAACAAATTCCCACTATTCAAGTAAACTTTAAGTTAATGTGCGGACGATAACAATTATCCGTACAAGTAGTACAGCAGAACATTAGGTTGTAATTAAGTAATTTAAAAATGTTAAATTTTAGAAATAGTAATTTTTTTTATTAGTTTAAATAGTTTATTTATAATATCCTTGTGGCGGGAGCTATCCTCCAAATTAAAACACGACAGTAAGAACCACTGACGCTATTGCAGCAGGAATAGGTAAGACGGTGGTACTAGGCACGTGCGAGACAATACAGAACTCTAAAACCTAGAGCCACGAGGGTAGTGACTTGCAAAGTCAATCGTTCACGACTTACAAACTGCTTGGTAGAACGGCAGATAGTCTATTCTTCAAAAGAGCCCGACCAGCATGGGCAAAAATTTAATAAATCGGGGAAAAAACAATTTGAAAATTCTTTCGGGTTGGCGTATTATCCTGGTACATTTGATCAGAGTTAAATTAATCGGACTGCTACAGGTGTCTAAACTGCGTGTATGTAAACCATGACTGCTTATAGAAGTTAAGAAGATCTGTCCTCTACTTTTCATTTTACTTTATTTTTCGTTTACTCTGCATCATGTTAAGTGTATAGTGCACAAACGCAACAAGCAGATTTTTTTTAATACAATTTGAAAAAAATATATCGCATGATTGCAGGGCATGACATAATATGTTAGTAGCAATACAATTTTGGAATTACAAAATATTCTTTAAAATATTGAAGATATATTTATTATGGAAGTTATATGTCATGGAGATCTCACATAATATGTTCACTCAATGACATGCTTGAAATGTTTAATGTTTTTAGAAAGTTTATGATTTCAAATATTATAATATAAATATAGTTTATTTATAAGTCTATCTTCATAATAATATTCATAAGTCTTTACCTTTTCATTTTTTTCACAGAATACTCCCACTTTATGACTGCATCCAGGTGAAAATGCTTGCAACCCTATCGACTGACAGGCGACATGGCATGCGAAGCGTAACCAGGTGCCAGCATTTTCATCGATAAGTAGGTAATCCTTACCTACGTAACTTTATAAATGCCTACGCAACGCTAACCTTGTTTTTGAGTTATTTATGTTCTTTCAACTTTATTAGGCTTCTAGTATTATGGATAATCCTATTTTACATCTTATGCGACTAATGACGTCTTGACTAGGAATTGTGTTTGTTAGTTTTCTGACCTAAAAATATTTTATTATTCACTCTAGTTAATTTTATTAATATTACATATTTTTGTATTATATTCAAATTATAGTGAATCTTCCCTTCTCACTATTAAGGGATGGACACTGCTGCCAGCCTGGAAACCCTTGTTATTAAACGCAACGCGGAAAAAGAACGTCAGTGTAGAAGATGACAGTATGGTAGATATTGTGAGTACATTATGTGCACACTTAAATTCTCCTAATGATATGAACGCGCCAACCACCTCGACCTCACTGCTCAGTGCTCACACACCTAATGCCATCAAGCCGTGCACTTCGAGCATCAACCCGCAGTTTGAGACGGGTCACTACCGAGTGAAATTCAAACTCACTCTGAAGGACCTCATATGGGTCCGAAACTAGCCGGAACCTACTCCAATAAAAAACGTGAGTGCAGCCGTTTTTAATCATTTAATTCTTTAGTGACTTGTATTTCCAATACTTCCTGACAAAATATTTAAACGAACATCTTCTTCATGGAGGCAATAGTTATAATACTAATTCCGGTAATTTGTATGTTTGTTTGTTACGCAATGTAATGTAATCTCGCGCAGTGCTGAATCAGCTCTCTCAATCAGGTGAATTATAATCTAAAACGGGACATTAGATTCTATTTATGTCGTCAAAATAAATTGTTCTTACAGGATATACCAATTTTTATAATGCTTCGAGTCGCAGCAAGTATAATACAAAAGCAAATAATAAAAATAAGTTTTATAAAATAATAAAAATAAATTTTTAAAAACAAGTTTTACAGGATTTATGTATTTAGAAGCTAACCAGGAACCTACATATTACACCTAATAACATGGTTGCAAATGTTTGAACCTTATAGTGTACGCACATTAAGCGTTAAACTTGTGTCTTAATTATCTGCTAATTCTTCCGTTTACACGTACCGCTTATAAATAATTCGTTAACCAATGCGAATGCTGTTACAAAATATTTCGAATCGCTACAGTTTATCGACACAACAGCACATCACTAACGGATGTGATCGGCGCCCCACCACGGCGCCGCAGTCAAACAATGCGCCTCCTTTGAAAAAGTGCCGATTGTTAATTGTTATGTAAATAAAGATTACTATCGTGAATTTTGTTTTGCATCGCCAACCAAAACGGTTGCATTGTTACGGAAAGCGCTTCTGTATATGATCTATACAACGCTAGTCGCGTCCTGCAACACGTATTAATAAAGATTTTGGTGAGTCCAATACATGAAGATGCCCCGTGTTGATCCCAGGTTCCTATGAAGAATAGGCGTACTGCCGTTCTGCCAGGCAGGTCGTAAAAGGCGACCGATTGGCTATGCGAATCACTATCGTCGTGACTACTAGGTGGTAGAGTTCTGCATTGTCTCGCCCGGGTTTGATACCACCGACTTACCTACTCCTGCCGCAATAGCGTTAGTGCTTGTTGCTGTCGTGTTCCGGTTTGGAGGGTATGGTAGCCGGCAAACTTATGCATGTGTCATTAGACCTCGCCACAAGATAGCAACGCACCATTAACATCTTTGGTGTCTATAGGCGTTGGCCGTCTCTTTCCATCAAGAGACCCATCTGCTTGATATGAAGTTTTACATAAATTTTAATAAATTCATACTACATACCTATATGTAATTTTAATTTAAGTTATGAAATAATGTATATATTTCCGATAACATCTGTAGTATTTTTTCTCTCTAATTCAGGGAATTATTAATCGCTGCTACTTGGTCATACCTACCATATTTCTAAATATAATTATCTACCTTCATTTACATGTTGCTGTTGGGTGTTGATAAGTTGTATTTATAAACAAACAAGATATATGTGCATTGGGTATAGTAATAATGTATTTTTGGAATGATGTGTCCAATTAAGTATATTTTAAAGTATTTTGTAATAACTTTTTCTGTTAAGCATAAACTATTAATTACTGACTTATTTTACAAGTAAGTTCTATATATGTACGCGTTTTTGACTCGTTTATATATTGTCAAAAAGCTATCTGCTTGTTTGCTATCTTATAAAAAAATGTGGCTGTATTATATCTAATACTTCATGGTCCAATGTGAACAATGAATTGATTTAGTCACCGACATCTTTTTTTTTTATATCATAAGATAGCAAACAAGCAGATGGGTCTCCTGATGGAAAGAGTCAACCACCGCCTATAGACACCAAAGATGTTAATGGTGCGTTGCTATCTTGTGGCGAGGTCTAATGCCACATGCATAAGTTTACCGGCTACCTTACCCTCCAAACCGGAACACGACAGCGACAAGTACTGACGCTATTGCGGCAGGAATAGGCAAGGCGGTGGTACCTGACCCGGGCGAGACAATGCAGAACTCTACCACCTAGTAGCCACGATGGTAGTGACTCGATAGCCATTCGGTCGCCTTTTACGACCTGCCTGGCAGAACGGCAGTTGGCCTATTCTACAAAGGAGGCCGGGACCAACACGGCGATCTAATTTATTACCACGTTAGATGTCAGTGGATTTAGTACTTAAAATTTTTTAGACAATTTTTTTTCTTGTCTTGTCAATTTTTTTCTTGTCTTAAGTCAAGATATTCGTTAGTTCTACGTATCAAAGTTTTTAAATTTTTCCCAAGATCACAGCCATAACACGTTATGCTTAGGTAAAGTACTTTTCGCATGATTCAGAAACGAAAATCAATAAACACATTCAAACTTTCATATGTTATGATTGCTTGGATGGATATTGTTAAGTTTAGAGAGTTTAGCTATTTATTTTACCGCCCCGTTGGTCGAGTGGTTAGCTCTGACTACGCAATCTACGGGGCTCGGGTTCGATCCCCGACGGAGACAAGCATTTATGTGTCGAGCATATATTTTTGTATTTCCGGGTTTGGGCGTTTATAAAATATGTTGCAGTACTTATATATGTATTTCTATGTATTAGTATCGTTGACTAACACCCATAACACAAGCAAATAATTTGCTTATTTTGGGGTTAGATCACTAAGTGTAATTTGTCCCGTGAATATTTATTTATTAGTTATTTATTTAAGTACCTAATTATTATTATCTATTAATAAGTAGATACTTATTATTGTGATTTTACCCCATGGCTGCCTTGTTTTTACTGTGTTCTTTTCTAATCCTGGATTTAGTTCCAGCGTTGGGAAACAAAAATATTCGTGAACGTTTCTTCGAAGTCCCGGGTTTTATAGAAAAATTACGATAAAAGCTTTAGCACCACAAGGTATGATAGTAGTGTAAAAACTCAGTGCCCCAGATGAACACGTAAACAGAACGGTGCGGGTTCTCACAAGTAACAAGCGACAGTTCTTCGGTAAAATGCAGCGACGTGGATTATCATCTTGAAAGCGAACAGTCCGGTGGCGAAGACTTGGAGCATCACTACACAGTATAAAACAAAATCGCTTTCTCTGTCTGTCCCTATGTCCCTATGAATGCTTAAATCTTTAAAACTACGCTACGGATTTTGATGCGGTTTTTTTTAATCGATGGATTCTTGAGGAAGATTTTTAGTATACAAACCTTTCCGATATTCCCACGTGAACAAAAGCTACGCGGGTGAAACCGCGGGCAGGTCGCTAGTGTACATATATAATAAAATAGCGTAATTATATATTAACTATGTATATTGACAAAACCACATTATCGTAAAGAATATTTCAAATAACACTTACTTTTAATAAAAGTATCCTTATTCCTTATCCTTCTAAGGCCTTAGCTACACATTGATTAGTTCGAGTGCGAGTGTTTAATGCAGGTGCTTAGTGTTATGCAAAAGACACGTGCGGACAGTCGTAAAAGTGAATAGACGCTGATTACTAATCACTCGCACTAATCAACGGCTGTCTTCACGTATTTTTGCTTAATATTAATCACCTGCATTAAACACTCCCAAGTCGCACTAATCAATGTGTAATCGGGGCCTAAGGTTGATTACTATAGCTGCTATTAGAATTTTAAGCTCTCGTAGTTATAGTCGAAACTCGAAACTTACCTGAAAGCAAAAAAAAAAGTATTACATTTTGGTCAGTGGCTATGGCGACCTTGACTATATATATGGCGTTCAGGTTCGATTCCCGACAGGGACAAGCGTTTTTAAGATGAGTATATTTGTTTTTCAGGTTTGGGTGCTAAATAAATATATCTACTAGGTAGGCGGCCGAGCTTTATTATGAAGTGTTTTTACATGTGAAAGCTGATGCACTTATTTAGTTTAAATAGTAAAAGACCAACCTAATACAAAATTTAGTCAAACGCTACAGTGAAGTGCGACCGGGATCAGCTAAGGATATATAAAGACGACACGAACGACGTATTTATTTTACGTAACAAATGTTAGACAAACTCAGAGGAGTCAGCTAGTTAAAATAAAAACCAGTAGCAGTCATTTGCCCCCTATATCTTTGTTTATAATAACTTATAAACAATGTATGGATTTATAAGCCATCGTTCAGTATAAATAAGCAGATGTTTTGTACGGTCTGCATACTAATGTGATCAATTAAAAATTAAAATATATCGTCACGCCTTCATTCTATCCGCCCCTCCTTATTATCGCTAGCACTAGCTTGGGCGGGTCCCTAGCTTTTTATTTCATGGTATCGCAAATAACCAGATGGTTTTTCTGTTCAGTTTAAAAATGATCGAGGTAATAAAAATAATCACAGCCGACTAAGAACCTCCTCCTTTTTTAAAGTCGATTGAAAATATTCAGCTTTTGCCAAATCATTTTTTATTTAAAAATTCATAATAATTTAGCCCATCCCATTTGATTATACCTGAATTATAGACACATGAGGCCCAGTGTTTGAGTCCTGGGTCAAGCAGTACGCGTTAAACAAACATATTTGGAAAACATAACTTGCATGGGACTAGCTGATATGACCGTTTTATCAATAGTATTGAATGTAGAGATGAGAAGCACATTCTTATTGTTAGAGAAATGTCTCTAAAACAGCTTTAAAGAAAAATGACGCTGCTGCACAAGATAACTATTTTTAAAGAAAGCGCGAAAAATAACTGAATTTGACAGCTACTAGGCAAACTTCAATTATTTTAAAACTGTTCACTTCATCATCATTTTATTGAGACTTTTTGAGTAAAAAAGCCGTATGAGATTCTGATTCTTATTACACTCCATAATATCTGTCACATCAGTGTCATCATTCAACTTTATACAGTTGACTTATTGTAGTTGCATTTCTGCTCGCCTATTTGAAGATATGAGTGTGATAATATTTATTTATTTTTACATACCACCATACTTTTCCATGTAGTAACATAAATGCCTCGGTTTTAGACACCAAACATGTTAATAGTGTATTGCTATCCGCGTAGTAGGGTTATATAATATAAGAACTGTATACAATAAATAGTATTACACAAATCAGACTAATTTAGAAATATAAGAAAGGATCTTTATTTGCAATTTGTATTGACATATTATACCATAATAATGCTGAGCAAATATTTAACAATTTTATCTGTTATTTTTTCTCTGACGGTACATTAGTTTTTCAGTTTATGTTCCCATCTGTCGCCACGAGCATCTTACTACTGAAAATACCAGTTAACCTGACCTCCAGCCACATTTATTCGTCAACTAAACTCAAGAGCACAATTTAAATCATGGAGTTCAACACTAAATGGTATTTAAACTTTACCCCTCGCCACGTCGCCTCTCCTAGCATATATTTAAATACAGGATCCCACGACGTCTATAAATAAATGTTAGAAGCACACGGATTTTTTAGTAATGGTTTTATTTTAGATACGAGTACAACTACTGTCTAGGGATACATAAAAATATAAATGGAGAGTATTCTACATACATCTATACTGATATTATAAAGCTGAAGAGTTTGTTTGTTTGTTTTGGTTGAACGCGCTAATTTCTGGATGTACAAGTCAGATTTAAAAAAATATAAGGATTTTACCCGATTGGATTAAGTAAGTACATTTTTTAGGTCACACGAACGAAGTCGCGGGAAACAGCTAGTTGCAGATAAAATACATCAACTTATTACTCTCGGTTTTGCCTGCATGTTAGTTATTTAATTATAATGTTATCTGTTTTAGGGTTATTTTAATTTTAAGTGACAACAAATAATATATACCTAACTAGCTGCAGCGTGCAGCTCGCTGGATTATAACAGTTTTTGGTTAATCCCGCGGGAACAACTCATTTTTCCGGGATAAAAATTAGCCTATGTGATATTCCCGATCATCATCTGAATATGTGCCAAATTACATCCAAATCCGTTCAGTAGTTTATGCGTGATTGAGTAACAAACATCCATCCATCCATCCACCCAAATATCCAAATTTTCGCATTTATAATATTAATATAGATGAAGCGCTAATTAATGCTCACTGACTGACACTGAAGAATAATTAGCTATACGTGTCACTACCATCGTTATGTTATTACTACTACCACCTAGTATATCACTACTAGAACGTTTCGCCCGGGTTGTGTACACCTTACTTATTCCTGCCGCAATAGCGTCAATGCTTGTCACTGTTGTGTTCTTTTTTTTATCTATACATATAATAAAATCATAGGAAAGTCAAAACTATACATTGAGTATTTTTTTAAAAGAATACTTGGGGCGTGATCTACAATCGATATCAAAGCCAAAAATATAGTTTTTAGAATATTTGTCTGTATGTATGTCCGGGGTAAAGTCAAAAAGTACTGCATGGATTTACTTCAAATTTTGCATGAATATTACTTATAAGTCGGGTCAACATATAGGCTACATATTATCACGCTATCACCTACGGGGGAGGAGCTGTGCGGAGTAAACGAAGTCCGCACGAATGAAGTCGTGGGCAACAGCTAGTATATCATAAGATAGCAAACAAGCAGATAGGTCTCCTGATGGAAAGTCAACCACCGTCTATAGACACCAAAGGTGTTAATGGTGCGTTGCTATCTTGTGGCGAGGTCTAATGCCACATGCATAAGTTATGTTCCAGTTTGGGGGTAATGGGTCGGCCGCACTATCGTCTATCGTCACAAAGCTTCGTGCAATGACACAATAAATGCAGATGTGATCGGCGATTATCGGCTATTGTCGTTGTACATTACGGACTGCGTATGTCTTAACGTGCTAATTAATATCTGCGGGACAATAGAGGCAAGTGCGGCCGCGTCGACATCCTAAAAAAAAATATTTCCAAATGATTGAGTTCTGAGGTAAGAAACATAAAAACCGTTTAAGTGCGAGCTGGACTCGTATATCGAGGGTTCCGTACAAACTTGTAGGCCACCTAAGCTACACATAAATTTCATGATTCTAGGTCGAAGGGGAGTACCCAATAGGTTTTAATTCCCTTGTAAAATATGCTACTTAAATGGTCATATCCTTTAAGTAAGTTTTTTTGTGATGTAACTAAAATTTACAGTTTTCGGATTTTTCCTTTACATGTGCTGTAAGACATTGCTTCTTGCCAAATTTCCTAAATCTTGATCAACGGGAAGTATTCTATAAGTTTTAAATTCCTTTTGTAATCGCAAAAGGATTTCAAACCGCTGAGTTTCTTCCGTCGGATCTTCTCAGTGTGTGGCCGCGTTCCGATCCGGTAATCATTGTAAAAAATCGACTCACAACATTTTTAGTTTAATAAATAATTATAATTTTAAAATATTTGCACACCATATCACGGTAAAATATGTTGGTAACTTAATCAAATTTTAATAACTTGTAACTCCCATATTCTGGCAAATAAATAATTTCTTTCTTTCAAAATATAGACATAAAAGCTCATGTCTTTTAATCGCGTTGACTTACAAGTTTGATTTTTTTACAGGCGTAGACCCAAGTTATTGATATATAATATTCAACTTAATATCGCTACGCGTTCCTAAAAAAAGGGTTTATGACAGACAGACAACAGAGTAATCCTATAAGGGTTCCGTTTTTTTTACTTATGAGATACGAAACGCTAAAAGCGGCCGATTTGAAAACCCCTCCTTTGGGACAGTCGATTAAAACTGAGTGGCATAAATGATAATAATTGTCCTAATGGTTACGTCTCGTTTGAAACGATGAGGGAACTTTAATCTGCAAACATATAAACGATCAAAACGCTGAAACCCGCTTGGTTATTGGCAGCAACCCAGAAATCAATTAGAAGCACATTATTTACGAATCCGAATAAACATTATTTGTCGTATGAAATCTCTTCCCAATATGTGCTAAGTGCGTTTTTTCTAATGTATATGTGTTTGTTTTAATGCAATTAATGTTATTCAATAAAATAGAATATTAAAAATTATGTTTAATATTACTTAAATTTCGTTTTCATTAATTAAATTAGTAATTTACATAACTACTGCTGAATTGATGATTACTAGTTAAATTACTAATTTAACTACTGCTACTGTAGGTATTACAGCGTTCTCTTTTTAAACTGAATTGTCTTGGTTATTCCAAATTTAAATTCTAAATTTAATAAGCTTAAATATGATATGCATTTAACATATTAATTACGTTAAATGGATTCAAAACAAGATTTAAGAATTCTTATATTAACTTAGTAACATAATCATTAAAATTAATGAGCCAGCATTCAAACTAAAGCTAATATTATACTTATAAACAATCTCACCTACTGAGAAATATTGCGAAAACAAGAACACATATATAATGGGTACAATTTACAAAATTATGTAGGAATAATAAGTTATGAATTTAATGAATAAATTACGAGTAACGCGGTGTGCCGCGGGAAAAAATAGCGCTAAGTGCGGCGCCGGCGCCAGCAAGGATAAGCCCATGCAGTCCTCGATAGAAACAATCAAACAACAAGCGAATATCAACTGTATTGCAAACACAAAAGAATAAAAATTCAATACAAAACCACGCAGATAGGACCTTTCAAAAGAACTTCGCTTTGAATGCGCTCATGCGACCGTAGCGAGTCATTACGATACTTCGAAAGCGTACAACAAAAGCAATCCAAAACATACTTTAGAGTAAGATAATAAAGTTGATATCAAATAAAACATTTGTATTGTCCCTTTCAGATCGTGTACACATGAAAGAGATGCAACTATTAAAAAATATATCCGCAAACGCAATAATCCCGTTCATTTTGACACGTTACATGCACCAAGCTTGATAAATGTAGGACTGGTCCTTGTTTTCTCTTTGAAGCTTTGAGCGATAACGCCGTAGAGAAGAGATAACCTCTCGAAATTGTAGCGCGTGAGAACAAAAATTTACAAGCAGCTTAAACAGGTGGGATAACCGATAGATAAATACTCGAAAACAAATAATGGACACTCAAAACGCCTTCTACTATTAACTAAACAAATATTCCCAGATCAAAGAATGTAACGATGGAAGTACCTATCGATTGCGTAATGTGTTAATTTTATTTATACTCGCAGCAGGTGTTCGTGAGAGATGAAAAACATAAATTTCGATTCGATAACAGATGCAAGCCAGCCGTCGGCCACACATAAATATGAAATTCAGCGAGATGTAATAAACCTTTATTATGTAACTAACTGACCCGCCCAGCTTCGCTCGTGATTAGAGTATCATGTCATCCATATCTTTCATACCAATATTTATCAATCATTCATTCATTCATCATAGCAAACTAGCAGATGGGTCTCCGATTGAAAGGGACAATTATCGCATATAAACATCAAAGATGATAAAATCCGAGTGGCGAGATGGTAATGTCACACGTACCTATAACTTTACCGGCTCAGACTATTTTTGATGGTCTGAGTTTATCGGCTATCTTACTCTCCTAACGGGACACGACAGCGACCCGCACCTATGCTATTGCTGCAGAAATAGCTTCTGGTGGTACCAAAACCGGTCCGGTACCAAAGTCTAGACTTTGAAGACCTCTACCATCTAATTAGTAGTGACGATGTTAGTGACACTTAATAGCCTTCCCTCATATTTTACGAGATGCCTAGCAGGTAAAACAGTTGATCTATTCTTCGAAACGTGTCCTGCATCAACCGATGGTCGTGACAGATTTAGACAACCGTTCGCTTTTTACGAACTGCCTGGCAGAATGGCAGATGGTCTATCCATCAAAAGAAGGGGAAGAAGGACGGAATTGTTAAATAAACTAGGCTGTATAGTTGAGTGATTTTTCCAGGCACATGAAAAAGAAATATATCAAATACCATAAACAAATTTTACGAGATACATACCTACCTCATTCGTTATTATTTTTTTATATATGGCAAGAATAACAAGCGCATTCAAAGAAAATCATTCAATGTGATTTGAAGTTACCACAGAAATCATATAGGAAGTTACTATATTTGTTTTTTTTTGTACCTAGCAAAGAAATTACAGGCTACAGCCTACTTTATGACATAATCAATTAAAATGTTTAAAAATTTATAAAAAATTACATAATCATCCAGTTTATTCAAACAGATTGCTTAATATAGCTACATGCTTAAGATAAAAATATTAAAAAGAAGCCAAAAAAAATCTTTACATACCAACTTCTAAGTACAACACACGTAAATAGATACAGTAAGTGCTTGTACACTGAGAACAAAATAAACAAACGAATGGAGATTATTTAAACAAGTCTTTGCTTGATCCCGAAGTGTTGGAACCTTTCGGGCGGGTGTTATTAAGGAGTCTGCTATCTCTCGGGCCGACGGCGTATGCGTCACAAAAACTTCATCTTATCAACAAACACGAACTTCAACTTAGTCGGTCCCTATTTTTACTTCTTCGACGAAGCTTTTAGCCATATCAGTCCCAACGCTGTTGAGATTTATAACTGTCTGGATCGATTTACAGGTCGCCGGAAGTCTACTTTAGGTAACGGAAATCTGTGAGTGCTCTGGAAAGGTAAATTTAGATTATGAAATAAAACTATTAGACAGTTGTGTCTTGGAGTTTAACAAAAAAATCAAGACAACTTTAGAACGAGACAAATGTTAATAATCTAATAACCTCAGACCGAAAAATGTTGGTTTAAATATATGTTATCTACATAGCAATTGATCGACATTTTCTTATTGATTGAAGTAGAAAAGAACGAAAAATAGAGATAAATTGAAGGATTTAAGCAATATTATTTTTTTGGAAGTAAAAAGTTGCAGTAAAATCTTTTTGGTTGTACCGTTTATGTCTGGTTGGTTTTGGAATCAAATCAATTAATATATATTTTAAATATAAAATACTGTGTAAATGTATTCTATCTCATTTTCTAGCCGGCTTATGCCTACACATTTAGCATTTATATGTTTGTTTCTTTATATTGACGCGTTTTCGTTTCACCGAGTTTCAAAACAAACGATAATAAAGAAGTTTCACTTTAAAAAGAATTTCCCAAATCCTTAGATCAAATAGGTATAGTATATTTGATCTACGCTCAAATCGCTTAATAAATGACCGAGTTGAGGTCTATAGATGATAATACTAAAAAAAAGGTTTAGAGAACCATGTCCTTTTTGAAAATCAATTGACAATAAGACTAGTTGTTGGAAAATGCTTTCATATTTTGATAGATCTAAAGTTATTACGACATGCACTTGAAGCCCATTAAGAAATAATAAATGTTTGAAGAATGTCAAGCGACAATTTATGATGGAGTGGCATTAAGAGTGTCGTCGACAGGTAGATGATAAATCTTGGGCAAACACTGTTTAAAATAATATGAACAGCTTCAGAGGGTTATTATTTGTTTTCGTAATTCTTCTTAAGTAGAAAGTGATGACACATTTCTCGATGATGTTTTTCAAACGTATTTAATACTAGCTGTTGCCTGCGACTTCGTCCGCGCGGACTTCTTTTACTCCGCACTGCTCCTCCCCTGTAGATGATAGCGTGATAATATGTAGCCTATATGTTGACCCGACCTGTTAGTAATATTCATGCAAAATTTGAAGTAAATCCATGCAGTACTTTTTGAGTTTACCCCGGATATACATACAGAGAAACAGATAAACAGACAAACAAACAAACAGACAAAAATTCTAAAAACTATATTTTTGGCTTCGGTATCGACTGTAGATCACGCCCCAAGTATTCTTTTAAAAAAATATTCAATGTACAGTTTTGACTTTCCTACGATTTTATTATATGTATAGATTTGTTGAATTATATACAATCTATACTACTATATAAATCTGTCATTTGTTTGTACATTAACATTTTCATAAATAATATTAGGTTTGTATTTGTTTATTGACTCACTGACTTCCAATTTATGATATTATAGATTTTTCTTTGTCTGTATTTTAGTGAGAATTAGTATACAATGATAACACGCGTTTCGCAAACAATAGGCCATAATACATTTTTTATCGTCAATATGTTGGGTAATCAAAAAATAAGATACAGCGTGCTGAGGGATATTTAACAAGAATATTTATATAGTATCGAAGTCCATTATATGTATAAGCAATCACTGCACAATGTCTCATGTTTTTATGCTATAGGCTAGTGCTAGTGGCTGATGATATGACTGACTAATAGACAACGTATAGCCAATACGTTGTCTGTCAGTCAGTCATATCATCAGAATTGCACCTACCCTACAACATTAGCCATTGTTGCAAATGACTTCATTCGTCACAACGCTATAGGGCAGGCTACCTGTTATCTCGTTCTAAGCAAAATACCAGAATAAACTAAACAGAGAAATAAATGAAAACAAAAGCAATTAAAATTACCCTGATGACAAAAACGACCCAGTCGTATCTTAAAGTAATAATATTAATCACTTAGCTAATGGGGACACTTCTCAAGTGTCCCCTTTGAAACAGTATTTCAAACAGATAAGGCAATAAAAGGAGGCAGGTAAAATTTCGACGTGCAAATGTTTTGGGACAAAAAACTTGGCAACGCACAGGTACCTACCTGCAGATCTTGTGAAGAACAAAAGGGCTCCTAGAAACGTCACCAGTTAATGGGAGTGTGATGGAGGTAGGGATGCAAATATCTCAAAATATCGATTTTAATATCAACATCTAACATAATTTTGAGGTGCCTATCTATTGACTAGCAACTGTGTTGATAAGTATTTATAAATTAATTGTCTCATTCCGTATATTTTAGTGCAATTTTTAACAAAATATAATTAAATTATAATTGTTAAGCTAGGCCAGCCAATTGGCATTTGGACATACGTGTTGTAGGTCGACATGTCTGTAGATCGTAAAGTTCTTTATTCGTCTCTCGGGTCAAGTAATTTAGTAGTTTTGTGCAATGTGCTGCTAGTGTATCCGCATTTCTATTAAGATGAGAGCACGAAACGCACGATAGATGAAAAGGTTGGTAAATGCAGCATTTGGGAATATCTACCCGTTTCGACAGAATGCAAACCGGTGACTCGCAGTAACCAGGATCACCTAACGATATTTAGAACACTGCCTAAAACGCAAGGGATCGGTCGGGATGATATTTTATTCATTACCAGCAAACTAATTAAAAATCTTCAAAACTTAAACTCAAAAATACAAACCTTTATGCTCATTACACAAAAGCTTGTCTCTTTTTTATATAAGATACCAAACAAGCAGATAGTTCTCCTGATGGAAAGACAACCATCGCATATAGACACCAAAGATGTTAATGGTGCGTTGTTATCCTTGTGGCGGATGTTAGTGCCACATGCATAAGTTTTCCGGCTACTTTACCCTCCAAAACGGAGCACAACTGGTGCTATTGCGGCAGGAATAGGTAAATCGGTAGTACCAACGTGTAAATACGAGTATTAATATAGTTTTTAATTACAACGTTTACATCTTACTCCCTATTTTCTAAACCCCAATAGGGCATGGAAAATGTAAATAAAGTTTGCAATATCATAAAAAGTAATAAAAGCAGGAATTAAATCGATATAAAAGTCGATATTTTGACTCGGACTATTGCTTTTGATATATTATAGCTGCATCCCTAGATACAGTGGGCGACAAAGTCAATTAGGCCATCCGCCGACGCAATTCCCGGAATGTAGCCGACAAATGACTGCGTAAGATAAGAATATACGGCAAGATTGTCTTTTTTGTCCTTACACTTAAATCTACGTCCAATGCCCCTGATATCAGAACCTTTTCTTAATTGAGATTCCCTGTACAACGATTGTTTATCGATAAATTGCATTAGTTTGACGACATCGGCCATTTTCATAAACGATAACTGTCATCACTAATCTTTTGTCTGTTGTAAATTTGCGGGCGTCCGAGAAATAAAATATTATAAGGATGAGTAATCTCAACTTCGTCTTGGCAAACGCAATCACAATAAATTTCCAGTAAAATCAAACAGAAAAACAGCGAAAGGGGAATTGTTTTACATATTCGTTGAAAATGAAAATAAGCTTTAATGAACGCAGATACGGCTATCGATAAACATCCGCTGGTATTGATAAATGAAATACCTAATTAATGCAATATGTTATATTGAATTTAAGGTGTACATACACGTCATCATAACTAGTGGTCGAATAGACCGTTAACAATGGATATTGTACTTTGTTTTAATAATGTAATTGTGGATATCAAATATGTATATTATTTTACTAGGCTGTGCCGCGACTTCGTCCGCGTGAAAAAAATCTAAAATAAAAGTAGCCTAAGTTTATGTGTAAGTTGATACCAAATTTGAAAATAAGTTACTCCTTTTTCTGTCAGTGAAAGTCCCATCAAAATCGGTCCAGCCGTTCCAGAGATTGGCCGGAACAAACAGAGAGACAGACAGACAAAAATTAAAAGAAAATGATGTTTTAGTATATTTACCATGTGTATACATCCATATGCATTTAGTAAAAAGCGATTATTTTAATGTTACAAACAGACTTTCCAATTTTATTTATTTGTACAGATGTAGGTACAAATTAGATTGCCGCCCTTTTCCATATAAACAACTGTATGATAGACTCAGAATCCTATGTGCACGCATTTTTCTTAACAGGGATACAAAGTTTTCGCTTCACGTGTTAATGTATAGATAGTATAGCACATAAAGTATTTTTGGTACCCATTTTATTTTAAAACAACCTGCTTGATTAGATTTTGCTAATTAGTACATAGCAGATCTTTATTTACAAACCAGCTGACCCGCGCAGATTCTACCAGCTATATTAATAAGTCGTCCAAATAGCTTTTAATAAAAACTTCATCCCCTATTTCAGCCCTCCAGGGACTGATTTTTGAAAAAAAATAGCCTATGTTTAACCCCGGATCTTCAACTATATCCATGCCAAATTTCATGAAGTACGGTCCAGCGATTTAGCCGTGAAAGCGTAACAGACAGACAGACGTTCGCATTTATAATATTTTTTATTATATTTAGGATTACTAAACTATTTCAGTAATGACGTCGTAAAGTAAACTGAATATCACGTATGACAATGTATTTTTTATCATTATTCTATAACTGAGATGGATAATTTATGTTTAAAAGAATAAAAGATGTTCAAACGTTCTATTAAGCCCAATAGTTCTCCACTTTTTGAACAAATTAAAACGACTCCCAGTCGGCTTCCAGTCTCCAGTATGAGACCAAATAAAAAGTATACCTTCCAAAACAAAAAAAAAAATCAAAAATCGAATAATAAATGACCGTGTCCTATTGTAACATACATATAAAACGAAAATTACAGTCCAATTAAAAACCACCTTCTGGGAAATCAGTTGAAAATAATAAAAAAAATTGTGTGCTCGTTTTTTTTATTTTATAAATAAAAATGACGCATCAGTAGCGTCTTGTTAACAAGTCTGACCTTAAGTCAACTTATCAATAACTTCTCCAAGTAAACCCACAAGATTGTAGTGTCGTGTGCATCTGCCTTATAATGGTAGCATGTGCAAGCCGTAAAATTCAGATAACATTTAACTGAGTCAGTGCTGAAAGTGCTTCTGCTGAATCATATCCTCAATGTTAGGACAATGTTTCTTGATATTTCCGTTACTCTTTTTGATTCTAAATTTCGAGACGCGAGTGAATCGCTTGTTCAGCGTTCTTGTTTTGGATGTGAGATCATTTTGTTTGGCTCTGACTCAAGTGCAACAATCCAATGATACTGAATTATTTTTGTAGGTCTCAATCCTATTAATATCAAATCCTAACCCTAAGCTATCTATAGTTATCATCTCCGTGTTAATCTGGACCCCTTTCGAAGAATAGGTCAGCTCCTGTACTGCTAGATATCTCGTAAAAGGCAAGATAACGTGAATACGTGTCACTAACATCATGACTGCTAACTCCACCTTACCTATTCCCGTCGCAATAGCATCGATGCTAATCGCCGTCCCATTCCGGTTTGGAAGGTAAGGTCGCCTGTAACTTTATGCATGTGACGTTCCAACCTATATATACAACGCACCATTAATATATTTTGTGTATAGGTGATGGTTATCTCTATCCATCAGGAAAATCATTTGTTTGTTATCCAGTGAAATAATTATATCCTACACTTTAAACGAGCAATTCATGTGTGTATGTAATTGATTTCTCCGAAACGGCTCTAACGATTTTGACTAAATTTTATATTTAGATAGTGTTTTTCTATTTAAATTGATCTAGGTAAGTGTCATCTCTATGATACTTCGTTTTCACAGAAGAAAATATCCGAGCGATGTTCGGTCGCCCAGCTAGTAGAAATTAATAAAAAGAAGCTACAAACAGTGCAAATGTGGTTCCATATATATAAATACATAGGGAAAATGTAATTTTGTTAAGTTTTTCTCCCCGTGTTTGTTCCGGGCTCCTTTGAAGAAAGACCAACTGCCGTTCTACCAGACAGGTTGTAAAAGGCGAGCGATCGGCTATGCGAGTCACTACCATCGTGACTACTAGGTGGTAGAGTTCTGCATTGTCTCGCCCGGGTCTGGTACCACCGCCTTACCTATTTCTGCCGCAATAGCCTCAATGCTTGTCACTGTCGTGTTCCGGCTTGGAGGGTAAGGTAGCCGGTAAACTTATGCATGTGGCATTAGACTTCACCATAAGATAGCAACGCACAATTAACACCTTTGTTGTCTATAGGCGATGGTTGACTCTTTCCATCGGAAGACCCATCAGCTTGTTTGCTATCTTATGATATAAAAAAGTGCATAGGTACTTAGTGCATATCAAACATTGAAAGTACTAACATCACCAAAACATCTAACATTATTTCAAACGACTTATTGTAAATCTTAGTATCAAAGACTACATCAATTACTTTACAGAGATAGTAAAATTGACGTTTAATTAAAAACCTATCCTATACCGCGTCCCAACCTCCAAGCAATAATTACGTAGGCATGCAAACAGGCAGCCTTTCTGACCGGTCGTAGCTAGGACAGAACCGGTAATACAGTAATTATAGGCAGCAACCATCCGAGAGTATTGTTGAAGCCACGGCGGCATCAGATAGCTACCCTGCCATTTAACCTTACAATGGAATTTATTTACTAAGTATATTTGCATATTATTTTTAAAGCAAATATATTTTCTGCAAATGTGTGGGGGCTATTAGGTCCAAATTGTGTGTAAATTGCAACTTTTCTACCAACAAATATTTAATTTTTTATGGGTTAAACTAACTTATATATGAAAAATTTCGAATCGGGTAAGTCTTAAAGTTAGGGGACTTGAAAGATGTTAATTTGGTGAAGGAAAAAGATTGATTACAATAATTACGTTTTTACTTTAATCGTTTAGTTATATTATGAAAAACGGAAAAATTTTGCCCTACACATTCGATGGTTTTTCTGACGAGTCTTCATGTAGAAATTCTGAGATTTTTAAATTTATTAATAACAACCTAATCCCATAACAGCTTAGTAATTATTATAATAGTTCAAGACCTACAAGTGAAAACCTTTCTTAGCCCGACAGTCCAAAGTTATAGTTTTTACGGCTACAATTTTCTTTTTAACCTAACTTTGTTAGTTATCCGATTCGAAATTTTTCGAAGATAAAAAAGATGGGCGTCTAATCAAAACAAAACTGGTTATTAATCAAGAATAACAATGTTTGTCTATTTGTCTATCTCTACATTAATATAATTTGTAATTTGTTTTTTTTTTAATGGATCTTCTGGATCTTATGAGTTCCTATTTTTTAAGCAACACGTACTCCTCTCGAGAGGTTGAAATCATTTAATGATTCACAGTAGTATATATATATATATATATATATATATATATATATATATATATATATATATATATATATATATATATATATATATATTTATATATTTATATATATATTTTTGTTTTTATCTCTAGTAGATAAAAAGCCGTAAACCTGTCTTTATATTACTGAAGTACTTTAGATTTCATTAATAGATGTGTTTAAATATTTTAGTATACTGTACACTTCGACTTATATTTCTGTTCAAGTATTCACATTACCGGGTTCGATGTAAGAAATCTCTTTTTTAGAGATAAGCTCGCCTTTTGTACCTTTTTAAAAATACTGCTTGTAATTTTGTTGTTGTTCTGTTGTGTACAATAAAGTAATAAATAAATAAAATTTTCGTGGTACCACGGTCTAATAGTATTTAAATAATTGGTTAATTAAATACTATTATGATTCGAGACCAGAAAGCACTTGCAAAAACAAAAGCCTATAAATGGCTTGACTCAAAAACAAAGTGTCGAGTGTCGACTCTCAAACTCAGTGAAAGTTTAAACAATTAACCAGACCGGTGGCATTTGCATACTGGATGATATTGACGGCGCCGGCGCAGTACGGTGGGCGAAATGGTAATTGAAACGCACAATTTGGCATACCATTAGCATTATGGAGTTCAGGTACTTTTAGTACCGAGGAGATTGAGTTTTCCTCGGTGTTTAACATGAATAATTTAAAGAGAAGTGTAGGTAGGCAATATCAAATGTCTATTATTCAAAGTGTCCTCTGAACAATAGATAGACATGAAAAGTAAGACAGGAACCTACAAAGGGTAGGTTGTCAATTCTATTAGCCGGACAGTCCAGATGGTTTGGCAGGACATTTGGTTAAAAAGCACCCTAAATTATTAAGGATATTGTGTCTTAGTATTAATACGACAAAATCTGTATGTAAACTAGACTTTTTTGATCACTTACCATTACTCTTTTTCTTACTCTTTTTCATTTCATTACTTTTTACTCTTTATTACTATTATACTATACTATACTATACTATTTATACTCTTTATTACTCTTTTTCAATTCTCATTAAATAAATATGAAATTGAACGACGAATTCTTTACCAGATATTAATTATTTTTTATTATTATTATTTCCCAATGAAAAGCAAAATAAAATTAAACAAAACAAAAATTCTTCAGTAATTAATAAAATTTAAAGTAAACCAAATTTAATATTTTGACTATTCAAATGTAAAACGACAAAAAGACCGGACACGCATTCAAAAATTTTAACTATGTTTTTCCGGACGCCTGGTAACGCTAAACCACAGAATACTTAGGGACTACCAGAAGTCAATGTCACATACAAGTATTATTCGAGCATAGCACACACAGACACCTCTCACGGACGCGATATCTCCGGTGCGATACAAACTGTACCGAACCATTCCGAGATATCGCGTCCGTGAAAGGTGTCTGTGTGCGTTGCTCGAATATCACATGCATGTAGATTGACTACTGAGTCTCCAGTATACTGTGGCTAAACGTACATAGATATGAACGGTAAGATACGAACAGACAAGAGCAATAGACATAACAGACCAACAGTTTTTATTATATAGCAGATCATATGATATTCTGTCAGGCAGTTCGTAAGAGGTTTATGATTATCCAAACATATCACTACCATCGTAACTACTACACGTATTGTGGCTCGTGACTACTAGTAGTCTGGTCAACATGTGCCTTTGAGGTCTAAATTTTTAGCTCGCCTCAGAAAATTATGATCGAGATGTCATTCGATTCGTCATCGCATTTAGAAACTTTTTGAAAAATTTGGAGTTTTGATTGCAAAAATTACAAGTTATAAACAATTTAGTAAAAAAAAATGGATGGTTTTGTTTTTTGCGAATATCTCAAAAAGTATTTAATATTTTCGAAATTTGAAAAAAGATCCATAAAGAGGAAGAAATTTCCTAAACAAAGTCTTACCTGCCGGAACTCTCAAAGGCACATGTTGACCAGATTATAGGTGGTAGAGTTCTATAACGACTCGCACGGGTTTGGTACCACCACCTTACTTATTCCTGTCGCAATCGCGTCAATGCTTACCACTTTCGTGTTTCGATTTGGAGGTTACGGTAGCCGGTAAACTTATGCACGATGGCATTATCATGCATAAGTTTACTGGCACGAAAAGTAAAATACCATTAACATATTTGGTGTTTATAGACAATAGTTTTTAGGAGAGCCATCTCCGTTTATTCTAAAGATAAAGAAGTTAGTTTTTGGCCAGTCGCAAATAATCAACAGTTATTTTAAATTCTACAATTATTCTAACATAGTATAAATATGCCATGGAGTCGTTTAAGGAATCTTGTACCAACAAGCAGAAATGCCATCTACTGCATATATTAGCATCTTAAAGTGTTTTACGAAGGTATTTATATTGACTAGTGATTTGATATCTATTACATTTACAATTTATAGTCGTTTTACATCTTAATTTTTTTTCTTTGTGTGAATTGTTTAATGTTATAATATGTATGTGTGTGTGTCTTATGTTTTTGTTCGTGTGTTTAATGTACAAAAGCGAATTACAGATGTTTTTCGTCTATATGCATCTGTGTCTTCTCTGTATTATTTGGGGTTGACTGACAGAGATGGGGCGTTACGTTTACCTGCGCGTGTGTGTGTAAAATCTATGCATATTAATACGTAAAGAAAAAACTTTGGACCCCTTTTTAAGACAATTGCGCGAACGCTGGAGTATGAAATTCGGCAGTTAAAGATTAAGTTATCTTAAAGAAAATTATCTTAAAAGAAAGTTATCTTAGTATGGATACAATATTGAATCCCACTAGTTATGGAATGGTATTCTATTATAGCATTAGATAGCAAACCAGCAGATGGCTCTCCTGATGAAAAGAAAAACTATCGCCTATAGACACCAAATATATTAATAGTGCGTTGCTATCCGTGTGGCGGGATGGTAATGTCACGTGCAAAGTCTCCCGGCTACCTTTCTCTCCAAACTGGAACACGACAATAACAAGCATTGACGCTATTGTGTTAGGAATAGGTAAAACGGTGGTACGAAATATTAGGACGAGACATTGCGAAACTCTACTACCCTGTAGTCACGATGGTAGTGACACGTGTAGCCAATCGGTCATCTTTTACGACCTGCCTGGCAGAACGGCAGATAGTACTTTTTTATATCATTAGATAGCAAACAAGCAGATGGGTCTCCTGATGAAAAGAGTCCACCATCGCCTATAGACATCAAAGATGTTAATAGTGCGTTGCATCTTGTGGCGAGGTCTAATGCCACATGCACCTTACCCTCCAAACCGGAACACGACAGTGACTAGCATTGCGCTATTGCGGCAGGAATAGGTAAGGCGCTGGTACCAGACCCAGTCGAGCCAATGCAGAACTCTACCACCTAGTAGTCACGATGGCAGTGACGCGCATATCCACTCGGTCGCCTTTTAAGACCTGCCTGGCAGAACGGTAGTTGGCTTATTCTTCAAAGGAGCGCGGGACCAACACGGGGAAAATCTATTCAATATATTTTTTCAAAATCCTATAACCATAGAATAATAACGCATACTCTAAGCCTATAACTTTGTTCCTCGACACTACTAGATTTTATCCTGGAATATTTTTATTTGTATTACTAGCTGTTGCCCGCGACTTCGTCCGCGCGGACTTCGTTTCTCTGCACAGCTTCTCCCCCGTAGGTGATAGCGTGATAATATGTAGCCTATATTGACCCGACCTGTTAGTAATATTCATGCAAAATTTGAAATAAATCCATGCAGTACTTTTTGAGTTTACCCCGGACATACAAACAGACAAAAATTCTAAAAACTATATTTTTGGTTTCGATATCGATTGTAGAACATGCCTCAAGTATTCTTTTAAAAAAATATTCAATGTACAGTTTTGAATTTCCTACGATTTTATTATATGTATAGATTGTATTTCAAATGGCAGCAAATAAAAATAAATTATTTAAAAAATGCAAAAAAGCTTCTGACAAAAATCTTCTTCACTAAGGAAATACGTTATTGATAAATCGATAACGTCCGGCAAATTGCATTATCCATTCCGATCTATGCTAATTAAGCAAAATAACTGGCGAAAGCTTGTATGTAAATGTCGGGCGACGATACGAAGACGTTCAGCCGGTTTCCAAAAGGGCAGATAAACAAATACGTACCCGAGGGAACATAGTTTAGTAATATTGTGAAATGACCAATGTCAAGATTAATTCTAGAAATTAGTATTTTGTGACCTGTTTTCATCGGGAGCCATCAATTAATTTTTTTTTTTTATTAAATATAATTATTTTAAAAAAAATAGCCATACTTTTATGGCTTTTTAGCAAAATCATTTATTATTTTTTATTATTATACCATTTAATTCAGACAACATGGCCCATATTATAAATACCTTAAAGACTAACATACATATAATACACTTAAAACTACATTTTGTCACGCGTTGACGGCGACGTGACGCACGCTTCATTCCAGTCTCCCCCGGAACCTCCGGTAGACGGTAGAGACGGTAGGTTTACGTTGGACCCCTGGGTCTTCAGCTAGCTCGTTGCCAAATTTCATCAAAATTTTATTCAGCGATTTAGCCATGAAAATGTTGTATTGGATAATACCCGAACCGATTGCAGCGCCACTTATCAGTTTCAATTGTAAATCTAATCTATTCTCAAATCCAGAAAAAAATCATCATAATCGGTTCAGCCGTTTAGGAGTTAAGTCACATACAGTACAAAGATAAAGCTTTCATTAATTCCTTACCAGTTTTAACAATATGTCTTTTTAATTAAAAGTTTTTTTTGTATTTTATATTTTGGCTTAATTACAAATTATAATAAACCTAGCTATTTCTTTAATTTTATACTCGACTAGCTGAGTCCGCGCCTTCGTCCGCGTGGAAAATTTTCAAAAAAAAGTAGCCTAAGTTACTCCCTATCACATTAGCTATCTGCCAGTGAGTCCCGTCAAAACCAGTCCAGCCGTTCCAGATATTAGCCGGAACAAACAGGCAGACAAAGATTGAAAAAAAAAATGTTATTTTGGTATATGTGTCGTGTATACATCCATATGCATTTAGTAAAAAGCGGTTATTTTAATATTACAAATTATATTTGTATAGATAAACATATCAAATGCAACATCAAAAAGTAGTAAACATAGTAGGGTTATTGTACAATGTTCATATATCTATACATTTAAATGAATTTTTAGCAGTGTCTGAATTTTCTTATTTAGAAGTATAGGTATTTAAAATAAAACAACAGCAGGCCTACTCTTGAAAACAATATAAATCTTAAACCAATACTGATAAAAACAATAAGTTTCGAATATCGTCAAAAAACGGTACTCTTGAAACCAATATTGCCCACATTGATTCAGCATACTAAGCAATAGATGTCATCGTTACACGTCAAGCTAGTGTTGCAATTGGAAATTTTAAGTACCGTTTTAAACAAAATATCGAATAAAAGCCATAATGAGTAGTTCCAAAAAATTTCGAAATCCGTGTGGCGCTGTCGCCGAATCCAATAATTGAATATAGTTGTCCAGAGTACGAAATACTTCAAAATTCATTAAATATTAATTTAAAATTGAAATTGGTTTTCAAGAGTAGCCCTACTGTTCTTTCAAATTTGCATTCGCCGACGATTTAAACCTACATACGTTTTATAAATTTAATAAAGATCGAGTTTAATTTTTCATTTTAGATTTACATATTAATTTCACGTTTTGGTATTTTAGATTTTAACATGTGACGTAATATGGATGGCCCCTCATTACTAACTTGACAATTAAGGAGCCAAAAACAAAGAGTTTTATCTATGCGATTAACAAATTATTAAACACAGAACAAGTATTATTCTACGCCCTATGTTTAATAAGGAAAGTGTCTAGCAAGCGCATTTACGTCGATGACAGGCAACCCAGAATACTTTCTGTGGTGATACGCTGACGACCTACCTCGTATATTGATAGCTACCCCCTTTCAACGGGGCTGATAAACAAACACTAACCCACGGTCTCGATGGGATATCTCTACTAATATTGTGAAAAGGAATATACAATATCGTTGGCATTTGTTCTATAATGTGAGAAGGGTAAGGTATTGTGCAACATTCTACCATTGTGTATAGAAAAACTAAAAATCTATTGTCTATCATTGGTAAATAATTAAACATAGAACAAGTAGTCTTATATTTTAATTCAGAAATGCGTCCGGCAAGAGTAAGTTGGGTAGCAATACGCTAGTGCTTGACCTCTTATACTGCATAGCTACCGCCTTTTAACGGGGTCATCCTCTAGGTACTAATATTGTGAAAAAAAATTAACAATATTATTGATCTTTGTAGATAAATCACTTTATAGATAAAGTGAGAACGAATTATAGTAATTGTGTAACATTCCACATTTTTTTAACATTGCTAAATTATATATACATATATATTACATAGTTATATAACGAGATGAACCAACCAATAACTGAATTACTAATTAGAGTAATGACATTTTGATCTCTTACTCAAATGTTTGAAATAATAGCGTTTTTTTTTGTAAAAAGAAAAGTCAGTATCATGTTTTTATTATTGTTTAAAAAACTGTTAAACCCAGAGAGCAATAATCAGTAATTCCGTGTAAAAAACTATATAAACATACGTTTCATTAGATAAAGAGTCTGTTGTAAGCATGTGTATAGATTTCGGGTAACGATATGGTGTCGCTCGGCCTTGTGAAAAGGAGTTAGCATTATCACTGTTGAGTTTTGTTCTATAAATGAGAAGCATTGATATGAATTGTGCAACAACCTGTTTTTGAACATTGCTACTACATAACAAATTTCTATAACCAGCCAAAAACAAAAATACAAATTTTTCTAATGTGACTGCTCTCTCATTCAAAGTTTAGAAAAATTACGTTATCAAAGGAGGCTATGTTTGTAAGCAAATATTTGCAAACCGAAGTATTGTCATGAGCAGAGATATTACTTGGATAGGCAAACTGGCAGACGTGTACCCTGATGATAAGTGGTAGACGTCGCCAATGAAAATAAACTAGTTTACCTGGAACTGGCCCAAGTAACTCATTTATGTGTTGCCTATCCTGAGACTTAAGATGTTAAGTCTCGGTCTCATTACACTGCCTGTCTTGCCCTTCTCTCCGAAACACAGCAAAGCTGTTTCACGCGAGCTATTATAAATGTAGAGGAAATAAAACATGTCTGTCTGGGTCATAATTCTGTCTAACTACCTTATAAGTGATTTAGTGTGAAGATACGCATGTATGTAACTATAAAATTAAAAAAAAAGTATAACTTGTCGCGAACGAGTAATATCAATTAAACATAGAATTAATATGTCTAATTAAAGTAAAGCGTCTAGTGAGGGGCATGCATTTAGATGTCGGGCGGCGATACGCTGGCGCCCGGCCTTGTACAGCTACCGCGTTTCAACGCGAACGGGGCAAATAAACAAACATACGCCAGCGTCCCGAGGGAACATCCTTTACTGTTAAAATGAATTAACATCACATTTAATACTGTGAAAAGGAATTAACATCACCGTGGAGTTTTGATGTGAAACATCTAGTGTAGCCAAGGATTTAAACTGTTATAATTTCGATTTGTTTGCTGTTTCGTGATTGGTCCGTCGCGTTTCATGCTGTTTCGTGATTGGCGCTATAAGACAATGTCATAATATCATATACCATAACCAATCACGACAACGGAAATATATCGAAATTATAACGTTATAAATCCTTGAGTGTAGCACCTTGTCAATAAATCGACTCGTATCTTAGTTATGAAGTCAGGTATGACGCAATCGATAAGATTCGGGTTCGATTTGAAGCAGGCTTTTGTGTGATGAACATAATTATTCGTATTTCTGGGTTTAAGTTTTGAAGATTTTTGATTAGTTTGCTTGTAATGGATGTATATAAAAAACTCCTAGATCAATTTTAAAAATTCTCTTATCAATATCAAGCTATATTAGCACTTAATAACATGAGATACTTTTTACAACTAAGTAAAAAGAAGTAATGTGTTCCGTGCGAATAAAGTCGCGGGGAACAGCGAGTATTTATGTAATATATTCATTTTACTCTCTATTTATCGCAAAGGAATCGGTGTGATGATATCTATTTAATTTTTAAGATTTCACAAAGAGTGACAAACGGACACCTATCATTAAGTCTCCGCTGTCTGCCTGTCTGTCCGTCTGTATGTCTATTAAGGCGATTACAGCTGCGAACGACCTTGAGTTTCTAACAGGAGCAACGCAAATATTATTTCGCGCGTGACATGGTCCAAAGTCAAAGAGTATTTCAGTGGATGCAGATACATACGTTTTAACATTTTTGTTCATCTATATGAACTTTTATCATCATGAATCGACTGAATGTTGTCAAACTCAAAACCAATAACCAGTAATCGCTCATTTATCGATTACATATAGATTCATTTTAGAAAAATGATAAATATCTAAAGAAAAAAAATAAACCGAAAATCGACAAAAATTATATAACAATTTACGCAATAATAACAGTTACGTATCCTATTTCTTTGAAAGTGTTGTAATATACGATACATCCCGTGTAGCACTTTATTTTAATACATACAATCAACAATTAATATTTAACAAAACCTTTCAAAATTTGATTTTGTAAAATGTAATCTCTTGAATAATATTTTAAAACTAACTAGCTTCTTAGTTTTTGTTTCAAAATCTCGTAATAAAAAAGAAGATATATAAATTGATTTAATTTTTATAGAGGAGTTTTTGAGTTTTATAAATAAGTAGTTTTATTTAAATTATTTGTATGTATAATATATTTAATTAATTAATTTTTTGTTGCGAAGTCCTTACTACCTTCAAATAGTACCAGTTTTTATTTTTTTTTTCTTTAGAGTTTTGCTTTTTATTCGCTTGCTGGAATTATCTTCGTTGTTTATATGTTTTATTTTTTTTTTATTTTTGTAGATTTATACAAAATATTGACAAAATACTTATTTATCTATAGCTAATAAAAAATTCAAACGTAAACGTAGGTAAGTACGTGAATAGTCTCAAAATATTATTCAGCGTCTACTCGCAAACAAAACTATTTATAAAGTACTAGCTTTCAGCCCCTTTAATACCCTCTTTTACCTCTTTAAGAGATAAAACTCACAGCATCCTTACATGCACGTTTATTTAATTGAATTAAAGGACATGACTAATAAATTTGAAGAGATTTTGATTAAACATATTTTATTTTTTTTACAAACTTTACCACTTTTTTCATCGTCTGAAGAGATGACATTTGTAAAACCTTAAACTCGTATTCATTTAATTGTATTAAAAATCATAAATACTAAGTTTTAAATAATTTCTACAATATTCTACAATAAACAATCTATTTTTATATAAAAAATAATATATACAAACATCAATGCTTTTTTAACCCTTTAAGGAATGAAATTTAAAAAAATCCCCAAATATATGATTTTTAAATTGTGTTGAAGAACGTAAGTGCCGAATTTCAAGTTATTTTGACCATAAACGTTTGATTTTTCATATAAATTGTAACACACACTTTTACTCCTTTAATGGATGAAACTTCTAACATTACATGCATGTTTCTTAAATTTCGATTGAAGAGCATAAGTAGTAAAAAATCCGAAAATTCGTACATCTTAATTGTATTAAAAATCGTAAATACTAAATTAAAATAATTTAGATTTTATAGTAATGCAATAAATAAACAATTCATTTTTGATACAAACTTTAAAGCCTCTTTTTACTTCTCTATGGGCTAGAATTCAAAAAAATATTAAATTTGTATTTAATTTTTTTTCAGTTAAAGGATAATTTAATTACAGCATATCATTCATTTCAACTCAAAAATGACAGAGTTTTATACAAACTTTCACCCCCTATTTCACCATCTTAGGGGATGAATTTAAAAAAATCCTTTCTTATTCCTTGCCTATATCATAAGAACAACATCTGTAAAAAACAGCCTTCTCGGTCCAAGCTCATTATCTACTATAAAATAACATCCAAGCGTAAAGGAAATGTTCAATTTCCAAACGGCACAACCTTACTATTGTGCCAAACGTTCTATCTGTGTACTGTTACTCTTTGACTCGAATATGGAGAGCGGAGCACGCTAACATGCGACACAGCCTCCCCGTATTAACGCTACCGGGAGACTGACTTTCGACGCGAGCGCTCTCCGCGAATCAAATAATAAGGTTTTTATTGATTTAATAGCACACTATAATGATTTTGTAAAATTTTGAACTTAAATTTTATAAAGCAATAAATTGTCTGTAATAAAAAGAAAAAATCATCAAAATCGTTACAGTAGTTTGGAAGTTATAGGCAAATTTTTGCGTAAAAATAAGAAAGGTATTCGATTTTTTCCGTCAAAAATAACAATAAAATTTAAAAAAACGAACTTAAAATTTAAACTTAATTATATTATACGTATAATGCATATTTTTTTTTAATTATTGGGCCAACCGGTTAGCAGTAGTAGGCTTTCAAAGAGGTGTCTATTTCATAGTTTGGCATTACCTATCGCCTTAAACTTTCACGGCTCAACCGCTGAACCGTTTAGATAAAATTTGGCAAAGCGGTTCCCCCCGTGTTGGTAGCCCGGACCAACACGGGGGAATCTTTTTATCTTTCACTTTTTACGAACTGCCTGGCAGAACGGCAGACCGTTTATTCTTCAAAAGAAGCCCGAACCAACACGGGAAAAAACTAGGAGAATTACATAAAACATGTTCATTACACAAATATTTATCCCTGACGGGAATCGAAACCGAACCCCATAGATAACGACATACTCGGCTTATTTGATTTACTACAGTATCTTCACGACCGTATCCCCAAAGAGATAGGCAGAGGTATAACCAGTGCACCCACGATTAACTGAAGGTACTTACCACAGAATGCTTAGAGACTAACAGAAGTCAATGTTACATACAAGTAATATTCGAGCAGAGCACACATAGACACCTCCCACGGACACGATATCTCGGACTGGTGCGGAACAAACTGTCCCGAACGATTCCGAGATATCGCGTAAGCGAGGTGTGTGCGTTGCTCGAATATCACATGTATGTTGATTGATATAATTTTTCCAAATGTGCCATATATGTATAACATTACAATTTTTTAATTCTTTTTTCTTTTTTTGACATTGGATATTATAATAGAATATTTGATTATTATAAAAGTAAAAAAAAATCTAATGACTTAAATATGTACTTATATAAATTATTTAAATCAGAATATTAAGAGTAAGAATGTTAAATGGTATTTTAAGTAAATAAGTATGGAAACAAGAAACAAGTAATTTTTATAAACAATGTACCTAATAAAAATTGAATATAATTTGTAAATATTGCATGCCGTTTGGTAGAATGTGTGGTACTTCTTAATTTTAATTACTGCATATTTTTTGCTGTTACCGTATTCTGAGCAATAAATTTTATTTCATTATTTCATTGTTTCATTATTTCATTATTTCATGACTACTGTTAATCTCCAGTGTACTGTGTACTTACGGCCGGTTTCTGAAACGCAAATTAATTTTAAGAAGCAATGAATTTGGTTTTAACATAATTTTTACAAGAAAAATTTTAAGAAGCAATGAATTGGTTTTAACATAATTTTTACAAGAAAATGATCTGTTTAACACGCGGTAATTGCTTGTTAGATAGATGGTAAGCCTATCGTCAACCGGGCACTTATACAATCTACGTTGTTTTTATCATAAAACTGAAAAAACACATTTTTGAATTGCCCGTCCCGGGACCTCATGATGCCAGCACCGACATCAGACCACTAGACCACAGAGGCGATTATTTGTTAAAAAATTGTTTCTATTTTATTTATTTATTAAACTAGCTGTACCCGCGACTTCGTCCGCGTGGGAAAATTTCAAAAAAAAAGGAGCATAAGTTACTCCCTATCACATCAACTATCTTCCAGTGAAAGTCCCGTCAAAATCGGTCCAGCCGTTCCAGAGATTAGCCGGAAAAAACAGACAGACAGACAAAAATTGTAAAAAAAAAATGTTATTTTGGTATATGTACCGTGTATACATCCCTATGCATTTAGTAAAAAGCGGTTATTTTAATATTACAAACAGACACTCCAATTTTATTTATCTGTATAGATAAAGAATTCAACTAGTGTTTAAAAGTTAAACGCGGTTGCAATATTTATAAATTAGTCCGGTCAAAGTGAACAGCGGTGGCGCCAATGTGTCAGTGATACGGCGCGGCGGCTCTAATTACAGTATCAGTCGGCAATGAGGTATCGGAAGTGAGATAGGGTTACTGTTTTACACATGTGACAGGCAATGCAATGACTGGTAATAAATTTATGAGGTTAGGTTTTTAATAATAATAAATACTGGACACAAATAATGTATCATAGGACAACCAACAAGCAGATGGATCTCCCAATGAAAAGAGACAATCTTCGCCTAGCACCGCCAATTTTTTATTTGTTACTATCTGACCCGGCAAACGTTGTTCTGCCTTTTTAACTACTCTTATTTTTTTTATATTTTCTCACTTTTTAAAAGTTCCCTGAACTTCAACGGTTAATTCAAAACCAAAATTAGCCAAATCAGTTCAGCCGTTCTCAAGTTTTAGCGAGACTAACAAACAGCAATTGATTTTTATATATATATAGATTAAAGGTATTACCAGTATGGTGGACTTATGTTTCTTTGTCAATATTCCCAAAATTGTTAGTTCACCTTATTTTTGATTTGCGTACCTAAATAGCACCTAAAAATTTCGACCATTTTTTTTTAATTTGGGTCTGCCAAAATTACAGGCCTCCACGTAATGAAATAGAAGCGACTTTTTGCAATGAAATTGTACATAGCATTACCTATGAACTTTATGCCAATTGTGTAACATACGAACTAAATATAAGCCAAAGAAAAATCACGCGTCTTTCGGGAAATCCTTGCGTATTCTCGAAAATTCCCCTGACTACTGTTTTTATTTAGTTCGTATGTTATACAATTAACATAAAGTTCATTGTGCAAAAGGTCGCCTCCATACCATTCCGCGGCAGTGTAAAATGAACCTAAAGACACCAAAGATGTTAATAGTAGGTTGCTATCCGTGTGGCGGAATAGTAATGCTACGTGCATAAGTCTAGTCGCTACCTTACCCTTTAAACCAGAATATAACAGTGACAAGCATTAACGCTATTGCGGCAGGAATAAGGCGGTGGTACCAAAACCCGGGGGCAAAAGTACCACCTAGTAGTCAAGATGGCAGTAACACCTATACCCATCGTTCGAATTTTAAACTGCCTACCAGAATGCTGATGGTCTATAAATCAAAGAGCGACCGGACAAATGCAATTTAATATCTACATTTATATTATAAATGTTTGGATGGATGGATGTTTGTTACTTAATCACGTCAAAACTACTGAATGGATTTGAATGAAATTTGGCGTAACGTACGTGATTTAAATAGCATAATAGGCTTTTATACTTTTTAACCATTGATATAAAATACGGATTTTATATCAATGTAGGGACCTGTTGGATTTCGTAGATTAAATTATAGGAAAAATAAAAGGTTATAATATGATGTTTTTCATTTCTTTGGTGATAAAAATCTACAGATAAAAAAAAGTGTTTAAACAAAACTGTGACATGGAAACACTAAATCGCGTCAGAGGTATGGTGGGTTAATTTCCAACTAAAATTTAGAAAATCTGCCGATTCAAGTGTACACAAGGAATTGAAAGGGTCACAACGTTTCAAAGAAAACGTTGTTTTGACATTATCGAGCTCGTCTGAGTTTTCTTTTGTTATATAAGAAATATTGTAAGAATAACGAAAAAATGTAGGTTTTTTCTTTTTTTTATATCATAAAGATAGCAAACAAGCAGATGGATCTCCTGATGGAAAGAGTCAACCATCGCCTATAGACACCAAAGATGTTAATGGCGCGTTGCTATCTTGTGGCGAGGTCTAATGCTACATGCATAAGTTTACTGGCTACCTTACCCTCCAAACCGGAATACGACAGCGACAAGCACTGACGCTATTGCGGCAGGAATAGGTAAGGCGGTGGTACCAGACCCGGGCGAGAAAATGCAGAACTTTACCACCTAGTAGCTACGATGGTAGTGACTCGATAGCCGATAGGTAAGTAATCTAATAATTTCCACAAGCCGAAGTTATTGCAATTTTGTTTTTGTTGTGCCCAAGTTACTCGTCTCTATATAAAGGGTTTATATTAATTGGTGGCGAGCCTCAACAGTACGCTGCTAATCTGACACGCTCGAGTAAATGCAAAAAACGTCTGCCTTTTCAGCCATTGTCTCTCGGACTACTTACCCTTATAAGCTTGTTTATTTTAACATTTTTTGTATGGCAATCGGCATACGAGTTTTATTAAACATATACAATTAAATTACAACACACGAAAAGAAAAAACATTCGAACATTGCAGTAGAATTTTTATGACTGAGTTGACATGTGTCAATTACGCTGTCTTGGCCAGGATATGCAGTCTGCATAATAAAATGCGGTGTCGTATTCGTAATAAACTGGAAATAAAAAATTATCGAGTTTTTTTTTTGTTGACGACACAGAAGAAAAAACTGTAAAAGTGACTCAGGTTTAAGGTTTTTCTGAATTCTTCAGGAACTGTCACAAAGTTTGATTTTATTCTGAGTAATAATGTCAACTATTTGTAATTGTCCACTACGTTAGTAGTAAAAGGTAGCTACTGATTTTCGAAAATCGAGTTATCATCAGATCTCTACGTTTTGAGGTTATAGGAACCTTTTTCAACTATTTTAACTATGACGTCAGTATGTTCACATATTTATATGTATGTGTGTATGTAAACATCTCATAACTTTTGAACAGCTTGACCGATCAAAAAGTGTTAGATGACTTTCGATTGGGTTGAGCTAAACTTAGATTTCCTGAACATTTGAACCGATTCGAATTTTGGGAGATTCTGATAATTGAAAAATGTTCGGTAAAAACATGTTTTTTTTAAAATAACTTCCAGATTAATGTACCGATTGATTACAAAATCAGCTCTTTTTCTGAAACAAACTGCGTCCAATACCGTAAATTACGTCGTCTTGATATTTATTAAATAATTTTCTATTGATCGTCGAGGCGCACAGATACTAGGCATCGCCATATGGCGGACGTTCCACGTACCTGGACAAAGCGATTCGACTCGACTTCTTAATCCGAATCGCAAGGGACTAGAATATGCTTCCTGAGTCTGTGTTCCCCGACAGATACAACCTGGGGATCTTCAAGAGAAGAGTGAACAGGTACAGGTAATCACAAGTATTAACGCTATAGTCGAGGAATAGGTAAGGCGGAAGTACTTTATACCCGAACGAGATGTTGCAAAACTCCATCACCTATACTCTGTTCACGGAAACGAATTAGTACTGACAAAATAAGCTGCTCTATCATTGGCTGAAGTGAGAACGCTAGGCCCGTGTTCACAATACGCTATTTTTTAGTCTGTTCCTATGACTCGGTGCTGTTCAGACGCCTCTGCCTCTACACCGTTGTGATTGATTTTATATTTTGGATTTTTGCTTAACTTTGGACTGTTTCTTCTATTACTGGCGTGACTTTATTATAGTAGTAGGTACGGTGGTAGTGACACGTAAAGCCAATCTTTCGCCTTTACGAAATGCCTGGCTGAATGGCCGACGGGTCTATTTTTCCAAGGGGGCTCGGAATTAACTGTCAACATATAGAATTCTATGTGTATTAAATAGTTAAATATGTATTTAAGTTTCACAACATAATCTCGATTATTACCGTTCGTCAGCGCGAAGCCTAATTTCGCAAGTTGTCAATAAATATAGACTCCCAATTTACTATATCATTGTAGGTGTGAAATGGACAGATCTGTGAAATGTTCACAAACCAGAATCGAAATACATTACCACCGCCCACACGCCGCCGTCTATAGTGGTAACGACCATTATATGACAATGTAACGATAAAATACTATGACAACCGTGAGAAAGTGAGATCTTCTTTTGTTTTTTTTTTTTAATATAGAAAAACAAGAACATTTTTTGACGGAGAAATAAATTCATCGTCTCTATGCCTTGTTAAGGTATGGGCCCCTTTTGAAGAATAGACAATCTGCCGTTCTGCCAGGCAGTTCGTGAGAGGCGAACGATTGGCTATACGAGTCGCTACCATCGTGGCTACTAGGTGGTAGAGTTCTGCATGGGCTTACCCGGGTCTGGTACTACCGCCTTACCTTTTCCTGTCACAATAGCGTCAGTGCTTTTCACTCTCACTGTCGTGTTTCGATTTAGAGGGTAAGGTAGTCGGTAAACTTATGCATAGGATATCTCCACCACAAGGATAGCAACGCACCATTAACATCTTTGGTTTCCATAGGCGATGATTTTGTCTTTCTATCAGGAAACCCAATTATTTGTTTGCTCTTCTAGGATATAAAAAAAAAAGCCTTTTACGAGTTGCCTGGCAAAATGGCAGATGGCCTGAACCAACACGGGGTAAGAAAACCGTTAGAGACTCTAAAAAAAAACCTACGTTGGTTTGCTATCTTACGTTATAAAAATATCATCACCTCAGTATTCCTTTCTGAAATAAGTACAGTGAACAACACTCCGGTTCGCTACGATTCACCGGTTTGCCAACGAATGAGATGGTGATTTCTATCTTTGCGTTTGCTAATATTACCGACATTCGCTTGTTACTTAGGCCGAGACCTTTGACGTGTTCCTAGAGACAGAGGAGTCTTATTACCCTATTTTCTAGAATTCGTATTACTAGTCACGGAATCAAAATTCGCATTGACACACGTTTCCATTGTTAACGTTTGCTTACTCTAGGCCAGTGTTTCCCAAACATTGTTCTGCCATGGCCCGGTAATTTTCGCACTGCTACTATGTGACCCACTTACTTTTAAACTTAAGCTGGTCCCATTAGATAAAATAATATACATTTATTAATAGTAAAAAGGTTTTATTTGTACCAAATATTTTGGTTTCGTCTACTTAGTCAATAAATTTTAGTGCAAAGTATGGAGCTGCTGCTTATTTTGTAGTAAAGAATCCAAGGGCACGGAAAATGAAAGTTTTATCCTAAGGTCTGGTTCCATTTCAAGTCGGTTTCTATATTTATTTTTAAGGTAATCTAGTGTTGAAAATCCAGCTTTACATTTATAAGTTGTGAAAAATAAACTAAAAGTATTGTTACTTGATAAACTAATGTTTATTCTTGATGACAAGTAAACGAAAGAGACGCAGTTGTCGATAGATAGTAGGTAATATTTTTAAAACAAGGAGGGAATGTTGCGACCCGGAATTTTATTTTGTCGGCCCGGTACCGGGTTGCGACCCGGCAAATGGGAAGTGCTGCTCTAGGCTAAGTCTATTATAACCGTTTCCCGCCCTCTTCCAATGTCAACGAGGACGGAGTATCTAGTCGTCATAAAAAATGTTGAATGGTGTCGATAAAAAAGTGCGTGTGAAAATGTGAGATTACTGGTATAATGCATACAGCTACCGTCAGAAACTTTAGTACATAGCTATACAATATTTGTAAGCTTTAAATGCCGGGTTTGATTCCCGGGTCGGGCAATTCAAAAATGCGTTGTTTCAGTTTTCAGATAAATAACAGTGTTGCCTAGGGAATGGATAGGTGCGTTGGCGATAAGCTTGTAACCTATCCCATTGTGGGCCAAGTATCTTCGGCTAATCGTGATTCATGTGTGCATTGGTTATACCTCTGCCTACCTTTTCGGGAATACGGGGTGAAGATACTTTTTAAACTTTTATTATTACCGCTTCCCGCCCCCTTACAATGTCAATGAGGACGGAGTATCTAGTCGGTCTATAGATCGATTATGTAGTCGTGATATTATTTGTTCACCACCCACACTTTGTCTGTAGTAGTAACGATTAAAATGTTGAATGGTGTCGATAAAAATGGTTGGCGATAAGCTTGTAACATATTCCATCGTGGGACCAAGCCATCTTTGGCTAATCGTGATTCGCTACATTGGTTATACCTCTGTCTACCTTTTCGAGGATACGGGGGTGACGATACTTTTTTTAACTTTTATTATTATCCCTTCCCGCCCTTTTCCAATGTCAACGAGGACGGAGTATCTAGTTGTCTATAGATCGATTATGTAGTCGTATTATTATTTGTTCAACACCCACACTTTGTCGTAGTGACGATTAAAACGTTGAATGGTGTCGATAAAAATGTGTGTGTGAAAATATGAGACTACTGGTATAATGCATACAGTTACCGTGAGAATCTTTAGAAAATATGTATGTAAAATTAATAAAACTAGAAATGTAAATCTGATTGCATTTATGGTTTAGTGCTCCGGTGTCGGTGTTGACCACATGAAGTCCCGGGTTCGATTCCCGGTTCGGGCAATACAAAAAAAGTATTTTTCTCAATATTCTGATAAAAACAACGTTGCCGGAATTTGATAAGTACCCAGTTCGCGATAAGATTGCTACCTATCATTTTGTGGGATTAAGTATTCGGCTAAATCGTGTTTTCACTGGTTGTACCTCTGCCTGCTTCTTTGGAGATACTGGCGTAAAGATACGTATTATGTATATCTTGATACTTAGGAATTGGCATTGGTACGGCAATGGTCTGGCAAAAGGTCTGTGATTCGCATAGCCAATCGTTCGCGTTTTACGAACTGCCTGGCAGAACGGCAGATATCCTATTTTTCAAAGAGACCGGACCATTACGCGGGAGCATCTGCTAGTAATATACAAAATCAAATGAAATATTTCAACTGTCACTATGTAAAACATTGTTGTTAAAAGCGGGTAGTTAACAGGGAGCCATCTTAAGTTAATTTTGTTTACAAAATTGTCATGTAAGGTTCATTATGTATATTACTCAATTTTACAAACAAACTGTATATTACTTATTACTTTCATTTTATAAACAAATGTATGTTAATTCTCCTTTTATAAGAAGACTCCGTCTTGGCTCGGGTCCTCTTTGAAGAATAGGTCAACAGCCGTTTTGCCAGGCAGGTCTTAAGAGGCGGCCAATTGGCTACACGTCACTAGCATCATGATAGAGATCTGCAACGTCTCGATCGAGTATATGGTACACCCTTTTACATATTTCTGCCGAAAAAGCCTCAATGCTTGTCATTGTCGTATTCCAGTTTGAAAAGTAAGGTAGCCGGTAGACTTATGTGGCATTGCCAGCACGCCACATGGATAGCAACGCACCATTAACATTTTTGGTGACTATAGGCAATGGTTTATCGTCCCATCAGGATAGCACTTGTTTGCTATCTCGTGATATAGAAAAATATATTCGGTGATAAAATTTTTAGTTTCGATACTGTACGTTAGGACAGACGATTTAACTGTGTCAGTTAGAGTTAGACATTTAGAATAAAACTACGTAATGTTTGTAAATGTTAGTTTCCCTAAGCCCCTCATAAGAAAGTTATAGCTACCCATGATTACACCACCAAAACCAATTGCCTACGGAAACCGTACATCTTAAACACACACCCATAAATCTTCGATATGAAAACATAAAGCAATATTTCATTAATTATCAAAAACAACGTCCGTACCATATACGGGGAATTTGAAAGAGTTTGAGCGGAACTAATGGGTGTATATCAATACTGAGGCGCATCGTTTAAAGAAACAGTTATAAAGAGACCACCCAGTATATAGGAAGCTTGGTGTGATCAAAATACGTTTATTGGGTGGTTTTTGAAATGGAAACTTCTTTGGCCAGGTTGAGCGATTTCTGGTAGGGAATAAAATGATGGGTTCGCGTCATCGAAATACGCGACATGCGCTTGACGTATTGCGACAGACTAACGACGCGTAGTGGCTTGTGTTTTTTATTTGACTCTGATGGTAAGAGAAAATAACGCCTATAGAAAACAAAGATGTTAACGGTGCGTTGCTATCCAAGCGGCGGGATGGCAATGTCACATACATAAATCTACCAGCTTCCTTATCCCATAAATCTACCAGCTTCCTTACAAACCGCAGCACGACAATAACAAGCATGGACGCTATTGGGGCAGGAATAGGTAAGGCGGTGGTACGTTGCGGAACTTTACGACCCAGTACTCACGATGGTAATGACACGTTTCGCCAATCGTCTATTACGAACTGACTGGCAGAAAGAAGGTGACTTATTCTTTAAAAAGGGCTGGGTGCCTAGTTAAATTAACTTCTTTATTCTATAAGTGATGCTCATCTCTTTTCGTTAGAAGAGCCATATGCTTGCTATGCTACAAAGATCCATTTTACAAACAGTTTTTGGATAAGTATTCTATTTTTGAAGTTATATTTCTTTTGACGCGTCATGGAAAAATGATAAGAGTAAATTTTTACGACGCGCATACCGTCACGAAAAACTGACATCATGAAATTAGCTAGTCAAATTTTAGTTTTTTAAAAAAGTTTCTCCATTTTTTTAATTATATACAAAAAATTCTTTCATGATACTGAAATAAATATTATTTAACTAGATAATGCGTTATAATAAAACTTTCTTTCAATGTATTACACACCTTTTTTCTATTATTATAATGTAGTTTCCCCTACAAACATAAAAAAGCGTGAAATATAATATATTATTAATCTTTATTAAAATTATTATTAATGTTAGTTAAAAATATAACTAACATTAATAATAATTTTAATAAAGATTTTTATCTTGTTACGCCAAAGAAGTATAAGTTCTTAGGTGCATACATAATAGGTACACACGCGTTTTTTTTTTCTAATTTTATTGATTAAAAAAAGGCATTTATCTAAAAAAGTTTATAAGTCCCTTCAATCGGCATACTCTTTTTAGAACTTATCGAATAATAGTAAAAAAGAGGAATTTATTTACTAATTACATTCAGTCTAGGCTGCCTAACGCGCAAGGAGATCAGCGTGAAGATATTTATTTGAAGAGTTATATAAACAGACCACCCAGAAGCAGCGATGAATTAAGGAAGCTTGGCAATTTAATGAACCTGGTGTGGCCATGACAAGTGGTACCAGTTCGTTTACAAGTTTTCATATTAGCGTAAACTCTGTTCACACTGCAAGCTATACAACATTTGAACTAGAGGATTTGAGGAGGTATGAATAATGACAAACTGGCGGTATAAATAGACCTACTGTATAAATAAAAAAACCTGAACATAAAAATAAAAAATAAACAAATGGAATTATAAAAATATTGATAATTATCAGAAGACAAAACCTTTCGAGGCCGCTGAATAATTCGATGCTTACCTGTAACAATGATAAAAGTAGTAATGAGTAAATTATACAAATTACAAACTACGAAAAAGCATTAGACCTTACTTGTATTGGTTACACATCCAATCGTGATTTAAAAATATTACTTATTCCTGCTGCAACATCGTCGTTGCTTATCGGCGTCGTGTTCCGGTTTGTAGAGTCATGCAGCCGGTAAATTTATGCATGTGGCATTCCAACTTTGCCACATGGATAGCAACGCACCATTAACTGGTGTTTGTAGGTGATGTTTATGTTCTTTCATTAGGGGAGACCTGAGTTCCCCAATTCTCGTAACAATACGTCAATCGAGTCGAAGCGCTTAGGCTTCTTACATAGTACATAAAAATGAAAATGTGGAAGAGCCCTAAACGCTTCGACTCGATTGATGTTTTGTTACGTGAATCGGGCCCCTGCTTATTTGCTGTCTTATAAAACATATAAAAATTATTTTTAAGTTTTTAATAAAAATATATGTAATATAAATAATAATTACTATGGGGCATCCAATTGCACATTTTGTCCTGTCAGGTATTTATTAAAGATAAATTCAATATATCAATATGAAAACTGAAAATAACCCAAAATGACATAGCTTAGCAGCATAGCTTGCAGTGTGCGGCCGGTTTATTTCTTAGTAGCTGGAAGTGATAATACTCGGTAGCCATAACTATTCACTGTAAGGCAGTTAATTAGTTTTCAGGGACGTAAAATAGTAGCTGCCTTTGAACTGCAAACGAAACAAATAAAATTGCACTTCGTTTATGAGTTACAATTCTCCAGTGTAGGTTCGAGCTCTTTTGAAGAATAAATGGCTTTTCCGCCAGGCAGTTTTGACACTTTCTCGTATCATAAAATCCAATTTTTGTGAAACAAAAAAGTTTAACGAAAGAGCCACTTATTAATGTATTTATACGGTTTAGATTGAAAGAATGGGATGAAACCGCGTTTCTGTACAGTTTTCTCTCTCGCTCTGCAAACCACCTGCATAGTCACAGCATAGTGTACTCATCTCGCTATCTTGTGTCGGCTGAACACACTTGTCTCGTCGCGTCGTGTGCTTCTCATCGCTTAAAGGGTTAATACGAGAGCACACACACACACACAGAGAGAGAGAGAGAGAGAGAGAGAGAGAGAGAGGATGGGCCGCGTGACGCAACGAAGACTCCATGTACATACATAATCTTACTCGTCCTATCTCGTCGTGACTCGGCGAGCGTGTACAGCTACAATTACAAATTAATCTGAATGCAGTTTCACTTCTACTCACACTCTTTAGTGATAAAAAATCAATTCCTAAGGGGCTGAAATATGGTGAAAAAGTTCTTATATTGTCCTATTACTCTACTCGCGGGCAAAACTGCGTGGGTAGCTAGTAAATTATTATAAAAATATTATAAAGAGCTCGCCTTTCAACGGGGCAAGTAAAAAGACACGTACCGCCGTCTCGAGGGAACATCCTTTACTAATGCTGTAAAAAAGAAATTAATATCACCGTTGAGTTTTTAATGTCACACATCTAGTTTCGCGGCTTGGCAGTAAAATCGTATGTCGTGAAGCCAGGTATGACGCAATCAAACCCCGATGACGATTCCCGACAGAGCGTTTGTGTGATGAGCATAAACATTTGTAGTGATGGGTTCGAGTGTATCTATAGTCTATACTAACGGCCCTAAATCACCAAGACGCCATGGCGGCGTCGCCGGCGATCGTATCCAAACAGTTTGCATTGAAATATTTGGCGGCTAACTCACTAAGCGACGTAGCCAATTCATAACTTTCAATATAAATTGTTTGGATGCGTGGCCGGCGACGTTGCCTTGGCGTCCCGGCGAGTTAGGACCCTAATATTTCTTTTATGTTATACGATAGCAAACAAGCACATGATGGAAAGAGAAGCCATCGCCTAAATACACCAGTTATGTTAACGGTACGTTGCTATCCGTGTGACGAGAAGTTAATGCCACTTACATAAGTTTACCGGCTACCTTACCCTCCAAACTGGGACACGACGAGTCAAGCATTAACACTATTGCGGTTGGAATAAGTAAGGCGGTAGTAACAAATACCCGGACAAGACGTTGTAGTACTCTACCATAAAATAAAGATGGATTCGTTTGTTTGTTACCTCAAAATCTCTTAAAAATCCTATCTGATTTTAATTCTTTTACCGATGTGACTGATGAAAATACATATTATGCAACACTTTTACAAACTAAAAGCGATTTTACATTAGGTCGCAAGCAGTGCTAATATAATGTCGTGCTGCTTATGCTGGGGCCGTTCGTGCAATGACACGATAAATGTAGAGGTCACATCTGCATTTATCGTGTCACTGCACGAAGTTTTGTAACGATAGACGCAAGTGCGGCTGAGGCATTAGAAGGGACCAACAAAATCAAAGGCAACGATTATAACTTACACGAATCTAAACAAGTTATGCGGCGGCTGTTGCGCCGCAATGCTTTTGACCTAATATGAAACCCCTCTAAAATATAAAAATACGCAAACCAACAATGACATCTTACTAAACCAAATACAAAAGTATCATCACGCCCGGTTCGAACGCGGGACCTCATAGTCTGAGTCGAATATTCTAACCCCTAGACCACGAGGCAGCATGATTATGTAAGAATGTCATAATTGCTTTTCAATTCAATTTTCCTTATGATTGTTTTTCTTAAATAATGATCCATTTAACAATTTTTAATAATATATAATTTATATTGAATAATAGTTGATACTAATTTAAAGAAGAAATTTTGGTATTAATTTGCAAAATTTCCGTGAAAACTTATATGGAACTGCTGTGATGCAACTGAAACGAAAGGTAGTGTAAGGAATGAGACAAACTTATCCAAGGCCTAAAGTTACATAAGACCACAGTGGTACAATAGTCCACTCACTTTCACCACAATTTCTTCCACGTCAGAAGGAAAAGCAGTCATACACAAATTATCCATAAAATGTTTCGCGGAAATTTTGCAAAATAATACCACAATTTCTTCTTTAAATTATGGATTTTCGCAAAGAACTAAATCTGAATCTATTAAAATTTCGATTTCAATTTGACAATTTTTAATAATATTTCTTTATTTTTTTTAATAGATAATTTGAGTTCTGAGTTTTTTATGTCTGGGACAACATTTTAGAACACCTGTTTATTTTTTTTTACAATAGTATATCTTTTTTGTAATATTACGAGGACTATACAAAGTTGCATTAGGGCAATCTATTATAATATTCTTACGCGTGAATAAATAAATAAATCTATACATATAATAAAATCGTAGGAAAGTCAAAACTGTACACTGAATATTTTTTTAAAAGAATACTTGGGGCGTGATGTACAATCGATATAGCAGCCAAAAATATAGTTTTTAGAATTCAAATTTGCATGAATATTACTAACATGTCGGGTGAACATATAAGCTACATATTATCACGCTATCACCTACGGGGGAGGAGCTGTGCGGAGTAAACGAAGTCCGCGCGGACGAAGTAGTGGGCAACAGCTAGTAATAAATAATAATGAAGCCCCTCTGAACTGTAACATATATAAACCAAGAACATATTTCACATATAGCGTACAAGCAATAAAACTTTGTCTATTACCAACCCGTCGCATATCGCTTCGATTTTGCATTCGTAACACGTTGTGTTGAAGTACTTTGAATAAATTATAACGATTAATCGTCACTTAAAAAACACAAGACCACCACGATGTCCTCGATAGAATAGACAAGGCTAACAGTAATCAAATCATAGCTTGCTGACTTGGATGTATGATTATTGAATCTAATATTATATCTGTACTAATATTACACAGAGAAACCATTTGTATTATTGTATGTTCAACCGAACTATCGAATGTTTGTAACGAATTAAAAAAATACTGGATCGTTCTTACTTAAAAATTCTTTTACCATTAGGAAACTAAACTATCTACGACAGACATAGGCTAATTTTTTACTCGATTGAGCAAAAAGAGTAATGATTTTAAGGTACGCAAACGAAGTCGTGAGTAACAGCTAGTATCTTACAAGTATACGGTGAATTACAAAAACCCTGTCCGATCATCTTAATCCAGAGCTTGAAACCGGTTTTGAAAATACCGATTAAAAAGTTATATACCGGTTTTTTATAAACGATTTTCTTGGAGCGTATTTGAGATGAGAACGTTCATAAATCTATATAAACCGATTTTAACCAAAACTGTGGAAGTGTACGTCAAGTATAGTGCCGACCAAATTTGGAAATGGTGAAGATCATACAATTTTTTTTGAAAAATTCTATAAACCGGTTTATTGATTCAAAACCGTTATAATTTAGCTATACAAGGAAACCGGTATTTTTGAGGTTAAGGTAGAGCCAGACCTTTTCAAAAAGCTCTTTACGTACTTGCGTTGATTTTAGATTGAAAATTAACCGGTTATTAAAATATAAATCACCCTTAATAATATTCCTTATGGACATAAAGAATATGACACATTTAGTCTTTGTAAGGAAGCGGACACAAAAATGTCGCCACCGGTAACACGAAATGATGATGTACACTTTAAAATATTTGCTGGATTTTATGAAAACTGTTGGGTAAATACAAACATTTTAATATACCTATTAATAGTATATTTTTGAAGTGAAACTTCTTTAGAACCGTAGTAAGCGGAAAACTAGATAATAAAAATAGAAAATGCAAACACTAGTAAACAAAAGACGTGATACAAACAATATATATTCACTGCTTACATACTTTACCTACTAGATTGAATGTATAGGATTAAGCCGGCGAGACGAGGATACGTTTAAGGATAAGGATTTAGATAAGGATGTAATTAAGGATAAGAGCGTTGATAAGGGCATGGATAAGGTTGAGGATGTGAATAAGGATAAGAATATGGATACGGATAAGAATGTGTATGAGGATAAGAATGTGGATAAGGATAAGAAGGTAGATAAATATAAGAATGTGGATAAGGCTAAGGATGTGGATAAAGAATTGATCGTCGTTTTGATGATAAAAAAGCTATTTTTTGTAAAATATTTTTCTTTTAAGTAAAAATGATTCTGTCATAAATTTTATTGATTTTCAATCGTCCTTTTTTTATTAAATAAAACAAATTTTCACAGCCAAATCTGCGCAGGTTACTTAGTTTCACATAATTTTGCTGTTTTGTGTCGACTTTGAATTGAGTGTCGACAGTAAATAGTGAGAGGCATCCACATTTCCCTTACAAATCGCTATCTAGACATCGATACGTCAGCGTTTGAGCATCACAGTCTCCTTCGACAGCCGGCTAAGCCGCCTCTCGAATATATATTGCGTATTTACCAAGTGCATTGCGACATTCTGACATACTGAATAATTAATACTGTGTACAGCTCCTTACATCGTCTTTTACACTTTTTTCCTTGTTGGTCTCGGCTCTATTTGAAGAATATATCTATGTGCTTTTTTGTTAGACTATTTGTACGGCGAATTTTGTAAGGCGAACTATTAGCCGAACATGTTACTATTATGACCACTAAATGACACCCTTTTTATATAAGACTAGCTGTTGCCAGCGACTTCATCCGCGCGGACTTCGTTTACTCTGCACTGCTTCTCCCCTGTAGGTGATAGCGTGATAATTTGTAGCCTATATGTTGACCCGACCTGTTAGTAATATTCATGCATTTGAAGTAAATCCATGCAGTATTTTTTGAGTTTACCCCGGATATACATACAGACAAACAGATAAACAGACAAAAATTCTAAAAACTATAGTTTTGGCTTCGATATCGATTGTTGATCACGCCCCAAGTATTCTTTTAAAAAAATATTCAATGTACAGTTTTGACTTTCCTATGATTTTATTATATGTATAGATAACAAAATAGGTAGATGACTCTCCTGATGGAAAAAGAAAACCAACGCCTGTAAACATTAAAGATGTTAATTGTTTAATATCCGCGTGACAGTGTTAATGTCACGTGCATAAGTTTACAGGCTGCCTTAACCTCCATTTCGGCACATGACAGTGATAAACATTGACGCTATTGCGGCAGGAATAGGTAAGGCCATGGTACCAGACCGGGACGAGCCAAATCAGAACTCTACCACCTACTAGCCACGATGGTAGTGTCTCGCATAACCAATGATTCGACTCTTACGAATTTCTAATTATATTTGTGTTTTAGCATTCAACCCGTACTTAGGAAGAAAAAACTTAAAAACAACGAAGAAAAATGTCGACACGTTAGGATTTGAACCTACGACCTTCCCTCAAGCCGGGACGCTCTAAACAACCGAGCCAGTGTCGACTTCGACTTCTTACGACTGTGTTACTGCCAAGACGGGGAAAACGTTGTGGAATTCTACCTAGTAGTCACGATTTTCCAAATAAAGAGGTTCTCAATTTGACTGTATGTCTGTTATGTTTGTTAGTTACCTCGGAACTCAAGGGCGGATCCAGTAATCGGTTCAGGGGGGTCACATATACAAGGACTGATCCAGCCTTATCCAGCCTTAGGTTTAAGGGGTCACATAATTGAGGTTCAGTCATGATAGGCTCTAATCCTAATAAATCCATACCAAGACCCCTGCCCAGGGGAAGCGAGGACCCCCTCTGGATCCGCCCTTGTCAGAATTCTTGTTTTGTTTGAAGGAATACATTTGCCATGTAGTCTCCCATGTTAATTTGATGAAGATCTGACGCAGGGATCCGGAGAGACAGGAAATAGGAAGTCGGTGCTGCAGTTTTACCGCGTTAAAAAAAATATAATGACTCGTAAAGACATTTGTTTACCCTTTACGATCTGCCTGGCCAAATGGCAAAGGTTTAATGTTAAAAGGGTCTTCGTAGCAACACGGGGAAGGTATGCCCGGGTTTGGTATTATCTTTACCTTTTTCTGTTGTAAAATATTCAGAGTTTGTCACAGTCGTATATCGTGGCATTAGTCTGCCACAAAAGCAGAAATTTTGTGAGTACAGGCTTTGGCATATATAGAGGGGAGGGGGGACTTGCCCCACTCCAGTAAGGTCACTGGACCATTAGACAGGTCACTAGAGAGGGTGGGCTTTTGGGTTACCGGCTCGAAATTCTAGGCATGACACCTACAACAATTCACACAATAATTATTGAAATTAAATCATATTCCCCATGTTGGTCCCGGGCTCCTTTGAAGAATAGGCTAGCTGCCGTTCTGCCAGGCAGGTCGTAAAAGGCGATGGATTGGCTATGCGAGTCACTAACATCGTGGCTACTAGGTGGTAGAGTTCTGCATTGTCTCGCCCGGGTCTGGTACCACTGCCTTACCTATTCCTGCCGCAATAGCGTCAATGCTTGTCATTGTCGTGTTTCGGTTTGGAGGGTAAGGTAGCCGGTAAACTTATGCAACGCACCTTTAACATCTTTGGTGTCTATGTGCGATGGTTGACTCTTTCCATTAGGAGACCCATCTGCTTGTTTGCTATCATAAGATATTAATATATATATATATATATATATATATATATATATATATATATATATATATATATATATATATATATATATATATATATATATATATATATATATATATATATATATATATATATATATATATATATATATATATATATATATATATAATTTTTTATCTTATGATATATAATAAAAGCACGTTGAAACGAATATATTGCTAATAAAACTATTCAATATATATTGAATATTTTTACAAGCATTAGTAATATCAAATTTATATACAAATATTATTTTGTATTTTCATATTAACAAATGAGCAATTAATTCTGTCGTATCCGCTGAATTAACAAAAAGTTTTTAATCACATATAATTATAAGTCATGGGTAATTACTTTATTGTGCTTTTTGTTTACAATTATCGACGCGTGACATACGACCTGTGTCGTGGTCCAAGCGTGAATACCATTACACGGGAGGTGGTAAACGCCTCTTGTTAGGGTTGGCAAACTTATTTCGGTGGCTAACTTTTGATCATTGCCTACTTGATCTTCGCGGGCAGCGTTAGATTCATGAAGATCTCGATGCGAGCCCACCATAGAATAGTTTATTCTGAATAAGTGATTGAGTTGTTTTTAAACTCAATTGGCTGGAGACTGGATAAGTTACCGTATAGTCAACAGATTGACTTACCTTGGATGCAATAGTAAAACCTACACCTACCCCTACCTACGGATACTAGATATGTGAACATGATGTGACTTACTTATTACAGAATAGTACATACATACACATACACATATTATAGAATATGTGTAACCTTATTATGTGTGTGTGCTGTGTACATACATTTTTACACACACCCATATTTTAAGCAGGTACATATAATATACACAAGAATAGCAGTTACCTACTCGCGATTATGTTTGCTTGCAAAAAAATTACTTTCCGATGCTCAGTCAGGTAAAAACGCCTTTGTCACTCCTGAATAATGTAGCTTTCTATAAGAGTAAGAATTTTTAAAATCGGTCAAGTAGTTTTTGAGTTAAATCGTAACAAACAAACAAAATATAAAATATTTCCTCTTCGTAATATTACTCGTAGTTTAGTTGAAAAATATAGCAACCCTAAATATCTACGCAAGCGCCGTTGGCGCCGCTTTTCCGGCAAAAACCGGAAGCTAGGTGCAACTGTCGTCTGCAACGCTACACCGGCGGTGTTAATTTGTATCGCTTACACATTGCAATTTCAAATTATTCCTCTTGTTTTGAAATGCTAATATGCACATGGTCTTTTTAATCGAATCAATTAAGGGAGCTCTGGCATTTTTATAGTGTTAGTAGCTGCACCGTGCAGCCCGCTGCATTATAAAAGTGTATGGTGAATCCCGCGGGGTTACCTCATCACTCCGGGATAAAGAAAGTAGCCTTTGTGCTATTTCAGGTCATCATCTATCAGTGTGCCTAATTTCACTCAAATCCGTTCAGTAGTTTTTGCGTGATTGAGTAACAAACATTCACCGAAACATCCAAACTTTCGCATTTATAATATTACTAGCTGCCGCGTGCAGCCCGCTGCATTATAAAAGTTTTTTGCAAATCCCGCGGGATCATCTAATTTTTCCGGGATAAAAATTAGCCTATGTGCTATTCCAGGTCATTATCTACCTGTGTGCCAAATTTCATTCAAATCCGTTCAGTAGTTTTTGCGTTATTGAGTAACAAACATCCATCCAAACATCTAAACTTTCGCATTTATAATATTAATATAGATTATTAATTATTAATTAATTAATTAATATAGATAATATTAATATCTATCTATACATATAATAAAATCGTAGGAAAGTCAAAACTGTACATTGAATATTTTTTAAAAGAATACTTGAGGCGTGATCTACAATCGATATTGAAGCCAAAAATATAGTTTTTAGAGAGAATTTTTGTCTGTCTGTATGTATGTCCGGGGTAAACTCAAAAAGTACTGCATGGATTTATTTCAAATTTAGCATGAATATTACTAACAGGTCGGGTCCACATATAGGCTACATATTATCATGCTATCACCTACGGGGGAGGAGCTGTGCGGAGTAAACGAATTCCTGTCTGTCAGGCTGTTCGTAAGAGGCGAATGATTGGCTATGAAAGTTACCACTTCGCAACTAGGTGGTAGAGTTCTGCATTGTCTTGCCCTGGTCTGGTATCACTGACATATCTATTCAATAGTATAGCCAATCATTCGCCTCTTTCGAACTGCCTAGCAGTCCGGCAGATAGTCTATTCTTCAAAGTGGGGTCCATACCAATACAGGGACAACATTTTGACGTGACAACGTCTTATAATTCGATAGAGCTGGCTGCACGCACGAAAAAACATGACTCATGCGGCGTTACCTCGCTCTGAGGCGTTCCGTTTAAGGCTTGGAGTACAAGCGAGAGCTTAAGACGTTGTCACGTTCAACTATCGTCTGTAAACCAACTTTACAGACAACCGATTTTTTATATGTCAATAATAAGTTTTAGCCCTGATGATGCAATAAAATATGAAACCGGTGGGCTGTTCAATTAAAAACTAATATAAAGGGGGTGAATTGTGAAACACCAAAGGTGTTACTGGTGCGTTGCTACTTGCTATTCATCTAGCAGGATAGTAAAAAGGGCAGGTTAAGCTTTTTTATCAGAATGAACAGCGTTAAAAAAATATCGTTCTGTATTTGTACACTTTTCTTGCCAATGTTACCGGCAAGTTTAGAAACATTCGTGGCAGTTTTGGCAACTTTAGGAATATTGCCGGCAATTTTCATCACTAGTCATAACCTCCCTTCCAAGGCAGGGGTTAGACCGGATAAGGATTAGACCCTATCTTGACAGAACCTCAAATACATATATAAATACACCTCTTTGTCTGGCAGGAAGACATAATGTTCTATTATTCAAAACAGACTGAACCTACACAGAGGAAAGTCATTCAGTTGCAAACATATAAAGTACTTTCAATTCGAGTTGGAACGAGAAAATGCGCATAAGAATAACACAGTTTTATCGCCCGGATACGACTCCAGAAATAACTGCAATGCTAAATATTGTTTTCCGCAAGGTTATATTTAACTTTAACAAAAGATAAATTGTGTATACTTTCTAAAATAATGCATGTGGCGTGCGTCACGCCACAAATTGTTCGGGTGAAACGTTTGAGTCTTCATGTATATTTTAGACTAGCAAGTAGCGACCGACACTTGCTACGCACTGCTGTATCTTATAATTTGTTATATAAACATACTAGCTGTGCCCGCGACTTAGCGTAAAAAAAATTTAAAATAAAAGAAGCCAAGTTACTCCTTATTTATTTACTTTTATGCACTAAATTGTACAATTTTTTTTTTTAACATTAACATAAAAAAAAAAAATTGTACAATGTTTAAACTTAATGCCATAAAGACATTCTCTCTTTCAGTCAACCAGCAAGTGAAGCAAAAATATTTTAAAAGATATTTTAAATGAAAATAGGAAGCAGTATAATGGGCTAAACGGAACAAAAATAAAATAATTACTAGGAAATAGAAAATATAAATAAGATACATGTAACATATTTACATAAACATCTATCTATACATATAATAAAATCGTAGGAAACTCAAAACTGTACATTGAATATTTTTTTAAAAGAATACTTGGGGCGTGATCTACAATCGATATTGAAGCCAAAAATATAGTTTTTAGAATTTTTGTCTGTTTGTCTGTATGTATGTCCGGGGTAAACTCAAAAAGTACTGCATGGATTTACTTCAAATTTTGCATGAATATTACTAACAGGTCGGGTCAACATATATGCTACATATTATCACGCCATCACTTAGCGGCCAGGTGCTGTGCGGAGTAAACGAAGTCCGCGCGGACGAAGTCCTGGGCAACAGCTAGAAGAACACTTGGGGCGTGATCTACAATCGCCTGTCACGATGTAAGTCATCATAAGTCACGATGGTAGTATGACATTTAGCCTACCCTCGCCTTTCATGAGATGCCGATCAGTATCGGCAGCAGATCTCTTTCTTTAGGGATCCAAATTATCACGGAGAAGTAAACGTTTGGTAACTACCTCTTGTAGTAATATAATAACGGGAAATAGTTACTAAATACTCTTCTCAGTTCGATTTTAATTATAACACTTGTACTGGTTTCACTACATATATATTCTTCCAAATTATTTAAAGTCTACCGGTTTCGCGTATTAACGCATCTTCAGGACTTATAGCTAATTTAGCTATAAGTCCTGAAGATGCGTTAATACGATACGATACGAAGATGCGTTACTTATAGCTAATTTAGCTATAAGTCCTGAAGATGCGTTTATACGCGATACCGGTAGACTTTAAATAATTTGGAAGAATATATATGTAATGAAACCAGTACAAGTGTTTTATAATTAAAATCAAAATGCAGTTTCACCAAGTGCCGACGATTAATAGTATAGAACATATCTTCTCAGTTCCTTTATTCGTACTAGTTTACGCAGATTTTATAGCTAAGCAGGAGTTTATAACCTGCGTAGGTCCCGATTTAGCGAGAAAATCGATTTAAACAGCCTATGAATAATTTAGCTTTCTTGAGGTGAAAGAATTTTCGAAATATTTTTTTTATATATCATAAGATAGCAAACAGGTAGGTGGGTCTCCTGGTGCAAAGAGTCAACCATCGCCTATAGACACCAAAAATGTTAATGGTGCGTTGCTATCTTGTGGCGAGGTTTAATGCCACCTGCATAAGTTATTCAGTAAATCATTTCAGTAATTCTAAAGATTACTTCGAATCAACAAACACACCAACTCAATCTTTTTATTATATTAGAATAGATTGCACCTAGCTTAGTTTTTGATTCCCTTTTGAAATCGCAATAAATCCTAAAATGATCATATCTTATGATTACGCCGACTAACATTTTTCACAGCTGAGAGGGATCATAAACCCGAGTATCTATAGTAATTAAAAAGATGAAGAATTTGATTGTTTGTTTGTTACGATTTAACTCGAAAACTACTCAAACGATTTTAAAAATTCTTTCACCTTTAGAAAGCTACATTATCCAGGAGTGACAAAGGCTACTTTTTTAAACGACTGTGAAAAAGGAAGTTATGATTTTGGGTCACGCGAACGAAGTCGGGAGTATCTGCTAATTTGATATAAATTTAAACTTGATACCTTTACGCGTTCCTGAGAAAAAGTTTCTTGACAGACGGACAGACGGACAACGAAGTGACCCTGGGTTGTTTTTTCCTATGACGTATGGAACCCTAATAAAAACGACAGACCTCAAATATTTTCTTTAATATATTTTGCTATTTATACTTGTAAACGGTAACGTGAGAATCTTAACAAAAATGCTAAAAAGAATTTAATATTAACAATTCGATACACGCCATCTTATTTAAATAAACGCCAACCTGCTTGCCAAGCTTTTTTGCATAATTGTGTTATTAAATCAAAAATTTATTTACGGAATGTAAAATGACTCTGTTTGGCATTTGATTTTTACAATAAAAATAATTGGACAGTGGATTCAATCAATTGTTAACGAATCACACGACATTTATTAATTTCTTTTATATTCTAGGATAGCAAACAAATAGATGGATTTCCATTCTAGAGATAACAGTCGTCTGTTAACATCAATTAATATATATCAACTAGCTGTTGCCAGCGACTTCGTCCGCTCGGACTTCGTTTACTCCGCACAGCAACTGGCCGTTAGGTGATAGCGTGATAATATGTAGCCTATACGTTGATCCGACCTGTTAGTAATATTCATGCAAACAGATAAACAGACAAACATACGAAAATTCTAAAAACTATATTTTTGGCTTCGATGTCGATTGTAAATCACGCCCCAAGTATACTTTTAAAAAAATATTCAATGTACAGTTTTGACTTTCCTACGATTTTATTATATGTATAGATAATATGGTGCGTTGCTACTTGCTATCCGTGGCGTAGGGATTGAAAACTTAATGCGTAAGTTAACCGGCTGTTACCCTCCGAACCGCAACACAACAGTGATAAGAACCGAAGTCTTAATAAAAACTGATTTTTATGTTTTACTATTTTTTTGTAAACTTCTAAAATCCCGAGAAAAATTGCTTTTGTTCTATCTCGAAATCGCGGGATCGGAAAAGAGAAACCGTGATCAATTTCCCTAAGTGATACACTTAAGCCACGGTAATATTATCTATATAGATAACTAGCAGCCCGTTACGTGCTTCCCTACGTATAAAGTGAAATATTCAAAAAAAATAATTGGGACATCAAATTCGCAAATAATGTGATAGATGAAGAACCGCTCTACCGATTTTGTGCAAACTTCACATTTACCATCTACTAAATATTCCGAATAAAGCCTAAACATTTGGTTTGGATAGGTGAGCCCATTCTTGAATTATAAAATTACAACGAAAAGTAGCATTGATTGTTATATATATATATATATATATATATATATATATATATATATATATATATATATATATATATATATATATATATATATATATATATATATATATTATATATACTTAGATATTACCGTGCTTAAGCTGTTTTCCAAAACATTTTTATTTAATCTGATAAAGACTATCGTAGACGCTGAAAAAGGTGAAACTGGTTGGTGGACATTTGTTTTGTCTGTTTTTTTAAAGTCTGTGTTTCACGTTATAATACAAGAACGCATTACCGGTCTTAGTGAAAAATGGCATTAAGTATGAACACATGATTGTGCAAATGATAGACAAAAATCTATTTTATTACATACAACGTTTTTTTGAAGTACCTAACCAAATACAGTTGACCCTACGGGTCGTTACTATGACACTGGACTTTTGAGGCGAGCAGAGTGCTCGGCCAGAGTATTAAAAAACGTGTTTTGTGCAATACTATAAGTGCATTTCAACTAAATAATAAAATGTAGTTCACCAAATACCAATGACCAAACATATATTTTTTTATACTTATCTTAAGAAAGGAAACAAGCAGGTTGTTTTTTTGATAAAAAGAGAACCTCACTCATTGACACAAAAGATGGTAATGGTGCGTTGTTATGTGTGGCGGGATGATGCCTAATGCCATATACATAAGTTAACTAGCTACTGCACCTTCCAAACCGAATCATCAATTTGTTTGGTTTGTTCGAAAATATTTTTCTACTCATATTTTTAGTTCATTTATTTTAAATTAACTGTTGCCCACGACTTCGTCCGCGCGGACTTCGTTTACTCCGCACAGCTCCTCCCCCGTAGGTGATAACGTGATAACATGTTGTAGCCTATATGTTGATCCGACCTATTAGTTTCATGCAAAATTTGAAGTAAATCCATGCAGTACTTTTGGAGTTTACCCTAGACATACATATAGACAAACAGACGAACAGACAAAAATTCGAAAAACTATATTTTTGGCTTCGATATCGATTGTAGATCGCGCCCCAAGTATTCTTTTAAAAAAATATTCAATGTACAGTTTTGACTTTCCTACGATTTTATTATATGTATGATATCGATTGTAGATCGCGCCCCAAGTATTCTTTTAAAAAAATATTCAATGTACAGTTTTGACTTTCCTACGATTTTATTATATGTATAGATATGAGTCATTTAGAATTTTAACTTCTATTCGAGTCACAATTACATAAAATATGTCGAAATTAAAACGCACATACCGTGGCGCCGAAAAAATAGACATGGCGCCGTCAGTCCTAATTTAGGCAGAATTCTGGCGCCAAACTATAACAAATACAATCCTACTACATTTACGTTAGGGTTGAATTCCCTGGATATGTTAAATTGAGTAACTAGGGTGACAAGGCGTCAGTATGTCATATCAATTAGGGTAGGACACACGCCAGAATTACGGAAACAGGTGATTAAAAGTTTTTGAGATATTTATCAAAGTGCTGTAAAGCAGATGTTACCAAAGCTGTACATTATGTTTTTTATAAAAAAAATATAGTATCTCTCTCTGTGTGGGTATGTACTTATGTACCTAGTACCCACGCACATAAAAAGCGTCAGTGCTAGTCATTGTTGTGTTCTCGTTTAGAAGGTAAGGTAGCCGGTAAATTAATTGAATATGCATATATATGATATTACCATCCCGCCACACAGATGGCAACGTACCCTATACATCTTTGGTGTCTATAGGCGGTGGTTGCTCTTTCTATCATGATTCATGAAAGCCAGCCGCATGTTTGCTTTCTTATAACACAAAAAGAACCATCTGTTGGTATACGATCTCGTGATATAAAAAAGACGTACAAACTTTCACATTAACTAAATGAGCAGTATTGTTAAATGAAGATAAGTTATTCCTTATTAATTTAAATGCAGTACTATTGCAAAAATCGACATCCAACCTCCTGCATCTATGGGGCCCTGGATCAGGTTTCCAAACGTGTATGGGACCAAATGCTAAGTACTTACACTTTCCCTTACAAGAAATTTTCGAAGTCGTTTCAGGAGTGTTTAAGTAATCAGGAGACATGCCTGAGAAAAGATTCGGACGACTTGAGAATCTTCTTATCGTAGTCAATTTCATACTTTTTTTTAATATAAACGTTTGATGACGCCTGGGCTGGTGTCAGTGTTTTTTTTTTATATCATAAGATAGCAAACAAGCAGATGGGTCTCCTGATGGAAAGAGTCAACCATCGCCTATAGACACCAAAGATGTTAATGGTGCGTTGCTATCTTGTGGCGAGGTCTAATGCCACATGCATAAGTTTACCGGCTACCTTACCCTCCAAACCGGAACACGACAGTGACCAGCACGGACGCTATTGCGGCAAGAATAGGTAAGGCGGTGGTACCAGACCCGGTCGAGCCGATGCACAACTCTACCACCTAGTAATCACGATGGTAGTGACGCAAATAGCCACTCAGTCGCCTTTTACGACCTGCCTGGCAGAACGACAGTTGGCCCATTCTTCAAAGGAGCCCGGGACCAACACGGGGAAGGGAGGAAGGGTTGACCAAGTGAAGTCCTGGGTTCGAAACCCGAGTTCGGCAAATCAAATATGTTTTATCAGTTTTCTGATGACAGCAATGTTGGCCGGGATTGTATAAGTGCCACCTGTCACATTGTAATATCTCTCTGTAATATATCTACCTCTGCCTATCTCCCCAGGGGTACAGGCATGAAGATACATACGTTTATGTACAGTCAGTACCTTCTTCGCTCAGGTAGCAATTTAGTAATCATATGACACAAAATAACCAAAAAGCATTGGTATAAAATACCCAAGATGTACAGTCTCGAAAAAAACTGACAATCAAAAGTGTCGCTATTTTCACTTAAGTAGTTATAGATGTGGCAAAAACATATGTCTATGCATATCCAACCTTAAGGCGATTACAGCTGCGAACGACCTTGAGTTTCTAACAGGAGCAGCGCAAATATTATTTTGCGCGAGGCATGGTCCAAAGTCAAAGAGTATTTACAGTAGATGCAGATACATACGTTTTAACATTTTTGTTCACCTATATGAACTTTTATCATCATGAATTGACTGAATGTTGTCAAACTCAAAACCAATAACCAGTAATCGCTCATTTATCGATTACATATACATTCATTTTAGGAAAACGATAAATATGTAAAGAAAAAAAATTACCGAAAATCGACAAAAAATTATATAACAATTTACGCAATAATAACAGCTACATATCCTATTTCTTTGAAAGTTTTGTAATATACAATACATCCCGTGTAGCACTTTATTTTAATACATACAATCAACAATTAATATTTAACAAAACCTTTCAAAGTTTGATTTTGTAAAATGTAACCTCTTGAATAATATTTTAAAACTAACTAGCTTCTTAGTTTTTGTTTCAAAATGTCGTAATAAAAAAGAAAATATATAAATTGATTTAATGTTTATAGAGGAAACTACTAAATAAGTTGTTTTATTTAGACTATTTGTATCTATAATATATTTAATTAATTAATTTTTTGTTGCGAAGTCTTCCTTCTACTACCTTCAAATAGTACCAGTTTTTATTTTTTTTCTTTAGAGTTTTGCTTTTTATTCGCTTGCTTGAATTAGCTTCGTTGTTTATATGTTTTATTTTTTTTTTATTTTTGTACATTTATACAAAATATTGACAAAATACTTATCTATCTATAGCTAATAAAAAATTCAAGCGTAAACGTAGGTAAGTACATGAATAGTCTCAAAATATTATTCAGCGTCTACTCGCAAACAAAACTATTTATAAAGTACTAGCTTTCAGCCCCTTTAATACCCTCTTTTACCTCTTTAAGAGATAAAACTCACAGCATCCTTACATGCACGTTTATTTAAGTGAATTAAAAACATGACTAATAAATTTGAAGAGATTTTGATTAAACATATTTTTTTTTTTACAAACTTTACCACGTTTTTCATCGTTTGAAGAGATGACATTTGAAAACCTTAAACTCGTATTCATTTAATTGTATTAAAAATCATAAATACTAAGTTTTAAATAATTTCTACAATATTCTACAATAAACAGTCTATTTTTTATACAAACATCAATGCTTTTTTTACCCTTTAAGGAATGAAATTTAAAAATCCCCAAATATATGATTCTTAAATTGTGTCGAAGAACGTAAGTGCCGAATTTCAAGTTATTTTGACCACGAACGTTTGATTTTTCATATAAATTGTAACAAACACTTTTACTCCTTTAATGGATGAAACTTCCAACATTACATGCATGTTTCTTCAATTTCGATTGAAGAGTATAAGTACTAAAAAATCCGAAAATTCGTACATCTTAATTGTATTAAAAATCATAAATACTAAATTAAAATAATTTAGATTTTATAGTAATGCAATAAATAAACAATTCATTTTTGATACAAACTTTAAAGCCTCTTTTTACCTCTCTATGGGCTAGAATTCAAAAAAATATTAAATTTGTATTTAATTTTTTTTCAGTTAAAGGATAATTTAATTACAGCATATCATTCATTTCAACTCAAAAATGACAGAGTTTCATACAAACTTTCACCCCCTATTTCACCATCTTAGGGGATGAATTTAAAAAAAATCCTTTCTTATTCCTTGTCTATATCATAAGAACAACATCTGTAAAAAAACAGCCTTCTCGGTCCAAGCTCATTATCTACTATAAAAAAAAAACAACCAAGCGTAAACGAAATGTTCAATTTCCAAACGGCACAACCTTACTATTGTGCCAAACGTTCTATATCAATTGGGGTTTTATATCAATGTCAAAAAGCAAAAAAAATTAATCACTTCCAGACTAAACTCATGATTGTTAAAAATCGTTCCATTTGTTTTAAATCAATACTCAACATACATACAAATATTTATTTATTTAATACTTTATTGTACACTTAATGAAAAATACACAAAAAAACGATAACAAAAACTGCACAAAAGGTGAGCTTATCTCTACTGGCGGAGATGTTTTCCAGCTAACCCGAAATGTGGAATAGGGATTAATAAATGGGAAGGCATTGTGTACAACAAAACAAATAATAATACATAGATGAGTTTGCACACATACACATACACTAAACATATTTATATATGAAACATATGCATAATATCGAAGATTACAAAATACAACTTAGGTAGTAGTAAAATTATTAAAATCAAGAAAGTGTCAGATAATACTCTTTTAGACGTTTTTTAAAAACTGGCAGTAAAGGGCTAGAGCGTATGCATGGAGGAAGGGAATTACAGACCCATTTATAAAATATGTGGTTTTTATAAATGGGTCTGTAACAGACTGGTATAATTAACAAAGTGATAATCGTTTTGAAACAAGGCATTCGTGTGGGCAAACGGTAACAGTGATAAATTACGTGCAACTTAATTTTGCGGCGAAAACCCGCTATTAATCTGCGGCCATTTGTTACAATCATTTTCACAATACACCTCGCACGATATTGATAGTGAAAAACTTATAATAGGGTATAAAATTAATATCACATTACAAGTTTTTTTTTCTTTCCCCGTGTTGGTCCCGGGCTCCTTTGAAGAATAGGCCAACTGCCGTTCTGCCAGGGAGGTCGTAAAAAGCGACTGATTGGCTATACGAGTCACTACCATCGTGGCTATTAGGTGGTAGTGTTCTGCACTGTCTCGCCCGGGTCTGTTACCACCGCCTTACCTATTTCTGCTGCAATAGCGTTTGTGCTTGTCACTGTCGTGTTCCGGTTTGGAGGGTAAGGTAGCCGGTAAACTTGTGCATGTGGCATTAGATCTCGCCACAAGATAGCAACGCATCGTTGACACCTTTGGTGTCTATAGGCGATGGTTGACTCTTTGCATCAGGAGACCCTTTTTTCTCCTTTTGTATTAAAAAAAAAGAAAGTTTTTTTTTTAATACAAAAGGGGAAAAAAGGTGGATGAGATAGACTCACTTGATGATAAGTGATCTCATCGCCCATAGATAATTTAGTCACAAAGTTACATCTGTATTATCATCGCCTCTGTGGTCTAGTGGTCCTGTTTCGATGTTGACCACTGACCACATGAAGTCCCGGGATTGATTACCGGGTCGGTTAAATCAAAAATGTGTTTTTTCAGTTTTCTGAAAAAAAAAATACAACGTTGCCTAGGATTGTATAAGTACCCGGTTGGCCTTGTGCTTGCCACCTATTACATTGTGGGACTAAGTATTCGGCTAATCGTGGTTGCACTGATTGTACCTCTGTTTATCTCTTCAGGGATCCGGGAAGAAAATCATCTTCAGCTTTTCTTACATGTGTACATACTTTCAAGAATATGGTTGTACAACAAATCTAAATAATAAGGGAGGCATTGCCTTATTAATTAGATTTCTGTGGATTGTACGTATATACTAATTGCCATACAATATACATTTTTTTGTAAATATTAAGTTTTCGATTAGGTAGAATCAACTCTCTACTATTTCTAAAATATGAGTTTTCTGCCACTTCAGCATTTGTTTTAAACAAATGCTGGTGTTTTTTTTATAAATACGCATACCGCCAAGACCTATAACCAGGGTAAAGGTAGTATTTTAAGTGATCTAAAAAGGGGTTTGCAAAAATGTAACTGGTTGACAGTATATATTCATTGCTCGTATACATTTCTTTTGGATTCTAAAGAGCCTTATTAGACCTTGTTTCAATCATATCAACTCTGCCTTATCCTTATTTTTATCAACATCTCTATTTACATCCTTAATCTTATCCTTATATTGCCGGTTTAATCCTATATATTTTATTCTATGTACTATATATAGTTTGTAAGCAACGGATATCTTTTCCTTCTATACCGTCTTTTGTTCCTAATCAGCGTCGCATTTTCGTTTCATAGAGTTTTCAAATCACGATTCTATAGAAGTTTCACTTCCAAAATGCAAATCGGTTAAGAAAGGCGGGATTTCTGAGACAGCAAACAAAATACAACCAATTCGGAATCCGTTCTTTTTTGGTAGACGGTTGAGAAATGTATATTTGGACAAATTAGGGACAGCAATCACCAAGCAATAAACCTTGTTGAACCACAGGGGAGTCATCGGTGGAATCCCATGACGTCACTGGCGCCCGCCGCGCGACGCCTGTCGCGCACATGTCGTGGTTAACTTTATACCCACTTTTTATAGATGCCATTGATTAAAGCCGACACTAGACGGCATATTTTTTATATCATAGGATTAGGCAAAAATGGATTTCCTGATGGAAGAAGCAGTCATAATTTACAGACACTAAGGTCCGCTTGCATCAATTTACATACCTTTTAAATAAGTTTAGAGTATCTTCACGCCCATATCCCCGAAGGGGTAGGCAGAGGCACAAGTGCACCCACGATTAGCCGAAGATACTTGGCCCCACATATGTGATAGGTGGAAAGCCTATCGCCAACCGAGCACTTCCCAATCCCGGGCAACTTTGTGTTTCTCAGAAAACTGAAAAAACACTTTTTTTTTAATGTGCCCGACCCGGGAATCGAACCCGGGACCTCATGTGGTCAACGCACTGGACCACTAGACCACAGAGGCAATTGTTAAATACATTTAAAAATCCATAATAATCTATCACCGCCTCTGTGGTCTAGTGCCGGTGTTGGTCACGTGAGGTCTCTGGTTCGATTACCGGGTCGGGCAATTCAAGAATGTATTTTTTCAGTTTTCTGATAAAAACAACTTTACCCGGAAATGGAAAAGTGCCTGGTTAGCGATTAGCTTGCCACCTACCTCATCGTGGGACTAAGTATCTTCGGCTAATCGTGGGTGCATTGGTTTTAGTTCTGCCTACGACTTCGGGGATAAGGGCGTGAAGATACTAATACAACTACTTAAAATATTAATGCGAAAGTTTGTCTGTCACGCTTTCACGTCTAAACTATTTGAATGAAATTTGGTGTGAAGATATTAAGAACCATTTCACAAAAACGCCTAACTGAAATTTAGATATTTTCTAATCGATGCGAGAGCTGGTCGTTGTCCATATAGTGCACTAGAAAATTTTGATTTCTCGTCAAAAGTTGGTCTAGTGTGAACTACCTCTTAAATAAAAATCAAACCCTTGGGGGTTGGAATAGGGAATTGCGGGCGAAACTGCGCGGTTCAGCTAGTAATAGTTTAGTGCAAGTATTGAATATTTTTATATTATTCGATTGCAAATAAGCAGATACATATTTGGACGAAAGTGACAACCTTCGCGTATAGATTCTTTTTACCATATAAGATTTTTGTCGTCTATAGACACTCAAGATTTTTTATATTATTTGATAGCAAACAAGCAGGTGTTTCGCCAAGGGAAAGACAATCGCCGCCCATCGGCCCTACAGTTTTTCTACTATTAGATAGTAAACAAGCAGATGGTTTTTCTGACGAAAGAGACAGCCGTATCTACAGACCACATGAATAGTAATAGACACGCCTTTGGGAAGAAAAAGCGTCGCCGCGCATATGGGCAAACGCTCCTATTACTCATATAGGTCATTAAGGTACACTAGGAATAATGTTGGACCAAGAACGGATCCTTGAGGAACACCATCCATCAATATATAACTGATTGGCTTAGCAAAAACATTCTGTGAACATGGAAAAAACGAGTCATGACTTTTAGTATTTGTGAAAATAAACAACCTACGAATTTAAATATTAAAATTCATACATGTAATGAGTAACGGCTTTCTTACTTTTTTTATAACATAAGATAGCAAACAAGCAGATGTGTCTCCTGATACAAAGAGACAACCATCGCCAATAGACACCAAAGATGTTAATGGTGCGTTGCTATCTTGTGGCGAGTTCTAATGTCACATGCATAAGTTTACCGGCTACCTTACCCTCCAAAACGAAACACGACAGTGACAAGCACTGAAGCTATTGCAGCAGGAATAGGTAAGGCGGTGGTACCAGACCCGGGCGAGACAATGCAGAACTCTACCACCTGTAGCCAGGATGTTAGTGACTTGTATAGTCAATCGGTCGCCATTTACTACATATGCCTGGCAGAACAGCAGTTGGTCTATTCTTCAAAGGAGCCCGGAACCAACACGGGGGAAACTTACTTGTAATTGTTGTTCACTAGAAAACGTAAAATCTATAAAATATGTGGGTGTAATATTAGATCAAAATATGAATTGGAAAAAACAAGGACAGGTGCTTAAATAGGTCACCATACTCAAATATTATCCAATTCCAAGAATATTAGATACATACATGTCAAACTGATAACTTCCGTTTTGTTTCTTCCGTTGAAAATACAACAGAATTGAGACCCTTTTTCATTCGAAATCCTTCGTTTTTTAATTTGTCGAAGAATGGTCACTGGTGACCGTATATTTAGTAGGTGTATATTAAAACACAGTAAATCCCCAGACTACGTTTTTATCGCTGATAAAATCATTATAGACAGGTAATTATTATGAGCATAGTACCTAAAAACTATTAGTGTTGTATAATCCCCGTATCTATAATTAATCATTACTTATATCAATCGAACGATCGCAACTTAATAGGGAAATGATAAGTTTAAGTAATATATATATACATAAAAAGCGTAGTTTTAAGGGTATTTCATACCCGCTTTTGCCAAACGACTTTTTAATGTTGAAAGCGTGATTGATTTATAGTTATTCAGGCTCCTTTTAAGTACTTAAAAACAAAAGCTTTTTGTTTAAAGGTCGTCCGACAAAAGCGCATATGAAATACCTTTAAGCTGAAATAAAGGTATTTCATACGCGCTTTTGTCGGACGACTTTTAAACGTGGAAAGTGTGATTGATTTTCCCCGCGATGATCCAGGCTCCTTTAAACGATAGGTTATTTGCCATTCTGCCAGGCAGGTTGTTATAGGCGTCTGATTCGCCAAACATGTCACGGTCATCCTGACTACAAAGAATTGTCCATCGTCTCGCCTGGGTTTGGTACCACTGTCTTATCTATTCTTTTCTAGACACAATGCTTGTCATTATCGTGTTACAGTTTGGAAGGTAAGGTATCTGGAAATGGAAACCATTCTACCACACGAATAGCTACGCACCATTAACATATTTGATGTCTTGCGATGGTTGCCTCTTTTACTCATAAAAGCAATCTGTTAGTTTGGAATCGTCAGAAATTAAAAAACCCTATGTTTTTAAGACAAACCCTTACGAAACTATCGCCTAAAGTACTAGAGTAGACACTAAAGATGTTAATAGTGGGATGCTATCCGTGTGACGAGGTATTAATGCTTCACATGACAATGTCAAGCATTAACGCTATTGGCTAAAGCGGAAGGAATAGGTAAGGCGAAGGTACCAAACACACAGGCGAAACGCTGCAGAACTCTACCACCTGGTAAAAATTCCAAAAATTGTAAGTGATATTCGTACTGGTAATATGAATACATGATTGCACAATTTATTTCATTACTAGCTGCCGCGTGCAGCCCGCTGAATTATAAGTTTTTGGCAAATCCCGCGGGATCACCTAATTTTTCCGGGATAAAAAGTAGCCTAAACGTTCTATTCCCGGTCATCATCTACCGGCGTACCAAAGAACACAGTGATTTTGATTTTGTTCATCCCTTGTGTGGTTTTCGGACTGATGAATATTTGATAAACTGGAATATTTTTTTTTAATAAATTAAATAAAATATATCGCTAGGAACAGGCGTATAAAATATTTAATTGATTTCTTTCATCATATTTAAGTGTTACCATTGTATAAAACTTTAACTACATATGCATTAAAACAGCATAATATGTTGTTTATATATCATAATTTTTATTACAAATATCAAATAAAAATTCTCCCTGTTTTTGTACTAAAGAATAGTTTAAATCTACATTCTTTTTTTTATTTTCTTTCTTAGCTTTTCTTCAAATCTTAGCTCAGAATTTTGTCAATCTATTTCTGAGATTAGCAGTTGTATTAAAAACAGCCAATGACATGATAAATACCTAAGCACAGACTACTAAGGAGAGAACTGAATGTTTTCGTTAACCTTACATAAATTCCAACTTTATTTAGCTACTATTCCCCATGTTAAACAAATATTTATTAAATGCGGATAAGTTAAGGAGTTGATATAGGTAGTGTCTTACGGAATATATTAAATTTTAAGGTAATAACTAATAAACGCTGTATGAAGTCTCGCGCGTGTTCTTTCATCCAAATCCATTCAGTAGTTTTTGCGTGATTGAGTAATAAAAATCCATCGATCCAGTCATCCATACATCCAAACTTTTGCATTTATAATATTAATATAGATTAATTAATGTACATCCAGTGTCGCACGTGGATATTAGGTATAAAATCGCTAATGTGTTCCAACCTAAGTTTAACTTTTACTTCTAAATAAATAATCAAATCAAAGTCAACTCTATTTCAAGCAAATAAATTTGTATTTTGCCTACACTTAAAAGCGTGATGCAAGCCAGATATGGAGTACGGCGCCAAGTCTGCAACTTATCGGATCATTTTGATAAGTTATCGGTTAACTTGATGACGTCATCGATCAATATCCAGACTAAGCATCAATTCTTTGGCATCAGGTAAATAATGATTTTAAACATATCATTAATGATAATGATCTAATGTTAATCACCTTAATTGTATTCAAAATTGTGTTTTTCTTTTGAGAATGTATTATATTTTTTATTATTTTATTTACTTATATGTTACTATATATACAAAAATGAATCGCTAAATGAGTTGCTACCAGAAATTTCTATGTACTTTGAACTCTTTTTTTTATATATCGTAAGATAGCAAACAATCAGACGGGTCTCCTGATGGAAAAAGTCAAAACCATCACCTAAAGACACCAAAGGTGTTAATAGTACGTTGCTATCTTGTGACGAGGTCTAATGCCACATGCATAAGTTTACCGGCTACCTTACCCTCCAAACCAGAACACGACAGTGATAAGTACTGACGCTATTACGGCAGGAATAGGTAAGGCGGTGGTACCAGACCCGGGCGAGACAATGCAGAACTCTAGCACCTAGTAGCCACGATGGTAGTGACTCGTATAGCCAATCGGTCGCCTTTTACGACCTGCCTGGCACAACGGCAGTTGGCCTATTCTTTAAAGGAGCCCGGGTGCAACACCAACCAACCTACACTAACTCTCTGGTTGCTAAGCGCAAAACTCGAGAACGGCTGGACAATCTCGACGACTTTTTTAAAATATTCGACAAAGTCCAGATAAGGCTTTTATGGGGAGAAAAAAAAAAATAATTTTGCGAAAATTAAAAACACTTATATGTTCCTATAGAAAATAGTTCCTAGCTGTCAAATATGGATTGTTTTAAGGCGGTATGAAATTCATCGGTTCAGCTCATAATATCAAATATAAAACACAAACATACAATAATTTATGCTACTCATATAAACACTTGTCCCTCCCACTAATCCCATAATTGAGAACATAACACCTTCATATAACAACAGGGACCAGCCCTGGCAAAATCAAACCTGAGCGCCATCGACTGCAAATTCAGGGTAGCTGACACATTGCGTGTGTTGCTGATAAATGTCTAAACTCAGTTAACAAAATTGACAGATGAGTTAATTAAAATTTTGCCAGGACACTCTATAGATAGTAAGATATATGCCAATGCCGCCATTTTACTTCGTAAGTCAAGGCGCCATTGCTGACAGTTTTTCATGCATAGTATAGCATCGGTTTTGACAGTTAAAAATAGAACGTGTGTCCGAAAGAAACCGACTAAACATTGATAAATTTTGTGGACTCTGACAGGTCTAAGTTTGGTAGACTGCCAGACAGATTTAAGTCAGAAAAGTTAACAGAAACAACCAATGTGTGTATGTAAATCTTAATATATATATATATATATATATATATATATATATATATATATATATATATATATATATATATATAAATTACATGTCACGTTGTTAGTCCTTCACTAATTAAGAAATTACGTACCAGTAATAAGTTTAGGTCGGTAAAGTTGGCAAACCCAAGTTAAAAAAAATTGGTCGTAATTTAGGTCAAAATTAGGGGCTTTTTAGGTGCTATTTAGATGCGCAAATCAAAAATTAGATGCACTAACCGTTTTGGGAATATTGTCAAAAAAACATAAGCCCGTCATTATTTTTAATATCTAGCAGACCTTTAAAAAATATTAAAAAAGAGGGATTTTATTATCATTAAAATAAGACTTTGTATTTTAGGAGGAGTAGCCTCCTATATACTTCTGATTAATTTCGTTGTGGGATCCAAGACAGCTTAGCTTTTCCCCAGGGCACCCTGAGCTCGCACCTCAGTGGTTATCAGGACGGTTGCCGCTGTTGATTCTGGTTTACAGAAGTTACAGTGGTGGGAACGAGAGGTGGGCCCATTGCCCTATCATTAAATTAAGTGCTAATTGAGTGCTTTCGGAAACCGAAAAGATTGGATTAAAAAAAAAAAAGTATGAAAATTGAATATGTATATACTTATAAGAATTTTCAAAAATCAAAGAAAAAAAAAATAAAAAGAAATTATTTAATCTCGACCGAGAGAATTGTTTGGAGAAATGGCATGTATAGGAGTTTTTAAAATTTTGAAGTGATTAAAAACTGCAGATGACACTCCGATAAAACTGCAAGAGGGACTGTGTCTTTGACTGAGTTTTTTTACTGAGTGCATTGTAAATTAAATACTGTTCTCATCTGATTAAGGTAGACTGGTGGAGAATGCCATGAAGCATTAAGTCCACATCTGTACATGTCTGTGCATACATCTATATATATAAAAATCAATTGCTGTTCGTTAGGCTGAACCGATTTGGCTAATTTTGGTTTTGAATTAATTGTTGAAGTTCAGGGAAGGTTTTAAAGGTGAGAAAATATAGAAAAAATAAGAGTAGTTAAAAAGGCAGAACAACGTTTGCCGGGTCAGCTAGTTTTAAATCTATACATATAATAAAATCGTATGAAAGTCAAAACTGTACATTGAATATTTTTTTAAAAGAATACTTGGGGCGTGATCTACGATCGATACCGAAGCCAAAAATATAGTTTTTAGAATTTTTGTCTATTTGTCTGTATGTATGTCCGGGGTAAACTCAAAAAGTACTGCATGGATTTACTTCAAATTTTGTATGAATATTACTGACAGGTCGGGTCAACATATAGGCTACATATTATCACGCTATCACCTACAGGGAGGAGCAGTGCGGAGTAAACGAAGTCCACGCGGACAAAGTCGCAGGCAACAGCTACATAAATATATTTTCGTTCTAATAACAATTTTAATAACACATCTTAAATATATAGATAAGTATAGGAATGTGTCAATTATGTAAGTCGTTTATCATCAATAAAGATATACTTCTACTGGGGTTCCGATAAACTAAACCGCCATATTGTAACTTACGCGGTTTCGATAAAAAATGTTTTAATTAGACGATTTGGAAACAGATTTCGATGACCTCAGAAGATACACTTTGAACTTGAACATTAAAAACGTTATAGCGTCTAAATAACTTTGTATGTAGCATCATTCACTTATATATTAGTAAGTCAATGTGTAGCATCAATCGCCTTTATCTATACATATAATAAAATCGTAGGAAAGTCAAAACTGTACATTGAATATTTTTTTAAAAGAATACTTGGGGCGTGATCTACAATCGATATCGAAGCCAAAAATATAGTTTTTAGAATTTTTGTCTGTTTGTCTGTTTATCTGTCTGTTTGTCTGTATGTATGTCCGGAGTAAACTCAAAAAGTAGTTACTGCATGGATTTACTTCAAATTTTGCATGAATATTACTGACAGGTCGGATCAACATATAGGCTACATATTATCACGCTATCACCTACGAGGGAGGAGCTGTGAGGTGTAAACAAAGTCCGCGCGGACGAAGTCGCTGGCAACAGCTAGTATTTTTTATATTATAGGATTGTAAACAAGTAGATGTCTCTTGTGAAAAAAAATAACCACCGTCTTATATTTGAGAATAAGTTAATGCAGCGTGAGTAGTAGACGTACCGTGAACTCATGTTGCAGGGATGTTACCGCTACCTAACCCACCAAAACGGAACCTGTGTCAAGCATTCACGTTACTGCAGTAAAAAAAGTAAGATGGTACCAAACTCGAGTGAGACAATCAATAAATTAAAATCGCTGGACAAATTATAGCGATTCGACCATAGACTAAACAATAAAATCACTTTAAAGTTTGACAACCGACATTAGCTTTAAAGAAAATAGTGTATTTATAATATCATGTATGCCACATGAATGTAATGTGTGTGTAATGTTAATTTTTATTAATTTAATTATTACTTAGTCCTAATATTTCCCAGTCAAAGGGGAAAGTTGGCAGTAGCCACGATGGTAGTGGCTCATATAGCCAATCGGTCGCCTTTTACGACCTGCCTGGCAGAACGGCAGTTGGCCTATTCTTCAAAGGAGTCCGGGACCAACACGGGCAAAACATTGTGCCTCTGGAATCACACGAATCGATCTACCCCAGTTTAAGTAAAGTTTACTTGTAATATGGATGTTGGACACGATACTGAACTAGTACATAGAAATACTGAAATAATTTACTCCTTTAATATTTCACTCTGTTTTTAGGATTTCTTACCTTATAATGAAAAAAGGAATAATAATAATAATATCTTTATTTGCATAAAATAGGGTACATAATAAGATCTTATTTAAAAAACTTTCATAGGAACTTTCATAGGAACGCTTTTTCTCTGAAACGCGTGAAGATATCAAGTTAAATTTATATCATACTAGCTGTTGCCAGCGACTTCGTTCGCGCGGACTTCGTTTGCTCCGCACTGCTCCTCCCCCGTAGGTAATAGAGTGATAATATGTAGCCAATATGTTGACCCGATCTGTTAGTAATATTCATGCTAAATTTGAAGCAAATCCATGCAGTACTTTTTGAGTTTACCCCGGACATACATACAGATAAACAGACAAACAGACAAAAATTCTAAAAACTATATTTTTGGCTTCGATATCGATTGTTGATCACGTCCCAAGTTTTCTTTTAAAATATTCAATGTACAGTTTTGACTTTCCTACGATTTTATTTTATGTATAGATGTATAGATACTCGGGTCTACGTTCCCTATAAGCTGTGGAAAAATTAAACTTTTAAGTCAACGCCTTCAAAAGATATGAACATTTATTATATTGTATACCAGCTGCAGCGTGCGTTATAAAAGTTTTGGCGAATCCCGCGGGATCACCTATTTTATGATGACCTGGAATAGCCTATGTGCTATTTCAGGTCATCATCTACCTGTGTGCTAAATTTCATTCAAATCCGTTCAGGAATTTGTTGCGTGAATGAGTAACAAACATCCATCCAGCCAAACATTCAAACTTTCGCATTTATAATATTAATAACATAGATTTTGGTTTAACCATGGAGCGAATGTTTGAAAACTGATCATGTTCTGTACTCGTAGGGTCCCGTGACCCTCTCACAGAGCGATAGTAGCTGTTCGGGTCCCAATTGAATAGACCATCAGCCCATGAGCCGTCCATGAAAGGCCATGAGGGCACCTTTAGGTGACGGGATCTAGTATCTACGCGGTATATATCGCAGAAAACGGCTAGTAATTCAAAGGGTTTTAGGTAAATAAAGAATATTTTTTATCATTGTACCTATAAGTAAATATTGTTTGTTACAACCCGTATTCTTTCTATTCGGATCTGAACAACGTGGTCAATATTATTTTTTTAACAATAAGGAGATGGACTGAGAGAAACCATTGCCTATAGACACCAAAGATGCTAGTGATGCATTGCTATCCAGGATGGCAATGCCACATGCATAAGTCTACCGTCTACTCTACCCTCCATCGGAACAATACAATGACAAGCATTACGCTATTTCGGCAGGAATAAGTAAGGCGGTGGTACCAGATACCCGGGCGAGACTTGGGGAACTCTACCACCTAATACCTAATCATGATGGTAGTGATACGTATAGCCAATCGGTCGCCTTTTACGACCTGCCTGGCAGAACAGCAGTTGTTCTGTTCTTCAAAGGAAAACACACCAACACGGGGAGTTTCTCTATTATCATAATTCTGACGAATAACTATATTAATAATAGCTACAGTTCCGATAAAATAATCAATAACTTTGTCCCCTTGCCCAATGATTATTTTTTAAACTAAATTGCCGTGTCATTCACGATGGTTATATCGTCATTTAAATGGCTAAATAAATTTTATTTTTAATTTAATAATACAGTTTAAATTAGTATTAATTCTCTGCAGGCTTTAAGAATATTAAATAGAAACATACCAGTTAATCCAAGATCCGAGGATTCCGACGAGGTATCATCACTAAACACAGCCGAAAGTTGGTACAATACAAGCACAAATAACACGCTAAAATTAGACATCGCCATAGCTACTCCAATTAAAATCTATTGCCACTAATAAATACGCAAAACAGTCACCATAACTCGATTTTAACCACCAGTTCTCGACATCAGTCATAAATTTTAAAACAAAACATTTATCATTTTAATATACATCACTGTTTACATATACACTAATTATTTATAGCATTATATTTATAAAACTAAAATCAGAAACATAACCTTTAAATTGGTTAGTTTTTAAAAGTTAAACACGCGAACTCCGTAATTTACAATAACGAAGAACATACTCTCCCTGTTACGCTCAAAACCAGACTGAAAATTTATTTGAACTTCGAAGAATACAACGAACGAAGCAGCATGGCGGCGCGCACTTGGCAGCCGCGTGCGTCATGTGTGTGAAAGAAGCAAATATACAAAAGAAAAGGAACGAATGAATTGCACAGCGGACTAGTGCTGTATTTTACTTTAGTCGATATAATTGTGATAGTAAAATTAATGTAACATTTAAGCAACATTTCGTTTTTTTTTAATTAGATAAAATAGTAATTACCTATTTGATTTATAATCAGCTTCACACACCAATAGAGTTCAATAGATATTGAAAAATGTCATTTAAAAATTTAAACAATTCTTAAACTCGATTTAAGTTTAATTAAAATATGTTGTTAAAAAGTATTTCTAGCCTTTGACACTCAAAACTAAAGTTTAATACAAATTGTATTTTTCTGACTAGTAAAGCCTCGTAGTCCGCTGCGTGATCAAAGCTTTTGTGAATACCATGGGAACAATTCAATTTCTGAAATTGAAATAGACTATATTAAGTCCCTTTCCGGAACCATTAGCTTGTGTGCTATCCTATGATATAAAAAAGGTCCAAAATAAAATTAAATATAACATATTATTTTTATTATTTTTGTAGAATTTGTGATTGGGTGGGGATAATATTTCTGATAAACATAACTATTATTTTTGATTTTGTAAATTAGCTCTCTCGGGCTAATTAATAAAAACACCTTAAATTGAACAATTTATAATATTTTATAGATTCAGGCGTTGCTTTGCGGAAATCCATTATTCAACGAAGAAAACTAGTTATTTTGCAAATTTCCGTAAACTATAGGTACACTTAAAAATAATTAGAAATTTGCAAAATAAAAGTTTTCTTCATTCAATTTATAACAATTTGAGAATATAAATGTTACTACCCCTTTTTAAGAGTATTGCACGATTGTAAGAAAAAAGTAAGTTAAAGTTTTTAAGGAAAAGAAGTGCGGAAAGAATAATATATAAATAATAGTTTATTTCTACATTAAACATACATATTAGCCTCACTTTGGCCTTGTTACGGAGAAATAAAAGTTAGATCGTATTGAACCATAAATCGTGATCGTTAATTTTACCTAATGATCGATTTATTCAACTCGTTTAGATAACATTTACTGTCAGTCATAACGAGCACTTGACGTGTGCTTGTCAGGTAATTATTCAGTTTGCTATTTTTGTAACTTTCTATTATAAATTATTATTTGCTTTGAAATAGTCCCTTTAAAGAAAATCGTGTCATGCATAATATCAAACTTTATTTCTCTGACCGCTGTTTGCGAGTTTTTATTCGGTAACTAGTATACCTCGTAGTCTAGGAGTAAGCAAGTCTATTCGACTCCGATCATGAGGTCCTAAGCTTAATCATCGGGTGGAGAATAAAAGTTATTGAGGTTTTTTCGAAGATTTTTTTCTAATATCCGAATATCAGTCGCAGCTTCGAGTCTGATGGTGGGGCGTTTGAGCATATTATTCCTGGTTACAATAACGAAGAACGTCTATATACGTCTAATTGAAGATATTTAAAAAATTGACTATGTGCGAGTCGGACTCGTGCACGAAGGGTTCCACAAAATCATCTACAAAAACGGCAAAAAATCGCGTTTGTTGTATGGGACGCCCCTTAAATATTTATTTTAATTAATTTAATTATTTATTTTTAAAGTTTAAAAATATAACTAAATATTCAGTAAATATTTCAAGCCTGTTGTCGTTATTAAGGTCGGGAAAAAAATTGCAAAAAAATCACGGTTTTTGTATGGGAGCCCCATTAAATATTTATTTTTATTATTTGATGTTATAGCGGCAACAGAAATACATCTTCTGTAAAAATTGCAACTGTCTAACTATCGCCGTTCATAAGATGCAGCGTGGTGATAAATAGACGAACAGACAGACAGACAATCTGTCTGTCCGTTTTAGTAATAGGGCCTCGTTTTACCCTTTGGGTACGGAACCCTAAAAAGGTTAAGGGCTCAATGTCCCGTAAATTATTTAGTAGTGATAAATCACTGGCAACAGACTTAATAGAAAAAACATTATACAAATTAGCAGATAAGCGATGTTAATACTATACTGGTACAGTGATCTATCTGAAAAAAAATTACTCAATGGATGTTAATATTATTTGGCACTAGTCTAAGGAATGTACTTTTCAAAATTTGTTTTTTAATTTTGTTTATAAGCCTTGGTTTGCATGGTTGCTTGTTTTTGTATATTTTAGTTAGCAGAATTAGGAAATGTATTTTTAATAATAACAAAATGTATCTTCCCGCCCATATTGACGAAAAGTTAGGATGACGTACAACCAGTGCACCCACGATTATCTGAAGATACTTAGCCCCATAATGTGATAGGTGACAAGCCTATCGCCAACCGGGCACTCTTGCCCGGCATCCTGGGCAATCCCGGGCACCTTTGTCTTTATCAGAAAACTGAAAAATTTCATTTTTGATTTGCCCGCCCCTAGAATTGAATCCGGGATCTCATGTGGTTATTACCGACACCGAACCACTAGACCACAGAGGCGACCAATATATATTAATAATAATATTAGTCAAATTAAAATATATAGCCATTACTTGATAATTCTCGTAAGTAATTACTACAATTATAACTACATAATTAAATGTAATACTCGTTAAAATTAGTGAATTTGCACTAATTTCTTCATATATAATTTAATTACTAAATTACTAGCAGTAAATAAATGACATATATTTACAGCTAGTGTTGTACCTACTGCAACTGTTATCGTTGTTCATCGATATTCGAAACTTTGTCTACGCACCTATTCGGCGGATTGATAATGTGGCACGAGCAAATTTTAACTTTAAAATTAGTCAGATATGAGCGATTTCTCATGACTAGATTTTTTAAAAAGGAAAGAAAATTGGTGAAGCGCCAGGCGTTTGTATGCGGCCATGCGGTATGCATTCTTGCTTGTTTTTGTTGATGTCTCAACTTTCTATAGTAAATCTACTGATAATAAAATATTGCCTTTTTATTGCAGTAGCTATTGCTCGCGGGTTGCTTATGCAAACTGATTCCCTCTTAAAGAGTAAATTATCGAAAACGGTGACTGTTGGTCTTAGCCAGGGCACAGAATATATAATAGTACAAGTAGTCAGGGTTTGAAAATATCAAGATAAATAGGTATGTATTATTCTCTTTGCTAATTATCGCAATAATCTTCATAAAAATTATTAAACAGATCTAAGGTAAGCAATTTTTAACTGGTTTACATATCAACATTAACTTTAGAAATAAGTAGTTTAGTAAATAAATTATACGCATATTACAATCAAGTAATCTTCTATCGATCCACGACATGAAAAAAAACATTTGTTTAAAATATCGTAGATTGACGAAAACTTGCAAACCAAAATACAGGAAGTAAATCAACTACATATTACTTAATTTATTAAATTAGTGAGTGGAATATTATTCTCATCAATCTCAAATGCATGGATGGGAATTTTGCATATCTAATATAATTCGAAATAAATAAATATAATAAATAAATAAACTAAAATAAAATAAAAACTCTGGACAATTTTACACGAATTGATCTAACCCCAAAGCAAGCAAATTATTTGCTTGTAGTATGGGTGTTAGTCAACGATATTATTACATAGAAATACATATATAAATACTCAAATATATTTAATAAGCACCCAAACCCAGAAATACAAACATAATATATGCTCATCAATCATTACATAAATCCATGTTCTTGTCGGGAATTGAACCTGAGCCCCATTGATTGCAATCAGCGTCAGGGTCGCTACTCGCTAACCACTCGACCACCGGGGCGGTTAAATAAATGAACTACTGGCAAATATTTTCGATTATATTTAGGTAAATCTTATCACTGATGAGGATGATCATCAATCTCAATCTCAAATATATTAATTTTTAGGTTAAGGAATCTTGCCCGTGTCCTTATAATTATATTAGTAAATTTTAATAACAAAATACCTGTGTATTAATTAGGGTAGCAGTGCTTGTTAATTTATGTGTCGCATTTATTTTTATTGGTTACACAAATGTCATCTGTAAGGCGCCATTTTAAATAACGAACATTTTTGCTAGTTTTTGACCCAACCCCCCCATATAAGAAAAAATAAAAGTAGATCTGTTCCTGTTTAATATTTATTACGTAAGAAAAAAGAATCTAAAGGCAAAAATTAATACATGTTTGGTTAAATTTATCGTTTATTTTTCAAAGTATAAAGATTTTCATTTTTAATCGTAATGTTTGGTTTTATTAATTGAAATATAGGTATAATTTTAATTTTATGCATTTTTGTAAACTTACGTAAGAACTATCAAGGCTTACAAGAAAAAATAAGACATGGTGGACCCCCTCCCTCTCTTAATCGTCTAACGTGATAATGAATGAACAATAAACCGATAAATCTTCCTATTGTGATTACAATGTAGGTATTTAAAACTGATATACTTAAATTGCAATAAGGTTATATCCGCAAACAAAATAATCGTCGAAAAACAATTGCTTTCAGAATAAAGAAGATACATACGTCCTGTTTAAAAATAGAATAATGAAACGTCACAAAAAGCTTAAAAATCGATTGTGTATAAAATTCGAAACGCAAACTGTAGAGGAGCGTACGCGCGTGGTAAAAAACAAAGGCATTCATCGCATGCAGCCTTTGTTAGGGTCGGAATGCGTCCAATCCGAGAGACCGCTCACACCGAGTTAGGGCAACCAATATTAAAACATATTTTGTAAAACAAATTTTAGTCGATTAAGAAGTACTTACGCAGCCAGTACTTTTTTAATATTAGAAGTAAACAAAGCGATGTGTTCACGAGGTTCTGGTGACTCGGGACTCCCCAGTGTGTTATTTGCGCCTGAAATATTTTTGTCACCATATCGTCACGTCCGCGTCGTCAATTCTGTAATTGTAAACCATTTTGAAAGATGGAGGAGTCAGTAAACATTCACATGACATTAAATTCAATCCGAAAATATAGCCATGCATTATTAACAGCGCTATCAAGGTCAAATGCGGATCACGAACATTTTGCTAGGCGTCAAAGTAGTGAATTGTGGTGGGAAACCATGACTAATAATGTTCAGTTGACTAGCAAGTAAAGGACGAAAAAGAAGAAGCTATTTTGTAATTCTATAGTTCTCTAGTAATATTTGTATAGAAATACACATAAAAATACACAGGATAAAAATTTGACTTATTATAAAAAATGTACCTACTATCAGAGAATAGGAGATGTAGAATATATATTAATTTATACTACTATATAGCCCAAACGAAAAGTGAATTTAACTTGTGTGGTTATTGTTGTGTGTAAGTAATTTTTTCTATTTCTTTTTTCTTTTATTTTCTTTGTAAATGAGAACCCACCACCTTTCCACCAAAATTTTTATCTAAAAAAATTTAGGAATACTGACTCTCAATATGGTCACCCTACGTTCAGTCCATGTATATTAATAACATTTAATGACTCCTTCTCGGTTACCTACACATTCGAAATACGTAAACGTTCAGAATTTATTGCGTTCCTCCAAATTATAGATTCGTGTGCCTTTTAATGGCGTACTACTTGTTTTGTTTAATTATACAAATATCGATGTTATAAAAACAAAGAAATGTTTGCGATGTTGATTTTTCTCGACGTGTTTCGCAAAATTAATGATACGTGGGTGGCCCGTGATAGCTGACTGTTCATTGCGAAAAACTCTTGATTTATCAACGTGGTGCACGAAGTTCCCTCGAAATGAACGTAATTTTTTGCAACGTAATTTCAAGACTGTGAAATTTTCGCTCTCAGATACGTCTTCCTTCTTTGGAATTTTGAAGTAGGAGTTTATTTCTAACTAGCTGTTGCCCACGACTTCGTCCGCGCGGACTTCGTTTACTCCGCACAGCTCCTCCCCCGTAGGTGATAGCGTGATAATATGTAGCCTATATGTTGACCCGACCTATTAGTAATATTTATGCAAAATTTGAAGTAAATCCATCCAGTACTTTTTGAGTTTACCCCGGACAGACAAACAGACAAACAGACGAACAGACGAACGGACGAACGGACGAACGGACGAACGGACGAACGGACGAACGGACGAACGGACGAACGGACGAACGGACGAACGGACGAACGGACGAACGGACGAACGGACAGACGACGACGACAGACATGTCGAAAAAATTGTTTTTTTGACATGTCTTCGAAATTTTCTCGTAAAATACCAAAAAATGGTGTTTTTGGTATTCTTTTATATATTTTAGTACTAAAAAGACTATGTCAAATGCCGTTTCGAAAATCAAAATCGAATCAATTTTCAAAAGTTACAGCTTTTCAAACATTAAAATTACGTTATTTTTAGCAAACTTACTTAATATTTTTTAAATAATTTTCACGCCAATATACCTACCTAATGACTTAAAAATCTTATCAGTTTTTCTCCTTTAAAAACTGCGCAAATATTGTTAATAGTATCAAAATCGGTCCATTTGTTTGGGACTTATCAATGACGAACATTTTAGAAAAAAAAATTTTATATTGCTTGAAAATTTTTCAACCCATCGATTATTTACCTAAAGCAATATTTTCGATTTCAAAAATTGAGTAGGAATCGTTTCCAAAATATACATCTAGCTTTTCAAAAATCAATATACTGCCATTTTTAACAAAATAGATGTTTGAACTGAAAAAATCTATGCTTATAGTTTTTACTCTTTTGAGATTAAAGTACCTTATTTAGCGGGAAGTTTCAGGGATGGTCTGCAGGGTCAACAGTTTACAGATTTTTTCTTCCGTTACGAGTGCCATCTCCTTGTTGATTACCGTATATCTAATATAAATACAAACATAAAAGTGCAACTAGTAAATTTATAATAGTGATACCACAGAATACTGTTTCCAGTATTCTGTGGTAATACTATCGGTGGCCCCGTGTTGCTCCCAGTCCCCTCTGAAGAATAGACCATTTGCCGTTTGTGTTTGACATAGGTGCAACTATTCCCCGTGTTGGTTCCGGGCTCCTCTGAAGAATAGACCAACTGCCATTCTGCCAGGCAGGTCGTAAAAGGCGACCGATTGGCTATGTGAGTCACTACCATCGTGGCTACTAGGTGGTAGAGTTCTGCATTGTCTCGCCCGGGTCAGGTACCACCGCCTTACCTATTCCTGCCGCAATAGCGTCAGTGCTTGTCGCTGTCGTGTTCCGGTTTGGAGTAGACTTGTGTAACTCCGGAGTGATTAACGCAAAAAGATATAATCTTTATAAAGGAGTGAATATATTAGTAACTCCGTAGTATTCAAACTAATTCTATATCCTTATATCATAGAGTGATTGTGTTTCATCTAAGCGGAATAGAATGAAAGGAATGATAATATGTTTATCAGGGAGTAGAAAGAGAGGAAACCATTATTCGAAATGAAGAATGTTGTAGCATCGAACTACATTGTACACACAAAATTATACCTTAAACTAATGAGATTAAGATTTTTTAATATTGTTCAAATGCGGATAGTAATAATAAACAGCGATGAGAATTATTTTGTTTGTACTTTGTTTTAAAAACGCATGCATAATAAAAAATAAGCGCAATTGTTTTTAAATAATTTAATAAAATAATATCGATTCTGTTCGATATACCATAAATACACCATTTATTTTAACTGTTTATCTTGTCATTATATCGCACCGGTTAAACCCTTAAGACTAGAAACTTGAAATCTTTAATATATCGGCGAATATACCTACTTCTCATTTTAAAAACATTAAAAGTCGGTTAAATGTAATTTACATAATTCTTTCACACACAGTGGAAGCCGCGGTCAATCCTTAGTACCAAATAAAACAAGCGTGATTGCTTTTTAAATAATTTAGTAAAAGAATACCAAACAGAATCCATAAATACATATCGTTTATTTCAACTGTTTATCTTGTCTTTAAATCTGTAAATCATTTCATTTCCTTATATTATAATTAAATCTAAATATGTCACCAATCCCAATCACTCTGATTTCTACTGAGTTATAAGGAAGTGAAGATATAAATGAGTGATATATATCCGTAACTCTGAAAGATACATTTCACTCTGTTCTTCTCTCGGATATATTTTGCGCAAGTCTAGTTTAGAGGGTAAGGTAGCCGGTAAACTTATGCATGTGGCATTAGACCTCGCCACAAGATAGCAACGCACCATTAACACCTTTGGTGTCTATAGGCGATGGTTGACTTTTTCCATCAGGAGACCCATCTGCTTGCTTGCTATCTTATATATAAAAAAAAAACTAGTAAATGTATAAGGCGGCCCCTAGACCTACAATAATATTGCGCAATATTATGTATTGTACAATATTATTGACCGTTTAAAGTTAATATTGAAGATTGCACAATGATTGAACGAAAGTTTGAGAGGGTTTAATTTTTACTGCAAAATTTTTTTTCTTGCACTGTGTAGGTTTAATATTGCACAATATTTTTCACTTCAGAGCTTGGAGCGGTCGTGGTCGGTCAGTCGCGGTGTTTAATATATGGTCGTGTCGTAAATTTAAGCAAAATGGCGAGCAAGAAATTTTCGTCATTTCGCGGTAATTTTATTTATCTTGTTAATTTAATAGTTCATTACTAGAATGGGCCAAAATTTCGACCACTGGCCGAAATTAGACACTCGGTCGAAATTGAACATGAGACCGAAATACGCCATTCCGCCGAAATTCGACATTCGATCGAAATTCAACTTTCGACATTCAGGCCAATTCACTAATCAATATAAGTGTTGATCGAAACAAAACCAATCAATAAAAGATGAAGAACGGGAGTTTTTACTTGAGTGTATAGAATTGTATAGATTTATTTAAAAAAAACACCAGCACGGTTGCCGCCAAAACTTTGTCGTCAGACATGTTACTCGCACGAAAATATTGATCAGACTGGTTTGTCAATTTTATTGAGTGAATTTATTGAACGTCTGGAAACAAACGGGTGTTCAATATTATTGCATAATAAAAATATTGCGCAATATTATTGTAGGCCTGTGGGGCACCTAATAGTAATACTATCGTGTCTATTACACATCATGGCGAAAGTTTGAAGTTGGAGCCAAAAGATTGCAATTGAAACTCACAGATATATAGTAGTTATCAAGATTTAATGCAGTCGAGTTTGAGGTCGTTACTTTTATTGTTATGAATTCTTTCTATTACATATCATGGTGAAGACAAAGCCGGAATAGTGCGATTAGAAGTCACATATAGAAAGTTTTATTGTATTATAATCAAATTTGGGCTACATGATTTTGTTTTTATGGGTTCCTGTTATACACATATAGCCGAGAGTGACAGAACTTGCGTATAGAAAATTTAAAAAAAGCGCTAGACAAATAACACTAATTGGTCTAGCGCCAAAGAAGGCAAATTATTTGCTTCTGATACGAGTATTAGTCAACGAAACTAATTCATAGAAATATATATAATTGCTTTAATAAATACCCAGACGCAGAAATACAAATATCTATGTCATCATGCAAATAGGGTATTGAACCTGAGCTGATGATCAGCCGACTAAAGAAGCGATCAAAATGCTTAGTTAGAAAGGCGAGTTGGGGCTCATTGACTTGGTTTTAACGAGAATTTTCATCAGTCTTTTTAAGAATTTTTGCTGTTGACGATACGGTTGACATTTTGACGATATTTGTTTTTGATGCAATACCGCTTAGTTATAACTTCAAAATCTACTTCCATCTTGGATAGACAATGGTCTTTTGCACGCCGCACAACGCGTAAGCGTTACACTATATTTTAATACAATTAAAATATATTTATTGTTTACCTACGTATCATCACTACCGATTTCCTTGCCGAGTATACAGAGTAAACCGAATGCCTATAAACTTTCCAGTTCACCGGTAAATAAAGCGGTAAATACCGCGACCGTATTGCCATCTCGATCTAACTCGAGTTAGTAAATCAAGTTGACCCATCACTAATTTGATACATATAAAAATACAAAAATACTTATTTCCTCTTTATAATATTAGTGTAGATTTAAGTTAAAATAGTGCAAGTAGGCATTTTTTCTCTAGTGCCGAATGTTCGGCATTTAAACCGAATTTCGGCTGAATGTCGAAGTTCAGCTCAAGCTGCCTAAATTCGGTTAAACCGAATGTAAAACGAATTTCGGCCCATCCCTGCAAATAGGTAATGCCCCTTTGAAGTGAGGGGCGGACAGACGTTGTAGCATCTAGAAATACCAATATCTATGGTCATCACTAGTCGAGGATTGAAGCCAAGTCTCGTCTCGATCATTGTCGTTAGATGTATACGCTAACCATTGGACCTACGACCAACTAGACAATCATAAAGAGGCAATAGCGAATTGTGATACAACTTTATTAGGTTGTACTGTATAGGTATGTATACACATAAAAGGAATGTATGGCTGACTGATTTATCAAGACACGGTTCAAGCAATTACCCATCTTTATTTCGTCTGCTTTTTGTCTCTTTATCTTAGACATAACATTATTTTAAGTAGTTTTGTTAGTTAAGATTTTTATTTTAACTAGCTGACCCGGCAAACGTTGTTCTGCCTTTTAAACTACTCTTATTTTGTTCTATATTTTCTCACCTTTTAAACCTTCCCTGGACTTCAACAATTGATTTAAAAAAAAATTAGCCAAATCGGTTTAGCCATTCTCGAGTTTTAGCGAGACTAACGAACAGCAATTGATTTTTATATATATATAGATTTTACCATAGTGCTGAAGTTGCTGTAAATGGCGAAACCATAGAAAACATATATAGGGCGAAAGCATAGAAAACAAGTTATTCCGTGGGTGAAACTGATTGGAAGGTAAATAAAAATAGAGAGGCTAAATAAAAAGTGTTTTTTGAAACAGCAAAAGTGCTTTTTAACGTAACCAGCGATCGCTCTGTGGTCGAAATGTCAAAATATTTATCAATATAAGGCTTTAAGAGCGAAATGGTGGCGCGAGATGGATCATGAGTTGCTACATATTATAGGTAAACCGTACTATATTTTTACGTACTTCGGGTTCGTAATTGTAAGAAAACACCGTGTAATTAATATAAGTATATTAAATCCGTGTATTTACAATACAAATACACACAAGACAAGACAACACAATGTAATACTCAAATATTCTGATTAACACTAGTCACTCACTGTGCTATCACTAAACCGACTACACTTAAACACTTCTCGCTTCGCACGGGTCGCTTCAAGTATCGCTCTCGATCGCTTAAATAAATGGCCTGTATTTGTCAACACATCTCTATTTATATTTTATACCCAGGGTAAAGTTCTAAAACAATCGCGAATGTTCCTCAATCATCTCGTAAATAATAGACAATTATTGTAATCAACTTATGATAAACAAGGTATGACTCATAAATCCTAGTACACGCTATTTTCAACCTTATGCCCTATACCATAAAGTTCATTATGGTATAGCTATTCCGAAACCTGCCAACTATTTATTTATTAATAGGAGTAGCTATTTCTTTTTTTTATTTCTAGATCCCTCCAGCGTTCCAACTCTACACGTTTCTAGATTATTCGTAACAATATTATAGGTAGACCAGAAAATATGATGTAAAATTTTAATAGATAACCTTTATATTTGTTCTGTGTAGATAACATTGATAATAATAAAAATCGTGTTTTTAATAAATAAAGAAAATTTTAAAGAATTTTTCTTGTAAGTATTAAAAAAATTTTGTCTGAGAAACATGTTTTTTATTTTTGTTTTATTTTCCTGCGCCCTTCTAGACCAAAGCCTGACGACGCAGCTTTGATGGGAATATAATGTTTGGGTAAAAATACGCTGGCTTCTTTTAAGTTAGATAATTATAAATAAAGTCCATACATTAAAAGATGTAATTCTCATAAAAATACTTTCCTAACAATATTACTAGGTAGTATAACTTTGCGAGCCCTTACAAAGCTCTGCTTTTTGCTAGTTATATACTTAGTGAATGATTATTTTGATTTTTTATAGTGCACTGAAAACTCTCACTAAAATAGTACATGAAGTAGAAGCAAAATTATTTTAGTGGAGTTTTTGATTATTTTAGTGGGTGAACACTATACAGCTCAAAACACGACTCCTTTTTGCTTACTAATTATGCTTATTTTTTTCCTAAACTCTACATATTAATTTGTGACAATGCCCAAATAATTAAACGAATTGGGCTAGAATTCGACATACAAACAGCTGTTACGACACAGGTGTCCGTTAAGAAAGAGTTTTTTTGTCTTAAAATCCTACATTTTTATTATTTTTCCAACTTCATGTATCACAGGAATCCTGAATTATTTGCAACGAATTTATATTGTACCAAAGAAAGCACACTCTCTCAAACAAAAAAGAATCTTGAAAATATGTCTATGTATGAGGAATGCTTGAATATAGATAATTAAAAAAATTAAAATATTGAGAACCTTCTTCTTTTAGGAAGCAGTACCTGGATGACCTGGCTGGAAGCTAGTATGTATTAAATGTTGAAAATTAAAGTGCATGCAAGCAAAACCGCGGAAAATACCTTAAATACAAAACTTTGTTTGTTGATTCAAGAATACATTTCTGCCTGGGACCGCTTGCCTATTGTTTATAAAAATATGCATACATTGTGCAGTACACAAAGGTATTTTAGCAAATACAGTTAAATGAGCTGTCGATGTTCCCAGTAATTGTGGTGCCATTGTTTGTTTGATGGTAATTTTTCAACTTTATCTATGCCTTTGATTCTAGATAAGAACTGTTGAGTCAGGCCAGGCGCCGGTATACTACGGCCACGAAAAGGACGAGTTTTGATAAAGATTTTATAAGATTTTGTAAGCGTTCTACAGTGACCCTTTGGGTATGGACCACCGCCTTAATATCGATAAGAACTCAAATATATGAACAGGCTAAAACGGTAAAATATTATATGTACGAAATGATTGCATGAGTAAATTTCGACTACTACGACGACTCCGCCGTGTTGGTCCCGGCCTCCTTTGTAGAATAGGCCAACTGCCGTTCTGCCAGGCAGGTCGTAAAAGGCGACCGATTGGCTATTGAGTCACTACCATCGTGGCTACTAGGTGGTAGAGTTCTGCATTGTCTCGCCCGGGTCTGGTACCACCGCCTAACCTATTCCTGCCGCAATAGCGTCAATGCTTGTCGCTGTCGTGTTCCGGTTTGGAGGGTAAGGTAGCCGGTAAACTTATGCATGTGGCATTAGACCTCGCCATAATATAGCAACGCACCATTAACATTCTAGAGGGCGCTTCTCACATAAACATCGTTAGGCAGAACTCCCCGTAATATTAAATCAAATCTTCAGATATAATTAAGTTAGCAAAGTGTAAATGTGCAATTTGTGTCACGTAAGGTCGATTTCTCAGTGAATAATCGTTTTCTATAGTAATCATGGAACAAATCAATACAAAAACTGCTGTGATGTGCTGCTGGAATAAACTGTTCTTTCGGTGAAATTGAGTGCAAATAACATGAGTAAGAGTGAAAATTTACATTTCCAGTGCTAATTTACCAAATCATACTTTACAAGTGCAATTATCAGATCGAAAGTGTTTTTACATATTAAAGTCGTTAATTAATTTACATTCAAAAAGTAACGCTTAAGAAAACATCACATTCTTGGTAGCGCCATCTCGGGACGGTTAGCTGTATCATATCGACGTCAAGCATTGAAATATCGAGGACTTAACGCCGTTGTTACTAGATAATTCACTAGAGATCGCTACCGCATGTTAAAGACAAAAATGAAATAACTTCAGTTTGATTACAGAGAGGGCACTACACTAATTTTCATTGACATGTATAATATTACCACTGGACTTGCTGCTGGCAATGTAACGAATAACGGTCACTTGTGACGAATGCCATATATATTAACTATTTTCATTAGAATCCCGTGCAACAGCCTAGCATTTTGAATTTCACATTTTTATGAAGAATCTGGTTTACTCTATCTATAAATCTTATTAAAAAGCAAAAATATTATAAAATGGATGAGCACGAAAGATATTTAATATCAATCATGGATGAAAATATTACATTGAGGAAAAAGCGCAGATCAATTTCACCCAACTCTTCCTTTGTTTCAACCGACTCGGATTATCTGGCGAGAAGTGTACCCGATTTATCGTCATGTAATATAAATAATGAAGAAGTTAATGAACTTAAACAAGAAATAATTAATTTAAAAAAATTATTACATTCTGCAAATAATGAAATTGATGAATTGTTAGTGGAAAATAGTATGCTTAAAAGGAAGTCTCTGGAAAATGAACAAATTATTTCTAAATATAAAAAAATTTGTTTTGATCCTACAAATATAAAAGAAAAAAATTTAAGTTCTAAAAAAAAATCACGATCGGCTCAAAAGAAACTCTGCACGGATCCTAATATTAACATGAGTTCTAACGATCTAGGATTGTTTTTGAACGACAATAAACACGACATAGATGGCGCAGTAAATCTTGGATCTTGTTCAAAAATTGCAAGTACAGAACACTCAACAATAGATGTCGCGGCCTGTACCATGAAAAATTCACATAAACAAAAAGATTGTATGACATTAAATGTGACTGAAAATATTCCTCACATTTTAATATTAGGTGGACATCAGTTAAGCGGTTTAGCAACACAACTAATGTTGTCTAGGAGGAATACTGAGTACGAAAAGTACACAATTTTCTCTGTTACAAAGCCAGATGCCCCTTCAGAAGAAATACTTTCATCATGTTATAACATTGAGGATTCAGAAGATAATATTATTATATTATGTGTAGGTGAAAATGATTGCAATCCATATACCACGGTAACTAATCTAATTTCAATTTTGCGTTTGCTACCAAAATCAAAATTTATTATAATGAATGTGTTATGTAACAAATATTTAAATGAAAAATTACTTAATAATTTAATATCATCTATATGTAATAACTTTCTAAACTGTAAATTTATGAACATTGAAATACCTAAATATGCTACATATGAATATTATAATAAAAAAAAATATTTACTAGATTGCACTAGAAAGATCAACTTCCATTTAGATATGCAATATTATATTAAGAGGTTTTTGACGTTCAAAAATGAGCACAAACGTAGGTCAACTGGTAAGATTAGCAATAATAACTCGGAAATTTTAAAACCTGGAACCATACCCTTCTATTTTCCAGTGATTAATAAAAATGTTCATGTGATTAATAACAGAGATTACTCAAAACAAAACACGTTTTTTCGTTCGTAAAAACTACAATGGGACAAAAAATCAAAATAACTTAGGAGATATAGCCACAATATTTCACCAGAATATAGCAGGTGTTTTAAATAAATTAGATGATCTGGAACTGTGTTTATGTGAGCATTCGAAATATAATAAGCCTATAGAAGTTATGTGTTTGTCGGAAACATTTTTAAAGCGGGGGGACGAGAACTTCATTAGGATCAGAGATTTTAAATTGATTTCTTCCTTTTCTAGACAAAAAGAAAAGAGAGGTGGGGTCTGTATATTGGCAAAAAACTCTGTGAATTGCACACCACTTACTATAGACGTAAATGTGTTAAGCGAAAAAACATTTGAATGCTGTGGAGTGGTCATACCATCATACAAATGCATAGTAGTATGTGTATACCGAATACCAAACTCGGATCCCTATATATTCTTAAATAAATTAGATCTATTGTTAAATAAAATAAATAAGACGAAATACCGCATTGTGATTTCTGGAGATTTTAACATCGATATACTGAAAAATAACAAAGTAACATATGATTTCAAAAATTTATTGTTAAATTACAATTTACACTATCACATCAATGAACCTACGCGCCAGCAATCCTGTATAGATAATATTATTAGTAGTGATAAGCAGGCGGTAGGAAAGGTACACCACTATTATTTATCAGATCATGACACTGCTCAAACTCTACAATTACCCATTGTACATGAAAAACCGAAAAAAAATCATTGGAACATACTAAAACGAGACTACAACCACGAAAATGTGGTGAAATTTAACAAATGTCTGGCTAGTCTAACCTGGTCTGAAGTTTACAATATAAAAGACTTCAACACTGCCTTTGATGTTTTCTATGAAACTTTTAAAATGTTTTTCGAACTTTGCTTCCCTATTAAAAAAATTAGAATAAATAATAATAATAATTGTCATAAGTGGATAACTAAAGGTATCAAAAAATCAGCGATCACAAAAAGAAAATTAAGATTTACATATTACAAAAACAAAAACATTGAAAATAAGTTAAATTTTATGAATTATAACAAGTTATTTAAGAAATGTATACAATTATTGAAGTTAAATACTAATAATCAATATATCACGAATGCAAAAGACAAATGTAGAGCGACTTGGAAATTAATTGGAAATAAGTCAGAAAAGGGAGTCGAAGTAGATAGTATCACTTATAAGGGGGAAAAGTTATATGAACCATTAAAAATTGCAAACTGTTTCAATAACTTCTTTACTACTTCAGTAAATACGACAAATATTACGACAAAAAATTATAAAGTACCTGATAAAATCAATTCCACTATATTTTTAAGACCAGTTACAAATGATGAGATTTCAAAAATAATAATGTCTCTTAAAAATACATATGCAGTAGGAGTCGATTCAATATCGACAAATATTATAAAAAAGTGCGGTAAGTATATAGCTCCAGTTCTTACATATCTAATTAATCGATCTTTTAAACAAGGAATTTTCCCATGTAGCTTAAAAAAAGCAATAGTTAAACCCATTTTTAAAAAGGGTGATAAAATGGAAGTCAATAATTACAGACCAATAACATTAATACCAGTGCTTTCAAAAGTATTTGAAAGAGCCATGTATACTAGATTAAATAATTACTTAAATAAATTTAATGTTATAGCGAACGAGCAGAACGGATTTCAGAAAAATAAGTCTACTACACTTGCAGTATACAAAATGATAAAAAATATTGTAGAAAATATAGACAAACGTAAGACTACTTCCGTCATATTCTTTGACATGAGCAAGGCGTTCGATAATGTTCACCACCAGATATTATTAAATAAATGCGAAAATTATGGTATAAGAGGTAATGCAAACAAGTGGATTGAGAGTTATTTAAAAAATAGAATGCAATGTGTAGAAATTTTACGTCTAGATAGAACTAAAACGGTTAGAGCTTACAGATCAGCTTTTGTAACAAAAGAAACTGGTGTATCACAAGGAAGCGCTCTTGGTCCCTTGCTCTTTCTACTCTACATAAACGACTTGCCAAAAGAAACAAAATGTAAAAGTATATTATTTGCCGATGACATAGCAGTAATAGTATCAGATAACCATAATAACAAGAATAAATATAAACAAACAGTTCTATCAACAATTGACTCTATAACATCCTGGTTAGAACGAAACAACTTAACGGCTAACCTTTCAAAGACAAAGTTAGTCCAATTTACAAATTACAAAAATGAGTGCCATGATTTAAAAATTAACTATAAGGGTAGTTTAATTAATGAAGTTAAAGAAGTAAAATTTTTAGGAGTAAACTTAGATAGAAATTTGAACTGGAAACCACATGTTGATACAGTTTGTAAAAAAATCAATAAATTTGTATACGCCCTCAAAAAAATCCGAAAAACGGTGGGACTCAATGCAGCATTAACTGCTTATCATGGTTATATAGGCTCTGTTTTGAGGTATGGACTTATTACTTGGGGTAACTGTACCAATATAAACCAGGTTTTTATTGCGCAAAAGAAATGTGTTCGAGCTTTGTGTAGTGCGGATCCAACTGAGTCATGTAAGCCATTGTTTAAGCAACTTAACTTGTTAACCTTAACTGGATTGTATATATTAGAGTCATGTTTATTTGTTAGAAAACACCAAGAACTATTCAATAAACTAAATGATAACAAAAGGGTATGGTCTAGGGATCCAACCAGGCTACAAGTCCCAACGAGTTTTTCTGCATTGTACTCAAAAAATTGCCATGCTATGATAATAAATATTTACAATAAATTACCTAAAACAATCCGCGAACTACCATTAAGACAATTTAAAAATGTATTATCTAAACTGTTAACGCAAAAAGCTTACTACAATATTGCCGAGTATCTAAATGATAAAATTGTTGTGTAATAATAATTATTCCCTGTCTAACTAGCAAGTATAATCCACTGGATATGCGCTTAAGTCTGATAATTTGAAGTTACAATAATACAACGAGTTATCTGTTTCTTCTTTTTATTGTAAAAATGTTACTTAATAAAATATAATTCTATGTATATTATCAAATATTGACTAATAATAAAATAAAATGTGACATTCTCTTTTATCGTTATTATCTTAATAAAATATAATTAAACGTATATAATCAAATATTAACCAATAATAAAATAAAATGTGACATTCTTTTATATAATTACCTTAATAAAATATAATGAAATGTGAATTAGCAAATTTTAAATAACAATAATATATAATGTCTCATTTTATATATCATTTAATTAAATAAGTTATAAGTTTATAATAATTTTGCACACCGGCACTACCGGTTGACTATGGCGGGCTAGAAATAATGTTGTAACACCTATTGTATAACCCATTTTCATGCAAATAAAGTATTCTATTCTATTCTATTCTATTCTAAACATCTTTGGTGTCTATAGGCGATGGTTGACTCTTTCCATCAGGAGACCCATCTGCTTGTTTGCTATCTTATGACATAAAAAAATACTAGCTGATCACTACCTATATATTAATTATTATATTAATGAGTGAAGTAAAAAAGTTGTACTGCTATTTACGAAAATTGAGCAGGTTGTGGAAAATGAAATTTGGCACATTTAAAGGTTACGTAGAGAAGACAATATGCAGAGCACTAATATTTTTTACATAAAATACATTAAAAACTAAATTAAAATAATAAAAAAAACATTACACATCTATTATGCGTTTGACACACACATTCACACGTAAATATTATTTTGTTTTTGAAAGTCTGTCGACAAACTTATAAGGGATTTTAATATAGTCGACAATCAAATAGAGTCTGGGTCTGTTGTTTATTTGTCCTTTAACATTATTAGAATGACGGTCGACTTTCGTCCATGCTACCGACCGGCAATCTCTACTCGCTAGTGTATATAATTATTCGAATAAATCGCTGCTCTCATGGCCACGCGCTGGCCATGTCTTCCCAGAATGTCTCCTGAATAATTATACCTGTATCTGTAACATTCTTTTCTTTTATAGATCGTTGTCTTAAAGAAATACCTTTTAAGTATTTTTATTGCGAATGCATTTTTGTAATGATAGGTGCAATGTATTTATTTTTTGGTGCTCCTAAGCAATACATATTAGCGAATACTAAACATTTCATTATTCGTGTCCAGTTAGGATAATTCTACCGATAAATCTATCTTCTGTCACAACGTGTGTTATGTCACACGTTAGGTTACTGGTTTCTGGTATTTATTTTCAACAAACCTTCCTTAAAAGGAGTTTCTTAATTTTGTTTTTTGTTTGTTACTTTCTTTATATTACAAGATAGCAAAAATTGTTAACTACCTAATGAATAATCATATAGGTACGGAAAGAGATAACCATCGCCTTTCACGCTCGACACCAAACGTGTTATATGTGCGTTGATATCCATGTGGCAGAATAGTAATGCCATATTATGCTGTTTACCGGGTTTGTTATCCTTCAAACTGGAACACTATAGTGGCAGATACTGACGCTACTCCCCGTGTTGGTCCCGGGTTCATTTGAAAAATAGGCCAACTTCTGTTCTGCCAGGAACGTCGTAAAAGGCGACCGATTGGTTATGCGAGTTACTACCATCGTGGCTACTAGGTGGTAGAGTTCTGTATTGTCTCGCCCAGGTCTGGTACCACCTTACCTATTCCTACCGCAATTGCGTCGATGCTTGTTACTGTCGTGTTCTGGTTTGGAGAGTAAGGTAGCCGGTAAACTTATGCATGTGGCATTAGACCTCGCCACAAGATAGCGAAGCACCATTAACATCTTTGGCGTCTATAGGCGATGATTGTCTCTTTCCATCAAGAGACCCATCTGCTTGTTTGCTATCTTGTAATATATAACAAACGCTAGAGGAGCAGGAATGTAAGACGGTGGTACCAGACCCGGGTGAGACGCAGCGGAACTCTATCACATAATAATCACAGTGGTAGTGGAACGTTTGGCTAATTGTTCGCCTTTTACACACTGCCTGGCAGAATGGGCCATCGCAGGTATTTTTACGACCATTATCTCTTATTTTTCACTATTTTCAACTCTTGAAGCGGGATTGTGTGTTGTCTTGACAAAACTTCCTGGATGTGCCATGTGTGGAATAGCTATAGTACAGCTATCGCTACCGCAGGGTCAAACTAAGGTTACTTTTTACCCACTATGTCACACATTATGCTTGACCCACTCCCCCACAAAATATTACGTGAGATTTCTCAAATCCTGTAGGTACTTTTCTAAACTAATATTAGAAATAGGAATTTTGTTTATAACGATTTAACTCAAAAAGTACGGGACTGATTGTAAAAATTCTTTCACCTTTAGAAAACATAAGTACATTGTCCAAAACTAACATAGGCTACTTTTTTATCCGACTGAACAATGGAAAGTATTGATTTTTGGTCACACGAAAGAAAAAGTAAAGTATCCTCGCGCCCATATCCTCGAGGAGGTAAGCAGAGCTTCGACCAAAGTAAAATTTTACTTCAGTCGAAGAAGCAGAGGTACAACAAATGCACCTACGATTAGCCGAAGATACTTCTCAATGTGATAGGTGGCAAGCCTATCGCCAACCGGGCACTATCCAATCCCGGGTAACGTTGTTTTTGTCAGAAAACTGAAAAAAACGTTTTTAATCAACGATGTTGCATCCCTACTGTTAAACGTAACGAAAAAATCATCAAAAACGTCACCAATTGCTTGCTGGTCATTGGATGCACTTTTTGCAATGTCACAACACCAAAAATAATCAACCGACAACGCCTGCCACTAATATACAAGGCTGTTATCTGTCTTGCAATAACTAAACAATTACGATAATTTCGCATTACGAGTTACATGATAGCTCCGCGGGAAGCATTACGTCTCGCCCTCGGTCTCGTCGTGGTAAAACGTCATGTTGTTGTTGATATTTTTCATTTTCATGGAAAATAAAATGATTTATGATTATGGCTTGTCGTCATTCAAGACGCCATGACAGGTCTTGGCGCTTTTGCGGTAAATTTAAATTTTATAACGCGATATTTTTATTGTACTGCACCGTGTAGCCCGCTAAATTATAACAGTTTTTGGTAAATCTCGTGGAAACTGCTCATTATTCCGGGATAAAATGTACCTACCCTATGTGTTATTCGCGGTCATTATCTGCCTGCGTGCCAAATTTCATCCAAATCTCAATGGAGTCTGGACTTACCTTATTTATGTTAGAGCATGTGCAAACAAGCTGATTCCTGTTCGAACTATTAACTGGTACCTTATTATCATCTTAATAATTGGCCAGCTTCTTATCAAACGCGATAAGGAAACCAGTGATTACTGATTGCTGAGTGAACTTGTCACCTTATTATATCGAAATCCTGATAGGAGGTTCTCCCCATGTTCTAACTTCTAACCTAGTTTTTAGAAGTCATGATTCGGGTTGCCACCTTTTAAAAAATAAACTATTTTCCTTCCTAATGTTAAGAGTTAACAGTGAACTGCCCCGCGGCCTAGAAGTTAGCCTATTCGGCTCAGGTATAGGATTCAAACTGCGGGTCGGGCAAAAGTGTTACTGAGGATTTTTCGAGGTTTTCTCTCGAAAATCCAATATCTCAGTAGCTGTTCGGATTCTAGCAGATGATGTGCTACCACTCTTCTGCCTTGGATAAGCACGTAAAGCCGTTGGTCCCCGTTATCGTTATATATGGTCAATAATCGTCAGGTTGGTAAAATGCGGCGATGGGGAGAACAACAAGCTTTCGAATTGTGGTGGATCGGAAAGTCTATAGACGTTCGGTTTTCTCTGCCTACCACGCAAGGGAACCAAGCATGATGATATTTTTACTCCAATATGAAAAAAATTTGTAAAACAAAATGAAAAAAATCAAATATGATTTATTAGCTGTACTTTTAGTTTTTCTATAATAGTAGATACATATTTAACTAGTGATACGACATTAAAACATAACGTTTTATCACTTTCGTTCATCTCGTCATTGGATATACAGAAAAAAAATCATATATAAAGAAAAAATCTACAAATATGAGTTTTGTATATATTCAATGTCATTATTATTTTGATACAAAATAAATATCAAGTTGACTGAAATGATATAACAAATATGTTTTAAGTCTTGTTTAAACGTAGTCAGTTTCATTTTAAGTGAAAATTTATACATATAATAAAATCGTAGGAAAGTCAAAACTGTACATTGAATATTGTTGAATAATTGAATAATACTTGGGGCGTGATCTACAATCGATATCGATGCCAAAAATATAGTTTTTAGAATTTTTGTCTGTTTGTCTGTTTGTATGTATGTCCAGGGTAAACTCAAAAAGTACTGCATGGATTTACTTCAAATTTTGCATGAATATTACTAACAGATCGGGTCAACATATAGGCTACATATTATCACGCTATCACCTACGGGAGAGGAGCAGTGCGGAGTAAATGACATCCGCGCGGACGCAGTCACTGGCAACAGCTAGTATAAAATAAAGTATTTTCACCATTGATACAAAAAGGGAAGATATGTTACGCTCTAACATTGAAATTGCTAAAACTAAGCTTGGTCAGTCAAACGTAAAGTAATGCGACGAACGGAGCAGACTACGTTTCTCTCGCTTACTTTTTTATTGTACTATCTCACTTTCACTAACATGGCGAACTAAACAATAATTTAATCTTATTTTCAAACAAAGTGTTTTAGCCGTACATACGAATGGAAAGTATTTTTTTTTCCTTGAGTGATTATAACACTGACTGAATATACAAGAAGGTATTTTGATGCGTGTTTCATGGTAAAAACAGTCGGAAAATAGAAGTGTATAATATGAGGTCCCGCGCGTGATTGTCACCAAATGCTACTGTGTCCACGGACCTACAGTCTATTTCTTTTTACGTGTCTTTTTAGGTAAAGAAACTCCACTTGTTGTAAAAACACCAATGTTCACATCAATCATATACATTGAATTAAACATAATTAGATTATCGTATTCATTCATTGTAAACGGTTTGTTTGGCACTAAATCTGTTTCTAATATATTATTTTATCATATTTAATTTACGAAAACTTATTAGAATACAAAATTTATTTCCACAGTTGAAAAATACCATGTGAACTTGACATGTCGAATATCCGATTGTCTATGAAATTGATGACACGTGCATTAATGAACGAATTTGAATGGCTAATTGAATGATTCCTTATCAAAGATAAATATTCCTAAACTACGACAAATAGGTTATAATAATATATAGAAAGATATACAAACTGTCTAAATGTTAAATACTGACTTGTAGAACTTAAAACATCCCTTTTAGTGAATCATTACTTTTCAAAGATTAACACTTTTAAAGTAATAATATAGTTTTTCAATCTCATAAACAAGGATTTAAATATATAATCCTTGTTTAAGAGATTATTAATATAGGTATTTTGTGGTAACGTTATTGCTTGTAGCATGACAAAACATTATTTTCAAGTATAAAATTAACCAAAAATGATACAGAATTTGTTACTGTTTAATAACGTTATTCATTACACTCTGTTTATACACTACGAATTAACATTATGTTATATGGTATTATGACGTTGCCTTCTAGAGCTAGTTGACGCATCGATCACGAAACAGCATGTAACGCGGTGAACCAATCACAAAACAGTATCGGTATCATAACATTATTTAGCGTTAACAATTTCGTTCTATTATATGAGTAGCGATACATATTATAGTGTTTAAAAATAATTTTGTAACTGAGGTATCGCTATAGTAATAACGTTAAGTATCGTTAAATAAGTTCTGTTATCTGATAATGTTTTAAATCCTTGCTCTTGTATCTAAATAATTTTGTAATAGTAAAGTAACCGGCTGTTAATAAAATAAAATCTTATTTTTGTTAAAGGCAGGTTATTTAATCATTGTATACTACAATAATTCGATGATCTTGTAATGCAAAAAAGGTAAGTATTGTTTTTTGTTAATAGTTATATTTAAATTCACTTGTCCCATAATATTATAAAATTAATTAAATTATTTAGGATGTATGTATCTAATGATACTCCTCCCATTCTGCGAAGATTCCTAGTTTTTTATATTTATTTTTCTAAACTACTTTAGTAATAAATGGAAAACGATTATTGATTACGTGATTTAAAAAATAATTAAATTATTTAGAATTATATACAAATCCACCATTTTGCTAGTAGTAACAATGACACTTACGATAACAGTAAAAATGACGCAACATTAGCGAAATTTGCACAATTTAAAATTTTGATGACACTTTAAATTAGGGTCTAAAAAGTGAAAGTAAAATTTACTCATTCCGTTTCCTTATTTGTTGCGAGAATGTGGTTTCTGTGTTTTCGGCTGCTTTTTGTGGTTTTTTGGTGACTTTGGACTGTTTTTAGGACTTCGATCTCATTCTCAACTGTTTTACTTGGCTTGGGTTTAGTGGATTTCAATTTCTCTTGAGTGTACTGACGTTGGCACAAAAATTTGAAATCGCAGAAAGTTCGATGCCTTTAGTGACAAGGAAAAATTATGTGGTATCTACCAGCAAAGTATTTTAGTTTTTTTACAGCATAGTAACAAGTTTAACTTAACTAAAAGAAAGACAAACAAACAAACACACTTTCGCTTAACATACTAACTGCAGCCCGTAGCTCTCTGCGTTATAAAAAAATTTGATGAATCACGTAGGAACTCGGTTTTCCGGGATAAAAAAAGCTTAATGCTATTCCAGATCATCATCTATCTGTGTGCCGAATTTCATTTAAATCCGTTCAAAAATTATTCCGTGATTGAGTAATAAACATCCATCCAAACTTTCGTATTTATAATATAACTAGCTGCAAACTGCAGCTGCTGCATTATAATAGTTTTTGGTGAATCCCGCAGAGCAACCAATTTTTCCGGAATAAAAAGTGCTAATTCAGGTTATCATCTATATGTGTGCCAAATTTCATTCAAATCCGTTCAGTAGTTTTTGCGTGATTGAGTAACAAACATCCATTCAAACTTTCGCATGTGTAATATTATAAATTATAATATGGAATATGGATAATATTAATATAGATAGATTAATATAGATTATAAAAATTATAATACTTTGTAATAATATAACAAAATGGATGGATAGTTGTTACAATAAATATCATTCATTAAATTTAGTTTGTCATACTTGTTCAATAGATCTTTTGATTTTTCACAACCATATTAATTGTCTATGACTAATTTAAGTCACTGGTCCGCCATTATTGTTTACTAAAATGGACACGTAAAAAGAAATAGACTGTAGTTTTGTTGGACCAGGCGCTGTGACTAGGTAACGTATCTTCCCTTTTTATATCAATGCATATTGTATTTTGTTTTGGATAAACGTACTTTATACTTCTTGAAAGCAATAAAGTATATTTTCACATACTTTATTGCTTTCAAGAAGTATAAAGTAAGTTTATCCAAAACAAAGTACAATATGTACTTTATTAAAAGCGTGGGTGGCAACCCTAGTCATAATACAACATTTTATTCTTTTGTTTTTAATGGGTGAAGAGTGAAACCATTTATTTTTATAACTATAGATATCAAAAAATATGTTATGAATATGCTACAGTCGGTAAACTAATGCATTTTGCAATTCCTGTTTGGAGATAAAGGTAAATTTATACACGTGGTTTTACCACCCACCACACGGATTTGCCATTTTACGATTTGAAGTTTTTCTATAAATATTATTCTATTTTTATTTTTAATAATAAATATTTAATTATTAACATTCTCATGAGCATCTATTGGTGGTCTGGGCCTGCGAGACGGTCTTGCCTTTGCGGTGGTAGTGGGCGGTGCAGTTGTAGTCGTCGTTGTAGTTGTAGTAGTAGTTGTTGTAGTTGAAGGTTCCGTAGTTGTAGTTGTAGGTTTCGTAGTTGTAGTTGTAGGTTCCGTAGTTGTAGTTGTAGGTTTCGTAGTTGTAGTTGTAGGTTCCGTAGTTGTAGTTGTAGGTTTCGTAGTTGTAGTTGTAGGTTTCGTAGTTGTAGTTGTGGGTACCGTAGTTGTAGTTGTGGGTTTCGTAGTAGTAGTTGTAGATTCCGTAGTTGTAGGTTGTGTAGTTGTAGGTGATTCCGGAGTAGTTGGTTCCGGGGTGGTTGGTTCCGGGGTTGTTGGTTCCGGGCTTGTTGGTTCTGGAGTTGATGGTTCCGGGGTCGTTGTTTCTGGGGTTGTTGATGGAGTTGTTGGTGCTACAGTTGTGATATCTTCTGTAGTAGCTGGAATTGTAGGATTCGTGGCTTCAGTCGTGAGAATTGGTGTTGTCGTAAAATGTGTAGTTTGGGTAGTAGTTGGCAGAACTGTTTTAGTAGTCGATGCCACTGTCGTAGGTATTATATAAGAATAGTACAATTTTATCTTTTCTTTCTTTGTTGTTGTCCCACTAAGCATTACTTTGACTATGCTAGCTGGTATCCAATGTCCTGGCATGTTAGCTTCTACTGGATTGGCAATAAAGATTAAACTGTCTTCCTCTACGCCAGGCCATACTGCGTCTATTGTGAATGACAATATTAATAATATTGTTTTTGTGATTACATTTGAAGGCACTGAAACAAGCAATATAGGATTGTCATAATTTTTAACGCAGTAAAACTGCAGCAATCGTCTTCCCATTTCCTATATCTCTGGAACCCTGCATCAGATCTTCACCAATTTAAAATGGGACCATATTGAGGATATAAAGTATCTTCACGCCCGTATCCCCGAAGGAGTAGGCAGAGGTACAACAAGTGCACCCACGATTAGCCGAAGATACTTGGTCCCACAAATGTGATAGGTGGCAAGCCTATCGCCAACCGGGCACTTTCCAATACCGGACAACTTTGTGTTTCGCAGAAAACTGAAAAAACACTTTTTTATGTGCCCGAATCGGGAATCGAACCCGGGACCTCATGTGGTCAACGCCAACGCTGGACCACTAGACCACAGAGGCGAGAATAAAAAAAGAATTTTCATAATCAAATAAAAAAAGAATTTTCATAATCGGTTCATAAATGAAGTTAGTTCTGAGTTCTGAGGTAACTGACGTAAAAAAAACATATAGCCGAATTAGGGGAAGATAACTTTTGGGAAGTTAGTTACGCCCTTTAAAATTAAGGCAAAGCTGCAGTAGTAGTTATCCTCTTACCTAACTTACCTTACCTATTCTTTCTGCACAGTAATCGGTGTATGTCGAGGTACATTAAGTGTACCCACGATTAGCCAAAGATACTTGGTCGCACAGTGTTATAGGTGACAAGCCTATTAACAACCGGGTATTTTCCAATGCCGGGCAATGTTATTTAAACTGAAAAAGTACATTATTGAATAGCCCGACCCGGGAATCGAACCCGGGACTCATGTGTTCAACACCGACACCGGACCATTAGACCACAGAGGCGATTTTACATTTTTTTTTTTTTTTTTTTTTTTTTTTATATCATAAGATAGCAAACAAGCAGATGAGTCTCCTGATGGAAAGAGTCAACCATCGCCTATAGACACCAAAGATGTTAATGGTGCGTTGCTATCTTGTGGCGAGGTCTAATGCCACATGCATAAGTTTACCGGCTACCTTACCCTCCAAACCGGAACACGACAGCGACAAGCACTGACGCTATTGCGGCAGGAATAGGCAAGGCGGTGGTACCTGACCCGGGCGAGACAATGCAGAACTCTACCACCTAGTAGCCACGATGGTAGTGACTCGATAGCCATTCGGTCGCCTTTTACGACCTGCCTGGCAGAACGGCAGTTGGCCTATTCTACAAAGGAGGCCGGGACCAACACGGCGAAAATATTGTTTGTTGTGTACATGTTTTTATGATGATGATTAGAGATGTATTTTAAATAAATGGAAAATCACTCGACGGAGCAGTCCCCAATTCACTTAACAGAACTTCAATCGAGTTGAAGCGCTAAGATCCTTTATACACATAAACACGAGATAACGTCGCGTCGCGTCGTCGTGCTACGATGCGTCGTGCTACGTCGCGATGCCTGATTGCGTGATGCGTCTGATTGACGTTATGTTACCTACGTAAATTGGGCCCCTGTTACCAATGTCTTATCCTAATTTTAGATTCGAAACGGAATATCGCATAGCAAATTTGGAAAATATATACTATATTGTTCTTCTTTGCTACTTGGCGAAACTCCATTTCAATGCAACAATCATTTTTTTTTTAAGGTATCGGAGTTTTTTTCTATATTTTTCTCGAAAATTCATAATCTCATTAGCAGTTAAGAATCTGGTGGGTGGTGCGTTAACACGTTTACTCCTCGGATGAGCACGTAAAGCCGTCAGTTCTATTGACATTTCTCAAAATACCTACTAACATGAAACATCTTTTCCTGTTAGAATGATGTATCAAAATAAAAGTATTTCTTATCTGTGCTACTAGTAACGCCATCTCTTGTGCAACGTAGACACTTTATTGTTAATGTATGCTTACCTTATCTATACATATAATAAAATCGTAGGAAAGTCAAAACTGTACATTGAATATTTTTTTAAAAGAATACTTGGGCCGTGATCTACAATCGATATCGAAGCCAAAAAAATAGTTTTTAGAATTTTTGTCTGTTTGTTTGTATGTCTGTTTGTCTGTTTGTCTGTATGTATGTCCGGGGTAAACTCAAAAAGTACTGCATGGATTTACTTCAAATTTTGCATGAATATTACTAACAGGTCGGGTCAACATATAGGCTACATATTATCACTATCACTTACGGGGGAGGAGCTGTGCGGAGTAAACGAAGTCCGCGCGAACGAAGCCGCGGGCAACAGCTAGTAAAATAATAAAGTTAAGATCTGTTAGCGACATTCAGTACTTACTTTGGTAATTTTGAAATATGGAAATAACTGATTATAATGTAACATGATTTATCATATAGAAGATAAAAAAATATTTTAAAACTCTTATTGCAAACGAGAGATTTCAATTAATACTATCTGACTACGAAGTTAAATAAAATTATATTTTCACTTAGCAAATTCAATTAGCCGTAACGTGCTTGAACGTTTTAGAAAGGAACTGTGGTAATAAAATTGATGAGTGAAATTTATTATAGCATAGTATTACTAACACGTAGACGGTTTTTTTTAATTAAAAGATAGCAAACAAGCAGATGGCTTTCCTGATGGAAAGAGACAACCATCGCTTATCGACACCAAAGATGTTAATGTTGCTTTGCTATTGTGGCGGATTTTAATGCCAGATGCATAAGTTTACCCGCTACCTTACTCTCCAAACCAAAATCATATCACAGCACCGATGCAATTGCGGCAGAAATAGGTAAGGCGGCGGTATCAAACCCGGGCGAGACGATACAGAACTCTACAACCTAGAAGCCACGGTGGTAGTGACTCGCGTAGTCAATTGTCTCTCTTCCCAATTGCCTGGCAGAATGGCGGGTTGATGTATTCTTTAATGGGATTATCCCTGTGATGGTCCGGGCTCCTTTGAAGAATAGGCCAACTGCCGTTTTGCCAGGCAGGTCGTAAAAGGCGACTAATACTAATTGGTAGAGTTCTGCATTGTCTCGTCTGGGTCTGGTACCACCGCCTAAGGTAGCCGGTAAACTTATGCAAATGGCATTAGATCTCGCCACAAGATAGCAACGCATCATTAACATATTTCGTGTCTATAGGCGATGGTTGACTCTTTCCATCAGGAGACCCATCTGCTTGTTTGCTATCTTATGATATAAAAAAAAGAAAAAAAAATGGGAGTTCGGACCAACACGGGGTATAATATCTTAGTGACAAGTTTCAGTAGTCATGTCTGTCATGTGTTTTTTGGTGTGAAATATCTGTTGGCAGTAAAATCAGCTTCTAACTCATGATGACGAACGGCTCGACGCTCTTTTATGTCACAGGCTTACCGCTTGTATACATACATTGTATATTACATTTTTTAATCTATACATATAATAAAATCGTAGGAAAGTCAAAACTGTACATTGGATATTTTTTAAAAGAATACTTGGGGCGTGATCTACAATCGATATCGAAGCCAAAAATATAGTTTTTAGAATTTTTGTCTGCTTGTCTGTATGTCTGTTTGTCTGTTTGTCTATATGTATGTCCGGGGTAAACTCAAAAAGTACTGCATGAATTTACTTCAAATTTTGCATGAGTATTACTAACAGGTCGGGTCAACATATAAGCTACATATTATCACGCTAACACCTACGGGGGAGGCGCTGTGCGGAGTAAACGAAATCCGCGCGGACGAAGTCGCGGGCAACAGCTAGTACTAAATAATTAAAAAACCAACACCGGTAAACGTGAGTGTAGCCGTTTTTTAATTATTCAGAATATTTTGTTTTCGTATACTTAACTTAAGAGTTCCGCTACGCCTCGCCCGGAGTCGGTACCATCGCCTAACTTATTACTAGTAGTGGTCCCCTACTACTACTAGTAGCCCAAGAGCTACTAGTAGTAGGGGAGACCAAGAGGGGATTTTGGTATTTACGCGCGTCAGATTAACATAGGGAAGATACCTCGCATACTTTTTTTTATGTCATAAGATAGCAAACAAGCAGATGCGTATCCTGATGGAAAGAGTCAACCATCGCCTATAGACACCAAAGGTGTTAATGGTGCGATGCTATCTTGTGGCGAGATCTAATGCCACATGCATAAGTTTACCGGCTACCTTACCCTCCAAACCGGAACACGACAGCGACAAGCACTGACGATATTGCGGCAGGAATAGGCAAGGCGGTGGTACTTGACCCGGGCGAGACAATGCAGAACTCTACCACCTAGTAGCCACGATGGTATTGACTCACCTACTCGCCTTACCTATTCTAGCCACAATAGCGTCAGTGGTTATCGTTGTCGTGTTCCGATTTTCGAGGGTAAGGTTTGGTAAGGGTAATTGATAAACTTATGCATTGGCATTTCATCGATGTCGTACAGCTAACAACGCATCATCAGTATCTTTTTGTCTATAGGCGATTGTTTCTTTTTCCATTAGGAGTGCCATTTGCTTATTTACTATCTCATGATACGTATAAAAATAATATTGGACAGAGTTGTGAATCATTAGGAAACGGGGCACCTTGATATTATATAGGACGCGAATCTCTTTTCAAAACTTTTATGATTATTTCATGTTCGTGAGATGCCTATCGTTAACCGGGCAATTTTTTATCACAGAAGCGATAAAAACGCATTTAAACTGCAACAACCGACTTCCTCTCTTGTAACTCTGCATCCCTAAGTCATATCTTTATCAAATTTATATGGCATCGAACGGAAAGGATAACTTATCAAACCAAGAATTTTAGAAATCAGTCAAGCCAGGAAAATCCATCATCAGGAAACATACGCAAACAAAAGACTTCCCAATACTATAGAAAGTGGGCGGCTCGGTATGTTCTGAAACCGCTGGGAAACGTGTTAATTTTCGGATAAATAAATATAGGACTTCAGCTGAAAACCAAAATTTAGTACATATTTTTGTATTTAAAACTAAATATCACCATATAAAAATCATGTGGAAAGTTAGAAATGTTAACAAATTACTTGTTTATAGAGATTTTTTAGCCTGTTTTCGGAATTTCATATGATCGAGTAAAGTACATTCCATCATGTAATGAGTTAGTACATTCCTTAGATAATATCTTCAGGTATATCGTGTAATTTTTGTAAAACGGTTATTTTACAATCAATATATAAAAATGTGATTAAGCAAACCAGTTTCTTTCCGTTTGTCTCCGGTGCCAATCACGAAGTTGCAAGTATGTATTTATTCATCATTTAATAATTAGTATGATGTCCCGCCGACTACATAGCTTCTGTCGTTTACGACTATCATTTAAAGTGTGACCCTTCCTTATAATTTCACATTTACAAGTTGGTCAAACTAAACAGTGGCCTGCCCCCAATTCACGTAATTGAGTCAATGCGCTTAGGGTTCTCACACACATAAACACGATAGAACGTCGAGACGTGCTACGACGCGGCATTATATGTAAGAAAATATGCAATTCTTAAGCGCTAGGACTCGACTGCTGTTTAATCAAAGAGTTTCCCCTTATCAACTCGTTTGGTTTAATTACGTGAATAAGGCCCCTGTACCACAGTGTCAATCGAGTCGAAACGTTCAGGGCTCTTACACATTTTCTTATTCTTATTATATTATGAAACTATATTTCGAAAGATCAGTCTATCGATTAATAAATATTCGATGAATCGATGAATCGAAGTAGCGTTTGGTGGTAAAAAGTTGTTTCGCAAAAATTCCGTTAGAACAATCATTCAGTCGACTTTCTACTCATTTTTTTTACATCCTAAGATAGCAAACAAGCAAATGGGTCTCCTGATGGAAAGAGTCAACCATCGCCTATAGACACCAAAGATGTTAATGGTGCGTCGCTATCCTGTGGCGAGGACTAATGCCACATGAATAAGTTTACCGACTACCTTACCCTCCTAACCGGAACACGACAGTGATCAGCACTGACGCTATTGCCGCAGAAATATGTAAGGCGGTGGTACCAGACCCGGTCGAGCCGATGCAGAACTCTACCACCTAGGAGTCACGATGGTAGTGACGCGCATAGCCACTCAGTCGACTTTTACGACCTGCCTGGCAGAACGGCAGTTGGCCTATTCTTCAAAGCCCGGGACCAACACGGGGAAAACTCGTGGAAAACTTGACTCTCGAAATTAAGCTATGGACCCTTATCCCCTGTGTTTAATAGACCTACTGCAGTTCTGCCAGGCAGGTCGTAAAAGAGGATTGGCTATACATATCACTACCACCGTGACTAGTTTAGTGGTAGAGTTCAGTAACATCTCACCCGGGAATATGGTACCACCGCCTTACCTATTCCTGCCGCAATAGCATGAATGCTTGTCATTGTCGTGTTCCGGCTTCGAGGGTAAGGTAGCCGGTAGATTTATGCATGTGGCATTGCCATCCCGCCACATGGATAGCAACACATCATTAACATCTTTGGTGTCTATAGGCGATGGTTCCACTTTCCTCAGGAGAGCCATCCGCTTGTTTGCTATCTAATGATAAAAAAAAACACGCAGGCTCCTCATGGTTAACCATGACCCAGCAAGATTTTGGGCTGGTGCTGAGATGTTGCTCCTTCACCCTTTATAGACTCAGTAATTGAACGAAGGACCTCATGATATCAGGTGGACGTACTAACCGCGAAGGCAGTCATAGAAGAGAGGCACAATAGATAAAAACATTGTTTTAATAATAAAAATTAGGCATTTATATTTTCATGCCCATCTTGAGGTTTTCTACTTGGTCTGTTGGGCTTTCGTCTTTTCGTGGTTGTTGGTGGATTAGTTGGTGGAGGTTTAGTAGCTGGTGGTTCAGTTTTAGGTGGTGCAGTTTTAGGTGGTTCAGTTTTAGGTGGTTCAGTTTTAGGTGGTTCAGTTATAGATGTTTCAGTTTTAGGTGGTTCAGTTTTAGGTGGTTCTGTTTTAAGTGTTTCAGTTTTAGGTGGTTCAGTTTTAGGTGGTTCAGTTTTAGGTGGTTCAGTTTTAGGTGGTTCAGTTTTAGGTGGTTCAGTTTTAGGAGGTTCAGTTTTAGGTGGTTCAGTTGCTGATGATTCAGTCGCTGGTGGTTCAGTTTTAGGAGGTTCAGTAGCTGGTGGGTTAGTTGCTTGAGTTTCAGGTGAAGATTCTGGTGGTGATGTCGTTTCTGGTTCAGTAGCAGGCAGCTTTGATATCGGTGGTTCGGGCTTTGGAGGTTGCGGTGTCTCTGGTTGGATTTCTTGAGTCAGTGCTTCTGTAACTGTTGTGATTTGTTCAGAAATTGCTAACGGAGATGATTCTTTTGTTTGCGGTGAAGTTCTTTCAGTAGTTGGCACTGTGTTGGTTCTATTTAAATAACTTGAATTATTTTTCTTTCCTTCTAAAATAATTTTGACTATGCTTAATGGCACCCAATGTCCAGGCATATCAGCTTCAACAGGATTTGCGATGAACATCAATGGATCGTCCTTGCCGATGGTGGATGCCTTTGAACTGACCGTTGCGATAATGAGAAATATCGCTTCTACATTAACTATCACTGAAAACAAAAAGTTTTTTCCCGAAATGTGCTAGTATCTATTATGAGTTGGTAATGTTTGGCTATGGGACGTCCAATGGGGCGAATATATTTAGGGGTATTAATAGAAAGTTGACCGTTTTTTTATTAACCTTAAAGTTCTAATATATATTGCACAAATTATAGGATCAACAACATAATATGACTCTTTCCTAAGTTTGAGAACTGGACCGTGATCTCAGGAACATTTTTATTTTTGATTTTTTGACAACTGGTTTCAGGAATAAGTGCATCATTAGGAATTACAAGAATGCAGAAAAAATGACAACCTCATTTTTTCACAGATGCTGGATAATTATTATTACTATAATTCAAGGGTAACTTACTTACACCTAAACTTGAAAAGTTGTAGTTTTTAAGCTACAATTTTGTGATGTGATTGTTGTATCTAATCTCAGTAAACTAGAACGATTTGACAGGCTTTCACTGTCTGTAGCTAAGTATAGTAGACATGGGCGTACTGAGAGGGGGAGGGGAGGGGGGGGGGGGGGGGCAAGGAGGGGCAGCTGCCCTCCCGTAGAATTTGTTAACCTCTCTATTGATGAAGAGAAAAATAAAATAATACTAGCTGACCCGGCAAACATTGTTCTGCCTTTTTAACTAATCTTTTTTTCTATATTTTCTCACCTTCCTCAAATTAACCACCTAATTTAAAACCAAAATTAGCCAAATCGATTCAGCCGTTCTCGAGTTTTAGTGAGACTAACGAAATATATACATAAACATATATATATATATATATATGTATATATATATATATATATATATATATATATATATATATATATATATATATATATATATATATACTCTTTAAATGTTACGGTTGCCCCCCCCCTGGCAGAACCTAGTAGACAATATGGGTAACTAAGGATACTTTTATTTAGAAAAACATTTGGGACTCCGTGCGGAAAAATTAAAACCCAGATCTTAATCTACTAAATTAGAAATAAAGGACTCGCCTCCTTTATGTGTTAGACAATAAACAGTTGGTCTTTTTATTATTTTACTATTAAAATAAAACATATATTTTAGGTACGTACTGAGAAACTTCTAGAAAGGGACAGTGACATCTGATGAGTCCAGATTACACGAGCATTTTATATGTAGTAAAGTTTCCCCGTGTTGGTCCCGGGCTCCTTTGAAGAATAGGCCAACTGCCGTTCTGCCAAGCAGGTCGTAAAAAGCGACTGAGTTGCTATGCGCGTCACTAACATCGTGACTACTAGGTGGTAGAGTTCTGCATCGGCTCGACCGGGTCTGGTACCACCGCCTTACCTATTCCTGTCGCAATAGCGTCAGTGCTAGTCACTGTCGTGTTCTGGTTTGGAGGGTAAGGTAGCCGGTAAACCTATGTACGTGGCATTAGACCTCGCCACAAGATAGCAACGCACTATTAACATCTTTGGTGTCTATAGGCGATGGTTGACTCTTTTCATTAGGAGACCCATCTATCAGAGTTCGCTATCTTATGAAATACAAAAAAAAAGATATATCTTTCGATATTTTAATTTTTATGACGAATGTCAACTTTACCTACACTTATTTAAAAAATGTGTGCGGATTGGATTATTATACGAAAAGTTCAGTATCACAAAATAAACAAAAACTGTTAAGATTATATCGAATATGCATGCCTATATATGCGTACATAGGCATGCACGGAGAAGTGAGTTAATAGATGCAGGAGTAACTGTATATTATGTATAAGACTATTTCAACTAAATCTTTACTAATATGTTAATCTGATCCATAAAATGATAGGCCATACAATTGTTATGAATAAATGAAGTGAATGAATTTACGAAACGATTGAATGTTAGCTAGTCCCTACTAGTCCATACTTCCTATACTAATTTCATAAATGCGAATTTTCGCCGTGTTGGTCCCGGCCTCCTTTGTAGAATAGGCCAACTGCCGTTCTGCCAGGCAGGTCGTAAAAGGCGACCGATTGGCTATCGAGTCACTAACATCGTGGCTACTAGGTGGTAGAGTTCTGCATTGTCTCGCCCGGGTCTGGTACCACCGCCTTACCTATTCCTGCCGCAATAGCGTCAGTTCTTGTCGCTGTCGTGTTCCGGTTTGGAAGGTAAGGTAGCCGGTAAAGTTATGTATGTGGCATTAGACCTCGCCACAAGATAGCAACGCACCATTAGCACCTTTGGTGTCTATAGGCGATGGTTGACTCTTTCCATCAGGAGACCCATCTGCTTGTTTGCTATCTTATGACATGACATGACATAAATGACAGTCTGTTTTTCTGTCCGTTACGGCCAAATCGCTTAACAAATTTTCATGTGGCATGGAGATAATTGAAGATTCGACACCAAACACAGGTTGTTTTTTCAAAAATCAACCCTTGAAGAGTTGTCATAGGGGTTGAAAGCCCAGAAAAAGAAAGAAAAAAGCCAACTTATGACATGGCTAGCTGATAGAACATACTAACAACATGAAGCGTTGTAGCTAGCCACAAATAACTGTAAGCAAACAAAGGAAATTGTGCGAACACTTTCGAAACACCTAACACAACGCATAATGAAACTCAAAAGGAAAAGTTGCAGGCACAATAACAGGATATTGGCATTTAAACCGACACCAATTTAACATAGGTGTAACAGCTCTTTATGCCGTAGCTGCATGGAAGAACATGAAACCACCACTCACGTTCTCCTTGAGTGCAGGAGCGTGGCTGAACAACGGTCACGAATCCTAGATAACCAAAAAACTCCTAAAGAAGCATGTGAAAACATAAGCCATCTTATAAGCTTCTTGAAGGAGTTAGAATGGCTGGAATAGACATAGCCAGCTACGTACAAAGGCTCAAGTGGCTAAGTGCGGAAAATATAATGGTAAAAAGGGGTTGAAAGTTTGTATTAAAAAACTATATCGATGACACATTAATCTATTTGCGGGCGAAGCTGCATGGATCTACTAGTATACTATAGTTTAACAGTGAGACTTGATAAAATATTTGATTTTTAATTTGAATAAACTTGAATGAAAGATCAATGATTGCTCTTGAATTAAAGATCAATTACTGATGAAATGCTATAATATTTGATGTTGGTTATATTGTATTGGAATTTGGAACTAGTAACTTAATTCTGTTATATACTTACTGTTAAATAACCTTAAATATTTTTTTATTTATTACGGCGCAAATGGATATTCTTGAAACGGAATGTGTAAGTATATTTGTGTCATCCATGAAGGCCATTCGAGAATATTATTTAAAATTTCTATACATTTTAGCAGCGATAGTTCATGACTGTTATTTGTTTTATTCTAGTATTTGAAAAAATCAAAGATTTTATTTGAATTTCAGTACTGAAATTAAATTACTGTGACGATATTTATAGAGCTAAGTTCAGTCTGAATTAACAGACGTTAAATCGGTATGCTTTATAAATCTTACTAAACAGCAGCTAAATAAACTTGAGCATCTCCAAAATAAATATCTGTTTAAGATTCATATTTGGTCAACGTAAATATGATCTTGTGTCCAAGATTTGTTCTCGAGTCTCGACTGAAGTGGCTTCCTATCAAGCTTTGCCGATGTGCTCATATTCTTTTCCTGTTATACTGTGTGTGTGGCCGCGTTCCGATTCGGTAAACTGTGAAAATGACGAATCGTCAAATGTGCCTGTCAAGCTTTATATTTTAATAAAGCTTTTTTTGAGCATTGATATATTAAATAAATTGGCAAAGTGTGTGTCGGGCTACACGCTATGTAGGATTTCTAAGTTGCCTATCACAATAATGTGGACTAAAAAGAGGGATTCTAAAGTTTCATATTATGAACATATTCAACGTCAATGACAAATATAATCCGCACCACAGGTTCACTGCCTACAAGAACTTCTCTAAGTTCATTTTATAAGTTAGTCGACTACTAGTGAAAAACTTGTAAAGCCTTTTCAGCCGTGATAGTTTTCCTTTTAATTTCATTATATGTATTACTATCACGACTTTTTTCCCACCCACAAAACTAATCCTTTAGCCTGTAAAGGGAGACACTTGACTCTAACAAAAATTACCGCTTAAAAGCTTAATATTTTACAAACGAGTCCCTTAATCGAAAACTTGTTTTCACAAACCAACAGTATTTTTAAAAACCTATTCAAGACCCCACACGCAATGGGGCATGTGAGAAAAAAAAATAACATCCCCACTTTACATGTATGGAACTTACCATGAAAATAATATTTTCCCTACGTGTAAAGTGTACCACTTTGTGACTAATATTATGTATATTCGTGGCAAATTACGCAACGCTATACGTTGAGTATACATAGCGTGCTATAATTTAACGCTATGCGTTATTTAATATAACGCATAGCGTTAAATTATAGCCATTACTCAAGAGACTACGTTTGTCGCGACACTTTTGTATTATACTATCTCACTCTCACAAACGTGGCGCAAACAATAATTTAACCTTATTTTCAAACAAATTGTTTTAGCCGTACTTACGAATAGAAAGTAATAGCATATGTATTATTTTTTTTCCTTGAGTGATTATAACACTGGTTGAATACATAAGAAGGCATTTTGATGCGTGTTAACGACGAAAACAATTGGAAAGTAGAAGCGTAGGATGTCATGTCTCGTGCGTGTTTGATTGTCACTGAGTCTACTGGGCCTAGTTTTATAGGATCGGGCGCTGTGGCTAGATAACGTATCCTCCCTTTTTTTAACCTATCAATGGTTTTAAGTTTGAGTTTGTGTGCTGTTTGACCTATGAAGCTGTATTATCAGGAGACAACACTTCTAATACCTACGTTAAACACAACTCTGAATATTACTGTCACCTTCTAAGGACTTACCCTTTCTTTTTAACACAGTTGTATAAAAAGAGATGGGGAGACCTCATAGACAGAGATATCAAGTATGTTTATGTTCCAAGTGATTAATCCGAATGCTTGCTCCACCATTACCTATAACTTCATGGCTTAGCTTCATGGTTTGACCAAATAACTCTAGGTTACTTAAACGAAAGAGTTTAAATTTTTTGACAGTGACGTAATGCAATTGCCTTTTGCTGAAAACCTTTCGATGCGTATGCTTGCGTACAATTTACGTTTTTTATAATTTTAACGTTTGACCACTCCGTTGGTGGAGTGGTTAACGGACCTGTCTACGTATCAATGCTGCTCAGGTTGGATTCCCGACAGGGAATAATATTATGGTGATGAGCATAAATATTTTATGCTTGTATTTCTGGGTTTGAGCACAGATTATATAATAGTAACTATCGTAAGTTCGGATGTTGATTAAATATTTTTCTGTATTTATATATCGACGGCTCCTACAAAGTTGTCGTAACTTAAATAATGCGATTTTTGTTTGGTTTATGAAAATGATTCCATTTTTATAGATATTTAACTAACGCAAAGAATAAAAATGAAACTTCTATTAGAAGGTTAATTTATCTAATTACTAACAGGATCCGTCGATATGTATTTCTAAGTGTTAGTATCGTTGACTGACAGCCATATTACAAGTAAATAATTTGCTTACTTCGGGGTTATACCATATATGTGTAATGTGTCTAGTGATACTTAGTTATTAATTATGAAAAAAATTCACTTATATTATTAACAATGAAAATTATCAACTTTTATTTATATCATAAGATAGCGAACAAGCAGATGGCTCTCCTAATGGAAAGAGACACCTTCGTCTGTAGACACTAAAGATGTTAATGGTTCGTTGCTATCCATGTGGCGGGATGGCAACGCCACACGCAAAAGTCTAATGGTTACCTTACCCTCCAAACTAGAACACAACAACGATAAGCGTTGATGCTATTGCGTCAGGAGTAATTTAGGCAGTGGTACTAAATACGAGTCGCTGAGGAACTACCATCTAGTACCTAGTTACAGTCAGACTAGGTACAGTCACGATGGTAATGACACGTATAGACAATCAGTCGAATTTTACGACCTGTCTGGCAGAACGATAGTTGGTCTATTCTTCAAAGCAGCCTAGACCAACACGCGGGAATCGGTGTAGAATGAATTTATACAGAATGTCCTTTCTGGTGTAGTGGCTAAAGTTTCCTAGTAAATAAACCACGACCTTCGCATTTTTGATCAACCCGAGAATCCCATCCATGATCTCTGACGAACTACAATTTAACAAATTAAGTATTTTTTTTTATTTTTTTTATATCATAAGATAGCAAACAAGCAGATGGGTCTCCTGATGGAAAGAGTCAACCATCGCCTATAGACACCAAAGATGTTAATGGTGCGTTGCTATCTTGTGGCGAGGTCTAATGCCACATGCATAAGTTTACCGGCTACCTTACCCTCCAAACCGGAACACGACAGCAACAAGCATTGACGTTATTGCGGCAGGAATAGGTAAGGCGGTGGTACCAGACCCGGGCGAGACAATGCAGAACTCTACCACCTAGTAGCCATGATGGTAGTGACTCGATAGCCAATCGGTCGCCTTTTACGACCTGCCTGGTAGAACGGCAGTTGGCCTATTCTTCAAAGGAGGCCGGGACCAACACGGCGAATTAACCTAACAAGGTATTCTTTTTTATAGTATAAGATAGCAAACAAGCAGATTGGTCTCCTGATGGAAAGAGTCAACCCATCGCCTATAGATACCAAAGATGTAAATGGTGCGTTGCTATCTCGTGGCGAGATCTTATGCCACATGCATAAGTTTCCGGCTACCTTACCCTCCAAACCGGAACTGATGCTATTGCGGCAGGAATGTGTAAGGCGGTGGTACCAGACCTGGGCGAGACAATGCAGAACTCTAGCACCTAGTAGCCACGATGGTAGTGACTCGCATAGCCAATCGGTCGCCTTTTACGACCTGCCTGGCAGAACGGCAGTCGGCCTATTCTTCAAAGGAGCCCGGAATCAACACGGCAAAATCGTGGTCAATAGCATAGTACTACGTCTGGTATTTTTGAGTAATGTAGTGTTGGACATTGACATCATACTTTTAATCCTTCTTATAATTATTTGTTTCTGTGTTGTCGCAGACTAACCAAGAAGGGAGATGCCCTCAAAATAACAGACATAAAAACAATTCACAAATATACATTTACTTTGTACAAACATTTAAAATTAATATTCAGTCTTAAAACCGATTTGTTTGATAGGAATCGAAGTCACATAAGGTGAAAGTGTCGTCATGTGAGAATACATTATCTAGGTCTACATAAAGTTGTCGTTGGACAGTCAGTTTGCCCACAATACAGGAGAATGTTGGCCGGTCCTCGGGGTTTTCTTCCCAACATTCTCTCATAAGTGTATAGAGTCGTTGTGAAGCTCTCGCTGGCTTTGGTAGTCGACTCCCTCCTCTTAGAAATTCTGGGACCATTTCGTTACTTAACTCGGCGTAAGGGAAACCACCTGAAATTAAAATAAAGCACAATTATCGACCACCCCGTTGGTCTAGTAATCAGCGAACTTGGTCGACGAGATTCGGGTCCGATTCCCCCATAACATTTGCGTGATTAGCAAAGATGTTTGTATTTCTGGATTTGAGTTGGGTTTGGGGAATGGTATCGTTGACTAATACTTATATCACAAGCAAATAATTTGCTTACTTTGGGCTAGATCTATTCATGTAAATAATCTGGCTGATCACTCTGCTCGCCCAAACAGCCCGATTTCGCAGTAATGCTGGTCATTTATACCAGCTACTCAAGTTCATTTCGTAAAAAAATCATGTCAGGAAAAGTCATTCTTCAAGTAGATTTTCAGATTATACTTGTGACTAGATCAATTTCAATTACCTAATATGTATAACTAGCTGTGTCGGTGTAAAGATGAGAAAGGGCATGTTCCGTTGGTTCGGACATGTAGAAAGAATGGTAGATGAAAGGTTAACAAAACAGATATACAATGTGGAAGGATGTAGGTACCGGGGAAGACCAAGACTGGCATACCACGATCAGATTGATCGAGTACTGTCCGAAGGTCAAGAATCAAGAGTCTTCGCAACCGGCGTGTGTGTATGAAGAGAGTGATGAATGTGGAGGAAGCGAGACAAGCCTGCAAGGATCGTGATGTATGGCACTCGGTTATCTCTGCCTACCCCGTAAGGGATCTGGCGTGAAGATATATATAACTAGCTGCAGCGTGCAGCCCGCTGCATTATAAAAGTTTTTGGTGAATTCCGCGGGATCACCTAATTTTTCCGGGATAAAAAGTAGCCTATGTGTTATTCCAGGTTATCATCTATATGTGTGCCAAATTTCGTTTAAATTCGTTCAGTAATTTTTGCGTGATTGAGTAACAAACATCCATCCATACAAACATCCAAACTTCGCATTTATAATATTAATAATGTTACGTACTTCGGGTTCGTAATTGTAAGAAAACACCACTTTTATTAAATCCGTGTATTTGTAATACAGATACACAAAATAACACAACGTAATATTCAAATACTCTGATTAACACCAGTCACTCACTGTACTATCACTGAACTTAACCGACTACACAATAGAACACTCGCTTCGCACTGGTCACTTCAAGTATCGCTCTCGATCGCTTTATAAAAACTGCCCTGCATTCGTCAACATATCTCTATTTACACCCAGGGTAAAGTTCTAAAACCGCCGTGTTGGTCCCGGCCTCCTTTGTAGAATAGGCCAACTGCTGTTCTGCCAGGCAGGTCGTAAAAGGCGACCGATTGGCTATCGAGTCACTACCATCGTGGCTACTAGGTGGTAGAGTTCTGCATTGTCTCGCCCGGGTCTGGTACCACCGCCTTACCTATTCCTGCCGCAATAGCGTCAGTGCTTGTCGCTGTCGTGTTCCGGTTTGGAGGGTAAGGTAGCCGGTAAACTTATGCATGTGGCATTAGACCTCGCCACAAGATAGCAACGCATCATTAACATCTTTGGTGTCTATAGGCGATGGTTGACTCCATCAGGAGACCCATCTGCTTGTTTGCTATCTTATGATATAAAAAAAAAAAAAAAAAAAAATCGCGAATGTACCGCAATCATCTCGTAAATAATAGACAATTATTGTAATCAACTTATGATAAACAAGTTATGACTCATAAATCCTAGTACACGCTACTTTCAACCTTAAGCTCTATATCACAAAGTTCATTATGATATAGCTTAGGTCAACTATTTGTTTGTCAATAGGAGTAGCTATCTCCTTCTTTTATTTCTAGATCTCTCCAGCGTTCCAACTCTACACGTTTCTAGATTATTCGTAATAATAATCTATATACATATAATAAAATCGTAGGAAAGTCAATGTATGTCCGGGGTAAACTCAAAAAGTTCTGCATGGATTTACTTCAAATTTTGCATGAATATTACTAACAGATCGGGTCAACATATAGGCTACATATTATCACGCTATCACCTACGGGGGAGGAGCTGTGCGGAGTAAACGAAGTCCGTGCGGACGAAGTTGCGGGCAACAGCTAGTAAATAATATATAATATTATAATATAGATAAATAAATGTTATGGTATTGTGGTACAGATCGAAGGTAATTATATTATAATCGTAATCGTGTCGTATTTTTTCTCTTTGTTTTTGAGTTAAATGAGTTTGTTTGATAGAGTCCAGATTTGTTGAAATCAAAAATATTCTACAGGAAACTGTTATAATGCAGGAAACTCTACAGCAATGTCTCAAAATAAACAATCTAGAACAACAGAGCTCTATTCAGACTATGATTTTTTTGAATGAAAAATATTAATTGCAGGTTAGCTGATTAAGCTGATTAAATGTTTGGTACAGAGTTAAAATAAGTTCTGCTCACTTTGGATATGCAACGTGAGCGAAGATATATAATATATATATATATATATATATATATATATATATATATATATATATATATATATATATATACACAAGAATTGAATATATATATGTATGTAGGTATGTATAATTAGAATCTTGGAATCGGTTCCAACGATTTTCATGAAAGTCACAAATTAGGGGTTTTTCGGGTTAAGGAATCGATTTATCAAGGTTCCAGGTCCAAGAAAAGCTCGGTTCCCAAGATATGGGTATGTGAAAAACCGAGCGAAGCTCGGTCAACTAGGTACAGGAAAAAAAAAATTCTATAGGAATCAATTTATCAAGTTTCAAGGTCCAAGAAAAGATCGGTTTCAAAAATATGTGAAAAACCGAGCAAAACTCGGTCAACCAGATATTATTTGTTTATTCTGGGATGAATGATACAAGCAACGTATTTTTGGCCAACACATTGTAGGTACAAAACATTGTTTCGATAACATTTTTGTGTAGTGTGCAAATTTGTTTTGTGTAGATATTATTATGAAGTGTACAAAGCAAGGCATTCGCAGGAGACCCGGCTTTCAGTAAACTGACACAAGTATTGGGAACTTTTGACATCTAAATTTGAATCATCCGTGCAATCATTTACGTGTTGGTGCGGGCTCCTTTAAAGAATAGACGAACTGCCGTTCTGCCAGGCAAGTCGTGAGAGGCTAGTAATTGGCTATACATGTCACTGCCATCGCGACTACTAGTAGCTGGTAGAGTTCCACAACGCTTTTCCGGGTATTTGGTACCACCCCCTATTCTTGCCACAACTGTCCCTGTCGGCGATCGAAACCGATCCCCATTGATTGCGTTATCATGGTCGCTAATCACTGAATCAGCGCGGCGCGGCGGTGCGGTCTATGTATGAAAAAAAAAATAGTTGTGACCGATTTTGGACGCGTGTACTCAGATCTGGGTTTTGATTTTTTTACATGGATTCCTAAATTGTTTTCTGAAATAAAAATAACCTAAGCGCTCCTTATAAAATCAGCTATCTGTCAGTGAAAGTTTGGTCGAAATCTGTATAGTCGCTTTGAAAATTAGCTGGAACAAACAGAGAGGCTGACAATTTATAAAATTCGTTTTTGGTATAACTAACGTGCAAGTAATCAGACACATTTTATCTATACGTATATTGTATAGATTACCTAAAGTAGCAATTTCCCATAGCAGTACAGCAAATGCCCAGACATCACTGGCGCTGCTGTACTTGGAGTGGAATATCGCCTCAGGAGCTAGCCACCGCAGCGGTACAGGCCGCGATCTTGTGTGCACATAGATCCCTGACCGCGACAGACCAAAGTCTGCCACTTTTAATAAACCTGCGCCGTCCATTAGTATGTTTCTGGCTGCCAGATCTCTGGAAAATTAAAAATATACTTTGTACATAAATAAATACTCTTATCTGTTACTTTTAACAGAGCAATATTGATTTTTTTATATAATCATTAGCTTCAGCGTGCAGCGAACTGCATTATAAAAGTTTGTATTGAATACCGCGGGATCACCTAATTTTGCCGGGATAAAAAGTACCATATATGGTATTCCAGGTCATCATCTAACTGTGTGCCAAATTTTATCCAAATCCGTTTAGCGGTTTTTGCGGTCACAAACGTCCATTCATTCATCCATACATCCAAACTTTCCATCCATACAACAAACATGTTTAGTATATTTGTATCTACGTCATATTTTTATCGGCACATCTCTAATGTGCCGATTATGACTTGCCGACAAGCTGACTAGCCGATTAGTCGATTGAAAAGAAGCCGACTAGTCGGCCAAGCCGATCACGGTCTCGGTGATTCTCGTGATAATTTGTTACAGCTATTCGCACGCAAATTGCAATTGTCTCCTGCGAGCGTGTCGGAAAATGTTTTCAAAACAGTGTTTTGTCCTTCGCAGTTCATATTCCGCATTGTTTTTTGATTTTTACTTTTGAGCGGGTTAGAGCAGTGTTTTTGTGTAAACAATATCTAAACCGGTTGACTCTGCAGGTCATCCCTGAATCTTCCCACTAAATTGAGGTATTTTAAGCTCAATCAAGTGAAAACTATACAGAAACATGAATTTTTGAACTCGTCCGCTGGTAGATTGTATGCCGTTGCGAACCTACTGTATATCAAGTGTACTAGGACCACAAAATATAAATTCGTTTACAATTTTTCAAAAATTTCAAAAATCTAAAGTTTGCAAAAATAATAGTATATTAATGTACTGAAAGATGTATCTTTTCAAAATTATAATTGGTTTTGACCTTTGGAATGGCATTTAAAGCAAGTTTTGGAAACTTTGTTTTTTTTAGCTACAAAATGAATAGGTTAAAAAATGACGAGAAATGCCAAAAAAAACTTTTTAAATATTCGTCATTGATAAAAGCCGAACGATTCAACAGATTTTAATCTAATTTACAATATTTGACGCAGTTTTTTAAGGAAAAGAACTGACTAGATTTTTTAAAATGAATTAGTATATTAGCCTGAAAGTTACTTTAAAAATATGAAGCTACTACGCTATTCAAACAACTGTCACCTGCGGGCCGCAGTATAATGACCACTTATATTATTACGTAAACTGCAGTTCTCGCGATGTAGATTGTTCATGAGTTTCATGACACACATCGTGATAACGCGAATCTTAACCGTAGGCAGATATATGTAGCCGCGAGGTTATAAATATTTAACATAAAAAAATACAAATGTTTTCTCTTTATCTACATATTAATATGTGAAGGAAAAAATTTGAACCCCTTTTTAAGATAATTGCATGAATTGTGGTGTATGAAATATGGCACAGGTTTACGGAGGACTGCAAAAACTTAATATTTTTTAAAAATAAAATGCGTTATATATACTTTTAATTAATAAATAAAAACATTACACACATTACAACCATGTGACATACATGATAGTATACAACATATACAGGGGACCGCTAGTTAGTATAGATAGGTGCTGGTTGTTTTTCTCCACCAAGAAAGCCATCTCACATCTGCCCTTTGTTATTGTATGACAAAAATATAATGAGATTCGAAGAAAGTCGGCCGAAAAACATGTATATAAAAATAATTGGCATAACTTGATATTACATTTTAAAGCGTTCATGAAGTTCTCAAATTAACTTAAGTATTAACTTATTGGTAGCTGTTTTCAGGGCTTGGATTCCATCTTGAATCTGTAACATAGCAACCGTTGCTATGTTACCAGCTGGCATTGTATAAGTTGAGCAATGGAGCTCTCTTTCGCCGGGGTTAAAATTAAAATTTTCCTTAACGTATTAGATTTAATAAGTATAGAAATTTGAAAATACTTATTTTGTTAAGGGTAACGTTAGTGAACTTAAATTTTAATTATAAATTAGGTCTAGCTAAAACTAGACCTAATTTAAAATTAAAATTCTCTAAGTCTAAGTTTTGTACTATAAATTGCTATTGTTCGAAATTTGTCAAAGTAATAAATATGGCTATACCAGTTCACTTACGGGATAAGCGAGTGACAAACGTGTTGTCGTGTTGCCGCTATCGAAACCTCGAAGTACCATCATTTTTCAACAGACGAATAAACTAAGATTATCAGTCTGTATGTAATATGTAATTAATGAGTCCAAGCACGTGTACTTAATTCCGTAAGTATTTGTATGTTTTTCCACGATTTTTTTGAAAACTAAAATCTATATCGAGATAATTCTTTTTGACTTAAATTAGGTTCCAACTAAGGGAACAATCCAAGTATCATCAAAATTGGTTCGGTAGTTTTTGAGATATGGGCATAATACTACACAGATATTTGAAGTCAGTTTAATTTTTTAAATTAGGCCAGTACTTTTATTTTCGTAAAGACTAGAGCTGATGGCTTAAACGGTTACAACCACTATATATATATATATATATATATATATATATATATATATATATATATATATATATATATATATATATATATATATATATATATATATATATATATATATATATGACTATTACTTGGTATATGTCTATTACTTGCGCTAATTGTTTCTTTGCGTGAATGTTGTTTGTTTTATGGCCAAAAATCGTCATTAATCTTGGTTTCGAAAAAAAAATAGTTTTACTTATAAAAAATTCGGAGAAATGTAAAATATTGATGGAGCGTCACGATGTTGCTATGGCTCGCTGCGAATTTTTGAACGAAGCCAGAAACATATCAGATTGGATAAATGTTATTTTTACAGACGAGACTTGGCTAAATGCAAACCACACAGTATCTAAGAACTGAACTGACGACACCACCGCTTCCACTAGTTCAGTGCCAATGGGAAAAGGTGAATGCATTATCATATGCCATGCAGGATCTATATGTGGATTCGTGTCAAATGCTTTACTGGCCTTTAAATTCAAGAAAATAGTGGACTATCGCGAAGAAATGAACGCGGAGATTTACGAAGGATGATTTAATTATTATGGACAACGCTACTTATCACTCCAGACAAATCGATAAAATGCCGACGCAGGCCAATAAAAAACAAGAGATAATTGACTGGCTCCAACGTCATGGCGAAAATGTGGATAGTACTTTATCGAAAAAAAGCCTCTCATAAAGAAATGTTATCGATGAAATAGCTGCCGAATGTGGTCATTGGGTTCTTCGACTTCCGCCGTATCATTACCAGTACAATGCTATAGAACTAATATGGGCACAAATCAAAGGACACGCCGCTCGAAACAATACCCATCCTCCTTTTACGGCAAACAAGATGTTAAATTTATTAAAAAATGCTTGTGCGGAAGTAACTGCCGAAAACTGGGGAAAAGTTTTGAAAAGAACCCAAAACATAGCGCCGGATTAAGAAATTCATGTGGTATTCGATAATATACATAAACAGGAACTTATAATAAATGTTGGGGAGAGCTCATCGAGTGACAGTGACGATTCATCAGATTTTGATTAAAATAAATAAATTAAGATTACCTGTCGTTATAATTATTTCGTTTCATTGTCGAGTACCTACTTATACCTACTTATTTTACAACAGCTACAAAAAATATTTAAAGAAGTAGGCATTATCAACCAAGAATTTATACGTGTAACATCTTGTAATGTATGTATCTATCTATCTATCTATCTATCTATCTGTCTGTCTGTCTGTCTGTCCGTCCGTCCGTCCGTCCGTCCGTCCGTCCGTCCGTCCGTCCGTCCGTCCGTCCGTCCGTCCGTCCGTCCGTCTGTCTGTCTGTCTGTCTGTCTGTCCGTCTGTCTGTCTGTCTGTCTGTCTGCCATCTATTGTAGAATAGGGAAACTATTAAGATTATAGTTTCACTATTGTACAAATGGATGAGTCTATTTAAAATAGACTACAAAAGGACGAAAATACTGTTTTTTTTTTGTAGCAAAATAAAATTTATTGTAACGCAGTTTGGTTCATTTTTAAATGTTCTGTTTGTGTGTTTCGGATTATTGTTGTTTAAAATGAAAACGACCAATGAAACAATCTTTGCATTAGTAGTTTATATGCAATAATGCTTATTTTATGTGTGAGTTGGCGATCGCGGTCCTGATACAAATGTTTGTACTTCCCACTTCCGCTTGTTTTCTATGTTCCATGTTTACAAATCAAACACATTACATTTGATGACGAGGGTCTGAGTGCTTCAGGTGTATTATAATTTTCAACAGTAATAACAACACCGTGTAATACGATTGGTAAACGTGTTTTTTTGTGTTGTTAGGACCGAATATCATTGTTATTGTACGGAAGCGTTTAAATAGGTCAAGGCATGTACAAAATTGTTGTACATATACCTCATTGGTTCGTTATCAAATATTGTTTTGTGTATGTCATAAGATAGCAAACAAGCACATGGTTCTCCTGATGGAATGATACAACCATCGCCTACAGACACCAAAGATGTTAATGGTGCGTTGCCTACAGCGGGGCGGGGTGTTCTGCCGTATGTTTAAAGTTACCAGCTACCTTACCCTCCAGACCGGAAAACAGAAATTGAAATCAGTGCATTTATAATGAAATTATGATTATAATAACAATTAAATTTAGACATGGGAAATTATTAGATAAAAAGAAATAATTGCGAAATTACCTTGATGACCCATACCTATAGATACTGTACGCCTAAACAACTGAACCGATTTGGATGAAATTTGGTACAAAGATAGTTTGAAACCTGAGAAAGAACATAGGATAGTTTGTACCTCGGTAATTCCATGGGAAGGGAACATGTACGGGTAAAACCCCGGAACTTCTATTTTAGAAATTTTTCTACGCGGATAGCTAGTAAAAAATATAATAAAAGTTTTAGATTAACAAGTTAGGACAAAGTTGCCCAAACCCAGGCCCGAGGTTGAATTGCCCCCTAACGGCTGCGGTTGATTGCCGCTACCTCTCAATTGATAGTACGGTTTTGATAAAGTTAAAATAAATAAATGTTAAAATAAATAATTTTGATAAAGTTAAAATAAATAAAAGTTAAAATAAATAATTTTGATAAAATTAAAATAACATAAAAAATAATAGCTGACCCGCCGACATAGAATCGAATTTGTGGCCCTTCTTCAAAGTAATTTGGGCAGCCTGAAGTTAGGGCAATACACGTGTCGAAAGATACTACAGTTTGAATTTATTAGCATAGCAAACAAGTATATGACTCTCCTGATGGTAAGAGACAAAGAGACAACCGTCACATGAATACGACAAATATGTTAATCGGAATACGACAGCACAATTCAATTTAGCCCGATACTCAGCTCTGCTCTAGGCAATAAGGCCTTCACGAAAAGTAGATAACTACAACTTTTACTACCCGATCCCACCTATCCCTTCACTTTACAGTACACATACATTTACACGATAGCGCCACCGCCATAGGGCGGCGACTCTATCGCTCTTTTCGCATTTGCCAACACTTGAGACGTTGGTCAAAAGTTATTAACGACACGAAAATATGATGCCACTTACTTTATAAACATAGTCAAGATACTGCTCTAAGCCGAAGTTCGGTCTCATGGGAGACACCCTTAGGGCGGGCTCTTAGCCCACTTTATTTAAATTCTGGCTGAGCACTTTGCTCGCCCGAAACGCCCGGTTTCGCAATAGCGGTCATTGGACCAACTGCTTAAGTTCATTTCGAAAAAAAACAATTCAAATTGTTACAGATGTCAATGTACATACAAATGGCATTCAAGCAACATACACATAGATACCTCTCATAGCCACGATATAATTAGAAATAGTTGGGAATGGTGCAAGCGCGAGTGACTTCCGCTTGAGACACGCGTAAGTGAACTTATTTGTGCAGAAAATTGGTAATAGGTATAACCACGGATTAAATGGATACGCCTTTCAAGGCAATTTCTTAGATTGTCAGCATAGCCTTCGTCCATACACAAATACAAAGTTATGATATTTGCCTGTGAAATAAAATCACACCAAGAGTAATTTTTAAACCTTGACATCTCATTCGGTACGATAAAATAGTAAAACATGATTTATTTCTACTTTTAATAATATAATTTATCTACAAATGTATGACAATTTTGACAGTGAAATGAGAATTTGCTCATACGCGCAGCGACGTTTCCTTCCCAGTGACGTGTCTATTAGTATTCATGTGGTTTTGCGTACAACAATGACATTTAAATACTTTAGTTTTTATTAGTTTACATTTCCGTTCTTTCTATTTTATTTTGAATCTAGATACGATTGCCACTACCAGTTTTTTGTGCATAAGACAAAGTTGATAGCCCTAGCGCGACCACTATGCGTAGGTATGAAAAGTGAAGTACACAAATACACGAGTTTGACCTCTGTACCTATTTATTTTGTGACGACAGTGACAATCACAGATGTCATTGCAGCAAAAGAATCCAGGAATAAGATTTAATGTGAGTTCGCTAATTTGTGATCTCATTTTAGTGTCTTTAAAACGCCAACTGATAAGTATTTAGAGTGGATGGAATTTTTTTTTCTAATTTCTGCCTTCTTATATTGGTACCTAGGTGTAGAACATAGGGCTTTGTGTAAAAAACACACAAATATAGTAGGTACATACTTACAACATCACATATATTGGTACTGGTCTATTTACATCAGGAGAGCTATGTACTTGTTTGCTTTCTTATATAATTAAAAAAGATACGAAGTACATATCTATAACACCTACATGTTTTAAAAGGTTGAGCTATTTAGTAGGCTAGCTATTTTTAAATATATAAAATGATGTGGTGTCGCGGGACACCAGGTAGGAACGAACTTCCTTCGGCTAAACGGCACTACTCGCTTGTGTACGCGACTGTCGCGCCTGCGCACGTCTCATTTAACGCTTTTATTCCACGCATTTTTCTTACGGTTTTACTATCACATTTTTTTCAGTTCGGTCGCGCAGCAAAATCCCTATCCCCTCCAAGCCTGCCGTAAGGAACTTCGTTCCAATAAAAGTTTAATATTAATCAATGTGATGTCTTTTCTCTGAGTTTCTTAGAATAGCCGTAATATCAATAAAACATGAACAATACTCAAAACAATATGTCATTGAAATATATTATGCTCCTGAAATATATTTCACATATATTCGTAATTTGAATACTTTGCTTTGATATTACAACAGGCGATTGGAATTGTTGAGATTTAGCGAGTTTCTGGTTACTTCTAAGTTGTGTAATACGAAATTGTACTTAGTTAGTAAGTCTTTAATTAAAACTTGTTAAACAAAAAAGCTTTTAAGTTTGCCCTGCCGTGGGATCAAGGATGACTTTTTTAAGAAATAAAAGCAAACAGAATAATCGTAGCTTCCCACGCGTTGGTCCCGGGCTCCTTTAAAGAATAGGCCAACTGCCATTCTGCCAGGCAAGTCGTAAAAGGCGACTGAGTGGCTATGCACGTCACTACCATCGTGACTACTAGGTGGTAGGGTTCTGCATCGGCTGGGTCTGGTACCACCGCCTGACCTATTCCTGCCGCAATAGCGTCAGTGCTGGTCACTGTCGTGTTCGGGTTTGAAGGGTAAGATAGCCGGTAAACTTATGCATGTGGCATTAGACCTCGCCACGAGATAGCAACGCACCATTAACATCTTTGGTGTCTATAGGCAATGGTTGACTCTTTCCATCAGGAGACCCATCTGCTTGTTTGCTATCTTATGATATAAAGAAAAACGATTGCTATGCAAGATGCATAGCTTAAGTTCTCTTCTATGTGGTAACGTTATTAGACAAGGCATGCGCCACACCACTCGTGTTCCACTAAAGTGCTGCCCATGGACTGCCCGTAAGAGCTCGTTGAATGAAACGCGTAAGCGCCATGAAATTAACGGCGGTTATGACCTTTTGTTTCAAATATGCATTACTAGCTGTGTCTGCGACTTAATCTGCGTGGAATATTTTCTAAAATAAAAGTAGCCTAAGTTACTCCTTATTACCGAGGTTTAAAATATAGACAGTCCCGTGGTTTTGCTCGCATAGTTCCCGTTTCCGTGGGATTTCCGGGATAAAATTTATCCTATATCCATTGATATAAAAAGGGAAGATACGTTACCTAGTCACAGTGCCTGATCCTATAAAACTAGGTCCGTGGACACAGTGACAATTGGTGACAATCAATCACGCGCGGGACCTCATGTCATACACTTATATTTTCCGACTGATTTTACCATTAAACACGCACCCAAGTACCTTCTTGTATATTCAGTTTGTGTTATAATCACTCAAGGAAAAAAAAATAAGACACACGGGATTACTTACCATTCGTAAGTACGGCTAAAACAATTTGTTTGAATATAAGACTAAATTATTGTTTAGTTCGCCATGTTTGTGAGAGTGAGATAGTACAATACAAAAGTAAGCGAGAGAAACGTAGTCTGCTACATTCGTCGCATTACTTTGCGTTCGACTGACATAGCTTAGGTTTAGCAATTGCGATGTTAGAGCGTAACATATCTTCCCTTTTTACCCGACTGCAGGAGGGTATTGTGTTTATCAGTCTATATATGTATGTATGTATGTATGTATGTTTGTTTGTTCCTATGTGGCAATCTAGAGGCCAAACGCGTAGGCTGATTTTGATGATTCGTATGTCAATCGATTCGTCTTAACCTTACGAGTGTCACTAAAGACATGAAATTTATTAAAAACCACCATGGAAACCACCAGGCGCCATATTGTCAAAATTTAAAAAAAATATATTGATGAACAATATTATGTGGGGTATCGTTGAATAGGTATTTAAAAATAATTTTGGGTTTTATTCATCATTTTTCTTTTTAAATAATAGTTTAGGATATATAACGATTTAAAGTTAATTTTCCTATTTGTATTCACGTACTTTATAGACAACTATATACAAACCTACTTCAGTGTTTGTTATTCGGTATTCATTTCATTAATCAGTATTTATCATCAGTTAGACAACATTTTCATCCGACGAAAAAATGGAGGTTATCAGTTTGACATGTTTGTATGTAATATTGTTGGAATTGGATAACATTTGATTATGATGATATATTTAGGCGTCCAAGCACGTGTACCTACTAAAATTGTGTAAGTGTATGCATATTTGTATGTTTGTCCAGGAATTTTTCGGGAAATAAAAGACATATCGAGATAATTATTTTTGATTTAAAATAAGTTATATTACAACTTAGGGAACTGTCTAAGTTTTATCAAAATCGGTTCAGTAGTTCTTACTCCGTGCAGGTCAGGGCTTCTTTGAAGAATAGGTCAATTGTCGTTCTACCAGGCAGGTCGTAAGAGGCGATTGATTGGCTATTTCCTTTACTATACCATCGTGACTACTAGGTGTTAGATTTCTGCAACGTCTTGCCCAGATATTTAGTACCACTGCCTTAACTATTCCTGCCACAATAGCGTCAATGATTATCATTGTCGTGTTCCGGTTGAGGGTAAGGTAGCCGGTACACCTATGCATGTGGCATTGCCATCCCGTCACGCGGATAGCAACACACCATTAACATCTTTGTTGTCTATAGGCGATGTTTTATCTTTCCATCTTTCTATCAGGAGAACCATCTGCTTACAGCACTCAATCGTCATAAACAAATAATACCTGTACCTTGTGATACGATCAACTCCGAACTCGCTAATGTTTTTTTTTATATCATAAGATAGCAAACAAGCAGATGGGTCTCCTGATGGAAAGAGTCAACCATTGCCTATAGACACCAAAGGTGTTAATGGTGCGTTGCTATCTTGTGGCGAGGTCTTATGACACATGCATAAATTTACCGGCTACCTCACCCTCCAAACCGGAACGCGATAGTGACCAGCACTGACGCTATTGCGGCAGGAATAGGTAAGGCGGTGGTACCAGAGTCCAGACCCAGGCGAGACAATGCATAACTCTACCACCTAGTATCCACGATGGTAGTGACTCGTAACACCAATCGGTCACCTTTTGCGACCTGCATGGCAGAACGACAGTTTGCCTATTCTTCAAAGGAGCCCGGAACCAACACGGGGAGAACAAATACGTAGCCAAATATTCACCAAAATCACGTGAATATTTGGCGACGTATATTCGTGGCATCGACTTGCGTCTATCGTCACAAAGCTTCGCTTAACCAAGCGAAACCAACCATTAAATAACCATTTAATGAGCATTCAAACCAGAAATACAAACATACGTACTTTTCAAACAAATGATTGTCCCTGCTTATAATCAAACCCAAGTTACGATAGTAGCCATTATATTATTATAATCTGTCTCCAAGCCCTGTTAATTGGTAGTTAGTAGTAGTGTTGGAGTTAATTGGTAGTTAGTAGTTAATTGGTAGTAGTTTGGGCGTGACGAAAAGACAGACAGAAAGACAGCGCTACTTTCGTATTTATAATATTAAAGTATGAATACGCTATTTTACGCTGCAGCGCTGCTTAATTTTTGCTTTGGTTGGACGATTTATTATTACTAGCGATCGCCAGTTGTTGAAATTCGACCATAAACTAAACAATGAATTTCTTTTAAGTGTGACAAGAAACTTTACCCTTAAAGAAAATAGTATGTACACTGTACATGTGTGTATATTATTATATTTGTATCTCACATGAATGTAGTGTGGGTACTGTTTATTTTTATCATCGACATGGTAATACCTCTGGACTTGTAACTTCAAACAAAATGTCTTTCATAAACGGCCCCACGATGTTTGTTTTCTTTAAACAGCTAGTTTGTTTTTAATACCATCAAGTAATAATGATTGGCGGTATGATCAATGCTCGTCTCTGATTGGGTAAACATCGCATTGTTATATTTAAATCAGTGGTGGGTGAAATTTAAAATAAGAACAACAATTTGACGGCTGAAAAAGTAGTTGCTCTATGAAAGGTAGCAATGACAGATTTGATTTAATTTTTTAACCAGTCGATTTTTAATATTTTACATTTTTTTAATATGTACTTAAAACTGCTAAAAATCGAATTAGGTTTTGTAATATACAGCTTTTTAATCATAAAAATATTGCCATTTACAAGAAATTTTATTTATTTAAAATATTTATTACACAAAATGTACAAAAGGTGAACTTAACGTCTGAAGACATTTTCTACCAGTTAACCCTAAAGTTGTAATTATATATTCTAGAATGAAATATATTTATTGATGGAATCTCTTGAATATGATTTGGGAGATAATTCAAGAGATGTATTGCTGTAAGCATAAAAGATTCCAAATAGCTTTCTGTGTCGTGGACTGGGACCGTGGGACGTGGGAAAGGGCATTAGTGTGTAAAGAGCGCTGAATACGACCCTGGGTATAAAAGTAATGAAATCGTTCACGTAAATATGATGGAGAGAAAAGGATCATGCAGTTTTTAAAAAAGCAATATATAACATGATCATTCCGACGGTTACGCAAGTCCAACGATTTTAATTGAGATCGAAACTGACTTACGTGACCAAAACTTAATAAATCTTCTTCATATTTTTAAAATAACTTTAAGACTTCACGTTTTTCAAATCTGATTTTAAGAAACTGGTCAAATAACATAAATTTAATTTACTTGAATCCTTTGCTTTGCTTGGTTGGTTCGGGACTTATATACGACATTCATTTTTTTTGAAAAAAAAAGCATTTTTTGAATTGCTCGACACGAGAATTAAACCTAGTACCTTACGCGGTCAACATCAACACCGGACTACTAGACCACAGAGATGAAAATTGTTCAAAAACGAAAATAGTTATATTTTTAATAAATTCTAGTTATGAAATCTTTGAGTATCAAAAATCTATGTTTTAGTACACTTTTAGCTTCTTTGAGCTTTAAATACCTAGCCTAGCTAGTGTATTTTGTCGGAATCTATTTAAAAAACCAATTCAGCTGTTCTCGAGTTTTAGCGAGACTAACGAACAGCAATTGATTTTTATATATAAGGACTTTAAGAATAAAATGCATTAGAAATATATATATACATATATATATATATATATATATATATATATATATATATATATATATATATATATATATATATATATATATATATATATATATATATATATATATATATATATATATATATATATATATTTCTAATGCATTTTATTTAAAAATATTAATTTTCTGCAGTCCTCCATAATGTAAACTTTAAATGTGCCAATTTTAATACGTTACGTACGTACAGCGTTCACGCAAAAAGGGGTCCAATAATTTTTCCTTCACGTATTAGATTTCAGCGCTGCAGCGACTGCAAGTGTTAGTGAAATGAACCATAGCTTCTACATATCATAGCTTCTACAGAGGTACATTAAATTCTCTGTAAACAATATCCTAAAAATATCCTTGAAATAAGATACGAAAATACGTGGAAATTTATCTATTATTCCCAGAAACTTCCCGCCCACCGCCAATGGAGCCCCTGAGATGTTTAATTTTATCCTCATCTGGACTAAAAAGCTCTTTTTACATGTTTATTTAGTTTGATGGTTTTTCTAAGCGCTACATCGAATCGAGAAATATAACGAGTGTTTGTCAGCATTATTAAAGGCTCAAATAAAAAACTTTAAAAAAAATAATTGTCCAATTTTTATTACATTTTTTTAACAATTTACTGGAAGTGAGAGGAGGAACAAAATGTTTATAATAAAGACTTCAATTTTATATTTGATAAATTATATTTGAATAGTATTTTTAATGTTAATATACTCGTATTAGATTTTTAAGTTGGCTAAATGTTTTTAACTTCCCGCCTAGGGAGATAACTGATTTTGCCCCAATTTTCGAAAATCGAGTTTTTACCAGATCTCCGCGTTTTGATGTCCCAGGAACCTTTTTCGAATATTTTTACGATGACGTCAGTATTTATTTATTATTTATTTATTTAAAAATTTATGCACAATTGAGTACATAAGTGGACTTAATGCTACATGGCATTCTCTACCAGTCAACCCAAACTAATTAGATAACATTTCATTTGAAGGGGTGCATGATAAGATAAATTAGTAAAATTTAGTTACAATAACTGCTGGTAATACTAAACAAAATTCAAAACATTAAATACACATAAAATATCTTTTTATACATTATACCGTATGTTACATACATTTGTTATATACATTATACAGTATGTTTGTATGTAAATTTGAACTAATTTGGTGCGGGAGATACCGTTCGGGAGTTATCATTGAAAAATTTTGAAAAATGTGTTTTTTTTACCTAACTACGAATATTTCAACTAATCACTTTTTGGTCTTCTACAATATTTTAAGTACTTAAAAACTACGTTGAATGCAGTTTCAAGGTTTAAAATCCAATTAAATTTTCAAAAGTAACTGCTTTTCAAATATTTTTTTCATAAATTTGCGTCATTGATAAATCCCGAACTAATCAACCGGTTTTAATTCGATTTACGGCATTTGACGCAGTAAAACCGAAACAGACGGACGGACGGACGGACGGACGGACGGACAGACAGACAGACAGACAGACAGACAGACAGACAGACAGACAGACAGACAGACAGACAGACAGACAGACAGACAGAGAGACAGACAGACAGAAATTCTAAAAACTATATTTTTGGCTTTGATTTCGACTGTAGATCACGCCCCAAGTATTCTTTTAACAAAATAAACAATGTACAATTTTGAATTTTCTACGATTTTATTGTATGTAATAATAATAATAGATTAAGTGAAAAGTTTACCTGTGAGTGATTTTCTTTTCCTCCAAATGTCGCATTCCCAGTGCGATTTGCAAGGCATATTCCCTCATGGTGTGGCTGTCCAGATGTAGCGCAGGCTCCGCAACGTAGTGATCGCTGCTGGTGGGCTGGTCTGCATCTACATACAGCTTCTCATTGGAATTTCCATAAGGAGGCGGGTCTGAGTCACTCAAGTTTGTGTATTCGGCTGGAAAATACAATTTCTTTGGTAAAATAAGTATCTTCACGCTCATATCCCCAAAGAGGTAGGCAGAGGTTGCTTTTTGTCAAATTTTATAAATCTAGGTCACTGGAAAGTACACTATAGATTTTAATCCGTCCATGGCTAACTCCAGCTATGGACAGTATTTTTATTTTCGTTCGAGCCTGCAGCCTTTGGTATAAGAGGCAAATGCTACGGCAGTACTATTAGGTATTCTGTGCCAACGCTTTAATCAGTAGGTTATTCTGGGTTCTGGTTTCTCACGTTTATTTCTGGTTTATTAATGATCTGAGTGCTAAGTGTGAGTTTTTCTTTTCGCATTCGATCGTTAGCGCGTTTCGAGTTTACTAGGAATTTGTATGTGATTTGTACAGCGCCACCTAGTGGTAAACGTGAGAAACCAGTTTACCACTAGGTGGCGCTGTACAAATCACATACAAATTCCTAGTAAACTCGAAACGCGCTAACGATCGAATGCGAAAAGAAAAACTCACACTTAGCACTCTGGAGTCTGGACTAAGGCCCCGGTTACGCTTTGTTTAGTGTGAGTGCAAGTATTTAATACAGGTGCTTAGTATTAAGCAAAAAAACCGTGATTAAGCCCTGTTTTCATTTTGATGAGTGCGAGTGCAAGTGTTTAGTGGAGGTGCTTGACATTAAGCAAAAAATACGTGAAGACAGCCGTTGATTGATACGAATGATTAGTATTCAGTGTAGTAAAGGTGAAAAGATGCTGATTACTAATCACTTGCACTCGATCAACGGCTATGTTCACGTATTTTATACTTAATAGTAAGCATCTGCATTAAACACAGGCACTCGCACTAATCAAAGTGAAAACGGGACTTAACACTAACGTGTTGGTCCCGGCCTCCTTTGTAGAATAGGCCAACTGCCGTTCTGCCAGGCAGGTCGTAAAAGGCGACCGATTGGCTATAGAGTCACTACCATCGTGGCTACTAGGTGGTAGAGTTCTGCATTGTCTCGCCCGGGTCTGGTACCACCGCCTTACCTATTCCTGCCGCAATAGCGTCAGTGCTTGTCGCTGTCGTGTTCCGGTTTGGAGGGTAAGGTAGCCGGTAAACTTATGCATGTGGCATTATACCTCGCCACAAGATAGCAACGCGCCATTGACATCTTTGGTGTCTATAGGCGATGGTTGACTCTTTCCATCAGGAGACCCATCTGCTTGTTTGCTTTCTTATGACATAAAAAAAAAAAAAAAAAAAAGTAAAAGTTTGAAAAGAACTGTTTTAATAACGCCTATATTTTTTAAATAGCAACTATTACATTATTTGTTTTTATCAAATCATTTTAACAGGAGTTTAAGGTTTTTGAAGTCTATATTTTTGTAAATGAAAATTGAAAATTAATTTCATATTTAAAGGACAAATTGAAAATCCGTCAAATTATTAAGTAAAGAGGCTAATTAGTTAAAAATAATGAGATTGAGGTGAGCGGAGGCAATTATTGCCTTTTGACTGAAATGTGAGACGGAAATTACGACCCATTCAATGGTATGAAAGCATAAAGGCTTCTGTAAATTGCCACAATAAGCAGATGACTCGGGTTTCGTCTATCAGATAGTATTTGGATTGCTTCGACTTCTCTTATTATAACTGTTGTTGGCCCAAGCCCACTTTGAAGAACGGACCATCTGCCATTCTGTCCGACAGTAAAGGTGACCGATTGGCTATACGTGGCACCAATATCTTGACTACTACGTGGTAGAGTACCGCGACGTCTCGCCCGGGTATATGGTACCACCGCCTTACCAATTCCAGCCGCAATAGCTTCAGTGTATGTCATCGTCTTATTCCGGTTTGGAGGGTAAGGTAGCCGGTAGACTTATGCTGTGGCACTGTAATTCCACAACACGGATAGCAACGCACTGTTAACATCTCTAATGTCTATAGACGAAAGTTTTCTTTCCATTAGGGGAGCCATTTGTGTATTAATAATTTCGTCAAGGGTTAGACTCAATCGAAACCTTACCTAAATTATAAAGCGTAAAAAAATAATTATTTGATTCGACAACATATATCCGCAAAATTCGGATTGTCGAGTATTTTGTTAAAATAGTGATTAAAAATTCGAACCGTGCTGGCAGACAAATCAGCCATATTTCTTTAAAGGTTACCAATATGTGATTTAGATGGTGTGAGAATTTATTAAAGTAATCGTAGAACGCGCAGATTATCGTAAAACTTATTTCTCTTCATTCATAAAAGAGTAGAAATTAAAAAAAATATCAACACTATAGCACATATATATAAAAAATATCACAGTATACTGGAGACTAAGTATCAACACTATAGTCACAGTATACTGGGGACTAAGTATCAACACTATAGTCACAGTATACTGGAGACTAAGTATCAACACTATAGTCACAGTATACTGGGGACTAAGTATCAACACTATAGTCATAGTATACTGGGGACTAAGTATCAACACTATAGTCACAGTATACTGGAGACTAAGTATCAACACTATAGTCACAGTATACTTGAGAAAAAATATCAACACAACAGTATACTGGAGACTAACATACATGTGATATTCGAGCAACGCAAACATAGACACCTTTCACGGACGCGATATCTCGATTCTCTTGCGCTGCGAAAACCATTAACGATATATAAAATAATTTAAGTTAATTCGTGAAAAAGTCACGATGTGTCGCTTTCGAGAAAGCGCACTAAAATTAAACCGAAGTTCGGCCGAAATTCGGCCGAATCTTCTGTTGTTATCGAATGGTCGGCCGAAGTTTGAATTCGGTTCAAAACACATTCGACCCATCTCTACTAATTATTATAACCGGACTACGACAGTGACTAGTACCGATCTTATTGTGGCAGGAATAGGTAAGGCAGTCGTAACTCGTACCAAATACCCGGGCGAGATGTTGTGGAATTCTACCACATTATTCGTAATCACAATAATATCGATGAATTGTTCGCGTTTTACGAATTGCCTGTCAGAATATTGTCAGATGGATGATCTATTCTTCAAAAGGCCCGGACTATAATAGGGGAAAATAAGTTAGATGAGGTACTTACTAATGCCTCTGTGGTTTAATGATCCGGTGTCGGTGTTGACTATATGAGGTCTGGTTTCGATTCCCAGGTCGGTAAATTCAAAGTGTGTTTTTACAGTTTTCTGATAAAAACAACTTTGCCCTGGATTGGAAAAGTGCCCGTTTGTCGATAGGCTTGCCACTTATCACGTTGTTGTACTTCTGACTACTTCTTCGGGGCACGGGCATGAAGATACCTACTAAATCGTACTCAGCTTGAGATGCTCTTCCATTCTCATCTCTAACAATGTAGAGCTACTATTTTCTACACCTACCTTTCGGTGATCGGAAGTCAGAATATTTGGAAGACGCACGCAATATGTATGTACGAAAGATTGATATATAATACTGTTATAGTTATATTTATGTACAAATTATATCTAAGTTAAAAATATTGTTATTTCTATATGTTAAATATCTCTGTATGTACGGAGTGCCCCAGAATGCCTATAAGAAGCCGGCGCGTGGCGGTCATATGCATTGAGTAGCTGATGTAAAACATATTTAAAAAAATCTAAGTCGAAAATTTTTTTTTTGTTTAATATAAAATTTAAAAAAACGTTATTAAATTTTATTAATGGGCATAAATTAAATGAGTGAGATAAAAGCATAATCTTTGTTATGACGGCGCCGTTCGATGAATTAGGGTTGCTAATACCGATAACATTTAATAACGTTTAAATTTTGTATTACACAAAAAAAAAATCGACTTACATTTATTTATTTATTTAATACTTTATTGTACACTTAATGAAAGATACGCACGAAAAAGAATAACAAAAATTGCACAAAAGGCGAGCTTATCTCTACTGGCGGAGAGTAGGGATTAATAAATATTTTTTTTTAAAATTTTTACATCAGCTACTCAATGCGTATGATCGTCACGCCCCGGCTTCTTATAGGCATTCTGAGGTACACTGTATAACTTCCCGGCATAGTTCTTGAGCGCTCGGCTTTGGAGTGGGAATCGCTTTGCACACGGCAAAATAAACCGTATTATGGATGTTATAGGTTATACTATTCACTTCTGCGCAAGTCAAGGTCAGCGCTCAAGAAACGCGCCGGTAACTATATTTATGTCAAATAAATGGTATTATGTTACTCTTAGAGTTGTACTGATGAGTTTTAAGGAAGACCAAATGTGTATTGTTATCCATTTGCTACGCCAATATCGTAATTTACTGCTTTAGGGCAATCCGAAGCTGATAACGTGTAAAAAGTAACACTAACTTACTGTCGGCTTCTGAAGGCCTTCCGTTGATTTCCCTATCAGATAGAGAAGAAACATTTTTCTGAACATCAGTCTTCCGACGACCTCTGGCTGATCTTAGCAGTGTGAGGAGATCTCCTCGTGGAGCGTGTTCCAAGAGAGCTATGATGGGAACACGTCGGGTACAACACGCGATTAACCGGATGACGTGTTTGTGGGAGCCCACGTGTTTAAGCATCTCGATCTCACGGAGAAAATCTTGGATTTCTTCTTCTGATGCGTTGTCTGTGATAAAGAATGTTTAATTAAATTACAACTTGCATAAAATACCTTCTAGTAAGAGCTTGAGCTTTAAAAACTGATATTAATGAAAGTTCTTTTTAAAAGAGGTCTGTTTTTTTTATATTATAAGATAGCAAACAAGCAGCTGATGAGTATCTTGATGGAAAGAGTCAACCATCGCCTATAGACACTAAAGATGTTAGGGTGCGTTGCTATTTTGTGGCAAGGTCTAAAGCCAGATGCGTAAGTTTACCGGCTACCTTACCCTCCTAACCGGAACACGACAGTGACAAGCACTGACACTATTGCGGCAGGAATAGGTTAGGCAGTGGTACCTGACCCAGGCGAGACAATGCAGAGCTCTACCACTTAGTAGTCACGATGGTAGGGACTCGTATAGCCAATCGGTCGTCTTTTTCGACCTGCTGACAGAACAGTAGTTGGCCTATTCTCCAAACGAGCCCGGGACCAACACGGGGAGAAAAAACTTTGTACTTATGTAGGTATAAAAGGAAAAAATGTAATTGATTTTTGGGATTCCGTAACTGAAAAGGAAAAACGGATCTCTTATACGATCACTTCGTTGTCCGTCTGTCCGTCCGTCAAGATCCTTTTTCTTGGGAATGTGTAAAGGTATCAAGTTAAAAATAATATCAAATACACAGGTCAAAATACACAGGTCTACGGTCTCTCTCAGCTGTTTAAAATCAAACTTGTGAGCCAACGCGATGAAATGATATGACCATTTATGTCGCATATTTTGTGTTTGTTTGTTTGTTTTATGTCATAAGATAGCAAACAAGCAGATGGGTCTCCTGATGGAAAGAGTCAACCATCGCCTATAGACACCAAAGATGTTAATGGTGCGTTGCTATCTTGTGGCGAGGTATATTGCCACATGCATAAGTTTACCGGCTACCTTACCCTCCAAACCGGAACACGACAGCGACAAGCACTGACGCTATTGCGGCAGGAATAGGTAAGGCGGTGGTACCAGACCCGGGCGAGACAATGCAGAACTCTACCACCTAGTAAAAGTGTTGTGATTGTGGTTGTGATTTTAAAAGAAAATCAAAACCTATAGCGTGCTTTTCATTGACCTAGAATTATGAAATTTGGCGATCAGCAATGTTTTGCAGCACATGTAAAGGAATCCCGGGCTCCTTTGACGAACAGGCCAACTGCCGATCTGCCAGGCAGGTCGTAAAAGGCGACCGATTGGCTATACGAGTCACTACCATTGTGACTACTAGGTGGTAGAGTTCTGCATTGTCTCGCTCGGGTCTGGTACCACCGCCTTTCTTATGCCTGCCGCAATAGCGTCAGTGCTTATCACTGTCGTGTTCCGGTTTGGAGGGCAAGGTAGCAGGTAAACTTATGCACGTGACATTAGATCTCGCCACAAGATAGAAACGTACCATTGACATCTTTGGTGTCTATAGGCGATGGTTGACTCTTTCCATCAGGAGACGCATCTGCTTTTTTGTTAGCTTATGATATAAAAAAAAATGTAATATAACAAAAATAAAAGCGATCAAATCAAATCAAAAAATCAAATCAAAATATCTATATTTCCATATCGTTGTTTAACATAGCTTGCTATGCAAGTGTTAGAATCGACCTACTAAGTATTTTACAAAATACTTGTGTCAGGTGATTCTGCTCTTCCATAGCTAATTTTGACACTAATTTTGACATTCATATTATTGTTATATTCATTATTATTACCGGATTTTTATTATTATAATATTAGATTAAATAGTACAACAATATAACTGGTAAGAAATTTATAAACAAACATTTTTTAATTTTTTGTACAATACATGCAATGAAAACATGCAAACGTGGTGTGTGTATGTATCGGTGCAAATGTACGTGTTTTTTGGAGCATCCATGTGAATGTGTATGTGTGTGTGTGTATGTGTGTGTGTATGTGTGTGTGTGTTGTAAACTGTATATATATGCATGTGTGCGTAAGTATGTGTATCTATGCAAATGTTTGTGCATTTTTATATATGCAATTTATTTATTTATTTAGTTAATGTTTCAAAAGTTATTCAGTATCATTATATGATTTTGTTATGAGCCATTTTAAAGTTGTTTCTTTGCATTTATAGTTATTTAATGGATATATATGTAAGTGCTTATTTAATATGTTATAAGATGAGATATACTTTCTCACAAACAGCTGATTATGGTAGTTTTCCAATACAACCAATGCCACCTAAAGGCGGGTTGCTGAACTAAAGAGACAAGCGTGATATTTCAAAAAGTCATTAAAAGTTCTGGTATTTATCGATAGATAGAAAAACTAAAAAGTATCACCGCTGTGCCTTTTATATTTTATTTCTAACGATTTACTATATTCACTTAGAAGAGATTTGTTGTCTTTAATTTAACATTACGTTCCTATTTTTAATCTATTTTATGTACATTTTTCTATATTTATTTAACATTGCTTTCTTGACTGTGAAGTTAAGTTTACTTTATATAGGTGCCGCAAGACTTATTTTTTACTATATATGTTTTACATAAAGTATGTAACACTATATATATTTTAAACACTTATTTATATTTGATTGACGTTGTGCAAATACTGTTTTAGTTTTAGGTGTTTCAGCAACCTTAAAGTTTCTACGTTTGCTATACGTGTAGATATTGTATGGTAAATGCTTATGTTTCCTTAAAGTAGCACATAATATATAAAGTTTTCTTACAGAAAGAACTTTACAAAAATTATACAGTTGCTCTGTCGGAAATGTGTTTGGTTTGAAGTGCATTACCTTTAGCAAACATCGTTGACATCTCTCGACTTCTAAAAATTTTGCCATCTGGTGGCGGGATACAACAATGAGAATAGCAAATAAACCTTATATAAACCTTCGTATACCGTATATGCATTTTGTATACGAAAAGAAATTTCATATACATAACACATAAACATACATCCTCATTTTTTGTACTTAAGAGCGCGTATTCGATTTGCAACGAAAACTTCATGTTTTCAAGTTTTTTTAAGAGCAATATCGTAATAATGTGAATAGATTTATTCAAAGTATATTAATCTTTGTAAGATTAAGTGTTGATTTCGTGCAGAGCAAGAATACAATTTCTGGTAACATTTTTTTAAAACGAAGACAATCCCTGCATAGCGTTTTACGAAAATAGGCGTCAGAGTTATTTTCAAAACGAATGCAACCATTGTATGTGCCAAAATATTTTATTTTATGCATTTTTCCAATAGGATATATGGTCCTAAAGTGCACTACAGAGCCAAAATGACGAAAATGTTGTTAGATATTAAAACATAATATTGAAAAATTACAAAATCATTTTAATAATTTTTTTTTACGAGTAAGTATTTCAATAGGAACCTAAAATATTTATTATATGTGAAATAAGGTGAAGTCTACTATACTGATTTTTTTTCAGTCCGTTATATGAACTCATTTATTTACAAGAATTATTTAAAAAACACTATAAATCCTCGCGCGTAATCTTTTGCCGATCAAATTTTGAACCTACGATTAATCGAATAATTAAGACTTAATTTTGCAAAAACTGTAATATCCTTCGATTAATCTGCTCACGTTATTACACCATTGCTTTGGAAAAAAATTGACAACATGAAGTTTTCGTTACGAAACGAATACGCGCCCTTAAGGCACGGAATGACTACGATTTAAAAACGTCGAATTCACTCACACAACGCATATTAGCGCGTAATCTAATTTGCCATTTACAACACGTTAAATAAGGTTAAAAATTGCAAAGCAAACAAGAATATTTTGTTAAACTAGACTGCAAATAAACGTTTAATTTGCAGGATTTCCTTAGATAACTCAGAATATACGCATTAAATTCAATATTTGTCTGGTTAAAGTTTTAATACAACTTTATTCCTATTATATATTTTTTTTAAAACTTTTTACCACTGAAAATACAGAGAATTTTGACGCCAAAGTTTTTATTTGTGAAGTAAATTACGATTTTTTTGTTGAAAATATTAAACAAATATTTAATATTCTATCCGGTTAACATTTTTCTTTAGACCTTATTCCATACTCAGTATTTTTTGCGTGGGATATTTTCGTTGGGTTTCCTCGTACTCGAGCGTCAAAGAAACCCAGTTTTGTTAATGTTAACACCGCGCCTTAAGATCTATCTTAGGATTAATAATGAAGCGTTACTCTGGTCTCTAAAATTTAAGCACTTTTCACGTATTAAATTTATTAAATAATTTTACAAATGTTTACCAAGAAACTTATGCATGTGGCATTAGACCTCGCCACAAGATAGCAACGCACCATTAACATCGTTGGTGTCTATAGGCGATGGTTGACTCTTTCCATCAGGAGACCCATCTGCTAGTTTGCTATCTTATGATATAAAAAAAAGAAACAAAACAAGCATGCGATAGACAGACTGATAAATATTTATATCAAACAGATATTCAAATATTAACATATTTTAACTTCTATTTACATATTCTTATTAACATATTTAATTTTTGCTACATTCATATAATGTTCTAGTAGGCTTTAGTATTTTTATTTTATATAAGTACATGGGCCAATGGCTGTTCTGCCAGGCAGTTCGTAAAAAACAAATAATTGGCCAAACCGCCTGTCATCAAGTCTACTTGGTAGTTTTTCACAAAGTTTCGCAATGTCTCGCTAGGATGTATGGTACACCGTACACACGGCCTTATCGTTTTTTGCCGCAATAGCTTTAACGCTTGTCACCACAGACCACATTAACACTAATAGAAACGCCATTGGGAAGGAAACGTGTCGCCTCGCATATGAGCATACGCTTCTATCACTGTCAAAAATGTCATACATTTGTAGGTTATATTATATTTCGAAAAAATAGAAATAAACCATGTTATACTGTTTTATCGTGCCGCATAAGATGACAAGGTTTAAAAATTACCCTTGGTGTGATTTTATTTCATCGATAAGTAGTATAAATCTATATTTCAGTGTGTAAATTCAAGCTAAACTGATAAACTAAGAAACTGTCTTAAAAGGCGTATCCACTTAATCCGTGCTTGTCATTGTCGTATTCCGACAGCCGGGTTGTCGTAAGTTAGCCGGTAAACTCATGTTAGTGGCATTTCAACTTTTTTTCAAAGATAGCAATGCACCATTAATATCTTTGGTGTCAATAGGCAAATAATATCCCTTTCTATCAGAAGAAATATCAGGTTGTTTGCTACCTAATGATATGAAATAGGGAGCAGAACTCTACAACAGATTTTAAGACTTCAACATAACACATGTGACATTGAGTTGAAATGTTAAGAGTGTCAGCTCTATATCTCTATGAGTTATAGGGCCGCAAATTGCGTCATGTTAGCATATGACTCGAATGGACTACAAGTTAGCGGCTACCCGACTCATTAAATAAGTATGAATTAAGTTTATTAAGTCGCCTTTAGGTCGCCCACTTACAAGGACGTTGCCAAGGGGGGCAGGGAGGGGCAGCTGCCCCCCCTAGAGATTTTAAAAATGTTGCCCAAATGTATCAACCACCCATAATTTAAGTCTTCGATCGTCTGCTTCCCAAACTCTTTCTATTCCGCTTCATTGCACAAATTTTATTTCAAACTCTTTTATTTTGAGTGCATCTAGATTATGGAATAAACTACCTTTATCTACTAAACAATCTAGTAACAAGCGGCTATTCAAAAACAAAGTACACGATCATTTACTTAACAATGATATATTTTAATTTTATATAATGAGATATTTAGATATATATAATAAAAATATTTAGATATAAATAAATTGGCTGTTGAAAAATTACGATAATTATTTAATACATAATGTTTTCATTTTAAGTATTGTTAAGTATATTATAGTATGTATGAATTTATTTTATATTATTTTTTTATGTAGTCTGTGTTATTACTTAATATTATATTAGTATATCCGTTTAAGTATAAGTATATTATATTAGTACGTTCTATTCATAGTAGTATTTATGTATTATTACTTATATAATTATTTAAATATGTATTCTTATTTAAATTTTTATATTTATATTTTCTTTCTACCTACGCACGACTATTTCTGTTAGCCCAAAGGTTGACTGGGAGAGAATGCAACTAGCATTAAGTCCGCCTTTTGTACAATTTTACTTATGTAAGTGTACAATAAAGTATAAATAAATAAATAAATGCAACCAAAGTCCAAACTCTTTACGTACGTACGTCGTCGTCGTACGTCGAAACTCGATTGAATTCACCAATTCCATTTCTAATATTCCGTACGCTCAACTACGCTGGTAAGGTACTGTTACAACCGTATGTGTAAGACTCATAGTACAAGTGAAAAGCTTCATGTGCTGTCGACTTTACCTACAATTCATACCTACTTTTTTCGTAACCAGCGTGCGTACTACGTACGCTTTACGGTACTTTAATGATAATTATATCTTCCCTCGCTTGTTTTTTATCTTAGAAAGATAACTAGCGCTTAGGTAAATTAAGGGAGACAATTATCAACCACCGGGCTGAGAAGCACATTTAGTTTCTAATATGTCGACATGGACATGAAGTAACATTAATAAAATAAATGCAAAGTAGACTTGAACGCCGCTATAATGACAAGAAGAAAAGTTAACACATTAGTTTTTACGATGCTTGAGTTGTTACTAAGTACAGTTGACGATAGACATCAGAATACATATAACACAAAATATAATTTTGCGAAAGTCTAACGCTTTTTTTTTCAAAATGAACTTAAGGCGGGTATTTTGACGCGGGTCAATTCTATAGGAAATGGGCGTCGCGGCATGTTCTGAAATCGCTGGGAAACCTGTTAATTTTCGGATAAATATATAAATAGGACTTCAGCTGAAAACTAACATTTAGTACATTCTTTTTTGTATTTAAAATTAAATATCATCATATAAAAATCATGTGGATGATTAGAAATATAATTAATAAATTACTTGTTTAAGAGATTTTTTTAGCCTGTTTTCAGAATTTTATATGATCAAGTAAAGTACATTCTATCATGTAATAAATTAGCACATTCCTTAGATAATATCTTCAGGTATATCGTGCAATTTTTGTAAAATTGTTATTTAGCAAAAAACATGATCTAAAAAACCAGTTTTTTCCCGTTTGTCCCGATGCCTCGCCTTAATCAGCTGGTCCAAATGACCGCTACTGTGAAACCGGGCGTTAAATCCAACGCCTTTATGTATATATATATATATATATATATATATATATATATATATATATATATATATATATATATATATATATATATATATATATATATATATATATATATATATATATGCAATCGACTAAACAATGTCCTTATTAGGACTTAATAACACTTCTTATTAGAAGTGTTTAATAATATGATTGACTACTCATAGTCATGGCCCGTTAGACTTAATTAGATTTTTCGGTAGTTGGGAGAGTTTTGTTTCCTCACAATGGTAGCGCCGCCTTATTTATTTTATTTTATATTTTTTAACGACAGAAAAATTAAACAATACTTAATACACAAAAGGTGAGTTATATCATAGGAAAGCAAACAAAGAGGTGGTTCTCCTGATGGGAAGAGATAAGCATCAGATGTAGACCTCAAAGATGTTTCTGCGTATTGCCATCCATATTACCTTATCCTTCAAACTGGAACACTATAGCAATAAGCGCCGACAGTATTGCGGCTGAAATAGATAGAGCGTTGGCACCAAACTTGGGCGAAATTTGTAGAACGATATTAGTGACTCGTACAAGCATTCTCTCGCCTTTTACGAGATGCCTAGCAGTAATTTTATATTATTAATATTAATCAACTCTTGATTAATATTTCAAAAGTACTCCGAATTAATGAAGAAAATTGACGACAATATTCCAAAAGTTGCCAAAACTGCCACGAATATTTCTAAACTTGTCGGTAAAAAAGTTAAACTTTTTTTATCAGAATAAACAGTGTTATAAAAAATATCGTTCTCTCTTTGCACTTTTCTTGCCAATGTTACCGGCAAGTTTAGAAATATTCGTGGCAGTTTTGGCAACTTTGGGAAGATTGCCGGAAATTTTCATCACTACCAGTGATCAAAATATTTCTTTTTACGGTAACAAAAAATCCTGAAATTGTAAGGTATCGGTTTTTAGATTGATGTAGTGACCTTCCGAAATGGCTTTACTATCTAACCACATAAACAGCAACATGACAAGTTCGATTTTTTTCTTACAGCATATGATAGCAAGCTATCAAATGCTTCTCCTAATGGAAATAGATAAGCATCGCCAAGGGTATTAAAGTTGCGTTGATATTCGTGTTGCTGGGATATGCTGCCACATGCCATGTTTTGTCAGTCAGATTAACCTCCAAATCGAAACACGACAGCGACAAGCATTGATGGAATTGCGATAGGAAAAGGTAAGATGGTAGTAAGTTAAGCCCAAGCGAGACAGATGGTACCGAAAAGAAAGACGTCGGTTTAATAAATGGATCAGACTCACCGATGGTCCGGACAAAAAAAGACCACAGCGGCACAATTATCCACCCACATCCACCACACTTTTATACGCACGTCCCACGTCAGCATCAATCACAACAGCATACAATGCATACGCACTCAATGCATGTTTCACTTCGAAACCAAAGCGTCTTCAGGAGAAACGACCACTACCTCACTCTACGCGAGTGCAAGCGAGACGTTGCAGAACTCTACTACCTAGTACACTATTTTAAAGGTGGTTTTCTCAGATTTCCAGGAGAGCCGTTTATTTATTTACTATATAAAGTTTTAAATTACCCTCCTAAATAGGGTATATTCAATTTGATAAGTTTGCGTTTTATAAGCTTTTAAATCTTTCAACAACTCTTATCTATGCTTTTTAAGATATTTATTTTGTTATCATTCTTGCCTAGCTTCCGTTATAATAAAATATTGTGATGCTGACTGTAATTTATTTACTGAAGAAACTCTTATCTGGGGTCTTCAAGATATTTATTTTGTTTTAATTTTGCCTAAATTCCACGATTCCGGAAAAACTCTTACTGGGGGTCTTCAAGATATTTATTTTGTTATCATTTTTGCCTTAATTCCGTGATGATACAATACTGTGACGCAGACTGTATTTCATATGCGAGAAAAGCTCTTATCTGGAGTCTTCAAGATATTTATTTTGTTATTATTTTTGTCTAAATTCCATGATGATACAATATTATGATGCAGACTGTATTTCATTTGCGGGAAAAAATCTTATATCTTAAATAAATATCTTGAAGACCCCAGTCTTCAAGATACTTATTTTGTTATCATTCTTGCCTTAATTCCGTGATGATATAATATTATGACGCATTTGCCGGAAAAACTCTTACCTGGGGTCTTCAAGATATTTATTTTGTTATCATTTTTGCCTAAATTCCGTGATGATACAATATTATGAAGCAGACTGTACTTCATTTGCGGAAAACTAATTATTTTGCTGGCCTGGCGACTGGCGTAGCCAACGAAGCCTCATCACTTTCATTTCCTAGACATCTTTATATAATGTTCATGTTAAATTCATATTTTTCTGCTAATGTTATTACGATTCAGAGAAAATCTCTTGTTATTTTTGAACTTAAAAATGTTGTCAATTTTTTCAATAAAGAAATTAAAAAAGCTTTTTATGGTTTCGGTGTACACAGATCAAAGTTTTTATTAATTTCACAAAAATAATAAAATCAAGTGCTTTGGTAATCTTCGGGTTAGAAGCCTGTTCTTCAGAAAAACTTGAGCTTTTGAGTTTAATGCCTAGATCAGGCAAAAAGTAATATTTATAACTTATTAAATGAAGTTGTTGATTTCACCGTGATTTTTCAGTTAGATAGTGAAAATCGAATTTTTATTTATTTGAAAACCAAAGCGCATATTACATTGCAAAAATCCTTTTTTATCATTCTAATAACAGGGCCAATTATAAGTTTTCTTATCGTGTTAATTAAAGTAGTTTTCATTAGATCTTGAAGTTTTGAGGTCCGAGGAAGCTTCTCTTCTGAGTTTTTTTATTTGTGCATGTATTTGCATGCGTGTGTGTAAGCAAATGACACTCTGGAAGGAAAGCAATAACCATCGCCTAGAGACGTAAAACATGTTAATGGTGTATTGCTGTCCGTGTGGGGAGATGTCAATACTACACGCATAAGGCTACCTTGCTCTCCAAACCGGAACATGACAGTGACTAGAGCTCACGGTATTGTAGCAGGAATAGGTAAGGTTTAGGTACCAGACGCGGGCGAGATCTTGCAGAACTTTACCATCTTGTAGTTATAATGGTAGTGACTCTTATAGTCAATCGTTCGTCTTTTGTGAAATACCTGGCAAAATGGCAGAAGGTCTTTTCTTCGAAGGGGGCACGGAATAATACGGAAAAAAAATAGTTTCAATAGAAAAAAAACTGAGGATAGTTACCGCTTAGCATCTTTGCCGCTACTGTGATAGTCTCTCCATCAGGCAAATCCAGCTGCGCAATATGGACTCTGCCGAAGGCGCCGCTGCCGATGAGAGCACCCAAATGTACCCGTGTCTGATTAGCTTCCCATGTATCTCCAGTATCTTCTTCCTGATCCAAGGGAATTATAATTTCATATGTTGGAAAAAAATTCATAGTATATGCTAGTAAATACGCCTCTTGTGATGGGATTTTCTTATTACTGATATGCTGTGGCCGCACTAGAGTCTATCGTCACAAAGCTTCGCGCAATGACGCGATATATGCAGATGTGACCGGCCATTATCGGATATCAGTAGACGGTCAGTAGTCAGAGGGTAAAAAATATCATTAAAAGAAAATATTTTTTAACTACATAGTAAACCTTAACGAAATGAGTGCAGTACCTAATATTCAAAAAGTATAAGTACTAGAAAGCTGTTATTTGCATAATATATATATATATATATATATATATATATATATATATATATATATATATATATATATATATAAAATATTTCAATAATGTTAATAACATAATCAAATGTTTCGTTTATAATTTAAGATATTCTAATAGATATTACTAATTGAAAAATAATTTTATCGTGTTTCAATAAACATTGGTTTCTAAATATTAATAGTTTATTGTCTTTTAAATAAATATTTTATAGTTTATTGTCTTTATTTACGATTCCGTGAAGTAAGTGCGTGGTTTAAGCAAAGGATAGCGTGGATCGGAGACTTAAGTTCCGCGCAAACGTGATTTAAAAGTGATTTTAAGTCACTGAGTACTATAAAATTATTGTATTCTTAACCCCTATCGCCTGAAACACAGGTCAACCTAGTTCAGGCAGATACATGTTACGTTAGGACATAAGATAGCTTTTAAGTATTTTATTATTCAGTGTAATGCACAATTTATTTATCTGAATAAATATATTTTGTTTTTGATTTTACAAACTGCCGGGCAGAATAGCAAATAATCTATTATTAAAGGCCCGGATCAACACTGGCCAACCCTAGAAATATATTACTCTGAGTCAAAGTCAAATAAAAAAAAAAATAATCTTTACAGGCACTTTTGACGGGTCGAAAATTTTAGAGCTACTTGCAAATCGGAACGTGGCTTCACGCTGCGCTGGGAAGATCCGGCGGAAGAAACTCAGCGGGCTTGTCTTTTTTTAATTACAATTTATATTAGTACATTAATTATCAGAAATTGATATGAGGAACAATCACTCCCAGGGATTTTGTCCTTCAAATAATTTTAAATTTTATAATAATTTTTCTAATGTACCTAACTTTTCTAATGTACCTTACGCATACGTAGTACTGGACTGAGTACAAATAGTGTAAAACTACCTACTTATATTTAATTACTTTATTCTAAAGTGTAAAAACATTTACGTAGATTTATATTGTTTTAAAATAATTTTAGTTAAGAAGTGTTACGAATATAAGTTTGTCCACTAAGCCTTTGTAGTAGCATACATTTCTCTAGTGTGTAATCTCGGTAAGTGAATTATTGTAATTCTTTTGAGATTAATAAACGTTCTTAAACCGTATAATAACCTATTTTACATTATGTGCTTGAATATTTTATTTTAAATTATTTTTTTTGTAATGGTCTTTTATTATTATATTCTTTTGTTTTCTATACCCCATAAATATCATTATTTTAGTTTTCAGTAAATATGTTTCCCCAGTAAGTTTGTAATAAACAAGCCCCCAAAATGTCTTTTCATCTTGATTATATTGCCCTAAAATTCTAAAACCTTTTAATATGTCTATTATTGTACATACGCTAGTTTTAAGTTAACTGTATTCTTCTTGAGAAATAAACGTATCTTAAACCGTAAAATTCCTTCGACAAGTTTGACGACGACAACGACCCTATATAATATGTTTTCTGTGTTAATAATAAACAAGTACATCCGCCGACTCGCACGTGGCCGATTTTCGGATGGCTGTGCCCACGATCTTTTTTTTAAGGCTGGATCCGCGCCTGATTTTCACCCGGTTCGGGTCATAGTGTGAAAGTCACGTAGTAGCAGTCATAGATATACGACCTGTATGTACTAACGTAGTACATTAATCTGGAAAAATCTTAATTGCCTTGCCTAAAAACAGGTTATATTACTCAGTAATCAAGTTTGCCAGCGTGTCTTGAGTGCTAAAAATAGAATAATTTTAATCATTCAAAAAAATATATATCAAGTACTAGCTGACCCGGCAAACCGGTTGTTCTGCCTTTTTACCTACTCTCATTTTTTTTCTATATTTTCTCACCTTTTAAACCTTCCCTGGACTTCAACAATTAATTCATATATTCAATAAAACAAAATCAAAAATTAGCCAAATCGGTTCAGCCGAGTTTTAGCGAGACTAACGAACAGCACTGTTAAAGTTCACATTGCGCAGGACTGAAGAAACAATATCTTCTTATATATAAAAATCAATTGCTGTTCGTTAGTCTCGCTAAAACTCGAGAACGGCTGAACCGATTTAGCTAATTTTGGTTTTGAATTAATTGTTGAAGTCCAGGGAAAGTTTAAAAGGTGAGAAAATATAGAAAAAAAATAAGAGTAAATAAAAAGGCAGAATAACGTTTGTCGGGTCAGCTAGTTTTTAAATAAAAACCATTAGATATACATTAAATTGATAAAACTAAACATTAGAAAAACTCCAAACATGTGACATACCTACATGATGTTATACACACACAAAAGGATTTCAATTGGAAGTTTCCTACATGATGTTATACACACACAAAAGGATTTCAATAGTAATTCTTATAAAGTTATAAAAAGCCTATTATATATCAAGTAACCCTTAAACGAGGCGTATTATATGTAAACATATAATAAAATTTACCTCTAACTCTTTGTGTACATACAATGGACTCTCCTCCATCTGGCCCCGAGTTTGGAGTTGCTCGTCACTGCAAAGAAAATACGAAAATTAAATTTTATGTATTACCTACTTTTACTGATGTTACATTATGTTTGTAGTGGTATGTGTTTCGTAGTGGTTTTATAAAGTATATATTTTGTTTTGCTAAGCATCTTTACGCCCGTATCCCTGAAAAGGTAGCTTTAGCCGAGCGCTCAAAAACTATGCCGGGTACTATATATACAGGGATTCTTAAGATATAGAAATAACAATATTTTTTACTTAGATATAATTTATACATAAATATAACTATACAAGTACCACATATCAATCTTTCCTATATACATATTGCGTGCGTCTTCCAAATATTCTGACTTCCAATCACCGAATAGCTGGAGTCCAAAATAGTAGTAGGTCTACATTGTTAGAGAAGAGAACGGAGGAGCATCTTAAGCAAATATAATTTAGTAGGTATCTTCATGCAGGTGCCCTGAAGAGGCAGTCAGAGGTACAACTTATTCACCCACGATTAGCCGAAAATACTTAGTCGCACAATGTGATAGGTGGCCAGCCTATCGCTAAACGGGCACTTTTCCAATCCTGGGCAAAGTTGTAAAAGAATCAGAAAACTGTAAAAACACACTTTGAATTGCCCACCCTGGGAATCGAAACCAGACCTCATATAGTTAACACCGACACCGGACCACTAGACCACACAGGCGATAAAAAAGACGATAAAGTGTTTTGTTTATTTAAAAAAAATATTTATTTAAAAAATAATAATAATAAATACTGGACTAATAACCACTGGACACTGAATTAATTCTATTCCTACGTATTGATCCAAGTTCATGGTTCCGAAGTCAAATAAGAACTCTAATAGTTGCGCCTTGTCCGTCCGTCCGTCCGCAGCCTAGCTAGGCTTTGAGTTCAAAGAGCTGTTATTGGCTGCAAATATACATTAGTTAATCTGACAATCTTACCACTGTAAAATCTTGAAAATTATATTTCTAAGGTACCTCCCATACTCGATAAGTGGTATAAGTAGCTCAAGAGTCCCACCCTCTCTGCCAGCTTAACGGTTGGTTTTGGACGAGTGAAAATTTTACGGTAGTAGTATATACGTATAATGAATTTAAAAAAACTACCACTACACGGCTAAGTAGGTTTTACAAGTTGGTCGATTATAGTCGACCAACTTATAAAACGTATTTCGAAAAATTTTTACAGTCGGTGAACGTGTAGTGCGGACATATCCGTCATTGAGATTAAAAACGTTAAAATTTCAGGGTATGAAACAATATAAAGACCTCTTCTTAGTCCGCATTAATGTGATGGGCATTAGGCCGGTTAATATTGAAAAATTTAAACCATCTGCTTTCCTGCAGATAGTTCGTAAAAGGTCAACTATTGGCAAAACATGTTGGCCAAACGATTGGCGAAACTATATCCTCGTGATTGCTAGGTGGTAGAATTATATGTCTCGCCCGAGTGTGGTATAGCGCGCCGTCTTACTTATGCATGCCGCAATCAGCGTCAGCATCAATGTTGTCTTCCGATTTGGAGTGTATGGGTGATGGTTGACTCTTTCCATGAGGACATCCATAATAAGAGCCTAAAACCAAGAAAGTTTATCCAAATTAAAAAAGTGAATTCAAGAGATGTACGTCATAAGCAGAAATTATTTGATTTTCGTAAATGTAAAAAATCTTACAGAGATTGTAATTCGTTGCATAATTGAGAAAAGACGGTATAAAATTAATGGGTAAATATTTATTTATCGATAAAAAAATATTAATGATTTTTTATATTTTTTAATTAGATTTGTGATTTTGTGTCAAACTACTGTTTATAAAGTAGTATGTAGTGCTTTATTATTTTAGTAGCTCGCTTAAAAAGGCTGCTAGCAATTTGTAGAGAAAAATGATAGAAAATTTCAAACGTTTTTCAAGCGACAATTTTTTTTTTCTTGCAAAAATTTCTTGTAAAGTTATTTCTGTATTATTAAATAGTGCTTTGATTGGACAAGAATCTGAATAAATATCTTGAAATATATTTTATATATTTTTTCATAATCAAATTATCGCAAATTATGTTCCATTAAAGTTTTTTCCTTTCAATTATACGCAAAAAGTACGAAAAACAGCACTAAAGTGTGCGTAACGTGCGAGCAATAATATGATTATCAACTACTTAACATTCTTAATTACACTGGCAACTGTCTTATTATTGGTTGTCTCGTATACATAATACCATTTACATCTACATGACGACCTCGTAGTTCAGTGGTTAGCCTCTGCGACTCAGGAAATGTACCTAGGACATGTTCTTTGTACGAGTATATAATAAGATAGGAAACAAGCAGATGGGTCTCCTGATGGAAAGAGCAACCATCGCCTACAGACACCAAAGATATTAATGGTGCGTTGCTATCTTGTGGTGTGGTCTAATGCCAAATGCCAAAAGTTCAACTATCTCGTGATCTCATCTCATCTCATCAGTGACCCGTGATAAAATGGAGTGTCTATCGATGTTGGTTCAGTTTACTTACCCGAAGACCTTACCTGGCTATGAACTGGGGTGATGATATTAATTCATATCTCCTAGTCTTTTTGTTTTTGCATTAGCCTATTTTTGTGCTAATATCTGTTGGCATTATGAGCGCTATGAGTTACTTAATTTATTCAAAAACTACACAACAACAGCAGCATTTTTGTAGGCTAATTCTTAGTGCATTAGATGTTAATAACGATTTATTTATTTATCGATATAGCCGATGGATAAATAGGGTATAACACAACACTATACTCGAGTCATAGGTCATAGCGAGCCCGAAGTGACGTAACAATTACGTACAAGTGATTTACTCACAAACCGCTCACACGCATCGACATTTCTCGTTTAGTAGTAGAAATAAGATTACACGATTTTAAACTTTAATGCATTTAGATAAAGCTATTTCTAATCGGAAAGTACTTTAACTGGTATTTTTTGCTTGCTAGTGTTGGGTAAATGATTGCTATTCAAATTTGCACCTAATATGAATACAATAAAGTATTATTGTAATTTACCATATTCATGACAATCTTGTAAATGATTAACATCTAATAATTATTGTTGCAATGTAGTTTAATAACCCTTTGACTTTTAGGATTACGTTATTTTATGAGGCATTTCATTGAAGACATTTTAAAACATTTTGTACAATATATAAGGAAGAAAAAGATGAACTTGAAAATTATATATATATATATATATATATATATATATATATATATATATATATATATATATATATATATATATATATATATATATATATATATATATATCTTCTTATATATAAAAATCAATTGCTGTTCGTTAGTCTCGCTAAAACACGAGAACGGCTGGTTTTGAAGTACAGGGAAAGGTTAAAATATAGAATAAGATGAGAAAATATAGAATAAAAATTAGAGTAGTTAAAAGGCAGAAAAGGCAGAACAATATATATATATATATATATATATATATATATATATATATATATATATATATATATATATATATATATATATATATATATATATATATATATATATATACTAGCTGACCCGGCAAACGTTGTGCCATACAAATTACTTAATTTAATAACAAATTATTAAAGGTCACACTATAAGTTTTGCGTAACTTAAAAAAAACAACATGTTATAACTAAAATATTATGCTTATTGCTTTTCAAAATAATCTCCTTTATATTTTAAACATTTTTTCATGCAATCGAATCATTTTTTAAAACAAGAGGACCACAGATCTGAAGGCATGTTTTCTACGTGCTGATTGAACGCTATCACTGCCTGTTCGGAGAAGGTAAAGGTTAAACCTCTCACCAAATCTTTGATGAAAATTGATTTTGGGGAAAATACAGAAATCACAGGGTGCTAGGTCGGGGCTATGCGCAGGATGTGTGAAGAGATGTACTTTTTCGGAAGCTGAAAATGACTTTGTTTTGTTGGCCGTGTGTGAAGAAGCGTTATTACGGTGTAGGAGAATGCGGCTTTTGGGTCATCATCTTCGCGAACTTTTTGTAACACCCTGTGTAAACAAATGGTAGAATATCACTCGGCATAAACACTCTTTTGATCTTCAAGTGGAATTGTAAAGATGGGACTCGTAGCTGAGAAAAAAACGCGATCATTTTTTTACCAACGTTTCTCGCCTGTCTTGCTTTTGATGGCCTGTTCTCATTTTCAAACAATCATTCACAAGATTGCTGTTTTTGTTCAGATTCAAAATAATAAATCCACGTTTCGTCTTCTGTGACAATGTCATAAACAGCATTAGAATGTCCGTGGTCGTACTTCAGTAGCATCTGTGAACACCATTCCACGCGAGCCCACTTCTGCTCCGATATCAGTTCATGAGGGATCCAACGACAACAAAGCTTCCGAACTTTCAATTCTTCGTGTAAAATTATCTGAATTTGGCTCATACCAATCCCCAATATTTTTTTATTACTTATTTATTACTATTTTTTTTATTACTAAGAAGATTGCAACGTTTTAAAAATATAACATTCGAAATTCAAATAGTACCGATTAGCTAGAAGTGCAAAACTTTTAGTGTGCCCCCATGTACTTGAAAGGGGAAGAGGGATAAAAACTATCCTATCTTTTAAGTTGAACCAAACAGTAAATATCTACAAAATTTCATTGAAATTGGTTCAGTAGTTTCGGACTCCATCGCGTACAAACAACGTGACACGTTATTTATATATATTAAGATAGATGTAAATCGGTATATATATAATTTATATAATATTATATATAATAAGGTGGTTCACTATATAGTGAACCACCTAAGAAAAATATTTTTTACACATATGTGTAAAAAATATTTTTCTTAGTAGAGGGGGCAAACGAGTTGGTGGTGCACCTGATGGTAAGTGATCACCGCCGCCCAAGAATATCTGCAATACCGGGAGTCTTGCAGCTGCGTTGCCGGCCTTTTAAGAATGAATAAGCTCGTTTCTTGAAGGTCCCTAAGTCGTATCCACTCGGAAACACCCCCGAGGGTAATTGATTCCACAAAAGTGTAGTGCGAGGCAAAAAGTGTCGACAAAAGCGCACGGTTGTGGATTTGTAGTCATCGAGGTGGTGAGGATGGAATTTTAAATTTTGACATGATGTCCGTTGATGAAAGTTAGAGGCAGGAATTAGTCCGAACAACAATCCCCATGAAAAATACGGTAAAAGATGCAGAGCGAACATACATCTCTGCGTTGTCTGTGTTTTCGTTGAGATGTGATGCCATCCCTTTGTCTTGTTACACATATATTTCTTATTACATTGTTAAAATTTCAGCCCTCTATCTTATTTATAAGAGGGTGCTCATCGCTAATGAAAAATTGGTAAAGTGCGTATCGGGCCACGCGCAAAGTTCCGAAGTTGCCCATCACATTAATGTGGACTAAGAAGAGATCTTTTGTAGTTTTATACTATGATCATTTAAGCTATTCAACGACAATGACAAATATATATCCGCACTACAGGTTCACCGCCTACAAAAAGTACACTTTATAAGTTGGTCGACTATTACTAAAAATCTAGTAAAGCCTTCTAAGCTGTGATAGTTTTCCTTTTAACTTCATTATATTTACAACTATTATTTTTTTTTCACATCCACAAAATTAACCGATTAGCCTGCGGAAGGGATGAGGGGGGGGGATACTTGATTCTAACAAAAAAAGTAGCATTTAAAAGCTTAATATTTTACAAACGAGTCCCTTAATCGAAAAAATGTTTTCACAAGCCTATCCAACGATACTCCACACAATGGGGTACGTGAGAAAAAAAATTAACATCTCCATGTTACATGTCCCCTTCATGTAACATGGAGATGTTAGTTTTTATTAGACACTTTTACTATTCCACTTGTACATAAATTTCACTTTTACACATATTTTTTAATATATTACTCGACCGATTTCACTTTTTAAAGCATCTTCAGGATGTAATGTACTTAACGTAGTAAAGTGAAATTTATTTACAAGTGGAATAGTAAAAGTGGCTAATAACAATGGAATTTCAGCAAGTGCCGACGATGGAAAGTATAGAATATATTAATTTTTTTTTACACTTTACATGTAGGGGAGCCACTCTGAAAAAAATTTTTCTCTAGATTTTATGTTACCACTTTGTTGACGTGACTAATATGTATATTAGTGCCAAATCACAGCTTTCTAGTAATAAGGATCCCTGAGCTATCGTGCGGACGGACGCGACGAACGGACGGACGGACATAGCAAAACTATAAAGGTTCGTAGTTTAATTCGGAACCCAAAAAATTGAAATTTTATAGGGAATTTTTAAAAAGGACAAGTTAGGGTATCAAGTTAAAAGTCATGCTCTTTTGAAAGTGATAAGTTTTTCTTTTAAAAAAGAAAGAATTCGTATTAAAACACATTAGAGATAATAATAACTTAGCAGACATCAAATGTTATTATTTTAGTTTCTGTTTCTTCAACGAAAACTAAGTTAATCAACCACTTTTTGGCCGCCTAAGTAGAAACAGACTTTTAACTGTGTTTGACTGTTAAAAGAAGTTTGTTTGGCTATTTACAAACCTTTTTTTTTATATATCATAAGATAGCAAACAAGCAGATGGGTCTCTTGATGGAAAGAGTCAACCACCGCCTATAGACACCAAAGATGTTAATGGTGCGTTGCTATCTTGTGGCGAGGTCTAATACCACATGCATAAGTTTACCGGCTACCTTACCCTCCAAACCGGAACACGGCAGCGACAAGCACTGACGCTATTGCGGCAGGAATAGGTGAGGCGGTGGTACTTGACCCGGGCGAGACAATGCAGAACTCTACCACATAGTAGCCACGATGGTAGTGACTCGCATAGCCAATCGGTCGCCATTTACGACTTGCCTGGCAGAACGGCAGTTGGTCTATTCTTCAAAGGAGCCCGGAACCAACACGGGGGAAATTATTCTATTTTTTCAGTAAATATATATTTTCGTTATTTCCAAATAACTGACCGTGACTTTAATAAAATACTAGCTGCAGCGTGCAGCCCGCTGCATTATAAAAGTTTTTTTGCGAATCCCGTGGGATCACCAAACTTTTCCGGGATAAAAAGTAGCCTATGTGCTATTCTAGGTCATCATCTACCTGGTTACCTGGCCAAATTTCATTCAAATCCGTTCGGTAGTTTTGCGTGATTGAGTAACTAACATCCATCCAAACATCCAAACTTTCGCATTTATATAATTAATATAGATTAATGTTTAAAAGGTTTTAGTGACCATTTCGATTCAAAATGGTTTTAGTTTGGAAAAATATATTGTAAGACTTGCAAGAGCGCTTTTAGAAAATGATTTCCATCTTATATTTAAAATCAAGACAACAGAAGTGTTTTTGGACAATTTATCCCTTATAATTTACCCCAAAAATATCCCTTGATCGGAGACATTTCAGGTGAGCTTGGATGAAAAAATTCACTCTTTAAAAAGGAAAGAGTTTTAAATGTTCCTAAGGGGGCGTCACAAATTACGTGAGATGTTTAAGGGGGAGAGGGGGTCGAGTCAAATCTCATCTAATCTTACGTTGGGGAGAGGAGGGGTCTCGGCAAATATCACGCAATTTTTTTTTCACATTGAAACAAAAAATATATACTATTTTGGTCCATTATCCAGATTGTACATACCTTTTTAAGTTAATTTCAAGTGTAATCGTGATACGATTAAGATCATTCACTAACTCGTTCGAAAGAAAATAATTTCATTTATACTTCGACGTTATACAGCCTTCTGTATTTTCCCCAAAATCAAAGATTTGATGAGAGGTTTTATTTTTACCAACTACGAAGAGGCAGTGACAGCGTTCAATCAGCAAGTAGAAAACATACCTTCAGATCTGCGGCCCTCCTGTTTTAAAAAATGGTTCGATCGCATAAAAAAATGTTTAAAATGTAAAGGAGATTATTTTGAAAAGCAATAAACATAATATTTTGGTTATAACATGTTGTTTTTTTAAGTTACGCAAAACTCTCTGAAGAGAATGTAATCATACACCTGACTTTGAGGTGCTACAGGATACTGTGTTTCTCGATCCGCAGTACCAAATGATCGCACCGTGGAAACAAAAAGACATAGTTATCTTCAATATTTAAAACATGAAATGTTTACAGTAAAACAATTTAGGAAATTACATATAAGTTTTTTGTTTTAACATACAAACAAGGTAACAAGTAATTAATATCACAAAACAAAACCTAATCCAACAAAATACAAACCTCATTCTAGAGCAATTGGTTTAAAATTATATAGACTGTTAGACCAAATCTTATGCAAATCTTATGCAGGGATTTTTGCGTTATTAACTAAAAACTTTATTCTTAGTTTAGATAATACTAGATGCAGCATGCAGCCCACTGCATTATAAAAGTGTTTGGTGAATCCCGCGGGAACTAATCATTTTTCTGGGATAAAAATTAAACTATGTGCTATTCCAGGTCATCATCTACCTGTACGCTAAACATCCAAATCAATGTAGCAGTTTTTTCGTGAGTGAGTAACAAACATCCATCCACCCATCCATCCATACATCCAAACATCCACACTTTTGCATATATTAGGCACCCACCATTAGGCATTAGCCGAAGATACTTAATCCCACACTGTGATAGGTGGCAAGCCTATCGCCAACTGGGCACTTTCCAATCCCGGGCAAAGTTGTTTTTATCAGAAAACTGAAAAAAACATATTTTAGAATTGCCCGACCTGGGAATCGAACCCGGGACCTCATGTGGTCAACTCCGACGCCAGACCACTAGACCACAGAGGCGTTAATAATACATTATACATGTTACAAATTTACGGAGTGGCCAAATCGAATAAAGAAAAAATATTTTTGGACCAGGCTGGTTTGAAGATTAGACCAACTGCCGTTTAGCTAGGCAAGTCATGTCAAAACCAAAATGCCACCGATTGGCTATAATTGTCACTTCCTTCGTGACTACTAGGTGGTAGAGTTCCGCAACGACTCGCCCGGGTATTTGGTACCACCGCCTTACCTATTCCTGCCGCAATAGCGTCAATGCTTGTCATTGTCGTGTTCCGGTCTGGAGTAGACTTAGACTTATGCACGTGGCAATACTTCCTTATCTAAATACGTAGCGGGATGTTAAAAATCTAAATTTTTAAAAAATGACCGACTTTTGAAGTAACAAAAATTCAAATAAAGTACTACCGAATTGAAAACCTTCTTCTTTCAAAAAGTTGGTTAAAACATTTTTTTTTTCAAAATTCGTTGCTTCTCGTTTTAGCGTTAAGCCTTTTTATTGCTATATTTAATGAACACCAATGGTGCAATTTTGGTGAATTACCAACGAATTACATGGACCGTGGTCGCAATAAAAGAGAATTGTTCTGAGTGAAGATTGCTTTAATCGTTGAGCGACTTGACGTCATAAATAAAACATTACACTACGTAACATAATGCATTATGCAAGGATATGTGAAATTATCTTTTGTCAACATTTAAATATGAATACAAAGACTACTACATTACTAAAAATATTATGTACTAGCTGTCTCGGCAAACGTTGTTCTGCCTTTTTAAATACTATTATTTTTTTTTCTATATTTTCTAACCTTTTGAACCTTCCCTGGACTTCAACAAATAATTCAAAACCAAAATAGTCCAAATCGGTTCAGCCGTTGTCGAGTTTTAGCGAGACTAACGAACAGCAATTGATTTTTATATATATAGATGTCTTTTGAGTTAAAGTCTTCTTCTAAAGGCATACATACAATAAAAGGTTTATCAATGTGTTCTTTTGAATTAAAATCTTATACTAAAGACATCAAATCACCTAATAAGTATATTAAAGTCTTCTTTGAAAAAATTCTGGAAAACCTCGTCTGAAACATAAGCCAACTGCCGTTCTGCCAGGCAGGTAGTAAGAGGCGACCGATCGGCTATATGTGTCACTACCATTGTGACTACTAGGTGGTAGAGTTCTGCAACACTTGTTCGGGTATATGGTACCAACGCCTTTCCTATTCCTGCCGCCATAGCGTCAATGCTTGTCATTGTAGTGTTCGGGTTTTGAGAGTAAGGTCGCCGATAGACTCATGAATTGGGCGTCGCCATCCCACCACACGAATAGCAACGCATCATTAACATTTTTTGTGTCTATAGGCGATGGTTTCTCATCCCATCATGAGAACCATCTGCTTGTTTACTATCTAATGATATAAAAAAGTGAAAGGTTATCAGTAGGATCGGGACCTGCGCAGGTTATGCTAAAGGTAACAGTTAGTTTCTATTAAATGAAGATATCGTTTTATATTTTATTAAGATAAGGCCAAGAATTCCAACAATTAATCTTAAAAATTTGATGAATTGAATCATTTCATCGAAATATTTATATCCAATAGTATTTGCGTAGAGCGCGCACGACGACAGATCTCTATCATTTTATTTATAGATAGATATAGATGAATGCAATGTTAATGAAATTATCATAAGTATGTAACCCTTTTCAAATGTGATGAGTATATTTAGTCAGTAATGGAAGTGATTGCTCCATATATGTATTACCAATGATGAAAACCTAGATGTCTGCGTGTAACCATTCACTTGCCCTTTGACTTTACGCGTTGCCTTCGGATTCAAATGGTCTAAGTAATAAAATACATGCGTTTTAAATGGCGTGAGTTTTCTGTATAAGCTATAGTTTGATCTAGTGATAAATTTAATTTACTTTTAAGAAACGCTTTACGTAATAATAAATAGAAGGGCTTGGGTAACTAAAAAGATCAAGTCACATGGTGTGTCTATTATGTTTACTAGTTGATAGCGTTAATTGATTCCACAGAGGAGTAGTGCGGAGAAAAATGCCTCGAGAATCGCACAATTGTAGATTTCTGGACATTGAGATAGTGAGGATGAAATTTTGAATTTTTCGCGATGTCCGATGGTGAAATTCTGCGGCAGGAATAAATTTAAAAAGTTCATCGAAACACTCCCCATTATGATTTCGATAGAAGATGCAGAACGATGCCACATCTCAGCGTAATGCAAAAGAATGAAGCCGATCAGAAATAGTCCCGTCGTCGATGATTCGAGTAACTCTACGTTGAATGCGAAGAAAAAGTAGGAGCTGGTCAGTACCAGCTCCTCCTCAGTAGGGGCCCCCGTCTACAAGTGAGAGCCATATGAAGCTGGATTTGTGCCTTATAAAGCTGTAAGCGACGGGCCGGTGTGAAGTACTGCCTGGCGTGTGTGAGTGTGAAATACTGCCGGAGAACACCCAGCTTTATTGAGGTTAATTTGGTCATGCCTTCCAAGTGACTACGGAACTAAATTTCACTCGATATTTCGACTCCCAGGATTCCAAGACTGACTGAGGCTATAGAAAGTATTTTTGAAGCGATGAAATACGACAAAGGAAGATTTTTTTTCGTGGAAAATGCGCAAACTTGTGTTTTATTGGGGTTAAAATGGACTAAATTAAGTCCAACCTACTTTGAAACTGTGGAAAATTGTTCTTCAATTACAGACACAATTGTTTCGGCACTCGTTGACTTGTTCTCGAGAAACCCAGCTGCGGCCGGAGTACGAAACTTCACCCGTACTATCATTGCATAGCAGTGAATGATGCTTGATTGCAACATGTCATTAATACGCAAAAGAAACAGTGTTGGTGTAGCACATAGCCCTGAGAAACACCAGCATTGACGGGTTTAAGTGCGCCATCAAAAACGACCTTGATACTTCAATCTGCTTTAAACTGGTGATCCAATTGCAGAGTTTGGAATCTGTAAAGACAAACATAGATGCGTGTATGGTGGTCGCACTCTATGCGTAGCCAGAGGAAGAGTGTGAGAGGTGAGTGAGCGCAAATTTACACCTCTCCCCAGAGTACGCAGGGCAGCCTGGGCAACCATGTTTAGGTTGATTACAAACTTTCGAACATGGATGTCCATCCATCGCTTACGCTAGTGGTACCTCCCTGGGGCAAACAACTACCTCTTATTCTTAAAGATTTCACCACAAGAAGATTATCCCACCAGCGGGTGATGGGGTCTTCACCTCCCGAAGCTGGCAAAAAAAGAACAGATTTTTATACTTATTAGTAATATAAAATTTTAGATTATGAGCTTACTATCTTTCATTTTATTTAAAGCAAAAAAAAAAAACAAAATTAACCCATGCCGGAGACCCACTTCCGAAGACTGTTGACACCACCTTCGGAAGGTACCCGACACGTTTGATCATGGTACGTCAGTCTTGGTCCCCCCCGGTACGTAAATCCATCCTCTTTCGAATTGTACATCGGTTTTGTTGACCATTCATCTATAATTCCTTTAACATCTCCGAACCAACGGAATATGCCCTTTCTCATTTTTACACCAATACTGTCTTTCAATTCCAACCTCTCTCGCACTTCAGTTTTACGAAGGCGACCCGCGTGTGTTACACCACAGATTTTTCGTAACGCTCTCATTTCGATAATTCTACTTTCATGCTCTTTCTGACATACCCAGCTCTCACTTTCGTACAATAGCGTTGGAGCAAGCACAGAATTATGTAGGACAAGTTGGCTATTCTGACAAAGGACAATGTTTTGAAGTAGTTTCCCTAACGTTCCATTCACTTTGTTTACTGCACACACTCTTCTTTCTATATCAGCGGTGTACCTTCCATCCCTGCTAAAAACACATCCAAGTTATACAAACTCGTCCACTTGTTTCAACATTACAATGTCATCTATTATTACTTTTACATCCGTTTTGGTTACTTCCCTCTCAAATACAATACAAATATGTTTTCTATACAAATGAAAAGGGCTATTTTTAAAGCTACTATTTTAAATATTGAACTGAAAGTACGTTTTAATTATTATTGTAAAATTATTACAAGAAAAAAATATTCGTTTAAAAATATCTCACAAAATTCATGAATTGGATGCACCAATTCTTGTGAATGAACTTTGTAATGCTGGCAATTTGTAATGCTGGCATTTAACATTTAAATATAATTACGATCGTATATCGACGGAATCTGTCCCTCTTAGTACGTTTTCCCGATCACTTTTAATTTGGTTGAAGGCACTAAAATATTTTAGTTCGAATAAAGTGTAATTGAAATTATATCCATGCGTTTTGTTTTTTGTGTCGGATAAAATTGAAATTTTGAATTTTTTAAATATTTTTTTATTACATAAATCGAACATATTGTTACGTACTACGTTCGTAATTGTAAGAAAACACCACTTATATTAAATCCGTGTATTTACGATACACACAATACACAAGACAATACAATGTAATACTGAAATACACTTTACACACTATTCACTCACTGTACTATCTCTGACTACACAATAAAACACTTCTCGCTTCGCACTGATCACTTAAAGTATCGCTCTCGATCGCTTGATAAAAACTGCTTCGTGTTTGTCAACACCTCTGTATTTATAGGCAGGGTCTTAGCTGGATCCAGAAAAATCTAAATTATCGGGAAACAATGAATCACTTCTTATCGTAAACATGTTATGAGTCATAAATCCTAGTACACGCTACTTTCAACCTTATGTCATATCTCACAAAGTCCATTATGGCATAGCCCAGGTCAACTATTTGTTTGTTAATAGGAGTAGCTATCTCTTTCTTTTATTTCTAGGTAGTTAGCGCGCGCGCGCTCCAACTCTACACGCTTGTAGATTATTCGTAACAATATTATCAATTCTGAACAGTCTCTGAAATATTAGCCGGACCTTTAGAAGTAAACCTGTATATATTTTTTATTTTGTTATTATAGTATGTATTTTGCGCATCGAACTATTTCTGTATATTGTAATTTAGTATAAATAGCTGTCCGTAACTATATACATAAATACACGTGTTTTCATGCCAGATCCTTTGCACCCCGCAAAAGATCTGGAAAGTTAGAGAGAAGCGAGTGCTATATGTTACGATATTTGTATATTGGTCTTGCTTTCTTCAATTTTGTTACTCTCTTCATACAAACACGCCAGTTGAGAGATTTTTGACACTACCTTGGGGCAGCATTCGATCAATCTGATCATAGTATGCTAGTCTTGGTTTTCTCCGGTACCCACATTTTTCCATATTCGGATTGTAAATCTGTTTTGTTAACTTTTCATCTGCGTAACTACATGGTTAGAAATTCTGAATTGGAACCCGCTTCAGTATTTCGCTTGCACCACAAGTAATGTGACAGTATAATAGCCGTAGTGAGTGCGATGCGTCTACGGTCTACCTCATTAAAGCCATAGCCGGCGATGCGACCCAGATCACGGCGCAGACAGATGGCGCTTCTGTTTTGTAAATTGTCTGTGTTTGATCTGTAAATAATTGTTTTGTACGACGGTTACTTGTGAAGTTTGAATAGTAAATCTACAATGTTACTTAAACGTTCTCATTTATATAAAGATAGCGGCCTTCTTGCCCTAATGGTTAACTTGTTTTTCTCTGACGAGGGCCTAAGTTTGATTTCCGGGTGTGGAAAATTATTTTTGGGATTTTCTATATAGAAAAATCACAGTAACATCAAACAAAACAAAAATCTGTGTCTCGAAAAACACGCAAAGTTGGTTTTAGTAATCAGAAATTAATAGTGTATTTAAAAGTTAAAAAAAGTAAAAGTTTTTTGCTGGCACGGAGTTCTTTGCGCTATATCTGTAATATATATTTTTTTATCTATATCGCTATGTCTGAGATTGACAGTGGCTTAAAATTATTAAGGTGGCAAGTTTATCCTTTACAGTTGTGTAGTACTAATTTTCTTCGCAATATTTTATATGTATTTATTTATATTAATGAATAATAGAAATTAAAAAAATTAAACCGTCTTCAAATATCAATAAACTCTTATCTTAAAAACCACTGAAACGATTTTGATGTAACTTGGACTGTTCCCTAACATGAATCCATTTATTTAAATCAAAAAGAATTATCGCAGGGAAACTAGCTCAGGATGTATATATTTTCATGATATGGTGGTTAGAACTAAAAACTTCCGACTAAATCGCACTGTTGAACACAAAGAGTCAAGGTGGTGAGGATAAAGATTCTGACCTCGATGCCTTTTATAGCAATGCAATGATACAGCTAGTATCAAACTAAATATCTCCTCAGAACACTCACTATTATAACGCCGGTAGAGCATATTTAGGTTAGAGTAGGTACTTCTACTTAAACTCAGAGGCATCAGCTGTTTGGTAAGATAATTGTGTATGACACAAGAAGCTTATACGTCCAATGGGATAATCTGATGATTGGGTACACCAGCCCATACATTTTAACAATATGGGGACACGAACCTTAAGAGCAAAAGTTTCCACCCTTTCTACGGCTAAAGTCTTAAAATACTTAAAAGAGGTTTTATTGTTATGTGTATGGTCAAATTTCGACCTTAGGGCGATCGCTAGGAAATAAAGAAATCCCTAATCGGGGGGTTTCGATCCAAAACTGCACCAATCTAAATCGGCGTTAAGCGTATGCGTTAATCACAATGAGACTCTTGATTCCACGCCATATCGTTTGCCAATTACTAACCGTTACTTTGCACTGTCCTATAGTTAGGACTTTACTGGCCTTTGGCCATTCCCACGGTTCGTGGCTCACAATACAAATTGACATTTAGCGATCGCGAAATATTAAGGCATTATGTAAGTGACTTTCTCCTGCACCACTTCGTAATTTCGACCGGTCCTTATTGCGTAACGCGTCATCACCGTCGACTGACCAGACTTGTTTATTGTCTGCTCGTTAAGGATTTTATTAGATGATGTCTTGTTTGCATTACGAGTTATTTACAACCATTCTTGAATGAGTAAGTTCTTTATACTTTGGTATGATTTTTGTGTTAGTATATATTTAGTAACTATACAGTTAGATATACAAAACAGACATGCAATGTGAAAGTGGATAGATGTGGGTACCACGGAAGACTCTGACGAACCATGATCAAATCGGTTAGGTGCTGTCCAAACGAATCGAAATCCTGATTAAATTTATTGTCAAAATTTTTGGTCACAGAGGATACACTCTTCAGGCTGGCTCTATGTCCATTTTACTTTAACTCTGGCTGAGCATTCTGTTCACCCAAAAAGCCTAGTTTTGCAGTAATGGTAATGTCTGTATGATCGTTACCGCGAAAGCGATCTTTTTGGGTGAACAGGATGCTCAGTCTACTTAAGTTCGATTCGGAAATAAAGGTAATTTCACAAACATATTTAACATTATGTCACAAATCACACACACAGAAATAGATTACTCGAGATTCTCTTAAAGGCAATTGTAATAATATTTGCAATCTGTTGACTCTGCGATGGACATAGAACTTCGAAACAAGTTACGAAAACACCATGTGCTAATTATGGATCCCATTCAATTCTGCCAAATCATTACCACACAATATTGTTACATATGTTATGGTGATAAGAATCGTTTCAGCCTGCACGATTTTGTATAACATGTCGTGAAGGAAAGCGACTTTCATGTATGAGTCAAGTTTACGTAAACGATAAACGTATTGACTGTTTAAGCGTTTACAGATTCAAGCAGAATAATGTGGACATGTTGTGTAATTTGATTCCGGTAGTGATGACATACCTCGTAATACGAATAATGGAGTACTCACTAGCTCTCCGCTTTGATGTGGGCTCATTTTAAGAACAAATCAACTGCCTTACTGACAGGCATCTTGTAATATAGGCTAAACAATACGTCGATTAAGTTTTATACATATTCCTGCTGCAATCGCATTTATGGTTGTCGGTGTCGTGTTTCAGTTTTAAGAGATTTAGATACCAGCCCATTTGAAGAATACGCCAACTGCCATTTTGCAAGGCAGCTCGTTAAAACTGAACAACTGGCTATACGTGTTACTACTCACTATCATCAGTATTACAGTCACAAGTCAGTGCTGCATTATTTCATTCGAATCTGTTATTACTGGCTTTCCTATACCTGCCGCAATAGCGTTAATACTTGTCACTGTAGTATTCCTGATTGGAGGCTAAGTTAGCCCATAAAACTATGCATGCAGCCGGCAACTTTATTGTTGTCTGTAGGCGATGGTCGTCTTTTTTCATCAAGCGAGTCTTCAACTTGTTTGTTATCATATGATATAACAAAATAACTTTTTGTCCATATTAGGTTGTTTCTCCTATGTGCTATTTTGAAGGCTTAACCTTAATTAACCTTAATTAACTTAATTAATCTTAATTTACTTAAATATTAACCGCCGCGGTCTCTGTTAAAATTGGCCAGTTTGTTCCTCTCCCCGTACTTTGTGCAATGTACCTGTATATTAAATATTTATCAGATTGCCGAAAATCCACGTGGAAATATTCATAATGTTAGGACATTGTAATAAATAAGAATGTTCAATTTATACATTTTTATTTCGCCTTGTTTGGCTTATCACTATTCATAACGCGCGGGCATTGTGAAAAATGACCCTATTGGCTCATAGCTTATATCATTTGTTTTTAAGCGTAAGATTACTTAAGTATGTATAATGAAAACTGACCCTATTAATTACTTGGCCCATAACTTATATATCATTTGTTTTTAAGCGTAAGATTACTTAGGCATTATGAAAAATGACCCTATTAATTACTTGGTCCATAACATATTTCTCATTTGTTGTTAAGCATAATATTACTTAGCTGCAGCACCATTTTTGTTTTGGTTAAGTTAAGAAATGCGAGGAAGTTAAGTAACGATGAGAATTGAGGCCATAACTTAAATGTGCGAGTGTAAGTGCATCAGGTTTTTGAGCTACTTTTTAAGTTTCAAATGAACATATAAGTAGCGGAAACGGATATTCAGACACTTAATTTACAAATAAAATTGAGACATGTGTAATTTACGTAAATTAATTCGAATCGATTAACAAATGTAAACTTATTTAAGACTGCAATTTCTATGTCTAAATAGTAACTAATTATATAAATACGCATTCATAGACTACATAAGAATAATAATCTCATGTGGTCTAAGTAACCTTTGAAGAATATACTATCCGCCATTTTGCGAGACAATTTGTAAAAGACGTACGACTAAACATGTCCAGTAGGTGGTAGAGGTTCTAAACTTTTCGTAGGGGTGACATACCTACCTTTGAGTAAACACGACAGTGACAAGCATTGATGTAATACCCATGAAGTTGAATTATATTTGGAGGTGACACTTCTAATACCTACATGAAACACATCCTTTAATACTGTTGTCATCTTCCGAGGTCTTACCCTATCTTTCTAACACAGCTGTATAAAAGAGTTGGCGAGACTTCATACAATGAGAGGTAACGTAGGTATTTGTTTCAATCTTTAATACGGGTGCTAACTCCACCTTTACCTGATACTTTATAGTAATACCTGCTGCACAAACATCAATGCTTGTCACTGTCATGTTTAGGCTTAGAGGGTAACGTAGCTGGTAAACTTATACAGGCGGCATCTTCCCTTACCGACAACACTTGGTAGAATTCCCAGTATTGGTCTGAGCCACTTTTGAAGAACAGAGTACTAAGTGTGACTTTTGTTGTACAGCGCCACCTAGTGGTAAACTGGTTTCTCACGTTTACCACTAGGTGGCGCTGTACAAATCACATACATATTCCTAGTAAACTCGAAACGCGCTCACGATCGAATGCGAAAAGAAAAACTCACACTTAGCACTCAGACCATCTGCCATTCTGCCAGACAGTTCGTAAAAGGCGAACGATTGGCTAAATATGTCACTACAATTATGACTATTAGGTGGTATAGTTCCGCAACGTTTCGTTCGGCTATTAGGTACCACTGTCTTATCTATTGCTGCCGTAATAGCGTCAATGTTTGTAATTGTTAAGTTCTGGTTTGAAGAGTAAGGTAGCCGGTAAACTTATGCAAGCGGCATTAACATCTCATCACACGGATAACAACGCATCAATAACATCTTTGGTGTGTATAGAAGATTCATCAGGCCATTTGCTTGTTTGCTATATTATGTAAAAAAAACCTTTGTACCCACACCTAGTCATATTGTACCGTGTTTTAAGCAAATAAATTTAATAAAATTTTATTTATAGTTACATACCTTTACATACATATACAAAATTAGCAACAATTTTGCACGTATAAATACATATCAATTAACATTATTAAGGCAGACTTAATAGCGTGAGCGACATTCAGACTGGATTCTTGACCCTTCCGAGACTAGGTCATTGATGGACCGCTCAGTACTTTCCGATAGCCGGTTACTGATGATTTATGTTTTATTTATGATTGCTGCTTATGGATATGCAGTCTTAGTCCGATAAATGACCGTTTACCGGTATAATTTTGTCAAAGAGCATCAACTTCAATAAAACATTGGATTTAGGTTCTACTTATCTTCTACGTCAAAATTGTCCCATATATTAGGGTAAAAACATACCCTTGTACTATACCCAGGAATTGATAGAATGGCTAGTTCTTACCATCTTTTGTTCTATAAAGTTTTTTTCTGTCAGTAACCAAAAACCTCCCTACGTTTCAGACAGTTTTATGCGAATCACTTGGAAAGTAGGTATTTTTAGAAAAAATATTCTCCGAAAAATTATAGTACATGGTACCGAAAAAAGATGTTAAGTTATGGTTTGTTTTTATTTGTCCAATGTTGAAATTTAAAGTTTTTATTTCCAGCAAATAATGCATGTTTCAGAAAATTAAAAAAAAACATTTCAAGTACTTTATTTTGATTTTTTAGAAAAATCTTCTACATAAAAACTGAGCGAGTTATTACGAATATAAGTTGGTCCCTAATTTTTCAGTGACAAAAAATGTGAAAAACAGCCCCTAGACACCAACCCAATTAAAAAATAATCATTACCACTCTACAATTCACTTTACACGTACACTTTTGATATGCTTAAGATAATTTTTAAGACTTAAGATAATTTTTTAACGCAGTAAAATTGCAGCAATCGACTTCACATGTCCTATATCTCCGAAACCCATGAAGGGTTCGCCTTCGCAAATCTTCGCCAAATTAAAAATGTTACCCCACGGGGAGTATACCCTGTCAAAAAAATGTAAGAATTTTTAAAATCGGTTCATAAATCACCGAGTTCTGAGGAACACAAAAATACCACCTGCTTTTGGGAAGTCGTTTGATTAAACGAAGCACTTTTTTAATTGTCAAAAATTGCTTTTTCTCCAAAATAGTTCAAAAACACAAATCAAATGTCTATAAATAAAATTTTATAGACATTTGATTTAATGAAAAATTGAGTTTTTTTTACTATAGGATAAAAATTGAGCAAACTAAGGCCGTTAAAAGTTTGCTTATGTTCGTAAATATTTTAAATTGTAAATAGTAAAAATTAAAAGTTTAAACTTATTTAAACTCTTCCAAAAAAATGGCTTAAAGAAAATATAATTTATATGAGAGAGAAAATATAATTTATATAAAATACCTACAAAATGTTTTAAATTTATCCTAGCCTAAAAAGACGATATACGACTAAGAACAACTATAGTTAGAGCATTAATAAACATTATGTGAGTAGTTATATAGTTTTTGTAAGGAATGTTTTTTTATAAGGATTATAAAAAAATGTTGAAAAATCAAAACAGTAGGTACTAAAAGAAGTTTTAAATTTATATTAGACTTAAATCATTACAAGTAACTTAATTTTATGTTTTAACACTATTATTAATGATATTGTCATTGAGATTGTGTTAAGGGGTTGATATTTTTCATTTCATTAATTTATCTCAGAACGTGAATTACTTTTTTTATAATAAAAATAATATAAAAAAGTCAATTAATTTGATTAATATTATTCAGAGGTTAGGTTTGAAAGAAAGTGTCGGTGTAAAGATGAGAAAGGGCATGCTCCGTTGGTTCGGACATGTAGAAAGAATGGTAGATGAAAGGTTAACAAAACAGATATACAACGCGAATGTGGAAGGATGTAGGTACCGGGGAAGACCAAGACTGACATACCACGATCAGATTGATCGAGTACTATCCGAAGGTGGTGTCAAGAGTCTTCGCAACCGGCGTGTGTGTATGAAGAGAGTGATGAATGTGGAAGAAGCGAGACAAGCCTGCAAGGATCGTGATGTATGGCACTCGGTTCTCTCTGCCTACCCCGTAAGGGATCTGGCGTGAAGATATGTATGTATGTAATATTATTCAGATGTTAGTTTAATTTATTTTAAGAAGATTTCAACCACAAGTTTGAATCTACAATTTTATAAATACTATATACAAAAAGGGGTATCTTTCTTCCCTATAATATAGTCGGCAACCCACAGAATAGGTTTATATTTGACGTAGAGGGTAACTAGAACCCAGATAAAAATGTTTATTGAAGTGATTTTTGGTCATTATTAGTTGCCAAAGAAAGCTTTAAAGAATTATTTTTATATTTCCCACCCTTGAATTATATAAGGGGGTTGAATTTGGCGTTTAAGTCGACCTTAATGTCGTTATACCTTAATGTCGTTATACCTTAATGTCGTTATACCTTAATGTCGTTATACCTTAATGTCGATAGATATTAATTCAAGATGATTTCAATCGATCACACTTTCGAATGTATGATTATAATCTCAGATAAGTTTATTTTTGAGTATTAGATGTAGTTTTCTCCTCTAAAAATTAAAAACAATCCTCAGCACGCGGTAAATTTTGAAGTGGTGGGAAAGTAGAACCTAAATAATCCTAACTTGGATGCCAATCAGTGCCGTTTGGAAAAATTATACAGTACCACTGCATTACACCTTTAATCACTGGACTATCACCATTGTTAGCATATTTATTTCATTTGTAGGCTACATTCCAAGGCTAGATTAAAATTATATTTTAGAACTTTAGAACCGAAATCTATCCTACACAGTACACACACACACACACACACACACACACAATGACAAACAAGAAATTTATTTGTATAGTTGCCTAACACCAATATCCTAAAAGTTAGTAGCCAACAACCAATATATAAATGATTAAACCTAAAATTTTGCCTAGTGAGACTGTACCTTACGATTCATAGGTATGAACCTATCATTCGTAAGGTGCAGTCTCCCTAGGCTCGTCGAGGCCAACCCAAGAGTCAGCCAGATGCGACCGGTATGAAAATTTTATCAAATTCTAAAATATGTAAACAAAGTTAACGTTTGAAATTTCAAAAATATACAATACTAGCAGTTACTCGCGACTTCATTCGCGTGATCAAAAATCATAACTTCCCTTTGTTCAGTTGGGTAAAAAAGTTGCCTTTGTCACTCCTAGATAATGTAGCTTGCTAAAGGTTTTTGAGTTAAATTGTAACAAACAAAATACAAATCTTTCTTCTTTATAATATTTGCAGTGCTTTAATTGATAAAAAATATTAAATTTGAAAAATATTTGACGGACAACAAAACTTGATTGTAATCACATTGTAACGTAACCAAATGTACATGTAACGGATTTGTATAATGGATTTGCCGAAACTCGTTTTATATTCGGTTTAACCGAATTCCGGCAGCTTGAGCCCAGCATTTGGCAATAGAAAAAATACCTATTTTCACTATTTTTGCTGCAATGTACAGCAATATTATGGAGAAGAAATATTTGTATTTTTATATATATCGAATAATCTCAAAACCTACTGGACCGATGTGAAATAACTATTAGGAATATATTAAATCACAGTATCACCCCGAGTAACATAGGCTATTTTCTTTGAGTATTAAGTTGGTTTAATACTCAAAGGCTATACTTACTATATTTAAAAAAAATTAGAGGTCTCCTACCTACCTATGATTCATATGATGTATGTATGAATCCAACGTATCAGCATTTTGCCGATAAAAACCATTAACGATATATAAAATAATTTAAGTAAATTCGTAAACAAGTCACGCGATGTATCGCTCTCGAAGCCGAAATTCGGCCGAATTTTATATTTTCACCGGATGTTCGGCCGGAGTTCGAAAACGGTTTAAATCACATCACATCTTTTGATTTTAGTGTCAATTTATGATATCCCCAAAAAACTTTATTAATACTTTTGCCTGATATTGAGATCAACGTTTTGATCTAGGTCTTATAGAGTTAAAGTTACGAGGTAGTCGTGGAGGACAGACTCGTGGCCCAATGTGGGAAGTCTAATCGCTTTTGATGACAATTTTGATAACAGACTTTTAGCAGACATTTCGTACTAGAGCAGTAATTATTTTATCCTTTATGCAAGAAACGTGAGAGCGTCAATTCACATTGTTGGAAAACGCAAGTGAGAATTTAATTTCCCAAGCGTGATTTAGACACAGCCATAAGATTTCATGGCGATTGTGTATGAGACTATCGTACGAAACTATATAAGGCTGAATTCACATGAAATAGATTCGTAAAAAAATTAAAAGTAAAAATTGGTAAAGTTCGTGTCCGGGCCACACGCAATGTAGGATTCCGAAGTTGCCCATCACACTTGTGCAGACTAAGAACAGGGCTTTTATAGTTTCATACTATAAACATTTAAGCTGTTCAACGTCAATGACAAATATACACAAATAATATATAAGTTGGTTGATTATTACTCAATTAATTGTAAAGCCTTCTAAGCCGTGATAGTTTACCTTTTAACTTCATTATATTTACTACTACCATGATTTTTTTCCCACCCCCAAATCCAACCATTTAGCCGGTAGACGGGGGAGAGTCAATACATTTGACACTAACAATAATTAGCACTTATAGCTTCATATTTTACAAACGGACCCCTTAAACGAAAACTTGTGTTCACAAAATATCTTCTATATATATATATAAAAATCAATCCCTATTTTCCTTGGTCACGACATCACGCCTGAATGGCTGGACCAATTTCAGTATTTTTTTGTTGTGTTTATAATTGTAAGGAGAAGGTTCTTATAAAAGCAAAAATATTAAAAAAGTTGCGGGGAAAATTAGAAAATTTAAGAATACTTAACCACCATATAAAGTTTAATGTCATTTTGGCTGCGTGGAAGGACAATCCCGTAGTCTTATATAAATTACGTGTCACGTTGTTTGTCGCTATGGATTCCTAATATGTAAGGCAAAACAACGTTTGCCGGGTCAGCTAGTCTACAATATTTTTTAAAAACATATCCAACGGTACTCTTCACTATGGGGTACGTAAAAAAAAAATTAAAATTCCCACTTTACATGTAGGGGATCTACCCTGAAAACTATTTCAAAATTTAATGTCACCACTATGTTGGCGTGACTAATTTGTACATGCTAAATTACAGCTTTTTGGTACGAATGATCTCTGAGCTATCGTGCGGACGAACGGACTGATGGACGGACGGACATAACGAAATTAGTTCCCAGTTTACTTCGGAACCCTAAAAATGTTATCTTACTTTGCTGGCGGAGCTCTCAATTCTACAGTGCTGGTAGCACGACATTCAATAGAAACTAAAGGTTAAAATTGAAGGAGTTTGTCTTTATCGTATTGGAGTAATCACAGGATTGGAATAATTCTCCCGGTGTTGGTCCCGGGCTCCTTTGAAGAATAGGCCAACTGCCGTTCTGACAGGAAGGTCGTAAAAGGCGGCTGATTGGCTATGCAGGTCACTACCATCGTAGCTACTAGGTGGTAGAGTTCTGCGTTGTCTCGCCCGGGTCTGATACCACCGCCTTACCTATTCCTGCCGCAATGGCGTCATTGCTTTACTGTCGTGTTCCGGTTAGGAGGGTAAGGTAGCCGGTAAATTTATGCATGTGTCATTGGACCTCGCCACGGGATAGCAACGCACCATTAACACCTTTGGTGTCTATAGGCGATGGTTGACTCTTTCCGTCAGAAGACCCATCTGCTTGTTTGCTATCTTATGATATAAAAAAAACAATTCTACTAAGTAATAGTTATTTTTCGACTTTTATCGACACAAACATGTCATCGATGTAGCCATAGCCTCATGACGCCCCAGGGCGTCGCGACGCACTGTTTGGGAAGCCCTGATTTATTGCATCGCATTTGAAAACTTAAATTGAAGGAATATTTGAAAGCATTTTCACTTACTTCTTCTTTCATTTACTAGTATCGGTAACTAGTTGACTGAACTTTTTTAAAAGGTAAAATTGAGATAAGTTCTACTAATATTATAAACGCGAAAGTATGTTTGGATGGATGGATGTATGTTTTTTACTCTTTCACGCAAAAACAACAGAACCAATGTGGATGAAATTTGGTACACATATAGGTGGTGACCTGGAATAGCACATAGGGTGCTTTTTGTCCCGGGAAAACAAGTTGTCCCCGTGGGATTTACGAAAAACTGTTATAATGTAGCGGGCTGCCGGGCGCAGCTAGTAATTCCTAGATTAATCTAGTAATTCATAAAAAGAATATTTATCACGAAATTTTACAAAAAAATTAATGTACGGAGTAGAACAGACACTACAAATATATATAGTGGTATCTATATATTATATACGTGAAGGAAAATCGTTGTATTCCTTTTTAAGACAATTGCGCGAACGGTGAAGTATGAAAATTCGCACAGTTTACATTGAACAGGACTACAGAAACCTAATAATTTTAAATAATACGCATTAAAAATAAATTAATAAAAACAACACACATTACATTATTGTGACATACATGATAATATAGACACATATGTATATGGTATTTTCCATTTTTCTTTGCACCTGAAGTTAGTTGTTAAACTTAGGTGCCCCATAGACCTACAATAATACTGCGCAATACTTTTATTGTGCAATACCCTTTTATACCCTTTTGATTCAAAATCACTCAATAAAATTGACAAACCAGTCTGATCAAAATTTTCGTGCGAGCAACATGTCTGACGACAAAGTTGTGGCGGCAACTATGCTGGTGATTTTGTTAAATGTCTATACAATTCTATACATTCACGTAAAACTCCCGTTTTTTATCTTTTATAGCATTCTTGCATTAGCCAGTAGACTGAGCTTAGCGGCATTTGCCGTTAAAAAATGAGGCAGATTAGTGACGTCGACACTACGAAAATTGTGTATTTTAGTTGTACGTAATAGTATTATTTCACTGTAAGACCTACTAACAATCTCAGTCCAAGAGTTTCCCTAAAAGAAAAATTAAAAAAAATATATATTTTAACCGTACCATCGTAGTTCATATTTGAAAACTTGATGTATATTCGTAAAAATATAAGAAATATTTTTACGAATATAAATCAAGTTTTATATCATTTAAGAAAAATAGTGATGTACATAACGTAAACAGAAGGAACAAAAAACATCTTGCTTTGCATGTAACACGGCTCCACAGAATAAGTAACTTTTATGGGGCAATCTATTCGCTTTTACAATAAACTTCCAAATGCTATTAAAGATCTACCAATACACAAATTCAAAAAATGTGTAAAATCAAAACTTTGTAAAAAATGTTATTATTGCAGCATGGGATTAATTGCTCCTCATAGCAGTCTCATAATACATACATATAATAAAATCGTAGGAAAGTCAATGTATGTCCGGGGTAAACTCAAAAAATACTGCATGAATTTTCTTTAAAATTTTGCATGAATATTACTAACAGGTCAGGTCAACATATAGGCTACATATTAACACGCTATCACGTACGGGGGAGGAGCTGTGCGGAGTAAACGAAGTCGCAAGCAACAGCTAGTAATCTATACATATAATAATAAAATCGTAGAAAAGTCAAAACTGTACATTGAATATTTTTTTTAAAGAATACTTGGGGCGTGACCTACAATCGATGTCGAAGCCAAAAATATAGTTTTTGGAATGTTTGTCTGTTTGTTTGTATGTATGTCCGGGGTAAACTCAAAAAGTACTGCATTGATTTACTTCAAATTTTGCATGAATATTACTAAAAGGTCGGATCAACATATAGGCTACATATTATCACGCTATCACATACGGGGGAGGAGCTGTGCGGAGTAAACGAAGTTCGCGCGGACGAAGTCACGGGCAACAGCTAGTTATAATATAATATTATTAATCATAAATAATTGTAAATACATTATTTAAAAAAAAATGTATATGCATAAAAAAAGACAAACCCGTAGAGTTTCTTCCGTCGGATCTTCTTAGTGTGGCCGCGTTTTCGATCCGGTAGTAACTCAAAAAATGTTGACTCGTTAAAAGCTTAAATTTACGACACGACCATACATTAAACATCGTGACTGATCAAACGCGACCGCTCCAAATTCTGAAGTGAAATATATTTTGCAATAATAAGTTTACACAGTCCAAGAATAAATATTGCACAATAAAAATTAAACTCGCTCAAACTTTTGTTCAATCTTTGTGCAACCTTCAATATTAACTCTAAACGGTCAATAATATTGCACAATACGTAGCACTGCGCAATATTACTGTAGGTCTATGGGGCGTCTTAAAAGAGATTTTCGAATTTATCAAGCATCGCGCGAGGCGTGCGTGTTTGGGGAGAATGCGTGGTAGCGAGGTCAGACGGTAGCTTGCTCTGTGAGATAGCATCCTGCACAAGGGCGGATCAGGGCGGGGGGGGGGGGGGTCATGATCTCTCTCCAATTTTTGCAAATTTTTATTTATTTATTTTATTGGATTTATTGCAAACAATTAAGGATTAGAGCCTCTCTTGACTGAACTTCAAATATGTGACCCCTTTGACCCGAAGGCTGGATCCACCCTTGATGCCGCATATAGTCGAAGTAGAAAACAAAGACTACTAGTGGATGTGTCAAAGGGCAATATTGACGGCTAGAAATAGTAGTGTCGACGAAATTAATGACAGAATACTGAGTAAACTTCCAGGAGATAGCGTAAACTATACATCGATTGACACCCCAGTAGTGTAACCCAACGTTCCTTTATTACTCATGTTCCTGTGCCAATTTTACTATAGTTTCAATCTTACTGACCATGATCGTAGTGGGATGACTAAATACATATAATAGGCTTTGTTATACTTTTACCATAGATATTAAAAAAACATAATCAAACTTCAAATGAAGGTACCTACGAATTGTCCTGGTTTTAATAAGCACTGTAGGTATGATTGTTTGAATCAATAGTTTTCAAACAGTTATCAAAGAAAGTTCCAGTTCCTCTAGAATAGTAGTAATAGTAAAAAACATAATCAAACTTCAAATGAAGGTACCTACGAACTGTCCTGGTTTTAATAAGCACTGTAGGTATGATTGTTTGAATCAATAGTTTTCAAATAGTTATCAAAGAAAGTTCCAGTTCCTCTAGAATAGTATATATAGGTCCCTATGACCCACTTCCTCTTATGTGACGCAGACGAAGTTGCGCGGGTCAGCTAGTATAATATAACTGGCGATCGGCCAGTGCTTGAAATTCGACCATAGACTAAAAAATAAGATCTCTTCTAAGTTTGTTATCTGACTTTCACTATAAGCAACATCTTAATATACATAAATTACGTGTCACGTTGTTTGTCCGCGGTGGATTCCGAGACTATTGGGTCGATTTCAATAAAATTTCGTAGGCATCTACTGTTTGATCTAACTTAAAAGATAATTTTCATCTCAATTAACCCCCCGTCCCCCCTTTATTACCCACCAAAATATTCAGTACAAGTAATTTGTATGGCAAAACAATGTCCGGGTCAGTTAGTATTATATTTGTATGAAAATTACGATGTGTGTCGAATGCATTCGTAATATGTCTAACGTTTATTTTTACAACATTACTTAATGTATTTTAATGCAATAACTTTCTTAACTTCTTTCCCATTTTAATATATAGAAAACTACGTGCCACACTGTTTGGCCGCGATTGTCTCCAAACTACTGAACCGATTTTAATGAAATTTTGTAGATATATACTGTTTGATCCAAATTAAAGGATAGGATAGTTTTTGGAACGAAGTTCCTTACGGCATGCTTGGAGGGGATAGGGATTTTGCTGCGCGACCGAACTGAAAAAATGTGATAGTAAAACCGTAAGAAAAATGCGTGGAATAAAAGCGTTAAATGAGACGTGCGCAGGCGCGACAGTCGCGTACACAAGCGAGTAGTGCCGTTTAGCCGAAGGAAGTTCGTTCCTACCTGGTGTCCCGCGACACCACATCATTTTTTTTATTATCTCAATTAACCCTCCCTCCTCCCTCACAAGTATCCCACTATAATATTCAATACAAGTAATTTGTATGGCAAAACAACGTTTGCTGGGTAAGCTAGTATCTAAATATTAATACGTGAAGCAAAAACTTTGGACCCTTTTTTAAAACAACGGTAGAGTATGAAATTTGGCACTATGTAACCATTAACCATTAACTGTGCCTGCAGACTGCAGGAGGACTGCAGAACCTTAATATTTTTAAATTTAAGGTACTTCCCTTACCATGTTCGAATATTTTAGAGGTATTTGTAAAAAAGCACCTAAAGTTATTTAAAACAAATGCTGAAGTCACTGGTAACTCATATTTTAGGAATAGTAAAAAATTATATGTGCCTAACCAAAAATTAAATATTTTTACGAAGAATGTGTATTGTATGTCTATTATTATATACAATCATATTCCTGATAGTCTTCAATCATTGCCTGTAAATAAATTTCGCAAAAAGTTGTTTGATTTGCTGTTAGATAAAACTTATTATGATATTAAAGAATTTTTAGCCGATAAAATTAAATGTTAATGGATAGAAATATAAGTTTGTTGAATTGTCCTTAAAAGTGTAGTAAAATCCTCAATGTAGTAAAATTTTGTAAATGGTGAACATTTTGTAAATTATAAAAAAAAAATATTTACTCAAAATATGAAACTTGTAATTATAAAATAACTTTGTAATATGGAATCATCCTTGTATATTTATAACAAGAACATAAAATAAAGAAAAAAAAAGACCAGCCCGCTGAGTTTCTTCCGCCGGATCTTCTCAGTGTGTGGCCGCGTTCCGATCCGGTAGTAATTCTAAAAAATCGATACAATTTATAGTTTTAAATGTAATATTATATATAATGATATTTTTTTAAATATTTGCACACCATACATTGGTAGAATATGTTGGTAACTTAATTTATTTTTAACAACTTGTAACACCCATATTCTTGCAAATAAATATGTTCTTTCTTTCTTTCAAATAGAATGCATTATACCGGTGGGAGGGATGCGCTGTGCCGCGCTCCCGGCAGCATGGGTACCACCATCTTGCTTGTTTCTCCCGTGAAACAGCTTTGCTGTGTTTCGGAGATTCTCTCCGAAAGACAGCAAAAGAATGGCAAGACAGGCAGTGTAATTACTGGCACCGAAACTTAACATCTTATGTCTCAGGATAGGCAACACGAATGGGTTACCTGAGCTAGTTCCAGCCCTGGTATCCCATTTATATTCATTGGTGACGTCGACTACTTACTATCAGGTGGCACGCCTGCCAGTTTGCCTATCCCCATAACATAAAAATAATAGATATACATCAAATGATTAAACTTAAACATTACGCACAATACATTAATTGGACATACCTACAAGTTAATATACACATATGAATATTATTTCTTTATGCCTTAATTTCAACTTAAAAGAGATTTTATTGTTCAATAGCTGTTGCCCGCGACTTCATCCGCGCGGACTTCGTTTACTTCGCACAGCTCCTCTCCTGAAGGTGAAAGCGTGATAATATGTAGCCTATATGTTGGCCCGACCTGTAAGTTATGTTCATGCAAAATTTGAAGTAAATCCATGAAGTACTTTTTGAATTTACTCCGGAGATACATACAGACAAACACAAAAAATCTAAAAACTATATTTTTGGCTTCGATATCTATTGTAGATCACGCCCCAAGTATTCTTTAAAAAAAATATTCAATGTACAGTTTCGGCCACAGGCGATCGCTAGTAAACTTTAAATGTTCCAAATTTGCCAAATTTCATATTGTTATAATTTCAAATTTTCCAAATTTCATATTCCTCCCTTTGCATGATTCTAACAAAAAGGGGTACAAACTTTTCGCATCACATATCAATACACAGATATGAATTTTACTTTTGTCACTTGAATACTATCAATTACTGACACGAGGAAGCTAGTCAAGGAATTGTTCATTCCGGGAAATTCCTCAGAAAATGGGGAAGCGTAAACAATGATGTTGCACACGCGACTATTATCACTGAAACTAAATCTAATCGCAATCAGACTCAAAATGTCCGACAAACGTTATTTATCTAAATATGCGTGCCAGTGTGTAATATTATTTATAGCTTCAATTATATTACGCATTAAAGATAAGATTTACATATCAATATAATTAGGTGTAATCTTTACATATATCATATATATTTCACCTGTGTCTGTTATGAATGGGAATGTTTGAGTGTGTGTGAATATGTGTGTGTGTTTGTGTGTGTGTGTGCGTATGTGTATGTCTATGTGTATGTGTGTGTATTTGTAATTTTTTCACGCTAAAACATCTTGATTGATGAGCAAGAAATTTGGTATAAAATTTTTAGGGTTCCGTACCTAAAAGTTAAAACGGGACCCTATTACTAAGCCTTCACTGTCTGTCCGTCTGTCTGTCTGTCACCAGGCCGTATCTCATAAACCGTGATAGCTAGAAAGTTTAAATTTTCACAAATTATGTATTTCCGTTACTGCTATAATAACAAATAAAAAAATGAAAATATTAAGGAACTATACAATACAATACCCCATAACCCACATAAGGACCCCATACAATAAACGTATTTTTTTTCGTATTTTTTTGCCATGATAAATGTACGTACGGAACCCTTCCAGAACGGAACGGAGTCCGACTCGCACTTGGCCGGGTTTTTTTATATTAAAGTTAGCAAACTGGCAGGTGATTTTTCTGCTGAAAAGAGACAACCGTAGGTTAAATACACCAAGTATGTAAATGGTGCCTTGCTATCCTTGTGGCGGGATCTTAATTCTACATGCAAAAATTTACCGGCTACCATACCTTAAAAATCGGAACACGACAGTGACAAGTACTGACTTTATTGCGACGGGAATTGGTAAGGCGGTGGTACCAGAACCTGACGAGACAAAGAACAACTATACTAGTAGTTACGATGATAGTGACTTGCATATACAATCGTTCACCACTTACGAACTGCCTGGCAGATCTGGGCCCACTTTAAAGAATGGAAGGCAGATGGTTTATTCTTCAAAGTGACCCCGGATCAACACGGGGTAAATAGACTGTGGCCTTGAATAATATATAAGTCCCTATGTTGATCAGACCCATTTCTAAGGATTGAGTATCCTTCTTATTTCCAGGCAGATTGTAATGCAAGCAAGGCAATTGGAGACGTTATATGGTATCATGCTCTTTTTTAATTTATAAGATAGCAAAAAAACTGATGGCTCTCCTGGTGAAAAAAACCCATCGCCTATAGACACCAAAGATGTAAATGGTACATTGCCATCCGTGTGGCTAGATGGCGATGCCACATGCATAAGTCTATCAGCTACCTTACCCACCAAACTGAAACTCGATAGTGATAAGCATTGACGCTATTGCGACAGGAATAGATAAGGCGGTGGTACCAAATAGCCGGGCGAGACGTTGCTGAAATCAACCACCTAGTAGTCACGATGGTAGTGATACGTATAGCCAATCGGTCGCCTCTTACGTCCTGGCTAGCAGAACGACAGTTTGTCTAATCTTGAAAGGAGTCCGCACCAACACGGGAAACGTCAAACACACGACATTGGCAAAATAATTCATAAATTGTATTTTTAGTATTTTAATTGTAGAGATAAGTACCCCCCCCCCTCCTCTCTGCCAGCTGAACTCTTGGTTTTAGTAGTGGTAAAAAAATCAGTTTTGACTTTCCTACGATTTTATTATATGTATGTATATGTATAAGCTATTGAGTATCGAGAAAAGCGGTAATAAGTAATAACACATAACTATGAAAAGTACGTTGCCCTCTAGACTTTTTAAGCGCCAGTGAAACTTGTATTCACTAGTAACAATACATACGTAAATGTTCCGGAAAAGTCGCAACGTGTTTGCGCATATTAGAATATGCAAATGTATGACTCCATTTCCATGGAAATCGTTTTTAGAGACTGTCATAACTTGTAACGTTTCCATGTCTCATTATTATCATTTTTATGTATCATAATCTCCTGACTATATAATCATTCATATACTTTCCCCCGTGTTGGTAAGGACCCCCTTTAAAGAATAGACCATCTGCCATTCTACCAGGCCGGTCGTGAAAGACAAGTGATTTGCCAAACTTGTCACTTTCGTAATTACTAGGTGGTAGAGTCCTGCAACGGCTCGCCCGGGACGCCCGGCGGGGTGATCTTTTTTTTTTATAGAAGAGGGGGCAAACGAGCCAGAGGTGCACCTGATGGTAAGTGATCACCGCCGCCCATGGACATCTGCAATACCAGAGGTCTTGCAGTTGCGTTGCCGGCCCTTAAGAATGAGTAAGCTCTTTTCTTGAAGATCCCTATGTCGTATCCGTTCGGAAATACCCCTGCCGGTAATTGATTCCACAACAGAGTAGTGCGAGGCAAAAAGTGTTGGAAACGCACAGTTGTGGATTTCCAGATATCGAGATGGTGACGATGGAACTTTAAATTTTGACGCGATGTCCGATGGTGGAATTCGGCGGCAGGAATTATTCCAAACAACTCGTCGGAACACTCCCTGTGATAAAGACGATAGAAGACGCAGAGTGAACCTACACCTCTGCGTAATGCCAAAGAGTCGAGCTGTTCCGAAATAGCCTGGGCGTCAACGATTCGAACTGCTCTACGCTGTATGCGATCAAGAGGAAGAAGCTGGTATTGGGGAGCTCCGGCCCAGAGATGAGAACAATACTCCATGTGAGGCCGAATCTGTGCCTTATAAAGTTGAAGGCGATGGGCCGGCAAAAAGTACTGTCTCGCTCTGCTGAGCACACCGAGCTTTTTAGAGGCTAATTTAGCCTTGCCTTCCAAATGACCGCGAAACTGAACGTAATTCGATATGTCGACTCCCAGGATTCCGACACTAGCTGAGGCTGTCAGGAGAGTATCCCCAAATCGAGGTGATACGACAAAGGGTGTCTTTTTTGCGGTGAACACGCAAAGCTGTGTTTTCTTGGGGTTAAAAGTGACCAGATTTTGACGACCCTATTCAGAGACATCGGTAAGTCGATTCTCGACTTCAGACACAAGCTTGTTTCGGCACTCTTCGACGTGTTCCCGAGAAATACCGCTTCGACCGGAGTATGTAGCATCACCAGTACTGTCATCCGCATAGCAATGTATGTTGCGAATTCGCATCATGTCATTGATTTGCAGAAGAAACAGAGTCGGTGATAGCACGCAGCCTTGGGGAACACCAGCATTGACAGATTTAAGGTCGGAGTACGCACCGTCGACAACGACCTTGATGCTCCGGTCAGCCAAAAAACTGGTGATCCACTTGCATAATTTCTCGGGAAGCCCATAGGAAGGCAGCTTCGCGAGAAGCGCTTTGTGCCATACCCGATCAAAGGCCTTCGCTATGTCCAAACTAACTGCCAACGCCTCCCCCTTGAACTCAACTGCTTCCGCCCACCGATGAGTTAGGTATACTAGAAGGTCACCAGCTGAACGGCTGCGACGGAAACCGTACTGACGGTCGCTAATCAGCTGGTGCTCTTCTAAATACTTGAGGAGCTGAGAGTTGATGATCGTCTCCATAATTTTGGAGAACAAGGAGGTTATGGCTATGGGCCGATAGTTAGACGGATTAGAGCGATCTCCTTTTTTAGGGATGGGATGAACCAAAGCTGTCTTCCATGAATTCGGTACCACGCCGAGTGAGTAGGAGAGCCGGAATAGGCGTGTTAATACTGGCGCCAACTCTGGATGCGGGCTTGTTCTATAATCCGGGTAAAGATAATAGACGAAATATTATTGACAAAAAGTATGCTCACATTATGCATTTTTGTTTAGTAAGGTTTTATTTGTTGAAATGTTATTGACAAAAGTGAAGCCATTTTAAATTTTTATGTGATACGTGATATGCATTGTGTATTATTATGTTTTATTATTGTATATGTTTTCTTAAAATATATATTAATGATATTATTATTTTAACATTTTAAAGTGTGTAAATTAAATAAAATAAAAAGTAAATAATTAATTAAAAAATAAATAATTAATTTAAATAAAAAACAAATAATTACTTTAATTAAAGTAAACAGTTATATATATCTAAAATAATTAGTGATTTGTTTAATCTAGCGCGTTTCTTGATTTTTTTGAAATGTTATTTGATTGTGACGTGTGTTTTGATAATTTGTGCTTACTAAAAATTAAAAGTAACAAGTTCTCACATTTGTCATTTAGTGAAAAGATTCAAATCGTATCTAAAGGTAGGTGTATACCCGAGTTACCACAATTAAACCAGCAAAAAGCAAATGTAACTCGCAAGTTTCATGTTAAAAGTTATGAAACGTATGACTGGCTGTGTGGTTGTCTCCATACGATTAAATTATTTTGTTTTCCTTGCATATTGTTTAGTAATTCTAATACAGTGTGGACTAATTCTGGATATTCAGATTTAAATAATTTCCATTCCGCGGCAAAGAAACATGACCATACAGAAAAACATCTGGAGGCCTGCTTAAAATTAAATATTTTTGGTAAATCTCGTATTGAAATGAGTATCAACAGTCAGTTACGAGTAGATATTGAGAGGCATAATGCTAAAGTCGATCGCAATATAAACATTTTTCAAAGGCTGATCGATGTTGTTTGCTTTCTGGGAAAACAAGAATTAGCTTTTCGCGGCCACGATGAGTCAGTTTCGTCGTTGAATATGGGTAATTATTTAGAAATAGTAGATTTATTAGCCAAGTATGATGGAGTTTTAGAAACCCATTTACAGAGTGCAAGTACCTCATTCACGGGTATGTCGAACCGTACGCAGAATGATTTGATCTCGAGCGTTGCATCTGTGATGATCGATCGCATTAAAGCCGAAATTAAACAGTCCGATTTTGTCGCCATCATGGTAGATGAGACTCCTGATGTTAGCGGCCGTGAACAATTAGTATTAGTTTTGAGATATTTTCATGATTCTGAAATAGTAGATCGATTTATCAAATATGTTGATGTGAGCGCGGATCGGACCGCTGTAACCTTGAGTTCTATAATTTTGAAAATTTTAGAAGAGTTCGATTGTTTATCCAAATTAGTCGCACAAACTTACGACGGGGCAGCAGTTTTGTCCTCACAAATTAATGGTGTGCAGGCTTTGGTGAGACAAAAATGTCCACAAGCTATGTACGTTTGGTGTTCAGCACATATTAAATTTAGTTTTATCGAAATCGTTTGAACGAGTTGCTGAAACAAAACGCTTTTTTAGTATTATAAAATCAATCGCGGCTTTTTTTCACACCAGTACAAAGCGAATGGCCCATTATATAACTTGCCGATATGAAAAAGCTGCCTCGTGTCGCGGAAACAAGGTGGACATATCACTCACGCACGGTTAATGTAATTAATAATGCGTCCACCGACCTCCTAGAATTGTTCGAAAATATGTATGAAAATACACAAGACTGGGATGGTGAAACATTGACACAAGTCAGTTCATTTTTATTTATTATGAAAGAATTTGAATTTAATTTTCTTTTAAAATCTTTCGCAGATATTTTTACAGAACCTGATATTCTGTACGATGTTTTGCAAAAAAAACTAGTGACATCGCGTATTGCGTAACAAAGATAAAAGAGTTAGAGTCATTTTTGGAACATTTCAGAGAGAAGTTCGAGATCTATTATGATGCCGCCGTTCACATTACCGGACCACCTAAGAGAAAGCGCAATGTCGATGATGTAAAAATACATTATCGGCGAATTTTTGTTGAAATAATTGATAATGTAGTCAGTCAAGAAATCGCTATAAAAACATTAAAAATTTAAAGTTTATTGAGCTACTTTCTTGTGAGAATTTTAAAAAATATAGTGAATATTTCCCTGAAAATGAAATCAGAGAGTTCACCAATAATTATCAGGCAAATTTTAATTTTGATAAATTAAAAAATGAATTGCGCTGTATTTATAGATCACCTCAATTTGCAAATAGTTGTGTATTTAGTATTATTCAAAATTTGTATAAGGACAATTTAAATAAAGTTTTTTCTGAAGTGTTACTATTAGCGAAATTCATTGTGACTATCCCAGCAAGCAGCGCATCGGCAGAGCGTTCATTTTCGTGTTTAAAACGTATCCACACATATTTGAGAAACACACAAAATCAACAACGACTCACAGAGCTTTCCACGATTTCTATAGAAAAGGCATTATTGATAGAATTAAAACGCAGTCCAACTTTCTATGACGATATCCTAAAATCATATTTAAAAAAGGATAGGCGCATAGATTTAATCTATAAATGAATGAGTAGTTTGTTTGTTTTTTACCAATCCGTAGTTTTATTATTTGGCCGCCCCGTTGGTCGAGTGGTTAGCAACCCTGACTACGCAATCAACGGGGCTCGGGTTCGATCCCCGGCGGGGACAAGCATTTGTGTGATGAGCATAAATGTTTGTATTTCCGGGTTTGGGTGTTTATTACGTATGTAAACGTATTTATGTATGTATTTCTAAGTATTAATATCGTTGACTAACACCCATAACACAAGCAAATAAATTGCTTACATTGGGGTTAGATCAATAAGTGTAATTTGTCCCGTGATTATTTATTTATTTATTATTATTAAGTGTATTTATATATTTTGCGAATCACATGAAAATCGGCCTTTTAAAGGCCACATCGGATATCTTGCAAGGGACGTGTATTGTAACCATCACTCACTTGCTTAAGATATTTGAGGTGGCCGAAATATTTACATCGGGAAATAGTACCTATTTTAAATAACAAGAACCTTGAACATGGAAACATACCTAGAATACAGCTGACTAGGTAAGTAGTTACCTGTTAAAATATTTTAGTTAGCGACGACCGACCGCTGTTTTTTCTGCGTTACCGTAGAAGATGTAGATAAATAGTAGTACATCTAAGACATGTTCCGTTGGCATGATTTCCGGCTTAGAGATCCGTCGCGTGGCTGAGGCTACGCTAAAATCTATACAAGAAAATCTATACTCCGCCGCATACCCAGTCTCATAATCCTGTGCACGCCACTGGTAATATGGTGGTTTTTTCATCACAAGATGCGGACGCAGCAGCCCAAGCCCGGTAGCACTCCTGCTTACGGCGTGAAGCCGTTTTACAAGAGCGACCAAACCAAGGCTGAGACTTACCACCAATTGGTACCGCGGAAAATGGAATGAAAAGTTCCATGCCCTGCAGCACCACATCGGCAATAGAGTCAGCGACTACATTCGGATCATCCAGCGGGAAGCACAACCGCCCCTATGGGTAGGACGCAAAAAAAGACCGCATCCCGTCCCAATCTGCTGACCTATAGTGCCAAACGCGACGACAGCCTGCTAAAGGAGGCCGTGATAGGCGCGAAACTGGCACTTTGCTCAGGATGAGGCAGTGGTCTGACGAACCAAGTGGGACGTCCACAGATACCTGATAATGGTCCGGATGAGAGGTCAGCAGAAGGTCCAACAGTGAAGGCGTATGGTCATCCACATCGGGAACTCGCGTGGGCGAAGTTACCAGTTGTGTAAGACCATACGCCAAGGCAAAATCGAGAACAGATCTCCCCGCATGATCGGTGGTGCGCGAACAAAGCCATTCGGCGTGGTGGGCATTAAAATCGCCCAAGATCACGATCTCTGCAGAGGGGGTCTGCTCTAACACGGAATCTACAGCTGTTTGTAAATGCTCAACGAGCCGGTCAACTTCAGTATTCCTGCTATGGGCAGGTCCCGTATAGGCACGCGTAGCTGTGTGGATGGTCGTCGCACGGGTACGCGTAACCAGAGGATGGATAGGTCCTGACCTTCAAGTCTGCCGAGGCGCCGGTAACAGATATCTTCTCTGACGTATGCGCACACAACAGCCCGCGGTACAAAAGAATGTTCCAGTTTCTGGCTGAAATCACGTAACTCGCAATGCGAAATGATCGTGATTGTTTAGTTATTGCAAGACACATAACAGCCTTGTACATTAGTGGTAGTCGTTGCCGCTTGATAAGTTTTGATGCTGTGACATTGCAAAAAGTGCATCTAGTGACCAGCAAGCGATTGGCGACGTTTTTGATGATTTTTCAATACGCTTAAGAGTCATCGCTGATTGCTGGCGAATTGCAAACGTAAGATGATACACCTACGGGTCTGGTACCACCGCTATGCCTTTTCTCGGCGCATTAGCGTCAGTGCTTGTTACTGTCTTGTTCCGGTTTGGTGGGCCGCTAGGTAGTCGGTAAACTTATGCATATGACATTACTACCCGCTACACGGATGGCACTGTGGCACCTTTATTCTTCACTGCAGTGCGAGAGGTTTATCAGGTGCCCCGGGATCTTAATATAGCAAGAACTATTTAAAAAATTAATATATAATTTTTTACACTCGTTTTTTAGGACCATCTGGCTCCTATCACTTCTAATACAAATCTCCATACTGTCTGTGTCTATAGACGATGGTTTCTGGCAATGGGTGGCGATGGCGAGACCCTTTTGCTTGTTTGCTATCTTGTCATATGAAAAAAATTTATGATCATCACACAAATGTTTGTCCCTGTTTGGAATCAAACCCGAGCCACATCAATTGCTTAGTCAGTATCGCTAACCACTCGACCAACGAGGCGCTAAAGTATACCCTCCCAAACGAAAGAAAAATTTTCCAATTCAGGCCAGGCGCTTTTAGTAATTGGAAAATATACATATCAAATTTGTCAGTTAAAAAAAAATCGGTTGTCTGTAAAGTTGGTTTACAGACGATAGTTGAACGTGACAACGTCTTAAGCTCTCGCTTGTACTCCAAGCCTTAAACGGAACGCCTCAGAGCGAGGTAACGCCGCATGAGTCATGTTTTTTCGTGCATGCAGCCAGCTCTATCGAATTATAAGACGTTGTCACGTCAAAATCATACATGTATGTAACTCTAAACTCTATGAGTTACTTTTCAATCGACAATTCGCTTGAGTAACCTCAAGGCCAAGAGACGATAAGTGATATATGGGGTCTCGAAATCGTCACTGACACTAAATTAGCTCTCTCGTATTAATTTCCCTAAGCCGACGTAATTTAATAGCATTTGAATGCGTAACTTGAGTGAAGGTTTTCGTATTCAATTTGGCAAGTGTCGAGAATTATATTGCGACATGTTAACTTATATTTTTAAAGCCAAGAGTGAATATATGCTTAATTATTTTAAAAATTACGAAACCGTTACGTAGATCATGAATGTACGGGTCTGAATTCCAACTCAAGAATAATAATAAATAAACAAAAAATAATAAAAATTGAACCTACTTCAGAGATCTACCAACTATACCCATATCTCAAATACTACTGAACCGGTTTTGATAAAACTTGGACTGATCCCTACGTTAAAATATATCCGATTTAAAGAGAATTATCTCGTACATACGAACATACGAACATACAAATTTACAAAAACATAAATATATATTTACAAAATTCAGTACACGTGCTTGGACGCCTAAACAGATCGTCAAACTCAAATATTATCCAATTCCAACTATGTTACATACTGAGATGTCAGACTGATAAAGGAGAGGGGGATTTTTGGGCCCAAATGTAAAGGGTTGAGGTGTGGATCAAAAAAATGGTACTATTTTTCTATTTCATAGTTTAAAATATTAGCTTCATCCGCTTTCTGAGAAAAAAGAAATCACGAAAATAAGTTTGTGGTACTATAATTGTATAATCGATAAAATTATAATCGATTTATGTAAATAATTTTAATCGAAATAGAAGCTCGTAAGTATATGTAAAAGTGTATTCTTGATTAATATTTAGTTTAATCATCAGTAAGTACCATAATTATTTTACAATCCATTCATAATATAAAAAGAAAAAATATAATCGATACAATTTAAATAATTGATTGATTACATTACATCGAATTTAATATGATTTAATGTCTGTGGATTTAATACTGTCGAAAGTGACAATTACAACTGACATCACTGACGCTTCGCAAGAGTCGCAAGTCGCGGACTTCACTCTTCGCTATTTTACGTATGTACATCCTTTAATTTGTGATTCCCAAAAATCTGTGTTTTAGACTTTTAGTATTGTGTCAATTTATAAATGTGAAACATAGTTGCCTGTGTTACAAGTATTAGTTGTTCAATAGTAAACGTTTAAACTATACCGTAGTATCGTAACCTTACTTCTAGTGAATATTTTATATCTCTGTTCTCAGATTGCTAAAATCTGTAAAACTTTCAGTATTTATATAATGTTAAACTTGCTATTAATTAACATAATTTTCATCCTATTACAAGAGGGCCCAAGATTGTATGGAACGGTATCAGTCTCCAAATCATTTATTATCGATTGAAAATCGGTAAATCGGTTTTCCGTGCAGGCCATCAAAAGAAATCACAAACACACCTAAGCATAATTTTTTGATATTATGTTCTACACTTTCAAACGTCGGCACTTGGTGAAATCCCGTTACTGTTAGACATTATTTAAAATGCATTTGAACTTTTATATCATACAAACCTGTGGACGAAATTCGACCATAAACTAACATGTTTTCTCTGTGTTGGTCCCGGGCTCCTTTGAAGAATAGACCAACTTCCGTTTTGCCAGGCAGGTCGTAAAAGGTCGACTTTTACGACCTGCCTGATCGGCTACGCGAGTCACTAACATCGTGCATACTAGGTGGTAGAGTCCTGCATTGTCTCGCCCGGGTCTGGTACCACCGCCTTACATATTCCTGCCGCAATAGCATCAGTGCTTGCCGCTGTCGTGTTCCGGTTTGGAGGGTTAGGTAGCCGGTAAACTTTTGCATGTGGCATTAGACCTCGTCACAAGATAGTAACGCACCATTAACATCTTTGGTGTCTATAAGCAATAGTTGACTCTTTCCATCAGGGGGTCTTCCGATGGAAAGAGTCAACTATTGCCTGTATATATCTGCTTGTTTGCTGTCTTATGATATAAAAAAAAAACAATAAATCTCTTTTAAATTTGACAACTGATTTTAGCCATAAAGAAACCCCCCCGTTGGTCGAGTGGTTAGTCACCCTGACTACGCAATGGACGCGGCTCGGGTTGAATCCCCGACGGGGACAAACATTTGTGTGATGAGCATAAATGTTTGTATTTCCGGGTTTGGGTGTTTATTAAATATATTCTAGTATTTATACATGTATTTCTATGTATTAGTATCGTTGACTGACACCCATAACACAAGCAAATAATTTGCTTACTTTGGGGTTAGATCAGTAAGTGTAATTTGTCCCGTGAATATTTATTATTATTTATTTAAAGAAAATATTATACATGTGTGTATAAAATCATGTATGTTACATGAATGTAATGTGTGGAATGTTTATTTTTATTAATTTAATGTATTTTTAACGTATATTATTTAAAAATATTAGGTTTCTGGAGTCCTCCGCAATGTAAACTATAACGCGTAATATAATTAATGAAACGTTCGCGCAATTGTCTTAAAAAGGGGTCCAAAGTTTTTCTACACTCTTTGTCCTCGGCACTTGGTGAAACTCCATTTTCATTCGATATTTAATATGTAAAGACTTGTACTGTTTCACAATAAATTATTACATATATTAACCAACGGGTTTCGCTTCTAAATAAGCATCATCAGGGCAATTACAACATGTTGTAAATTTATTGTGATACGGTACAAATGTTTTAATATTAAATATTGAATACAATTTTTTTCCTTCCCGTATTAATATATAAATAATTTTTAAAGCCTCTTCAGATCTTACATCCCGAAATTTCATTTTGTTAAATCATCTTCCCATCTTACATCCCGAAGATGCTTTAAAAAGTGAAACCGAGTGAGTAATGTACTAAAGATATATATGTTGTGAAGTGAAATAAAATACAAGTGCATTTAAAATTGTGTCTAACATATTTAACAATAGAATTCAAAGAGTTTATAAATCTAAAGTTTGACGGAAACAAAACTGTTTCAATCATTAAAAAGCTGTAACTCTGAACACTAATTTTAATCTCTCAAATGGCATTCGGTTTTTTTGAGTACTACAATAAAGTAAGATAATCAAAATCGAATGATTTCGATGCTATGTCGAAAAAGCACTTGCTTAATAATTTTTCGTCAACGATAACTCTCGAGCGAATCAACAGAGTGCTAAGTGTGAGTTTTTCTTTTCGCATTCGATCGTGAGCGCGTTTGGAGTTTACTAGGAATTTGTATGTAATTTGTACAGCGCCACCTAGTGGTAAACGTGAGAAACCAGTTTACCACTAGGTGGCGCTGTACAAATCACATACAAATTCCTAGTAAACTCGAAACGCACTCACGATCGAATGCGAAAAGAAAAACTCACACTTAGTACTCAGATTTTGATACGATTTGCAGCATTAGAGGCAGTCTTTTAAAAAAAAGTTAGTAAATATAATTAATACTGAGCCGGTTTCTGATATTGTAAAGTTTCCCGGGATTGGATAAGTGCCTGGTTGGCGATAGGCTTGCCACCTATTACATTCTGGGACTAATTATCTTCAGCTAATCGTAGGTGCACTGGTTGTACCTCTGCCGACCTCTTCGGGGATACGGGCGTGAAGATATGTTTACCATATATGCATTTGAATATCACAAGAATAAACTAAATTATTCAGTTCTACAAAAGCCTAATTTCATTGGTTATAAGTACATCTTAAATTAATAGTTTCATTTATGTGTTTACTTTTTTGGTTTCAGAGTACATGAGACAATCCTAGTTATTTTATAAAAGCTGAAGGTTTCTTAGCCACGCTTATAACAGGGGTTAGTACGATAGGCTACTCTGCCGTCCTAAGAAAGAGTTACAGTAAGTCATGATTTGGGCAAAATGAAATGATCCCTGAAAAATTTCGCGTAACTGTGTACTTTGGGTCATCGTGGCTTTAGCAGGTAATAAATGACAAATATACATCTTGACAAAATACTGACTTTAACTCATAAAATAATCACGTGTAATCTATACTAATGTTATAAATCCTAAAGTCTAGTCATATATCTGTTTTTCTGTTACGCTATCACGGCTAAACCGCTGGATATGAAGGAGGATCAGGGTCAAACAAAAGCTATTTTTTTAAATCACTCCAGAAGATCTAAAGGAAGATTCTGGTTCAAACAAAAGCTATTACTTTAAACCAATCCCTAAGATCTAAAGAAAGATTCGGAGTCAAACAAAGTCTATTTTTTTAAATTACTCCCTAAAATCTAAAAAAAGATCCGGGTTCAAACAAAAGCTATTTTTTGGATTAATCGCTAAGGTCTAAAAGAAGATCCGGGGTCAAATAAAAAGTATTTTATTAAATTAATACCTAAGATCTAAAGGAAGGTCCAGGGTCAAACGAAAGCTATTTTTTAAATTAATCCCTTAAATGTACAGGAAGATTTTGGTATTCAAACAAAAGCTATTATTTTAAATCAATCCCTGAGATCTACAGAAAGATTCAGGGTCAAAGAAAGGCTATTTCTTTAAATTACTCCTAAAATCTAAAAGAAGATCCAGGGCCAAACATAAGCTATTTTTAAATTATTTCCTAAGATATAAAGAAAGATTCGGGGTCAAACAAAGACTATTTTTTAAATTACCCCCTAAGATCCAAAAAAAAATCTGAGTTTAAACAAAAGCTATTTTTTAAATTAATCCCAGTATTTTATTAAATTAATAGGTATCTAAGATCTAAAGAAAGATCCAGGGTCAAATGAAAGCTATTTTTTAAATTATCCCTAAAGAAAGATCGGGGGTCAAACAAAAACTATTTTTTTAAATTAATCCCTAAGATCTACAGAAAAATCCGGGGCAAACATTTTTTAAATTACCCCTTAAGGGGCTGAAATAGGGGATGAAACATTGTATGAAAGATAATAATAGTAATAAAGCGCGGGCCCGCTAGCTTTTTAATATTTTTTTTGAAATATGTATTTCAAATTCCATTTATAAAATGTTACTACAGCATATAATGAAATAAAACGCAATTATTGTAATTTTATTTACGTAAGGCATATCTTAAATCTGACTGACTGTGACCTGCATTTAAGAGTAATTTGGCAACCGTGTTACCGGACTATTGTTTGAAGTTTTGATGTTATTATAAAACACTGGAAATGCTACTTTTACATATCTTTTAGATATAAATCATCATTGTTTTAAGTATAACAAACAAGCGGAAGATTCTCCTGGCGGAATGGTAGGGGAAAACTTATGCATATAGCATAATATTCTTGCCACATGGATAGCAATGTTTTATTAATAACTAGCTGACCCGGCAAACGTTGTTCTGCCTTTTTAACTACTCTTATTTTTTTCTATATTTTCTCACCTTTTAAACCTTCCCTGGACTTCAACAATTAATTCAAAATCAAAATTAGCAAAATCGGTTCAGCCGTTCTCGAGTTTTACGAGACTAACGAACAGCAATTGATTTTTATATATATAGATTTGGTGTTTATGTTTTTATTACACAAAATATGTTAATCTGTGTGACGGTGTTGGAATGCCTCACGCTAAATTTACCGATTACCTTACCCTCAAAACCGGAACACGATAGTGGAAGGTCCCAACGCTATTGTGGTGGGAATAGATAAAGCGGTGGTACCAAATACCGGTCCAGTCGTTGCAGAACTCTACCACCCAATTAGAACTTAGAAGTCACGATGTTAGTATACGTATTCGTAGCCTTCTCTTGCCTTTTACGAGATGCCTACGAGTAAGGCAGCTGATCTCTTCTTCAAAGAGAGGCACGGATCTACAAGCGGTGATGGTTATATGGTTGTCTTTTTCCATCAGTAGTGCTCTTTGCTTGATAACCACCTTATCTATTAATACAACTATACAAATAAATTAAATGAAGTAGTTTGTAATATTAAAATAACCACTTTTTACTAAATGCATATGGATGTATAGGTACATGGTACAAATACCAAATAATATTTTTTTGCTATTTTTGTCTGTCAATCTGTTTGTTCCGGCTAAACTCTGAAACGGCTGGACCGATTTTGACGGGACTTTAGCTGATGTAATAAGGAGTAATTTAGGCTACTTTTATTTTAGATATTTTTACACACAGCTAGTAATAAATAAAAAATACCTATATTTAAGGGGCCATCCATAAATTGTCAGTTATAACAGCCCCCCCTCCCCCTTGTTAAAGGGGGTCACACTGTTGAAACCTCCTCCCCCTGGTGCGACGTTAAATATTTTTTTAATTATATATGTAGAAGTAGGCGCAACGACTTAAACCTACATTGCCTTATAAATATAGATCGTTTTTTTATAATACAAGATAGCAAACAAGCAGATAAATCTCCTGATGAAAAGAGTCAAACATCGCCTATAGAAACCAAAGATGTTAATGGTGCGTTGTTATCTTGTGCCACATGCATAAGTTTACCGGCTACCTTACGCTCCAAACTGGAACACGACAGTGACAAGCACTGACACTATTGCGCCAGGAATAGGTAAGGTAGTGGTCGAGTCAGACCCGGTCGAGACAATGCAGAACTCTACCACCTAGTAGCCATGATGGTAGTGACTCGCATAGCCAATCGGTCGCCTTTTACTACCTGCCTGGCAGAAGGCCAGTTGGCCTATTCTTCAAAGGAGCCCGGGACCAACACGAGAAGACTCGAGTTAGTAACATTATAAGTTTTTAATTTTAAAATGTAATAACGTAAACCTTGCGTCCCCCCCTTGAAAATAATCTCATTGTTGTCAATTTAATTGATATCTGTGTCGTAATTTATAAATGGCTCCTAAATTAGTCTTTTAACCAACTTTTTTTCATGTTACTGGGCTAGGTAAACTGTCAGACGTGCAACCTGATGATAAGTGGCCGATGTCGCCCACAAACTATTTTACCTGGAAGTAGCCCAGGTAATTTATTTATGTGTTTGCCTATCTTAAGACATAAGATGTTAAGTCTCGGTGCCAGTAATTACACTGCCTGTCTTGCCCTTCTCTCCGAAACACAATAAAGCTGTTTCACGGGAGAAACAAACAAGATGGTGGTATACATGCTTCCGGGAGCGCGGCACAGCGCATCCCTTCCACCGGTACATATTTTTACACGCTTGAGTTCGAACTTCGAAGCAGCAACCATCTTTCCTTAAAGACAGGCAGGCAACTTAGTTAATTATTTACTGGGAATAGTATTTATTTGAATACCTACTAGCCGCGCCCGGTAGCCCGCTACATTATAAAAGTTTTTGAATTTGTTTTTGAATTTGAAACAACTTATTTTTCCGGGTTAAAGTCTTGTATGTGCAATTCCGCAAAGTTGGTCGAGTGTTTAGCGACTATGACTACGCAGTCGACGGGGCTCGGGTTTGATACCCGACGGGGACATACATTTGTGTGATGAGCATATATATTTGTTTTCCGGCTTTGGGTGTTTATTAAATATATTCTAGTATTTATATATGTATTTCTATGTATTAGTATCGTCGACTAATTCCCATAACACAAGCAAATGATTTGCTTACTTTGGGATTAGATCAGAAGGTGTAATTTGTCCCGCGAATATTTTATTATTTTTTATTATATTTCAGGTCATCATCTATATGTGTGCCGAATTTTATACAAATCAGTTTAGCCGTTTTTAGTGTAAGAGTAACACACATCCATCCATACAAACTTTCGAATTCATAATATTAGTAGGATATGACGTAGCATTACTTTTCAATTCTTTAACTCTCGAAGTATTAATAGTATTTACAGTTAGATATTACATTCCGCGGTGTACCTACACGGAGACCGGTTTATGCATGAAATTTTAAGCATACATAACTTATATCATTGATAAACTTGTTCCCCTTACATAATATGTAAATTACAACTTAAAAAGCACTTTCTTAGCATAGCGATAAGATCGATTTCTGCCCGTGGAATATTTTAAACAAACAGATGACAGCGAGAGTAGTTTCGTCAGAGCTTTCGCTGTTGTGTATGATTATGATACATTGTATAATAATAGATTATTCTAGATCTTGTTGTCGTGAACTCAAATGGAAAAACTAATCCAAGTTTGCTGTTTATTAATTTTCAACCGACGAAAAAACGGAGGAGTATATTTTTTTAATGTTAGACAACGCATTTTTTACAGAGTCGTCCGATTTTGATAATTCTTTTTTTATTGGAATGAGTGTACCCCGAAGGTGATTCCATTTTTTTTATTCTAACCATACTCTACGTTAACGTACTCCACGTTAAACAACAGAATATGAGTGACTAGCGACCTGCCCGCGGTTTCACCCGCGTAGCTTTTGTTGCTGAAGTAATATCGGAAGGTTTATACATTAAAACCTTCCTCAAGAATCAATCTATCTATTAAAAAAAACGTATTTGTTTTATACTATGTAGTGATTGTACACTCATTAGTTTTAATGTATTAGTCATACACAATTTTTTTGATATCATAAGGCAGCAAACAAGCAAATGGGTCTCCTGATGGAAAGAGTCAACCATCGCCTATAGACACTAAAGATGTTAATGGTGCGTTGCTATCTTGTGGCGAGGTCTAATGCCACATGCATAAGTTTACCGGCTACCTTACCCTCCAAACCGGAACACTAGTACAACACGGAAATAGGTAGTGCGATGGTACCAGACCCGGACGAGCTAATGTAGAACTCTAGTAGCCACGATGCTAGTGACTCGCAATCGGTCGCCTTTTACGACCTGTCAGGCAGAACGGCAGTTGGTCTATTATTCAAAGAAGCCGGGGACCAACACGGGGAAAATTACTTTTCGTCGGTTTATTTTTTTGTATAAAAGATATAATTAACCGACTAGTCTACATCCGTGTTGATCCGAGCCCCTTTGAAAAATTGATCATATGCATTCTGCCAGGCTAATCAAATCCACACCAAATCAAAACCGTGCGGTTCTCCCGGCAATTTTTGTCTCGCACCACTGTTTTGTGGATTCAAATACCAGCAGGGGTTTTTACGAACAAATACGACATGGGGACCTTCAAGAAAAGAGCGTACTCATTTTTAAAAGGGCGGCAACGCAACTGCAAGGCCTTTGGTATTGCGGATGTCCATGCGGCGGTGATCACTCAACATCAGGTGCACCTCCTGCTCGTTTGCGCCCTCTTCCATAAAAAAGGCAATTCGTAAAAGGCAATCGGTTGGCTATCCGACTGTCATTGGTAGTAGTTATTGGTACAGGTATGCAACGTCTCGCCTGAGTATATGGATACCACCGTTCATCTGTTAAATAGTTAAAACGTCAATTGAAACAAAAAAGTACAGTTTCATTTATTATTTCCTAGCTGACCCACGTAGCTTCGCCCGCGATATAGTTTCTCATACAAATTTCATCCTCTATTTCAGTACTTTAGGGGTTGATTTTTAAAAAAAAACACCCTATATTTTTCCCCGGATCTTCAACTATTTCCGTGCCAAATTGCGAAAAATCGGTTCAGTGGTTTAGTCGTGAAAGCGTAATAGACAGACAGACAGGCTTTCGCATTTGTAATATTACATGAAAGTATGGATATAGTAAAAATAATTCTATAGACTTTACAGTTACATACGATTCACGAGTTTGTCGGTTGGTGAGGTGATCGGTGATCCTCATCGCCGATCGCCGCATTTCATCGATCTGGCAACGATTATTGACTATGTCTAGTGATAACCGGGACCCACAGCTTTTCGAGCTATTCCGAGGCACATGTATGTGTGTGCGTGTATACACACACATACATACACACAAGCACACACATACATACAAACATACTGACGTCATCGTGGAAATAGTCGATACTCAATACTCAATATTCAATACTCAATACTTTATTGCGTCATATGTTATACATTTATAGGTGTTAAGTATACATTCTAGGAACAACATATGTACCCTGGTAGGGTGTAGCAATGCAGAGGCGGACTGATTCACGCTATCACCTAGCGGGGAGGTGCTGTGCGGAGTAAACGAAGTCCGCGCGGACGAAGTCGCTGGCAACACCTAGTATTCAATAAAACTTTTTACAAGTTATTTTGACACGATAACATATTTTTTTAAAAACTACTACCGGATCGGAAACGCGGCCGCACACTGAGAAGATCCGGCGGAAGAAACTCAGCGGGCTTGTCTTTTTTTTCATATCATCTATATTTTAACAATATCACAATATTATAAAAAATATATATGAGATCGGTATGAGGAGCAATTAATCCCAGGCTTTTTTGTCTTCTAAATAATCTGAGATTTTATAATATCCTTTTTTACACAGTTTTGTTTTAACACATTTTTTAAATTTATTGACTGGTAAATCTCTTATAGTTTCGGGAAGTTTATTGTAATAAACACTCAAACATCTATGCTCATTACACAAATGTTTGTCCCTGTCGAGAATCGAACCTGAGCCTCGTCGATTGCGCAATTGAGGTCGCTAACCACTCAACTAACGTGGTGACTAAAACGCACAATTATCAACGCACATTTCTAAGAGCGTATTGAAATGCACGTCAATTATGCGTATTTATTATCTGAGTGCTAAGTGTGAGTTTTTCTTTTCGCATTCAATCGTGAGAGCGTTTGGAGTATACTAGGAATTTGTATGTGATTTGTACAGCGCCACCTAGTGGTAAACGTGAGAAACCGGTTTACCACTAGGTGGCGCTGTACAAATCACATACAAATTCCTAGTAAACTCGAAACGCGCTCACGATCGAATGCGAAAAGAAAAACTCACACTTAGCACTCTGAACACAGTTCAGTCACTGGGCATTTTATACAGTAATTACGTTATAAGATGTACCACTGATTATACGTAGTCGTAGTTAACTTGAACGTGCCAGTCATTTACATTAATAAATCGCTTCGTAAATCATAGCTTTGTAATTGAAAGGATTATTACGTTTGTTTCAAAATCATAATTGCTGTTACGTAAGTTACACGATCTTACCCCAAATTAAGCAATTTATTTGAATGTAATAAGTATGAGTCAATGTTCATTAATACACATACAGTTATTTGTTTATATTATAACATAGCAAACAAGCAGATGGCTCTGCTGATGGAAAGAAAAACCATCGCCTATAGACACCAAAGGTGTTAATGGTGCGTTGCTATCTTGTGGCGAGGTCTAATGCCACATGCATAAGTTTACCGGCTACCTTACCCTCCAAACCGGAACACGACAGTGACAAGCACTGACGCTATTGCGGCAGGAATATGTAAGGCGGTGGTGCCAGACCCGGGCGAGACAATGCAGAACTCTACAAGTAGCTACCTAGTAGCGACTTGTATAGCCAATCGGTCGCCTTTTACGACCTGCCTGGCAGAACGGCAGTTGGTTTATTTTTCAAAGGAGCTCGGAACCAACACGGGAAAAAACTTTTCGTTAAAAGGTTTTCATTGAAAAGATATTATTATTAATTTAATATGTTTTAATGTAAATCTATACATAATAAATAAAAAAAAAAATCTATACATATAATAAAATCGTAGGAAAGTCAAAACTGTACATTGAAATTTTTTTAAAAGGATACTTGGGGCGTGATCTACAATCGATATCGAAGCCAAAAATATTATTTTTTAGAATTTTTGTCTGTTTGTCTGTATGTATGTCCGGGGTAAACTCAAAAAGTACTGCATGGATTTACTTCAAATTTTGCATGAATATTACTAACAGGTTGGGTCAACATAAAGGTATTATAAGGTATTATCACGCTATCACCTAGCGGCCAGGTGCTGTGCGGAGTAAATGAAGTCCGCGCGGACGAAGTCGCTGGCAACAGCTAGTCAAAAATAAAAATGTTCCTGGAACCACGGTCTATATGAAAAGAAAATTCCTGGCTTACTGACTGACATATCTTACTTAATATAATAACTTATATAAAAACTTATATAATAACTTACATACTTACATAAACAAAAATTCATAAGTAACAAGCCGAATTTTTGTGAACAGTTTCGTTTGGATGAGACATCCGTCTTATCTATTTTCGAAAAATCTCGGATCGAGTAACTAATACAATTAGGTAAAAAATAAAACATTAAGAGTATCTGACTAAGAATAGTTTTCACTTTACGTGTAGGACAAAGTTATTTTTGAATTATGATAATAATTAACAAGCTGTCGTGAGAAAATTAGTTTGTTTTTAAATTTTTAATATCAATTAGAAAATTTCATAATTGCGACATTTTTAGACTGGAGGACTTATCACAAAAAGCGTCGAATGTGTAGGACAAACGCATACGAAAATACGTTTTTATTAAATACCTATACGTAAATAAGTTTTTATCAAAGTAATCAAGCGTTTAAAGCAAAAAACTAATTATTGTTATTAATCAATAGTTTTCTTTCACCAAATTAACGTGTTTGAAGTCCCTTAACTTTATTAGTTACCTGATTCGAGATTTTTTGAAGAAAGAAAAGATGGGTGCAAAAAATAAAACTATTCACAAAAATTCAGCTTAGTATTACTCAAAAATATTTTTATTTCCTGTGACAGCGGTCTAATGCTCGTGTACAGATTTCAATGACCCCGAGGATGGTCCTACTTATTTTATTTTTAGAAAATTCCGACTCTAAGTGTATGTAAACAAGGGATAATTGTTTGTTCACCTACTATTTTCAACGTATAATCATTGACCACGCATGACTTTTCTGACGGACAGACAAAAATTTTGAAAATGGTAAATTCAATGTTGATATATCATAAAACACGAAATTTGCCAAATACTTGGATTTACAGACAGATGCTATAGATTTATATAGTACTTTATATATAGACTAGCTGTTGCCCGCAACTTCGTCCGCGCGGACATAGTTCAATCCGCACAGCTCCCCCATAAGTGATAGCGTGATAATATGTAGCGTATATGTTGACACGACCTATCACTAATATTAATGCTAAATTTGAAGTAAATCCATGCAGTACTTTTTGAGTTTACCCCGGACATACATACAGACAAACAGACAAACAAAAATTCTAAAAACACTATATTTTTGGCTTCGATATCGATTGTAGATCACGCCTCAAGTATGCTTTTAAAAAAATATTCAACTTACAGTTTTACTTTCCTACGATTTTATTATAATATGTATAAGATTTCAGAGTTATGTCAGTATTTTTGTATTACCGGTGAGTAACATATTTATATCACAAACAAAAGACGTGCTTACTTTCAGGTAAGCTTAATTCGTGTAACTTGGCGAATGTAATTAATTCATACAGAACCTTATTGTGGGCGATATAATAAGCGTAACATCTGATGCGACACCTACACATAGTTGTGTTATTCATACAATAAAAAATCATAATTTATATGTTGAAATCTTTGCCCTTAAAGGGAAAATCATAAAGAAAATGTTGTAATATGCTACAATGTAGGACGATCTTAAAGAATTTGTAACGGAGCTTCAACCACCTTGATGGTGTATCTTGGCTATTATTTTACAAGGGAAATTTCCAAATGTCAAGGTTTTTACAAGTGAATTGTTTAGACCGGGCGTTTGCGTAATATTATATATTCGACTTTTACTTGTGTTGTGTATTCTGCAAAGTGGGTTCTGTTACGCAAGCAGGGTCAGGAGGCCGGTGTTGTGTAACCCCTTACCTCAGAAAATACTTTCTATATGGTCATCTCATGCTAATATAATTTATGAGAGGCCTTGTTTCGCATATATGCTCTTTCTATTTGCTATCTTTGTAAACGATTTCTATTTTAACGTAGGTATGTTGTAAGTTGAATTTGGATGTATGATATTTAATTGAAAATTTTGTGTTGTTTCAATTTTCGATTTGTGATTGGTTTGTATAAAAAATTTAATAATTAATAAAATTACAATTAAAAATTTTACAATTTATAAAAGTTTGCTATCATTAAAATTTACAGTTTAAAATAATTTATGTTCGATATTTTATTGTTATGTTCAATATTTAATCAAGAATTTTTAGATTATACTGTATCGGAAAATATTGTCGATGACGAAAAAATGCAAGTACTTGCATTTTAAATGTTAATTTATGAATTAAATATAGGACTTCAAATTTAATTTGCAAAATTTTTAAAAAGCAATCTATCAACTCATTCAAGTTCAAGCTCTGAAGTTTTTGAATAATTAACAATTTAATATCCATAATTTTCAAATAAAGATTTATTATATTACCTATTTCATAAATTAAAAATTCTGATTAGACTATCAGAATTTTGTTGTTAAATAGATAAATTAGTGTCAAATATGCTCATCTGTAGTTCATTATGTTATGTTTCATTAATTTTGATGAATCACATATTTTATAATTTAAAGCAGAATTAGTAATCTCTTGTTATCTTTAGTGAAATTAAAAGTTGACTAGCTTGTGGAAGAAAAATATTCAGTGATTGGAATGTGGATTGTGTTTCATGTATCTGATTTTAAAACACTTAAAATTGGAATATCTTAAAATTAATATATAGGAGTGAAATAAAAGTTGTTCTTTTGTTTATCGTTGTTTTTATGCAAAAAATACATTATAATACAACTAAAATTAATCATTAAAATTACTATTTACATAAATACATTTAGGCACCGTAATTTTTTCTCTACTTAAAACTAGATTTGTCGCCAGCAAAGCAGGTATCACAAGTTGGCACGCTCAGTGCGATTTAATATGGGCCAGCGGAGTGGCCTGGGGGTCCGTATGAGGAGCTGACTCCACCTGAGGATCCGTGGCCACCGCCGATGCCGCTGCTGACGCCACCGTGACCACCAGAGATACCGCCTGATAAACCACCACCGATGCTGCCACCTGAAAGACCACCTCCGATGCTACCACCAGACAGACCACCGCCGATGCTACCGCCAGAGAAACCACCGCCAATCGCTCCACCTCCGATACCACCTTCCTTTTGGGTCTTGTATTTGATGAAGTAAACTTCGGGTTTGGAGGGCTGTGTTGGGGCGGCAGTAGGGATAGTGATTTCTGGCTGTTCGTCGGGTTTCTTGACCAATACGTAGACGAGGGTCTTCTCTTCGTTTTGGGCTTGGGCGGGGATGATGGGTGCGACTGGCGCGGGTGGAGCTGGGGCCTTGATGAAGATAATCTTGTAGTGCTTCTGGGGCACGCCACCTCCAGATATCACTTGTGGGCGTTGTTCTTCAGGTTCTGGTGGTGGGACATGGACGTAAATGTGTTTCTGAACGATGGGGGCACCACCGAAGCTGCCACCCGAGAATCCACCAGAAGAGAATCCACCGGACGAAAATCCACCGGACGAGAATCCACCGGATGAGAATCCACCTGATCCACCTCCAAAACCACCACCGAGGCCGCTAGCTCCGAAGCTGCTGGAGCTCAGACCTCCAGATGAGAATCCGCCACCAATACTTCCTCCAAAACCTCCATGGCCACCTCCGATACCACCGCCATGGCCGCCTCCAATTCCACCACCAAGTCCTCCGTGGCCACCACCGCCACCAGGGGCGTTGTAGCTATAGCCTGCCTCGGGTCTAGCCGAGCCGATTGCCGCTACGGCAGCTAATACCTGTAACAAGACAAAATCAATTAAAATACAATCCAAAAACTATCAAAATATCGATGACCTGCTCAGTTATACATATCACTGAAAATAATCAATTAAATATGTTGCTCGTCATCAGTAATAATAATTATAATAAAATAATTAGAATAAATAATTATAATTAATAATTAGAATAAAATATGGTCATCTGTAGTTCTTTATGTTATGTTTAATTAAGTTTGATTAATCACTTGTAAAGTAGAATAACTAATCTCTTATTAGTTTCAAATAATTATTGGCACAATGTTCGCATAAAAACGATTACTAAATTTTCAAAAACTCAAAAAGATTTTTTTAAATTACAATTAATATTCTTTAAAACAGAGAACATCACTATTTTATAAAAAACAATAACTTTAAGACGAAACTGAGATGATTTAATTTGAAACTTTACGCGAACTAATACTTTTGACATTCGCAATGTCACTGAAGCAAGGGAAGCAAAGTAAGAACTTTCTTCCAATCGTTATATTGCTTTTCTTGTTTCAGTCGCATTGCTGAAGTCACATGTAGGAGTTCACGGAAAATTGCAAAAGTAAATTATCTCAAATTCTTCATGAAGAGAGAATCACTATTAAAATCAATGATAATATTCTCCATTACAATTAATCTTCATTGTGATTGTAACAATAGCATCACAAAAACCAGTGGTATGCACGCGCCGCTCATTTCGCACTGTCTTCCTGAGATTTATCGTTTGATTGTTCGCAGCACTAATTCACAACTAGGAAGAGCAACTCCTGAGCGGCGGGTCACACACAGGTCACGTCACTTTCACTATGTACCTACCAAGAACGCTTTCATGTTGTTTCACGGAGTTGTTGTGGATGTATGATGCTCTGTGCTTCAATCTATTGGCTTTTATACATACGGCCCGTCGACGCCTCTCTCCCTGACTCTTCCTAAGATTCGGCCTTCAGGCCATGCGAGAAGCGAGAATTATGATTTTAATGACACCCGAATTCGTCTAGAGAAAACAATGTTGGTCGTATGGACTTCGGAACTTTCACGGATAATAAAAATATTAATATTACAAATTGCCAAATTTTATCAAATTATTAACGTGATTCAAGTAATCTGCAATGCAATTTTAAGTGACTTTCTTACTCGGTCTGTCAATATCTATTTACCCATTATACATAACTATAGATATAAGTTATGATACTGCATAGCTGGATATGTAAAGTAGGTTATTAAACTGTTTTTTGCATTTGATCATTATAGATAAAAAAGCTATTTTAATCAATCTAATTGATATATATATATATATATATATATATATATATATATATATATATATATATATATATATATATATATATATATATATATATATATATATATATTATTTTTTTAATTTACTTATTTTTAAGGTTTTAAGTGAAGTAAGCTGAATAATAGACAATCTTTTTGACAAATAAAGTAAAAATACCTTTAAATGACAATTATCACAAAATAGTTTCGATATAAAGTAATACATCACTAAAAAGCTCCAAAAATTAAATAAATAAAATCATGCTACAGATGATATACTAGCAAAACTATTTTAACACGTTATTTAAGGCATATTGTTGTTAAGATGAATTTAAGACGAAAATATTAAAAAAAATGTTCTAAAAATGTTCTAAAAAATGTATGTACAGAAATGTACAACTAATATACATTGGCAAACAAATTTTACCATAATTGCCACCCAGCGGTTGCCCTCGGCTTCGCCCACTCAATATAGGCTCCTCCGTTTTAAAAGAAATATGGAGTACATAATATTACGTACTCATATCTATTACTAGCCGTAGCCGCGACTTCGTCCGCGTGGGAAAAATTCTAAAAAAAATAGCCTAAGTTACTCCTTATTACATCAGCTATCTATGAGTAAAAGTCCCGTCAAAATCGGTCCAGCCGTTCCAGAGATTAGGAACAAACAGACAGACAGACAGACAGACAGTCAGACAAAAATCTTAAAAAATGTTATTTTGGTATATGTAGCGTGTAATACATCCATATGTATTTAGTTAAAACCGGTTATTTTAATATTACAAACAGATACTGTAATTTTGTTTATTTGTATAGATAAACCGCCCCATTGGCCGAGCGGTTGGCGACACTGACTACGCAAACTATAGGGTGTTTAATTTCTGTCAGGGATAAATATTTGTATTTTTGGGTGTGAGTGTTTATTTAATAAAAAAAAGTATCTCACGCCCGTATCTCCGAAGATATATTCCACAATGTGATAGGTGGCCAGCCTATCGCCAACTGGGCACATTTTTTCAATCCAGGGCAACGTGGAAACTGAAAAAACATATTTTTGAATGACCCGACCCGGTAATCGAACCAGGGACCTCATGTGTGGACACCGGACACTAGACCACATAGGCGATTATTTAATATATTATAGTATAGCTAGCTGACCCGGCAAACGTTGTTTTGCTATATAAATTATTGAATTAATAAATAGGGGTTGATTGTAGAGGGTTGAAAATTAAGGTTAGTATACATCTTTTAATGCTGTATTATTAAAAAATAAAAACAAAAAAAAATGTCTAAAAAATAAAATAGAAATTTTGGGGTGGACTACCCTTAGCATTTAGGGGTATGAAAAATAGATGTTGGCCGATTCTCAGACCTACTCAATATGCTCATAAAATTTCATGACAATCGGTCAAGCCGTTTCGGAGGAGTTCGGGAAAGGACATCGTGACACGAGAATTTTATATACGAGTATATTATGTACTTATAACTTACTAGCTGTTACCCGCGACTTCGTTCGCACGGACTTCGTTTACTCCGCACAGCTCCCCCCGTAGGTGATAGCATGATAATATATAGCCTATATGTTGACCCGACCTGTTAATAATATTCATGCAAAATTTGAAGTAAATCCATTCAGTACTTTTTGAGTTTATCCCGGACATACATTGACTTTCCTACGATTTTATTATATGTAATACTAGCTGTTGCCAGCGACTTCGTCCGCACGGACTTCGTTTACTCCGCACAGCTCCTCCCCCGTAGGTGATAGCGTGATAATATGTAGCCTATATGTTGACCCGACCTGTTAGTAATATTCATGCAAAATTTTAAGTAAATTCATGCAGTACTTTTTGAGTTTACCCCGGACATACATACAGACAAACAGACAAACGGACAAACAGACAAAAATTCTAAAAACTATATTTTTGGCTTCGATATCGATTGTAGATCACGCCCCAAGTACTCTTTTAAAAAAATATTCAATGTACAGTTTCGACTTTCCTACGATTTTATTATATGTATAGATAATATAGATAAGTATTAGTGTCGTTGACGAGTATATATCTTAAGTAAATAACTTGCTTATTTTGGGGTAGATCAATTCGTTTATTTATAGAGTAGTAATTATCTATTAATAGGTGCCCCGTGGAGTTTCATCAGCGAAGTTTTTCGTACAAATTTTCATCCCTTATTTCAACCTCATCAGGGGGTTGATTTTTGAAAAACCCCGGATTTTCAACTATATTCATGCCGAATGTCATCAAAATCAGTTGTGCAGTTTTCCTGTGAAAGCGTAAAAGTCAGATGGACAAACAAGCAGACTTTCACTTTTATAATATTAGTACTTATAAATTTTCCCCGTGTTGGTCCCGGGCTCCTTTGAAGAATAAACCAACTGCCATTTTGTCGGGCAGTTTGTAAAAGGCGATCGATTGGCTATTCGAGTAACTACCATCGTGGCTACTAGGTGGTAGAGTTCTGCATTGTCTCGCCCGAGTCTGGTACCACCGCCTTACCTATTACTGCCGCAATAGCGTCAGTGCTTGTCGCTGTCGTGTTCCGGTTTGAAGGTTAAGGTAGCCAGTAAACTTTTGCATATGGCATTAGACCTCGCCACAAGATAGCAACGCACCATTAACACCTTTGGTGTCTATATTTTTATGTTATTCGTGTTTTTTCTTCATGTAATTATCTATGTCTTAAAAAAAGTGTTGCATGTGTAACTTTTTTCTTTTTCTTTGTTTACTGTGTTTGTGGATTTTTTTGTCTTATTTGTACGCTTGTTCTTGTTTTTATTGTAGATGTATAGTATTTGCGGTAATTAAAACAATTCTTATTCTTATAGGCCTCTTATAGGTCTAGTCAGGAAAGGTGACTCTTTCCATCAAGAGACCCATTTGCTTGTTTGCTTTCTTATGATATAAAAAAGTATGGATTATTAAAATAAAGGGTAAGTTTATTTGTTTGTTCAAAAACAATAATCTCTTGACGAACCATTTAGACTTAAAAAATATTTTTGTGTGTGATAGTCATATTCATGAGGAAGGATAGACTGTTTTTTTACCAAATCGAATAAAAGCAAGCAAAGCTTTTGGCTATGCAAATTAATTTGTGGGTAACAGCTAGTTTGCTAAGTTGTTTATATAAATTTAAGATCAAAAATGCGTTTACAGTTTTAACATAACAATCACGCCAAATCTTTTCGTTTATAATATCACTATATTATATGGTAGAACTGCTAATATTTCGATATTTACTGGTGGTAAGTGTATGCATCTATATTATAAATGCGAAATTTTGGATGTTTGGATGGATGGATGTTTGTTACTCAATCACGCTAAAACTACTGAACTAATGTTAATGAAATTTGGCACACAGGTAGATGATGACCTGGAATAGTACATAAGCTTTTTATCCCGAAAAAAATTAGGCAGTCCCGCGGGATTCGCCATAAACTTTTATAATGAGGTGGGCTGCATACTGTAACTTGTAAATTTATAAATAAATTTTACGGTATTTCCGCAATGAATTGCAACTAAGGTGTAATAAAACTTTTTTCGTTTTCGTTTTTTTAGTTTTTCTTTTATTTATAAATTTTCGTTTATAATATCACTATGTTATATGGTAGATCTACTAATATTTCGATATTTACTGGTAAGTGTAGGCATCTATATTAATCTTTACTGGATGGATGGATGTTTGTTACTCAATCACGCTAAAACTACTTAACTAATTTAAATGAAATTTGGCAGATAGGTAGATGATGATCTGGAATAGCATATGGGCTACTTTTTATCCCGAAAAAATTCGGTGATCTCGCGGGATTCGCCATAAACTTTCATAATGCAGCGATCTGCACGCTGCAGTTAGTAATAACTTTTGGAATACTTACGTTTGTGGTACTACTAATCAATATTTTTTGGGATAATCGACGTGGTTGTTTCATACGGATAGCAACGCACCATTAACATCTTAGGTGTTTATAGGCGATGGTTTCTCTTTCCACCAGGAGATCCATCTGCTTGCTTCTAATAATATAATAAAGCCGCCCAGTACAACTATTAATAAAAAAGAATTTATGTACTTACAATGAGTTAGAATATTGATTGAGTCTCTGCGAAGCTTTCATTGCCTCGGCTAAAAATAGATATAAATCTGGGCTTTTTGTTAATAACGGTACAAAGTACACCCACATGCATTTGAATTGTTGCAGATTTTAAATAAATAAAAATTATTTATAGTCGCCTCTGTGGTCTAGTAGTCCAGCGTTGGCTTTGACCACATGAGGTCCCGGGTTCGATTCCCGGGTCGGGCACATAAAAAAAGTGTTTTTTCAGTTTTCTGAGAAACACAAAGTTGCCCGGGATTGGAAAGTGCCCGGTTGGCGATAGGCTTGCACTATCACATTTGTGGGACCAAGTATCTTCGGCTAATCGTGGGTGCACTTGTTGTACCTCTGCCTACCCCTTCGGGGATATGGGCGTGAAGATACTTAAAAATTATTTACGCTGGTTCTTTACAGAGGTAGGCTAAGCACACTCACGATAGGCAAATGGTATTAAGTTCAATTATGTGGGAAGTGGCCAACTTTTTACAAATCGGGCACATAGATATGTGCTGCTGCAAGCTTTATTTTCCAAAAAAACTAAGAAACTTACTTAGAATAAATTAGCCTGACCCAGGATTCAAACCCAGGACTTTATGCGTTTATTCCTAAGTTGCTATCGCTAGACCATTGATACGACTTAATTCATAACTCACAGAATTTCAAGATTCCGTAAAAGGTGTTAAAGACATTTCGCTAGATGACATCATCTTTGGCTTAGATTGTGATGTCCGGTGGTCGATACTTGGGACAGGCAGCAGTGTAATCGGTTTATTCAGAGTGATCCTCTAAAATCGAAAACTCAGAACAGCTCTTAATTGTTGTGAATATAAATAGCTGTGGCATGTTAACAAACTTTTTCCCCGTATTGGTCCCGGGCTTCTTTGAAGAAAAGGCCAACTGCTGTTCTGCCAGGCAGGCGGTAAAAGGCGACCGATTGGCTATACGAGTCACTAACATCGTGACTACTAGGTGGTAGAGTTCTGCATTGTCTCGCCCGGGTCTGGTACCACCGCCTTACCTATTCCTACCGCAATAGCGTCAGTGCTTGTCACTGTCGTGTTCCGGTTTGGAGGGTAAGGTAGCCGGTAAACTTATGCATGTGGCATAAGATCTCGTCACATGATATTAACGCACCATTAACATCTTTGGTGTCTGTAAGCGATGGTTGACTCTTCCCATCAGGATATCCATCTGCTTGTTTGCTATCTTATACTATAAAAAAAAACTGTGTGGTGTTTTCTATCATACCTAATTAATAAGATAACAAACAGATGGGTCTTATGATGGAAAGAGACAATATCGCGTATAGACACCGAAGATATTAATGGTGCATTGCTACCCATGTGGCGAGATGTTAATACCACATGCAGAGGTTTACCAGCAAACTTATCCTCCAAAGCAGAACACGACAGTGACATGCATTGACACGTCTTATGGCTGGAGTGTTAAGCAGGCTGTTAACGCTCAAACAAGTCTGTCAAATTTTACGTTTTGTTTGTACGTTTTTATCAAACATCAGCGCACACGTACCAACAAGTTTGTCAAACAAGACTTCTTTTAAAAGCAGTTTTTGCCGTAAAGTGACGCTCCGACGCTCAGATGAGTAACAACTAACAACATGTCTCAGCAGCGGTCGCGCCAAAATGACGAGTTTGTTTGACAAACATGACTGTACACCTTCAAACACATATGACAAACACGCCGTCAATCAAATCTTCCAAACACACAGCCAAACACGTAGTTTGCTTGACAAACACGTCAAACATGACCGTAGACCATCAACTAATTTGCCAAACACGTAAAATTTGACAAATTGTTTGAGCGTTTACAGCCTGCTTTAGACCCGAGCAAGACGTTACAGAACTCTACCACCTAGTAATATAAAGTAATAAATATTCACGGGACAAATTACACTTACTGATCTAACCCCAAAGTAAGCAAATTATTTGCTTGTGTTATGGGTGTTAGTCAACGATACTAATACATAGAAATACATATATAAATACTGGAATATATATAATAAACACCCAAACCCGGAAATACAAACATTTATGCTCATCACACAAATGCTTGTCCCCGTCGGGGATTGAACACGAGCCTCGTCGATTGCGCAGTCGGGTCACTAACCACTCGACCAACGGGGCGGTCAAATACCTATCAAATCTAGTACTCTCGATGGTCGGGTGGTGACTCGTATAGCCAATTTATTTGCTTTTTACAAACTTCCTGGAAGAAAGGAAGATGTTTATTCTTCAAAGGCGGCCCGCACCGATAGGATGATCCTAAGATGTAAGCGATGGTCGTTATGAGGTCGGCAAAATGCAACGATAATCATCCTTGTCAACCGACAAATCGGTTCGGTACATATTTTTTGATTAAAATCGTGTTTTCCAGTTTTAATACTTTTTAAGTGTTTAAAGTGACTTACGATAGGATAGCAAAAAACCGGATGGTTTTTGCGATGGAATGAGATAACCGTCGCCTAAAGAATCCAAAGATGTTAATGGTGCGTTGTTATCCGTATGGCGGTGTCGGAATGACACATGCACAAGTTAACCTGCTACCTTATCCTCCAAACAGAAACAAAATAGTGACAAATATTGACGCTGTTTCAATTTGCAGCAGGAATAGGTGAGGCGGTGGTACTAAACCTGATAGAAACGTTACAGAACTCTACCCCTACGATATTAGTAAGCCCTCTCTCCCCTTTTACGAGCAGCAGCAGAGGCTATCTAGTAGGAAGACAGTTGATCTATTCTTCAGAAATAGGCACGGCTAAAAATGAAGTCTATAAATATTTTTATTTCAATATACATTTTGATTTCAATGAAAAAATACCACTAGATATAAAACATAGCACACACTGTAACAGAAATCAGCAATAATTTGGGGGCTAGCTGCTAAATAAATTTTTTTAAGCTATTGCATAGCTTCTATCGCGGGCCTTGAGTGTGGAGACCGAATCCAGAAATTCCATAACGAAAAAAACCTAACACCCCCCACTCCGACCGGCACAGCAGTGATACTTTTTAGTTTTTCCATTTATCGATAAATACCAGAACTTTTAATGACTTTTTGAAATATCACGCTTGTCTCTTTAGTTCAGCAACCCGCCTTTAGGTGGCATTGGTTGTATTGGAAAACTACCGTAATCATATATATAATTTTAATTGCATAAGTTGATAAAAAATGCTATGCAATAGCTTTACCGCGGCAGTCTCCTAGTGCCACACGTCTTTTTTTAAATAAAAGCCTAAGTTACTCCTTATTACATCAGCTATATGCCAGTGAAAGTCCCGTAAAAATCTGTCCATCCGTTTCAGAGATTAGCCGAAACAAGCAGACTGACAGACAAAACATTTTTCACAAAATTTGTGAAAAATGTTATTTTGGTATATGTACCGCGTGTACATGCGGTACATATATTAAGCTTTAATCGTCGGCACTTGGTAAAATTCCATTTTTATTCGGGAAAAATAGTAAAATAACTTGTGTGGACGTATGTACGAACGTAAGAAGTTATACTTGGCTAAGCTACAACCTGAGTGCTAAGTGTGAGTTTTTCTTTTCGCATTCGATCGTGAGCGCGTTTGGAGTTTACTAGGAATTTGTATGTGATGTGTACAGCGCCACCTAGTGGTAAACTGGTTTCTCACGTTTTCTCACGTTTACCACTAGGTGGCGCTGTACAAATCACATACAAATTCCTAGTAAATTCCAAATGCGCTCACGATCGAATGCGAAAAGAAAAACTCACACTTAGCGCTCTGTTGTCGGCTGTCGGTGTGCCCACGCATCGTAATATCAGTTAACTTCATGTCACTGGTTGCCATTGTTTTTTTAAGTTGCAACAGTTGCCACTGTTTTTTCAATGTTTTTTTAAACATATACTAAACAGAATAAGAAATCAAACAAGCAGATGGAAAGAGTCAATTATTGCCTATAGACACCAAAGATGGTTATGGTGCGTTGCTATCTTGTGGCGAGGTCTAATGCCATATGCATATGTTTACCGGCTACTTACCTTCCAAACCGGAACATGACAGTGGCAAGCACTGACGCTAATGCGGCAGGAATAGATAAGGCGGTGGTACCAGACCCGGGCGAGACAATGCCAAACTCTACCACCTAGCCACGATGGTAGTGACTTGTATAGGCAATCGGTCACTTTTTTTTTTGACCTGCCTGGCAAACGGCAGTTGGCCTATACTTCAAAGGAGCTCGGGACTAACACGGGAAACGAGGTGTGCACGCGCATCGTAATATCAGCTAGCTTCATCATGTAGCGTTTTGGATGTCAAGTGTACGCATCCATCGTAAAAATTTTACCCTCGTTTTTTCCAAACGCCCCAAATGAAGCATAGCATCAAAAATGCATGTCTACTCTTATTTCACTATGCACCTACAGTTGCGATTTTTTGGGTTCCGAAGTAAACTAGGAACTCTCATAGTATCGCCATGTCCGTCCATCCATCCGTTCGTCTGTCCTAAATCTTAAGTACTAGAAAGCTATAATTTTTCAGAAATATACGTATTAATTACGGTAACAAAGTGATAAAATTAAATCTTGAAAAATATTTGGACCGCCCCGTCGGTCGAGCGGTTAGCGATTCTGACTACGCAATCGACGGGGCTCGGGTTCGATCCCCGACGGGGACAATCATTTGTGTGATGCGCATAAATGTTTATATTTCCGGGTTTGGGTGTTTATTAAATATGTTTTAGTATTTATATATATATATGTATTTCTATTAGTAGTAGAGCCTGAGATGCTAAATGTGTAGTTACTCGAGCGTCGTAGGGACCTATTGGATTTTGTAGATTAAATTATAGGTAAAATAAAAGGTTAATAATGTGTTTATTTCAATGGTGGAGAAAAAATCTACAGCTAAAAAAACGTTTTAAAAAATCTCGCTTTACCAATTTATTCCTATTATCGTTTTGTTTAGCGATCTGTATAGCTGTTAGTTTTCCTTTAAAATAAATATACTTAAAACTAATATTGACAGCCAAGTGTCAGGTGTTCTACCACTACTACCGTTTAAAAAAACAGAAATACGAAAAGCGGAAGTATATTGAGTGAGGTTTATCAGCATTTGAGAAAAAAACCTTAAGAAGTACATTACTTTATTAATACGCATAGACAAGTAAAAAACGTAAACATGTCAGAAAATAAAATGGATAATAAAAGTTAAGGTTGGAGTAAGAGGACAATGTGAGCAAATTATTGAACTTTCAATTCAACATATTATATACTAGCTGCAGTGTGCAGCCCGCTGCATTATAAAAGTTTTCAGTAAATCCCGCGGGATTACCTATTTTTTCCGGGATAAAAAGTAGCCTATATGCTATTCCAGGTTATCATCTACCTGTTTACCAAATTTCATTCAAATCCGTTCAGTAGTTTTTGCGTGATTGAGTAACAAACATTTATGCAAACATCTATTCAAACATCCTTCCTAATATCCAAACTTTAATTTAATTAATTTAATTAAATTAAATTAATTAAATTAAATATTAAATAATATAGATTAATATAGATGTGAGTACTCTGTAATGCATTTTAGAGCCAAGAAGGGTATGCTAGGTATGTAGGTAATTTATGTATAGCAGTACTACATCAATTATAACATTATAACATATATTATAACATAAATATGCGTTCTATGACTCAGTGACATCTATTTGGAAAAATTTAAATTTCAATATTTTCTGTCTGTGTGTATATACCGTTATAACTCATAAATGGCTCGAACGATCATGATGAAAATTGGTTTATACCACTTTATAAGTGGGAACACGTGACTGCACAAATATCATACATTTTTTATCGTCAATTTATGTCCAGCTAGGCAGGCAATCGTTACGTAGCTTAGAATAAAATTGTGTTCATAAATCGGTCACATTTCATATCTCAATATTCTAGGAGTTCCAAATTTTTTTAAGGAACTCAGGCCTTATTTATATAAATGTTTTGAGTAAGCAAATTATTTACTTAAATAATATAAATATTAGTCAATGATTCAAATAGACAGAAATATCTGTACTTAATATTATGAATGCGAACGCTGCCTATCAATCCGTCGATTTGTCTGTTAAACCGCTAAACCAATTTTGATAAAATTTGTCATAGAAGCAGTTGAAGATACGAAGTCACAAACGAAGGTTCACTTTTTTTCAAAATTTCTCATGGGGCTGAAATCAGGAATGAATTTTTTTATGATGATATATCGACGACGATATATAAATATCTCATAACATTCGACCAAAATAATAGTTATCTCTTTTTTATTACATACTTACTGTTAGGTGTTGACTCATAATTATTATTGACGAGTTTGTAAGGGCAAGGCCCGCCCATTTATTTTACTTTAGTCGAAGCTCATAACACAAATGCCTCACCATGTCGGATATCGAATACAAACCTTGCCTCGGTCGTCATTGTAAGATGCATATGTTACCCACTCGACCAAAGAGTGCTAAGTGTGGGTTTTTCTTTTCGCATTCGATCGTGAGCGCGTTTGGAGTTTACTAGGAATTTGTATGTGATTTGTACAGCGCCGCCTAGTGGTAAACTGGTTTCTCACTTTTACCACTAGGTGGCGCTGTACAAATCACATACAAATTCCTAGTAAACTCGAAACGCGCTCACGATCGAATGCGAAAAGAAAAACTCACACTTAGCACTCTGACTAAAATTCACCTGCTATTAAGTGACGACTTGCAGCTCAATTTGTTTTCTACACTCGTAGGCGTTGACGGGTTGAGAATATCAATTAGCATTAAGTCATCAATTGTACTTAATATGTAAATAAAATAGAAAGAAATGGGTAGACAATGAAAAGGCTGCTTTTTACATAATAAAATAGCAAATAAGTAGGTGACTCTTCTGATGAAAAGAGTTAACAATTGACATTAAATATGTACAGTTTCCGTCGATAGTACAGTTCTTTTCTTTCTTAAACAACACAGTTATTAAAATGTACAATTAATAAATACGCATTTTAATGAAGAATACTCATTTGAAGTTGTTCGGAAGGCTTGCGAAATAGTACTATTAAAACTAACTATTAAAACTTGGTCGTTTCCATTACAAATTTGGCAATTTGAATTTTATGAACAATAAAAATGTCGAAGTCAAGCGAGGATGCCGTGTTTTCACAAGAATATATTGGGTAATATTTTGAGGTGAAAGGGGCGACCTTTCATCACAAGTATCAACGTGGCCTGTTCATACTCATCTTTTAGCTAGGATTACTTGCATTTACTCCGTATTGGTCCGGGCTCCTTTGAAAAATATACTATCTGCCGTTCTGCCAGGTAGTCCGTAAGAGGTGATGTCGATGTGATATGCGAGTACTACTATCGTGGCTACTAGGTGGTAGAGTTCAGTATTGTCTCGCCCACATCTGGTACCACCGCCTTACCTATTCCTGTCGCAAAAGCATCAGTGTTCGTCACTATCTTGTTCCAGTTTGTAGGGTAAGGAAACCGGTGAACTTATGAAAGTGGAATCAGCACCTCGCTGCATGATTAGCAACGCATTATGAAACTTTGGTGTTTATAGTCAATAGTTATCTTTTTCCATCAGAAGAGTCGTCTGCTTGTTTGCCACCTTATGATATAAAAAAGTGAATATAAAGTATCTTCACGCCCGTATCCCCGAAGGGGTAGGCAGAGGTACAACAAGTTCGCCCACGATAAGCCGAAGATACTTGGTCCCACAAATATGATAGGTGGCAAGCCTATCGCCAACTGGACACTTCCCAATCCCGGGCAATTTTGTGTTTATCAGAAAACTGAAAAAAAAACATTTTTTTAAGTTCCCGACCCAGGAATCGAACCCGGGATCTCATGTGGTCAATGCCAATGCTGGACCACTAGATCACAGAGGCGTACTGACCATTTAATGGTAATGTTACGAATAATCTAGAAACGTGAAACGTATATGGCATAAGGTTAAAAATGGCGTGTACTAGGACTTATGAATCACAACTTGTTTATCATAAGTTGATTACAATAATTGTCTATAGTTTACGAGATAATTGCGGAACATTCGCGATTGTTGTAGAAATTTACCCTGGGTATAAACTGAGATGTGTTGACAAATACAGGGCAGTTTTTATCAAGCGATCGAGAGCGATACTTGAAGTGACCAGTGCGAAGCGAGTGTTCTATTATGTAGTCGGTTAAGTTCAGTGTTAGTACAGTGAGTGACTGGTGTTAATCAGACTATTTGAGTATTACATTGTGTTGTTTTGTGTATTTGTATTGTAAATATGTACACGGATTTAATATAAGTTTTTTTTTATTAATAGAAGAGGGGGCAAACGGACAGGAGGCTCACCTGATGGTAAGTGATTACCGCCGCCCATAGACAACTACACTACCAGAGGTCTTGTAATTGCGTTGCTGGCCTTTTAAGAATGAGTAAGCTCTTTTCTTGAAGGTCGCTAAGTCGTATCTGTTTGGAAAAAAATCTGCCGATATCTGGTTCCACATAGGAGTAGTGCGGGGTAAAAAATGCCTCGAGAATCGCACGGTTGTGGATTTCCAGACATCGAGATGGTAAGGATGGAACTTTGAGTTATGTCGCGCTGTCCGATGGTGAAATTCGGCGGCAGGAATTAATCCAAGCAGTTCCTCGGAACATTCCCCATGATAGAGCTGATAAAAGATGCAGACTGATGCTACTCTACGTAACTCCAAAGAAGAATATTTGAAATAGTCTCATCATCGATGATTCGAGCCGCTTTACGTTGAATGCGATCAAAAGGAAGGAGCTGGTACTGTGGAGCCCCCGCCCATGAATGAGAACAGTACTCCATTGAGGCCGGATTTGCGCCTTATAAAGTAATAAGCGAAGGGCCGGTGTAAAGTACTGCCTGGCCCTGCTAAGAACTCTCAGTTTTTTAGAGGCTAATTTAGCCTTGCCTTCCAAGTGACCGCGGGATTGACGTCGCTCGATATGTCGACTCCAAGTATTCCAATACTGGCTGTTGCTTTCAGGGAAGTATTTTCAAAAAGAGGTGATACGACAAAGGGTGATGTTTTAGCGGTAAACGCGCAAATTTGTGTCTTAATGGGGTTGAATTGGACCAAATTTAATCGACCCCACTCCGAAGCTATAGAAAGTTGTGCTTCAATTTCTGACACTAGTTTTTTTCCAGCACTCATTGACATGTTCCCGAAAAATCCCGCTGCGGCCAGAGTATAAAGCATCGCCTGTACTGTCATCCGCATAACAATGAATGTTGCTCGATCGCAACATGTCATTAACATGCAGAAGAAACAGCGTAGGCGATAGCAGACAACCTTGAGGAACACTAGCATTGACGTGTTTAAGATCAGAGCATGCGCCATAAACAACGACCTTGACACTCCGATCCGTCAGAAAACTGGTGATCCATTCTCAGGAAGCCCATAGGATGGAAGTTTGGAAAGAAGTGCCTTGCGCCATACCCGATCGAAAGCCTTCGCTATGTCCAAACTAACTGCCAATGCCTCTCCCTTATTCTCTACTGCCTCCGCCCATCGATGTGTTAAGTAAACCAAAAGATCACCAGCTGAGCGTCCACTACGGAAACCGTACTGGCAGTCACTAATCAGCTGATGCTCCTCTAGATACCTCAGAAGCTGGCAGTTAATAAAGGACTCAATTATTTTGGAGAATAAGGAGGTTATCGCTATAGGCCGATAGTTGGACGGGACCGATTGATCGCCTTTTTTAGGGATTGGGTGCACTAAAGTGGTCTTCCAAGTTATGGGCACGACGCCTTTTGAGTAGAAGAGCCGGAATAAACGCGTTAAAACCGGTGCCAACTCTGGAGCACAAATCCTGAGCACGATAGGAAAGATGCCACCAGGCGCACTCGACTTATGGACGTCCAAGGAAATGAGTGCATTATGCACTGCAGTTTGCAAGAACTTTACCTCCGTCATGGAAATATCACACTGTGGAATGGTAGGTGGTGCATTTCCTTGGTCGTCCAGAGTCGAGTTGGCTGCGAGAAGTGAACCTAAGAGATCAGTTTTCTCTTTTGCAGAATGGGCTAGAGGGCTTTGTGCAAAGGTGGAAAAGAGGGCATACAGAAATTCCCTTGAACAGCTTTGGCTAGAGACCAGAACGCACGAGTTCCCGAAGGAAGGCGAACTAGCCTCCCGCCAAATCTGACAATGTGCTCGGATTTTGCTTTAGCTATGGTTCTTTTAAAAGACCTAGAGGCATATTTGTACTCCTTTCTGAGTGTGCTGGTATTTACATCCTGCGATGCCGATGCCGTGGCCCAGGCATGGTAGGATTCCTCCTTTCGGCGTGAAGCCGTTTTGCATTGGCGCCCAAACCATGGCTGAGACTTGCCACCAACGGGTACAGCAGAAAACGGAATCTAAAGTTCCATTCCCTGCAGCACCACATCAGCGACGCAGTCAGCAACGACATCTGGATCTTCCGGCGAGAAGCACACATGCCTCCATGGGTAAGATGCAAAAAAGGACTGCATTCCATCCTAATCTGCTGACCTGTAGTGCCAAACGCGGCGGCAGCCTAAAGAACAAGGCCGTAATAAGCGCGTAATCGGCACTTTGCTCCGTACTAGGCAGTGGTCCGATGAACCAAGTGGAGCGTCTACAGAAAACTGATAACTGTCTGGGTGTGAGGTTAGCAGAAGGTCTAAAAAGAAAGAAGTTGATGGTCCACATCTGGAAGACGCGTAGGCGAAGTAACCAGTTGTGTCATACCATAGGCTAAAGCAAAATCGTGAACAGATCTCCCCGCATGATCGGTAGTACGTGAACAGAGCCATTCGGCATGGTGGGCGTTAAAATCACCGATGATCACGATTTCTGCGGAGGGGATCTGCTGCAGCACGGAATCTGTTGCAATTTGGATGTGTTCTATGAGTCGGTCTGATTCGGCATTTACGCTGTGGGACCTGTACAGGCACGCGTAGATGCGGGGATGGTCGTCGCAGTCTATGCGTAGCCAGAGGATGGATAGGTCTATGCGTAGCCAGAGGATGGATAGGTCCTTGCCTTCAAGGCTGCTGAGACGTCGAGAACAGATATTCTCTTCCGCCCGGGGTACAAATGATGCTCAAATTTGTATTCCGGGTAGGAGAGATATAAAGTATCAGCCGGAGAAGATATCTGCGTCTCGGTTAAAAAGAACAAAGCCGGCTTAGCCGTCTCAAGATGGTGGTGGACGGTATTTAAATTCGAATGAAGACCCCTAATATTAGTAAAGTCCACGTGGAGTGTGGTAGGGGTAGCCTGAAGATTTTTGTTCCGTTTGCCCCGAGCAACGAAGTGTGTGAGCGCAATTTAAGAGTACGCAGGGCTGCCTGGGCATCCATGATTAGGTTGATTACTAATTCCTGAACATGGATGTCCAGAGGGGGATTCTCCACTGCTAACATTAGTGGTGCTACTACCTTTGAATTGCGCTTCCATAGTGTTAGGGGGAAGGGTGAAAGGGCCTCCGGGAACCTACCAGACCAAATGGAACGCAACAGCAAAGCTGTTACTTTAAGTTGGTTTTAAGTGAGGTTGTGGTATTGCCCCGGTCGTGCCAGCCCATTCAGCTAAGCATGGCACTACCACTTTTGTTTTGACTGACTGCACCGGTGAAATATTTCACAAAAGAAGACGCCGGCAAATAGTGGTGTTTTCTTATAATTACGAACCCGAAGTACGTAACAGTAGTGACTAACACCCATAACACAAGCAAATAATTTGTTACTTTGGGGTTAGATCAGTAACTGTAATTTGTCCCGTTAATATTTATTTATTTATTATTTATTTACCTATTGTTCGCTCCACTTGGATTATATATAACCAAATCCACCAAATATGTTAAATAATTAACAATTCTAAAGATTCCATAAGATATACGAGGTATTTTAATAAGTCAGCTTTATTCTGACACAATAATTTAGAAATTACCTATATACAGTACCCGGCGATAAATATTGCACATCGACCTTTGGAAAGAGACAATCGGCTAATTTCGGCTTCGTAGAGCGTTATCTCTGTCGCACAAAATACAAACAGTCCGGTACCTATTAGGAGCTGTTAAAACAAGTGATTTGCTTCTTTTGATATTTTTATTCTTTGTATAAAATACACTAATTTTTCTATAAGTGATGGCTTTAGGTTGGGGTAAAATAAAATAAAAAAACATTTTTACATTATGTTTACGTATTTAATTATTTTGGAACATTACAGCTTTAGTGTACATAATAAACACCATTATACCTATTGCTAAAATGAGACATTGCAATAAAAATAATAATAATTCTAATTCTCAATTACTTCCATTTCACTATCTATGCTCTCAAAGAGGTCAATATCACTGTCACTATCAGCCGTATTTATTACTAATCTATCAGTGTAATTGTCTAAACTGTGTTGAATGCTTCTATATTCATTCTCACATTTGATTGCATGATCGCAAAACTTTTTCCACTCTTCAGCACCGATCATGTTTACTTTTTCAGTCAATAATGTTTTTACTGTAGTTAAGTTCATACCCACATTTCTAGAGGCTACATAGCCTTTCAGTTGAGACCATATATTTTCAATTGGATTAATAGTTATCGACAATTATAGTTATCGACAACGCACCCTATCACAACAAGTATGTTGAGAGACCCCCCAACTCAAACACCATTAAACGGGAAATGATCAACTGGTTAAACAGACATGAAATTCCAGTTGATCCAAAATTAACAAAAACCCAGATTTACGCTATTATATGTCAGCACAAGGAGAGGTATACAGAGTTTTCTGTGGACAAAATACTTGCCGAACATGGGCACACTGTGTTGCAATTGCCACCATATCATCCGGATTTTAATCCAATTGAAAATATATGGTCTCAACTGAAAGGCTATGTAGCCTCTAGAAATGTGGGTATGAACTTAACTACAGTAAAAACATTATTGACTGAAAAAGTAAACATGATCGGCGCTGAAGAGTGGAAAAAGGTTTGCGATCATGCAATCAAATGTGAGAATGAATATAGAAGCATTCAACACAGTTTAGACAATTACACTGATAGATTAGTAATAAATACGGCTGATAGTGACAGTGATATTGACCTCTTTGAGAGCACAGATAGTGAAATGGAAGTAATTGAGAATTAGAATTATTATTATTTTTATTGCAATGTCTCATTTTAGCAATAGGTATAATGGTGTTTATTATGTACACTAAAGCTGTAATGTTCCAAAATAATTAAATACGTAAACATAATGTAAAAATGTTTTTTTATTTTATTTTACCCCAACCTAAAGCCATCACTTATCGAAAAATTAGTGTATTTTATACAAAGAATAAAAATATCAAAAGAAGCAAATCACTTGTTTTAACAGCTCCTAATAGGTACCGGACTGTTTGTATTTTGTGCGACAGAGATAACGCTCTACGAAGCCGAAATTAGCCGATTGTCTCTTTCCAAAGGTCGATGTGCAATATTTATCGCCGGGTACTGTACCCATTTTATGTATCTTTATGTAAAATATTGGCAACACTACCTACCATAAAACAGCAGTGCATGTCGTCTTACTCGTCTGGTTTAGTGTTCACCACCCCGTCAACTTCTGAATCAGTACCAACTTTTACTATACCGTAATAACCATACCACACCGTAGTAACCATCAAATACATAAATTTATGTGTGGTTCCATATTAATTTGATCAAGATCTGATGCAGGATTCCACAAATATAGGATACTAGCTGTTGCCTGGGACTTCGTCCGCTCGGAATTTGTTTACTCCGGACAGCACCTCCCCCGTAGGTGATAGCGTGATAATATGTAGCCTATATGTTTACCTGACCTATTAGTAATAATATTCATGCAAAATTTGAAGTAAATCCATGCAGTACTTTCTGAGTTTACCCCGGACATATATACAGACAAACAGACAAACAGACAAAAAATTCTAAAAACTATATTTTTGGCTTCGATATCGATTGTAGATCACGCCCCAAAAAATATTCAATATACAGTTTTGACTTTCCTACGATTTTATTATATGTATAGATAAGCCTTCTTGTGTCGGATTTTTGTTTTAATTATACGGTGTGTAAAGAAAACCCTGTCGGATAATTAAAGGTGTTATTTGGTACCGTAATACGGTTACATAGGTGTAATTATTTTATAGATATTAATTAATTAGTTTTCCCAATAAAAAAAGTAATCTTAAATGGTGTTTCCATACATTAAGTATGACAACACCAACAAATAAGTAAATTCTATTATCAAAGAATGCCGCGAAAGTCGGATGCTACCGAAGGATACGCGGTGCGCGGCGGTGGTCTTTGTGCGAAAGCCGTCAAATCGAAACTATAACACGAACAACGATAAGGTGTTGTCATTTTTAAAATATTTGCTTTTTTTTTTTATAGAAGAGGGGGCAAACGAGCAGGAGGTGCACCTGATGGTAAGTGATCACCGCCGCCCATGGACATCCACAATACCAGAGGTCTTGCAGTTGCGTTGCCGGCCTTTTAAGAATGAGTAAGCTCTTTTCTTGAAGGCCCCCAAGTCGTAACCGTTTGGAAACACCCCTGCCGGTAATTGGTTCCACAACAAAGTAGTGCGAGGCAAAAAGTGTCGAGAGAAACGCACAGTTGTGGATTTCCAGACATCGAGATGGTGAGGATGGAATTTCAAATTTTGACTCGATGTCCGATGATGGAATTCGGCGGCAGGAATTAATCCAAATAACTCGTCGGAACACTCTCCATGAAAGATACGATAGAAGACACAGAGTGAGCCAACATCTCTGCGCAATGCCAAAGAGTCGAGCCGTTTCGAAATAGCCAGGTCGTCAACGATTCGAACCGCTCTACGCTGAATGCGATCAAGAGGAAGGAGCTGGTACTGAGGAGCTCCGGCCCAGAGATGAGAACAGTACTCCATGTGGGGCCGAATTTGAGCCTTATAAAGTTGAAGGCGATGGGCCGGCAAGAAGTACTGCCTCGCTCTGCTGAGCACACCGAGCTTTTTGGAGGCTTGTTTAGCCTTACCTTCCAAATGACCGCGAAACTGAACGTAATTCGATATGTCGACTCCCAGAATCCCGATACTAGCTGACGCTGTCAGGAGAGTATCCCCAAATCGAGGTGACACGACAAAGGGTGTCTTTTTAGTGGAAAACACGCAAAGCTGTGTCTTTTTGGGGTTAAAAGTGACCAGGTTTTGACGACCCCATTTCGAGACATCGGTTAGTCGATTCTCAACTTCGGACACAAGCTTGTTTCGGCTCTCTTCGACGTGTTCCCGAGAAATAACGCTTCGGCCGGAGTATGTAGCATCACCAGTACTGTCATCTGCATAGCAATGTATGTTGCGAATTCGCATCATGTCATTGATATGCAGAAGGAACAGTGTCGGTGATAGCACGCAGCCTTGTGGAACACCAGCATTGATAGATTTAAGGTCAGAGCACGCACCGTCAACTACGACCTTGATGCTCCGATCAGCCAAAAAACTGGTGATCCACTTGCATAATTTCTCGGGAAGCCCATAGGAAGGCAGCTTCGCCAGAAGCGCTTTGTGCCATACCCTATCAAAGGCCTTCGCTATGTCCAAACTAACTGCCAATGCCTCCCCCTTGGACTCAACTGCTTCCGCCCACCGATGTGTTAAGTATACAAGAAGATCACCAGCTGAGCGGCCGCGACGGAAACCGTACTGGCGGTCGCTAATCAGCTGGTGCTCTTCTAAATACTTGAGGAGCTGCGAGTTGATGATTGTCTCCATAATTTTGGAGAACAAGGAGGTTATGGCTATCGGCCGATAGTTAGACGGATTAGAGCGATCTCCTTTTTTAGGGATGGGATGCACTAAAGCTGTCTTCCATGAAATCGGTACTACGCCGAGTGAGTAGGAGAGCCGGAATAGGCGTATTAGTACCGGCGCCAGCTTTGGAGCACATGATTTAAGTACAATCGGAGGGATGCCATCCAGTCCACTCGACTTATGGACGTCCAAGGAAAAAAGTGCTTTACGTACGGAAGACTGCAAGAATTTTAATTCCGTCATAGAACTATAGCACTGCGGGATGGTAGGTGGTGCATTTCCTTGGTCGTCCAGAGTCGAGTTGGCCGCAAAGAACGAGCCCAAAAGATCGGCCTTGCTTAATTCTAGGGACATATATAAGTAAAAATACGAATATTAAAAAAACTATATCTTTTTATTTTTAGAAATAAAGACATTTTGATATTTTTTTCAGTAATGCCTTTAACCAATCTATATGCCGCTTTAGGATCGGACAGGGTTTTCTTTACACACTGTATATCACAGAATGAAACTGACGGTTCTTCTTATGGAAAGATATTATAATTTTCGGTAAACACCAAAGATATTTTATAATTCGTGTGATAGGAATATAATGCCACATGCATAAATTTATCGGCTACCTTACCCTCAAAAAATGACTACGCTAAAAAGAAGCACTGAGCAGATGCGGCAAGAACATGCAAAGAGGTTATTGCTAATCCTGGTGACTTATTGTAAATCTAACACTTAGCAAAAATGTATTACAGCAATGACACGTTTACACTTTTCATCTTTGTATTTAATAATTTTTTTCACTTTCAGTTCAGTGCTTTTTGGTAATTCTTTAAATAAACGAACAATCAGAAACACAACCCAAAAATTTGAAAAACAAACTTCCTTACCGGTTGCCAACTATCACCTGTACTGCGAGTGATTATAGGGTTCCGTACATAAAAGTTAAAACGGAACCCTATTACTTAGCCTCCGCTGTCTGTCTGTCTGTCATACAATAAACGTGTTTTTTTCGTATTTTTTTTACTATGATTGTACGGAACCTTCGTGCGCGAATGTTACTCGCACTTGGCCCGTTTTATTGTTAGTTTTAAAAGTTATTTTTACAAATAAATAAAATTGGAGTGTCTGTTTTAATATCAAAATAACCGCGTTTTACTAAATGCATACTACAAGCATATAATTTGCTTACTTTGGGTTCAGATCAATTCGTATAATTGTCTAGTGATATCTATTATTATTATTTATTATTATATATATTGTAACTATATTGCTTGAACTTTTTACTATCTTACTTATTACTATCGTACTAAATTTAGTTTCAACTCAGTGGTCATGAGGAGATTGCCGTTGTCAATTCTGATTTATCAAAACTGAAGTTGTGGGAATGAGAAGTAGGCCCAATGACCAAAACATATCCGAAACATATCACGACAAATTTTTGGTGTAGGCAGAGTGAAGTGTAGTTCGAGATCACCATGATTCACGGTTATTTAGGTTGGGAAGGTAGGTGATGAGCTTCGCCGCATTTTACTGATATGATAATAAATATTGCTATTGTAATAAGACAACTAGGGTCAGTCGTTTTACCATACTCATCTGAAATATACGAATGTAGCCACACCAGTACTGACAAGTCTCTAAGTTTCTTTTGAAAAAAAGTGTCATCACCTGTGCGTTAAATTGCGTTGAAATCTTTTGTATAAAACACTCGCAAAAGTTGACAAGTCATATATTTTTAAATAATTCGTGTCTGTCAACCAAGCAAAACAACCAGCGTAATGTTATTTATTTTTAATTCAACTATGTTAGAGTTACGTTTTTTCAAATCTATGTATATATGTGTATTTATAAAACAAGGGAAAAGGTTCTGTCATCGTTATTTATGTCGCTACAGACTGTGAAATCCTCCAAATGATGTGTCCCACTGGTTTCATTTGAAAGGAAATAATACAAAGTTGGTTTTAGTCAAAGTAGTATTGGTCCGGGCTCCTTTGAAGAATAGGCCAACTGCCGTTCTGCCAGGCAGGTCGTAAAAGGCGACCGATTAGCTTCACGTGTCACTACCATCGTAAATACTAGGTGGTAGAGTTCCGCAACGTCTAGCCCGGGTGTTTGGTACCACCGCTTTATCTATTCCTGTCGCAATAACGGCAATGCTTGTCATTGTGTTGTTCCGGTTTGGAAAGTCAGTTAGCCGGTAGACTTGTGCACAACGGATAGCAACGCATTATTAACATCTTTGGTGTATGTAGGCAATGGTATTTCTTTCTAGGAGGAGAGTTATCTACTTGTTTGTTGTCTAATGATATAAAAACGGCTACTTTTATTAACCCAACTACGAAAAATGAAATAATATTCTTGGGTAACGCGAACGATGTCGCGGGCAACAGCTAGTGTATGAATATTTCTTTGATATGCCCTATAGCCTACACAATTTAATAGTTTTAAGCTTAAGGAGTGTCATTAGATTAGTTTTAATTATGTTAGTGACAGGCTGTATAATTTTTACCTGACTACGCTAGAAGCAAGGGTTTTGTTATTTCGGATTGGGTTACAGTTTACAAAACTGGTGTGTTGGTATGAAAAGAGTTATAAATATGGAGGAACAGGCTAGTTTGTCTGGACCGTGATGTATTGCACACAGTTTTCTCTGCCCATTACGTAAGAGAATTGGCGTGAAGGTGTGTATTTGTACTACCGCTATATCTTTCCTGTCAAAAAAGCACCAACTTCAGCTTCTTATCTGATCCAAATGATCCTATCATAGTTTACACATCAAAGTTCACAAACACATCGGCGTCGCCACCAACGCTAACGCGGACAACTGTATCGGCTTGCAAATACTGAAGACACTGACCGAGAGGCGAAGTCTTGTTGTCACTTACACTCCTACTTATCTTTAAGATACTGCCTTAAGACAAGGTTCAGTCTGTTAGAAGACACCCTTATGGTAGTCCCTACACCCATCATATATAAACTCTGGCTGAGCACTCCAACTAACCAGCGGACTAACAGCCTACATTCATTTGAAAATTTGTGCTTTGGCTGGCGACGTAGGAAGTAAATTTATGCAGGTGGTTTTTTTCCGAAATGACTAACTTACAGTTTACCTTGCGGTTCTTTAGTATGACACCGGTCTTTTGAGGTGATCAGAGTGTTGAGCCAGAGATTAAATTTAAATTTGCGCTTATAACGCCCGCCGTATGGACTGGCTTCTGCGAGACCGGACCTCGGCTCAATGTAATGTTCTGACTAAGCATATGGCACACCCCCGATATACCGATGGGATCACAACACATCTCCGGTGTTTAAAGGTGAATGCAATCCTGTGTTCAATTCAAATAACACAATAAACACAATAACGTCAAGCGATTCCAAGCGTTATGAGTTTTGTTACACATTGTGCCACGTCGTAGAACGACGTGACATTGTATCGTGTTTATATTAAGAGCCCTAAGCGTTTCGACTCGGTTGATTTTTTCTTATATAAACTGGGTATCTATTATTAAATAATAATAACTATATGAAACAGTGTAGTTTTATTACACCTTAGTTGCAATTCATTGCGAAAATATCGTAAAATTTATTTATAAATTTACAAGCTGCAGTATGCAGCCCGCTTCATTATAAAAGTTTTTGGCGAATCCCGCGGGATTGCCTAATATTTTCGGGATAAAAAGCTTATGTAGTATTCCAGGTCATCATCTACCTGTGTATCAATTTTCATTTAAATTCGGTTATTAGTTTTTGCGTGATTAACAAACATGCACCCAAACATCCAAACTTTCGCATTTATAATATTAATATAAATAACAGTCAGTTATCAGTTAAGTATAATCGCGAAGATTCTTAAGAAGTGAAACCGGTTGAGTAATATATCAAATAATATATATTATGTTGTGAAGTGAAATTAAAGTGCATTGTTAATTGTGTCTAACAAAAAATGTCTTATTTAAATAAACTTTTACGTTTAACGAGCCTATGACTTCAGTAAACATCGATGAGTAAGGTAGACAAAATCACTGTCATTGCGATTGCAAAGATATCCCTTTTGGAAGCTGGGCACACTTTGAAGAATTAACTATCTGCTATCCTACCAGGCAGTTTGTATAGGTTTTTTTTGTATATCATAAGATAGTAAAGAAGCAGATGGGTCTCCTGATGGAAAGAGTCAACAATCGCCTATAGACACCAAAGGTGTTAATTGTGCGTTGCTATCTTGTGACGAGGTCTGATGCCACATGCATAAGTTTATCGGCTACATTACTCTACAAACTGGAACACGACAGTGACAAGCACTGATGCTATTGCGGCAGGAAGAGGTAAGGCGGTGGTGTCAGACCCGAGCGAGACAATGCAGAACTCTACCACCTAGCAGACATCACGGTAGTGGCGCGTATAGCCAATCAGTTGCTTTTTACGGCCTACCCGACAGAACGGCAATTGGCCTATTCTTCAAAGGAGCGCGGGACCAACAAGTTAAACGATTGGCTAAATGTGTCACTACCATCGTGACTACTAGGTGGTAGAGTTCTGCAACGTCACGCTCGGGTTTTGTATCAAACTGTTATTTCTGCCACGTTAGCCTCAGTGCTTGGCACTGCCGTTTTCTAGTTTGGAAGTTAAGGTAGGCGGTAAAATGCTTATGGAATAAAGTAGAATTAAGACTTGTTAATAAAATTAATAAGTTAATTAAGTCAATTTTGGAGACAAAAAAGCTGGAATATTTAAAGCTATAATTAATTTATTCTATACTTAGTCTATTGTAGACAAAAAGAGACTAAAATTTTTGTAGCCATAGTTAATTCACTACACAGGACGTATTTTTTTAGGGAGAAAGAGGCTTTACTTTTAGCTATAATGAATTCATTCGACATTTAATCGATTGCGGAGACAGAAGAGAGACTAGAATTAGCCATAATTAATTATCTCTACATTTAGCCAATTTTGGAGAAAGAGACTCAAAATTTTATAGCAATAATTAATTTTATGAAGACTAGAATTTTATGGCTGTAATTTTTATATATCAAGCCATTTCATATACAAACAAGCCAATGGCACTTCTGATGCAAAGAGACAACCATTACCTATAGACACGAAAGATGTTAATGGTGCGTTTGCTATCCTTGTGGCGGGGTCTTAATGCCACTTGCATAAGTTTACTGGCTACCTTACCTTCCAAATCAGAACAAGACAGTGACAAGCATTGACGATATTGCGTCAGGAATAGATAAAGTGGTGGTACCATACCTGGGCGAGATGTTGCGGAACTTTACAACTTTTGCAACGTTTGTGTGTTTCTCGACTGCCACCTAATAGCCACGATGGTCATGACTCGCATAGTCATTCATTCGCCTTTTACGCAATGTTTGGCAAAATAGCAGAAGATCTATTCTTCAAGGGAAACACGGGGTGAATTATTTTACTATAAATTACGTCTTCTTGGAGACAGGAAGATACTAGAATCTTTAGCTATAATTAATTTAATCTACATTTAGTTAATTTTGGAGGCATAAAAAGATTTAAATTTTATATTTTACATTTCGGAGACAGGAAGAGACTTTTTTTATTTATTTATATAAAAAATATAGTCATAGTTAATTTACTATATATTACAACTTTTTTGGAGACAAAGAATTTTTATAACTATAATCAATTTATTCGACATTTAGTTAATTTTGTAGGAAGAGAGAGAGATTACATTTTTTTAGTCGTACTTAATAACTTCTATTTTTAGTCTATCTTAGAGACAAAAAGAGACTAGAATTTTTATAGCCATAATTAATTTAATCTAAATTTACATCTTATTTCTCTAATTGACGATTCCGTGAGAACAGCGAAGTAACAGATAAAAAATATCTATTCTTCAAATGTCTCACCGTCTGTGTTTCCTCTTAAATTTATGAATGGCTATAGCGAAACGTCTCAGAGGCACGAAACGAATGCCTACAATGCGTTTGCTGAATCATGTCATACTAAGTACTTGTTAAATTTTACACTAACTCGCTATGATATTTAATAGACTTCTACTTTCAATTCAATGGAGGTTCACCTCTCACCGAAGACGAAATATATGTAGAGATTGTACTCTCAATACTACCAATGCCACGATTACCAATCGTTATTAGCGATTACGACAAATTCATTTAGTTTTACGGATAGTATCGTAGGGTTGTCAGTACGAGACCGTCATTGTATTTTTATCCGAATGCGCTAAAGGAACTTTACTGTTTATTTCAAATAAATAAATACAATAAAATTTTGTTTTTGGATTTTAGTAGGCTTTAAATCATGAACCTTTGCATCGTAAATGCACGTCAAAACCACGAATTATATGGGAACTTGAAACGTAAAAAGAGGAAAAAAATTTAGTGTATTTTACATTTTCTTTAAGAAGGGAAGGGAAAATGTTGTGTGACAAATAACAAATCTATTTGTTAAAGTCAAGTGTTAGTAGCGAGTTGCTTATTTATGTCGACCTTTGTTATTTTTTTTGTGTTAGTAAAAAATAAACCATTTCTTACCTACCAAAGCAGTTTTTAAAAAGACATACAACATGACATAGACTTGAATTACAACTTTGGTATTCTGGTTTAAGAGTAAGATAGACGGTAAGCTTCTATACGTGGTATTTGAAATGACCACATGAATCTAGAAGTAAAAGAAAGAGATAGCTGTTTCAATCGATAAACAATAGCCACCATAATTGACCTTCTCGCATAGGACATAAGGGTAAAATGGCGTGTACTGTGACTTGTTTATACTTAAAACGCATAAACGCGTTATTTTCGAAACTTTAGGGAATATGGTCGAACTTTACTTTTACTTGAGACTTACTTTGGGTTAAATAAGGATGTGTTGACGGGTAGCAACCCAATTTTAAAAAGTAATTCGGAAGCGATAGTTGGGTGATCAGTGTAAAGCGATATATTAAGTACTATGCGTTCCAATTGAGAACAGAATGGCGCTTGTTATCAACTTCATATCACAAGTGTGAAATTAGTAAAGTCAGAAGAAAAATATTTGTTTGAAAATATTGCTAATTTATTGTCTTTATAGACAAATAGACTAATAAGTATTAAAATTTAATATTCATCACTAGAAAAATTAGCAAACAAGCAGATGGGTCTCCTGATGGAAAGAATCGACCATCGCCTATAGACACCAAAGATGTATATCGCTAGAAATAGTTGATAATCGTTATCAGGTCGGTAAAATGCGGCGATGGAGATCACCAATCATCTCGCCAACCAACAAGCCGGTGAATGGCGTTGAATTGGAAAGTGTACTACTAAAAATAAGGAAACTAAATACTACTCTGTGCACTTAATAAACTAAAAAAGAATCAACTAAATATTCTTAGATTTGTCCATCAGGTGAGCCTCCTGCTCGTTTGCCCCTTTTTTCTATTTAAAAGAGAAAGTAACGTAATCAATGAATAGAGTCAAGGTAGATTAGTATTAATTGTAATATTATGGCACAAAAATGTCTCGTGTGTGAAGTTTAAAGCAAAATTCGTCACTGATAATGTTGACAGCCCTACATATCGGATATGCGATACAAAAAATATTTTTCCAATGCGAGAGTTGAAAGGTTGACGTGGCGAAACTTAATTTGATTTTAAGCTTGTTAGGACTTTTAAAAGTTATTATTTAATACGGTAATGTTTAGCCTTCCATCAGGGCTACATTTTTTATGATAGAGAAAAGAAGCTGATATTTTTCCTAATAGATAAAAATATCCTTTATCAAGTATTTTACTAATGTCTTCATATTTTTTAATGATTCCTTTTAATGATTTTACTTATTATGAAGTAGGTAGAAAATCGCAACATAGAGATACAAATCGAGTCCAGTCCACGATAGTAGATAGATAGTAGGTCGAGTTTCTTTACATGACGAATTTCGTGAAGGACGGCCTTCAACTGCCGTCAACGAAAATAGTGTGGCTACTGTTAAGCGGTTAATTGAAGAAAACCCCCGGATTACCTATGAGACAATTCGAGGACTATTGGGGATTGGTATGAGCCAAATTCAGAAAATTTTACACGAAGAATTGAAATTTCGGAAACTTTGTTGTCGTTGGATCCCTCATGAACTGACAGCGGAGCAGAAGCGGGCTCGCGTGGAATGGTGCTCACAGATGCTACTGAAGTAGGACCACGGACATTCTAATGCTGTTTATGACATTGTTACAGGGAACGAAACGTGGATTTATTGTTTTGAACCCGAACAAAAACAGCAATGTTGTGAATGGGTGTTTGAAAATAAGAACAGGCCAACAAAAGTGGTATTCTACCATTTGTTTACCCAGGGTGTTAGAAAAAGTTCGCCAAAGATGACCCAAAACCGCATTCTCCTACACCATGATAATGCTTCTTTACACACGGTCAAAAACACAAAGTCATTTTTAGCTTCCGAAAAAGTACATCTCGTCACTCATCCTGCGCATAGCTCCGACCTAGCACCCTGTGATTTCTGTATTTTCCCCAAAATCAAAGATTTGATGAGAGGTTTTACTTTTACCAACTCCGAAGAGGCAGTGATAGCGTTCAATCAGCACGTAGAAAACATGCCTTCAGATCTGTGGTCCTCCTGTTTTAAAAAATGTAGTAATCAAAAATAAAAAGTAAAAAACGAGTATATCGTAATAATTTAAGCGACATTGTTATCTGAATCTAGATATTAATATGTAAGCCGAAATCTTCGTACCTTCTTTTACGAAAATATTAAATAGCCGCGAGTAGATTGACATGTCTTTTATATAGTTTTTCATAAAAAGTTTCATGGCCTAGGGATTGTTTTTTTTACATTAGCGTATGTTTGACCCTCAGGTCTTCAAATATTTTCATGTCAAATTTCATCAAAACTAATTAGGGGTTCAGCTGTGAAATAGACAGATAGAGAAAAAGATAGACATAGTGATAATTACATCAAAAGTATTAGAATATTTTATGTGATCGAATTTCAAATAAATCTTATAGTTTATGGTCAAACTGAATCATAGTTTGAAAAACTTTAAAAACAACAAAGAAAAATATCGACACGGAGGATTTGAACCTGTGACCCTCTCCCTAAAGCCTTGAATCGTAGTTTGTTTATCCTATAATTTGTTTAACAGTTATTTTCATTCGACAAAAAGTGGTGGTTATCAGTTTAACATGTATGTTCGTACGGTCGTACGTTCGTATGTTTGTATATTTGTATGTTTGTCTAAGAATTTCTCGCGAACTATAAACCATATCGAGATTATTCCTTTGGTTTTAAATCAGGTATATTTCAACATAGGGGAATATTTCAAGTTTCATTAAATCGGTACAATAGTTTTTGAAACATGAGTATAGTTGATATTTTAAATCGGTTTAATAATTATTATTATTATATATTACTAGCTGACCCGGCAAACGTTGTTCTGCCTTTTTATCTACTATTATTTTTTCTATATTTTTTCACCTTTTAAACCTTCCCTGGACTTCAACAATTAATTCAAAACCAAAATTAGCCAAATCGGTTCAGCCGTTCTCGAGTTTTAGCGAGACTAACGAACAGCAATTGATTTTTATTTATATAGATATGATTACTGTTACTAATTTATATAAGAACTAGCTGTTGCCAGCGACTTCGTCCGCGTGGACTTCGTTTACTCCGCACAGCACCTCCCCCGTAGGTAATAGCGTGATAATATGTAGCCTATATGTTGACCCGACCTGTTAGTAATATTCATGCAAAATTTGAAGTAAATCCATGCAGTAATTTTACAAATACATAAACAGACAAACAGACAAACAGACAGACAGACAGACAGACAGACAGACAGACAGACAGACAGACGGACGGACGGACGGACGAACGGACGGACGGACGGACGGACGGACGGACGGATGGACGGACGGACGGACGGACGGACGGACGGACGGACGGACGGACGGACGGACGGACGGACGGACGGACGGACGGACGGACGGACAGACAGACAGACAGACAGACAGACAGACAGACAAACAGACAAACATACAAACAGACAAAAATTCTAAAAACTATATATTTGGCTTCGATACCGATTGTAGATCACGCCCCAAGTATTCTTTAAAAAAAATATTCAATGTACAGTTTTGACTTTCCTACGATTTTATTATATGTATAGATATATATAATAGAATTTCAATTACTAGGCAATCACTAGTACTTAGTTAACAATTACTCAATAATGTTAACGTAATAGTATCATTCGCGGTGTAATCCGTAATTACGATGTAATTTGTGACTGATTGTTAACGAACTCATGAATCCAATTAGCTTTTTATTCGATTGTAAGAACATTTATTTACAGTGTACTGGAAGTAATATTATGTTGCGCTCGTGGTAATCATGTATTTAAATATAAGTATAGACTTTATATACTTAAAAAAAATATCACCACGCCCGGTTCTCTTGTGGAGTGGGCAGAGTAAACCTAACGTCTATAGAGTCCTGTTTAGAACGATTCACTTTTTGCGTGTTGGCGAGATTAGTGGGGATGCCCATCGTCGCATTTTATCGACTTGCAGGCTTAGAATAAACAGCGCGACAAAATTTTATTGACCTGTTTTCTTGACATTTATGTCCTACTCTATTCGCTAATGCATTTGACAATTATTCGGCATGATACTTCAAAGGAAGAGAAAATAATCTCTTTTGCTTGACAGTAGTCGTTTTCTCTACCGATCGAAAACCTTGCTGTCATTTTATCGATATGATACTTTGTAAGGATTTTGGTGTCTTATTCATTTCATTCGCTCGTTTTGTTGTAAGTTAATTTAGAACCTAGTAAAGTTATTTTGGAGATTTCGGTCCAGTATATAGGTATACATATTTAATAATGATGGCAGTGCCATATTATAAATATGTGTAATTCAACATTGATTTCTCTATTCGAGTTGAGTAATTTATCTTTGATGTTTTAAATATTTATCGTGGCATGCACATTAGAGTGTTTTTTCTATCATGAGATAGCAAACAAGCAGATGGGTCCCCTGATGGAAAGAGTCAACCATCGCCTATAGACACCAAAGATGTTAATGTTTATAAGTTTACCGGCTACCTTATCCTCCAAACCGGAAGACGACAGTGACAAGCACTGACGCTATTGCGGCAGGAATAGGTAAGGCGGTAGTACCAGACCCGGTAGAGACGATGCAGAACTCTACCACCTAGTAGTCACGATGGAAGTGACGCGCATAGCCACTCGGTCGCCTTTTACGACCTGCCTGGCAGAACGGCAGTTGGCCTATTATTCAAAGGAGCCCGGAACCAACACGGGGAATATGAAGATACATCAAGGTCAAGAAGACGTCACTTTCTCGATCGAAACATATCTCGTGTTGTTTATCCTAAGCCTGCAGATAACTATTAACGACTATCTCTAGTGATAAAGTTACTGATAAAGCCTTGAATACGAAGTTATTAGACAGGTATGAATAATGTGATTTAGTTTGTACCGCCCGCGGACTACTGCATATTTTAACATGAAATAGTATGAGATGCTTACATACACACATACATACATACAGACATGCTAACGTCATCGTGAAAATAGTCGGAAAAGGTTCCTAGATACTCAAAACGTGTAGTTCTGGTGAAAACTCGTATTTCGAAAATCGGAGCATAATCAGTAACTTTTTTATGTACATACTTAGCGGGAAGTTAAAAATTACACTACTTAAATAATTTTTTATTTCTGAAGTTCTTAAAAGGAAAGGGACAATCATATACAACAATGATGTTATTGTTGTTCTGCCAGGCAGGTCGTAAAAGGCGACCGATTGGCTATCGAGTCACTACCATCGTGGCTACTAGGTGGTAGAGTTCTGCATTGTCTCGCCCGGGTCTGGTACCACCGCCTTACCTATTCCTGCCGCAATAGCGTCAGTGCTTGTCGTTGTCGCGTTCCGGTTTGGAGGGTAAGGTAGCCGGTAAACTTATGCATGTGGCATTAGACCTCGCCACAAGATAGCAACGCACCATTAACATCTTTGGTGTCTATAGGCGATGGTTGACTCTTTTTCATCAGGAGACCCATCTGCTTGTTTGCTATCTTATGATATAAAAAAAAAAAGGAATAGGCAAGGTGGTGGTACGAGACCCGGGCGAGACGTTACAGTACTCTACTACCTAGTAGTCGCGATGGTAATGATTCGTATAGCCAATAGTTCGCCTGTTACGAACTGCTTGGCAGATGGCAGATATCTATTCTTCAATAGGGGCCGCGGTAAACAATAAAACACATTTAATTTGATTTATTAACGTAGTTAGTATAAATAGGCCAAGAGCTTGTACCAGAAAATATTGCTTCGTGTATTGAATTTTTACAACTTATTAATATCCCTCATTAATTTTTTTCGTGATGGTATAGGTCCTTGTTAAAGAGCAAAGTTTCTTGCTTCCTGTTAGGAATTGCCTTTCTGCTAGGCGGTTCCTAAGATGTAAACGATTGGCGAAACGTCATAGCCATCGTAAGTATAAAGAATTGCTTTTTTTATATTATAAGATAGCAAACAAGCAGTGGGTCTTCTGATAGAAAGAGTCAACTATAGCCTATATTTTTTTATTTCATAACATAAATTAGCGGCTGTGTAGCAGCTCTTTTGAGTTTGGTAGTACAACTGCACTACCTTTCTCTGATACAATATATCACTGCTTGCCTTAGTCGTGTTCCAGTTTGAAAACTAAGTAAATGGGAAACCTATACCATGGTAATATTGGCAATGCATCCTTAACATCTTTGGTGACTATAGACGATGGTTATCTATTACTATCAGGAAAACCATCTGGTTTTTTGCTATTTCAAAAAAAAATTCTTTAAAAAGTATCAACACGCACGGTTCCCTTGTGGGGTAGGTAGAGTAAACGGTACCTACGTCTATAGACTTTCCAGTTCACCGCAATTCACCGGTTTGTCGGTTGGCGAGATAAGTGGTGATCCTCATCGCTGCATTTACCGACATGTTAAATATTATCGACTATTACTAGCGATAACCGAGCCCGACAGCTTTACATGCTCATCCGAGGCACGGGAGTAGTAATACACTATTCCGCCAGACTCCGAGCTGCTACTGAGATTTTAGATTTTTCGAGAAAAACCCTGAAAAAACCTTAACACTTTTTCCGAGCCGGGGATCGAACCCGGAACTCATGATCTGAGCCGAATAGGCTACATAGGCTAATGGAATATACTACGAGGCAGTCACTCAAAAAAGACTCAAGAATTTGGCCGAGTCATGTTCATCTACTTTTGACGTAAATTCTATCATGTTCTCTTCGTTATTCCAACAGGTATTTTAGAGGAATGATGATATTATTCCCCCGTGTTGGTCCCGGGCTCCTTTAAAGAATAGGCTAACTGCCGTTCTGCCAGGCAGGTTGTAAAAGGCGTGAGTGGCTATGTGCGTCACTACCATCGTGACTACTAGGTGGTAGAGTTCTGCATCAACTCGGCGGATCTGGTACCACCGCCTTACCTACTCCTGCCGCAATAGCGTCAATGCTGGCCACTCCCGTGTCCGGTTTGGAGGGTAAGGTAGCCGGTAAACTTATACATGTGGCATTAGACCTCGCCACAAGATAGCAACGCACCATTAACATCTTTGGTGTCTATAGGCGATGGTTGCCTCTCCATCAAGAGACCCATCTGCTTGTTTGCTATCTTATGATATAAAAAAAAAATTACAATTTCTTCTCGTTTTTTTTTTAAATATCAAATGACTGAGACAGAATGCAGGAAAATGTTGAGCAGGAAACAAAAGCTAATATGTTATGTATCAGTGACGCAACTCATTGAAAATGTGAATTTGACCTTTACTACATAAGAGCACATTTTATGACGGGCGAGTGATGTGCAATCCGGTGAAATCATAATCGTGTTTACTCTGCGGTTTTACTGTCAAAATTCGTGGGTCGAGTGGTTTTTAGTGTTACTTAAAACCCTTACTATTAAACTTATAGTTTCGCTATGTCCATCCGTCTGACCGTCCGTCCATCCATCCGTCCATCTGTCCGTACATCTGTCTGCCTGCCCGTCCGTCCGTCCATCTGTCCGTCCGTCCGTCCGCAGTCTAGCTCAGAACTACTTAGTACTAGAAAGCTGTAATTTGTCATGTATATACACATTAGTCACGAGAATAAAGTGGTAAGATAAAATCTTGAAAAATATATATTTTTTTGGATAACTTCTCTACATGTAAAGTGGGAATGTTACTTTTTTCTTGTGTACCCCATAGTGTGGGGACACTCATCGTTGGATAACTTTTTAAAAACATTGTAGGTTTTTGAAAACGGTTTTTCGATTAAGGGACTCGTTTGTAAAATATTAAGCTTTAAAGTGCTAATTTTTATTAAAGAAAAGAAAAAAAAAAGAAAAAGTTTTTCTTTTTTTTTCTTTCTAATTTTTATTAGACTTAAGTGCTCCCCCCTCTGCCAGCTCAACGGTTGGTTTTGGGGGTGGGAAAATTTCACCGTAGTAGTAAATATAAGGAAATGAAAAGGAAAACTATCATAACTTTATGGCTTCACAGGTGTTTGTGTAATAGTCGGCCAACTTATAAGATGTATTTGAATGAGTTTTTATACGCAGTGAACCTGTAGCGCGGAAATATTTGTCACTGACCGCCCTGACTACGCAATCGACGGGGCTCGGGTTCGATCCCCGACGAGGACAAACATTTGTCTGATGAGCATCAATGTTTGTATTTCCGGGTTTGGGTATTATTAAATATATTCCAGTATTTTATATATGTATTTCTATGCATTAGTATCGTTGACTAACACCCATAACACAAGCAAATAATTTAAAATTAAATAAATAACATACAGGTGCCTCTGTTGATGGAAATAGTCAACCATCACCTATAGACATTAAAGATGTTAATATTTTGGTATCAGTTATGGTTATGAAACTTGCATAGACTACTTAGCCCTCCAAACTGCTATTGCGGTAGAAATAGATTGGCGGTGGTGGCACCAAACCCCGGCGTGACATAGCGGAGCTCTATCACCCACTAGCCATGGTGATAGTGACACGTATAACATATGTAAGTCACTACCATCGTGGCTACTAGAGGGTAGAAATCTGCATTTTCTCTCTGGTCTGGTATTGCCGCCTTACCTGCCGCAATAGTTTAAGTGTTTGCAGCTGTCGTGTTCCGATTTGGAGAGTAGCCGGTTAACTTATGCATGTGGCATTTAGACCCCGCCACAAGGACAGCAACGTACCATTAACATCTTTGACATCTATAGGCGATGGTTGTCTCTTTTCAGCACGAGTGGCATCTGCTTGTTTGCTATCTCATGATACGAAAAAAAATCTAACATTCGAACAGGTATTAGTGCACGGCATGATGTCAGAAAGTCTATTCTTTGGAAGAACTGAACCAACATGTGGGTAGCTATAAAAACGTTATTTTTCTGTTAAATTGTGTTATAACAAGAAATACAATAATATTGGTGTGGCATGTTGAAAATGAATTACACGCTTAAATACAATAGGCAAGTTGCCTCAAGCCGACCATTTCCAAATTAAATTACAAGAGATAAATAACAAACATTCCTATGATTAATTATTATTGGATATTTCATTCTCAAGTGTATTACTGCCCTACTTCAGTGTTCTGAATGTACAAATTGATTAGATTTGTTTGGGTACTCCCACATATATACGTTCTAACTTCATTTTTAATTGTTTTCTGAAAAAGAAGAGGTTCTAAATTCGAATGTTTATGTTAGTAAATTTAGTCAAAAAAGTGTCGGATATGGATGATTTTTTAAGCTATTGCATAGCTTCTATCGCGGGCCTTGAGCGTAGAGACCGAATCCAGAAATTCCGTAACGAAAAAACCTAATACCCCCCACTCCGACCAGCACAGCGGTGATACTTTTTAGTTTTTCCATCTATCGATAAATACCAGAACTTTTAATGACTTTTTGAAATATCACGCTTGTCTCTTTAGTTCAGCAACCCGCCTTTAGGTGGTATTGGTTGTATTGGAAAACTACCGTAATCAGCTGTTTGTGAGAAAGTATATAGGTGTATAGGTATTTATCATCTACGTACAACAGTGAATATCTGTACTCGTATAATCTGTGTACAAAGCGTTTTAAATATGAATAAACAAAGAAAAAAAAATACTGCATAAATAAAATAAATATATAATTGTAATTGCATAAGTTGATAAAAATGCTATGCAATAGCTTTACCGCGGCAGTCTCCGAGTGCCACACGCCTTTAATATGATTCCCAATTCATTTTTGACGTGAATACGTCTTTAAATTTGCTTTCATAGGGGGGACAGTTCAAAAAACGGATGATAACAAAATTGGGGGATACAGTTTGATGTTATAGTTACATAATTATCATCAACATCTAGAATCTAATTATACCACTGGATAGCTAAAGAATCAAATAATTTGATAAGCTGAGCCCGGATTACGATGCTTTACGGGAAGTGGAGTAGGAAGTGCCGCCATTTTTTGCCGCGCAAGCCAAAAATACAGTTTTTAGAATTTTTGTCTGTTTGTCTGTATGTATGTCCGGGATAAACTCACAAAGTACTGCATGGATTTATTTCAAATTTTGCATGAATATTACTAACAGGTCGGGTCAACATATAGGCTACATATTACCTGCTATCACCTACGGGGGAGGTGCTGTGCGGAGTAAACGAAGTCCGCGCGCGCGAACGAAATCGCGGGTAACAGCTAGTATATATATATATATATATATATATATATATATATATATATATATATATATATATATATAAATTGTGTTTTGATGAGGGATGAGGAATTTTGGAAAAAATTACTTGTTTTCTCGTCTCATCACTACATAGTATAAAACAAAGTCGCTTTCCCTGCCTGTCCCTATGTCCTTATGTCCCTATATTAATCTATATACACAGGGACTATAAATAATATTATTATCACTACATAGTATAAAACAAAGTCGCATTCTTTGTCTGTCCCTATATCCCTATGTCCCTATGTATGCTTAAATCTTTAAAACCACGCAACGGATTATGATGCGGTTTTTTTGATAGATAGAGTGATTCAAGAGGAAGGTTTATATGTATAATAACATTCAATATAGAGTCGAGAAGTACTGTAACCCTACAAGATTTATCAAAATAATGTTCTAAGTATTTGTACACCTTGAAAAGGTCTACAGAAAACTCCGCGATGGTATAGGTCTATCTCTTATGGAGAACCCACAATAGCATTTTTTTGTCTTTTACTTTTTACGAGAAATAATGGCTTATTTTCGAAGCAATTTTAAGCAATACAGCATTAAATGCAGGGGCATAGCGGTGGCGGGGTTACCTGCCGGTCGGCGCCGCCGAGTTCCCGGTGAAGACATCTTTTGCAATGACCATATCGCACGGTTAAACCTTCAACGTTACAGGCTTAGATTTGAGCGTTGACTGTTTTTCACATGGCCAACTATATGTCGCTCTTTCAAGAGTAACCTCTAAAGAAAACATGTTTGTATTGTCTAATGACAAGAAAGCTGTGAAAGTTGTATATAAAGACATTAGATATATAGACATACAAGAAAGGGGAATTGTTTTACTCCAAGATTAACGCGCACGGATCACGGGCAGTAATGAATAAATCAAAAGTACTGGATCGATTTTAATAATTTTTTTTTCACTGAGTGACATAGGCTATATATTTTATACCCGTGCGAAGCCGGGGCGGGCCGCTAGTTTATTATAAAAATCAATGCCACTTTTCGTTGTAATTTTATAACTCAAGAACAGGCTCACCTATCCAAACCAAATATGAAAGCTTTGTTTGGATTACTCAGTAGATGGTTTATGTGAAGTTTGTACAAAATCGGTAGAGCGGTTCTTTATTTATCACATTTTTTGTAACAAATGAATTCAATAAATGGCGATACGTAGCGAAGCACGTAACGGGCCGCTAGTTTATAATAATATAATATTATTATTTATAATCCCTGTGTATATAGATTAATATGTGATATAGGTATATAGATTATATATAGATGTTTGTATTTCTGGGTTTAGGCATTTAATATGTTTCAGTATGTATGTATATGGTGGGGTCTTAATGCCACATATATAAGTTTTCCGGTCACCTAACCCTCCAAACCAGAAGACGAAAATGACAAGCCCTGACACTATTGCGGCAGGAATAGGTAAGGCGATGGAGCTAGACCCGGGCGAAACGATGCAGAATCTGCCATCTAGTAGCCACTCATATAGCCAATCATTCGCCTCTTACGAAGTGCCGGGCAGAACGGCAGATGATCTATTTTTTATATTTTACAGAAATTAGTGACACCTCGTCACTAATTTCTGTAAAATATGGTGACGAGAATCACCCATTTCGCCAACTAACAAACTAGTGAATCGGAATTAATAAATTAACGTTCGTTTTACTTTTCCCATCCCGTAAGTAAACAAATATTTTACATATTTATTTATTTATTTTTATTTATTTATTTATTTCAGGAAAACTTACAGCTAGTTATACAAACATAATATATGATGATGTGATTACAAAGGTCAATTAAAAGTTTTCACAAGCAAAAACAAAGAAAATGTTGTAGAAAGAACACATTCCCGCATTAAATGAAGAACTACAAATTAAAAAAGTTTTGGCTCAGCTTGCGCTTTAGCTTGCATACTTTAGTGTTAAATAAGTCTAAGTGACGAGATACAATGTTGAGAGACTTGCTCGCTCTTATAAAGAAAGAGTTTGCCCTGTACTTTGTCTTTGCAGCTGGTACATGCAGAGGTGCTTGTAATCTGAATGACCGTGGTACCCGGAGCAGGACATTACTAATAGTTCTGGTGAGTCAATATTAGAATTTAGGATTTTAGACAAGAAAACCAAATCAGCAATTCGCCTTCGCTCATGAAGGGGAAGTAAATGGTGTCTTCGACATTGATCAGCGTAAGAACTGTCAATATAAAAGTATAGATATATAAAATAACAATAAGATAATTATTATTATTTTTTATTATTCTTACCTATTCGTAACACAGAAGTTTAAGAGATTGTTAACGTCATACCCCGATATGATTTTTTTTTCGGAATGTCTAAATTACTGCTAGCCTTATGGGCCGTCACAGTTTCAGCGGTCGCGGGGGCAAACAGTGCTCAGCCAGAACCCGATATGGAAAAAAGGTAACTGGTACACATATATATGTAGTACTTAGTTCTGGCACACGCAAACGCGCCTGACAATGCACCTGTAGAGTGTAGATACATGCTTTATGTCTATAAGCGCAGGTTTTCTCACTACATTACTCGGGCCATTTACTTTTTTACCTATATATAAAAACTTGATCAATTGCAAAATATCGCAATACCCACAGCTATTCACACAGTCCGTATTCTCTTTAAAAATTGTCCATCTACGGTTCGAAAAAGGCGAATGATTGACTACATGAGTCACTACCATCTTGAATCGCGATTACTAGCTGGTTGAGTTCTGTAACGTCTCGCCTGGGTCTGGTATCACCGTAATACCTATTCCTGCCGCAATAGTGTCGAGCTTTTAACTGTCGTGTTCCGGTTTGAAGGGTAATGTAGCCTGTAAAGTACCATACCTATTTCTGATCTGTGTTTCTGTTAGGAATGTGAGCTTTGATTAATGAGTGTTTCGGTTAGGAGTATGAGCTTTTTTATATCATAACTTATCATAAGATAGTCAACACGTAAATGGCTCTCCTGGTAGAACAGCCATCTGCTTATTTACTATCATAATATTCATGTATAAAAACGATAATAAGTAGATATACCACATTTTAGTAGCCAGGAAGATCGATTATTTCTGGCTTAATATCAGGTTGCTTCATTACGGCGCGATAACAAAGTTGCGACGCCTAATGAATATTTTACATCACATAAAATTATGATTTGGGTAATTTATTAGAAAATTTAACATATTTATATGAGCCATAAAATATATAAAGTGTAACGTTAATAGATATACGACTTTTTTTACAAAATGATGCTGATTTGTAATGGAAGCCATATCACCTCATTAATATTATTACGATTATTCACAGATATGAGGGAATCGATAATTATATGGGTATCTGTGTATTTCTAGTTTTTTTTTATGATCTGGGTATATGTTATTCTTTCATATATGTTATATATCTGGGTATATGTAATAATTTTTCAAACGCAGTAAAATGCAGCATATGAATTCCCATTTCCTGTAATTCTGGAACGCTGCATCAGATCTTCACCAAATTAAATTACTAGGTTGTAGTGTTCCGCACCATCTCGCTATGTTGGGGTAAATATACGTGTCCAAATGACCAGATGGAAGAAGTGGCCCCACCGCTAATAGTTTGCATTGATCACCATGAATTTGAAGATGGGACAAATCCAATTTCAACTTTGCTGCGTAGCTCTATCATCTAGAAGTGACTATGGTAGTGATACAAAATATTTAGCAAGTGTTCGTTTATGCGGAATGTTTTTCGCTTCTTTTTAAATGACTTTCCAAAAAAGAAGTTTTTTAACTTGATTGTATTTTTTAAAAATGTTTATTATCTCAGAACTAGGTCATTTGTGAACCGGTTTTGATTTTTTATTTGTTTGTGAGGAGATTTTTTATTTGTTTTATTTGTTCCTGTGTACTCCTATTTTAATTTAATGAAGATCTGATTCTAGAAATATAGGTGTGAGTGAGAAGTCATGTTACAGTTTCAATGTGTTTAAAATATTACATGGTCGGATGGAAAGAGATAAAAGTATATTTCCATGTTTTTTCTTTATTTAATTAACAATGGGAATAACCGGGAATATACATAAGTAAATATTTTAAAAAACAAAAAATCCGACTGCCATCTGATCCGAATAAATAAAAGCCTCTTTCTAGCACTATCGGGTAAAAATTGTATGGCCTAAGTTACTCTTACAATTAAGACGAATCTAATGATACCTCTAGGCTTAAATCCATTATAGAAAAGTCGGTTAAGCTACAGAACGTGCCACACAAACATACATACATACAAACACATCTACAAATATATTAAAAGTGAAACATAACTCTCCTTCAAACTCAGAAGAGTAAGAAGGTTACGCCAAATAAAGGCACTTTTCCTTTTGTTAGATCTTTCGAAAATTATTTTCATAAATTAGCCGTCATTATTCTGTTGCCATTTGACATGGCATACTTACATCCATTCTCTTTACAATGTTCGATTTAGATAATATTATCTAATGCCGCCATTTTAATAGTTGTATAACATCTGTCTGGTCGCATTAGTTATGCGCATGCGCATGCTCGTCTCAATACTCGCTAGACATATCAATTGGCTTTTAAGAAATACATTTTCTATTTCTGGAAAAATTTGTCTTAGTAAATATAAAAACAGCTATTTGCTTACCGCCAAACATTGTTCTGTGACTTTGTTCACGTGACCCGAAATTATTACTTCCTTCTGCTGAGTAGGGTAAAATGAAGCCTGTATCACTCCTGGATAGTGTAGCTTGCTGATCATAAAATAATTTTTAAGATCGTTTTAGTAGATTTTAAGTTAATTCGTTACAAACATACAAAAATACAAATGTTTTCTCTTTATACTATTAGTATAGATTTGTAGTATTTTGGTGGGGTGGGGGTTAATGGGGGTGGAAGTAAAAGGATGAAAAATTCAGGTTACTTATATTTATATTTGTTGATAAATTAAAAAAAAACCAGAAAATCTGCATAGGACATCCTAATCATCTACCGGTATGAAATATACCTACTTTACGACATATTTCCATATTCACCAAATATCTATACAAATAAATAAAATTGGAGTGTCTGTTTGTAATATTAAAATAACCGCTTTTTACTAAATGCATAGGAATGTATACACGGTACATATACCAAAATAACATTTTTTACAATTTTTGTCTGTCTGTCTGTCTTTCTATTTGTTTCGGCTAATCTTTGGAACGGCTGGACCAATTTTGACAGGACTTTTACTGGAAGATAGCTGAAGTGATAGGGAGTAACTTAGGTTACTTTTTTCGAAATTTTCCTACTGGTAGATATATACAGTGTGTAAAAAACCGTGTCCAATTGCCAAAGATATAGAAAAACAAATTTTCCTTGATTAAAATAATTAATCTTTAATGATATTTCAAATATTACTATGGCATTACAAAATGTCGATCAAAGATTGTTGGAAGACTACAGGCAGTTACATCAAATATCATCGGATGGTTACATCAAACGCACTGAGCGTTTAATGTCGTAACCATCCGATAACTACGCGCGACCGTTAACTTGATGTTTCAAATATTTCCTTACTTTTAGGGAAATTGAATGGTAAAAAAGAGCATTTTAAAATTCCATGGTATTTTTAGTTTTATTAAATTATTTTATTTATTTTTAAAACACTATTCATTTATTCACTATTATTTCAATATTTGAAAAACTTTGGAACACTTGTTATTTCAATATTTGAAAAACTTTGGAACACTTGATTCATTATTCTTTGATCTTTTCTTTTATTCGTTTTTCTTGGAACTTTGATCTTTGAAAACACCATTTGACGGAGATTTTTGAAAAGTAAAATATTATAGGAGGTTTAAAATCAATTGGTTGAAAAACCATCTAAGTAGAATTGAAAAACCGATTTTCTCGAAATTTTTTGTCAAAGATAATTGCATGAGTAAGGCAACTGATATTGATCCAATTTGCGGCTTTAGATGCAGTTTTTTAAGGAATAGAAATGATAAGATTGTAAATGTCGATATGATTTTATACTCGACAGAGGTTTTTCATCAGGCTGAGTACACTAAGTTGAATTTAGTATCGTGAAAATTCAGTATGTGTTAGACAGTCTAACAAATACTGAATTTTCACAATACTAATTTTATTTTTGAACGAGCGAGCGACGTGAACTGTGTTCTTCGAGCCAACTGGAACCATGGCGTTTGTACGTGTGTATGTATGTCTAAATATTGGTTCGACGATGACGCTAGTATCGTTGATCGAAACGTGAAATTTGATAAGCAAATTAACAAGTCAAAAATGATTTTAAAGTTTGAATATGAGCCAAATCCGTTAAAGGGTTTCGGGACAAGACCTCCACCAATCCATGGACCTACCGGCCTCTCGTTCATGCGGACCGCGTCTTAGTCGAATCACGGGAGATGCACGGGGAACATTTTCGGTAAGGTAGCCAGTCAAAGGGTTGTTGAGATAAAGGGGTTGTATTAGGGGGCTTAAAAACCTAATGTTAAAACCATAACAAAATAAATTCTGATAAATACGATGTAAAGCCAGAAACATGTAGCCACTCATGTGAGCACTTATAGGAAGTATTGACACTTTCTATTACATCGCTTGTTGATACAACATCTTGAAAAAATAGAAATATCCCATGCTGTGCTATTTTATCCTGACCAATAAGAAACGGGGTATAAAAAATATCCCTGGAGTGATTTTATTTCATCGGTAAGTACCATACTATTTTATTTGGGTGTAAGACCAAGCTACAGTGACAACCTAAGAAATTGCCTTGAAGGGCGTAGGCGTCCAGTTACATCTGTGGTTAAAACTATGCCATCGCGAGTTCACAGTTCGAGGCGAACCACTAATGTAGGCTTGTTAGATGGAAATGAACGTGCATTCGTTTTTATTTCATTACCTTCTGATGCAATTTATAACGTAACAGTAGTGTCTTAGACTGTTCTCTTAATTGGATAATGTAATTCATAAGAGGACGTTGAATATGAAACATTATGCTAATACTTAGTAATAAGTAAGCTTTGGCTGTCGTTAATTTTTTTAATTAGAGTAAGCGCATACTATGGACATAATACGTAACATAATTTTTTTGTTAGAGTTTCGACGACTTGGTGTATATTACCTACACCTAGTTGCATATTTTATTGTTTTCCCGGCGTTATTATATTATAAATACAGCGCGTATATGGTATAGGTAAGCGAAAGAAGATAAGGGAATGATTTATATTAATAACTAGCAATAATACCCAACTTCGCTCGGGAGTTCATATGAGATTACGTGATAGTTGAAATATAACAAATGTAATTTAAGACTATTGAAATCGGAATTTTAAATTTCGCGCCATTACTACACACGCTGCAATTGCTCGCAGCGCCTTTCTAAATACAACCCAAATAATCGTTGTTCTGAATGAAGTTCAAATACTCGACAACAGATGGCGCCACTACAGTTAATTTCCAAGTTGAAGGTTGGAAAAGCATTTATATCTTTAAAAACACGCCCTTTAGGTTAAAACGGCAACTTTTTGTTCTAGGGTGGATAAAGGGCTATCACACTATATAAGTTCCTTTATTGTGCCGAGACTCCTTTTTAAGTTTTATCGGCACGTACATTTTATCAACTTAGTTTTATTATATACAATGATATAAATGCGAAAGTTCAGATGTTTGGATGGATGGATGTTTGATACTCAATTACGCAAAAATTACTGAATAGATTTAAATTAAGTTTGGTACACCGGTAGATGATAACCTGGAATAGCACATAGGCTACTTTTTATCCTGGAAAAATTAAGTGATCCCGCGTGATTCGCTAAAAACTTTTATAATGTTTAAGCGGGCAGCACGCTGCAGCTAGTAATAAGTTTTAAATCTCTCACATTTGTGACACCAATAATTTTTGGGATAATCGACGTAGTTGTTTCATTTGGGACTATTATGCATATTGCATATTGGTTTATATTTTAATAGACCGAAAGCTACGTAGATTACTTAGGAACCGGTTCGCTCCAAAGAATTTTAAATCTATACATATAATAAAATCGTAGGAAAGTCAATGTATGTCCGAGGTAAACTCAAAAAGTGCTGCATGGATTTACTTCAAATTTTGCATGAATATTACTAACAGGCCTTGTCAACATATAGGCTACATATTATCACGCTGTCACCTACGGGAGAGGAGCTGTGCGGAGTAAACGAAGTCCGCGCGAACAAAGTCGCGGGCAACGGCTAGTTTTAAATAATATACTCGTATATCTTGGTTTGTAGCCTGGCGGTTCGTGAACTTGTCACTCATTATTATCAACTTAATGCATTATTTTCTTTTTTATATACATACATATTTTTACACCAGATTCCTTCCTTTTTTATATTTACATACATATCTTCACATCAGATTCCTTACGGGGTAGACAGAGAGAACCGAGTGCCATATATCACGAACCTTGCAGATTTGTCTCACTTCCTCCACATATATGTTTACATGAAGAGAGTATATTCATACTCTCTTCATATAAACCGTCTGTGAAGGATCTTGACACCACGTTCGGAAGGATCTGTTTTCTTTTTCTAATTATATTTATCTATATATAAATAAATAAAAATATGTGGTGTAACACTCGCGGACCGGGTTCGTAATGTCGAAGAGAGAGAGAGGTTAGGTTTGAAAGAAAGTGTCGGTGTAAAGATGAGAAAGGGCATGCTCCGTTGGTTATTTTTGGTTTTTTAAGATTTCCTATTTAGACAATTTTGTCGTACTTTGGTTTTGGTGGATTTTCCATTATCTGACATATAATAATATAGACACCAAAGACATTAATTACACGTTGCTATCCATGTGACGGGGTTAGAATGCTAGGTAGATAAGATAACTGGCTACCTTATCCAGGGCGCACCGACCCCCATAGCGCTTGTGTGCGAAACCTATAAAGCGTCTCTTTTTTCACGAATCTTTATGTTTCAACTTACTTTTGACTTCCCGCTGCGTAGCGGGATGATAATATAATAATAGTAACTTTCTTATCCACATACGTATGTGGAAAGAAATTTTGGTGAAACAGTATTTTTTTAATATAAGTCCCAGATTAACGTACAGATTTAGTAAAAAATTAATTAGCTCTATTCCTCAAAAATTGCGTTTAATGCATAAATTTCATCAAAATCGGTTTATCTGTTCGGTAGTTATTGTTGACGAAAAATTTCGAAAAACTGTTTTTTTGACATTTTTTTAATGTCATATGATAGCAAACAAGCAGATGGATCTCCTGATGGAAAGAGTCAACCGTCGTCTATAAACACCAAAGATGTTAGTGGTGCATTGCTATCTTGTGGCGAGGTCTAATGCCACATGACATGAGTTTACCGGCTACCTTGCCCTCCGAACTGGAACACGACAGTGACAAGCACTGACGCTATTGGGGCAGAAATAGATAAGGCGGTGGTACCAGACTTGGGCGAGACAATGTAGAGCTCTGCCACCTGGTAGCCACGATGATAGTGACTAGCATAGCCAATCGGTCGCATTTTACGACCTGCTTGGCAGAACGGCAGCTGGCCTATTCTTCAAAGAAGCCCCAAATTGCGCTGCAGACTTCGCATACAGGCGCAGCGTGGCCCCGAGTCCTTATCTTTCACACTAGAATATGACAGCGATAGTACAAACGCTATTGCATTAGAAATAAGTAAGACTGTGGTACCAAAACCCTTGAAATCTCGTAAAATGAAATCCATCTAACAAAAATTTGAGATGCTTTTTTGTAGAGTAAAAATCTATTTTTCTCATAAAAATCATATGCGGTAAATTATATTATTTTAAACTTCCCGCTACGTCTGTAAATAAGGAAGTTACTGATTTGGCCCCGATTTTCGAACATCGAATTTTCACCAGTTTTCCACGATTTGAGGTCCTAAGAAACTTTTCCGACTAATTTCACGATGACGTCAATATGTCTATATGAATGTATGTGCGTATGTGTGCGCGCATATGTGTGTATATAAACATCTCATAACTTTTGAACCTATCGAAATGCGGTTGATGGCATTCGATTGGATCCCGCTCAATTCGGTCTGGGAAATTTTGAGAAATTTTGAAAAAACTTCAAGAATATTTTGACGAAACAGTATTTTTTTAATACAATTTCCAAATTAATGTACCGATTGAGTACAAAATCTCATCAGCTCGTTTCCTTAAAAAACTGTGTCCAATGCGTAAAGTGAATCAAAATCATTTTATCCGTTCGTGATTTATCGTTGACGAAAAATTTTGAAGAAAGTGTTTTTTCGACCTGTAAGCAATCATTTTTTGATCGTCTTCAATATTTTAGTACTTAAATAACTACGTCAAATACAGTTTTAAAATTCAAAATCGATTCATGTTACCAAAAGTTACAGCTTTTCATATATTATTATTTTGTAGTTTACAAAAACTTACTTAATATTTATAAAATAACTTTCAGGCTAATATGGCGATTAATTGCCTAACGGATAAACCGATATTGATAAAATTTATTTTTTTCGTTTATAGCTGATGGTTTTTTTTTTACAGGAGAGCTATTTGCTTGTTTGCTTACTAATTATAAAAAAATAAAATAATATATATTATTTACATAGTATTTAAATAAAAAACAACCACCCATGAACCTCATTTTTTTGTAGGTACATTTTATGGCTATAGTATGCGCCGGTCCTCAATAAGTGTCGAACAATTTATCTGTCAGTAAGTGATTAACAAATTGGCATAATGCCTCACAACTCACTTGTGCTGTTCTCTTATGAATTACATTGTCCAATTTAGATAATAGTTGCATGTTATGACGCTGCTGTTATAAAAATGCATTTAAAGATATTGTTCTTAGACTTGTATAAGTAGGTACCCCAGCTGTATTTTTTTTTATATCATAAGATAACAAACAAGCAGATGGGTCTCCTGATGGAAAGAGTCAACCATCGCCTATAGACGCCAAAGGTGTTAATGGTGCGTTGCTATCTTGTGGCGAGTTCTAATGCCACATGCATAAGTTTACCGGCTACCTTACCCTCCAAACCGGAACACGACAGCGAAAGCACTGACGCTATTGCGGTAGGAATAGGTAAGGCGGTGGTACCTGACCCGGGCGAGACAATGCAGAACTCTACCACCTAGTAGCCACGATGGTAGTGACTCGCATAGCCAATCGCCAAGCCTTTTACGACCTGCCTGGCAGAACGGCAGTTAGTCTATTCTTCAAAGGAGCCCGGAACCAACACGGGGTAAATGTATCCTATAATTTGTATAAATGTATCCTGTATAAATGTATCCTGTAATATGTGCATTATATACATTTTTTGGATTTAAGATATTTTACTCGATACTTTTCTGTTATATAATAAGTATTATTAATTATTTTCTTTCAAAAGTATTTACCTGCATCGTAGAAATATGTGTTTCTGTTGACGGGACTAAAATATTCGGGTATGATATATAATCCAGAAATAGTATATGAGGTTGATAGTTAAGGAGTGTGGTTGTCACTTTTTTATAAATGCAAGTGTTGTTAAACCCTTAAAGGAAAGAGAGAGAGAACAGAAATATGCTGAAATGTTGATAAAATTAAATTTCCATCCAGTTAGGTAATGAGCATGTACCTACCCAAAATCAACATATTCTATAAATCGTGTTCAAAATACAATGGCTGCTTTCAAATGGCATCAATTGTAGTAGTTTACATTCATTTTATGTAAATTGAGTACATGTAATTTTTATGTTTCAATATTACAATACAGTTGAGCAACGCCAACAAATACGCCGCTGGAAAGCTATGTTTGGGTAATTTGCAATATCCCGCCGAAACTGGATAAAAACGGAACATTATAGAATGGTGTAGTCTATGCAGGCGAAGCCGCAGGCTGAAATCTCGTCAATATAGTATATGCATTTTAACTTAATATATTTAGTGCAATTAGTCAATGATATTATAACTTATTTGTTAGATTTATGTTATAGACAAATCATTCATACAGAGATAATTTTCGTAATCAAACTTACACGAAAACATCAAATATACAAAAAAATGAATGAAAAACTAGGTATGGCAATCTAAATTACATTATAATTAAAACGTCCTATATTTTAACATAAACTACAATCACTAAATATTTTTTAATTATTTCGTTACATGAAATTGCAGCATTAAGATACGAGTATCATTAAAATAATTCAGATTTGAATTTGAATGAATTACACTGTGGAGCATTAATAATAAGGTTGAAATAATCAACGCACATGAAAAGGATTAAGAGAATCGATATTATCAATAAAAAAAATTAAATCCTATACGTAAGTAATCCTCGTTCTGTCTCCTTGATTATCATGTATTGCTACGTCGTAGTCGATGCGATATAATGAGCGCTTAACATAATGCATACACAAATAGGTTTATTTATAGCAACAAATGTATTCATAATGACACCACAATGAATTAAAGCCAAAAACCCTCATTTATGTTGGTTCTGGTCTCCTTTGATAGATCAACTGCCATTCTGCTAGGCGGGTGACCGATTGGCTATACATGTCATTATATAATGATTTTAGCGAATACCGAATATCCTTTGGGCGAAGCGCCGAACAATCGGCATCTATCTACGAAACAAGACACTACTTCTTTTTATTTTTCCGTGTTATTTTTGGCGTTATTATTATTATTAAATGGTGAACAAGTTTATAAATTAAAACATTTATTGACGTAAACATCCTCTTGCTCGTTGGTATTCATAACAGCAACATTTTATGTAATGTTACTGTGGAACAGTCTTTACTACGTTTAGCAATTGCAATTAATTATTGTAAATACATTTAAATTAGGGATGCCTGATAATGTGATAATGAAGGCTGCATGTAAACTACATACGATTTGCGAAAGCTATTGTATACCATTTCTTGCAAAATTTTAATTTTCTGTGGAAATTCTGCATTACGACTTTCGTAATAAATTAGTGGTTCGTTGTAAAGTGTGAACTTGTGATGGCATAGTTTTGACATTAGATTTTTGGCCCTTCACTTTAACACCACTTAAAATCTCGACAGCTGCTTGACCAATTTGGCTCAAGTTCAAACTAACAAATTCAAGTTTTTTTATTAATTTATCTACCAAATTTCCCGACATTTTTCAGTTACGATTACGAGTTATCTTCGAAAAAACATTTATACATACATATACATATAAACATTTGATTGTTCCAGTAGACTCATTATAGATGTTACACTTTCAAAGAATATTACGTCCTGAAGATGCTTTAAGGCGATTACAGCTGCGAACGACCTTGAGTTTCTAACAGGAGCAGCGCAAATATTATTTCGCGCGAGGCATGGTCCAAAGTCAAAGAGTATTTACAGTGGATGCAGATACATACGTTTTAACATTTTTGTTCACCTATATGAACTTTTATCATCATAAATCGACTGAATGTTGTCAAACTCAAAACCAATAACCAGTAATCGCTCATTTATCGATTACATATACATTCATTTTAGAAAAACGATAAATATCTAAAGAAAAAAATATACCGAAAATCGACAAAAAATTATATAACAATTTACGCAATAATAACAGTTACGTATCCTATTTCTTTGCAAGTGTTGTAATATACAATACATCCCGTGTAGCACTTTATTTTAATACATACAATCAACAATTAATATTTAACAAAACCTTTCAAAATTTGATTTTGTATCTAGCTTCTTAGTTTTTGTTTCAAAATCTCGTAATAAAAAAGAAGATATATAAATTGATTTAATGTTTATAAAGGAAACTACTAAATAAGTTGTTTTATTTAGACTATTTGTATGTATAATATATTTAATTAATTTATTTTTTGTTGCGAAGTCCTTACTACCTTCAAATAGTACCAGTTTTTTTTTTCTTTAGAGTTTTGCTTTTTATTTGCTTGCTTGAATTACCTTCGTTGTTTATATGTTTTATTTTTTTTTATTTTTGTAGATTTATACAAAATATTGACAAAATACTATCTATCTATAGCTACTAAAAAATTCAAGCGTAAACGTAGGTAAGTACATGAATAGTCTCAAAATATTATTCAGCGTTTACTCGCAAACAAAACTATTTATTAAGTACTAGCTTTCAGCCCCTTTAATACCCTCTTTTACCTCTTTAAGAGATAAAACTCACAGCATCCTTACATGCACGTTTATTTAATTGAATTAAAGAACATGACTAATAAATTTAAAGAGATTTTGATTAAACATATTTTATTTTTTTTACAAACTTCAGCACTTTTTTCATCGTTTGAAGAGATGAAATTTGAAAACCTTAAACTCGTATTCATTTAATTGTATTAAAAATCATAAATACTAAGATTTAAATAATTTCTATAATATTCTACAATAAACAATCTATTTTTTACACAAACATCAATTTTTTTACCCTTTAAGGAATGAAATTTAAAAAAATCCCCAAATATATGATTCTTAAATTGTGTTGAAGAACGTAAGTGCCGAATTTCAAGTTATTTCGACCATAAACATTTGATTTTTCATATAAATTGTAACACACATTTTTACTCCTTTAATGGTCGAAACTTCTAACATTACATGCATGTTTCTACAATTTCGATTGAAGAGCATAAGTACTAAAAAATCCGAAAATTCGTACATCTTAATTTTATTTAAAATCATAAATACTAAATTAAAATAATTTAGATTTTATAGTAATGCAATAAATAAACAATTCATTTTTGATACAAACTTTAAAGCCTCTTTTTACCTCTCTATGGGCTAGAATTCAAAAAAATATTAAATTTGTATTTAATTTTTTTTCAGGTAAAGGATAATTTAATTACAACTCAAAAATGACAGAGTTTCATACAAACTTTCACCCCCTATTTCACCATCTTAGGGGATGAATTTACAAAAAACCTTTCTTATTCCTTGTCTATATCATAAGAACAACATCTGTAAAAAAACAGCCTTCTCGGTCCAAGCCCATTATCTACTATAAAAAACATCCAAGCGTAAACGAAATGTTCAATTTCCAAACGGCACAACCTTACTATTGTGCCAAACGTTCTATCTGTACTATTACTCTTTGACTCGAATATGGAGAGCGGAGCACGCTAACATGCGACACAGCCTCCCCGTATGAACGCTACCGGGAGACTGACTTTCGACGCGAGCGCTGTCCGCGAATTAAATAATAAGGTTTTTATTGATTTAATAGCACACTATAATGATTTTGTAAAATTTTGAACTTAAATTTTATAAAGCAATAAATTGTCTGTAATAAAAAGAAAAAATCATCAAAATCGTTACAGTAGTTTAGAAGTTATAGGCAAATTTTTGCGTAAAAATAAGAAAGATATTTGATTTTTTTCCGTCAAAAATAACAATAAAATTTAAAAAAACGAACTTAAAATTTAAACTTAATTATATTATACGCATAATGTATATTTTTTTAAATTATTGGACCAACCGGTTAGCAGTAGTAGGCTTTCAAAGAGGTGTCTATTTCGTAGTTTGGCATTACCTATCGCCTTAAGGCGAAAGCGCAACTGGTCAATCAATTTAATAATATATTTTATACTTATAGTAAAATAAAAGTACAAGACGTGTGGTAAACTTGTTTCAACTAATAAGACTCATTATATTTTTAAACTTCACTCATTCGTTCAAAATTATAGTGCATTAAATTGCTAAATCTGCTTTAAATTGCAATTGCCATATTTACATATAATACATAACTACTATTTTGGTTTTAGCTTCTGACGGCGCGATGGCTATTTGTCTTACTATACGATAACTCGTACTTGTCGTTAAGCGCAGTTGCTTACATTATAGCCGACCAAGTTATAAAATGTAGGTATTTGGACTATTTCATAACACTATGTACGAGTATTTTTTATTACATAAATAGCCAACCCCTTTCTCATTTGACAATTTTAAACTAAAGCACTTCTACTGTTTCACAATCTACCCGCTGTACAGTGTGTGTAACAAAAGCCTTGTTCGATCTTCAAAGGTTTGACCAACACGAACTACCGTTTATTTATACCGGTATTCGGTAGTTTAATACACCGTGTTGGTCCGGGCCCCTTTTGAAGAATAGATCATGTACCATTTTGCCAGGTAGTTTGTAAAAGGTGAACGATTGGCGTGTATGTGTTATTCTTATTACCATCGTGACTACTAGGTAGCAGAGTTCCGCAACGGCTTGCCCGGATATATGCTAGCACCGCTGTGACTATTATCATGTCATTGTTGTGTTTTGTTTTGGAGGCTAAGGTAACCAGAAGATTAACGCGTGTGGCATTCCCATCCCACCACATGGATAGCAATGCAACATTAACTTCTTTGGTGTTTGAAGGTAATGGTTTCTCTTTCCATTAAGAGAGCCATCTGCTTGTTTGCTATCTAATGATATAAAAAAATCAGATCATACCTATATAATATTGTTATTTTCGGATTAGATATAGAAGTAAAGCTAAAACTAATTGTATAACTACTTTTAGCTGACCCGCGAATATATTAATAAGTGGTCCAAATAGCTTTTAATAAAAATTTTATCCTCTATTTCAGCCCTCCAGGGACTGATTTAAAAAAAAAAATTAGCATAGGCTAATAGTTGTTAGTTGTTAGTTAAAGATCCGGGGTCAAACATAGTGGTTTAGCCGTGAAAGCGCAACAGACAGACAGACTTTCACATTTATAATATTATAGTATATATATATATATATATATATATATATATATATATATATATATATATATAAAACATTTTTTTGAATTGTTAGAATTTGAGACAGAAATATACTAAATATATAACAATTATAATATAAAACACATTATTTTTATATTAATCTCCGAGTCATTAACTTTGTCAAAGCAGCCACAAATGAAATTCACTAAGTTGGAAATGCGTAGGATAGGACAAGTACCAAACATATTTCTTCAGAGTGTTAGAATTACGCCGAATTTTCCTTGGCATTCTAAAATTAAATTAAATCATAATATTATACAGTTCATTTTTTACAATATACGGAAAAAATGATGTCAAAGCAGTCACGTCTCTTTTTAAATAAAACATGTTGTATAACAATATTTAAGCGGTAATTTAAATCTGTTTGAATTAGCGGGTATATCATCATCAGCTGGCCTCTGAACAGAGTTTGCAAATTAGCAGTGGTAATCTCTTGACATCGGGTAGCCCGCTCGCTGGTTGGTATACTGGCGGATTTTATAAAAATAATCAGAACAGGTTTTGAAACACATTGTTGTCACAACAATATTTGTGCTCACAACAATATTTGATTGAAACACGCCCCCCAATTCATGTAATTGAGTCAATGCGCTAAGGGCTCTCACACACATAAACATGATAGAACGTCGAGATGTGCTATCGACGCGGCATAATTTGTAAGAAAATGTGTAAGAGTCTTAAACGCTTCGAGTCGATTGCCGTTTAATTATGTGAATTAGGCCCACACGGTTTAAAATTAGACGCATTTCCGGGACTGTGGCCTATTTCTTTGTGATTGATGGATGTTGCCAGAGTCAGTTGGATGAAAATTAATTAAAACAATATGTCACTTGTAATTCAAAAGTTGTTGTGAAATTTGTTCAAGAGCGTAATATTTATTACAATGATATTATTTTATCATTCTAAATTAAAAATAAGGAAACTTTCTTGCATTTGACTTTGTTTGGATGAACAGCAACGCAAACAAAAGCAACGAAACGATTCAAACTTCATTTAAAGAAATTTCAAAGTTTGGTTTTATTTTCAATAAATTTGAATATAAGTGATTAATGACATGATGTTTGATATTACACAATTTCTGCGTAATATCAGTAATAGTCTTGTATTTTAAAGCGTCATTAATTACCGTAACGTCATTAAGTGTTCATCTTAAATATTTTTGTATTCGTGAAGTTTAATGAATTTTAAATGGTTATTGCCAAATATATTTAATGTTTTCAATAAAATGGGATTATTACATTGTTAGTGTTAGCCCTCAATTGAAGCCCATTTCTCACGGCCAATTTAGCACGAATCTTTTGAAATATTCAGGACGACAGAAATGGTGTCTGATAAGCGATTAATCACGTTATACAACAAAAGAAGTATCTTCACGCCCGTATCCCCGATGGGGTAGGCAGAGGTACAACTAGTGCACCCACGATTAGCCGAAGATACTTTGGTCCCACAAATGTGATAGGTGGCAAGCCTATCGCCGACCGGGCACTTTCCAATCCCGGGCAACTTTGTGTTTATCAGAAAACTGAAAAACACTTTTTTTTAAGTACCCGACCCGGGAATCGAACCCGGGACCTCATGAAGTCAACGCCAACGCTGGACCACAAGACCACAGAGGCGATTACAACGATACAACAAAAGAAATTAAGATGGTTTCTTATTTCTGACTAAATGTGAGATTGTGAACTTTTTCTTTTTGGTGAGAAGAAATATAAATTAAATCGTAAGTGCCTGAACCGATTTTGATGATCTTTTCGCGTATTTTTGTGTAATTTTGATTGTGCTGCTAGATGGCTTAAATTCATAACTGGATCCGAGATTTGCGATTTTATATATATATATATATATATATATATATATATATATATATATATATATATATATATATATATATATATATATATATATATATATATATATATATATATATATATATATATATATATGCTTGTTTGCTATCTAATGATATAAAAAAATCAAATCATACCTATATAATATTGTTATTTTCGGATTAGATATAGAAGTAAAGCTAAAACTAATTGTATAACTACTTTTAGCTGACCCGCGAATATATTAATAAGTGGTCCAAATAGCTTTTAATAAAAATTTTATCCTCTATTTCAGCCCTCCAGGGACTGATTTTAAAAAAAAAATTAGCATAGGCTAATAGTTGTTAGTTGTTAGTTAAAGATCCGGGGTCAAACATAGTGGTTTAGCCGTGAAAGCGTAACAGACAGACAGACTTTCACATTTATAATATTATAGTATATATATATATATATATATATATATATATATATATATATATATATATAATACTTAGACATTTTTCAAACAATATTTTTTTATCTTCTTTATTATTTTAGTACTAAAAGAACTACGTCAAATGCCGTTTCAAAAATTAAAATCGATACAAATTTTCAAAACTAATAGAAAAGCTATATATAGATAAAAATTACGTTATTTACAGGAAACTTACTTCGTAATTTTAAAATAAGTTTCAGGCAAAACAAAGTATACCGATATAGTTTAAAATCTGATCAGTTCTTCTACTTAAAAGACTGCGCCAATTACCATAAATTGAATTAACATCAGTTGACTCTTTCGGGATAAGTCAATTACGAAAGTTATTGATAAAAGCTTTTTTGTTATATTTCTTCGACATTTTTTACCTAATAAAATAATTTAGAGCTTAAAAAATTGCGTTGAATGTTATTCGAAAGTTGGTCATCATTTTGAAAAAATATACATCTTTGTGAACACTGAATAACTAAGTACCTATTATTATAAAAAAAACTTTAGATTTTTGATCTCTTAGAACTCAAAACATAGAGTTTTGAGTGAGCTTAGGCATAGTTTTTTTTGTTTGAGCTTAAAATACCTCAATTTAGCGGGAAGTTTCAGGGATGACCTGCAAGGTCAACCAGCTTTCAGATTTTTTAATACAGTTACGTAAGTTGGTTAGATAGGTGTGTTACATACATAGCAATCCTAATAGATAGGTATAATTTATTTAGGTTTGTGGTATAGTAATATAATAAGTATTATTTTCATAGGTAATTTTAGGCTAGGTATTACCTTTTAATTGCAAGTTTTATTTACAACTAGCTGTGCCCGCGAATTCGTCCGCGTGGTTTTTTTTTAAAGTTGCCTAAGTTACTCCTTATTACATCAGCTATCTCCCAGTAAAAGTCCCGTCAAAATCGGTCCAGCCGTTCCAGAGATTAGCTGGAAGTTTATTCCGGCTGTCTGTCAACATACAACGACAAAAATCATAAAAAGTGTTATTTTGTTATATGTACCGTGTATATACATCCATATGCATTTAGTTAAACCCGGTTATTTTAATGTTACAAACAGACACTCCAATTTTATATATTTGTATAAATTACGTTAGTATGTTCGATAAGTATGTTACCAATAGTTATTTTCATTTTTCGTGTTTTACTTAAATTTTGATAATAAAATATTTTTATTAAATAACTAATATGAACATGTTAATATTATTTTTTATACAATATTAGTGGCCCACCCGACTATGTCGAGATTTTTAATAAAGTAGCTTATAAAGAAAGGTTAAATAAGTTGTCTTGTAAGAAAGGTTAAATAAGTCTACCCCGCGTTGGTCCCGGGCTCCTTTGAAGAATAGGCCAACTGCCAGGCAGGTCGTAAGAGGCGACTGATTGGATTTACGAGTCATACCATCGTGGCTACTAGGTGGTAGAGTTCTGCATTGTCTCGCCCGGGTCTGGTACCACCGCCTTACCTATTCCTGACGCAATAGCGTTAGTGCTTGTCACGGTCGTGTTCCGGTTTGGAGGGTAAGGTAGTCGGTAAACTTATGCATGTGGCATTAGACCTCGCCACAAGATAGCAACGCACCATTAACACCTTTGGTGTCTATAGGTGATAGTAGACTCTTTCCATCAGGAGACCCATCTGCTTGTTCACTATCTAATGACATAAAAAATTCTAAAGTAAATATGCGCGAGCGAAGCCGTGGGTAACAGCTAGTCTCGCTATGAAAGGTAGGTACTTTCCTGTTTATAATTACGAAACTTCACGCTTAATATAAATGTAATACTAATTATTTGAAAATTTGAAAAACAGTATTTTAAATATAATAGTACCAAAAACTGGTACATTCAACAAAATCTTTCAAACTCTGATGAAAACTTCTAATTTTAAATCTAACTTGTCCCATATGTGAAATACAAGAAACAACAAGCGGAGCACAAATGAGTGAATCATAATACCATATACCATAACGAAAATTTTTGGATATAACAGAACGTAATGAATAACGTTATTAAATAGTAACAAATTCTGTATCATTATTGGATAGCGCTATGCTTGAAAATATCGTTATGTCTTGCCGTGAGCAATAACGATATCACATAATACCGGTATTTCAATCCTTGTTCGTAACATATTTTTACTTCTTTTACAATAAGGTAAAGAAGCACAATGGTTTAAGTACGCTATATACCTACTCCTACCGCTGCTTCGGATAAACTTTTATCAAGGAACAATACACGAACTTGCCTCATACTTTATGAGGCAAGTTCGTATATAACATTTTTTAACGTATATATAATGAAGTAAGGAGGGATAAGAATTTAAGCACGGTATAATTCCGTCGCTGCTTCAGGAAAAGTAAATCGGTAGAGTGCGTGTTGGACCATGTGCACTGCATTATTGTGATGGGCAATTTTGGAACGCAGGAAACAAGAATACAGACATAGAAAAGGGCTTTTACTGTCTCGCACTATGAACATTTAAATTTTAAACTATTTAACGTTAATGACGAATATATCCGTACCACAGCTTCACCGCCTATAAAAACTTCTCCAAGTACCTACATTTTATAAGTTGGTCGACTACAATCATATCCAAACTTGTAAAGCGTTCTTATCACGGCTTAGTATTATTTTTCACTTTATTGTATTTTCTACTACCATGAATTTTTTCCCACCCCTAAAATATAAATGTAAAACCAACCGTTTAGCTGGCAGAGGGGACACTTGACTTAAACAACAATTAGCACTTTGAAGCTTAATATTTTACAAACGAGTCCCTTAATCGAAAAACCGTTTTCAAAAACCTACAGTGTTTTTTAAAAAGTTATCCAACGATGAGTATTTCCACACTATGGGATACACAAGAAAAAAGTAATATCCCCACTTTACATATACAGGAGCTACCCGAAAAATTTTTATTTAAAGTTTTTATGGTACTAATTTGTTGATGGGACTAATATGTATATTCGTGCCAAATTACAGCTTTCTAGTGCCAAGGATTCTGATTTAACTATCGTGCGGACAGACGGACGACAAAAACGAAACGGACGAAAAAAGAATTTAAATATCGTTTCGCTACGATATTTAAATTCGTTATTTTGTGCCTGAGCTGAGCTATATATATATATATATATATATATATATATATATATATATATATATATATATATATATATATATATATAATATTATCTATACATAACAATTCTGCTCTCACACATAAACAAAACAAAAAGCATAATAATACAAACACAATAAAATTTAAATATTAAAATTATAATAAAAAATTTAAATTGAAATATTTCTTACCTTATTGTAAATGAATAAAAATATTATACAGCTGATCTTACCTCAAGTAGTACCAGATTTTAGAGTCACTAAGTATATCTTAATTAACTTTGTCATTTTCTCGTCGTGGTTATTTTGTAAGAGTAGAAAGGACAAATGTAACGCTCGTCTTCCGGAGTGATATAACTGGCTTGGATAGAATGTCAAAACAAATTTTCGATACAAATAAAAAAATATAATATTTTCCTTGTTATTTTAATGCCTAATATCATTAGCCTAGTACGTGAGGTCCAAAGTTACAAAATATTATAATATAAACTCCACAGTGCATAATAATAAATACAGTTAAAAATAATGTGAATCTACGATCAATTACGGATTTACATCTATACTACTATATAAATCTGTAGTCTGTACTGTCCCCCGTGTTTCCCCGTGTTGGCTCCGGGCTCCTTTGAAGAATAGACCAACTGCCGTTCTGCCAGGCAGGTCATCCGGTTGGCTATGCGAGTCACTATCATCGTGGTTACTAGGTGGTAGAGTTCTGCATTGTCTCGCTCGGGTATGGTGCCACCGCCTTACCTATTCCTAGCGCAATAGCGTCAGTGCTTGCCGCTGTCGTGTTCCAGTTTGGAGGGTGTGGTAGCCGGTAAACTTATGCATGTGGCATTAGACCTCGCCACAAGATAGCAACGCACCATTAACAGCTTTGGTGTCTATAGGCGATGGTTGACTCTTTCCATCAGGAGACCCATCTGCTTGTTTGCTATCTTATGGTATAAAAAAAACGTTGTGTTTTTCGCCCATCTTATCTGTTTGATGTGTCGATTCCAATGATTCCAGTACTGAATGAAGTATGTTAGGAGAGTATTTCAAAACGAAATAATACGGCAGGTTATTTTAAGGCTTTAAGAGGAAGTAACTTGGGGGTTGGGTATAAATTGAACTTGTTTAGTCGACCCTATTTCGTGACTGGTTAAGGATCCTCAAATCCAGGCATAAACTTGTACCGACAGTTGTGGTCATGTTCTCAAGAAATACCGCTGCGGTTGGAAATTATAGCATCACCAGTACATACCTGCAAAACAATGAAACACGAAAGAAATAAGTTGTGGTTATGTTCTCAAGAAATACCGCTGCAGCTGGAGTTTATATCATCACCAGTACATACCAGCAAAGCAATGAAACACGGAAGAAATAAATTAAAAGTTAATTCTTCGTTGACTGTCATTATACGACATGTGCCTTGCCACTGAAGAGAAAAGAGTAATATTAGAGATGGGATAAACAAGGGAATTTGTTGATTTTAGTTCGATTTTCAAAAATGTTGCAAGTGGCATTAACACCTCTGCATTAGGATGGCATCGCACCATTATCACTTTTATATAGGAGACGGTAGTCTCTTCGGAGAGTATCCCGAGAGTCATCTGCTTGTATGCTATTTTATGATTTACAAATATCGAGCTTACGTTGGTTCTCGATGTTTTGAGGTCCTACTTAGGTATTCTGACTATTTTATGGTTATGGTTATAGAACTTTATTCCCACTAAGAATTACAAATTCACTTACATGAGAACATAAACAAAATAAACAATTAGTATTTTATCCACAAAGTACTGCGATTTTATACAAAGACAAAGAAGGTAGAAATACAATAATAACACAGACGCGTTCGACTACGCATATTCTTACACGGATATAAGTGTCTGGATACGGCTTGGCACTTCAAGGTGGTATGTATTTGATATTTTATGGTTAGTTTTAATAGTAAGTATAAGATTTATAGTTTTTAAATGTATATATAATTTCAGTTTTTCTTACATAGTTAATTTATTATTTTGATGTTAGTAATGCATTATTTAAATTTAAAGTAAAATTATAGATATTTGATATTTTGGAGATGGTAAGCCTCTCATAAGTTTGTATCGGTTTTAACGGTATTGCCTCTCATTAGCAGTGGTAATAATTTGCAGAGCCAACCGTTTTCCAGGTTTTACAATGGTGTAGTCTCACATTAAAAAATTCACTTTATGAGTTATATCTAAATACATTTTCGTTTCGAAATAAATACGACTTAACAAAAGAATATTTAAATCAAAATATATTTATTCAGATAAATAAATTGTGCATTACACTGAATAATAAAATACCTAAAAACTATCTTATGAGCTGACTTAACATGTATCTGCCTGAACTAGGTTGACCTGTGTTTCAGGCGATAGGGGCTAGGAATACAATCATTTTAATAGTTACTGATAAAAAATTAAGTGAGCATAGTTTACAATGTTATTAAATTAAAGCGAAAGCGATATTAAATTATTGAGCGAATCTTACAGGAAATGCAATACAATTATAATAACCCAGAAGAATGAATTAAATTATGTAATTCGTCTAATGGCATTTAGATTTTTATTTCATCCTGTGGTTTTCAATTAAATTTTATTGCACAGTAAAAATAAAATTATTGTTATTGGACGAATTACCTAACCTCGTATAATAAAAATAAGCAAAGATTAAGCAAAGACAAAAAATATCAGGTATTCTTGTTCTTCTAGTAACCAACTTACGAGATTGTTTAATTGAAATACTTATTGTTAGTTTTTAATGTCGCCATATATACCAATGTATTTCTATATGCCTCGTGGGCCACATGTGTATACAAAGTGCCTTTTTTATATATTATAAGATAGCAAACATGCAGATGGGTCTCTTGATGGAAAGAGTCAACCACCGCCTATAGGCATCAAAGATGTTATTGGTGCGTTGCTATCTTGTGGCGAGGTCTAACCCAAGCAGCAATCAAGCATGTTTAATACCCATAAAGCAGCTCATATAGAACTTAAAGTTCTATTGCAGCCGTACAATGGTGTAAAAAGATGCTTTTATCGGTATAAGAGACCTTTATGAGTTTTTATACAGCCTAATGCTGTACAAGGCCTTTCTTAGAGTTCCGCGTAAGCTTTAGGCGTTATATCTGAATATTAATACACTACTGTACAGCTTTAAGCAATTTGTAACTCATTAGGCTGATTTTAATCCTTAAAGCTGTACATTAGCTGTATTTTGTTTAGCACGGGAATTTATTACAGCTTTAAGTGTTATTACAGTATCATTCAACGCTTGTTTCTTTAAAATGGGACATGCAGTCACCGTTCTACAGCTAATATTTATGGCGTAATTGTGGACTGTTATGCAGCCAATGGTGTTAAAAAATCTGCATATACAGCTATAGTACAGCTCAAGGCTGTATTACTGAGAAAATTGTTGTTTGCTGTTTTTATATCTGCATAGTTGATATCATGTGGAAAAAATCAAGAGGAATATTGAAAAGGAATATTTAAATATTATAAATTACCAAGCAAGTAATCGTGATGAAGATAAAGCTGAAAAATTACTAATTCTGGTAAACCTACAATCGTCATTTTTATTAATGTTCAAGGAAAAGGGTTCCGTAACAAAAACATTAAAAAGTGATTGCAGGTTATCTGATTTATTATTTTTTAGGCTTATCTTCTTCATTAAGGTTACGTGGTTGGTAATTTACAATAACTGATTTTTTTTTAATGTCATAAGATAGCAAACAAGCAGATCGGTCTCCTGATGAAAACAATCAACCATCGCCTACAGACAGCAAAAATGTTAATGGTGCGTTGCTCTCTTGTGGCAAGGTCTAATGCCCAATGCATAAGTTTACCGGCCACCTTACCCTCCAAACCGGAACATGACAGTGACTAGCACTGACGCTTTGCAGCAGGAATAGATAAGGCGGTGGTACCAGACCCGGTCGAGCCAATGCAGAGCTCTATCACCTAGTAACCACGATGGAAGTGACTCGCATAGCCCATCGGTTGTCTTTTACGACCTGCCTGGCAGAAAGGCTATTGGTCTATTCTTAAAAGAATATATAAAAAAGAATTAAAAAGAGAAATAAAAATCATTACACTGAGAAAATATGTATTTTTTTATTTTTAACTTGCTACTATACGGAGTTTTACAAAAGCGGTATAGTAAGTCGAAAGGGGGTGACTCAGAGGGTCATTTTGAACAACTTTTGTTCAACGATTTGTGAAAATTCCCGAAAAACAATTTTGTTTTTCCATTGTGAAAAGTCACGTGACCAACAAAGTTTCTATGGAGAATCAATATTTTTTACGCGAATTTCCAAAAGTCGTTAAATAAAAGTTGTTAATAATGACCCCCTGAGCCACCCCTTTTCGGCTTACTGTACCACTTTTGCAACAGCCTGTATATATGTATACTTACAATCGTTTTAAAAATATTATATACTTAGATACAATTACAGGCAAAAGAGTATGTGTTTCTCTTTGAAGAACTAATAATAATAAATCACAAGCACGAAATAACGTATTCTTCTTAAAAATATTTTTGTGATAGACCAATATTTAAAGGGCTTGATTTTTTGTTCTTGATCAACTTAGTTATATCAAGTTGTTTTCTTGGTCATTATAATTCACCTTTATCCTCCCACAAACTGGGTACGATACAAATACGGTTTTGGCTTCTCTCAATTGTTTTTATTATTTTATAAGGCATATTTCCCTGAAAAATAAAGTAAAACATGATTGAAATACATGTCCCATAAGTTATAGTTAACAATAAGTTGGTTTAGTTGTAAAGTCAAACGACCGACATCAATACAACACAATAGCGAAATCAAGTGACAAACATATGTTTTGTATTTAGGGTTCTTCAATTTTTGTACGCATCTCTAAACATAAGTTAAGTGATTAAAAGCCAATTACTGTACAATAGATTTATATAGGGACTTAGTACAGCCTAAAGTGTATTTGGACGGTAATTAAAAGCCAATAGCCGTATAATAGAACAAAAAAGAGATTCAGTACAGCTATTTGCAGTATATCACCCTCCAAATACACTTTAGGCTGTATAACAAAACGCCGCCATTATTGTGTATTAAAAACAACATTAAAGAAATATATTATTAAATAAAATATATATTTAGCAATAGCTAAAGCTATATCTTGACAAGCAACTTATATTATGATCATTATGCCTTTATATACAATATTGTACCATAAATACTTGTATATTCTAACCTTAAACACAAACACTTACCGTATTTTGCAATGATTTTATTTGTGTCAACTTGATTATTTCGTTGGCGCGTGAATATTTTGAGGAAAAACATACACGACTTCATAGTCATTTAGAATTTACACTTTGAATACACCGTTGAATACTTCTCCAAGTCCAAGAATTTATCGTTTATTAATATATTTTTAATTATGGCGTCTGCAGATATAATGTTATACAATATCAAAAACAGATTAGTTACTTTTTATCATTTTCAAACACCTATTAAGAACATTTAGCTGCACAAGAGAGTATCTTAAGTATTATAGTTTCTTTATACACCGAATAACAGCCTTTGTACAGCCTATACCACCTTGTACAGCTATTGTGCAGCCTATTTAACTCTTAGCTGTACAAGACAGTTACAAGAGAGTATCCTTAGTGTTATAGTTTCTTTATACACCAAATAACAGCCATTGTACAGTTTATAACAGCTTGTATAGCTATTGTGCAGCCTACATAACGCAATAAGCTGTATAACTTGGGGCCCTTTTTGGTGTTATATCGGCTGTAGAAGCACTTCTACAGCCTTTGTACGGCTTCGTATACAGCTTTAAGTTTAAAAATGAACCTAAATGCAGCCTATATACAGCTTAACGTGCTACTTGGGAATGCCACATGCGTATATTTACCGGCTTCCTTACCCTCCAAATCAGAGTACAACAGTGACTAGCACTGACGCTATTGTGGCAGGAATAGGTAAGGCGATGCTACCAGACCCGGTCGAGCCAATGCAGAACTCTACCACCTAGTAGTCACGATGATAGTGACGCGCATAGCCACTTGGTCGCCTTTTACGAGCTGCCTGGCAGAACGACAGTTGGCCTATTCTTCGAAGGAGCCCGGGACCAACACGGGGAATTGTATCCATTTTAATGATACAATATCTTGGAAATAATATTTTTTAACCGTACACAAAAAATAATTAACCCAAGGAACTCAATAGTATGAACACAGGATTTTTATCCCACAATTTTTACGCACACTATATTTAATTTACTAAACATTGCCATTTCGTTGTTTGCTAAGTAAATGAATTACAATTACAGACAGTAAAATTGTAATGCATTCGCTTACAAACTTGTATTGAGCCAGCTTCGACAATGGTGTCGTCAATGATAACGTATCGTGAGCGACGTCACTGCTCTTAAGGTTAATAAATAAATATTGCACAGTATGTTTCGTTATAAGATATAACAACCAACATTTATATTTAATTAACTAGCGAAAATCGTCAAAATTAAATTATTAGTGCAGTCGCACCTGTGCAGCAGTCCAATAAGAAACAGCAGTAAAACTGATATTGTTATTATGACAAGAATATTGTAAAGATTATGCGGGAACTTTGGTTTTAAATTTTTGACTTAAATCTATACATGTAATAAAATCGTAGGAAAATCAAAACTGTACATTGAATATTTTTTTAAAAGAATACTTGGGGCGTGATTTACAATCGATATCAGAGCCAAAAATATAGTTTTTAGAATTTTTGTCTGTTTGTCTGTATGTCTGTTCGTTTGTTTGTCTGTATGTATGTCCGGGGTAAACTCAAAAAGTGCTGCATGGATTTACTTTAAATTTTGCATGAATATTACTAACAGGTCGGGTCAACATATAGGCTACATATTATCACGCCATCACCTACGGGGGAGGAGCAGTGCAGAGTAAACGAAGTCCGCGCGGACGAAGTCGCAGGCAACAGCTAGTTTTCAATAAATATATATTTTTCGTGTTACAAAACACAAAATATTCAAATGTGAAATAATTAATAATATAAACACAACATCTGAATTGCGAAACAGTACAAGATTCTAAATTTAATAACATATTGCGTGAATTGAGAAACAGTACATAAGTTTAAATTTGAAATAATCAGTGAACCGAATAGGTTGGCCACTAGACCGCAAAGCAGTCTACATACAATATTACGGAAATTATAAAATAATACAGATATAAGATTAGTTAACGTATTAATAAGGAACAGGAAAGACGTATAATAATTCAATATGACATTACATATAACCCCGATGTGACCCTTCACTGGTTATACAATGTTGCATAATCTATAATCTCGGTTTAGTGCAAGAGGAATCACGGGGCAATTATATTGCTATAGTTCTAGTCATAACATTTATTGATTTGTAATTTGTGTAAAATTTTTTAAGACATATAAACTATCATTAAGCTATATGCATATAATAATTGCCTAAATAAAAAAAAAAACATTATTTTTTATACCATGAGATAGCAAACAAACAGATACTTAGGTCTCCTGATGGAAAGAGTCAACCATCGCTTATAGACACCAAAGATGTTAATGGTGCATTGCTCCCTTACTCTACAAAACAGAACAGAGGGCCTACCATGAACTCTTATAATACTTGTCAAGTTCCAGGCAGTTCAACTATGAGTATTAACCTGTCAGGTTTTACGATCGTACCATGAACTAATTTTTGTTGACCTGCAACGTGTCGTCTTCTGACCGGTCACATTATCTCTGGCAGGACATATCAAATTAACGTTGAGAAACACATAACTTGCCGATTTTTAAATTTTAGTATAAAATTATTATTAACAATGCATTTTAATTAGAAATCTTGAATTTAAGAATACAAATTGGCAAAAGAGATCAACTTTTAAGTTATTTAAAATCTACGTAAAATATATGGAACATAAAGTAAACCACGTAATATTTGTTAAGCGGCATCCATTAAAGAACGCAACTCTGGGAATATTACACATGACCTTGAACTGTTTAATAAAGACATTTATGTTATGAGCGCGGTTTTTAAATTTCTTGAGTACGTCTTGATATTTTGACATTAGAGTTTTGGAATGCTTTGTGACTATTTTAAAGCTTAAAATTACACATTGATTTAATGAACGTGATTAATGTCGGAAGCAAAACGATCGTATGATATCAATATATTCAATGAACAATTGGAAGAACTCTGCCTACCTCTTTGGGGATACGGGCGTGAAGATACTTTTTTATCTAAAATTAAAAATAAATAAAAAATGCTTTAAAGTAAGTAAATATGAAATAATAAATAAATAACTTTAAATAGAAGTAATGAATTAGGAACTATATTTTATACTAATAAGTATCAATATTTTTCTAAAACACAGTTAATGTCAAAAAATATGCAATATAAATTCCAAATAGGACTAGGGCTAGGAATAGCAGTAATAATAAAAAATACCTACGTTTACAGTACATTTAAGACAAAGCAATCCAATAAAAGTTACTTTTTTCCACCTGCAAGTGACCGGCAATATTATGACACTTTAGCAGTTCAAATATCGATTTCGGTGTGACAAAAACACTTCATGGTACGCTAACGCAGGGCAGAAGTTGGTTTGAATAGTAAAACGATCGCTCGCCGGCATAGGTCACGTGGTCACTGACTGGCCTGTTAGATAACGCTTTCATGGTACGAAATAGCAGGACAGTTTAATTATCGGCTTAAATTGACCTGCTATAAGAGTTCATGGTAGGGCCGCAGGACAGTGACAAGCTCTGGCGCTATTGCAGCAGAAATAGGTAAGTCAATGGTATCTATCAGACCCGGGCGAGACAATGCAAAGGAATCCGGACCAACATGTTAATTTAAAAATAATTTTTATTTATTTTGTTTAAATTCTTAGGATAGTAAACAAGCAGATGTTTCCCTTGTAGAAAGAGATAACCACCGCTTACAGACATCAAAGAAAGATGTTGATAATGCGTTGGTGCGACAAGCATCGAAGCCATAGCGTCGAGGATAAGTTAGGGGGTGGTTCCAAACCCGGTCAAGTTGCAAATTTTAACACCTAGTTAAAAGTCATGAATCACAATGCTATTTAAACGTATTCGCCTTCTCTCGCCTTTTACGAGATACCTGACAGTAAGGCGAAATTTGACCATAGACTAATGTCTAAACAATAAAACCTCTTTTAAGTTTGACAACAAACTTTAGCCGTAAAGAAAATAGCATAGATATATTGAGGTATATACAAGGAACTTATATACTATAACTGGAATTGTTACGAAGCAATATTTGAAAAATAAAAATGTACTTTATTTCGTTCTCAATAAAGTTGACATTTGTTTCTTACATAACAGAGTGTAAAACGTTCTGAGCAAGACAACGACAAGAGTGGATGTTGTCCCTTTCTTGCAATTGCCAGTGTAAATAAAACTATCTAGATGGTAGATTTTTTCGTAGTCGGTAATTGTTAAATCCTTTTTATTCATACACGTCGATAAATAAAATAGCATAAAATGTATTGTAATTAACATAGTGAGTTCTAAAATGTGCTTATTTTAATTATTACGTAATTACTTATGCAATGCAAAAACTGTTTCTCAAATTAGTAGAATTACTTAGTAGTAATTTGCAAACTACGCATGGCCACACTTATATATGGCGATTGGCGCTTTATTTAGTAGAAAGAGACACACTCCACTCATGTCATGGTACTCTTCGGAACGATTTTGAAGCGCGTGTAAGCATTCCGGGTAGAATGTAACTTCCTTGGGTATATACTTAAAGGAAAATAGTATGTCAAAATCACGGAGTAATCATGTGGTCTGTGGTCAAAACTGGTCAAAATGTAGAGTGTGTAAGTCAGGCTGTAAACGTTCAAGCAATTTGTCAAATTTCATGTGTTTGGCAAATTATTTGATAGTCTGCGGTCATGTTTGACGTGTTTGTCAAACAAACTACGTGTTTGGCTGTGTATATGAAAGAATTGATTGACGGCGTGTTTGACATATGTGTTTGAAGGTGTACAGTCATGTTTGACAAACAAACTCGCCATTTTGGCGCGATCGCCACTGAGACATATTGTTAGTTGTTACTCATCTGAGCGTCGGAACGTTTTTTCATGGCGAAAACTGCTTTGAAAGTGAAGTTTTGTTTGACAAACTTGTTTGTACGTGTGCGCTGATGTTTGATAAAAACGTACAAGCAAAGGTAAAGTTTGACAAACATGTTTGAGCGTTTACAGCCTGCATATTATTAAAATAAACGAATTGACATTACTGTTAAACGCTGTCAAACGTAAAATGATTATGTTTACATTTAAGTATTTAACGATTTTAATTAAATAAGTAATTTTAGTTTTCCATAATTGTGATATGTACCTTAAATATAAACGTGAAAAAAATTAAGGATGATGTCTAATAATTGCAGCATTATAATATATTTAATATATGAATCATTGCTCCAGAACGTATTGTTTAAATGTATTTGATACTTAAATACAGCGTCTTCGTGTTCTGTTTTTAATCGGTGTTTTATTCAATCCTATTTGAATACAAATTATATTAATAATATCGATATTTGTTAGATTTAAGTCTTGACATTTTGTCATTGCTATGTAGACAGCTGTACTAAGTTCGACATTAATCGTCACGAAATTACACGTTTTTTTCTTAGTTATTTCATATCTAGTAGTAGTTTTTTTCATCTAAGATTCAATGTATTTCTAACGCACACTATTTAAACCTTTGACAAGAGAAGATATTTCTTCATCTAAAATCTAAACATATTAGGTTTCTGCAGTCTTCCTTTCGCCTCATTGTTATAAAAAGGGTTATAAAGTTTTTGCTTCACGAATTAATATATAGGTGAAAGGAGCCTGAATCAGCATAGGGGAGGGAATTTATCTGGATTGTGACGTGCATTCAGTGCTTTTCCTCACCCCTTAAGGAATGTGTGTATGTACAACTGCGTTTGGGTAAATCGGTTTCACAATCCGATACTTGACTTTTATTTTTTTGGTGATAAGGTTAACGATTAACTCAAAGAAGATTGAAAGGTGAGGCAACGAATGACCACATAATTACTTTCTGTTTATTGTTATAGACTTATACAATTTTGCTATTATACAGAACATCGAAAATGACAATGACCTTTTATATGTGTTGACTTAACAACTCAGCTTTATACCGGATAAAGCTGAGTTGTTAAATCAACACATATGAAGGATAAAGGAAAAAAGGAGCTTATTGATATTTTTAACGTTTTGAGTATTCAACAAAGGAGATTGACGAAATCGGCCTCAAAGTATTACACATAATATAATAATAATAAATGTACATTAAAGCCCATATAAGAGTTTAAGGAACACTTTTTAGGAATTCTATTTTAAAAAGAAACATATCTGAAAGTCATGAAACTAATCAAAGTCGTACGCTTTTTCTTATTTCTACATTTTGCAAGGATTTTTTCTTTTCTTTCATAAAGTTAACACTTTCTTTTATTTACGACTAACCAAAAAAGATAGAAAAATGTCGAATAGGTCAGACGCAAAATGTTAAATAAACTATTGTGTAAAATGCACCAAAAAGGAAATTGTTTATTTCTATAGTCAAAACTTACAATACAGAAGGTTGTATTAACAAGCTACTCTTAGTATCATCCTAAAGAAGCAAAAGGTAATACAGTCAAAACCGTTTATGGCGACATCGTTTAGAACCACATACCGGTTAAATTGACCAAAATCAAAGGTCCTGGCTGAATGTTATATGACCGCCTTATCTAAAACATTGGTTTTTACGACATTGTTTACTACGACATACCGCATTAAGCGACCACATTTGGTTAATGTTTTTGGAGAATTATATCTGTAGAACGACCGGCTCAGCTGTATTGTAAACAATTTGAATAGGTAACTGTATCCACATCTGGCACAGCATAATTACTATTATCCATTGACTAATGGCCATTGACTAATGGCTATTATCGTAAAAGTAAACAAAGTTTAGGGTCTTTTGTAATTCTTAGAAACAAAGCACATGCATGCCGTAGCCTCAAGGCCCGCTTCGTCATATCTCTTAAGTCAGTTTGTTACTTATCTTTACACAAGACGCACCAAAACATTATTGTTGAGTTAACTGTGAAAATTGTAACATGACGCAAAGAAGAAAACAAATCAGTATCGAAGAAAAATCTACGTTGATTACTACGCGGATACGCTGATTAAAATCCAACGTGAATTACAAAATGTGTATGCACGACAGAAGTGTTTCAAACAAACTAAAATTACAGATTTTATGCATACAAAAATGATGGAAAAATGATATTGTTCTTTTATATTATACGTTTGTATTGAAGTAAACAAAATGCAGTTTAATTTCCTACATGAATATACATATTATCTTTCCTATTAATACCTGTCACCGGTTGTTACAACTATCGGTTTTTACGACTCAATATGAGTAGTCCCTTCGATGTCGTTATAACAGATTTTGACTGTATTAGTCTTTAATGTTTTTTGTAAATTTTAGCGTTATAAAAAGTATCCGTGATACTATTTACATATTAGAATAAATTAATAATATATAACAATGCGGTAAGCATCTATTAAAAGCGTTGCATTCGAGGCAAACTTTATATGGACCCTCCTCATTTTTCTTTAACCTCAATAGTCCAAGCAAGAACCGTCAAAAATGATGGGGTTCAAGAAATAAGAACAAAAATTGACTTTATTGCTTTTTGGACTCTAGACAAATAACAATCTAGAAGGATGTGGTATATTATATTCCGAAGATGCTTTAAAAAAGTGAAACCGGTTGAGTAATATATTAAAAATATATATGTTTAGAAGTGAAATTAAAGAACAAGTGCAATAATAATGGTGTCTAATAACCACACGCATAATTTCACTGGCTACCTTACGCTCCAAATCGAGAATGTGGCTAAGAAAAACCAACAGCGGAATGACATTTCAAAAATGGTGACTGTAGTTCCAGTTTCTTCTGATGAGTAGATAAGTTAATGACACTATACATGTTACATTATTACATAAGATTATCTTACAAAGATGAAATAAAATGTATTATCGAGGAATATACTTTACAGATGACGAACAATTAGATCGTAGAATTTTGGAACTCTTCTAAGTATCAATTCCTTTAGAAGTGATAAATTGCTACATGACCTACACAAACAGCGAAATTGGAATCGGTATGGCGGTGGTACCTTGCCGCAATAGGGTCAGTGCTTGTCACCGTTGTGTTCCGGTTTAGACGGTAAAGTAGCCGGTAAATTTATGCATGTGGCATTAGATATCGCCATAAGATAGCAATGCACCACTAAACACCTTTGGTGTCTATAGGCGATGGTTGACTCTGTATCAGGAGACCCATCTGCTTGTTTGCTATCTTTTAAAAAAAATTATACCACGCATAATTTTTTACAGTGTAGTCCAATTTTGATAATTATTTTTTATTGGAATGGCTATATCCAAGAATGGTCCCATTTAATTAAAAAAAATCCACCAGATGAGTACGTAAACAAGGGGTGATTGATTGATTTTAATGTATAACCACGCATAAATTCTTACAGAGTGATCAGATTTTAATAACTCTTCTATTACTGGATAGAATATGTACCTCCAGGGGTGTCTCATATTTTTTGAAAAAAACATCCACCCAAAAGTTTACGAAAACAGAGGATGAATGATTATTCACTAACTGATTTTAATATACGCATAACTTTTCGTCGTTTCAATCTCTAATATCTGGTTGACCGAGCTTTGCTCGGTTTCTCACATACCCATATCTTGGGAACCGAGCTTTCCTTGGACCTGGAACCTTGATAAATCGATTTCTATAGAATAAATAATTTTTTCTCTGTACCTGGTTGACCGAGCTTCGCTCGGTTTTTCACATACCCATATCTTGGGAACCGAGCTTTTTTTGGACCTGAAACCTCGATAAATCGATTACTTGACCCAAAAAACCCTTAATTTGTGACTTTCATGAAAATTGTTGGAGCCGATTCCGAGATTCCAATTATATATATACAAGAATTGCTCGTTTAAAGGTATCAGATACATATAATAAAATCGTAGGAAAGTCAATGTATGTCCGAGGTAAACTCGAAAAGTACTGCAAGGATTTACTTCAAATTTTCCATGAATATTACTAACAGGTCGGGTCAACATATAGGCTACATATTATCTCAGGCTATCACCTACAGGGGAGGAGTGTGCGGAGTAAGCGAAGTCCGCGCGAACGAAGTCGCGGGCAATAGCTAGTTCTTTGCTAAAAAGATATTATCCTATATACTAGTAATATGTCTTTAAGTGTCTGATCAGCATCCTTAACGGTTCATAAAATTACAAAACGCGTCAAATCGACAACGATCACACGTAAGATCTAACCGTAGAACTGCGCTTGCGCAAGTTTATGATACTTTTCGCAACTAGTTAAAACAATGATGAAATAATACGTGCCAAAAAGAACTTTATCTCAATGCAATAACACATATACACTAGAGGATCATCAATCTTTTCTTAGTTTAGCAAAGACTTTCCAAGACGTGTTTAGCATTAAATACTTTATTTCGTTGATCTTGAGTAAAATAATTATGAAAACGAATAATTACAAAACACACATTCCCTTTCCTAAATTACATCATCAGAGATCGCATAAAAATTCAAATTTCCGACAACGTGACGTTGAGCCACGATGATTTAAAACGAAATCCCGCGATTATCGAGAAAACGGGCGGGACACTACTGTTCCGTGGAATTAATTTTCATCGAGGTTGTCTAGGGATCTTCATTCGTTACTCATTATAAAAATGCCGGTAGTGCAAGACCTCTGGTTATGCAGTATCCCATATCCTAGTATCCTTGGCAAGTAATGGGTAAACATCTACTTTAATCACACAAATGCTTGTCTCTGTCGGTAATCGAACCCGAGCCCCGTCCAATTGTATTTCGGTTCGCTAACCACTCGACTAACAGGCGGCTGATGAATAAATATAAAATTGGTAAAGGTTATAGAACACTTACTAACCGACTGAGAAAAATAAGAAATATTTTGAGTCACGCGAACGAAGTCGCGGTAAACAGCTGTATATTGCGATATTTTTATCAAACTTACTATCGCAGTCAAGTTGTTTAGGGTGCGGCTATATCGGGCTACGGCGAAGGTTCGTGCTATCGCGATATCCCGAACTGTTTCGCGAAGGGCCTTGACGTGTCACCGCAGCGGGCGTCAAACTGCGGTCCGCGGCTGATATATTTAGTGCGGCCAACACAGTAGATAATATAATTATGAAAAACTATAATAATAATAGCAAACTGTAATTTGCACAAGAATGAACCCGTTTGCTTACATTACGATTATGATGACCTATCCGTGTCGTTCTGCCAGGTATTTATAATATATAGCTGAGCCCGCGACTTCGTCCGCGTGGAAAAAATTCTAAATAATCTAAATATCTAATCTATAAATATATAAATTATATATATATATATATATATATATATATATATATATATATATATATATATATATATATATATATATATATATGGCATGGAAATAGCTGAAGATCCGGGGTCAAAATAGGCTTATTTTTTTTTTTCAAAAATCAACCCCAGAAGGGCTGAAATAGGGGATGAAATTTGTATTAAAAGCTATCGATATATCTATATATATATCGATATATATCGATGACATATTTATCTACTCGAGGGCGAAGCTGCGCGGGTCAGCTAGTAGTTACATAAAATTAAAGAGTTTAATGAACGGCCTCTTGTAATTTGTTTGCTCTGTCGCGGGGCGCACAAATATAACCTGTGGGTCGCGGTTTGATGACCAGTAATAATACGACGTCATTATGACGTAAGCAGGTGTCGCGATGTAGTTCGGGCTAGCGCGAACCTTCGCCGTAGCCCGACATGTGTAGCTGCACCATTAAGAGAAGATTTATGAACATAGGTAGACGGGTCATTTTAAAGTACACACACATCACACACCCACATACATAGGCACACACAAACAAAATACAACTTTAAGCATCCTGTTAGTTGGTCAGCAATTTTGTTCACACACACGATTGTGTGTCATGCCTCATGCCTCCTTTGAAGATTAGGCCAACTGCCGTTCTGCCAGGCAGGTCGTAAAAGGCGACCGATTCGCTATCGAGTCACTAACATTGTGGCTACTAGGTGGTAGAGTTTTGCATTGTCTCGCCCGGGTCTGGTATCACCGCCTTGCCTATTCCTGCCGCAATAGTGCCAGTGCTTGTCGCTGTCGTGTTCCGGATTGGAGGATAAGGTAGCCGGTAAACTTATGCATGTGGCATTAGACCTCGTCACAAGATAGCAACGCACCATTAACATCTTTGGTGTCTATAGGCGATGGTTGACTTCTTCCATCGAGAGACCCATCTGCTTGTTTGCTATCTTATGATATAAAAAAAAAAATTGATAAATGAAATTAAAAAAAAAATATCTCAATATTTATGGATGTATTTATTATGTGTGTGAGTTAATAAATATTTAAAACACAATGGTTCTTAAATTTTAAAGAGTATAACTTATACGCAGTAAAACTGTTCCTTCAAATCTTCGTCTCTGGAACCTTGAACCTTGAAAATCTTGAATGTATGGGACCAAACAGGAAGTATATCCTCCCAAACAATAGAAGAAGTGGCATCTATAGGCGAGGATTGTTTTTTACTGTCAGGAGAGCCATCTGCTTATTTGCTATCTTCTAAACTAATATTATAAAAAAAAGATTTTATTTTGGAACGAAGTTCCTTACGGCAGGCTTGGAGGGGATAGGGATTTTGCTGCGCGACCGAACTGAAAAAAATGTGATAGTAAAACCGTAAGAAAAATGCGTGGAATAAAAGCGTTAAATGAGACGTGCGAAGGCGCGACAGTCGCGTACACAAGCGAGTAGTGCCGTTTAGCCGAAGGAAGTTCGTTCCTACCTGGTGTCCCGCGACACCACATAATTTTTTTTTGTTACGATTTAACTCAATAACTACTGGTCCTATCTTATACCTTTAGAAATCAACAATACCCGGGAATGAAATTGGCTACTTTTTTACCCGAGTGAGTAAAGAAAAGAAATGGCTTTTGGTCACATGAACGAAGTCTCGAGTAACTGTACTCGTGTAGTATATATATATATTAATATACAGTTTGTTTGGTAAAAGACTGAAGAAATAATATTAGATCCTGAAGATGCTTTAAAAAGCGACACCGGTCGATTAATTTAAAATTATTAGTCTAAGTATACTTATAGTGAAATTAAAGTACAAGTGTTTCATGAACTAGTTTCAACTAATAAAGATTTAAGACGAATATGTAAAAATAGGTACTTAATTTTTAATCACCATTAAAAAAAATGTTTATGTGCGGACACCCGGGCACAGATGTCGCAGTTCGTTGTTTACAAACATTGATTTGCTGAACTCGTGACTAGAATCGTTCGTACGCTTTCGCTCCGTGACCATATTTTCTGAATATTATTACACTAATTTCAATGAGATTTACTACTTGATAAAGCCAAAGAGAACATAAATAGCACCTATAGAGAGAGCGATGTTGTGTGATTTTTGGTACAACTTTGTCCACTATAGTGTAATCACAACTTGTTTATGTGTGGGTGCTTGTATGAGATGTGTGTTTCCTTATTTTCATTATTTTTGCCCTATTCTCAAAAATTCTAAAGTCCATTTCGGGAAGAAAAGGTTGTAGTCAACTCAACGTAAACACAGAGATTAGACACAAATATTCACAAAATAGCACTAAAATTATGTATATACGTAGGTCACACTATAAGTGTTGCGTAACCTAAAAAATCATGTTATAACCAAAATATTATATTTATTGGTTTTCAAAATAATCTCCTTTCCTTTTTAAAATTTTTTTCATGCGATCAAACAATTTTTTAAAACAGGAGGACCACAAATCTGTAGGCATGTTTTCTACGTGCTGATTGAACGCTATCACTGCCTCTTCTGAGTTGGTAAAAGTAAAACCTCATATCAAATCTTTGATTTTTGGGGAAAATACAGAAATCACAGGATGCTAGGTCGGGGCTATGCGCAGGATGAGTGACGAGATGTACTTTTTCGGAAGCTAAATATGACTTTGTTTTGTTGGCCGTGTGTGAAGAAGCGTTATCATGGTGTAGGAGAATGCGGCTTTTGGGTCTTCTTTCGCGAACTTTTTCTAACACCCTGGTAATGGTAGAATACCACTCGGCATTAATACTCTTTTGATCGTCAAGCGGAATTGTACAGATGGGACCCGTAACTGAGAAAAAACACGCGATCATTTTTTTATCAACGTTTCTCGCCTGTCTCACATATGTTGGCCTGTTCTCATTTTCAAACACCCTTTCACAAGATTGCTGTTTTTTTCGGGTTCAAAACAATAAATCCACGTTTCGTCATAAACAGCATTAGAATGTCCGTGGTCGTACTTCAGTAGCATCTGTGAGCACCATTCCACGCGAGCCCGCTTCTGCTCCGCTGTCAGTTCATGAGGGATCCAACGACAACAAAGTTTCCAAACTTTTAATTCTTCGTGTAAAATTTTCTGAATTTGGCTCATACCAATCCCCAATAGTCCTCGAATTGTCTCATAGGTAATCCGGCGGTTTTCTTCAATTTACCGTTTAATAGTAGCCACATTATTTTCGTTGACGGCAGTTGAAGGCCGCTCTTCACGAAATTCGTCATGTAAAGAAACTCGACCTCTCTCAAATTCAGCAAACCATCGCCTCGCGGTGCCCAAATAAGGTGCTTCTCTCCTAAAAGCATTTTGAAGAGAGAGAGAATCTCTCTTGCGGAGAAAGAGAATTTTTAAAATCGTAAAAAATCATCGCTCTAAAATCTTTTCGACTTAATTCCATTTTCGTTGCGTACGTAGAATTTGATGTGTGATAAAAAACAATTGACAAATCATTTCCCGCCAATTGTTTTTTTTTATTACTAAGAAGGTTGCAACGTTTTCAAAATATAACATTCGAAATTCAAATAGTTCCGATTAGCTAGAAGTGCAAAACTTTTAGTCTGCCCCATGTATACGAGGAAACGCAACACGCAACCGACCATGTCTAAATTTATTGTGAAATTTGAAATGACTTCTTGTTTATAAGATTCGAAAAACGTCAAAGCATAAACACATAACACATAAACAGCTAATTACCAACTACTCAGAAGTTTCCAGAATATAGGTAGATGGCGCAGAATTAAAATGCGACTGAGCTCCTGGGTCAAACAATATTCTCCTTCCACTATTAGTTACATAATATAATTGGTGTCATTCCGTATTATCAGTCTTTTAGCAGTCGACCTGTATTAAAATATCATGAATATAATCGATAGATCGATTAAGTCTCGATTCAAAATGGAAGATTACGGTATTTATTCGTTTTCAAAATACACATCGTTTTTAAAACATCTGAGATCACATCTAAATTCGCGGATCACTGTTGCAGAACCACTCCGTTTACACACAAGTAAAAGTTAACCATCCAATATTTGAAGAAATATTATGAGTTACATAAAATAATGATTGCCAATTAGAGGCAACGTGATCATCATTGCAAAATTTTACGAGTTTTAAGGCTTCGGTTGATGTTAGGCTGGATTTAGAAATAACATAACAACATTTTTGAAATAAATTTTCCTTTTACATCTTGTATAAAAATTTTCTTTAAAGACAATTTTTGATTGAGATATTTATATATTGAAAATGTATTGATATGGGTCCCCTTTAATAAATAGACCAGAACTTGAAACCGGTTTAAAATAACGGTTAATAGGTGCTTTCTGAAATATCGTATCTGAAATCTGCGTATCTGAAATAAAAAGCTTCATTGACCTAAATAAACCGGTTTAAACAAGAACCACGAATGGCACAACAAAAAACGATTAAAAAACCTTTATCAAAATCAAATAAATAATAGTTTAAAAACATTAAAAAATATGCTTTAAAATAAATTTAAATTAAGAATTGTTTTTTTTTATAGCAGAGGGGGCAAACGAGCAGATGGTGCACCTGATGGTAAGTGATCACCGCCGCCCATGGACAACTGCAATACCGGGGGTCTTGCAGCTGCGTTGCCTGCCTTTTAAGAATGAATAAGCTCGTTTCTTGAAGGTCCCTAAGTCGTATCTGTTCGGAAACACCCCCGAGGGTAATTGATTCCACAAAGGAGTTGTGCGAGGCAAAAAGTGCCGCCAAAAGCGCACGGTTGTGGATTTCCAGACGTCGAGGTGGTGAGGGTGGAACTTTTTGACGTGATGTTCGATGGTGGAATTCGGCAGCAGGAATTAATCCAAACAACTCGTCGTTAATCCAAACAATTCGATAACTTTTTTCTTTTTTACACTAGTTCCTAGTGTAAAAAAGGAAAAAGTTATCAAATTGTAAAAAAAACTTGGGATGCTTTAAAATATATCACTATTATCCTAGGTATTGGTACATATAATATAATATTCACGGGACAAATTACACTTACTGATCTAACCCCAAAGTAAGCAATTTATTTGCTTGTGCTATGGGTGTTAGTCAACGACTAATACATATAAATACATATATAAATATACATAATAAACACCCAAACCCGGAAATACAAACATTTATGCTCATCACACAAATGCTTGCCCCCGTCGGGAATCGAACCCGAGCTTCGTTGATTGCGTAGTCGTTGATTGCAGGGTTGCTAACCACTCGACCAAACGGGGCGGTCACTACTATTCTTAATTAACAAATATTTTTTAGTTTTGTTTTTTAAAGCGAGTTTTTTAATTTTTTAAATTATTATTTATTTTTAGTTTTTTTTTAACAATGTTTTTAATTACTATAATTAACTATTAAACTGATAAAGAAAACGAAATCTCTAATCATGAAAATCCTGATAAGGCTAACAGAACTATTTAAATTATTGCATCGTCATCGGCCCTTGATAAGACTGCAAAGTTTCAAAATAATCCGATCCGAAATTTAAAAGTAATTCAAATCATTGTTCAAAGTTTCCGTTACGTACTTACATACTAACGTACGCACCAAACTAATAAAAGCGTGTGGAAATATTCAAATAAAGATTTACAGGCACTTTTAATGAGTGGACATTTTAAAAATTACTACCGGATCGAAACGCAACACACACACACACACACACACACACACACACACACACACAACCGAGTAGATCCGATGCAGATGGAAGAAACTCAGCGGGATTGTCTTTTTATCTGATATTTTTTTATATATAATAAATGCGTTACAATTTTACAAGAATTATTTCATACTAGCTGCAGCGTGCAGCCCGCTGCATTATAAAAGTTTTTGGTGAGTTCCGCGGGATCACTTAATTTTTCCGGGATAAAAAGTAGCCTATATGCTATTCCAGGTTATAATCTACCTGTGTGCCAAATTTCATTCAAATCCGTTCTGTAGTTTTTGTGTGATTGAGTAACAAACGTCCATCCAAACATCCAAACTTTCGCCTTTATAATATTAATATAGATTAATATAGATTACACAAAATATAAGACTAGCTGTTGCCCGCGACTTCGCACGCACGGACTTTGTTTACTCTGCTCCTACTGGTCGTAGAATGATGTTATATAGCCTATAGCCTTCCTCGATTAACAGGCTATCCAATTCAAAAAGAATTATTCAAATCGGTCCAGCAGTTTTCGAGATTAACGCATACAACCAAACAAACAAACTTTACAATTTTATAATATTAGTGTAGATTGGTATGAGAAGCTAGTAATTCCAGGTTATTCCATTAGTGAAATATTTTATTATTTTAAGTTTTATTTCCCAAATGGCACCTACGGATTAGTAGGTACTAGTGTTGGGACATACTTAGGAAATGAAAATTAAAAAATCGATTACAATCAATACATACTTTTATAATATGATAAAAAAAAAGAAAAAAAAACATGATAAAAAATAATTTCTTTTGTTATTAATCATTTTAATATCACAATCAGTTTTCTTAATCACATGCAATGCAAAATCAGTCCTAAGATACAATAGAATTCAAAAATATAAAATACTTTACCATATTACCTAGCTATGCGTCGTCTAGTAGAACTTTTAAGTCTGAGCATAACTTACATTTTCCTAAACATTCTCAATTATTTTTTTATTAAAAACGCAGCTTTTCTATGCAGTGGCCAAGAGAAATAAACCCATTTTTGTACTCTTCTAGTATACTGTTTATTAATTTGTTCCTATGTTCCGCATATTTTTGAGATTTCGACTTCCCGATTTTTTTTCGGACTTTAGCGTAATTCTTGCATGTTTTTTGAAGAACCCTTAAAATATTTGCCAGATTTTTACGGCACGGGCCACGGATATGCGTATCAGTCACATCAACAAAGTGGTAACTTAAAATCTTGGTAAATATTTTTTTTCAGGGTAGCTCCCCTACATAATTTTTTTTTTTCACGTACATGGGATACGTGTTTGGGATATCGTTGGATAGGTTTTTAAAAAAATAAATATTTCAGAAAACAAGCTCTCAATTAAAGGGACTCGTTTGTAAAATATTAAGTTTTAATGTAATTTTTGTTGGAGTCAAGTGCCCCCCCCCCCTCTGCAGGCCAAATGGTTGGCTTAGCCCCCACCCCCAGGTGGGAAAAAATCATGGTAGTAGTAAATATAATTAAGTTAAAAGGATGTAATAAGTTTTTCTGTGCGCCCCATCGTAAACAATGTTTATATTTGTTTAAAGTTGACTGGTAGAGAATGTCATGTAGCATTAAGTCCACCTCTGTACATGTTTGTGCATAAATTTTAAATAAACCTATATATATAAAAATCAATTGCTGTTCGTTAGTCTCGCTAAACCTCGGAAAGGGCTGAACCAATTTGGCTAATTTTGTTTTTGAATTAATTTTTGAAGTCCAATAAAGGTTTAAAAGGTGAGAAAGTATAGAAAAAAAACAAGAGTAGTTAAAAAGGCACAACAACGTTTGCCGGGTCAGCTAGTAATAAATAAAACTATCATGGCTTAGAAGGCTTTACAAGTTTTTGCGTTTGTTTTTTTGATTTCCCTATTTTTTAATATAAAAAGGTGAACGTTGATTTAAACTTGTTGTGGTTGAGCTGCCTCGTGGTTTAGGGGTTAGTTCTATTCGGCTCTAATCATAAGATCCCGAATTTGATCTGCGTTTTTCAAGGTTTGCTATTTTGCGAGGTTTTTGGAGGTTTTTCTCAAAAATACAATATTTCGGTGGTATTTTTAAGTTACATAAAAATGTCTCAAAATCTGCAACGCCGAACTGGTTAAAATTTTTATTTTTGAGAAAGTGTAAGTAAAGTAGAGCTCAATGAAATGCCGTTTATATCCGCGTTTCAATAAATCAAGCAGTTCAACAGTTTTTGGATGTTTCCATAAACATACGTAAACATAATATTATAGCGTATCATCGTAAAAATAACTTCCTATGAACCTAAAAAATGGAGATATGATGAAAACTTGATTTTGAACAATCTTAATCAGCGTGAAATCAGTAACTTCTTTGAGCTTTGAGAGTTAAAAAAAAGAAAAAGAAAACTTAAGATGGTAACAAAATTATAGTAGGTATTTTAATGTATTACATAATGATGACTAAATATTTAAATAATAACAATTTTGAATTGAAATTAAAATGCTGCTTGGAATCCAATTATTTCATTTGGATGGATTTACTAAGATGTACCTAATAGTGTGTAAAACGATTCCCATGATTTCGGAAAATTACACCAGTAATAGACTGACGGCACTAACTAATCAGAGTAAATAATGCTTTTCCATACATAATTGTGTTACAATTACAAAAAATGCCGATGAAACGTGCTCTTGGTATTAATATAATGTTTACACCATGGTTCTCGTCTGATTATTCAAATGACACTAACGTAGTTGTCAACCGAGTCTATCAAATTTAATAGGTTTAAATCGGGTCGTTCTATATTGTTTAATTTAGCATCTGGACGTGTTAATAATCAAGTCTAGAAATAATTAACCGATTTCTAGATTTGAGGCTGCCTCTGATGAGATTTATCCAGAGAATTTTTCTATAGATTTTCCGATGCAGATTAGTCCGAAATCTAAAAATAAACTACGATTTCTGAAATTTGTACTGCTAGTAATATTTTCTAGGTTATTTAAACGATGCACTGACCCAGTGTCGCTGGCCGTGCCCGTACGTTCAAGCACTACCTTAACTTTTCAATGATATTTACAAGTGTTTATATTACTAACACTTAAATAAGTTCATTTTGTTGATTGTTTCGTAATATGTGGTACAGCTAAAGGTCAAAATTATTGATAATGTGGGCGATTAAGTACTATACATAGTTTTATAAAAATATTTTGATAAATTTTGTATGTACACAGTATTCCTGAGGATAAATGAATTAAGTTTGCCATTTAACTAATTGAAGTGCATCTCTTAGTCCCTTTTATCTGTTCTTAATCTGAGAAACACAATACAGTTTTTTTTATTTATTTTTTGAAAAAATTACACTAACTGATCTGACCCTGAAGTAAGAAAATTATTAGCTTGTGATATAGATGATAGAAAATGGTACTAATACACAGAAATACACGTATAAATACTGGAATATATTAAATAAACCCCAATCTTTGGTCATCCCACAAATGCTTGTCCTCGTCGGTATTCGAACCCAAGCCCCTTTGATTGCGTTGTCAGGGTTTCTAACTATTCGACCAACGAAACAGTAAATTATTATTTGAGCACTTGTATCTAAATGCAAATTAGGTGAATAAAAATTATTGTCGAAAATTTTATATGAACTCGATTTTGTATAGAAGATCGATCGATGTCTTTGAATCATTGCATAAATTTTGAAATAGTACTTACTTATATACACTTCATTATATTTACCGACTTGTCTTTTACTTTAAATTAGCTATCGCCCTCTGGTCGAAATTCGAACATAGACTTAATATTAAAATCTCTTCTTAATTTGTTACCAGACTTTAGCCACAAACATGATAATAGAAGTACATAATATTATGATGTGTGTCAAATGTGTCAGATAAATGTAGGTGTAATGTAATGTTTATTTGTTTATTTTTATTAATTTAAGGTGCAGAAACACACATTATATAAAAATATTAGATTTCTGCACTTCTTCACAGAGCAAACTTTAACTGTACATGGGGCACACTAATACACGTATACACGGGTCAGACTAAAAGTTTTGCATTTCTAGCTAATCGAAACTATTTGAATTTCGAATGTTATATTTTTAAAACGTTGCAACCTTCTTAGTAATAAAAAAAAAATTGGCGGGAAATGATTTGTCTATTGTTTTTTTCACACATCAAATTTCTACGTACGCAACGAAAATGGAATTAAGTCGAAAAGATTTTAGAGCGATGATTTTTTATGATTTTAAAAGTTCTCTTTCTCCGCAAGACTGTGCCGTTCGTCTTCAAAATGCTTTTGGGAGACAAGCACCTTGTATATATATATATATATATATATATATATATATATATATATATATACATATATATATATATATATATATATATATATATATATATATATATATATATATATATATATATATATATATATATATATATATATATATATATATATATATATATATATATATACACCTATATACGTTAGGACATACAACAGGAGCCCTGTGGAAAACCTATTCACAAAAATTCAGCTTGTTAGTAATCGAAAGAAAGTTTGTTTCTGGGATCCCGGTCTAATAGTAAATGTGATGAAAATGTGAACTGTAACTGCTGCTTATGCATTCCAATTTCCTTTGCTGCATTGTAAAATCCTTTATAAGTGTGGATGTGTGTGTATAAAAGCAAAAATAAACATATAAAAACATATAACCGGTTAATGGCTGTACGTCACCTCTGAAATTTCCCGCTACGTTAAGGTATTATAAACTCAAAGCAATCCAAATTATACCTAAGCAAATATTTTTGCGCTCAAAATAGTTCAAAAGTTAAAATTGTGCCGTATTCAACAAACTTAGAGAATGGAACTATTTTAACTTTTGATAAGCTGTAACTTTTGAAGGTGTTGATTTTAATTATTCAAATATCATTCGAAGTAGTGTAATGAGTACTAAAACATTATAGGTTAAATAATTACGAAGTTACATAGAAAATATGCTTTTTTCAAAATTTTTTTTTGTCACCGATAACTCGCGATTTGATTAACTGATCCGGGGCGTACAGCATTCTATGCAGTTTTGTAACAAAAAGAGTAGATTAGAATTTGTAATCAATCGGTGCTTTAGCCTGAAAGTTATTTAAAAAAGTAATGATTCACTGACTTTTTTGAATTATTTATAAATTTCTTAATATTTTTAATATTTACTAAGCCAAATATGTTCAAACGCTCAAAGATTCTCAGTTTGCAATGGTTATATAATTTGGTGTGGAGAGCCATGTTATTTATTATCCTATGATATAAAACGTTGGAAAAAATATCGTCGCTTATAGCCACCAAATATGGTAATAGCGCGTGGCTATCCGGCTAGCAGGAATGTAATAGTAATTAAATTAAGAGACGACTTGATTTAACGGTAGGCGGTATTAATGTAGTCGATTAATGACCGTTTGCAATCCACGCTTGTGACGTAAAGTCAAATTGGTGTTATTATAATCTCTTTTATAACTGAGTGTTCTCATAATGGTCGATTTCTGAGTATTTCCATTTCGTCGACCTTGTTTGTTTTAGAACACCCGTTTTCCTGTTAGAATGCTTTATTCGTATCTTTTGCTGTCTAGGTGTTAATAATTAGAGGGCAACCATTTACTCTTTATTTATTTAAAAAGGAGATCAATGAGATCACACTATATTCTGTGGCACTTTGAGGCCAAGTGCTTCAAGAATATAGTGTCAGCCGAAATTATCAAATTAATTTAATGTACAATAAGCCCATATTAGAATTCAGCGGACACTTTTTAATAGCAAGTAAAAAAGGATTTTAGTTGGAAAGTCATGAAACTAATCAAACTTGTACGCTTTTGCATATTTCTAAATCAAGCAAAGATTTTTCTTTTCTGCCATAAAGTTAACGCTTTCTTTTATTTATTACCAACCAAAAACTTATAAAAATAATTGGTAAACATTTTTAGTTAAATGCCTACAAACCGAAATAAAATTTCACTTGCATCGTGGTTTCATAAAACCACACAATATTTTTTTAGTTATATTAACAATTATTATTCCCCTGTGTTGGTTCGAGCACTTTTGAAGAATAGGCCAACTGCCGTTCTGCCAGACAGATCCTTAGAGGCGACCGATTGGCTATGCGAGTCACTACCACCGTGGCTACTAGCGTGAGTTCTGCATTATCTCGCCCGGGTCTGGTCGCCACAGTCTTACCTATTCCTGCCGTATTAACGTCAGTGTTTGGCACTGTCTTATTCCGGTTTAGAGAGTCTTATGATATATAAAAAAATACGTTGTATATTGCTTCAATTATGCTTATCAATGCAAACCCGGTTAGATAATATAATATGTATTAATTTATTGTGAAACAGTAGATGTTTTTATAAAACAAACTTTACCCCCTAGTTAGAAGTAATAATATTACTGACACTCATTAGCCTTCTCTTGCCTTTTACAAGATACCTAGCAGTAACATATTTAATTTATTCTTCAAAAAGGGGCCCTGATCATTAAAGGACATGACAGCCTTCATGGGCAAGTACGACTTACACTTGACTGTTTCTGCTAATGTTTATGTTACGATCTGGTTGTTTGTATGTAGTTTATGTTTATTAAACCTTTTCTGTTATAATATCCAAACTTTATGCTCCTAAACAAATGAATATTAAATTAAATAACTAAGGAATAATAAACTAAGCCCGTCATAAAGTTTGTCTGCACGTAAACTGGAAATAATAATATTACCAGCTCTTCTCTCCAGACTCAAATCACAGTCTTCTTGTTGCATTGGTTTTTAGCTGTGGTTTTAATTTAGGCCTCTGAATATATTTTTATTATCTTGCCGAGCAGTTTAAAGGCGAACGATTAGCAAAACTACTATATGGTAGAGATCTGCAACGCTTCGCACGTGTACAGTATCTACCACCACCATACCTTTGCTGATTATTTTTTAACTTCCCGCTACGTATGTAGGATAAGGTTACTGATTTTGTCCCGATTTTCGAAAATCGAATTTTCACCAGATCCACGTTTTTCCATTTCCATTGCACGTTTTGAGACCCTAGAAACCTTTTCCGACTATTTTCACGATGGCGTCAGTATGTCTATATGTATGTGTGTGTGTATGTGGATATGTAAACATCTCATAACATAAGTACATATTTATCAATCTGGTTTATCATAAATGTAAATAATTTTAATTATTATAATTATCATTATTTGGAAATCGCCATTTTTCACTGTTCTAACGTTGGGTGACAGAAATATACTTATTAAGTGCAACAAGGATAAGGCGCGTTGCCCGGCAAAAGCATGGCAGATGAACGGTTAACAAAACAGATAATCCGAATGTGGATGAATGTACGTAGGGGGGAGACTAAGACTGACGTACCATGATCAAATCGGTTGGGTGCTGTCCGAAGGTGGTGTCAAGAGTCTTCGAAACCGGCGTGTTTGTATGAAGAGAGTTATGAATGTACAGGAAGCAAGGCAAGTCTGTCTGGACCGTGACATATGGCACTCAATTCTCTCTGCCTAGCCCGTAAGTGATTTGGTGTGAAGATGTGTTGTTGTTGTTGCCCGTCAAAGCCCGACTAATGCCGACGTCTGAATTTGAAAATGACAATACACGGTACGAGAACAGCAAATAAACTTAGGCGATCCTTTTTTCTCACGAACGTATTATATTAGATATCCCGTTTTATAACAAAATATGTGTAAAACATACCTACTATTAAGGCGCGTTTCCACCAAAAATGTTGGCAATTTCAGAGTTTCCAACTGTTTGTAACTCTTCAGAAAATCTCTTCAGAAACTTTTGTTTCCAATGTTTACACCGAGTTGCCAACAATTTGAAAAACATTTTATTTGACAACAAACTGTCTCCACGGCAAAATTTCTTTGAACGACGATGACATTATGCAGGCAGTCGCAGTATTTATTATTTTATGCAAAAAGAAACGGAAGCATAAGTATTGGGCATGACCAAGCCTGAAACGTGGAAAAGAACATGGAGGGATTAACTATTAAATTCTTTGAGAAGAGATGATATATCTTTCTCTATCTATGTTTCTGATTTGTCTATCATTATCGCGGCCTGTTAGCGATAATTATAGACAAATCAGAAACACATATTTGTAGTTTGTGCAGCCCCATACCATCACTAATATACCTTTCCATGCATCCTTTTTCCTTTTTCTATATTTTTGTTTTTATAATTTTCATCACTTGAGTCTTGAATAACGTTTGAATGAGATATGGATCAATTAACAACTCGATTGATTCATTCATCCACGCGTCAGACACGATTGTTTTAGTTGCCAACTAAGCGTCTCCACAGAGCCAATTAATATTTGCAGCATGTGTATTTTTTTGATGTTTGCCGCCAAAAACGGAAACACTGTTTCCAACATTTGTTTACAATATTTGTTGCCAACTTAAGGAAATTAGAGAAACTTTTGTCACCAACACGTGTTGACAACACGAAAGTTGGGAACTTTTATTCTGTGGAGACTCGGCTCTAGATGTTGAAGTTTAAGTACAATTATTGTTTTGACTCATTATTTTTGACGCGTTTGTACGGGCAAGGCCCGTCCATTAATTTTACTTTTGTCGAAGGGTGAAGCTGCATTTTAAAACATTACAAATAAACTCATTTGTACGTGTGGTTTACTTTTTATATTTTTTATACATCCAACTAGTTTCGCTAATTAAGGTCTCATCAGAGTTGTTTTGTACAGTTCTAATGTTTTAATCAATTTGTATTAACAACTACATTTCGTAAATGCTATTTGTAGGTAGGTAGTAGACAATATATTTATTTGTGTAAATTTAATATAGCTAGCAATGTCACACAATTGTTGAACAATTGTTACTTGTTAGTTATTTTACCTAGCGACCATAACATCTCGCTGCAATTTTATCGAATCTGCACTTCGTTAAGAAATAACTGTTTCACCCAGATTTGGCAAAGAATATACAATTACTTCGATGTTGGCGTAATTCTTAACTAAACAAAGTAGTGAAGTATTATGATAGAGGTTATATTTTGAAATAGGCAGATGATCGCTTTTAAGCGCAAATGAAATAGCAATACATAAAAATGAATGTAATCTATATACATATAATAAAATCGTAGGAAAGTCAAAACTGTACATTGAATATTTTTTTAAAAGAATATTTGGGGCGTGATCTACAATCGATACCGAAGCTAAAAATATAGTTTTTAGAATTTTTGTCAGTTTATCTGTTTGTCTGCATGTATGTCCGGGGTAAACTCAAAAAGTACTGCATGGATTTACTTAAGATTTTGCATGAATATTACTAGCAGATCGGGTCAACATATAGGCTACATATTATCACGCTATCACCTATTCGTCTTAAAGACGTTGGATTGGACGTTGAAAGTGACTTAAACTTTATAATTTTTACATAACGGCGCTAGCAAGAGGGTTAAGCTTTTTGTTCGTGTCGCAGCCGGATTTTTCAGTTTTATAATAATTACATGTTTAAGTATGTTTTTTTTTTTATATCATAAGATAGCAAACAAGCAGATGGGTCTCCTGATGGAAAGAGTCAAACATCGCCTATAGACACCAAAGATGTTAATGATGCGTTGCTATCATGTGGCGAGGTCTAATAGGAAATATAATAAAGGAATAGGTAAGGCGGTGGTACCAGACTCGGGCGAGACAATGCAGAACTCTGCCACCTAGTAGTCACGATGGTAGTGACTCGATAGCCAATCGGTCGCCTTTTACGACCTGCCTGGCAGAACGGCAGTTGACCTATTCTGCAAAGGAGGCTGGGACCAACACGGCTAAAATTATGTACCTTATAATTTGACTATTCAAGTAATTTATCAATTTAGCGAGAAAACGTTTGTCGCGGCGTGCAAGTTATGATGTTAGTTGACAGCGAGAAATATCTCTTGTCTAAATATATCTCATCATACTGTTACAATTAATCTAGAAAAGCGAAGAATTACAACGCTGGAAAAATTTAGAAATAAAAGAAAGAGACAGGCTGCCTCTGTTGATAAACTATAGTCGACGTCATCCAAGCAGCTACGCTATAAAGAATCTTCTGTATTAAGTCATAAGGGTGAACATGGCGTGTACTTACTTGTACTTGTTTACAATTAGAACTGTTCATTGTTTACGCGATAAATTTGGATTTTTCGGGAACCAGGTAGAACTTTACCTTGGGTATAAATAGAAATGTGTTGACAAATGGAGGGCAGTTTTTATAAAGCGATCGAAAGCGATACTTGAAACGACCAGTGCGAAGTGAGAAGTGTTTTAGTGATTCAGCGAGGTCGGTTAAGTTTAGTGTTAGTTCAGCGTGTGTGACAAGTATGTATAGTATATTTACGTTAGCTTATCAGTGTGGTTACGTATTTCATCGTAGTTTATTGTACCTTAGTGTTGTAAATATACGGTTTTAATATACGTAAGTGGTGTTTTCTTACAAATTAAGAACCTGAAGCACGTAACAATACATATGCTAAGCGGATTGAATCCATAAATAATGAAGTTGTACCAAGTGTCAAAGAAAAATAGTACAAATCACATTTAAAAGAAATTGACACACATACCAATACATACCCGCAAAAAATGATTCCATGGTCATTTGGAAACCAGTAATAATTGACTCGTCATGGCAAATTGTTTGTAAGAAAGACATTTAGTCATTCGTAGGTATGCATTTAATTGCACTGATGTAATAGTTTTAACATTGTTACTTTGTTTCTGGGTAAGTGTCGAAACATGTTATCTAAATGGCCAGCCTTAGGTGAGATGTTATTTAAGCGTAATCATCTTTTTGTGTTCATCAGATGCATACAACGCAACATATTTAATGTATTAGTAAGTTTTGCCATAATACTCTATTGCAACATAGATATCTCGTAATTTTTTTCAGTTCCTAAGCCGTTTCCATCCTATGCAAGGTCTCTGGATGGAAGGATTCAGGAACTTTTTCTAAAACTAAAAACTTTTTCTAAAAGAATGGACCAAGTATGCTTTGGGCTACAGGAATAGCTTAATGTATTAGTCTTGCCATAATACTTAATAGCAATTGTTCTTAATATTTTCAAAACTGTTACCAACAATTAGATATATGGATACAGAGGTTCAGAACCTTATTAATAAATGGGCCAAGTATGTGTCGAGTCGCATTGAATATTTAATGTTAGGAATGTAATTCTTGCCATATCAAATTCAATACAGATATCTTTCAAGTTCATTCAGCATCCAGGCTATCTACACCCCAAACAACGACTTTGACCGTAAGGATGTAGGTTTTTTTTTTGTAAAACTAAAAACTCAGGCTTCAGGAAATATTTGATATATTGGTTAGTCTTAATATTATATTCTTTTATACTTGTTCCTAACATATTAAAAATTGTTACCCATAAGATATATGGTTAATAAGGTTTAGGATCTTTTTTATTAAACTAAATATGGGCCATGTATGCGTCGCGCCACAAGAAAAAAATAATGTATTATTAAGTCTATTATAACATTCTATGCAACACACATATCTAGTCAATTTATTCAGTATCCTGAACCAATACAATGGCTTTGAGCAAAGGGGTTTAACACCTTTGTGTTAATTTAAAAAATGGGCCAAGTATGCCTCAACACAGGCTACAGCCACAGAAAATAATTAATTTATTAGTAAATGTTGCCATAATACCCTATTGCGGCATAAATATCTGGAAAATTTGATATATACAAGAGCCCTGTACTCAGGGATTCTATACCTTTTTTATTTATTTATTTATTTATTTTAACTTTATTGTACACCAAAAACATATATTTTCGTAGAAAAGGCGAACTTAATGCCTATTGGCATTATCCACCAGTCAACCTTTGGGCCAACAGAATGAAGGTGTGAAGGTGCCATTGAACTTTATATATTTTATTATTATCATCATACACATACATACATATTTAAATATTCATATACATATATAGATAGATACACATACATACATACATAATATATGTATTTACCTTTTATAATAGCATAAGATAACAAACCAGCAGATAGTTCTCCTGATGCAAATAGAAAACCATCGCCCATACACACCAAAGATGCTAATGGTGGGTTGCGATCCTTGTGGCGGGGCTTAGTGCCACATGCATAAGTTTACCGGCTACCTTATCCTCCAAATCGGAACACGAAAGTGACTAACACTAACGCGACAGAAATAGGTAAGGCGGTGGTAACAAAACCGGCCGAGACAATGCAGAATTTTACTATTTAGTAGCCATGACGGTAGTGACTCTCATAACAATTGTTCGCCTCTTACAAACGGCCAGGCAGAACGACAGATGGTCTATAGAGTCCGGACCGACATGGGGGCCAGAGGGGCCCTGACCAACACCTTTCTGAAAAATTAAAAATGAGCAAAATATGTTTCGAGCCACAGAAAATATTCAATGTATTAGTGAATTTTGCCATAATATTTTATTGCAATGCTTCTAACCCTTTTAAAATTGTTACCCATGTAGGCAATCAAATTTTAACCCAACTGAAATCATTTTATGCCAAGAATATAAGTAAATACACATACGTTAATTAATCTACAAATTACTGTAATTTATTAAATACGTTTATAATTAACACGTAGGTAGGTAATTTATAAATAAATTACTTTGACACATTAGATACTGTTTTTCTCAATTACCGCCATAAAATAGATGTTTTACTTCGCGCGGGTAATAACCCTTAGGTTCACAAAATAGTCCAGTAAAAAGAATGAAACCATAATCAACCAGTTTTGGCGCAATGAGTAAAAATGTGTTCATTAATACTTAAATAATGATATTATGAAGTAAATTTTGATTTAAAATTAGGGGAAAGGTATGAAAAAAAATAAAAAAAGGGTTGAAAAATGCCTTTTTGTATTTCCTACCGTTATTAAGTTATTTAAAAAAAGGCATTTTTCAACCCTTTTTTTATTTTTTTTCATACCTTTCCCCTAATTTTAAATCAAAATTTATTTCATATCATTATTTAAGTATTAATGAACACATTTTTACTCATTGCGCCAAAACTGGTTGATCATGGTTTCATTAAACTTTTTACTGGACTAAAAATAGACCTTTGCGAACCTAACACATATATCTTGTGAATTCGATACACAGATTATTTCAACAAAATTTTTCCCCGTGTTGGTCCAAGATCCTTTGAAGAATAGACCAACTGCCGTTCTGCCAGGCAGGTCGTAAAAGGCAACCAATTGGCTATACGTTTCACTACCAACGTGAATACTAGGTGGTAGAGTTTCGCAACGTCTCGCCCGGGTGTTTGGTACCACCCACCGCCTTACCTATTCCTTCCGCAATAACGTCAATGCTTGTCATTGTCATGTTCCAGTTTGGAGGATAAGGTAGCGTGTAGATTTATGCATGTGGCATTGGCATCCCGCCACACAGATAGCAACGCACCATTAACATCTTTGATGTCTATTGGCGATGATTTCTTTTACACTCAGTAGAGCCAAATCTGCTTGTTTGCTATCTTATGATATAAAAAAACAGAGCTCTAGGGCACTTGGGAGATTCAGAAATTTAAAAACTAAGCATGTGCTAAGAGTGTTTCAGACCACAGGTTTCCGTGGTTATACATTTTGATAATGTTTCTCGATTCAAGTAAAAATAATGTAAAACAAAATTTTGATAAATAATATTTATTCTTCATTATTTGGTGGAAGTTTTCGAAAGGAATTTTTCTCAAAGGTTATTGGTGCTTTTTATCCGTGTAGCGGGGTGTTAATGCCACATGTTTAAGTTTATCGGCTACCTTACCTTTCAAACAAGAACACGAATAACAAGCATTGACACTATTGCGTTAGGACTAGGTAAGGCTGTGTTACCAGAGCCGGACGAGACGTTGCAGACCTCTACCACATAGTAGTCACAATGGTAGTAAATTGTGTTAGCCTTTTCTCGGCTTTTACGATATGCTTGGCTGTGAGGCAGTTGATATATTCTTGAAAAGGGGGGTCTGGATAAACACGAGGAAAATGTGCGTACGTAGTTTGTATTTTTTTAAACCCTTTCTATTAAAATCTAACTCACACTCGGTAATCTTCATTGTTTATATTCCGCGACTATTTAGCTTCATGGAATGTTTAAATTAAACAAGCGATTTTAATAGTAACAAGATAATATTTAATTAGGGTTTACAGAGAATATACTATTGTTAAAAGTCGTAATTACCTTTTAAACAATATAATATTCTCTGTAAACTGTAATTAAAATATAAGAATTATGATTCCGTGATCAACTTAAGTAAACTTTCTAAAACTTCTTAAACGAAATCAATTTTTGATGAACGGGTCTGCTTAAAATTAAAATTGTATATAAACTTTAAAACTTTCTAAAATTTGTTAAACAAAATCATTATTTGATGAAATGCTTAATCATAAATTAATGTTAAAATTAACGTCAGGATAGGTAATGAAAGAATTATTGTAAAAACAAAAAACCCGACTGCAACCAGATGCGAAAAAACGTATTTTTTATTTCTTCTTTCTATAAACTTTATTATCATTATATGTATCACAAACAAGTTGATGGCTCTCTTGATGGAAAAAGAAAACATCGCCTCTAGACACTAAAGATGTCAATGATGCGTTGCTATCCATGTGGTGGGACGGTAATGCCAAATACATAAGTCTACCGGCTGCCTTACCCTCCAAACCGGAACACAATAGTGACAAGCATTGTCGCTATTACGATGATTGCGGTATAGATGAGGTGGTGGTACCAAATACCTGGGCAAGACGTTGTGGAACTCTAACATTTATTAATCACTAGTGACACATACAGCCAATCGGTTGCCTCTTACGATCTGCCTGGCAGAATGGCATTTGGTCTATTCTTCAAAAGAGCCCGGACCAACCAACCCCCATGGGTTCCAACTATTATTATTAAACATAACATATATCTTCCTATTAGCCCAGTCGCGAAAAAAATATATAATCTACTAGCTGAACCGGCGAACTCGTACCTCCCGTATAAGGAGGAACATTTACCGACTTTAAATCTGCGGGTCTAGCCAAGTGGCATAAACGCTCGGAGAATAGAAAGATAAATGTATGGATTTGACATAAGCATAAGCGAACGCTAACGTCAAGTCCGTACATTTATCTTTCTATTCTCCTAGCGTTTATGCCCCGCAGATTTATAGTCGATAAATGTTTGACAGCTAGGAACACTTGTTTCTATACTACATAAATAAAAGTGCTAAAAATAATACTGCATAATCATGTGCTTATCCCAACGCTATTGTATGGAAGTGAGAGTTGGGTATGTCAGAAAGGGCATGAAAGTAGAATCAACGCGGTTGAGATGAGGTCGCTAAGAAAAATATGTGGTGTGACACTCGCGGACCGGGTTCGTAATGTCGAATTGAGAGAGAGATTAGGTTTGAAAGAAAGTGTCGGTGTAAAGATGAGAAACGGCATGCTCCGTTGGTTCGGACATGTAGAAAGAATGGTAGATATGGGGTTAACAAAACAGATATACAATACGAATGTGGAAGGATGTAGGTACCGGGGAAGACCAAGACTGACATACCACGATCAGATTGATCGAGTACTGTCCAAAGGTGGTGTCAAGAGTCTTCGCAACCGGCGTGTGTGCATGAAGAGAGTGGTGAATGTGGAGGAAACGAGACAAGCCTGCAAGGATCGTGATGTATGGCACTCGGTTTTCTCTGCCTACCCCGTAAGGGATCTGACGTGAAGATATGTATATGTATGTAAATAAAAGTGTTGTTTTGATTATTTTCTTCGCAATTTTTGCATTTTTTTCTGTTCATAAAAACATTCCTCGGACTTCAAAATCAAAAAAATATTTTATTCTAATAAACCTTTACAGGTACTTTTGACGAGTTGACATTTTAAACATTACTACCGGATGGAATGCGCAACACTAAGAATATCCGGCAGAAGAAACTAAGCGGGTTTGTCTTTTTTGCCTATTACTTTTTTATAATAAATGCAATACTATACAATAATAATATTACAAGAAAATATAAGAGAATAATAAGAGGAGCTATATCTCAGGCTTGTTTGTCTTGTCGTTTTGTCGTATAGGCATATCAAAATTTTTCGTCAATTATGACATCCAAACAGATAAACCGATTTTGATGCAACTCATGGCAGTGAACGCAATTTTTCAAGGAATAGAGCTGATTGGATTTTGTACTCAATAGTTTATATTTATCTGGAAGTTATTTAAAAGTATATTGTTTCGCCGAAAAATTTTTGAGGTGTCATGTCCCTCCTTCTAGAATAGACGGGTAACAACGGCTCGCGTAATATGGTCATAAGACTGACAGGGAGGGAGAGAAAAAAGAAAAAATTGCGATGATAATAGTAAAACATCACTTTTATTTTCCTAAAATAACTGTTCATAGGGAGAGTTGTTAATTAATATCACTTCCTGACCGGAGCACGGGAAATATATCATTATTTTATATGAATACTAGCTAACAAAACGCGCTTCGCTGGGCGTAAATTCACTTATAATAATAAATGTTTTTGGTTGTGATTTATTGACGCAGTCACATGTTCTTCCTGTATACCAATTTTCACCAAGCCGTTTGTTGGTGCTGGATTTGCAGACAGACGAAATTTTTCACAAAAGTAATTTTTTTGAATGCAACAATTTTTCTGTCCAATCCATCCTGAATACAAGTTCTTATTTGATTTAGGTTGGTTAGTAGAGAATGCCATATTGTAGCATTAAGTCCACCTCCGTACATGTTTCTGCATAGTCTTTTAAATAAATATAACAAAATTGATGTTAGTGAGTTATGAAACAAATATTTATTACAAAATTTGACAAAAAAATTGAACTCACAGACAAAATTTTCCTTTAAAATGCCTTCATTATAACCTTTCATATCTTCATTTAGGCCTTTTAGGGGTGGAGTTTTGAAAAAAAATAGCCTATATTTGACCGCAAGTTATAAACTGTCTCTTTATATGTATACTATATATATATATATATATATATATATATATATATATATATATATATATATATATATATATATATATATATATGTATATAGTTTATGTATATAGTTTACGGGGGTGAAAAAGTTTAGCTAGGTTTAGTTTATTGGGTTATTTCAAAATTCGTTTTCTCCATATTTCCAAGTGAAAAGATATTCACGCGCGTCGCTATTTTAATTATTAATTTTGCCTTCGCCTCTGATGTCTAATTAGCCTAATGGTTCAAGGTCTACCATGCCGTAGGCTTTGAGCTTGAACATAACTTTGGACTGTCCTTGTTTTTTCTGATGATAATAATCAACTATTACCTCAAAATGTTAGCTATATAAAATTTCTGTATTAAATCATTAACATCAATATATTTAATTCGTATTTAAATATATTTTCTGAAAAATCACTAACTAAGACAAAAAGATCCAGATAATAATAATTCCATAATGTAATGTGTAATGTAATGTAATGTAATGTAATGTAATGTAATGTAATGTAATGTAATTTGTAATGGAATTTATATGAGGATAATCGATCTATTTGTCGACATTTACATAATGTATCTCTTGTGTACGCGATACAAATCGAGCGGAAGAAGAATGCTTACTTGAGCGCATTACAATTCGCCTTCGCAGAGAATGTCCAAATTTATTTATGCAACGTTTTCGACTGCATAGTGTTTATCGATTATCTTCCATCTTTCTTAGATTTGTGAAATTTTAATGACTGTTATTCGTTTCAGAGAACAAAGTGAAAGGACATAACAAATGTGATTGTGTTTTTATTACTTTGAACTGTTACATATATAATGTTTTATACGAACTGAATGACCGAATTTGAATTTTTAACTTCTCGCTACGTACACGAGAGTGGTAGCATACCACCCGTCAGACTTTCGAGAAAAACCTCAAAAAAACCTCAATAACACTTTTGCGTGGCCCGGGACCGAACCCGGGACTACATGATCTCAGCCGAATAGGCTATCCCCTGGACCACGAGGCAGTTTTAAAAGTTCAGACGACCAAAACGTCCGTTCTGGTTATTTTAAAATACCATGCCTAAGTTTTCTTCACATTCCATTCTAAACCCATATTCTCACAACCTTACAATAATTTTAGGTTGTAACTCAGTTAGAACCACCTTTCATAATTGTGACCAGTATTTAAAAATCACATGTTGTGGAGCTTAAAATTATGTACATCGTCATTTGCTTAACGCAGGCAGTTTATCTGTATATATATTGTCCATACACATTCCTACATCAACGATCTTAATTTTTGGTGTCACCTATTTGGATGTAGAATAAAGACATAACCTAATAACTCACCTTGATGTCAATATTGTCATCGAAAGGAAGCGATATGTTACCGTCAATTTATTGCCTTGGTTGGATAATTTAAACGCAATAAAACTGCAACAACTAATTTCAATCCTCTCAAACCGAAGAAGAATTTTCCAAATCCGTCTAGGCGTCTTTGAGTAATTGAAAGAGATTGTAACATATTGAGAACTTCCTCTTTAGTTTTTGTAGTTGGTCAAATCTCATACTATAATATATAAGTTTATTCCAAAGTAGGTGCACATATTTTAACACAGCGTCCCGTACGTCTAACCACAGATAGAGAAAACTACAAGGCGACAGATCGCTAGATTTTAAAAATATCAATTTTTTAATTCTCTCGCCTCTAATGTTCCCTCTCTTAATAGCCATGAGTAATGTTAATTGCACACGCTAGTTCTGTCAGCTGATAAGCGTGTACGACATTTAGATGACGTATAAGCATAATGACATCAGACTCTGATGTATTTATATGACGTATAAGCATTATGGCGTCTGACCCACAGATATGGCGCGAGGTTATTTACCTTACTACTCATAACGTAACAATGTCAAAAGTGGTTTATTTTATGCAGAAAGGCGTAAAGTGTTTTGAGACAAAATTATTTTTTTCGTAAAAATCAAAACGTTTTAGTCCCTTATATCGCATTATTTTTTAGGTGGATATCTTTGGTTAGACGTACTGAAAGCTGTGCTAAAATATGTTCGCCTCTTTTGAAATTATCTTATATTTTTTAAATGCCTATTACTTTTTCTTCAAAGTGCAGTATTGTTTTGACTTCTTTAGAATTAATATCTTCGACAAAAAAATTTTTTTTCGTAGTAACAATGCATGTTAGGATAACGAGATGTAAGTATAAATCAATGATTAGTATCTCTTCTCACGTGGCAAATCCTAAGCTCGATTAAGTGGTTTGATTTACAACCGCGGCTACTTGGTTGTCTTCAAAGTGCAATATTGATTTGTCAGAGTAATATATCTCTTCGCGTAGTAATAGTTTTTTATGTTGTAACACGTACATACTTATATGTAAAGATGAACAAGATAGTCGATATTGAAAAATATATTGAGAAACATTTGTTTTTGGGAATAGAACCCTTTTAAGAATATATCAACTAACATTCTGCAAGCTAGTGCGTAAAAGGTGAAAGATTGACTATACTAATAATCACCATCGTGGCTACTAGATGTTCAAGTTTTGCAACATCTCACCCATGCATGATACGTTTGCTTCACCTATTCTTATCGCAATAGCGTCAAGGCTGGTCACTGTCGTGTTACAATTTAGAGGGTAAAGTATCTACTTGGTAAAGTTAAGCATCATTAATATATTTGGTATCTATAGGAGGTGGGTGTCTCTTTCCAGCAGGAAAGCCATCTATTTCTCGGTCACTTTATTTTACAAAAAAATCCTTAGCGAACATGAATGACTCGGATTATGATCGCGGTATTTGTGCGATCATTTGCTGATCATTCACGCACGTAAATTAGTGAATGATGGATGACCTTGCTGACAAAGCTGATACAGGTTGTGATTTATTACTGATATGCATGTAGTAGTGTTCTCTTTTGAAGAATATAGCTTCTACCATTCTGCCAGGTAGATAATAAGGTGACCGATTTACTATCGAGTTATTACCATCATGATAATTTGGTAGCAGAGTTCCGTAGCGCCTTTACCGGGTCTGTGCCACCATGTTACATATTCCTACTGCAATAAATAATGGGGATGCGGATACGAATTCGGATCAATGTTTGTCACTGTCTTGTTCCGAGAGCCATTTCCGTTTAGAGACATCTACTGGTTTTCTAACCTATTATACATACTAGCAAAAAGCAGAGCTTTGTAGGGGCTCGCAAAGTTATACTATCTAGTAATATTGTTTGAAAAGTATTTTTATGAGAATTACATCTTTTAATGTATAGACTTTATTTATAATAATAAAGTCTATAATCTTTTAATGTATAGAAAAATAAATAATAAAGTATTTCATCTCTCGCATTGTATATCTGTTTTGTTAATCTTTCACCTACCATTTTTTGTACATGCCCGAACCAACGGAGCATGCCCTTTTTCATCTTTACACCAACACTTTCTTTCAAGCATAACTTTTCTCTCACTTCAACATTACGAACCTGGTCCTGCGTTGATTATACTTTCATGCCCTTCTAACATACCCAACTCTCACTTTCATACAATATCGTTGGGATAGGCATAGGCAGGCATAGGAATGATTATGCAGGGCAAGAGGGGCACCCTGACTTAAAACTAACGCCCTATTCACTCTGTTCCTCGCCAGCCAGCCAGCCCCCCCCTCTCTCTCTCCCTCTCCCCCTCCCCCTCTTCCTATCCCTTTCTCCCCTCCCCCTCTCCCTCTGCCTATCCCTCTCCCTCTCTCCCCCTCCCTCCCCCTCCGCTCCCCCTCCCCTCCCCCTCTACCTCTCCCCCTCCCCTCCCCCTCTCCCTCTCCCCCTCCCCTTCCACCTCTCCCTCTCACCATATCCCTCTCCCTCCCCCCTCCCCCTCTCGAGCTCTCCCTCTCCCCCTCTCTCCATATCCCTCTCCCTCTCCCCCACCACCCTCTCCCTCTCCCCCCACCCCCCTCGCCTTCCCCCTTCCCCTTTCCCCCTCCCAACCTCTCTCCCTCCCTCCCCCTCTCCCTCTTCCTCTCCTTCTTCCTCCCCCTCCCTCCCCCGCCTCCTCCCTCTCTCTATTTTTATGGTAGATAACATATCTAGACATGAATTTAAACTACTACGTCGAAGCACAAACCTAAAAGTCTGATAATTTTTGAGTAAAATGTACCACAAAAGTGCATAGAAAGTGGCCTAGTGTTATGAAAAAATCTAGTATGTTTGTTTGTTCCTATTTAAACGTAAAATTGTTGAACGTAGTTATGTATACATTTTGTTAAACCAGTAGCAATAAGGCATAGCTACTGTGCAATCTACACACGTTACTTTCATTCCGAAATAAATACATTAATGAAGAAGCATTGGCCTTGTGATCTGGGGTTCGAAAAAAAAAATTAAAGCTTTTTCGATTTATTCTTTTCAAATTTCTGTGGCAGCTTGGAGTTTGGTGGTAGTGTGCTAACGCTTTCGTATTTTCAAGCACATCAAGCTGTCGGTGCCAGTCATCGATAGAGATAACCGGGACTTATGACTTGACGTACCGATAGCCAACGATAAGCTGTAATCGTTCAGGTCGGTAAAATGCGGCGTTCGAGATCATCACCCATTTCACCATCTGAAAAACCGATGTGTCGGAAACTATATAGACCTTTGGGTCTCTTTCTACCACATAGGGAAACCGGCGTGATGATGATGCTACGTGAAAACATAGAATTGGGGTTACCCGCGGTGGGATTATTGTTTAAGGCGAGGTATTTTGACGCGCGTCAATACTATAGAAAGTGGGCGGCGTTACTTGTTCTGAAACCGCTGGGAAACGGTTTAAATTTTACAATTTCAATCGTCGGCTCTTGGTGAAATTCCATTATTTTTAGTTGAAACTAGTTTATCACACACTTGTACTTTTATTTCACTATTATTGTATACTAAGTTATATAATTTTATCGAACGGTTTCGCTTTTTAAAGCATCTTCAGGACGTAATATTCTTTACTGACTGAGTCTCTGACTGTTCTGACACTCAGTCACTGACTGTTCAAGCAGTTGTCAGACACTGTTCAAACAGAGTACAAAGTGGGCATTATCCGACTTCTATAATAGTTTGGTGGGGTGTTAGCTATAAAGGAGTAACTATATATACTAATTAAATAAAAAGTAACTGTATAACTATATTTTTGAGAAAGAGGTATCAAAACATCGGCACAAGTGTAACAAGGTAACGTTCTTAAGAAGGCAGTTAAGCCCCTTGCCGAGCCTTGCTGATGGTCCTTTCAGCAAGGCTCGGCGCCGGATCATAAAGCTCGATCCACCCAATCTTGGTTAGAAACCAACGTTCCGGATTTTATTAGAACTGAAAGCTGGTCGTCATCTAGCCCCGCTCTTAATCCGCTGGATTATGATTATGATCAGTTTTAGAGAGTATGGCTTGTTCTAATTCCAAGATAATCTGGAGTCCCTGAAATATCCATACAATTGGCAGTGAAGAATTTTCCCATGGAAAAGTGCGCGCTTCTATTGATAGCTGGCCTCAACGTTTAAAGAACTGTATTGCAATCAATGGAGACCACTTCGAATAAGCTTTATATATTTTAAATGGTTTTATATTAATGTGTTAAATTAATACACTTGAATAATAATAAATGTTACGTGCAATAGATTTTTTAACTTCCAACTACGTATGTAGATAAGGAAGTTACTGATTTCATCCCAATTTTCGAAAATCGAGTTTTCACTAGATCTCCCCGTTTTCAGGTCCTAGGAATCTTTTTCGACTATTTTCACGATGACGTCAGTATGTCTGTATGTATATATATATTTATATATATATATATATATATATATATATATATATATATATATATATATATGTGTGTGTGTGTGTGTGTACGTGTGTAAGTAAACATTTCATAACTTTTACCGGCTTTTACCGCTTTTTACCTTTTAACGGCTAGACCGATCAAAACGCGGTTAATGGCATTCGATATAATTCCGCTCAACTGATATAACCTTAAAAACTTGAACCGATCAGGACATTTTGAGAAATTTTTAAAAAACACCAAAAAAAATTTGACGAAACAGTATTTTTTTAATATAATTTCCAGATTTATGTACCGATTGAGTACAAAAACTAATCAGCTCTATTCCTTAAAAAATTACGTCTAATACATAAATTGCATCAAAGTAGGTTAATCCGTTTGGAAGCAATCGATGACGAAAAATTTTGAAAAAAGTGTGTTTTCGACATAGCTTCGAAATTTTTCAACTAATCATTTTTGATGTTCTACGATATTTATTACTAAAAAAACTACGTCAAATACGTAAAAAATAAACGTAACTATAGTACAATGGGCGAGCTTATCTCTACTTAAAGAGATTTCTTCCAGCCAACCCGTTAAAGGAGAATAAAATAATGAAAGAAAAGAAATGAGTAGACCTAGTGTACAAAAAAAAAAGATACAAATTACATAACTAAACCTAACATATATTTACGATTTAAAAAAAACCTAGAAAAATATATATACAATACAAGAGAAATTTAGACTTCAGCTAGAAAGTTTTCCTTAACTCGGTTTTTAAAGGATACTAAAGTCTGGCAAAGGCGAATCTCACTGGGCAGAGAATTCCATAATTTTACAGCAAGTACTGTGAATGAGTGCGAATAAGCAGCAGAGTTGCTAGGAGGAAAGCGTAACAAGGTTCTAACATTAGAGCGACATGGAGACTCAGGGGAGTGCAAGAAACTAAAGGAATCACGAAGATACTTTGGAGATTGTGGATTGAAAATAATTTTATATTAGTAAACAAAGTATATGCATTTTTCTCCACTGTCTTATTGGAAGCCAGCCAAGCTCAGCCCGAGAACTGGAAACATGATCAAATTTTTTCATACCATAAATGAAACGGATACAGAGGTTCTGCACTCTCTCAAGCTTGTTTACCAAGTCTTCAGTTGCGTCAAGGTAACAAGAATCGGCATAGTCTATTATAGGGAGAATGAGGGTATGCAATAATAAAATTTTTGTATTAATAGGTAAAAAATTTTGAAGGGGTTTAAGAGAATGAAATGCATGATGTACTTTACGGCTCAAGTTATCTACATGAGAGTTCTAGGAAAAGTCAGAATTGAAAATTATTCCCAGATTAGAGGCAGAGAAAGACAAAGGTATATGTGTATTATTATAACTTAATGTTGGTATGTCACTGCAGTTAATCAACTTCTTCATAGGTCGGCTTCCAAGAATCAGAGCTTGAGATTTATTTGGGTTAACTACCAGACCAAAAGATTTAGCCCACTTATATATTTCATTCAAATCCTCGTTCATTTTCCTGACAGCTTCTGCTATATTTCCGATACTAAAGTGACGATAGAGCTGGAGATCGTCAGCATAAAGATGAAAATTTGATTTAATTATAGAAGTAATAGTGTTAATAAATGATGAAAATAAAATTGGAGAAAGGACTCCACCTTGCGGCACACCGGCATATAAATCGATCCAGTCAGATTTAAGTTCACCAGATATTACACTTTGCGATCGACCTTGAAGATAAGATCTAAACCAGTCGAGAGCTGATGTAGAAATATTAAGGGAAGCAAGTACTCTTAGTGACACATCAAGGTCTACTGAATTAAAGGCACTGCTAAAATCCAGAAGAACAAGAATAGTAAGCTTTTTATCATCAATGGCCTGACGGATGTCGTCAGTTACTCGGATTAGAGCAGTGACGGTGCTATGTCCCGGCCGAAAGTCTGACTGGTCAGGGTGAAGAAGAGAATTTCTTCTGAGAAAATCATTCAGCTGAGAGTGAGCTATGTGTTCTAATACCTTGGAGAGATATGGTAGAATTGAAATAGGACGAAAATGCGTAGGAGAAGAGGCATTAGGAATTATTAATATATATTTATTATATATAATTACTTAATTTTTTTTCAATAATTTTCAAGTTAATTCACCGATTGACTTAAAAATCTTATCAGCTTTTCTCCTTTAAAAACTGCGACAAATACCGTTAATTTAATTAAAATCGGTCGATTTTTTTGGGATTTATAAATGAAGAAAATTAAAAATAAAATGTTTTGACATAGCATCGAAATTTTTTAACCTATCGATTATTTAGCTAAAGCAGTATTAGATCTCAAAAATTGAGTTGAATGCCATCATCGTTTTCAAATATACAGCTTTTGAAAAATTAATATACTGCCATTTTTAACAAAATAGATATTTGAACTAAAAAATCTATGCTTATATTTTTTATTTTTTTGAGTTTAAAATACCTTAATTTAGTGGAAAGTTTCAGGGATGGTCCGTAGGGTCAACCGTTTACACATTTTTTTATTTTTTTATTTAGGGCAAACTAAGTATATTCGAATAGGTCTACAAACAACGTCCTGTATAAATTCGTCTCTGCTATATTTTTAGACTTGTCAATAGACTTCCCAAAAATGAGGTTGTTCTCAATTCATCGGATTCTTTTATGAGTGTTCTCGACTATTCGAAGACGCCTCAACCGATTTGGAAAATCTTTTATGGGATGGGATATTAAAAGGGTCTTCGGAAATATAGCATACGGGAATTTGCTTCTTTGCCGTTTTACTGCGTTATATTATTACATTGTCTAATTGTTTTTGCACCCTGTTGTTTGAATGGTTAGCGATCCTGACTACGCAATCAACGAGGCTCGGGTTCGATCCCCGACGGGGACAAGCATTTGTGTGATGAGCATAAATGTTTGTATTTCCGGGTTTGGGTGTTTATTATATATATTCTGGTATTTATATATGTATTTCTATGTATTAGTATCGTTGACTAATACTCATAACACAAGTAAATATTTGCTTACTTTGGGGTTACATCAGTAAGTGTAATTTGTCCCGTGAATATTTATTTATTATTTCTGGGTTTGGGTTTTATTAAATATATTTCAGTACTAGCTGTGTCCGCGACTTCGTTCACGTGGAAAAATTTCTAAAATAAAAACCCGCATAGTTCCCGTTCCCGTGGGATTTCCGGGATAAGAACTATCCTATGTCCTTTTTTGGGTCTCAAACTATATTTGTACCAAATTTTATCCAAATTGGTACAGCGGTTTAGCCGTGAAAGCGTAACAGACAGACCGACAGACAGAGTTACTTTCGTATTTATAGTATTAGTATGGATATGGATTTATATTGTATATCTATGTATTAGTATCGTTGACTAATAATAAATAAAGTGAAATACTTGACCATAAATATAAGTCGAAGTGTACAATAGACTAAAAATATTTAAGAATCCGTGGAAAAGTTTATTTCTTCTGTGAGCTAAAGATTTTTAATTCCTATTTTTTCTTCTTTCAGTGGTATTGCAGAAGTCATGTTTTATTTAGCCTTCTAGTCTAGAGGTGAGCCTACCACAATTTCGACAAAGGTATAGAGATTATTATAAGAGTATTTAGGTTAAAATTTTACTTATTTTAGCAAGTTTTTAAGACAATATTTTTAAATTAAGTTCATTTTTCCTTCATTTTATTCAAAAACGTGAAATACGTATTTTTGAATTTGTTATCAGAAGTCTGTTTTTTGTCTGTTTGAACATAAAATCCGCTACACCCCCTAGTTTAAGGGGTTGGGAGACGTGGAACTCTATCACCTAGTGAGGTGATTACGCTTCTCGGAATGGAAGCTTTCAGAGCCCTCCAAAATACCGTTAGTGCCAAATACCAAAATATCAACTCCAATTTGGTATCGAGATATTTTTTCATAGATAGCGTTATAACATATTATATTATACTCGGGAATCTGGCATGTCCTTTAAGGTCAGCTCGCACTGTTGCAGAGTCGAAGCGAAGCAACGTGATGCGTTTTTAAACTTTTAAGTTAATTCATCTCTATTTACATTACGTTATATACTTTATTTTGTTGAAAGATGAAATTAATTTAATTTGCTATTATCCGCGAACTGTTCTATGTATCTTCAGCGATGGTACCAAAAAGAAAGACGACGGTTTAATAAATGGATAAGACTCGCCGATGGTCCGGACAAAAAGAAGACCCCAGCGGCACTATTATTTACCCATATCCACCACACTTATTTACCCACGTCCCACGCCTGCACCAAGAACAAAACACACAATTTATGTACGTACTCAACGCACATTTCACTTCGAGATCGAAGCATCTTCAGGAGAAACGAACACTACCTCACTCTACGCGAGTGTAAGTAATATTGATTTGCGCCGGTGTTTGTAACGCTTATTATACGCAATGTGTTACCAGACCTAATGATTTTTGTAACAGGGGTGAATTGGATTTTTTTTTCATTTAACAATTTACGAGTAATTGAACCGTTATTACGTTTTACTAGCTGCAGCGTGCAGCCCACTGCATTATAAGCTTTTGGTGAATCCCACGGGATCACCTATTTTTTCGGGGATAAACATAGCCTATTTGCTGTTCCAAATCATCATCTACGTGTATGCCAAATTTCATTCAAATCCGTTCAGTAGTTTTTGCGTGATTGAGTAACAAACATCCATCCAAACATCCAAACTTTCGCATTTATAATATTAAAATATAGATGATCTGTAACTGATCTAATATATTTAACTTTAAACCCTTGTCACACGTATATAAGACTTCAAAAGAATGATTCGCTGTTAAAATATGACCGGTTCCTAATAGGTGTCTACAGAAAACTCCGCGATGGTATATGTCTATCTCTTATGGATAACCCACAATAGCATTTTTTTGTCATTTACTTTTTACGAGAAATAATGGCTTTTTTTCGAAGCAGTTTTAAGCAATACAGCACTAATCCTTATCCAATTTAATACCTTAAATATGTTGCTGATTTAATATAGAGCAATATGGCCGTTTATAGCATGTAATTTAAATGAATATTTTTGAAGATATTACAGATTTAATTTAAAATGCAGGAGCATAGCGGTTGCGGGGTTACCGGCCGATCGGCGGCGCGCGCGCTGCATGTTCTGAAACCGCTGGGAAACGTGTTAATTTTCGGATAAATAAATCGACGGGTCCCAAGAACAAAATCGTATCTACAAAATTACCAAATTACAATATGTTTGTTCGTGGGAGTACATTGTAGATAAGATGATGTTCACTTGAGTATTTCCACAAAAAAAGACCAATAAATATAAAAAGTATATTGTAGCTTTAATGCGAATTTTATTATAAAACCAATTTAGTCTGATCTCTCCATAAGATTTTGTTCTTGGGACCCGTCGTTAATATAGGACTTCAGCTGAAAATCAAAATTTAGTACATCCTTTTTTTTTAACTAAATATCACCATATAAAAATCATGTGGATGATTAGAAATACTATTAACAAATTATTTGTTTTAGAGATTTTTAGCCTGTTTTCTGAATTTTATATGATCAAGTAAAGTACATTCTATAATGTAATAAGTTAACACATTCCCTAGATAATATCTTCAGGTATATCGTATAATGTTTGTAAAATTGTTACTTAATAACCAATGTAAAAAAAACGTGATTTAGCAAACCAGTTTTTAATTTCCCACTACGTATGTAGATAAGGAAGATACTGATTCTACCTCGATTTTCGAAAATCGAGTTTTCACCAGATGTCCACGTTTTGATGTCCTAGGAATCTTTTCCGACTATTTTCACGATGACGTCAGTATGTCTGTTTTTAACTTTTGAACGGCTAGACCGATCTAACGCGGTTGATGGCATTCGATTGAATTCCGCTTAACTTAGATTTCCTGAAAATTTGAACCGATTCGGTCTAGAAGATTTTGAAAAATTTTGAAAAAACACCAAAAAAAATTTGAAAAAACACCAAAAGAAACAGTATTTTTTAATATAACTTCCAGATTTATGTAACGAGGTCAAAAAATAATCAGCTCTATTCCTCAAAAAACTACGTCTAATACATAAATTGCAATTGCAAAATCGGTTTATCCGTTTGAGAGTAATCGTTTACGAAAAATTTTGAAAAAAGTGTTTTTTCGACATAGTTTCAAAATTGTTCAACCAATTATTTTTTGGTGTTCTACGATATTTTAGTACTAAAAAACTACGTCAAATGCCGTTTCAAAAATCAAAATCGAATCTAATTCTCAAAACATAACTTTTCAAATTTAAAATTACGTTGTTCTTAGCAAACTTACTTGATTTTTTTAAATAACTTTCAACTTTCAAGTTAATTTACCGATTGACTTAAAAATATTATCAGCTTTTGTTCTTTAAAAACTGCGTCAAATACCGTTAATTTAATCAAAATCGGTCAATTTGTTTGGGATTTATCAATGAAGAAAATTAAAAATAAAATGTTATTAGACATAACACCGAACTGTTTCAACCTATCGGTTATTTAGCTAAAACAATATTTTAGATCTCAAAAATTGCGTTGAATGTCATCATCGTTTTCAAATATACAGCTTTTCAAAAATTAATAATTTTGCCATTTTTAACAAAATTGAACTGAAAAATCTATGCTTATAGTTTTTACTCTTTTGAGCTTAAAATACCTTTATTTAGTGAGAAGTTTCAGGGATGGCCCGCGGGGTCAACCACTTACATATTTTTTCGCCTTAATAAAAATCGCAGGGTCAAACCTTCAACGTTGCAGGCTTAGATTTGAGCGTTGACTGTTTTTCACATGGTCAACTTATATGTCGATCTTTTAAGAGTAACCTCTAAAGAAAACATGTTTATAATATTGTCTAATGACAAGAAAGCTGTGAACGTTGTATGTAAAGACATTTTGTTGTATATAAAGACATATTAATGGAAAAAGTAAAAGAAATAGGTAAAAATGTAAAAATTAAAAATGTAGTACCTATATGAATTTAGATGTTCCAAAAATAGCAGGAAATTTAAATGTTCCAAAGATAGCAGGAAATCTTCATGGTATAGGGAAAGGGGAATTGTTTGCGGGCCACGGGCAGTAATGAATAAATCAAAACTACTGCATCGATTTTAATCATTTTTTTTACTGTGTGACATAGGCTGTATATTTTATACCCGTGCGAAGCCGGGGCGGGCCGCTAGTAATTTACAAACTCCAGATTTATTATCATGATGTGTTTTGTCTTTTCCATTACGTTTCGTAAGGAATTATGTGTTTTAAATACTACGTTGATATTATTAAGTCAATTTATGTTTTTTTTTCCGAATCGCGACCGAAACACGTTAGACTAGATTTAAAGCTAAACTCTTTTTGGGGTGGTACCGCATAAAGTAATGTTCTATTTTTTTGTATTTCTTTCCTGTATCCATTTGAAACAGTCATTGTGAAAATTTTATTGAGTTCTTGAATATAACTCTGCCTACTAAGTGGTAAAGATGTTAATTTATGTATGTAACTATTAAACGCGACTATTTTGTGTTGCCATGGATGGCAGGATGACGCAGGTATTGTAGTATCTGTGTATGTCGGCTTACAGAAAATCCTAAAGTGGTGTTTATTATTTTGTGTTGTTATTGTTAAATCTAAGAAATTTATTAAATTTGCTTTTTCTAATTCTAGTTTAAACTTTATTTTTGAGTATTTTTTTTATTTTTTACAAAAAGATCTAGTTTTTTTTTGTACGGACACTTGGTCAACACATAATAATATCTTCGACATACCGGTAATGATATAATATATACTCATGCCCTATAATATTTATTTTTCAAAATTATCCATTAAAAATTTCTGCCATTAATGGACTTAAAGGAGAACTGAAAGCTGCATATTATATTTAATGTAACCCATAGTATATTTCTGTGACCGTATTTATGCGGGTGAAAGTTATGAGAATTGATTATATTATTTGAATTACTATCAATAAGCGAAGTATTGTTAAGACTGTTGACGCGATTTTGATGAGAATTGGGTGTATTATATGTATTATTATCATTGTTATTACGCGACGCACTACGATTGTTCTAAAAATACAAAAACGCACGACGCCGAGCGTCGACAAGTGGATTCGGGCGTCGACGTTCTGTCGGAACTCGGAGTCGAGCGAATTGTATAAAATAAATTTTTACGTTACGTATAAATAGAAACAGAGATTAATATACCTCATAGTTAAAAACACTCTGCTTCAATATGCAGCTGCGGTGCGATGTTACTTTGTCTAAACACAGCTGGTGATGAATTTAGATATCGCTTCCTAGTGAAACGATATCTAAATTCATCATCGTCTCTGAATATAACGATGGCGATGGCGATTAGTGAGTCGAACACATACATTTTATTCTTTACTAACTTTAATATCGTTTTTATGTTGCTATTTTGTCTAAGCCCCCTAATCCTTTAAAACTAAATCCGCTTGCAAGAGTTGCAAGCCCATCATAACGTGCTTCAATCTTATTATCAGCTGAGTGCTAAGTGTGAGTTTTTCTTTTCACATTCGATCGTGAGCGCGTTTCGAGTTTACTAGGAATTTGTATGTGATTTGTACAGCGCCACCTAGTGGTAAACGTGAGAAACAAAACATGCAAGTGCGAGATTTATGTTTAATTGTTCCCTGTCGAATACGGCCATTGACGGCCATTTTGTATTCGATAGCGAGAGCGTTAACGCATGTGATTGGTGGGTTCAAGTGGAAGGTTAGTGTGAGATGCAATTTTGACGTTTCGAGTCACTAACATTGGTGAATGGTACGCTTACGCCAAAGTAAAGTTATCACTTGGGTTTATCGTAGTGAGAACGTAAAAAAAGAAGAAAATTTTACAATGTGTAAAAAATTTAATTTATAAATTTGACAAAAATCATAGTTGGTGCCTCTTTTTCGCTTAGACAATGTTTGCAGTGGCACAGACAGAGGTTATACTGGTTGGAGCAATGCAAGCTTTCAACCATCATTTGATGCGCTGCTGGTCCTCACAGATAAACAATTCAGTGACGGCTATCGCATAAATAAAAAATCCCCGTGTTGATCCCGGGCTCCTTTGAAGAAGGTCAACTGCCGTTCTATCAGACAGGTCGTAAAAGGTGACCGATTGGCTATACAAGTCACTACCATCATGGGCTATTATGTGGTAGATCTGCATTGTCTTGCCCGGGTCTGGTACCACCGTCTTATCTATTCCTGACACAATAGCGTCAATGCTTGTCACTGTCGTGTTCCGATTTGGAGAGTAAGGTACCCGGTAAACTTATAAATGTGGCATTAGACCTCGCTACAATATCAAAGCACCATTAACATCTTTGGTGTTTATAGGCGATAGTTGACTCTCCATCATGACACCCATTTGCTTATTTGCTATCTTATGATGTAAAAAAATGTATAAAAGTAAAATAAAAATCATTTATTTCAAGCACTTGAAGCCTTTAATGTAACATATTTTCTTATAAACTATGTTAGTAAATACTAAATAGTATTTTAAATAAATCACATATATTAAAACTACATATAAAATGTGTTTCAAAATAATTTACTGTGGTGTGTGTGCCAGTAATGGTTGAGCATTCTACTGTTTATCATATTTAGAAACCTGTTGTTATTCTGTCGCAAATGTGAGATGGTAGTCGCAGTTTTCTTGCACATTATAGCATAGAAATCCTCAACATGTGTATAGGACATGTACATTTAAGATAGTGTGCCAAACAAATGTATTAACCACACAGTGATCCAATCACCTTTTACACCCATGAGCCTCACCAACATAGGTATGAGTGTCTGAAGCTATACCAAGCCTTAAAATGTCTCTACACACCCACTGCCTTTATTACAAAAATTAAATAACTCATTGCAAAATGATGCACCCTGGTGTGCGTTGTAATCCCCTAACCTATACACTGTTTTAATGTCACTTTCTTCAATGATTGCATTTAATTGGTCCAGGCACTGAACAAATATTGACAAATTATCAGGCTGATCTGTAGCCATATACACAGATGCAATCAAGATCTTCGGCATGTCCCTAGAGTAATTGCTTTTATAGTTGTTATACGCTCACTTTCATAATTGAACACTGAAACTTCACTAAACACATTTCTCTGCCACAATAGTGCCACACCGCCGTGAGATCTACCGTGATGTACACTTGTTGTTAGATCGACAGCTGATTTCCCTGTGTAGCTGACCGCTGCATCAATGCCACCAAGAAGAGGCAGGTCGTGGGGCAGAAGTCAGGTCTCCTATAGTGCCACTGCATACACCAAATTACATAGTGTTTTGACACAGAACACTGCGTTTTACGTTTTTGCAATTAAAGCTAATAAATATACTAGGTTTGGTTTGATCCATTATCAGTTAGTATTTGTTCACACTGCATGTCCCAGCACTGGTTGGAGCAATGCAAGCAGTGGACCATCACTTGATGCAGTGCTGGACCTCACAGAAAAACAATTCAGTGACGGCTATCGCATAAATAAAAATCCCCGTTTTGATCTCGGGCTCCTTTAAAGAATAGGTCAACTTCCTTTCTGTCAGACAGGTCGTAAAAGGTGACCGATTGGCTATACAAGTCACTACCATCATGGGCTATTATGTAGTAGAGTTCTGCATTATCTCGCCCGGGTCTGGTACCACTGCCTTATCTATTCCTGACACAATAGCGTTTTCATTGAATTCTAGGAAAATTAATTGACAAACATTGCAATTGGAAAGCGCACATTTATTCTCTTTTTAATAAAATTGATAGATTTTTGTATGTTTTGAGAAGAATAAGAGAGGTTTAATTAATTTACTAGGTGGTAGAGTTCTGCATTGTTTTGCCTGGGTCTTATACCACCACCTTGCCTATTCCTGTCGCAATAGCGTCAGTGCTTGTCGCTGTCATGTTCCGGTTTGGAGGGTAAGGTAGCCGGTAAACTTATGCATGTGGCATTAGACCTCGCCACAAGATAGCAAGGCACCATTAACATTTTTGGTGTTTATAGGCGATGATTGACTCTCCATCACGGCACCCATTTACTTGTTTGCTATCTTAAGATTTCAAAAAATGTCTAAAAACTAATTAAAAATCATTTATTACAAGCACTTGAAGCCTTTAATATTAGTAACATATTTTCTTATAAACTATGTTAGTAAATAGTATTTAAAAAAATTCACATATATTAAAACTTTAAATATAAAATGTGTTTCAAAATAATTTACTGTGGTGTGTGTGTCAGTAATAAGCACCCATGCAGACACATAAACCTGTCCATAAAGCATTCTACTGTTTATCATATTTAGAATCCTGTTGTTACTCTGTCACAAATGTGAGATGGTACCTAGTCGTAGTTTTCTTCCACATTATAGCATAGAAATCCTCAACATGGGCATCTGCAAACATGCCAGGGGCACTGCAACACCATGGCAGCCACAACAGAACTCTAAATAGATTATTGTATAGTATCTTAGCCACTCAGTTGGTCGAGTGGATAGCGACCCTGACTACGCAATTGACGGGGCTCGGATTCGATCCCCCGCGTGGACAAGCATTTGTGTGATGAACATAAATATTTGTATTGGGTTTGGGTGTTTTTAAATATATTCCAGTATTGATATAGGTATGTATTTCTATGTATTAGTACTTACCATTGACTAACACCCATAACACAAGCAAATAATTTGCTTACTTTGGTGTTAGTACAGTAAGCGTAATTTGTCCCTTAAATATTTATATATTTATATCTGGTATAACTTATCTATTACAGGCATATAAGTAATACATTAATTATACCAGAATATTATATACTATTCTGGTATAATAATTTATATATTATATGCCTGTGACCTAACATGTTACACATTTCATATGCACAATCACATAATTCTATAGGAAAACCTATCAATGTTAATTTGTTATTACATAATTAACTATATTTATTTATTTCATCATTATTTTTTATACCCCATATAACATTATTTTTGTAGTGACAGTCACTTTATTCTATTGTATTTCTTATTAAATCTAAGTTACATTCTATCTAAATCAGATAGTGGTAGATCAGTATGTTGTATAGGACATGTATATTTAAGATAGTGTGGCAAGCAGATGTATTAACCACACAGTGATCCAACCATATTTTACACCCCTGAGCCTCACTAACATAGGTATGAGTATCTGAAGCTATACCAAGCCTTAACATGTCTCCACACGGCCACTGCCCTTATTACAAAAATTAAATAACTCATTGCAAAATGATGCACCTTGGTGTGCGTTGTAATCCCCTAATACAACGTTTCATAACCTTTTTTAGTCCGCTGACCCCTAGAAAACCAAGCACAGTATCAAGGGCCCTGTTGATAAAAAAACATTGGCATTTATATATTCATTCAAATATACTCGCAGACCCTCAGTCACAGTCACTGTCTTCAATGATTGCATTTAATTGACAAATTATCAGGCTGATCGGTAGGCATATACACAGATGCAATCAAGATCTTCCGCATGTCCCTAGTAATTGCTTTTATAGTTGTTATATGCTCACTTTCACACTTTAACACTGAAACTTCACTAAACACATTTCTCTGCCACAATAGTGCCACACCGCCATGAGATGAAGTGAGTGAAGTACACCTGTTGTTAGATCAACAGCTGATTTCCCTGTGTAGCTGACCGCTGCATCGATGCCACCAAGGCACCAAGGAGAGGCAGGTCGTGGGGCAGAAGCCAGGTCTCCTACAGTGCCACTGCATACACCAGGTTACATAGTGTTTTGACACACTGGACACTGCGTTTCACATTTTTTGCAATTAAAGCTAATAAATATACTAGGTTTGGTTTGATCCATTATCAGTTGGTATTTGTTCACACTGCGTGTCCCAGCTGGAGACTCCATTGCTTTTGAACGCATTCTGAAATGTACAAAACGCCTGAACTTTATACCATCTAGCCATAACTCGTTCGTGTAGATATTCAACTTGTATTTTGACCCGAAGATCTTAAACGTGTTTTAAGATTTCTCTCGTTTTATATGTACTTTTTCCATCATAACTTTTTCACTTGTCTTTGCCCATCACAAATATTTTTTTCACACGTTTCTTTGTTGACGTTAGATGTATAAATGGTTATGCAGAGAACTATAATCCTTGCTAATTGCTTGATTCAACTTGTGTTTTGACACGAAGATCTTAAACGCGTTTAAAGTTTTTTTTTTATGTCATAAGATAGCAAACAAGCAGATGGGTCTCCTGATGGAAAGAGTCAACCATCGCCTATAGACACCAAAGATGTTAATGGTGCGTTGCTATCTTGTGGCGAGGTCTAATGCCACATGCATAAGTTTACCGGCTACCTTACCCTCCAAACCGGAACACGACAGCGACAAGCGCTGACGTTATTGCGGCAGGAATAGGTAAGGCGGTGGTACCAGACCCGAGCGAGACAATGCAGAACTCTACCACCTAGTAGCCACGATGGTAGTGACTCGATAGCCAATCGGTCGCCTTTTACGACCTGCCTGGCAGAACGGCAGTTGGCCTATTCTACAAAGGAGGCCGGGACCAACACGGCGATCTCTCGTTTTTATTTGTATTTTTTCCATCATAACTTTTTCACTTGTCTTTGCCCATCACAAATATCTTTTTCACACGTTTCTTTGTTGACGTTAGATGTATAAATGGCAAAGAGTATACAATACTACGTAAGATAAATGGTTATGCAGAGAACTATAATCTTTGCTAAGCTAAGCTGAACAACACAGAACAATATAACCTAAAAGGCTAAACAACTAAAATATGTTTACTCCTTCATAAACGCCATTAATCCAAATGTTGATTCTCCAGTCTTCATTTTTAATTTTCACTATGAATAATCTCAAGATTTTCAACAAAGAGTATGTAATTTATTTATTCTCAAGACAGTCACATCGAAAAATACAATAATGTTTTGTTTGGTAGTAATCCGTATAAGTTTAAAACACTACTCTTTTAGTTATAGACATTCAAGAATTGTGTACTTCTGAAAATGTTTGGTTATTCATTCGATGCTAACGTACAACCAACATTACGAAACAAATGTTCGCCATTCACGATGAGTGGACGCCGACCGAGTGGTTTGGCTAAATCGCGACTCACACTCACACACACACAAAAAGTTTATTCGATTAACGCGATGGTAAAGTTATTCGAACGCATTTGAGAAACTCACACTTAGCACTCTGTATCATTCATCATTCTTCATTTCGTATGCGTGTGTCACTTGTAAGAGTGGTTACACACTGCATCCGACCCGAATTTTAGAAATTGTGTTTCAAATTATTCGTTGGACTTTTTATGGAAGGTTACGCACTACAATCTATTACTATCCATCAAGAGTAAATCTCCGTTTTAGAGCGGAATATTAACGGCGGTGATCGCTTACCATCAGATGCACCTCCTGCTCGTTTGCTCGCTCTTCTATAAAAAAATGGATCGAAGTAGCCACAGTAATAAATGTAAAACATGTTGAAAGCAGTGCAAAAATTTTTACCAATTAAAGAAAATAAGTTCTCCTGTGTTGGTTCGGGCTCCTTTGAAGAATATACCAACTGCCGTTCTGCCAGGCAGGTTGTAAAAGGCGACCAATTGGCTACGCGAGTCACTACCATCGTGACTACTAGGTGGTAGAGTTCTGCATTGTCTCGCCCGGGTTTGGTACCATCGCTTTACCTATTCCTGCCGTAATAGCGTTGGTGCTTGTCACTGTCGTGTTCCGGTTTGGAGGGTACGGTAGCTGGTAAACTCAGCATGTGGCATTAGACCTCGCCACAAGATAGCAAACATGCTCTTATTTTGTTCTACTTATAAATGAAATTGCCTTGATAAATAGATTGCTTAATTTTTTCTATATTCGTATTTCACGGATTCGGATCAGAAACAGTGCGAAAATCAATATACGATTTCAGCTCGAATTTCCAAGATTTTTTCCTACATTTTATATCATAAGATAGTACTTAAGTAGATGGCTCTCGTGACGGAAAGAGACAACCATCGTCTTCTTTCTCTTGGCGGGGTCTTAATACAACATACATAAGTTCACCGGCTACCTTATACCCCAAAACCGGTACACGACATTGACAAGAACTGACTCTATTGCGGCAAGAATAGGGAGGTGGTACCAGACAGTCGGAATGACAATACACTCTACCACCTAGTAGCCACGATGATAGTGACTCGTATAGATAATTGTTTGTGTCTTACGAACTACCTGGCAGAACGGCAGATGGGGTAATCTTAAAAGGGAGCCCGGATCAACAAGGGCTAAATGTGCATTTCCATTATCTCGGATTCGTATTGGATGCAGTGGGTAGCCGCTCTTAGTGTCCGCATAACTGATGCCAGTCGTAAGTCACTCGGAACGTGTTACCATGACAGCACAAATTGATATATGTGTTGATTTTATTATAAATTAAGAGTAAAATATCGATGTAAATTATTTAAAAACTAGTTTTTTTAGGATTCCGTAGTGAAAATAACAAAATCGGAATTATATATTTTTATATGCTAGCTGCACACTGTAGCATTCTAAATTTTTTGTGAATTCCGCGAGAACAACATTTTCCGAGATAAAATGACTTATCCTATGTCCTATTTGAGGTCATCATCTATATGTGTACAAAGTTTCAACCAAATCGGTCCGTAATTGAGTGACAAACGTCTAAACATCCAGACGTCTAAGGATAAACTTAAATAAACTTAAGGAAACTTACATATTTATAAAATTATCTATGGGATACATTTTTATAAATAGGATTAGTCCTATCGGGGATAAAGTGGAGAGGAAATGAGTTTTTTATTCTAAACGCATTTAAAAGTACACTTTGCGGTGGTTGTACGCCAAAAATGTTATACCTACAAACAATGTTAAGATATAATTTGTAGGAAATTTTTACGAGGTTAATTTTAAATATAATTGTGTTTTTTTTTTATATTATAAGATAGCAAACAAGCAGATGGGTCTCCTGATGGAAAGAGTCAACCATCGCCTATAGACACCAAAGATGTTAATGGTGCGTTGCTATCTTGTGGCGAGGTCTAATGCCATATGCATAAGTTTACCGGCTACCTTACCCTCCAAACCGGAACACGACAGCGACAAGCACTGACGCTATTGCGGCAGGAATAGGTAAGGCGGTGGTACCAGACCCGGGCGAGACAATGCAGAACTCTACCACCTAATTGTGCTTTTATCGTCAAATCAATGAGAAATGCGATATTGTCAGAAAACTACCATTTTTCCAATATAGGGATGCGAGCAGCACAGATACAAAGTGGTACAACAATTCAAACGATAGACGATTCAAATTTTAAAACCTCCCGGAAAATTTTCCAGGTAATCCCTTTTTTAACTTCCCGCTACGTATGTAGGTAAGGTTTAAGGACTGATTTTGCCCCGATTTTCGAAAATCGGGTTTCCACCAGATCTCCACGTTTTGAGCGGAGAAACCTTTTACGACAATATTCACGATTATATACGTACATATTTATGTATGTGTGTATGTTAACATCTCATAACTTTTGAATGGCTTGACCCGTGGAAACGTGGTTGATGGCATACATTGGATTCCGCTCAACTTTGACTTCCTAACAAAATTTTAACCAATTGGGTCCACGTAATTTCGAGAAAGTTTTGAAAATCGCGAAAAAAATTTTGGAGATACAGTATTTTTTTAATGTAACTTCTAGATTAATGTACCAATTGAGGACAAAATCTAATCAGCTCTTTTTCTTAAAAACTATGCTCACTGCATAAATTGTATTAAAATCGGTTCATCCGCTCAAATTTAAGTTAGTTCTACTAGGTGGTAGAGTTCTGGATCAGCTCGACCGGGTCAGGTACCACCGCCCTACCTATTCCTGCCGCAATAGCGTCAGTGCTAGTCACTGTCGTGTTCCGGTTTGGAGGGTAAGGTAGCCGGTAAACTTATACATGTGGCATTAGACCTCGCCAGAAGATAGCAACGCACCATTAACATCCTTGGTGTCTATAGGCGATGGTTGACTCTCCACCAGGAGACCCATCTGCTTGTTTGTTATCTTATGATATAAAATAAATAAATAAATAGTTCGAGACGAGACGCGACCGTGCGAACATCTGACTCACCCTGATGAAGAATATAGGTCCGTGACTAGTCGGAATTTACACACACCCATTAAACGTGAGTGTAGCCGTTTTTAATTACTTAGTCAATAAAAATTATTTTGTGCAAAAGGTGTTGATTATGTTACATACTTATAAATATATTTTCATATAGCACAGATGATCAGTTAGGTCTTACGTTAGGGTCTTAGAGAGAACATTATTTATTTGAAAAAGAAAACCGTCAGTACTAACGTACTAAATACAACTCAGGTATTAACGGTGAGTTGCTGTTTTTGAAACAGATATAGAATGTCATTACCCTCTATGCCAGAGCACAATAAAGAAAATCACTACGCTATTGAAGCAGAAATAGATTAATCAGAAAACCGTTCGACATGTTGCTTTATTCGTAGAACTCTAGTACAAGTTTGTCATCATCAGTGACTAATAGAGCTTTCGTTGCCCATAATGAGCTGTTAAGCAGAGAAACTGGAAATAATCGCATATAAAATGCAAAAACAAATCATTCATACCATCAAGGTTAGAAATAAGTTTGCTTTTTGCTACGGAACACATCAAGCGCGAGGTCAGTTCAGATGTAGCTAATTTTCATAAATTTGTTATGTATATTGTTGAATCAGATTAAGCCTAACACGATAGTGTATATTAGATAGTGATCGTAAACATGTTAATGATAATGGTAATCAATCTATTCAAATAGTAACTACTTAGATTAGTTTAGTAGTAATGTACTTTGCCCAAACTCTTTAAAGAGTTTGGGCAAATAGTAAATTAGTACAATTTCGGTAATCAATCTATTCAAATAGTAACTATTTAGATTAGTTTAGTAGTAATGTACTTTGCCCAAACTCTTTAAAGAGTTTGGGCAAATAGTAAATTAGTACAATAGAATCAGAACTATTTTAAAATATATTTTTCGTCTATATTAGTTTTTTTAAATTATTATCGATAGGGAAGCGCTTGACAACGATCTCTTTCTAAAATTCTATTATAACTATATATTAATAACTAGCGACCTGCCTGCGGTTTCACCCGCGTAGTTTTTGTTCCCGTGGGAATATCGGGAAGGTTTATATACTAAAACTTTCCTCAATCTATCTATTAAAAAACCGCATCAAATTTTGTTGCGTAGTTTTAAAGATTTAAGCATACATAGGGACATAGGGACAGACAGAGAGAGCGACTTTGTTATATACTGTGTAGTGATAATATCAGTAAACAAATTACATTAATAAATTTAACCCTAAAATAAGCAACTTATTAGCTTCAAATGTGGGTGTAACTAAATATTAATAGATAAAAATACATGTATTATTATATAAACACTACAATATATTTCGTATAAAACCAAACTCAAAAATACAAACATTTATGCTCATCACATAACCTTCCCCGTGTTGGTCCGGGCTCCTTTGAAGAATAGACCAACTGCCGTTCCGCCAAGCAGGTGGTAAACTCCGAAATTGGCGAGTGTTTATGCAAAGAGTTATGAATGTGGATGTAGTAAGGCTAGTCTGTGTGTGCCACAGACCACACAAACACTAATAGACACGATGTTGGGCGGGGAACGTGTAGCCGCTCATACGAGCAAATGCTTCTAAATATCAAACGCTTGTATACATGTTGTCGTGCCGAATACAAAGCGAAAATATACAACTAGAATGGTTTTATTTCATCAGTGAGCACTGTAACTCTGTATTTCTGAATGTAAATGCAAGCTACACTGACAACCGAAGAAATTGCCTTGAAGGGCGTATCAAGTTTAATATGTGTTCTGCACAGTGATTTGTACTCAAGCTTATGGTAAATTTATATTCCTGACAGATGGACTGTTCCCGGGTTATTCACAAAGAATATAAGTCAAGACAGGCGGATTGAGGGGCGCAGCTATTGTAAACTGTTTTAGTAAATATGACGAGGTTGTCCGGAATTACACAATGTAATGCTCTGACTGTACGTCAGTCCATCGATCAAGGAACGTAAACACGGCATTTTCAAGACATCTGATATTACAAAGCTCTATTGTCTTCCGCTCCCATTTCAACATCTGTTTTATTGTTCAAGTGGCGTACAAACGGGTCTATTTGATCTTGAACGGAAAGCTGCTTTAAAATCATTTACAAAATAAACGGGATTTTGTAAAATTAGAGTGTTTTTATAGCACTCATTGGTACTAGTTTTAGTATACCGTCTATATGTTTGAGGTTGGTCCTCCAACCAACCTCAAACATATACAACACACAGAGTACTTTACTACTTTGTAATATACCTAAATAGAGGCTTGTCTTAAGTCATAAAATGGGTACAAATAAAATGATTTATTCTGACAAATATAGATGGTACCACATGTACGATTTTGCTTCATAGAATTGATATTCCCAAACACATATTTATTTTACTTATTTCGAGAGTTTTTTTTACATATTCTACATAGTATAAAATTATTCATATACTAAATAAATTGTAAGTCCAAAACCTATATACAGTTTACAAGTAAACTTATCATCGCGATGTATTAACCGCACACCGCCATCAATATTATACTCTGAGAAACAAAACTTGTAAATCTAGTGGAACGTTTTGAGCTAAGTGTATCTGGCGTCTATACTGAAACTGGTACTTGCTTGTACTTTCTGGTAATTGGTGAGTTGAAATCCCAGATCAGGCTAAAGAATAAGCCAGCTTCACGTGAACGAAGTCCCAGGTAACAGCTTGTATTATAAAGGGCTACTTTTAAAGGTCAGGTCAAATTTTCAGAGGCTGTTCAGAATCGATAATATTGTTATGAATAATCTAGAAACGTGAAGAGTTAAATTGCTGGAGCGATCTAGAAATAAAAGAAAGAGATAGCTACTCCTATTGATAAACAAATAGTTGACCGTTCCCGAATAGCTATACCACAATGAATCTTCTGTTATATCTGTGAAAATAGCATGTACTAGGACTTGTTTATCATAACTTGTTTACAACTAGAATTATTTATTGTTTACGCGATAAATTTAGATTTTTCGGGAACCAGGTAGAATTTTACCCTGGGTATAAATAGAGATGTGTTGACAAATAGAGAGCAGTTTTATACAGTGATCGAAAGCAACAGTACGAGCGACCAGTGTGAAGCGGAGTGACCAGTGTCTAATACAGTGAATAAGAGAAGTGTTTTATTGTGTAGGCGGTTAAGTTTAGTGTTAGTACAGTGAGTGACTAGTGTTAATCAGAGTATTTAAGTATTACATTGTGTTGTTTTGTGTATTTGTGTTGTAAATACACGGTTTAATGTAAGTGGCGTTTTCTTGCAAATTACGAACCCGAAGCACGTAACAATATGTTCAATTTATGCAATAAAAAATAAAGTAAAAAAATCAAAATTTCAGTTTTATCCGACAAAAAAGCATGGATATAATTTCAATTACGCAAAATTCGAACAAAAATATTTTAGTTCCTTGAAGGCACAACAATTACAAACTTCAACCAAATTTTAAAAACAGCAAAGAAAAATATCAACACGCGGGATTTGAACCTGCGACCATTTCCCTAAAGCCGGCTTTAGGGAAATGGTCGCAGGTTCTAATCCCGCGTGTCGATATTTTTCTTTGCTGTTTTTAAGGTTTTTCCAGATTCCCAAGCACGGGGTGAGTGCTATAACACAAAAATAATTCAACCAAATTGATCGGGAAAAATGTATTTAGAGCGACAAATTGCATAATAGTTACGCGCATTCGTACTAACTATAGGTAAATGTAAAGTTACACACTGCCAAAAGAAGAAGAAGTTCATTCACAAGAATCGGTGCATCGAATTCATGAGTTAGGTGGGATATTTTAAATTAATATTTTTATATTATCTTGTAATAATTTCGCAATAATAATTAAAACGCATTTTCAATTCAATATTTAGTTTCTAATTTTAAAATTTGCACGGACTTTTAAAGGTAACCATGTATATCAATTTATTAAGGCGATTACAGCTGCGAACGAGCTTGAGTTTCTAATAGGAGCAGCGCAAATATTATTTCGCCCGTGGCATGGTCCAAAGTCAAAGAGTATTTACAGTGGATGCAGATACATACGTTTTAACATTTTTGTTCACCTATATGAACTTTTATCATCATGAATCAACTGAATGTTGTCAAACTCAAAACCAATAACCAGTAATCGCTCATTTATCGATTACATATACATTCATTTTAGAAAAACGATAAATATCTAAAGAAAAAAATATACCGAAAATCGACAAAAAATTATATAACAATTTACACAATAATAACAGTTACGTATCCTATTTCTTTGAAAGTGTTGTAATATACAATACATCCCGTGTAACACTTTATTTTAATACATACAATCAACAATTAATATTTAACAAAACCTTTCAAAATTTGATTTTGTAAAATGTAATCTCTTGAATAATATTTTAAAACTAACTAGCTTCTTAGTTTTTGTTTCAAAATCTCGTAATAAAAAAGAAGATATATAAATTGATTTAATATTTATAGAGGAAACTACTAAATAAGTTGTTTTATTTAGATTATTTGTATGTATAATATATTTAATTTATTTATTTTTTGTTGCGAAGTCCTTACTACCTTCAATAGTACCAGTTTTTTTTTTTCTTTAGAGTTTTGCTTTTTATTCGCTTGCTTGAATTATCTTCGTTGTTTATATGTTTTATTTTTTTATTTTTGTACATTTATACAAAATATTGACAAAATACTTATCTTTCTATAGCTAATAAAAAATTCAAGCGTAAACGTACGTAAGTACATGAATAGTCTCAAAATATTACTCAGTGTCTACTCGCAAACAAAACTATTTATAAAGTACTAGCTTTCAGCCCCTTTAATACCCTCTTTTACCTCTTTAAGAGATAAAACTCACAGCATTCTTACATGCACGTTTATTTAATTGAATTAAAAAACATGACTAATAAATTTGAAGAGATTTTGATTAAAAATATTATTTTTTTACAAACTTTACCACTTTTTTCATCGTTTGAAGAGATGACATTTGAAAACCTCAAACTCGTATTCATTTAATTGTATTAAAAATCATAAATAGTAAAGTTTTAAATAATTTCTACAATATTCTTCAATAAAGAATCTATTTTTTATACAAACATCAATGCTTTTTTTACCCTTTAAGGAATGAAATTTAAAAAAATCCCCAAATATATGATTCTTAAATTGTGTTGAAGAACGTAAGTGAAGAACGTAAGTAATTTCAAGTTATTTTGACCATAAACGTTTGATTTTTCATATAAATTGTAACACACACTTTTACTCCTTTAATGGATAAAACTTCTAACATTACATGCATGTTTCTTCAATTTCGATTGAAGAGCATAAGTACTAAAAAATCTGAAAATTCGTACATATTAATTGTATTAAAAATCATAAATACTAAATTAAAATAATTTAGATTTTATAGTAATGCAATAAATAAATAATTCATTTTTGATACAAACTTTAAAGCTTCTTTTTACCTCTCTATGGGCTAGAATTCAAAAAAATATTAAATTTGTATTTAATTTTTTTTCAGTTAAAGGATAATTTAACATTTTCATTCATTTCAACTCAAAAATGACAGAGTTTCATACAAACTTTCACCCCCTATTTCACCATCTTAGGGGATGAATTTAAAAAATCCTTTCTTATTCCTTGTCTATATCATAAGAACAACATCTGTAAAAAAACAGCCTTCTCGGTCCAAGCTCATTATCTACTATAAAAAAACATCCAACAATTTCCAAACGGCACAACCTTACTATTGTGCCAAACGTTCTATCTGTACTATTACTCTTTGACTCGAATATGGAGAGCGGAGCACGCTAACATGCGACACAGCCTCCCCGTATGAACGCTACCGGGAGACTGACTTTCGACGCGAGCGCTGTCCGCGAATTAAATAATAAGGTTTTTATTGATTTAATAGCACACTATAATGATTTTGTAAAATTTTGAACTTAAATTTTATAAAGCAATAAATTGTCTGTAATAAAAAGAAAAAATCATCAAAATCGTTACAATAGTTTGGAAGTTATAAGCAAATTTTTGCGTAAAAATAAGAAAGATATTCGATTTTTTTCCGTCAAAAATAACAATAAAATTTAAAAAAACCAACTTAAAATTTAAACTTAATTATATTATACGCATAATGCATATTTTTTTAAATTATTGGACCAACCGGTTAGTAGTAGTAGGCTTTCAAAGAGGTGTCTATTTCGTTGTTCGGCATTACCTATCGCTTTAATACGTGAAATAAAAGCTTTGCACCGCTCCTTCCGGTAATTACGCGAACGGAGGAGTATAAAATTTGGCACAGTTATACTTTACATTGCTTACGAGTGCAAAAACCTAATTATCACTACATAGTATAAAATAAAGTCGCCCTCCACCTCTGTTTATCTATTTCTCTAAGCTTTCTCCTTTTAAACCACGCAACCGATTTTATTGTAGTTTTAACTGTTATTTAGATAATTTATTCCTGAAGGTTTGTACATACAAAATATTCTAATTCAGTATTTTTATAATAGAGAAAACTCCATTCTTTGTGACGAAGCCGTCAAACAAAACGATTTTCGAGTGCTTGTATTGCGAGTGCTGGTTAAACCGTATGAGATACATTAAAATAATATACTACGGAAATGTATATCATAAAAAGGTGTACATAAAAGTCCGCGATATCATATATTTATATTTGAAGGTTGACTCACAGTATCATCTATTTTTATTTCTAAATAATTAGTACTTTATTTGCAAAAGCTTAATCACTATTAATCCTTATCCAAACACATACATTAATTACCTTGGACATTTAATGCAGATCAAAATCGATCTTTAATTTTTTTCATTTAAATGAGTACACTGTAGACGTTATCAAATATTTAAAATTACACGCAACAAAATCTGTAGCAATATGGGCCGGTTAGCACCGTTTCGCGCAACTCCGCGCCGCGTCTTTTTGCTCATATAATGCGTATTGCGTATCGCACTTAGCGCTACAACAAAGAAGGCTGGCCACAATGGCCTTTGTCTTGTCTGAGATCGTAATATATTTTAAAAATAAGGTTTTTTTTTCAATATAAACTAGCAATATAGAAATTCTCGAAAGATGTATTAGAAAAATGTAATACATTTTTTGTAAGTCCCCATCACTATGCCTGCTCACTAGCAGTTCGACGTAATTAATTATAAAAAAAAAACAATTTCGCCATGTTGAATATTCTTATTTTACACATGGAGTAGGTATAGAGAAAGGAAGACCACCTCTGTAAATAGAAGTATTCATCAAAAAGCATCAAACAGTGTCGTCACTGCTGTAAAATATTTTTTAGAAAGAAAGTAGTAAAAGTAATTATATATTGCTATTTAATTTTATTTATCAAAATACAGAATATTTTAGCTCATTTGTCCATTAAGATACTATTGTGATAAATTTAAATACGACAACCTGACAACTCAGACAAAAGTCAGTAATTTATAAAAAGGCAAAATATTATTTTATTAATACTTCTTTAGAGAGCTTTTTTAAATGAATCTTGTTTTTTTAATAATAAAACAAGAATTCTGACACGAATGCCGCTATAAGACATATTCAATTTACGAGTCCAAGCGATGTATGAAGCGTGGCCAGTGTTCTTTCAAATATAGATCATTAGTAATCTATGATAGCAAATCAGATTTAAAAGCGATTGCACATATTTTAGAGAACTCCAATTAATTAGAGCGCCATGGAGCGACCCAACAAACCTCGCATTTCAGCGCGACATTACTTTTTTATGTTAGTTGAATAGACAAAATGGCAGACGTGTCACCTGATGGTAAGTGACCAACGTCATCAATGAATATAAAGTACCTTTATGTTCATTGGCAACGTCGGTTTACCTGGAACTAGCCCAGGCAATTTATTTATGCGTTGCCTATCGTTAAGTCTCCGTGCCAGTAATTACACTGCCTGTCTTACCCTTCTCTCCGAAACACAACAAAGCTGTTTCACGGGAGTAACAATCCCGATCCCGATCAATTTGGTCGAAGTTTTGGGGGCTGAATCACCTTCGTCCGTAAGAGGACATTCGGAATTCTGTATCCCTACACGTGGCCCCTGGGTTGTGCTAAACAGGTGATATGGTGGGAGAAATATGTCGCGGATATAAGGACCATCCATCAGCTGAAGTCGTGGCACCAAGCGTCCGTTTTTCGTCAGTTAACGCTAATGTAGCTTTAGTGAAGACGGGTCGAATCAGTTGCGCCTACACAATCTGGACGATCTGATACATACTGACGTTGATGCATCTGAAAGACTAGTCATGGAGGGTGGGGGTGTACCGCTGGCCGACCGCTAGTCAGTAGGGGGCCCAAGTAGCGTGCTAGCCACATGTGAAAGGCTGCCCCGTCAAATAGCGAAAAATCCCAAAATGCGTCATAGTGCCGGTTGGCTACAAGATAAGAGAGCCCTATGAACATTCTTGAGGGGGCTCGAGCGTCCCTGCAGTCTCCAGACTAGTCCCCAACAGTGTAACTTCGAGGTGTGTGTCTCAGGTCCGGAAGTATAGTACCTCGATTCACTGCCGTCTTCACACCTACTTCATTCACTCTATTAAATGAAAAGGACAAGGTACAGGAATAACGTTGTACAGCGGCAGCATTCCCTCTCGATGAAAGTAGACCTCACCAACATCAGAGGTTTACATTCTAATCTCGCTGCGGTCCATTTCCACCAGGAGACTCATAACAAACCATGTATCTTTTTTCCTCACGGAGACACAAATAAGATGCCCGTCTGATTTGGCGTGCTTAACCTATCCCGGCTACACCCTGGAGCTTAACTTTAAAGCTCGGTCAGGTGTGTGCGCGTACGTCTGTGGCAACATCTGCTTTCGGCGTCTCCGGTATCTAGAAGACCCCCGCTTCTCCGTACTATGGACACTGGTGGACACAGGCCTAAAGAAGCTTCTCTAAGCCTGTGTCTACCGAGCACACAGCGGAGACCAGGAGACGTTCGGACTTACAAAATACCTAAGTGAGGCGGCGGATGTTGCTCAACACAAATACCCTTCCACTCAGCTAATGCTTCAGGGAGATTTCAATGCCCACCATCAGGAGTGACTATACCCATACCAGTGCACTGACCTCACTGGGAGAGAGATGCGTAAACTCGCTGTAGCATTAAATCTCACCCAGCTGTTTCAAGGAGCGACGCGGGTTCCTGACGTTGAGAGCCATACAGCCAATTGCTTGGATCTTCTGCTGACTACGGATCCAGACAGCTACTCGGTGGCGATTTCCTCGCCCCTTGGCAGTTCCGATCACTATCTGGTGAAATCTGTATCTGTCGACTTGCCGCTCGATCCTAGTCCCAGGGGCTCTCGGCACGTGTAGTGATATAAGTCAGCAGATTAGGACGAGATGCGTTCCTTCTTTGCGTCTTATCCCAGGCGGCCTGTCTGCTTTTCTTCTGAAGACTCCTCGGCCTGCGCGGATGCTGTGACATGTGTGCTGCGGCAAGGAAAGGAGTATTTTATTCCTTTCTCCGACGTAGCCATGTCCAGTAAAGCTCAACCCTGGTTCAGAGCTGATTGTAGACGCGCTGAGGCGCTAAAGCATGAGGCATATCTGGCTTGGGTAGATGCTCGTCACCGCAAGGCCAAGGACGTGTTTGAGAAGAAGAAAGCCTTCAACCGGGCCGCCAAGTCCTGCAAAAAGGCTCCACTGAAATCTCGATTTGACAACGTTAGACGTATTGGGAACAAACTGGCTCCATACCCCTCAGATAGTAAAGCCTTTTGGTCCCTGGCAAAGTCGGTTGAATCGAATTTCTGCCGCCCCTCACTTCCTCCACTGCTGAAACCGGATGGGACGCTGGCTCACACCGCCGTAGAGAAAGCGAGCCTCTTCGCTACTCTAATCACGGAAAATTCGCGTCTGGATCCCACCAACGCGAAACCACCCAGCCTACCTGGATGCGAGGTGAACATGCCGGAAATTCGCATCCGTCAGACTGAGGTTCTTAAAACGCTGCGGAATCTGGACGTGAACAAAGCCAGTGGCCCTGATGGGATTCCAGCCATAGTACTGAAAACCTGTGCGCCTGAACTGGCTCCTGTGTTGACACGCTTTTTTCGCCTTTCGCTGACGATTGGAAAAGTGCCGAAATCATGGAAGCTTTTCAACGTGCAGCCTGTGCCCAAAGAAGGCAGTCGTACCGACCCCTCCAACTATAGGCCAATTCCAGACTATGGAGATTGTACTGAACAACAGGCTAATAGCACACCTAGAAGCGAACGATCTACTGAGTGACTGCCAATACGGGTTTCGCCGAAATCGGTCCACTGAGGATCTTCTAGCGTATGCCACCTACATTTTGAGCTCGGCCATCGAGAAGCATGGTGAGGCACTAGCTGTTTCCCTTGATATTTTGAAGGCCTTTGACAGGGTCTGGCATGATAGTCTTATTAGCAAGCTTCCATCGTATGGTCTGCCTACTGGTCTCTGCGCCTGGATCTCAGATTTTCTGAGTGGTCGGTCGATTAGAGTAGTCGTTGACGGCTGCTCATTCGACTAAATGGCTATAAATGCCGGAGTCCCTTAGGGATCAGTTCTCTCCGCAAATATTCCTGCTACACATTAACAATCTGCTGAAGCCCGGTATTTATAGGTACGCAGATGATAGTACTGTTGCGGAGATTTACGTATCCAGTGCGCGGGCCAGTACGGCACAGGTCCGGTCTCTCAGAGAGGCAATGGTCGATCATATGAACCTGTCCTTACAGGCAGTCTCCGATTGGGGCGATGCTAATCTGGTCAAGTTTAATGCAGCTAAGACCCAGGCGTGTCTTTTCTCTGCTAAACGGAGTCCGTTCCATCTATCTCCGTCTTTTCAGGGTGTGGCCGTGCCGATAGCTGACCACCTCGAGATCCTTGGTATCACATTAACGCCAACTCTCAACTTTGGTTCGTACATCAAATCTAAAGCCCAAGTTGCCTCAAAAAAGCTTGGTATTCTGGCGAAGGTGAGACAGTATTTTAGTCCGGGATAATTGCTCAACCTTTATAAAGCACAAGCCCGTTCGTGCATGAAACACTGCTCTCACCTCTGGGATGGATCCGCTAAATACCAGCTGGGACATTTGAGGCGATAGAGAGGCGTGCCAAGAGACTCAGAAACGACGATGATCGGGTAGGTCAAAATCTCCAGAGCCTCGCTTATCGCCGCAGAATGGCTAGTTTATCGGTTTTTTATCGGATACACTTTTGAGAGTGCGCTGCGGAATTGCACGACTTAATTCTGCCATCCCCGTTTTTCTATCGATCATCGAGGCGCACAGATTCTAGGCATTGTTATATGGTGGACGTTCCACGTATCCGGACAAAGCGGTTCGACTCAACATTCTTCATTTGAACCGCAAAGGACTGGAACATGCTTCCTGAGTCTGTGTTCCCGGACGAGTACAATCTGGGGATCTTCAAGAGAAAAGTGAACAGGTACCTTCTAGGGAAGCGCGTTCCATCTTAGGCCTCAGCTTACCATCAGGCGAGATCGAGGTCAAGCGTTAACCTATCGATAATTTAAAAAAAAAAACAAGCAAGATAATGGTACCCATGCAGCAGGGAGCGTGGCACAGCGATTCTCCCCCACCGATAGGTAGTTAAAGCACAGAATACTTAATAGTACTTTAGGTTTCTTTTTGTAACGACGTACTATCTCTATTTCTGTCGAAGTGTCGAAGCAACAAACAATTATTCAAAGGACCTCGCGCGAAGCCGGGCCGGGTCGCTAGTCTATACATCTATACATATAATAAAATCGTAGGAGTCAAAACTGTACATTGAATATTTTTTTAAAAGAATACTTGGGGCGTGATCTACAATCGATATCGAAGCCAAAAATATAGTTTTTAGAATTTTTGTCTGTTTTTCTGTTTGTCTGTATGTATGTCCGGGGTAAACTCAAAAAGTACTGCATGGATTTACTTCAAATTTTGCATGAATATTACTAACAAGTCGGGTCAACATATAGGCTATATATTATCACACTATCACCTACGGGAGCGGGACTGTGCAGAGTAAACGAAGTCCGCGCGGACGAAGTCGCTGGCAACAGCTAGTTTTTATATAAAATGCATTAAAATATGTTTCATTAATAAAAGTGAACATTTGACACACTACATTTATTTGATATACATCATATTATACACACATGTGTGCTATTATGTTTGTGGCTTTAATCTGTTGTGAAAACTAAGAGATTTTAAGGCTATGGTTAGATTTCTACCTCATGGACCATGGCTATCGCTAGTACATTATAATCCCTCTCATTTGGCCCCGTTGGTCGAGTGGTTAGCGACCCTGACTACGCAATCGACGGGGCTCGGGTTCAATCCCCGACGGGGACAAGCGTTTGTGTGATGAGCATAAATGTTTGTATCTCCGGGTTTTGGTGTTTATTAAATATATTTTTGTATTTATATATGCATTTCTATGTATTAGTATCGTTGACTAACACCCATAACACAAGCAAATAATTTGCTTACTTTGGGGTTAGATCAGTAAGTGTAATTTGTCCCGTGAATATTCATTTATTTATTTTCTCCTATACTAATATTATAAGGGATAAGATTGGTTTGTTGGTAGTGTATAAATTCAAAATCTACAACGATTTTAAACATTCTTTTACCAATATAGGGCTGGTTTTACTGTCACGCTGACCGCGCGCTGATGGTCAGCGCTGATGTATGTAGCCTATGGCCGTCAGCGCCGAGTGGTCAGCGCGACTTTAAAACGCTACCTATAAGTACCTACATACATATTGGTTCAACAGCGCCGCCAGTCAGCGTAAGGTTAGCGTGACACTAAAACCAGCCTAAAGCTATGTTATCACTGAATAACATATGCTACATTTTTACCTGACTAAGTAAAAGACAGTAACATGTGTGGGTTACACGAACAAAGTCAAGCGAATAGCTAGTCATCAATAAATCAAGTGTGAAGCAAGGATGCTGAGTCTAAAATGAAATTTTAAAGCGATAATTATATCGAGTAGGTACGTCTCTAGTTTATGGATAGTGATTGGCATTTGGCGGTTATGTCGGTACACATCGAGGAAGCATGACCGTCCACTCACCTTTGCGAATATCATTACGATGCAGTACCCGTCAGTGGCCATTTCACTTTCTAAGCCACAAAAGCTTTTAACTATTGATAGAAATTATGTCTTCCATTAGTTAAATATAGGTTATTTATAGAATTTTTTAACATGTAGGCAGAACCCTACGGGGCAACGGCCAGGTTCCGCCCTTGTATTAATTATTAAGAACTGCCTTTACTAATTAAAACTACGTAATCAATTTATATTATATTTGTATTTTCTTTTCACATTCTTCATAATTCTAATAACATTATTTTATTCTTTAATTCTACATTCTATTTATCCCTATTCCTTATAATGAAACATAACAAATATATTACCTTAAATTATTTATGCACGTTCAAGAATGATATCAATGGAGGCCAACTGTTGGGGACGTCATGCTTCTTCGAGTATCTATTCACGGGGTTGACAGCTACAACATTTTTAAGAATTTTAAGAGTTTGGAGGGCACACACAATTTCCGCTTGGTGGCGCTACTGGAAGTGTCAAACGTAACTTCTAAGTCAGAATTTTAAGTTAAATAATAAGAATCAACAGCATTTTATTTTAAGCATCCGAGCGTAGACGATTTCAGGCTGGACCTAGAGAAGCAGTGATGGAATTATTCAATGTCACCGTGACATATATAGTGAAATGGCAGCATTGAAATGTTTTTAAATTTCGAAAAAGTGTCCTGGTGGAATCTTAGCTCAGGTTTCTGATTAGCTTAGATTTCTGAGTTAAAGTTTCACTGAACACGCATATTGTCATTTGACAACAATTTGTTTTGTAAGCTTTTGGCATTGAGAAAGTATACATTGAGTGACGTGCCAAGCAAAGAGACGTCTATTTTGCAATTTTATATATTCTTAAGCCCCATTTTGAATTAAATCGCATATTTTGCTTTGCTCGTAAAGTACTTAGTAATCTACAAGGTAATCCAAGTAAAGATCGACTTGTGTTCTAAATTTAATTGCAAAACTATCCAGATTAAATAACTAACTTTTCATTCATACAAATCAATGAATCCTAACTGTCTAATAACTTTAAAGATTGTTATCTAGATTTGCGATGGTTCATCAGGCATCCCTCAGCGACGGTTAATAGTGACTTTTTTATATCTATTTATACAATTAAAAAGCAGATGGTTCTCAAAACATAATATTTATATGGCGTTGTCACCAACGTGGCATAAAGTAATGCAACTTGCGTTAATTCACTGCATTGTTCTATCATCATTCAGGCCTTTACATCTTAAGTAGATGATCTAAACAGCGTCCGTATAGCAAGCTCTAGCATGACTGTATAGTCCGACATGAGAGTGACTGTGCTAAAGAAGGTAGTTAATTAGCTGTGAAATTAAACCCTTATATATTAAAAAAATATGACACTGGCGACTGACTCTCTAGCAATCGTGTGGATTGCTTATGCTTGCGATATGATATACGGGTAACCATTTTTTATACCAAACTAGCAAACCCGGCGAACTCCGTTTCGCCACCAGATGGCTTTGCTTTGCTTTGCTTTTAAATTTTCTTTGCTATAAACCTCACAGAGCCTGAGACCTTTCCAACGAATAGAAAACCGTGGAAATCGGTTCGTACGTTCTGGAGTAGCGTCAGGAAGGAAAACCCGACTTATTTTTATTATACCAAACTAGCAAACCCGGCGAACTCCGTTTCGCCACCAGATGGCTTTGCTTTGCTTTGCTTTTAAATTTTCTTTGCTATAAACCTCACGGAGCTCGAGATCTTTCCAATGAATGCAAAATCGTGGAAATCGTGCATGCGTTCTGAAGTTATAGCGTCAGGAAGGAAAACCCGACTTATTTTTATATTATAGATTTGATAGCAAACAAGCAGAAAGTTCATCTGATAGAAGCAACCATTGCTTATAGACAAATATGTTAATGGAGCCTGATTATCCGACTTGTAGGATGTACTTCCGCATGCATAAGATAACGCTAATGTAAAAATCTCCCACATTTCGGATACTAAACCACCTCCTAGTAATTGTTTGTGATTATACTTCAGATGGATAAATTTTCTTTATGAAGATAGCTTTGAAGTTTGTACATCACCTGAAATACTAAATGAGGAAACTATTAAAGTCAAAGTTAGATGTTATACACACAAATACACAGTACGTGGTATACAGTGAGATTGGAGTGTCCTATATTACGATCCAGACAGACTTGCCCTGCTTTCTCCACATTCATAACTCTCTTCATGTAAATACGTCGGTTTCAGAAACGCTTAACACCAGCTTTGGATAGCATCCCACCAATTGGATCATGGTGCTTTTGTCTTTGTCTTCCCCGATGCTTAAATTCATTCAAATTCGCATTTTATATCTGTTTTTTTTTATCATTCATCTGTCATTCTTTCACCATGTCCGAGTCAATGAAGCATATCTTTTCTCATTATCACACCGATTCTGTCTTCCAATCACATCCTCTCTGTTCCTCTCAACTTAGTATTACAAACGTGATCCGTGAGTGTTACACCGCAGATAATGATATAATAATATGTACATCAGTGTTTATTTAAGCATTGCTATTCGCAAAATATATTACCTACTACAAAAATATCAACATTTACGCACATCTCAATGTGTATACAATATAGGTGCATAAAATATATGAAAGACAGTAATGTAATTCGTATACGATTAACAATTTACTGGAGGATTTCTGTAGACCTAACAAATAATACATATTTAATAATACATGATTAGTAATAAAGGATAACACTATTAAGAAATAAAATTATTTTAAAGCGTAAGTAATTTAGAATAGTTGGGAATAAGAATATTTTATATCAAGAAGAAACAATAAGAAAGTCTTATCTTCTTTGGGGCAAAAACCAATTTTTAATTATTGTTACCCCTAAATAAAACAGTAGTAGTGTACCTATTTCATTCAAAAGTGAAATATTTTATCGTTTAATTAAAATAGATTGTGAACTATATACAAACAACAAAATAAATGAAATATAAATTAATTTTAGTTTCATATTTTAAAAATTACTTGATAGAATAAAACATTTAACTTGATTTTATCAACCCAAACGCGATTTGACAGCGCGTCGGCTCATAGGCGCCACCAAGCGGAAAAAGCTTGCCCTCCAAACTCACTACGACAACTAGCTGTCCTATCTGTACTAGTACCAAGGAAGTTACATTCTACCCGGAATGTCCACACGCGCTTCAAAATCGTTCCGAAGAGTACCACGACATAGGTGGAGTGTGTCTCTTTCTACTAAATAAAGCGCCAATCGCCATATATAAGTGCGGCCATGCGTAGCTTGCAAATTACTACTAAGTAATTCTACTAATTTGAGAAACAGTTTTTGCATTGCATAAGTAATTACGGAATAATTAAAATAAGCACACTTTAGAACTCACTGTGTTAATTACAATACATTTTATGCTAATTTATTTATCGACATGTATGAATAAAAAGGATTTAACGATTACCGAATATGTAAAAATCTACCATCTAGATAATTTTATTTACACTGGCAATTGCAAGAAAGGGACAACATCCACTCTTGTCGTTGTCTTGCTCAGAACGTTTTTCCCCTCTGTTATGTAAGAAACAAACGTCAACTTTATTTGTTACGAAATAAAGTACATTTTTGTTTTTCAAATATTGCTTCGTAACAATTCCAGTTATAGTATATAAGTTCCTTGACTAAGTGAACGTCTGTTAAAAATATTTAACAGACGTTTTTGAAATTTAGGGATGCCAGTGCAAGAAAACAAGTTCGCACATTTATAATATCGGGCAAAATATTACTTTATTAAATGAAAACCTAACAAACATTAAAAAGAAAGTATCGTTTTTAGGGTTCAGAATACAAAAAATGACAATGAACATAAACAATCTGTTTGTGTTCATTGTCATCTTTTCTTTGTCATCTGAAATTTTTACAGAATTTATGTTACTGTAGCCATTATCAAAACATAATAAACAGATTAAAAATTGAAGAGCGCACGGCTCAGAAAATTAGTTTTTGTACCTTCGTATGTGGTATTTTTACCACTATTTATTATTTGATACCACATTTTTTATGTGTTTAGGAGAGTAATCCGTTTGGGAGTTAACGTTGACGAAATATTTTAGTACCTTAACTCTTCTAAAATATTTTAGTATTAAGGATTCAAATTTCTTTGAATTGAGAGAGAATTGAGATTTGAGAGCTCAAAAATTGAAATTAATGCTGTTCAAAAGTTCAAAATCGATAATTGTTCCAAAATATACAGTTTTTCAAAAAATGAAATTATTGTCATTTATAACAAAATTTAGATTTTTGTACTCTGAAAAAAAAAATCTATGCCTTTGTACCTAGTTGTAGCAGACCCAACAGATATTTTGAGATTTTCAACGAATATAAGCCTATTATTTAGAGAATATCAGATAAGGTTATCTTTGCAATTCTATGACTCCTCAACCGCCCAAATCATCAGATTTTCTTAATATACCTACACTTTTCATCGCGCAATTAACCCACCATACCTTAATCTGATTTTTTTACACTTTTACAAATCTATAGACGCTTTCCCTATCATTGAAATGAAATCATTGTACATATCCTTTAATTATTTCTATCATTTAATCTACAAAATCCAATAGGTCTTTACGACGCCCGACTTGATTCCCATTTAGCATTTTGGGCTTCACTAACAGTAAGTACAGATTAAACGACCTCATTTCTTAATTAGTAATAAACACGGCTAAAATGTAGGAACCAATTATAATTACATGATATGATTTTCAAACAACTTTCAAGTATTAATTACCCCGGTGAGTGGAAGGAGTAAGATAATTTGAAATCACACTCCTAAAATGGATGATTGTATTTAAGTTGTACGATGTAATTAAGTTTTACCACGCACGTTTTATCACCATTATGAAACCTTGGTGTGTATCAATAATCCAAATTATTAACATACTAGCTGCCCGTCCTGCCTTCGCACGGGTGGTAACCGTAATCTGAGTGCTAAGTGTGAGTTTTATTTTCGCATTCGATCGTGAGCGCGTTTGGAGTTTACTAGGAATTTGTATGTGATTTGTACAGCGCCACCTAGTGGTAAACGTGAGAAACCAATTTACCACTAGGTGACGCTGCACAAATCACATACAAATTCCTAGTAAACTCGCAACGCGCTCACGATCGAATGCGAAAAGAAAAAGATAAAAAGATAAAAAGCACTCTGATAAAAAATTAAAAGTCTATCGTTTACATGTTAAATGTGTTAGTCTCCCGTTGAATGACCCCGTCCCGGCCGTCTTTGAAGAATAGACTGTCATTCCGGCAGGCAGGTCGTAAAAGGCGACCGATTGGCTATACGCGTCACTACCGTGATAACTACTATGTGGTACGCAACGACTCGCCCGAGTATTTGATACCGCCATTTTACCTTCCTTCCTGCCGCAATAGCATCAATGCTTGATATTGTAGTGTTCTGGTTTGGAGGGTAAGGTAGCCGATAGATTTATGCATATGACATTACCATCACACGAATAATAACGCAGCATTAACACCGTTGGTGTTTGTAGGTGATGGTTTCTCTTTCCATCGGCTGGGTTATCACGTAACTTGCAATGCGAAATAATTGTAATTGTCTAGTTATTGCAAGGCACATAATAGCCAAGACACATAATGTATATTTGTAGCAGTCGTTGCCACATGCTTATTTTTGGTTCTGTGACATCGCAAAAAGTGCATCCAGTGACCATCACGCAATTGGCGACGATTTGATGATTGTTTTCGTTACATTCAAGAGTCATCGCTGATCGCTGGCGGATTGCAAACGTTAGGTGATACGCCTACGGGAGAGCCATCTGCTTGTTTGCTATCTTATATTTAAAAAAAAGGTTTAAAAAGAAATAACTCATTCATTCTTTATTGTAATATATTGAAGATCAATATTATCTGTCTCACTTTCTTAGTCGATCTAAATATTATAAGATTTTCCCCATTATTAATCCCGGGCTCTTTTGGAGAATAGGCCAATTGCTGTTCTGTCAGGCAGGTCTTTAAAGGCGTGGCTACTAGCTGGTAGAATTCTGCATTGTCTCACCCGGGTCTGGTACCACCGCCTTAGCTATTCCAGCCGCAACAGCGTTAGTGCTTGTCACTGTTGTGTTCCGATTTGGAGAGTAAGTAGCCGGTAAAATGCATGTGGCATTAGACCTCGCTACAAGATGACAACGTACCAATAATATGTTTGGTGCTTTTAGGCGACGGTTGACTCTTTTCATCAGGAGACCTATCTGCTGCTTGCTATCTTATGATATAAAAAATGGTCAAGATTCTTCCGTACGATTTTCAAATATTTTCTTTCATACAAACCTTTTCTTGATAGCAACGAATACAACAAGCAACTAATTATTCAGGTAATTCATTTATTCCATACTAAATGTGCCCGCGAATTCGTCCGCGTGGGAAAAAATCTAAAATAAATGTCCCGGGATTTTACCTGCATAGTTCCTGTTCCCGTGAGTTTTCCGGGATAAAATCTATTCTATGTCCTTTCCTGGGTCCTAAACTATCTATGTACAAAATTTCATCCAAATCGGCGCAGTAGTTTAGGCTTGGAGAAGAGACAGACAGACAGAGTTACTTTCGCATTTATTAGTATGGAAGTATGGATGGATATGCGCGGACAAACATTTCTACGGTTTATTTTATTTATATAGATCAACTCTGTCCCTTAACTCGCTATGCAATTAAAAGTTTGACGTAAATCCCACGGGAACTAGTTCGGAATTGGCATTTATACAACTACTAACATACTAGTAACTAATAATTATATACCAATTTTCATTAAGATCAGCCTTCTTCTTCATCATACAAATGGCAATTATCAGTGAATTCTGCCAGTGTCGAGTAAATTTAGGAAGTGACACGTGTTATCCATTTCTTGAAATGGAAATAAGGAGGCTTCTTTTTGGGTTGTAGGCTTCTTCTAAGTAAGTTTAATAAAAACACAAAAATATACGGTAACAAAAACAACAAAAAAACTATATACTACAACCTAATGTTCTTAGAATCAATAAAGTTAAGTAACACTTTAACAATAGGACTAAATACAAGTGACAATAAATATTTTTTGTGACAAGAACCAAGGTTTTGAGGGAATTGATTCTTGAACGTCAGCATAATATTTACCTTTCATTATCTTAGATTGCTACCATAACCTTTCCCAAGAGGACTGGAGATTATTTGCTGCAAGGGGAAGTAAATCATAGAAGAAACATTCGGTGTAAGTAAAGGTTCCATAGATGGAAGCTTCTTTGGCGAGGGAATCTGCAGTCTCATTTCCGAGAATGCCATTATGCCCTGGGACCCACACTTAAGGTCAGTCAAACGTTTATATAACTACTAGCTAACCCGCACAGCTACATCCGCGAATAGATTAACATCACATCGATATAACTTTTCATATAAATTTCATTCCCTATATTAACCCCTCAGGGGCTGATTAATAAAAATTAAGCCTGTGTTTGACCCGGTGTCTTTAACTATCTCCCTGTTAAATTTCATCAAAATCGGTTTAACGTAACAGATAAATAGACCTTCGCATTTATAATTTAAGTAAAGGATTTAGAGGTATGGAAATAAGGTAAAATTTAGCTAATCTAACACCTGTTGGTTTCGCTGGACGTAAATTCATTGACGATGAAGTGTAATGACGTATCATGAGTGTTATCACGGCCAGTTTTTTTGCGGGTTCAGCAGTATAAGTCGTACATCAATAGACTATCCGGTTTACAAGAATTTACCGGCTTGTCAGTTGGCGAGATGAATGGTGATCCCAATCTCCTGCCGGTACATGTTAAATTATCGAATATTTCTAACGATTACTGAGACTTACAGCTTTAGGTGCTTATCACTCACAGGACAGGCAGGGCACTCCTATGCTTACCCGAGTGCTTATTCGAGAATGATGGGCTTATCCGAGGCATGGAGTGGTAGCACACCCTTCGATACACTCTGAGATTTTGGATTTTCGAGAAAAACGTTGAGAATCTCAATAGCACTTCGGCTCGACTCGGAGATCGAACACTGTACCTTATAATCAGAGCCTAATAGGTTAACTAGGCAGTCAATCTCGTGTTCTCACTATATAAATTTTCATTACGATCCGTTTAAAATTTCTTGAATAAAACATACAGACAGACAAAAATGGTAAAATTGATGTCAGTGAGTTATAAATCGTATATACAGCGTGTAAGGGACGATCTACCGAAAGTCGAAACCATGGATTTGGAGCACTATTCTGAGATGAATACTGTTGGAAATTTGTGTGGGAAACTTTTGAATTTTCGACAATTTTTTTACCTCAATTTTGTATAATTTGATTTATTCTAATACCTTACAGTGCCTTTTTTAAAAATAGTGAAATTTAAGGCGTGGTATTTCGACGCTCTTCAATTCTATAGAAAATAGGTGGCGCGGTACGTTCTTAAACCGCTGGGAAACGTGTTACTTTTTGGATAAATAAATATAGGACATCAGCTTAAAACTAAAATTTAGCACATTCTTTTTTGTATTTACAACTAAATATCACCACATAAAAATCACGTGAAAGATTAGAAATATTATTAACAAATTATTTGTTTTAGAGTTTTTTTAGCCTGTTTTCGGAATTTTATATGATCAAGTAAAGTATATTCTATTATGTAATGAGTTACCACATTCTTTAGATAATATCTTCAGGTATATCGTGTAATTTTTGTAAAATTGTTTTTTAACAATCAATACAAAAAAAAAACGTGATCAAAGAACCAATTATTTCCCGTTTATTGCGATGCCTCGCCTTAAAGAAATACACAAAATAAGCAATGCATAATATTATGTGCCACATATCGCGCGAAATAAACGACTGATTTTTTTTTCATAATTCAAATCTAATCAGCTCTTTTCCTCAAAAAATTTCGTCCGATACGTAAATTGCATCATTATCAATTATTCCGTTCGGGAGTTATCGTTGACGAAAATAAAAAAAGTGTTTTTTCGACATAACTTCGAGATTTTTTAACCAACCATTTTTCAACCTTCTACAATATTTTAGTACTTAAAAAACTATGTCAAATGAAATTGCAATGCAAATTCAATTTCAAAAATAAAAATCGAATTAAGTTTTTAAGAATTACAGCTTTTCAAATATTAATATTTTGTTGTTTACAGCAAACTTACTTAATATTTTCAAAATAACTTTTGGGCTACTAAACCGATTGATTTAAAAATTTAATCAGCATTTCGCCCTAGAACTGCACCAAATACCGTAAATTGGATCAAATTTAGTCGATTTATTTGGAGTTTGTCAATAATAAAAATTTTTGAAAAGAAAAATTATTTTTGACATTACTTCGATATTATTTAGCTAAAAAAATATTTTAGAACTCAAAAATTGCATGAAATTGCTTTTAAAGATCTAATTCGAACATCGTTTCCAAAATATAAAGCTTTTCATTAATCAAATTACCGTTATTATCACAAAATTTTCATTTTTGGACTCTGAAAAATCTATGCTCAGGTATAGTTTAAATTCCTTTGAGCTTAAAATACCTTAATCTAGCAGGAAGTTGACCTGTAGGGCCTTTCAGGGCTCTAAGAGGCTCAAATAGGATATTTAAGTTTGTATGTAAGTTTATATTGATGACATGTTACTACATGCGGGCAAAGATGTGCAGGTTCGATAGTATATTAATATAAACAATAGTGTAAGATATTTTTATTAGATAGCAAAATACAGGTCCTCATAACAAACGACATTTTAAATAATAAACCAGTGACACCACAGAGCACATATCTAGTTAGAGAATAAGATGGTGTGTATTTCTTATTTATAAGAAACGAAGCGTGCAAATTTTCAACTTGCTTTATCATTTTTAAAGAAAATTATTTTTATTTCTTTTAGACACTTGAAGTGCATTTATGGGCGTGATCTACTACGTGAATAACACCAAATACAATTATTGACACTAAAAAAATAGCATGTGTGAGTGCAGCAGCGATTAGCATCAAAGTTACATTATAATTATGTAGATACTATTACAATTTAATTTTGTTAAATTGAATCGAATCTGTTAAATTGAATGATCTGACTCCAACAGAGCAACCATTAACGGTAGGTTGTCAGTCAATAAAATAGGTCAAGTAAGTAGGTGGAAGGTTCTAAATAAATATTATTTTTTTGGTTCGAATTGCTCCGAAATACAACTTTATGTTTTTATTGCAAAGAAACGTGGGAAGGTTTCTTACAAATTTATTCGTAAAAAGGTATTCTTTTTTTTTGGTTAAAAAAACGTAAATCGAGATTTGAGAGAACAGCGTACTGAATCTAAACTTTTATTATTGTTATTCGACGCCTATGGTTTCGACCGTATGAATGGGTTCCGTAAGTTAGTTTTAAAAAGAGACTTAACATCACTTAACGGATCCCATAAAATCGGCTCGTTTATGTAAGCAAGTTATGAATAGGGAGAAAACAAAAGAAGTAGAGAGTTCTGCAACGTCTCATCCGGGTACGGTACCACTACCTTATCTATTCCTGCTACGATAGCGTCAATGTTTGTCACTGTTGTTCTTCAGTTTGGAGGGTAATGTAGTCGGTAAAATTATGCATGTGTTATTAACAACTCTCCACACGGATAGCAAGGCACAATTACTATCCTTCCCTTACCATCTTTGGTGTCCATAGGCGATGATAGTATCTTCCATCTGCTTGTTTGCTGTCTTATAATATAAAACGTCTTTTTGAAAGAAGAAAGAAAATATTTATTTGCGAGAATATGGGTTTTACAAGTTGTTAAAAATAAATTAAGGTACCAACATATTCTACCAATATATGGTGTGCAAATATTTAAAAAAAATATCATTATATAATATTACATTTAAAACTATAAATTGTATCGATTTTTTAGAATTACTTCCGGATCGGAACGCGGCCACACACTGAGAAGATCCGGCGGAAGAAACTCAGCGGGCTGGTCTTTTTTTCTCTATTTTATGTTCTTGTCATAAATATACAAGGATGATTCCATATTAAAAAGTTATTTTTATAATTACATGTTTCATATTTTGAGTAATTATTTTTTTATAATTTACAAAATGTTCACCATTTACAAAATTTTACTACATTGAAATTTTTTTTAAGGACAATTCAACAAACTTATATTTCTATACTATCCATTAACATTTAATTTTATCGGCTAAAAATTCTTTAATATCATAATAAGTTTTATCTAACAACAAATCAAACAACTTTTTACGAAATTTATTTATAGGCAATGATTTAAGACTATCAGGAATATAATTGCATATAATAACAGACATACGATACACATTTTTTGTAAAAATATTTAATTTTTGGTTAGGCACATATAATTTCTTACTATTCCTAAAATATGAGTTACCAGTGACTTCAGCATTTGTTTTAAATAACTTTTGGTGCTTTTTTACAAATACGCATACCTCTAAAATATACAAACATGGTAAGGGAAGTACCTTAAGAGACTTGAAAAGTGGTTTACAGGAATGTAACTGATTAATCTCACATATTGCTCGAATACATTTCTTTTGGACTTTAAAAATTCGTACCAATTCAACAGAATTTCCCCAAATAGGAATTCCATATTGTAAATTAGAAGAGACATATCCATGATATGCTAATAGGGAGGCTTTTGCGTTTCCTACTTCTCTTAGTCTTCTTAAGACATAGACAAATCTGTTGTAGGGATCCTCCTACTCATTTCTATCACCTTTTATTATTTTCTCTTGTAGCGTTTGTGATTGTTTGAGTCGCTACAGTACTCTCCCCCAAGATCGAAGGTCGATCTGGTTGTGCCAGTTAAGCGTATGTGCCTTGAGTGCTCGAGTCTGCGGTGAGTCGAGACGAGCCGAATATGCGCGGTGAGTCGGGACGAGTGCGCCTCCGCTGTGGTTCGCAATGAGTTGGAACGAGCGGGACAGAGTTGCTGCATGGAGATCCAGTGAACGTAGGCAGTTCAAAGTGGATTCCGAAAAGCGTAGTTGAGGCGTAGCTTGTGAAGCTGGCTGATGCTGTTTTGGAAGCAGAGGGGAGTATATTAGACGCTGATGGTCAGAAGGCTGATGCGTGTTGTTTTGCCGAGGGTCACCACTGTGGCATGTTGATAGCTGTTAGTGGTGATGATCACGTCGGGATGATGTCATCACTGTGAAGGTTGATGACGTCATGGAAGGACGTAGAAGGGAGAAGAATCACGTCGGGGTCACCAGTTGTGGTGGGGTGTGATGAGGTAAATAAACTCACGTAAGCAGCTGTGTATAGTCCTTTAATTGTTCACACCTGCCACTACGTCACAATATTGTTTTTAAACACAGAAGGAAAACAATAAGCACAAGCAGTACAAGCAGAAGAAAATCAGTCAAGTGATAGTATAAGAAATTAAGATACGAGCGTTTTAATTAAGTCAAAGCTAGCAAGCATAGCATCCGCGTCGCATAAGCATATTCAGTAGACTCAAGACTGGTCAAGCTGCAAGCGAGCGGGCGAGGCGTGCGTCAGCGCCGCCGGCCAGCCGGCTCACGGACGCGCTCGTCGTACTTGTATGCTCCGTCTCATTGACGTCACCGCGGTCAGTTGTCGTGCGCGGCTCCTTAATACTATGACGGCACGGCACGTAATCCGTACGGTTTAAATTAATGTTGTTGTGTTATTTGTATAAGTGTAATTGTATTAGTGTTTAATGTTAATATTATTAAATTAGGTTAAGGTTTTTATATTACTTATATTTGTTTTTATTTTAGTGTTGTAAATATAATTTTGTATATAGTAAATGTGTAAATAATAAATTCTTAAATGTAAATATAAGTTTTTAAAGTGAAAATAATAAAAGGTGATAGAAATGAGTAGGAGGATCCCTACACTATCTATAATCTTATTACATAGAGATTCAATGTGTGCTTTCCAATTACAATATTTGTCAATAATTATTCCTAAAAAGTTTGTGTAATCTACATCATCTATATTTACTTTATTTAAAAATATATTTGTGGTTTTAGTAATATTTCTGTGGTAGTTCTGAAATTCAACTAATTTTGTTTTAGTTACATTAACTTTTAAATTATTATTAATTAACCAGTCTGAAACTTGGAATAAGGTTTCGGTTGTTTCATTTACCAAGTCTTTTTTATTTTTACATTTAATAAGTAGGGTAGTGTCATCAGCAAATAAAAAGCAATCATGTTGTATACTATCAGGAAGATCATTGATATAAATTAAAAATAGCAAGGGTCCTAAAACACTGCCCTGTGGTACACCACAATTGTTAACAAGGTAGTTTGAAGTATATATTTTTTTATGGTTTCCGCATATTTTAGATATTTCAACGCATTGTTTCCTATTCTCTAAATAACTCTTTATCCAATCTAAAGACTTCCCTCTGATACCATATTTTTCAAGTTTTGATAATAAAATATTGTGCGAAACAAAATCAAATGCCTAACTCATATCCAAAAATACACGAAGTGGATACATTTTCTTATTCAGACATTTAGTTATGCTCTTTACTAAATCAAAACACGAATGTAGTAGACCTACCTTTCCTAAATCCATATTGATTATTTTTTAGTAGGTCAAATCAAGTAAATAGTTATAGAGCTTGTCATACATAATTTTTTCAAAGATTTTTGAAATGACTGGAATTAAAGTAATAGGTCTATAATTGTTCGTATCGCACATATCTCCTTTTTTAAACAATGGTTTGATAATACACTTTTTTAATCGTTCCGAATATTTACCTTCCAAAAATGACAAATTAATTATATGGCTAAGAGGTTTTAATATTACACTAGCAACATTTTTCAATAATTCTGTGCTAATATTATCATACCCAGTAGCATAAGTATTTCTCAATGAACGAATAAATTTTTTTCACATCATGCTCATCTACTGGTGTCAAATACATGGCTTTACTACAATTTGGCAAAAAATATGATTTTGAAGTATTTGTAAATTTGAATTTTACACTACTTGATTTTGTCTGGTTTATAAAAAAAATATTAAATAGATTACTGATTGTTTGAGTATTTGTGTACTTTAAATTGTTTGCTTTGATTTTTCCTATTTCTCTAATATTTATTTTGTTCTGAAATGTATTTTTAATCAGATTCCATGAAGCTTTACATTTATTAGAGGAATTTTTAATATATTTCAAAGCAGACTGTTTTTGTGATTCTAGTATACATTTAGACAAAATTTTCCTATAATGTAAATATTTACATTTATTTTCTTTTTTATTAGGTTGAGCATGACGATAATTAAGGTACAACTGGCGTTTTACTTTGCAACATTTTAGAAGACCTTTAGTTAACCATTTATTTTTTATAGGTTTATTTGAAACTTTTACACGGATCTTAGGAAAACATAACTCAAAAAATAACAGTAAAATATCATGAAATTCATTAAAGGCTTCTTCACAGTTTGAGTTTGTAAAAACTTCATTAAAACTTAAACTTGATAAACATTCATGAAACTTTTTAATATTTTCCTGCCCATATATCCGCTTTGTTTCAAACCAAAAAGCTCTTTTTTGTTTAAATTATAAGACTGACTCTATATTGGCTTGTATACTCTGAGCAGTTTCATGATCAGACAAAATAAGTGTATAAGTGTTAGACTGAACATTATTTGTGTTACTTGCTATTATATCCAGACATGCATGCTTCCTAGTAGGTTTTAAAATATGTTGATTTATGTTGTTATTTGAAAGAATACTTGTTAAATTTTTATGTGTACAGGTATCCTGCATCAGGTCTATATTCCAATCTCCACATAAAATAATTTTCTTTTTTGAATTTATCATAATATTTTCTAATAATAATTCTAATTTATTTAGGAATATATCAACATTTGAGTCGGGAGTACAATAAATACAAATTACTGTTAGTTTATAATTAACAATTTCAACAGCGCAACATTCAAAGGAAAATGGTAAGCGTATTTGTAAATCCAGCATTTTAAAATCAGTTCATTTCTCACTAAAATACAAGTTCCACTTCTACGCTGATTGTCACGAGAAAAATGAGATGCCATAGTGTAACCGTCAAGTTTAAAGTTTGTTTCAGAACCTTACTTAAGAAAAGTTTTGGCCTTCGACTTTAACTTATTAAGCAAATATGGCACCATTTGTCACAAAATATGATACTACAATGCCAGAAACTAAGTTCAGAAACCTCTACTTTACTTGTGTAATTACAACTTTTCTTATTAAGGTTATTTCGCGGTGTTTCTCTGAAATCAAAAAGCTTGGTAGCAGCTCAGGTCAATCGTTATTAGGTCCGTAAAATGAGGCTTGGAGATTGCCGGTTCATGGGTTGGCGAGATGGCTAACCGACAAACTGGTGAGTCGTGGTAAACCGGCAAATTTACAGATATTCAGTTAACTCTAATTAACCCGCAAGATAGCCGGGATGACTACACAAGGAGAGTGGAAGCTTTCGAAACATACTACTATGTCAAGAAAGTACCGGGAAACAATCAATAATATACAAAATGTTAGTCATCCAAGCTTATTTTATCGTTTTCAAAAGTATGCTCCTTCAAAAACCGATACCAACCAACGAATAAATTTATTTTAGAACTCAGTCAATACTAAAGAGATGTCCGTATAATACCGTCAATATGAATGTGCCAAATTGAATTCGTAAATTGTATAGTGCGTGAACATTACGGAACAATCTGAACAGACTGTTTCTTTGTCTTCTGCACAATGATCCACGAGTGATAAATCGCTAACTATGTGCTAATGATCGATCATCTCATTGTTACCTGGGTTTGGGAATTATAACTATGAGAAATAGCCTTACGATTGAGTAATGTGTACGAAAATTAACTATATTTCAAAACACATTCATACTTATATAAAATATCTGGTTAGATATTCTAACTACACACGGTTGTGAAAATACAAAATCACATTCAGAGTACTTATTTTTTATATCGTTAGATAGCAAACAAGCAAATAGCTCTCCTGATGGAAAGAGAAAGCATCTCTTGTAGACACAAAAGATGTTAATGGTGGGTTGCTATCCTAGAGGCGGGTTCTTAATGCCACTTGCATGAGGTTACCGGATGCCTTACCGGAATAAATACCTTACCTTTAAAACCGGAACATAACAGTGAAAAGCACTGACCCTATTGCAGCAGGAATAAGTAAGGCCTTGGTACCAGACCCGGGCGAGACAATGCAGCATACCTAGTAGCTACGTTCGCCTGGCAGAACAGTAATTGGTCTATTCTTCAAATAAGGTCCTGACCATCATGAAGTTATCATAGTATAAATATTAGAATACACGAGACACTTCTTATTGGTCAAATCTCTCTTCAGTCGTTCGCGATATATCACGTTATCCTAAGTGGCGTCCAAATATTATTATATTGAGTAACTAACTATTATATACGACTTCGTTCGCCACCCACCCAAGAACCTTACTGGCTTTAATCTCAGTCGAGTAAATCCTACATCCTACAATCTTCCTCCTGGATGAGGCACAAATCAAATCACACACAAAAATATTTTTTCATCAAGATATTCAGGATCAAGCAAACACAAAACTTTTCAGTTTTATTATCTATCTATTACATCTCTAGCGTGTCTTAAGGCGCGGAATGACTACGATTTAAAAACGTCGAATTCACTCACACAACGCATATTAGCGCGTAATCTAATTTGAATTTACAACACGTTAAATAAGGTTAAAAATTGCAAAGCAAAGCAAACAAGAATATTTTGGTAAACTGTAACTAGACTGCAAATAAATGTTAATTTGCAGGATTTCCTTAGATAACTCAGAATATAAGAAAAACAATATTTGTCTGGTTAAAGTTTTAATAAAACTTTATTCCTATTAAATTCTTTTAAAAAAACTTGTCACCACTGAAAATACAGAGAATTTTTTTTTGTGAAGCAAATTACGATTTTTATTGAAAATATTAAACAAATATTTAATATTCTATTCCGCATAACATTTTTCTTTAGACCTTAATCCATACTCAGTATTTTTTGCGTGGGATATTTTCCTTGGGTTTCCTCGTACTCGAGCGTCAAAGAAACCCCGTTTTGTTAATGTTGAGCTAACACCGCGCCTTAACAATCAATTTTGTGTCGAATTTAATGACAAATGTTCGTTTTATGATTCACTAGCGACCCGCCCCGGCTTCGAACGGGTGCAATGTAAGCGTACAAAAATTAGTTTTTTACGACAAATCTTTGAAATGCTCGGCTTTTTTCTACTCTAATATACATGTATTGTCTATATATTAATACGTGGACAAAAAAGTTTGTACCCATTTTCAAATAATTGAGCGAACGGTGGAATATGAAATTGGCATTGGCATTGGCACAGTTAAAGTTTACATTACGGAGGGCTGCAGAAAATTAATATTTTTAAATAATTTGCATTAGAAATACATTAAATTAATAAAAATAAACATTACACACACTTCATTCATGTGACATACATATCAAGGAACTTATGTACGATTCCTGGAATTATTACGAAGCAATAATAAAAAACAGTAGCAGTCGTGGGACTGCCGATAGAAGTGAAAACGGAACTATTAAGTTGAGAGTAATTAAAACTATATAACTATATAAAGCGTCCAACGCGCACATAATACAGTCAGAAATAGTCGATGTATTAGTGTATACGTGTACACAGGCTACTGCGCGTGCGCTAGTCTGGCTCTCCATAGCTATAGATATACTATTATCATTAGCATGTCGGTGACGCGAACCGAGGATTTTACCCTCTACCAAAACGCTCAACGCGCCTAAAGAAGTTTTCACTTCAAAAATAAAAATGTACTTTATTTCGTTACTCATAAAGTTGACATTTGTTTCTTACTTAACAGAGGGGAAAAACGTTCTGAGCAAGACAACGACAAGAGTGGATTTTGTCCCTTTCTTGCAATTGCCAGTGTAAATGTGATGGTAGATTTTTATATATTCGGTAATCGTTAAATCCCTTTTATTCATATACGTCGATAAATACATTAGCATAAAATGTATTGTAATTAACATTGTGAGTTGTAAAATGTGCTTATTTTAATTATTACGTAATTACTTAAGCAATGCAAAAACTGTTTTTCAAATCAGTAGAATTACTTAGTAGTAATTTACAAACTATGCATGGCCGCACTTATATATGGCGATTGGCGCTTTATTTAGTAGAAAGAGACACACTCCACCATGTCGTGGTGCTCTTCGGAACGATTTTGAAGCGCGTGTGAACATTCCGGCTAGAATGTAACTTCCTTGCATGATATACATAACTAAACTAGCTGCAGCGTGCAGTCCGCTGCAGTATTAAGGCGATAGGTAATGCCAAACTACGAAATAGACACCTCTTTGAAAGCCTACTACTGCTAACCGGTTGGTCCAATAATTAAAAAAAAATATGCATTATACGTATAATATAATAAAGTTTAAATTTTAAGTTCGTTTTATCAAATTTTATTGTTATTTTTGACGGAAAAAAATCGAATATCTTTCTTATTTTTACGCAAAAATTTGCTTATAACTTCCAAACTATTGTGACGATTTTGATGATTTTTTATTTTTACAGACAATTTATCGCTTTATAAAATTTAAGTTCAAAATTTTACAAAATCATTATAACGCGAGCGCTGTCCGCGAATTAAATAATAAGGTTTTTATTGATTTAATAGCACACTATAATGATTTTGTAAAATTTTGAACTTAAATTTTATAAAGCGATAAATTGTCTGTAAAAATATTCCTTGCATGATATACATAACTAAACTAGCTGCAGCGTGCAGTCCGCTGCAGTATTAAGGCGATAGGTAATGCCAAACTACGAAATAGACACCTCTTTGAAAGCCTACTACTGCTAACCGGTTGGTCCAATAATTAAAAAAAAATATGCATTATACGTATAATATAATAAAGTTTAAATTTTAAGTTCGTTTTATCAAATTTTATTGTTATTTTTGACGGAAAAAAATCGAATATCTTTCTTATTTTTACGCAAAAATTTGCTTATAACTTCCAAACTATTGTGACGATTTTGATGATTCTTTATTTTTACAGACAATTTATCGCTTTATAAAATTTAAGTTCAAAATTTTACAAAATCATTATAGTGTGCTATTAAATCAATAAAAACCTTATTATTTAATTCGCGGACAGCGCTCGCGTCGAAAGTCAGTCTCGACTCTCGCGGTAGTGTTTATACGGGTAGGCTGTGTCGCATGTTATTGTGCTCTGCTCTCCATATTCGAGTCAAAGAGTAATAGTACAGATAGAACGTTTGGCACAATAGTAAGGTGGTGCCGTTTGTAAATTGAACATTTCGTTTACGCTTGGATGTTTTTTATAGTAGATAATGAGCTTGGACCGAGAAGGCTGTTTTTTTATTTACAGATGTTGTTCTTATGATTAGACAAGGAATAAGAAAGGATTTTTTTTATATTCATCGCCTAAGATGGTGAAATAGGGGGTGAAAGTTTGTATGAAACTCTGTCATTTTTGAATTGTAATGAATTAATTGAATAATCCTTTAACTGAAAAAAAAATTAAATACAAATTTAATATTTTTTTTTAATTCTAGCCTATAGAGAGGTAAAAAGAGGCTTTAAAGTTTGTATCAAAAATGAATTGTTTATTAATTGCATTACTATAAAATCTAAATTATTTTAATTTAGTATTTATGATTTTTAATACAATTAAGAAGTACGAATTTACGGATTTTTTTAGTACTTATGCTCTCCAATCGAAATTGAAGAAACATGCATGTAATGTTCGAAGTTTCATCCGTTAAAGGCGTAAAAGTGTGTGTTACAATTTATATGAAAAATCAAACGTTTATGGTCAAAATAACTTGAAATTCGGCACTTCAAGAATCATATATTTGGGGATTTTTTAAAATTTCATTCCTTAAAGGGTAAAAAAAGCATTGATGTTTGTTTATTATAGAATATTGTAACAAATAGATTGTTTATAATAGAATATTGTAGAAATTATTTAAAATTTAGTATTTATGATTTTTAATACAATTAAATAAATACGAGTTTAAGGTTTTCAAATGTCATATCTTCAAAGGATGAAAAAAGTGGTAAAGTTTGTAGAGAAAATAAAAATGTTTTATCAAAATCTCTTCAAATTTATTAGTCATGTTCTTTAATTCAATTAAATAAACGTGCATGTAAGGATGCTGTGAGTTTTATCTCTTAAAGAGGTAAAAGAGGGTATTAAAGGGGCTGAAAGCTAGTACTTTATAAATAGTTTTGTTTGCGAGTAGACGCTGAATAATATTTTGAGACTATTCATGTACTTACCTACCTTTACGCTTGAATGTTTTATTAGCTATAGATAGATAAGTATTTTGTCAATATTTTGTATAAATGTACAAAAATAAAAAAATATATATAAACAACGAAGATAATTCAAGCAAGCGAATAAAAAGCAAAACTCTAAAGAAAAAAATAAAAACTGGTACTATTTGAAGGTAGTAAGGACTTCGCAACTAAACATAAATAAATTAAATATATGATACATACAAATACTAAATAAACGGCCGCCTTAATTATTCCTGCCGTAATAGCGTCAGTGCTTGCCACTGTCGTGTTTTAGTTTGGAGGGCAAGGGTTATCTTATGCATGTGGCAATTACCAACCCGCCACACGTATATCAATGCACCTTTAATTATACATAAATTATACATATATTACCTATATTGCTATATTGGATGGTGTTGCAGTAAATTTCGTGGATCTAGCAGTTGGTCTGTTATTATAAATATTAAAAAAAAAACATTTACAAAACAGTTGTATTTCTCACTATACACTATAATTTTTATTTGGAAAAAAATAATTTTAAATTATTATTTCGGCTATCCTATACAATCTGTACGAACACAAAGTATTTTTTTAATAAAAATCTATATCATGACGCAGCATCTGTTTGCGAAACTAAAACCACAGATGCATTAGCCAATAGCTAAAGTTAGTTATTTTGTGCAAAACATATATTGTTACAAAGGTAGACATATCATATACATAAAAGTTTGACTCGAACGAAGGAACCTTACTTTATTTACGTACCTATTTTACGACAATCCGTAATTTGTACGACTTACATTTAAATGTTCTGTTTTTATGCATAAATTTTAAGTTGTAAACAAGATTTCTGTGGATTTTTCACTCAACAATATTTAATAAAAATTTTTAAATCTCATACTGAGTAAAAATTTTACTTAATATAAGATTTTAAAAAAACAATTACTTTAATTGTGACATTGATCGAAAAATTAACAACTATAAAATTCATGCAAAGATATTTAAAACAGACTGATAAAACCAAAGAGTATATAATCATTACGCGCGTAAAAGCGTTGCTTTTTAACAATTCTTAAAAAAACACTAGTCTGTAATAATTTGCAAGGTTTTTTAAATAAAATCAATAACGGCAGGTAAAGTCTACCATAATTGTTATAAAAAGCTCGAATTTTCGTAGGCCAAATGCTAATTTTGGTTCAATTCGCAACCTTGACCACATATAACACTTTCGCAGTAATTTTGACCGTTTCAGAAATAGCGTTTTTATTTGGTAGTGTAAACATTAACGGAAATACCCTATTTTACACTCACATTGCTTCAAAACGCGGCCAAGTGCTACTTTTCTGAGCAATATGTAGTGATGATCAGTTAATTTTAGTGAACTAGGTACGATTAAAATCTATACTAATACTATTTAACACCCATCCGCTTCGCTAGGCGTAAATTCAATAACTTTAAAATATGGCCTATCATTTATGCAATTATATGTTCTCACTCACTCACACCCATTTTTATCAAAATCAGTCTAGTCTTTCTAGCTTGTTTATATCATAGAATTACAAACAAGCAGATGGCTTTCTTGATAAAAAAAACCATCGTCTATAGACACCAAAGATGTTAATTGTGCGTTGCTATCTTGTGGTGAGGTCTAATGTCATTGTTACCATGCCAACATGCCAAGTTTAATGGCTACATTACCTTTCAAACCGGTAGTGACTAGCACTGACGCTATTGCAACAGGAATAGGTAAGGCGGTGGTACCAGACCCGGGCGAGCCAATGCAGAACTCTATCACCTAGTAGCCATGATGCTAGTGACTCGCATAGCTAATCTGTCACCTTTTACGACGTGCTTGGCAGAACGGAAGTTGGCCTATTCTTTAAAGCAGCCTGGGACCAACACGGGGAGAAGTGTTTGGTACCAATTCAACAAACGACATTTGTGACCTCGTGTTAATCTCAAGTGCATCATTTGCAAGACAAAACACGAAAACAACCAATGATTCTCGAAAAGTTAATTAATATGCAGCCTTAGGTCAAAGTTACCACGTTCTGTAACGGGTACGTAACAGTACCCATTACCTTATTCCTTTCATCAAATAGATAAGAGCGGATGACTATTTAATGGATGAACCGATTTATCTAAAACATGTCTAAGAAATACCGCTAGAAAATTGGGTTCAAAAAACCGCGTATAAAGCGGTTCACCCATTTAAGAGCTACGATGCCTCGACAGACACACATACATAAATATCAAATTTTAACACCCCTTTTCTGCATCGGGGGTTAATAAAGACAGCCGAATTAAAAACCTTCTCGATTTGGCTTCAAAAGTTGTATATATAATGACCAACACGACAAACGTCCGGTTATCGAACTCATCTGCTTTGGCGCATGTCATTGGCTACTTTCTCCTGTCGCGAAAGCATCATCTGTGACCAGGGAACTGTATATAATGTAATAAAAATGACGCAAACTTTCTACGTAAAATGATTTTTTGAATAAAAATATATGTTTTGTCTGGATTAACACGGGTTACTCTTGGCAATGTTTTATACAAACATATATGAATATATGCCACCATCAATTTCTAAATTGTTGAGTAAGAATAAGTCTGAACCTAGTATAACGTTTTGTATATGTAACTATCCAAACTGTAGGGCTACTCTTGAAAACCGATTTCAATTTTAAATGAATATTTAATTAATTTTGAAGTATTTCGTACTCTGGACAACTATATTCAATTATTGGATTCGGCGACAGCGCCACACGGATTTCGAAATTTTTTGGAACTACTCATTATTGCTTTTATTCGTTATTTTGTTTAAAACGGTACTTAAAATTTTCACTTGTAACACTAGCTTGACGTGTAACGATGACATGTATTTCTATTAATTAGGTCGTTACTATACCGAATCAATATGGGCAATATTGGTTTCAAGAGTACCGTTTTTTGACGATATTCGAAACTTATTGTATTTATCAGTATTGGTTTAAGATTTATATTGTTTTCAAGAGTAGGCCTGCTGATCTTATTCCAAACGTTGCTCTAGTGTCCAGTATAACATTAAAAGTTATTTGTCCCCGAACCGTTTAATATGTGAATTATGATGGAAAAAAGAGTTATAGAAGTTGAAGTAATATAATAAACCATCTTTGATCGATATCTATCGAAAAATCTTACACACTTTGAAACGGATGAAAAGTTGTTTAGAGAATTATTGTAATACAAAATATATAAAAATCAATTGCTGTTCGTTAGTCTCGCTAAAACTCGAGAACGGCTGAACCGATTTGGCTAATTTTGGTTTTGAATTAATTGTTGAAGTCCAGTGAAGGTTTAAAAGGTGGGAAAATATAGAAAAAAATAAGAGTAGTTAAGAAGGCAGAACAACGTTTGCCGGGTCAGCTAGTACAAAATAAATATATAAACCAACCAAATTATTAGACTCAAACATATGAGATTTATTAATTAAACAATTTTGTGTATAGTAAAAAATAATAATTAGTGGCATTCATTTTTTAAACATTTTTGATCGTTTTGATGGTACTGGTTGAAAAAGTCCTCCACGGCAGACTCTTAGAGTTGTGAAAACTCTTGAACTGCAGAGAATGATGCTTTAAGCAATGATCAAAATATCATCATCACCCTTATTGCAGAATATCGGCTCTAACGACGTTGCTGCATGTTTACACACTTCAATACAGGCAAATAACGGAGTAAGTAATTCCTGCTTTCCTGTACTGAAATGAGTTTTAAATTTAAATTTTTAAAGGTGCACATACACTTCGATCCCGTTTTTTGCGATTTCAGCAGGATTCCAGTGGGACACTTCACTCAACGTAAAAAATCGGCCAAGTGCGTGACAGCCATACGCAATGTATGAATCTCTATTTGGCCTTGTACTTTGTATTTCGACAACAACATATTACATTATAAAATTACATATTATAAAGCTATAAAGCCTACTTCGCTAAGATACTTCTACTATATCGTTTCAAATATATCGTCAAGACTTCTTTTCATTTCGCTGCCTTTAATATGCTGTTCAGTATATTTTAATTCTTGTATCTATCGTCACAAAGCTTCGCGCATGACACGATACATGCAGTTATCGGCTTTTATCGCAAACATTCGGACTGCGTGTGCCTTATCCCGCAGTTGGCGGTACATATATATATATATATATATATATATATATATATATATATATATATATATATATATATATATATATATATATATATATATATACGGTAGGTATATTATATATAGACGGTAAAGAAAACAAGCCTATATTATGTATATAAACACAAAGTCGTTAATTAAGTTAAAATTATCAATTACAAACTACAAACATAAATAAGAAAAGGACAAAAAAAGAGAAAAAAACAAAAAAAAAACAAACAGCTATCCTAAATACGTTAGCTTATGCTTACCTGTGATTGCATGTGTATGCGTGTGTGTATGTGTGTACGTGTATGAGTGTGTGTTGTGTTTGTGTATATACATATGTATATTCTGTATGTCAGCACGAGTGAGAGTTACGTATGCCCTTTAGAACATGTGAAAGAAAAGCAGTTTAAAAAATGCAGGGCGTGAGCTTACGATGCAATAATATGGTTAAAAATTTTAAAAATTTTTAAAAAGATATATATTATAATTTATGAAATCTTGTATATTTTTAACGTGATGATCGATTTTGATCCATCGATTGGAATTCAACGTCGTTTTTGAGCTCTTAAATAATATCTCAGTTACAACATCGATTGACTGAAAAATTACGAAAAAACATTTTTTTCAAAAATTTTCACCAATGAATCAACCGAATTTGAAACAAAAAACAACAACATTTTTTAAGGAGAAGATCTGATTATATTTTGAAATCAATCTGTACATTAGTCTGAAAAATGTTTTAAAAATCTAAAGTAAGTATGAAGAAAACAATCCGCGTCACCAAACAATCTTCGCGGCTAAAACGTACCAATTTTGATAGCTATTTGTTTGCATTCACACATGTAGAGTGTTGTCTAGTTTTACTTACATTCAAAAGAGGTGGTTATCGTGGCTAAAGTATTACAAAATGCGACGCGAGAAATAATTCTCAAGGTGAAACTGTTTTGCGAAGAACAGATGAAAAACAAAGGCGCTCTGATCTCAATAAATAACATTCGGCCCCGAGTTGCATCCAAGAAAGGTAAAATTTTGTGTTGATACTTAATGAAATTTTCGTTTTTGCTTGGAATTTTGAATTCATATGAAGTAAGTATTTACTAGTATACAAGTTTAGGTCCACATGCAACAAACTATTTCAATACTTATTTAATGCATAAAGTATAGTTAAATATTATAGTTAGTTTTGCGCAAGCAAGCTTTAGTCGTTTTAAAAACCTTAAATATTTTTTGTAGTTTATTCGTATTATCACGTATTTGGACAATCACGAGAATTTTTCTTCTATTTGCTGGTGTTTCAGAAAAAACCGTTTCGAGAATAAGAAGAGCAAAAATGCACCTAATACATCCATTAAAATAGTTACGCCTGGAAAGAGCCGTTCACATGCAAACAAATTTTTTTCTGGATGAATTTGATAATGACCAAAATGGTCAAAAATTCACCAATCTTACGTTCCGAAGAGCGGTCATGACTCCTATGACCCCCCTCTGGATCTGCTCTTGGATAAAGCCCTCTTATTTTCTTTAAAATAATTAATAACGCTTATGATGATCGGACAAGTTTTTAGTAATCACTGTTTAAGTACTAAATACACATATGTTAATCAAAGGAACTATGTTGGCAGCATCTTTTAATATCACAGCGCCCGGTCTGTGGGATTTGTTTGGTGGCGCGGACTATAATTTTAATATTCGAAAAGCTGTAACTTTTGAACCCTTAATTTGATTTTGTTTTTTAAAACGTCTAACGTTGCAATTTTTGAAGTACCTGAATATTAAAGAAGATCCAAAATCAACCAGTCTTCACGAATCATTATTTTTTCAATCAACTTCCCAATAAGAAGAATGTTCCTAATTCAAATGTTTTTAAATATTAAAATATCACAAATAGACGGATTTGCAAATTCATTTCCATTTAGTCCCATACAAATTTAGTGAAGATCTGATTGAGAATTTCAGAGACGCACAAAGTTTAAAGACATATTCATATTTTTTGCGTTTAAATCATGTTGTTAAGCATGGTTATCAGAGTTCTGCTATTTTGCGGATATGAATTTGAATAATCATCTTGTTTGTACTGTAATTACCACACCTCTCATTAAATTAATGTGATAAGTTGAGAAAATTACCGAGGGTCACAAGCATATAACATTTTTACGATGACCCATAATCACATAATTACATTCCGTGGCAATTTAACTTCAAGTCAAAACGTGGCGACATGCGTTAATAGTTTGATACGACGATCAAACCAAATGATTAATGAAATGTGTTTTAGTATTAATAGAAAGTGGAGATGGTGCTATCAATTTAATTGTTTACAAGGGTCATACAAGGTCAATTTAATTGTTTACAAGGAATACTTAGTAATATATATATCTATGTTTTACGACTCGAAAGTTATTGCAATAATAAAAGGTTAGATTTAAATGTATCTAAATGTAGCGTTATAACTTATACTGGGAAGCATCACGTTATAATGTATAACTACACTTGGAAGGTCAACTGCTTCAAAGGGTATCCTCTGTTAGGGATCTGGGGGTATTACATGACTCAAAGCAGCTCTTTAATGATCATAATCATAATTACTAGAGCCTCCAAAGCTTTAGGATTTTTGATGCGCAGCTCAGCTTCTCTCTTCTCTTCTCCAAAGTAAAAACTGTTCTCTTGTTTGTAGTCACTTAGAATACGCTTCGCAAATCTGGAACTCTAGATATGATACATACATTAGCCGTCTTGAAAATATACATAAAAAATTTATTAAGTACATTTGCTTTAAATCAAAACTTACTTATTCCCCGTGTAACTACTTATATCAATGTAAAAAATTCCACATTCTCCCTCTTGAGGTTAGACGTGAAATAGCGGATTAAATTTACCTTCCAAAGATAACTACAAAGGTGGTTGATTGTCCCGAACTCTTATCTCAAATATGCATTGCAGTTCCATATAAGTCTTTCCGCAACTACCCTATTGTATACTTGCCTTTAATCTCCACAAACTATAAGCAAAATACATTTATATTTCCAGCTGGCAGCAAGTTCAACGCACTCCTAAGTAAATTTGATTTGGACTTGTTTAATACTAGCTTTGCGACTATAAGAAATTTAGCTAGCCGCTCATTCTTTAAGAACGCCTAGTTTTGTAATTTAGTAGTAATACATTCTCCGTCACTACTAGTGGGCAATTTGTTCAGCCTTCTCATGTTAAAGTTTTAATTATATTTTTCTTGTGCTATTATTCCTCCTAAATAATAAATAAATAAAAAATAAATAAAACATTAAAATAATTGCTATTGCGTGGAGCATCCATCTTGGTTTAATAGATTGTAGTGTAGCAGGAATGTGGACAAGTTTTTTGAACAACACTAATATAATATGATTATTTCTGCGACGTTTAAGTTCTTTATTGAGCCATCTTCAGGTATGTAAAAGCACACACAGTACCAGACTCTCTGTATTATTTCTCAATACAAAGTTACACTTTACGATACAAACCTTTAGATAATCTTATATAGAAATAATCATATATTAGTGTTGTTTAAAAAAATATATTTCTGCTATAGCATTGTGTTATAATTGTAACACAATCTAATAAATATTTGTTTTTACTAAAAATAAAATCCGTACAAACTAAATGGTTGTCATATACAGACTGACTGGTGAGATACCTTCGATATTTCTGTAGAGTACACGGTACTCGATTCTCGTTAAAATGAAATAATAAAATTAGGGGCTTAATTTTTGACCAATTTCTCTAAAAATAAGTGAAATGTGGATATTATAGTCTCTAAGCACGCCGCGGTACGCGCTAGTCGATATCAAGGACACGCCGTCGCCATCCTCCGCTATTCTGTGTTATTGCACACTGCGTCCTCGCGGTGTCCAAGTATGGTACAGGTAAATATAGGATTCTCGATGTATTGTTTACTAAAAAGTATTTTAATATTTATTTTTGATGTTATTTTTTTTCTCATCATATAATGATCGCCAACTATCACGTCCTTAAATATTGAAGGTACCTCACCAGTCAGCTTGTATACAGGAAAGAGCATTTGTAATATTAGTTTAGTGATTTTTAGTGTAAGAACGTCACTAGCGATACGTCATTGACTGATCCAACGTAGTACTAGATTGTAGTCGATGTAATTAAAATTTCATAGATTGAGCCATCGTAATAAAATAGTGTAGGTGAATAAATTATAACGAAGTGGCTTCATATATTGTACAGCATAATATACAAAATTAGTAAAATTATGAAATTGAAAAAAATGTGTTTAAGCTATTGAACTCAATAGATTATTATTGACCATTAAAATAATTAAATTAAATCAATTATCAAACGGAGTCCGCATACCTACATAAAACGTATTGTTTTGGCATCTAAATAACGGTCAACGACACTTCAATATAACAACGTTTGGACAAACACAGCATCAAGGAGGGGAAGACTGGCAACCCGCCTAAAGATAGTGCTTTGCAGTAGTTTTCTTAACACTCCTTTTACTCTGTTCCCCGCACACACTCTTCTTTCTATATCAGCGATGTACCTTCCATCCCTGCTAAAATTATTCTGGGATAAATATATTATTTCTGGGACAAATACATTTGCCTCTGTGGTCTTGTGGTCCAGCGTTGGCGTGACCACATGAGATCTCGGGTTCAAATCCCGGGTCGGTCACTTAAAAAAAAGGTTTTTTTATAGTTTTCTGATAAACACGAAGTTGCCTGGGATTGGAAAGTGCCCGGTTGGCGATAGGCTTGCCACATATCACATTTGTGGGACCAAGTAATCGTGGGTGCACTTGTTATACCTCTGCCTACACCTTCGGGGATACGGGCGCGAAGATACTTTATTTGTTTCTTAGGTTAGGGCATAGTCAACCTGTGTATTTAAATTCATGTATAAATCTGTGTTTTCGAAGTTACTGATTTTGCCACGATTTTAGAAAATCGAGTTTTGACCAGATCTCCACGTTTTGAGGTCTAGGAACCTTTTCAGACTATTTTAGAGATGACGTCAGTATGTATGTATAAATAAATAAATAAACATTCACGGGACAAATTACACTTATTGATCTAACCCCAAAGTAAGCAAATTATTTGCTTGTGTTATGGATGTTAGTCACCGATATTAATACATAGAAATACAGATATAAATACTTTTACATACATAATAAACGCCCAAATCGGGAAATTAAAAAAAAAAAAAACAAAACTTTCAGAAAAACAATAAAAAAGTACCTTCACGCCCGTACCTACCGTAAGAAGTAGGTAGAAGTACATTCAGTGCACACATGATTAGCCGAAGATACTTAGTCATACAATGTGATAAGTGGCAAGCCTATTGTCATTTGTCAACCGGGCACTTATCCCGGGCAAGGTTGTTTTTACAGGAAACTGAAAAAAACAATTTTTAATCTATACATATAATAAAATCGTAGAAAAGTCAAAACTGTACATTGAATATTTTTTAAAAGAATACTTGGGACGTGATCTACAATCGATATATCGAAGCCAAAAGTATAGTTTTTAGAATTTTTGTCTATTTGTCTGTATGTATGTCCGGGGTAAACTCAAAAAGTACTGCATGGATTTACTTCAAATTTTTCATGAATATTACTGACAGGTCGGGTCAACATATAGGCTACATATTATCACGCTATCACCTACGGGGGGGGGGGGGGGGGGGGGGCAGTGCGGAGTAGCGGAGTAAACGAAGTCGGCGCGGACGAAGTCGCTGGCAACAGCTAGTATAAAAATAAAGGAATAGGCAAGGCGGTGGTACCAGACGCGGGCGAGACAATACAGAACTCTACCACCTAGTAGTCACGATGCAACTTGCATAGCCAAAAAAGGCGATCGCCTTTTACAACCTGCCTGACAGAACGGCAGTTGGTTTATTCTTCAAAGGAACCCGCAACCAACACGGGGATATATGCGCAAACTAATAAAATAATCTTAGTATTTTCATGACCCACAGCTCACCTAGCTATAAATATTAAACGATCGATAAACTTATCGAAGATATCGACATGAGGGCATTACTAATTATAGTTCAATGGTCACTCGCATCGGTCTACAGCGCCAAAATGGCGATATTCAAATAGGCACAAAAATTCTTTGACAGCAGCAAGTCCAGTGGTAATATTATACACGTCATTGAATAGGATGGATTCTCTTTTTTTTGCCGGTCAAAAATGAATATGTTGTTATTCAGCCTAGTTGAGTAATGTTTAATGAATCTACTAAAGTGTTGTGGCTACTTGAAATTGTGAGTGTAGTAATTGAACGGTTTTGGTTCGTTGACTTACGAAATATTTGACATTCATACGCGTTCCCCTGACCCACATCTTAGATTTATAAATGAAGAATAATAATTGTAACGTAAATCTAAAAGTAATTTTAGAGACCATCGCCCTCAAAAATCTAATCGGTTCTTCTCCTTAAATAAATTGGTAAAGTACGTGTCGGCCCACGCGCAATGTAGGGTTTCGAAGTTACACATCACGATATGTGGACTAAGAAGAGGTTTTTTATTTTTCACAAATATATCCGAGCCACAGGCCTATAAAATCTTCTCCAAGTACATTTTATACGTTGGTCTACTTTTACTCCAAAACTTGTAAAGCCTTTTAAGCCGTGATAGTTTTCCTTTTAAATTCATAATATTTACTAATATCAGGATTTTTTCTCCACCCCTAAAACCAACCGTTTAGCCTGCAGAGGGCAGGGGGTGTATATAATTAAAAAAAATTAGCACTGTAAAACTTAATATCTTACAAATGAGTCCCTTAATCGAACGTTGTTTTCACAAAACTACAATATTTTTTAAAAACTTATTTATTTATATATTTATAGTATTTCACACTATGAGGTACCTAAACAAAAAAAAAATATCGTCCCCACTTTACATGTAGATGAGTTACCTTAAAAATATTTTTCAAGATTTTATATTCACTTTATTGTACGGGATTTATTATACGGGACACACGGTGCGGTGCGTCGCCGCACCGCAAACATTTTGCCGCATCACCGTATACATAATTATTGTATGCGGCGCCCTAGTATAGTAGTAGTATAGTATAGCGCCCTTCGCATCTCGCTCGAAGTGCGGTATTCCTGCGGTGCGGCGCCGAAACGCACCATGTGGCATATCATTGATATTTATATGCAGGATGCCGCAGCGACATTGCTCGGCGCCGCGACGCGACCGCACCGCACCACGTTGCTATGTGCCCGCGGCGCGGCGCCGGAACGCACCGTCTGGCATATTCGGGCATATCATTGATATTTATATGCAGGACGCCGCAGCGACATCGTTTCGGCGCCGCGCCGCGACTTTCCCGCACCGTGTGGTTTCTCCCTATGGATCCCTAATTTACTTCGTAACCCTAAAAACTGCGTCAAATAATGTAAAATCGGATCGAAATCAGTTGATTCGTTCAAAGTATATCAGTGATGTTTTTTCATGTCACAATATTGCAAGCAAGCAAATAGATCTCCTGATAGAGTCAACCTTCGCCCATGGACACCAAAAATGTTAATGGTGCGTTGCTATCTTGTGGCGAAGTCTAATGCCACGTGCATAAGTTTACTGCTTACTTACCCTCCGAACTGAAACACGACAGTGACAAGTACTGACACTATTGCGTATAGGTAGGCGGTGGTACCAGACCCGGGCGAGAGAATTTTGGCAATGTTTTTGACATTACTTCGACATTTTTCAACCCATCAATTGTGTACCTAAGATATTAAATGTATTCTCAACATCAATGAAAATTGCGTTACGCGAGCGAAGTCGCGGGCAGCTTATAAAATTATTAAATAAATGTTGGTAGATAATCCTCACCATAATCCATTTAATTGGCAACGCCTCGCCTGTAATTGGTACCATTGTCTTATAATTTGAACAGCAATTTTCTTAAAAAAACTGGCAATATTTATTGATTCTAGAATATCATTCGTTTATTAAGAACTAAAAAATACATCTACCATGAGAAAAATCCATGTGAAAGTAAAATTCAAATGAGCTTGAATTACCGATTACATCTTAGTGGTCCGACAATTGATCTCAAAACAATAGACCAATCTTCTACTGTTGCCATAGAGATGATATCTCTGATGTTGTCCTTATTGACTACTTTTCGCTAATATTCGCACGATTGCAATATAATCGAGCAGCCATTACTAATCTGGTTAACACGTGCTTTTGAGGTCAAAACTTTTTCTAATTCTCTAAAAATTATGATTTAGGTGTCATTCGATTCGGAATGGCATGTAGAAATATTTTGAGAAAATTGAAGGTCCGCTCGCAAAAACTGCAAAGGTTATAAACAATTAAGTGAAAAAAACGGGGGATTTGGTTTTTCGAAAATATCTGAAAAACTATTTGAGATTTTTAAAATTTGAAAAAAGATTCAGAGACAAATAAATTTCCAAAAAAAAATCCATACTCTTGGAACTATAAGATAAAGATTTATAATTTTCCCAGAGGGTTGAAAATACGCTCGTAAACGGATACTCCGGCTTGCGCAAGCCACGTCAACTTTGGACTTTTAATGAATAAATATTATTTTAACTTATAAAATATGAAAATTAAGAAGTAAAATAAAATTCATGCGCCTACAAGATAGACCAATAAACAATAATCCGTCGGCAAAAAATTTTATGTTGATTTTTTATTTAGTCATCCATTAATTAACTAACATTTTTTTGTAGTACCAATGTTAACATTGAAAGTGCCATAATGGTTAAACTATAAATTTGGTTTTTTTCCCTTACATGGAGCTATTTGACAAAGTGGTGCGGTGCTGTGCTTAATGAAAATATTGTGACAAAATATAACACTCCTAGAACGACCATGAAGTGAAAAAAAATTACAAATTTTATTTTAATTTTAACCCTAAGTACCCTTAGTACAATACTTACAAAGACGGGCCGTCAAATCCTTCGTTTTTGTTTATCACAGTAAGAACCCACTTGAAAGTAGACCCACAGTAGCAAAACGGATATATTACACAGTTCAGTGCACTTAGTACAGTTTTATTTTCAAGGCTATTATGTCCCGAATAAGTGGGATACAATCCCAAAATATAACTAATTGAAGTAAAACCTCCAAGATATTTTAGTTACTATGCTAAAAATAATTCTGGTCGTGATTTTAGCGATTTTCTCCGAAACTTATTGTATAAAAGACATATATCATTATCTTAAGACGTGCAACAAGGATGTTAAAACATATCTAACAAGAAAAGTACTTTTCTGTGTTCTACGGATTATAACGAGTTATAACAAATTCGTAAAATAATGTTTGCATATTATATTACCGAGATAATATATTTCACGACTTTATTTCTAAACGTCTACATTGTATTATGTGCTAATATCGAGAACGAAGCTCGAAAGTAATTGATGATCAAACGAACTTACCTGTATTAGTATGGGAGCCCACGACACTAAACCTGGTCCCATAAGACTACTGGATGGCATATACATAGTTAGATTCGTCGTTAATTGGAGAATACGAAATGGCTATGCTGCAATGCGAAAAACCGGGTGGCGCTATTAAAAAAAAGAAAAAAAGAATGAAAAAAAAATCGATTTCTGGTACGATAAGACTACCGAATTTTGTTTGTTCCTCGACATAGGGGAGGGGAAGAATTCTACGAAAATGCGGTATTCCACGATCAGGTACAAATAATTTGACTGGTCATTAACTGTTTAAACAAATGAAATTACATATTTTATGAGAAATTGTTGGATTTTTCAATCGTTTTCACTAGGATGTTTTAATTTTATGTCCTACTTAGGGATTTATAGGGTTCTGAAGTCAACTGGAAACCCTTATAGTTTCATACGTCTGTTCGTCCGCGCCTTAGCTCAGGATTCTTAATACTAGAAAGCTGTAATTTGGCATTTGTACCTATACATGTTAGTCATGCCATCAAAAACGGTAAAAAATAAATAAAACGTATATTGTTTAGGGTACCCTCTACAAGTAAATTTTTCTCGCAAACTCCGTAGTGTAAAGTATCGTTGTATAGAGTTCTTAAACAATATTGCGTGTTGTCACCGTGACTTACCTACTTGGTCACATTTTTGATTTTACGGTAACTCTTACCTTTATCAGATATTTTAAGCCAAGACTTAAAATCTAACCAAATATCTCCAACCAATTCGTTTAAAATTATTGTTCTTACTATTACATATAAAATAATCAAATGTGAGTAATTCGTAGAATTATAATACTAAACCAATTTGCACATTTCTCCAATAAATAGAGCCCTAACGCATAGAGCATAAAATCAACAGGGTTATCACACCAAGTTAATGCGCGAAGCACTGTTTTCCTTGGACATCTATAAGTCATCTGGGCCGGATGGCATCTCTCCGATAGTGCTTGAAATATGTGCTCCAGAGTTGATACTGGTGCTGACGCGTCTGTTCCAGCTCTCCTACTCACTTGGCGTAGTACCGAAATCGTGGAAGACGGCCTTAGTGCACCCTATACCTAAAAAAGGTGATCGCTCGAATCCGTCAAACTATCGGCCGATAGCCATTACCTCCTTGTTCTCCAAAATCATGGAGAAGATAATTAACTGCCAGCTTTTGAAGTATTTAGAGAAGCACCAGCTGATTAATGACCGCCAGTACGGTTTCCGTCGCGGTCGATCAGCTGGTGATCTTCTAGTATACCTTACACATCGCTAGGCGCAGGCAGTTGAGTCCAAGGGGGAGGCATTGGCTGTTAGTTTAGACATAGCGAAGGCCTTTGATAGAGTTTGGCACAGAGCGCTTCTTTCAAAGCTTCCTTCTTATGGGCTTCCCGGGAAATTATGCAAGTGGATCACCAGGTTTTTGGCTAATCGGAGCATCAAAGTCGTCGACGGTGCGTGCTCCGACCTTAAATTTGTCAATGCTGGTGTTCCGCAAGGTTGCGTGCTATCGCCTACACTGTTTATTCTGCACATCAATGACATGTTGCGAATTAGTAATATTCATTGCTATGCAGATGACAGTACTGGTGATGCTTTGTACTCCGGTCATAGCGGTATTTCTCGGGACCACGTCAATGAGAATCGGGACAAGCTAGTGTCTGAAATCGAGACTCAGCTCGAAAAAATCTCGGAATGGGGTCGACTCAACTTAGTCCAATTCAACCCCAGGAAGACACAGCTGTGTGCGTTCACCGCTAAAAAGTCGGCCTTTGTCGTATCACCTCGCTTTGAGAACACTCTCCTGACAACCTCAGCCAATATTGGAATTCTTGCCGTTGACATATCGAGCAACGTTCAGTTCTGTGATCATTTGGAAGAAAAGGCTAAATTAGCCTCAAAAAAGCTCGGTGTGCTCAGCAGAGCGAGACAGTACTTCCTGCCTTCTCATCGCTTGCAACTTTACAAAGCGCAAATTCGCCCGCACATGGAGTACTGTTCTCATCTCTGGGCGGGAGCTCCGCGGTATCAGCTTCTTCCACTTGATCGCATTCAGCGTAGAGCGGTTCGAATCGTTGACGACCAAGCAATCTCCAATCGGCTTGACTCCTTGGCTTTACACAGAGATGTAAGTTCGCTTAGCACCTTTTACCGCATTTATCATGGAGAGTGTTCCGACGAACTGTTTGGATTGATCCCTGCTGTTGAATTTCATCATCGGACATCTCATCACCTCGATGTCTGGAAATCCACAACTGTGCGATTCTCTAGGCACTTCTTACCACGCACTACTCCTCTGTGGAATCAATTACCGGCGGCGGTGTTTCCGAACGGATACGACTTAGGCACCTTCAAGAAAAGAGCATACTCCTTCTTAAAAAGCCGGCAACGCAGCTGCAAGACCTCTGGTGATGTGGCTGTCCATGGGCGGCGGTAATCACTTACGATCAGGTGAGCCTCCTGCTCGTTTGCCACTTTTTTATATAAAAAAAGTTATGCTTTTCTGTTGTTGCAACAAAAAAACCGGCCAAGCGTGTCGGGCCACGCGAAATGTGGGGTTTCTTAGTTGTTCATCACAATAATGTCGACTACGAAGAGGGTATTTTTGTTTTAGTTTTGTACTCTGAAAATTTAACCTATTCAAAGTCAATGGCGGATATATTCGCAATTCAGGTTCACAGTCTATAAAAATTTCTCCAAGTATATTTTGTCAGTAGGCCGACAATTACTTGTAAACTTGTAAAGCGTACTTAGCCTGGGTAGTTGTACTTTAAACTTTGTTATAATATATCTTACTACCGTAAAATCATATCATATCGTATCGACGACAAGCGATTCTAACAAACGTTAGCATTTTAAAACTTAATATCTTTCAAACGGATCCATTAATTGAAAAGTCACGGTGACAACACGCAATATTGTTTAAGAACTCAATACAACGATACTTTACACTACGGGGTTTGCGAGAAAACTTTACTTGTAGAGGGTACCCTAAACAATATACGTTTTATTTATTTTTTACCGTTTATGATGGCATGACTAACATGTATAGGTACAAATGCCAAATTACAGCTTTCTAGTATTAAGAATCCTGAGCTAAGGCGCGGACGAACGGACGGATAGACGAATGGACGGTCGTATGAAACTATAAGGGTTTCCAGTTGACTTCAATACCCTATAAATTTCTAAGTAGGACATAAAATTAAAACATACTAGTGAAAACGATTGAAAAATCCAACAATTTCCCATAAAATATGTAATTATTCGTACCTGATCGTAGCATGGGTATTCCATCAGTACCAGATGAAAAAAACAGGGTAATTGCCTTCAAAATCGAGCATAAACGCCGGTTTAAGCTGTGCAGTGGGCGACCTTCAATCGCTGCAGCAACCACCTCATCCACTGTTTCGAAGATGCAGCAGTGGTTTTTCTCACACAGAAATTGATGATCCTTCAGATAAGCTTTGCTTCGTTCGGTAGTCCGATGGTACTAGATACCTAGGTACAAGGCGTCACTTATAATGCTGCTGTCACTGATAAGGCCAGTCATGGGGACATGCAGCACCGCATTTTCGTAGAGTCTTTCCCCTCCCCTATGTCGAGGAACAAACAAAATTCGGTAGTCTTATCGTACCAGAAATCGATTTTTTTTTCATTCTTTTTTCTTTTTTTAATAGCGCCACCCGGTTTTTCGCATTGCAGCATAGCCATTTCGTATTCTCCAATTAACGACGAATCTATGTATATACCACCCGGTAGTCTTATGGGACTAGGTTTAGTGTCGTGGGCTCTTAAAACATATGTGAAGTTCGATCACAATTACTAGAAGAGCTTCGTTCGAAGATATTAGCATCCCTCCCTCCCAAGTCGAGTTGTGCCCCCGTAGTCGTGAAATATATGCTCAACAATTCTCTAAACGACTGTAATCGGTAATTGATCGCGGAAGCCAACTTAATGTTACCCTCATTAGTTTTTTATTTTTCTGCCTCCAAAATATAGTGCAAAATGGCGGGTGCGTATGTGATACTACATTGTATTATGTGCTAATTTCGTTTGATCACACACACACACACACACACATATCTTCACGCCAGATCCCTTACGGGGTAGGCAGAGAGAACCGAGTGCCATACATCACGATCCTTGCAGGCTTGTCTCGCTTCCTCCACATTCATCACTCTCTTCATACATACACGCCGGTTGCGAAGACTCTTGACACCACCTTCGGACAGTATTCGATCAATCTGATCGTGGTATGTCAGTCTTGGTCTTCCCCGGTACCTACATCCTTCCACATTCGCATTGTATATCTGTTTTGTTAACCTTTCATCTGCCATTCTTTCTACATGTCCGAACCAACGGAGCATGCCCTTTCTCATCTTTACACCGACACTTTCTTTCAAACCTAACCTCTCTCTCGCTTCGACATTACGAACCATGTCCGCGAGTGTCACACCACATATTTTTCTTAGCGACCTCATCTCAACCGCGTTGATTCTACTTTCATGCCCTTTCTGACATACCCAACTCTCACTTCCATACAATAGCGTTGGGATAAGTACATGATTATGCAGGGCTAGACGGGCACCCTGATTTAAAATTGTGCTAATAAGTAATCTCCCTAACGCTCCATTCATTCTGTTCCCTGCACACAATCTTTGCAATCCCAGTACATGGATTGCAAAGCACGCAGCAGATGCCCATCTATCCCATAACTGGGTAAAATGTCCCAAAATTTCTTTCGCACGACTCTATCAAACGCTTTCTCCAAATCCACAAAACCGCAGAAAACCTTCTGGCCGACAGCCAGATGCTTCTCTACGATGTTGCGGAGTGAGAAAACTTGATTCATACATCCTCTTCCAGATCTGAAACCCCCTTGTGTCTCCCACAACATTCACTCGGACTTCTCTTGCATTCTCCTTTCAATGATCTTACCATACACCTTCGATGCTAAGCTGATCAAACTGATGGCCCTGTAGCTATTGCAGTCTATACGTGAGCCCTTGCCTTTATACAAGGGCACGATGACTGCGCGCCGCCAGTCTTCGGGTACTCTACCGGTCCTCCACCCAAAAAGAGTCCCAGGCGGCAGGACCGCCATTTTTGATCATCTCAGCAGTCACCTTATCTATTCCCGCAGCCTTTCCATTTTTCATACTTCTTATCACCCATACGATCTCTTGAATAGTAATGTCCTGGCATACTTCCACCGTCTCTGAATCACTAACTGAGTCAGAGACGGAGGTAGCGTCCTGAACAGCATCATACATATCTCCAAAATATTCACTCCATCATTTTAATACGCTTTCTGTGCTTGTAAGAATGTCACCATCCTTAGATTTAATCCTATTCATTCTGGAGGCTGCCGAACAACTCCTAGACTTCTTCACCTCCCTCCAAAAAAGTTTGGTGTTTGCCTCGAAGTTGCTCGCCAGTCTCTCTTCCGCTTTCAAACATTCTCTTTCACGCTTTTCTTTCACTAAGCTTTTAGTGGCATTCTTACAACAACGATACAATTCTTTCTTCTTGTCTTTCATACCATTCATTCATTCGCTTGCAAACATGATACATAGTCTAGCCATGCTTTCTTCTTTCTCTCAATCGCAGCTTTCACTTCATCATCCCACCATGCATCACCTTCCATTGACTTGTACAGTTTTGCACTACCACATACTTCTTTCGCGGCTACTATCATACTATCTTTCAAAGCTTTCCAACATTCGTCTACATCCAAGTCCGGTAGGTTCACTTTCGCCAACCTATCTCGAACCTGAATCTCATACATACTCCTTATACTCGGATCTTGCAACTTTTCGCTCTTTATTCTTTCAAGCTCTCCGAATGGAACACGCTGTCGTCAATGTCTCCACTTCTTAAACAGACCCCTATATCGGCTTACTACCAAATAGTGGTCTGTTTCCAGATTGGGACCTCTGTAGGCGCGCGTATCCATTATCATATCATATATATCGTTTGATCATCAATAATTAAACTGAAGGGAAAGGGCCTAAAAGCGCTACAAGAGTGTAGGTAGCGTCGGCCAAAATTATCGAATTAATTTAATTTACATTTAGTTTAGTCTATGGCAGAATTTCGACCACAGGGCGATCACTGGTAAGTTATGAAATCGTAGTCATGTCAAATCACGTATAAAGACTACATAGGACAATATTATATAATCAAATTAAACCATCTTAATTACTTGAATATTAATAGACTTCAATTAAGAACATTACGTTATAAACTGGCACAAACAAAACAGTTTTGAGGTAGACGTGTATTTTATAGGTAAAATTAGTATTAGCAGCTCGCTCATTTGCAGCTGAAAATGAGTGAGTAAATAACAATACACATTATATATATTAAAGAAACGACTATAACCAAAAACGCAGGCTGACATATTATAGTTTTCCGACATTGTAAAGAAAGTTATGTACTACCGGTTCTTGAAGTATTTATTAGTTCATCTGCTGATTAATGACTGTCGTATGGCCCTCATCGCGGTTGCTGAGCTGGTGATCTTCTAGTATGCCTGGTGTTTCAATAAGCAGTTTTAAGAAATTTAATAGATTCAGGCATTACTTTGTGGAAATCCATAATTTAAAGAAGAAATTATGGTATTTAATTTGCAAAATTTTCATGAAACCTTTACTCTTTGGCCTTAGGTGGGAGAAGTGGCAGTTAGTTTGGACGTAACGAAGGTCTTCGATTGGATGTAAAACAATCAGAAGCTTCCTTACTAACGTTCCGCGAAAATTATACAAATTTATTTCCAGTTTTTAGGCTGAACGGAGGCAATATTTATTGCTATACTGATGACATTACTGGTAATTTTTCTGTCTGTCGTTTTCTGTCTGTGTTTCTGTCAAACGTTGTTCTGCCTTTTTAACTACTCTTATTTTTTTCTGTATTTTCTCACCTTTTAAACCTTCTCTGGACTTCAACAATTAATTCAAAACCAAAATTAGCCAAATCGGTTCAGCCGTTCTTGAGTTTTAGCAAGACTAACGAACAGCAATTGATTTTTATATATACAAGACTAGCTGTGCCAGCGACCTCGTACGCGTGGAAAAGTTTCTTAAATAAAAGTAGCCAAGTTAGGCTCCTTACTACCGTGGTTTAAAACACAGACAGTCGAGGGGTTTCACCCGCATAGTTCCCGTTTTCGTGGGGTTTCTGAGATAAAACAATCCTATGTCCTTTCATGGGTCTCAAACTATCTTTGTACCAAATTTCATTCTAATCGGTTCAGTGATTTAGGCGTGAAGAAGAGGCAGACAGGCAAATAGTCTGACAGACAGACAGAATTACTTTAGCATTTATAATATTAGTATGGATTTTTATTATAATTTTTAATATCATTTAGAAAGGTTGGTCCGGGCCCTCTTTGTTCGGGCAGTTCGTAAGAGCCGAAAGATTGGGTATGTGAGTCACTACCATCGTAGTTACTAGGTGGTAGAATTCTGCATTGTCTCGCCCGGGTTTGGTAATACCGCCTTACCTATTCCTGCCTAAATATCGCCAGTGCTTATCATAGTCGTGTTCCGGTTTGGAGGGTAAGGTATTCGGTAAACTTTTGCATACGGCATTAAGACCCCGCCATAAAGATAGCAACGCACCGTTAACATCTTAGGTGCCTATAGGCGGTGGTTGTCTATTTCCATCAGGAAATATATCTGTTTATAGGCCAAATGGTCAATATTATAAAAAGAATCTGTAAACTGGTTGACCCTGCAGGCCATAAAATGAGGTATTTTAGGCTCATAGGAGCAAAAACTATACCTAAGCAAAAATATTTTCAGAGTTAAAAAATCTAAAGCTTGTTAAAATTACAGTATTTTAATTTTTGAAAAGCTGTATATTTTGAAAACGATGATCGATTTTGATCTTTTGAAAGGCATGCAACACAGATTTCGAGCTCTAAAATGGTGACTTAGCTACAAAATAAATTATACACGCACCTATGTGACATTAAGATTTAAGATCTCGCCACAACACGAGGATAGTAACGCATCATTAACATCTTTGGTTTCTACAGGCGATGATTGTCTCTTTCTATCAGCAGAGTCATCTGATTGTTTACTATCTTATGGACATAAAAAACAAAAGGACTGTATCGTAGATATTGCATTTTTTGTGGTTACAAACAACAAAATTAAAAAGAGAATAGATTTCTCCATAGTATTTTGTGCTTTTTGCGACTGAAAAGGTGGGTGCTGTTGATAGTTCTGACACAGAATAACTATCTCTATATTCTGTGGTTCTAAAGAGGTGAGCGTATAATTTCCATGTGGTTACTAAATAGTAATGTTTTGTAACACCTCAGTTGACTTTGATACTGGTAGTACCAGACCCAGTCTTCCTTATCCCTGCTATAATAACGACTGTTCCTGTGACTGTTGCGTTTTGTCTGTAATTAGTAGTATTATTGCAAGTAATATATTATCCTAATATACGAATAACAATGCACCTTATAAATATTTTTTCTCTTTACTTACATTTAAAAAAACAACTGGTCGTTACCTTTTTTGATATGAAAAAACGAGTACGTCCTTTTATTTATTTGTTCCCGTAATTACGAATCGTCTACCGTATATTGAATTAGAAACAATAAGCCTCCAGTTGCTGAACAGAGTACTATTTACACAAAAAACATTTTCGCTGTTTTGTGTCTTCAAAATTGTTTTTGCAATAAAAAATACATTAGTAAATAAATATCAGATTTATTATCTGATATGATTGGTGATATATTGATCAGTAAATTCGTTACAAATTACAAAATCCAGTGAATTGGATATTTCCATCTCTCTCAGTAAAACTAACGTAATGAACTTTTGTAAGATCGTTTTTTCGCCATTGAAACCATTATTTCTACATATTTCCTGTAGCTAACGTGTTTGTGTAATGGGTTTTGTATACCTTACAGTCTTACCTATTCCTGCCGCAATAGCTTCAATGCTAGTCATCGTTTTTTCCGGTTTGGAGGGTAAAACAGATGTTTAGCTTACGCATGGGTATAAGCATCCAGCTACACGAATAGCAACGCACAATAACATCTTTCATGTCTATAGGCGATGGTTTTCACTCAGGTAAACTATTTGTTTTTTTTTACTATCTTGTAATAAAAAATGCAATGCGACACGATATCGAAACAAATTACAAAAATAAGATGTATGGTGTATGTGTTCCTAAAACCATGAATATAAATCACGCGTTACGTTCAAATGAACAAAAATTAACATGTTACAAGATCATAACAGTGTATATATTAATATAAATAAGAAAATCTTAATATCTTTTTTATTACGTCTTTGTAATAAATAATGTTATCTAATAATAATAATTGATTAGAACCAATCTAGTGAAAATCGTGTTGTATAACTTTTCGATTACTTCTATGTTTTTTATTTTATTTTATGTCATAAGATAGCAAACAAGCAGATGAGTCTCCTGATGGAAAGAGTCAACCATCGCCTATAGACACCAAAGATGTTAATGGTGCGTTGCTATCTTGTGGCGAGGTATAATGCCACATACATAAGTTTACCGGCTACCTTACCCTCCAAACCGGAACACGACAGCGACAAGCACTGACGCTATTGCGGCAGGAATAGGTGAGGCGGTGGTACCAGACCCGGGCGAGACAATGCAGAACTCTACCACCTAGTAGCCACGATGGTAGTGACTAAGCCGGCTTGTGTTCGTTAGTTCCCTTTGAAGAATAGATCATTTTCCAGGCAATTCGTAAAATGCGAACAATTATACGTGTCACTAACTAGTACTAGTAGAAGTCGTGGTGGAGTTCTGCAAAGTTTTGTGTGGATTTTCATACCACCGCTTTGCCTATTCGAGTCCCAATAGCGTTAGTACTTATCACTGTCGTGTTTCGGTTTGGAAAGCGAGGTAGCTGGAAAACTTATGCACATTGCTTTACCATTCCGCTACATGGATTACAACGCACTATTAAGACTTTGGTGTGTATAGATATAGGTCGTCTCTTTCTATCAGAAGATCTATCTTTCTATCTTATGATATAAAAAATTATAAAAAACATAACATTTACACATATATATATATATATATATATATATATATATATATATATATATATATATATATATATATATATATATATATATATATATATATATATACATATATGTGTGTGTGTGTAATTTTACCAAATACACCAACAGATAACTTCGAAAATGAAATATATAGATTACTGATTAACGAATGATTTAGTAGACCAAAGAAAATGCGCCTTCCGGTAAACAATTCTGCTAGCGCCTTGATAATTATTCTGTAAACTTTAATAGGATAAACAGTGGAATCGACCTCTACTAACGTACCTACTAGCTAATTGCGGCGGTCGATACAAAACGCGCTGATATCCAGAAACAGCGTGTAATTTGTTTTATATCTATTATCGCGTGCTCGTCGTGTCCGATAGCTTATTAATAGTATGCAGATACTTGTAGAATGTAACTACGTGGGTTGCCTACAGCGTTTATTGATTATTTTCATTCTAACAAAATTAAATCATTTATATATAATGATATATATAAGACTAAGTTGATAAAATGTGCGTGCCGATAAAACTTAAAAGGAGTCCGTGCGTGTAGTGTTTTCACGTCCCAGCAATGCAACCCAGCAGAAATGGTTTCGGGGCTGGTTTCCCCCTGACAATAGTTGCATACGCTAACGTTAAAACGGCTACTTAGGTCATTGGGTTGGGTGTGGGGTAGTATATATATATATATATATATATATATATATATATATATATATATATATATATATATATATATATATATAGCGACATCAAGTTAGCTGATGTTATAACATTAGACACTTTTTATTTTTCAATTTATTCACATTTTAACGTTATGAGTATGTATATACATATAATAAAATCGTAGGAAAGTCAAAACTGTACATTGAATATTTTTTTAAAAGGATACTTGGGGCGTGATCTACAATCGATGTCGAAGCCAAACATATAGTTTTTAGAATTTATGTCTTGTCTTCTATATAATAAGATAGCAAACAAGCAGATGGAGAGTCAAGCATGGCCTATATACACCAAAGCTGTTAATAGTGCGTCGCTATCTTGTGGCGAGCTCTAATACTACATGCATAAGTTAACCGGCTAGCTTACCCTCTAAACCGGAACACGACAGTAACAAGCACTGACTTTATTGCGGCAGGAATAGGTAAGGCGGTGGTACCAGACCCGGGCGAGATAATGCAGAACTCTACCACCTAGTAGCCACGATGGTAGTGACTCGGGTAGCCAAACGGTCGCCTTTTACATCCTGCCTGGTCAGAACGGCAGTTGGCCTATTCTACAAAGAAGCCCGGGACCAACACGGGAAAAATGTTATAATAAGGCATGATTACGTACAAAAGATGTACAATTGTTTATATACGTTTATTAAAATAAACCAATTTGTTTAGAAAAAAATTACTATCAGAATGGCGGCCCGTTTGATATCAAAGCTTGGACAAAATTAATTTAAAAATGTTTATTGATTTAGAATTCATCCGCTAACCTAACGTCGGAATGGCAGCTTGCTTTAAATTTTCATTTTTTAAACATACGTACATTTATACGATTTTGGTACATTGTACAAATAGATTTTCAAATAGATCTTTTTTTTTTTATAGAAGAGGGGGCAAACGAGCAAGAGGTGCACCTGATGGTAAGTGATCACCGCCGCCCATGGACATCTGCAATACCAGAGGTCTTGCAGTTGCGTTGCCGGCCTTTTAAGAATGAGTAAGCTCTTTTCTTGAAGGTCCCTATGTCGTATCCGTTTGGAAATACCCCTGCCGGTAATTGGTTCCACAACAGAGTAGTGCGAGGTAAAAAGTGTCGGGAGAAACGCACAGTTGTGGATTTCCAGACATCGAGATGGTGAGGATGGAACTTCAGTTTTGACGCGATGTCCGATGGTGGAATTCGGCGGCAGGAATTAATCCAAACAACTCGTCGGAACACTCTCCATTATATATACGATAAAAGACACAGAGAGAACCTACATCTCTGCGCAATGCCAAAGAGTCAAGCTGTTTCGAAATGGCCTGGTCGTCAACGATTCGAACCGCTCTACGCTGAATGCGATCAAGAGGAAGAAGCTGGTACTGAGGAGCTCCGGCCCAGAGATGCGAACAGTACTCTATGTGAGGCCGAACCTGTGCCTTATAAAGTTGAAGGCGATGGACCGGCAAAAAGTACTGTTTCGCTCTGCTGAGCACACCGAGCTTTTTGGAGGCTAGTATAGCCTTGCCTTCCAAATGACCGCGAAACTGAACGTAATTCGATATGTCAACTCCCAGGATTCCGACACTAGCTGAGGCTGTCAGGAGAGTATAAAATATCACGCAAAATATACTATAATATACAAAATTCACAGCGCTTGATAATAAAAGTTGGTAAAGTGTTTGTCGAACCACGCAATGTAGGGTGTCAAAGTTGTCCGTCACAATAATTAGAATTAAGAAGAAGGCTTTTATTGTTTCATACTTTGAACATTTAACCTTTTTAACGTTAATGACAGATAATCATTAATACGTAGTTAACGCCATAACTCAGTAATCATTTTAAGGCAGATTTTTATTAACAATGAATAAATCTAGTAGCATGACATTGTTCGTGCTTAGGCCGAAAGTTTTGGTTTAAGTCTAGCTACAGTCAATATTTGTATTTCGCTGAAATAATAAATGTCAAAAGTGTCATTGCACAGGTCCTCTTGTAGGGAAAGCGGATTGAACCAAACGTCTGTAGCGGACAAACAAAATTTGACTGATAACCAGGACATATTCTGGGAAAACAAGAGAGTTGGCAACTCTACATTATATCTTTGCACAGTCGGGTAAAAAAGTAGCTTACAACCTTCTTCATGAAAGAGACTATCCCAAAATACTTTTCAAATTGGTTCATCCCAAGATTAGCGTGTTCAAATAAAGAAACAAAAAGCCTCTTCAGCTTTATTATTTATTATAGATATCACAGATAACATCTTAGTATTAGTTTCTTTTACGAATAAAGTTATTGTTATAATGTTATTAATACCCTAAAAGGTATCAATCATAGAAAGATATCAAACATATATGGTATTAAGACATCAAGTTAGTTATTACGTTACAAAGTACGCACTCATAATTATACAAGAGCCTTACATAGTCTATAAGCAATCCATTCGTAAACTAATAAATGTCAATTTGCCATCCATAAATTGTTAGGCATTTACGTCATCCGTTAATCTTTTATTACGCACTACTTCTGACTCGTTGCTAGGAGTTAGAACGCTCAATATTTATACATAATTTACTTTTATACGGAGTTTACGTGAGAGCTTATTCCGTCTTTATAACGTAAAAATGTCACTTCATCAATTTTTAGGTGTAAACAACAATTTGCTGTTAAGACGAATTAAACGAATCATTATTTATTCATGTATTAGCTGTTGCCAGCGACTTCGCCCGCGCGGACTTCGTTTACTCCGCACAGCTTCTCCCCCGTAGGTGATAGCGTGATAATATGTAGCCTATATGTTGACCCGACCTGTTAGTAATATTCATGCAAAATTTGAAGTAAATCCATGCAGTAGCTTTTGAGCTTACCCCGGACATACATACAGACAAACAGACAAAAATTCTAAAAACTATATTTTTGGCTTCGATATCGATTGTAAAACACGTCCCAAGTATTCTTTTAAAAAAATATTCAATGTACAGTTTTGACTTTCCTACGGTTTTTTTATTATATATGTATAGATATAATTCTACATTTAACGTCAAATGTACGCTAACATTTTAGGATATGTATAGAGTACTAGTGGCACTTTATTTATATCAGTTATAGAGCCGTAAATTGCATCTTATAAGTATATAGTTCGGAATAGCCACAAGTTAACCGCTACCTAAATTTTTACATGAAATATATGAAGTAAATTGGGGCAGCCTCTCCTCTTGGAACTTGTTTACCTCTCTACTATGTACTGTTGTAAATTAAAATATAATAAGAAATTAATCAAAAATAAAAGTAAATATTATAGTAGGATGAAACCCATTGAAAATGGAAGAAAATAAAGCCAAAATAAGAGGAAAAATAAATTACGGTGCTCTGTTTGTCACATAATCCACGTGAGATGCCATTGTCATTTTGGAATCAAACATGACCCCCAATTATAAGATAGCAAACAAGCAAATGGGTCTCCTGATGGAAATAATCAACCATCGCCTATAGACACCAAAGGTGTTAATGGTGCGTTGCTATCTTGTGGCGTGGTCTAATTCCACATGCATAAGTTTATCGGCTATCTTACCCTCCTAACCGGAACACGGCAGTGACAAGCACTAACGCTATTGCGGCAGGAATAGGTAAGGCGGTGTTACCTGACTCGCCTCTTACGACCTGCCTGGCAGAACAGCAGTTGGCCTATTCTTCAAACAAGCCCGGGACCAACATGGGGAAAACGGTTTTGTTTGTTTGAAAGCAGAAGAGTCTTTTTTGCTTTTAAGCCAAACCGGCTTGAAAGAGTCAGTGTAAAGATGAGTAAGGCACACTTCGTTGTTTCGGACATGTAGAAAGAATGGTAGATGAAATGTTAACAAAACAGATATACAATGCGAATGTGCAAAGATGTAGGTACTTTGGAAGACCACGACTGATGTATCATCATCAGATTGATTGAGTACTGTCCGAAGGTGGTGGTCAAGAGTCTTCGCAAACCTGCGTGTGTGTATGAAGAGAGTAGTGCAAGTGGAGGAAGCGAGACAAGCATGCAAGGAGGAGTGATGTATGGCACTTGGTTCTCTCTGCCTACCTCGTGAGGGATCTGACGTGAAGATGATGATATGTATGTATAATTGATGATGATATGTATGTAAAAAAAAGATGAAGATATGTATGTATAATTACAGTTGTATATGTTGCATCTAGTTTGATCCCTGTGGCTTATACTATAATAAGTGAATTACATTCAATAATTCGTTACTGAATTAATCTACAAAGCCAATAAGTATAAAAATATCTTTTGATCGACAAAATTGGATCGAACATTTATAGCACTGCGCTAAAAGTTTTGTGTGAATTCCACTGTGCGCAATAATAAGTAGCCCATATGGCTAGTAAGTATAAAGATAGACTATCCTTATCTTAAATCTCTTACAAAGTCATACGATACGTAAACATACACACAAGCAAATACTTTTGCGTTTACCGCATTATAGGATTTTTCGGAACTCATGTTATGAATACCGAGATAATTTTCATTTATCATTTCTTCCTCCTCTTTTAAATTGATTAATATCAATATAAAAATCTCATAATTCTGAAACTTGAGAGTGGAAATCCATTGAATGTGTAGGACAAAAGTTTCATCGTGTTTTTTATAATATAATCAAGCGATTAAAGTAGACAAATAATTTTTCTTATTAATAAATAATGTTCCTTCGCCGAATCAAAATTTTGAAAGCCCTATAACTTTATTAGTTACCCGATTCGAGATTTTTTGAAAATAGAAAAGATGGTTGTCTCGTCAAAACGAAGCTGTTCGGAAAAATACAATTTGTTATTAATACATAAAAAGTTTCTTCGTTGGACCACGGTCTATAATGCCTGTAAGAAATAATTAAATAACTTATTCTACTACTCACGTGCCGGGTTGAAACCAGAGAGGTCGTGTGCATAGTGACTGAAGCGGAGCGGATACTGCGACAGGTCGGAACTGCCTGAGAACGCATTTAACTACCCGCGCACTGAATGCCAGGAGTCCAAAAATCACAAAAACGCAAGCACCACCAAAAGTCGCCCATAAAATCTGTAACAAAAATTGAAGTCATTTTTGGGGATGTCGGAGTGTGTGTTTTTATACTTTGAAATTAGTTTATAAACAATCTCATTGATTTAATACAACAAAAAATGATGACATCAATGTAGTATATTTTAGTAGATAGGCGTTCTGAAGCGTTTCGTTCAATTTTGGTAACAATGTCTACTTATTTCTACCGCAATAGCGTCAGTGCTCATTAATGTCGCTTTCCGGTTTGGAGAGTAAATAGCAAGTAAATGTTAGGATGTCGCATTACAACCTCGCTACAAGGAGGGCAACAAACTATTAACATCTTTAGTATCTAATGTTATCTTTTTACATGAGGTGACAAGGCCAGCTATCTGCTCGTTTGCTACCTACATAATATGTTAAAAGGGTTTATCTCAAACGATACACCGATTCTGAATAGACTGAACAATTTTCTCTACACCAGAAGAATATTTAAGTATATTTAGACATATTGTTTTAAAAATAGTATTACTAAAAAAAGCACGGTGTAAATCTAAAATTTAATAAAATATCTCTACTTACATATGTTCTGATGGGTGAACTTGTTGGAGTTTCAGGTTCTGTAAAAAAAATGACAACATAATATATATTTACTAAAACGTCGAGCAAATCAATATTCCTGATATTTTAAAATAATATTATCACGCCTTGCCTTTGACTGACTGTAAATCTAACGTCCAACGAGTTTTCACAAATTGTTATTCTCATAGGCCAATTTGCGAAATCATTTGTTAGTAGTGATAAAATGAATCAATTTTTTAGTTCAGTTATATTTTGTTATATTTTGGGAAGCAACTTAGTTATATTTTGGGAAGCTGCTGAATTTATTTCTACATAGAAACAATATACTGACTGCTCAATTTGAAATTCAAACCCAGATTAAATTTTGAATTTTTTGAACCCAAATTTCAAACCAAAGCCTGAGTCGAACAGACTGACCACTACAATAACGAAGCAAAGATTGATAACATTTTTACTATCAACACGTCTTAATTATTTTGTTTCTGACATAATATATTAACATATTTTTAACACGGGTTGGGTAAAAAATATTACCATGTAGTTTTATGGCAATAGGCCCATTAAACTTTATAAAGCTCAAATTCAGGTTTGCATATAGTAATATCTTCATACTTGGGTGGTAGCTCCCTACTTTTAGACTTTTCTCTTAACCGTATTCAGCGTAGGGCCGTTTAAAACGTTGACGTCAAAGTTATTTCTAATTAGCTTGATTCTTTGGCGTTGCATAGCTATATTGATACACATCACTATTCTTTTATCGCATCAATCATAGGAGGAGTATGGAAGAAATAATCGGATTAGTTCCTACCGCTGAATTTCATCATTACATCATTCAGATTTTTGTGTGAGAATTCGATTTCACCCTACAATCTCGGTGTCTAAAAACCAGCAATTGAATTAACTCATTATTAACTGGCTCTACTTTTTTAAGAAGCTTACTTTATTCTTAAAAGGTTGATAACGCACGCTCAAAACAACATTGTGGATATCAATCGGTAGTAATGATGATTTACCATTTCTTGACCTTCAGTTCATTTGTTCCTGTTCTATGAAAAAGCATATTAAAAAATAAATAGAAAACATATTAAAAAATAAGAGCATACCATAAGCGGTCGCGTTTCCAGCTGGACCGATACATTTCCTCTCATCTACCAAGCTCACTCTCGCCAATAGCTTTACATCTAGTTCTATACTATGTGCTTCTATCTCGCTAGGCTTGTTGGTCCGCTTGTCACTGCGCTCATTAATAGGAACTAGTAACCACCGATCCTTTTCAGGGACCGTCACAAATCCAAATGTGTCTACTCTACGGTTTATTATTTTCGCATACCAAGGTGCAGGGTGAGTGTCTGGTACCATTTGCTTCCCGATACTGTAACAAAGAAAAGATTGTTCAAGTTCAAATGAAATATGATATGATATTTATAGATGACCTTTTTTATTTTATTCTATAACAATAATGCGATTGCCTTGCCTGCCTATTCGATTAGGAAAATACAACAGATGACGGATGTAAACATAGCTAGGATGGTATATTTTGCATATTTTCATAGTGTCATGACTTATGGCATTATATAATGGGGAAGAGCTGCAACCATTGAAAGTATATTTATTTTACAGAAAAGAGCCTTTCGAGCTATATATAATTTACGCACTCGAGACTCCTTAAAGGACATATTTAAAAAAATAAATATAATGACGATTTACAGTCAATACATATATGAAAATATAATGTACATACGTAAAAATTTAACTTACTTTAATAAAAACTATGATAAACACGGTTAATGGTTACTAAAAAGTCTTTTTTGAGGGACTGTGTACGTTTTTATAATAAGATTCCATAACACATGCTTGAATTACCTGACAATAAGTTCAAGTACGGCATTAAGCAAAAACTAATGTGTAAGGCTTATTATAGATTAAACGATTATTTGGAAGACGACTGGAGTAAGTAATTAAAAAAAAATTTTTTTTTAAATATAATTATTATTTTACGTTATTTTAATTGATCTACGTATTGACATTAAATTGTGTTTATTGTAATAATATTTTAATTTTGATAAGTTTGACATATTTAATTGCTTTTATTTAAATTATTACACAATAGATCTATAATGAATATATCTATAAGTATGTAGTTATAGATAATGTCTTCATGTATTATAACGTAATAACATGTAAAAACCGACTTTCAAAAAGTGATTACTGTAAATCCTATTTTGAATAAAATAATTTGACTTTGACTTTGAATGTACAGAGTTTTTTACAATTTATATATATCAACCATAGGCCATTTTGTCGGCATTTGCCCCTCTGGATATCTCACTTTAGAAACACAGTCTCTATACACTTTTTCGGTTTTATTAATCTAGATATATAGAGATTATAGAATAACAAACAAGTAATGGCTCTTCAGATCTAAACAGATAATATAAATTATCATCTACTAGTGATCGCCGAGTGCTCGAAATATGATGACAATAGGCTCAACAATAAAATCATTTTTAAATTGGACAACTTTGTAACGTTCATTTTTATTATAATCTTATATATATAAAAATCAATCCCTATTTTCCTTGGTCACGACATCAAGCCTGAAGGGCTGGACCAATTTCGGTAATTTTTTTTTTGTTGTGTTTGTAATTATTGTAAGGAGAAGGTTCTTATAAAAGAAAATATTAAGAAAATTGCGCGGAAAAATAGAAAATTTAAGAATACTTAACCACCATATAAAGTTTAATGCCATTTTGGCTGCGTGGAAGGACAATCCCATAGGGCGTAGACTTATATAAATTACGTGTCACGTTGTTTGTCCGCTATGGATTCCTAATATTAATGGCAAAACAACGTTTGCCGTGTCAGCTAGTTATTTTATATAATAAGAAGATAGCAAACAAGCAGATCGCTCTTCTGATTGAAAGCGAAAACCATCGCCTAAAGACACCAAAGATGTTACTATCCTTATGGCGAAATCTTAATGCGACATGCTTAACTCTACCGGCTACCTTACCCTTCAACCGGAACACGACAATGACAAGCATTGACGTTATTGCGGCAGGAATAGGTAAGGCGGTGTTACCCACAGTGATCATATATAGTAGAACTGGCATGTGTGTGAGGAACGTGTGGTATGATTAAGCTCAGTTGTACGTAACTAACGCTGACGGTACATTTATACAATGCCAAATCGATCTCAATCCGTACCGTGACGGATATCCTCTTATCATAAATTTGAAAATATGCCTCACTTAAAAATTGCTACAAAGTTTGCTTTACGTATAAGTTATATGTATAATATTTAAATGTTGCATTGTCATTCGTGTAGCGGGGATGTAATCCTGTAACTGTTAAAATTACCTGACTCTCTAAACTGGAACATAAAAGTAACAAGCACTGATATTATTGTGACAGGAACAATAAATACGGTGATACCAAAACCTGGTGTGACGTTGTCGAACTTTACCATCTATTATATAACCTGTTTCTTTTCACACGTTATGGACCATATTTTTTTCTTCCAACATCAAGAAATTTACAACAAATTTTCTTAGATTATCTAAATTAAATCTTTTTTTTTCTTATTAACCTTCAGCAAATGTGATGGCTCGACAATTTTATCGTTACTATCGGATCGCAATAGGGCCTCCCGCAAGGAAGTTTACGCGGAAAAAAACTCAGCAGGCATGCTTTTTTATATATTTTATTCATTTTAACAATAGTGCACGATAATTATTTGAGGTTGGCATGTGGAGCAATCAATCCCACAATTTTTTGTCAACCTATTTAATAACATTCCTTCAATATACCAATAGATAGTAGAGTTTTATAGCGTCTCGTCCGGTTTAATTCCACTGCCATACATCTTCCTGTCGCAATAGCGTCTACGGTTTTTACTTTCGAGATTTTTTTTGGAAGTTACAGTAGGGAGCTGGTAAGCTTTGTATGATAATGCTGGCGGGATGATAATACTACATACAAATTGTATGTTGTATTATCATCCCACCACACGGGTAGCGACGAACCATTAACATCTTTTTTGTCTATAGGTAAAGGTTATTCCTTTCCACCAGGATAAAATCTGCTTTTATGTTATCATATAATATAAAAAAATATGTTTCTCTTTTGAAGCAGCTAGGTTACATACACGCCGCTAAATCCAACGGTATAGAAATTAAAATGTCATTCAAAAAATGTGGTCTACGCCTCATATCGTTAGGTCTCGGGTTCAATGTTTAAGTGGGATGGATAGAGTGAATCAAAGTTCGATAGATGCTTAGATGTCAGCCGCCTAGGCTGGCGAAGTGGTGAACCTAAAAAACATAAAAAATTATATATCTTAAAATTTGTGATACCAACCTAACAGCATAATACAATTTTTTCAATCTTGGAGGAAGACGGAGAGGTTCTGCCGGTACTGGTAATGACCATGTGACGTTGGCATATAAATCGCCGTAGATCGAGATGGTGTGAGCAGATACAATGGGCTTAGGCAAACGAGGTGCATGAGCGCAGGAGCACACCCCAGCAACGCATTCTGTAACAAAAAATTGAGATATTTTTAGATTGCCTAGTGCTCCAGACGTTAGCCTATTGAGCTCAGATCATAATGTCCGTATGATCCGATCATGATCATGGTCTCGAAAATTCGAAATCTCAGTAGTAGCTCGGAGTCTAGTAGATGGCATGTTACCAGTCCAGTGCCTCGGATGAGCACATAAAGTTGTCAATCCCGGTTATCGTTAGAAATATGCGATAATCGTTATCAGTTTAGTAAAATGCGGCGGTGGAGATCCCCAGGAGAGATGAATCTCGCTACCTGACGAACTGGAGAATCGTGGTGAAGTGGAAAGTCTACGGGCGTTCGATTTACTTTGGCTGTCCTGCGAGTACCGGTGTGATGATTTTTTTCAATAATTTTGGGTCACACGGTTATAAAATGATGATTGCCTTATCACTCTTCAGTGTATTTCACTATAATTTTTCAGTGCAAAAAACAGAGATTTTACGTCATTCATCCCGTCGTTGAATAAGATCTTATGTCAAATACGCCTTTCAGAATCGATATCAATTAAGCCAGTCTCTACGATTCCCATCCAAGCGGCTCTGGGCTAAAGAGTAAGATGTAGGTAACAATAAAAATCTCTCCTTAAATTAAGGCAGGTCAAGTTAGAACATGTTGGAGGGGTCGTCGACCAGCGCTTTCATGCAAAGCTTTCAGCTACTACTGTTTGGCTAGATGACAACGGACCTGCATTAGATATGCCTTTCAAATCAATATCAGTTTCTGCAATCCTCGTAAGATTATTTGGTCAGCTAGAATATCTACTTGACTGAAGTCCACTGTGAAGGGTGCATTTCTGTTCAGTGGTTAGCGAAACTAACTACGGCTTGGGTTCGATTTTCGACAGGCAACAAAAATTTATACCGTACCGTCAACTGCGGGATAAGGCACACGCAGTCCGAATGTTTGCGATAAGAGCCGATAATAGCCGATAACTGCATGTATCGTGTCATGCGCGAAGCTTTGTGACGATAGATACAAGAATTACTCGTTTAAAATATACTGAACAGCATATTAAAGGCAGCGAAATGAAAAGGAGTCTTGTGAAGCTGTATAGATTGTAACTTTTTCCATTTTGTATTTTCTGCTTATTACGTTACTGGTTTAGCGTGAAGAGATGTATGTATAACAGCTAAATGTGATTTAATCTGGTTTATCCAAGACAATTTTGAATAATAGATCCCGAATAGAGTATAGAATAGAATTTATATTCAGCGGCAACCCTGGCTCTTGTTAAGGGTAGAGCAAAATGGTTGTCCAGCACTTAGCAAAACCAGTATATTCTGCGGCGTCTGCCCGCCACCCAATTCAGCGGCTTTTTTTAATGCGCGCCTTGTTACCTATAGCCTAGAGCCAAGGAAGTTACATTCTACCCGGAATATTCACACGCGCTTCAAAATCGTTCCGAAGAATACCACGACTTGGGTGGAGTGTGTCTCTTTCTACTAAATAAAGCGCCAATCGTCATATATAAGTGCGGCCATGCGTAGTTTGCAAATTACTACTAAGTAATTCTACTAATTTGAGAAACAGTTTTTCATTGCGTAATTACGTAATAATTAAAATAAGTACATTTTAGAACTCACTGTGTTAATTACAATACATTTTATGGTAATCTATTTATCGACGTGTATGAACAAAAGTGATTTAACGTATACCGAATATATAAAAATCTACCATCAGATAGTTTTATTTACACTGGCAATTGCAAGAAAGGGACAATATCCACTCTTGTCGTTGTCTTGCTCAGAACGTTTTTCTCGTCTGTTAAGTAAGAAACAAATGTCAACTTTATGAGTAACGAAATAAAGTACATTTTTATTTTTCAAATATTGCTTCGTAATAATTCCAGTTATCGTATGTAAGTTCCTTGCCTAGAGCACTACAGTGCTTGTTAGAGCAAAAAAGCAGTCGTTACAACAACCGCTTAACATTCGCTAACGCTAACCACGAAGCTACCGATGCAGGGATAGGTAAAGCATTGGGTAAAGAATTACGTGTACAAGCTTTATCGATAGGCACACACACATACACAAGATATCACCACTAATCAAACTAAATAAATTATGATTTATAAGAATCTAGACGATATATGGTGAAATCATGCATTAATAGTACGAAGGCGATATATTACACGCATTTTACGCTGGAACTATTTTTAAATACTGTTAGACGTAAATGTAAACAAGTGAAATGGAATGGAATCACGTAGGTTCTATTTAATTAAGGCCTAATATTAAATTCTCAGGTTCGCATGTACCAAAATATTTGAGTACTTACTTTTTAAATTATTTTTATTATGGTTAAATTTATTTAGGAATTATTTTAACAGTTAAGTGGAAGTCAACTTAAATCTATACTTATGTAAAAAAGGTGAAAAAATGTTTGTTTATTAATTCGAAAAATTTGTTAAAATATGATAGCCACGTTTATTCGGAAGGTTTGGATTCTTTTTTCCCCCAATGAGGAAAAGGAATGAGGCTAAATTAACCTCTTAAAGGCTAGCTGTTTTCAGCAGAGCCAGGCAGTACTTCCCACCGCCCACCAGCCCATCGCCTACTGCTTTATAAGGCGCAAATCTGACCTCATATGGAGTACTGCTCTCATTTATGGGCGGGGGGCTTAGTTACAGTTCCTTCCTTTTGATCGCATTCAACGTAGAGCGACTCGGATTGTCAATGTTAGGACCATTTGCTTGATGGCTTGATTCTTTGGCGTAGTGGCATCATTCTGCATCTTTTGTCATCTTTATCATGAGAAATATTCCGAGGAACTGTTTTGATTAATTCCGGCCGCCAGTTTCACATTCAGATATCGCCACAAAATTTAAAGTTTCTTCGTCAGCATCTTAATGTCTAGAAATCCATAACCGTGCGATTCTCGAGGTACTTTTGCCTCGCACTACTCCTATGTGAAACCAGTTATCAGCACAGATCTTTTCAAACGCATACTACTTTAGGACCTTCAATAAAAGAGTTTATTGATTCTTAAAAAGCCGGCAACGCAACTTCAAAATACCTGGTAGTATAGTTGTCTATGGGCGGCGGTAATCACTTAGTATCAGGTGAGCCTCCTGTCCGTTTGCCCCCTCTTCTATAAAAAAATATATATTTTTGTTTGAAAACTGAGGCTCTAGCCGCAGACAATAAATACACTTTGCCTATGGTCTAAGAGCCGGTGGTAGATCGTCTTTCACCGATCTAATAACCATATGAGATGTATATTTTGTCAAATATTATTTATAAACAAATATACCTATAAATAATTGCCTATCCAAAAGTGCTCATGGCAAGTTTTTAGCTTGGCAACAGTACTTTGAGTACGATTTTTTGCAGGCAAGTATATGTGACTGATTTTGTAATAAAATAATCTAAAATTTGATATAACTCGATAAGTTATTAGATCGAAGAAGTCACCTATATTGACGTACCTGTTCACACCTGCTTGCCAGGTAGCCCATACACAGAAATTAGTAGGCAAGCTTACCTAGGCATATTCTGTGTGTTAAAAATTATCAGCGAAATACATTTCATTTGGTTATCAAAAGTGTGAAAGTGATGAAAAAAAAAGATTAAAGTTAATTTAATTAAAAATAGCCATGAGCACTTTTGGATAGGCAAGTAATTATAGGCATATTTGTTTATAAATAATATTTGATAAAATATACGTCTCATCTGGTTATCAGATCGGTGAAGGACGATCTCCCACTGTCTCCTCTACTACTAGTTAGAAATATCTTTTTCACATTCGCGTAATTTTACCGACTTCCATGCCATGCCATTACAGTGATTATCTTTAATCGAAAATACATCAGATTGAATATCATCATATTATGATCTAATTCATTTTGTAAATTTTTATTTGTTATCAATTCAATCAATGTCAAAACATTTCTTTATTCAAAAAATGAGTTTTTTTAAATTGACTATGTTCTTCAGTTAATACGTAGTGTCTACACGGTGATTATTTTGTAATCGACAGTAGAACTGATTGGCTATCATAAGCCTTGATTCATTTTTAACCTTCAAAACAAATCATTATAAAATACTATGTAATATGTCGGATCATAAAACTAAACAAAGTGTAATGTATGTAAATATTAAACTGTGATATAAAAAGTTAGAGATTTACGGCGCATCACTATAAATAACGTTATTTTATTGAATAACATTATTATAACGTGTAGCTTGTCTTTTAACGTGAGTATAATCAGATAAGTTGTTAATGGATACGAACATTTTGAATTTCGAGTAAGTATAGTTGAGTCGAATAATCATGAATTAGTTAATACTCCCAAAATTCTCGCAATGTATTTTATACAGTGAGTAATAAACCCCTGTCCGAACCGAAAACTGTATAAAGAGATCGATGACATCAATAAAAAATATAATGTCTATAAATTTATCTATGTTTTAATACGTAAAATAAAAACTTTGTAAGACAATTTTAAGATAATTACGCGAACGGTGGACTATGAAATTTGGCATTGTTAAAATTTACATTGCGGAGGACTGAAGATACCTAATATTTTTAAATAGTGTCCGGTAGATCAGGCGGCGTTGCCTGAGAGGAAGAAGTAAAAAGTATTGTGATTTATTTTATTTAAGTGGGAATAGGTGAAAGAAGTGAATGTCATAAGTCAATCGGTGTGGCCTGACATATTGGCCATAGATATATGGCGTGTAGTTGAAATTCTATCATATATCAAGAAAAAAATATAATATAGATTATATTAAAGTAATATTTTCATATACTTTTGCGCATAACAGTACATTTAGTCGAGGAACAATAAAACTCGAGTCGCCTACTTAACACGCCATATCACAATTTGTGTATGTCACTGTATGGATTTTTACATTAAGAGCTGCGACTGAATAAACAGCCAGCTTGGGATATTGAGTTTCACAGCAAACAGATTTTCATCATTGACGCATTAGGGAAAATAATATAATAGTATAATTTTTATGTTATGTTTATCTTACTGTGTTATTCAACAGTTCAATTACACCTCGTAGTAGGTACTTTAATTCTCTTAGCGAATATACAAAAATATCATTATTTATGATTTTTAGGCATGTGTATTCTTAACAGTTTCTATCCAAATTAAAAAAAAACCGCGATGGCAGTTGCAATGCTGGTCGTGTTGGTCCAGGCTACCTTTGAAGAAAAGGCCACCTGCCATTCTGCCAGGCAGTTCGTAAAAGGCGAACGATTGGATATACGTATCACTACCATCGCGACTACTTGGTGGTAGAGTTCTGTAACGTCTTGCCCGGGTGTATGGGACTACCGCCTTACATATTCCTGCCGCAATAGCATCAATGCTTGTAGTTGTCGTGTTTCGATTTGAAAAGTAAGGTAGCCGGTAGACTTTTGCATGTGACACTGCCATCCCGCCATATGGATAGCAATGTACCATTAACATCTTTGGTGTCTATAGACGATAGTTTCTCTTTCCATCAGGGGAACTCTCTGCTTGTTTGCTATCTAATGATATAAAGAAAAAGGAAAAGAAAATGTGGAGTTTTTCATGCCGACCAATTGCCGATCTGCCAGGCAGGTCGTAAAAGGCGACCGATTGGCTATACGTGTTACTACCATCTAGTAGTCAGGATAATAGTGATACGTATAGCCAATCGACCGCCTCTTACGAACTGCCTGCCAGAATGGCAAATTTTATTTTTCTAAGAGGGTTCGTACCAACACCGCGAATATTTGTGCTATGATAATTTACGATTTTAAATTTGATTTAACTAAACAACTTAGATGCTTGCATCTCTAAGTGGTCTGTGCAACTTAGTTTCCAACGATTACAGTTACATTAGGGGGCTCTGTACCATTATAGGAAACAGTTTTTAAGTGGTTCAATGATTTAAAAGGAATAAAACTAACCTCATAGATTGCGTACAATTGTTTTCATTTTATTTTAACACATTTTAACTTTCTGGCGTTCACATAACATTTTAACTTTCTGGCGCAGGGATGTGACGATCCCATCGCCCACTGGTGGGATAATTTTTGTGACAAAAATTGTTTAACACCGGTGCAGTCAGTCAACCAAATTAGTGGTAGTGACATACTGCATTTGCAACTGAATAGGCCGGCACGCCCGGGGAGATACCACTCTCTCACTTGACACCGTACCATAAAGTAGCAGCCCAGCTGCTGCGTTTCGTTCGGTTTATGAGAGTCCCGGAGGCCTACCCCCCCCCACACACACACACTATGGATGCGCGACTTAAAAAAAAATTACCCCAGGGGGGTACCACGGCGAAGCCAGCTTTGCTCTTCTTGACCGAGACACAGTATCTTCTCCGGCTGATACCTCTTACCTCTTCTACCCGGGGTACAAACTGGAACATTCCTTTGTACCGCGGGCTGGTGTGTGCGCATACGTCAGAGAAGATATCTGTTACCGGCGCCTCGGCAGGCTTGAAGGTCAGGACCTATCCATCCTTTGGTTACGCGTAGCTTGCGACGACCATCCACGCAGCTACGCGAGCCTATACAGGTCCCATAGCGGTAATACTGAAGTTGACCGGCTCGTTGAACATTTACAAATGGCTGTAGATTCCGTGTTAGAGCAGACCCCCACCGCAGAAATCGTGATCTTGGGCGATTTTAATACCCACCACGCCGAATGGCTATGTTCTCGCACCACCGATTATGCGGGGAGGTCTGTTCACGATTTTGCCTTGGCGTATGGCCTAACACAATAATTTGTAATCTCGCCTACGCGAGTTCCCGATGTGGATGGCCATACGCCTTCACTGTTGGACCTCCTGCTAACCTCTCACCCGGATCATTATCAGGTATCAGTAGACGCCCCACTTGGCGCGTCGGACCACTGTCTGATTCGGAGCAAAGTGCCAGTCACGCGCCCATCACGGCCTCCTTTTACAGGCTGTCGTCGCGTTTGGCACTATAGGTCAGCAGATTGGGACGGAATGCGGTCTTTCTTTGCATCCTACCCATGGGGGCGGTTGTGCTTTTCGCTGGTTGATCCGAATGCTGTCGCTGACTCTGTCGCTGATGTGGTGCTGCAGGGCATGGAACTTTTCATTCCGTTTTCGGCGGTGCCCATCGGTGGCAAGTCTCAGCCTTGGTTTGGTCGCCACTGCAAAGCGGCTTTACGCCGAAAGCAGGAATGCTACCGAGCTTGGGCTGCTGCGTCGACATCTCGTGATGTAAAAACTAGCGCATTACGAAAGGAGTACAACTCTTACTCGAGGTTCTTCAAAAGAGCTATTGCCAAGGCAAAATCGGAACACATTGGCAGAATTGGTGAGAAATTAGTTCGCCTTCCTTCGGGAACTCGTGGGTTCTGGTCTCTCGCCAAGGCTGTCTTAGGGAATTTCTCCCAGCCTTCATTTCTATCCTTGCACAGAGACGATGACTCTCTGGCCCATACCGCAAAGGAGAAAGCCGATCTTCTGGGCTCGTTCTTTGCGGCTAACTCGACCCTGGATGACCAAGGGAACGCACCGCCTACCATCCCGCAGTGTGATAGTTCTATGCCAGAACCACAGTTTCGGCAGTCATCTGTGCGTAAAGCACTACTTTCCTTGGACATCCACAAGTCGAGTGGACCTGATGGCATCCCTCCGATTGTGCTTAAAATATGTGCTCCAGAGTTGGCGCCAGTAATGACGCACCTATTCCGGCTTTCCTACGGCACTCGGCGTGGTACCGAATTCATGGAAAACAGCTTTAGTGCATACCATCTCTAAAAAAGGTGATCGTTCTAATCCGTCAAACTATCGGCCAATAGCCATAACTTCCTTGTTCTCCTTCTTCCTTATAAACTGTCAGCTCCTGAAGTATTTAGAAGAGCACCAGCTGATTAGCGACCGTCAGTACGGTTTCCATCGTGGTCGCTCAGCTGGTGATCTTCTAGTATACCTGACGCATCGCTGGGCGGAGCATCGGAACAAGCTCGCGTCTGAACTCGAGAATCGACTAACCGATGTCTCAGAATGGGGTCGTCAAAATCTTGTTACATTTAACCCCAAAAAGACGCAGCTTTGTGCGTTCACCGCTAAAAAAACACTCTTTGTCGTATCACCTCGGTTCGAGAACACTCACCTGACAGCCTCAGCCAGTATAGGAATTCTGGGAGTCGACATATCGAACAACGTTCAGTTCCGCAGTCATTTGGAAGGAAAGGCTAAACTGGCTTCCAAAAGCTTGGCGTACTCAGTAGAGCAAAGCAGTACTTCATGCCAGCCCATCGCCTTCAACTTTACAATGCCCAAATTTGACCTCACATGGAGTACTGTTCTCAACTCTGGACGGAGCTCCTCAGTACCAGCTTCTTTCTCTTGATTGATCGCATTCAACGTAGAGCGGTTCGAATCGTCGACGATCAGACTATTTCTAATCGGCTTGACTCTTTGGCGTTACGCAAAGATGTAGGTTCGCTCTGCATTTTTTACCGTATGTATCATGGGGAGTGTTCCGAAGAGTTATTCGGACTAACAATCAAAAACTAATCAAACAAACTAGAGACAAATAGCATCATCGAATTCTATTATCAAAATGTAAGAGGCCTTAGGACCAAATTAAACGAGTTTTCCAATAATATAGAATCTTTTAATGCAGATATATATGCAATTACAGAAACTGGTTGTAATGATTCGATTCAGGATGCCGAGATTATACCAAATGGCTACCAGATATTACGATGTGACAGGATGGACGGACGAAAGCAGGGTGGCGCGCTTTTCGTGGCCACAAACCGATTCGAGTTTCGACGACTCAAGATACCGGGTGACGTCAACATAGACAGCTGTGCATTTGAACTGCTCGCCGCGGCGGTGTATTTAAACAATAGGTATTTATTTGTATGTTGTGTTATTTATATTCCGCCCAATTGTAATGAAAATGAGTATATGAACTTGTTTAGAATTTTAGAAAATCTAAGTACTATTTATGAACGTTTTATAATATTAGGTGACTTTAATCTGTATTCTTGTAACGATAATATTAATAATTACTATGAATATTTCTTAACTTTTTGTGGATTGGCTCAGAAGAACACTGTACCTAACTGTAACGGTCGATGTCTGGATTTAGTGTTGAGCTCCTTGGGTTTGGGAGAAGATTGCGTTGAGGTGTGCGAGGCGGACGAAGCGCTGGTGCCGATAGACGCGCATCATCCGCCACTTAGCGTCCCCGTCCGTATCGCGCGTCGTAACTTCTGCGCTACCACTAATTCTCCGCCATCGTCCCACTCGACCAGTACTGAACTAACGCAGCAATGGAACTTCGCAAGGCGTTAAAATATTTCTACCAAAAATTAAATGTTTTATTAAATAAATATGTGCCTAGAAAAAAACAGAACATATTCAATGGCAGGCGTAGTTATCCGTCTTGGTACACTTCGGATATAATTCGTAGTATAAAGTTAAAAGCTAGGCTTCACAAAAAATACAAGGTGAGCAAAGCAAAAACCGACTATGATGCTTTTTCGAAATGTAGGGCTAAAGTAAAGGAAATTATAAGAGTTACATATAATCAATATCGCGGTAGGTTACAAAATAGTTTAGCTAATGATCCGAAGTCTTTTTGGGATTATATACGAACAAAAAATGATAGTCGGAATTGCAAAAAAATAACCAAAGATGGAAGTGTTTTGTCAAAATCGGAGATAGCGAGCGAGTTCGCAAATTACTTTCAGTCGGTATATGGGAATACTCCACCAAAGTTAGACGTGGATGCGGCAGTTGCGACTAGTGGAGCTGGCAGTGCGCGAGTGAGTCTGCCCTGCTTAAAGGTGGCAGAGGTGCGCATAGCGCTAGGAAAACTCAAGTCAAAGCGCTAGTCAGAGCGCAAAGCGCTCTGCTGGTCCAGACGGTATTCCGGCATTTATCATTAAAGATTGCGGAAAGGTCTTAGCAGAACCTTTGCTGCATATATTTAATTTATGTTTGAAAACGTCAGTTTTTCCAAATTACTGGAAAATGACACGAGTAGTTCCAATACCAAAAAGTAAAATGGGGTCAGAAATAAATAATTTTAGACCAGTTGCAATACTTTCGTCTGCAGCTAAAGTATTCGAATCGGCTTTACGACATAGTCTACAGGAACAAGTATCAACTATCGATTTAGACCTGGCCGTAGTACAACGAGTAACCTTCTAAATGCGGTGGCATACATAGTTCCTTATGTAGATGCAGGTGTACAGGCTGACGCTGTTTACCTCGATTTCAAAAAAGTAAGTAAGTAAGTATCTTCACGCCCATATCCCCGAAGGGGTAGGCAGAGGTACAATAAGTGCACCCACGATTAGCCGAAGATACTTGGTCCCACAAATGTGATAGGTGGCAAGCCAAAAAGCTTTTGATTTAGTCGATAATGACGTCTTATTAACAAAGCTAGCAAAGGTTGGTTTCACCAATCAGTTACTACAATTTTTTGCTAGCTACATGAGGGACAGAATGCAATATGTCGAACATGAGGGCTATAAGTCAGAACTATACTACACCAGAACGGGCGTCAGTCAAGGCAGTAATTTGGGACCTTTGGAATTTACTCTTATGGTTAATGATCTGCCGGAAGTAGTGAAGAGTGCCAAATGCTTACTGTTTGCCGACGACCTTAAGTTACTACTGGCCATTAAAGATAGAAGTGACTGTAGACATCTCCAAAATGATATTAACAACGTGGTGGAGTGGGGTAGATCAAATAAACTCCAATTTAATGTCGATAAATGCAACATTATCACATTCAGTCGAGTCAAGGCACCGTTACATTACGTTTATAAAATGGAAGGTATACCTATGACAAGGACGAAAGTGGTCAGGGATCTAGGTGTTCAGATGGATGTGGGGCTGACGTATCGAGAGCACATAGTCGCGATCAGCAAAGCTTATAAAAAACTTGGCTTTGTACTTCGTTGTGCTGGGGGTTTTACCAGTGTTGTTCTCATCAAAAATTTGTACAACACTCTTGTTAGTAGCCAATTAGAATGTAACGCGTCTATATGGTCCCCACATGAACTAAAATATAACATCATGGTAGAGCGTATACAGAACAAGTTTATTCGATACCTCTACTTTAGACTGTATGGAGTATATCCGTTCTATCCTTTGATGTATCCAACCCTGTTTGTATTAGGCATGGTTGGATACAACAAACTAGAAACAAGAAGGGACTTGTCGCTTGCGTAATATGTGCTGAGTGTGTTTCGGGGCTTTGTTAGTAATCCTATTATATTGGAAAATCTAAGATTAAATGTCCCCAACCAGTTTGTCAATCGAAGACGAAAACCGCCATTATTCAATGTACCTTGTGGAAGGACAAATTTACTAAATAAGTCCCCTCTGACACGCTCATTACAGGTGCTTAACTTGGTAAGCGACAGCATCGACTTATTTTTGTGTTCTCTGGGCCAGTTCGAACGAATAACGTTATGGCGACTAGGTTGTTGTAGCGTTACCAAATAAGTTGTAATTATTGTTTATTAATTGTTAACTGACTTATTGTTTGACCAGACTTATAGTTTATTTTTTGTGAAAATATTTGTTTCCCATATTGTTTTTTTTATTTGTAATTATTTTTCTTAAATTAGTATTATCTTGACAATTTTTAATAATATATCATTTGTGTAGTAATAATAGTAAATACCAAATTTGATTTTTCTCATGACTATTTTTTTCATGAATTATTATTTTTTTGACATTTTTCAATAATAATTATTATAATTTATTATTATTTTTTTATTTTTTTTTGTTATTAGATATTTTTAGAAAAAATCTGACTTTTATATATATATATATGATCTATGACGTTTTTTAGAATATCTGTTTCTATTTTTTTAAAGTATATGTTTGCTGTAATACTATAAGGACTACACTATTGCATTAGGGCAACCTGTAATAATAGTTGTAAATGTGGATAAATAAATAAATAAATAAAATAAATAATTCCTGCAGCTAAATTCCATCATCGGACAAAATTTCGAAAATGTTTCATTGCTATTAAAATGCTGACAAAGTTCATCTGTACGCGGGATATAACATAAGGTTTCCATATTAATTACAGGACCCAAAAATGTAAAAGATTAGAACTTAATAAATGTTCTCTCATTTTGAGCAAAAAATATATAGAGTTGCTATTTTTTGAGGCGGTGTTTTACTTACGGTAATTTGCAGAGATTTATGTGATACACTATTTCAGTCAGACTATTTGCAGACTATGCTTGGATTTTAGTGCTAGTATCTTTGCAATAATACTTCAAAGAATGCATGCTAATATTACTTTAGATAAAACTTTCATAAGCAACGCCAAGGACGAATGGAAAATCCCGATTATTTACCATTTAATGTTGCTATTATTAACCTATTCGAACACGTGTGCATGTTAGCGCTCATTGTATAGCATCGATTACGACGTAGCAATACGTGAGTATGAACGAAACAGAATGAGCACTGACGCAAGCATACGATTAAACTTGTTTATTAATTTATTTTATACAAATAGTTTAAATGTAGTAATACTGCGAGAGTTCAAATTAACTGTATTGCTGAAAACCTATATTCGATCTTAACGAAATTTTTGAATTGTAGTGTTCAAGCTATCTACAATTCAATAATACATAAAAAATCAAATAAATCCTAAACCGTGCAACTTTCAACGGTTCTTAGATGGAATTCGGTCGCTAGGCAGTACTCGTCACCTGGTATCAGTGTTGCCAACTCTATATGTTAAAAAGTCGTTAGCGTAAGCTTGAAAAGTCGCTAGATGTCGCTAGCTACGGACAAAGGTCAAAAGTCGCTAGAAGTCGCTAAATGATCCCTAAAAATTGAGCGTTTGGCAGAAGACTCAAGTCTCAAACATACTATATCGTAAAAATTCACACGGAGATTCCTCTACTCTGTACACAAGTACGGTATTGGGGAATCCAGATTTAAGCATAAAAGTCGAGCTGCACACTGTTGGAAAAAAAGCCCTCCACCTGCGTTTACAACAGTATAAACACTTGTTTGCAACTAAAATTCGTCTGAACTCTACCAAGGTTACCCGTGTTGGAAGCTTGTTTACAACAGTGTGGCTCGGCTATAAGAATTTATGGTAGCGTACCGAAATTAGATAAATAATGAGTTTTTACCTTTGAAATTGCCGTTTTTCATGAAATGAATTAAGCTTTTTTTCTATATTTTTTTTTATTACTTTGACTAGAATTTGTCTCATTCAAAGGCTACATGTGGGATAAAGAGAGACTTGTCAGAATGATATCCGACTTATATAGAGAACATAGATGTCTGGGCTGAGATTTTGCCATATTTTGTGGAGGTTAAAATACTTATTTTTTTATTTTTTGAACTCTAGAAGTCGTTAGAATAGTCACTAGAATTTTTTTATCGCTAGACACATAATTTAAGCCGCTGTAGAAGACGAAATGTTGCTAGATCTAGCGACAAAGTCGCTAAATTGGCATCACTGACCTGCTTGGGAAAATCTTTGCTTTTCTATCCATGTGTGTCGACATCAATCTAAACAGTAGTGACGTCATCTCAATGACCATCACCCTGTCCTCGTGGTTACAAATGTCGGCCTACGGCGACGATTCGCGCTGTTGCGATGTGTGTCGCGGACTATGTCACGATAACTGCTTGGGTCATAGTATTAGTGGTCATCAAACTGTGGCTCGCAGGTGAAAGTAAACCAGGATATTGTAACATTCCTTAAATTTTTTTCATCCTAAATGGTAATACGAGATAGTAACAAAACATTAATTTTATGCTAATGTTTTTTATTTCATTTGCGCAACGGTTACGAAGCTACGATACTCCTTAATAATCACGAAGGGTCATATCATCGTATGTTGTGTTAGTTCATTAATAGAATAAATTCAAATAATACGTATACGTTGATACACTACATCAATATCAAAATATGACTTACACATAATAATGAAACTGGTGTTTGCACCCGTTTTTTCAAGATGGCGGCCGGGGGACAAGTGCGTCAACCCCACAAATTTGGCGTTAAGCTTCTATTGAAAATTGCGTCCTCTAAAAATGCAACAATAGGTCCTTAAATTGTAAGATTTCAGTGGATCAAAAATACTTAGCCTTAGTTGAGCAAACAGCCTTGGCGTTTTCGTGGTTTTCACTAATGTTACCTTATTATGTACGACAAAGAAACTAAGTATTTAATTACATTATAATACATTGTAACTACTATACAAAAGAAAAGCTTGATGAATTTAAAAATAAAAATTTATACGTATTATGATCGAAGCTGTAATCTCAAAATGTCATGCATGTGTGCAAAAAAACACACCTTTTGCATTCTTCTAAATTTATCTGCGAGTGTATATTTTAATATACACTAAAGCTTAAAAATTCTATTTTGAAATAATTTCAGATCTATGACCAAACATTACTATGCATTACTAACACAACGAATTTTGCAGTTCATGCATATACATATGTTTGTATGTATGTATGTATGTATGTATGTATGTATGTATGTATGTATGTATGTATGTATGTTTGTATGTACGTATGTATGTATGTATGTATGTATGTATGTATGTATGTATGTATGTATGTATGTATGTATGTATGTATGTATGTATGTATGTATGTATGTATGTATGTATGTATGTATGTAATCAAGTATTGTCTGAAGAGTAGGTATGATAAGAGTCTTTAAAACTGATGTTTTTGGATGAAAATGGGAGAAGAAATGCAAGTTTATCTAACCATAATGTATGGATTTAGCTCTTCTCGCCGCCCGTATTGCATTAAAGTATGTGTGTCTAATGTAGAAAAGAGATTTAAGCACTTACCATCAAGTTCTACCAAGACATTGGCAACAGAGTGTCCATCCCAAGGGTCTGCTACCACCTTCACTTCGTAAGCGCAACCAGGTCTCACTGCACAACCATCTGGTGTCACGCTTGGTTTGGCTGGTATCACAGTCCAAAGAGAATTCTAAAACATATCGTTTATGAATTTAAAAATCTACAATCAATTCATATGTTTTTTACGTTCGAAAATACAAACATTTATGCTCATCACACAAATGCTTGTCCCCGTCGGGGATCGAACCCGAGCACCGTGGATTACGTAGTCAGGGTCGCTAACAACTCGACTAACGGGGCGGTCTAATCTTTTCGTGATTCAAGTGAAGAATATTAAGGTAAAAAACAAAATTTTAAACTTTATAAATTTTTGAAATAAAATATACCGTAGTTTAAAAACTATTGCAATCAATTCTACTGCTAATTCTGAATAAACTAGTTTCAACTTTTGTGGCAAGTAAGAAGCACCATGTATCATAGTATAAATATGTAAGCAGTACGGAAACTACCTATAAACGTTCGAAACGGCTCACTCACACAAACATGCGCATCGACGAGACCCCTAAGCGGTTGTCGCGGTGCTGTGAGCTGTCAGTAGTGAGTTCCGCTCAAGACGAGTGGTGACGTATAAGTTTATTTCCACGGTCTTTTTAAAAATCAGGATTAACCGACGCTATGAGACGCCTATTTAAATTTTATGTGTAAATTAGCTATTTCAATTCGATTAATTGATCACTACAGAACGTAGAATATTTTAATTAAAAAAACAATACCACGAAACATTAAACCCTTTTGCTTCAACGGAGCGTAGGTAATTATTTTATCAACTAGGCTTAGTTTCCATTATGTATACCCTTATACTGTGCTTGTATTGCGTGTTTCCGCCCCAACCCCTTTAACAAATAGTAGTTAAATGCAGCCTTACCCCTGGAATGTTGTATTCGTAGCACATATGCGATAAGCAATCAACCGTGTTCGTCTTTCCATGAACTTCTAATGTATAGCTACGGACTGGAGGACCTGAAACCAAAAACTTTATAATATACAAACAAAAACAAATTACCCGATCCAAAAAAACGTAACTCTATGTATAGTTAGGTTTTTTGGATCGGATCGCTGCAGTCAGGTAAAAATTATTTAGCTTACTACACTCTCGCAATAAAGCTTTGATTCCCTAGAATAGCGGTACCGTCATATAGCGGTCGTAAAATTAAAGAGCGCAAAATGACGACCGTCTACGATGACGACACGTTGTAAAGTTCCACAGTTCCACGGCCGTAAAACATACCGCCATCATCATCAGAAAAGGAACCTCGGTGTGCTCAGTAGAGCGAGACAGTACTTCCTGCCGGCTCATCGCTTGCAACTTTACAAAGCGCAAATTCGCCTTCACATGGAGTACTGTTCTCATCTCTGGGCGGGAGCTCCGCAGTATCAACTTCTTCCACTTGATCGCATTCAGCGTATAGCGGTTCGAATCGTTGACGACCAAGCAGTCTCCAATCGGCTTGACTCCTTGGCTTTACGCAGAGATGTAAGTTCGCTTAGCATCTTTTACCGCATTTATCATGGAGAGTGTTCCGACGAACAGTTTGGATTGATCCCTGCTGTTGAATTTCATCATCGGACATCGCGGCATAACTCAAAGTACCATCCTCATCACCTCGATGTCTGGAAATCCACAAACGTGCGATTCTCTAGGCACTTCTTACCACGCACTACTCCTCTGTGGAATCAATTACCGGCGGGGGTGTTTCCGAACGGATACGACTTAGGCACCTTCAAGAAAAGAGCATACTCCTTCTTAAAAATCCGCCAACGCAGTTGCAAGACCTCTGGTGATGTGGCTGTCCATGGGCGATGGTAATCACTTACCATCAGGTGAGCCTCCTGCTCGTTTGCCCCTTTTTTCTATAAAAAAAAAATAGTCGTATGGAGGACGATGATTTATTCAAATCTGCATTAGTTGAAGTTAGAACTCATTTTGTAAGTGGGTCTGATCAAAAAAGAAGAAATACATATAATACAATCATAAAAATAGCTTCACCGCTATCAATGAATACGTTCGCGAAACATACAACACCGTCAAGACGGCAGTCATTCAAGTGGCGATACTGCTTTTTGATGTTGCGGGATTAATTACCGTACTTTAGGCCATACGTGCCATTTGTTTACATAAATAACGTTCTAGTGATATAATTCATTCATTGATGTATTACGGTCGCTATATGACGGCACCGCTGTCTAAGGAAACCAGAGCTTTAAGGCGAATCTAGTAATAGGCTTTTTTATATCATAAGATAGAAAGAAAGGAGAAAGAAAGAAAATATTTATTTGCAAGAACATGGGTGTTACAAGTTGTTAAAAATTAATTAAGTTACCAACATATTCTACCATTATATGGTGTGCAAATATTTAAAAAAACATCATTGTATAATGTAACATTTAAAACACTGTATCGATTTTTTAGAATTACTACCGGATCGGAACGCGGCCACACACTGAATAGATCCGGCGGAAGAAACTCAGCGGGCTGGTCTTTTTTTTTCCCCTATTTTATGTACTTATTACTAATGTATAAGAAGGATTTCATATTACAAAATTATTTTTATAATTACAAGTTTCATTTTTCGTATGATTAAGATTTTTGTAATTTACAAAAATCTTAATCATACAATTACATACATATATATAGATAGCTAACAAGCAGATGGGTATCCTGATGGAAAGAGTCAAACATCGCCTATAGACACCAAAAATGTTAATGGAGCGTTGCTATCATGTGGCGAGGTCTAATGCCACATGCAAAAGTTTACCGGCTACCTTACCCTCCAAACCGGAATACGGTAGTGACTAGCGCTGACGCTATTGCGACAGGAATAGGTAAGGGGTGGTACTAGACCCGGGCGAGACAATGCAGAACTCTACCACCTAATAGCTACGATGGTAGTGACTCGTATAGCCAATTGGTTGCCTTTTACGACCTGCCTGGTAGAACGGCAGTTGGTCTATTCTTCAAAGCAGCCCGGAACCAACACAGTGCTAATTACCGCACGTTAGGAAACCGTGCCATTTGTTTACATAAATGACGTTCTAGTGACATCATTCATTCATTTATGTATTACGGCCACTATATGACGGCACCGCCGTCGTAGGAAACCCCAGAGCCTTAAGGCGAACCCAATAATAGGCTTTTTTATATCACTATATTAACCAATATAATGATATAAAAAAATATAATGATAAATAAAAAAAATTATCAGTTACCCAAAAACTATTTATTTTTACGTTCGTTTATAATAAAAAAATCGCGTTTTAAAATTTAAATTATAATTTATGAAAAAACGTTTTGGACTGCCGTGGCGTCCTAAAGACATCATCTTCATTACATACTCTGACTCTAGGTCTAGACTGTAGTTTCAGTAAAAACTGGCCAAGTTCGAGTCGGACTCTCGCGCGAATGGTTCTGTACCGTCCATGTTTAAGTTTTTACTTGTTTACTAAGATCGATTAAAAAATTGCTTAAAAAATACGCTTGTTGTATAGGGGCCTCCCTTTAATTTTTACTTTATTCTAAGCGTCTTAAGCGAAAATTTTAAACGTCTACCTGTTACCGTTATTAATATTGAGCAAAAACACGTTTATTGTAAAAATAAGAAAATAAAATATCATAGGGTCCCTTAATATTTTTTTATTTTATTTTTTAGTATTTGTTGTTATAGCGCCAACGGAAATACATAATTTGTGAAAATTTCAGCTTTCTAGCTATCACGGTTTATGAGATACAGCCTGGTGACAGACAGATAGACGGACAGACACCAAAGGGTTATTAATAGGCTCCCGTTTTTACCTTTTATAGTCATTAAAACTACAATATATATGATTCACTCTTAGTAGACATCATCGTATTATACACACTTTAAACGAGTACATACACTCGAAAATGTTGACCTTCCGTCTACTGCGGTCAGGTAAAAATGGTGCCAATAAAAAACCCTAGTTGAATTATCAACCCGTATTAACGGGTAGATTAATATTCATTCCATCGCGTTGTTCCGGTTTGGTAGATATGTGCATGTGGCATTACCATCCCGCCACACGAACAGCAACGCATCGTTAACATCATAGGCGATGGTTTTTCGTTCCATCAGGAGAGCCATCTGCTTGTTTACTATCTAATAATAAAAAAATATAATATATAATAAAAAAAAATAATAGTTTATATAACATACCAGTAGGAGGCTCCCAGGTAACGTTGAACATGAGTTCATGATACGATTCCTTAAGCGGTATGGGATACACCTTGACACCTCTGGGTGTCTCCGCGTGCACCACGGGATAATTATACGGTTTACGTGATAAATCCTGCAACAAAATAAATATAATTTTAAAAACAAAGTCATCCAATTATACGAATGGTCCAACGACGAAGCAGAACTCAGATCATTGAGTGGTCCTCGACGGTCTGAGTTCTGCTTCGTCGCGCCTGGGCTTGATACCACCACGTCAAACCTTTTTTAGTATCAATATATTTGTCTATCGTATTCCGGTTTAGTGGGAATTTATCAATCAAAGCTCAAACAAAAATACGTTGCTTTTTTAATCCCGTATTCGACGTTACTAATGAATTAATTGATGAATGGCAGTCGCGTTGGTGATGTTCAATTAAAGAACGACATTTATATAACTTTTTTCCATACGTCCGGGATCGCTTAAGTAAAACGTAAATAGAAATAGATCATTGTGCTGCACAGTTTCTCACTAGCCACGGTAATTTTAAAGCTAAATTATTCTCGTTTAAATTAGTTCCTTGTCCTTTTTGCGTGTGCTCTACATTAAATTGTTAATATGAACAAACTGCACATCACATTCTTTGGGAGTGTAATCTTTGGCAAAACGAACGTGGTCAAATTCTTGATAGTATTTTTTTATAGAAGAGGAGGCAAACGGACCGCCGCCCAAAGACAACTACACTACCAAAAGTCTTGTAATTACGTTGCCGGTCTTTTAAGAATGAGTAAGCTCTTTTCTTAAAGTTCCCTAAGTCGTATCCGTTTGGAAAAATTTCTGCCGATATCTGGTTCCACATAGGAGTAGTGCGGGGCAAAAAATGTCTCGAGAATCGCACGCTTATGGATTTCCAGACATCGAGATGGTATGGATGGAACTTCGAATTTTGCCACGATGTCCGATGGTAAAATTCGGCGGCAGGAATTAATCCAAACAGTTATTCGGAACATTCCCCATGATGGAGCCGACAAAAGATGCAGAGTGATGCAAAAGTATCCTATGTATATCCGGTGTAATTTATTACTCCGACCTTGTGGGTACACGTGGAAACTTCCGTGCCTTCAAGCGATTTTGTCATATTTACTACTGAAAGCAAAATTAAGTAGGCCATTCTGTGGTGGTGGTGGTTTAAACTTCCGTGGTGCAATAACAATCAGGCTTAATCTGATTGTAAAAGTCTCATTTCGTAGCATTTTTGTGCTTTTAAAATTTTGCTGTTTCCTGCTAAAAAGGGAGGGAAACAGGATGTTTTTTCCTACTCCTTCTATATACTTCTGATTAATTTCGTTGCGGGATCCAAGACAGCTTAGCTTTTCCCCAGGGCACCCTGAGCTCGCAACTCAGAGGTTATCAGGACGGTTGTCGCTGTTGATTCTAGTTTACAGAAGTTACAGTGGTGGGAACGAAAGGAGGGTCGATAGAATATACATATTTGAAATTAAATTTTGATATAAGTACTCGATATAAACATATTTCAATAAATTGTACATAGTAAAATTAATGACTGTCAATGTAACTTTAATGCTGCGTATGTATCTACTGTACGTAGTACATTAAACTCTCTATTCACAGGAATAATTTACACAGCTTTAAAAAAAATAGCATTTTAAAAATGTACAAAGAAATCTCACCAAGTGCCGACAATGGGAAGTGTAGAATATAGTACTGATTTACGCTGAATGCGATCAGGAGGAAGAAACTGGTACTAGAGAGTTCCGGCCCGGAGATGAGGACGTAAGGCCTTATAAATTTAGATTTCCTTGAACATTATGTATAATTGTATCTATCGTTTGATTGTTTGACAGCAGCAGTTTTTATCAGGGACGTACTTTAATTCTTCTTAACGCTTACGACAGTAGTTCTCAGTGTTTAGAAGAGCTTATGTTAAAAATGGCGTCTTGACAAGCACTACAAATAATCCTTTTTTTTAATTGACAATAGCTGATGACCTTAAGGGCCGTAACGGCGGCAATTTAAACTTTGGCTGAGCTCAGCTCGCTCCGTATCCGTATAATCCATAGGGAGCGAACTGAGCTCAGCCAAAGATTAAATTTAAATATAGGCAATTAAAGCCTGCGATAAGGGAAGACAACCCTTATCGCATGCTAGTCTACGAGACCGGACCTCGGCTTAGTGCGTCGTTTTGACTAATTTTTCGTATAAATAATTATCACTTAGTGATTGATTATTTGAAAAAAGTTAATTTATGTTTGACATCCTGAGTCATCTTCTATCTCACATCCAAATTTCATCAAAATCGGTTCAGCAATTTATCTAGGATATATGATACTACTCAAACCCGATCACACCGCTACCTACCGGGTTTAATTATGAATGTAATCCATTCCTGAATCCATTTAAACACATACAAAATATTTTATTAAAATCGTTCCAGTCGATAAGCTCACAGACACACACAACGAAGAATAGAAATATTATATTAATGTAGAGTGTAATGTATGTGATAATAATAAATTGGAATAGAGAGACGAATTTATTTTTATTAATATTTTTAATTTTATGACAAAAGTATTTTTTGTATTTTTCATAGAATAATAAAGTAAAAAACTCATTGTTTTAGTAACAATGAGTTTTTTACTACTAATCAATTTTACTAATAATCAATTTTCGTTCACTAAATTGACAAATTTGAAGCCTTCTAATTTTATTACTTGCCCGATTCGAGATTTTTCGAAGAGGGAAAAGATAGGCGTCTCGTCAAAATGAAGCTGTTTACAAAAATTCAGCTTGTTATAATAAAAAAATGTTCTTAGGCCCGTAGACTTTTATTGTGTAGTGTATATTCAAACCACGCCAATCTTCCTGTTTAGATTGGCGTGGTTTGAGTATACGGTTAAGTATAGGTAAGGTCCGAGGAGAGCCATCTTTTTGTTTATTATACTATAATATTAAAAAATAGCATAGGCAATAAATTTGCATTCAAAATATTTTGTTTTCTTGTGTTTCAATCAAATTTACCTTATCTATGTGATAGTATCTAAACAGCACAACAAAAATTAATCCCCATCAGTAGGGCTACTCTTGAAAACCGATTTCAATTTTAAGTAAATATTTAATGAATTTTGAAGTATTTCGTACTCTGGACAACTATATTCAATTATTGGGTTCGGCGACAGCGCCACACGGATTTCGATTTTTTTTGGAACTACTCAATATTGCTTTTATTCGTTATTTTGTTTAAAACAGTACTTAAAATTTTCACTTACAACACTAGCTTGACGTGTAACGATGACATCTATTTCCAATAATTATGTCGTTACTTTACTGAATCAATGTGGGCAATATTGGTTTCAAGAGTACCGTTTTTTGACGATATTCGAAATTTATTGTTTTTATCAATATTGGTTTAAGATTTATATTGTTTTCAAGACTAGGCCTGCAGATTTTACAGATATTTTACTATCAAAGTATAAGTCATTTTAATCTCTACAGAGTAGTAACACATTTTAACACAAAAAGTCAAAATGGAAGCATTCAAACATTTATTACCTGTGTTGGTCCGGGTGGCTTTTAAGGAATACATTAATTGCATTACTGTTAGGCATCTCGTACAAAACTAAAAAGCTAGGATGTGTCACTAACGACGTGACTAACGAAAGTGAAGTTCTGCAACGTCTCGACCGGTTGTACTATCGCCTTTTCTATTCCTATCGTCAGGCAGCGGGTAAACTTATACAATAGGTGTTCCATCCCTGCCACCATTGACCATTAACATCTATGGTGTCCATAGGCGATGGTTATCTCATTCTAACGGGAGAACTATCTTAACACACACATCAACTGATTAACGTTTAATGCAGTGCTAACTCACCTTTTATATTATTACTTTATTAGATAACAAAAGTAATAATATAAAAGGTGAGTTACTTTACTCCAATAGTTATTTTACTCCAATGTTATTTCAAATGTTATTAATACGTGAAGCAAAAACTTTTTAACCTCTTTTAAGACAATTACGCGTACAGAGCAGGATGCCACGGTTAAATTTCACATTGCAGAGGAGAGCAGAAATGTAATATTTTTAAATAAAACGCATTAAAAATACATTATTTATAAAAATAAATATTTCATACACATTTATATGACATACATGAAAGTATACACACAAGACGTATACCTACTATTACATTTAGAGCTAATCAAGGGATAATTGCTGTCCCGGGGTATTGTCGGGAACCCTGGCATTAAATTCTTCTGGATTTCACGATGTAGGTACCAACGCGATAAAAAGGTAACGAATAGATTTTTTGCTTGATAAATAATATACATTATACCTACGAGTAGGTACGTCGTATCGTTCGCGTCGTTTTACTTTACGTGTTTCTATAAATCTGTAACATGTATGCACAGCTACAGCTTTTATTCTGTAGTCGCTTCAGCGTGCAGCCCGCTGCATTATAAGAGTTTTTGGCGAATCCTGCGGGATCACTAATTTTGTCGGGATAAAAGTTAGCCTATGTGCTATTCTAGGTCATTATCTACCTGTGTACCAAATTTCATTTAAATCCGTTCAGTAGTTTTTGTGTGATTGAGTAACTAACATCCATCCAAACATCCAAACTTTCGCATTTATAATATTAAAATAAATTAATTAATACAGATAATATAGATTGCATTTTACTTTTCGTGTTTTTCGAAATGAACTTAAGCAGTTGTACCAAATGAATGTTTCTTCAAAATCAGGCTTTTCGGGCGAGCAGAGAGAAGGCTTCTCAGTCAGAAGTTTGGCTGGGACTCAAATGGGTTTAGAGCCTGCACTAAGGGTGTCTATAAGTAGGAGAGCAAGAGCAGTTGACGGGTCAAAACAGTGGGCCAGGTTGCCGCCAGCAGTGACTTTGGCGTGTGTGTGTGTGTGTGTGAATTGTAAAGTGTAAGGCTGTGATGGTATTATCAGGATTGGATAGGACATGACGTGGCCTTCTCTTTTTGTTATCGGTGATCGCGGCCGGGATCGGCAGTGCCTCGCATCCTTTGGGTATCCTATCGCTAATATGTTGTTAATATTTTACACGCTCGTATTTAAAATGAGTATATGCGGCCATCAATTTTTAAACTGTTATGTCAAGATAAAGATAAAGTGTTAATTTTTACTTATTATTAAAATATGTAATGAAATATTAAGATTTGTTAATTATTTAACATATTTAAAATTAATATGATTTTTGAGGTGAAATGAAGTCAACTATGTGATTAAGGTAATAATTAAGTAAATAAACTATTAGAATAAAATATTATAAAAGGCCTGACAGATATGTTTTCCAGGCATTCGTTTTTGTGAAATTGAGAAGTGAAGTGTCGTAACATACAATAAAGTGTCATCAGACGTGTATTTTGTATTTAATATTTAATAATTAATTAATATAATCCAATATTTTATTGCAAACAATCGTTTGTGTAATTTGCATAACGTCTATTATTTAAAAATATTTATTATGGTGATATGTATATATTTTTATAACTTATTTACTTATGTTACAAATCCTTTTTGAAGCTATATTGTCAGAATAACATAAAAAAAATTGTCGATAAAACAGCCAAAGAATTGGCTCTTAGGGATATAGTTGCATGTCACGACGATAAAATCGATGTCACTAGACACACTTTTTAAATACTTCGTAGAGAGGAAATTCTAAATTTATTAGCCTATTTTCTATAACGTTTATGCAGTTATTAGTTGATATAAATTGATTAGTATAATGCTTGGATACCAATGTATAATATAATAATTTAAAATATGTGTAAGAAAAAAAGAAAGGAAAAAATACAGGTACCTTGATTTTGTTCGATCCCACTTCTGAGATGTTCGCTCCACTTGGTAAAAGGGTAAAAGATTTATCAATTTAAACAACAATTGACGGAATATTGGATTATATTAATTAATTATTAAATATTAAATACAAAATACACGTCTGATGACACTTTATTGTATGTTACGACACTTCACTTCTCAATTTCACAAAAACGAATGCCTGGAAAATATATCTGTCAGGCCTTTTATAATATTTTATTCTAATAGTTTATTTACTTAATTATTACCTTAATCAAATAGTTGACTTCATTTCAGCTCAAAAATCATATTAATTTTAAATATGTTAAATAATTAACAAATCTTAATATTCCATTAGATATTTTAATAACAAGTAAAATTATCTTTATCTTGACATAACAGTTTAGAAATTGATGGCCGCATATACTCATTTTAAATACGAGCGTGTAAAATATTGACAACAAATACAAACTAGCGTTGTTGTGACATTTCTTTGAAGTATTTAGCATTTTCACAGAGGTCCCAGGTTCGACTCCTGGGTCGGGCAATTCAGAAATGTGTTTTTTCAGTTTTCTGATAAAAACAACATTGCCCGGGATTGGAAAGTGCCCGGTTGGCGATAGGCTTGCCACCTATCACATTGTGGGACCAAGTATCTTCGGCTAATCGTGGGTGCACTTGTTGTACCTCTGCCTACCCTTTCGGGGATACGGGCGTGAAGATACTATGAGTGTAATGATAAAATGGTATCATTGATTTCTAATAGCGCTACAATAATGTAGTCATAATATAGTTGATATATAATGAAATAGTTAAAAAACAAAAAAATATTTTTACAATGAAGCCGGATTAGAATGAGCGATGTCGTCAGTGTAGAAATGTTTCATTGATTAAGAAGTATATTATACTAGCGACCTGCCCGCGGTTTCACCCGCGTAGCTTTTGTTCCCGTGGGAATATCGGAAAGGTTTATATACTAAAACCTTCCTCAAGAATCATTCTATCTATTAAAAAAATCGCATCAAAATATGTTGCGTAGTTTTAAAGATTTAAGCATACATAAGGACATAGGGACAGACAAAAAAAGCGACTGTTTTATATTATGTAACTAGCGACCTGCCCGCGGTTTCACTCGCGTAGCTTTTGTTCCCGTGAGAATATCGGAAAGGTTTTTATACCAAAACCTTCCCCAAGAATCAATCTATCTATAAAAAAAACCGCATCAAAATCCGTTGCGTAGTTTTAAAGATTTAAGCATACATAGGGACAGACAGAGAAAGCGACTTTGTTTTATACTATGTAATGATGATTGCTAGCAGGGAAATAGAGTTTAATAGTATTTTTACGGACAGCAACGCACCATTAACATCTTTTATATGTATAGGGGATGGTTTTTCTTTCCATCAGGAGAACTATCTGCTTGTTTGCTATCTTATGATATAAAAAAAACCGGTCAAGAGCGAGTAAGAATATATCATAATCTATAAAAAACGGCAAAAAATTACGTTTGTTGCCCAAAGGGCAATCAATACTATGTAATTTGGGCCCAGCGAAATCAATACTATGTCGATGATGGGACCCTCTTAATATTTTCATTTTTTTATTTTTACTATTTGTTGTTATAGCGGCAACGGAAATATATAATTTGTGAAAATTTCAGCTTTCTAGCTATCAAGGTTTATGAGATACAGCCTGGTGACAGACAGACGGACAGACGAACAGCGGAGTCAGTAATAGGGTTCCGTTTTTAACTTTTTGATACGGAACCCTAAAAAAGAGTAACATTTTTACTAACTCCGTGTTGGTTCCGGGCTCCTTTGCAGAATAGACCAACTGCTGACCAAAAGGCAGGTCGTAAAAGGCGACCGATTGGCTATGCTAGTCACTACCATCGTGGCTACTAGGTGGCAGAGTTCTTCATTGTCTCGCCCGGGTCTGGTACTACCGTCTTACTTATTTCAGTCGCAATAGCGTTAATGCTCATCACTTTCGTGTTCCGGTTTGGAGGGTAAGGTAGCCGGTAAACTTATGCATGTGGCATTAGACCTCGCCACAAGTTGGCGACTCACCATTAACATCTTTGGTGTCTATATGCGGTGGTTGTCTCTTTCCATCAGGAGACCCATATGCTTGTTTGGTATCCTAAATGAAAAAAAAAATTAATAGTTAAAATGTTACGTAGGTATTAGCCGTCCTCGCCTTTACGATAAGCCCAGTAGTAAAGCAGATCTATTCTTGGAAAAGGGGTCAGGGTCAATACGAGGAGACCACCTCCTTTTGACTGATACAATTAAATATTAATCTAATAATAAATCTTTTATTGTATAATTATAAAAAATAAAAGTTATAATTAATAAATTTAAACTAACATGAATTAGAAATTACTCTTTTTAAATTACAAGTATGTTGATTTATAAAATTGTATATTAAAAAATGTAATTTATAAGGTAGATCATATTGATAAATATACATTAAATTGTACAACTTAACTAAATTGTTACAAATTATCTATCTTTCTTCTATCTTTAAACTTTGTAAAATGTCAATATTTTAATTAAACGAAAAATGAATTTTGGAAATTATAGAAATAAGTTGTGATGTGAAATAATGTTTGTAATTGTATCATGTAAATATAATTTTAAAAAAAACAAGCCCGCTGAGTTTCTTCCGCCGGATCTTCTCAGTGTGTGGCCGCGTCCCGATCCGGTAGTAATTGTAAAAAATCGACTCACAACATTTTTAGTTTAATGATAAATAATTATAATTTTAAAATATTTGCACACCATATCATGGTAGAATATGTTGGTAACTTAATCAAATTTTAATAACTTGTAACTCCCATATTCTGCAAATAAATTATTTCTTTCTTTCTTTCTGATATGGGAAGGTGGGATATCCCTTTGTGTTAGATGTAGGACTAAATTTTTTTCATCTTTAGCCTTCATGCCTTCTATGCCGAGACAGTTAGTGACGGTACCTGTATTATTGAGTAGCTCTCACACTGAATTCTACAAAAAGTATCCATAAATATAACACTACGCACATAACAGTGTAGTTGTACACTACACTGTTATGTGCGTAGTGTTATATTTATGTGCACCACACTGTTATGTGCGTAAAGAAAATCCTTAATTGGTCAATGTAATGCAAATTAATATATTATTATTAATATTATACCTATTTTATATTCTACGGTGGATTTTTCAGTTGTAATCAATAATAAACTTACATATCTAAATCCCTCTTTATGCGGCATGTGATGCTCAAATCTAGGAACTACATTTTTAAACACCGAACTCACAAATACACAATGCACGATCAAAACCAAAAACAAAGAAACACAAACGCATATAATACACATTCTAGCATCGTCCCCAAAATAAAATTAATATAGCACTAAGTAAACCGAAAATCATCGAGCGAGTACTGCGAATCAATAAATATGAGTGATCTATTTCCGTGACCGCGGTAAATTGTAAAAAGCAAACAATGAGTTTATATCACGTTTGATTGAATGTATTTGATATTAAACGCGCGATTTTCTGGTCGTAATAATTTATAAGTATTTAAGGGAAATGCCACATTTAACGGTAACTATACTGGGTGGTTTTAAAAGGATACAAGAAAAAAACTGAGCATAATACAGAGCTCAGTTTTTTTCCTAAACCCTTAATTTAAAATCACCTTGATATCAGTGGCGTGCACAGGATTATGAGACTGGGTATGCGGCGGAGTATAGATTTTCTTATATAGATTTTTAGCGTAGCCTCAGCCACGCGACGGATCTCTAAGCCGGAAACCATGCCAACGGAACATGTCTTAGATGTACTACTATTTATCTACATCTTCTACGGTAACGCAGAAAAAACAGCGGTCGGTCGTCGCTAACTAAAATATTATAACAGGTAACTACTTACCTAGTCAGCTGTATTCTAGGTATGTTTCCATGTTCAAGGTTCTTGTTATTTAAAATAGGTACTATTTCCCGATGTAAATATTTAAATCTGAATATCCAGAATTAGTCCACACTGTATTAGAATTACTAAACAATATGCAAGGAAAACAAAATAATTTAATCGTATGGAGACAACCACACAGCCAGTCATACGTTTCATAACTTTTAACATGAAACTTGCGAGTTACATTTCCTTTTTTCTGGTTTAATTGTGGTAACTCGGGTATACACCTACTTTTAGATACGATTTGAATCTTTTCACTAAATGACAATTGTGAGAACTTGTTACTTTTAATTTTTAGTAAGCACACATTATCAAAACATACGTCACAATCAAATAACATTTTAAAAAATCAAGAAACGCGCTAGATTAAACAAATCACTAATTATTTTAGATATATATAACTGTTTACTTTAATTATTTACTGTTTATTTAATTTAATTTACACACTTTCAAATGTTAAAATAATAATATCATTAATATATATTTTAAGAAAACATATACAATAATAAAACATAATAATACACAATGCATATCACGTATCACATAAAAATTTAAAATGGCTTCACTTTTGTCAATAACATTTCAACAAATAAAACCTTACTAAACAAAAATGCATAATGTGAGCATACATTTTGTCAATAATATTTCGTCTATTATCTTTACCCGGATTATAGAACAAGGCCGCATTACCTGCTTTATAACACAGAATCATTGTGTGAGTGAGCCAATTACGTGCGGATAGGTAATTATGTTTCGCACACATTTACAATGTGAAGCAGAATCCTAGCTGCTTTACTTCAATATTATTTATCGTTTAATAAACGCCTGGCAAACATGTTTGAGTGCTTTGCTTGCAAATAGGTGCTATTTAAAAATATTAGGCGTTTTTAAGTTATTATATTTTGTTTATTCATTTATTTATAAGTCATCTAAAACGTATGAACGTTTTATTAAAATAAAGGTAAAGCAATGCTTTTCTGCCTATAAGGAGCGCACGCGCCTGCTTGATATCACGCTTATCTATTTGATTTCCTATACGGAATGGTTATAAAAAACATTAGGACAAAAATTGAACATAATAAGTAGTGACATGAAACCTTTACAATGCATATATATATATATATATATATATATATATATATATATATATATATATATATATATATATATATATATATCTATTGCTGTTCGTTAATCTCGCTAAAACTCAGGAACGGCTGGACCGATTTGGCTAATTTTGGTTTTAAAATATTCATAGAGGTTCAGGTTAGGTTTAAAAGGTGAAAAAAATAGGAGTAGTTAAAAAGGCAGAACAACGTTTGCCGGGTAAGCTAGTATTGCAATAAAATATGTCCCACTAAAATAGTTTTCCACAAAATTAGTATGAGATTATAAAAACTTAATAATTCTAAAATTAGTATGAGATTATAAAAACTTAATAATTCTAAAATTAGTATGAGATTATAAAAACTTAATAATCTAAAGGCTTCTATTTCACTTACTGAAGGTAGAAAATAGCGTACTTGATAGAAAGATACAGCCATCGCCTATAAACCAAAGATGTTAACGGTGTGTTGCTATTCGTGTGACGAGATGGTAATTTCCGATGCGCGCGCCAAAATATTATGGGTTAAACTCTACTGTGATGAAAGTTCAGATATAAAGACAATAATAAAAATCTTAATTTTTATCTTGAATTTATAGTAAATGCTATTGCCACTATATTATGTGTTGGCAAAAACTTACACAAATTCACTCTTGTTGTTGAGTCATTAGTTTTTCATTTGTAGTTAAGGGTTGATATCAATTATGGCATATCGTTTCAATTAATTCGATTAAAATGTGTTACCGTTACGCGGAAAAATCTTATTACATTTGATTTGTGAAAATTCTATAAAATGCGAAATAGGAGATTTTTCCCAGTAAATCCAAAAGAGTGAGAATGCGTGAAAGAATGTGTAATCTACATATTGTTAAAACAGAAATGTATAATGACAAAAAACAAATTCTTATTTTAATTAATTTGATTGTAATATGTTACAATGCTTTTTTATTCTAAAATCTAAACTGATTTGTTTAAAGTTTTTGCCAAGGTTGATAATGATTGACTGCTCCTGATAAGAAGAGTAAAAAAGGTATTGTAAACAATTTAAGAACTATTTTTAAATTAAGTCAAAATGTAGAATAGTAGTAGGTAGTAGTGGTAGTAGGTAATTCACAATGGTAATATTTGAATGTCCCACCCACTACAGTGTCAACAAATAATAAGTGGTTGCGGCAGCAAAAGATAAATTTGTTTTGAATGAAAAGGCTTAAGTAAATCTTAATATGTAAAAAAACGTGTAATAATTTTCGAAACCTCGTTGTTGTTAATTGAATATGTTGTGTTAAGCTTAGATTACAATCAAGTACTACACTAATATATTTTATATATTGAATCCTTTCAATGCCGTGAGATGTGAAATCGGTCACACAAAATACTTCACAAACTTCTACCGCTAATTATTACAGAATAGCAGTAAATCTTTTTATCACCACATTTTTCCAGCACATGAATCAAGGAGGAGCCTTCCTGTGCTGAAATCATTTCTTAGATCAAAATGACGGAAGGATGAACCACTGTGTGTCAAACATTGAGTAATAAATATTTTTGGTTTTGGTTTAAGGACTTTGTTACGCCATCGTGATATATGAAGACCGCTGAATGCGCATCACTCCTTGCAACATCGGGCACGGGCCACGGGACCTGACTCGGCGCAACGTGCAGCAAGTGACGTCGTTACCGCGGCTTGATTATTTAATTAGTTAAATTAGGCATCACTCTTGTTCCACACTTCGGGCAATTGTCATCGTTAGCTTAGATTAGGTCTTCGATATAATTTTATGTAATATTAAGTTTTTATTAAAGTAAATTAAATAAATTTGATTTTTTTTGGAACCTTCGCTGCGACCACGCATAACTGGCGCAGTCGGTAGGATAGCCAGTGCATAGTTAGATTAGGGATCTAGTATCGACCCTTAACTTTACTGGCTATTTCGAAATCTACGTGTGTGTGTACGCAGCAAGGAGGAATCAAGACATAGACTCCAACCAAATAAAATCAGTTAGACATAAAGACCAGATGATTTGGTAAGTGCTTTAAATCTCTCACAGTTCTCTTCCTTATCATTTTTCCTAGTTCATAGTCATTCTTATACTATTATATTTCTTGTACGTGAAACTTTTAAAATTTTTATAATTTTGTGTGTTAAATTTTAAGCCTCTTTATTTTATAATCATTTATTACGTGTGTGTTTTACTATAGGAATTGATTTAAGAATTTTCCAAGATTATCCACACAGGAAAATCGCGGAACAAAATAGATTGTAATAGAAATAGGCGTAGGCTTACTGTAATAGACGAGCATAGGCATTTAAATACTTCATTAGAAATGTCGGACACTTTGGATTTAATTCATAAATCTCTAAGGGTTGTACCTGAGTTTGATGGGAACCCTCATGTGTTAACACGGTTCATAAACTTATGTGATCAGATAGTCATAGCACATTTTGACGTTACACCGGGACATGACCTCCAAAACCTGACTTTACTCAACGGTATTTTAAATAAAATTACTGGACCTGCCGCCAGGTTAATAAACTCACAAGGCATAGCTGATAGCTGGAACGGCATCAGGAATGCTTTGATTAACAACTTTGCTGACCATCGAGACGAAACCGCACTTTACAGTGACTTATCATTACAGACACAAGGTTCGAGTACCCCCCAAGAATTTTACGAACGTTGCCAAAACTTGTTCAGTACGATTATGACGTATATCTCGCTTCACGAGAGTATAGCCACCACTATTGAAGCCAAGCGAACCCTTTATAAAAAATTAACCTTACAATCCTATTTGCGAGGTCTCAAGGAACCTTTAGGGTCTCGCATTCGTTGTATGAGGCCCGAATCAATGGAAAAGGCTCTCGAATTTGTTCAGGAGGAAATAAATACATTATACTTACAACAACGTAATGAAGGAGGATCGAGCAAAAAGGATTGGCAACTGAACAACAGCCCTAACCATAACTTACAGACACCTCATAGACAAAATCATAACTTTAATATTTCTCGACAATTTGCAAATCCTATGAACATGGCTAGTACCTCTAGACAACCTATGTTTGACACACCGCGACAATTTTCCGGACCCACACAACCACCACCTGGTTGGAAGCCTAGTTTTAATCATCACTATCAGGCTCCACAATATCGCATGCCTACGCGTACCCAACAGATGTTCTCAGCTCCTCCACCTAATCACCATCCTAGCAGTAATGTCTTTAGGATGCCCCACAGACAGCAAACTCGACCGACATATAATTACGGAAATCCACGTCCTATGAGTGGTGTCAGCCACTTCACATCTAAGCCACTACCACCAAGTGGGCATGATTGGCGGAAATTTGGAAATCCACCCCCTAGTAACTATTTCAAAACGAGGGAAGTTAACTTGAACGAACTAGACTATAACTACGACAGTTACTACACACACGACAGTGACCAAAACGCATACGACTATTATAGTGACTATTGCTATGACGACTACCCCTACCAAGACTACTACAACCCTAGCGAACTACAACCCTACTACGAACCCCCTATGACAGAGGAAACACATCGACCTTCTACCCCTGAAGATAAGCAAAATTTTCAGATAGTTACGAAATCCGACAAACCAAAATAGAGCTAAACTTACAAACGCAACGACAGCTTCCTTACATTAAGATTAAATCCCCGCCATTGAAACTGCTTATTGATACTGGTGCCAATCAATCTTTTATTAGCCCTGATAGTGTTCAAAAGTTTTTCTCACATTTGCCGTGCAATTATGAGCCTTTTGAAGTGACAAACGTTCATGCGACAACACGCAACAACTACTCGATAACTTTACCTTGCTTTTCCGAACTTAACGAACGAGACGACATAACTTTATACATATATAAGTTCCATAATTATTTTGACGGACTCATTGGCCTAGACCTTCTAGAAAAATGGGAATCGAAAATCGACTTGAAGAATAAACTACTGTTAACTCGATTTGCAACGAACCAAATAGAAATGTACGACTCTAGAAATGCTAACCTGTATGAAGATATTATACCAGCCGAATCTTCTAAGATAATTAAAATTCCTATAAATGTACATGACGGTGAAGTTTTAGTTTGTGAACAGACAATATCGAACTGCCTTATACGCGACTGTGTGACTAAGGTAAAAAATAATCGTGGATTTATAGAGGTTGTTAATAATAGTAAAAACGATTTAATTTTTTCAATGGATCGACCTGTTAGTGCAGAAGTATTTAATGTAGATTGTCAGAATTATAACCCCTATGAAATATCGAATCGTTCTCAAGAAGTATTATCACGTCTCCGTACAGAACACTTAAACCCCGAAGAAGTTGCAAACCTTAAAGCCTTATGCTCACGATACGCAGATGTGTTTTATCTTGAGGGTGAACCTCTAACTTTCACCAACAAGATCAAGCATACTATTAGGACCAGTGATGAAGTTCCTGTACATACCAAAAGCTACCGATATCCGCACATTCACCGACAAGAGGTCAGAGATCAAATTAATAAAATGCTCGAGCAAAATATTATACGACCATCAGATTCTGCCTGGAGCTCTCCAATTTGGATTGTTCCTAAGAAGGCTGATGCTTCGGGTAAAACGAAATGGCGTCTTGTCGTTGATTTTAGGAAGGTTAACGAGAAAACGATTGATGATAAATATCCCATTCCTAATATTACCGACGTTTTGGACAAGTTAGGTAGATGTCAGTACTTTACCACCCTTGACTTAGCTAGTGGCTTTTATCAGGTGGAAATGAACCCCGCCGACATTCACAAGACCACATTTAATGTCGAGAACGGTCACTATGAGTTTTTAAGAATGCCTATGGGTCTTAAAAATTCACCATCAACTTTCCAAAGGGTGATGGACAACGTACTTCGAGATCTCCAAAACGAAGTCTGTTTGGTCTATTTAGATGACATAGTAGTATTTAGTACCTCCCTTCAGGAGCATATAATAAATTTAGAAAAAGTTTTCAAAAAGTTACGTGAATCAAATTTTAAAATTCAAATGGACAAGTCGGAATTTTTAAAGCTAGAGACTGAATTTTTAGGACATGTCATTTGTAAAGATGGTGTTAAGCCTAACCCTAATAAAATCAAGGCGATTGAGAATTATCCACTTCCCAGAACTCCAACCGAAATCAAACGTTTTCTCGGCCTAATCGGGTATTACAGAAAATTTATCCCTGATTTTGCTAAGATTACAAAGCCATTGACTCAGTGTTTAAAAAAAGGCTCTAAGGTCAACATTAACGATCATAACTATATTGAATGCTTCAAAAAGTGTAAAACCTTACTAACTAATGATCCGATTTTACAATACCCAGATTTTTCAAAAGATTTCATCTTAACCACCGATGCATCCAATGTAGCGATAGGTGCCGTTTTATCTCAAGGATTAGTAGGAGCAGATAAACCCATAGCTTATGCGTCCCGCACTTTAAACAGTAGTGAGATTAATTATAGCACAATTGAAAAAGAGTTGTTGGCGATCGTTTGGGCTACCAAATATTTTAGACCATACCTTTTTGGTCGAAAATTCAAAATTATTACAGACCACAAACCCCTCCAATGGGTTATGAGTCTGAAGGAACCAAACGCTCGTTTAACAAGATGGAAATTAAAGTTAAGCGAGTATGATTTTACGGTCATCTACAAACAAGGAAAATATAATACAAATGCCGATGCACTATCTCGTATAGAGATTAATAACGAAGAACTACAGGATTTAGCTTTACTAATTCCTAATTTATCGGAAATCCTTTCAGTAGACGACTCTAGAACCATTACCGCTGACGAGATCGTTGACGATTCTAGAACTCTTACAGTACATACATCTGAAGAAAATCCAATTTTAAACATTCCTATTGTAGATGATCCTTTAAATAAATTTCTAAAACAGATAGTTTTTAAGATTGTTGGTGATATTAAAAGGAAACCTTCTATATCAAAACCTTTTGATACTTATACATGAATTGAAATTCAGATTTCGGAATCAAACATTGAGCAGGATATAATTAACGCGGTTAGGGAATATGTCAACCCCAAAGTCAAAACAGGTTTACTTATTCACCCAGTATCTGCGATGTACACCGTTATTCCAATTTTGCAAAACACTTTTAAAAGTTCAGCCATGAAATTAGTCTTTACAAAAACCGAGTTAGAAAATGTAAAGGAATATCTATGCCAACAGGAGATAATAAGCAAATATCACGATGGTAAAACCAACCACCGTGGTATCAACGAATGCTTCTCAGCCTTATCGTGCCGATATTATTGGCCAAAGATGAGAGAGCATATAACAAAATTCATCAATGAATGCGTTGTCTGCGGGCAAGCTAAATATGACCGCAATCCTGTTAAACAGCATTTCCGTATAGTTCCTCCAGCTACTAAACCGTTTGAAATTGTGCATTTAGATCTTTTGTCCATCCAAAACGAAAAATTCTTAACAATAGTCGATTCATTTTCCAAGTATTCGCAGGCCTATCACTTAAAAGATAGTACAGCTATCAGTATTATACAAGCATTATTGCAATTTTGCACACACCATGGGTTACCCACAATGCTCATCACTGATAATGGGACCGAATTCATAAATCAGTTATTTTCGGAATTTGTACGATTACACCAAATTCATCATCATAGAGTTGCCCCGGATGCCCCAAATGAAAACGGTATAGTAGAAAGGTTCCATTCTACAATACTAGAGCATCTACGTATTCTTAAGTTAAAACAAAAAGATGAATCCGTTATTAACCTTATGCCTTATGCAATACTTGGTTACAATAGCTCTATTCATAGTTTTACTAAATGTAAGCCAATCGATATAGTAACTGGACATTTTGACCCCAGAGACCCGTTCTGTATTGACCTTAACTCACAATTACTACAGCAATATATAACTGACCATAAAATTAGGATGACTAAGACGTACGAACTTATACATGACATGACTTTAGAAAAACGTACAAATCTTATGGACAGTAGGAATAAAAATAGAGAGAGTGAAATAGAATGTTCTCCTGATCAGCAAGTGTTTGTTCACAATCCTCTCGCTTCAAGACAAAAATTAGCCCCGAGATACACCCAAGATAAAGTTATTGCCGATCTCCCCATACATATATATACCAAGAAAAAACGCGGCCCAGTAGCTAAGTCTCGACTTAAGAGAATTCCAAAAAGCAACAAACCTGACAAAACATCTTAAACATGACATGTACTTGTTACAGGACCGCAATGACAGTAATTCTCATTCTACCAAGAACTGACTCCAAAGAAATAAGACTAGAGAATTTAGACAATGGACCTGGACTATTACCATTTAAACTAGGCCCCACGCGAATAGTGACCCACTATCATTCATTTATACAAAATATTAACTTATCAGACTTACAAGATAAAATAGTACTAGTAAGACAGCAACTAGATGACATTACGCCTGACCTTAACAATAAAACAGCGAACTTATACGAACCTCACATAGACTATCTGAAATATAAGATTGAAAACGTATTCGAACAATTACAAACCTTTAGAATTAACCGTACTAAAAGAGGGTTAATAGACGGGCTAGGATCTGTAATTAAAAGTATATCGGGTAATTTAGATTACACGGACGCGTTGCACTACGACAATGTTCTAAAGACTCTTCAAGAAAATGAAAATAAATTAATTTCAGAACTGAACAATCACGTTAGTTTGTCGAAAGAATGGACTACACAATATACAAAAATTATTAATAATTTAGTAGAAAATCAAAATCAAATCGAAACACTATTAGGAGAAATAACTAAGAAAGAAATAATGACTGAGAATGATTTAATAAAATACGCCCATTTGGCACAAGCATTTCTAATCTTAGGAGATAACGTTGACTCGATATCCCAAGAATTATTCAAGCTTCAAGATGCATTAGCACTAATTAAAATATCTAGCTTGCATCACTCTTTAGTAAACTTGAATTCTATTAAGTATATGATTAACCGATTAGAAATTTTATATGGTAAACCTAAAATAATTGACTTAGATGTTAGGGAGTACTACGATATCCTAAAAATTGGTTCGTATTACTCAGATAATAATATAGTTATAGTTTATAGATTCCCAGTAGTATTACAATTTTATATGGTAAACCTAAAATAATTGACTTAGATGTTAGGGAGTACTACGATATCCTAAAAATTGGTTCGTATTACTCAGATAATAATATAGTTATAGTTTATAGATTCCCAGTAGTATTACAAGCGTTACGTAAGTAAAGTAAAACGTATGATATGTATAAGTTATCTATAATTCCCAATAAGAACGCCCAAGTCCTCATACCACCTCACCCATTCCTAGCGATCCATCAAACAGATTCAAGGTACATAGAGGCTGAATGCCCGAAGATTAGTAAATGGTTTTTATGTGAAGAGCAATGGAGCCTAAGGAATCAAACCACGCACGATTGTGTCCAGCAACTTATCGTACAACAGAAGACGGAATTATGCACCCTAACATATGTATCCTTAGACAAGCCAGCCCTCGAGAAATTGGATGAAGCACATTATACAATGATATTTCCGAATCGTACAAAGACTCATTTATCATGTGAAGAAGACCACTATAGAACACTCCAAGGCAGCTACCTCGCCATCATACCACACAACTGCTTCATAGAAACATCCGACTTCAGGATATCAAACTCGGAAGACCATATTAAAGGACAACCTGTAAAAATAATGAATCTACCTCAAGACAAAATAATATATCACTCCGAAGTACCATCTTTGAAGCTGAACACCATTAACTTGGACCACCTACAAGCGAGCAACCTGAAGATATCTCACCAAGACCTAGTAACTTTGAAACAAGATGGAAACATCGTCTATCACACCACGATACCTATCTACGCTATAATAGTTACAGCATCCGTCATCATTGGAATTATATCATACAGGAAAATCTGTCATAGAAAAGTTAACATTTTAACCGGCGTTCAAGAGGATGGCATTTATGAAAGCACCCCTGAACAAAGAAGGGTTAATTTTCATCAACCCCCAGCTCAATTTACGACGAAAGTCTTCAATAGTCGCTGCTCTACGGGGGGAGGTGTTACGCCATCGTGATATATGAAGACCGCTGAATGCGCATCACTCCTTGCAACATCGGGCACGGGCCACGGGACCTGACTCGGCGCAACGTGCAGCAAGTGACGTCGTTACCGCGGCTTGATTATTTAATTAGTTAAATTAGGCATCACTCTTGTTCCACACTTCGGATAATTGTCATCGTTAGCTTAGATTAGGTCTTCGATATAATTTTATGTAATATTAAGTTTTTATTAAAGTAAATTAAATAAATTTGATTTTTTTTGGAACCTTCGCTGCGACCACGCATAATTACTTTGTAATACGTTTTGTTGCCACTAAATATTTACTTTGTTCAGTTATCTCATTGTGTATGACCGACAATTGTTTTTGGGATCTCGTTGTGTCAAAAAATCTTGCTATTATAACCGCAATCGAAAAGCATTTCCATTTTAACCAATACAGTTGCCTTTGAGTATAGACGTGTAGTATATCTATGACAGTTGCTTTGATATCTAATCTCTTTGAAATCAAACTCTGGATTTCGGTAATAAGTTTGAGTATTTCAATATGTCTTTCTTGGCGACTGTGTACTGAAGTTCATTTATTTCCGTTGTAATAAAATATACCTCGTTAAAAACGTCTTTTCCGTATTTACTATTACGCATAAGATGGAATATTTGGAGATATTCAGATCAATTATTACTTCAGATGTTACCTTACTCAATTTATAACTCATTGAAAAAATAAGTTATCAAATTTGCGATATTTCGAGTATTTTTATGACTGACATAGAAAACCAGCAGCAAGTGTAATAATTTCACAGAAAGTCATTGCGGAAGACCCAGTCGTACAGTTTTCCTCTTTTATCTTTTATCTACACATCTTTCATTTTAAAATTTTTGTGTCATAAGCAAAACAAACAAAATACGTATTTGCGCACTATCTCCTTTGCAACCGATGTATTCTCAGAAGCATCGGATTACACTGCAACGATTTAGTACCAAGTTTGATATCGGAATTGTAGTATACTCCTTTGCAGAATAGGCAAACTGCCGTTCTGACAGGCAGGTCGTGAAAGGCGACTGATTGGCTACGCGAGTCACTACCATCGTGGCTACTAGGTGGTAGATAGAAATCTACCACCTAGTAGCCACGTATTGTATTGTGCCACCCGGGTCTGGTATCACCGCCTAACTTATTTCTGCCGCAATAGCGTCAGTGATTATACACACATGAATACTGTTTTCTTTACGACTAAACTCAGTTGTCAAAATTAAAAGAGATTTTATTGTTTGGTTTATGGTCGTATTTCGGCACAGGTGATCGCTAATATATCGACACATCCCAAGAACAAAATCGTATGAACAGATCAAACGAAATTGGTTTTATAATAAAATTCGCATTAAACACGCATAAAGTCAAAAGACAATATATTTTTTATAGATATTGGTCTTTTGTTTTTGGAAATGCTTAAGTGAATATCATCTTATGTACTCACACAAACAAATATATTGTAATTTGGTGGTTTTGCAGATACGATTTTGTTCTTGGGATGTGTCGATATATATAATCTGAATCTCGGAACGGCTCCAACGATTTTCATGAAATTTTGTGTGCAGGTGGTCTCGGGGGCTACAAATCGATCTAGCTAGGTTTCACTTTTAGAAAATGTCGTTTTTACCAAAAAAAACCGAACACGGCTCGGTTATCCAGGTACTAATATTTAAAAAGAAAAAAAAACATATATTTTTCCACTGTAGTAGCATTGGAATACAAAGAGAAACATAAGACGTACAATTTTACGTGATTTAGAATGTACCAGACTGGACTAGATCGTAAACTAGGAAAACCTGCACTTCAGGATTCACTTTCAATACAATGCATGTAAAACTGTATTCACTTTAGTGTGTGGTAAAGTGTGTGTGGATGTGAAATAGTATAGATGTATCTTGGATGTGAAATATTAGTATAGATTGCTTTTTTATGTTATTAGATAGCAAACAAGATGATGGTTCTTCCTGATGGAAAGAGAAATCATCGCCAATAGACACCAAATAAGTTAATGGTGAGTGAGACGTTGACGATAAGACGATATGTTGTGGAACTCTGCCACCTAGTAGTCACGAAGGTAGTGACACGTATAGACAATCGGTCACCTTTTACGACCTGCCTGGTAGTTGGCCTATTTTTCAAAGAAGCTCAAACCAACATAGTGAAAATTATGTGAAAAAATAGTGAGGAAGGTGCTACTTATACACGTATGATTGCTATGTCGCGGTAACCGCATAACTGTCGCTCTACTCGTACTTAATACTCGTATGATTGCTATGTCGCGGTAACCGCATAGGTAACTGTCGCTCTACTCGTACTCAATACTCGTATGATTGCTATGTCGCGGTAACCGCATAACTGTCGCTCTACTCATACTCAATACTCGTATGATTGCTATGTCGCGGTAACCGCATAACTGTCGCTCTACTCGTACTCAATACTCGTATGATTGCTATGTCGCGGTAACCGCATAACTGTCGCTCTACTCGTACTCAATACTCGTATGATTGCTATGTCGCGGTAACCGCATAACTGTCGCTCTACTCGTACTTAATACTGGTATGATTGCTATGTCGCGGTAACCGCATAACTGTCGCTCTACTCGTACTCAATACTCGTATGATTGCTACGTCGCGGTAACCGCATAACTGTCGCTATACTCGTACTTAATACTCGTATGATTGCTATGTCGCGGTAACCGCATAACTGTCGCTCTACTCGTACTCAATACTCGTATGATTGCTATGTCGCGGTAACCGCATAACTGTCGCTCTACTCGTACTTAATACTCGTATGATTGCTATGTCGCGGTAATCGCATAACTGTCGCTCCACTCGTACTTAATACTCGTATGATTGCTATGTTGCGGTAACCGCATAACTGTCACTCTACTCGTACCTAATAAGAATAATTCTTTTTATCACTTTAAATTAATTACTAAATTTATAATAAACTAGCTGTTCCTGCGACTTCGACAACATGGAAAATTACTAAAATAAAAATCCCGAGGTAAAACCAGTATAGTTTTCGTTACCGTTAGATTTCCGAGATAAAAAATGTCCTTTCTCGGGTTTCAAACTATCTTTGTACCAAATTTCATCCAAATCGGTTCAGTAGTTTAGGCGTGAAGAAAAGAAAGACAGACAGACAGAGTTACTTTCGCATTTATAATATTAGTGTGGAAGTATGGATTATGTCGCGAAACCCTAGGTACTGCCTTTTAACGGCTGATAATGTTCGCTCAGGCTTTTTTGAATACGCTTTAAAAATCTCCATACTAGCTAATGTATGGCTTTATGGCCCCTTACCCACGCACCACGGCGACGTTTTGTAGCGATGCTGTCGCGTATCCGCATCGATACAGTCCCGAAGTGGTCGCTATCTGTGTGTCGGCGCTCACATAACCACGACATTGTCGCGTTGCAAAAGCAATAATTTCGCGATGCAAACGCGATTCAATAACTGCACAAAAATACCTGCGATAAGTGCAAAATAGATTCCGTTGAGGCAACATAATATTAGCCACGTTGTCTTTGGTGCTACTTTTACGTAAACAGATGAAGTTTAAGTAACGAAAGCACTGTCAGTATTCCGATAGTGTCTGAACGGCCGCCCGTTTGCATCGATACAGTCACGATGCAGTAGCGCGTTGACATCGCTACTGAAGTGCGTTGCAAATTCGACCTATAGGCGTTAGTAGTAATGCTGTCGCGCGTTTAGTAAACGCGCGATATCATCGCTACAAGTCGCCGTGAACGAGGGGCCTAAGAATTCATTACTCTCTGAATTTAAATGTCGGTCAAAATCAAAGCAAACGCGTTTCGATTTGTTGTTTTAACTATCAAAATATTTAAACACGTCTAATATACATAACTTGGTATCGAATATTAATTTAATTGCTCAGATATGATTTTGTTTTTACAATATAAATATTTACTTAAAGAACGCGCTTGTTTGTATTCCAATTAACGATGTTTTTATATGTTTGAACGCGATTAACTTATAATGAAAACAAACATTTAATCTGAATTTAAATATAATTGCTTCTAATTAAATAAGGAAAGATATTCTATATGGATAATATCCACTTCCACTTCCACATTTATATATCCTAATTTAATATTATAAATGTGGAAGGATAGTCTGTAGAGAGACTGTAGTGTCTATCTGTTAGCTTTCACTGCTAAACCACTGAACCGATTTTAATGAAATTTTGGCAAGGAGGTGGATAAAAACCCGAGATTAATCATTCTTTTGATAACAAATATAAATTCCAGATGAGCTGAAATAGAGGATAAAAGCTTTTATGAAAATTTTATTGTGAGGACAATATGTTACTCTACGCGCGAGCGAAGCTGCGCGGGTCAGTTATTAAAATATATATTTATATGTAAGTATTTTTTTATATCATAAGATAGTCACCTATAGACACCAAAGATGTTAATAGTGCATTGCTATCTTGTGGCGAGGTTGCCACATGTATAAGTTTACCGACTACCTTATCCTCCAAACCGGAACACGACAGCGACAAGCACTGACGCTATTGCGGTAGGAATAGGTAAGGCGGTGGTACCAGACCCGGGCGAGACAATGCAGAACTCTACCACCTAGTAGCCACGCATAGTCAATCGGTCGCCTTTTACGACGTGCCTGGCAGAACGGCAGTTGGTCTATTCTTCAAAGGAGCCCGGAACCAACACGGGGCATCTTCATGTATTGGACTGCAAACCCTGCAAACGTTGTTTCTAAATGTTGATATGACCTTTAACAATTCTCACAACATAAATTTTCTTTATTGTTCAGTAAACCATTTCAAAAGTTTGAAAAACAATAGGGATATTCGTAACGGCTCTTGTTAGTCATCGAATCTACAAATTCGTGGTTTCGTGGTGGCGCGGCACAAGATTCGAAACCATAACGAAACTCGCTCAAAACTATTTTCATTATTTATATTGTATAGTGTATAACTATTAGAATAACAAATTTTTGCTATTTTCAATGCAAGTTAAAAGGAAGTTATCATATTTTCGATACTTTCCATCGTCGGCACTTCGTAAAATTTAATTGTTGTAACACAATTGACTAATCGCAATTGAGTAATTTCACATCAAAACTTTATTTTTGTATATCACTCGACCGGTTTCACTTTTTAAGCACTTTCAGGATGTATATTCCATTGTATAAAAAAGCGTAGGGTGCATGGTGTCAATAGATATCTTAAAAAGCTCGCTACGGTTTTTACAAGGCAATATTTTTTTCTTCTTTACACTATTCTTAACTTAATTTTTTAGTTTGGTTTTTATAAAAGCGTGACATTTTAATTTTTTCTAACTATTATTCATTGTAATATTTATTGCTTTGACTAAAATCGTACGTGATCGTAAATGATCCCCATATTTAGGTATAGGCATTTGTATCACCATAAATATTATGGTAATAAGCTTGTTATTCGTGGCTCAAAATAAAAACCAACTAACGATCGTTTTAAAACCGTTACAGGGCCTTAGGCGGTAAATTTAAAAAAAATAAAAAACTAGTAGTCTGCGTTGTAACTTGTAACAGATAATATACCTATTTATTTTAAATTTCAGTTTGACGCGAGTTATGGTTTAGGTTGTGTATTGATAGTAAGTCAGGACAAGATTTTATAAGTATCTATATAAATAAAAGATAAAGATCTGCCGTTAAATATGCATTACACAAAAACTAGCTACTGATTTTTTTTATCTTCAAAGCTGGACGAGAAGCAGCCTTGGACCGAACGGCTGTCTCGGCCCGAGGCAATCTAGTGGAGACCGTGCCGCGAGTCGAGGCTTGCCGTGAGGCGCCCGAATTATGTCGATAAATGGCCATGCTCAAAGACGCCTCAGTAATCAATCTCGCAAGAGCCCCAACGGCGGACGAAGACCCCATAATTCTGTTACCGAACATGGTACGTCGACAGATAATGCAAGCCAAACCACGCAAGGCGCCGGGCGCAGATGCCATTACCAATACCAACAAGGCTCTTCGCCATCTTCCCTATCGTACCGTAGCCACTCTTACCAGGCTCTATAATGGCATCTTGCGCACCGGCGAATTGCCAGAAATTTGGAAACAGGGCAGAGTGATAATGCTACCTAAACAAGGAAAAAAAGATCTTCGAGAGACTCCTTCTTAACCGCTTAGAACACCACTTCAGCCCACGCGTATGGCATAGCGGTCTACTCTACAAAATTATACACGCCAACATCCCCCAGCGCATCACCAGAGTACTGAACTCCTTCCTGGTGGCAGTGGAAGACGCCCTATCTGCGGAAAGAATGATAAGAGCCGGAGTTCCTCAGGGCAGCTGCCTCTCACCCTCTCTTTATTCCATATACATTAACGATATACCGGTGGGAGACGGCTGCTCCCTGGCTCTCTACGCGGACGATGCGGCAAACGTAGCCATGTCGATGTCAGCAGTACACGCCGCGAATAAAATTCAGAAGTCCCTTGATCTTCTCCAAGTCTGGCCGTCCAAGTGGCGCCTGACAGCTAACGCAGCGAAGACACAAGCTCTAGAATTCAGGAAACGATCAAGGCTACCAAGCCTAAAACTGAACGGCCAGAACATCAATTAGTCGCAGAAAGTCCTATACCTAGGTGTGACCATCGACACGAGGCTAAATATGAAGGAACATGTCAAGAAGGCCATCGGCTAGACTAGGATAGCAATGGCAGCAGCTCGTCCAGTCATCCAGTCGAAGCTTCCGACCAGAATAAAACTGGGGGTGTATAAAACCTATATCCGATCTAGAATCACCTACGCAGCAGCCTGCTGGTACAATCTCGCCTCTCCCTCATATCAGAAAGCCCTACAGACGCAACAGAATGTGGCGCTGCGTAGGGTGGTGAACGCCCCCAGGTATGTGAAGAACTTCATTATCCAAAAAGACCTGAAGATCGAAAGCATAGAAGACTTTGTCAAAAGAATAACAAGAAAGATGTTTGATCGTCCCGACCTATCATCTCTCCCCCATATTATATATTCCCGTCCACCAGACGACAAGCCCTATCCAAGGGATCTCATTTCCGATTAAGCCCAAACAGACTTCGTACTCCCCTCTCTGTCAAAGTCGTCGCCGTGGTCGCTGATCGCCTTATCCGGCTTCCCCGACGGGTCTAACCGGATACGGCTGATCATCCGCGGTGGCGTGAAAAAATCAGGGAGGGGAAGAACATTCATTTCTCAATCAGATAACCACAAACTCCACCAGAAATTCCATCATTGGAACCAATTTGCAAACTTTCAATCTCTCTTCCTCTCTTTTCATTTTCTTTTTAAAGGGTTTTATACCCATCCCAACGACCTGGCCGTATTCACGGCCAGCGATTGACTCCATGGCAAAGGGGCCACTCGCCCCGAAGCCATCTCTCCATTCTCATCAAGAGGATGCGTGAAGAACTGCGATCGCCTCAGTAGTCAGTGTGAGCCGTGCAAGCAGTGAAGACGTTGGTGTGTGCTCGGTACGCGACAAAATTGTTTCATATGAACATTTCGCTGACGACATATTTCCTTAATCAACCATCGATGTTTTTGTTTCTGGCGTTACTTCCTCTAGTATTGACTAAATACTACTAATGCTGCAGCGACTTTACGTGCGTCAACCATTGTAGGTAATGAGAAATTAAGAAAATCGCGGCTCGGATTGAGGATTGCCGCCCAATACGATATTAGGTGGGCTCAAGTGGAGATGCATGAACTTTCCGCAGCTTGCGGCACGCTCAAGACGAGGCTGCGCAAGTGGATACCCAGCTTTAGATACTAAGGCCAAATTTAAAAATAAAAAATCATAGGCAGTCTAAGGATTGCCGACAGAAGGGAAAGTAAATAGAATAACTGTGTTCTATTTTGAACTACCTGCAACGTAGAAAAAATCAGGTTAAGATAATTAGGTTATTACCGTGTTTTAAACCATAGACAGTCCTGAGGTTTTACCCCATGGTTTCCATTCCCGTGAGATTTCCGGGATAAAAACTACCGTATATCCTTTCTCGAGTCACAAACTATATTTGTATCCAATAAAATCGGTTCAGGTGTTTAGGTGTGAAGAAAAGACAGACAGATAGACTTACATTCGCTTTTATAATATTAGTGTGGATAGCATGGATTTTTAAGTTATACAGGCCTACAGTGCGCGACAACGCAACGTTGCAAATCAGTTGGGGCCGCCCCACAGAGAACTTTGTAACATACCTAAAGGCCGCCCCGTGTTTTCAGCACACGCGTACTTGTACGACGGCCTGTCGATCATTATCGCAACGTAAGGTTTATTACTGTAGGTACTCCTATAAAATAAGGAATCGTAATACAAATAATTGCTGTATGGATGGCTGTCATAATAAACAGAAGAATTCAAAGATTTCGTTTTTTACTTTACCGAAAGATTCTGAAAGGTAAGAAATATTTCTTAACCGTCCCTTTGGTTGAGTGGCTAGTGACCCTGACTACGCAATAGACGGGGCTCGGGTTCGATTCTCAACAGGGACAATCATTTGTGTAATGAGCATAGATGTTTGTGTTTCTGGGTTTCCATGTATTAATATCGCTGGCTAACATCCATATCACAAGCAAATAATTTGCTTACTCTGGGGTTAGATCAATTCGTGTAATTTGTCAAGGAATATTTATTATTTATTTATTCATTTATTATTATTTTTTTTCGTATACGCTTAATTTTTATAAGCAGGTTTTAAGTAATATAAGTAAGGATTCCGTAGATTTATCATGCCGCAGTATTGCAACTTGTAATGCGCCATAAACTATATTTTAATATTAATTAATTTTTAACAAAATTCATTTTCCCCGTGTTGGCCAGAGTTTGTTTGAAGAACAGAGTAACTGCCGCTATGCCACGCAAGTTGTAAAAGGTGACCGATTGGCTATATGTGTCACCACCACCGTAACTACTATGTGGTAGAGTTCCGCATCGTCTCACCCGGGTATATGGTACCACTGCTTTACCTATTTCTGTCGCAATAGCGTCAATGCTTGTCATTATCGTGTTCCGTTTTGAGGGTTATAATTGGGCGATAGACTTATGTATACAGTATTGCCATCCCGCTGCACAGATAGCAACGCATCACTAACATCTTTGGTGTCTATTCTACAGGTGATAGAGTATATTTAAGATAACCATGATTTCATTAGAAAAGATAAGAGTTACGCGATAGAAAGAGATGCAACTTCTAGGTAAATATAGCCGTACGTAATAAGCGCCGCGCGATCTCATAATCATAATCATAATCATAATCATTTATTGCAACAAATATGGTATACATAAAGTTGTTCTTAATTAAGTTTGTTCAACATATTTCACCTTATGGCATGCAATAGCTGTAAAAATAAGTAAAATTTATACATATAAAAAACTATATATTATTTAATTTATAACATTATTATTATCTTAATAAATTATTAGTATATTTTATATATTCATTTTTTTGCACAATATTATCATTTTTGGATTCTGTAAAAAAATAATGTTACATTTATATTATAATATTTTTTTTAAACCATCACATATTTTTTTAAATCAATTTAAAATTATTTCAATCATATTATTTTTCTTTTATTATTTTTTTACTTTTTAGAATTTACATTTAATATAATCAATTAATTTTTCAAAAAATCGTTAACCTTATAATATGCTTTTTCTACTAGGTATGTGTGCAATTCTTTCTTGAATTTATTATTTCTTAGCTCTCTTATTTCTTTAGGTATTCTGTTATAGATTTTTATACACATCGCATAACAATTTTTTGCGAACATTACATTACGCATCTTTGGAATTATTATTTTGTCCTTATCCCTGATATTAAAATGAACAGAGTCTCCTATTCTAGGAAAGAGATCAGGGTGTTTTCTTACAAATACAGCAGACTCAAAAACGTACATACTAGACAATGTCAACAAATTCAACTTTTTGAAATAATATTTACAAGATGTTGTGGGGGTTATATTACATATAGCTCGAATACACTTTTTTTGGGCTATAAATACCTTACTGATATCTGTAGAGTTTCCCCAAAGTATCAAACCATATCTTAATTTAGACGCTACAAATCCATGATATGAGGTTAACGCTATTCTTTCGCCAGATATCTGTCTTAATCTATAAAGAGCATAAACATAAGAATTTACTTTATTACACAGTTTTTCCACATGTTCTTTCCAATTACAGTGTTTATCTAAGATAACTCCCAAAAATTTAAAAGTATTTGTTTCTTTTAACGTTTTATTATTATATGTGATAGTTAAGTTTGTCGGAGATGTTCTATAATTTTGAAAGTTTATGTATGTCGTTTTATTGAAATTTACTTTTAAATTATTGGAATTTAACCATTCAACTACTGATTTCACCGTCTCATTGCAATCAGACTCTATTTGTGCCTTGTTATTTGTTACTACAATAGATATATCATCTGCGTAAAGGTAGCATTGATGTGTTGTAATTTTAGGCAAATCATTTATCCCGACGATGAAAAATATAGGCCCTAAAATACTACCTTGTGGCACACCATATTTAACTATTTTGTATGAAGATCTATATGATCTCATTTGCATGTTGTGGTCCAATTTTTGTATTTCTACATACTGCTTTCTTGATGTAATATAACTTTTTACCCAATTTAGGACTAGGCCCCGTATGCCATAATACTGACATTTATCTAACAGTAAATTATGATCTACAAAATCGAAGGCTTTTGTCATATCAAAAAATAGTACTACAGTCGTTTTAAATCTACTTATGTTTTGTGTTATATACTTAATCAGATTAAATGATGTTAATGTAGTAGATTTATTTTTTTGGAAACCATTCTGATCTTTGGTTATAATATTAAATTTATTTTAATAATGTAACAGCCGATTATAGAACGATTTTTCGAATATTTTGGCAATAACAGGGATTAATGTGATAGGTCTATAATTATTTAATATTGTTTTTTCTCCGCCTTTATATAATGGTTTGACTACCGATATTTTGAGTTTATCAGGATAAATTCCTTGTTCAAAAGAAAGGTTTACTAAATAAGTGACTACATTTAAAATAAAGGGTGAAACAGTTTTAAGAATACTTGTTAATATACCATCATAACCCGTAGCAGGTGTATTTTTGAGGGACTGTATTATTCTATATATTTCCATTTCATCAAACGGGGACAAAAACATGCTTTGACTCTGATGGTTCAATAAACTGTAAGTATATGTATTTCGATTCAATATATTTGTTGGTAAATTAATGTAAAATTGATTAAATTTCTCTGCAATCAATTGTGGGTTACTTATATCTCTATTTTCTATGGTAACTTTTGATATAACCTGCGGATTAATTAATTTTTGTTGGTCGTAATTTTTTATTATATCCCATGTAGCTTTATTTTTATTTTTTGCTCTAGATAATTTTAGTTTGTTTATATTCCTATGTGAAGTTTCTATACATTGCTTAAGTACCTTTGAATACATTTCATAAGTATTTTTATTTGTTATTGTTTTATTTTTATAATAATTAAATCTTAAGAATCGCTTAGTCCGACAAGACTTTTTTAAGCCCTTTGTTAGCCAATTTAGTCTCCTACGCGTTTGTATTATTTTAGTTTTATATACTGGAAAGCAAAGATTATAAAGTAACGTAAATAAGTCATGGAATTCATTGAAAGCATCATTAACATTTTCACACAGAAATACATTCGTCCAGGACAAACTCTTTATGTGATTTTTAAATTTTAAAATATTTTCTTGTGACAGATCACGGCGAAAAACAAACCAGTATTTATAGCGTTCTTTCTTATTTTTAATTTTAACTTGAAGGGTTTGGCCAGTATTATGATCCGATAGACCTAATTCATGAGTATTCCCTACAGCGTCATTTACTCAATTCAATTGTATCGTAGCAAGGGTCCCTATTTCTTTAAACGACTTTCCGAAGTGTCCCTTCTGTACTTGTACTATTATATATTCTGTAGTTATACTACTTTTGACGCGTTAGAGAAAATGATGAAATTTCTTAAGATTCGCGCGCACACCGTCACGAAAATCCGACATCATTTTCATGATCAATTTCATGATGTCGGTTTTTTAGCTAATAAGTTAGTCAATATTTCAGTTTTTCAAAATGTTTGTCCATTATTTTAATTATTTATTTATTTATTTAATACTTTATTGTACACTTAATGAAAGATACACAGGAAAAAGAATAACAAAAATTGCACAAAGGTGAGCTTATCTCTACCGGTGGAGATTTCTTTTAGCTAACCCGAAATGTGGAGTAGGGATTAATAAATAGTAAGGCATTGTGCACAGCAAATAAAATAATACATATATGAATATCACACATACACTAAACATATTTATATATGAAACACATACATATTAAAGGAAATCGAACATTACAATTTAGTAGTAAAAACTATTAAAATCAAGAACGTGTCAGATAATACTCTTTTAGGCGTTTTTTTTAAAAACTGGCAGTAAAGGGCTAAAATAATTATGTACAAATAATTATTTCATGATATTTAAACAAAATTTATTTAATTAGATATTGCGTTGTAATAAAACTTTCTTTCAATGTATTAAATACCTTTTTTCCTATTGGTGTCGTTTTCTCTACAAACATAGGATAACGCGAAGGATAAAATTTTTTGAAGTTTTTTATTTTGTTACGCGAAGTATAACTTCTTACATGCGTACATAATTACACACACGCGTTTTTTAAATCAATTATAGTCAGAATTATTTCTTAATTTGTAAATTGAGTAAGTATGTAACTTTATTCAAGTTTTCACATCGATTAGCACCACGAGCTATAAATTATACTTATATATTTTTATATAGGTAGTTTTTTATTAGACTCCGTATTAGTCCGAACCCTCTTTGAGGACTATACTATCTGCCATTCTGCCTGGCAGTTCGAAAAGTCTTACGATTGACTATACATGTCACTATAGAAAAATAAAGTTAGAGTATCCTGTGCCACCGCCTTACCTATTCCTGCCGTAACAGCGTATAATAAACAACACAGACGAAGTCGCAAGAATCTTCTAATATTTTAAAAATTGTATTGTTTTAAAAGATTGAGGTTAAAGAAACAGGGATATATACCTCTTACGTAAAATGCGGCTACACCCTCACAGCTCTGAATTTCCTATCAATTTTCAGTATAAATAGTACGATAGTAGCTGGCACTCGAGAACCGCTGACGCTATATCGATACCGTAGAGATTAGATAACGATTAATCGCGTACGTATATGTTGGAATAATGTCTGTGTTTAATTGTAGTGAAAATGGCGGTACACCCGAATGTCGTACTACTAATGTGACAATTATTTTGAATTATGTTGGATACTTTAAAACCTGAAGTATATATTCCAATAAATAAGTATTGAACTGAAACTTGCTGGAAAAGTAAATGTAAAGTAAAGGATGCTGAGAAATCCAAGCCACCGTTGCCTGAGTCGCCGTCCAGTGTCTTGTTTTGGTGTGTACATAATATTCCCAGTTTGTCGGGGTAAAATAACTATGTGTTACCCCATGTTAGTACAAGCCTCATGGAAGAATAGACCATGTTAACCACCCCGTTGGTCGAGTGGTTAGCGATCTTGACTATGCAATCGATGGAGCTCGGGTTCGATCACTGACGGGGACAAGCATTGATGTTTGTATTTCCGGGTTTGGGTGTTTATTAAATATATTCTAGTATTTATATATGTATTTATTTCTATGTACAGGTGTGTTGACTAACACCCATAACACAAGCAAATAATTTGCTTACTTTGGCGTTAGATCAGTAAGTGTAATTTGTCCCGTGAATATTTTACTTATTTATCTATGTTCCAATCTGCTAGGCAGTTCGTAAAAGATGAACCACTGGTCAAAAATGTCACTGCTAAAGTCACTACTAGGCGGTTGAGTTCTTTATTCTTGTAGCTGATCGATATAAGACATTGTAGAGAATAATTGTACTTTAGTTTGTCGAGCCCTATGCATAGAGTATTCCATAAGTATAATGGGTACAGTGCACTATTTGTCAAGAATGGGCTCACAATAGTGCATTTCTGGTGCCACTGTAGTTTAAGAATACCTACATACATACCTACCCACGTATATATCAATATCTGTAATACAGTAAATGAACGACCGATATATGATTAATTTTTCTTTCTCCTTTGAATGTATCCTACAACAATATGAACAAAATCATAGTCACACTTTACACCACTCTTTATCGCTAAAATAGCTAGTTTAATTTGAGTCGCCTCTGTGGTCTAGTGGTCCAGCGTTGGAGTTGACCACATGAGGTCCCGGGTTCGATTCCCGGGTCGGGCACTTTAAAAAAAGTGTTTTTTAGTTTTCTGAGCAACACAAAGTTGCCCGGGATTGGAAAGTGCCCGGTTGGCGGTAGGCTTGCCACCTATCACATTTGTGGGACCAAGTATCTTCGGCTAATCGTGGGTGCACTTGTTGTACCTCTGCCTACCTCTTCGGGGATATGGGCGTGAAGATACTTTTCTAATTCAATTTTACTTGGTATAGAAACAGTTACAGCATACATTACTATAACTACTACACAAACAGATAATCATCTGAAAAAACATTTAGACATTCCAGTTTACATTCCCCCGTGTTAGGCCCGGGCTCCTTTGAAGAATAGGCCAACTGTCGTTCTGTCAGGCAGGTCGTAAAAGGCGACCGAGTGGCTATGCGCGTCACTACCATCTTGATTACTAGGTGGTAGAGTTTATTCTGATCCGGCTCGATCGGGTCTGGTACCACCACCTTACCTATTCCTGCCGCAATAGCGTCAGTGCTAGTCACTGTCGTGTTCCGGTTTGAATAGTAAGGTAGCCGGTAAACTTATGCATGTGGTATTAGACCTCGCCACAACGCACCATTAACGTCTTTGGTGTCTGTAGGTGATGGTTGACGCTTTCCATCAGGAGACCCATCTGCTTGTTTGCTATCTTATGATATAAAAAAATATTTGTTGGTCAGCAAGATAAACGGTAATAGACCCGTTGATTTGTAATACAAACGGAAGAGTATCCCATTTAAAACCAAAAATATAGTCACACTATACATCACCCAAATACCGAACAGAGTGCCAAGATAAGCGGGAAATTAAATTTTACGCAAGTTTCAGGAGACCACAGATAGGAAAGTGATTTATTTTACAGCTTGTAAAGTTTGAGTTTACACGTGTTTATACTCGTATATGTTTCTGGGTTAAATTTGATCGTGCGATGTAGCATTTGATAAAATTCTATAAAGATTAAAATTGCTTAGAAAAGAGTTGTAAATTTCAATATAATAATGGTTTCAGAGTAATTCATTTCAGAAAATTCAATATAATAATGGTTTCAGAGTGCTGATGGGGTTGCCACGCTTTTGTAGTGCGTCACAGATGTTTGCTGAGGCACATGTAGATGACTTTTACAGCATCATTAAAAAAAGAACTGCATGTGTAATGACCAGAATGCGTGGGAGCTTCAACAGTATTCTATAGATACTATCTGAAAAACGTGAAAATCCCTTTAATAAACATTGGACACACTTGCATGTCGCAATGGGAAATTAAAATACCTATGTGATGAAATGAAAATATTTCTATGTTAATTATATAACCTACTAACATAGTTATTAAGAAATGATACTAACATTATATGGATTGAAATGTCTGAAATAAAATTTTATTATTATTATTATTATAAAATTGGACCTATAAACGCTGAAACAGTAGTACTAGCGCTCATTTTACACTAAGAACACACCTATTATATTCTTATAAAAATAACATGTATCAGCTGGTACTTGTTTGTACATATTTTTACGTCAGATCACTTACGGAATAAGCAGAGCGAACCGAGTGCCGTATGTCACGATCCTTGCAGATTTGTCTTGCTTCCTCCACATTCATTACTTTCTCATACAAACACGGAAGTTGCGAAAACTCTTGACACCACCTTTGGACAGTACCCGATCAATCTGACCATGGTATGTTAGTACTGGTTTCCTCCGGTACCTATATACTTCCACATTCGTGTTGTATATCTGTTTTATTAATCTTTCATCTACTCTTCCTTCTACATGTTCGAACCAACAATCCTTTCTCATTTTAACTTCAACATTCCTTTCAAGCCCCAAGGGCGCGTATTCGATTCGCAACGAAAACTTCGTGTTTTCAAGTTTTTTCCTGAGCAATATCGTAATAATTTGAGTAGATTTTTCGAAGTATATACAGTTGTTGCAAGATTAAGCCTTGATTATTCGATTTACCGCAGGTTCAAAATTTGATCGCCAAACGATTGCGCGCGAGGATTTATAGTATTTTTAAAATAATTCTTCTAAACTAGCAAAAAGCAGAGCTTTGTAAGGACTCGCTAAGTTATATTACCTAGTAATATTTTTAGGAAAGTATTTTTACGCGAATTACATCTTTTAATGTATGGATTTTATTTATAATTACTAACCTAAAAAATCCAGCGTATTTTCACCCAAATATTATATTCGCATCAAAGACGTCGTCAGGCTTTGTATCTAGGGAGGCGCAGAAAAATAAAACCAAAATAAAAAAATAAAATGTTTCTAAGATACATTTTTTAGTACTTGTGTATAAGAAAAATTCTTTAAAATTTTCTTGATTTATTAGAAACACGATTTAATATAATTATCAATGTTATCTACACAGAACAATTATAAAGGTTATCTACATATTTTACACCATATTTTCTGGTCTACCTATAATATAGTACCTACCTATAATGTGTAGCAACTCAAGATCTATCTTGCGCCACCTCTTCGCTCTTGAAGTCTAATATAGATAGAAATCAATTTTTATTTATGGTAACTTTCTTGTAAAAGAGTTTTCTAGGAAAAATGAGTTTTAAAAATAAAAGTTGATCTTATAAAGTACCCAGTCGGTGGTAAACTGGTCACCTATCACTGTCTGTAATCTGTAAATGGTTGACCTTGCAAGCCATCCCTGAAACTTCCCGCTAAATTAAAGTATTTAAAAAAAAAAAAGTTTGAATAGCTGTATATTTTGGAAACGATGATCGACTTTGATCTTTTAAATGGCATTCAACTCAATTTAAATATTGCTTTAGCTAAAAAATCGGTAGGTTCAAAAATTTCGAAGCAATGACAAAAATCATTTTTTCAAAAATTTTCATCATTGATAGATCCCAAACAAATTGACCGATTTTTATCCAATTAACGATACGTGGCGCAGTTTTTAAAGGAGAAAAAATGATAAGATTTTGAAGTCAATGGGTATATTAGCCTGAAAGTTATTTCAAAAATATGAAGTAAGTTTGCTAAAGAAAACGTAATTTTAATATTTGAAGAGCTGTAACTTTTGAAAATAAGATTCGGTTTTGATTTTTAAAAGGGCATTCGACGTAATTTTTTTAGTAGTAAAATATCGTAGAATACCAAAAAATTATTTGTTGAAATATTTCGAAGCTATGTCGAAAAAACACTTTTTTCAAAATTTTCGTCAACGGTTAATTCCAAACGATTAAACTGATTTTGAGTCATATTATGCATTAGACGTAATTTTTTGAGGAATAAAGCTGATTAGTTTTTGTACTCAGTATCGGTATATTAATCTGGAAGTTATTTAAAAAATTCTGTTTCGCCACAATTAATTTTGGGTTTTTTCAAAATTTCTTAAACTCTCTTGGGCCCATTAGGTTCAATTTTTCAGGAAGTATAAGTTGAGTGGAATCTAATCGAATGCCATCAACCGTGTTTCGATCAGCCTAGGCGTTCAAAACTTATGAGTTGTGACACACACACACACACACACATACATAGAGACATACTGACGTCATCGCGAAAATAGTTGAAAATGGTTCCTAAGACCACAAAACGTGGACATCTGGTAAAAACTCCATTTTTGAAAATCGGAGCAAAATCAGTAACCTCCCTAATTACATAACGTAGTGGGAAGTTAAAAAGTACAAGTGTTTTATTAGATTAATATTGCATTAAAATAGAATGAAAATGAATTAAATGAAATAAAACTACCACGCCAAAGCTTAAACCTAAAAGTGCAATATTTTTTTAGTAAAATGTACCACTAAGGGCACAGATCATCGCCTAGTGTAGCTTTGTAGCATTTTAACTCGTTACTTTCATAATAGATGGCGTTAGCAGTAATAAAATTCTAATACAAAATGTATCTTCTATTTTTTTAATGTTTATAAAATAACATTTTAATGGTAAATAACATATCTAGACATGAATTTAAACCACCACGTCAAAGCTCAAATCTAAAAGTGCGATACTTTTTTAGTAAAATGTACCACAAAAGTGCATAGAAAGTCGCCTAGTGTAGGGCTCGCTTCGCTCGCCCTAATAAATGAGTTCATATAACTGAATGAAAAAAAACAGCATGTTGAGCATTACCTTATTTCACATATAATAAATATTTTAGGTTTCTATTAAATACTTACTAGTGAAAAAAATATCTTAAAGTGAACTGATTTTGTAATTTTTTAATATTATTTTTTAATATCTGACAACAATATTTTATTCATTTTGGCTCTGTATTGCACTATAGGACCATATATCCTGTTGGAAAAATGTATAAAATACAATATTTTGGCACATTATAATTTTATTTTATTAGGAAACCGTACATAAATATTATATAATTAAAAAATATAACATTGTAATATATACACACATTTACTAAATTTTCGCACAAATATCTATTAACTCTTGTATTCAATTTATAAGAAAAAAAAAACAAACAAAAGTTTCCTGGTAAGTGAAATTAAGTTAAGAGGAAAGGTCTAAAAAAATGGCGATCTAAACTTAGCGGAATTGAAAAAAAAAAACACCAAAATTTGTTGCTTTTTTGTTGCTAATTAGTTGCTAAAAAAATAATTTTTTTGCTCCAACCGATCGCAAAAAAATCGACAATAACGCTAACTTTACATTAAGATAGCATGGAAATCACTGAATGTGGACTGATCGATCAAGCGAATAGGGGTCAATTTGTTGCTAATTTGTTGCTGAAAGATTAAAAAAAGAAATAAATATTAAAAATTAAAACTTGAATTTTTTAGGTATGCCAAAATATATAATATCCACGCCAGCTTAACTCTTGAGTTTTCCGTTGAAAAACTATAGTAAAAATTTGTTGCTCCTTATAGTGCAGCTTGTTTTAGCAGAAGGAGTCAGCAACAAAATAAAAACCGGGAGTCACGAGAAGTTGGAGATCGGTTTGCAAAAAAACCGGTCACGCTTGCTTAACTTACGATTTTTCCGCGGAAAAACTATAGTAAAAATTTGTTGCTGCTCATACTGCAGCTAGTCTGAGTACACAGGGTCAGCAACAAAATAAATACCGGAAGTCAAGAGAAGTTGGAGATCGGTTTGCAAAAAAACCGGCCACGCTTGCTTAACTTACGATTTTTCCGCGGAAAAACTACAATAAAAATTTGTTGCTGCTCATACTGCAGCTAGTCTGAGTACACAGGGTCAGCAACAAAATAAATACCGGAAGTCAAGAGAAGTTGGAGATCGGTTTACAAAAAACCGGCCACGCTAGCTTTACTAACGGTTTTACCGACGATTTTTTAGTGTTTTTGAATGAAATATACCGAGATTTCGCTTCATATCTCATTAAAAAATTTGTTTAGGCACATGGTGACTTTTCCAGATCAAGATAGAGTTTTAATTGATAACATTGTATCAATGATTCCACATCAACCAAAACTTTACTTAGTGAGTTTTGCCTGACAACCAACATTATTAGAAAACGTGTCCAAACTACCGCTAGGTTACTTAGGTAAGAAAAACTAACCTGAGTGGATACTATTACACCGCTCAGGTCAGTTTTTCTTCAATTAGCCAATATCCTTCAAGGAAATCACATAAATTTATATATTTTGACTTTCTATTTGCAAAATTTATTTATAAGTTATAGGTATTAGGGGAAAGTGGTTACCCTTCGTACACTTTTTAGATTTTATTTTTTTACTTTATTATTAATTGTCAAATATATCTAGTTTATGTACCTAAGTATAACAAATATATTGTAGTTTGTTATAAAAAAAGTCCGAAACTATTATGTTAAATGTTAAGAGGTTTATATCAATTTTCTACGATGGGATATTTGTACGAACGTACCCCACGTACGGGGTACATTCGTGCAGTAGGTGAGCTACTTTCGTACGCCATGGGGTAGATTCACAGAGATTAATTAAAAAACTAATTAAAGTCGTTAATTTTTTATTAATTATTATAACAAAATATTTATGTATTGAGGAACTAACTTAATTATCTGTGACTTGACTCATAGTCGATAAATCTTTCTTTAGAAAAATAGCAAAAAAATAAAATCATTCATCCTTAGTTTACTTATTGACAAGCTTTACAATTAGTCTAAATGAAATGTTTACAATCATTTTATATTACATATAAAATGATTGTAACCACATACAACAATTTTGTAAGATTGAATGTGATACAGTCTTTGATTATGATACAGCCTTTGACAATTTTAAGTACGTAATTATATATTTGGTTGTTACTTTGTTACTTTACTTATTATAATTATTTTAATTAACTACGAAAGTAAAAATATAGCCATTCTAGCGGTACAGCCCGTTGGTGGTTGAGGATCAGAGAGGATCATGGCGACATCTCTGATATACAGAGTGTGTATGTCTTCTATATCAGGAAAAAAGAACGACCATGATAATCCCGGTTTCTTCCGAAGATAAGATATTTTCATCTCTGTACCTGAATAATGACTGAGAACTTTTCCGACGTAATGAACAATATGTCTTTTTTTTTTCAAACTTTACCAAAACATAACATTATATATAACATTATCTTTGATTTTCTCTGGTGTCACATTTAAATTATTATTAATACTACGATAATCAGTCTCTTCGTCCATTTCTAAATCAAATGGAGATGTTGAACTCTACCGCAAGCTAAATTTCAATCCTTCAAATTCCTCTGACTCTTCATCGCTTTCTATTTTCTTAGCTGTCTTTTTTTGTCTTGAATTAAATTCCTTCAAACTACGTTTCACTGCTTTGGCTCTGGCTTTCCTCTCCTGTTCTATTTTTTTTAATTCTTCTGTCTATGTCTTTCTTCTAGTTCGGTTTTTTCATGTGTACCTATCTGTATATATACGAGACGAAATTTACCCGGTTTTCTTCCTTTAGTGGTCTTTCTGTTTCTAACAACTGTAGAATAATGTCTTATGACTGGTGGTTAATAAAATCTAAAGAGCAGTATTCGTACGCGTATGAATGTGCCCCATGTGTGGCTGCCCGAATGCACCCCATGCCTTTGTACAAAATTAAAATACAACTTTATACAAATTCTAATTTAGTTTAAGAAATATAACAATTAAAGCTCAAAATAAACAATGTTAACATTAATCAATCATCATTTTTTCAAAAACATAACAATTCTACTTACGGTTACGAGCTAAACTTAGGTAAAAAATTTACTCACCGCGCGCAAAAACACGTTACGTCTTGTCAGATAATAGTGCGACTGGCGCGATACTCCGCTAGTAAAATGGCGGCCGGTATGTCTATGCACAGAATCAAAGGCATATTTCTATGTCGTTTAGTTTTTCTGTTATACTAACTGTACGAATGTGCCCCGCGTACGAATGGTGACCACTTTCCCTATGTGAAAACTAGACGGTTATATATATATATATATATATATATATATATATATATATATATATATATATATATATATATATATATATATATATATATATATATTCTATATATATATATATTCTATTTCATCCTATATCATCAAAAATATATTATTTTAAAACAAAATAATATATTAAGAGCGTGTATTCGATTTATAATGAAAACTTCATGTTTTCAAGTTTTTCAAGAGAAATATCGTAATAACGTGAGCAGATTATTTGAAGGATATTACAGTTTTTGGAAGATTAAGTCGTGACTTAGTGCACTGCAAAGCAAGGATAAAATTTTTGATAACAGATTTTTAAAACGAAGACAATCCCTGCATAACATTTTACGAAAATAGACGTCAGAGTTATTTTTCAAGACGAATACAACCATTGATATTCTATGGTAAAATTAAAAGTTACCTCTAGGAACAAAAGGCATCCTATTACACTAAATGTTCCTCCACATTGTGCCAGCAACTATAGAGGTAATTCGTATTCTATTCGCTTTATTAGATACGTTTAATCAGGTAGTTGACGCTTCCGACTTCGACCTGTTTGATTCTTCCCCAAATAGTTTTATAAAAAACTAACTCAAAAATGGTTCGAAATGATTTCATAACTATTTCACTCATCAATTTTATTTATTTATTTAAAACTTAATTTTGATTTATGATTTTTTTATTTTAATTCATTATGTTTTTATGAAAGTAATTGTATTGTTACACGTTTCTCTTAAGGTCTAAAAAAAAAGAGATGTAAAATTAGCGGAATTGAAAAAAAAACACCAAAATTTACTGCTTTTTTGTTGCTAATTAGTTGCTAAAAAATTAATTTTTTTGCTCCAACCGATTGCAAAAAATCGGCAATAACGCTAACTTTACACTAAGATAGCGTGGAAATCACTGAATGTGGACTGATCGATCAAGTGAATAGGGGTCAATTTGTTGCTAATTTGTTGCTGAAAATAAAAAAAATAATTAAAAATTGATTTTTTTAGGTATGCCAAAATAAATAATATCCACGCCAGCTTAACTCTTGAGTTTTCCGTTGAAAAACTATAGTAAACATGTGTTGCTCCTTATAGTGCAGCTTGTTTTAGCAGAAGGAGTCAGCAACAAAATAAAAACCGGGAGTCACGAGAAGTTGGAGATCGGTTTGCAAAAAACCGGCCACGCTTGCTTAACTTACGATTTTTCCGAGGAAAAACTATAGTAAAACTTTGTTGCTGCTCATACTGCAGCTAGTCTGAGTACATAGGGTCAGCAACAAAATAAATACCGGAAGTCAAGAGAAGTTGAAGATCAGTTCACAAAAAAACCAGTCACGCTAGCTTTACTGACGATTTTTCCGCGGAAAAACTGTAATAAAAATTTGTTGCTCCTCATAGTGCAGCTTATTTTAGCAGAAAGAGTCCGCAACAAAATGAAAACCGGAAGTCAAGAGAAGTTGGAGATCGGAGATATATATATATATATATATATATCTAATACCTTTGCTCGTTTAAAGGTATTAGTAAATTAAATTGAAGTCTCTTTGTGATTTTGTGGGATATAGGTTTATTAAGTGCAGTGTGTTATTTTTACGATGCTAATACCTAAAGAACCATTTTTTAAAATTGTCATTTTGTTTGTACGGCTAGATCGATTTTCATGGAACTTTCACTGAAAGATAGAGGAGTTTAAAGGGCATAACATAGGTTAGTTTTTGCTCGAGTAAGCAAAAGGAAGTAGCGAAGTCGCGAATAATAGCTAGTATCTAATAAAAAAGACTTGCCAACTGAGCCGAAGAAAAAAAACAGCTTTTATTATAATATCAAATATATTAATCATAACACTAGATATGAATAATACAGACTGACTGGTGGTTACCTTCGTTACTTCTGGAGAGTACTCGGTACTCGATTCTCGTTAAAATAAAATATTAAAATTAGGGGCTTAAGTTTTGACCAATATTTCTCTACAAAAAAGAGAAATATGGATATTATACTCTCTAAGCACGCCGCGCTAGTCGACATCAAGAACACGCCGTCACCACTCCCCGTCCTCAACCTCACTACCTGCGCGACACGTGCATCCGCGCGGTGTCCAAGTATGGCGCAGGTAAATATAGGATTCTTGGTGTACTGTTTACTAAGTTTACTAAGAAGTATTTTAATATTTATTGTTAATATTATTTTTTCTCATCATATATTATGATCGCCAACTATCACGTCCTTAAATGTTGAAGGTAACTCACCAGTCAGTCTGTATACTGTAGTCATATTTTAAAAAGCTGCAGATATAAAGATAAAAAGTAACTAGATACGTCTTCGTTCGCAAAAAGTCGGATTAAAAAAATAGCCTATCGTTTTCCAGAGAGTTTGGCAGTAAAATACAAAGAGAAGTCGGACGCTAACATCCGGATATTATCCCACTACCTTTCCGCTACCTACGCGCTATCTTCCTGCTACCTTCCTGCTACTTTCCCCATGCCTTGCCCCTACCTCCCCTTACCTTTTCCTTGTCTACCCCACTACTTCCCACTTACCTTTCCTCTCCCTCACCCCTATTATGTATTAACCTTACCTTTTATCTACCTTCCCGATACCTTATCGTTGCCTTCCCGCTACCTTCCCCCTACTTTCCCCTTACGTCCCTCTAACTTTCCCCTGCCTTTCTTCTATTTTCCTCTACCTTCCTATGCCTTTGCTCTACCTCACCCTTACCTTCTTCTACCTCGTCTCGAACTCCCCGTTACCTTTTCGCTACCTTTTCGCTACCTTCCCCATACCTTCCTACTACGTTCCCGCTGCCTTCCCGCTATCTTCCCAGTATCTTCCCCCTACATTCATCCTTCCTTCATCCTCCCTCCTCGCTACCGCTTAAAAGCATTATGTGTACTTATATACCCGCTAAGAATACTTCTTACATGCGTAAACTGCCTCGCAAGATGCCTGTGTAGGTACATCTGCTACACACAGGTATACAAATAATACAACACACACACATACACACACAAGACTGGAAAACATAAATACACTTAATATTTTTTCATACCGGGTGCTCTATATGAAAATTGATTCTTAGGAGTAAAATCCAATATTGGACGAATATATAAGTTTTTGGAGCCTCTCAAGTGTATTATCGAGCTCTAGACAGCAAGAATTGGCATAATCCAATATAAGTAAAAATTAGAATAAGTATTAGAGAAAGGTAAGTATTAACTTTTTAAGAAGAGAAAGCTTTTAAAAATTTAAAGAATGAGAAGTGAAATAAACTATTTACGAGTTTATTTCATATTTTATCCCTGAAGGATACGAAACTTCTCGCTATGTTGAGGTAATTTTAGCTCAAAGTAGCAAAAATTATCATAAGCATAGATTTCTCGAAAAGTTTAAAAATCTAGTAGTATCTATATACTAATATAATTACTATAATATAATACTAATTAAAATACTATATTAATATACTACTATTAGTATATTAATATAGTATTTTAATTTTCAAAAATATGTAGCTATATTTTCAAAATGATGGTATTATTTCATTTAGATCTTTCGAGTTGCAGAGTTGCATTCAATACAATTTTTGAGCTGTTCAATTACAATACAAATACGAATCTAATAAGTTTTTAATGTTGAAGAAATGTCAAAAAAAGTTTTTAAAAAAATTTTACCATTAATAAATCCCCAGAGAATCAAATGAAGCAGTTTTTAAATAAATCATTATACTTATTAGCCTGAAATTTATTTTAAAATACGAAATAAGTTGTTGTAAACAGCGTAATTTTAATATTTGAATAGCTGTAACTTTCATAAATTTGAATCAATTTAAATTTTTGAAACGTTATTCGACGTAGTTTATATTGTTTCACAGAGTTTTTTTTTAAATTCTAAATATTCTCTATTATATTTTTTAATTCTACATATGTTGCGGGAAGTAAAAAAATAATAAAGAGAGAATATAATAGAGGAGAGAGAACGTCACGTTGAAGTTTGCGATCTAGCTAGTCATAGCTAGATCTAGCCAGTCAGAGACTTTGATAAACGTAGTGACAGTATATGGTCATATTTAAATCCATTTTAATTCGGATTATGCAACATATTGTGTGGAAAAATTGGATAGTTGAAATTGATCGATACCTTCTAAAAATTTTGGTAAGGAAGTATATAAATAGGCCGATAATTAATCAGATACAACAGCAGGCATATAAATTTTTGGAAGGCGAATTACGTCAGCTAATTTCCAAGCAGCAGGAAATAAATTGTAAGAGAGATAGAGAAAAATTGAAAAAGTGGGTGACCGGAAGAAAGCGGCGAATGATCTGATCCTCAGGAACTGATTCCAAAAAAAGAGGGACAGCTAGGAAGACTAGAAGAAGAAAGTGAATAGAGAGTAATAGCTTTAGTAACATTATTTAATTAATCAGTATTAATGTTTGTGAAAAAACAATGAGGAGCTTTAGGCCCAAATTCTGTACGAAAGAAAGATTAAATAATGATAAATGATTGATCATGAATGTTGTGACCATGAATGTTATGAAGGTTGTGAAACAATCATCGCATATAAATATGATTGAGGAAATTTGGAGACTTATGATTTGTAGAGAGCAGTAGAAAGGACAGAACATGTAAATCAAAACCAACAAAACAAAAAAGCAGCCGGTGAGTGCAAACCATTTTAAAGACATTCAGTAAAATCTCCAAGTAATAAAACATATTTATTAATAGGACGAAATTCATCGAGTGAACGTTGTCACGCAGAATGTTGTCACGAAACTGTGACATGTTGTCATTGCAAGGGATAAATAAATTAAAAAACCGAAACTGGCACTTATAAATTCGAAATTAAATATATCGTAGGTAAACCTTAAAAGCACAAAGTTAAATTATTTATTAAAAAAAAACCAAAAGTTTGACTTCAAATATTAAAAGTAAAATGCAGTTTATCTTTAATGTTATTTAGCAATATTAAAGACACCATGTGAAGTGGTTTCTTAAGGCGATTACACCTGCGAACGACCTTGAGTTAGTGACAGGCGCAGCGTAAATACTATTCCGCACGCCGACATCTCCAAAAGTCAAAGAGTATATACAGTGGGTGCAGATACGTTTTAACATTTTTGTTTACCTATATGAACTTTTATCATCATGAATCAAATGAATGTTAGCAAACTCAAAACACATAACCGATAATCGGTCATTTATCGATTCATTTTACAAAAACGATAAATATCGAAAGAAAAAACAGTAAATATCGAAAATCGACAAAAGAATTATATGACAATTTTACACAAAAATGACATTTACGTATCCTATTATCTTATAATATACTATACATCTCGTGTAGCACTTTATTTTAATACATACAATTAACAATTTTAACAAAACCTTTGAAAATGTGATTTGTAAAAAGTGATCTCTTAAATAACCTTTAAAAATTTAAGTTTTTGTTTTGAAATCTCGTAAGAAAAAGTAGAGATTTAATTTAATTGAAACCATATCTGTATGCTTTCAATTAAATTAAAAGGAAAGTTTTAAACAGGTTGATTAATTTAGACTATTTGTATGTATAATATATTTAATTTATATTTATTTCATTTCTTATAATAGCAAGCAAGTAAACAGTTTTCTTGATAGAAACATATAAACATCGCCTATAGACACTAAAAATGTTAATGGTGCATTGCTATTCATGTAGCGGGGTTGGAATGTTACATGCATATGTTTACCTTGCCCTCAAAACCGAATCACGACAGTTAAAAGCACCGACGCTATTGCAGCAGGAATATGTAACGCGGTAGTTCCAAAACCGGGTTGATGTGTTGCAAAAAACCAAGGTCGAAAAAAATAGCTACTGATTATAATAACTGCCTCGTAGTCCAGGGGGATAACCTAAAGTTTGGTTTAAGGTATTTTTCGAAAATTCATAAATCTCAGTAGCAGCTTGGAGTCTGGCGGTTGGTGTGCTACCACTTCCAAGCCTCGGATGAGCACATAAAGCAGTCGGTCCTGGTTTTTGCTAAAACTACAACAACGATATATATTCACGCCAGTCCCTTTACGAGGTAGGCAAAGAGAACCGAGTGCAATATGTCACGACCCTTGCAAATTTTTCTTGCTTCCTGCACGTTCATTACTCTCTTCACACAAACATGCTGGTTGCGAAGACTTCACTACCTTCAAATAGTACCGGTTTTTTATCTTTTTTCTTCAGAGTTTTGCTTTTTAGTCGTTTACTAGGTGGTAGAGTTCTGTATTGTCTCGCCCGGGTCTGGTACCACCGCCTTACCTATTTCTGCCGCAATAGCGTCAGTGCTTGTCACTGTCGTGTTCCAGTTTGGAGGGTAAGGTAGCCGGTAAACTTATGCATGTGGGATTAGACCTTGCCACAAGATAGCAACGCACCATTAACATCTTTGGTGTCTATAGGCGATGGTTGACTCTCTCCATCAGGAGACCCATCTGCTTGTTTGCTATCTTATGATATAAAAAATTAAAAAAAAATAATAAAAAAATTGCTTGAATTATATTCGTTGTTTATTTGTTTTATTTTTTGTACAATTATTAAACGCTTTTTTTACCCTTTTAAGGAATAAAATGTATGAAATCCCTAAATACATAATTTTTAAATTGTGTTGAAGAACATAAGTACCAAATTTCAAGTTATGTTGACCATAAGCGTTTAATTTTTTATATGAATTGTAACACCCACTTTTACTCCTTTAAGGAATGAAACTCCGAACTTCATTACGCGCATGTTTCTTCAATTTGGATTGAATTGAATAAGCAGGTACTAAATTTTATGAGAGTTTAGATAATATAAACCTTTTATTTTAATACAAACTTATACACTTACCCTTTTAATTGATGAAATTTAAAAAAATTCTAAAATATGAATTTATTTAATTGTATTAAAAAGCATAAATACTAAATTTTTAGTAATTTCTACAACAAACAATTCATTTTTCATACAAAAATTAACTCTCCTTTTACCCCTTTATGGGATGAAATTCAAAAATGCGTATTTATTTAATCGTATTAAAAAGCATAAATTAGTATTTCATTTTAAGTAATAAACAATTTTTTAATACAATCATTAATGCCCCTTTTACCTCTTTAAGAGATTAAATTACATCATAAGAACAACCTCTGTAAAAAATCAGCCTTCCCGCTCCAAACTTATTATCTACTATAAAAAACGTTCAAGCGTAAACGAAATATCCTATTTTTAAACAGCACAACCTTATTACTGTGCCAAACGCACTATCTGTATTATTACTCTTTGACTCTAATGTGGAGAGCAGTATACGCTGACGTGCGACACAGCCTCCTCGTACGAACGCTACCGGGAGACTGACTTTCGGAGCGAGCGCTGTCCGCGAATGAAATAATGAGGTTTTTATTGATTTAATGACCCACTATAATGATTTTGTATAATGTTGAACTTAAATTTTATAGAGCAATAAATTGTCTATAATAAAGTTAAAAAATCACCAAAATTGTTTCAGTAGTTTAGAAGTTATAAGAAAATTCTTGCGTAAAAATAAGAGAGATATTCGATTTTTTTTCGTCAAAAATAACAATGAAATTTGAAAAAACGAACTTAAAATCTAAAGTTAATTATATTTTACGTACAATGTATATTTTTTTTAAATGATTGGATTAACGGTTTAGGAGAAGTAGGCTTTCAAAGAGAAGTATATTTCGTAGTTTGGCGTATGTTATCGCCTTAATCGATACATAAACTAACAATAAGTGCTAATAATATTTTTTTCGTGTATGATCATTGTGAAATTTTGCGCAGGTACATGGGGTAACAGAGTTGTTTTCCTTGTAGAATATAAGCATCTTAAGTAATAAGCATTGATCCTAAATCTTAATATTTAGGTATATTTTGAGAACAAATAATGTCATTTTATGTGCAATTATTTTTTGTATCAAATTCTCTCACTGTTACCAAAAATGATACTTTTCACGTTTTATGACTGACGAATGATTGAAAACTATTCTTAATTCTATGCATAAATTTATAGCAATTACCTATTATTCAATTCATGATTAAAAGGTAATTATTGTTATTATTATTGTAATCAGAGATAATGTTAGGTACATTATCTCTGATTACAATAATAATAACAATGGATCAAATTTATCTGCGCAAACTTTAGCATTGACCCGTTTTTTAACAATGGTTGTCTAATTAAAGAAAACTTAACAGCCCAACAAGCTTCAAGGTGTCCTGGTATTGATTCTGGCACCTTTTGATGAATAGACCAAATGATCTCCCGCTAGGCAGTTCGTTAAAAGTAAACTACTGACCAGATTGATACCACCATCGTGAATATAAAGTTAAAGTTATAAAATGTCTCATCTGGGTTTGGTTATATTGTCTTACTCCTATCGCCATAGCGTCGTTGACTGTCGCAAGGGTAATGTAGCCGTCAAACTTACACATGTGGCATTTCCAATCACCCTATACGGATGTCATCATTATTATCATCTTTGGTGTTATAGTCGACGATAGTCTCTTTATAGTAAACAATCAGATGGGAGTCACCTAACTGTTTACTACGTAGACACTGTGATGTATGAATGAATTAATGAATTATTTTGAAAACACTCTATTGCGCATCAATAACTACAACAATAATGATGTAATTACTTATACAAAAAACAAAAAATAAACAACAACAAAATGGTGACTAGTTCGACTATGTAAGCCTTTTATAAAGTGGGGGCAGGCTCATCTGATGGTAAGTGATCACCACCGCCCGTGGACATCTGCAATACCAAAGATTTTAATAATTGCGTTGTCAGCCCTCTCTGAAACAGTACCTAAGCTTATTTCTTGAGACTCATTTCTCTGTCTTTAAGTTGTATCTGTTAGGAAGCCCACCCCTCTGCCGCCGGTAATTGAATCCACCCAATTTCCTTACTCATCAAATATGATAAACACGTGTCATTTCCACTGAAAAAATACAATTTTTTTTTGTATACTTATTATACCTATATATTTTCTAAACTAATAATCTGTACACGTGTATTCTACATTTTTTTCACGCTTTCTCACTGTTTTGGGTGTGCTGGAAGAAATCTCTTACAGAGATAAGCTCGCCTTTTGTGGAGTTTTCAAGAAATAAAATGTAAATTTGCCTCTATATTGCTTTTTATTTGCTGATGACACTACCCTACTTATTAAATGTAAAAATAAAAAAGACTTGGTAAACGAAACAACTGAAACCTTGCTTCAAGTTTCAGACTGGTTAATTAATAATAATTTAAAAGTTAATGTAACTAAAACAAAATTAGTTGAATTTCAGAACTACCACAGTAATATTACTAAAAACACAAATGTATTTTTAAATAAAGTAAATATAGATGATGTAGATTATACAAACTTTTTAGGAATAATTATTGACAAATATTGTAATTGGAAAGCACACATTGAATATCTATGTAATAAGATTGATAGATTTGTCTATGTCTTAAGAAGACTAAAAGAAGTAGGAGACGTAAAAGCCTCCCTATTAGCATATCATGGATATGTCTCTTCTAATTTACAATATGGAATTCCTATTTGGGGAAATTCTGTTGAATTGATACGAATTTTTAGAGTCCAAAAGAAATGTATTCGAGCAATATGTGGTGTTAATCAGTTACATTCCTGTAAACCACTTTTCAAGTCTCTTAAGGTACTTCCCTTACCATGTTTGTATATTTTAGAGGTATGCGTATTTGTAAAAAAGCACCAAAAGTTATTTAAAACAAATGCTGAAGTCACTGGTAACTCATATTTTAGGAATAGTATAAAATTATATGTGCCTAATCAAAAATTAAATATTTTTCCAAAAAATGTGTATTGTATGTCTATCATTATATACAATCATATTCCTGATAGTCTTAAATCATTACCTATAAATAAATTTCGCAAAAAGTTGTTTGATTTGCTGTTAGATAAAACTTATTATGATATTAAAGAATTTTTAGCCGATAAAATGAAATATTAATGGATAGAAATATAAGTTTGTTGAATTGTCCTTAAAAAATTTCAATGTACCTAGTAAAATTTTGTAAATAGTGAACATTTTGTAAATTATAAAAAATTTAATTGCAATTATAAAAAATCAACTTGTAATTATAAAAAAATCTTTTGTAATATGAAATCGTACATTTATAACAAGTACATAAAATAGAGAAAAAAGACCAGCCCGCTGAGTTTCTTCCGCCGGATCTTCTCAGTGTGTGGCCGCGTTCCGATCCGGTAGTAATTCTAAATATTCGATAGAATCTTTTAAATGTAATATTTTATAATGATAATTTTTTTAAATATTTGCACACCATATAATGGTAGAATATGTTGGTAACTTAATTTATTTTTAACAACTTGTAACACCCATATTCTTGCAAATAAATATTTTCTTTCTTTCTTTCTTTCTTTCTTTCTTTCTATGTGTACAATAAAGTATTAAATAAATAAATTTTTATGTCAAAGAAATTCCGATACGTAACATCTAATTGAAACACAACAGAATTTTGTATGGTACATTGATACTTTTAGGACGTTGCGATAACATTTAAGACAAACAAAGAGAAAATTGTTTGGCCCTTTCAAATTATTTTTAAAGGATATTAAACAAGGAAATGGCCCTCCAGATAAAAATGGGCACTAATCGCCTAAAAGGCAACACGTATATTATTTGTATGTTGCCATGCTGTTTTTCTCCGTGTTGATCTCAGGCCGCAAATCTCTATCTTCTAAATGTAGAATAGGCCAACTGCTGTTCTGCCAGGCAGGTCGAAAAAGATGACCGATTGGCTATACGAGTCACTACCATCGTGACTACTAGGTGGTAGAGTTCTGCATTGTCTCGCCCGGGTCTAGTACCATCGCTTTACCTATTCCTACCGCAGTAGCGTCAGTGTTTGTCATTGTCGTGTTTCGGTTTGGATTGTAAGGTAGCCGGTTAACTTATGCATGTGACATTAGACCTCGCCACAAGTTAGCAACGCACCATTAACATCTTTGGTGCCTATAGGCGATGGTTGACTTTTTCCAGCAAAAGATCCATGTGTTCATTTGCTATCTTACAGGTAGTTTACCAGCTACCTTAACTTGTTAGTGACTCGTATAGCTGATCGGTCGCCTTTTACGACCTGCCTTGCAGAACAGCAGTTGGCCTATTCTTCAAAGGAGCTCGGGACCAACACGGGGATTTTATTAAAAAAATATAGCTTTTACACTTTCAATCGTCGGCACTTGGTGAAATTCCATTGTTATAAGTCCAAACTAGGTTATAATCACTTGTACTTTAATTTCACTACAAATATAGACAAATAATTTGAAATTAATCGACCGGTTTCGCTTTTTAAGCATCTTCAGGACGTAATGTTCTTTACTTAAAGAATATTACGTTTAATATTCTTTACTAAAAGAATATTACGTCCTGAAGATGCTTTAAAAAGCCAAACCGGTCGATTAATTTAAAATTATTTGATTTGTAGTGAAATTAAAGTACAAGTGATTATAACCTAGTTTGGACTTATAAAAAATATAGTTTATTTTTTAAAAGGAGCCTAAACCAACACATAAAACATAATAATAACAAACTTTAAAAATGAAAATATATGAAAGACAGGGATATCAAAGTTTATAAACATATCCTCTATGTTGCGCCGTTAGGTAACGGATATCTTCTAGAAAATTTAACATTTTTAATATATGAAGTGAAAATTTAAATATTTGAAAGACAGGAATATCAAAGTTTATAAACATGTCCTTTATGTTGCGCCGTTAGGTAACGGACACCTTGAGAATTTAACATTTTTAATATATGAAATGAAAATTTAAATATATGAAAGACAGGAATATCAAAGTTTATAAACATATCCTCTATGTTGTCCCGTTAGGTAACGGACATCTTGTTAAAAATCTAACATTTTTAGGCACTTGTTACTGTTATATTTTAAATTTAAAAAAATTAAAAAAAAAAAGTTACGTGTTGTAAAATTTTCTACGAAGCGTAAGCTTATAATTGTCAGATTACAAAATTTCCAAACAAGCAACAGGTGGATCTTGTTGAACCTGACATCAATCCCATTAATCTCTATTGCTCCATTAATATCTATTATGTTTACATATAGACCTTAGACCGAAGACCGTACCTAGCCATTTCTCAAAGTATAGCCCTGAAAATTTTATGCTAGCCCCGCTAGAAAATTTTATGAAGTTTCTGGAAATTTTCTGGAACTAGTTTTCTTATAAATGACAGAAATTTCAAAATCAGTTCAGTAGTTCCAGAATAAGAACTTACAAATAAACTCACAAATTTTACCTCTTTATAATAGTAGTATCTTCACGCCCGTATCCCCGAAGAGGTAGACATAGGTACAACCAGTGCACCTACGATTTGCCGAAGGTACTTAGGCCCATAATATGGTAGGTGGCAAGGCTATCGCCAACCGAGCACCATATTATTAATATAGAAACATACTTAAACTATTTTTATTTATTTATTTATTTAAACTCTTTATTGCACAAAATATACAACAGGCGAACTTAACGTCTAAAGACATTTTCTACCAGTTAACCTTGCACTTGTAGAAACATTGTAGTAACGGGTAGTGCACAAGAAAAGTCTTACGGAACAATTGCAAATAATTTTACACTAAACAAAGAGAATAATTACATTTATCTAAACCTACGGGCAGACCAATAAACATACAAATATTAATAAATTATATAAATTTTTATATAATAAATATAATAATCTCATAACTATTCATATAAAATGTACTTAAATAATCATAAAACATAATAATACGAATAAAATAAAATACTATAAAATATAAAATAGTAATATAATAGTGATAATAAATACTTACAACTGCATAACTAAAAGTTAATTAAGAGTTATTTTGAATCTTTAACATATAATCATATATCCTAGATTTAAATATATTTACTGAGGAAGCTTGTTGAATATGCTTTGGGAGGCGGTTCCAGAGACGTATTGCTGTAAGTGTATAAGAATCCAAATAGCTTGCTGTGTTGTGCGCTGGGACCAAAAGGGTATTAGTGTGTAAAGATCGCTGAGTACGACCCTGGGTATTAAGATAATGAAAACGTTCACGTAAATATGATGGAGAGAAAGGGTCATGCAGTATATTAAAAAGTAAACTATCTATATTATAAATCTATACTAACATTATAAAATTGTAGAGTTTGTTAGTTTGTACGCGGTAATGTCAAAAACTACTGAACCGATTTGAATAATTCTTTTTGAGTTGGATAGCCTGTTTATCGAGGAAGGTTATAGGCTATATAACATCATGCTACGACCAGTAGGAGCGGAGTAAACAAAGGCCGCGCGGACGAAGTCGCGGGCAACAGCTAGTATTATATATACTAGCGATCGCCTGTGGCTGAAATTCGACACTAGACAAGGGAATAAATATCCTTTAGATTTAGCAACAGACTTTAGCCGTAGAAAAAATAATATACACGTGTGTAGATTGTGAATATGATGTATATTACATAAAAAAGTGTGCATACTGTGTAGTATTTATTTTTAACCCCCGACGCAATACGAGCAGTCTTATAATTTTCTGTGTATCTGTGTGTCTGTCCGTGGCATCGTAGCGCCCTGACGTAGACGTAGCGTTTTTCTTAAATTAAAAGCCCTGTTTTGCGAGATGGTTCTTGATTGAATATAATCTGTTCAGCCGTTTCAAGATTACCAGCTCTTTTCAAATTAATGAAAGAAATTAAGCAACTTGTAAAGGCTTTATCAATACTAAAGAACACAGGCCATTTCTGTTTTGTACATCCCTTGCGTGTCTTTCGGATTGACGAATATTAGATAAACTAGAATAATTTTCTACGATTTTTAAATCAAATGAAATATATCGCTAGGAACAATAATATAAAAATATTGAGTCTTTAATTTGATTGAATTCTATCGTCATATTTAAGTGTTACCATTGTATAAAACTTTAACTACATTTTCATTAAAACAGCAATAAGTTTATTTATATATCATAATTTTCATTCTAAGTATCAAATAAAAATTCTCCCTGTTTTTGTAATAAAAATAGGTAATGGCAATTTATTTTTTGTTCTTTTAAACCAATTTATTTTTTTGTACCTATAAATGTATTCGCAAAATCTTAGCTCAGAATTCTGTCAATCTAACTTAGATTTCTGAGATTAACAGCTGTACTGAAGACACCCAAAGACAAGATAAATATCAAACTACAGACTACTAAAAACTAAGACTACTAAACGAGAGAACTGATTGTTTACGTTAAACTTACCTAAAATCCAACTGTATTTAGCTAGGTACTATTCCCCGAGTTAAAAAAAATATTTATTAAATGCGGATAAGTTACGGGGTTGATATAGAATCTTAAGGGATATATTAAACTTTAAGTTAATAACTAAAAAAAACAATGTATGAAGTCTTACCCGTGTTCTTTTGCACAGTTGTTTTATCTCATGAAAGCGGGTGAGCCGTAGTTGTGTGTGTAAATGTACATGCACATTGTCTTTGCGTGGGCAAGCTCGGGAACGGTCAGTTGTCGGGATGTCGGAAATGCAATAAAGTATTGATACATATCGATGTCGATATTTTTGAAAATATCAATATCGATATTTTTATTTAAAAATATCGATAAATCAGTACGACGATGTAAAAAAATGGGCTAATCTACTTTAGTCATTTTAGGTATATTACTAGATAAATACTAATCAATAGACATTATTTTTAATAAATCAAGAACAACGATAAAAAATATTAATTATTTATTAACTAAAAAAATATTTATCAGATACAGACATAGCAAAAAGCAAAGGGATTTGAGTCCATACAGCCTAGTCAGATACACAATAGACTGAAATTACTGAACTGAACTAACACATGTCAAATGTGTCATTGGCCTAAAGACAGAGTTGCCAACTTAAAAACCAACTTAAGTACCAAATTAAAAAGCAAGCAGCAAATTGAGTCGACCAAATAAAAACAAAAGAAAATATCGTTTTTGAGACAAATTTTGATACTGAATATTTGATATCGATATATCTTTGCAAAATATATCGACCAAAAATATCGATATATAGAATTGAAAATTATCGATTTATCGATATTTTTTCGACAAACTTAATCAGTTGTGACTTGTGGCCGAATCGCCGGCGGACTTAGTAGTGCTAATTGGTTCGCTTGAAATGCAAACGGAGACATGTCAGAAAGGAGTAAACGGTGAAAAGTTGTTCGTAGTGAGGTAATCCAAATTAATGTTTACGTTTGGTCTGTGTTTATGCTGTGTTTAATTAATTTATTTGTTCCCTGATTTGTGGATTGAAAAAAATGTAATAAAATTCTTATCAACCCCCAAAATCTTTGTAAATTATAGCTTCATGTGTTCTGAGGTATAAGGATATATTACTGTAAAGTTTCAGTAGTTTCGTTCAGTAGTTTTTGCGTAAAAGAGCAACATACATATTATTATCCATCCAAATTCACAAAATATCGCGTTGAACGTGTAATATATCTATGATCGTATCTATACTATTAGTAAGATTAATGTATTAACTTAGTTTAATTCCTTATAACATATAAAACGTAATTTTAATAATGTATTGGTTAGTTTGTTTATTAACTGTGTTTGTGTATTAACTGTGATTTTTTGCGTAATATAACATAACATTTGCGTAATATAACAAAGCGCACTGCTGCAGCGATGGGAGTTAGTGAAGAACAGTACAAAAATATTAAAAGAAGAAAGATACATATTAAAAGAGAGAGAGATGTCGCAAGTACATCTTCGAATTTTAATTCACCGAAGAATAACTGAAGAAAAAGAGCAAACAAAGTAGATATTGATGGATTAATAGCTGACGTTGTTCGGAGTTCAATAAAAGATTTTCATTATAGTACAAAAACAAATTCCTACATTGGCAAAACTAAAGTCAGTTTTATATGAAAAAATGGTTTTGGTGGATGTCTAGCAATGCTACGAAAATTATTAAATTAATTGGGATATAAATGGCGTAAAGCTAATAACAACAGGAAAGTTTTAGTTGAACGGCATGATATCCAGATGTAGAGATTGAAATATTTAAAAAAATAACCGAATACCGTACTCAAGGTAGGCCTATAGATAATAAACTTACCGATTTGACGTCGAAATCACTCTGATTCATTGTGGAATGCTTCTCTTGTTTAGACTCTGAGGAGTTTTGTGTCATCAATATTGTAGTATCCAGTAGTAGTTCACTTAATTCTGGCACAGGTGAAGTGAGATCTAACTCATCTTGGAACGTGTCTTTTCTGTCGATTCCACGCGTAGTTTTCTCTGCATATTCCCGAATTGAAGCGTTTAAACCAATGAATGTTGCGTTCAAACCGTCCAAACCATTCTTCATTAGTATCACTAGTATCACAATACACCACAACATTGACTTCCATTTGAACATCATGTAATTCACATTCTAGGTCAATACACCCCTTATCATTTTCGTAAACTACGGTTATCAATAAATTTAGTAATATGATGACAATGTCTATATTATTAATCTGTCTGATAAAAATAAAACCTTTGATATTAATTGGATGTAATTGGATGTAATTTTGGTTATCGCTATCAATTTTAGGATTTGGTAAACATAAGAAGATTATATGAAAAATCATTTTTTTTATACAAATCTCACTAATATTATAAATAGGAAATATTTTTACTTGACAAAAGAAAAGGAAATAATGCAATAAAACGAAGTCACGGGTGACAGTTAGTATATCTATATTAGCACTTTGGGTTTATATTTATACTTATAAGGAGAAACCATTTGTATATTTGAACTTTTTTGTATGTTTGTAAGGAATAAATTCAAAAATTTCTGGATCAAACTTAAAAATTACTTTACCATTAGCTACACTATCGGAGGAGCAATATATGTTAATTTTTTACCCGACTCAGCAAAAGAAAGTTATGATTTTGGGTCACGCGAACGAAGTCGCGAGTAACAGCTATTATTATTATAACACCACTTTCTGAAAATGGAACTCAGCGGAATTGTGTTTTTTTTTTAAATATAAAGCCTAACAATACTATAGAATTTTTATAATACACACTACTATAAATTCCTACAAATCATTGGTAGGTATAAGAAGCAGGTTTTTTGTCTTCTTAGTAATCGGGTTTATCTCGCACAGTTTTGTTTAAATAACTTTTAAGAAAGAGTTTCTAAAACTGCGGAACATCTTAACTGTCACTGGTAAGAGAAGACAAGAAGTAAGGGTAACCAAAGTAAGATGAAATGGGGCAATAAATCCTTCAGGAATGTTCAGCATGGACTTTTGAATGAAAGGTTCTTGTTGACATAATGGGGCAGATCGTTCTATGCATTATAGCAGTTATAATGGCAGATAAGACTACATGACAAGCAGTAGTTGCATTTTGAGAAGTTTTGCTTCTCTAAAGTTAGTTGAAAGAGAGAAAGGGAGAGAAAAGACTACTTATACCCAGAGTCAAGGAAGACAAAGTCAAATCTGATCGTTTAACTTAGCACTGCTTAAGGGTGACCAAAGTTGAGGATTTGGCTTCTAAAAAAAGTTCAAGAAGGATGATAGTGTATTAGGGCGCGCACTGTTTTAAGAAAATATGTGGGTAATTCCTTTAACTACCGAGAAATGCTTCAGAAAAGTATTAAAAGTGCACGGAGCCCTTCGACATACATAGCCGTTAGTTGTTACGTTATCCATCGAAAGGGTTTTAGTGGGTAAAAAATCCACATCACCCGCCTACACTGTTTTCAGATTTCCTTCTTTTACAGGTTTTCCCTTGCAAAATTAATTAATTAAATTAATACTTAAATTAAAACCTTAAGGCGAGGCATCGCGACAAACGGGAAAAAACTGGTTTGCTAAATCACGTTTTTTGTATTGATTGTTAAATAAAAATTTTACAAAAATTAAACCTATATATATTATCTTATACCTAAATATATTATCTAAGGAATATGCTAATTTATTACATGATAGAATGTACTTTACTCGATTATATAAAATTCCGAAAACAGGCTAAAAAAATCTCTAAAACAAATAATTTGTTAATACTATTTCTAATCTTCCACATGATTTTTAAAAGCAAAAAAGAATGTGCTAAATTTTAGTTTCTAAAAGCTGATGTCCTATATTTGCAAAAACAACCGGGATACGGTTTTTGCAAAGCTAATTGTTACCATGTGTTATAATATTTGTTTAAATAAATTAAAAAAAAATAAAAATTATCCGAAAATTAACACGTTTCCCAGCGGTTTCAGAACATACCGCGCCATCCATTTTCTATAGAATTGACGCGCGTCGAAATACCTCGCCTTAACAATTGACGTTACTGACCGATCTAATCAAAAAGTATTTTAATTATTTTGTTTAAAAATCTAATATATAAATAAATATTTTTTACATATTTAAGTTTTTTGGTCTTCATCGATATATCGGCTTTGTGAAAATATGTGTATACCCATTCACTAGTTAAAATTGCCAATAAGCCAATAAGCCAATACAAAATATATTAAACAAATGTTGTAAACAAGAAAAAATAGTGAAATTTTAGTTTCGAAATATATAAAGGAATCTTAAAGTATTATAATAATAGTCCAAAGTTAATATTTTTTTGTAAATTTCATATCTATATTCTATGTTACATATAATACAATCGTAGGAAAGTCAGTGTATGTCCGGGGTAAACTCAAAAAGTACTACATGGATTAACTTCAAATTTTGCATGATTATTATCAATAGGTCGGGTCAACATATAATCTACATATTATCACGCTATCACCTATGGGGGAGGAGCAGTGCGGAGTAAACGAAGTCTGCGCGAACGAAGTCGCGGGCGACAGCTTGTACTTTATAAAAATGTAATTTTTAAAACTGCATTAATTCTGTGTCCGTAGATAAAATATTTTTTCTTTAACAATTTACTACAAATACAGATACTTATGTAAAATCAAATGTCTAATCTATATTTTCGAATATCTAAAATATACCTTTATTTCTTTAGTTTTCCTTGAAATTTAAAAATTATTAAAGTAAGTATGATAATATGAAGTTAAACATATATTTCATTTAACAAAATAAACTGCTGTGTCGGGATATTGTTTAATAAAAATAAAGTTTTACGCAAATGATTAAAAAACACAACAATTACACGAAGAAACTAATCAAAATATACGTGAGACAGTTTTATTATAAAAACACAGGGCAAATCACTATGTCATAGACGTGTTTAAAAATATTTCGCGTATTACGAAGGCGAGTGTCACTACTCTACGTGCGCTGGGCGGCCCGCCCAAGCGACTGCCGCGGCAATACTGAATCCTTATTCCTTATCAACTCCTCTGAACTCTTACAATTTTAAACCTTTAAAATAATCTTGGTTTTTCATTTTGACTGGTCCATTATTGGTATGTTCCGAGTGGCGGTTAGCGACCCTAAATAAACCATCGACGGGGCTGTGTGATGAGCATTATAGATGTTGGTATATCTAAGTTTGGTGTTTTATAAAATATATTTCGCCTCTGTGGTCTAGTAGTCCAGCGATGGCGTTGACCACATGAGGTTGCGGGTTCGATTCCAGGGTCGGGCACATAAAAAAAGTGTTTTTCAGTTTTCTGAAAATCACAAAGTTACCCGGGACTGGAAAGTGCCCGGTTGGCGATAGGCTTGCCACCTATCACATTTGTGGGACCAAGTATCTTCGGCTAATCGTGGGTGCTCTCGTTATACCTCTGCCTACCCCTTCGGGGATATGGGCGTGTAGATACTTTTTTTATAAAATATAAGTAAGTATTTATACATGTGTTATTAATTACTAGCTGTAGCCCGCGACTTCGTTCGCGCGGACTTTGTTTACTCCGCACAGTTCCTCCTCTGTAGGTGATAGCGTGATATTATGTAGCCTATATGTTGACCCGACATGTTAGTAATATTCATGCAAAATTTGAAGTAAATCCATGCAGTACTTTTTGAGTTTACCCCGTACGTACATTGACTTCCTGCGATTTTATTATATGTATATAGATATATATAGATTACGTATTGTTATCGATGACTGACATTGACAACAAAAATAAATAATTTGATTATTTTGGAGAATAGGAATTTTATATACATATATTATTAATAAAAATACAAGTTGTTCCTATCTTTTTCACTCGTGGCGTCTCTATTCTTTCATTCTAACTCATGCCGTAGATGATGCTCAGGCTTGTTATCTCTTTGACTCACACTTTAACACGTTGAAGTGGCGTCTCTATCCGTTTCACCTAAACTTATGCTGTCTAATTGTCTTACATTAATTTATCTAAGCTTTAAAGTAAGGACAATACAAGCATTTCTAAGTAAAACGAAAAAAAAAAAAAATTCCAGTTGTTTTAGAAAAAAAATAATACCATTGTGAGGATAAAATGTAGTAGGTGTTATAGTATTTTAGAAAGCCCACTAATTACGCCATCTTTTAATGCCACGTACTGAAATAGCGTAGTACATTTTTTTTCAGCAGTCAGTTAAATTTGAATGATGTAATAATTTTGAGTACATGTTTGGGCAAATTAGAGGTATTTCCTCTGAAACCAAGATATTTGTGTTCTTTTGAATTGTAATTTATACTAGCATTATTTAGTAACAAATCCCCCCCCCCCCCATTATAACATTTTGTAGTCATAGTACTTGAAAAATCATAACAAAGTGTTGATTTTCACTTTTTTTAAATGGCAATAAATTTTTTGAGTGCAGGTAAAAAAATTTTTTTTTCATATTTTTTTGAGAATCAGCATCCCTTGGCCCGTCATCCGTTTTCGGCTTGACGTTGATTTCTGTGACAATCTGTATATACATACCTATTTATTACTTCCTATTCAGTAACAATACATTCTATTTATTTTTATTTTCGGTATTTTTACATTCGGTAACAATACATTCTATTTATTTTTATCAAAATAAGAAAATATCGTATTTAAAGTGCCTCATTTTAGTATTAAAGAGCAACTTCCCCTTAAATCAAGTAAATATTTTGAAAAACTATGTATTAATATCCATAAAATAATGACACAGACATGTTTGTATTAATCTTCCAAATAATGCGTTGATGATCAGAGAGGGTTTTTTTTACACACTGCATATACTCTGTCTTGTTTTTTTTATATCATTAGATAGCAAACAAGCAGACCTTTAGACACCAAAGATGTTAATGGTGTTTTAATTACTTTCTGTGTGGTGAGATGGCAATGACACATGCATAAGTCTACCGCCTGCCTTATTCTCAAAAGTCCAACACGTCAATGACAAGCATTGATGCTATTACGACGGGAACCAATATTGGTACCAAATACCCGGGCGAGACGTTGTGGAACTCTACCACCTAGTTGATGGTATGTTTTGTATAGTGATTTATTGCTGATTTAATCGATTCGGTAATAAATCACGTTACACTTATCAAATGTGGCTAAAATCTTAAATAACAAACCGGCTTATATTTTCAGACTCTATCATGAGTTCGGTTACTTTTAACGTTCTGGTTTTTGGTAACGTTTTGGAAATAATGTCTCTTTTGATGATGTTTCTTTTAAAACAAGAAAAAAACTTTCACATAATTTCTTTTGTATCCTGCAAGTAAAATAAAATGTAGTGGTGTTTAATTTCACGTCATTTCATTTGGATTGTACAAAAAACAGCTATTAAACAAGAAAAAAGGTGGTAAGGTAAAAGGTTGTAGACCTTCATATATTAAAGTAATTATAATTAAGTAAACGTTATAGTTATAACTTGTGGTTATATTACAACGCATAATGAAGCAATTTTGTAAACCCACGAGCTGAAGATAATTGGTTATCTTACCTTCGTAACCAAATTACCGCAGTTGCATTTAAGAATATATCGCGGGCAGAATAAATGACACCTACTGTATTGATCCGGGCCCCCTTTGAAGAAGACCATCCGGCGTTCTGCCAGGCATTCCCTAAGAGGCGAAAGACTGGTTATGCAATTCAGTACATCATGGCTACCAGGTGCTAGAGTTCTGCATTGTCTCGCCCGGCGGGGTGATCACGTAACTCGCAATGCGAAATTATCGTGATTGTTTAGTTATTGCAAGATACATAACAGCCTTGTACATTAGTGGTAGTCGTTGCTGCTTGATTAGTTTTGATGCTGTGACATTAGAAAAAATGCATCTAGTGACCAGCAAACAATTGGCGACGTTTTTGATGATATTTTCATTACGTTTAAGAGTCATCGCTGATCGCTGGCGAATTGCAAACGTTAGATGATACGCCTACGGGTCTGTTACCACCGCCTTACTTAATCCAGCCGCAATAGTGTCAGTGCTCGTCGGTGGCGTGTTCCGGTTTGGTAGGTAAAGTAGCTGGTAAACTTATGTATGTGACATTGCCATCCCGCTACACGAATAGCAACGCACCATTAACATCTTTGGTGTCTATAGGCGATGGTTGTTTCTTTCCATCGGGAGAGCCATTTGTTTGCTTATCTTATGACATAAAATACGTAAGCTGGTGAAGCCGCAACAAGGCAGGGTGTCGTAAAATTCTACGATTGAGTTTTAATTATCAACGACAGTATCACGAGGAATTTATTTATAAATCAACGTGTCGATGTAAAAACGCATAGTATTTTAGTATTTTATCTTTCGGTTCATATTGTTAGTGTTGGCAGATGCTTTCTTATAAAATATTTTATGTTTCATTTGATGTCTTGTAAAATGGAATTGTACGTACAGTACCTGTGATACATAGATATAATTTTACCGCGATTTACAATATAGACGATTTGTCACATCGCAATATTACTAGGTGGTAGAGTTCTGCATTGTTTCGCCCGGGTCTGGTACCACCGCCTTACCTATTCCTGTCGTAATAGCATCAGTGCTTGTCGCTGTCGTGTTTCGGTTTGGAGGGTAAGGTAGCCGGTAAACTTGGACGTGAAACTTATAAACTTAAATGCATGTGGCATTAGACCTCGCCACAAGATAGCAACGCACCATTAACATCTTTGGTGTCAATAGGCGATGGTTGACTCTTTCCATCAGGAGACCCATCTGTTTGTTTGCTATCTTATGACATTAAAAAAAATTCTGTCTATAGAAACCAAACTGAGCGATTCTCGAAAGCAGTAGGCACTTCTTTCTACCTAGCACTACTCTTCTATGGAATTATCGGCAGGTTTAGGGTGTTTGAAAAAGAAATTTCTCATTTTTAGAAGGTCGGCAAAGCATCTGCAAGTCCTCAGGAAGTGTAGTTGTTCATGGATGGTGGTGATCGTTTAATATCTGATGAGCCTCTTATCTGTTTGCTCTTCTAAAAAATAACCAAGTAACCAAATGATTTGCTCGTGATATTTATTTACTTCAATAATCAAACAGCGATGCAATTAATGTAAACACCAATAGTAAATTAAAAAATATGGCCTGTACAAGATAATACGTTGTTTAAGTTATAAAAACAATGATTGTGATTGAAAAATATCCCTATAATATATATATATATATATATATATATATATATATATATATATATATATATATATATATCGGTAAGTGGCTGTAGTGGAACCAGTCCGGGCAAGATGATGCAGATCCTTATCATGTAGGAGTCACGATATTACTGATAGGTGAAACCTTCGCTTGACTTTTCTGAGGCGCCTATCCGAATGCAAATGGCATATTCAAAAGGAATCCAGATCAATACGTCACACAGAAGAAACATTTGTTGTTGAACTTGTATACGACTTGGGGACCTTCAATAAAAGAGCTTACACATTCTTAAAGGGCCGGCAACGCAACTGCAAGACCTTTGGTATTGCGGATGTCCATGGGCGGCGGTGATCACTTACCATCAAGTGTACCTCCTCCTCGTTTGCGTTTGTTTTCTATATAAAAAATACTTGATTACAAGTGTTGTACTTGTGCTGCCTCTTGGGTTAGGCGCAATTAATGTTAAAGACGCAAAATAGGCTGTCTCGCTATGACATTTCGTCGCCAAAGCTTTTAGCGTTTATTCGCGTTATTTTTGTACGATATTCCCATCGCCTATAGACATCAAAGATGTTAATGGTGCGTTCCTATCCTTGTAGCGAGTTGTTAAGGCCAGATGCATAGATTTACCTTACTCTTTAAACCGGAACACGTCAGTGACAAGCACAGACGCTGTTGCTGCAGCAATGGGTAAGGCAATGGTACCAGGGTGAGACAACTCGCCACTACAGAACTCTGCCACTTAGTAGCCACGATGGTAGTGACTATCATATTCAATCTTATGAACTGCCTAGCAGAACGACAGATGGTGTATTCTTCAAAAGGAGCGCGATCCAACATGGGGTGAAACTTAGCTCACTACTCAGCAACGTACAATTAATCTGAGTTAACCACCTTGAGCTTAAGCGATGAAGTTACAAATCAAATGGCATTGTCTTAAGGATCGAGCACATTATGACGTAATGCAACGGGCCGGAGCGGGTTTTATCGTAAGGGATCGGATCGTACTGGGTCTAAGGGTATCTCCTGTGAGGTATGTACGTAGTGAGACAGAGTAGGATCGTGATTTGCGATAACAGGGTTAGGTGGCACTGTTTTGTCAATTGGTTGATCCTTGCCCTTGGGCTCGGTTCACCGATGGGCGAAACAGGCCGGGTCCTCGTCGCCGCCGGCGACGACGGTGTCACGTGTGTAGGTGTGTAGTGTTTTGATGTGTCCCGTTGGAAAGATTTATCAGATCGTTGGAATTGCTGAGAACGTGGCGGAGCCTGCGTAATTTGGGATCGGGATTAGGATCTTGGAAGTAGTCTGCTGCGGCTACCACCAGTGGGTTCGGGTGTGAGTTGGTACGATCGAAACATCTTTTGGAAATATATTTAAAGTGCCTAGCTAAGCTCGGCAATTCGAGATCTTATGTTACATGCCGAGCTATAGCAGCCTAGATTTACAAAAAGTATGATGTATTTACATTCTTATATATACATGGGGCACATTAAAAGTTTTGCACTTCTAGCTAATCGGAACTATTTGAATTTCGAATGTTATATTTTTAAAACGTTGCAACCTTCTTAGTAATAAAAAAAAACATTTGGCGGGAAACGATTTGTCAATTGTTTTTTTATCACACATCAAAGTTCTACGTACGCAACGAAAATGTAATTAAGTTGAAAAGATTTTAGAGCGATGATTTTTTATGATATTAAAAGTTCTCTTTCTCCGCAAGACTGTGCCGCTCGTTTTCAAAATGCTTTTGGGAGAGAAGCATCTTGTTTGAGCACCGTGAGGCGATGGTTTGCTGAATTTGAGAGAGGTCGAGTTTCTTTACATGACGAATTTCGTGAAGGGCGGCCTTTAACTGCCATCAACGAAAATAATGTGGCTATTGTTAAGCGGTTAATTGAAGAAAACCCCCGGATTGCCTATGAGACAATAAGAGGACTATTGGAGATTGGTAAGAGCCAAATTCAGAAAAAAGGTGAAATTAATTAAATTTGCTATTATCCGCGAACTATACTATTTTTGGAAATTTTTAAATTTTAATTAAATTTACTATAACAGCAAATTTAATTAATTTCACCTTTTTAATAATGGATTTCCGCAAAGTAACGCCTGAATCAATAAAATTCAGAAAATTTTACACGAAGAATTGAAAGTTCGGAAACTTTGTTGTCGTTGGATCCCTCATGAACTGACAGCGGAGCAGAAGCGGGCTCGCGTGGAATGGTGCTCACAGTACTACCTACTATGCTACTGAAGTACGACCACGGACATTCTAATGCTGTTTATGACATTATCACAGGAGACGAAACGTGGATTTATTGTTCTGAACCCGAAAAAAACAGCAATCTTGTGAATGGGTGTTTGAAAATGAGAACAGGCCAACAAAAGTGACACGGGCGAGAAACGTTGGTAAAAAAATGAGCGCGTTTTTTTTCTTTCGTTCGAAAATGGGTAGCGCGGTATGTTCTGAAACCGCTGGGAAACGTGTTAATTTTCGGATAAATAAATATAGGACATCAGCTGAAAACTAAAATTTAGCACATTCTTTTTTGTATTTACAACTAAATATCACCATATAAAAATCATGTGGAAGATTAGAATTATTTAGAGATATTAACAAATTATTTTAGAGATATTTTTAGCCTGTTTTCGGAATTTTATATGATCGAGTAAAGTACATTCTATCATATAACGAGTTCTTTAGACAATATCTTCAGGTATATCGTGTAAGTTTTGTAAAATTGTTATTTAACAATCAATACAAAAAAACGTGATAAAACAAACCAGTTTTTTCCCGTTTGTCGCGATGCCTCGTCTTAACGTACACGTCCATAACAGTAACCTCGCATACTGTTGAAGATCTCCACCAAATATAAGCCCGTTTTATAGAGGCGGGCTTTAGAAAAATAAACTTCGATTTGTGGAAATTATCAGATAATATTTTTTTCGTTACTCTTACATAATTTCCTTAAAAATTCAGACGCACTCGAGAAAGATAGACGACAACGTTTTCTTTGTAAATTTGTGACTCTCCCACTCCCCTACGCTACACTCAAAACGTCAGATTTTTTAAAATTTAAGGTTTAAAGACATTTATTATCACAAAGACAAGATTGTCGCTTACGTGATAACACAATTGATAAAAAACAAAAGGTGTTCGTCAGTTAACAATGCGGTGATAGACGCTTAATACAATGCAATATGACATAAATAACGTAAATAAAGGTAAGATAAAATAAAATTTTGAAAAATGGTAAATAAAGTATAACAGCTTACCTAATTAAATAATGATAATAAGGCACACAGGATACTAAAAACAATGACACTTTTCACATCACATAACCGTTACGTATTTATAATGTACTATTAATTGTTACTTATAATATATTGAGATAATAGTTTTTTGAATGCGTGAATCGAGTTAACATTTTTAATGTTTGAGGGTAGTTTGTTATAAAGTCGCGCTCCTTCCGTAGTAACCATTGTCTTGCCGTAATTTGTCCGGTGTCTAGGAATGACAAGGTAACTCGGCCTAAATTTAGCTTGCAATTAACACAGCATATTTAACCTGACGCGCTTCAGTGTTTTCATGCCGCTGTTTTTTGCATTTTATTTAATCGAGGGCATACAAAGTTTGAGAAGTAAAATTTACTTAAACTTGCTAAAGAAACATCTTTTATGTTGTTTGATAAAATAAGGTCTTTGCGTAGAAGACGTTATATAAATGTCGAATGTTGATTTTTGTAATATTTATTCTACGCAACAGAGCAGAATCTGAATCTAGTTAAAATAACATCTTTGTAAGTTCCATCACCCGAAAACTGAGAGAAAGTATAGTGCGTGTTTATTTAGGACATCTATATATATAAAAGGCAAAAGTGACTGACTGAGGTATCAACGCACAGGCCAAACCCTTAGGGCTAGAAACTCGAAATTTCGCACACGTATTTCTGTTATGATGTAAGCATCCACTAAGGAATGTTTTTTTAAAATTCAACCTCCAAGGGGATGAAACAAAGAAAACATTTTTTGTATGAAACTTTTCGATTTAATTCTGTTCAACTTGACCCAGAAAATTTTGAAGAAAATTTTTGAAAATATTATAAGTTCCAGATTTATGTGACGATTAAGCACATTATCTAATCATCTCTTTTTTCCAAAAAACTGTGTCCAATGCATAAATTGCATCAAAATCGGTTTATCCGTTCGGGAGTTATAGTTGATGAAAAATTGAAAAAAAAATTCATTTCTTCGACATTTTTATGTCGAATTTTTGTGCAATAAAATAATTTAGTGCTCAAAAATTGCGTTGAATGTTATTCGAAAAATATATATACCTCAATTTAGCAGGAAGTTTTAGGGACGACCTACGCGGTTAACTATAATTGGTTACATAGGTGTGTTACATACATAGCAATCCTAAAAGGTACATTTAGTTTGGGGTATATGTAGTTTCGTATATATAATATTATTGTTATAATTAGTTTTAGGTTAGATATTTCCTATTAATTACAAGTTTCTTTTATAATTACGTTAGTTTGTTTGATAGGTGTGTTACCAATAGATATTTTTAGTTTGAGGTATAGTTAATTACGATATGAGATATAGGAAGTTTGAAGTTATAAGTTGTTTAGGTAATAAATAAATAACGTAAGACTACTTACGTTTTTTACTTAAATTTTAATAATAAAAATAACGTATATAAATAACTAAGATGAATATGTACCTAAATATTATTTTTTATACAATACTAGCAGCCCGCCCGACTACGTAGAGATTCTTGATAAAGTAGCTATAAAGAAAGGTTAAATAAATTCTAAAGTAATAATGCGCGGGCGAAACCGCGGGTAACAGCTAGTTAGTAATAACATATTCTACATTTCGTCTCGGTACTCTTGCTGTCATTTTAGTGCCATAAACATTGTCATTTGAAGGACGAGAGCAGATCATTTTAAGTGTAAGTTTTTATTAAACCCCCGACGCATAACGAGGGTGTTATAATTTTCAGGTGTGTATTTGTTTATCTGTGTGTCTGTCCGTGGTATCGTGGTGCCCTGGCGGATGGTCCAATTTGGTTGCGTTTTTTTTTTAAATTAAAAGCCCTGTTTTGTGAGATGTTTCTTAGCCGTGATTGAATAGAATCTGTTCAGCCGATTCAAGATCACCAGCTCTTTTCAAATTAATAAAAGGAATTAAGCAACTTGCAAAGGCAATACTAAATTTTGCATTCTGTTACTTTATTGATATTGCAATTACATGGTAACCTTAACCTGATGCTTAGAGATCCTGATTCGAAGATCATCAGCATCTGTTAACTGGCAATTTTCGTATGTAAATAACTAAATATTGCAAGCCACTTTTTAACGGCTTTCTGATATCCGTTTTACGGCTCATCCTTTGTTGTCACTGCCATAAAACTATGGAATTCATTACCACCTCGTGTCAGACTTGCTGACAATATAAATTCCTTCAAAAGACTCGTGAATGTATACTACCTATCATCGTGTCAGAACCTATAGGTTCCCATTAGCCGAAAGGTTTTGCCGTCAGTTTTGCCACAGTCACGGCTATGACTGCCGGACAACCTACCGTGTAATGGGGTGCATGACGGTGAGCGACGAAAATTTAGATATTCACATCATGCACCATCAGTCACGACTTTTGAGATAAAGTCTAAGAGCTAGTGAACCGATTAACCCGTTTCCTACAAAGCTAGGATTTTTAGTGTTTTATTATCCGTTAATTAACATAATGCTGTTTTTGCAGGGAACTCGCGGTAGCATTACCGTCTTTTAAAATTGTAAAAAATGTCCACAGAGCTACAATTTTAATGTTATAATTTACATAATATGTACATATATATTAAAAAAATATAGTGTATTTATAGTATAGTATAGTATATAGTATAGTATAGTAGTATAGTATATATAACAGTTCCTAGCTTAAAAAGCCATTTTTTTAGAATTTTCTTGTTCTTTAAGACTTTTTTATTCTTGATAATTAACATATTTGTTTTTGAGATTTTAGTTATTAACTGTTTTAAATAAATTATTTATAAATTTTGCATTTTTTATGCGGGTGTTAAAGACTACATATTGAAGGATATGATAGTTAATGGTCATATCGCCGCTGCGCCTGGCAAGTTCTATACTTAAGTGATATTTGTAAGGTTTTGAGAAACAACAAAAAACATGTTACAACACAATATATAAAAAAATACGATTATTGAATGGGAATTTTTCACAATTTACGAAAATTTCAGCTTCTAGCTATCACCGTAAATGAGATACAGCCTGGTGACATACAGACAGACAGAAAGCGGGGGCTTAATAATAGGGTTTCGTTTTACCTTTTAGGCTCGGAACCCTAAAAAATAATTGTAAAATATTAATATTATAATATTATTATTTTTATAAATAGAATCATAGATACTCGTATCATTATTTTTTTTATTTTGTCATTGTTTTAACTGTTTAGATTAAACAATGATTTTCTTATATATATATATATATATATATATATATATATATATATATATATATATATATATATATATATATATATATATATATATATATATATATATATATATATATATATGATATATAAACTTATTACTATTTTAATGAAAATGTAATTAAAATTTTATAAAATGGTAACACTTAAATATGATGATAGAATTCAATCAAATTATAATCTCAATTATTTTTAAATGATTGTTCCTAGCGATATATTTTATTTAATTGATTTGAAAATCGAAGAAAATTATTCTAGTTTATCTAATATTCGTCACTCCAAAAGACATGCAAGGGTTGTACAAAATTAAAATGGCCTGTGTTCTTTACATGAAATGCTTCGCATATCTTTCATCCGAATGGAATTCAAGTCAAGTAAAGAATCTGGAAGGAGAGACGCGATAGCAATATGTTAATTGGATTACCTTTTCACTATACGTTTCCCTAAGCTGAATATTTTGGAATATCTAAGCTTATTGAACCGTATCACTGTATAAATACCGATATTGGGTCAAATTGATTAGATCAATAACCAGTTTATTTTCTGTTTGTTAAATCCTAAAAGTTTACTGAGGAAAACATAAATAATAATCTATACAATTATATAAATATTAAGCATCGGTTTTTTTCATAAAATTTTTGTCAAATATCATGATAAATATTCGGTTTTTGACAATTAGCCCATTATTTGACATCAATTAGCCCATTTTTAGTCTGTCAGTCCGTCAGTCCTCACGACAGCTCTGAGATCCTTATTATTAGAAAGCTGTAATTTTCTTCTTCTTAAAACTACCAAGGGTAGAATTAAGAAAAATATTTGGTCTGATAACGGGGCATTGCCCAATTAATAAACACATGCACACCATGGGGCTAACTGATAGTCCCTTATGCAGGACTTGCGTAAACCATGAAGAAACTCCTCAACACGTGCTGTTTGAGTGCGAGGAATTGAAGTACTTAAAGGCCTCGTTTTTCAAAGGAGGCAGCACATATGGAGAGCTGTTTGAGCATCCCTCTAAGGTGCTGGATCTTTGGAATGAGCTGGGTTGGCAAGAATAGCCACTATACCTTTACGCACAATGGTCCGTAGTGTAGCTAAGTGCGGTAAGCCCGCATTGATAGATTGATAGATAGCTGTAATTTGACACGAATATACAAATTAGTCACGATAACAAATTGTGTTACCAATTTGTTGTCGTGACTAATTTGTATATTCTTATTCTTATAAAATCTTGAAAAATATTTTTTCAGGGTAGCTCCCCTACATGTAAAGTGGGGGTGTTAATTTTTTTGTCACGTATCCACAGTGGCGGATTTACAAATTTGCCACCTATAGGCTATTCAAATTTTGCCCCCCTAACGACCTCCAGTAGTGTCAGATTCTAGATTATTTTTACAATCCACAAATTAACTTAAGATTTTTCTTATATCATAGAAAACAAGCAGGCGACTCTCCTGGTGAAATGAGGCAACAATCGCATATAGACACCAAAAATGTTAATTTTGGAATGGTAATACCATATGCACTAGAATTTAAGAGTGACAAGCATTGACTCTATTACGACTGGAAGAGGTAAGGCGGCGTTACCAAGCCCGAGCTTGGTGTTGCGGAACTCTACTATCTAAAAAAAAAATATGGTGGTAGTGACATATTTAGCCAATCTTTCAAGCAATTAGAGCAATCACGAAAAACCAGACAGAATGCCAGATGATGTACTTATTCTTTGAAGTAGCCCGGGCCAACAATAAATTTTTTTCCAATATTAGAATATTTTGAAGTAAAAGCTCAATCACAAGTAATGCTGGGTGAGGTATAGTTTGATTATTGTCCTATACACAATGTAGTATGTCATTTACAATATTAAGTAATATTACATTCGATATATCTTTCGTTTTACTTACTTACAGAGTATCCAAGTGATGATGATAATAATTTTTATTATGTACTTGTGAAAATTATAAAATATCTTTATACCCGATTTTCTATTTCAAAATTATCAATGAAATTGTCATACAAAAATAGTTGGGCTAAACATTTTGATAAGTATGTGTTCTCCAGAGTGAAGATGGTAGTTCCAATAAAGCAAAACTTAATTTTAACAATTTTTCTTAGAAGAAAGGTAGCATTGAAAATGAAATGTATATTCTTAAAATAAATTTTAAAAGCATTTTTTAAAACGCAAAGAATTTTTTGGCTAACCCTTCGAATTTTGCCACCCCTAAAAATTTGCCACTCCGGACACTAGTCCCGAATGCCCTAAGTGTAAATCCAGGCCTGTCAATGTACCTGGGCATAGCATAATACACTGAGTGCAAAAAGTGTAAAATGTTTACACTGTGCAATATGATACTGTAAATATCGGCAAAAATTTTAAATTGAATATGGGGTGAGTTGGATCTGATATCAATATTTGTAGAACTAAGTTGATGTCAATTTTTTTTATTGTTCGTGAGTGTAAGAACTTCTTACTTAGATATATTCTTCTGTTTAAAATGTCTGTTGTTAGTTCATGCTTGCAAGTACTTGTAACCATTCTTAAGTGGATCTAGATTGTAAATGCTGTGCGAAATATTTGCATGGGTCAGGTAGTCTATATAGAAGTCTATATAGACTAAAATATATATTTTCTATAGGACATCTCAAAATTTGCCGCCCCCCAAAATCTGCCGCCCTGCTTCAGCCTACTCAGCCTATTGGTAAATCCGCCACTGCGTATCCAAGTGTATGGAGTATCGTTAGATAGGTTTTTAAAAAATATTGTAGGTTTGTGAAAACAAGTTTTCGATTAAGGGATCCGTTTGTAAAATGTTTGTGTAAAAGCTTTTAAGTGCTACTTTTTGCTAGAGGCAAGTGTCCCCCCCCCCCTTCTCTGTAGGCTAAACGGTTAGTTTTGGGGGTTGGAAAAATCGTGGTAGTAGTAAATATAATGAAGTTAAAAGGAAAACTATCACGGCTTTACAAGTTTTTGAGTAATAGTCAATCAACTTATCTATATTAATATTATAAATGCGAAAGCTTGTATGTTTGGATGGATGTTTGGATAGATGTTTGGATGGATGTTTGTTACTCAATCACGCAAAAACTACTGAACGGATTTAAATGAAATTTGGCACACAGGTAGATAATAACCTGGAATAGCACATAGGCTACTTTTTATCCCGAAAAATTAGGCTATCCCGTGGGATTCACCAAAAAATGTATAATACAGCGGGCTGCACGCAGCAGCTAGTAGAATATAATACTTAAGAGAATTTTTATAAGCGGTGAAATTGTGTTGCGGATATATATTTGTCATTGACGTTGAATAGCTTAATTTCATAATCAGGGTCTCGAGTGTTAGTGGGCCGTAACAGTGAGCTGCGAAGCCGACACTGGAGGCAAAAACCGACCCCAATGGGACGTCGACAAAAGTGCCTGTAATAGGTTTATTTAAATAAAACATTTTGTCTATCACTATAAACTTAAGAATATAAAATATGGGTAACTAAACTTTTCTTGCTTAACTTTTATGTAACCTGTTCTTATTGCACGACTAATAATATATTTCAAAGTACCTATTAGAGGATGTACTGCATCGAAAAAAATTTCGCCTTCTGTTTTGCAATTATTTCTATTGTTATTCTCTTTATAACGCACAAAATCTATTTGATAAACTATGTAGCTTGGAAACACGATGTTTTATAAACAAAAAGCTTTACCTATTTAATCTTATTTTTAAAGAACTCGTAGGTAGGTATTGGACTAGCATTGCCTATTTCAAATTACTGTCTAAAATTTCAAATTAATGTCTCTCTGCGTTAATCATAATTAATAAAAAATTAACTAGTATTTTCTTCAATTCTCAGCATAAATAAAATAGACAATTATGTCTCGTCCTACCAAATGCACATGTATCTACAGTTTTCTCGTATTTTCATCCTCTAGCCCTTTGTATATGAGTGTATATCTTTCCTGTGCATACTATTGTGTTATTTCGTTATATTTCTCGTAAAAATACCTAGTGTGAAAGCACAATATAATGAAAGAATATATTTTACGTGATCAAATGAGCATTGCGAATCGTGCTCCAAACCAAGTTTTCTCTAATGACAGAGATATCTTCTATCTACCTACATATCTCTATTCATCATTCTAATTAGCTATCCAGAAGCCACTCATCCAACCCCAATCATGAGGCATCTATTCATATTGAAGTACATATTGCTTGCTTTGAATATAAAATTTGGCTTATAAATAAAAAAATCTTTTACTTATCCAAATCTAAAGCTGAAGGTTTTTCTTTGTTTGAAATCACTAAACCATCGGATTTCAGTCTTTTGTTTGCCATATTCGTGAGGTTATAGACTGCTGATCTCCGCGACTCAGCAAAACGAGGTAATAAAAAATAAAATGTTTTTCAATTACAATCTAGTGGTTATTAAATAAAAGCAATATTTATCATACAACGTATAAGGGATGGTCTACCGAAAAATTAAGAAAATATGCTATTTTTCCGTTCCAATCATTACGGTGATTTCTTATTTTACGAGAAACACAAAATTTGCATTTTATGATTTTTTCCTTTTCACGCCACACAATGTAAAGCGTACATTGCTCCGACTGGTCGTTCCCGTGGAACTCTTGAAGGTATATTAAGCCCCAGTTACATCAAAGTGTAACCGAGACCTCGTATAACTACTTCTTACTAACTGTTGCCCCCGATATCATTCGCGTGACACAAAAGCGTAAAAAACTGAAAAATAAGTAATATATTACTTTCTCTCTTGCTCTCGTTGAGTGAAGTTGAGTGAAGTGTTCGTGTTTCCTGAAGATGCTTCGGTTGCGAAGTGAAACGTGCGTATATTGTGTGCTTTTGTGCTTGCTACTGTCGTGGCGTAGTGTGGTGGGCGAGGATGGATAACTATGCCACAGGGGTCTTCATTATTTTTCAGGCCTACGGTGAGTTTGGTTTATTTCTTACACCGCTTTTTTATTTTTTTCCTTCAAGTAACATCGCAAATGTACACGTAAAAGTTCGGGGAAATTTGCAAAATAACTAGTTTTCTTATGTAATAATGGATTTTCGCAAAGTAAAGCCTGAACCTATAACTTCTTTTTAATTAGTCGGGTAAAAAAGTAAGTTAATTTACTTCGAAATAATACAATATTTTACACGTAAATTTTAAAAATCGATATAGTGGCCTTTGTATTTATGAATTACAAACTAACAATTAAATATTTTATTTTCGATGTATTATCACAGAGTTAGAGAGTATAAGTGCATTCTGTGCACAGAGTAGTAAGCAAGCAGATAGCTCACCCAGAGGCAAGTACTAAGAGATATAACAAGGATTTAAAATTCGATATGTTTGCGAGTTTCATGCCGTTTCGTGATTGGTCCGCCGCGTTTCATGCTGTTTCGTGATTGGTTTGCCAACTAGCGCTAGAACACAATGTCATAATATCATTTGCCATAACGTTAATTCACTACGAATTAACCAATCACGAAACAGGAAATATATCGATATTATAACGTTTTAAATCCTTGATATAACCATGGTGCAATGCCAGCCGAGCAGCACATAATACGTAATGCGACGTCCATCAGTTTACCAGCTACTTTACCATTCAAATCCAAACACAACATTGTCCAACACTGACGCTATTGTTGCAGGTACAGCCTGACAAAAAAAGAGTCAAAAATAATTGAGGCCGCCTCTATCGTTTATATGGTATCACATAATTGTTTTTGATACTTCGATATTTAGAGCTACAACACACAAGATTTGATTGTTTGTTTGTTTAATTGAATAGGCTCTAAAACTACTAGACTAGAATTAGAATAAAATATATTATTGGAAAGTAAACAAGAAACAATTGACGTTTCTTACTCGAATCCCGATAACTTTAGTGTTGCCATAACTAATATATTTAGTTCAATCTGTCACCGCAACGCACTCTTTTTTGCCAAGCTATACCTAAATGTAATGCACTGTCTCTTCCACGTTTTCGAACCACTGACTTACTTATATTCCTGCCTCAACACTTGCCACCGTCGTGTTCCAGTTTGTAGGGGTTAGGTAGGTAGTTAATAAACTTACGCAAGTGGCATTAGCACCCCGCTACACGGATGGCAACGAGCCATTAACATGTTTGGTGTCTATAGGCGATGGTTGTCTCTTCTTGCACGACAGCCATCAGCCCTCTAGCTCACGTAATTGAGTCAATGCGCTTAGGGCTCTCACACACATATACACTATAGAACGTTGAAACGTGCTACAACGCGGCGTAACATGCAATAAAATGTGTAAGAGTCTTAAACTGGTCTTGTGCCTGCTCGTTCATTTCAAAGAGCGCTCCGTACTAGTGAAGCCGTTTGATTACTTGAATTAGGTCCCTGCGTTTTACTATCTTATACAAAATATAAGGCGATTATTAATTACTTCAGAATATTTTTAGCGACTCTTTCCGCTCGTATTCTTAAGTCGTACAAAGTAAACAGGCTTGCGTAATAAATAATACACAGTCAATTTTTTAAGAAGAAAGTGCACGGACCTAATGCTCCGAACATTACTCAATGCCTGCATAATTCTGCGTCTACCCCTACACTATGAAATAAGTGTTGGGTAGGGTCAGAAAGAGTATTAAATATGAAAGGGAAACAGAACACCGGATAGCTGTCACTACTTCCCTCACACCTCCTCTTTCTTGTGTATAACAAGGTCCACTCTTAGTTATTCCGAAACACCTTTAGCACCGCACCATTGACATCTTTGGTTTCTATAAGCAATGGTTTCTTTTTCGATCAGGAGAGCCATCTGCTTGCTTGCTTTCTTGTGATAAACTATGTAGTACGTTACGTGTGACTTAACAATTATCGCACCGCGTGAGTTATAATTGACAATGTCAGTCATATGTATCGTATATTACTTTATAGTACAATATGACATACTGGCACTTTATGCCCGCTTTTTGATGTGGAAAGACTATTAAGGTCACGTAAAAGCGTACATAAAGTGCGTGTTTATATCACAGTGTGCTATAAAATATATTTCTGGAATATTAAAATATATGAATAATAAAACACCAAATACTTATAAAACTTTTATTTTTTTCACAGAAAAATATGCACAGCACTTCATAGACATTACTAGGTATAAAAATTTAACACTGGGCACAATAACAAGGGAAACGTTCATTAGGAAAGAAAAACATCTATTACAGAACTTTAAAGAGCAGAATAGTAAAAAAGATGGCATAAAAGTCGAATTTGACAAAAAATAATATAGATATCACTACATAGTATAAAACAAAGTCGCTTTCTCCGTCTGTCCCTATGTATGCTTAAATCTTTAAAACTACACAGCGGTTTTCTTTAATAAATAGATTAATTCTTGAGGAAGGTTTTAGTATTTACACCTTTCCGATATTCCCACGGGAACAAAAGCTACGCGGGTGAAACCGCGGGCAGGTCGCTAGTTTAAGATACAACAGAAAATTAATTATACACAAAAAGTCAACATACCATGGCCGAAGTATGACCTAACAACCAGGCAAGACGTATATAATATGAGCACTTTTCAACAACAAGCAAATTTCGAGCAAATTATGTTATACAACATACTTGTAAGAAACGCAAAATCTCAAACATCAATTATGTTTATTATAAAAAGAAATAAATAACAAAAATGATATGTATATATATAATTATTTCAATGCAATAATTATTGTTTTGTGTCAAAATTATTCTGATCGATTGATAGATCTGTATCGTAACGCGCATACGCTCGATAGAATAAGGCGGTGCGTGTTTATAAATTATAAAATACTTCAACCCATGTCACTTAAATACGATTACTTTAAAAATACACTAAATTAAAACGTTGTGTTTGCGACTTTACTCTCGATTCTTAACATAAAAGAAGTTTTGCGTTAAATGTTTCAATAATCATTGATATAAAAAGGGAAGATATGTTCTCTAACATCGGAATTGCAAAACCTAAGCTCGGTCAGTCGAACGCAAAGTAATGCGACGAACGTAGCAGACTACGTTTCTCTCGCTTACTTTTGCATTGTACTATCTCACTCTCACAAACATGGCGAACTAAAAATCTTATTTTCAAACAAATTGTTTTAGCCGTACTTACGAACGGAAAGTAATCCCGTGTGTCTAATTTTTTTTCCTTGAGTATAACACTGGCTATATACTGGCTCCCTTGAGTATATACAAGAAGGTATTTCGAGGCGTATTTAATGGTAGAAATAGTCGGAAAATATAACCGTATGATATGAGGTCCCGCGCATGATTGTCACCAATTGTCACTGTGTCCACGGACTTAGTAGGTCCAGGCGCTGTGTATCTTCCCTTTTTATATCCAATGTCAATAATACGTTTTTTTTATTAAATTGTGTTCCGAGAAAAATTATAAAAGTTTACGACGAATCGACCTACCCGGGATTCTTACCTAAGCTGATATAACTAGACCATTTACGCGATATGAAATATCGGTTCACCATAAAACTATTATTAGCGTGAATGAATTATAGGAAGTGTTTGCTTGCAAACTGTTTAATGCGTGTGTAATAGATGTTATTCTTTGGCGCAACCCTCGTAAACTACTTCAAACAAACTAACATTCCAAACATTAAATGCTTACGAGCTACGTCAGTCATTCGCATATTGAGGGCTATTTCACCAGTTAGGCCCGTTTGTAACTCTAAAAATAAAACAGACGATGTTATGCATGATACTTCAATTACTTACAATTTAAATTTTAAGACTTTTACAAGCTAGGGGACGACTTTGTCTATTTTTTTTTATCAGGTTTCTGATGGTGAAAATGAGCTTCACCATCCATCCGACCGACCATTAATTTTATATGTTCCGTCTTCGTATGCATGCGAACTATTACTAAACAAAAATGTGGATTTCATTATATCTAGATTTGGTATTTATTTATTTGTCTAGAGTAGTAATAGTTTGAAATATCATACCCCGTTGGTCGAGTGGTTAATGACCCTGACTACACAATCAACGGAGCTCGGGTTCGATCCCCGACGGGGACAAGCATTTGTGTGATGAGCATAAATGTTTGTATTTCCGGGTTTGGGTATTTATTATGTATGTAAAAGTATTTATATATGTATCCCTATGTATTAGTATCGTTGACTAACATCCATAACACAAGCAAATAATTTGCTTACTTTGGGTTTAGATCATAAAGTGTAATTTGTCCCGTGAATATTTATTTATTTATATTTATATATCTGGACCATATTAAATTAACTGTATATCATGTAAACCGGATAACTATCACTGAGTTTCTCTCAACACGCATTTGTTAAACGTAAACATTCTCACGTAAAACAGACAGTGAAGTTTAGAGAACATAGATATTTTTTTATTATTTAATAGCAGGCACTTACATCATAACATCTAATTATGATTCAATTCACAACCGTGCGATTCTCTAGGCACTTCTTAGCACGCACTACTCCTCTATGGAATCAATTACCGGCGCGGGTGTTTCCGAACGGATACGACTTAGGCACCTACAAGAAAAGAGCATACTCCTTAAAAAGCCGGCAACGCAGCTGCAAGACCTTTGGTCTGTGGCTGTCCATGGGCAATGGTAATCACTTACCATCAGGTGAGCCTCCTGCTCGTTTGTCAATGTATGTCAATTTTCGTCTCAACTCGCTATTTGGTTAATTATGCTTTAATATTATCAGCCAGCTATCTTCTTTATATGATTAAAATTATTCTAGTACATCGTCCTCACGCATAACATCATCCCCTATATAAAGCGTTAGTTTTTTACAAGCAGAGACTAACCGTCAAAATCAATAAAATATTTACAATATACATGATACAAGTAGACAAAATATATAATTAGTAAATAAATTAGTAACAAAAATAGAAATTCAAAACAATTATCAAAGACTAATTTAATTATATGTACACAATGGGCGTCATTAACAGGACTAATGCTTGAATTGGATTCATGATCAATGTTATTTTCCGCATCTTCTTTGGTGTGATTTTTTTATTGTTGACATTGTGTAAAAAACATTACTTTTTCCAAAAACTTTTTTTATCATTATCAGTATAAAACAAGACCTTTATACAGACGCACCTTCGTATGAGCTCAACCTAGAGTAATAATTCTGTATGTCACAAAGCTGTACAGTTTTGAAATACAGGATATAGCAAACAAATAGACGTCTCTATCACCATTCACCCTACTCTATCCCGTAAGGGATTTGGAAAAGACATTTATTACCTTACTTATCCTGCATAAAAACTAAAAAACGATATTTTTTAAGCTTGTTAAATCTGGAGACTACAAATAAGCAACATCAATTTTTCTTAAGCTGAAGAGTAGCAACATAGGTATTTCCTTAAGGATGCTTAACATTTTTAAATAGAACTTATCCTATGTTATTCACTGATATTTAAATCATTAGGTAGCAAAAAGGCAGATGGCTCACCTGATGGAAAGAGAAACCGTCGCCTATAGATATCAAAGATTTAACATCCGTGTGACGGGATAGCAATGCCACCTGTTATCCCGTCACACGGATGTTAAATCTACCAAAGCAACATAAAGTTCAAATTGGTCGACACAGTGGCATTGATATATTCTAATTATCAGCTTATATGTACCCTATTTTTTTGGTATTGCTTGGGACTGAGTGGTAGACTGCCAATGTGCGAAAATTTAAAGAAATAAATAACATCTTTACGCCAGTTTCTTTGCGAGGTAGACAATCGAAATATAGATGCTCTGATTCATCGTTTTTTATCGCTTAGCGAAATATATGACAATCCCCATCGCCGGATTTTTCAAATAATAATTTTTTGTTTTCAAATAATTACATTTTGACCAAACAATGAATCTGTCAACTGCTGTAAAATTATGTTTGAACTTTTATAGACCATTCGTTAACGTTTATCTTTAATATTCGAATATCTACTCCGATTCAAGCACTTGTCCCAAAACATTATAAAAAACAATCCCTTCGTAAAAATGTATTAAAATACGGGCCTAATATAATATCGATATGTCGATTAACACATATTTACTACGTTACAGCTACGAGAATTATTTAATAGTGTTATCTAATAAGAAAAACTGAACTGAAAAATCTAAATACTATTATTATTATTTTCCGATACATAAATAAGAAAAATAATTATGCAGGAAACGTTGAAATACTGACCGATTTAATAAATTTTTAAACTACGCATGCTGATATCACTAATTTAATACAAATGGTTCAAAAATGATTATGGATCAAAAAGGATTATGCACAAAATATGTACATAAATACTTCCTTGTGAAGCTCCGTGGTTCAATCAAGATACATTGTCCGTACCCACGGTCGGTGTAATGCGTTATAACGAGCATGTAATATAAACAAAATAATGAGTCAAATGTTAAAAAGTAACTAGCTATTTAAAAAGGCATTAACATTTATCGTTCAATGAAAAAAAACGTAAAATTTTCAGTATTTGTGTTCATTCTCAATTGAAAGCAAAATGTCCAAATGTTTTTCCTTCCGGTTTAAAATAAGTCATAAAAATAAGTTCCCAAAACTATAAGGAAAATCATATTATATCTCTGTCCTAATCTATACATATAATAAAATCGTAGTAAGGTCAAAACTGTACATTGAATATTTTTTTAAAAGAATACTTGGGACGTGATCTACAATCGATACCGATGCCAAAATATAGTTTTTAGAATTTTTGTCTGTTTGTCTGTATGTATGTCCGGGGTAAACTCAAAAAGTGCTGCATGGATTTACTTCAAATTTTGCATGAATATTACTAACATGTCGGGTCAACATATATGCTACATAATATCACGCTATCACCTACAGGGGAGGAACAGTGCGGAGTAAACGAATTCCGCGCGGACGAAGTCGCAGGCAACAGCTAGTGTATTAAATATAATATGTCAATTATATTTATAAGAGTATCTATTTTGAAGTAGTTTTTAAGGACTTCAAAAAAAACTCTGTCTGTTGCCAACGCGAATTTGCTCTGAAACTACCGGATTAATTAAATTGAAAGGTACACATACGTAAATCGGTAATGTGTAACGTAAATAAATGAATTTTAAACATTTTGGTACCACTTTCGGGGGTTAAGTTAGAATATTAAAAGAAAATGTTTTGCAAACTATATTGCGTGGCATATCAAATGAAACAATGAGGGCTGATTGTGATAATCTTAAATAATATATATGTTACTGTTTAAAGTAGCTAAATTTTATTTCGGGGAAATAAAAAAAAACATATTTTCTCAAACATTCGCGGAAATATTGTCATTCCTTTTGAATAAAGAGTAAGTATCATAAAATAAGTTCTGACGGTACTGAAAGTTAAATGGATATTGACTGCACTTCATCAATGAAAAACTTGCTTCTTGCGAACTCAAAAGCAAACACCTAAAAATATACGAAAATTTCATTCCCAAAGACTATTATATAATATTTTATAATATATTATTTTTTTACCGCAGTAAACTGCAGCAACCGACTTCTCATTTCCTCTCCAGAACCCTTTATCAAATCTTCATCAAATTAAATAGGACCACAGAAGAGGGTATACTCCCAAGCAAAAAAAAAATCATAATCATAAATGATGTAGTTCTAAGGTAATAAACTTAAAGAACATACAACCGAATTCATAACTTCTTCCTTTTGCGAAGTCGGTAAAAAAGTACTTTTTTTAAGAAAAGCACTATATATATATATATATATATATATATATATATATATATATATATATATATATATATATATATATATATATCCCTCTCAAAACAAACAGCAATTGCGTGGCCGTTGCAACGTTGTAGTATTATTAACCAAGGATGTAGTTAGTCTGTATTTCAAATGGAATATATTTTTTTATTTTTAGATATTTATATATTATTATACTGGATGAGCTCAGGTACTTTTTACCAAGGTAAAAATATTCTGTATTTTCGGCTATAATTTAACATACCAATCTGTAAATGTGTTGAATGCTGTACACTGGAACAGTATCTAGTAATACCTATTTGTCATCAGTTTTATACACTGGTAACATATTTTTATCACTTCAAAAATATTAATTTTGAGAAATTAAAACCTAATCCTTGGAGGCGGACATGTTAAAATCTATAATAAGTTTAATTAATTGTCGTCGATATTATCATCGATTTAAGAATTCAGTCAATTCTAAGCAATTTAACAGTGGAGGGATGGACATGGATGAGTTTTTGTACACTTGTAGAAAATTTTAAGTAGATTAGGTTATAAAAATATGTATTTAAACAAAGTATAAAACTATATAAAAACGATATGCCTTATTGGGAACAGGATACTATAAATTATTTTTTGCTGTATAACGCAACATAAAGAAAAATATTCGATATTACTACTGCATTACAGCAACTTTAAGTAGAAAATCATAACATATTAAATAAAAAATCATAACATATTTAATTAAGAACTGAATAAATTTGCCTGAAAACCAACTACCTAGATATTGATAAAATCAAGAAACACTAGGATCCCTTGAAATACGGTTTTTTATTGCAGATTATTTAGGATATTAGATTTAAACATAATTTGTTGCAAAAATGTTTAAATAATTTGAATTAAAAACATGTCTAATAACCTAAAATTTGATAAGGAATGCTTTTGCATATTTTTTGTGAAAACTTTGTTAATTATAATATTGTCGGATTTGGTTAATTATAATAAAACTTATGAAAGGATAAAACTAATTATTAAAAAATGTATATTGTTTTTTATGATTGTATTTTTATAATCTGTTTTAGCAAATTCTACAATTAAAAATAAATAAATTGCATATTGATATTTTAATTTCAAATACAGATACGTATACAAACCACCTCACGGTGCAGTGCAGCCCTACATAAGGTCTTAGTACCCAAGATTCTAAGTAGGAATACTAAAATCATTATCTACAAAACCATCATTCGTCTAATCCTGACGTATGGCTGTGAAGCGTGGACACTCACACTTAAAGAGGAGAACAAGCTCCTGGTCACGGAAAGGAAAATCTACCGTACGATTCTGGGACCAACTAGAAGGCAGGATGGCAGCTGGAGAATAAAAACGAATGCCGAAATTGAAGATCAAGTGTCTGAGCCAAATATCATCGGCGCTATCAAATCCCATCGATTGCGGTGGCTCGGACACGTCGAACGCATGGGGGAAGATCGGGCAGACAAGAGAGCGTATTTGGGTCGACCCACTGGGCGGAGGTCAGTGGGTCGACCCAGGTACTGCTGGAATGATGTGGTGGAAGCAGATTTGTGTGATATCCAAGCTAAATTGGCGGGATATTGCGCAACATCGTGAAAGGTGGAGAGCTCTGGTTTCGGAGGCCATGGCTCACTTTGGGTCACTGAGCCAGAAGAGTTAGTTAGATATTTATCGAAATTCAAAAACGTTAAAAAAAAGTATTCGGGCCTGTATAAAAATGGCACAATTGAAAAAATACTAACAAAATAGGTTTCATGTATGCAAGCTATATTATAAAATAAATTCGTCGAAGGCAAGATCGTCGAACTAATAGATCTCATGTAATAAATTAATCACAGAAAGCAAATTATTTACAGAGCTTAAATATAAACAAAATAAATTACCTTAAACAATTTTATATAATCGTGATATGTTATTACTTCTACAATTATTCGAGATTTTATAAAATTTATAGTTTTACTTTTGGGCAATTTTATCACTGTTTTATAACTTGTCGATAAAAGAAAACTAAAAACTAATTACAATCAATTTAAATTACTCAAAACTCGCGGATAAAATGCAGTCTGTAAAATTGAATAATATTTGCGGATAAATTTTTATCAACAAGTAATAAAACTATAAACAACGTTATTACATAATTATCTAAGAAGTACCTATTTACTATTTTTTTACAAAAAACTGTCGAAATAACTTTATTTTTTCCATTGAAATCCTTTTCACGAAAATAGTCGGTCAAATTTGGCGTTAGGTGGAATTGTTATTTACTATTGTAAAATATTATTAAATATTTTTTATAGATAGGTTTAGTATAACGTACTGAAATGGCGGAAATGCCGCCATTTTGTGAAAAACCGTTTCGACTTAAATCTCCGTAACCATGCAATGGAGGCCAAAAATGGTGAGGACCTTGAATGTAGTAGATATATAAACTTCCTATATTTTTTATTGTTTTTTAATATTACGGTTTACGACTTATATATAAGAGTTTTTTATTTTTTATTTTGCAAAAAAATGTAAAAAAGGTTTTTTCGAAAATAGACAGCACTTTCGCTCCCTGATTTGTAAGAATTTTTTGCATTTACATTGAGTCAGCAACTCTCCTTGGTAAACTGCAAGCGTTAAGCTTATAATTTTGACCATTTCATGAAAAGGAGTCAACAATTTTGTTTGATTTATACTATTTTAGTGGGGTATGTTTTTTAATTTAGGATTTGATAAATCCTTTACTAAAAAACATATCCCATTAAAATTACATCTATGCAAAACTAGGGTGAATTTTACTTTTTAGTACAGTCAAATTTTATTTGTTTATAATTGCAACATTTTCGTAGAGTATTGTCAATTTTCTTAACACTACTATAACTGTTTTAAAATTTATAATAAAAAAAGTATTTTTTAAATATTTGTAATATGTTAAGTTTTTTATTTTCTATACTTTAAAAAAATAATAATCGGTGAACAAATTGAAAATTTATTTCTTATTATTTTCTGTATCGAGTAAACCTGAATTCTCAGATTGACTGTACTAAAAGTAAACTAATAAGTAATAACTAAAAACTTATTTTTGTTTGCATACGTATTGATTTCAGTTTGTCTAATGTATTTTGAGACAACTAATAAATTATTCAAAACGCAAATATCTAAAATCATTAAAAACTCTTTTAAACATATTCTTTACTTAGTGAACGTTTTTACACTGAATAAGCCTCATATTACTAATATATTTTCATGATTTGGAAAATCGAGTTTTTATTTATAAAAAAAATATTCGTCTATATGTTCTCTTGAAATATACCGTATTACTAAACAATTATATTCTATTTCATGATATTTTGATATAAATACCGATAACCTATTCTTATTGTTCTATAGTGGACTTTAAGGCAGTAAAAGGCTCCTTTCGGTAGGTCGACAATCCAAAAGCAACTTTACCTTCGTGTAGATTTGGTGTATTTTAGTGCAAAACCCGCTGTCCTCGAAGTCCGAGGGCAGTAGTCATCAGTTGGATCCGCTATCAGACTTTTGTGTTAATCCTTGTGCATAAGCCGCTTGTATGCTCTCACATACAAACTTGTATTGGCTCTGTGGAGGAATGTTCAATTGTTATAATTTTTTTAATAAGTACGGTACACAATATTAATTTCAATTGCTATCTTGTTAGGTTTTCAGGGATGTTTAGAATCGATATGTTCGATTTATGTAATAAAAAAATTTATTTAAAAAATTCAAAATTTAATTTCTATGCGACATAAAAAAAAATCATGGAAAAAATCAATATTTAATTTTTATCCGATAAAAAAAACAAGACGCATGTATATAATTAATTCAATTACGCAAATTTAGAACTAAAATATCAATCAAATTATAAGTGATCGGGAAAAATATACCATGAGCGACAGATTACATTATATACTTTGTAGAATATAGCATGAGCCCTATTACAGATGTCAATTTATTAACACTAAACAATAACTTTGTACAAGCGTCACGTTCACAACATTTTTATGCAACATTAAAAAACATCCCATTGTCATGTGTCAGATTTATTCATATTAAAGTAAACTTCCCATACATCTGATAAGTGAAAACTCCCGCCTTAAATAGATCTTATAACTTACTAAATTCAAAGTAATTATTATTATTAAAATGTAATCATACGCACATACAAGGTCACATTAAAAGGCAAATTAAATTACCTAGAGATGGGACTATCGATAAACGTAAAAAGTTGTAGTATTTTTTGTTACCTATTGTATTGCTATTGAATCACTTGACAAATTAATTTTAACAGTTACTTTTAACTTAATAATATTTTTTATTCCTCCCGCTATTTTGTTAGTATGGAATAATTATATTCCAAAGCAGACGCTACATTTATTCTAGTGGTAACACTGTAGCCGCCATTTTGTTTAGGATAATGTGACGCGCGCGTCACTTCAGTCTTAGTATGAGTCATAGATAAATATGTGTATTACTATAGGTATAGATAGCCAACTTTCTAAATCTATAATGGCGTACTACTGACGTCATCTATCTTATAGCATGAGAACTATTTTGTTTCTGCGGCTTAATATAGGTACCTACTTTTTTATTGAAATTTTATTAGTAAATAGGAATTTATCAAACACTATACAGCGTGCCATTCAAACAAAATGTAACTTTGACAAGTCCTTTTGCAACTTCATTTGATTGCCACGCTGTATAATGTTATATATTCAGAATTAAAACATTCATATTATAATTTAAGATTTTATTAACTCACAATAAATAGCACAATATATTAGTTTTGTGTCACGATTAAGCAATCCGGAGAATAAAAGTTCAAACTCAACAAAAATAACATTAAAACACACAAAACAAACTGAATTTCAATAATAAAATGCGCACGAGTATCAACATTTAACACCATGACGACGCCATTTGTAATTGTGTTGTTTTTTGTTTGATAGATTGGCCAAACTTTGTTTTTTTGAAAAATAAGCGTATTTACCACAAAACAATATATGTTTATAGTTCAAATAGTTAAAAAATATAATGTAATGTAATATCTTATTTAAAAATATATATTTAAGACATTAAAAGGTTATTTTTAATATTCGTATGTAGTGGCAAAAACCTTGAATTCAGACCTTAAGTCTTTAGTAATAAAATCTTTTTCAATTCGTGTCCTAGATGACGCTATTTTCAATACAATTATCAAATATTTTATAGTACTAAATTACTATAGCATGGTATGAGTGCATAAGCCTTGTTGTCACCTCGTCTTTGCTAATTTGTTTTGTGTTTTTAACCAACCAGTCATTTATGTTGTTATCATTATTGTTTGTTACTAGTTACGTTAAGTTTTTGGTATAGTTTTGTTTTGCTTCTTGACTTTGTGTGGCATAATGCTGAAAAGAACACATAAAACTGTTCTTAACAGTGCTAATCTTGAGTTGAACGAGAACTACAAAATGGTGGACCGCTTCTGCCTTTAAATATCGTTCGTGATGGTGTAGCAGACGCTCTCGGGATTGCTAAATCGACAGTATCTCGAATCACGGAAGAAAGTTTGGAAAAACTTCAATGGAAGAAAATAAATTATTGACGCCTAGTAAAAAGAGGAGGAAAAAGCATCCGGTCACGAAACCAGACTCTTTCAATGTCAATGCTATAAAAAAAAACACATTTATGATTATAACGCGCCTAACGAGTTACCGACATTAAGAAATTGTCTAACTCTCTCAGAGAAGCTGAACTTTTTCAAGGTAGTTTGCCCTCTTTATCAAAATTATTAAGAGACGAAGTGGGTTTTACATTCCATTCCATTCCATACAAAAAGGCAAATAAAAGAATAGTAAAAATGGAACGAACAGATCTCGCAGTGTGATTTTCTTTGAAAGGCAAAACAAATAGAAGATTGTTTCATCTAAAACAAGTTGTTTTTTAGATGAAACATGGCTGAACGCCATCATACTGTTTCTGTATGTTACTGTATACAGTGTGTAAGAGACGGCGTACCGAAAAAATAAGAAAACATAGCTTTTTTCATGAGCTAGTCATAATGGCATCCTGTTTTGGTAAAATTTTTTTCGTTTTATGATTTTTTCTTATTTTCACGACACGCAATGCAGAGCGTATATTACCCGGACTCGTCGCGACCGCGGAACTCTCGAATCAGTCGTTTAGTGTGCGCGATATGTGGTGCATAATACATTCTTTATTGTGTTTTTCAAAATTTTATGATTTTTAGAACAGGTTTTGTAGAGCAATAAATTAAAACAAATTATACTAAATTAAGGTAAAAAAATCGTCAAAAAATAAAAATAAAAAAATTCACGCAAATTTCCAACGGTTTCCATCTCAAAAAAGTATCTGCACGCTCGTATCCCCATAGGGACAGTCAGAGATACAACCAGTGCACCCACGATTAGCCGAAGATACTTAGTCCCACAATGTGATAGGTGACAGGCCTATCGCCAACCGGGCAATTTCTAATTCCGGGCAACATTATTTTTATCAGAAAACTGAAAAATCACATTTTTGATTTTTCCGACCCGGGATCTCAATCATGTGGTCGATACCACTAGACCACAGAAGCGACAGTCTCAGGGTCATGGTCCAAATCCACGATTTCGATTTTTGGTAGGACGACCCTTACACATTCTATAGTATTAAGTACAGTAGTGCGTGTAAACGCGTACACGCGCGTGTGTATGTGTGTGTGCGCGCATGTGCACGACTGCGTGTATGCGTGTGTGTGTGTGTGTGTGTGTGTGTGCACTGACCGGCGTCTGTATGCACATGGGGCGCTGCGCGCGCATGGCCCGCACCAGGTCGAGCGGGTAGAGCGGCTGGTCGCGCGCCAGCAGCTCGAGCGCGGTCTCGGCCAGGATGAGCGCGCCGGTGCGGCCCACGCCGGCGGAGCAGTGCACCACCACCGGCGGCGACACCGACCGCTCCTCCGCCACCTCCTCCACCACCGTCGGAATCACTGGACCACACCAATGTCGTCAATGATAAACTTAAATAAACCAAAGTTTGCTTCTACCTAAACAGTGTTATTTCCTTTTTAAACAACTTAAAAAAATGGAGGTTATCAGTTTGACCTGAATATATTATGTATTACTAGCTGTTGCCTACGACTTCGTCCGCGCGAATTTCGTTTACTCTGGTGCTACTGGTCGTAGCGTGATGGTATATATGCTACAGCCTTCCTCTATAATTGGGCTAACACTAAGATTTTTTTAAATCAAACCAGTAAATCGCGCTGACGCGACGATCGGGCGCGGGGTGCCGCGCAGTCTTTAGTTTGTGCCAATGCGCCGCGACGTCAAGATGTGTATTTTTACGTAATGCAATAAACTTCCCCGCGTTTTTTGTTGTGATTATGTTTGACTAATATCAATAATAATGTCATCTTATCAAATTCCTATGAAGAACATAGGAATATGTAACATGCCTATGCGTTATGTAATGATTATGTGCAACGTGCTATCAGATACTACAAATCGCCAAAATCATATAAATATTGACATTAGGATAAGATTTTGTTAACAGTTAATTATTAATCAAGTTTAAAGATATGTTCAATTAAATAACATGATTCCATTTTTTCAATACGCCAGAAATGCTAAGGTAAATATCAGCTTTGTCTTGCACTTTTAATTATAGTTTTTTTTTTCAAATTATAGTACACACTTAAAACATTTCTCATTATTTAGCCCTTAGATATTTTTGCTTGTCCTAAGCCAAGAACAAAGTATGAATTGAAAATTAATCACATTAGTTTAACACAGGCGAGTCATCACATCGGTAATAATATAGGACTTACCTATACTACCGATGTGATGACTCGTAATGACGCAAGGGTGATAAGCTAGGGGGGGCATAAGCTGCGAGATTTTTGACAATATTTCAATTGTTTTCCCGGTTATTTATCACATATATTTTTTAAATATTTGAATTCGGATATTAAGCGTTAATTTTCATGGGTTCCATTACGTCCCACGTCTAAAACAGGACGCTGTATTTTTTTTTTTGACTGATTGAGCATTATAATTGCAATTGGATAGTTCACCACGTATCCCTTGAACCTCCCAAATCTATCTTGACTTTTACAACCCAAATCTTCAAAAATGCACGTGTTTGCTCTTAGGCTATATCCTGCTTACACCCTATAATATGTCAGTGAAATGTACAGCGAGAAATTTCACAAAATGTGGTTAAGACATATCCAGTATTACGTTAAAGAAATACGCGGTCGTATAGCTAAATTTCAGATCCCATAGCCTCATAACTTCAGGTCCCATAGCCTCAGAAACACCCAGGTTCTAACAACATTCAAGATGTCTTGAGGTCCCTCCCATACCCATCTCGCTTGTATTCTTTCTTTCATATCGAGAAAGAAATTGTACAAGTCCCTTACATTTTTCTGACTGTCCCTTAATTTTGGCCATTTGGCAAATATTTCCTTTCTTAGTTTCTCCTTTCTTATTCTTATACCCCTAAGCTTCTCTCACCCATCTTTTCCGCCACTCACCCAGCCAGTCTGCAAGTATCAGTAATACTATTGGGCTGGCAGACCTTGCCTTGCTAAGAAGAATCTAGGACGAGCACTGCGGCGATGCGCACTCTTTGATAACCTATGATACCATACTCATCGCAGACGTAAAGTTTTCGGAAAAAATATTGATGTAATATATGATTTGCAGAACAGAGTATATTATACCTGTAAATAAATATTTTTATACCTGATCTAGGAATCGAACCCAAGACAATAGAATAATAAATTAAAGTAATTCATACCTGCCCGCTGATTTCTCAAATTGGAGCAGAGTCTGGTGAAGTCGATGAACTCGGTGGAATCTTCAGGAACACCATGATCTGGCCACGCAGTGTATTGCAGCTGGGTAACGTTTCGACTACCACCCCCACTTTCCTATATTACAAGAATCATCTATAGTACAATGTCATAACAGATATACAATGCAAATGAATGTTCGATATTACATGAACGACATGAAGATCCATCCATGATTTAGATCCAAATACTGCCGTACCATGTTCTATTAGAACGAGCATTGTTCGAGAATGGTATTAAGTCCCAAAATCGATGTATACATTTATTATAGAGAAACTAGTGTGGATGAAGCTTAGCCGAATTTAGTGATAAGCAATGACGTTATTGTGGTAGGAATACGGAAAACGGTGGCTACTGCATTTAGGGCGACTCATGACCTAAATCTACAAACTAGAAATCAGGGGTATTTCAATAAACCTTTGCTGGCCTATTACAAACTACCTGGGGACTAATTCATGTAACAAAAAAGCAATCGAGCCAAAGCGTTTTCACAACACATTTTCTTACATAATATGCCGCGTCATAGCACGTCTCGACGTTCTATCGTGTTTATGTGTGTGGAACCTTAAGCGCTTCTAAAGACTTCTATTTAAAAGTTTTAAGGTGGAACAAATCGTTTTGCAAAAATGAAATTACTTTTTGCAACGGTATGGGGGCCATTTTAAATCGTCAGAAAAGTATGGAATGGTGATTTTCGTAAATAGCAACTCAATAATTAGTTGTGCAAAAATTTGTCTGGTACAAATGGCTGAATTGTTTTTTTTTTTTTTTAAATAATGAGTTCAATTCGGTATGGAGGACTGTATAAGTCACACCGGAGAAGTATGGCATTACGTTACCGTCCACTTCTTTTTTTATCGAATATCAGAAAACATAAGAATTTTTGTGGAATAAATCGACACTCGTAATTTATCCGACAAGTTCGATTAACACCCACGATTGGACCGCCCGCGCCCGTACCAACGCTATGATCATTTTCCTTTTTGTCATTACGTAATTAGACCCCTGAAGAACAACCGTACGGGTACAAATGATCTAATATTTTGTATCATTATCTCCCGCTCTATATATTTTTCATCACTGGAATAACTATAAACTAGTAAGGGGGCGTCCATAAATTACGTGAGGTGTTTTTTTTAATTTTCTGTCCCTCCCTCCCCCCTTGGTGAGATGTCGTGAGATTTTATTCAACCCCCTCCCCCATCCCCAAATCTCACGTGAGATTTTTCAAAATTTGGATTTCTTAAATATGTAAACGCGTTGGAGAAAAAAAAAATTGCTTCGTGATTTTATTTACGACTAGTTAAGACTAGTAATCAATATTGCTGAGTTATGTCATAACAATTTAACAATAGAATACTTAAATCGTAATTACGGCGATTAAAAAAAGAATGTCTACTCCTCTGATAGTGGCGCGAAATCAAAGGACGGGCTACACTGTACCGAAAATTCAGATTAAATTTAACTATTTGGTATAAAACAAATATGATTATTTACAGTCAGGAGTAATGTATAGCGTCGAAGTATGAATGAAATTATTTTCTTTCGAATGAATTAGTGAATAATCTTAATCGTGTTACGATTATGCTTAAGATTAAATCTTTAGCATGTACAATCTGGATAATGGACCAAAATAGTATATTTTTTCTGTTTCAATCAGAAAAAAAAATTGCGTGATATGATTGCCGAGACCCCCCCTCTCCCCAACGTAAGATTAGATGAGATTTGACTCGACCCCCTCTCCCCCTTAAACATCTCACGTAATTTGTGGACGCCCCCTAATTAAGATATTTTTTTCTGTTTACCTTAAGAACCATTTCTCTTCGTATATAATGTCCCATATTCTGTTCGCTATTTGTCGAAACAGTAAGATTGTTGGTTGCCTTTAATGGGGAAGTGCCAACCTTAGGCCAGTACTGGTGGCACTTAGTTCGACCTTTCTCTGCCAATACAGTCAGCATTACTATTAAACTGCTTTCACATTCCCAAACCATTTGCCAAAAATCACCAACTGTCGATGCTAGAGGACCTACAATAAAAGTAATATATAACACTTTTTTTTTCATTTTTTAGAAGAAGGAGCAAACGAACGGACACCTGATGGTGACTACCGCCGCCCATAGACAACTACTACCAGGGTTCTTGTAATTGCGTTGCCGGCCTTTTAAGAACGAGTAGGCTCGTTTGTTGGAGGTCCCTAAATCGTATCCGTTTAGAAAAAATCTGCCGATAGCTTTCCTCATAGGAGTAGTGCGAGGCAAAAAGTGTCCCGAGAATCACATGGTTGTGGATTTCCAGATATCGAGATGGTGAAAATGAAACTTTGATTTTGTTGCAATGTTCGATGGTGAAAATCCAAACAGTTCCACTTTCAGAGTATTTTCGAAACGCGAAGATACGTCGAAGGGTTATTTTTAGCGGTAAACGCGCAAATTTATGTCTTAGTGGTTAAACTGAACCAAATTTAATCAACCTCACTCCAAAGCAATGGAAAGTTGTTCTTCAATTTCTGACACAAAATTGACATGTTGCCGAGAAATTTTGCTGCGGCCAGAGTTTAAAGCATCGCCTGTATTGTCATCCGCATAACAATGAATGTTGCTTGATCGCAACAATTCAATAATGTCCAGAAGAAACAGCGTAGACGATAGCACACAGCCTTGAGGAACACCAGCATTGACGAGTTTAAGGTCAGAGCATGCGCCATCAAAAACTACCTTAAGACTCCGATCCGTCAGAAAACTAGTGATCCAATTTAGGTACTGGGAGCACTAAAGGGTGTTCCAAGTTTTGGGTACGACGCCATGTGAGTAGGAGAGCCGGAGAAAACCGACCGACCGGTGCCTACTCTGGGGCACACATCCTGAGCACGATAGGAGCGATGTCAGCCTGAAGAACGTGACCGTGATTAACGCGTAACCAGCACTTTGCTCGGAATTAGGCAGTGGTCCGATAAACCAAGTGGAGCGTTTACAGAAATCTAATAACTGTCCGGGTGTGAGGTCAACAGAAGATCTAACAAAGAAGGAAGATGGTGATCCACATCTGGAACACGCGTAGGGGAAGTAACCAGCTGTGTTAAATCATACACTAAGGCAAAATCGTGAACAGATCTACTATAACATGATCGGTGGTACGTGAACCGAGTCATTCGGCATGGTGGGCGTTGAAATCACCGATAGTCACAATCTCTATTGCAATCTGGATAAGCTCAATGAGTCGATCTGAATCGGCATTTCCAATGTAGGATCTGTAAATGCACGCATAGATGCGAGGATTGTCGTCGCAGTCTACACATAGCTAGAGGATAGATAGGTCCTTGCCTTCAAGGCTGCTGAGACGTCGAGAACAGATATCATCTCTGACGTAAGTACAAACTCCTGCCAATGAATGTTCAAATTTGTACCCCGGGTAGGAGATATATGAGGTATCAGCAGAAGATATCTGCGTCTCAGTTAAAAAGAACAAAGCCGGCTTAGCCATCTAGAGTGAAGACCCCTAATATTAGTAAAGTCCACGTGGAGTGTGGAAGGGGGTGCCTTAATATTCATGTTACAGACTCCTGAACATCCCAGAGGGGGATAATCCACGGCTCACGCCAGTAGCACCGTCCTGGGGGAAAACTACTACCTTTTAATTACGCTTCCATAGTGTTAGAAGGAGAGGGAAAGAGCCTCCGGGAACCGCACAGACCAAACGAAACGCAACAGCAAATTTGTTACTTTACATTGGTTTTAACTAGTAGTGGTATTGCCCCAGTCGTGTCGGCCCACTCAGCCAAGCATGAAACTATCACTTTGTTTGACTGACTGTCCGGTAGAATAATTTCATAAAAAGATCCCACCAGCGGGCGATAGGACCCAACGCCGCCAAAAGTCAAAAATTATGCCCGTATCCCCGAAGAGGTAGGCAGAGGTAGAAACGGTACACCCACGATTAGCCGAAGATATAAAGTCCCACAATGTGATAGGTGGCAAACCTATCGACAACCGGGCACTTATCCAATCCCGGGCAACGTTGTTTTTACCAGAAAACTGAAAAAAAAAACACATGTTTTGAATTTCCCAAGCCAGGAATCGAACCCAAGACCTCATGTGGTCAACACCAAAACTGGACCACTAGACCGCAAGCAGATGGTTATTATAATGCATAGATAATGATCGCCTAAGGAAATCAATAACAAAACATCATTAGGGATGTTTTATTTTATTCATTAAACAGGGATATTTTACTTAAGTTGTTAAATGGTCTAATATCCCAATATACCTTCTGAACCCCTCAGTCTTCTCCTAATCAAAATGTACTGTAAAAGCTCGCAAATGTATTAACAAATACCACTCAGAAAGGTTGAACCAAAAATTTTGGCTAATGGTATTTTCAACAGACTTCCCAAAAGGAGGTTATCAATTCGGCTGTATGCTTTTTTTTAAATGCGTGACCTCAGATCTCGGTCAATGTTATTGTGCGCTGTTATCAGTGTTAATGGCACATGCACAAATTTACCGATTATCTTATCCTCTAAACCGGAAAACGACAGTTAAAAGCATTGACGCTATTACGGCAAGAATGGGTAAGACAGTGATACCAAATCCAGGCGAGACGTTGTGGAACTCTAACACCTAGTAGTCGTGATTGTAATGACTCGTTCGCCTCTAACCAGTTGCCCTGCAGAAGACCAGATGGTTTGTTCTTTAAAGGGATCTCGGACTAGCACGGGGAAAAGACAGAACCGACGGCGTAACGTGTTTTTCTGAGGCAGAAGATAGCTAACATACCACCAACTCTAAACGGCTATTGATTTTTTTCTAAATAGGAAATAAGCAATAACACTTTGACCATCCCGGGAATCAAGCCTCATATTAAGCAAACATAAAAAAGTATCTTCACGCCCATATCCCCGAAGAGGTCGGCAGAGCTACAACAAGTGCACCCACGATTAGCCGAAGATACTTGGTCCCACAAATGTGATAGGTGGCAAGCCTATCGCCAACCGGGCACTTTCCAATCCCGGGCAACTTTGTGTTTATCAGAAAACTGAAAAAAACACTTTTTTTTTATGTGCCCGACCAGGGAATCGAACCAGGGACCTCATGTGGTCAACGCCAACGCTGGACCATTAGACCACAGAGACGAACATGCTACGAATAAACCATCGAGGAAATCGAAATATAATACCCCGAGATGGTCCGAGCTCCTTTGAAGAATAGGCCAACTACCGTTCTGCCAGACAGGTCGTAAAAGGCGACCGATTTGCTACACGTGTAACTATCACCGTGACTACTAGGTGGTGGAGTTCCGCAACGACTCACCTGTGTGTATGGTACCACCGCCTTACCTATTCCTGCTGCAATAGCGTCAATGCTTGACGTTGTCGTGTTCCGTTTATGAGGGTAAGGTAGCTAGTAGAATTATGCATGTGTAATAAGACCTCGCCACGAGATAGCAACGCACCATTAACGTGTTTGGTGTCTATAGGCAATGGTTGACTCTTTCCATCAAGAGATCCATCGGTTTGTTTGCTATCTTCTTATATATAAAATTCTCGTGTCACAATGTTCGTTCCCGTACTCCTCCGAAACGGCTTGACCGATTTTGATGAAATTTCGTATGCATATTCAGTAGGTCTGAGAATCGGCTACTATCTATTTTTTATACCCCTAAGTGATAAGGGTTGTCTACCCCTAAAAATATTTTTTTATTTTATGGACCATTTTTTTGTTGTGATTTAGTATTGAAAAATACATACAACTCTAAATTTTTACCCTTCTATCATTTGTGTGATGAGCATAAATGTTTGTATTTCCGGGTTTGGTTGTTTATTATGTATGTAAAAGTATTTATATATGTATTTCTATGTATTAGTATCGTTGACTAACACCCAAAACACAAGCAAATAATTTGCTTACTTTGGGGTTAGATCAGTCAGTGTAATTTGTCCCGTGAATATTTAATTAAATAATTTATATGGCAATACAACGTTTGTCGGGTCAGCTAGTATGATATAAAAAACTTTCTTAACAGAGTAGTATTTATATGTGATGGAATGATTTATTACCCCTTTTTAAAATAATAAATACGGTAACGGTGGTATGAAATTTGGCAAAATTGCAGAAACCTAATATTTTTTATAGCGACCTAATAAAACAACGCACCATTAACATCTTTGGTGTCTATAGGTGATGGTTTCTTCTTCCATCAGTAGAATCATCTGCTTTTTTTCTATCTTACGATATAAAAAAAAATAAGTTTCATCAAAGAAAATGTACTTACCCTGAGTAGCAATATATGTAAGGACCAAATCCGAGTTAGGGATCTCCATATTTATATACGAGGCGTTAATGTAATCACCATTGGGACCATTTTTTAATATCACTCGAGTGGAGTCATCTGTAAAATTACAATTTTATTTATAAACATGAACCAATCGCGGCATACCTTGAAGGAATGTCCAGTGCGATCACATTGACGGGTGATTTCAAATATTTAAATTCCGTTACAGACAATATAACATTACAGTATTCTCGGTGTAGGAAATTTATCAAAGGATGTAGGTCCCTAACTTCGTCATGCTAAAATAGACCGTATTTTAAATACGTGAAGATTTAAACCAAACGGTGGCCAAACGAGGTTTTGACATAGAATATACAAGTTAAAATGCCTTATGGGATCGGGCTCCTTGTCTCTGCTCTTCATAGTATGAATTTTAAGGTGGTGATATTAGTCTGTACTTGACAAAGAAACTAAATTATTCTGCCTACTTAATAATGCCATAAAGTTTTAAAATTAGTACATAAGAAATTAATGCATACGTAGCAAATGTATCAAATCAAGTTCTTCATCATAGCTTTGTCTAATCCAGTTTAAAATATAAAAACGAATATCAAAAATACTTAACATAGGTACCAAATTATATAACTAGTGGCATTATAATGGTGGTCATAGATTAAAATAAAGCAGAGAAATTTTATCAAATTCAAGCAATTACGCTATAACCCAGTTTTATAAAAACGTCGATGATGCTGACAACAAGGGTCACTGTTTCTAACCCAGTTCGAGATAAGATTTTCTACTCCAGAACTTTTGTTAAACAGTCCTATGAATGTGAGGATGAGGTAACATTAACATAGCATATTATACAACAAAAATGTTATAATTTTCAATACTCACATGGCGCGATATCTCTATATCTATTCTTGTTCAAATTCTGTGGTAATTTAGAGGCAGCAGTACTTTCTTCGGGTAAGCGGCGGAGTAAGGTTTCGTATTGCCTTAAGGCGGCTCCGCTGGCCAGCCCATCCCCTAACAACAGCATGGACTGTTCTAGAGGCTCGCCCTCAAACTGGCCCGACCCCAACGGCACGAAACATACTGGGGGCTCTTCTGGTACGCCATCTTCAGGTTCGTATACAGCTAAAATTATACAGGTAATACGATTTTAAGTTTCGCCATGTTCGACTGAGCCCCTTTTGAAGGATAGGCCATTTGCAATGTTACCAGGCAGTTCTTTAAAGGTGAAAGATCGAAAGGTGAACGGTGGTGGCTCCGGAACGTCTCGCCCGGTATGATGGTACATGCCACCATTGATATCAATAGTGCGTTGGTATCCGGCAACAACGTATGTTGTCATACAGCAGGTATGGACCAGATGGTGATAATTTATATGAGTGAACCTGGGTTGAACTCTACCATCGAGTAGTCACAACGGTAGCGAAACGCTTTGCTTTTACTGATCTAAGAACCAGCTAGAGGGAATTCGAAAATGATTAAGTAACTATCAGTTAAAACTTTTGCAATTACGTAGGCAGATAGTAGTAATCAGGAAATCGACCCGTCGACCTCATGTGGTCAACACCGACACCGGACCACTAGACCACAGATGGTTAGATCAATTCGTGTAATTTGTAAAGGGATATTTATTTATTATTTATTCACAAGTCAATTTATTCATAAAAGTCAACAATGTTTTTTCACCAAGCATATCCTAAGCAGGTAGGCGAACCTTCTACAATTATGGAGACAATCATCAACACTCCGACCGCGACTAGCGACCGCCAGTACGGTTTCCGTCGCGGCCGCTCAGCTGGTGATCTAGTATATCTTACACATCGGTTGGCGGAAGCAGTTGAGTTAGGAGGCGTTGGCAGTTAGTTTGGACGTAGCGAAGGCCTTTGATCGGTTATGGCACAAAGCGCTTCTCGCGAAGCTGCCTTCCTATGAGCTTCCGGAAAGATTATGCAAGTGGATCACCAGTTTTTGGCTGGTCGGAGCATCAAGGTCGTAGTCGACGGTGCGTGCTCTGACCTTAAACCTGTCAATGCTGGTGTTCCCCAAGGCTGCGTGCTATCACCGACACTGTTCCTTCTGCATATCAATGACATGATACGAATTTGCAACATACATTGCTATGCAGATGATGATGGTGATGCTACATACTCCGGCCGTAGCGGTATTTCTCGGTAACACAACGAAGAGTGCCGAAACAAGCTTGTGCCTGAAGTTGAGAATCGATTAACTGATGTCTCGAAATGGAGTCGTCAAAACCCCAAGAAGACACAGGTTTGCGTGTTCTCCGCTTAAAAGTTACCCTTTGTCATGTCACCTCGATTTGGTGATACTCTCCTGACAGCCTCAGCTAGTGTCAGGATTCAGGGAGTCGTCATATCGAAATACGTTCAGTTTCGTCATTTGGAAGATAAGGTTAAACAAGCCTCAATAAGCTCAGTGTGCTCAGCAGAGCTCAGTATTTTTTTTCATTTCATTTAACTCTCAAGCATTGCAAAAACCAGCAGGTTTATCCGCAAGCTTGTTTACAATAAGTCTCTTTAACTATCTTAACATCTATTAATACAAAATATTGAAGCAATTTATGCATAAACAGACCTAGCACGCCGCGCTTGTACCGATAAGAAACCGGTTTCAATACCAGCCGTCGCTCAGTTGACTTGCGCGCTATATACAGGCTGATTAGAGATTTTTTTTTATGTTATAAGATAGCAAACAAGCAGATGGGTCTCCTGATGGAAAGAGTCAACCATCGCCTATAGACACCAAAGGTGTTAATGGTGCGTTGCTATCTTGTGGCGAGGTCTAATGCCACATGCATAAGTTAAACCTATAGACACCAAAGGTGTTAATGGTGCGTTGCTATCTTGTGGTGAGGTCTAATGCCACATGCATAAGTTAAACGGCTACCTTACCCTTCAAACCGGAACAGGACAGCGACAAGCACTCACGTTATTGTAGCAGGAATAGGCAAGGCGGTGGTACCAGACCCGGGCGAGACAATACACAACTCTACCACCTAGTAGCCACGATGGTAGTGACTCGCATAGCCAATCGGTCGCCTTTTACGACCTGCCTGGCAGAACGGCAGTTGGTCTATTCTTCAAAGGAGCCCAGAACCAACCTGGGGAAAATTATTTAGTTGTAAAGTAAACCGCCTCCGTGAAGTGATATTGACTCGGATCAAGCACTCAATGGGGCCCGGGTTCAAATCCCAACAATGAACATGACTATCGGGCGCCCGTTATGAATATTAATATATGTAATTCTATATATTAACCACTTCAACATATATATATATATATATATACACATATACATACATATACACACACACATACATAAAGTAGGTATAAGATATATATTTACTAGGTGGTAGAGTTCTGCATTGTCTCGCCCGGGTCTGGTACCACCGCCTTTACCTATTCCTGCCGCAATAGCGTCAGTGCTTGTCGCTGTCGTGTTCCGGTTTGGAGGGTAAGGTAGCCGGTAAACTTATGCATGTGGCATTAGACCTCGCCACAAGATAGCAACGCACCATTAATATCTTTGGTGTCTATAGGCGATGGTTGACTCTTTCCATCAGGAGACCCATCTGCTTGTTTGCTATCTTATGACATAAAAAAAAAAAATTTGTTTGTTTACCATAGTAATTATGTTCTCTAGGTATTTTTTTTTTAGTTACAGATCTTGTAGTGATTTTGTGTTCAATTCTTATTTGCAAGTCTTAAGGAGTTGTTCTTGTTGTATTTTGCAATATTTAAATATTCCTATCGTGTTCGCTTCAGCGCAAAGACTTGTCTTAATTTTTTTAGGTATTATTAATTTTAATATTCTTAGTTGAAACATAAATATTTTATCTAAATACGTTTTGAAGGTTTTACCATAACTCGTAATACCGTATGAAATTAAGGACTCAGCAATTGCATTATACAGATTTAAAAGAATAGGAAAAGGCATTTCTTGCCAGCCCATCGCTTTCAACTTTATAAGGCTCAAATTCTGCCTCACACTCATCTCTAGGCCGGAGCTCCTCGGCCTTCGATTCGGATCGTTGACGACCAGGCTGTTTCGAAACGGCTTGACTCTTTGGTATTGCGCAGAGATGTTGGTTCACTATGCGTCTTCTTTCTCTCCTTTGTCTGCGTCTTTCGGGAGTATTCCGACGAGTTATTTGGATTAATTCCTGCCGCAGAATTCTATCACCGGACATCGCCTCAATATTTGAAATTCCACCCTTACATCTCGATGTCTGGAAATCCACAACTATGCGTTTCTCTCGGCACTTTTTTCCTCGCACTACTCTGTTGTGGTTTCAATTACCGGCAGCGATATTTCCAAACGAATACGACTTGGAGGCCTTCAAGAAAAGAGCTTACTCATTCTTAAAAGGCCGACAAGGGAACTGCAACATCTCTGGTATTGCGGATGTCCATGGACGGCGGCGATCGCTTACCATCCTGCTCGTTTGCCCTCTCTTTCTATAAATAAATTATACACAAGTATAATAATAATGAATGGTAATTAAAATAACTTACCGTTTGGTTTAACGAGCAGTGTTAGAATCCCTTTCGTATTCCTTATCATCTGTACAACTTGCTCATGGGTCATTTCTTCAACGTCTTTGCCATTAATAGATATTACCTGAAAACAAATATCCATGTCAATTCAAAATGTGGTTTTCAGTTTCCTAATAGAAACAACGTTGTCTGAGATTGAATGAGTGCCCAGTTGACCACTGTCCAGATGTATTTCCGCGAATGCAATAATACTTTTGTGAGTGTTAATAATTATTATAATAACAATGTCATCTTATCAGTGTTGTAATGGAAATTAAGATATGGGGCGTGCTTATGCGTTACGTAATGATTAATTTCTCAAATAGCCAAATACAGAAGAATAATTCAATAATTGATATTATTGTAAAATGTTAAAATCAATTAGGTCAAGTCAAATCAAGTTTGATTATTGTAAAGAGGATAATTTCATTTACGCCAGAAATACCAAGGTAAATATTAGCTATGTCTTACATTTTTATTTGTGTCTATTTTTTTTTAAATTATAATAGGTTTAAATCATATTTTCTTATTATTTAGTGCCTAGGTATTTTTGGCTGTCCTTCCAAACTAAACCAGGAACAAAGTATAAAGCGAAAATGAATAACAACTCACAATAGTTTAAAACTTGTAGGTAGATTACATTTACATTAACTACCTACCTACATACTACTAATATTATTACGATAATTCGTGAATAGACTTTGATGACTAGGGTAACCATGAGCCACGATACTTTTGACATTTCAACTACTGTTTTCTTGGTTAACACTTTATTTTTTTAGTATGTTTATTCAATACATATAAGCGTGAATTTCCATGGGTTTGATTCCATCCCATGAGTAAAAAACACCTGTATAATCTGACAATTTCCACAAGCCGAAGTTTTAGAAATTTTATTTTTTTCCCTCCCCACCTCTGTATAAAGGTCTTATATTTAGTGAAAAGCCTCAACAGTATGCGAGGTACGCCGCCTATGTTAATCTGACACGCTCGAATAAATGCAAAGAACCCCTCTTGGGCTCTCCTACTACTATCTGTGGCGGCCTGTTACCTGGTCCCCCTCCTGCAGGTGCGCGCGCGTGCGCGGCGCCACCCGCGACACGAGCACGGGCGCGCCGCCGCCGCCGCCGCCGCCCCGCACGTTGAACCCGAACCGCCCGTCCGCACCCGCCGACAGCCGCACCACCACCGCCCCCTCCGCCACCTCCACCCCCTCCTCTTCCACATCCTCATCCCTTTCCCCTGACTCCGACTCTGATTCATCCACGTATGTCAGAGGTACGCGTAATGCTCTCTCTAGGAAAGCACCGTCGTTTCTGGTAGAATATAATTATTATTATTACTAGCTAATGTCCGCGGCTTCGCTCGCGTTAAATTTATTTTAGGGAAGTGGGTTCTAACCCACTTTAGTAGTAGTCAGTGCAGCCGGTTAATTTATAATTATAGTGAGTGCTATTAGTGTTGATCAGTGTATTTACGTACTGCATTGTGGTGTTTTGTAAATTTGTGTTGTAAATACGCAGTTTTAATGTATTATTGCACAATGCGAACTGGAAGCTCTTAACAATATAATCGATCTCCGTGTTGGTCCCGGCTCCCTATCTGCTATCCTGCCAAACAGGTCGTGAGAGGCGAACGATAGGCTATGCGAGTCACTACCATCACCGTTACTAGATAGTAGAGTTCTACATTGTCTCGCCCGGATCTGGTACCACCGCCTAACCTTTTTCTGCCGCAACAACATCAAAGCTTTTCACTTTCGTGTTCCGATTTGAAGGGTTAAGTAGCCGGTTAATTTATATGCATGTGTATTAAGACCCCGCCACAAGGATAGCAATGCACCATTAACATCTTTGGTGTCTATAGGCATGGTTTTTTTTTCCATCAGGAGAGCTATCTATCTGCCTGTATGCTATCTTATGATATAAAAGGTGATTTACAATATCTATAAATATAATAAATTCGTAGGAAAGTCAAAACTGTACATTGAATATTTTTTTTGAAAGTATACTTGGGGCGTGATCTACAATCGATATCGAAGCCAAAAATATAGTTTTTAGATTTTTTGACTGTTTGTCTGTTTATCTGTTTGTCTGTATGTATGTCCGGGGTAAACTCAAAAAGTACTGCATGGATTTACTTCAAATTTCGTATGAATATTACTAATAGGTCGGGTCAACATATAGGCTACATATTATCACGCTATCACCTAAGGGGGAGGGGCAGTGCGGAGTAAACAAACTCCGCGCGGACGAAGTCGCTGGCAACAGCAAGTATATAGTATAAATACTGGTAACACGACGTATTTCTCAATGTGTAATTCAGTGTGCGATCTAATATCTGAATCAGAGTACGTACATATTATTCACACATTGGTCGCCCCGTTGGTCGAGTGGTTAGAGACCCTGACTACGCAATCAACGAGGCTCGGGTTCGATCCCCGACGGGGACAAGCATTTGTGTGATGAGCATAAATGTTTGTATTTCCGGGTTTGGGTGTTTATTATATATATTCTAGTATTTATATATGTATTTCTATGTATTAGTATCGTTGACTAACACCCATAACACAAGCAAATAATTTGCTTACTTTGGGGTTAGATCAGTAAGTGTAATTTGTCCCGTGAATTATTATTATTATATTGGCTACTATTGACAACGCTGTCTAACCTCACCTATAACATAAGAATTAAAGTTGTATGGAGACTAAGTAAGTTTTTTATTACAAACAATAGTTTAGTGCAATGTTGTTGATTGTGTGATTCACGAACTTCTGTAGGGTCCCAAACCTTTGCGACTCGCGGACTGCAAGATCTTTGATTCATTGAAAATGAATCAAAGATTTTAACCGATTCGTTGTGGCACATATTTTCCAAAACTTTTAGTAGTGCCGGCGTACAAATATTTCGTAACCCAGCTGTCGCCAAACACCATATAAGTTGATGACATGGTTACCGTGTCGCCATTAAAATTAAAAGGTTCTGCCCTGTTAAAAATTGTAGGGAGTATTATCGATTTAGAAATCATACGCCATATGTTAAAAACAATCATGACACGGCTGCCGTGTCATCCGCAACGAATCAGTTAACTAAATTCCATGCGTGCGTGTGCCAAATTCCAAAACAAAATGCGTGCATGCGTGTGCCAAATTTCAAAATAAAATGCGTGCGTGCGTATGTGTGTGTGTTTGTATGAGTGCGTGTTGTGTGTGTGTGTGTGTATGTGCGCGAGCGCGTACGTGTGTATTTGTATGTTTGTGCGCACGTGCGCGCGCTTGTGTGTGTGTGTGTGTGTGTGCGTGTGGACTGACTCGGGTTGCGGCGGCGAGTGGTGCGCGTCCCCCCAGGCGGCGCGCGGCGGCGGCTCGCCGTGTCCGGTGACACGCGCGCCCCGCGCCAGCGAGCCCGCACTCGCCAGCGGAGACGCGCCCGCAGAACGCTCGCGAGTGCGAGAACTGCTGCGTCTACCATTGTAACAACATACTTTATTTACCTCCTCTCTCTTCGCCCATTTAAGGGAGAAGTACTATGAGCCTAACTACACTTCAGAACACACCTATACCACAGAATACTGGAGACTGTGGAAGTTAATGAGAGGTGTCTATGTGTGCATTGATCGAAACCTACTTGCATGTACATTGACTTCTGTCATCTCCAGTATTCTGCGTCTTTACACACCAGGTGTTTTAAGTTTTGATAGCCCAATTAACAATTGTTAGTATAAGAAATAAGTTTTTATGCAGTTTTGTCCCTGGCAAATTTTTTATTATTTTCGATTTAGTACTTTTTAAATTTTAAATTCTTGATGAAATGATATTTCTTGCTTTTCATTGTGTTAGGTGTCCCATAGACCTACAATAATATTGGGCAATATTACGTATTGTGCAATATTATTGACCGCTTAGGGTTAATATTGAAGATTGCACAAAAATTGAACGAAAGTTTGAGCGGGTATAATTTTTATTGAGCAACATTTTTCTCTTGCACTATGTAGGCTTAATATTGCACAATATTTTTCACTTCAGAGTTTGGAGCGGTCGCGTTCGGTCAGTCACGGAGTTTAATGTATGGCCATGTCGTAAATTTAAGCACAATGGCGAGCAAGAATGCTATAAAAGATAAAGAACGGGAGTTTTTCTTTGAGTGTATAGAATTGTATAGAGATTTATTTAACAACATCTTTAGCATGATGGTTGCGACCAAAACTTCGTCGTCAGACATGTTGCTCGCTCGAAAATATTGATCAGACTGGTTTGTCAATTTTATTGAGTGAATTTATTGAACGTTTGGAGTCAAAGGGGGTATTTAATATTATTGCGCAATGTAATTGTAGGTTTATGGGACGCCTTAGAAAACCTAGTATATTATATTATACTTGACCTACATCGGCTCACATCTTCCAGCGTTCGATCCTTCTACAAAGGTGCCGAATAACCCCAGCTAATATCTCTAAAATTCTTAACAGAAGTACTCACCGAACAAAACTTCTATTACTCGATCTCGATCGTCTCGCATCTTCCAGTGCTTGAGTCTCTGTGCGGGCAATAGTGGGTGCAGTAACTCCGGCAAATGCACCTAAGGCTCCTAATAGAGGTCTTCTCCTTGGTGCTTGTAATCTGAAGAACCCATGGCGTTCTACACTACACCGCCAAAGTGCTTTAGCGGCTCTACCAGAACGCATGTTGAAACCCAGCACTGTGTCGTAGGATTCTGACTGAAATTCACATGTTTTGATATTTAAATTTTTTTTCCAGGTATGGTTCGGGCTCCTTTAAAGAATAGGCCAACTGCCGTTCTGCCAGGCGGGTCGTAAGAGGCGAACGATTGGCTATGCGAGTCACTACCATTGTAGCTACTAGGTGACAGTGTTCTGCATTGTCTCGCCCGGGTCTGGTATCATCGCCTTACCTATTCCTGCCGCAAAAACGTCAGTGTTTGTCACTGTCGCGTTCCAGTTTGGACAGTAAGGTAGTCGGTAAACTTATGTATGTGGCAACACACCTTGCCACAAGATAGCAATGCACTATTAACATCTTTGGTGTCTATAGACGATGATTGACTCTTTTGGATACCCAACAGCGTGTTTGCTATCTTATAATATAAAAAAAAATCAATAATCTAAGTTTTTTTTTTTTTTTAATTTAATTTAAGGACTTTGTCGCTGAGCGACCACATCGTCCTATAAGGCACATTTCTTATTCAACATACACAATATTGTTATCTGTTACTTAGCACCGCGTCAGCTAAACCGAAAAGTATCTTAGCTTTGTCGGATAACGGCTCAGCTAAGACACTGTTCGCGAGCCCAACATTTAATTCTTGACTGCTAAATAACCTTCTTCTCAAAGTTGCGTTCCGGGCACATTCCATCAGAACATGTTGTACATCTTCTACTACATCGCATACGTTACAATTTGGTGATGGGACTTTTTTCATTAAGTAACCAAATTTGTTTGATGGGATGTGTCCTGAGCGCAACCTGAGAGCCATCTGAGTCACATTTCTATTAAGTACATTTTGTTCTACCCATGAGTATTGTGGAATGTGTGGCTGGATGGTTCTATACCAAATACCTTTTTCACGAGATCTTAGGTTAAAGTATTCTTGCCACATCTCTTTGCACTGTTTTTTAACTGCCTTAATATGGTCGGAATAATAAGGCAACACATCTAAAGGTACTCCATCTTTAGCTGCTTGTTTTGCAAGTATATCTACTTCATCGTTTTCTTGTAAATTAACATGTGATGGGATCCATTGAAGAATAACTTTTTTGTTACAAGTCTGCAACCTTAAAATCGATTCCAATATTCGGTAGGCTATCGGCATGCCTCTCCGATGAGAGGTACAGCGAGCCAAATGCTGCAGTGCACTTTTGGAGTCGCAGAAAACTACGAACTGTCCAAAAGTGATAGATTCGATATACGATAGGGCTTCTGCTATGGCAATCAACTCTAAGTGCATAATACAAATATCAGAATCGATCTTAAATTTTGCTCCGACATTGAGATAAGGGTCCAAAAAGGCCGATCCCGCTCCAGTCATTTCTTTGGATCCATCTGTAAAGATTTTATACCAACCTTCGTATTGTTTGTTAATAAATTGAATACAAATTGTTTTTAGAATGTCACAGGTATATGAACGCTTTGCGCGATCAATTAGCGGAATAGAAGAATAAATTATGTGATTTATATTTATATTACTAACCCAGGTTTTTAATGAGTACATTTCCAATAGAGCACTCCTATTAACAACAATTGAATCTAAAGAACTGGTAATTTTGACAAGCAAAGGTAGTTTCTTATTCATCCAATAAAGAGAGCGACCTAGTGAAGTTAATTCCTGCAATATATTTATAGTGCTGTTATTAACAAAAGATTTGGATTTCAACCAGAACTTTCCGCCTAGATAGTATCTGCGAAATTGAAGAGGCGGCAGATATAATTCGCTCTCCATTACGTGAATAGGAGTACTCCTAATAAAACCACCAACGGCACGTAGAGCCTGGTTTTGGGCTCTCTCTAATTTTAAAAATTAGTTTGACAGCTGTTATCATACAGAAAACTAGCATAGTCGATACGACTTCTTATTCCTGATATGTATAGGCGTCTTAAATGTTTTTGATGAATTCCCCACCCAGGTCCGGATAACACTTTTAACAGATTTATAAATTTGTAAACTTTTTCTATAGTCTCGTTAATGTGTTTATCCCATCTAAGAGAACCATCCAGCCACAAACCTAAATATTTAACTTGATTTACTACAGGTAAAGACTGATTGTTTATCTTCAGGTCTATTGAGCCTCTGTAGCGGCCTTTCTTAAAAATGCACACTTTACTCTTTGTTGTTGAAATTCCCAAACCTAGGTTATTTAACATGTCTTTCAGCTTCTCACAGGCTGCTCGTAGCTCCGCTACGGCAGACTCAACTTTCTTTTTTGATATATATATTACGAAATCGTCAGCATACTGAGACACTTCTACATTATGGATATGTTTGCATATATCTATAGTCGCTGCATTAAACAAAAGAGGAGATAGAGGGTCTCCCTGAGCTAGACCTCGCCCAGTACTTCTAATAACATCCGAGCTCTTACACGAAATTTTCAGCTGTCTGTTATTCAGAAAGGACCAAAGATATACACATATTTTATACCCAATTCCCAATTGATCTAGTTTCGACAATAAACAACTTACATCGACATTATTGTAGGCGTTTTCAATATCAACAAAGCAAGCTGTCGTTGTCAAATCCTTGGCAAATCCTACTTGTATATGGGATACCAACCGAGCAAGATTATCATAACAAGATCGAGATTTGCGAAAACCTGTCATGTTATCAGAAAACATGAACTGTTTTTCAAAGTGCCATTCTAATCTTTTGTGCAGTATAGTATGAAATATTTTACACAAACAAGATATTAATGATATGGGCCTAAATTCTGGTTGTAAGTTAGTCTCTCTGCCAGATTTTGGAATTAACGTTACCTTTATCTGACGCCACTGTGCGGGTACATATCCTGAGTTTAATAAAGTATTATATATCTTCACTAAAAATTCTTTTGCTATCAATGGTAGATGTCTGATCATAGAAAAAGATATTTCATCAATCCCAGGAGCGGTATCTGTTTTTTTAATAGAATTTTCTACCTCCTGAATAGTTATTAAAGATTCTAATTCAGCGTTAGCGGAATTAAACTGTGGTTGAGGTGGACATACGTAATCTGGTGCTAATGACGCAAGTAATTCTTTTGCTTTCTCTTTATCTATATTATGCTGTTTACTTCTGCCTGAGCGATGACCCTTAACCCATCTCATTTTATGCCACATATCTGGTGGTGAAGTGGTTTCATCTATGGAAGTGCAAAAACTTTGCCATGTTTTACATTTAGCCAAACGAATAACTCTTTGTGCATTTTGTATATTTTCTTTTAATCTGTCTAAATTACCTGGAGATGGGTTACGCCTAAAATTAGCCAATGCAAGACGACGTTCTGCTACCGCTTTTGACAGTTCCGTATTCCAATAAGGCTTAGGTTTAAATTTATCACTAATATGTTGGGGAATTTTAGTATATGGAATTACTTTATTAGCTGCTGATTGTACAATGGATTCAAATATATTATACATTTCCTGTGGGATAGTGGGAATTATTATATCGTCCAACGACTTTTCTACGATTGACATATAAGAACTCCAATCACACATTTTAAAATTTCTTTTTTTAATAGTATTTGTGTATATATTTAAATTAACCGATAGTTTAATAATTCGATGGTCACTGCCTAGAGATTCATTACTAACTTTCCAAGAAAATAACGTAGCTAAATCTGCGGAAACGAATGATATATCCGGTGAAGATTGCTGTAAAACTCCATTCACAAGTCGTACTCTCGTTGGTTCGCTATTATTTAAACTAGTGAAACTATGCTCTAGAGTGGAATCAAAAATTTGACTACCTCTAATGTCTGTTCTATAAGTCCAATTTGTATGGTGCGCATTGAAGTCACCTAAAATTAAAGTTTTTCTGTTTGCCAAAGAAAACACGTAATCCCAATCGCTTTGTGTCGTGCGAATTTGTGATGGGCAGTAGACTGAAATAATGTTCTCAATATGCTGACAATTAAGTAACTTAATATGTAAAAGTTCTATACCTAGATTTGGGCAGCGTGATAAACAAACAGTACTTTTTACCGTCAAGTGAGTTAGGATAGCAACACCACCATATCCATCCTGTCTATCTGATCTATAAGTGTTGTAATCTTTTATTCTAAAAAAACTATCTGGCTCAAGCCATGTTTCACTTAACACCGCTATATGAATTTTTTCTAGAGTAAGTAACGATTCAAGCTCTACAAACTTAGGTCGTAAACTTTGACAGTTCCATTGGAAAATATTAATATTAACGTTAATCATTATCAAAAAAATTAAGTAAGGAGTCCGCTGAGAACCACTTGACCAAATTCGGCAATAGCCATTCTTTACAGATATTTACAACTTGACGTAATTTACATTCTACAGAGTCCTTGCTTATCATGATTTTATATATACTTATCAAACATCGGATGAAACTCGATTTCACAGTGTCGCGAGGCTTCTTGGAAGTTTCGGTACTATCATGTGAATCGTTATCCGTGTCTTCTGTCTCCTTGGACCCGTCAAACTCCATAGACTGCTGTGCTGATGTGGAAGCCGGCCATGCTGCTTCTGATGTTAGTGAACTTTTTTAACGTTTCTTCTTCGGTTTCCGGCTTAAAACCTGTTTATATGATGTTTTCACTGTATTTTCACATATTTGTGACAAACTTAGCTCGTTCTCAGCTACTTGAGGAGTTTCCTTAGTTTCAGACATCGGTTCCCTAGACAATATCTTTGATACTCTCTTTACGGCAGGAGCGATAATCGGAGACAAAGCCCTATCAAGGATCGGAGAAGGTGGTACATAAATAGCAAGAGCTTTTCTGTAGGTACAGTTGAACTCGGACATCAGTCCTCGAATTTTTTTCTCTTTTTTAAATACTGGACATACTTTTTGAAGGGCCATGTGTTTGCCAGTACAATTCACACAAACAAAAGTTGTAACTTCGCAATTTTCATGGTTTTTGGTACACTTCGGGCATACAACTTTTTTGAAGGACAAAGCAGACGAGTGTGACCAAACTTCCAACATCGAGAACATTGGGTCACTGGAAACACATACGGAACCACATTGATCTTCATACCATGTAGATAAACATATGCAGGAAGCGACGCCCCTTTAAATGCAAGGCGGATAGCTTCGCATTTAATCCAACCCGTATCTCCATTATGTTTACGTTTGTTTAGTCTTCTTGCGGATACCAGTTCACCCTCACACGATAAATTTTTCATAATTTCATCATCGGACACATCCAAGTCGATGTCTTTGATCACGCCGTAAGACAACCCTACTTCTGTGGTTTTTTGACACCTCCATCCCAGATCACAAAGTGCTTTGCAGCTAATAAAATGATAGGCATCTGCTTCCTTTTCAAAACTTATAATTATTTTAAATTGGTGAACGTACTTTACACGGCTAACACCTGCAATGTCATTGGCTTTGAATAATCTTGCCAAGGCGAATTGTTTTGGCAGCGCGGTACTGCATGTAACAATTACCTGCGTATCCTCCGCCGTGTAGCTGCTGGATCTCCGAACGGTTTTGTGGCCTCTAGTCACCGTATTCCACCCTTCATCAGATGACGTTCGTGTCCTCTTCCTATTGACTTCCTCCTTTTCCAAAACTTCCATTTCACTACTATTAACGTTAGCACTTACTACATCAATCACAACTGATTTCTCTAAGCCATACAGTTCATTGTCCATTGCACTTGGCCCGCGGCCCGAGCCGCTAGACCTTTCCGAGAATTTTGTTATCGCGATTAATAGTTGTTTTTGCGACACGTGTGATTCTCGCTCGAAATGCAAATAACAACTGTAATCTAAGTTGTATTAAATTAAGACCCCTCTGTAAAGACGCGACCTTGTAAGCGTGGGACCAATATGTTTAAATTTATAGAAAGAAACACTACAACGGCCTATTAACTTCGACACTGTAGCCTAAAACATCACATTTGTGCTAGTATTAACAAATCTGTAAATAAATCGTGATCACATAATTTAAACATTGTAAAACTGCAAACAACATCCTTCTCATCTCATGTAACTCATCTCTGTAACCTTGTCTCAGGTTTTTGCCAAATAATGGGACCTTCTACGAGGGGCGTTCAATGTATTTTCGGTATCGGAGTGATTCACTTAATATATGGTTAATGTAATTACATTATTTGCTAATGACACTATTTGAAGGTGTAATTATAAAATTTCACCCACTTATGATCATTAGTTTTCTAATTATCCTCAGTGAAAGACGTTCAGAATGACTGATGCCCCAATGATGAAAAAAATTGAGCATTGTGCGGTTATTAAATTCCTCACTAAGCAAGGAAAAAGCCAAAAAACCATTCATAAAGAGATGGTCGTTGTTTACCAAGACTCTGCACTGACGTTATCCACCGTTCAAAAATGGTTAAGTGAATTTAAACGGGGCAGGGAAACCATTGAAGACGACCCTCGCCAAGGCGGGCCTGTTGGCGCCATCACCGAAGAAAACGTCACAAAAGTTGAGAAACTTGTACTCGAAGATGCCCAAATAAAAATAAAGATGTTAGCATAGATGACTAACTTATCCGTGGGTACCATACACGCTACACTGCATGACCATCTTAACCGTTCAAAGGTCAGTACAAGATGGGTGCCGCGAATGCTTACGGCACCTCAAAAACAAGTGCGAGTCGAGTAGTAGTTTTTAGAACCTTGTGGTGAAAATCCAGCGAGTATATTTGATCAGCTGGTTACTAGAGATGAGACGTGGGTTCATCACTATGATCCTGAGAGCAAGCAAGAATCCATGCAGTGGCATAAAAAGGGTGCAGACGCCCCTAAAAAGTTCAAAGTCACCCCATCGGCCGGAAAAATTATGGCCACGTTTTTTGGGATTCTAAAGGAATTTTATTAATCAAGAGCACGAAAAAGGGTGAAAGTATAACGGCAGCAACATACGCAAACACTTTATGTAATTTGAGGGAGGCGATTAAAGAAAAAAGGGGAGGAAAGCTCAAACCGGGGGTGTTGCTGTTTCGCGACAACGCGCCGGTTCACACCGCGCGCGTTGCGATGGCTGCTGTATGAGACTGTAGCTTCGAGGAAATTAATCAGTCACCACAATGCGCATGAAACAGGAAATCGGTATGTGCCCCTATACGAAAGCAAAACTTAAATTAAATCGAAGTATTTATGTAGCTAAAACTGTTTTTTATGATGTTAATGGTGAATTGCTATCCTTGTGGTGGGGTTTTAATGACACATGCATAAGTTGTCTGTTGTTGTCATGCTCTCTGTTGACTGTTGAGCTGTGATTCATAAGTGTAGTTAGCTTTCAGAATTGCAGCTCAACCAAAAATAAATAATATGAATACGAACAACATTTTTAGTTATCTTAACGCTTGGATTCAATTGAAGTTTTATTACATAAATAGAAGCGCTGATAATAAAGAAATGTGTCAGGAGTCTTTTAATTCTTAATTTAGGTATTTGTCTCGTAGCTTACATTTTATAGTGTCACAATAAACTGTAAACTAGCAATATAAGCAAACTTGACAATTTAACTAATTTAGAATTAAGTAAATAATATTGAATACAAAAATAAAGTTACTTACAGCTTCATGTTTTAATTGAATAAAAAACTGTTTCTTCTTGAACGAAATCTTGACAATTTTACTCCAAGAGAATGTGTTGACTCTGATATTATTTTGGAAGACAACTATACCGATTGACGTTACGCCAATGAATATGTCTTTCCCATTGTAATCCTGAAAAGGTTATAATAATAATGATTCAAACACTATACTTTTCTATATGTATATCATAGAAAAGCAAATTGACAGATGACCTTTTAATGAAAGAGATAATCATCTCCTGTGTACGGGTTATCGCACAATAAATAGCATCAATGACTCACAAATTTATCTAGGTTACATAATATCTTCACACCCGTATCACCAAGATATAGGCAGAAGTACAACCAGTGCATCTAGAATTAGTCGAGGATAAATAATCCCACAATGTGATGTATCTCACAATGTGAAATATATATACAGAGAGAACGGAGTGCCATATGCCACAATCCTTGCAAATTTGTCTTGCTTCCCACACATTCATTACTCCCTTCATACACTCTGGTTGTGAAAACCTTTGACATCACCTTTGAATAGTACCTGATCAATCCCATCAAGGTACATCAGTAAGGCAAGCAAAAAAAAAAGCGAAATTTTATACTTGATGTGGAAATTGACTTCCGGATGATTTAAAATACTAAATAAATAAATACTTTATTATATTACTATTTATTTTTCTGCATATGTAGAAAAATAATAAAAACTCAGTATTATGGAGGAAATATCCTTTGGAAATAAGAATTGTATCTGCAAGTAGTTAATGGGTAAATATTTGTGTCCCCATACTGACACAAATATTTCGTTGCGGTCGTGTTCATTTTTCCTTATAAGTCCTCTGATGTATTGTTAGTAAGGTTTTTAAAAGAAATATCTACATGTTATGATTTCGTACACTATAATCACAGTGACTGCATTTCCTTCACATAACCAACTTCATGTAAATGATGTAAAGAATAATATTGCCATCAACATTCATAGTAGGTCCTTTGATTTAATATACTGATGCTAAATTTTTTAGGAGACTTGAAACTTGGCAATTGCATTTGTGTGTGTGCTATTACATAACTACAGTGTTGGTCAGAGCTCTTCTTTGAAGGATAGACCAACTGCCTGTTTTTCCGGGCAGGGCGTAAAAAGCGATCGAGTGTCACTTGTATTATGACTCTAGTAGTCATATGGTAAAGTTTCGAGACGACATCCTCGGGTATATGGTACCACCGCATTACCGATGTCTATTGCAATAATGTCAATGCTCGTTATTGTTATGTTCTAGTTTGAAGAGTAAGTAGTCAGTAGAATTATGCATATGAAGGGGCTCACAAGGATGAAACAGCAATTTTTAAGAAAGTAACAACTTGCAGACACAAATTCATAGCTGGACAAAAAATGAAACCCAAAACGATTTTTAAATACCTATTCAACAATACCCCACATGACATTGTTCAACAATATATATTTTTTAAATTTTGACGATACAGGGCCTGGTGGTTTCCATGGTGGATTTTAATAAATGTCATGTCTTTAGTGACACTTGCAAGGTTAAGATGAATCGATTGACATAAGATCAAAATCGGCCTACTCGCCACGAGAACGCCACATAGGAACAAATATACATTCATACTTACATTGAGTGATAAACACATTACCCTCCTGCAATCGGGTAAAAAGAGTATGTGTGTGTAGTGCGCACATGTAAGTGAACATTTTTTTGACATATCATTATTTTACTATTTACTACTTAACAATTAACATCATGGTCCGTGACGGTCGAACGTAACAGAAAAGTGTCACAGTTTTTTAACATTATATAAAGTTTCTCCCATACCTTGATAAAGTTTCACTTCAACAAATACCAAACACTACCTTCCATATAAACTTGCCTTACTTCCTTCCTATTAATAACTCTTTTTTACTAACATAATGCATTCAGACGCCAGTTTTGAACATTTGTTACACTATTTATGGATAAGCATATTAATTTAATGGTTCATCATTTCTCAAGTAATAGGTCAATATGTGGAACAATATATGACTTACATAAACACGAACCTTGTCATAAGTTATCAAAAGGGGCAGGAAAATGTATTGTGTCTATTCACTTTTGTGAGATTAGTAAATTGGTTTTCCCCATTATTGTAATTCTACAATATTAATCACTAGTGGCTAACCCACGGCTTCGCTCGCGCATATTTACTTTAGGATTTATTTAACCTTTCGTTATAAGCTACTTCCCTAATTTTACCCCCTTAGGGATCGAATTTTGAAAACGCTTAAACATGTAATTCATTATTTTTTGTACTCAATTCATACAAAATTTATGCAAATATGTCCAGAGAATAAAAAGTTTTATATAAGCTTTTATTCACTATTTCATTCCCTTCAGGGTTGAATCTTGAAAAAAAATCTTCCTTAATTAATTATAAGAGAAATATGTGTGTGAAATTTCAAGTTTCTAGTCCTAAAGGTTTGACGTGTTAGAATAAAGATTATTATTATTATTTATTTTCAATATCTAGCATTGAGTCAAAGAAGCAACCTATAAATTAGGGCATAAATTTTAATAAACCTTAAAATCTTTACCTTAGCAGGGTGTGACTCTACTCCATAGCAATCTAGTCTCTTTGCATGTTCTAAAAAATTTGCCTCGGCATCTGCTGGAGCTTGTCCCTTGTGTAACTTATGTAGTTCTCTAATCCTTCTCTCATCTTCAGCACTTTGTTTCGGTAAAAGGCACAATTCTGACAGGTAATTTTGTTGGTGTTCTATTGCGTTATAATCCCCTATTTCAGCTAGAATAAATATAATATTGTTGTTAAAAACCACATCTATAAATTATCTGAACTTAATCTAAGATATTAAATCACAGAATATCAAAAATAAATAAATATCACGGGACAAATTACACAAATTGATCTAAATCCAAATTAAGCAAACAATTTGTTTGTGATATGAGTATTAGTCAACAATACAAATACATAGCAATACATAATATATGTAAATACTTAAATCTATACATATAATAAAAGAGTAGAAAAATAATGTCTGTGTACATTAATTTTTTTAAAAAATATTAATGGGGTCGGTTAAAAGATCAATAACAGAAGCGAAAAAACTAATTATTAGAATTTTTGTCTGTCTGTTTGTTAATTTGTTCGTCAATCATGGAAAGACTACAGGACAGAAAATAATTAAGTTTGGCATGGTGATAGCTGAAAGCCTGGAGTAACATATAGGCTAGTATTATTAATAATAAGCACCCAAACCCAGAAATACAAACATCTATACTCATCATGCAAATGTTTGTGTATAGGAAATCGAACCCGAGCCCCATTCATGTGTAGTCAGGTTCTTAATATACCAACCAGATTGAAGTATATAATAATGCAAAGAAAAACATTCAAATAAAAATTTTAAATGCTTATTCCTTTTTAACTAAAATCTGATATAATGTAATATTTTCGTGTCACAATTTTAGCTACCATAGTTACTCCTGCAAAACGGCTTGACAATCTTGATGAAATTTTACCACGCAGTCCAACACCAGGAAAAAATAGTAAACAGTACTAGACATAGCTTCTATAGAAGAAATAAAAGTCAAGACAAAACTTGGTGGGTTAGTTCATTTAAAAAAGAGCAACACTTTTAAAGATATTTGTTGCAAACATATTATGTATATACAAGTAGTATAGTTGTTAGGTAGTCAACTTATACAATAAGATATTTTTATGTATTATACGATAACATAAAGGCAGATAGTTCTACAGATGGAAAAAAATAATGGCAACCCCACAGGCAACAAATACATTATTGGTGCATTCCGTCCATATGGTGGGCTACAATGCCTTACCAGATACCTTATCCTCTAAACCAGGACATGACAGTAACAAGAGCTGATACTAATATGACAGGAATAGGCTAGACAGTAGTAGCCACTTAGTCAAGACTTTGGAGATGTCCACCACTTGGTAAGATCGATGGTAGTCACACATTTCACCAATTTACTTTTTACGAACTTTCTGGGAAGAAGTCAGATGCTCTATTATTATAATGGGGGCTCAGACCAACTTGGAAAACAAAAAATATGAAAAACAATATATCACATACCTTGAACAGTAAATGAAGCAAGCAGTAATGCAGTATTTTTAGGTGCCTGCATTCTTCCATCCAATAATAACTTCCTCAGTTGCAAACATAAGAGGTATCTTGTGTATTCTTCAGACAGCCTACTAGGTTCAGGGGGATAGAAGCGGACAGCCAACCAAAATTGAGGATTTATACCAATCTGTTTTTTAACAGATTTACTGCTGTCTAGCCAACGCTGTAATTAGGAAAATGTATGCATTTAGATAATTGGTTTGGTATAAGTGTTTTGCATATATTATATTTGTGATCACAAGGACTATATAGGACTATTATAAGGACATAAGGATAAGAGACCTGAGGAGGGTTCAATCCTTGACTCGGACAAAAATGTAATAGTCGTTTCGAGATTTTTGTTGAAAACCTAATATCTCAGTAGCAGTAGACTAGACAAGTGGTGTGTTGCCTCCCCATGCCTCAGATGAGCAGTTTAAGCTAAATGTCCAAGTTATCGCTAGAAATACGCAATAATCGTTATCAGGTTGGTAAAATACGACAATGGGGATCACCATCCATCTTGCATATTTATGAAACAGTGAATCATGTTGAACCAGAAATTCAATTGACGTATGGTGCACTCTGCTTACCCTGCAAGGGAATTGGCATAATGATGCTTTATAAATGATAGTAAAAGTGCAAAAAAAAGGCATTAGATAAATAAAATAACAGTGTATATTTCACCAGCACAACAAAAATAACATTGTTAAATATACAATATTTGTACGTAAGTTGATTCGTTCTAGTTTGTACCTAGTAAATTTTTACATTTCGTTTTACATGTCTGCTACAATTACAGCAAGTTACTAAATATATGTATAGATTTGGATATGATTTTTGATCTATAAATTATGACTATCTCTTGCCAATAGGACAGCTGTTAGTTAAGAGAGAGAATGAGAAAAATATACATAAATAATAATAAATAATAAATATTCATGGGACAAATTACACTTACTGATCTAACTCCAAAGTAAGCAAATTATTTGCTTGTGTTATTGCTGTCAGTCAACGATACTAATACATAGAAATACAATAGAAATACATGTATAAATACTAGAATATATATATAATAAACACCCAAACCCATAAATACAAACATTTATGCTCATCATACAAAGGATTGTCCCCGTCAGGGATCAAACCTGAGCCCCGTTGATTGCATAGTCAGGGTCACTAACCACTCGACCAACGGGGCGGTCAATACATGACCTTGGGCCTGCAACCTAAATGAATCATAGCATCAAGAAAACTAAGCATAATTATTATGCTAACAACATTAACCCTTGCTTCTTTGTTTGAAACAAAATCATTCCCACACTATTTAAAAAATGTAAAAAAAAAATGCAATTCAAACTGTTTTTTATTTAAACTATAACACTGCATTAATGATTCATAAATGATTGATATTATAATCCTTCATTTGCAACTTTAATAGCTTATGACTCATAATATTAAGGATCAGATAAGTTTGAATGATTAAAGCTAAAGATAAACATAGCACAATATGATAAAGAGTATTGATCTATTACAAATAAACATATTTTGACCTAATTGCTCTTAAGTTTGCTATAAAAAACAGTGTTAAATAGGAATGTAAAATGACATACTTTCAAATATAAAATATAGTAGTAATTTGACTTTTATGTTAAAAAGGCAGCAGACATAATTTGTTATATGTAGGTATGATAAGAAAATACATTTTTTATATATTTTTTGTGTCTGTGTAATACAATACATAAATATGGTAATTGGTTGGCGATAGGCTTGCCATCTTTCACATTGGGGGACTAAGTATCTTCGGCTAATTGTGGGTACACTGGTTGTACTTCTGCCTACCACTTTGGGGATACAGGCATGAAGATACTTTTTTATTATAGTACATACAATATTATATGTAAAATACTTATATAATATAGACTAATAAAATATTCTACACAATAATACCGAGCTATGATTAAAGTTTCTCAATGAAGTACAAAGTCATAAAACCATACTTAAACAGTTCATTAATTACCATCAACTGCTTTGTGATCTAGGGGTAAGGAGATCAAGGAGATCAAGGAGTTGTAAAGCTGTTAGTCCCTGTTATTGCTAGAAAAAGTGAAAACCTTTATTAAGTCGCATAAAATAGGTAGGCAATTGTGATTCTTTGAACCAACCGACAAACCGGTGAATAATGGTGAACCAGAAATTCTATAGACATCTGGTTCATTAATTCCACCCACAAGAGAACTGGGGTAATGATAATTTATTAACCACATGATTGACGAAAGGTGATAATAAATAAGTAATATATTAGGTAATTACCGTTATTTCTGTATTAGTGGAATTAGGTGCTGAACCATTTTCTGTAAATTGTAATCCAAAATAATCCTTTTCAACCAATTCAAGATGCTGAAAAACTTGTTCCAGTAGCACACTACCTTTGGCCTTTTTCTGCAAAGAAACAGTAAATTATTGTATAGCACAATACTGATAAAAGCCAGGTCTGGCCCTATGGGCTACTATTTTTGCATGTGAGATCTAAGGACAACCTGATAAATTAGAAGTAAGTATGTGTTCTTAAAAACCATGTATTCAGTCTATAATACATGGTTTTTAAAAACATATACAAAGTGCTGTCCTTCCAGCAGGGTTTTATTGCCACATCCATAAGTTTACCAACTATCTTACCCTCCAATCTGGCACATGACAGTGACAAGCATTGACACTATCGCAGTAGGAATAGCTAAGCCTTGGTACCAGACCTGGGTGAGCTAATTCAAAACTCTACCACCTGTATAAATACTTCAAAATGTAAAATATTTTTTCACTTAAAATGAAATAAAAAAAAAACAATTTCATTATATCATACACAACTTGAAAAACCTCTACAATATATGTTCACTAACATTAAGTGCAATTCACAAACATGAGTAGAACAAAGTAAGAATGACCATGAATAAATCAAATAATTTAATGTGACTTTTTTTACATTTTACATTATAATGTTGGTACAAAATATTAATATTAGTTTTTCTTTTTTAAATTACAAGATAGCAAACTATGGGTCTCCTGATGGAAAGAGTCAACCATAGCCTATAGACACCAAAAATGTTAATGACATGTTGCTGTCTTGTTGAGAGGTTTAATGGCACATTCATAAGTTTACTGGCTACTTTACCCTCCAAACCGGAACAACACAGTGACAAGCACTGATGCTATTGCTGCAGGAATAGGTAAGGTGGTGGAACCAGACCCGGGCGAGACAATGCAGAACTCTACCACCTAGTAGCTACGATGGTAATGACTCGCATAGCCAATCAGGCAGTTGGTCTATTTCTTCAAGGCAGCCTAGAACCAACAGGGTGAAATAAGTATTAGTGTTCTTCAAGTGCAGAACTGCCCCCTCAAATTCATTCACCCACTTCTATATCAAGCAAATGAGAGTCAGAATAATATATCAAAATCGGAATATAGTGTACAAATTGGATAAATCATTAACATGTATGCAAATTTTAACTATATTTGACAATTAGAGTATTATTAAAATTAAATATTATGTAAATTCTATCAAAGTTACTTATAATCAAAACTGTAGACATTAGTGTAAATACTGAAATGTGATATCTTAGACTAATCAACACCTCCAAAGTACTGTATTGTATGTGCATTTTAGCTATTTATAATAGATACATAAAAAAACAGAAGTTTCCACTTAATATGAGCTAATAATCTATTATCATCATTTTCCCTTTTCTAACACCTCATAATTTTTGATTTGCTAAGTACAGTTTTAGCCAATAATCCGGCATACCCGGCGAAGGCGTTAAGAGAAGATCGTAATCAATGTGATGAGCTCCTCTGATACCACTTCAAGACTTGTAATAAACTTACCTCAATTTGGAAGGAATGCTGAGTATCATCAAGAAACACAACCACAATATTGATGATGTTGAGCTTGCGTTCCCGCGCAAGTTCCGAAGCGCGTACGTTGTACGTACCACTAGAACTACTAAATGCACGGCGTGATACACTCTCAATCATTTCATCGATTGCTCACTACCGGATTCTTATCAGATAAGTCAATGGACCCACCGCTACTAGATCTCACAATTCAATTGGGCATTCCAGTAACCTCTAACCCCATGAATCATTATCCTCGCAAGTACTGCATTAATTTAGGTATTTTATAACCGCAGTCCACAAATTCTGACGTAATAATTATAGCTCCATGTTATTACGTCTAATAATTGCTTTACATTTTGTGTTTATTTATATGTTTTGCCGAAACCCTGAAAAACTTATTTTCAAGGATATATCTAAACTTTACTACATTACATGGAAATAAATTAAGATTTAAGAACTTTAAAATGTTCTGCAACTGATGTCGTAATTAAATTACAAGGTAACGTAACTTAAAAAGCAAGGCGATTACAGGAATAACAAAAATTGTTACTTCTACTTGATACAAAATTACTTCGCCATATTGAATTACTTGTTTGGCACAATGTTGGCACTTGAGCTTGACAGTTGACAGTTACTTGACATTTGACAGTGACAATATTGTGACATAACAATTGACAAGTGACAACTACCTATTTTTATAGCGGCTGTACACATTGGGCCAAGCATTGGGCCAATGCTTGGCCCAACGTGTAGAAGTCTACTTGGCGCTATGTTGGTAGTTGGCGCCAACATTGGCCGGCCAAGCGAATGTTGTCGGTTTTTCGTGCGCACATCAAAGGATCTTGGCGCGCTCCGCCAACGGTGTTCACACGTTGGCCTCTTATTCAGTTCATTGTCATACGTCAGTAAAGAAGGTTGTGTTGCGCTTGAGTTAAATTGTTGTTCCCGAGTTACGATTGCGTACACAAACACTGAGGTTTTACAATTCATAGAAATGTATCAAAATGAACCAATGAATGACTGATGATGATGAATGTACTTTATGAATTGAAACTTTTTCATTATTACACCAAAATTATTAAATATGATCATCTTTATCGAGAAAGTCTGTAACATATTGAAAATAATAATTACTTATCGATACATATTTACGAGATTTGGACTGATTTTAAAGTATAAAGTAATTATTATTTTCAGTATCTTATACGGAATTATTATATGGAATCTATCCTAATTCCGAATACGTGTTATTCGTATTGAATTCAAGTCAATACTAGTTATTTTTTAACTTTTCTCGTCTTGTCTCATTTCGCATTGTTTTGCCTCATTGGTGAGAGGAGGTTCAGAGCAGTGCACTGTTTCAGATGACATTAGGTATTAGGTTAGGTTATTAAAAATACCATTTTTTAATACTTTTATTTCAGGTTAATGATGCTTAGAAACGTATAGCAGATTGCTGCTGAAATAGCGTTAGTGCTAGTCACTGTCGTGTTCCGGTTTGGAGGTTAATGTAGCCGGTAAACTTATACATGTGGCATTAAACCTCGCCACAAGATAGCAACGCACCATTAACATCTTTGGTGTCTATTGGCGATGGTTGACTCTTTCCATCAGGAGACCCATATGCTTGTTTGCTATCTTATGATATAAAAAAAGATAAGTATTCCTGTTATTGAACTAAAAAAGAAAAAGGAATCTTTAATGACAAATCTTACGGCTGTAAGAGATTCTACGTCCATCGTTATTAAAGAGCCAATGCAGAATGGTCAATACACCAATGTGTAAACAGAAACATTTAATGTTGGCCCAACAGTTGGCCCAATGCTTGGCCCAATGTGTACAGCCGACTTTAAGGATAATTCATCCTAAATTGCCAAACAAGTAATTCGATTTTTTTATTATCACTTGACAAGTTTGTTTGCTTTGAGGTATCGTTTGTTTTTAATTCTCTGATTATGGAAACATGGAATTGCCATACCTACGAAAACAAAGTGCATACCTACGCAACAACAAAACGTGGCGGATTACATACACTGTGCGGTACTCCATCAGAGTGCTAAGTGTGAGTTTTTCTTTTCGCATTCGATCGTGAGCGCGTTTGGGGCTCAGTGAATTTGGCCCCACTTTTTTTGATTTTCAGATTTTTGATATTTTTAATTATTTGTTTGTCGTTCGTTCTTTAACGTTCGATTGTAAAAATTGTTTGTTCGTCTTTTATTTATTTATAATTAATTAAACAAATGATCACCCTTAAGTTGGCCCCCCTTACTAGATATCTTTATTTTTATCACTTAGATTAATTAATTTTGATTAATTATCGTTTGTTCGACGACTATTGGTGATTGTTCGATCATAAAAACAAATAAATTCCCAATTATTATTTATTTTATATCTAATATGCAAACCATTACCTCACGCCTACATTGCGCATGCGCCAGCAGTCTAATGGCGACTGAGCGATGCGTAGTGCATGTCATGTAAAAAAATGACATTATAAATAATGCTCCATTTCGAATGTTTAGTTGTAAAAGAATCATTATTAATAAATTATGTACTTATTAATAATCATCGAAAAACATCTAATGTATATATAGTCCATTTACATGCATTACGTCCAATATATGTACTTAACTCATAAAGCCACATAAAGCTGTTTGTTGAGTAAACAAAAAGAGTAATTACTCTAATTAAATATGAATTTCTTATATATGTACATATGTGTGTGGGTGTGTATATCATACAACTGTTTTTAATTTGTTTCTTTGCTAAAATGATAGGCCTATTTATAATTCTGTTAAAGATGTATATATTAGATGTACTATTAGTTAACCTCAAAAAATGTGCAGTTTTTTTTTATGTATCGTGTTAAATTTACCACTATCGGAACTACCTACAATATTTCCTAATAAGAATTAAATACCTTTATATTTAATCGAGGTACTCACACTGTTGAATAAATACTTCATTCAAATCGTATAATTTGATGATATTCGAAATGGAGCATTATTTATAATGTCATTTTTTTACATGACATGCACTACGCATCGCTCAGTCGCCATTAGACTGCTGGCGCATGCGCAATGTAGGCGTGAGGTAATGGTTTGCATATTAGATATAAAATAAATAATAATTGGGAATTTAATTGTTTTTATGATCGAACAATCACCAATAGTCGTCGGACAAACGATAATTAATCAAAATTAATTAATCTAAGTGATAAAAATAAAGATATCTAGTAAGGGGGGCCAACTTAAGGGTGATCATTTGTTTAATTAATTATAAATAAATAAAAGACGAACAAACAATTTTTACAATCGAACGTTAAAGAACGAATGACGAACAAATAACTAAAAATATCAAAAATCTGAAAATCAAAAAAAGTGGGGCCAAATTCACTGAGCCCGCGTTTGGAGTTTACTAGGATTTGTATGTGATTTGTACAGCGCCACCTAGTCGTAAGCGTGAGAAACCAGTTTACCACTAGGTGGCGCTTTACAAATCACATACAAATTCCTAGTAAACTCGAAACGCGCTCATGATCGAATGCGAAAAGAAAAACTCACACTTAGCACTCAGGAGAATATTATTGTTCTATGGTTTTGTATTTTACTATAATATATACCTATACAGTATACATTACTTTTTAAAACTACCCTTGGAGCTTTTTGTTTTCGTATTAATGTTAACTTTGATATTATCTTAGTCTAAATGGGTTTTTAGGGTTCCGTACCAAAATGGTAAAACTGGGCGAAGTAACTAAGACTCCGTTTCAGTAGCAGAAGTAGTATGACACTATCGTACTACTACTAATAAGATAATTGTAACGATACTATTATACATTCCCCGCATTGGTTCCGGGCTCCTTTGTACATGGGGCACACTAAAAGTTTTGCACTTCTAGCTAATCGGAACTATTTGAATTTCAAATGTTATATTTTTAAAACGTTGCAACCTTCTTAGTAATAAAAAAAACAATTGGCGGGAAATGATTTGTCAACTGTTTTTTTTTATCACACATCAAAGTTCTACGTACGCAACGAAAATGGAATTAAGTCAAAAAGATTTTAGGGCGATGAATTTTTATGATTTTAAAAGTTTTCTTTCTCCGCAAGACTGTGCCGCTCGTCTTCAAAATGCTTTTGGGAGAGAAGCACCTTATTTGAGCACCGTGAGGCGATGGTTTGCTGAATTTGAGAGAGGTCGAGTTTCTTTACATGACGAATTTCGTGAAGGGCGGCCTTCAACTGCCGTTAACGAAAAAATTGTGGCTACTGTTAAGCGATTAATTAAAAAAAAACGGATTACCTATGAGACAATTCGAGGACTATTGGGGATTGGTATGAGCCAAATTCAGAAATTTTTACACGAAGAATGATTGAAAGTTCGTAAACTTTGTTGTCGTTGGATACCTCATGAACTGACAGCGGAGCAGAAGCGGGCTCGCGTGGAATGGTGCTCACAGATGCTACTGAAGTACAACCACAGACATTCCAATGCTATTTATGACATTGTCACAGGAGACGAAACGTGGATTTATTGTTTTGAACCCGAAAAAAAACAGCAATCTTGTGAATGGGTGTTTGAAAATGAGAACAGGCCAACAAAAGTGAGACAGGCGAGAAACGTTGGCAAAAAATGATCGCGTTTTTTTTCTCAGCTACGTGTCCCATCTGTACAATTCCACTTGAAGATCAAAAGAATGTTAATGCCGAGTGGTATTCTACCACTTGTTTACCCAAGGTGTTAGAAAAAGTTCGCGAAAGACGAGCCAAAACCGCATTCTAGTACACCATGATAACGCTTCTTCACTTACGGCCAACAAAACAAAGTCATTTTTAGCTTCCGAAAAAGTACATCTCGTCACTTATCCTGCGCAAAGCCCCGACCTAGCACCCTGTGATTTTTGTATTTTCCCCAAAATCAAAGATTTGATGAGAGGTTTTACTTTTACCAGCTCCGAAGAGGCAGTGATAGCGGCGTTCAATCAGCACGTAGAAAACATGCATTCAGATCTGTGGTCCTCCTGTTTTAAAAAATGGTTTGATCGCATGAAAAAATATTTAAAATGTAAAGGAGATTATTTTGAAAAGCAATAAACATAATATTTTGGTTATAACATATTTGTTTTTTTAAGTTACGCAAAACTTATAATGTGACTACGTAGAATAGACCAACTGTGTTTCTGCCAGACAGGTCGTAAAAGGCGACCGATTGGCTATGCTAGTCTCTACCATCGTGGCTACTAGGTGGTAGAGTTCTGCATTGTCTCGTCCGGGTCTGGTACCACCGCTTTACCTATTCCTGCTGCAATACCTTCAGTGCTTGTCATTGTCGTGTTCCGGTTTGGAGGGTAAGGTAGCCGGTAAACTTATGCATGTGGCATTAGACATCGCCACAAGATAGCAACGCACCATTAACATCATTGGTGTCTATAGGCGATGGTTGAATCTTTCCATCAGGAGACCCATCTGCTTGTTTGCTATCTTATATTATAAAAAAAAACTACTACTACTATTGAATTGTATCAAAATTATAAACTATTATATAATAATCTGTGTAGTAGGTTCCACAGAGTATGTTTATAGTTTAAAACGCAGGTATATAGCAACACAAAATGGCGGACTCGGCACACGCGTGACGTCACGTAAAATGTTGTCAATAAAGCAAAATTATTGCGTATAGAATTGGCTTGTTTTAATTGCACACGTTAGACAAAGACTCCAATATATTTATCATTTCGTCTTTTAAACTATTACATACCTAAGCATCTAATTATCTATATGACATTGGAACATTTCCCTTGTTTTCTATGTTCCATGTTTCCATAGGCTTCCTTATTCAGAGTTTTAATCATACAAATCATAGACGTAATAAATAGGTAGGTACCTACCTACAGTAGATATTTATCACGGTCTTCATGGAATTACCTATTTACCTATATTTCTATGATACAAATTCATGCGAGTTACGAACTTCATTGTTGCATTACTTTTTCGTGTAGTTTATTGCAAGTAAAAAAGATTCAAAACTACAGAACTCTGCAAAATTTAGATTTCATAAATGCGAAAATTGTGTAGTGTGTATTTTATTACTAGCAAAAAGCACAGCTTTGTAAGGGCTCAAAGTTATACTATCTAGGAATATTGTTAGAAAAATATTTTTTTGAGAATTACATCTTTTAATGTATAGACTTTATTTATAATAATAAAGTCTATAATCTTTTAATGTATAGAAAAATAAAAAATAAAGTATTGCATCTCTCGCATTGTATATCTGTTTTGTTAATCTTTCACCTACCATTCTTTCTACATGTCCGAACTAAAGGAGCATGTCCTTTTTCATCTTTACACCAACACTTTCTTTCAAGCATAACTTCTCTCTCACTTCAACGTTACGAACCCGGTCCGCGAGAGTTACGCGACATATTTTTCATAGCTATTTGTTTCATCGACTGCGTTGATTATCGTACAATATCACTTTCATACAATATCGTTGGGATAGGCACATGATTATGCAGGGCAAGACGGACACCCTGACTTAAAACTGGGCTTTTAAGTAATCTATCTTACGCTCTATTCACCCTGTTCCCCGCACACATCCCTGCTCTAGATCTAAAATCCCCTTGTGCCTAACACAACATTCCTTCGGACTTCCCTTGCATTCTCCTTTCCATGTTTTACTATACACCTTCGATACTAAGCTGATCAAACTGATGGCCCTGTAGTTATTTCAGTCTATACGTGAACCCTTGCCTTTATATAAGGGCCCGATGACCGCGCGCCGCCAGTCTAATATAAAGAAAAATATTTTGTGAACTAGTCTCTTAATAAGTTCAAAAATCATTAATAAAAAATCTTTAAACCGGATGATCCTGCAAGCCATCCCTGAAACCGTGTTTAAAAGGATACTGTTTTAATTTTTAAAACTTTTGAATTTGATTATTGATTTTGATCTTTCACCGTAAACCGTTTTTCGATCAGCCAGGCCGTTTAAAATCTGTGAGAGATTTAATCACTTGCGCACATACAGATATATACTGACGTCATTGAAAAAATATAATCACGTTTCAAGAATCTCAAACCGGATATCTGATGCAAGCTCGATTTTTGAAAATCGCGGTTAATAATTATATTTTCCTGCGTAAAGTTTTAAAATCTTTTAAAAATATTTTTAAACATGTTATTTTCTTTTGCTCTTTTTTCTCTTTTTCTCTTTGTACGCGCGCTAAGTAAAATAAACAATTAATGAACTCGTCGAATTTCTTCAACAACGAAAAGCGTACAGGAACTTGACAAAAAGTAAGTTGTCAATTCGTTGTAAAAAGTACTAACCAACCAAAAACGGAGCGTTGTCAGTCCGATACAAATATTGCGTAAACAAGTAGAAAATAATTTAGCCGCTTAATACGATAACCACTCCAAATTGTTACCGTTTCTTATGGGAATAGTAATAAGGTTGTTAATCCAATAAAATGAAAAATTATATTGAGTCTTAGAGTATAGAAATAAGGTTCTTTATTCTATTTTATTTTGATTTTTAACGTTATTGAAATAAGGTTACTTTTCGTCAATCAAGCTAATATGATATTTAAATTTTTGTATCTTAAACATAAACATTTAAACGAAAACAGCTTAAATCCGTAAGCGCGCTTATGAGCTTATTTTGAAAAGCCTACTTTTTAAGCCTATATCGTTTAAACGCCCAAGACTATATACATAGTTAGACACGTCATTAACGGAGGAATACGAAAAATGGCTATGGTTCAAATGCAAAAAATCTAGCATTGCTATTTAAAAACATTAAATAATAAAATAAAAATGTCCGATTTTTAATATGATAAAACTACCAAATTTCGTTGGTTCCTCGATATAGAAGAGTAGTATGCAATAACGCATGTCCCCATGACTGGTCTTATCATTGGGAGCAGCATGATAAGTAACGCCTCGTACCTAGGTACGAGGCGTCCTACTATCGACCCACTCAAAAAACCAAAGCTCATCTGAAAGTTCATCAATTTCTTTTCAAGAAAAACTATTGCTGCATTTTCGAAACAATGAAGAAAGTAGTTGCTGCAGCGATTGAAGGTCGCCCACCGCACTGCTTAATTCGGTGTTTCTGTTCGGCTCCCTTACCGCGGTATAGCCTCACCCGCCGTTCAGCACAAACGAGCCGCGAGTATAATCGTCTTTCTTTAAGACTGTGGTATAGATAGCTGCAGTCGGTGGCTCGTTTGCGCAGAGTCTTAGCACTTTAAATAATAAAAACTCCAAAGGGGCAAAATATAAATTTTTACTTAAACTTGAGCCGGAGTTTTTTGATTGACTCCTCTATACATTTGGTTCAGGTAGAATAATCTTAACTCATTTCACCTGCTTGGTCCTCCAATTCTAATAATTTGGTGAATTCGACGTAACTCAGTGAGAGAGGGGCAATTATTACCCACTAAGCACAAAATTTCACAAATTGATTTCTTAATCGAAAAATTGTTTTTACAAACCTATATTTAAAAAAAAAAAACATTTAAAGGGGGAGGTGGGGCAATGGGTGATATTGCCCCTCCTTCCCTAAGTTACGTCGAATATACAGAATTATTGGAATTGGAGGATCAAGCAGGTGAAATGAGTTAAGTTTATTCTACCTGAACCAAATGTCTAGAGGAGTCCATCAAAAAACTCTGGCTCAAGTTTAAGTTAACATTTATGTTTTGACCTTTCGGAGTTTTTATAATTTGCCTAGTAATAAGTATTTAATTAGGAATATTACGTCTATACCATTTATTCATGTATTTCCCGTGTAAGGATTGTAGAGTAAAACAACAGTTCAAACAGTTATCTGCCTTTAATTTGCTTCTCTTCATAATCCAGCAGCCATAGTCAATCATTCAGTACCATTACAGGAAGAAAAATTAATACACTATTAGATGCTATTACAGTTTGGTTTGAATATGTGTTACAGTTGAAGTTTATGTGTAGTAGATTTTTTAATAATTGTAGTTTAAACTATTATTATTATTAATACATACGGATCATGAAAACCAGAGTGCAACGCGGTCTTACCATGTATTATTATTTATGTTATATATGTTAACGGGACTAGCAGTTTATCGTTAAATAATTATTTGTACTTAGCATTCTATGCCTTTAACTATTACGCTAATGTTTGCTGGGAATCAGATTTTTCGTAATGATCGATGTTCAAGCAAATATAGATTATTGATGCTTTAAATCGATTTTAAAATATGTGGATATTATCAAAGAATCAATTATTACGTACATATTATTATCCTACTTTATTTGATAAGGTTTATGATTGCATAAATATATATTTAATTAGTATATAAACAACGAAATATCTGACTCCATTAAAAGTAGTGTATGCACAAGATCGCGTCGCAAGTTTTAGTCGCTGTTTACCTTACTGCTTGTTTGTGGGATTGTGGTGTGTTTTAGTCGATAAAAAATCCATTCTAGATAAATTTTGATTATGGCCAAACACTCCGTTTTTTTAAATACACTTTTTTGCACTTGTAATAATTTTTGAAAATATAAATTTTGATAATATTTTTTCACTTTGTTCCTAAATATTAATCCAAATAGTTTTATTATCCTTAATATTGTATTTACATTTTTAACAGCCGAAAAATATGTTCAATTTTATAATATTATTTTTTAACGACTCTTGTTAAGTAGTAGGTAACAGTACAAATATTAATGATCACAAGTTGGTTTTCATTGGTCATTAACATACTTTAAATTACAGCCTTATGACTAACGACGGTACAGTAAAACAGCAGGTCTTATTTCAGAGAAATATTAGACAGAAAATTATTTACATAAACATTCAGGTGTAGTTTTAAATCACTGAAATTATTTTAGACAATTATTGAGATAATTAAAATAAATAGGTTGGTATAATTAAAAAAATATACATATATCTATATGCTCACAATTTTAATAAGGTTATTACTGGTTGTGCATATTTTTTGGGTATTTTTAAAATATATATAATAAGTTTATTTTTTTGAAAATATATAAAGTATAATATTTCAAAATCTACTTTCCAAATGCGAGGCAATTTATTAGTTTTTTTAATGAATAACCTCCCAAACAATATGCACATTAAAATAAATCTATTTGTAGGCGACCTCCTGTTTTATGTATTTGCTAGGAAAAATTATTCTGAAACAAACTTGTCGCATTCAACATAATAAAGGCATATCTTTGAAAATCATCTTATTTGCAACAAATATCCAACTTGTATTTTACTTAAGACCTTACAAAGCTAAACTTATAGTTCATATATCAATACATAAAACTAATAATACATTTAATAAACTTAATTTATCAGAACAATATTTACAATGTATGACAATGCGTTTAATATTCTATACATATCGCTTTAAAACCTATCTAATAACAAAAACTGATTGGAAAAAAACGTAGGCCACTAAGACTGACGACACATTTTAACTACTCATATTATTGATATTTTGTCCTAAAACTATAAAGTGCAACATTCGCTAAGTAGAACGCAACAAATTAGAGTATTTCAATAAATTAATGTATTTTAACTACATTATTACATTGTCAAGATTTTAATTAAATGTTGTACTTATTTACAAAATGCATTTTACAAATTAAACCGACCTATAAAGTAACTTAGTTTGCCGAATAGTAAGCGTCAGAGTTCAGTAAATTATACTGCCAAGATAATACAACTATCAATAATATTTACCGATAGATGTTTCACATACCTAACTAAAGTGTAATTCAAAAAAGGCGAGTATTACCATAGCGAAAAATCACTCTTTTTGTACTAACACCTATGTTAATCTACCATTTATACCATTGTAAAAGTAGCTACGTCGAGACAAATATATCAGTCGAAATGTTTAAATTTACATTTATATTTTAATAAAAAAACTGTTTTACGTTACTAAATTGGCTGGAATTATTTTAAGTTTCTCATAAGGCCAGCTATAAAAAAGAAATACGTTGTAGGAAACTGTTAAATATTGCTGTGATTTCATAGACAGAAGGCGCGGAATTGGATAAAGACGAACGTTCCAAATAACAAACACGTCTGATTTTGCTCATAAATTGGCGCGTATTTTGTCTCATCTCTCTGTGTGTTACTACACGTTCGAAAGAAAGAGACAGAATGAGACAGAAGCGCTCTTTAAAATCACAATTAAACAGGTTACCGGTTTAATTGAAATAAATATCAACAAAGTTTTGCTTAATTATCCTTTCATATGATTAATGATTCTTGGACTAGAAAGCCGATATAAACGTATTAAGTATATAAAGAAAATGTTTAAGATATAGGATGATAATCAATGCTTGAAGAATATATTCTTTAAGCATTGATTTAAGTATTTATTTGACATATGAATAATTCATTACATCTGTATGTTTTACTGAATATTAATAATATACTAAACAATACATAAACAAAAGATATTCGAATGATTTATTAGATAATATTAAATAATACAAATGTACAGACAAAGATATTGATGGCATAGCTGTAAGTTGATTGTTATACATCAAAGAAAAGTAAATGGGATTTTATCCAATTATAGCTTCTATGAGTAATTTAAATTAATCTTAGATTTGTTATATAAGAAATAAGAATCACGGATTACATTGTACGCAATTTTTTAATAATCAAATAAAGAACACTATTTAATTTTTAAAAATGCTTGGTGCTGTAAAGATTCTTATTTAGCATAAGTAAAATGGTATATAAAAATATTTTATATAGGTATAAATGTTTTTATATACCATTTTGAATAATATATTTTTGAAAATTAAATTCTTGTATTACGATAACTTTTATAGATACGAGTAACCATCAAAGTAACATCACTAATATATAAAATGGATAAGTTTATAAATTGATGCAACCAGTTTTATTTTGCGTTATAACTTAAATTGAATATGATTTAATCTTAAATTTTGAATACCTCAATTTTTGTTTACCCAATGTTAAATCAGTATAAATAACTGCGATTGTAATGTGTGTTGTACAGTTTCGGTGGTATTTTAAATTTGAATATTCAGAAGTATTCTAGTGATGGTAAGGTGGTATTATTAAACCATGCCTTTAGACATCATCCGAACAGTATTTTTCAGTGCCTGCCGTTTGTTGCAGAACCATATTCTAATGACTTCTCGTTCATAACCTAGTTGGTGGGCAAGGCCGGTAATTTCTGTACCTGCAAATAAAAAAAACGTGACATTAACTTTCTAAAAACTAATAAATTATAATTGATTGCCTCCTGGTCTAGAGATAGCTTATTATATTATAGTATGTAGGCTCAAATCATGAGGTCTCATATTCGATCTCCGGGTCGGTTATTTAGAGGTTTTTCTCGAATATCCAAGACCTCAATAAAGCCGTTGGTTCCGGATATCGTTAGAAATAGTCTATAATCACCATTCATCTCACCATCCGACAAAGCGGCAAATCATGTTGAACTGGAAAGTCTAAAGACGTTCAATTTACTCTGCCTACTTCGTAAGGGAACCTGGCATGATGATAATTTTGCCTTTTTTTTATAAAGGACATTAATCACTCTCCTCATATCGCTGGACTTATAAATCCGATTTATCTTCTTTAATGAAATTGGAAAAAAATTAAATTTATCATCTTTAGATGAAATAACTTTTCTGGACAGTGTTATTAATTAAATTCTACAATAACTTAATTTCAGAATAAGAAAAAAAGTATTATTATTTTACTCTGTTCTGAAGTTACCGATTTCGCCCCAGTTTTCGAAAATCGAGTTTAATTACCGGAACTCCAAGTTTTGAGGTCGTAGGAACATTTTCCGAGTACTTTAACGATGACGTCAGAATGTCTGTATGTGTGTGTATGTGTGTGTATGAGTGTATGAAAACATCTCATAACTATTGAACGGCTTGACCGATCGAAATGCAGTTGATTGCATTCTACTGTATTCCACTCAACTTAGACTTCCTGAGGTCGCTTTGACCCAGGAGATTTTGAGAAATTATAAAAAACCTCAAAAAAGATGTTTTTCGAAACAATATTTTTTTAATAGAGAAAAATTTAGAAAAAGTGTTTTCGACATAACTTCTAGATTTTTAATTAATAATTTTTCAACGTTTTACAATATTTTATTACTTAAAAAACTTCGTCAAATGCAGTTTTAAAAATTAAAACAGAATCAAGTTTTTAAAAGCTACCGCTTTTTAAATAATAAATAAATAAATAAATATTCACGGGACAAATTACACTTACTGTTCTAACCCCAAAGTAAGCAAATTATTTGTTTGTGTTATGGGTGTCAGTTAGCGATACTAATACATAGAAATACATATATAAATACTTTTACATACATAATAAACACCCAAACCCGGAAATACAAACATTTATGCTCGTCACACAAATGCTTGTCCCCGACGGGGATCGAACCCGAGCCCCGTTGATTGCGTAGTCAGGGTCTCTAACCACTCAACCAACGGGGCGGTCAATGTTAATATCTTGTTGTGTTTACCAAACTTACTTGTAATTTTTAAAATAACATTCAGGCTAATAGGTATAACGATTGACTTAAAAATCTTATCAGCTTTTCTCCTTAAAAAACTGCGTCAAATACCGATAATCAGATCAGAAACGGTCAATTTCTTTAGTATTTATCAATGACGAAAATTTTGGAAAAAAAATTTTTTAACGTTACTTTTAAATTTTTCAACCTATTGTCTATCGATTATGGATCTGCTACAACAATACTTTAGATTTCTAAAATTTTGTTGAATGCCATTCGAAAAGTCAAAATTGATCGTCGTTTCGAAAATACACAGCTTTTCAAAAATCACCATACTGGCGATAGGTAATGCCAAACTACGAAATAGACACCTCTTTGAAAGCCTACTACTGCTAACCGATTGGTCCAATAATTAAAAAAAATATGCATTATACGTATAATATAATTAAGTTTAAATTTTAAGTTCGTTCTTTCAAATTTTATTGTTATTTTTGACGGAAAAAAATCGAATATCTTTCTTATTTTTACACAAAAAATTGCTTATAACTTCCAAACTACTGTAACGATTTTGATGATTTTTTATTTTTATTACAGACAATTTATTGCTTTATAAAATTTAAGTTCAAAATTTTACAAAATCATTATAGTGTGCTATCAAACCAATAAAAACCTTAATATTTAATTCGCGGACAGCACTCGCGTCGAAAGTCAGTCTCCCGGTAGCGTTCATACGGGGAGGCTGTGTCGCATGTTAGCACGCTCCGCTCTCCATATTCGAGTCAAAGAATAATAGTACAGATAGAACGTTTGGCACAATAGTAAGATTGTGCCGTTTGGAAATTGAAGATTTCGTTTACGCTTGGATGTTTTTTTATAGTAGATAATGAGCTTGGACCGAGAAGTCTGTTTTTTTTACAGATGTTGTTCTTATGATATAGACAAGGAATAAGAAAGGATTTTTTAAATTCATCCCCTAAGATGGTGAAATAGGGGGTGAAAGTTTGTTTGAAACTCTGTCATTTTTGAGTTATTACAACTCAAATAGAATGATATGCCGTAATTAAATTATCCTTTAACTGAAAAAAAAATTAAATATAAATTTAATATTTTTTGGAATTCTAGCCTATAGAGAGGTAAAAAGAGGCTTTAAAGTTTGTATCATAAATGAATTATTTATTTATTGCATTACTATAAAATCTAAATTATTTTAATTTAGTATTTATGATTTTTATTACAATTAAGAAGTACGAATTTTTGGATTTTTTTAGTACTTATGCTCTTCTATCGAAATTGAAGAAACATGCATGTAATGTTCGAAGTTTCATCCATTAAAGGAGTAAAAGTGTGTGTTACAATTTATATGAAAAATCAAAGGTTTATGGTGAAAATAACTTGAAATTCGGCACTTATAATCTTCAACACAATTTAAGAATCATATATTTGGGGATTTTTTAAAATTTTATTCCTTAAAGGGTAAAAAAAGCATTGATGTTTATATAAAAAATAGATTGTTTATTGTAGAATATTGTAGAAATTATTTAAAACTTAGCATTTATGATTTTTAATACAATTAAATGAATACGAGTTTAAAGTTTTCAAATGTCATCTCTTCAAAGGATGAAAAAAGTGGTAAAGTTTGTAGAAAAAATAAAATATGTTTAATCAAAATCTCTTCAAATTTATTAGTCATGATCTTTAATTCAATTAAATAAACGTGCATGTAAGGATGCTGTGAGTTTTATCTCTTAAAGAGGTAAAAGAGGGTATTAAAGGGGCTGAAAGCTAGTACTTTATAAATAGTTTTGTTTGCGAGTAGACGCTGAATAATATTTTGAGACTATTCATGTTTACGCTTTCCTACGTTTACGCTTGAATGTTTTATTAGCTATAGATAGATGAATATTTTGTCAATATTTTGTATAAATGTACAAAAATAAGTAAAAAATAAAACATATAAACAACGAAGATAATTCAAGCAAGCGAATAAAAAGCAAAACTCTAAAGAAAAAAAAAACTGGTACTATTTGAAGGTAGTAAGGACTTCGCAACTAAAAATAAATAAATTAAATATATTATACATACAAATAGTCTAAATAAATCAACTTATTTAGTAGTTTCCTCTATAAACATTAAATCAAATTATATATCTTCTTTTTTATTACGAGATTTTGAAACAAAAACTAAGAAGCTAGTTAGTTTTAAAATATTATTCAAGAGATTATATTTAACCAAATCAAATTTTGAAAGGTTTTGTTAAATATTAATTGTTGATTGTATGTATTAAAATAAAGTGCTACACGGGATGTATTGTATATTACAACACTTTCAAAGAAATAGGAAACGAAACTGTTATTATTGTGTAAATTGTCATATGATTTTTTGTCGATTTTCGGTACATTTTTTCTTTAGATATTTATCGTTTTTCTAAAACGAATGTATATGTAATCGATAAATGAGCGATTACTGGTTATTGGTTTTGAGTTTGACAACATTCAGTCGATTCATGATGATAAAAGTTCATATAGGTGAACAAAAATGTTAAAACGTAAGGTATCTGCATTCACTGTAAATACTCTTTGACGTTGGAGCAAGCTAGCGCGCGATATAATTTTGCGCTGCTCCTGTCAGAAACTCAAGGTCGTTCGCAGCTGTAATCGCCATAATTTGATGTTCGAACTGAAAAAGTCTATGTTTATAGTTTTTGCGCCTTTGACCTTAATTAAGCGGGAAGTTTAGGGTTAACCGTTTACACATTTTTTTTTATATCGCCTCTGTGGTCTAGTGGTCCGGTGTCAGTGTTGACCACATGAGGTCCCAAGTTTGATTCCCGGGCAATTCAAAATGTGTTTTCCAGTTTTTTGATAAAAACAGCATTGCCCGTGATCGGAAAGTGCCCGGTTGGCGATAGGCTTACCACCGATCACATTGTGGAATCAAGTATCTTCGGCTAATCGTGGATGCACTTGTTGCAACCTGTGATTACCTCCTCGGCGATACGGATGTGAAGATACTTCTTTTATATTATCATAAGATAGCAAACAAGCATATGGCTCTCCTGAAGGAAAGCGTCAATCACCGCATATGTTATATGACACAAAATACGTTAATGTGGCGTTGCTATTCATGTGGCAAGATTGTAATGCCACATTTATAAGTTTACAGGCTATCTGATTTTCCAAATCGGAACACTACAATGACGCCGTTGCAGCAGGAATACGAAAGGCGGTGGTACCGAGCCTGAGTAAGATGTTACGGAACTCCATCACCAAATACTCAGATGGTAGTGACACACAATATGTCACATGTGAGCTCCTCACAGCCCTTGAATTGGACCCCATTAATGACAACTAGTGATTCAAAGCTGTGGTCGAAATTCCATTATATACTAATCAATAAAATCACTTTTATGTTTGATAACAGGCTTTAGCCATAAAGAAAATATTAGGTAAACATGTGTACATATATTAATATGTATGTCACATAAATGTAGTGTGTGATGTTTATTTTTATTAAGTAATCTATATATATATGTCATGGCCGGAACGCAAAATTGGCCACATAATGAAATGCTCGAGAATTTTATGAAATGGTGGCATTTCATGAAATTGTTTATTGTCCATTGGCCACATCATGATCCTCCTTGATCAGATCAATGATAAGAAAGCGTTTGTCGATTTGGTTAACTAAACGCGTGCCTACTTCATGAAATGGTCAAAGTAGGGTCAAACTTAATAATTGATCATATCGTAAAATAGTTACATTATCTATCGATAGAGGCTCTAGAAGCGCTTTGTTTAATATCAACAAGGCGGCTCCCCTTACCGTATGTTATTTAGAAATGACCTGAAAACTATGTTGGACTTTTAATATTTCTTAGCGTCCTAGTTTTTATAAATGTCTGCCGTACTCAAAAACAATAAACAAAATACTAATTTATTCTGAATTTTAATGAAATACCTTATGAACATCAAATTTTTACGATATGGCTAATCGTGGATGACAAAATCGTAAAACGTTACCGATTTAACGATCTAGTCGATTTTAGTTTTCACTTCATGAAATGCCATCATTTCATGAAATTCTCGAGCATTTCATGATGTGGTCAATTCTGCGATCAGGCCACGACATTAATTTTTTAATATTTCACTTTATACGCAGCGAAGCACGTACCAGGCCGTTAGTTTCATATATTTTTAATGCATAATATTAAAAAATATTTGGTTTCTGCAGCTCTCCGCATGTAAATTTTCACTATGTCAAATTTCATAGTCCACCGTTCGCGTTATTGTCTTAAAAAGAAGTACAAAGTTTTTGCTTATTGATGATGTCTGAATGAATTTAGGATAGTCACCTAGTAGCGACTATTTTACAACCTAATGGTGGTAGAGTTTTGCAACATTCCGCCCGGTTTTTGGTGCCACCGTTTTACCTGTTCCTGCCGCGAAAGCGTCAATTTTTGTCACTAATATGTTTTGGTTTGGTGAATAAAGAAGTCTGACTAATGTATGTGGCATTGCAATCCCGCCAGATTTCTTGAAGCCCTGAAGATGCCATAAAAATGGAATCCGATTAGCGATATATGTAAATGAATTAAAATTGTTTTGTGTAACAGTACAAGTGTATTCAAGAGCACATAATTAAAAATGGAGTTTCTCCAAGTGTCGATGACAAAAAGTATAAAGTACAGCATTTTCATCTTTGGCGTCTATAAGAGATAGTAGTTTCTTCCCATCAGGAGAGTCATCTGTTTGTTTGCTATCTTATAATATAGAAAAAATATTTCCCGTGTTGGTCCCGGGCTCCTTTGAAAAATAGGCCAACTGCCGTTCTGCCAGGCAGGTCGTAAAAGGAGACCGATTGTCTACGTGGTCTTTTCTTCAAATAGCCCGGACCAATACGAGGCAGTTATTCAGATTTGTATAATAATTAGGTATTAACTTACCAGAAGGATAACACGTATAACCAATCGTTGGCCCATTACGAATTTCCAGGCTAAACGGTAAACGGTCTATTCTTCAAATAGCCCGGACCAATACGAGGCAGTTATTCAGATTTGTATAATAAATAGGTATTAGCTTACCAGAAGGATGTGTGTTTCTTTCAAAATGCGCATTCAATAGTTCTAAAGCTTGGGGAGTGAACGAGGTCCGCCGTTTGCGCTTCTTACTAGGCTCCATTCCTATGAAATCTGTAAGATGGTTTTGACCGGATGCATACCTGGAAAGAAGAAAAAGGAACTATAAAAATATAATATATTTAAAAAAAAATTAAACCGACCGAACGTTACGTGGTCATACATTAAAATCATTAGTGAACGATCAAACATATTGTTTCGTACATTTGTGGATGGAATTTGAAAAAAAATAATTAAATGGGATGTAATTATTTTTTCGTTGGAATGGAACTCGGGGGTAAACCATTCCAATGAAAAAACAATTAAAACTCTGTAAAATTTTATAGCATCGAATTAAAATTAAATTATTAGAAGTAGCATCTTAGGATACTTTTTATTAAGAAAATACTTATTTAATGACTTAAATGCGAGCGAAAAAACTAGTAATATCACAGATGACGTTCGTTCTGGTATGAACAGCAAAAAACTTACAGTATTAGCGTTGTTGGATTTTAATAATGCGTTTAATATTGTTGACCATGACGTACTGTTGGCTCTCTTGAAGTCTCTTAAGGTATCCCAATCCGTTTTGGACAGGCTTAGCAGTTACCTTCGAGGGCATCGACAGTATATTCAAACTACAGCAAACGCATCGGCTTGGTCAGATTTAACAGTTGGTGTGCCACAGGGTGGCGTTTTATCGCCTTTATTATTCACGATTTTTATTAATTTTATTACTGCCATTTTGTCCACTTCGTACCATCTTTATGCTGATGATTTGCAAATTTATTTTCAAGCAACGCTTTCTGAACTGTCAAATGCTGTCATAGCAATTAATAGTAACCTGGCAAACATCGATGCATGGTGCAAATCATTTGGTCTTAAGCTAAATCCAATTAAAACGCAGACTATTGTAATTGGTAGTCACGGGCTAATTAAAAAAGTTGACTGGAGCAATTTGCCCGCAGTAGAGCTTGATGGCGTCACTATTCCCTACAGCGATTACGTCAAAAATCTTGGTATTTACATTGATAATACTTTGTCGTGGACTAAGCAGATCCAGGAGCTTAGTAAAAAAGTTTTCTATGCCTGGAGTTCATTAAAACGTCTTAGGTATTTGCTTCCCATTCCTATCAAAATTATGCTGGCAGATTCCTTACTACTTTCTATTTTAGATTATGCTGACGCTAGTTATGTAAATCTCTCCTTAGACCAGATCAATAAACTTGAGCGACTTCAAAATCTTTGTATAAGGTTCATATTTGGTCTGCGCAAATATGACCACGTTCCCGAATTTCGTGCCAAGCTCAAGTGCTTGCCTATTCATCTTCGTCGGAATACTCATATTCTCTCACAGAAATCTCCATCTTATTTGAAAGAAAGATTCATTTTCCGTGACAACCAGCACAGATATCTTAGATCGGCTGATAATCGTTCCCTGTTAGTGCCAACGCAGAACACTATTTATTACAGTCGTTTCTTTACCTCACAAGCTGATACGCTTTGGAACTCTCTTCCAGCAGATATCAGAAAGGCGCCAAGTTAAACTCTTTCAAAAGTATGGTCAAACGTCACTTTCTATGTACCTAGTAATTTTGTTTAATTTTTCTTCTTTAGTTTTATGTATTACCACTGTTTTATTTGCGATTTTTGTTTTTGTTTTGCTTTTGTGTGTAACTGTAATCAGATGTTACTTTTTTATAATTTTTTGTCTTTTATTTAAGAGCATATCTATATTTATACATATAATAAAATCGTAGGAAAGTCAAAACTGTACATTGAATATGTTTTTAAAAGAATACTTAGGGCGTGATCTACAATCGATATCGAAGCCAAAAATATAGTTTTTAGAATTTTTGTCTGTTTGTCTGTTTACCTGTATAGGCTACATATTATCACGCTATCACCTAGCGGGGAGGTGCTGTGCGGAGTAAACGAAGTCCGCGCGGACGAAGTCGCTGACAACAGCTAGTAAACTATAAGTTATCTTGTGTACAATTGTAACAATATACTAGGAAAAGTGGTGCTAACACTTTTCCTAGTATATTGTTATCCTTATTATAAAGGTTGTCTGGAAGAGATCACTTTATTAGTGATGAGACCGCCTTTGTGTATCTTGTATAATTTTTATGTTGTAACTTATAATGTTGTCATATATTTTGGTGCGCAATAAAGAATTATTGTATTGTATTGTAATATTATAAATTCGAAAGTTTTGATGTTTCGATGGATGGATGGATGAATGATTGTTTGTAACTTAATCACGCAAAAACTACGTACGGATTTGAAGGAAATTTTGCACACAGGAAGATTATGACCTGAGATAGCACATAGGCTACTTTAGATCCCGGGAAAATGAGACATTCCCGCGGGATTTACCAAAACGTTTATTACGCAGCAGGGTGCACGCTGCAGTTAGTTAAAGAATAAATATGGCATAATCATAAACAAGATATTCAATTTTGCTAAAAAATATTTTATTCTTAACTAGCTGCAACCTGCAGCCCGCTGTATTAGAAAAAAATGTGAATCTCACGGGAATAACTTATTTTTCCGGGATAAATAGTATCATATGTGTCATCATCTAACAGTGTGCCAAGTTCATCCAAATTGGTCAAGTCGTTTTTATGTGATTGAGTAACAAACATCCATTCATCCATATATCCAAACATCCAAATTTTCGCATTTATAATATTCGTCGATGTACTAATATCAAATATTTTTCAGTTTCTTTGGTAACTCTTTTACAATATTGGCGGCTAAACTATGGAGGCTAGGTAGCTCATACCTTACCATATATAAGAGTGTGAGACTGTTGGTTCTTTCAAACAGAAAATTAAACAGTATTATTTTTCCAACATGTAATCCTGGAGGTCTTTTTCTCGTTACGTTTGTTATTATTTATAAGTTTTGTTTAATTTTTTTGTTGATCTTATTATTATTATTATTATTTTTAAAGTAATGGTTTAACTTATTTAACTGTTATGTACCGATTTGGAAAATTAGCTCTTGGTTTTCCTGTTTTGTTTTCTATATTATTCTTATTTTTTTTTAATAATACAATTATTGGTTTAATTTTAATTGCATGCACCTATATGTTGCATGAGTTGAGCTTTTAAGCTCTAATATACGCTTACCTGCTTTTTATAAACTTTCTCCAACACCTGTCCTTGTACAGGTTTTGCTGGAAGTGATCTCTTAGAGAGATAAGCACACCTTTGTACATAGTTTAATTTATATAATACTTGAGTATAGATATGTTTTTTGTACATGAAGAGTTAAATAAATAAATAAATTAATATAGATTATACAAAAATATCCTCATACAAAAATAATGATAGTGCTCCATGCTCCGAGGGTTCGAACATGTAGAAAGAATGGTAGATGAAATGTTAACAAAACAGATATATTTCTTTATCTTCCCACTACGTATGTAGATAAGAAAGTTACTGATTTTGTACGTTTTGAGGTCCTAGGAACCTTTTCCAAATGTTTTCACGATAACGTCAGTATGTCTGTATGTATGTATGTATGTGTGTGTGTATGTAAACATCTCATAACTTTTGAACGGTTGGACCAATCGAAACGCAGTTGATGGCATTCGATTGGATTCTGCTCAACTTAGACTTCCTGAAGATTTGAACTGATTCGGTCCAAGATATATTGAGAAATTTTGAAAAAATACTTAAAAAAAATTGGCAAAACAGTATTTATTTTAATATAATTTCCAGATGTATATACCGATTGAATACAAAAACTAATCAGCTCTATTCTTTAAAAAAACTATGCCTAATACATAAATTGCATCAAAATCGGTTTATCCGTTTGGGTGTAATCGTTGACGACAAATTTTGAAAAAAGTGTTTTTCGACATAGCTTCGAAATTTTTCAACCATTCTACGATATTTTAGTGCTAAAAATACTATGTCAAATACCATTTCAAAAATCAAAACCGAAACATTCTCAAAACTTATAGCTTTTCAAATATTAAAATTACGTTGTTTTTAAAAATTTACTTGATTTTTTTAAAATAACTTTCAAGTTACTTCACCGATTGACTAAAAATCTTATCAGCTTTTCTCTTTTAAAAACTGTCTCAAATACCTTTAATTTAATCAAAATCTGTTAATTTGTTTTTTTTTTATAGTAGAGGGGGCAAACGAGCAGATGGTGCACCTGATGATAAGTGATCACCGCCGCCCATGGACATCCGCAATACCGGGGGTATTGCAGCTGCATTGCCGGCCTTTTAAGAATGAATAAGCTCGTTTCTTGAAGGTCCCTAAGTCGTATCCATTCGGAAACACCCCCGAGGGTAATAGATTCCACAAAGGAGTAATGCGAGGCAAAAAGTGTCGACAAAAGCGCACGGTTGTGGATTTCCAGACATCGAGGTGGTGAGGATGGAACTTTAAATTTTGACGCGATATCCGATGGTGGAATTTAGCGGCAGGCATTAGTCCGAACAACTCGTCGGAACACTCCCCATGATAAATACGATAAAAGATGCAGAGCGAGCCTACATCTCTGCGGGATGTAGGCTCGCTCCTCCTCTCTCTCTGTTTGGGATTTATCAATGAAGAAAATTATAAATTAAATGTTTTTGACACTGAAACGAAGTTTTTGAACCTATCCATTATTTAGCTACTTAAAGCAATATTTTAGATCTCAAAAATTGAGTTGAATGCCATCATCATTTTCAAAATATACAGCTTCTCAAAAATTAATATACCAGCATTTTTAACAAAATAGATGTTTGAAGTGAAAAAACTTCGCTTATATTTTTTACTCTTTTGGGCTTAAAATACTTTAATTTAGTGGGAAGTTTTAGGGATGGCCCGTAGGGTCAACCGTTTACACATTTTACGAAATGAACTTAAGCGGTAGGTCCAAATGATCGTTACTGCAAAACCGGGCGTTTCGGGCGAGCAGAGTGCTCAGCCAGAGTTTAAATTGAGTAGGCTATGAGCCCACCTTAAGAGTGTCTCCTGTGAGACCGAACCTCGTCTTAGGGCAATATCTTGACGATGAGTGGGAGCGTAAGTGGTATTAGGATTTCGACTCGTTAATAACTCTTGACCGGTGTCTCGAGTGTTGGCGGGCCGAAAAAGTGGGCCGAGTCAACGCCGGCGGCGACTTTAGCGTGTGCGTACAGATTGTAAAGTGTAGATTGTGATAGGATCATAGAATCGGATAGAAAACAGATATACAACACGGATAGAAAACAGATATACAATGCGAATGTGGAAGGATGTAGGTACCGGGGAAGACTAAGACAGACATGCCATGATCAGATTGATCTAGGACCTACTGTCAGAAGGTGGTGTCAAGAGTATTCGCAAATGCGTTTGCATGAAGACAGTAATGAATGTGGAGGAAGCAAGACAAATCTGTTAGGATCGTGACGTATGGCACTTGGTCTTCTGTGCCTACCCAATAAGAGATCTCGCAGACACCCAGAAGGAGTTTCGCCGCAGCAATGGCTATCAATATCCCTCTCTCTCATCCTATTCACAGGTGGTCACATTTGTTAAACTTTCTCCCCCTCGTGTGATGTCAAATGTTTTTTAACGTTATAAAGCCTGGGAGAACGCTTTTGTCCCTCTTAAATCTCGTGTTGTAACGATAGTTCACCGGCGTATGGTGACCAAGTCCTTGTGAGGCATGGGGTGATGATTCCTCACATTTACATGTGAAAGGCTACCTTTTGGTCGTGTGACCACGTTGTTTATTAGAAGTAATTAAATTAAAATAGCTATTTCTCAAAATTTGCACTTATTAATATGGATCGTTTTAGTTTATATTTTTAAGTTTTTGTTTACAAATAACTTCTCGTACGGTAATTTAGATTTTATTATGTGACGTCACAAAGCTTTTGCCGTCCCCTCTTCTCCGTTGCCACTTGTCACACAATGTCATATTACTTTGTCCTCCCCTCTTAACTCACATTACGTTGGCCCCATTCCTCTTTCCCTTAACGTGTAACCCATTAGTTATTTCAAATTTAAAAAAAAATCAAATCATACTTTTTGCGATCCAGAAAAGTTTTTTAATTCTTCTAATACTTATTTATTTAAAGTTATGTATGTAAAATTCGAATAATGTTGAACGTTAGCATACGTATTTCTTTTTCGCAAATAAGCTCCATAATTAAAAATTACGTTCAGCTATTAAATTAATATCAATTTGGAATGTCCCGAAATGTTTTGACGTTCGATATGGTCATACAATGGTACAATGAATGAGGTTTCCGGCGACTGGGACCACATTAACTGGAACCGCGGTCCCAGTTGCCGAAATGATTTAATTTTAATATTTTTCCTTACGGCGACTCGGACCAAGCATAAATTTATAAAAATATAATCTATTATTCAAGTTCATACAGTATACTCAAACAAAAATATATTTCAAAGTAATAATGAAAGAAAAGGGTTTAATTCAAAAATATTTATTTAATATTAAATATAGGTAAAGAAATATATATAATAAATACCCAAACCCAAAAATTCAAACATCTATGCTCATCACACAAATGTTTGTCCCTGTCAGGAATCGCATCCGAGCTCCGTCGATTGCGTAGTCAGGATCACTATTCGATCGAGGGACGGTCAAATTATTTAGTTATTGTAAATTGTTTGAAATTGTTAAATATTTTTAGCATGATTTGCGTGTTTAATACAAAATAACAAAAATTGTGCTTTTATTGAAGTTATATAAATAAATAATATTTATGAATCAGAGTTTTATTTTTATTTTACGTTAAACAATTTTTCGTTTGACTGTACTAGTTTTGGATTGAACAATAGATTTTTAAATTAATTTATGCATGGTCTGATTCGCCGGAAGAAAAATATTAAAATTAAATCAATCCGGCAACTGGGACCGCGGTCCCAGTCAATGCGGTCCCAGTCGCCGGAAACCTCCAATGAATGGGGTAGCGATAAGAAACTAATACGGCTTTTTAACTCAAAAGTGTCTACGATCTAGCATTAAATAAGGACGCAAATATGGCGCTCGTGAAATGGAGGGTATTATTTGAAGTGAGATGTTTTAAAAGAATTGAAGTTTAATGAGTGAATATCTAAAATTCAACTATTTTTGCCGCTTTCTTTAAAAACTGTCCTCTGGTAGTATCATGAGGGCAGTTTTTAAAGTGGTACATGCTTTTGGCCATCCATGGTCATCTTTTTTTAATATGCTTAAAGACACTTATCATAGAGATAATCTTCCTTTTATTTTTACTCGCAACAATGTAAAGATAGGTGCGTTAGTAAAAATTCCATCTGAGAGCATTTATAATTTGGAAGTTACGTCAAGCTATCGCATCTCTCTACCGATCTTTATAATCTTTTTTAATTCATTTACCATGAAATACTTGTCATCTGTAAACGTACCTATATTATTTAATTTTTGATTTTTTTTGTATTGTTCGCATTGATGTAAAAAACACAAGATACACAATCAGTGTCTCAGAAACGTCATCTAAAAATAAGCGCAATATTTTAAATTGTGCGCTTATTTCAAATAGAATCCCGTCGGTCGCGATACTGTCAATTGTATTACTTTTCATACATTACTTTGTAAAAACAACTATAAATCTTGCGTTTAAGGTTGGATATGCAAAAAACATATATTTTTGCCATATCTATAACAGCTTGTGTGAAATTAGCGACAGTTCTGAGTGTCACTTTTGTTCGGGACTGTGCATCTTGAGTTTTTTATATCAATGATTGTTCGTAACTGTTTTTGGATCTAGGCGAAAAAATTGTAAATTATCAGATAGTTTTGCTCAAATTGTACTTGTATATCATTTTTAATGCTTTCTATAAAAAATTTGACAACTTGGGTCAGCTGTGATAGCTGTGATGAATGATATAGATTACAGAAAGAACGCACACTATGAAACACGTCAGTTATTATTGTTAAATAAATAAATATTCACGGGACAAATTACACTGACTGATCTAACCTCAAAGTAAGCAAATTATTTGCTTATGTTATGGATGTTAGTCAACGTTATTATTACATAGAAATACATATATAAATACTTTTACATACATAATAAACACCCAAACCCGGAAATTCAAACATTTATGCTCATCACACAAATGCTTGTCCCCGTCGGGGATCGAACCCAAACCCCGTTGCTTGCGTATTCAGGGTCGCTAACCACTCGACTAACGGGGCGGTAACATCATAAATTCGGCATGAAAATATTTTTTCATGATTCTATACATCGTTTTTTTTTTCATGAATTCATCTATACTATGTTTGGGCGAAAGTATGTTTCTTTTAGACATATTATTGATTAAATATTTGTAAATTTGAAAATTAAATGTTTTAGGCCCTATTACCTTGGTTTAAGTTTATTTTTTCTTTACTTCAACTCTTTATGAAAGGTGTCTATTATTTTTCTTTTTATTTATCTATACTTACATGTAAAATTGTAGGAAAGTCAAAACTGTACATTGAATATTTTTTTAAAAGAAAACTTGGGGCGTGATTTACAATCGATATCAAAGCCAAAAATATAGTTTTTAACATATGTCTGTTTGTCTGTATGTATGTCCGGGGTAAACTCAAAAAATACTGCATGGATTTACTTTAAATTTTGCATGAGTATTACTAACAAGTCGGGTCAGTATATATGCTACATATTATCACGCTATCACCTACGGGGGAGGAGCCGTGCGGAGTAAACGAATTCCGCGCGGACGAAGTCGTGGGCAACAGCTAGTTTGTTTATACACTTCGTACAAATTTGGACATTTTTGATGCCTTTCGATGACAACAAATGATCAATTTAAATATGACACGTCTGTTTTAGTCTTTACTTATACAGGCTAATAATGATAGCATGCACACATCCTCACAGTGACTTTAATATTTTTCATGTATATTTTAATCATGCATTCGGAAAACTGGAGCACTTCATCAATTTTCAAGTTCATATTAAAAATTAAAATTAGCTCCTGAACGTCAAATCTAAACAATGAACCTTGGTGTTGTTTCATAATGCCAATGTCATTTGAATCTTCTTACATATATGAATCTTTACCATTGTTGGCATTTTCCACATCTGTTCCAGCGTGATTATTTATTTTTTATAAACTAAGCATATAGTTTATAAGAATGATTGATACTTTGATCACATGCAACGTAGACTACTTCGAATTATCGACGATAAAATTCTTCCTAATCGGTTTAATTATTTATATTGCTTACAAGCTCTGAATCTTTAGATTGTATTACCAGAAATTATTCGGAATAATTCTTGCCGTTGATATTGTGGTAACTAACGAATACACGTTTTAAGGATGAAAATATAATTTGATTGTATTCAGCGTTGAACGCTTCAAATCACCGACTACCAGGTTATTTCCTATCGATTTTATTCTTTTAGATTACGTAGAGACTTTGGATCGCTCTGCATTTTTTATTGTAATTGTCATGCATATTATAAGTAGTTGCAGAATTTCATCAACGAAAAGCGCGTCAAAATTTAAAACATTTCCGTTTCGATATATGGATAAAATCACAATCGTTCGATTATAGAAGGACTTTTTGACCTTTTTTATCCCATTTGGTATTAGTAGTCATCATTACATATGTTTGCAAACGGCAGTAGTCGATATGGCGGCGGGCGGTAACGATAACCTCTTACGATTAAAGCGTATGTTCTCTTTAATATAAAAAATGAATACTATAGATATTAGTGATACCCAATCCATACTAGTCCATACTAATATTATAAATGCGAAAGTCTGTCTTTTTGTCTGTCTGTTACGCTTTCACGGCTAAACCGATGGACCGATTTTCATGAAATTTGGCATGAAAGTAGTTGAAGATCCGGAGTCCAAATAGGCTATTTTTTTCAAAAATCAGCCCCTTAAGGGTAGAAATAGGAATGATATTTATATGAAAAACTATCTCGACGACATGTTATTCTACTCGCGGGCGAAGCTCGCGGGTGAGCTAGTGTACGTAGGCCACACTATAAGTTTTGCGTAACTTAAAAAAACAATATGTTATAACCAAAATATTATGTTTATTGCTTTTCAAAATAATCTCCTTTACATTTTAAACATTTTTTCATGCGATCGAACCATTTTTTAAAAAACAGGAGGACCACAGATCTGAAGGCATGTTTTCTACGTGCTGATTGAACGCTATCACTGCCTCTTCGGAGTTGGTAAAAGTAAAACCTCTCATCAAATCTTTGATTTTGGGGAAAATACAGAAATCACAGGGTGCTAGGTCGGGGCTATGCGCAGGATGAGAGACGAGATGTACTTTTTCGGAAGCTAAAAATGACTTTGTTTTGTTGGCCGTGTGTGAAGAAGTGTTATCATGGTGTAGGAGGATGCGGCTTTGGGTCGTCTTTCGCGAACTTTTTCTAACACCTTGGGTAAACAAATGGTAGAATACACTCAGCATTAATACTCTTTTGATCTTCAAGTGGAATTATACAAATGGGCCCCGTAGCTGAGAAAAAAAAACGCGATCATTTTTTTACCAACGTTTCTCGCCTGTCTCACTTTTGTTGGCCTGTTCTCATTTTCAAACACCCATTCACAAGATTGCTGTTTTTTTTCGGGCTTAAAACAATAAATCCACGTTTCGTCTCCTGTGATAATGTCATAAACAGTATTAGAATGCCCGTGGTCGTACTTCAGTAGCATCTGTGAGCACCATTCCACGCGAGCCCGCTTCTGCTCCGCTGCCAGTTCATGAGGGATCCAAAGACAACAAAGTTTCCGAACTTTCAATTCTTCGTGTATAATTTTCTGAATTTGTCTCATACCAATCCCCAATAATCCTCGAATTGTCTTATAGGTAATCCGTGGGTTTTCTTCAATTAACCGCTTAACAGTAGCCACATTATTTTCGTTGACAGTAGCCACATTATTTGTCATGTTAAGAAACTCGACTTCTCACAAATTCAGCAAACCATCGCCTCACGGTGCTCAAATAAAGTGCTTCTCTCCCAAAAGCATTTTAAAGACGAGCGGCACAGTCTTGCGGAGAATGAGAACTTTTAAAATCATAAAAAATCATCGCTCTTAAATCTTTTCAACTTAATTCCATTTTCGTTGCGTACGTAGAACTTTGACGTGTGATAAAAAAAAATTGAAAAAATAATTTCCCGCCAATTGTTTTTTTTAATTACTAAGAAGGTTGCAACGTTTTAAAAATATAACATTCGAAATTCAAATCGTTCCGATTAGCTAGAAGTGCAAAACTTTTAGTGTGCCCCATGTATCATAAATATAACAGATATAAACAACGCTTTACATTTGCGGTAGAAGAATTTTTTTCCTATGTTGGTTGAAACCTCTTACAGATAATATATCACAAAGGCTTCTATTACATATTTCGTGAGGTTGAGGAAATGTTAAGCGGTGACTCTTTTGTAATGCTACCTCCTTATCTCTTCTTGCTGCCATTACTTCATTGGGAGTACCAGTTGTAGCCATTGTATCATTTTGGCCATTTAATGTTAAAATTTTATAAAACTATTCTATGTATAGAGTGTCGGAAACGGTATCCATTTAATAATTAATACAACGTCTTGACAATATTTTTTTAGTCCGTAACAATAAAATTATCCCAAGGAACTCAATAGTTTAGACACTACGGGCGGCTTGCACTAAAATGCTTAAATGCATTTAGTCCCTTAAATATGTTTAGCAAATGTCAAATCGCCTTAAATGCTGTCACTTTAAACGTATTTTAAGCATTTTGGTGCAAGCCGCCCTAGATATTTTTTTAGGTTTCACTAGCTGACCCGGTAAACGTTGTTTAGCCTATTAATTATTGAATTAAAAAATAGGGGTTGGTGATAAAACGGTAAAAATTTATTGTTGTATGTATTTTTTAATTCCATATTATAAAAAAAAATAAAAAAGAAATTGTCTAAAAAATAAAAATTAAATGTTAGGGGCGAACAACCCTTATCATTTAGGGGTATGAAAAATAGATAGTATCCGATTCTCAGACCTACTGAATATGCATATAAAATTTCATAAAAATCGGTCAAGCCGTTTCGGAGGAGTACGGTAACTAACATTGTGACACGAGAATTTTATATTAAGATAATTTTTACACACGCATCTGTTTACTAAACATTGCGTTACAACTGAATGCGTTTAATTCATTCCATAACAAAGTAATACTAAGTATGGCTAGTCAATGAAATTGTGACCCAGCTAATTACCTTGTAGTACTACGCTATCGCAGACAATGGTAACAAATCATGCGTAACGACACAAGCTTTTAATTTTTGTAAATAAATATTGCAAAGACTGTTTCATGTTTTGTATGGTATAATAACAAATTACGTAGTTTGTCCGAAATTTGTTTTTTTATTTTATTTTTAATAATTGAATTATTTTACTGTAACAAATTGTTTATATGAACTGGTAAAAGCCACACGGCTTATTAAAGTGCGTTATTTGATAGATTCGGAAATCCATAATTTAAAGAAGAATTAATTTAATTTGCAAAATTTTCGCGAAACCTTACATGAAACTGCTGTGATGCAACAGAAAGGAAAGTTAAGGAATGGGGCAAACTTATCCAAGGCCTGAAAATAAAAGGAGACCACAGCGGCACAACAGTCCACCCATTTCCACTACATTTTCTTCCACTTTAGTAACAAAGGCAGTAATACACAAATTATGTACTCAACGCACGTTTCAGTTTGTAATCGAAGCATCTTCAGGAGAGTTGAATAGTATCTCACTCTATAAAGGGCGAAGCATTTTTATGGAGTATGCTTTAACAATAGTTTTGGATTTTTTAACCGATACGTTTTAGTCTGTCCTGAAGTCAATAAAAAGAATACTTCAGTGCCAACCCACTTAGGTTTCATCTTTTGTTCAAATACTCCGTTTGTCACCTTGATGAGTGGAAAAACTAAAAAAATATATGCTAAATGAGTATTGAGGACTTTTTTGTTATTATTAATAGAATAGTTGTTATTTTGGAGAGATGTTTATTGATTGTAGTTCTAAATGCTGTTTTATGAAGAAAGAAGAAAGAATTACCTCCATTACATTTCACCCACATGGTTGCCATAATTGCAAGCTTAAAGATAATTTTAGTGTGAGCCTTTATATTTACTTAAATATGTCCGAAAAACATTATTGCGTTGCATATATCCATAGTCAGTACCAATAAAGGTAGCTCTTTTCTTTACGTGAAAATAGATCACTATGCAAGCAAAATATGGCACCAATAAATTAACTGTATCCGATCGTTGACATAATTAACGAAGATGAAACGAATGAAGTGTCTATAACTTTATTAATTCAAGGAGCATCGTTAACTGTGAAGCTCGTTAAAAATTACCACCAAGAGAGTCCCGATTGCAAATTCAACGCACCATTTGCAATGTTAAACCAGTCCCGTTGCATCCAGATAATGCATTTTAATGATGCAGAATGTTAAATCGATAGATACTAGTACTTCTTACAAGATATTAAATGATCTCAGGTGATTTAAACGACACCTGGTTTGTTGATGAAATTTTAAAATATTTAACGGTTCGCTTGTATTGAGGCGACAAAATGAATAATTTTGATACATAAAACATTTTTAATACTTAACTTGAGTCGGTTTCACTACTTCTTGGTAGAATACTTTGTTTAGTTACTGATACATTACCTGATAAAAGTAGATTACAGGAATAGTACCTAAAGTTTGATATTTGTTATCAAGAATAAAAAATACAACATTTTGTATAAAATTGTGTACATATGATAGTTAAATTATCAATAAGATACTTGGACTAAGCTAAGAGTCAACTTAAAATCTATATAATCAAGCTTAATAAGTTGATAACTAATTGTGTTTGACTTAAGATTTTTCTTTAACTTCAAGCTTAGTCCATGTTAAGATCGTAAAACTATTCTATACTATTCTACACATGACATAATATTGGAATTAAGTATAAGCATTAACAGCATTAGTAATGTAGTACAAAACGAGTATAAAGCATACATAAAATAAGCTTATAAAATGAAGCATAGTTAGTCCAGATTTGAGAAATATTTTTCGTTGCTAAGCGTTAGGCCAAATGTGACACGGACACGATTTCACAAAACGCACATATTCACTCAAACAATAATATTTACCTCTCTTCAGCTTCCTTCATCCAACGTTCAAGCACCGGTTTGATTTTCTGCGCACTTTTTGGTGTTATATCCAATTTCTCAAATCTGTATCGAACATAAATTGCAATGTTAGAATTTACTTCCACGGACCGTTCAAATTAAAAATCTAACGCGACGAAGCCATTACGCGGTTATCCCAATCCAAACTAACTTAGGCGTAAATACAGGACATTGACATTGCGTTATACATAAACAAAAAAACAAAACAATAGGCAATTTAGGTTGCCGTGGTAATAAGTTTGATTAATACGAATGAGTAACAATAAAATGAATTCAATTAAAAATGAAATGTAACTTATGCCAATGCCCTGGCTTTTGAATTGCGCAAAATGAATTATAATAAAAGTAATGAAATAATAGATCATGCTATTCAAGATGGAAAGTTAATGCGTTCAAACGTTACGTATAATATTCTCACAATCACCGGTGGAAATCGAACCGTCGGTCGCTGTAGTTGTTGCCGGTTACATTAGTACAGCTTTTGTCTTAATATTCAAATGTGAATATGATGCATAGCGTTTTCGTGTAATTACTCGCGTGTAGATACCGTATACGTGTGAAAAGGAAAAGAAAGAACGCCAAAACCGGTAATTAGAAATAAATGTATGCGGCTTACATTCACGTGGTATGCTCGGATCGCCGATCGAGATAAGATTACATTAAATAGCGTTGAAACATTTTGATTTAAGGACAATCTACATATGGACTGGGCTTTTGAATGATTTGAAGCGTGTTCTAAATGCATGTAAGGCAGGCGGTATCTTCGAAGTTATCATTTCAATTAATCAAGTTGCTTTAAAAATATTTGGTCCAATTTGGACACTATTTAACACTTCATTATGAATTGAAATTGTGGTAACTTCGAAGATATGATAATATGTTTGGGTAAAAAACAAAACATACATGTTTTGTTGTTGTGACGACAGCTGAGCTGCTAGCATCTGCGAAGCCAGGGCACTGGGGACGGTAACAAATAATTTATTAGAGTAAATCCAGATAAAGTTTTTAGTACAATTTTATTCTTCTTCACTAGAGAAAAAAGCCGCACGCTTAATAGTTTCGATACTTGTTCGTAGTGTAATTTTCAAAAGGCAAAACTGTTTTTTTTTTTTTTTTTTTTTTAATTAAATACAGCTTGTTAATTTATTTTACAATCTTCTAGTTTTTATAATAATTGATTTTGATTTGGGAATTCGTGTATAAATGAGATTAAAAGACTTATTTTATGAAGCGTTGTATCAAAACTATAAATTCAAAAAATTATGCTAGGTTTATTTAATTTATAATTAGATCTTTCAATTTTAACATTATTAAACGTCATTATATTTATTTAACAAAATCTTAAGTACATTCACAAAATACAACAATTGATTACAGCGACAAAAATATAATTTTAACTAATTCAGGATACGATTTTTTTGGTTTATAAAATATGAAAATGTAATTTATTGTCTCTAAAATAAACTAAAATCATTGCGACAGGTTTAAGGGTCCAACACTACTAATGAAATGACCATTTTCTTTCGAGTGTATTACCAAGTCCTAAAACAATAATTACTATATTGAACAAAAATTATAGCTTATGAGCCATATACTTAATTAGTTTTAAATTGATTTTACATAATTTTAATCTGCCATTTTTAAAAAGTACAAGATATATTATATTCTAGGTTATAAAAATTATTTTGTATTGTAATCACTGACCACCCCATTGGTCGAATGGTTAGCGACCCTGACTACACGATCGACGAAGGCTCGGGTTCGATCCCCGACGGGGCAAGCATTTGTGTGATGAGCATAAATGTTTGTATTTCCGGGTTTGAGTGTTTATTAAATATATTCTTGTATTATATATGTATTTCTATTTTGTTAGTATCGTTGACTAACACCCATAACACAAGCAAATAATTTGCTTACTTTGGGGTTAGATCAGTTAAGTGTAATTTGTCCCGTGAATATTTATTTATTATTTATTTATTTACAAGATCTGCCTATGTCATAAATTTAATACACATTAGTCTAGCCGTTACGACGTGTGTGAGTCAATCAATTCATGGCAAATTGAAGCATGAATGAACAGAGTGCTAAGTGTGAGTTTTTCTTTTCGCACTCGATCGTGAGCGCGTTTGGAATTTACTAGGAATTTGTATGTGATTTGTACAGCGCCACCTAGTGGTAAACGTGAGAAACCAGTTTACCACTAGGTGGCGCTGAACAAATAACATACAAATTCCTAGTAAACTCGAAACGCGCTCACGATCGAATGCGATAAGAAAAACTCACACTTAGCACTCAGGTCAAGGTGTAACTTATGATTTTGTTATAAAAACTATTTCAAGAGCTATATTATATTTCTACATATAAGGCGAGAATTATAACCTATTTATTTCTACTTATAATGCGTTTCAATTTTATCTATTTTGCACCTAGTAGACCAAGCTTTGTTTGTATTTTAACGTGAATCAATATTGATCAGCAGAGAGCGCCATAAAAAGTTTTAAAATTTATCAAATGAAACTTTCAGGAAACGAACACAAAAATCGATTCCCTGACACTAAAAGCCCCAAGCATGCAATTTTTATTGAAATTGTAAAAACAGTTTTCGAAAAACCAATTATGTACCTCTTAATTTGAATTGAACGACTAGAAAACGAGATGATTAAGATTAAATAAGATTATTTATAACCATGTTTTATCCAACGAACATTTTTGATAGGTGCTCAATACGACACGATTTTTTTGAAATATCTTCACGCCCGTATCCCCGATGTGGTAAGCAAAGGTACAACAACAACCACGGAGAGACGAAGATACTTAGTACTTAGTCCCACAATATGATAGGTGGCAAGCCTATCGCCAACCGGGCGCTTATCCAATCCCGGTCAATGTTGTTTTTATCAGAAAACTTGAAAAACATGTTTCTGATTTGCCCGAACCCGAGAATCGAACCTGGGCTCCATGCGGTTAACACGGACTCTAGACGACTAGACCACAAGGGTAACTTTAAACATTTTTTTTATAAATAAATAAAGTCAGTAAATCAATAAAGCAGACAATTTTTTTTATATCATAAGGTAGCAAACAAGCAGATAGGTCTCCTGATGGAAAAAGTCAACCACCGTCTATAGACACCAAAGGTGTTAATGGTGCGTTGCTATCTTGCGGCGAGATCTTATGCCACATGCATAAGAATTTGTCATGACAATAACAGAAGACAACATTAGCAACACATTAGCAATATTTGGACCTATTAAGTTAGTGTAGACTACTGCTTTTATTACCGTCGGTTATATTAAGTAACCTATGTATGAGATAGAAAAGAACGCATTATCGCATTCATAAGAATTTCGTTTTTCGATACTTAATATGAAATTGGAAACCAACTTTACAAACTAAGATACGCGTTAAAAACGTTACCTCCCCTTGTAACTGTGTAAAAAGAAAAGACTTTAATAATAAACTAAATAAAACATAGCGTATTCAGCAATAATAAATTTTAATTATAATGCAAATTAATTGGGTCCAGTATAATCAAAGGAGTAACAGGCGTGTTGCGTCGTAACAATTCCAAATTGGGGGGCGAAAGAAAAATTAATGGAAAAGGAAATCACGACAGGGCAAAGACAGGGGAATTCGACTCTTTTAATTACACGAAAAAAGTAATTACAGAAAGATAATTAATTAACTGGAACAGAAGTAACGATTAATGATTTTATTATGCGGAGGTCGATAGCGCTAGATTGCTTCGAGGTGCTGATTCGAAAAACTTAAATGAGACTGAATCGTAAAAGTTACACGTTTAATTAATTAACATACTTTTTAGTGTCGTTAACTTTGCTTTTGTTTTTATTTCAATTGTGCAGTACAGCGATATAATGACTCGCCAACACTTTTATGCTTGCACATTAAATAAAACTCTTGTATACTTATTTCCTGCAAATTAGTATCTATATATTATTAAAACGTGAACCAAACATTTTGTACCCCTTTCTTTTAACGATAGTTACGCGAACAGAGGATGTCAAATATTAAAGAAGAGCGAAAGGCACTGTTAAAGTTTGCATTGTAAAAAGCTAATATTTTTGTATAATATGCATAAGAAACATGTTAAATTAATAAAAATATACATTATGTAAACATATATACTATAATCGCCTCTGTGGTCTAGTGATCCAGCGTTGGCGTTGACCACATGAGGTCCCGGGTTCGATTCCCGGTCGGGCACATAAAAAAAGTGTTTTTTCAGTTTTTTAATAAACACAAAGTTAACTGGGATTGGAAAGTGCTTGGTTGGCGATAGGCTTGCCGCCTATCACATTTGTGGGCCCAAATATTTTCGGCTAATCGTGGGTGCACTTGTTGTACCTCTCCCTACCCCTTCGAGGATACGGGCGTAAGGACACTTTTTTTATACTATGTAATTTATGATAAAAATCTGTGTCAAATTTAGAAACAAACTTATTGTTTAAAATTTTTGAAATTCCTATTGTCAATGGTCAAACGGAATAATATAATTATGGTAAAAGACCGATCGTTAGTATTTTTAATGTCTCGTATAAAAAACGTCTTTTAGTACCATCATTTAATAAGCATTTAATTTTTACAGTGACTTAGACATTTTCAAAGTTTTGTTATATTTAATTGCTTGAGTTTGAAGATTGCCCCTAAAAATCAAAAAGTGGGGTGTTCCTATGGCAATAGAACAATATGTACGCTGTTTACAGTTCGTATTGAAATTTTAATCGATCGCATCATCAACCTTATAGTTCTTTACTAAATATTCAGGCTAATTTTAAGTAAAAATCAATATAATGTGTTAGGTATATCACGACGAAAAAAATATTGATTTCTTTCATATTTAAGTATGTTTATGATAAAAAAGTTTGTAAGCTCAACACTGATAAAGTTATGCATGATATTATCAATTATCACATGGGGGAAACACTTGTCATTGAAATCGATATCATCAAAAGCGAAGACATTAATCTTATGAAAATATAATTACCATAAACATTTTGTAATTTTGACATATATAAAGCTACAGATTCAGCGGCGCGAAGCACCTTGCCTAAAAAACCGGAAGCGTTCTGAATCGTAATTAATTAAATAAATTGTAAGCAGTGAAAGGAGTCCTGCTGTTTTACAAATCACTTCAATTAACAATATTAAAAAGCTAGCGTTATATTTGTGAGGCGAAGTGCGTGACGACCGATAAAAATTTGGTAGGTCCCTCGAGACAGATAGGAAGGGCAGATAATCCGCTAGCATTGTTTTAAATGTTGCCACCTTATAATTTATACATATCTTATCATCGTTATTTACAATGTATACACACAAACCGATACTGTATTATAATTTATGAATGCAAAAGTGTAACCAAATCTTAGTGGATTTTTAAAAGGTCTCTGTGGTCTAGTGGTCCAGCGTTGGCGTTGACCACATGAGGTCCCAGGTTGGATTCCCGGCGGGGTAATTGTTTAGTTATTGCAAGTAACTTAACAGACATGTATATTAGTAGCAGTCGTTGTCGCTTGATTAGTTTTGGTGCTGTGACATTTCAAAAAGTGCATCTAGTGACCACTGACCAGCAAGCAATTGGCGACATTTTTGATGATTTTTTCGTTACGTTTAAGAGTCATCACTGTTCATTGGTGGATTGCAAACATAAGGTGATACGCCTGCGGACTGGCACTTAAAAAAGTGTTTTTTCAGTTTTCTGATAAACACGAAGTTGGAAACCCGGGATTGCAAAGTGCCCGGTTGGCGATAGGCTTCCCACGTATCACATTTGTGGGACTAAGTATGTTTGGCTAATCGTGGGTGCACTTGTTGTCCTTCTGCCTACCCCTTTGGGGATACAGGCGTAAAGATACTTTTTTAAAAGGGAAGTGTTTAAAATGTGTTTAGAAAATATTGTATTTAAAGTACATTTAGGTATAATTTGGCTAAGACAAATATTTGAATTTGAAACTACTTGTGTTGTTAAAATTTTCTATAATATAAACTTTTTACTATTCTAAAAAACGGAATTATATAGTGTAGATCTTATGTTTAGTAGATATAAGCGTGCGGCTTTATTTTATATTAAATTTAGTTTAAATATTTAAATGAATCCAGTGATCATGCGTACATTGTATTTAATAATAAATGTATCATGTCACTGTATAAAAAATATTTATATTCTATTACGATTACGTCTTAAGAAACTGATAAATCTTAAAGCAAAACTTTTGTTAATCTGTAATTTTTTTTTATAATTTTTTTTATCAATAATCAAACATCTCCTATGAATAAAATTTGAATTCTATCCGATTGGAATATAATTTAAATGAACGTATTTGTGTTCAGACAATTCTTTTAGATTTACCAATCTCTAGAGATTGTAAAATTCGTCGAGCTAATATTTTATTGTTTGAGTCCAGACTTGTAAAAATAATATACAAAGCATTACCAAGATAATGAAATCCTACCTGCATATAGCACTTTGACTGTACGCCGGTCCTTCAGTCACGGATAATGCCTGGCCGACTTGAGTTTGCGTTAGCCCAAGCCCTAATCGCCGTAATTTGAAGGCTTTCGCAAATTCTTTGATATCTTCTAAATTGATGCCGTCCACTACATTACCAGATGATTGGCTAATGGTGGGTTGGTCTGTGAACAAAACAATGTTAACATAAAAATCATCTGCCTGACATTTAATCAGCTGCCTGAACATGGTAATCCTTAGCTTTAGATATATATAGGGGAGCGCGCCGGTGGTTACGTGGTCATTCAGTGACCACGTAACCACCTGACTACGGATCAATGGGGCTCGGGGCTCGATTCTCGACAGGGACAAACATTTGTTTGCTAAGCAAAGACGTTTGTATTTCTGGATTTGGGTGTTTATTAAATTTATTTGAGTATTTTACTAGGTGGTAGAGTTCTGCATTGCAACCTAACCTATTCTTGCCGGAATAGCGTCAGTCCTTGTCATTGTCATGTTCCTGTTTTGAGGGTAAGGTAGCCAGTAAAGTTACGCATGTGGCACTAGACCTCGCCACAAGATGGCAACGCACCATTAACATCTTTGGTATATATAGGCGATGGTTGACTCTTTCCATCAGGAGACCCATCTGTTTGTTTGCTATCTTATGATATAAAAAAAAAATGTGTAAACGGTTGACCCTACGGGCCATCCCTGAAACTTCCCATTAAATTAAGGTATTTTAAGCTCAAAAGAATAAAAATATAAGCATAACTTTTTCAGTTCAAACATCTATTTTGTTAAAAATGGCAGTATATTAAATTTTTAAAAGCTGTATATTTTGAAAACGATGATGGCATTCAACTCAATTTTTGAGATCTAAAATATTGCTTTAGCTAAATAATCGATAGGTTGAAAAATTTCGATGCGATGTCAAAAAACATTTTATTTTTAAATTTCTTCGTTGATAAATCCCAAACAAATTGACCGATTTTGATAAAATTAACAGTATTTAACACAGTTTTTAAAGGAGAAAAGCTGATATGATTTTTAAGTCAATCGGTGAATTGGTTCGGTTTAAAAAAAATGAAGTAAGTTTGCTAAAAACAACGTAATTTTAATATTTGAAAAGCTGTAGGTTTTGAGAATTAAATTCGATTTTGATTTTAGAAACGGCATTTGACGTAGTTTTTTTTAGTACTAAAACATCGTAGAATACCAAAAAATGATTGGTTGAAAAATTTCAATGCTATCTCGAAAAAACACTTTTTTAAAAATTTTTCCCAAATTATTACTCCCAAACGGATAATTGCTTTGATGCAATTTATGTATTAGATGTAGTTTTTTGAGGAATAGAGCTGATTAGTTTTTGTATTCAATCGGTACATAAATTTGGAAGTTATATTAAAAAATACTGTTTCACCAAATTTTTTTTTGGTGTTTTTTCAAAATTTCTCAAAATCTCCTGGACCGAATCGCTTCAAATTTATAGGAAGTCTAAGTTGAGCAGAATCCAATCGAGTGCCATCAACCGCGTTGCGATCGATCCAGCCGTTCAAAAGTTATGAGATCTTTACATACACACTTTCACACACCCAGACATCATGAAAATAGTCGGAAAAGGTTCCTAGGGCCTCAAAACGTGGACATCCGGTGAAAACTCGATTTTCGAAAATCGGGGTAAAATCAGTAACTTCCTTATCTACATACATAGTGGGAAGTTAAAATGTAATTCTAAGTGTTAACTATTAATAATTATAAACGGCAACATTCGCGTTTAATCGGTGCGTCGGTTGATTTTAATTTAATTCAATAGCGTCTCGTCTCCAAGTAGAGTTCGAGACGAGAAGCTACCGACTCCGAGCAAACGTCTAACTCACCCTGCGGGAGGTCCTAATATACTCGTAGGCAAAGACCTACAAAAAATATTTTTTGTAGGTCTTTGCTTGTAGGTTCGAAACTAGTTGGAACCTACACCGTTCAACGTGAGTGTAGCCGTTTTTAATGATTAGTTAATAAAAAAAAGCTTTAATAATTTTATTCTAAGTATTAATATCAGTGCCTGACACCCATATTACAAGCAAATAATATGTTTGATTTGGGGTCAGATCAATTTGTGTAATTTGTCCAGTAATATTTATTTATTTATTTAGATACATGTATATGTAGCTCATTTTTAACAATCCATTTTGCAAGCTAAATATATGAAAAGATAAGTCATTTTTAGCTTGCGAAGAAGTATATCTCGTCACTCATCCTGCGCATAGCCTCGACCTAGCATCCTGTGATTTCTGTATTTTCCCCAAAATCAAAGATTTGATGGGGGGTTTTACTTTTACCAACTCCGAAGAGGCAGTGATAGCGTTCAATCAGCACGTAGAAAACATGCCTTCAGATCTGTGGTCCTCCTGTTTTAAAAAATGGTAAGATCGCATGAAAAAATGTTTAAAATGTAAAGGAGATCATTTTGAAAAGCAATAAACATAATATTTTGGTTATAACATGTTGTTTTTTTAAGTTACGCAAAATTTATGGTGTGACCTACGTATGTCCGAGGTAAACTCAAAAAATACTGCATGGATTTACTTTAAATTTTGCATGAATATTATTAACAGGTCGGGTCAATATATTGGTTACGTATTATCACGCTATCACCTACGGGGGAGGAGCTGTGCGGAATGAACGAAGTCCGCGCGGACGAAGTCGCGGGCAACAGCTAGTGTAACTGCAGCAGCAGCAGTAGCAGCTGTAGTAACTAAAACCGCAACACGAGAATTTAATATATTACATTTTAGGCAAGGCAGCTATTAATTTCCTCGAAAATATTCAAGATTACTGGACTATTTATGTAATTAGTAGATGGCGGCACTTCTAATTATGCGAAATGTCATTAGAGACTGCTTCGTGGAGGATGTACCCCCTGCTTAGCTAACCGATGACAAATTACTTCCCTCCCCACTAGTTTGAGTAGTCTGCATCAATTAAGACAAGGTAGGGCTGGTAAATTGGCAATCGTTACAGCATTTACCGGTGCACTGAATGAAGATCAGACGATTCGTAATACGGCTATTATTTAGTTAATACATTATTGGATTGTTAAATACTATTATTGGATTTTTTTTTACAATTTTATGGCATAAAAACAATGCGTTGAGCGTTGTGTTTGGACCTATACTTACACGTATTGTAAGAGCTTTTGTACAATTGAGCTGTTGAAAATTACATCGCTTATTAGTTCTAGTAGACTAGATGATAGAGTTTTGCATTGTCTCGCCCGGGTCTGGTACCACCGCCTTACCTATTCCTGCCGCAATAACGTCAGTGCTAGTCACTGTCGTATTCAGGTTTGGAGGGTAAGGTAGACGGTAAACTTATGCATGTGGCATTAGACCTGGCCACAAGATAGCAACGCACAATTAACATCTTTGATATCTATAGACGTTGGTTGTCTCTTTCCATCAGGAGACCCATCTGATTGTTTGCTATCTTATGTCATAAAAAATATATTTATATTAGTAAGATTTTCTGTTCCTGGTATCAGAGACAAATACCGTTTTAAAAATATTGGTTAATATTTAGCGGTTTTTGTAAAAGGTTTTGCCACTGTAACGTTTTCTAGATAACATCACCGTGGTTTAGCTCATGTCTCTGCCGCACTTGCGTCTATCGTCCCGAACATATTAGCGTGCTAAGGAACACGCAGTCCGGAAGTATGCAACAATAGCCAATAATAGTCTGCACATCTGCATTTATCGTGTCATCGCACAAAGCTTTGTGACGATAGACCGAGGCATCAGACTACGCTCCGAGTGCGCGGGAGCGGCGTACATTAAAGATATGTATTTAAAAACCTCTATAAAACGGTTTATTGATCCAAAACCCTTACAAATTTGCTCCTTAAAGAAACCGGTATTTTTGTGGTTAAGGTAAAACCATTGGTCCTACCTTAAATAAAAAATACACATTGGTTAAATTACCCTGTGTTGGTACCGGGCTCCTTTGAAGAATAGGCCAACTGCGGTTTTGCCAGGCAGGTCGTAAAAGGCGAATGACTGGATATACGAGTCACTACCATTGTGGCTACTAGGCGGTAGAGTTTTGCATTGCTCGCCCGGGTCTGGTACCACCGCCTTACCTATTCCTGCCGCAAAAGCGTGAGTGCTTGTCATGTCACTATCGTGTTCCGGTTTGGAGGATAAGGTAGCCGGTAAACTTATGCATATGCCATTAGATCTCGCCACAAGATAGCAACGCACCATTAACACCTTTGGTGTCTATAGGCAATGGCTGACTCTTTTCATTAGGAGACCCATCTGCTTGTTTGCTATGTTATAATATAAAAAAAAAACAAATCTTTACGAAACGCTCCATATGTACTTGCACTGAATTCTGTCTGGTATGCCAAACAAGTACATAGTACATTCATTAAAAAAGAAAAAGAAAAATATGATATTGGAACATATACACCAAAAGTGCTAAATAACTCTTTAACTAGTAAGCATATTTCTACGTATCTATCTATTGATTAGTGTAAACGACGAAATCGATTACAAGACAAAAAAATAATTTCGCCATGTTGAACCAGTCACAACAGCATAACTATGCGTGCCCGCTAAAAGCAGGATCGTAAGTTAAAATCTTGACGTGTCGAAATTTTTCTTGGTTAAAGTTTTCAAGTTCCCAAGCACGGAATAAGTACTAAAACACATATATGGTTAAAAGTATTAATGATGCCTGGGAACCATTGTGGAAAGGAAGTGATGCCACGTGTAGCCCGCCGCAGTATAAAAGTTTTTGGCGAATCCTGCAGGTCACCCAATTTTCCGGGACAAATATGAGCCTATGTGCTATTCCAGGTCAACATCTATCTGTGTGCCAAATTTAATTTAAATCCGTTTAATAGTTTTTGCGTGTTTGTGTAACAAACATCCATCCATCTATTCGAACATCCAAACTTTCGCATTTATAATATTAACTAGCTTGGCCCGCACCTTCGTCTGCGTTGATTTTTTTGAAATAAAAGTAGCTTGTGTTACTCCTTATTACATCACCTAACTGCCAGTAAAAGTCCCGTCAAAATCAGTCCAGCCGTCTTTTAAGAGATTAGCCGAAACAAACAAATAAACAGACAGACAAAAATTGTATTTTGTTTTATTTTGGTATGTGTACCGTGTAAAAAGCAGTTATTTTAATATTACGGATGCACCATTAACATCTTTGATGTTTAAAAGCGATGGTTGACTCTTGCCATCAGGAGACCCATCTACTTGTTTGCTATCTTATGATATAAAAAAACTTTTTTCAAAACATCTAATCCCATATACAGGTTGTTTAGAGAAAAGTAGCCGTTATTTTGAAAATTTAATAGGGATAAGTAGATCTATAAGCTTGAAAACCCATGGTTTATATAACGGGGGTTCTCAAACTTATAGACATATATACCGTTAGTAAAGATAGTTTTAAACACCCTTTTAATAATGAAAAAGCAACAGTAAATTGCGTGATTAGATACGGCCATTATTTCATTTACAAAGATAAGCCAATTGGACTAAGGATACGCACCAAATTCAATAACGACAATAATGTATCAAGATACCGTACTTTTAATTGTTTAATACATGTTGTAAATTAATTAGATACAATTAGAGTTCGCGTGTCGGCCTGTTCGAACGTTTATTGACCTGTGTTACGTGTGAGAGCGCAATTTAAAAAAATATCAATTATTTTTGGCTATTACTTTTTTCTGGAATTGGCTTTTAGATATAGGATGATTCAAATGTGATATTCAATTGTGATGCACGTACCTGTGGATTTTACTAGTTTATAGAGATGTCATACGATAAATTATAATACAAGTTGATAAAATAAAAACACCGCTATAAATTAAAAAAAAAACATAACATCTGCTATAAAATATACAAAATAAAAAACAAAGGTTTATGTTTTGTATTTTGCATATTTTATGGCAGATATTTTTTTTCATTATTTAAATCAAATGTAATATGCAGGAAGAAGAAACATTTGTTATCTGCGTCACAAAGACAATGTAAGTCTTTTTTTAACCAAGTTTCTAGAAGGAGGAGGTTGTCGATTTGGCTGTATGTTTTTTTAATCTTTTTTATCTGTGTTACCATAGAATTTGGTCATTTATGAACCGTTTTTGAAAATTTTCTTTGTTAGAGAGAGAGGGTGTATTACCCGTGTGATCCATGTGACGATATAAAATTAATGTGTTGTATATAACTTTGTAATTTATTAACTAAATATTTACTATTTGTCCATATTTAGTAAAATATTTAGAGATATTACCATTTACGAGATGAAATAAATAAAATGTTGATTTTGGTTATTTGTACGAACCGAATACAAATAAAAAAATATGAATAATTATCCAATATAACTGAAAATTTAGCAGTAAAAAGCAAAATGATATTTTTACTGTTTAACTATTTCAGAAACCTCCTTATTAAGCAAAACTTGTGTTGAAGAAACCGGAATTTATTTATTTTTTAGGTAGGTGCGAAATCGTCATCAAAGATAAAAAGATAAGACAGTTTGGGCATCACTCTGTATATTCTTAATTACCAAAGTAGCTTTCTGATAATACCTCCTTTTACTTTAATAGTCTATTACGTCGGTACTAACTACTTTCGTGAGTAATTTATATGGAGTTTAGCGCCTACACTCGACTTTACTTGCGTGGGATTAGCTGATTGATATTTTTAACGGACCTGAATTATTTGATACGAAGTCGATTAATTTTTGAAGTTAGTTGCAACAAGAACCTTGTTTTTAATTGATTCTTAATAAAGCTACCGCGCACAGATAGATATGCAGCACGAATAGCTGATTACTGGCAAGAAGTCTCTGTAGCTGTACTTTTTCGTCACATTTTTGTAGTCAACGATGTTAATCTACATGGATTGGCTGCTAATAGATTGTACATACTGTAGGGTGTTTAGTTCTCGATTCCGATACCGAATATGTAAAACTAAATGGCTACTTAAATTTTGGCCTAATTATCACTCACTGACCTTTATGAGAAACTCAACCTGGAGTCATGATTGCAGTTTACACAAAATCATTATACATATACTATTTTTTTGACGTTAAAAGTGGGATGTACCCGAGGAAACTTCACCGTAAAGGATTTAGTTGACTAGAATTTGTTATTAACAATTCTATACCTCCCCACCGCCACAACAACTTTCAACTCTCATAATCAGATATGCGAACGAACGGGGTTTCACGCCATATTTCATGTTCATGAATATAACTGATTTGGCGGTGGGCAGGTATAGAATTGTCGATAACAAATTCTAGTTAACTAAATCCTTTACGGTGAAGTTTCCTTGGGTACATCCACACTTCCTGACATTAAAAAAAAATAGTATATATCAAATCATAACCACAAAAATAGTATATTCAAAACACTGGTCTCGTAAATAGTTTTGGAATGTAAATTGAATATTATCTGGAATGCTCTCAACAAATGCAAATATATTATATTAACGGATCAATCTAAACTTAAAACAATGACGAAATTTGATATGTACATTATAATTGAAGAGTAAGAGAACTCTTCATTTCCAAGCGGCATTTTAAATCTTCGGGGGGTGGACTTCTAACATATTTCTAAATAAATTTGGAAAATACATGATTGTACGACTCATCTTTTAATTATAATAATAAAATAAATAAAGACACACGCACATTTAATTAAAAAGTAATTAAACGGCAATGATTAGATAGTAATTTTCAATAGGGAACAATCCAATGACATACTGAAGCTGTTAAAAAAATGGTAACGATAGAATAAATAGTATTCTAAGCGTAATCGTGCAATCGTAATACATACGGACGTGCAAATTGGATCATTTAAATTTTTATTTTAACGTCTATTTTTATTTTAATCCCGGGAAATATCAATTGATGTTGTAGAATCTAAAAGAAAAATACCACACAGTCATCTGTGGGTTGCAATTATTTATAAATAACCTGCATTAATGAACTCTAACCACTTTTCTACAATCTTAGATAATTACAATTACTATTCTACACTAATAACAATCTTATTATAAAAAGCTAAATCTCGAAAAAAACGCAATAAACCTAGTAAAATAAGTTGAATATCAGCATCAAAGATACCGTCGAGACTCGAGCCACATTCCCAATGCGAACTAAATTAATTAACTAATTAAAACCCATTACAAATAATTAACGTGGCCGATAAATTGAGCCCAATCGATAAGAGAAACAAAGAGTTGGGCCGACAAGTCACTTAGTAACTTGTTTTGTTTGGCTGTTGTCTGTTTATACATCAATACAAGAATTAGTTTATTCTAATGTACTGTTGTACAAGAAGGAGGGTAATGTTTTTGGAGCATTTGTACGTTTATACATCAATGCAGGAATTAGTTTTTTTTAATGTACTATTTATTGCACTAGAAGGAGGGTAATGTTTTGAAGCATTTGTACGTTTATACGTCAATACAGGAATTACTTTGTTTTAATGTACTATTTATTGTACTAGAAGTAGGATAAGTTTTTGGAGCATATGTAGGTTTACCCGTCAATACAGGAATAACTTTGTTTTAATGTTCTTTTATATCAGGAGGAGGGTAATGTTTTTTGAGCAAATAAGTGTACGTTTATACCTCAATACAGGAATTAGTGCGTTTCAATGTAATGTTGTACTTGAAGGAGGTTATGGTTTTAGAGCTACTATGTACTTTTATACGTCAATACAGAAATGACTTTGTTTTTATGTTTTTTTGTTTTAGAGTAGGGTGTTTTATTTAAATTACTTTTTTTATTAAATTTCTTTTGCAACTGATGGAGAGTGATGTTTTTGGAGTTAATGTGCGTTTGTAAGTCTATACTTTTCTTCGACCTTCGACTTCAACCGCCCCGGTGGTCGAGTGGTTAGCGAATCTAACCATGAATCGATGGGGTTCGGTTTCAATTCCCGACAGATACAATCATTTTGTGATGAGCAATAGATATTTGTATTTCTGGGTCTACGTGTATGTTATGTATGTAACAGTATTAATATATGTATTTCTATATATTAGTATTGATGACTAACACCCATAACACAAGCAAATAGTTTGCTTACTTTGGGATTAAATCAATTTGTGTAATTAGTTAAGCGATATTATATTATATACTGGAAAAATTCGTTCAAATGTTATTTGTTTAATTTTATTTAACTTATTGAAAAATACATAAAAAGAAGGATAACAAAAATTGCTCAAAATGTGCGCTTACCTCTTTTGTAGTTTTGTTTTTTTTTTATTTTGCACGATAATTAGGGTGATATATATAAGTATGATAGTATCTGTCTATGTTCACTTCTTTATAGGTGGTAGAGTTCTGCATTGTCTCGCCCGGGTCAGGTACCACCGCCTTACCTATTCCTGCCGTAATAGCATCAGTGCTTGTCGCTGTCGTATTCTGGTTTGGAGGGAAAGGTAGCCGGTAAACTTATGCATGTGGCATTAGACCTCGCCACAAGATAGCAACGCAATTAACATCTTTGGTGTCTATAGGCGATGGTTGACTCTTTCCATCAGGAGACCCATCTGCTTGTTTGCTATCTTATGATATAAAAAAAATCTTCTTTAAATTACAGCTAAAACGGTTTGCTGGATTTTAAATTTTAAGTAAGAGTATCACAGGTCCGAATATATATATTTTTAAACATTGTACCTGCGAATAATTTATATAAAAATCTTGTAAATTAGTGTTTTACAGGAGAAAATTTTGTTACGGTCTATTCTTCAAAGGAGATGTTAGCAACATTAAACTATTTGTTAATTAGCAATAATAAAATTAATTTATTACAATTTAAAAGATTCTGGTCAATAAACACAATTTAAAAGTATCGTATCGATTTAATTTAGACAAATTAGCGCTACCAGTAAACAGGAGAGGAACTGAGTAATTTAGTAATTGTATCCACTAACAACAAATTAAATAGTAAACAATAGAACGAGGCCTGGGGCAAGGGCTTTTAGATAAACGAAGCCGACAAGACGCGATTGACATACGACACGACATTTAAAGAATCCTCTTTGTTATCCGATATAATGAAAAGGAAAAAAAACGAAATCTATATCACAGCTTTTCAATGATTTAAATGTTTTCATTGAAACGTTTGTCCATTATGTGATCTCATCTAATCTGTCTAAAATTATAATTGCAAAATCTATAGATTTAATACATACATACATTAATACATACATGAAAACATAATTTTAAGTAAAAGTATCAAATTCATTTTAACTTAATAAATAGTGTGATGCTACGAAATTTTTTATATATCTATATTGACTGAAAAATAAACATTTTTATTTATATATTATTATAAAATCCAACCTCAGATACCTACAATTTAGATCTGATTACTGTTGTTCTTGCTCATATACCGAGTATTCTATAGGTTTGATTCAAATATAATTCTAAAATAATTTTGATGTGGTTTTGAGACGATCTTGATTCTTCTATTCGATTATGATTCTAATAGAAATAAAATGTGTCCAGAGAATCCATTTCTGTCCCAACGCCGTCTTAATTACAATCCAATTTCAAGCAAACTTGTCAGAGTATATATAGCATGATCGTCATATATTGCGCTTTAACCCCACCGTATAACTTGAATTGTTATAATTCAATTATTAAGTTATTTTCGATTTATTCTACAAGACCTAAAAAATCCTTTTTCTAATTACTACTTTCTTCTCTTTAATTACTACTTTCTTTCTCTTCTCTTTCTCTTTGTCCGAGTTTTGTCCCTCGACCTTAACTTTCTTATCGCAATTATATCACTGATGTGTTCCGATTTGGAGGATAATGTACCCGGAAAATTCATGCATTGCATTATGCTAAACGATGTAACGACGCTCCATTAAACCGTCCCATTGGTCGAGTGTTTTTTGATCCTGACTACGTATCATGGGGCTCGGGTTCGATTCCTGACAGGGATAAGCATTTATGTGATGAGTATAGATGTTTGCATTTCTGGGTTTAGGTATTTATTAAATATATTAGAGTATTTATATATACATATATTTCTATGTGTTAGAGTCGTTGACTGACACCTATATTATAAGTAAATGATTTGCTTACTTTGCCCGCCAGCTTTGTCCGCATATAGAATAACATCTCAACAATATAATCTTTACATCATATCATACACACTTTCTTCCCCTAGTTCAGACACTTAGGGGTTGATTTAAAAAAGAAGTCTCTATGTGACCCTGTGCCTTCTACTACCTCCTCCAAATTTTCAAGATTATATTATTATATATCAAATTTTATCAAGGTCGGTTCAGCGGTTTGTGATAGGATGTAAGTGGTGATGATATCCGTTCCCGCATTTGAAAGACTTGATCACGACTTCGCCGATTTCTTTACGGAACCAAGAGCTTTATCATTTCAAGAAACGGTATGTTAATATATCACGATTAGATTAGATTATTCTTAAATAATTCTTAGATTATTCTTAACAAGACTTTTACCCTATCTGGGGATCGAAGTTGGATCAACGACCGGAGCCGTATAAGCTTACGCTTAGACAGCCCTCAGTTTTTTGCTATACTGGCCAAAATCTCTTTATCTCAGCTCCTAACAAAGTAAGCAAATTGAGTTGAAGTAAACGTCTTTAGACAATAAAGTTAAGTATACGATTTATCGGTTGGTGAAAAGGGAGATTTTAACGGCTAACGCTTGTTTATACGCCGTATAGAGCTATAATAAGATATAAAAATCAAAAGATGCATTTTAGGAAAGGTCTAGAATAATAAATAAGATTGAGTCCCACTTAAATGTCATATAAATAAAAGTCTAGACTTGAAGCTAGGTCATGAAGTACCTTGGATCTAAAATAAAATTATTTTAGTTTCTATTCTTGCTAGTTGAAGTAGGTTAGTAGAAGTAGTTTCTAATAATGTCGTTGTATTATTGTATTTACACTAATGTTATAAAGAAGTAAGATTTAACTGTTTGTTTGTATGTAACGGATAAACTCAAAAAGTAGGTACTAAATCAATTCTAAACATTCTTTCGCCAATATAAAGCAACATTATCACATAGTAACCATAGGATGACAAACGAGGAAGTGCTCAGAAGGGTTGGAGAAAAAAAGGCACTGTTAAGAACATTAGAAAACAGACGAGGGAAAATGATAGCTCATCTTTTGCGACACGATGAACTATTCAAAACAGTGATAGAAGGAAAATTGGAGGGAAGACGAGGTAGAGGAAGACCAAGGATAGATTTCATAAGCTATGTCAGACACAAAACCAACACAGCCTCCTATCAAGCGGTGAAGGAGCTCGCCCTTGATAGAGAAAAACGGAGATCGCTTCACAGACAAGAGCCTAACTCTTAAATATGATGATGTGAACCATAGGCTACTTTATTAATTGAGTAAGCAAAAAGTCTCGAAGAACAGTCAGTAGTTTATGATTAACACGTGACAAAATAATTATAGTTTTGTACACTTCCAATCTGCCTTTAGGTCTAGGAGTTAGCCTATTCGGCTCAGATCGTGAGATCTCAGGTTCAATCCCTGGGTCGGGCAAAAGTGCTATTAAGTTTTTTCGAGGTTAATCCCGAAAATTTAAAATCTCAGTAGCAGATCGAAGTCCGGCGGAGTGGTGTATTACAATTCCCGTACCTCGGATGAGCCCTTTAAGCTGTCGATCCCGGTTATCGCTAGAAATAGTCGATAATCGTTAACATGTCGTTAAAACTTTAAAAAAATTTTTGGAGAAACAAATTTTTTAAATATAAGTTCCAGATTTATGTGACGATTAAGCACATAATCTAATCATCTCTTTTTTTTTTCAAAAACTGAGTCCAATGCATAAATTGCATCAAATTCGGTTTATCCGTTCGGGAGTTATAGTTTATGAAAAATTAAAAAAAAATCATTTCTTCGACATTTTTAACCCAAGTAATAAAACAATTCAGTGCTCAAAAATTGCGTTGAATGTTATTCGAAAATATACATCTTTTCGAACACTGAATAACTAAATATATTTTTTTTTACAAAACTAGTTTTTTGAACTCTTCTAACTCAAAACTCTATGCTTAGGCATCGTTTTTTTCTTTGAGCTTAAAATATCTCAATTTAGCAGGAAGTTTCAGGGACGACCTACGAGGTTAACTAGCTTACAGATTTTCTTGATATAATTGGTTACATAGGTGTGTTACATACATAGCAATCCTAAAAGGTACATTTAGTTTGGGGTATATGTAGTTTCGTATATATAATATTGTTATAATTAGTTTTAGGTTAGATATTTCCTATTAATTACAAGTTTCTTTTATAATTACGTTACTTTATTTGATAGGTGGGTTGCCAATAGGTATTTTTAATTTGAGGTATAGTTAGTTACGATATGAGGTATAGGAAGTTTGAAGTTATAAGTTGTTTAGGTTAGTCTTACGTTTTTTACTTAAATTTTAATAATAAAAGTATCGTATATAAATAACTAAGATGAATATGTACCTAAATATTATTTTTATACAATACTAGCAGTCCGCCAGACTATGTAGAGATTCTTAATAAAGTAGCTTATAAAGAAAGGTTAAATAAATTATGAAGTACTAATGCGCGAGCGAAGCCGCGGGTAACAGCTAGTATTAAAATAACCGTTTTTTAATAAATGCATATGGATGTACACACGGTACATATACCAAAATAACATTTTTTACAATTTTTGTCTGTCTGCCTATCAGTCTGTCTGTCTGGTCGAATTTCGGCCACAGGCGATCACTAGTCAAATTAAATACGTTAAAATTGTGCATTAGATCATATACAGCAAACGATCAAACACTAATAATACATTTTAACTTTTATAAATTTGATGCGTTTTATATTGACTCGCATTGATATAAAAAACCCAAGATACACAATCAGTGTGTCAAAAACGTCCTCCAAAAATGAGTGCACAATTTAAAAATGTGCACTCATTTCAAATAGAATCGCGTCGGCAGCGTCACTGTCAATTTTATTTATTTTCGTACATTGCTTTGTAAAAACAACTATAAGTCTTGCACTTAAGGTTGGATATACAAAGGCATATGTTTTTGCCATATCTATAACTACTTAAAAGAAATTAGGGACAGTTTTGAGTGTCAGTTTTGTTCGGGACTGTGCATCTAGGGTTTTTTATATCAATGTTGACTCGTATATTAATACGCGAAACAGAAACTTTGTATCCCTATTTACGACAATTCCGCAAACGGTGGAGATTGAAATTTGGTGCACTTTAAGTGTGCCAAATTGCAGACGAGTGCAGAAACTTAATATTCAAAAAAAAATGCATTATAAATACATCTATATTAATCCATCTATATTAATCTATATTAATCTATATTAATTTATATTAATCTATATTAATCTTAATTTAATATTATCTTAATTTAATATATAAATGCGAAAGTTTGGATGTTTGGATGGATGTTTGTTACTCAATCACGCAAAAAATACTGAATGGATTTGAATGAAATTTGGCACACAGGTAGCTGATGACCTAGAATAGTAAATGGGACTTTTTATCCCGGAAAAATTAGGTGATCCCGCGGGATTTACCAAAAAATTTATAATGCAGCGGGCTGCACGCTGCAGCTAGTACACAATAAATTAATAAAATAAACATTTTTCTCTGTGTTGATCCCGGGTTCCTTTGAAGAACAGGCCAACTACTATTCTGCCAGGCAGGTCGTAAAAGGCGACCCATTGGCTATACGAGTCACTAACATCGTGGCTACTAAGTGTAAGTTCTGCATTGTCTCGCCTGGGTCTGGTACCACCGCCTTACCTATTCCTGCCGCAATAGCATCTGTGCTTGTCACTGTCGTGTTCCGGTTTGAAGGGTAAGGTAGCTGGTAAACTTATGCATGTGGTATAAGACCTCGCCACAAGATAGCAACGCACCATCAACATCTTTGGTGTCTATAGGCGATGGTTGACTCCATCGGGTGACCCATCTGCTTGTTTGCTATCTGCTGCTATGATAAAAAAAAACATTACACAATCATTCACATCATCATTATCACATATGTATATGATAATATACATTCATGTGTATTATTATGTTTATGGCTAAAGACTGTTGTCAACCTTAGAAGAGATTATAATATAAAGTAAGTATCTTCACGCCCGTATCCCCGTAAAGGTAGGCAGAGGTACAACAAGTGCACCCAAGATTAGCCGAAGATACTTGGTCCCACAAATGTAATAGGTGGCAAGTATATCGCCAACCGGGCACTTCTCAATCTAGGGCAACTTTTGTGTTAATATAAGAAAACTGAAAAAACATTTTTTTGAGTGCCCGACCCGGGAATCGAACCCGGGACCTCATGTGGTCGACGCCAACGCTGGACCACTAGACAGAGAGGCGATTAGATTATAATATAGTCTTTTTAATAGATTTTACACTTTCAATCGTCGGCACTTGTTGAAATTCCATTATTTTTAGTTGAAACTAGTTTATCACACACTTGTACATTTATTTCACTATTATTATATACTAAGTTATATAATTTTATCGACCGGTTTCCCTTTTTAAAGCATCTTCAGTACGTAATATTCTTTACTCATATAATATAGTCTATGATTGCGCCTCTGTGGTCTAGTGGTCCAGCGTTGGCGTTGACCACATGAGGTCCCGGGTTCGATTCCCGGGTCGGGCACTTAAAAAAAAGTGTTTTTTTCAGTTTTCTGATAAACACAAAGTTGCCCGGGATTAGAAAGTGCCCGGTTGGCGATAGGCTTGCTTTGTGGGACTAAGTATCTTCGGCTAATCGTGGGTGCACTTGTTGTACCTCTGCCTACCCCTTCGGGGATACGGGCGTGAAGATACTCTATAGTCTATGATTATACTAATGGTCAAGTTTCGATCAGCGGGCGATTGCTTGTTATTAGTTTGATTACCTAAGGTTCGTTTAAATAATTGCCAGCTCTTAAGTGAAAGTTAAATGAAATAGTTTCAATAAAGTCAAAGCCGATAAATTCAGCATTGTATGTTTTCCCACTTCCTAATCAACTTTACAATACTGGCAACTCCAAACATCGCGGCTGACTTCGCTAACTCTTTATAGCATTAGTTGAATGCCTGCGCGACATCGCTACTGTCTGGTGTAATGGATCGCCTGTGCTTAGAACAGACAACTTTTGTAGATCAGTTATATTGAGTTACACAATTTATTTAATAGTCATTTGAAGTTTAGCTTCATTGATAAGGCAAGTTTTCATTTACAGCGCGTAAACGAACACTCTTTCAAACCTGAAAGGATGGATGTAGAACGTTATCGAAATTATAAAACTTCTATTTATAAAAATAATAATGTGATATTTTAATAATGTCTCTTTGAAAAACATTTAACTGATGAAAAATTGTGTGTTCATTATTTAAATTAGTGACTGAATAATCAATCACCCCTTGTTTATGTACCCTTATGGTTAAAATTTTAAAAAATGGGCTCACTCTCCAGGTATGCCCATTTTAATAAAATAAGAATTATCAAAATCAAACTACCTATTCTGTAAAAAGTACGCGAGGTCTTACATAAAAAAAATATACACGTCGAATTGAAAACCTCCTCCATTATTACGACCGTTGAATAATCGAATTTACCCTTTAATTTCCCTAAAATTTAGCAAACTATCTAACTGAAAAAAAAAACAGGCCCCATTAGAGGCACAAAATAATATTCTGTGTCAGAGGTGTTGAAGTTGTAGCTGCCTATATATCTGTTGACATGTTTTGGCGGACATCTTTTGTTGTCAAAGTAAGATTTCAAAATATTATTTATGATTAAATATTTTGAACACGGAAATTTAACTATCTATATCAAAAACATAAAAGTATTGATATTTTATATCATTAGATAGCAAACAGGTGATTCTCCTGATGGAAAGAGAAACCATCGTCTATAGACACCAAAGATGTCAATGGTGCGTTGTTATCCGTGTGGCAGAATGGCAATGCTTCATGCATAAATCTATTGGAAACTGATATTAGAATATTCAATTAGTAATAAGGTCAAGAATCACAGCTATAAAGTCGAACGCTGAACTTCAATAGAAACACTAACTAGTGAAAAAAATATCTTCACGCCCATGTCCCCGAAGAGATAGGCAGAGGTACTAACTAGTAAAATAAAATATTAGTGTTTAATGTGGACTCATATATTACTTAATTTAACCAAGTTTTACCAGCATTTTGTACCATTTGTTGATTTTCCTCAACCCCCGCCTGTCATCCCTTAAATACTTCGCGTAATTATTAGGCGCCCCCTAAACATAACGCGTACTTACTTGGTGAATCAGCCAGTAAATCACCGTCGTCATGTGATGGTGACTTCACAGATGATGGCGACAGCTTGACGGGGGCATGCGGCGATGCCGTGGGTCCTGAGCCGACGCTGCCCGTGCTACTGGTCGTGCCGGCGTTCGAGTGCGACGTGGTGATGGTAATCTCGCCATTTGATGCAGCCAGCCTAGGAGAATTATATTTCTACTTATTTGAGTTTCAGAACAAGGTATATACAACATATATCTTACATATACATTAGTGGAGAGTTGCTTATTACAATTATTATTTATATCATAAGATAGCAAACATGCAAATGGCTCTCCTGATGAAAAGAAACAATCATCGCCTGTAGACACCAAATATATAGGCAGGCAGGGAGGGGCAGCTGCCCCCCCCCCCCCCCTGGAACTTGTTTACCTCTCTATTAACTATCTACTGTTGTAGATAAAAATATAATAAGATAAAAATATAGTCTTAAAATGTTACGGTTGTCCCCCTGGCCCAGAACCTGGGTACGCCCAAGAATATATTTATTAATGATGCGTTGTTATCTTTGTGGCTGAGTTTTAAATGCCATATGCACCCTCCTAATCCGAACACTACAGTAATAAGTACTGACGCTTTTACGAATAGGTAAGGCGGTGGTACCAGACCCGGGCAAGACAATGCAGAACTCTACTACCTAGTGGCCAAGATAGTAGTGACTCGCATAGCCAATTGTTCGCTTTTTACGTCCTGCTTGGCGGACCGGATCAACACGTGAGGGAGCCCGGCCCAACATGGGGACTAACAATATTAGTTTGTATGTAGGAAATAAGTATCTTCACGCCCGTATCCCCGAAAGGGTAGGCAGAGGTACAACAAGTGCACCCACGATTAGCCGAAGATACTTGGTCCCACTATGTGATAGGTGACAAGCCTATCGCCAACCGGGCACTTTTCAATCCCGGGCAATGTTGTTTTTATCAGAAAACTGAAAAAACACATTTCTGAATTGCCCGACCTAGGAATCAAACCCGGGACCTCTGTGATCAACTGCGACACCGGACCACTACACCACATAGGCGATTATTATATTAAATTACTATATTATTATACTAAAAAAGATGTGCTTTATAAAAACAATAGAAGCTAATATAACTATTTCCAGATGGAAGCGGAAGCTTATCACTAAATATGCAATTAGTCGACAGAAATACACACAAAGGCATTTCTCATTTTCTTTCTAAACTAATATTCTAAAGAGGAATGAGTTGATTTTTTGTTTCTTTGTTACGATTCAATTCAAAAACTACTTGACCGGTTTTAAAAATTCTTTCAGTTTAAGAATGCTGCAATATTTAGCTGTGACATGTGTTGCTTTTTCACTCGACTGAGCAAAGGGAAGCAGTGATTTTTTGGTCATGCGAATGAAGTTACTCGCTGCTATTCACTAATAAATTTCATCACGGACGGGTAGCTAGTGCTTGTGATATGTATATGCGTGCGTGTACGTATGTGTGTGTTACCCTTCACGCCTCATGGTTGAAAGAACTTGCATGGAATTTAGCATATTGGTAATTTATAACCAGATTAAACATGACTCACATTTAATCCTGAAAAAAAATTGCATTGTTCTCATGAGATTTATTATAAAGTAGAACAAATAATATACCTATATTCAAGGTTCATAAAAGTCATAAAAGAAACGGATTGGCAAACATGTCACTGTGACTGGCAGTCACTGACTGCTAGGTGTTGTCAGAGTTGTGCAACATTTAGCCGGATTTAGTATACAGAACTCTATTATTTACGGATGTGATATTACATTTCCGTACCAACGAGAGCAAAGTACTATAATATCTTAGGTCTTTATATGTGATGGTAATTTCTTTCCATCAGCAAATCCAGCTGCTTTTTTATTTTATAAAAAACTGTTCTCTGACTGACTTAAGTTACATCAAAATTAACACTTTTCTCATACAAAACAGAGTATGGAAGACAAGTCCTCAACAAAGAACGTCAAGAACAATAGTGTTGCAACCGAGCTGGTCGCAAGTGGCTCGGCGCGATGTATAAATGAGGTGCGCGCTTCATTAAGTGTGTCGTTGCATTAGTGGTAATTGCAGGCTAATTAGGGTCTCATCCGTTGCAATGGGTGCACACATAGGCACTTTGTAAAGTAAATACGCTAAAAGAGAGTGCGATATTACACGTTTACTTTTTATCGGAAGTCCGACCGTAAATTAGTTTTTAAATAGCAAAAAGCACAAATTTGTAATGATTCGTAATTCCTTTTTAAAGCGTTAGTTAATATTTGAGAAATATTTTTGAGAAATAAAAAATAAAATTTATTTTACAGGCTGATTTTCTAATTTAAAGACTACAAATCTCTTATCTTTTTTTTATTCCTAACAAATGGTTTTTTTGGTAGTAAAAGAAACTATTGTCGCAGGACACATAAATTGTTAATAATAATAATAATTCTTTATTTTATCAGATGAATATATATTTTGTTAGTGTGTCAGTAGATTAATTGTTTATAATTTTAACTATGTTAGTAAAGGTTGATTGTTACGTACTTTTACTTTTATTAAACAATGTTGCGTCACGGTCCGTATGGTGCGGGGCATGAAGCTGTATTATATCTGGAGGTAGAACTTCTAATACCTACTTGAAACACAACTTTAAATATTGCAGTCATCTTCTGAGGTCCTACCCTCTCTTTCTAACACAGCTGTATAAAAAGAGATGGGGAGATCTCAGAGACAGAGATATAACGTAAATATATGTTTCAACTGATTAATACGAGTCCCAGTTCTACCTATAACTAATACTTCATGGGTGCGGGGCGGGTGGAATGGTATTAAAGCACGGGCGTTATTGCGATAAGAAAAGAAAACTGGACTAAAATGGGGTAAACAAGAATTTGCACATATTTTAGAATTAAAAAAAAATAATGTTACTTTTCGGTTGAATTAATGTGCTATGAAACGATACTAATAATTTAAATACAGTAAAACTCCACCAGCTAACTTTCAATCTCTGTATCTCTGCAATATTTAATAATTTTTTTACCAAATTTGAATAAGAAAAAAAGGAAAGTAAACACTCCCAAACCAATAAATAATGTTATAAATGTCCGACACATGCCCGAACATAAATAAAAATATAAACATCCTAATTCAGAACCTGCTTTTTGGAATAATAAACTTTCATCGCTCCCTTAAAAAAACTGCAACACTAAAGGCGCTCCTTTTTGAGCAACAATTTAGAAGCTAAATTACGAACCTATCATCACATTCAAAGGAATATTAATTGCGTTAAAATTAAATTCAAGAATAAAATAATTATAGTAATTTACAATTAAAACGGTAGAAAGAATTAGAAATTTAACTCGCTAATTTGTTTATAACAATTATCGTATAATAGCCATTATTACAAAATTATGAAACAAATTTGCTGTCCATAAAAATTACTTCCTGTGTGATTATTCAAAACTTGATATAAAATTAGAATTTAAAAATTTAAATATCGGAACCGGATACCGGAGTAGAAGTCTGAAAACTTAGGCTTAATAATCATGGTTCAGGTATTTTTTTATATAATTTGAAAGTTTTCTCATTGTATAATGGCAAGCCTATTAAGCTTAAATCATAAGATCTCCATTTTAGTCTCCAGGTGGGGTAAAAGTAATGATCTTTTATCGGGGTTATTCTCGAAACATCCCAATAACAGCTCAGAATCTTATGTTAGCTTGTTTGGCGTGTTCGGATGAGCACGTAAAGTTGTTGTTGTGAACTAGACCAGGATCTAGAAGACTATTAGGTGGTAAGTTTCAACAACATCTCGTCTGGGTTAGGTATTACCGCCTTATCATTCCTATCGCAATAATGTCAAAGGTTGTCACTGTCACTTTACTGTTTAGTTAATGTCGTAACACCGCCTTACCTATTTCTGCCACAATAGCGTCATTGCTTGTTACTCTCATGTTTCAGTTTGGATGGTAAGGTAGCCGGTAAACTTACGCATGTGGCATTAGACCTCACCACAAGATAGCACCGCATCATAAATACTTTTGGTGTCTATAGGCGATGGTTGACTCTTTCTATCAGGAGGCCCATCTGCTTGTTTGCTATCTTATGATATAAAAAAATACTAACTAGGTGGCAGCATTTTGCTACATCTCGTCCGGGTTCTAGTATAATCGTTTACTTATTCTTGCCGCTATAGCTCAGGTGCTTTTTAATGTCGTATTACGATTTGGACCATATGTTATCGGAAAACTTATATATGTGCCTTTATAATAGCAACCACACGGGTAGCAATAGAGTTATAACATCTTTGGTGACTATAAGTGATGGTTGTCTCTTTCTATCTACTTGCTCACTACCTAAAGAATAAAAAAAAAACTAAAACCTTTATTAACGTAAAATGATCAAAAATGTATACATTAATAAGCATTTTGTTGGTAAGTGAAAAAATATCGCCACTATAAAAGTGCACTCTATTCCCCTGAATGCGCTCTCCTACGTTACACAAAAGCGAGGATAAAACATACGTACACTTACACAAAAACAAGTATAAACACTTGAGCTTCACGCACACAGCAATACAAAACATTAATTGTTCCTTCAATTTATCAACACGTAGAATACTCGACGTCAGAAATGTGCCTTTTCAAGATAATTATTTTGAAAATAATAAAGGTTTGGTGGCAAATTTAATTACAAACTTATTTTCTTGTCATTTATTGCGACCTTACAACTCCAAGAGAATTAAAAGCTTAAATTATAAAGAAGCAACGAGACACAGAGGACTTATCGAGGCCAATAATTGCTTTTTAATAAAGTTTAATACCTACTTTTGTAATATTAAACTATTGTATATGTGTGGGTACAAAGATGTTAATATTTTTTTAGGATATCGATAATTTTTACTGACTCATTTTAGTTTAAGATAAATTATTAGTTTTATATAAAGATTTAATCACTGCTTCCTATTATTATAAAGTATCGTCACACCGATTCCCTTGCAGGGTATACAGAGTAAATCGAACATCTGGAAGAAAAGGCTAAACTGGCCTCAAAAAAGCTCGGTGTGCTCAGTAGAGAGAGACAGTACTTCTTGCCGGCTCATCGCTTGCAACTTTATAAAGCGCAAATTCGCCCTCATATGGAGTACTGTTCTCATCTCTGGGCAGAAGCTGTCTCCAATCGGCTTGACTCCTTGGCTTTTTCGCAGAGATGTAAGTTCGCTTACTCTGGAAATCCACAACCATGCGATTCTGTAGGCATTTCTTACCACGCACTACTCCTCTGTGGAATTAATTACCGGCGGGGGTGTTTCCGAAGGATACGACTTAGGCACCTTGAAGAAAAGAGCATACTCCTTCTTAAAAAGTTGGCAACGCAGCTTCAAGACCTCTGGTGATGTGGCTGTCCATGGGCGGTGGTAATCACTTACCATCAGCTGAGCCTTCTGCTCGTTTGTCCCTTTTTTCTATAAAAAAAATATTCTGGAGTCCTACCGGTTCACCACGATTCGCCAGTTTATTGTTTGGCAATATGGGTGGTGATTCACCGACTTGATTGCTTACTTCTAGCTTTATAAACTCATTTGAGTCGTGGAGGTGCTAGCGTATCACCACTAGACTCTAAACTGGAACTGATTTTTGGATTTTTAGAAAATATAACACTTATTTGGCCCAAGAATCGGGCCTGGGACCTTATGATCTGAGCCGAATAGGCTAACTCCTAGACGCTAGACGCTTCACTAACCAGACTGTCTATAAAGTATCAAGTAGTTAAAAGTGTGTGTTCAATGCATAAAAATAAAGCATTTTTTTATACTTTACAATACTCAAGAAAACAGTTTTAATCCTAACAGTTATCCATATAATAAACTGGTTAAAATAATTTTTATTAATAAAGTTATAATAAAGAAAAAAAATCCAAAATTACTGCCTTTTGGTCTACCAAAAGACAGTAGTTTTGGATTTTTTTTCAGAACGTCGATAGATATCATACTTTTACTTATTTTAACCAGTTTATTATATAGATAACTGCTAGGATTAAAACTGTTTTGTTAAGTATTGTAAAGTGTAAAAAATGCTTTACTTTTATGCATTGAACACACACTTTTAGCTACTTGATACTTTATAAACATTCTGGTTAGTGAAGCGTCTAGACTTTATAGTTAGCCTGTTTAGCTGTAGACAGAGAGGTCTAAAAATCTCTGTAGTAGTCTAAAGTGTGCTTCTGATATAAACTTCCGAATTTCCGAGTGCATGTAAGTCTATATATCTCGGTTAAAGCTAACGATAGCTGTAAAAAGCATCGCCACAATCGATATCAGATAACATACCGGAGAACCATAATGTACCAAAATGTGTATTGAGGGTATTACGATATTACGAATTGATTTTGTTTTGCTGTACCAATACAAGGTTATTCGTAACCGAAATTATCACTGTGACAATAAAGTTACTAAATCAAATAGCTTTATCGATATGAATTGCGTTACATCCCTAATCTTCATAAGCAACAGTTTCGTAACGGTTTGGTAAAGAGGATTATAATTAAGAAAAATATTAATGTGCTGCGTTAACCTAATTATAGGTATTAAATTTATGATGCCGTGATACTCTCCGATGATAAGTATGTTTAAAATAATGAATATTATCATCATTAAAGTAAAATTTACGATTTGTGTGCAGTATTGAAAAACACATTCTTTACAATACCTTGGGAGTCTAGGAGTCGATAGATACTATATATATATATATATATATATATATATATATATATATATATATATATATATATATATATATATATATATATATATCTGTGTGTGTGTGTGTTATTGAGATCTCAATTAGGTGAATAAACAGATCCTGTAGTTATATCTCAATTTATATTCTACCACTCTATAATGTCCTTATAATGACAAGATAATTATTGATCTTTATAACATTATACCTATTTTTGCTGTCACGATGCAATGATATAATTATACTGACCTTGTTATATAAATTATAGAAACAAATACTATGATTCGTTAGATTATTATAAAGTAATTACTTTTTAAGAGAGCTAGAGGCAAAATAGTTATCTAAGGTTAGTTAAGAAGATTATGCCCTTCCCTTAAGGTGTAGGCAAAATGAACTGAATGTGGATACATGCTTTTAGTGGACTATAGTTCACTAGTTTCTCAGTTACCGATTAGGTTAATTTCTATCATAACAATTAAGTAACGCTTGTTATTTACGATAGCCGAAACGTAGAGGACATTAAGAACTCCGAAAAATCACCTTGACTCGATCCGGAAATAGAATTCGCATTCTAATGATCGGACTCAAACAGGTAACCCTTTAAAAATCTGACTACTAATACTGATTTATCTTTTCATGCACCTCTTCAAATGTAATGTTTTCCAATCTATTTGGGTAGACAGAAACATCGTTAAGCACTAAGTAAACTCATGCGCTTAATTGTGCAAACATTTTAAAACATATTAAAATTCCTATCAATATCATAAACGCGAAAGTTTGTGGAGATGTATGAATATTTGTTACTCAATCACGCAAAAACGGCTTGACGGATTTGGATTAAAATTGGCACATGGGTAGACGTTGATCTAGAATATCACATAGGATATTTTATCCTAGAAAAATAAGCTGTTCTCGTGGAATTCGCCAAAAAATTCATAATGCAAGTGCAGGTTGCAGCTAGTTAGTAATATTATACACGCGAAAGTATTGTTTTTGTGTTACGCTTTCACGGCTAAACTGTTAAACCGATTTTGATGGGATTTGGTATGAAGATAGTTGAGACCCGGGGTCAAACATAAGTCAAAATATTTTTCAAAAATCAACCCCTAAGAGGCTGAAATTTTGCTCAGGGGTTCCATTTCTGCGCCGGTCAGCTAGTAAATAAATGTTTGTTTGAAATTTCACTTTTTAGAATTAGTCAAGATATAAAAACTGGTTAAATACGTGTCGGGCCACGCGCAATGTAGGATTCCGTAGTTGACAGTCACAATAATGCCGACTAAAAAGAGAGCTTTTTTCTTGTTCCATACTATGAACAATTAACCTATTTAACGTCAATGACGGATTTGTCCTGTGGTGCAAAAGATTGACCGTCTATAAAATCTTCTTCAATATAATATACACTATACATTTCGTAAGTTTGTCGACTGTTATTCATAAATTTGTAATACTTGTTTAGCTGAAAAACTTTCCCTTTTAACTTTGTTGTATTTACTACTACTCTAAATTTTGTCACACATCCAGAAACATCAATTTAGGTGACAGGTATTTATATTTTTGCATGTTAAGGCTTATATATTTCAAAAACGGAACCCGTAAACAAAAAAAATTAAATCCAACCAAGTGCGAGTCGAACTCGCGCACAATGTGTTCCGTACCATCATTTATAAAAAAATACGAAAAAACACGTTTATTGTAAGGGACCCCTCAGTTAATATTTTCATTTTTTTATTTTTAGTATTTGTTTCCGGCAACGGAAATACATAATTTGTGAAAATTTTAGCTTTCTAGCTATCACGGTTTATGAGATACAGCCTGGTGACAGACAGACGGACAGACAGCGGAGGCCTAGTAATAGGGTCCCTTTTTAACTTTTAAGTACGGAACCCTAATAATCCTAAAATATTTTTTTTTTTTAAATATACTATTACATCCCACACTATGGGGTACGCGAAATTAAAATCAACATACCCACTTTTCGTGTGGAGGTTGTAGGTACGCATAGAATAATAACGCATGGAATAATAGAGTTATTCCTATACGTATAAAAAAATATTTTTCAATATTTTATTTTACCATTTTGTCGGTATAATCAATATGCACATTTACGCCTAAAACAGCTTTCTAGTACATATCTCTGAGCTAAGCTGCGGGCGAATGGACATGGCGAAAATATAAGAGTTCCTTGTAGACTTTGAAACGCTAAAAAGAAACTAGCAAATGTAGATTTGAAACTTTTCCATTGTAATTTACTAACGTATTGATTTCCGTTATTGTTTCCACTTTGGAATGATCCGTTAATATCATATTCGCGTTTGTTGAAAACATTCCAGCTAATGCATTGTTCTCATGCCGAACCTATTTACGAGACATGTGATTGAAAACTAGTCTAGTAAAATACTACTCTGTGTTATACACACAAAGAACACAGGTGGTTTGGTTCTGTACATCCCTTGTATGTCTTTCGGATTCGGGTATTAGATAAACTAGATAATTTTCTAAGTTTTTTTTTTAATTAAATAAAATATATCGCCAGTAACAATCACAATATAAAAAATATTGAGACTTTCATTTGATTGACTTCTATCATCATATTTAAGTGTTATCTACCATTGTTTAAAACTTTAATTACATTTGCATTAAAACAATGATAAGTTTATGTATCATAATTTAATTGTATCAAATAAAAATTTGCCCTGTTTTTGTACTAAATATTAATTTAAAGCAAATTTCCTTTTAGTTATTTTAAGTATCTAAAAAGTGTCTTGATAAAATCTTAGTTCAGAATTTTGTCAATCTAACTTAGATTTCCGAAATCAGCAGTTTTACTAAATAAATACCCAATGACTAGATAAATACCTAAACACACTACTTCGGAGAGAACTGAATGTTTGCATTAACCTTACTTAAATTCCAACTTTTATTTAGCTATTATTTTTCAAGTTCATAAATATTTATCAAATGCCTATAAGTTAAGGAGTGAAATTGCATCTTACGGAATAAAATAACTTTTAAGGTAATAACTAAAAAAACGATGTATGAAGTCTCGCCCGTGTTCTTTGCGGGGAAGATGTTTTATTTTTATTTTAGATAATATAATTTAAGTAATTGTCAAGTATTGTCCAAATTTGCTTAGCCAGTTTTGCGCGATTAAGTAATAAGTACCCAAACAACTATATATCAAAAGTATCATACAAATCAAAAGGAATACTATTTTAAAATCTCAATAACTAAATATTATATTATTTACATTAATATTTCTCTAACAACGCATATAATCCGTGATTTTATGACGGAAATAATATAACATCATTTACAGAAAATCGTAAAAATAATGATGCTATGTAAATTTATTATTACGAATTTAATGGTATAATAAATCGAAAATCACAATACTACTTCTATGAATAATAAACCTATTACCTCTTAAAATAACTCTTTATATCATCGATTTAGGTACATTTAAACTTGTTTATCTCAAAAATCGTAGATTTTATAAAGTTAATAAACATTTAAGAAACATAACATGATAATTTTGTTTTTTTTTTTTTTAATGTTTAACTTAATTAGCTTGTCTTTTCGTATTCATCACACGTAATACTTACCTATAGTTGTATTAAACTTGAACAACCTCACAGACATGTTTTGCGTAGTGAATCGCAGTGTGCGATTATCAAACTGAACATGTTTGAAAAAGATTTACATTCACCGGGACGGATGGACACAACTTTGAAAGTGATACGAAGAGACGTTAGACGGACAGGTTTCGTCACTTTCAATGTTATGTTTGAAAGATAGTGTAGAGATAACAAAGGTTCCTAAATGTCGACGATTCTCTTAATAAATCGGTTATTAGGAGAATCGTGCACATTTGACGTATTATACGTTCTTTAAAACTTAGTTTTTTTTTATAGAAGAGGGGGCAAACGAGCAGGAGGTGCACCTGATGGTAAGTGATCACCGCCGCCCATGGACATCCACAATACCAGAGGTCTTGCAGTTGCGTTGCCGGCCTTTTAAGAATGAGTAAGCTCTTTTCTTGAAGGCTCCCAAGTCGTATCCGTTTGGAAACACCCCTGCCGCTAATTGGTTCCACAACAAAGTAGTGCGAGGCAAAAAGTGTCGAGAGAAATGCACAGTTGTGGATTTCCAGACATCGAGATGGTGAGGATGGAATTTCAAATTTTGACGCGATGTCCTATGATGGAATTCGGCGGCAGGAATTAATCCAAATAACTCGTCGGAACACTCCCCATGAAACATACGATAGAAGACACAGAGTGAACCAACATTTCTGCGCAATGCCAAAGAGTCGAGCCGTTTCGAAATAGCCAGGTCGACAACGATTCGAACCGCTCTACGCTGAATGCGATCAAGAGGAAGGAGCTGGTACTGAGGAGCTCCGGCCCAGAGATGAGGACAGTACTCCATGTGGGGCTGAATTTGAGCCTTATAAAGTTGAAGTCGATGGGCCGGCAAGAAGTACTGTCTCGTTCTGATGAGCACACCGAGCTTTTTGGAGGCTAGTTTAGCCTTACCTTCCAAATGACCGCGAAACTGAACGTAATTCGATATGTTGACTCCCAGAATCCCGATACAAGCTGAGGCTGTCAGGAGAGTATCCCCAAATCGAGGTGACACGACAAAGGGTGTCTTTTTAGCGGAAAACACGCAAAGCTGTGTCTTCTTGGGGTTAAAAGTGACCAGGTTTTGACGACCCCATTCCGAGACATCGGTTAGTTGATTCTCAACTTCGGACACAAGCTTGTTTCGGCTATCTTCGACGTGTTCCCGAGAAAAACTGCTTTGACCGGAGTATGTGGCATCATCAGAACTGTCATCTGCGTAGCAATGTATGTTGGAAATTCGCATCATGTCATTGATATGCAGAAGGAACAGTGTCGGTGACAGCATGCAGCCTTGTGGAACACCAGCATTGATAGATTTATGGTCAGAGCACGCACTGTCAACCTTGACCTTGATGCTCCGATCAGCCAAAAAACTGGTGATCCACTTGCATATTTTCTCGGGAAGCCCATAGGAAGACAGCTTCGCCAGAAGCGCTTTGTGCCATACCCTATCAAAGGCCTTCGTTATGTTTAGATTTTAAAAATTATATTTCAATGAACCCTTTGCGAGTTACGACTTGCTATAAATGAAATATTACAATTAATAATTATGTTAAATTTAATGTTTCACTTACTCGCAATTAGTGTATCTTTGTTGTACAGTTAATAACAGAATATGATTAATTAGTTGTAATCTTACCACATTAATAAGTAAAACGTATACTTAATTTTTTATTTAGGACTTAATAAGTACATTAAGGAAGAATAACTTGTTTTGTTTTTCAATTTAATGTTTAACTTAATTATCATATCCTCAAATTTATATTACACATAATAATTATAATTATGAGTCATCATTTAAATAAAAAGGTAACGTTATGAACGTATTTATGTTATGGATTTGCGGACAGATGTTACGGATTATCGTTATCCGATAATCATCTTTTAACAAACCAATTTCTAATATTTTTTTCTTAAACATCAATTAACTGGAAAAATATATTACAACCTATGTTATTAAAATATACATTATATAAGTTGACTTTTTTAAGAGAAATAAATTGAATATCACATATAAAATTATCCCTGGTTTTATCGTCGGTGTTATTATATTTTAAGATGATTCTTAGTTTCGTCATCGTTTTATAAATATTTATTCGAATTTTAAAATGTAATAAAAAATAAAATTGTAATTGGAATATTGCTCAAGGCAAGAGTTCATTTAAACACCGTCATTATAGTGGAAAGTATTTATTAGCTCACGATAGCAAACTATAACAAGGAGTTTAGATAAAGTAACATCACGACGTAGCGAAATTATATCTAAATTCATCATCGACTCTGAGATAAAAACAATTTCGTGGCCAATGTGAAACTGTTGTCACAGTCATTGTGTCAAATTGTTTTTTCGTTAAGAAAAAATACTAAATATAACCGATTCTTAAGGAGTAAATTCCGAAAATTATAGACAAAAAATATAGTCAAAAAAAAATTTACGTGTTCAAACAATCCGTTACTTTATGGTTTCGTTATAAATTATAACATTGTCTACCAACTTGCGATAATGATGACGATTGACCACGTGATTTAGCGCGGCTTATGTCAATTCAATCCATTTTATTATTTTCTAACTTCGTTATAGTTTTTTTTATTTTATTTTGTCTAGGTTTTCGTGTTGTTTGCATGGCAATAAATTACCTTAGAATCTTTAAGCAAATTAAAATAAAAACATACATTTGAAATGGGTTATGGACAAGCTGATCGCTGCAGACGCAAAGTGACCGTCACTCCAATAACAGAATTTCAGCGCGTGTTTTTACAACCACGCGGGCGTTGTAAATTTATTCAAATTCGGCCTTGTAGGCACGTTGTAAAATAATTATATTCTTAAAAAAGTTTTTGTTACGCTGTGTACTCCGATGATTCAACATTTTAATGTAACTTTAATAGACGTCAAATGACATAGAATATTTATCTAGATTGTAGGCCAACAGAAATGAGGTATTAAACTTAATTATGGATTCGAGAATTAATGCTTCGAGCCAGTAATTATGAGGTCGCATTAACTTAATGTCTTTCAAGTACTCGCACACATATAAATTCACATTAATGGTGACCTGGTACAGTTACTGAGAAAATATTACCTTCAAATTTGTTGAACATAATCTGATGACTTATTACTTAAGTAATTTTCGCCGTGTTGGTCCCGGCCTCCATTGTAGAATAGGCCAACTGCCGTTCTGCCTGGCAGGTCGTAAAAGGCGACCAATTGGCTATCGAGTCACTACCATCGTGGCTACTAGGTGGTAGAGTTCTGCATTGTCTCGCCCGGGTCTGGTACCACCGCCTTACCTATTCCTGCCGCAATAGCGTCAATGCTTGTCGCTGTCGTGTTCCGGTTTGGAGGGTAAGGTAGCCGGTAAACTTATGCATGTGGCATGAGACCTCGCCACAAGATAGCAACGCACCATTAACATCTTTGGTGTCTATAGGCGATGGTTGACTCTTTCCATCAGGAGACCCATCTGCTTGTTTGCTATCTTATGATATAAAAAAAAAATCATTATGAAAGCGAAAACTTCTTTTTATGACAGGATAGCAAATAAACCGATGGCTCTCAGATCTCAAGATATTAGTTGCTCGAAGCTGCGTTGCTATCCGTGTGGCAAGTTGACATGCTACATGCGTAAGTTTATCGGCTACCTTACCCTCCAAATAGATATAACGTTAGTGACATACACTGATGCTATTGAGCCAGGTACAGCTAAAGCGGTGGCACCAAACTCAGACTAGATATTGCAGAACTCTACCATCTAGTAGTCACGAATGCTTGCCTAACCGTTCATCTTTTACGAACTGCCTGGTATGAAAATAAATATCTATTCTGTTCTAGCGATTTATAATATTAAACTAAGCACTTTTTACTAAATGCCTATGGATGTATATACGGTAAATAAATACGAAAATAACATTTTTATTATTTTTTGTCCGTCTATCTGTCTGTTTGTTCCCCGCACCCGCGCACACGCATCGCCGCCACACTGCCTTAACTTTTCTACCGTAAAAGCATCCAGGCTTTAAATTTTTGTTTTCCGGTTTGAAGGGTCAATTTGCCGGCAACCTTACGCTAGAGGCATTATATTTTACGCACCATTAACATCTTTGACGTCTATAGGCGATGGTTATATATCAGCTCGGAGTCTGGCGGAGTGGTGTGTTACTACTCCCGTGCCTCGGATGAGCACGCAAAGCTGTCAGTACCGGTTATCGCTAGAATAGTTGATATTCGTTAACAAATCGGTAAAATGTGGCGTTGTGTACCATTCATCTCGCCAACCAACTAGTAAACTGGAAAGTCTTTAAACGTTCGGTTTAGAGATGGGTTAGTACCGATATTTCTCAAGATTAGGTGATACTAATATATTCACTTTGAAATATTATAATATCTTAACTAATATGTCAGTATTAAATAATATGTCACTGTAATTTACACCTTAAAACAACAGTAATAAGATCTGATACTGATACTGATACTGCAGGAAATATATATATATATATATATATATATATATATATATATATATATATATATATATATATATATATATATATATATATATATATATATATATATATATACATATACATATACAATACAATACAATACAATAACTCTTTATTGTGCACCAAAATATATGACAACATTATAAGTTACAACATAAAAATACACGTACGACGCGGCGTATCGTAAAAATATTTTAATATTTTCACGAATCCGACGGGCGCCAATCTAGTGAATCCGAATTCCGAACTATTCCGATGACCGAATGACATTATCCGATTCATTTTGGATAGCCGTTACAGATATTAGGCGAATATGAAATATTAGCATATTACAGTTCGCCGGATTACTAATCCACGAATCCTTTCAATATTACTAATATCTTAGCGAATACTAATATATCAGTCATACCATTAGTCCGGTTTACTTTGCCTACCCCGCAAAGGAACCTGACGTGATGATACTTTGTCTATTTCAATATATAGACGCTTTGTATACAGGAAGGGCTAATAAATCGAAATGAGCAACCTATAGCTTCTATTTATCACCATTACCCGCAGATTAGGCGCGTCACGGCCGTAATTATACATGTAGGAATATTTAATGATTCGTACGTACCTAATTATACGTACACATTAAAGGGCTCGCTGAAAAGACAATCAATTATTTGGGACAGTTTAATGCACGATTAAAGTAATTAGGACTCGGTTCCGTATTTAGATTAAGTGTAGACTACAGACTTAAAGACGAAATTAAGGTAATTTCGTTTGCAATTTTCTATCAAACCCGGGGTATTTATAAGATACCGCAAACCCAAGTTTACGGTATTTAGTAGATTTTTTTAAGTATGGTGTACAATATAGATAGAGTAATAATTGTTATTTTAAGTATGTACCGGTATATACTATTTTTAATTTTGTGTATTTTGTAAATATAAGACACTACTTATAGGTACCACATTTTCCACAACCGAATACAGCAGACGATTTACAATATTTTCAGTTTACATATTAATTAAAATTAAAAAAAAAAACTATAGGTGAGACAAGAATGAGACAAAAGTAAAAGCTAAAAAAAATAACATGTAATTTTAAACTATTTTTACATGTAATATGATACCAAAGGGATTCTAATCTCAGCATACGCTATAGCAATATTTGTTATACTTAACATTGATTTTCGGTGAGTCCTGTATTTGCGATGCGCCCATCTCATGGACTCAAAAAAGGAAGTTCGGTGAAATATTGTTTACTAGCTACAGCATGCAGCTCGCTGCATTAAAAAATGAAAATGAAAAAAATATTTATTTGCAAGAATATGGGTGTCACCGGTTATTAAAATTATAGAAGCTTTTGGCAAATCCCGCGGGATTATCTAATTTGTTCGGGATAAAAAGTAGCCTATTTACTATTCCAGCTTATCATGTAACTATGTGCCAAATTTAATTCAAATCCGTTCAGTAGTTTTTGCGTGATTGAGTAATAAAGATGATTATGCTTACAGTTGAATGTGTCTGTGGTCTAGTGGTCCAGCGTTGGCGTTGACCACATGAGGTCCCGGGTTCGATTCCCGGGTCGGGAACATAAGAAAAGTGTTTTTTCAGTTTCCTGAGAAACACAAAGTTGCCCGGGATTGGAAAGTGCCCGGTTGGCGATAGGCTTGCCACCTATCACGTTTGTGGGACCAAGTATCTTTGGCTAATCGTGGGTGCACTTGTTGTGCCTCTGCCTACCCCTTCGGGGATATGGGTGTGAATATACTTTTTGAATGCGAATAAAACAATGGTACTAGTATTTGAAAGGTAATTAACCAGAACTAATGTAAGAGTTGTGGTTGATGATGTAGTGCTGGAACAAGTGAACGAATTTGTATATCACGGATAACGTTTTTTTAGCGGGGATGTAAGGTATATCGCTGATATAGAAAAAAGAGTGTGTGTGGCGAACAGGGTGACTGGAGCATTAGGGACTACTCGTTTTGCCCTGCATAATTTTTTTGTGCTTGTTCTAACGCTATTGTATGGAAGTGAGCGCTCAGTATGACAAAAAGTGCATGAAAGAAAAATTAATGCGTCAAAATGAGAGCGTTTCGAAAAATCTGTGGTGTAGCACTCGCGGATCGCGTTCGTAATACTGAAGTGAGAAAGAAATTGAGATTGAAAAAAGCATCGGGGTAAAATAAGAAAGAGCATGCTTTGTTAATTCAGACATGTTGAAAGATTGGCAGATGAACGATTAACTAAACCGATATACAATGTAAATGTGGATGTATGTAGGTACCGGCTGAGACCAAGACTGACGTACCATGATCAAATTGGTCGGGTGCTCTCCGAATATGGTTTCAAGTCTCCGCAACCGGCGTGTTTGCATGAAGAGAGTTATAAACATGGAAGAAGCAAGGCAAGCCTGTCTGGACCGCGATATATGGCACTCAATTCTCTCTTCCTACCCCGCAAAAGGATCTGGTGTCAAGATATAAAATTTTATATAACACAAGCTGTGCCCGCGACTTTGTCCGCGTCGAAAAATTTCTAAAATAAAAGTAGCCTAAGTTACTCTCTATTACATCAGCTATCTGCTAGTGAAAGTCCCATAAAAATCGGTCCAGCCGTTTCAGAGATTAGCCGGAACAAACATACAGACAGACAGACAGACGGACAGACAGACGGACAAAAATGGTAAATAATGTTATATTGGTATATTTACCGTATATAAATCCATATACATTTAGTTAAAACGCAGTTATTTTAATATTACAAACAGACACTCCAATTTTATTTATTTGTATAAATTAAGGCTATACAAGTCGCTACCATCATGACTATGTGGTAGAGTTCCGCAGGGTCACGTCAGGTCTATGGACCACCGCCTTACCTATCGCTTGTGTGGTCCAGTGGTACGAAGTTGGCGTTGACCACACGAGGTCCCGGATTCGATTCCGGGACAGGTAAATAAAAAATGTGTTTTTTTTCCATTTTCTGATAAAAACAATGTTGCCCAGGATTGGAAAAGTGCCCGGTTGGCGATAGGCTTGTCACCTATCACATTGTGGGACTAAGTATCTTCGGATAATCGTGGGTGCACTTGTTGTACCTCTGACTACTGCTTCGAGGATACTGCCGTGAAGATACTTTACTTTATATTGGAAATAAATAAATTTACCTTAAATGAAGTTTTACCACGACGCGCCGTCAATATTTAGTATTGAATTTATCCACATATTTCTATATAAAATTGTTAATCAAGCGAGCAGATATAAGCAGATATATTTTAAAATTAAGTTTTTATAATTTAACCTTAATATACAAAATCCATTAAACTGAGTTATAGTCATATTGTAGCCATATTTGGCAATCCTTGACAATAAAATTATACGTCAAAATAAGGAAATATGGTATTATAATAAATAAATTAGCGTACTATATGAATTTTAATGATCTTCAAGCTTGGGGCTTAAATCATAATCCTAAAATAATTTAATATTTTCTTAAACGAAAAATATCGAGCAGCTTGATCGTGTTCTGGTTGATGGTCTTGACTACGTACGAAAGTCTCAGGTTTGATTGCAGGCTCAGTATATAAATTTCATGTTAATTTAAAAGCTGACATTATAATGTTTTTATCATAAAATGCCAAATAAACTCTGACTCTATTAGTAGTATCTTCACGCCCGTATCCTCAAAGTAGTCGGCAGAGGTAAAACTAGTGCAATTGGCCATAAGTATCGTCGCGATGACGACGATTAGCCGAATATATATATATATATATATATATATATATATATATATATATATATATATATATATATATATATATATATATATCTCTTCGACTAATCGTCGTATATATGAGGGTGATTCAAAAAAAAATCTTCAATTTTTTTTTTAACTCATACCCTCTCAAATGTTTCTATTTGATATAAAAAAAAATCTCACCAAACCCGAGCCCTATAGCTTAACTCTAAGGAGTCGCTATTGTTTTTTTAGTTTCCCATTTAATTAACATGGGATAAATCGTTTTTTGTTTTATATATATATATATATATATATATATATATATATATATATATATATATATATAAAATGTGAATTTTGATCACTTTTATGCCTTATGTAACCTTCATCCCCTAGTAGAAGAATTTTGAAAAGAAGTTACTTATATTTCACCTCAGTTCTTAAACTATCTTCATGCCAAATTTCATTAAAATCGGTTTAGCGGTTTAACCATAAAAGCTTAACTGATAGAGTCGTTTTCGTATTAATGATATTAGTCATAGTTAGATTGATTGAATCACTCATAAATAAAAAAGCGTAGCAAACATGTTTATGCATTAATATACCTGATTAAATATGATATAGGATAATAATTATATTAAATTGTATAATTCATAAGAATAACGACAAAACGTGCATTTTAACTACGCAACTTGTGCACAATAAGGAAAACCCGGCACTACGCCATTATCTGTCTTAATGAGGTATTTTATGCTAATTATGGACAGGATGTAAAACACTGTTCGTTGATATAATTACATAAATAATGTAATTCAAGCCTCATAGACAATTTTCTGCTGCTGGCCACGTGGAAACGACAAAAAAAAACTATTGTCTTTATTTAAATGTCATACGGTATGCCCACAGATTATGGAGACTACATATTATGTCGTATTATATAATGTCCTTTTAGTTATATTTCCGCCTAAAGGTTTTTATTTAAACACTAAAGGCGATGCAAAATTACACCAACCGAAAAACTTATGACGTGTCACAGATGACAATTCAAACTACATATACGTTTCCTCAAAATAGAGATACCTAACAAAAAAAACTGTTTTTTTGTTATATATATATATATATATATATATATATATATATATATATATATATATATATATATATATATATATATATATATATATATATATAACCTTCGTGAGTAGCTTCCTTTTGGCGAGTTTCAGAAGTTTTCTATCCACGACTTTTTGCTAAAGCGATGCATTTTTCGCATAGCATCATCGAAATATTATTACTATGGACGTCGGGTCAAATGTCCGAGGCAAATGAGCTACAAAACACAAAAAGAGCTTCAATTCCGCGTTACTCGATGGTAAACCCTGATATAATAATTTAATGTTTAAATTACCTTGTTAACATAATATATATTCTTTTAATAATAATATTTATTATTATTTATTATATATATATATATATATATATATATATATATATATATATATATATATATATATATATATATATATATATATATATATATATATAATAGGTCAGGATTTTGAAATATGAAAGTCTCTATCATATAAACTTTATATGATAGAGACTCATATTTCAAAATCATGGCAGATCTTCAATTTTTTTCTTCTTTGAAGAATAGACTCTTTACATCAGAAAATCCATCAGCTGGATTGCTATCTTATTATATAAAAAATGGATAATTTTTCTAAAAGTGCCCGGACTAACACGTCCTGTTATTCCTAAATAGTTGGATTACCGGAATAAAAACTATCCTATCTCGAGTCTCAAACTATCTTTGTATCAATTTCATGTACATCGGTTCAGTGGTTTAGGCGTGAAGAAGAGACAGACAGACAGACAAATAGGCAGACAGACAGAGTTATTTTCACATTTTTATAATATTAGTGTGGAGTCACAAAGACTTGTCTTGCTTCGTTCACATTTATAATATCTTTTAAACAAAACATTAAACAGATGAAAATTACCTTTGGTCATATACTAAAATTATTACTGAGTGAATAATTAATTACTCTCTGGATTTCGTGGATTTTTTTGTAAAAATTCTATATATAATAACTCTTGGAGTATATTCTATTCAATAAAATAAGAATTATCAAAATCGTATTCTGTAAAAAGTTATGCATAGTCATCACAGGCCACACGAATACTAATAGACACTTTGTTGGGCGCAAAACGTGCAAGTCAGACTCGCGCACGAAGGGTTCCGTATCATCATAGCAAAAAAATACGAAAAAAACATGTTTATTATTAACAGGTATTTGTTTTTATAGCGGCAGTGGAAATACATAATTTGTGAAAATTTCAGCTTTCTAGCTATCACGGTTTATGAGATACAGCCTAGTGACAGACAGACAGACAGCGCAGGCTTAGTAATAGGGTTCCGTTTTACCTTTTAGGTAGGGAACCCTAAAAATAATTATCAAATCGGACCACCCTGTAAAAAGTTATCGTGGTCTAACATAAATATATACGCGACGAATTGATGGCTTCCTTCGTTTTTTCATCGGTTGGAAACTTTAAACAAACATGCCAGTTCCGGAGACTAATGACACAAATACTTATAACAGTTATTAACTGTATAAAACATTGGTTTCTTCATTTATATATTATCAAAACACACAACTATCCAATTCCATAAATTATCCATAAATTACAATTCCATTTTTCTAATTTAAAATTAAGTTATAATTGGATGATAGATGAGCTTCATGCAACATATTTGCATTTTAATTCATTTGAAATACAAAACACTACATGCTATCAGACGGGGGAACGTCCCCTAGTTATTACACCGCTATACTAAGGTTTGTCTGTGAATTTGTATGGTCAATACATATATCAACGCAAATATCTAGTTAGAGACTTCTATATCCTTCATATTGAAGGACACTGCAGTTAATAGTCATATGTAACCAATAAAAATATAATAAAAGTATCTTCACGCCCGTATCTTCAAAGAGGTAGAGATGCAACCAATGCTAACTACGATTAGCCCAAGATATTTAGTCCCACAATGTGATAGGTGGCAAGCCTATCGTCAAACGGGCACTGAATTAGGGCGAAATTTAAGGATTTTTTACACATTGGTGTCAAAATCGAGTACTGAATACCCACCTTCATTATAAACAGTAATTTGTCAGTCAACCTGTATATATGTGCAAATATATATATATATATATATATATATATATATATATATATATATATATATATATATATATATATATATATATATATATATATATATATATATATATATATATATATCAATTGCTGTTCGTTAGTCTCGCTAAAACTCGAAATTTTGGTTTTGAATTAATTATTGAAGTCCAGGGAAGGTTTAAAAGGTGAGAAGATTAGAAAAAAAATAAGAGTAGTTAAAAACGCAGAACAACGTTTGCCGGGTCAGCTTACTAGCTGTATGTAAATACTACTGTATGTATATGTATGTAAATAATACATTTTCTAAATAGGTTCCCGCCTACGAGGAATCTGTCAACAACAAATCATAACAAATCCGATAAAGAACCTCACCCTTTTAATGTGATGTCTTAGGGTCAGGTCACATTGACCCAAAACCGAAGCGAAGCTTACCACGCCACTTCGCTTAAAAACACCACACGTCGCGTTGCGATTTTAAAATTTAAATTTTAAATCATTTTCATCTCTATTTCCATAAGACACCTCTCAATTTCAACTATGTTTTTTCTAGTACGTGATAAGTGCTAAAATGTATATTTTATTTATACATTTTATATTATATTTATACATTTTATATTATTATAGTTAGAAACACTTAAAACACGAAAGTATCAATACTAGAAATGTGAATTTCATCTGCAACGATGAATTTTTAATTTAAGTGCTGTGGATTTTGTGTATAAATAAATGGTATTAAGAACTACGTAATATAATAAATAAATACTATTACTATAAATACATTAAGGATCAATTTTTTCCCTATTCAAGATAATTAAACAAACAGTGGAGTATAAAATTTGGCACAGATAAAATTTACATTGCGAGGAACTGCAGAAACCCAATTTTTTTAAATAATATGCACTAGAAAAATACTAAAATAATAATAAATATTCCACACACTACTTTTATATGACACGAATGACAATATGCACAGTGCACACGAGTATACTATTTTCTTAATGATCTGTTGTCAAAATTCAAAGAATTTGATTGTTTAGTAGGCATGGCACATTTCACGCATCACTGGTTATATCACTCGTTATAAAATAATTCACGTGTCACACCAGTTATATGCATCGAAACCGTCTGTTATATATAACGCTAGCGTGCTTTAATTTTACGCGGGCGAAGCTACTACTTATGCTTATAATTCTCAGAAATCCATCGTGCGAAAGAAACAAAGCTACAACATTTGAGCAACACCATATCACCAGCTAGAACGGAGAATATGTTTAATATGTTATTTTACGTTACTAATCACTTATAAATAGTAATCACTGCGCAACGATATAACATATGGAATAAAATGCACCCACTGTGACAATAATCGTCACTAATAAAATATAACGGTCGTAATTTATCACCCGTGATATAACAGTGACAAAAACAAATTACTTCACGGCGACAGTGAAATAAAAATAGCTATAATTCCCATCGCTATTGCTTAGTCTATAGTCGAAATTTGACCACAGGGTGATCGATAAAATACACATAACATATATATCTAGCAATCAGTACAATCGGCAGAAAGAAGAACATTGCCACGTTAAACCACCGATACGTATGTAGCTCAACGGCCTAAACATTGCCTGTCCTTAAGTTTTTTGGTTGGGTTTAAGAAACTTTATTCTCATAAGAATTTAAAATTCACTTATATGAGAAATACTTACAATCTAACTAAAGTAGCAATAAATTGTCTTGACAAGCACACGAGTCATCAAATAATTCAGATTTGCTAATAGATAATTATATAAGTTAGGCTTAGAACAAAATGTGAAATAATTCATGTTTCAAAAATAAATGTAGGTAGTTTTGTAATCATTTCAAGTTCAAGACGATTCACTTGTGCGGCAAAAGATACACAGATCTACAGTTGCTAGATATGTCATGATTCGACGGGTAAACATTAATTGTGGTTTAGGTGATATTTTGGTTGTTTATGTTCAATTTTTGTCTATATATATATATATATATATATATATATATATATATATATATATATATATATATATATATATACATACACACATACATACACACATACACATATGTATATATACATATATATCGTAATTTATTTACTGAATGTTTTATATTTGAAATGGCTAGATATAATTTATATGGAGATTATATAATTAGATTAAGCATCATCAAGTTAAGGTTACGGATTCAAATCCACTCGTGGTAAATTTTTCTTTGTTAAGTTTTCTCTGGCATGAGTTTAGTGCTTATACACATATGTGATTATGATACTTATGATAATTCAAGTTCAATAATCAAGTATACATATCGTCAAAATGCATCCAACGCGGCTTTTCAAATTCTATGTAACTTACCCTACTTGGACATTCTGACAGACCCGTTGATTAGTAACGCACACAGAGATGGCGGCGGCGAGTAATTACACTCATTGTCACATTATTGCTAGCATTTGCCACCCACGCTATATGATTATATCTTGACTTTTACGTATTATTGATGTAAATAAGAGAGATATCCAGGTTTAAATATCTTTACGATTTAATAGCTATATTAAGTTACATTATTGAGTATAATTATGAGAATTTTCTTCAAGTAAATCAAATAAGCAGTAAGCATTTTTATGATTAATGGTAGAAATACTCGTAATATATTTTTAATGTCATAAGATACCAATAGTCGCCTCTGTGGTCTAGTGGTCCGGTGTCGGTGTTGACCACATGAGTCCCCGGGTTCTATTCCCGGGTCGGGTAGTTCAAAAATGTGTTTTTTCAGTTTTCTGATAAAAACAACGTTACCCGGGATTGGAGAAGTTCCCGGTTGGTGACAGGCTTGCACCTATCACATAGTGGGGCTAAGTATCTTTGGGATAATCGTGGGTGCACATGTTGTACCTCTGCCTACCTCCTCGGGGATACAACTGATGACTCTTCTGATGGAAAGAGAAAACCATCTTCTTGATGTTAATAATGCGTTGCTATCTGTATAGCAGGGATGAAATACCATGTGTATAAGTCTATGCGAAATTATAAAAATGACGATTTTTATAATTTAAACAAGCATAAATCATAATATATTCAACATTCTTTATCGTCGGCACTTGGTGAAACTCCATTTTCATACAATATTTTATATCGATAACACGTGTACTGTTTCACAATAAATTTATTAAAGTTCATTGTGAAACAGTACAAGTGTTATCGATATAAAATATTGTATGATAAGTCATAATATTTTTAGTAAATGTCTTTTTAAAAATACACAATTAAAAAATATTTATTTTTACTAAAAACTAACGGTTGCTCGCGAATTCGTTCAAGGGACGAAAAATCATTACTTAATTTTGTTTAGTCGAGTAAAGTAACTTATATCACTAAAATATACAAATACTATGGCAAATAATTAGCTCTCTAATTATAATCATCGGTCCAATAGTTTTTGAGTTTATTCGTTACAAACATATAAAAATATATTTTTTTCCCTTTATAATATTACTATAGAAAAAATCATCTTACAAAAGACTGTAGTAATAATTTTTGACAATTTAACAAACTATTGAAGTAGTTTTCTAAGATAAAAACCACAGAACAAATAGGTTCAAAAAGTTCAAACTCATGTATGTATTTCAATTTTCATACCTAAGATCGGCGGTCGCGTTAGGGTTATCAACTTTGGCTTATCGATACATCTATATCTATACATATAATAAAATCGTAGGAAAGTCAAAACTGTACATTGAATATTTTTTAAAAGAATACTTGGAGCGTGATCTACAATCGATATCGAAGCCAAAATTATAGTTTTTAGAATTTTTGTCTGTTTGTCTTTATGTATGTCCGGGGTAAACTCAAAGTACTGCATGGATTTACTTCAAATTTTGCATGAATATTACCAACAGGTCGGGTACATATTATCACGCTATCACCTACGGGGGAGGAGCTGTGCGGAGTAAACGAAGTCCACGCGGACGAAGTCGTGGGCAACAGCTAGTGCTCAATAAACTGGTAATGGCACTCGTATCTAGGTATTTGATTTATTGTTGAGAATGAAACAAGAAGAACGGAAATGCAAACAAATAATAACTAAAATATTTTAATGTTATTTTTATATCAATTTTCTGCACTAAAAGTTTAGTGACGTGCTTGGGAAAACTTGAAAAACTTTAAAAACAGCAACGAAAAATATCGACACGCAGGATTTGAAACTGCGACCGTTTCCCTAAAGTCGGGACGCTCGCCGCTGATCTAATTGAGCCTGTCGACACAAGCTCAGGCACTATATGAACTCATTTAACTAGTTATACGTATGTATACCTAGCGATTAGTACAATCGACGGAATCAATCATATAGCAAAGAAGAATATTGCCACGTCGAGCCTGTCGACACTAGCTCAGCGGTGGAGCCTCAGCGGCTTTAGGGTGATGGTCGTAGGTTCACATCCTGCGTGTAGATATTTTTCTTTGTTGTTTTTAAAGTTTTTCAAGACTTATATAATGTTAGTAAAGATATAAAGAATAGCCTAGAACTTAATCACTAAAACTCACCTGTTAATACTGTTAAGGGCAGAAGCTCCTACGTTTTCTCTTTCACTCCTTTCTCTTGCGACTCCCGCGAACCTTTCGAAGTTTTCTCTCTCCTTATAATGTCTGTCAGGTCGTGGTGATGAAGATCTTCTACCTTGCATTTGCTGTGGCATACTATTCTGTTGAACGGTTTGCAGAAGATTGTGATTTCCTTGTGGTTGTTGCTGTAAGGCTTGAAGCAGTTCCTGGGCATTGGCAGCACCATTCGATAAAAAGTTTGGCAATCCAGGATTTAATAAAGCGTTAGATAAGGTGGGGTTTAGCATGTTCGGTCGAAGGTTTTGGGTTTGTTGTTGGTTGTTGTTAAGTAATTGGTGAGGTTGGGCCATCGCTTGGAGGTTCGCTAAGGACGTGGATACGACTTGGCCGTTATTTAATGCTAGGTTCACCATTTGGTCGTTGGAGTTCACATGGTTGACGGGTATCGTTAAGATTGTTTGCGTCGCAATGCCTGTAAAGAACAACACTTGTTTAATGAAATTTAAAAGTACTAAGCTTTTTTTTATATCATAAGATAGCAAACAAGCAGATAGGTCACCTGATGGAAAGAGTCAACCATCGCCTGTAGACACCAAAGGTGTTAATGGTGCGTTGTTATCTTGTAACGAGGTCTAATGCCACATGCATAAGTTTACCGGCTACCTTACCCTACAAACCGGAACATGACAGTGATAAGCACGGACGCTATTGCGGCAGGAATAGGTAAAGTGGTGGTACCAGACCCGGACGAGACAATGCAGAACTCTATCACCTAGTAGCCACGATGGTAGTGACTCATATAGCCAATCGGTCGTCTTTTACTACCTGCCTGGAACGGCAGTTGGCCTATTCTTCACAGGAGCCTGGGACCAACGCGGGGAAAATAAAATTTAAAAAACTGATCTATAATTTGAAGAATCGGCTGCAATCCTCATTATCGCATTTTACCAACTTAAGAAGACTGCCACTTGTTTCTTGCGATACCCGAGAACGACAACTTTACATAGTCATCCGAATCATGGGGTGCTAAGACACCACCACCAGACTACGAGCTTCTCTATATCTATCTATACCACTCGATAGAAAATAAGCAGATGGCTCTCCAGTTGGATAAAAACCCATCGCGTATAGACACTTGGTGTTGGTGATTAATAGCAGGCGCGTGCGCTCCTTATAGGCAGAAAAGCAGTGCTTTACTTGCCATTCACAGATATTTTAATAAAACGTTCGTACGTTTTAGATGATTTTAATTAATAATAAGTAAATGAATAAAATGTGTCATAATCATGTGCACGCCGCTGAAATCTATAAAAGAAAAAGTTTTTGTGGCCGAGTACTCCGCCGCATACTCAGTATCATAATCCTGTGCACGCCGCTGATTAATAGTGCTTTACTATCGGTGTGGTGGGATATTAATGCCACACGCATAATTCTATCGGGTACCATACACTCCAAACTGGAATACGACAATGACAAGCATTGACGCTATTAAGGCAGGAATAGGAAAGGCGGTAGTACCAGACTCGTACGAGACATTGCAGAAATCTACCAGAGAATACTGGAGACTAACAGAAGTCAGTCCACATACAAGTAATATTCGAGCAACGCACACAACGGATGCGATATCTTGGACTGATTTAGAACAAACCGTCTCGAACCATTTCGAGATATTGTGATTTTCGATCGAACTCGGATGCACGTAAAGTCGTCGGTTTCTGTTATTACTAGAAATATTCGATAATCACTATGTCGATATGATGTAGCGATGAGGATCACCACACATCTCGTCAATCGACAAGTTGGTGAATTGTGGTGAGCCGGAAAGTCTATACATGTTTGGTTAACTCTGCCTACCTCGCAAGGGAACCGGGCGTGGTGATACTTTTTTGACGATAATTTAAGCTAGATAGCATAAATAACCGGAACTAACTTAACAACAGATTTATGAAGATCGGTAGAAGCTAACGGTAATCAATTCATTGAAGTTACCTTGTGATGTTGGTATTAATAGTTGTGCTCCTTGGATGCCTTGAACTAGCTGCCCTGACGCCAGTATGAGCTGCGGCATGGGGGATGGCATCGCTGGTGGTAGCATGTTGTTGTTTCCAACTGGGTTTGGTGAGCCCATGCCTGGAACAAAAAAAACAGCTTAATTTTTTATGGAGGTCTCTGTGTATGTAAATATAAATGTGTGTATGTATGTTTATTAAGTAAATGTGTATGTACGTGTGTATGCAAGGTTATGGCAGATTGTAAAATGCGATCTATATGTTGACTAAGTACAATATTTATTATAAAAATTATGAATATGGTTTTCAACGTATAGTGATATCTATATATTAATACGTGAAACGATAACTTTGTACCCCTTTTTAAGAAAATTACGCCAACTGTACGTAATGTAGTATGAAATTTCGTGCAGTCAAAGTTTATATGGAGAAGAAGTGCAGAAATCAAATATTTTTATATAATATGCATTAAAACATATACAATTAATAAATTTGATAGATTACAGTATACATTATATTAATATACACATAATAGGCTAATCTAGTGGCTAAATTTGAAAAACTGTTTAATACTTTAACTTATTAGGTATGTTAATCAAAAGACAATATTTTTAAAATCGTACATTTATATTAAAAAACTAGTTGTACCTGTGACTTCGTCCGCGTAGAAAAATTTCTAAAATTAAAACCCTCATAATTCTCGTTCCCGTGGGATTTCTGGGATAAACACTATCCTATATCCTTTCCCGGGTCTCAAACTATATTTGTACCAAATTTTATCCAAATCGATTCAGTGGTTTAAGCGTGAAGAAGAGACAGACAGAATTACTTTTGCATTTATAATATTAGTATGGATTTGTAGGGACTAGTATGGATAGCGTTTAAAAATATTAATTTACCGCAAATAGGCTCTGAAATATCATGGTACAAAACAAACCGCAGGTCGTAAAAGGCGACCGATTGGCTATCGAGTCACTACCATCGTGGCTACTAGGTGGTAGAGTTCTGCATTGTCTCGCCCGGGTCTGGTACCACCGCCTTAACTATTCCTGCCGCAATAGCGTCAGTGCTTGTCGCTGTCGTGTTCCGGTTTGGAGGGTAAGGTAGCCGGTAAACTTATGCATGTGGCATTAGATCTCGCCACAAGATAGCAACGCACCATTAACATCTTTGGTGTCTATAGGCGATGGTTGACTCTTTCCATCAGGAGACCCATCTGCTTGTTTGCTATCTTATGATATATAAAAAAAAAATAGGTATAGAAATCAATCTCATGTATATACTTGAATTTTCATACCTTACGATTGGCGGTCGCGCTTGGACTGTCTACTTTGGCTTATGCCCCGTTTTCACTTTGATTAGTACGAGTGTGAGTGCTTAATGCTGGTGCTTAGTATTAAGTCAAAACTATGCGAAGATAGCCTTGGACCAGTGCGAGTGATTCGTAATCAGCGTAGTAAAAGTGAAAAGATGCTGATTACATATCACTCGCACTGATTAACGGCTGTCTTCACGTATTTTTATCTTAATACTAAACACCTGCATTAAACACTCACACTCGTACTACTCAAAGTGAAAACGGGGCTTTATGCACAAAAAACTGGTAGTGGCGCTCTTATCTAGATGTTTGGTATATTGTTGAGAATAAAAAAGGAAAAACGGTATGTAAATCTACAATAACTAAAATATTTTAATGTAATAGTTATAACGAGTACCTATTACACATTTTCTGCACGGAAAAGTTCACTGATGCGTTCCTTAAGCGGGTGGCACGCGCGCTTGCACTATTCCCAATCATTCCGAGATATCGTGTCCAAGAGAGGTGTCTATGTGTGCGTTGCTCGAGCGTCCTTTGTATTTAGACTGACTTCTGTACCTATTTGTTTTGTGGTCATGGCGTCTAAATGAAATCTCGCCGTGGTTCTTCTTACATTACATAGGTACTCTGTGGTTTCCGTCCCGTTGGTAGAGGCGTTACCAACCCTGACTACATAATCGATGGGGCCCGGGTTCGATTCCCGACAGGGGACAATCATTTATTTATTGAGCATAAAAATTTGTATTTCCGGGTTTGGGTGTTTATTAAATATGTATATTCTAGTATTTATATATGTATTTCTATGTATTAGTATCGTTGGCTAACACCCATAACACAAGCAAATAATTTGCTTACTTTGGGGTGTGGAAGTGTAGTTTGTCCCGTGAATATTTATTCATATTTATTTATTCTATGAAAGTGTCAATAACAATATGATATTTTACCACGGTGTGACGTAACACATCTAGATTTGCGTACGCTGTTACGTAACTTAATGCCTATTTTTACCAAAACTATATCCAAGAAATATTATCCTTATCTTTTACAATAAATGTTTAAGTTCCTTTTTATCTCCATATCATAATATATCCAATTCGTTCTTAGGGGAAACAACCCTAATATTTTGTTAATGGTTAAAGTCTCTTGTCAATGTGATATTTTATTGTTTAGCTTATGGTAAAGCGGACTCATATAACCATGGTCAAATTTCGACTAGAGAGCGATCGCTAGTGAATATAAATAGACCATTGGGAGAGTGATCAACACGGAATTATTTGTTCTGTGGTGGTCAACGTACATACGTCGTCAGACACACTAAATTCATGTGACATACATGATAATATTCACACATTTCCCCCGTGTTGGTCCTGGGTTTCTTTGAAGAATAGACTAACTGCCGTTCTGCCAGGCAGGTCGTAAAAGGCGACCGATTGGCTATTCGAGTCACTACCATCGTGGTTACTAGGTGGTAGAGTTCTGTATTGTCTTGCCCGGGTCTGGTAACACCGCCTTAACTATTTCTGCTGCAATAGCGTCAGTGCTATTATATTGCTATTGATATTGTTCCGATTTGGAGGGTAAGGTAGCCGGTAAACTTATGCATGTGGTGGTACACCTCGCCACAAGATAGCAACGCATCATTAACACCTTTGGTGTCTATAGGCGATGGTTGACTCTTTCTATCAGGAAACCCATCTGCTTGTTTGCTATTTTATAATATAAAAAAATATATATACTAATTTTACTACTAAAGTCAGTTGTCAAACTTAAAAGAGATTTTATTGTTTAGTCTGTGGTCGAATTTCGACCACCGGCGATCGCTAGTACTTATTAATATACAAGTTATATACTTTTTTTTATATATTTATACTACTCCAGTACTCCTACTCTATTCGTTGATCTGTAATAGTTTTCCACCTGCCACATTACTGGGCTTTATACCCTTTGATTGTGTGCACAGACAAATACGTAGAACGGTAGTTGGTACCACTGTAGAATCGCAGCGTGAACCAGCGTGCAAACTACTCCCAGGGTGATGTCATAACTGCGGACATTGATGACGTCACACTCGCTGCAAGGATATGAAAAAGAAAGATCTTCCCAACCATACGAAGTGTACTGCCTGGGGACCGAAGTCTGCCTGAGAAGCGTTGAAATTTATCGTACCTAGGTATATCGTGTTTGAAAGATAAATAATTATTGTAATATCGTGATTTAGGATTTTAGTTTGAATTATATTTATTTTTTCTAATTTATTTTTCTGTAGCCTTTCTACGCGTATCTGCAGTCTGCTGCCTACCACTGAGGGTACATGGGCTCGACGATATTTATTTACTTCGATTTTATATAACAAAGGATCTACATCCTACACCCCTACAATATGATGAGCAAGTATATAAAACTAGCTGACCCGCGTAGCTTCGGCCGCGAGTAGATTAACATGTCGTTATGATAGCTTTTCATACAAATTTCATCCCCTATTTCAACCCTTTGAGGGTTGATTTTCAATAAAAAGGTTAGCCTATGTTTTACCCCGGCTCTTCAACTACTTCCATGCCAAATTTTAGGAAAATCGGTCCAGCGGGTTAGCCGTGAAAGCGTAACAGACAGACAGACAGACAGACTTTCGTATTTATAATATTAGTATGCATTAATATGGATATAAGAAAACTTGAAAAATTTTTAATGTTTTCAACCGAAAAAATGTATTTGTTTACATGAAATATTCGTCTCTACGAGAACATACTAGAAAGTTTATAACAAAACCTAGTTTCAAGGCAGTCTTTAATAACAATATCAATACATTATAACGCGTTCCATTTATCTTCATACTAATTAAGAACATAAAACTAATCGATAAAATTCAATAGTCTTCACACTCCCCGTGTTAGAGTTTAAGTATCTTCACGCCCGTATCCCCAAAGGGGTAGGCAGAGGTAAAACCAGTGCACCCATAAACATGGGCTAATCAGCCGAAGATACTTAGTCCCCAAAATGTGATAGGTGTCAAGATTATCGCCTACCGGGTACTTTTACAACCCGGGATTTGTTTTTATCAGAAACCTCATAAAAGACACGGAACGTCCGACCTGGGAATCGAATTCGAGACTTCATGTGGTCAACATCGATACAGGACCACTAGATCATAAAAGCGAAAATACTTTTTTTTAAACAATTATAATAATCTATACATGTAATAAAATCGTAAGAAAGTCAATGTATGTCCGGGGTAAACTCAAAAAGTACTGCATGGATTTACTTAAAATTTTGCATGAATATTACTGATAGGTCGGGTCAACATATAGGCTACATATTATCACGCTATCACCTACGGGGAGGAGCTGTACGGAGTAAACGAAGTCCGCACGAACGAAGTCGCGGGCAACAGCTAGTAATATAATATATCTGGACAAATTACACGAGTTGATCTAACCACAAAATAAGCAAGTTATTTGCTTGTGTTATGGGAGTTTAGTCAAGGATATTAATACAAGGTTACATACATATAAACACCCAAACCCCGTAATCTTTGCTCATCACACAAATGTTTGTCCCTGTCGGGAATTGAACCCATGCCCTACCGATTCGTTATTTGGTTCGCTAACAACTCGACATAATTTTTATTTAATTTTATTAATGAAAGATTTACATATTATAACAGTACGTGTCATCAAATAGCAACAGTTTCGTCCTCGAGTAGAGTATCATGTCATCAATATAATTTTTTATGCAAATTTTCATCCCTTATTTCAGGTCCGTAAAATATACCCCTAATTTTGAAAAAAGAATTGAAAAACCACAATTTTCCAATTGCTAGATTCGGAAATAGAATCCGGGACGTTGTGTGGTCAACACCAACCACTAGACCACAGAGTCGACACATTTAGGGAAATAATAATCATATATCTAAAATAAACACATAAAGATGAAGAAATACTTAAAAGGGAAATAATTAGTTGTATAATTAGTTTAATACGAAAGCAAGGGAGCAGCGTGTCCGTCCGTACGTTGTACACTAACGATAGAAAATTACACAAAATCCATCGGCATCAGAGCAAGACTAATTTACCGCGAACAAAACGATTCGAAAAATATCTTCTAAGTATTATCTGCATGCTTTAGGGCGATTACTCACTTTATTTTATTAATTTAATATTTTTTGATATATTAAGTATAAAATGTAAATTTTTCGAGACGACAGAATGTAATTTTTTATACTGAGATAGCAAACAAGTAAGTGGCTCTTCTGATGGTAGGAAAAACGCGGTCTTGATGGATGAGTGGCGTGATGGAAATGCCACATAAATTAGTCTACCGTCTACCTTACCCTTTAAACCGGAACATGATAATGTTCCTGCCGCAATAGTGTCACAAGCAGTGACACTATTGCGGCAGGAACAGTCAGGCGGCGGTACTATATGTCCGAATGGGTCCCATATTTATTCTATCAAATTACTGTGTTACATGGTTTTAATATTAAAAGTTTTGTATTAAAAGTAAATACATCCTCCTCCCTAACAAAAAATAATTATTCAAATCGGTTAATTAATGACCAAGTTCTGAGGTTTCCCACTTAATTGATAAGCTACTCATTTTTGAGAATTCATTGTATTCGAAACTGACTTTTAATTGTTAAAATAATATAGCGTTTACTATTTACGATAGAAAAAACTATTTAAATTCTTAATTGTATCTAAATAGTATTTACTATTTAGATACAATTTACGTAAGTAATAAACAAATATACTCATTTTATAGTACAAATGTATATTCATAAAACACTGATATTTGAAAATTAAGCTTTATTTATTTATTCTATACTTCCAATTAATTACTATAATTGATTAATATAATTGATCGTGATGTATGACACTCGGTCCCCTCTGCCTACGGTAAGGGATCTGGCGTAAAGATATGTATGTATGTATGTGTAATTAATATAATTTAATTGTGTAACAATTTCTTTATCTTTTATTTCTTTCATCTAAAATCAAACGAACGATGCATCCTAATATTATAAATTCAAATGTGTTAAGTGTTTTGGGATATTTTTTTTTGCCTATACATAAAAAAGAACGATGATTTTCCCCCATGCTGGTTCGGATCGTTTGAAAAATAGACCATCTGCCATTCTGCCAGGTAGTTCATAAAAGGCGAACGATTGGCTATACGTGTCACTACCATCGTGACTACTAGGTGGTACAGAGTGCTAAGTGTGAGTTTTTCTTTTCGCATTCGATCGTGAGCGCGTTTGGAGTTTACTAGGAATTTGTATGTGATTTGTACAGCGCCACCTAGTGGTAAACGTGAGAAACCAGTTTACCACTAGGTGGCGCTGTACAAATCACATACAAATTCCTAGTAAACTCCAAACGCGCTCACGATCGAATGCGAAAAGAAAAACTCACACTTAGCACTCAGTTCTGCTACGTCTCATCCGGGTTTCGGTACCACCACCTTACCTATTCCTCCCGCAATATGTACGGCGGCGGCTTATCATTGTCGTGTTTCGATGTTGAGGATAAAGTAGATGGAAAACTTTTGCATGTGGCAATACCATCCCGCCACTTATCCATCCACACCACGTTTCTCTTACCATCAAGAGAGCCAATTGCGTGTTTGCTTAGTATAAAAATACCCTTTCTCGTCTTGAAAAAATTATATTGTAATCACAATAAGTCAAATAATATTAATTTAATAAAATACAGTGAATAATTGGTGTATTGCTCGCCATTAACATCTTCGGTGTCTAAAGCGATGGTTTGTCTTGTCTGCTGTCTTATGATAAAAGAGACGCGAGAAAAACCTTGGTTAAAAGCTTATAAATAAAATAAATGACTAGAACGTATGTAAACACCCTTACAAGCCCGTTAAACTCGGCATTAACATAACATATTCATTTAAAGCATGACATTTCACATTTTGTAACAAATGTTCTTTCCTACGGCGCATCAATTAAGAACCGAAAAAAATGTATAATTAGTTATATTAAGACAATAAAATTGTTAATGATACCGCACAGACGTAATATCTATGCGTTACTGAAAAAATATATAATTATTATCATTATTCAAATTTTTTCGGCAATTACGGCCTATAATGGGCGGGATAGTGATGGCGGTATCTTGGTTTCATTAATCGATCGGTTCTGGTAATTACCTTATTATGAACCACGTGATTATGAACTTAGGCGTTTTAATGCACAAATCGTGTCCACTGATTATCCTATTCTGGCTAATTAGTGGTCTAACCTCGTGAGCGATACGCGGCTGCGTTTGAATGTGTTAATGTGTTGAAATATCCAAGTGATTGAGTGACGTGAGGCGAATTAAAGTTGTGAAAAATGTAATGTTAGCTAACGTTTTACGGTGAGTTGCGGATTTTTTACTTTACGCGTTTTGGCGACGAGTATTCATTTTCACAATCTATATTATTAATCTCTATTATAAATGCGAAAGTTTGGATGTTTGGATGGATGTTTGTTACTCAATCACACAAAAACTACTGAACGGATTTGAATGAAATTTGGTTGGTTTCTACCTGTGTATATGATGATCTGGAATAGCACAAGGGCTATTTTTTATCCCGGAAAAATTAGGTGATCCCGCGGGATTCACCAAAAACTTATAATGCAGCGGGCTGCACGCTGCAGCTAGTTTATATTAATCTATATTATTAATATTATAAATGCGAAAGTTTGGATGTTTGGATAGACGTTTGTTACTCAATCACGCAAAAACTACTGAATGGATTTGAATGAAATTTGGTTGGTTTCTACCTGTGTATATGATGATCTGGAATAGCACAAGGGCTATTTTTTATCCCGGAAAAATTAGGTGATCCCGGGGGATTCACCAAAAACTTATAATGCAGCGGGCTGCACGCTGCATCTAGTTTATATTAATCTATATTATTAATATTATAAATGCGAAAGTTTGGATGTTTGGATGGACGTTTGTTACTCAATCACGCAAAAACTATTGAACGGATTTAAATGAAATTTGGCATACAGATAGATGATTACCCGGAATAGCACATAGGCTACTTTGTATCTCAGAAAAATTTGGTGATCCCGCGGGATTCACAAAAAACTTATATGATGCAGCGGGCTGCAAGCTGCAGCTAGTAATATTATAAATGCGAAATATTTGTATGTGCACGTGTATGTTTGTGACTCTATCGCTTTCCGTGTAGACTGGTCCGCTTTTTAAAGAGTTGCGTTTTTTTTACTTTACGCGTTTTGGTGACGAGATTTAAACCTAACAATATTAATGCGAAAATGTTTGTGTGTGTGCGTTTGTATATTTGTAACTCTATTATGCTTTTAAAATTAGAATTTCTGTCTTCTAGCACGGTATTTTGTAAAAAGCGAAATAAAATGGCGAAAAATGCGATGCGTGTTATTTTCATTGTGATTACTAAGTAAAGTTCTAAAACATCTCACACCGATTCGGAACTACCTCTTTACCTTTTCCTGCTACTATACCGTCTGCGCTTGTCACTTTTTTTTTGGAAAGGGGGACAAATAAACAGGTAGTGCACTTAGTGGTAGGTGTTCACCGCCGCCCATGGACATCCAAATACCAATTCTCGCGGTTGCGTTGCCGGTCTTTTAAGAATGAGTGTAACCTTTTTCTTCGAAGGTCCCCAAGTTGTATTCGTTTAGAAACATATCCGCCGGCAATTAATTCTAATTAAGTACTAATGCCAAACACAATGCCGAGAGAAACGCACGGTTGTGGATTTCCAGATATCGAGATGGTGAGGGTGGAATTTCACATTTTGGCGAGATATCCGATGATGGAATTCAGTGGCAGGAAATAATACAAACCAGTCCTGTATTTTGGTTTTGAAGATAAGTTACATGATAAAGAACACGGGCAAGACTTCATACATTGTTTTTTTTTAGTTGTTACCTTAAAGTTTAATATATTCCTTAATATTCTATATCAACTCCTTAACTTATCCGCATTTAATAAATATTTTTTAAACTTGGGGAATAGTAGCTAAATAAAGTTGAAATTTAGGTAAAGTTAACGTAAACAATCAGTTCTCTCCTTAGTAGTCTGTGGTTGGGTATTTATCTTGTCATTGGGTGTCTTCAGTACAACTATTAATCTCAGAAATCTAAGTTAGATTGACAGAATTCTGAGCTAAGATTTTGCAAAAACACTTTATAGGTACTTAAAAGAACAAAAAATAAATGAGCATTAACATTAATTAATATTAATAAATTAGCATGACCGGCAAAAAAGAGGGAGAATTTTTATTTGATACTTTTAATGAAAATGATGATATATAAACTTATTACTGTTTTAATGAAAATCTAATTAAAGTTTTATAACACTTGACATTATGGTAATACTTAAATATGATGATAGAATTCAATCAAATTATAGTCTCAATTATTTTTAAATGATTGTTCCTAGCGATATATTTTATTTAATTGATTTAAAAATCGTAGAAAATTATTTTTGTTTTTCTAATATTCGTCACTCCAAAAGACACGCAAGGGTTGTACAAAATTAAAATGCCCTGTGTTCTTTAAGTATACAGCATTACGACTCAATCACACGCATAGTCATGCACATTGATATAAAAACCCTGGATGCACAGTCCCGAACAAAACTGACACTCAAAAGTGTCCCTAATTTCTTTTAAGTAGTTATAGATATGGCAAAAACATATGTCTTTGCATATCCAACCTTAAGTGCAAGACTTATAGTTGTTTTTACAAAGCAATGTATGAAAATAAATAAAATTGACAGTGACGCGACCGACGCGATTCTATTTGAAATGAGTGCACAATTTAAAATTGTGCACTCATTTTTGGAGGACGTTTTTGACACATTGATTGTGTATCTTGGGTTTTTTATATCAATGGTCATGTACTAATAATATTTTAGTGCCTATAGACGATGTTTATTTGCTATCCTGTGCTATATAAGAAAAAAAAATAGAAAAGAAAAATATTACCTGGCGCACTAACACTCAAGTTGAGGGGTGAATTGATGACAGGGTTCGAAGGCATGGAGGTCAGACCCTGCAGGTTGGCCGCTAGCTGCGACATTTGCTGAGACATCTGTTGCTGCGACATGGGCGCCATGCTCTGCTGCATGTTAGCCAGGTTTTGAAGGTTTTGAAACATGGACGCCACTGGAAAGATAAAAATTGTTAGTATTCTTAAAATTATTAACGTGTACAGTAAATAGTAATCAAATAATTTGCCATTACATGCAAATAATTGTTTACTATTATTTGCATTTAATGTGGGTGTTAGTCAATAATACTAATACGTTGGAATATAATATCACTATTGTTAAAGAACCATAAAGCGTCTACACGTTGCTTACGCCAAATTAGAAAGTATCTTCACGCCCGTATCCGAAGAGGTACAGAGAGATACAACCAGTGCATCCACGACTAGCCGAAGATACTTAGTCCCAGAGTGTGATAGTTCGCAAGGCTATCGCCAACCGGGCACTTATCCAATCCCAATGTACGTTGTTTTTATCAGAAAACTGAAAAAAAGTTGACTCCATTGACGTTTTGTTACGTGAATTGCGGGGCTGTAAAGTAGGCTGTAAATCTATCAAGTGTTATTGCAGTGTTACAGTCTTGGGTAACCTTCTAATCGACTAGGTGTGGGACCTAAAGGTAATTTTATAAGCTAACGTCATATTTACATAACAAGTCAGGTAGTGAAAAACTTACCGCTATTGCGGTTATATTTCGAGCCACGTACTAATATTCGCAATTTACGGCACTATTACAGATAGCGACATTGCCTATTAATGTCGCTATTTGTGTTAATGTCGTTATCTATGCTCATCATACATTGGATCGAACCCGAACACCATCTATCGCATTATAAAAGTTGCTATCCACTCGACCAATGGGGCGGAATCAAAAATACCGTCGCGCCTATTAACCTGAAGAGTTACATAGAGACAACTATTATGCATGATTAGGTCTTAAGTTCCATGATGCAATAGATGGCTAACCTATCAATGGGCACATTTCCAGTCTCAGGCAAGTTATGATCTATTATACATTTAATAAAATCGTAGGAAAATCAAAACTGTACATTGAATATTTTTTTAAAAGAATACTTGGGGCGTGCTCTACAATCGATATTGAAGCCAAAAATATAGTTTTTAGAATTTTTGTCTGTTTGTCTGTATGTCTGTTTGTCTGTTTGTGTGTATGTATGTCCGGGGTAAACTCAAAAAGTACTGCATGGATTTACTTCAAATTTTGCATGAATATTACTAATAGGTCGGGTCAACATATAGGCTACATATTATCACGCTATCATCTACGGAGCTGTGCGGAGTAAACGAAGTCCGCGCGGACGAAGTCGCTGGCAACAGCTAGTTTTCTATAAATAAATAAATAAATAAATAAATAAATAAATAAATAAATATTCACGGGACAAATTACGCTGACTGATCTAACCCCAAAGTAAGCAAATTATTTTGCTTGTGTTATGGGTGTTAGTCAACGATACCAATACATAGAAATACATATATAAATACAAGAATATATTTAATAAACACCCAAACCCCGAAATTCAAACATTTATGCTCATGACACAAATGCTTGTCCCCGTCGCTAACCACTCGACCAACGGGGACCAAAACTTCATCTAATCGAAATGGAATCCTGTGCGTTTAGGAGAGGCACGCAAAAAAGAAGAGCTATCTCTGTCAATGTGGATAATTAGCGCGTTTACTCTTATTTCATAAAATGTTACATAACGCTGGTTAAAAGGTGGATAATTGACCAAATATGTGACTACCATCGTCACTACTGGATGATAAAGTTCTGCAAAGTCCCGGGTTTGGTACGAAAGCCTTACTTATTTCTGTATATTTATACTTATACTCGCAATAGCGTCAATGCATGACACTGACGTGTTCAGGTTTGGAGAGTCAGGTTGCCTGTAAACTTATGCAAGATGTACCATCCCGCTACACGGATACTAACGCACCTTAACATCTTCGGTGTCTATAGGCGATGCGTTTCTCTTTAGATCAGAGCCATCTGCTTGTTCGCTACCCTATGTTAAAAAAGTAACCTTTTAATAACGAGAAAACAATTTGACAGTTTTTTCTCGTAACATATTTTAAGCGATCAAGACCTTATATATATCAGTAGGAAGAAAAGCCCTTAGACTCATTGGTCTGTCTAGTTGTTTTGTCGTTTTTAGTGTTATCTGTGAACTGTTGTGTGTGTGTTTTTCTACTGGGAACATTGGTTCGCTTTCGCGTTCTCTCTGAAGAAAAGACCACCTGTCATTCTGCCAGGGCGTGGCAGGCAAACGATGGGCCGTTTTATATTTACTGTTTATTACCGTTGTGACTACGTGGAAGAGTTTTTCAATGTTTCGTCCGGATTCGGTACCGATGCTCTACCAACTCTGCTGCTTATTACTGCCGTGTTCGAGTTTGGAAGGTATTAAAACTGACACATAAATAATAACGCACCATTTACACTTGTGTGAAGGAGGAGGGTATTTTTTATAACTAGCAAACAAGCAGATGGGTCTTGATGGAAAAGAAACCATCGTCTATAGACACCAAAAATGTTAATGATGCATTGCTATCTCTCTCGTCTACCGGCTACCTTACCCTCTAAACCGGAACACGACAGTGACGAACAATAATGCTATTGCGGCAGAAATAGGTAAGGCGGTTGTATCATATACGCGGCACTCTACCACCCAGTGATCACGATGGTAGTGACACGTACAGCCAGTCTTTCGCCTTTTACTGAGTATCTAGCACAGCGTTTCCCATTTGCCGGGTCGCGACCCGGTACCGGGCCATCAAAAAAAATACCGGGTCGCAACATTCCCGCCTTGCTTTTAAAATATTACCTACTATAATCGACGCACCGCGACGCCACGCGTTCGTAAGCGTTGAGTGATGACAAAATAGGCGACATCAAAGTGTGTGTGTATGTATCATTAATTAAATATTTTTAGTATTATTAAATATGTATTATTTCACCTAATACTTGGGTTTAAAAGTATTAAGTGGGTCACGAAGGGGTAGTGTGAAAATTACCGGGCCATATCAAAACAATGTTTGGGAAACACTGGTCTAGCAGAAAGGTAGATATTGTATTCGTTGAAAGGGGTTCGGACCTATATAGGTGATCATACGTTAATCTTCTTCTTTGCAATCTTCTTTGCAATGTACCTATCACCAAACCTGTGCGAGATATTGCGAATTCTAAGACATAGTAAAGTCAGGTGAACTTAGTATAGTAAGTAGTATAAGTGTAGTACGAACTCACTGGAGCCATTCAAGTGCGGCTGGTGCGGGGTCCGCGTGCGTGGAGAGGGAGGGGTGCGAGGCTCGGCTAGCTGCGCTCGCGTACCGCCGCCTTCCGGCGAGCTCGCGCCGCTTTCCCGGTCCGACTCCGCCTGCTAACAATCAAGCAAATTCTAAATTATATAATACTAGCTGACCCGCGCAGCTTCACCCGCGATTAAATTAACATGTTGTCTAGATAGCTTTTCATACAAATTTCATCTCCTATTTCAACCCTTTAAGGATTGATTTTTGAAAAAAAAAATTTGCCTATGTTTGACCCCGGCTCTTCAACTACTTCCATGCCTAATTTCATGAAAATCGGTCAAGCGGTTTAGCCGTGAAAGCGTAACAGACAGACAGACAGACATACAGACAGACATACAGACAGACAGACTTTCGCATTTATAATATTAGTATGGATATTAGCTGCAGCGTGCAGTCCGCGGCATTATAATTTTGTTTAGTAAATAACTTATTTTCCGGGTTAAGTAGCCTACGTGCTATTCCAGGTCATCATCTACCTGTGTGACAAATTTAATCTAAAACCGTTCAGTAGTTTTGGCTTGATTGAGTAACAAACATCCATCTATCCATCGATCCATCCATCCAAACATCCAAACTTTCGCATTTATAATATAAGCTTTTTATTAGGTAACCCGGCAAACGTTTTTCCGCCATATAAGTTTTATATAGTGCATTGTCGCCTGTGTGGTCTAGTAGTCCTATGTCGGTATGACGTCTTGGGTAAGATTTCCGGATCGGGCAATTCAAAACTGTGTTTTTTAGTATTCTAATAAAAAAACGTTATGTGGTATTGGATAAGTACCCGGTAGGCGATAGGCCTGCTACATTACATTGCAACCTATTACATCATGGGACTAAGTACCTTCGGCTAATCGTGGGTGCACTTGTTATATCTCTGCCTACCTTTTCGGGATATGGGAGTGAGGATATTTTTAGTGAATATTTAGGTGGGGTGAGGGTTAATGAGGGTAGGAGAGTGAAAATTGTGGGTTATAGGTATTTTTGATACCAAATAAAAATAAAAACAAGCAGCCAAGAGAATTTATATAATATACTAGCGACCTGCCCGCGGTTTCACCCGCGTTGCTTTTGTTCCCGAGGGAATATCGGAAAGGTTTATATACTAAAACCTTCCTCAAGAATTAAGCTATCTATTAAAAATAAACCGCATCAAAATCTGTTGCGTAGTTTTAAAGATTTATGCATACATAGGAACAGACAGAGAAAGCGACGTTGTTTTACACTATGTAGTGATTAATACGCGAAAAACTTTAGATCCCTTTTTAAAACAATTGCGTGAACGGTGGAGTTTGAAATTTGGCATAGTTAAAGCTTACATTACGAAGGAGGGCAGAAAATTAATATTTTTAATTAAATAAAATGCATTAAAAATACATAAAATTAACAAAAATAAACACATACACATTCATGTGACATACATGATATTATACGCACATTAGGCATGGCACATTTCAAGCATCACTGGTTATATCACTCGTTATAAAATAGTTCACGTGTCACACCAGTTATATGCATCAAAACCGTCCGATATATACCTAATATTGTGCTAGCGTGATTTAATTTCACGCGGGCGAAGCTACTTCTTATGCTTAACTAATTCTCAGAGATCCGTCGTGTGAAAGAGACAAAGCAACAACATTTGAGCAACATTGTGCTACCAGCTAGAAGAGAGAATATGTTTAATATATTATTTCACTTTACTAATCACTTATACATAGTAATCACTGCGCCTCGATATACCATACAGAATAAAATGCACCCACTGTGACAATAATCGTCTCTAATAAAATATAACGGTCGTGATTTATCACCTGTGATATAACAGTGACAAAAAATAACTTCACGACGTGACAGTGAAATAAAATAGCTATAATTCCCATCGCTAACATTCATGAATACTATTTTCTTTATAACTAAAGTCAGTTCTCAAAATTAAAAGAGATTTTATTGTTTAGTATGTGGTCGAATTTCGGCCACAAGCGATCGCTAGTAGAAAATACTTTCTGTATAGGGACACTAATCATCTACCGCTACGAAATATATTTTTCGTCCTATTTCTCATACTTACCAAATATAATATGTACCTCCAAAAATCATAAGAATCTGTCGAGCCGTTTCAGAGAATTATAGCCACTAACACCATGACACGACATTTTTATTTACCTATTAGAAAATATTGTTTGTATCTAATGCACTGTCATTATTGCGATTGTGATAAAACTTTGTCTAGTGAACTCACGAAGAAGAAATAAATCGGGCAAGTGCGAGTCGGGCCTACACACGAAGAGTTCCATATCATCTATAAAAACGGCAAAAATCAAGTTTGTTTTATGGGAGAACTTAAATATTTTTTTTGTTTTAGTTTAATTATTTAGTTTTGAACGTATAACTAAATATTCTGTGAATATTTGTCAAAAAACAAAAAAAAAAACACATTTCAATGGAGTATCAATGGTTTCATTAATATATTATTATATTAATGAATTATTATACAAGTCAGTGTAAAATAAGAGTAGGCAATAAGTTTTCAATAAAACTGGCTGAGATACAATTTGAAGATACCTGCAGTAGACAGAAACACCACGCCGGTTTCCTTGCAGGCTAGAGAAAGTGAGCTGGAAGTAAATAGACGTTCCACTTCAATTCACCGTTTTGTCATTGCAACATGGGTGGTGATTTCACATAATTGCATATTTTTACCGGAACACGAACAAACTTTTTCTTTTACTCAATACATTTTAGATTAGGATTTTGCGTTTAAGAAATTTGAGAAGAATCTCTATTATTTTCGTTAAAAAGTTAGAAATATTACGATAATTCGTCTGTAATTTGTAATTGTAATCATTTTTTAGGTATATTAATCATTTATTTGATTGTATGTTGGTAGGGCTGGTGACATTAACATGTATTGTTGCAATACATTCTTACTAGATGGCGCTACTTGTATCATATCAAGGTAATCAAAGGATTTGAGTAACAAGTGTTGTTTCGTTTTATGGCAGCGTATTGTAAGTTTTCCGAGTTTTAATTTGTAGCTTATGTGTTTTTCAAAGGTCTCTCTGAAGAATAGAATATTTTTATGATTTATATTCTTGCCAGGCAGCTCGTGGCAGGCCAGCAAAGGCTTAACTTTATACTGCCATTCTGACAAATAGATTACAAGATTCTTAAACTTACTGTGACCCTCGAACAATTGCGATAAAATGTATTTCACCTCTTAAAAATCTAATTCGGATAACTGAGTTTCGCTTGGTATTTGTTTTTGGTGAAATCGGTTCGGAAAATGTAATTTTTAGACACCAATTACATACAAATACTGTTTAAATATAAATATGTCATATAATCCAAACTCACAGTATTTTGAGGAAAACTTTGGTTATCATCCATTAGCGACAATACAAGTACCTATCATAAACGAGATGGCGCTATAATCTTTCAATTCATAATAATATGAGAGTGGCTAGTGATAAAAACGTATGTTTTTTATAAAATAATAGCACTTTTAAAATGAATATAAATACAGGGAAACTTAGAAGATACATTTTGCAAAAATATGATAGTTCCTGCTTCTGAGATACGTTAATTAAATGCTGCTTATTTAAATATATAGGATATGAAAAAAACGTACAAGTAAGCAGAGTAATAAAAGTAAAAGTAAGTTTTGTATATTGTTTGTCGAATTTTAAGTCAATGTCAAGTACTGTATCTTGATCGATTATCCGGTGTACATTTACAGATTAACCTGTTTTATGCAATTACACTAATTATTATATATTATTACCTTAGGAAACTATTAAATTCAAGAAATATTATACAGGTGCTTAACTTTTTTTAAACAGAAGAAACAAATGAATAGTTAAAGGCAAAAATTAACGCCGCTTACTACCGTCAAATGTATTTATGACGTGTGATGTATTGTTACCTAAATAACTTAGTTGCTTGCTACTTACACTTCTGTAACACAATAATGATAAACACTGATGTTACTGAGGTAGGAATAGATAAGACAATAGTCCTAGGCCGAATACATGTTATCGTAGAAACAGGAGTCGTTTGTTTAAGATGTTTTTTAATTAAATATTAAAAAAAGCTCTTGTCAAAATATTTTTTTTTTAAATATTATCGTTCCTGTTTAGTGTTTATATCAGTATTGTAAAGAAAAAAAGGTACGGAAAAGTTTTAAAATTACTGGGCCAAAATAAAAAAAAATGTTCGTTATATAAGAAGGTAGTCGATACGATATAATCGATATGTTATTGGCTATATTTTAATTAATTAATTATAAAATACTATTCAAATAAAATCACTTTATTTTGAAAGTTTGTACTTGATTGTGAAAATTTTGGAAGAGGGTTAGAAGGTATCTGAAAAAAGATAACGTAATAGGTAATGCTGTATTATTAAGTCATTTAATATTAAAAATTATGGAAAACAAAAGTAGAGCATCTAACATGGATTTTATTGATCACTTCTGCCTCGGTTATATCGGTATAATTATTTGTTTCTGCAGGTTTATGTAAAATATTGGTTAAACAATATGTTTAGGCGATTTACTCATTAATAGTCTATTGTATCATCGCAATTTATAATCAATCCATCCATCTCCATAAATTACCTAAATAAATTCTATATTTTAATACAATTAAACTTAATAGAATTTCTAAAATAAATTATTTACTTACTTTATTTATAACATACTTTATTAAAAATTCCAAACTTTGTTACTTAAATTAATTAATAACTAGCGATATTGAATACATATGCAATTATTTTTATAAAAATGTTAACGTTAAATGGTCACAAATGCTACAGTGACCACTACCGCAACTTTAACCCTAGTAACTTTTTATGTACCTACCATGTCTTTTGTCCCTTTCATTCTTTTGGCGGGTGACATAAAAATGATTGACGTAAACCATACTAATATTATAAATGCGAATGTCTGTCTGTCTGTTACGCTTTCACGGCTAAACCGCTGGACCGATTTTCATGAAATTTGGCATGGATATATTTGAAGATCCGGGGTCAAACATAGGCTAAATTTTTTTTCAAAAATCAGTGTCTGGAGGGCTGAAATAGGGGATGAAATTTTTATTAAAAGCTATTTGGACGACTTATTAATATTTATATTCGCGGGCGAAGCTGCGCGGGTCAGCTAGTAAACAATAAATGTCAATATGTCATGTGTATAATTTGTTTTAAAAGCAAATTATTGTTTACCATTCCATATTAAGACGTTATGTTGTTTATCATAAAATTTTAATAAAAAGAATTAAACGAAGTACGTAGTATTGCATATTCTTAAAGATATGTTTTTTAATTATCCGCAATAAATTATGTCAATGTAATTAAATATTGGCCTTGATAAAAATTAAATACGGATATTACGCTTGATTACATTGAGATATAATTATCAGCGCAAAGGTAAATTATTGTATACTGACAAAGAGAAATTTGTGAAGGGCTTTGTCTCTTCCTTAATACTTTAAGTAACGTTATCTCTATGTGTTATATTTACGAATTGTCTTTTTAACTGTATCTACAGCTATACAAATTAGCTCATAAATGAAAAAAACATTAAAAATATTTTATGCGTTTACAAACAAAACAATAGACTTTGAAAAAGGAAAATAGCATGTGTAATATCGGCTTCCAAAGGTTTTATTTAAATATTTTACGCGTAAGTATTTTAAAAGTAATAATGATTTCCCCAAGTATTTTAAATAAAATAAAACAGCATGTATTTGTGAAGAAATCTGTCTGGACTGTGATATATGGTAGATAATCAATTCTCTCCGCCTACCCGCGGTTTTGGCCTGATGATATATATATGTAGTACAATAAAATATAATGTTAACTATTTATAATATAATAAACATTTCACACACATACACATATCTTCACGCCAGATCCCTTATGGGGTAGGCAGAGAGAACCGAGTGTCATATATCACGATCCTTGCAGGCTTGTCTCGCTTCCTCCACATTCATCACTCTCTTCATGCACACGTGCCGGTTGCGAAGACTTTTGACATCACCTTCGGACAGTACCCGATCAATCTGATCACGGTATGTCAGTCTCGGTCTTCCTCGGTACCTACATCCTTCCACATTCGCATTGTATATCTGTTTTGTTAAACTTTCATCTACCATTCTTTCTACCAACGGAGCATGCCCTTTTTCATCTTTAGACCGACACTTTCTTTCAAACCTAACCTCTCTCTCACTTCCACATTACGAACACGGTCCGCGAGTGTTACACCACATATTTTTTCTTAGCGATCTCATCTCAACCGCGTTGATTCTACTTTCATGCCCTTTCTGACATACCCAACTCTCACTTTCATACAATAGCGTTGGGACAAGCAGATAATTATGCAGGGCTAGACGACCACCCTGACTTAAAATTGTGCTATTCAGTAATCTCCCTAACGCTCCATTCATTCTGTTCCCTGCACACACTCTTCTTTCAACATCAGCGGTATACCTTCCATCCCTGCTAAAAGCACAACCAAGATATACAAACTCACCCACTTCTTCCAGCACTACATCATCGACCACAATTCTTACATCCATTCTGGTTGCTTCTCTTTCAAATACTTATAATAAATATTATATTTCATTTACAATTATAATATTGTGTTTTTTATATAATTCCTTTCTATTATTTCCCCCGTGTTGGTGCAGGCTCTTTTGAAGAATAGACCATCTGCCGTCTTGCCAGGCAGGTCTTAAAATATATCCGATTCGCGATCAGCGTCAGCACCACTGTGACTATTTGGTGGTAGAGTTCCGCAACGCCTTGCCCAGGTATATGGTGCCACCGCCTTGTCTTTGGTTCTTTGGTTCTTTCCATTAGGAGAGCCAAGTGCTTGTTTGCTATCTAATGATACATAAAAACACACATATAATAATATGTTATACATAATGCAATAAAATTAAAAACAAATACATTATTATTTTATAGGTTTATTTATACAAAATAAACCTATATAATAATGATTATTATTTATTTATTTATAGCCATACATTTTTAAAAAATTTGAAATATTTAAAATATGAAATTAATTAAACGTTAAATCGTCTTTACAGATATTTAGGTTTTTTCAAATGTGACAAAACTAGTCAACTTACTGCAAAGAAAACATAAGAAATAAATAAATAGAAAATACATATAAAACAATTATTGTAGTTCTATAATAACCATCATGTTTAATTTTACTATGTAATTGTAATAAGGTAAAAAACTTTGAAAAACTTTAGTTTCATTTTATAAAATTCGCTGTTATTTTAATATTTTATATTTTTGAGTTACGTTCGTCAAATTATTTAAATAATCAAAAATATTTTTATAATCTTAATATATCCCAATAAAATTATTTTATACTATATAGTAATACTATACTAGCTGCAGCGTGTAGCCCTGCATTGTAAAGGTTTTTGGCGAATCCCGCGAGATCAACTAATTTTTCCGGGATAAAAGTAGTCTATGTGCTATTCCAGGGCATCATAAACCTACGTGCCAAATTTCATCCAAATCCGTTCAGTAGTTTTAGCGTGATTGATTAACAGACATCCATCCATCCAAACATCCAAATTTTCTCATTTATAATATTATAATATAGATAGATAACATAAGTTTATGATATAAGTATATGACAATCTTATATTATCTTATAATTCAATTTGTAACACCAAGTAACTTTAAAAATTATAAATATACAGCCTCTATTAAAAACGTTTCATGTTACAACGTTAAATTAAACTGAAACACGGGGTATAATAATCATAAAACTTTAGACTTCAATCTTTCTATAACATCGTTTTGCGTATTAAAAAAAATTTGATCTCGATTATAAAAATATTATTTTTAATGTTTGCTTTTTAATTTTTTTAATTTAGTTATCGTATTTAAAAGTTTATGAATTAGTACATTGTTATTTATTTATTTACTCGTAAACTTTTACTTCTTATATTTGCAATGATTCTTCATTACTCGATAACTTTTTAAGGTTTGTATTAATATGTAGAGTTTGTTAAATTATTATAAAATACCGCATTGATTGCTTTAAATTAAGGTAGATTAATATAATAAAGTAGTTAAAATACTAACCAAATTTTATTACAAATAAAATCTTAATATATACCTGAATTAAGTAAATAAGTCCATTTGTTGCTTTCAACATCGAAATAATCGCATTAAATTATACTTACATTAAAAATATTATTACAATTTTAAGATAAATCTTGTTAATTATTCTTCATAAAAATAACATTACCTAAAAATAATTAAGAATCAGTTTCATTAAAAGAAGAAAATTATAGGTACTTACAAAAGACAATGTCATTCTCCCCGTGCGTTCAATTTTCAGTCTATTTCAAATAATTCCGTGTCACTATACTTTTATCGTTCCATAAATCATTCCGGCGACAATTTTCAGAATGTCCGATTGCCGTAACACTCACCGACGCCGAAACTTGTTCAAACTTTGTAAAAAGTTTCGACAAATTCCGTTTTATAATGAAAACGTCCGACCATTTATAATTCCGATATTGAATGTCATTAAAACATATTTAAATGTTTAATTATTAAATTATCAGTGTCACAATAAAAACACACGTTTTTAGTTCGAAAGTTGTATTGTTTCGAGTTTTATTCGAGGACGGATCGCAACTATGAACTAGATATATCGAAACAGGAACACCGGTACTATCGACAAAGCGGATACTTTTTTTATTTATTTATCAACGACCGGTACACATACAGCCGCGCGCCAACTTGCACATCGCAGAATGAAAGCGCGTCATCAGTTTAAAAAATCAACCCCTTCGGTGGTGGCTGGAAAAAATGCGGCCCCAGTGGGAGGTGGGTGGTCCCTCCGAAATCCTTGCCAAAGCGATCGCCATCGGCTCGACTTGTCACTTGTCGAATAAGCATAATAATTAGAGTTTTCGATTAGCATTTTAATTTAGTTCAATTGTAATTCTTGAAAGTATATAATTTTTTACCTACATTTTATTCCTATTTTTTTTTTGTTTTCGTTTATATTATCTAGATAAACTAATTGATTATTACTTTAAGCGCAAAGGCTCATAGATTTATACATTACAGTATTAAAATATAGGTAAAAATATATAAATAAATTTAATGATGTCAAATTGCATGATTAGATTTAATTATCTGATTAAAATTTAATTATTTAATTGTATTAAAAAATAACAATATGAAAATACGTTTCATTTCACATATTTTAGTTATACATTTATTAAATTAAAACTACTAAACCTGTGTTAAAAATTCTTTTACCATTAGAAAGCTATACTAGCCAGAAGTGACTTTGTCTAATTTTTGATTACTTACTTAGCAAAAAGATGTCATCCATTAGAGGCACGTGAATGAAGTCGCGAGTAACAGCTTAGCGTTTTAACTCTAATCTTGTTTTTCCTGTATACGCAACAGGTAAATCTTGACATAAACTTATAATTAATTATTGTGAATGTGACCTCCAGAAATATTTATATAAAGTATACCTAATGTATGGAAATTTAGAATATCCTAAAAATAAGTAAATTTCATCAAGCTGGTTTCTTTACACAATAAGAAGATTCAATAAAAGTTCAGATTTTTTGTCTTATGTTTTGTCTGGAAAAATAGTTGATGATCTCCATTGCTGCAAATGCAAACTTTAATGGCTATCGATGCTTACTTTTAAAAAGCGAGACCAACAGCTTTACATGTTTTCCGTAAGACGAGGATATTGACACGTAATTACCAAATTTCTACTAAGATACTATATAATTCAACCCGAAGAGAATAACCAAAAAGAGTTATATGTATAAATCTGGACCTCAGATACATGAGTTTAACTCAAACACTTAGTTTTACCTTACAATTATCTAAGGATAAAGGAATATATATATATATATATATATATATATAGTCTAGTGCTTAATAATTTTTAAGTATTCTGTGGTAATAGTGTCGATGCTTGTGATTGTCTTGTTCTGGTTTGACGTTAGCATAAAATTACCGGCTCCCTTACGTCATCGGATTACAGCTGAAGCTGTTAACCTTAAAGTTAGCTGAACCTAACACGTTGTTGAACAAAGTATCTTCGGCTAATTGAGGATGCACTTGTAACTCTGCCTACCACTTCGGGGATACGGGCGTGAAGATACCTAATACCGTATTGGAACCCGGCCATAACACCATCTAGTAGTGGTGAATTCCCTCATGTTGGTCCGGCCTTCCTTTGAAGAATATACCACTTTTCTTGCTACCACGCAATTTGTAAGAGGCAAATGATTAGCTATGCCGGTCACTTCCAACGTGGCTACTAGGTGGTAGAGTTTTGCATTGTCTCACCCGGATCTGGTACCACCGCGTTTTGTACTCCTGCCGCAGTAACGACAGCGCCTATCACTGTCGTGTATAAAAATCAATCCCTATTTTGCTTGGTCACGACATCACGCCTGAATGGCTAGAGCAATTTCGGTAATTTTTTGTTGTGTTTGTAATAGTAAGGAGAAGGTTCTTATAAAAGAAAATATTAAGAAAACTGCGCGGAAAATTAGAAAATTTAAGAATACTTAACCGCCATATAAAGTTTAATGCCATTTTGGCTGCGTGGAAGGACAATCCCGTAGTGTTATATAAATTACGTGTCACGTTGTTTGTCTGCTATGGATTCCTAATATGTAAGGCAAAACAACGTTTGCCGGGTCAGCTAGTCTTTTATAATTCAGAAAGCTGCACAGTACAGCTAGTTTATTATAAAAAAAGTACTAACATAGTTATTAAGGGAAAAAACTGTTAGTAACACAATTTTTTATGGACATACTGTCTGAAATAAAGTTATTTTATCTATTTCTTATCTTAGAAAGAAAAATAAACCTGTTGATAGAGTTGGTAGAGAGTTTGTTTGTGATTTTGAATAAGCATTCGACGGGGCTGGCGTTCGAACTCGGACTGACACAAGCGTTTGTGTGATGAATAAAGTTAAAAATAAAATGTTTTGTAAAAAATAAAATGTTTTGTATTCTAGATTCTATTTTTTTTAAATTACTGTAGCTGATAGTTTAAAGAGATAAATGGTGATCTAACAGCTAAGTCAGAGTTTGAATTTAAATTTTAGCAACTAACATCCGTTCTAAGAGGTATGTTGTAACTGAAAATTGGACCTCGGCTTAGTGCTGCGTTTTTGACTTCTTATGTAAGGCGAAGTGCTGGCATTTCACTCTGCATTGGACGCGGGGTGTAAAAGCCTTCGTTGTTAAAATTCTCTCGAAGATAGATATCTCTTTAAAATTTTGTGGAAGTAAGGTATCTTGATTTTTAAAATTTTAAAAATATACTGCCTCGTGGTCTCTATAAATTTGTAATATTAAATAAAATATTAAAAATACTAAAATTGTTATACTATATTTTAAAATAAAAATAAAAAATGAAATTTGTAATAAGTTGGATTTAAATAACAAATATTTAATAGTAGCTGAGCCGCGCAGCTTTACTCGCGAATAGATTAATATGTCATCGATATAGCTTTTCACATAAACTTTCAGCTCTTTTGATTTTTCTTTAAAAATTAGTCTATATTCAACCATGAATCTTTAAATATCTCCATGCCAAGTTTAATTAATATAGGTTCGACGGTTTAGCCGTAAAAGAGTAACAGACAAACAAGTAAACTTTCGCATTTATATTATTAGTTTGGAAGTATGGACAAAAATAGGTAAACAAATGAAAAAAAAGTAGTAGTAATTAGTATGTTCATCCCAATACTTCACAGTATCGGTATATGAAATTCTATCGCAATCGGCCCAGCGGTTTGGCTGTGTAACGTTACACACAAACAGACAGAGATACTCTCGCATTTTTAATATATATATGGATTCCATTCGCAATATATAACAAAAGTTTTAATTCACTCTCTATATAGACACATACATATTAAACATCTTCATGTAAAATATTTTAATATACAGAACCGAAAGAAAAATAACATCAAGTTATTTACCCACTATCGGAAAATTTATTTCTTAGCTTAACTAAGGCTCAATTCAACCACGTCATCGCTCCCCATTCGCGTTGTGACCTATATCTATATAGACATTTTACACACATACATATTAAACATCCTCATGTAAAATATTTTAGTATACAGAACCGAAAGTAAAAAAACATCAAGTTATTTACCCACTATCGGAAAATTTATTTCTTAGCTTAACTATGGCTTAACTCAACCACGTCATCGCTCCCCATTCGTGTTGTGACCTGTTTTGTCAATTTTTAGTTTGCAATTATTCTACATGTCCGAACCAACAGGGCGCGCCCTCTATCAATAAATCGATCAATCATATCTCATTTAATCTCTCTAGTATATTCAAATGAGCAGTATTTAAATTTATTTCTCGTTTCTTGAAAAGTGCTCTAATATTTTAGATGAAATTTTTAATTAAGATAAAAGAAAGTTTTGCATTTTTAGCTTATCCGTGTAATAGCATTTTTGGTAAACATGAGATAATACAAAAAATGTAGTAATTTGTTCTCATACTGAAAACTGCATTAAGCTCAATGTACATACATTTTCGTAGTATTCTTCAACTGTTTTTTAACTTCCCGTTGCGTATAAGAAAGTTACTGTAGTCGAGTGGTTAGCGACCCTGACTACGCGATCAACGGGGCTCGGGTTCGATCCCCGACGGGGACAAGCATTTGTGTGATGAGCATAAATGTTTGTATTTCCGGGTTTGGGTGTTTATTATGTATGTAAAAGTATTTATATATGTATTTCTATGTATTAGTATCGTTGACTAACACCCATAACACAAGCAAATAATTTGCTTACTTTGGGGTTAGATCAATAAGTGTAATTAGTCCCGTGAATATTTATTTATTTAGTTATTTGTATTTGCCCCGCTTTTCGAAAATTGAGTTTTCACCAGATCTCCATATTTTTAGGTCCTAGGAACCCTTTCCGACTATTTTCACAATGATGTCATTGTCTGTATCTACGTTTGTGTGTATGTTTGTGTGTGTAAACATCTCATAACTTTATTTTGAACGGCTTGTCGGATCGAAACGCGGTTGATTTTCAAGTTTCGGAAGCATGGGGTGAGTAAAAACAAAAATAATAATACCAATACATAGACATACATATATAAATACTGGAACATATTTAGTATCTCTCTCCTGTCACCTCTGTGGTCTAGTGTATATCTTATCATCGTTATTTACAAAGTATACACACAAACCGATACTGTATTATAATTTATGAATGCAAAAGTGTAACCAAATCTTAGTGGATTTTTAAAAGGCCTCTGTGGTTTAGTGGTCCAGCGTTGGCGTTGACCACATGAGGTCCCGGGTTTGATTCCCGAGTCGGGCACATAAAAAAGGGTTTTTTTCAGTTTTCTGAGAAACAAAGTTGCCCGGGATTGGAAAGTGCCCGGTTGGCGATAGGCTTGCCACCTATCACATTTGTGGGACCAAGTATCTTCGGCTAATCGTGGGTGCACTTGTTGTACCTCTGCCTACCCCTTCGGGGATACGGGCGTGAAGATACTTTTATATTTAATAAACGCCCAAACCCTGAAATACAAACATTTATGCTCACCACAACAACGCCTTTCCTTGTCGGGAATCGAACCTGAACTCGTTGATTGCGTAGTCAGGGTCGCTAACTACTCAACCAATAGGGCGGTCATCAAGTTTATGAGAGATCCAATACACAAACCATATAAACATTTTTAGTTGGTACAGTTCCGCAAAGTCACGTCTGGGTACAATGGCATCAATGCTTATTGTCGTGTTCCAGTTTGGAGGGTAAGATAGCCGGTAGATTTATACGCGTGCCATTGCCATCCCATCACATCGATGGCTACGCCCCATTAATATTTTTGATGTATATAGGCGATGGTTTCCTATTCCATTAGGAGATTTTTTATATCATAAGATAGCAAATAAGCAGATGGGTCTCCTGATGGAAAAAGTCAACCATCGATTATAGACACCAAAGATATTAATGGTACGTTGCTATCTTGTGGCGAGGTCTAATACCACATGCATAAGTTTACCGGCTACCTTACCCTCCAAACCGGAACACGACAGTGACAAGTATTGACGCTATTGCGGCTGGAATAGGTAAGGTGGTGGTACCAGACCTGGGCAGGACAATGCAGAACTCTACCACCTAGTAGCCACGATGGTAGTGACTCGCATAGCCAATCGGTCGCCTTTTATGACCTGCCTGGCAGAACGGCAGTTGGTCTATTCTATCAAGGAGCCCGGAACCAACTCGGAGAGTTTATCTGCTAGTTTGCTATCTGACAACATTTAAAAAAACTATATTTTTATTTCATAGGTTAGCAAACAAGCAGCTCTGCTGTTAGAAACAGATAAATATCACCTAAAGACATCGGAGATGGTAAAAGTGTGATGATATACTTGTGGCAGGGGTGTAATGCTAAAGGCATAAGTTAACTGACTACTTTACCCTTCGAACCGAAACCTGAAATATAGGGATGGTACCAAAAGCGAGATATTGCAGAACTCTATCACCTCGTTAGGAGTCACGACGTTAATGCAACGTCAAGTAATAATCAAAATAGTATTTTGTATACTATATTTTTGTTCAACAGTAAATAGCATAATAATGTAAAAAAACAATGTAAAACTGTTTTTAATAGTACAGTTGGGAACCATAGTAATAGCAGGGTGTTTCATTCAAAGAATACTTAATGATCCGGGCTCCCATTGAAGAATAGAACATCCGCCATTCTGCTAGGCGGTTTGTAAAAGGCAAACGATTGGCTACACGACCCCCGTGTTGGTTCTGGGCTTCTTTAAATAATAACTCAAATGTCGTTCTCTCAGGCATGTCGTAAAAGGCGACTGATTGGCTATACGAGTCCCTACCACCGAGGTTACTAGGTGGTAGAGTTTGGAATTTGGAACCATTGCCTTAACTATTCTTAAAGACATACGAAGCCTAAGAAGCATTAAAATACCATACTGAAATGGTGGTAGAATTTTGCAACGTCTTGCATAGATTCGGACTTCGGAATCACCGCCTTAACTTTTCTGAAAGGCATACGAATGCTAAGCATTTAACTACCATACTGGCATAATGGTAGAACTCTGCAGCGTCTTGCTTAGGTTCGGACTTTGAAACCACCGCCTTAACTTTTCTGAAAAGGCATACGAATGCTAAACATTTAACTATAATACTGACATAATGGTAGAACTCTGCAACGTCTTGCTTAGGTTCGGACTTCGAAACTACCGCCTTAACTTTTCTAAAAGGCATACGGATGCTAAGCATTTAACTACCATACTGGCATAGTGGTAGAACTCTGCAGCGTCTTGCTTAGGTTCGAACTTCGAAACCACCGCCTTAACTTTTTTGAAAGGTATACGAATGCTAAGCATTTAACTACAATACTGACATAATGGTAGAACTCTGCAACGTCTTGCCTAGGTTCGGACTTCGAAACTACCACCTTAACTTTTCTAAAAGGTATACGAATGCTAAAGATTTAACTACCATACTGACATAATGGTAGAACTCTGCAACTTCTTGCTTAGGTTCGGACTTCATAACCACCGCCTTAAATTTTCTGAAAGGCATACGAATGCTAAGCATTTAACTACCATACTGACATTATGGTAGAACTCTGCAACATCATGCTTAGGTTCGGACTTTGAAACTACTACCTTAACTTTTCTGTAAGGGATGCGAAGGTTAAACATTTCACTTCCTGACTATATGGTAGAGTTCTGCAACCTGTTGCTTGGGTTTGGACTTTGAAACCACCATTTTAACTTTTCTTGTGTAATACTATTAGTTACATGATGCTGTTGAGTTTGTATTTAGAATAAAACGTACCTTTTAAATTCATGGACGTGGCATTACATTGTTGTCACGTATACTCGTATTTCAAAATACTGGTAACATTTTTGGTTTGTATGTGCGACTATTATACTTTAGTTTCAAAAGAGCCATCAGCTTGTTTGCTATCTTATTAATAATAAGTTATTATATACTAGGTTTTTTTATTCGATTCCCGACGGGGACAAACATTTGTGTGATGAGAGTAGTTATTTGTATTTCTGGGTCTGGGTGTTTATTATGTATGTACCAAATAATACATATTTATATATGTATTTCTATGTATTAGTATCGTTGTCTAACACCCATAACACAAGCAAATAATTTGCTTACTTTGGGGTTAGGTCGATTTGTATAATTTATCCACCGATATTATTATTATTAATAGTAGTAAATATTATTAATCCTTTTTTTTATAGTAGAGGGGACAAACGAGCAGATGGTGCACCTGATGGTAAGTGATCACCGCCGCCCATGGACATCCGCAATACCGGGGTATTGCAGCTGCGTCGCTGGCCTTTTAATAAGAAAATAAGAAACGAGCTTATTCATAAGCTCGTTTCTTGAAAGTCCCTAAGTTGTATCCATTCAGAAACACCCCCGAGGGTGATTGATTCCACAAAGGAGTAGTGCGAGCCAAAAAGTGTCGACAAAAGCGCACGGTTGTGGATTTCCAGACACCGAGGTGGTGAGGATGGAACTTTAAATTTTGACGCGATGTCCGATGGTGGAATTTAGCGGCAGGAATTAGTCCGAACAACTCGTCGGAACACTCCCCATGATAAATACGGTAAAAGATGCAGAGCGAACCTACATCTCTGCGTAACGCCAAAGAGTCAAGCCCGGTCGTCGACGATTCGAACCGCTCTACGTTGAATGCGATCAAGAGGAAGAAGCTGGCACTGAAGAACTGGTACTTATTATAAACCTTGACAGATTATACACCTAAATCTTTCTTTAGAATTCCTCTATCCAGTGGTGAAATCCTCTATCCGCATGAAAATTTGTTCGGTGGTTTTTGAGTTTATCGCGAACAGACAGACACGGCATGGGACTTTATTTTATAATATGTACCTATAGATGATATAAAAAATTGAATTTGAATAGTTTTTAATGTATGTATGTATAATAAATATCGACGATATTTAGAAAGGCTTGCCTAATGCCACCATCAAGAGACATCATCGTCATCTTTTGGCAAGTTTTAGAAGAGGGAGGATACTCTCTTTTTTTCTGTCTATATGGTACTGTTCGAACTACACTTGATCGTTTAATGCGTGATCGCCATTGAAGAACTTGCCTAATAATTAGTTCTTTTATTTATGTATCCGGACCACTATTTAGATTTTGGCTTACTTAATTGTTGAAATATATCAAGCGCTTTTAATGTTTTACAAACTTCATCAATTCTGACTCTATAGAAAGAAAGAAAAAACACTAAAATAGCTTTCTCCATGGTGCGGTGAGTGATACGGAGTTAGCGAAACGTTACAATACAGTTTGATTGTAGATTCCCCATTTGCCATAGTAATACTTTCGAAGATAACAAGAGTTATGATATATTTTTAAATACTAGCGATCACCCTCCTGCTGAAATTTGACCTATATATTATTAATATATAGGTCAAATTAGTAATTCTATTAATGTTAAGGCCCATACATATTTTAGACAAATTATAGGATAAACAAAACTGGTTCAGTTTCACCACAGACTAAATAGTAAAATCTCAAAATTGACAACAGACTAGGCATTAATAAAATAGTTAAATACCAGATTTTAGAGTTTATTTCTAATGCATATTATATTCCTATATGCATATTATTTTCCCCCGTGTTGGTCCCGGGCTCCTTTCAAGAATAGGTCAACTGCCGTTTTACCAGGCAGGTCGTAAAAGGCGACCGATTGGCTATACGAGTCACTACCATCGTGGCTACTAGGTGGTAGAATTTTGCATTGTCTCGTCCGGGTCTGGTACCACTGCTGCTTTTCCTGCCGCAATAGGGTCAGTGCTTGTCACTGTCGTGTTCCGGTTTGGAGGGTAATGTAGCCGGTAAACTTATGCATGTGGCATTTGACCTTGCCGCAAAATAGCAATGCACCATTAACACCTTTGGTGTCTATAGGCGATGGCTGACTCTTTCCATTATGAGACCCATCTGCTTGTTTGATATAAAAAAAAACGATGCCAAACCATGTGTTGTCAGGGGAACCAAATGAGAGTGCTGAATTTCAGCTCAATCGGATATTGGAATATCTTACGTGCAAGATTTGGTTACAAACATAGTGAGGACAAGTTAAACTAAAAAGCTTTAAGTTTGAAAAAACCTTAGCTTTCTGTACGTTTCTTTCATGTAAACTTTAAATGTATCAAATTTCATTTCTCCACTTCATAGTTACTTCAAACTTCATAGTCCACGCACTTCGTAAGAACGAGGAATAAAGTTTTCGCATTATTTGAAATTTCAATTTGATAGTACGTCAGTGTATATTATAAAAAAAAATTAGAACATTTAATAAAATTTCGTTGAAGCTAACTATAACCCGGGTAAGGTAGCCGCGGTAAACTTATGCATGTGGCATTAGACCTCGCCACGAGATAGCAACGCACCATTAACATCTTTGGTGTCTATAGGCGATGGTTGACTCTTTCCATCAGGAGACCCATCTGCTTGTTTGCTATCTTATGATATATATAAAAAAAACCCGCAGCTCGCTGCATTATAAAAGCTTCTGATGAATCCCAAGGAAACATTCTATTTTTTCAGGATAAAATGTAGCCGATAATATACGTATATTTAATCTAAAATTCATCCAAATCCGTTAAGCCGCTCTCGCGTAATTGAGTAACAAATATTTATCCAAACTTTCAAATTTTACTAGAAAAAATTAAATAATAAATGAACTTAACATACACGGTTGACTTATTTTATTGCTGCTAATACAAAAATACAACAATTGGATGTATTTATGTAAGTATAAAGTTAGCGCGTGTGTGAGTTGCTAACCAGAGCGGACAAACGGAGCAGCCGAAAAATTATCACCGACAAATAACATTCGAAATAATCAGCGGTGTACGAAAAAATCAGTAATTATTCAGATGAAGTTGGACGAACGAAGGGGGTAAGGGGGCAAAGGCCGGCCAAAATAAAAACGGAGTTGCGTAGGGTGACACCCCTCTCTCCCCTCGCCTCTACAAATGTTATCTAACTGCGTTCGCTTTACGCGGAGCCGTTTCCCTTGGAATTAGCGAGAACGGACGAATTTTCAATTTGTAGTCAATTTTTTTTCTTCGATAGTTGGTCGTGATGGAACGAAAACCATTTCGGATTCTCTATGGTACTATCGCGGACATAACACATAATTTACTTGGCTTGCAAAGTGGGTATTATTGACAGGGCACACATTCGCCTGTCCGCGCGTGTGTGTAGATTTTTACTCATTAATTTTAAAACGCTTCGGATTTTTTTCAGGGCGGGTGCTAGGGGGTACGTGGGGTAAAATTGGCGATGGCCGCCGGGTGGGGTGTCACCGGCGGGGGTTATTAAATAGATTGGTCCGCGGCCGAACGGAGCCGCCGATCTGCACTTGTACTCGCGTCATTAACGGGTTGAGAACCGATTTTAAATCGTGAAATAACAGCCTGTTACAGGAAAAGTTGAGCGGGGCTTATCGGACTCTCGGAGTCGTATTCTACAAGCTTAATTGCATTAAAATGTCTAAGTGTATTTTTGTACGAGTCCGCGATCTGTGCTAATTGTTTCGAAACTCTTAAGATGTTATCTCTTTATATCCGAACGCAATTGAACGTGTTTGACCATGTAATTTACAGTACAGCGACTCTCAGCGTTCGGATACACACACGCACAAAGAGTTTTTTTTCTGCGGCCGTTCGGTGGGGTGGAAAGGGTGTTGGGGAGAGAATTGTGAAAAATACTCGAAAAAAGGCGAAATTGTAGCAGATATATAATTAAAGTCCGACGTACAGTAACAGCGTAGAGCGATGTATTATGCAGAAGCGCGCTCGACTGTCGCGGACGACTCCATTCGTGTTTTCGCCCACAAAACGTTGAGAACATTTAATTGAACGGGAATATTTGTTTTTGTGTATCGCCTTGTTTAACATTTCTTTTAAGAAAATTTTCTTAAAATTCATTTTATATAAAATACATCTGAAGGCTTATTTTCTCAGACAGTATTTACAGGTATGACTTCTTTGAGTGAATTGTTAAATATAAGTTTATGTAGCGTTTTATACATATATTTTACAATTGTATCTAGTTCCGTCGCCTCTGTGGTCTAGTAGTCCGGTGTCGGTGTTGACCACATGAAGTCCCGGGCTAAATTCCCGGGTCGGGTACCTAAAATGTGTTTATTCACATTTCTAATAAAAACAACGTTGCCCGGGATTGTATAAGTGTCCACTTGGCGATAGTCTTGCCATCTTATCACATTGTGGGATAAAGTATCTTTGGCTAATCGTAAGAATACTGGTTGTACCTCTGCCTATATTTCACAAACACTGGCGTGAAGTTTCTTTATCTATATTAATATTATAAATGCGAAAGTTTGGATGTTTGGATAGATGAATGTTTGCTACCTAATCACGCCAAAACTACTGAACGGGTGTAAATAAAATTTGGCACACAGATTGATAATAACCATGAATAGCACATAGGCTACTTCATATGCCGAAAAAATTAGTCGATCCCGCGGGATTCGCCGAAAACTTTTATAATGCAGCGGGCTGCACGCTGCAACTAATATTATTATAAATTATACAATTGTCTAGGTTTTTTCGTTGGAAATTGATGAAACTGCATTTGTAATTTAGTTTAAATACACTAATAATATTTCGTTAATTTACTTTATTTAATTATTTATGAGACAACTGGTACCTAACGCCTTTTACTGCATCTGATGGACTAATGAAGTCCTACTATTTTATACTAGCGATTGTTCTTTAGTCAAAATGTGACTGTAGCGGCTCAAACAATCACAAACGCTACAAGAAGAAAATAAAAAAAAATGGACAAAAATCAATAACAAATGGAAAAAAATGAAATTCAAAAATAAAATCCTGAATCGCGATATCACAATTATTTATCTTGTAACACTATATACAAGTTTCAACGTTTCTCAAATGGACTTCGGTCCCCAGGCAGTACACCTCGCCTGGCTGGGAAGATTTTCCTTTTCCCCTTACTTGTCCTTGTGTGACGTCATCGACCTCAACAGTTATGACGTCACCTGACAAGAAGCTGGCCCGCTGGTTCCATCACTAAGACCCTTCAGCGGTAGCGACTAGCGGCGCCACATGACCATAAGTTACACGTAAATTTTACTCTACTTTACTTCTCTGTATTTTCTCCATATAAACGTAAGTGTTTTCTCCATATAAACGTAAAGTATCTAAACTGAATGTTAGACTTCTCCATGTACGCAATTTTCTTCAAAAGGGAGCAAAAGGTATCACTTCACCTATTTAATGTATGATGACCATTTTTGATTTTTTAGTACGTGATCAGTACGTTTGTAGATGGTAGTTGGTAGAGATCTGCATTGTTTTGGCCTTATTTGGTACCTGCGCCTTACCAAATCCTGCTGTAAGTGTTTTTCTTATATTACAAGATAGCAAACAAGCAGATGGGTCTCCTGATGGAAAGAGTTAACCATCGCCTATAGACACCAAATGTGTTAATAGTGCGTTGCTATCTTGTGGCGAGGTCTTATGCTACATGCATAAGTTTACCGGCTACCTTACCCTTCAAACTGGAAAACGACAGTGACAAGCACTGACGCTTTGAGGCAGGAATAGGTAAGGCGGTGGTACCAGACTCGGGCGAGACAATGCAGAACTCTACTACCTAGTAGCCCCTATGTTAGTAACTCCTATAGCGAATCGGTCGCCTTTTACGACCTGCCTGGCAGAACATCAGTTGGTCTATTCTTCAAAGAAGCCCGCAAGCAACACGGGGAAAGTGTCAGCGCTTATCACTATTGTGTTCCACTTTGGAGAGTAAAGTAGTAAATTTATGCATGTCGCATTTAAACACCGCCACAAGAATAGCAACGCACCATTAACATTGTTGGTGTCTATACAATAATAATAAATTTTTATTTCAGGTACCAGGCCCATAGATTTCATATTACATTACAATGACATGCTTGTAATAGGTATTAACATTTTATCCGTGTTGGTTCCGGGCTCCTTTGAAGCATAGGCCAACTACCATTCTGCCAGGCAGGTCGTAAAATGTGACCATTTGGCTATACGAGACTCTAACATCGTGATTACTAGGTGGTAGTGTTCTGCATTGTCTCGCCTGGGTCTGGTACCACCGCCTTACCTATTCCTGCCGCACTAGCGTTAAAGCTTGTCACTATCGAGTTCCGGTTTGGAGAATAAGGTAGCCGGTAAACTTATGCATGTAGAATTAGACCTCGCTACAAGATAGCAACGCACCATTAACACCTTTAGTGTCTGTAGGGGATGTTTGACTCTTTTCATAAGGAGACCTATCTGCTTGTTTGCTATCTTATACTATAAAAAAATAACAAGATTTATAATAAACATTTACTAATAATATAATTAAATTAAATTAACCGACTATAGGCGACGGTCGTCTCTTCCCATCAGGAGAGCCATCTACCTTATGCTGCCTTAGGATATAAAAAAACGACATGGGACCCTTCGTATGCGAGTGCTACTCATACCTGGCTGATTTGAATTTATGTAAAAGATGATAAAAGAAGATACGGCGCCCATATTAACGCGGAAAAGGTCAACGTAAATTTATAGGACGTTATTCATATAAAGGCATGAGTGGTTTTCCCTTGTAAAATTGTGATGATCTGATTGGAAATTATTATTGGAATTTTATTTGCTAGTGATACGGGTGTTTATCAACAATAACAATACATAGACATACTATCTATATATACGTGAAGGGAAAACTTTGGCACCTTTTTTAAGTCAATTGCGCGAAAGGAGGAGTATAAAATTTGACACAATAAAAATTTTCCTTGCGGAGTAAGGAAATTAACATAAGAGATATATTTTATTATAAATGATGATAATAATATTTTTGTAAAAAAGTTAGTAAAAGAAATTCAAAGTAACAAAATATGGTTCGGTTATGCATTTTAAGAGACGTAAAAAGAATAGAAAATAAATACGACCAAAGAGTAATTTTAAACGATTTCCACCTTCTACCCACTAGTGGCCACGCGGGTATAAGGCTGATGATAAACAACATTAAACAATATTATTTTGGTCAGGTCTTGAAAATGACGCAATGGAGTTTGTTAAAAAATGTAGAAAATGTCAAAAACAAAAATATTCATCACATAATACTAAAAAGCAAATGAGTAGGTATTACACGCACGGCAAACCCGGCATTTGATAAAATATTTCTCGACGTAGTAGGGCCATTAGATAGAAATATGTATAACTTTGTGTATATCTTAACTATCCAGTATGAATTAAGTACATATATAGAAGCATACCCGTTATTTTTGAATCAGTCGGTAGAGGTTGCTAGGAATTTCGTTAACAATTTTGTACTTGGTAAGGAATCCCGAAAGAAATAGCAACTGACCGAGGTACGGAGTTTTTGTCATCCACGATGAGAGAAGTATGTAAGCTTTTACACATTAACCAGTTACTATCAACGGCGTACCATCATCAGAGCATTGGGGCATTAGAAAATTCACACAAAAATTTGGGTAACTATCTACGCATTCAAACTGATAATCACTCTGAAGCTTGGAGCACCTGGCTTCCTTACTGGTGCCTTTCGTAAAATACTTCAGTGCATACAGAAACCAAACATACGCCGTATGAATTAGTTTTTGGGAAATTCTTAAATTTGATGGTAAATTACATATTTACCAAGTAGATCCCTTATATAATTATGACAGCTATCCTTCAGAGCTAAAATATCGAATTCAAATATCGCAAAATGAGAAAAGGAACAATTTGCAAGTGAAATAAAAAGGAAAACAAAATATGAGAGGAACATGAATCCTGTGACTTATTATAAGCCTAATGACTTAGTAAAGAATGAGAAACGTTATAAATTTCAATGTATCTATTCTGATCCATACAAATAAAAAACCTATTATTTTTAAATAAAATGTATAAGAAATATATTATATTAATAAAAATAAACATCACACACACTAAATTCATGTGTTAACTAATCGTACAAAACTGCCTAAATAAAAATAGATTTTTTTCAAATCGGTTCTAAGGTAATATACATATATGGGTTAACTAGTAAAAGACTGTTGTATAGTCTTTTAATATTGAAAAATTTGATAGTTAATGGGCAAATGTAAAAAATATACTAAAAAGAGAATATTGCTGTACATAGTAAACTCAAAAAATAGTAGATACTCAAAAAATTATAGTCACCGCGCAGCGACATCAGCCGTAACCGTAAAACCGTAACTTCGATCGGACATGAGTCCCACAAATCGCTGTTTGTAAACAATCTACTTCGATATTTATACGCGGGTGTCCGTGCTTAACTTTTTTATTGGATTATTGCCCTATCAATCCAGTATAAAAATTTAAGCATCTACTTATTTTAAAATATCTTCACGCCCGTATCCCGTAAAAGGTAGGTAGAGGTACAACCAGTGCGCTCACGATAAGCCGAAGATACTTGGTCCCACAATGTAATAGGTGGCAAGCCTATCGTCAACTGGGCACATCCAATCCCGGGCAACGTTGTTTTTGTTAGAAAACTAAAAAAAACACGTTTTTATGTATTGTCCGATCTGGGAACTGAAGTATTCAATATGTATAGTCTTTTACCAGTTTACCTATATAAAAATACAGTTAAATAAACTACTTTTTGAGAAATTGGTTGAAAATATAAGTATTTAAAATTATTGCAACCAAACCGAGAACCTCCTTTTTAGGAAATCGGTTGAGCATATAACTGTTTAAAATAATCGAACAGTATGTAAATGAAACTGAATTCTCTTTCTAAATTCATTAACAAAAGCACTTATAACAAATAACGTTGTAAACCTCATTGTTGGTTGAAGCGTCTCCGTCGGGGGCCCGATACACACGACAGATGGCTGAGGGGGCCTTACGATTAATTTAACATTAAATTCAATAATAACCTCCCATTTATTGCGTAATTTCCTACCAATTACATTTCATTTATCGTTCTGTAACGAGGTTACAGATGCGATGAACGAACGTGAAACCGTTTTTATCTAGTACTAGACAACCCGCGCAGTTTCGCCCGGCCGCGAGTTGAATTACATGTCATCAATCAAACTTTCATCCCCTATTTAAACTCTTAGGGGTTGATTTTTAAGAAAAGTATCCTATATTTGACCTCGCTTGTTTAGCTGTCTCTTTTCAAAAATTTATTAAAATTGATTCAGCAGTTTAGCCTTGCATAACAGATAGGCAGATTGACTTCATATTTACAATATCTATACGTGAAGGAAAATCTTTGGACCCCTTTTGAAGACAATTGCGCGAATGGTGAAGTATGACATTTGAAATATTCAAAGTTTACATTTTAGAGGACTGCAGAAACCTAACATTTTTAAATAATATATATTGGAAATACATGATTTTAATAATAATAAACACTACACATACTAAATTTATGTGACATACATGGTATTATACACACATTCCCCGTGTTGGTTCCGGGCTCCTTTGAAGAATAGACCAACTGCCGTTCTGCCAGGCAGATCGTAAAAGGCGACCGATTGGCTATGCAGTCACTACCATCGTGACTACTAGATGGTAGAGTTCTGTATTATCTCGCCCGGGTCTGGTACCACCGCCTTACTTATTCCTGCCGCAATAGCGTCAGTGCTTCTCACTGTCGTGTTCCGGTTTGGAGGGTAAGGTAGCCGATAAACTTATGCATGTGGCATTAGAGCTCGCTACAAGATAGCAACGCACCATTAACATCTTTGGTGTCTATAGGCGATGGATTTTCTTTGCTGCTTGTTTGCTATCGTATAATATAAAAAAACAAAAAAAAAGCAATAATGCTTGTTTTCTATCTTATAATATAAACTCTAATGATATATAAATAGTATAAACTAGTCATGGAGGAGTATTGTAGCGGGCGTATTTTTTGAGATTTTATTTTATTTCATAAGATAGTATAGCGGTTCAAGCAATATACCAACGCTACAAGAAAAAATAATAATATATATAGAAAATAGTGAAATTCAAAAACCAAATCCTAAATCACGATATCACAATTATTTATCTTGTACACACTATATACAAGTTTCAATGTTTCTTAAATGGACCTTGCCTGGCCGGGAAGATCTTTCTTTTCTACATGCTCGCTATGTATGTCGCTCGTTTCGATCTGCGGCGCCACATTAGCAAGCAAGCAGATTGCTCTTCTTATGGAAAGAGATAACCATCTTTTACAGTCACCAAATGATAGTAACAACCTCGGTCGAAAAGTTGTAAAACTCTACCATCTAGCTAGTGTATACGATGTTAGTGAGACGTATTACTATTCTCTCGCCTTTTACGCGAGTTCTAGCATTGAGACAAATCTATTCTTCAAAGACCGCGGACTAGAATGAGGTTTATGTAAAACAATTGAATATTTTTTCTCATTATTTTAATAGAAATTTCAATAAGTCCTTATCAATTATATGCGCGTGCGGCGGCTGACGTACCGAATCTACCCCCTACAGGGTAGCACAGTACTTCAAACACAATAATTCATTATATTACTCATAAAATTCAAGGACTGAATTCAAAATTTAGAAATTAAAACTCTAATATGAGGGTGCGACCGAGTGATAATTACTATGGGAAGTTTTCTCGTTCAATTGGTTTTTGTAATTAGATTTTTGCGAATCGGTATTGGGTATTCGTTCGAAATGAAATGTTAAACTACTGTATCTATATGAAGAATATTACGTATATTTTACCAAATACATTTGCCTCGGCTTTGCGTTGGATTCGAGGCCTAAATCTTCATTAATTATATATATTTATAATTAAGCTTTTCTCAACTTTTCTTTATATTTTATTTGAATTTACTACATATGCAGATACTAATATCACAGAATACTTAGAAACTAATAGAAATCTATGTCACAAAAAAGTAATATTCGAGCATAGCACACATAGTCATCTTTCACGAACGCGATATCTCGGACTGGCGCGGAACAAACTGTCCCGAACAAGGAAGTTACATTTTACCCGGAATGCTTACACGCGCTTCAAAATCGTTCCGAAGAGTACCACGACATGAGTGGAGTGTGTCTCTTTCTACTAAATAAAGCGCCAATCGCCATATAAAAGTGTGGCCATGCGTAGTTTGCAAATTGCTACTAAGTAATTCTACTAATTTGAGAAACAGTTTTTGCATTGCATAAGTAATTACGTAATAATTAAAATAAGCACATTTTAGAACTCACTATGTTAATTACAATACATTTTATGCTAATGTATCTATCGACCTGTTTCATACACGTCGATAGATACATTATACATTAGCATTAAAAGGGATTTAACGATTAACGAATATATAAAAATCTACCATCCGAAAGTTTTATTTATATTGGCAATTGCAAGAAAGGGACAACATCCACTCATGTCGTTGTCTTGCTCAGAACGTTTTTCCCCTCTGTTATGTAAGAAACAAATGTCAACTTTATTAGAAACGAAATAAAGTACATTTTTATTTTTCAAATATTGGTTCGAAGTAATTCCAGTTATCGTATATAAGTTCCTTGGTCCCGAACCATTCCGAGATATCGCGTCCGTGAGAGGTGTCTATGTGTGCGTTGCACGAATATCACATGTATGTAGATTGACTACTGTTAGTCTCCAGTATACTGTGCTAATATTAATAAAAATTGTCTATAATATGCCACTTAATATATAGTTTAAAGTGATTCCATGTACGTATAATATTATTCGTTTTTTAATACCAACATAGCAAACAAACATATGGCTCTTCTGATGGAAAGAGAAACCATCGTTTATAGAAATCAAAGATAAAAATGGTAAATGGATGGCAATATCACATGCATAATTTTATCGGCTCTCTTACACTCCAAACCTGATGAAGACAATTACAAGCATTGATGGTATTGCGGCAGGAATGGGTAAGGCGGTGGAACCAAATATCCAAGTAAGATGTTGCGGAAATCTACCACCTCATAGTCACGATGATAGTGACACATACTATGCGTTCCAACTGAGAATAGGACAGTCAGGATGACATATTGCGCCGCATTTTGCAAAAACCTCATACGTAATGAGTAAGGTGTGCAAAAAAATTCTAACAAAGAAATACTTAAAAATATATTTTCATTCTAATAGGTATATTTTTTATTAAAATTCCCATCAGATTATGTTACCGTGTATTAAAATAAGGTATAAACAAGGAAGTTACATTCTACCTGGAATGTCCACACGGGCTTCAAAATCGTTCCGAAGAGTACCACGACATGAGTGGAGTGTGTCTCTTTCTACTAAATAAAGCGCTAATCGCCATGTATGAGTGCGGCCATGCATAGTTCGCAAATTACTACTAAGTAATTCTACTAATTTGAGAAACAGCTTTGCATTGCATAAGTAATTACGTATTAATTAAAATAAGCACATTTTAGAACTCACTATGTTAATTACAATACATTTTATGCTAATGTATTTATCAACGTATATGAATAAAAGGGATTTAACGATTACCGAATATATAAAAATCTACCATCAGCAGTTTTATTTTAACACTGGTAATTGTAAGAAAGGGATAACATCCACTCATGTCGTTGTCTTGCTCAGAACGTTTTTCCCCTCTGTTAAGTGAGAAACAAATGTCAACTTTATGAGTAAAGAAATAAAGTACATTTTTATTTTTCAAATATTGCTTCGTAGTAATTCCAATTATATAAGTTCCTTGGGTATAAAATAACTAACGCAACAAAATTAGCCCGGTCGCTTTTGACATATAAGTGGTGTAACTAACACGACTTTTTTATATACATATATAGATTAACAGCTAGACTGATATTTTTTTATATTGTGATATATGTATTATGATGAATAATACATATATCACAATATTGTTATAATAATATTATTATTAAAACGGTATTTGTTCTTCAATAAATCAGCAATATTTTTTGAACAAATATTTTTTTGTTGACGTTACTAATTTCACACTTGTGGTATGAAGTTGACAACAAGCGCGATCCTATTCTTATTTGGAACGCATAGTATAGCCAATCAGTCGCCTTTTATGACCTGCCTGGCAGAATGGTAGTTGGTCTATTCTTCAAAGGAGTCCAGACCAAAACGGGGGAATTCCATATTTAATATTAGCATCTGAGTTTTAATATGCCACTTATTAATTCCGTATAACATGGTATATAAAACTGTTCCATATACCATGTTGTTTGGAATTACTTTTAACTATTTTCCCCCGTGTTGGTCTCGGGCTCCTTTGAAGAATAGGCCAACTGCCGTTCTGCCAGGCAGGTCGTAAAAGGCGACCGATTAGCTATGCGAGTCACTAAAATCGTGGCTACTAGGTGGTGGAGTTCTGCATTGTCTCGCCGGGGTCTGGTACCACCGCCGTACCTACTCCTGCCGCAATAGCGTCAGTGTTTGTCACTGTCGTGTTCCGGTTTCGGAGGGTAAGGTAGCCGGTAAACTTATGCAAGTGGCATTAGACCTCGCCACAAGATAGCAACGCACCATTAACACCTTTGGTGTCTATAGGCGATGGTTGACTCTTTCCATCAGGAGACCCATCTGCTTGTTTGCTATCTTATAAAATATGAAAAAAAAATCTATTATTTGCGATAAGGAATTATTTTAAACTCTATCGGTAGTTATGATTTTTTTTTGGACTTTATCACTAAAATGCGATAATTTAATGGAAACGTACAAGTTTGATATACATTAATATTAATACAGAAGACAACCTGACCAGGAAGCTGATAAATAATAAAAATAAATACGCTAAAAGAGTAAAATTTGTTAGTGTTAAATTATTTTGGTATAAATTGTTAAAATAATAAAGTCAAAGACTAAAGGCTATTTTTATTTTATTTATTTATAATATTAATTCAGAATTTTATTTTTTAAATTTTATATCATAGAAAACAAAACAGACAGAAAAGATATAAGCTATGCTCGATACCAAGTTTAATGTGTTGTCTGTGAAGGGAATTTCATCACACAATTATAATATGTATTAAAACTCTCCTGGTTTAATACGCCGGTCATCAGATTTTTTTTGAGTGAGCAAAATTAAATAATTTTTGGAGCACAGGAACTTACTCAGATTCAGATAGTATTTCTAATAAAGACGAAAAAAAAGTTTGAGGTCAAAGGTAATGTCATTGTTAGGTATGATATCAAATCGAAAAACTTTTTTAAACGGACCACGGTAAACATAAAATATGAAAAAGAAAATAAATGCTACGAAGATTATGCATAGAAGCTTTTAATACAAAAGCTGATTTACTATAAAATTATTTTTACAAAAGACTTCTCCCTCAAAATAAAAAGTCCGAATAAAATCGAACGCATATAACCACACCCCCGTCCAATCGACGTACCGGCCAGTAGTTTTTCAAATATGCAATTTACTGATTTAAAAAAAAAAAGAAAGCGTTTGAGTCGTGGGACGGGTCGTCCGATCGGACCATGGAAAATGGTGTAAAAAAGAAAGGAAAAATAATGAAAAATAGTAGGCTCGTAGGTATGGTAAGTAGCATCGAACGCAGCGCGCCGCCCACTCCCCCCCTCGGCCTAATTTGTAACTGCATTCCAGATTTCAAATCATTTCTGGCCAATATATTCTTTGTTGCGTCGATTCCTAACATTTGATTTTCGAATTCACGTTATGGATTAAATTATAACTTAAAATGTGAGTACTGGTGAAATATTAGTAATTTATGAATACAAGCGATCGCCCTGTGATCGAAATTCGACTTTAGCTATAAATATAATAATAGTATACACAACATAATTATGTGTATATTAAATTAATGTAGTTTGGGTAATATTTATTTTTACTTATTTAATACTCGTATATTTATTTATAATGCATATTTTTATTAAATCTATTCCAGTATTTATATATTTATTTCTATGTATTAGTATCGTTGACTAACACCCATAACACAAGCAAATAATATGCTTACTTTGGAGTTAGATCAGTCAGTGTAATTTGTTCTGCGAATATTTATTTATTTATATTATTTTAAAATTATAGGTTTCTGTACTTCTCCGCAATGTAACCTTTAATTGTACCAATTTTTTTCACCGTTCCCGTAATTGTAAGAATTTTCCATAATATATCGATATCACACTGCAAAAACAAATTATCTTTTTTTTTTATTTTTTTTATATCATAACATAGCAAACAAGCAGATGAGTCTCCTGATCTAAAGAGTCAACCATCGCCTATAGACACCAAAGATGTTAATGGTGCGTTGCTATCTTGTGGCGAGGTCTAATGCCACATGCATAAGTTTACCTGCTACCTTACCCTCCAAACCGGAACACGACAGCGACAAGCACTGACGCTATTGCGGCAGCAATAGGTAAGGCGGTGGTACAAGACCCGGGCGAGACAATGCAGAACTCTACCACCTAGTAGCCACGATGGTAGTGACTCGATAGCCAATCGGTCGCCTTTTACGACCTGACTAGCAGAACGGCAGTTGGCCTATTCTACAAAGGAGGCCGGGACCAATGAATTTTTTTATCTTGAATTTTTGTCGAAAATGAGTTCATCTGTACATACATACATATTTTCAAGCCATATCCCTTACGGGTTAGCCATAGAAATCCGAGAGCCGCATATCACGATCCATTCACATTTGTCTGTTTTTTATATACATGACTCTGTACACAAACGCACCGATTGTCACCACTTTCGGAAAGCGCCCAATCAATCTGATCTTGGTATATCACTCTTGGTCGTCCGTAGTATCTCCATCTTGCATATTATATTTTTAATAGTTAAAAATCGAAGTAAACATCATATGATTTGAAAGCAAAATCGTAATAAAGAATTCACACTGTCATTTCGTGACAAAAACACAATTTCTGAACGTTTAAAACTGTCACGTAAACTATTCTTTAACGTTTCTAAACCTAATATTACGTGTGATATTTAAAAAAATTATACGTTAAAACAACTATAACACATAATAACATGAAATAGAGGTCATAATTGCGTGCGTAAAAATACATAAAACTAGTAATTTGTAATATCGTTAGAACGGCAAATAAGAATACAGCATAATACATTTTAGGGCGTCATTAAAAGCACATAGAAAGAAATGTAAGCAACAATTAAAGTTACAGTTCGCAATTAAAATAATGGCCGTCACACCTATGAGACAATTAGGCGGTGGAATAAATTCCATGTTTTGGTAGTCCGCCATTTAATTAGAGCTAATCAAAAAAACTTAATGCACGGTAATAGGAGATAATGGCTTTGGTAGTTTTTGTGTTTTCCCTTCTTTCCGTTGCTAATGTATATGTCTTTGATTATGTAATTTTATTATGTTCTGACAGTAAATAATTCAAGCTATACCTACTTATTTTAAGACAAACTAATGAAACCCCATCTAATCAACATTATTGTAGAAAAATACTGCTAATATTGATTTTAGGCTTTTTATATGACGTTATTTACCATTCAATACACGGAAAACATTTTTTTATATATAGGAGGTGGAAAAGTTATTGCTGAATCTCGGTGTCTTACTTTCCACATTGAAATACGTAATAAGAAAAACATTATTACGGTAGGTACCTACGCTATTAAATAAAAAAATATTCCTTAAAAATAATTTCTAATTTTTTAAGCCAGACCCAATAGCAATTGATCGTTTTTTATGTATACGACTAATTCTGCAATAAACATATTTTTAAAAATCAAATTATATTCAATTTCAATTTAAGTCTTAACAAACATAAAGCAACATTAGAAATAATTGACGGCACTATGTAAGCAGTAAGAACTAAGTTATTAAACACTAAGTTATTGCATTATACACTAACTTGCAGTGTCGTAATAGTGTCTGGGTAGAGGCCGGACTGAGCCATTAAGGAGGGGAAATTAGTGCATTATTGACTGATTTCCCTTTTCAACTAGCTGATAGACGGCACTTCGCGTCGGCTTTTCGATTTAAAATAGCCTGCATATTTACTGCATTAGCGCCCGACGATTTGATTTTAAGATATAAAATGACTAATCGTTCTACGATTCAGTTTTGTTATTACCATTTAGTTCGAACTTTGAATAGTACATCTATATTATCTATATTATATCTATATTAATATTATAAATGCGAAAGTTTGAATGTTTGGATGGATGTTTGGATAGATGTTTGGATGGATGTTTGTTACTCAATCACGCAAAAACGAGTGAACGGATTTGAATGAAATTTGGCACACAGGTAGCTGATGACCTGGAATAGCACATAGGCTACTATTTATCTCGGAAAAATGAGGTGATCCCGCGGGATGCGCCAAAAACTGTGTATAATGCAGCGGGCTGCACGCTGCAGCTAGTATTATATATTTATGATGCTGTCTACTAATTTCTCCAAGTTTATTTTTTATTTTACGAGATAGCAAGCAAGCAGATGGTTCTCTTGTTAAAAAGAGATAACCTATAGAGTTCTCTTGGCAGAAAGAAGAAAGAGGTAAGACTAAAAATATTAATGGTGCGTTGCTTTTTGTGTGCCGGAGTTTGAATCTTACATGCATCAGACGTCTCAATCGGAAGATGAAAACGACAAGCACCAACGCTATTGCGGCAAGAATAGAAAAGAGCTCTTGGTATCACCAATAAACTTGAAGTAAGCGTAGTATAGCTCAATCACCAAATAGTCGTCGCCTTGTTAGTAATACGTATAAGCATTTACTCATCTTTTACAAGGTATCTAGCAATTAAACAGCTGATCCATTTTTCAAAATAGGGCCCAAATCTACAAGGGTTTACATACTACATATTAATTATCTTTAAAAATGGGCCTTATTAGTATCCTATATTATGACAGGCAGTTTGAAAAAGATTCTTTTTATATCATAGAATAACAAACAAGCAGATGGCTTTTTTGATGGAAAGAGACATCCTGGCTTTTTTGGAAGGAGACATCCATAGCCTATATACCTACACCAAAGATGTTAAGTGTGCATTGCTATTTTTGTGGCTGGGCCTTGGACTGGGTCTGGGTAAGCAAGCAGGTAAATCTAGTATTATATAATTATGTTCTGGTTCCAAGGGTATTGTGTGGATTTAACACCTAGACGGGAAACATACATTTGGCAGTTAATTTCTGCAATGGATAGACATTGTACTATTAACATCTCTGGCATCTATCAGTGATGGTTTACTCTTTCCATCAAGAGAGCTGTATAGTAGATTTTACAACGCTCTTTTTACTCTATTATGTTCTGTTCTAATTTGTACATCAACGATGTGCCTTCCATGCTCTCGAAATACTCTTGGCAATATCAAGAACATCCACTTGTACTTGTACTAAATTATTTTACCCCGTGTTGATCCGAGCCCCATTGGAAGAGTAGACCATATGCTGTTCTGCCAGGCAGATCGTAAGAAGCGAACGTTTGGCTATGCGAGTCACTACAATCGCGGCTACTAGGTGGTAGAGTTCTGCATTGTCTGGCCCGGGTCTGGTATCACCGTCTTACTTATTCCTGTGGCATCGGAACACGACAGTGATAAGCGCTGATTCTATATCAGCACTTATCACTGTCGTGTTCCGATTTGGAGTGTAAGGTAGCTGTTAAACTTATGCATGTGGTATTAACCGATTCGTTGCGGCGCGTATTTTCCAAAATTTTTAGTAGACTTTTCCATTTTTGAAACTGCATTTGATATAGTTTTTTAAGTACTAAAATATTGTAGAAGGTCGAAAATCTTTTTTCAAAATTTTTCGTCAACGATTACTCCGGAACAGATAAACCAATTTTGATGCAATTTATGCATTAGAGGAAGAAGACTAGCTTTGATTAGGTTTCGTACTCAATCGGTGTATTAATCTGGAAGATATATTATTAAAAATATACTGTTTCGCCAAAAAAAATATTAGGAGGTTTTTCAAAATTTCTCAAAATCTCCTGGACCGACTTTTTCAGGAAGTCTAAGTTTAATGGAATCCAACCAAAGGCTATTAACTGCGTATCGATCGGTCAAGCCATTCAAAAGTTATGCTATGTTTACATACACACACAAATGCATACAGACATACTGACGTCATTATGGAAATAGTCGGAAAAGGTTCCTAGGACTTCCAGACGGCGAGATCGGGTGAAAACTCTATTTTCGAAAATCGTGGGCAAAATCAGTAACTTCCTTATCTTACGTAGCGGGAAGTTTAAAAATGCCGTTAACTGCGTTTCGATCGGTCAAGTCGTTCAAAAGTTATGCGACGTTTACATACACACACATATATATACAGACATACTGACATCATTATGGAAATAGTCGGAAAAGGTTCCTAGGACCTGAAGACGGAGAGACCCGGTGAAAACTCTATTTTCGAAAATCGTGGGCAAAATCAGTAACTTCCTTATCTTACGTAGCGGAAAGTTTAAAAATGCCATTAACTGCGTTTCGATCGGTCAAGTCGTTCAAAAGTTATGCGATGTTTACATACACACACACACACACATATATACATACAGACATACTGACGTCATTATGAAAATAGTCGGAAAAGGTTCCTAGCACCTCAAGACGGGGAGATCCGGTGAAAACTCTATTTTCGAAAATCGTGGGCAAAATCAGTAACTTCTTTATCTTACGTAGCGGGAAGTTTAAAAAGAAAGGAAATGAAATGGCTCTATTGGTTTGGACCACTTGGACGTGTCGACAGAATGACAGACCTTTTATTAACAAAACAGATATAGTGGAAGGATGTGTGCTCTGTGGGAGATCAAGTCTGATGTAACAGATATTTCATTAATAAAACAGATATACAAAGCAAACGTAAAAGAATGCAGACACTTGGGAAATCAAGACTGATGAAATTGTTGAGGAATATTTATATGGTGTCGTCATGAGTGTTTAAAACAGTCTTATTTGTATAATAAGAGTTATGAATATAAAAGAAAAAAGGTAAGTCTACCAGAATTGTAGATGTATTTTCTTTGCTTACCAGGAGTTTGACGATACAGAACGTGGTCCCAAGAATATTTTATTTTTGATTAGCTGAGCCCGCGACTTCGTCCGCGTGGAAAAATTTCGAAAAAATTAGCCTAAGTTAATCCCTATTACATCACTATTTGCCAGTGAAAGTCCCCTAAAAATCGGTCCAGCCGTTCTAGAGATTAGCCGGGACAAACATACAGACAGACAAACAGACATAAAATGTAAAAAATGTTATTTTGGTATATGTATCGTATATACATCCATATGCATTTAGTAAAATGCGGTTATTTTAATATTACAAACAGACACTCCAATGTTATTTATTTGTACTTATAGATAAATAACAAGCTGAATTGTGACGAGACGCCCATCTTTTCTCTCTTCGAAAAATCTCGAATCGGATAACTAATAAAGTTAGGGGGCTTCAAACATGTTAATTTGGTATAGGAAAAATATTGATTAAGAACAATAATTTGTTTTATACTTTTATTTTATGAAAAACACGAATAAAGTTTCGTCCTACACATTCGATGGTTTTTCTGACGAGTCCTCCATTTTAAAGATGTCGGAATTATGAGAATTTTAAATTGATTAATAACAATATAATATTCCCATAATAGCTTGGTGATTATGATTTTAATTCAAGGGTAACTTTGTCCTACACGTAAAGTGAAAAATTTTGCGTATCGTCAAAACGAAGCTGTTCACAAAAATTTAGCTTGTTATAAATCAAAAATAGGATTTAGCTTGTTATAAATCAAAAATCTAAATAATGTTTCTGGGACCAAGGTCTAATAAGGATATATGCACTCGTATGTATTTTAAAACCCGTGGAAATAAAAGATTCACGCTCTTTTTTAAAACCCATAATATTGTTTTTATATTAGCGCCAATATTTGAATTTGGAACAAAAGTCTATTGAATCGGAATCGGTTCGCTCGGCTACCCCCGCGACAACAATCGTAGTGCCTCCAATTAGTTTTTATAGCACGCTTCATTACCAGCCAGTGTTAATTATTATTGTGCTGACGAATGCTTTTCTCACTCGACGACCTAATTAGAACGTGAATTTTTCTTTTTATTTGTCAAACAACGAAATGCGTAATTCCCTTTTTATATTTAATTCTGAAAATTCGTCTAATTACATTGAATGCTTTATCAAATAATGTTGAATATTTATATCCTTATGGTTAGATTTAAAGGTCTCAGATTCGTTTCTCGAGTCAAACAAACATGTGTTTTCTGAGTTATTCTCGAAAATCGAAATCTCAGTAGCTATTAGTATGCTCGTTGTGTGTCAACACCTCCGTGCTTCGTAAACGTCTGTCCTTATTATCGCAGTAAATAAGCAATTTATTCATTAAAATGTAGCGATGGAGATTACCACCTATCACGGCATCCGAAAAATAAGTGAAATGTGGTAAAACGTCTATTGATTTTCGGTTACTGCGCTCACATTAAAAGGAAACCAGCGTGACGGTATTAATTATTATTTTTATAGTAATTTGAATACAAATTGTAATTATGTAGTATAGAAGCTATTTCTACTAGAGATGCAACCAATATTCGGTTACTATTCGGGGTATTACTTCGAATTCGAATACCTTTAATTAATATGATAAGAAACCTTTGGTATTCAATATTCTTACAAATATTGCTAATCATAAGAAAAAATCAAACTTTTAAGTCAACGCGGTCAAAAGATATAACCACTTATGTTGCTTATTTTACGATTCTATGTGATATTTTACATAGACCCAGAATCATGAATTTTGGCAGCACAATATGTAAAATCCGAAATCCGAAAACCGTAAATTTTAGTCACATAAAAACGCGATCATAAGATATGAAGTTTTTGAAGTTTTGAAGAATGAAGTTTTTGTCTCATATATTGAAACACAAGGAAATTTAGTTCTATGGTACCTTTGACCTAGAATCATAAAATTTATGTGTAGCTAAGATTACCTACAAGTTTATACGGAACTCTCGGTATGCGAGTTCAACACGCACTTGACCGATTTTTTATACAAATTATTTTTAGAAAAGCAATTAGACAATATTTTTAGAAAAACAGTACAGCAAGACTTTTAATTATTCAATCTTTCATAAACAAACAATACGTGTATCGACACGATCTACTCACTAGTAAAACAAATACGCCGCCGAATAATTCAAAGTATTTTAAGCCATGTCCATAAGCCTAGCTAACTCACACATATACACGACAGAGACAAACACTGCCATTATGGTGGTAGCATAATTGGCGGTGGTCCCACACGACATAGAATACTTAGAGATTAACAGAAAATGTTCCATACAAGTAATATTCGAGCACAGCACATATAGACCTCTCACGAACGCGATATCTCGGACTGGTGCGGTACGAACTGTCCCGAACCATTCCGAGATATCGCGCCCGTGAGAGGTGTCTATGTGTGCGTTGATCGATTATCACATGTATGTAGATTGACTACTGTTAGTCTCCAGTATACTGTGCACACGAGCAAGACGTCACATAGCTTTATTATGTAGTATTTAACCTCTGTTGGCCTTTTTGTACCATTTAGTAGTTAGTATGATGTTAAATACAAGGATTTAAAAATATCACAACATTTTTGATGCGTAACATCTTTTCTCTCGCTCTCCTTCAATCTGTGGGAGTAATTTCGTGAAGTGCATCGGAAGTATGTAACAGAAAACCTAGAAAGCGCACGTTATTTGAATTGACCAATAAGCGCGCGCTATTGAAACTGGCCAATAAGCGTGCGCGCTGGTAGAGTTCCCTTTGGCCAAATGGCTCAAATAAATCCAGCGACCTAAAATCACTACAAACCTATACAAAGACAGGCAAGCCTCAACAAACCTACTGTACTAACTTAATAACTTATAGGTTAGAAGTTACACATATGTGCTTATTGTAAAGATGGCTCGTTTTTATTTCCATAAATACAATCAATTTATCATTTATTTTTGATAACGCTATTGATTGATATTTAAGTATGACACCACTTTCAGGTACGGCAAAAATTTTCGACACGCCTTATACTTATTTATACTTATTTTCCCCGTGTTGGTTCCGGGCTCCTTTGAAGAATAGACCAACTGCTGTTCTGCCAGGCAGGTCGTAAAAGGCGACCGATTGGCACTGCAAGTCACTAACATCGTGACTACTAGGTGGTAGAGTTCTGCATTGTCCCGCCCGGGTCTGGTACCACCACCTTACCTATTCCTGCCGCAATAGCGTCAGTGCTTGTCACTGTCGTGTTCCGGTTTGGAGGGTAAGGTAGCCGGTAAACTAATGCATGTGGCATTAGACCTCGCCACAAGATAGCAACGCACCATTAACATCTTTGGTGTCTATAGGCGATGGTTGACTTACCATCAGGAGACCCACCTGCTTGTTTGCTATCTTATGAATTAAACAAAAAAAAAGTTATTGTAAGTAAATAATGATAGTCGTTTAAGTTGGCAAAAGGTTATAGTAGAGATATATATTTTCATCTCGCGAACTAACTAATCACTAAAACGATATGAATTGGAGCGTTTTTGGATGTTTTCACTCTATTTTTTTTTATATATATCATGATGACAAATAAGCTGATGGCTCCCCTGAGAAGAGGCAACCATCGCCTATATACACCAAATATGTTAATGATGCGTTGTTATCCTTGTGGCGAAGCCTTAATGCCACATGCATAAGTTTACTGGCTAGCTTACCCTCCAAACCGAAACACAACAGTAACGAGCACTGACGCTATTGCGGCAGGAATAAGTAAGGCGGTAGTATCTGACCCGGGGGAGACAATGAGAAGAGGCAGCCATTGCCTATAGACACCAAATATGCTAATAATTTTTTTCTATATTATATTATTCTATTATATTATTCTTGTGGCGAAGTTTTAACGCCACATACATAAGTTTATTGGCTACCTTACCCTCCAAACTGAGACACAACAGTAACAAGCACTGTCGCTATTGCGGCAGGAATAAATAAGGCGGTAGTACCTATAATGGTAGCCCATAATGGTAGTGACTCTCATAGCCAATCGTTTACCTGTTACGAACTGCCTGGCAGACCGGCAGATGGTCTATTCTCATGGTCAAAGAGGGCCCGGACTAACACGGGGTAAATATACCTATTGCATATTGGAACTAGCGTTATGCTTTACCTCAGTATCATTAATAATTACTATGATTATTATTAAATGGATTAGTATTTAATAATTTACATCCATACATATCCGTACTAGCCGTGTTGGTCCCGGCCTCCTTTGCAGAATAGGCCAACTGTCGTTCTGCCAGGCAGGTCGTAAAAGGCGACCGATTGGCTATGCGAGTCACTAAAATAGTGGCTACTAGGTGGTAGAGATCAGCATTGTCTCGTCCGGGTCTGGTACCACCGCCTTAATTATTCCTGCCGCAATAACGTCAGTGCTTGTCGCTGTCGTGTTCCGGTTTGCAGGGTAAGGTAGCCGGTAAACTTGTGCATGTGGCATTAGACCTCGCCAAAAGATAGCAACGCAACATTAACATCTTTGGTGTCTATAGGCGATGGTTGACTCTTTCTATCAGGAGACCCATCTGCTTGTTTGCTATCTTATGATATAAAAAATATAAAAAAATTACTAATATTATAAATGCGAAAGTCTGACTGTGTGTCTGTCTGTCTGTTACGCTTTCTCGGCTAAACCGCTGGACTGATTTTCATGAAATTTGGCATGGATAAAGTTGAATATCCGGGGTCAAACATAGGCTAATTTTTTTTCAAGAATCAGTCCCTGGAAGGCTGAAATGGGGATGAAATTTTTGTTAAAAGCTATTGGACGACTTATTAATATACTCGCGGCCGAAGCTGCGCGGGTCAGCTAGTTATAAAATAAGTAATTCCTTTACTAATAAAAAATAATAACTAAGGTGGATATCTGTCATCAAATGTCTTTGGCATTACAAGTTGCCATTTCTAATTAGCTTATGATTTAAATAAAAAAAAACTAGTGAGCTTTAAACTTTTACGTGTGAACCCATAACTACCAAACTCGTACGCTCTCAAACAAGCGATATCATAAATCCACTCACTAATTGGTGCGATTAGAAAATTTTAATCATTTTATAGATTTCTTTTGTAATTTTATCGGCTTTATAGTCGACCGATTCGTTTCCTATTTAATAGTTAGTTGAAATTGATTGTTGCCATGTTTCGTTGATTTCACCAATTACAAATTTTTCAACGTATATTAAACGATTTTAAGGTTTAACATGTTATAATCAATTATTATCATTATGATATTAAATGTTATAATGATAACCGTCAATTGGCTATGTGAAATTATTTTTAACGCCGGGTTATTGAACTTTTGTGTAATTATAATAATATTTCAAATATCAATCCGTCCATACTAATATTACAAATTAATGTCCCATGACGCATGATTTTTTATTTCATAAGATGGCAAATAAGTAGATATTTCTCTTGATGAAAAGAGACAATAATTACAGACAAAAAATATATAATTAGTGTATTCTTATCGATGTACCGGGGTTGAAATGATTTGAGACACAATGAAAATCATTTATACATATTTTACTACCTTATCATTTAAACCAAAACACAATAGTGATTAGAACCTTCACAATTGTGCCAGCAAAATTTCTATTAGTAGGGAGCTCACGATGCTAAATGTGTAGTTACTCGAGCGTCGTTGGAACCTATTGGATTTTGCAGATTAAATTATAAGAAAAATAAAAGGTTATATAAAGTTTTTGATTTTAATGGTGGGGAAAAAACTACAGATAAAAAGAAATGTTTAAAAAAAATCTGTGCCATAGTAACACTAAATCGCGTCAGATTAAGGTATGACGGATTAATTTCCACCTAAAATTTGGAAATCTGCCGATTCAAGTGTAGCGTAAGGGAGTGGGAGTGTCACAAAGTTGCAGAGAAAACGTTGTGTTGACATTCTCGAGCGCGTCTGAATTCTCTTCTATTATACAGGAAATGATGTAAGAATAACGAAAAAAATATAATCTGACAATTTCCACAAGTCAAAATTATCTTAATTTTGTTTTTTCTGCCATAGTTACCCCCCTCTACAGAAAGGGCTTATATGTGGTGGGGAGCCTTAACAGTATGCGAGGTACCCCCTCCTATGTTAATCTGACGCGCTCGAGTAAATACCAAAATCCCCTCTTGGGCTCCCCTACTAAATTAAATCCTATAAGAACAATGCATTTTGACCGCCCCGTTGGTCGAGTGGTTAGCGACCCTGACTACGCAATCGACGGGGCTCGGGTTCGATCCCAACGGGGACAAGCCTTTATGTGATGAGCATATATGTTTGTATTTCCGGGTTTGGGTGTTTATTAAATACATTCTAGTATTTATATTTATTTCTGTGTATTAGTGTCGTTGACTAACACCCATAACACAGGCAAATAATTTGGGGTTAGATCAGTAAGTGTAATTTGTCCCGTGAGTATTTATTATTTATTTTTCGGGGTTAAAAGAAGCCATTATGTAAAGCCTGGAATATGTCTATACTTTTAGGGATTTAGGATTTGGAAGAAATTTAGTATAATATCATTTGTCTTACTGATATATTAATTTCTTCTAAAACCCTCAAATTGGCCACTTATGTTCGTACCCCTATGAAGAACAGACCATCTGCCATTCTGCCAGGCAATTTGTAAAAGGCGAGTGATTGACTATACGAGTCACTACTACCGTGATTACCAGGTGGTAGAATTCCGCAACGTTTCGTTCAGCGGGGTGATCACGTAACTCGCAATGCGAAATTATCGTGATTGTTTAGTTATTGCAAGACACATAACAGCCTTGAACATTAGTGGTAGTCGTTGGCGCTTGATTAGTTTTGATGCTGTGACATTGCAAAAAGTTCATCTAGTGACCAGCAAGCAATTAGCGACGTTTTTGATGATTTTTTCATTACGTTTAAGAGTCATCGCTGATCGCTGGCAAATTGCAAACGTTAGATGATACGCCTACCGGTTTCCGGTTTGGGCCCGTCCGGCACCAATACTTTATTTGTTCTTTCGCAATAGCGTCAATGCCTGTCACTATCGTGTTTCGATTTGAAGGGTAAGGTAGTCGGTAAAATTATGCATGTGGCATTAACACCCCGCCACAAGGATAACAGCGCATCATTAACGTCTTTGGATTTTAAAGGAGATGGTTGTCTTTTTCCATTTAGCCATCTGTTGTTTTGCTATCTTATGATAAATAATAAAAAGCATGATGATAACTCAAAACGTTATCCTGATAGCAGTTTACCACCCATACCCTTTTCTATATTGTAAGATAAAATGAGATACTGTGGACTTTGATTAAATGCATATTAAATGATTTTAAATGATAAAATTAATTATGGTCATTATGATATAAGATTATTATGTAAACGATATTCATGAACGGTGGCTGCTGCATTAAAATGTTTTTATGAATCCCATGGCAATATAGTATTTTTCCGGGATAAAATCTCGCGGTCTTAGGGTAGCCTACTCGGCCAAGATCATGAGGTAAAGGGTTCATTACCTGGGATAGGCAAATGTTTATTGGGTTTTTCGTAAAAATCCAAAATTTTAATAGCAGCTCAAAGAGGAAGGTTGGTGGCTTATCATCCCCGTGCTTCGGGACGAAAAGTATTATTACAAATATCTCCACGCTCGTATCCTCGAAAAGGTAGGCAGAGGTACAACTAGTGCACCCACGACTAGCCGAAGATACTTAAGTCCCACAATGTGAAAGATGGCAAGTTTATCGCCAACCGGAAACTTATTTGCCCGGGCAACGGCAACGACAATGGGCAAATAATAACAACGGGCCTTACCCGGGAATCTAACCGGGACACGGGAAAATTGGTCCCAGTTATTTCTAAAAATAAACGATATCATTGTTAGGTCATGAAAATGCGGTTATCACGCTCATCACTCATATTGCGTACCAATTTCACCTATGGAAAGAGACAATATCCCGGAATAACATAGTCCAGAAAATTCCAAAGCGCGTGCCGCAAACCACTGAGGAGTCATGAAGAGGAAATAGGGGCGCTGTAAAATCTTGGAACGAGATACAAGAAGGTCACAAGAGACACAAGTTAAGTCTCATTTTAAGCAGAAGTACAATCATCTGCCACTGTATTTTTTCCTATTATTCTTAAAAAAGAAAAAAGTATCTTCACGCACATATCCCGGAAGGAGTAGGCAGAGGTACAACAAGTGCACCCACGATTAGCCGAAGATACTTGGTCCCACAAATGTAATAGGTGGCTGGCAACATGGGCGTACCGAGGGGGGGGGGGGCAGGGAGGGACAGCTGCCCCCCTCCCCCTGGAATCCGTTTACCTCTCTACTATCTACTGTTGTAGATATTAAGATAAAAATAGTCTTAAAATGTTATGGTTGTCCCCCCTGGCCTAGAACCATGGGTGGCAAGCCTATCGCCAACCGGGTACTTTCCGATTCCGGGCAACTTTGTGTTTCTCAGAAAACTGAAAAGACACTTTTTTATGTGCCCGACCCGGGAATCGAACCCGGGACCTCATGTAGTCAACGCCAAGGCTAGACCACTAGGCCAAAAAATTTTCTTAAAAAATAAATAAATATTTACGGGACAAATTATTTGCTTGTGTTATGGGTGTTAGTCAACGATACTAGTACATATATAAATACTTGATATATTTAATTAACACCCACACCCGGAAATACAAACATTTATGCTCATCACACAAATGCTTGTCCCCGTCGAGAATCAAACCTGAGCCCCGTCGATTGCGTAGTCAGGGTCGCTAACCACTCGACCAACGGGGCGGTCAAATTCTAAACTAAGAGATGTAATATAATCTAATGTAATAAATATCACCGTGTAATGTAATAATTTTTTCGCCGTGTTGGTCCCGGCCTCCTCTGAAGAATAGGCCAACTGCCATTCTGCCAGGCAGGTCGTTAAAGGCGACCAATTGGCTATCGAGTTACTACCATCGTGGCTACTAGGTGGTAGAGTTCTGCATTGTCTCGTCCGGGTCTGGTACCACCGCCTTGCCTATTCCTGCCGCAATAGCGTCAGTGCTTGTCGCTGTCGTGTTCCAGTTTGGAGGGTAAGGTAGCCAGTAAACTTATGCATGTGGCATTAGACTTCGCCACAAGATAGCAACGCAACATTAACATCTTTGGTGTCTATAGGCGATGGTTGACTCTTTCCATCGGGAGACCCATCTGCTTGTTTGCTATCTTATGATATAAAAAAAATATATAATATTAATACAGTATAAGAATTAGATTAGGTACCATAGTTTACCTTTTGTGCTTGCTTAGTTTCAACGTACAATATTTCGTCTTAGAATGGCGCCGAAACATAATATTAAAGCTGTAAGTTCGATTTGAACTAAAAAAGTTTAAAAAGTCCTGACATAGGCTTTATTCACCCGACTAAACAAAATGAAGTAATGTTTTCGAGCCACGTGAAAAAAAACCACGGGAAAAAACTACTCTATGGTGGTATGCGGTTTGGAGCATAATGCAGTCGATAAACTTATGCATATGACATTAGATTTCACCACAAAATAGTAACGCACCATTAACATCTTTGTTGTCTATAGGCAATGGTTGATTCTTTCCATCAGGAGACCCATTTACTAATTTGCTATCTTATGATATAAAAAAACCGATCTTAAAATGTTGGCACCATTTTAAAGTTACATTAGCCCAAAGTGACTCATGGTCTAAGAGCCCACGACATAAGACTTAGTCCCATAAGACTACCGGATGGTATGTACATGATTAGATACGTCATTTATGGGAAAATACGAAATGGCTATGCTGCAATACGAAAAACCTGACGGCGCTACAAAAAAATGAAATAAGAATATCCGATTTCTAGTACGATAAAACTGCTAAATTTTACATATATTATGTAGGGTACATCCTCTACGAAATTTATCATACTAGAAATCGAATAATTTTTAATTTAATTTTCTCGCCGTGTTGGTCCCGGCCTCCTTTGTAGAATAGGCCAACTGCCGTTCTGCCAGGCAGGTCGTAAAAGGCGACCTATTGGCTTATCGAGTCACTACCATCGTGGCTACTAGGTGGTAGAGTTCTGCATTGTCTCGCCCGGGTCTGGTACCACCGCCTTACCTATTCCTGCCGCAATAGCGTCAGTGCTTGTTGCTGTCGTGTTCCGGTTTGGAGGGTAAGGTAGCCGGTAAACTTATGCATGTGGCATTATACCTCGCCACAAGATAGCAACGCACTATTAACATCTTTGGTGTCTATAGGCGATGGTTGACTCTTTCCATCAGGAGACCCATCTGCTTGTTTGCTATCTTATGACATAAAAAAAAAAAAAAATTTTTTTAATAGCGCCACCAGAATAACTTGCAGCGCCATTAAAATATTTATAGCATAACCCTTTCATATGTCCCCATTAATGACGAAACTAATTATGTATCTACCATCCGGTAGTCTTATAGGACTAGGTTTTGATTCGTGGGCTCCCTTACTAATAGGCTACGTTCTTACAATACTTAGCAAAAAGAAGTTATGATTTTAGGTCACGTGAACAAAGTCGCGAGTAACGGCTAATCAATATTAAAATTAGAATACTAGTCTGCATAACCACATGCGATAAATACTCGTAAAAGCCAAACCCAACACATTCTCGACAAGTTATTATCTATAATACTGGTATTTATTCTTAATATAATATTAAGCACGCGTGATCCATATTAGTATTAGCAACGTCTATAAACTGGAATATAATATTAGTGTCTTGATGTAATATTTAAATTGAGAGAGCGATCTATTATAATATTTATAGTGCAGAAAATCAATTCTGCTATAACTGTTCGTAATCGTTATCTAATTACCATTCCCAGCGGGGAGGGTTCTGTTTTTAACTAACTGCGTAAGAATAAAGTAGAGTGAGGTATTAATAGAGAAAATAACAGTACGCTGATTTTTTTGTAGGGCTGGCAGATTGAAATGAAATCTTTTGAGATGAGCGATTTATTGTTACCTGAATAGAAAAACTGTGGTCCTCATTCGCGAGATCTAGAGCTTTCTAAACTAAAATCACAGTTGTATTAGTATAGCATCACTACAATCTGGAGTATTCTGGGTTTCAATTACAATTTGCCCGATCCAGTAATAAAATACACTATATATTAGATCAACGAAGCAGTATTTAAAAAGTTATCTTGATAAACGACTGGTTTTAGAATTCCGTACTCAGAGTTACAAAAGGACTGGCTACCTTATTGGAATACAACAGTGATATGCATTAACACTGTTGTTGCAGGGACAGCTAATGCAATGTACCGAATCCGTGCGAGACGTTGCGAAATTCTACTACCTAATAGTTCGATGGTAGTGACACTTTTATTCTACCTTTAACCTTTTACGAACTGCCTGGCCTGGCCTAGAATGACAGATAATCTATTCTTCAAAGACCATCGGATCAACACGGGCGATATGCCAATCTAAGCGAATTTGACTTTGATTAGTCCAATAATTTGAATTTTTATGCGTTAAAGAATCTACCAAAGACTCAATCAAATTTTCCATTTATTAATTTAGGTTTTTTGGGGTTTTGAATTCCCCATAATGACATTATAATAATGAGAACAATATCCCTGCAAGATAGACGCAAATAGATCTTACAAAAAAACACACGTATCAACGAGCAGTTAGACTCAGTATCAATCACAAATAACATAGTGGCAATATAATGATCTCAAAATAATGTAATGACGACGTTGGCCTTTAATGACCAATCTAATTAATCTATTGTCAAACAAATATAGCATTTACTGCGAAGTGGTATGGTTCCTGACGTGGTCACATTAGAATGGTCACCATTACATGAGATCATGCTTGGCACTTGATTTATTCGTTTTAACCGTCTTGACCCACATTCGTGTATTGCCTTTAATTGTTAATAAGCATAATTAAAATGCGTGTAAACATACGCGTAATCGCTAGTGTTGTATTTAAATTGCTTAATGTCAGGGGTTTAAAGCAAAGAAACTGCACTATTCTGCCATCAAACTTGAATTTTTAATAAAATAGTCGAATTCGTTTAAATGTCTAATTTTTATTTTTGGAAACCTAGCTCTCGCATATGCCTTAGCAAACAAGCAGATCAATCAATCGACCTCTAATATTATGTTAATAGTGCGTATCCGTATACGTTATCCATATCGAAACAAGTGACCAAAAATATAGATATACGAAAGAGGGTTGCCACATATATAAGTTTTCCAACTTCTAAAAAGCGAAAATTATTACGTCCAAGAGGGGTCAACCTTAAATTGGTTTATGGTTGGGTAGAGATCTGCAACGTCTAACTCTTATTTGGTGCTACCTTATCTATCCGTTAATATTTCTAACTATAACTGCTCACGATGATAGGTAAAAACATATGGTCCCTCGTATCTTTTACCTGAATTGAAAACATTTTTTTATATAATCCTAAACTCTAAAACAATGTCTTCAGAGGGAAGCCCGGTCGCCCAGCTAATAAGGGATCTGAACTAACACAGTATAAAGTTTCATTATATTATCTCAACAAAACGTTTATGCGCTTGAATTATGTCTAATTAACGTTTACATAATGTCATTCTTACGTCACGTCCACGCTTGATAGTGCTTACTGTACTAACTGTTCAAAGCGCCTATTAACAATTGACGTCACAGCAATGGCGCCGGGCGGATTAATAATTTGGAAAACTTATAAAAATACCCCAACATTACTTTTACTAATTGGTTATGAAGTACATACAGGAAAATAAAAATGTGCTAATATTACATATATTTCCAAAATAGATTAGTTTATGCGTGCCGCTTGCACATATTAAAAAGACACTGATTTTTTTAAAGAAAAAAAATTCATTCTGATAAAATTACTTAAAAAAGTATCTTCACGACCATATCCCCGTAAGGCTAAGCTGAGGTACAACCGGTGCACCCACGATTAGCCGATAATACTAAGTAGTGATAGATGGCAAGCCTATCGCCAACCGAGCACTTATCCAATCCCAAACAACGTTTTTTTAATTGCCTGACGCGGGAATTGAACCCGGGACTTCACGTGTTCAACACCGACACCAGATCACAAGACCACAGAGACGATGTACAAGAAATAAATGTAAATGTAAAGATCTAAAAATCGATTCAATATTTAAAACTAACTAAAGTTTATCAATTGCAAACAACAAACAAATACTTTTTCCTTATAAAATTAGCAGTATATCATTTTATCATTTTTGTAGATATAAATATGATCGCCACCTATCATATTGCGGGAACAAGGATCTTCGGGTAATCGTAGGTGCACTGATTGTAACTCTGCCTTTCTCTTCTGGAATACGGGAGTGAAGATGCTTTTTAAAAAAATATAATCAAATATATTTTGGCCACAATGTTGTCAATTATGTTATGTATCTTATCGTCTTATGTGTGTTTTGGGTAAAATTTTATTATGAATACACTCTGTCAGGGGTCCACAAAAGGAGACAGAGTATTTATTAGATTCAGGCGTTACTTTGCAAAGATGCTTCGGTTACGAAATATAAAGTGTTGAGTCATAATTTGTGTGTTACTTCCTTGGCTACTGACATGTAAGAAAGTGTGGTGGAAGTGGGTGGACTATTGTGCCACTGTGGTTTCCTCTAATTTTCAGGCCTTTTGATAAGTTTTCCCCATTCCTTAGACTACCTTTCGTTTCAGTTGCATCACAGCAGTTCCATATAAGTTTTTACGCAAATTTTGCAAATTAAGTAACACAATTTCTTCTTTGAGACGGAATACTGTTCCATAGAGGTAGAAAAATAACATTTAACGCAAGCGAAGCCGTGTGCAAATGTTAGTTTATAATATTGATAGGATTTCTAGTGTGTTATCTGCCATTTAGTATCTTGATAGTAATTAATACAAGACTGTCTTTAGAAAATACTAAACACATAATGTAGTCAGTGCACACGCCTTGATCAAAAGGTTGAGAATTTATTAAGCATTGCGTACAGGTACTTAATGTCAATGCGATAATTATCTTCAACACGGTCAATTATTTATATAATTTAGCTATTGAATAAGGAAAACTATATTTCCAAGATATACCATGACTGTTCTCTTGCGGGCTAGGCTTTTTTATATCATAAGATAGCAAACAAGCAGATGGGTCTCCTGATAGAAAGAGCCATCCATGCCTGCCCGGCAGAACGGCAGTTGGTTCTATTCTTCAAAGGAAACTGGACCAACACGAAGAAACCACGGGCTGAGAGAATTGTTTTTTTCCTTCCGCAATAGCTTCATTGCTTGTCACTGCAGTGTTCGAGTTTGGAGGGTAAGGTTCCCGGTAAACTTATGCATGTGGCATTAGATCTCGCCATAAGATAATAACGGACCATTAACATCTTTGGTGCCTATAGGCGATGGTTGACTCATTCTACCACAAGACTTATACATGTAGCGCCTATCCCATCTCACGAATAACAACGTACCATTAACATCTTTGATGTCCATAGGTGGTGGTTTCTCATTCTATCAGCAGAGCTATTTGCTTCTTGCTATCTCATAATATAAAAAACTTAACAGATAGTAGATAAAGGCAAACTGCTTTAATTCGCACTTAATTTGTAATCACATACAGTCAATGTGCCTCGTGGTCTGGGGGTTAACCTATTCAGATCAGATTATGAGCTCACGGATTCGATCTCCAGGTCAGGCAAAACTGTTTTTGAGGATTTCTCGAGGTTTGTCGCGAGAGTTCAGAATCTCAGTACGGAGCTCAGCTCGGAGTCTGGCGGGTGGGTCCCGTTTATCGCTACAAATAGTTGATAATCGTTATCAGGAAGTTAAAAAAAATTAAGATGATGACGAATTGCAACATCATTTTAAAATTTAATTTTGAATTTGAATTGGGAATTGTTAGGTGAAAAAAAAGTTTGATGACGAATTAGGATGATAACGAATCGGGATCATACATATACACATATATCTTCACGCCAGATTCCTAACGGGGTAGGCAGAGAGAACCGAGTACCATAAATCACGATCCTTGCAGGTTTGTCTCGCTTCTTCCATATTCATCACTCTCTTCATACACGAAGTTGCGAAGACTCTTGACTCCACCTTCGGACAATACTCGATTAATCTGATCAAGGTATGTCAGTCATGGTCTTCCCCGGTACCTACATCCTTCCTACTGTACGAATCGGGATCGACTCCAAAAACATTACATGTCGCGGTGTGACAATGCCACATGCATAAGTTTTACAGTATATTTAACACTGAAATTAGCTGTAAAGAAGTTACAAAAATTGAAAGTAGTTGCAGAGACTTTATAATTATTTACTAGTAAGTAGATTTCTGCATCGTCTCGCCCGAGTCTGGTACTACCGTCTTACCTTTTCCTGCCGCAACAGCATCGGTGCTTGTCACTGTTGTGTTCTGGTTTGTAAAGTAAGGTAGCCGGTAAACTAATGCATGTGGTACTAAGAGTCCGCCATACGGATATCAATGCACCATTTACATCTGTATCTATTTAGACGATGGTTGTCTCTTTCCAACGCGAGATCCATCTGCTTGTTTGCTATATTATAATATAAAAAACATCCAGTGGACTTAAAAAGTTTAAAAATACCATACATGACTTACAAAATATTTGTATCGCATTTAAATACCTATATATTCATACGTGAAAAAAAATCTTTGGACCCCTTTTTAAGACAATTGCGCGTACAGTGGAGAATAAAATTTGGCATAGTTAAAGTTTACATCGTTGAGGACTGCAGAAACCTAATATTTTTAAATAAAATGCATCTAATGCATTTTATTAATTTTAAATTTTATTAATTACTAGCTGCAGCGTGCAGCCCACTGATTTATAAAAGAATCCCGCGGAATCACCTAATTTTTCCGGGATAAAAAATATCCTATGTGCTATTCCAGATTATCATCTACCTATGTGCCAAATTTCATTCAAATCCGTTCAGTAATTTTTGCGTGATTGAGTAATAAACATCCATCCAAACATCCATCCAAACATCCAAACTTTCGCATTTATAATATTATTAATTAATTAATATAGATTAGTAAAAGTCTAATACATTAAATTAATAAAAAATATAAACATTACACACACTATATGTATTTATTTATTTAATGCTTTATTGTATACAATTTAAAGAGAAGTAATACACAGAAACTTATTAAAAACAGACTGTACAATGGGCAAACTTATCTATAACTATATATGTCGCAGTGAAATTGTCAATACCATTAGATTATAATCTAATTTAGTCAGTTAGATTATAAAGCAAATTATAAATTCCCTAGGTAGATTATAATCTAACGACTATTGACAATTTCACTGCGACATGTATAAAAATCAATTGCTGTTCGTTAGTTTCGCTAAAACTCGAGAACGGCTGAACCGATTTGGCTAATTTTGGATTTGAATTAATTTTTTAAGTCCAGGGAACGTTTAAAAGGAAAATATAGAAAAAAATAAGAGTAGTTAAAAAGGCGGAATAACGTTTACCGGGTCAGCTAGTCCTCAATAAAAGAGATTTCTTCCAGCTGTCCCGAATAAGAGTAAACACAATTATCGAAATATTAAAATAGTGTACAATAATCATAAAACTAGACACATATGAATATAACAGTCTTGATACATTAAATTTAGCCACATAATATTTAAAAATGAACAACAATCGATAGAAATAAAAAAAAATAGTATGTAGACCCAGCAAGAAAAAGTTCTTTAGACTTTTTTTGAAAATTGGAAGAGATTGACTCATACGAATCTTGGGCGGTAGTGAGTTCCATAACCAGATAGCTTGAACATGAAAAGAATTTGATAAAAATTTTGAACTGTGTGGGGGACATTTTACTTTTAGAAAACATTATTATACACACATGTATATTATTTTCTTTGCGGATAAAGTCTGTTGTGAAACTTAAAATAGATTTTATTGTTTAGTCTAAGGTCGAATATCGGCCACAGGCGATCGCTAGTTTTTCTTAATTATATAAAGTACAAATCTTGCAATTATTTCATAACTATTTAAAGTCGACTTTATTTTATAATATTCATTTAACTTGTCAAGGCAATTTTAAATAGTATTAATTAACTTAATAACATAAAACTTTACGCACACATAGAGATATAACAACAAAATAATATAATATTGAAATGTTTGTGATGAATAAATTTATAATCAAGCGATAAATTAGAAATCAATATATAATTTATATGCGACCTTCGTTCGAGGTATTTAATTATTAACAATCGGCGATTATGGCATTCAAATCGAAACATTCAATTATTAAGGTGTTAAGACATATGATGCAACTTTTGCTACGAAAGTCTTACGAGACAGTCCGCTGTTATTTGCTGTCACTCTTTTGGCCGTCTACGCATACATGTACATTAACTATATGTATTACATTCAGGTATGACTTATAATGTGTACTAATAATATACTTGAACTAAATCACTAACATATCTAGAGGTAGCGCTCTTAGATGTAGAACTTTACGCTACGTTATTGTAATTATTTATATGTGTGTATTTATACATATGCATGTATAATGAACGTACAGCATGTTCAGAAAAGTCTTTGGAATTGACACTGCCTCAGCAAGTATACTTTTCCCTACAAACCAATTACTTTTCCCTACATTTATTCCTCCTTGTATTCCCTAATATTAAGTTGATATGTACATGTACTTGTTTTTCCCCCAATAGCTTTTCCCTAAATTTATTTCACCTTGTATTCCCCAATATTAAGTTGATATGTACTTGTACTATTTCACAAAACTTTTTTTATTAAACTTATATCAGCCAACCAGCTTCGTCTGTAATATTCTTACCCTTACCTTACCTATTTCTGTCACAATAGCACGAAGCAGAATGACAGCACGGTCGTTTTTGCTGAAAAAAATATATACGCTGAATTGAAACTCGGCGAGACATTCTAAAAATCCACCTAGAGACTTTTGTTTACTAACTTACCAAAAGGATAAAAACATACTATGCAAAAAATGTCACTTAACATAACGTTAAGTTCGCTGCGTTTCTACATACCAATGTAGCAGCCCCTTTAATTTTGTAATAAGCGATGATAATCTATGTGTGCTAATTATGCTATGTGATTAGCATGTGGGAAGTCGGTGATTATATTTTATAATTATCTGCGTAATTACTACTTGAGATGTGATGGTGGATGTGTTTATCAAGGACGTTTGACTATTGAAAACCACCGTACCATTAACTGGTACGTAATTGTTGGGCTGTAGAACAAAAAGTCTATTGTGCTCTTGAGCAACCAATTTGTGAATTTATACGCATACATAATAATATTAAAGTAACTACAATCACGCCCATATCCCCGGAGAGGTAAGCAGAGGCGCTTCGGATGATTGACCTCTGAGTTTGATGATCCCATTACAATTCACACATCACAGTTCACACGCACATACACACACATATATCCACACACACACACACACACATACACACACAGAGAGAGAGACACACACACACACAAACACACCCATCAGTGCTATTGTTTCGGCCAGTCAACACCGGGAACTCTCCCACTGATTGTCAATATATTGCCCTAAGCCGAGATTTGGTCTCACAGGAGACAACTTTAAGGCAGGATCTAATCTCACAAAAATTTTCGTAATGGGTAGTGATCTCCATTAGCATATTTGTCGTCTTTAACAATTATCACCAGTTCACTTCGAGTACGAGCAGAGTCAGATTTTTAAATCTTTTATTTGTACACAACAGAATAATATAAAACAATACATTAAACGAAACTTCAAAAACTTTGAAAAAATTGGCAACTGTAAATACCATGAAGATGCTTGTGTAAGCGAAACCGGTTAGAAATTAATTGTAACTATCTTATTGTGAAACAGTACGAATGAAATAATTAATAAATATTATATTAAACTTCAAAAAGGTACAAAACGTCAGTTTATCTATGAAAAATAATTCATACATCAAACCCGGTACGATTTTAACTTGACCAAAATATTAAAATTATAAATGTAAACCTAAAATACTTCAATAATACGAAAAGCATTATTAAATTGATAAATATCAGGTATTTTTTTTAAAAAAAGAGAGAAAAAAGCTAAATATTATGTTACATAAATGAAAGTATCAAAATTCATGTGCTTAAAATATCCAATATGAACTACGAGACTTGTGAATAAATAAGTACAGTCATCCATCGGCAGCTATTGCTGGCTTGGCATGCATTATCGGCTAATTACCAGTCGATTATGATCACGTCGCGACGTTGCATATTTAATGGTCTATGCATTGTGTTAGCGCACTCTGCACATGGCCGCCTTTTAACGGCTTACAAGTACGACGTTTGTTATTGAAATTCTGACATTTAAATTTAGAATTATGAATTTTTAATTGAGATGTAATTTTAAATTCAGTTAAGTGTTTTCGATTTTCGTAAAACCAACTGTGCTGATAATATAAACTTACATTTAAGCTAATCCATTGATCAACGTCGATTTTTATTTTAAAAGTATGAAATTTAATTGGGATAGAATTCTAAATTTAGTTGTTTTTTTATTGGAAAATTACTAACTGTGTTCATATCAACTTACATGTAAATCTGATTTACTACTTTTGTCACAGTAACTTAATTAACAGATTATAAATTCAACCGCCATTTTTTCTTCAATTCTAATAAGTATTTAAATTAGAATTTCGAATTTTCACTGAGACACCATTTCATTTTTGTTAATATTTTTATAAATTTCGTACAAGATAGGGCTAAAAATATTAATTTTAATAATTATAAGTTGTACAACTGCTGTTTGCCGATGAATTTGTAATATTTGAATTTATTATTGTGAATTTTTAGAAATAAATTAATATCGTCACGCGGTGTGACGTTCTTTTACGTAATCAAATTGAAATATCGAATTCTTTTTTTTGTAGCCACGATGGTAGTGACTCACATAGACAATCGGTCACCTTTTACGACCTGCCTGGCAGAACGGCAATTGGTCTATTCTACAAAGAAGCCCGGAAGAAACACGGGGAAAACATCTTCTTTTTTTTTATTCTTCTTAATTTGAACGGAACTGTCTAGCAACAGGCCAAAGCAGGCGAGGCCATAATTCCTAATTTAGAAGTACCTTTGTATTTTCTAAAAATCATTGACTAAGGCTGTGCGCTTATGTCACCTTCATCAAATTAATACGAGTAGATATCAAGTACCAAGTATCTTTGGTTATTATATTAAGATTTCAATTTAAAATTATATCTTTTTTATTGAGCTAGAATTCTCGATTTAATTTATTTTTTCTCGGTTTTCGTAAAATCTCATTAGAAACACGTATCAAAAATCATCAAATTAAGAGACAAAAGTTTTAGAAGATACAGTCGACGGATTCGCGACATTGGCTTCGCAAATGATACACCCGTATTTGAATCCAAACAAATTTCCTGTCAGTACAGGAAGTTAATTGGCAATGAGCTTAAATTTCTTTAATGTTTGTGTACTAATTAATTTTTTTTGTTTATATATAAATATGTATTTTTAAATTAATTAAAAAAAAAACCATGTGTTGGTTTCGGGCTCTTTTGAAGAATAGACCAACTGCCGTTCTGCCAGGCAGGTATTAAAAGGCGACCGATTGATTGGCTATGCAAGACACTACCATCGTGACTACTAGGTGGTAGAGTTCTGTATTGTCTCGCCCGGGTCTGGTACCACCGCCTTACCTATTCCTGCCGCAATAGCGTCAGTGCTTGTGACTGTCGTGTTCCGGTTTGAAGGGTAAGGTAGCCGGTAAACTTATGCATGTGGCATTAGACCTCGCCATAAGATAGCAACGCACCATTAACATCTTTGGTGTCTATAGGCGATGGTTGACTCTTTCCATCAGGAGACCCATCTGCTTGTTTGCTATCTTATGATATAAAAAAAATCAGGGCATTGTACATTATTTATATCACAAGCAATTTGCCAGGATCAACTTGTGTATATTATATACTGACACATATTATATTTTATTTACACATCACCAAGCATTGGTTCTCGTGCGAGGAAGAAGGCGCGGAGTAAGTCGAAGGAATATCATAAGATATTCAAGTAACAGGATTTAATACTCTGTCGGTTATAGACATCGACCACACAGCCCATAGACGCCTAATGTTCGATTTTCCGTATTGAATGCATTCTGGCAACTAGCTGAGCTGAGCTGCAACATCTTGACTGGCTTACTTAAGGCCACAGTGAAAAATAGTGATGTACAGAGGATCTGATTGGTCGACACTGATTGGGTATTGGTGCATGGACATTTACATCGGAACTATAAGTCAGATGTGTTGACAGAAGCCATTCGCCTGTTATTAGGGGTCTATGGGTTGTGTGGTCGGTGGTTATAGAGATGAGTGATACCTTTAATGATCTGGAAGTCCAACATGGGACCATATTATCCACACACAATTTTTTCGGTTTGGGCCCCCTTTGAAGAATAGACAATCTGCCTATCAGTTTTGCAGTTCATAAAAGGCAAACGATTGGCTATACGAGTCACTAACATCGTGATTGTCGTAATTACTAGGTGGTAGAGTTCTGCAATGTTTCGCACGGCAGGCGTCTCACGTCATCTATCATCTAACGTCTGCAATCCACCAGCGATCAGCAATGACTCTTAAACGTAACGGAAAAATCATAAAAACCGATTGCTTGCTGGTCACTAGATGCTCTTTTTGCAATGTCACAGAACCAAAACTAATCAAGTGGCAATGACTGCCACTAATATACAAGGCTTTTATTGACAAGGCTGTCTTGCAATAACTAAACTATTGCGATAATAGCGCGAGTTGCGAGTTACGTGATAACCCCGTCGGTTCGGTACCTTAATAAGTAAGAATATATAATGCCGGAAAAGGCATCACATATTCCTACGGCAAAATCATAATGTTTGTAACTGTTGTGTTTTAATTTGCTGGGTAAGGTAGCTGGTAAACTTATACAAGTAGCATTAACATCCCGGCATTCGGATAGCAACGCACTATCACCTACGTTAATAGGTGTTTGTAGGTGATGGTTATCTGTTTCCATCCGAAGAGCCATCTCCTTATTAGCTATATCTCATATATAAAAGTCTCGTGTGACAATGTTCGTTCCCGTACTCCTCCGAAACGGCTTGACCGAATCTCATGAAATTTTGTGAGCATATTGAGTAGGTCTGAGAGTCGGCAAACATCTATTTTTCATACCCCTTAGTGATAAGGGCTGTCCATCCTTAACCTTTTTTTACTGAGAAATAATTTATATGGCAAAACAACGTTTGCCGGGTCAGCTAGTATAATATAAAAATATTTGTACCAATTAAACAGTCTGTTACTATAACAGCGGTAAGATTTGCGTTTAAACGTAACATAATCTCGTTCAAGGTGAACACACAAGAGATTTGTAAAAATTAAATTATAAAGGACAAGTTAAATTATATCTGAATTTTAATGACGAATTTAATTATTCATAAATTGTTATTAATAGCATTGCATCATTCAAGACATATTAAATTTGATAATATATTCTTAATTAACTGATAACCACGGCATAACTTAAATGTTAGGTGTTAATTATAAATTATGAAGTTTTGAGGTGCCGTACTTAAAGGTGCTCCAAAAACTTTTGCATTGGGACATAAAATTACTAATCCTTCAATAAATAATGTATACCTGTTTAATCTACATAATATTTATTATATTTTTCTAAACCTTTAAAAAGATTCGACCCTTAAAAAAGATCTTCGCCAAATTTATATGGGACCAAATCGGAAATATACTCTCTTTAACAAAAAAAATAACAATTTTGCAAATTCGTCTTATAAGACGGAGTTATGCCCGAACATACATAAAAAAAACATGTAAACATCTTCCTTTGTTTTAAGAAACAGTGGAAGAGCATCTCTAACAACCACATAATATTAAATCATTTCCACAAATATAATTATTAATGCGGAAGTATTTATGAGTGCATGTGTGCTTGTTACTTCTTCGCGCTAAATGACTGAGCAGAGATAGCTATCCTCACCACCTCCATCCTCACCATTAAAATGTTATATCATTTCTTATTAGCTTTTAGTATCCTTCAAGAGAACCAACTGATTTATATTGATATTATCTGATTTATATTATTATTTTTTATAATATTATGAATTGGCAAACAAGCAGGTGAGTCTTCTGATGGAAAGAGACAACCATTGCCTATAGACATAAATGGTGTTAATGGTGCGTTGATATCTCGTGGCGAGGTTTAATGCCACGTGCATAAGTTTACCGGCTACCTTACCCTCCAAACCAGAACACGACAGTGTCAAGCACTGAATCTATTGCGGCAGAAATAGGTAAGGCGGTAGTACCTGACCCGGGCGAGACAATGCAGAATTCTACCACCTAGTACCACCAGCCACGATGGTAGTGACTATGATGGAGTTTCACCAAGCACCGACGATGAAGAGCGTAAATTCATATAATAAACTATATCTGAACGAAAAATTGCGCATATTGTAAATACTTATAAAATTATTAGTTTTGACTGACTATCAACGACACTGGAACCATTAGCAGAATTGGCAAAATTTTCGGCACAGAAATGGTTATTATGATGTCAGGGTAATAAAAAGGGTTATTGTGTGAGAGAGGGAGAAAGGGGCTCACCTGATGGTAACAGATATAAAATTAAAAGACTTGGAAGTGTGTTGTCAGTCTTTTTGGAATGAGTATGGAAATTGTGAGTAAAATATCAAATTAAACGTTATCAAACCCACAGACCAGCCAGTAACTATGTAAAATTCTAGTATTAAAATTCCGTTAGTTGTAAAGTTTTTACGTCTAAAACTAGTAGCCGGCGTCATTAAGCGAGCTATAAAAAGTGACATTTAAAAACGTGATTGTGAGATTATAACAAACATTTATTTCAGTGTTCCATTTGCATTAATGAAAAAGTTGTGTACCTACAGGTTGTGTATAAAATACTAGATAACGGAGTGATTTTTGTTCACGTATCTAAAAGTATTTATTTGTAATGCACCTCGCAGGCCTATCCATTTATTAAAGTTTCTGATCAATCCAATGGGAATTTCCTCAGGAAAAAAAAATCATACAATTTACCTTTTCCTATTGGGGGGTAAGGTAGCTAGTAGACTTATATATGTGGTATTGCCATCCCGCGGCACGGATGGCAACACAATATTAACTTCTTTGATGTATATAAGCGATGGTTTATCTTTCCATCAGAAAAACCATCTGCTTGTTTGCTAATAATATAAAAACACAAATATATTTAGTATGTGTCGTGTGATGGAGTACCTAACAAACAACCTAATACACAAAACATTTGTAATAGTGGAATTTGTTATGCGGTGTAGTGGTCAGCCATACTAATTCAGATCATGAGGTTCTAGGTTCGTTATTCTGTTCAGACAATATTGTTGGGGTTTTTTAAGGCAAAATCTCAGGACTCTAGAGTCTGATGGTAGTGTGATAATATCTCCGTGCCTTGAATAAATACGTCATGTTGTCGGTCACGGCTATGCAACAAATCGCGATAATGTTAGACTAAGCAAAATACGGCGATGAAGAATCGCCACGCATCCCTCATCTTACAAAGCAACACAAAATATGTATTATGAAGCAACCCCACTAAATACTATGAAAAAAATATAAATAACCTAGACAATATATCTCCTTACAGAAACACGAAATGGATAAGTAAAAAAGACTTATTAAAAATATATAATATAATTTAATTTATAAAAATGCTACCGTTCATAGATCGATAAAAATTGGACCAAGTATTAATTTGAGACATATTAAACGTGTTTATATATACAAGATATCTGTTGAAAATAAATAAAAATATCGCCACGTCCATATCCCCGAAGAGATAGGCAGAGGTGCAACTAGTACACACACGATGAGCTAACGTATTGTCTTATGATGTAATATCGACAAATGTAATACATTTATAGTTTTGAGCCAGTTAAGTTTTTTAAGAAAGACTAAAATAAATATTTAAAACGACATTTCATAACGGGGATTCGAAGCCAGGACCTTAAGCGTCTACACTAAAGTCTGTATCGATAGACCACTGAGAGGAGTGTTTTTTTTGTCTTAGTGAATAAATCAAATTAAAAATGGAGCACCATATAGATCGCACTCATACATAGACACAGACTTACAACAACATTATAACACAGACCTAATTATACCACATTATAACTAATTGTACAATATACCAACCAAGAAGTAATCGCGTCTATTAATGACAAAAGCAATTAGGGTAACGCACACAGTCACACGTCCGTGTGTGTACGTTGTGCACACCTACTCTAGCGACATTGTGATGTTATTTACCATTTCTGAGAAACATATATTTTTTACCCCCCAGGATTATAGGCTACTTAAAATATCTTCACGCCGCTTGCGGCGTAGGCGGAGTAAACCGAACGGTCTATAGACGGTATTGTATTTATCAACCTACTTCCCAATAAGAATTAGGTTCTCAATTCGGCTGTAATTTTTGTGTCTATTATCTCAAATCTTGGGCATTTGTGAATGGATTATAAAATTATCTTTAACATGGTATATAAAATTAAATAATACAGGTTAACTGGAAGAAAATGTCCATAGACGTTAAGTTCGCCTGTTGTATATTTTGTGCAATAAAGAGTTTTAATAAATAAATAAATAACTTCCTGGTTTCCTATTCTTATTTTTAAAGTGACACATGTGGAGTGGACTCCGTTAAGTGGAGATTAGACACGCCTGGGTCTTAGTCGCATTAAACTTGACCAGTAGGGCTACTCTTGAAAACCGATTTCAATTTTAAATGAATATTTAATGAATTTTGAAGTTTTTCGTACTCTGGACAATTAACTATATTCAATTATTGGATTCGGCGACAGCGCGACACGGATTCCGAATTTTTTTGGAACTACTCATTATTATTGCTTTTATTCGTTATTTTGTTTAAAACGTTACTTAAAATTTCCACTTTTTACACTAGCTTGACGTGTAACGATGACATCTATTTCCAATAATTAGGTTGTTACTATACCGAATCAATGTGGGCAATATTGGTTTCAAGAGTACCGTTTTTTGACGATATTCAAAACTTATTGTTTTTATCAATATTGGTTTAAGATTTATATTGTTTTTAAGAGTAGGCCTGCAGATTGCCATCGCCCCAATCGGAGACTGCCTGTAAAGACAGGTTCATACGATCGACCATCCCCTCTCTGAGAAACCGGACTTGTGCCGTACCGGCTCGCGCGCTGGATGCGTAACTCCCCACTACAGTTCTATCGTCTGTGTACCAATAGATACCGGGCTTCAGCAAATCGTTAATATGTAGCAGGAATAGAGTTGCGGAGAGAACTGATCCCTGAGTGACAACGGCATTTATGGTCATTTGGTCGGAAGAGCAGCCGTCGACTACTACTCTAATCGACCAGCCATTCAGAAAATCTGAGATCCAGGCGCAGAGAGAGCAAGCTAGAAGATCCCCAGTGGACCAATTTTGGCGAGATCCGTATCGTCGGTCACTGAGTAAATCGTTCGCTTCTACACGTTCGTTCGTTCAGTACACGCTCCATTGCTTTGCAGAGTATGGAAATGACTGAAATTGGCCTACAGAGTGCTAAGTGTGAGTTTTTCTTTTCGCATTCGATCGTGAGTGCGTGAGAAACGAGTTTACCACTAGGTGGCGCTGTACAAATCACATACAAATTCCTAGTAAACTCCAAACGCGCTCACGATCGAATGCGAAAAGAAAAACTCACACTTAGCACTCAGTTGGAGGGATCGGCACGACTGCCTGTTTTGGGCACAGGCTGCACGTTAGCAAGCTTCCATTTTTCTGTACAATTTTTCAAGTATTTTCTTTTATAACTAGATCACGACTAAACCGCTTCATTGGTCGAATAGTTAGCGGCTTTTACTACGCAATCGAGGGGACTCAGGTTCGATTCCTGACAGAGACAAATGTTTGTGTGATGAGTTGTGTTTGGGGCTTTATTAAATATGTCTCATTAGCCGTGTAGCGGAATGGCAACACCACATGTGTAAGTCTACCAGCTACCTTACTCTTCAAAGCGGAACACGACAATGACAAGCATTGACGCAATTGCGGCAGGAATAGGTAGGCGGTGGTACCAGACTCGGGCGAGAAAATGCAGAACCCTACCACCTAGTAGGCATGATGGTAGTGACTCGCATAGCCAATCGGTCGCCTTTTACGTCCTGTCTGGCAGAACGGCAGTTGGGTCCTTCCTTCAAATCCTTCAAAGGAGCTCGGACCAAAACTTGGCGTGAGTCTGAATTCCCTTTGAAGACTAACTGCCCTTTTGCCAATCAGTTCGTAAAAGGCGAACCATTGGCTATACGAGTCATTAGCGTTGCGGCTATTAGGTGGTAGAGTTCAGTCTTGTCTCGTCTTAATTTGGTACCACCGCCTTACCTATCCCTGTTGCATTAAAAAACAAAAAAATATAATCTACTTAATCTAACTACTTAAAATGACTCACAGAAAAACAAATATAAATAATTAGATCATTCAAGGAAAAACTACTTAAATTGAAAATTTAATTCCTCTAATAATGACCCACGGAAAGACCGGTGCTATTTATTTATGAAAGCGGTCATTAGTTTCTTTCCCATTTTATATGAATGTAGACCTTATTTTCGACAATTACGATTTAATATGGCGTGTCTTTACGTATCATTAAGAATGCTTAGATGTATTGTATAGGTATTGAGTAATAATATGACGCGATGTGGGGTGGTGTAGTAGGTGATATGTAACGTGACCATACGTTATGACTTGAACGGGACTTTTCCGTTTCTAAATACTCTGTCCCAGTGTCCCCAAAGATATTTTAGGGATGTGAGAATGTCCCGTTTTCTGAAAAATATACATAGTAAAGGCATAAATAGTTTTAAATTATGTACCAACTTGTAGGCAATGCCCTTTAACTTGAATATTCGTTTAGACATGGGCCAAATATTATAGTTGTGGTGGTTAATATAACGCATAGCTTTATATAATAGCGCGTTATGTATATTCAACGAAAATCGTAGAAAAATATAGTTTATAGTCTATAATGCGCTATCATAAAATAGTTATCGCCTCCGTGGTCTAGTGGTCCAGGGTTGGCGTTGACCGCATGAGGTCCCGGGTTCGATTCCCGGGTCGGGCGCATTAAAAAAAAAGTGCTTTTTCAGTTTTCTGAAAAACACAAAGTTGCCCGGGATTGGAAAGTGCCCGGTTGGCGATAGGCTTGCCACCTATCACATTTGTGGGACCAAGTATCTTCGGCTAATCGTGGGTGCACTTGTTGTACCTCTGCCTACCCCTTCGGGGATATGGGCGTGAAGATACTTTTTTTTCTATAAAATAGTTTATGCGACCAATACACCACACCTCTACCAAATACGCTAAAATTGTTTAATTTTCAATTAGAAAATGATTTATTTCAACATATTCAGTGGTAATCAATTTCATTTCTTCTTATAAAAATAGATTCATCCTACAGTCTTCTATTGTGTGGTTTAACTTAATGTCTCGTTTTAAGATACAAAATATATGGTAAGTTTGGTGATGCGTTATTTACCGTATAATCATATAAACAGGCTTGATTCGTGATAATTACGCCTAGATACTCAAAGTGTAGACACAGTTTCATTAAGTGTACATTTGGAAGGAATTAAGGTAATTTTTTAACTAAGTTATGACTTACGGCAAAGTAACGCCTAAACTAAACTGAGAAGTAGTAAAAGTAAATAGATGCTGATTACCAATCAATCGCATTAATTAACAGCTGTCTTCAAGTATTCTTTGCTTAATTCTAAGCACCAGCATTGTTCCTAGAGAATAAAAGTCCCTTAAAACAAAGTAGATTAAAAAAAAAGCACCAGCATTAAGCACTCCCATTCGTACTAATAAAAGTGTAATCGGGGTCTCGAGAAAACCTCCATAGCATGTTTGCTTAATCCAGGGATCGAATCTAAGTTTTCATTATCTGAGTGGAATTGGCTAAATCCACAAAAATTAACATTGATTTTTATATTTTGTACAATAATACGAAGTAAGAAACACTTCGTAAATTTTTTTTACAAAAATTGAGCGGACTGAGAAGTATGAAATTTGGCTCAATTAAAATTTACATGAAGAAGAATCACATAAAGCTTAATCTATTAAAGTAAAAAAGTCAAAACTGAACATTGATTATTTTTTTAAAAGCGTGATCTACAATCGATATCGAAACCAAGAATATAGTTTTTAAAATTTTTGTCTGTTTGTCTGTATGTATGTCTGATAAAATGTAACCTATATGTTGACCCGACCTGTTGTAATATTTATGCAAAATTTGAAGTAAATCCATGCAGTACTTTTTGAGTTTACCCCGGACATATGTACAGACTAACAGGCAAACAGACAAAAATTCTAAAAAATATTTTTGGCTTCGATATTGTTGATCACGCCCCAAGTATTCTTTTAAAAAAATATCCAATGTACAGTTTTGACTTTTCTACGATTTTATTATATGTATGTATAGATAGTGTTAGTTTCTGCAGTCCTCCGCAAAGTAAAGTTTAATTATACCAAATTTAATACTCCACCGTTTGCGCAATTGTCTTAAAAAGAGGTCCTATTAATTATGGTCGAGCTTATAAAGAGAAAAAATTGCAAAATATCTTTTACCGAACAGGATCTATTATTTTTCTTTATATTTACCTGTAATAAAAAAATGTTTTTAATTAGATACGAAAATAAAAGAAAATTTAAAATTACCCATATGCACATCGGTTTCTGTTAGTTTTTCATTTTTTTTAACTTAGCAGACAAGCAGGTGGTTCTAATGACGGCAAAAGGTAACCGTGTTAAAGATGCTTTAAACTTGACGAATGGCAGTTGTTAACGCCCATGCCAAAAAAAAAAAGATGCTTTTTCATCTATATGGCGTATCACAATGTCATGTGCAAAAATAAAAAAGAGAGTTAATACAAGGTGTCTTTACTTGATACACTAGTTTGTTCAAAATTAGCCGTAGAATCGATTGCAATAATTTTTAAAGTTTGCTATGCTTTATTTCAAAAATCTATAAAAATTTGTTTATGTGGTATACAGAGTAACAGTAAGCACTAGTTATTTAGATTTTGTTCATTGACCTAACTATTCTTCGCTTGATTCACCAAAATTTCTTCCACTGAATCATTCTAATATACCAAAGCCTTTAAGTATGACGAGAAATGTTATCATCACGTCATGTTTGATAGTACCGACCCATTGATATAAAAAAATCCAAAATGCATAGTTCCGAACAAAACTGACACTCAAAACTGTCGCTAATTTCATATTAGTAGTTATAGATATGGCAAAAATATATGTTTTTGCATATCCAACTTTAAGCGCAAGATTTATAGCTAATTTTACAAAGCAATGTACGAAAAGTAATAAAATTGACAGTATCGTGACCGAAGCGATTCTATTTGAAATGAGCGCACAATTTTTACAAAATTTTTAGAGGACGTTTTTGCGACGTTTTTGAGAATTTGTGTAGGTTTTTTATATCAATGTACCCACCGGATGATAGGCGATCTGTCCAATTAATAGACGCGTGGAGTGACCTTAAATTTGCGACGTCATTGATATAACCAAGATTTTTCCATCCATAACTCAATCAATATTTGTTGTTTCTGTTTTATTTTGATGTTTTATTAACTGTTCATATAATAATACGGTAGGGGTATTCCGGCTTTGTATCAAGTAAAACGTACCGTGTCTAAGATAGCAAACGAGTAAATAACTTACCAGATTAAAAGAGATAACCACACATTATACATATACAGATAAATGTAAATGGTGTGTTGCGATCTGAGTGTCGGGATAACCTCACCGCACTGTCGGGTTGAAAAGCACTGACGTTATTCCGGAAATAGTAAAGGCAGTGGCACAAAACCCGGACGAGACGTTACAGATCTCTACCACCCAGCAAAATATTATAATTTATATTAATAAACCTGTTGGTCCTGCTTGTAAAATTGACACTCATTTTTCCGAAGTCAATTAGTGTTAAGATTACATTTCAATAAAAAAGACAGAACGAGTACAAGTTACGATTACAGTACCAAAAAACAAAAAAATATTCTGCTAATCCAGTTGCTACCAAACTGTTAAACCGTAGCGCATCGTGGCAGTAACGTAGCTACTCGCATCATTTACACAGTGTTAGATCGCATCATTTACACAGTATTAGCTCGCCTCATTTACACAGTGTTATTGATGAGCATAGATTAAAATGGCTACTACACAGTAAGCCGGGTTCCATTCCTGGGTCGAACAAATTTTTGATTTCTTTCTATATAGAAAAGTAACCTGGTGCTCCGGAAAACCTTGTAAAGTTGATTTTGATGTATCCTATTCAATTATCTCTACCTGACTACCTTAAGGCGAAAAATAGAACATTGAAAATAGAACATCGGTGATAACCAAAGGCAAATGTCTAATTTTATCCACAACAATCAGACAGTAGATACAATAGTCTTCCGAATATAATAACAGACTAAGGACATCAGTATAACATAGTTGAACATCTGTTTCTACTGTGATACATAGTTTTATTGATCGTGTAGATGAGACCAACGAGTTTATCACCAAACCAATTGTCACTAAAAATAATCGTACGATCATACAATTGTCACTAAATATGTAAAAAATGAGTTACTGTCCTCGTCGTAGAGATGTAAAGCCACATTCATACTACAAACTAGTCACGATTATATAACAACTTCCACTTTTAATACATTCTTACGCCTTTTGCTTGATAAATGCGAAAGAGGCGAGCGATAGGTCTGCTTGTTTGAATTTTTCTTCATATGTAACCGAACAAGCACGAAGAAAACACGTGACATAGGGAATGCGACTAAGAAAACACCAGGCTGAGAACAAACTTTACCATTCAGCAACCATTTAATAGGATACTATCGCATACTGACATTATGTAACATCACAAATATTGATGGTATGTTGTTTATGGTAGTTTTAACCACCAATATGAGACAGTAAAAATAACAGTATTTCAAATATAATAACAGACTACGCTCTCAATATAAATTGTCTTTTAACTCTGTCAAACTGCAATATTTTTCCCTCTAATATTCGCAATAGCGAATCGATTTGTTTAAGAAAATGTTGAAAGAGCTTTATCTCTCATGCTAATAATTTAAATGGCATAATTATAATGTATTGTTTACATGTGTGTTGCATTTGTGTTTTTTGACGTGACAACGTCTTATAATTCGATAGAGCTGGCTGCACGCACGAAAAAACATGACTCATGCGGCGTTACCTCGCTCTGAGGCGTTCCGTAAATGCTACCATTCCATTAGTATTTTCTTAAGACGTTGTCACGTTCAACTATCGTCTGTAAACCAACTTTACAGACAACCGATTTTTTTTTATAATATATTATTAGAGTTAAAAGTTATTTGTATATCATTAAATAACAAACAAATAGATGACTCTCCTGATGGGAAGAGAAACCATCGCCTATAGACACCAAAGATGTTAATGATGCGTTACTATGCGTGTGATGGGATAGCAATGCCATATACATAAGTTTACCGGCTAACTTAACCTCCAGACAGGAACATGACAATGACAACCAAGAACAAGTATCTTCACGCCCATTTCCCCGAAGAGGTAGGCATAGGTACAACAAATGCACCAAAGATTAACCGAACATACTTATACCCACAATGTGATAAGTGGAAAGCCTATCGCCAAACCGGGCAACGTTTTTTTTTTGTCAGAAAAACTGAAAAATACATTTTTTTAATTCCTACTGTTTATAGTATGATACATAGTTTCATTGACTGTCTAGACTAGACCAACAAGTTTACCGCCAAATCAAATGATGGAATTTTTTAATAAGGAAATTATCATAATCATGACTGACAGAACAATAAATAATAATTTAACGTTCTATAAGTAATATTTATCTTCGAGAATCAACATAATATAAATTAGGATGTTTAGCATAATTGGTTTTTTGAGATGACCTCAACTCTTGACAAACTTTAAATATACTGCTATTTGGTATAGTTTTAATATTACGTTAATACTTCAATCATAAGTTCCCGAGTACGATTTCCGTGTTAAATAAAGCATTTTTTATATAAGAACTAGCGACCTGCCCGCAGTTTCACACGCATAGCTTTTGTTCCCGTGGGAATATCGGACAGGTTTATATACTAAAACTTTCCTCAAGAATCAATCTATCTATCTATCGAAAAAACTGCATCAAAATCCATTGCGTAGTTTTAAAGATTTAAGGATACATAGGGACTGACAGAGAAAGCGACTTTGTTTTATACTATTTAGTGATAATTATTGGATAGCAAACAAGCAAATGGATCTCCTAATGAAAATACCAAGGCTTATAAACACCACTATCTGTGTGACAAGTTAGTAATATCATGTGTATAATATAAATTTTTTTGTATGCAATTAGGCACATTTCACGAATCACTGGTTATATCACTCCGTCTGTTATATAAAACCGTCTGTTATATCACGCGACCGTGAATTAATTTCACGCAGGCGAAACTTACTACTTAAGCTTATAATTCGCAGAAACCCATCGTGCGAAAGAGAAAAAGCAACAACATCTGAGCAACACCGTGCCACCAGCTAGAAGAAGGAATATGTTTAATATGTTATTTCACTTTACTAATCTTTTATAAATAGTAATCACTGCGCCTGGATATAATATACAGAATAAAATGCATATGTGAGTGGTTACGCAAAAAGGGACCTGAAGGGATTGGAAACGGTTTTTTTTTTTTTGATAAATTCTGATTCTATGGTCCTTCATCTTTGTTTTGTTCTAATCAAAATAATTTTAGGTGCCGTAGTTTTTTTTTAATGATTTTTTATGTAAGCCGAGGCAGTTTTGATAATATTACACCTTATACACAGCGCACACTAGTTTCTTTTTCTAGCGCGCACATAAAGACAAGTAAAAGACGAATAAATAAGTCACCAATAATACAGCTATCGCAAACACGTGTTATTTCTCACTGACGAAGTCGCTCACTAACGACACTAACATAAAACACCCCGCGCCTCTCTCATTTCGACTCAACATTTTAAACGTGATTTACTCGAAATCAATTATTTTCCCTTGAGGTCCCTTTTTGCGTAACCACTCACATATAATAAAATATAACGGTCGTGATTTATCCACCCGTGATATAACAGTGACAAAAAAGAAATAACTTCACGACGTGATAGTGATATAAAAGCAGCTATAATTCCCATCGCTATATGCAATGCATAAGCCATATCTATCCATGCTAATATAATAAATTCGAATGTCTGTCTGTCTGTTACGCTTGTCTGCGTGCATCGTTGCCTTTGGACCGATTTTGATAAAGTTTAGCATGGAGATAGTTAGTCAAATATAGGATAATTTATGCTCGGGCAGAGATTCACGGGTCAGTAGTAGGAATATATAACAATGTCGGGTTAGTTACACCCTCATACTTCATACGTAAGTTTGTATCAATGGATGGATGAATGTTTACGCAAAATTAGCTGAACCAATTTGGATGATATTTGGGACACATATACATGATGATCTAGATCTAGCACATAGGTTACTTTTTATCACGAACAAGTAAATTTTTCCCTTGAAATTCACCACAAGCTATTATGATGCAGTGGGCTACAGGGCGCAGCTAATTTATAATAACCTAAGAACGGCTCGATAAATTTATATGATTTTCGATTTGATGGATTTGTTATTGTCCTAAAGAATAGTATAATATCAAAACATACGAACATCAAAATCAAATGAATAATTCAAACTTGTGACTTTAATTAGATACAACCGCTTTCTCAATGTCTCAAATTAGATACAATCGCCTATGTGGTCTAGTGGTCCGGTATCAGTGTTGACCACATAATGTACCGATTTCGGTTCCTGAATCTTGCAATTCAAGAATGTATTTTTTTTTTCAGTTTTCTGATTAAAACGACGTTGTCCGATCCAGGAATCGGACTCTAGACCTCATGCAGTCGATACCGGACCTGGACCCTGGACCACAGAGGCGATTAATAAATCTTCAAACAGCTCAAATACGAGATGAAAGTTTGTACGAAAGATTATATTGATGACATGTTAGGCTACTTGTGGGCGAAGCTGTGATTTTTTCTCAGCTTCGTAGGTTTAGTAGTTTGTAGCAATTACGTAGGCTGACCTTCATCGCGGAAGAAATCACAGATTCCATGGCATTAAAAAAGGTTTTTCGTGGGGGTTACATATTTATTGGAAAAATAAATTGACACAATAGGTAGACTCAGCAAATATATATATAGTCCATAAATATTACATTCTCAGACCATGCATACAATACGGGTATTTAATTAAATTATACGCACAACACTTAATGGTCTAAGATCCGGCTTTAGTTGACCTCCCCTCATCAAGTTTCCTCATGAAATTAATATATTATAGAATATATTGAGTAATGAAATAGAACATAATAAGGCTGTCATGCCATATAACTTTATAGTTATTTTCATTTAAATACTAGCTAAATCAAATCTCTCTTTGCTGTGGCTCTATTGGACGTAGTTAAACGAAAACTATCCAATCGAAAATATGGTCAAAAATTAGTCATGTGCACCAAACTGATGCTAAGTATCAATACAATTGGCCAGTAAAAAACATCTAAGCAAAAATAGCTCTTTATTACTTTATTCAGAACTAGTCTATTATAGTATGTATGGCACGTTGAAAAATTAAAAAATATCTAACTTCAAACTTCAATATTTGTAAACTGATTTTGTGTGGATTGGATCCTTTTCGTGTCCTGCGTCCAATTATAAATCACTCTAAAATGCTTAGAATTTTGCGTGTGATGAAACTTCGAAATAAAAAATATAGGTATAAAAAGACGTTCAATAACTTTGTTGTAAACAAATGTCAACTTTAGCTTGCTTTGGACTTTAATATTATGTATCTGGCATTACGTTCCATCTGGTACTCCACCGCAAAAATAGCAACGCATCATTAACATCTTTGGTTAGGGCGATGGTGGTATAGGAGAACCAACTGCTTGTTTGCTATCTTATGATTTAAAAAAATCTTTAACACATTTTCTCTTTAAAAAAGATGAAATTAATTAAATATTTTGCTATGATCCGCGAACTATTCTATGTGTTTTTCGCGATGGCACCAGAAATAAAGACATCGGTTTAATAAATGGATTTTTATTCACTCACCAATGGTCCATCGCGAAAAACACAGAATAGTTTGCGGATTATAGCAAATTTAATTAATTTTATCTTTTTTAATAATGAATTTCCGCAAATTAATGCCTGAATCAATAAACCATATTTTTCTCTTTCTCCATTCCATGATTCGCCGGTTGTTTCTAAGCAGCATGGATTAAACCGGATACGTATTTCAAGACAATTTCATTTTTACGATATAAAAAATCTGATAGTAATATAGTACTACTGGCATCACACTTTCAAAAAAAAACAGTAGCAGTCGTGGGACTGCCGATAGAAGTGAAAACGGAACTATTAAGTTGAGAGTAATTAAAACTATATGCAAAACATAGCTATAGATATACTATTATCATTAGCATGTCGGTGACGCGAACCGAGGATTTTACCCTCTACCAAAACGCTCAACGCGCCTAAAGAAGTTTTCACTTCAAAAAATTAATGACGTTTAAACAAGACATGTCGCAATTAGTTACGTCTCCACAGTGCCACCGCGTAGTTTGTAAGCGGCCTTAATGTCAATGTATCGCATTAGTGTGTGTAGACCATGAGCTCTCATTAGTCGAATGCTTAATGGTCCTAAGCATGCGGGCGAGATCACCTCGCCAGCCGCGTGCTACCCGACACTGGCTCCATTGTTACGTCTCTTCAACACGATGTGTCGAAGTGTAAAAAATGTACATAAAGATGATTTTTATAAACATGAAATAAGAAGGGTAAAGCGAAAAGTAATTAAAATTAATTATTAAAATAAATTAGTGTTGGTGCTGGTATTGCGGATATCCAAGGGCAACGGTAATCATTTACCTGATGGTAAATGATTACCGTTGCCCTTGGATATCCGCAATACCAGAGTTCAAGCAGCTGCATTGCTGGCCTTTTAATATGGTTTTCTATATGTGTACCTACCATCGTTTCTACTACCACGACTTGCCTGGGTTTGGTATTATCGGCTTGCCTTTTTCTGCTGATTTTGTTGGTTTTGAATATTACTACTAATTTCACTGAAGCTTACTATATGGTTAAGCAATATTCTCTGTTTATAATATTTTTATTGTATACTTGTATAAGTTTTTAGTATATTTTTTGTTTTCCTAAACAAACAGAGAAAAAATATTATTCCAACTAAATTGGTTTTCAGCAAGAAATGTTCAACACATCACTAGTTACGCTTAATATCGTCCAAGTGACGGTGCAATGAAAACAAATTCTAATTCGTAGGTGCCGGCCGCTCCCTGGCCGCGCGGCTGTAATGACGATAACTTGCTATTAACAAGGCCAGCCCGACCTATTCTGATTACCTTCTCAGCGATACTAACTATACCCTAAATTATGTCTTAATTTTGTGGCATAATGTGCAATATCTAGCGATTTCAAAATATATTTTATGTATCATCACGTCGGTTCCCTAATAGTGTAGACGGAGTGAACATAAACCGAATCTATTTTCCAGCTTCCACGATTAACTGGTCTATTGGTTAGCGAGATGGCTGCTTATCCGAGGCATGTGGGTATTAACTCACACCACAGTTTCTGAAAAAAAAAAAATCTGTAAAAGCGGTTGATCCTGCAGACCATCCCTTAAATTTCCTGCTAAATTAAAGTATTTTAAGTTCAAAGAGACATAAACTATACCGAAGTAAAGATTTTTCAGAGTACAAAAATCTGAATTTTATTATAACAGACAATAATTTCATTTTGAAAAGCTGTCTATTTTGGAAACATTGATCAATTTCGATTTTTTGAATGGCATTCGACGCAGTTTTTAAGCTCTAAAACGATTTATTAGCTACATAATCTATATGCTGAAAACGTTAAGTGATATCAAAAAACATTTTTTTTTTATATCACTTCACTTTTCAAACATTTTCGGTATTGATAAATCCCAAATACATTAAGCGATTTTGATCCAAATAACGGAAAGAAAAGCTAATTAGATTTATATGTCAATCAGTATATTAGACTGAAAGTTATTTTGAAAATATTAAGTTTCCTGTAAACAACAAAATATTAATATTTAATAAGCTGTTAAAACTTGATTTTTGAAACTGCATTTGACATAGTTTTTTAGTTATAAAATACTGTAGAAGGTGAAAATTGATTAGTAAAAAAACTTCGAAGCTATGTCAAAAAACACTTTTTTCAAAGTATTTCGTCAACGACAATTACATTAATCTGGAAGTTTTTTTAGAGTTTTTCAAATCTGGTGGACCAAACGTGTTTATAATTTTAGGAAGTCTAAGTTGAGCGGAATCCGATCGAATAACACATACACCACAATACTTACAGTAATTAACACACACAGTAGCAAATACATAAATAAATAATGGAATATATTTTTAATTACTACCCAAACCCAGACACACTAAAATCTTCACACTTAACACAAATGTTTGTCTTTGTCGGGACTCGTACTCAAGCCTCATCGATTGCGTAGCCACTTTTGCTAGCCACTAGATCAATGGGGTGGTCCAACAGTCCAGGTAATAAGTTAATAACTATAATCTGTTATTTATATTTCAACGATTACAAAAGAACAAAAAATCCACACCGTATCTAAGCCATTTTTAATTCTTGAACGAAAATTGTAACGTTTAATGTAGATTTCGTGTAATCCTTTATTAGATTGGATAATTTGAATAAAAATCGATATTCTTTAATTACATGAAATGGGATTGGTTAATTACATCGATTAACAAAAATTCATAGATTAGCTGAGTCACTGCGACACCAACTTGATAAGGCAACGGCGACGCCCCGCTAAACACATACTAAGCCATTATTTCAACCCTTCGAATGCGACTCGGCTTCTTTTTAGAAAACTAATTTATCAAACTAATAGTAACATTAACACTGTAATTAAAAACATCGAACCACATAATTAAACAGCCATGTTAAATAGTAGCCCGGGAATAATTACAGAAGCGATAAAAATCCGAATTACTTATTATTCAAAGAAATTTACATTTCGTAATGTGTTATTTTAGTGTACAATTTGGTTCTTACGCTACTTAGTCATGTTAATAAAAAATAGACATAACGTATTGATCTTAATTATATAATCTTGACATTTTAATATAAACATAATTATTTTATACAATAATGACAAGACATAGATAATACGTTGTTTACGTGTTTCTATACCATAAAATAGCAACAAGTAGATGGCTCTCTTGATGGAAAGAGCCAACCTATAGACAATAAAGATGTTAATGGTGCGTTGCTATCCACGTAGCGAAGTCTGAATGCCACATGTATATGTTTACCAGCTACCTTACCTTCTAAACCGGAACATAATAGTTACAAGCACGGACGCTATTGCAATATGAATACTTAAAGCGGTGGTAGCGAATTCGGGCGAGATATTCGAGAACTCTACCCCCTATTAGCCACGATGGTAGTGTATAATTTAATATCTAGTATATAATTTAATTTTTGCTGATTTCAGTAGAAAAAAAGTTTTGTCATTGACGCTATTGTAATATGAATAGTTAAAGCGGTACCGGATTTGAGCGAGACATTGCAGAACTCTACCACCTAGTATATCATTTATTTTTTGCTAATTTCAGTAGAAAAAAATAAAGTTTTCCTTGATGCAGTAGGATGTTTTGAATACATAAGCCATGATGCAAACGTGCTGCACGTGAGTAAGAATACTAAACCGCTTATTGTAAAATTACAATTAATGGAGCTTTCTCGATCAGGAGAACCGTCTGCTGGTTTGTTATCCAATAATATAAAAATAAATAAATGTATTTATTTATAATCACAGAAAGTTGTTTGAAAACTATTTTCTCGTCTTTGTCTAGACCTCTTTCGAAAAATAAACCGCCTGTATTCCTACCAGACAATTTGTAGAAGGCGATACATTAGCCAGAAGTGCTAGTAAATACTGGCCACTGGGTTTGATATAGAGAACAAGAAAATGTACTTTAGTTACAGACTTGTTTTTTCTTATTAAAATAGTGACAGCGCTTTCCACGGTCGTGATACTTTTGTGGTTAAGGTAGTCTGTAACCTTGTGCTTGTAGGATTAGGTACTCGCCACATGAATGACAACGCGCTATTAATACATCTACTTACGATGAGTTTATGTTTCTCAGCAAGTTGACTATCCTATAATTAAAGAGTAAGAAGAAGTGTCGTATTATATATGTTTTGTATGACAGTAAAAACTAGTCGTGGCACTGCCGATAGAAATAAAAATCTACAATTGCGCAAGTAAACTGATCAAATACAATAAACAACCAAATTCACAGAGTCGTGAGATATTTGTGGCGCAATTACATAACTAGAGTGACGTTCACGGGAAACCATAGGCTGCAGCCATCAACGCGTTCATGGAAGTTTTCACTTCAAAAATAGAATTAAATATGGCTTGACGTAATTTACTGACTATTTTTAATGGTGATAGTGGATAAATTTATAAAAAAACACTTGATACATTTGAACTGCAAAAAGTTTTTTCCTCATCCTCTTTCTTAAATAAATTGTGTCGTAAATAATATTTTATTCGGCCATAACACCCAATTTATGAATAACAAATAACAATCCTCTTATTGTTTTTTTTTTCAATCATAAAAAGGCAAAAGCTTTAAACTTATACAGCATTACAGGCAACACAATCGCAGTTAAAAAGCCTAATCAACTGATCCAGATTTTTTGGTTCGCAATCAAGCGAACGAATTTCCACAGCCACGGGCGGCAATTGGAAAAATATAATTACCAACATAATCCTCGGCAAATTGGATTAAAAATGAAAAAAAAGTAAAAAGTGTTTTAGGGAGCGTCATTATTTTTTGCTGGGGAAGGGATCGCGGGCTAATTACGACAGATGGATCGGTACAGTATGTAATACGCTAATTAATCGATCGGCGTGATCCGCCGTGTTTTTTAATGCGACCTATTTGAACGAATGTTTTGAAATTTTCCCTTGGATTTATACAGCTCGATTCATATGTCATTTTTATAAAAAGAAAAATAAAATAAATAAGTCCAGCTTTAACGTACGTAAACGACCACATACATTTACAAAAAAAATTAGTTTTTTTGACATGTGAAAAACTAATGAAACTAATTAACAGTTTAAAAAGGAGAAAAATTGTATTTTGTTTTAACTTTAGTTACATAGGTTTTACTTAACTTTTAATAAGTATTTTCCAATACATTACATAGGTAATACATATTTTGAAAACGTTACCTTAACTAACCAACAAGATCTCCCGATGGAAAGAGATCGCTGACTTCTATACATAACATCAAAGATTTTACCTTGGTGAGCTGCCTTCTTTGTTGCGGGGTAGTTATGCTACATACGTAAGTTTGCCGATTATTGGTTACAGAACACCTCACTGACATGCACTGACGTTAATCTGTATCTATATTAAATATATAGATTAACTTCAATATATAAAGTTTGGAGTTTGGATGGATGGATTGATGGAGGGATGGATGTTTGTTACGCAATTACGCGAAAACTACAAAACGGATTTAAATGAAATTTGGCATACAGATAGATGATAACCTGGAATAGCATATAGGCTACATTTTAACTCGAAAAAATTAGGTGATCCCGCGGGATTCACCAAAAACTGTTATAATACAGCTGGCTGCACGCTGCAGCTAATACGACATAAAAATATTAGACAGTAGCACCAACTGCGGGTGAGATTTGTCCGAGACTATCTCCGTCTGAGACTATCTCTACCACCAGAGATATTCTCCTCCTTGCCGTGACCGTTAACAGCGAACCTGGCTAGTATTTTGTCATGCGATGTTTTTGATTAGCGATATTTGCGATTTTGAAGGTGATTCGGCGAACCCAAATTTGTTTTTAAAGGTCCAGTTCTAGGGAGGACAGTGCATTATTGATCTATGATAACTGCATTATCTACGAAAATTATGATTTTACGGTGTTCATTTTTAATGGGTATTTGTTGTGTGAATTAAAACACCTTTTGTTCTGCTTATTTGCAATGAAACTTTTATCTTAGTATAAAGTTTTTGAAATTCATTCATTCATTCACTAACATTACTCAAGAATTCCACAAGCGATCATTGTGTCGACTAGTATTTACTAAAGCGTGTAGTATTACCACAAACGCTCTGAAGTAATGGCGTTTGTAAACTAGCACAAATGTTAACCATTATTAGTTACAGCTCTACAAGCCTGTGTCTGCAATAAAAGTAAATATTAATAAACATAGATTATGTATGTATGTATGATTATGCAATAAAAGTAAATATTAATAAACATGAATGTTATTAATAATGATGGAATAAAATAAATTTTATTAATAAACAAGAATTAAAATAAATGTTATTAATAAACAAGGATTACAATAAATGTTTTTTAAAAAAAGGTTTCAAATAAGTGTCAATCGTAAACATGGCTTAAAATAACTGATATTAATAAAATATTAATTAAAATAATCTTAACGTCAAATATTTCGTTCATTCCGTTCGAAAAAAGAAACGGTCGAGGAATTCATAGGATAAATTAAGAAGTAAAACGTCAATAGTGACGTAATAAACCTTGATTACATTAAAATTCATACTCTCATATAAAAATTTGTAAGACAGTCTATTTGTCTGTCTGACTGTTACGCTTTAACAACTAGACCGCTGAACCGATGTTGACGAAATTTGGCATGAAGATAGTTGATGAGCCGGGGTAAAATATAGGCTACATTAAAAAAACTAGTACAAAATGGCCGAAATTGGGGATAGAAAGTATGAAATATTATATCGATGACATGTTACACTACTCACGGGCGAAGCTGCGCGGGTCAGCTAGTATAAATATAAATTGTACTAGAGAGATTGTCCTCAGGCAATGGAACAATTGTCATAAATTGAACAACAAAAGAGACTGCGTACCTACAAACACTCCCGCAAAGTTATTTATAAGCTTAGTGTAGAAGCAAAGGAAATTAGTAGAAATACACAGAGGCTAGCTTTGTTACGTTTTTTAATTTGTAATTTGATAAAATGTGTAACAGCCTTGATATCAGATAAATATGGAGGAAGTGAGATAAATAGTATCAGAGCTGATACGCACTAAATCTAATTCAAATTTGAGAAATTATGTTCCGAAGTAGCCTTAAAACTATTTGTATTGAGGCCAGGGGGTTACTACAGACAAATTTCGTTATTCGAAAATCTTAAATTCGGAACCGAATTTTGATGGACTGAAATAACCATGGTAAGAAATTAGAAAATTTTGAAAATGTACAATAGCAGTACCAAATGTTTATAACAAATTAAAGAACATATTATAATAAATTGCGTAAACGCTCGGCTCTACATAAAACTTAGAAGAAATGAGCAATCCATATCAACATGAATTGCTAATTTCTTCTAAGTTCATATTTTGTCGGATTCGTACCGAAAATAGCGTTAAAAGTAATCCAATCTTGGTCCAGGTTTTCGCACTTAGGATGAAATATATGGCATGCATTTAAGTAAAATATACAAATTAAAAAGGCATCGTAATTATAGGTCTTTGCTGATTAAAATTAGAATAAAAGAAACAACAAAGGAGTACAATCACGCACACAATGTCATTCATAAGCTTACGAGTGATTCCAAATTAATATTGATATGTAATGTGGGATATAGCATTTCTTACATTTGTTTGATTCGAAATTCAAAATAACAGTCCAGATATTATTAGTTACAACCTATGAAGTGAAAGACATCAACATCGGGCGAGGGGTGCTCGAATAGAGGCACTTAATTTCGCCCTTCCACCGTTCATTATAATCACCACCCGCACACTGCTACTATCGATCCCACTCGCCTATCCGTACACAGTGCGTTTATACAAGTGATTAGTGTATTTAATTTGAAAATGCTAAGTAGTTGCCTTGTTCTATACGTGTGTTAATGCGCTCTGTGACTGTGTGCGTAATTATAGTGGGGTGAACTAACCCTTTTGCTTTCTGTTCATATCGCGTCGGTCGAAGTGATCGCGATTGTAATTTCTCGATTACTTCATATTTTAGTGCGGGATTTACCGTTTCGTAAAATTGTTGTCATCTTGTTGGAATTTTCGCTAAAACTGCGAAGTATTGGACTAATATAGCAGTAGATTAGTATGCTTTTTATAGATAAGGGGGTTAACAGATAGAAGGTGCACTTGATGGTAAGTGATCACCACCGTTCATGGCAGCCACAACACAAGAGGTTTTGCAGTTGCATTGCCGGTCTAAACGAATATGCAAGTTCTTTTCTTGAAAGTCCCTTAATCGTATCCGTTCGAGAAAATCCCTACCGAAAGTTTTTTTTAAAGAAATTGCTGGAAAAATAACACGAATAAATTGATCTAACCACAAAGTATGCAAATTATTTACTTATGTAATGGGTGTTAGTCAACGATACTAACACATAGAAATATATAAATACTGTTAGATACATAATAAACACCCAAACCCAGAAATACAAACATCTATGCTCATCACATCAACGTTTGTCCCTGTCGGGAATCGAATCCAAGCCCCCTCGATACGTAGTTAGGTACGCTAACCACACAACCATCGGGGCGGTTAAAGTTAGTGCAAGCAATAGTATTTTACTGACAAAATATAATACATTAAGATTAATTCGTAAATATATTTTTTATTATACAAGCAGATGATTTTTCTAATAGTAAGATCGAACTGTCGCCTAAAACATCAAACAAGTCAATTATGCACGTGACAAGCAGGTCAAGTCACATGCATACGTTAAATAGAAGAGCTTACATTATTGTGACAAGAATATGCAAAGCGATAGCAAACTGTATACTTAGTGTAAAGATTTTAATCTTAAACAAAACAGCAGTTTTCACGAAACAGCAATATATATGAAAGTCAGCAACAGCAGCAGCAGCATTTGGAGGACGCTCGTGTAGCGAAGGGTATGAACTGATGTGAGCTGTTTTAAAAAAATAAAGTTTGCTGATTGACTGACTTAACTATTTTTTAAATCATAAGATAGCAAACAAGCAGATGGCTTTCCTGATGGAAAGAGACCTCCTATAGACACCAAAGATATTAATGGTGCGTTGCTATCTTCGTAGCGGGATGTTAATGTCACACGCATAAGTTTACCGGCTACTTTACCCTTCAAACCGGAACTCCACCATCACCTATAGACGCCAAAGATGTTAATGGTGCGTTGCTATCTTATGGCGACATCTAATTTTCAGTCATCAAAGTTTCGGTTTGGAGGATAAGGTAGCCGGTAAACTTATGTATGTGGCATTAGACTTCACCATAAGATAGCAACGCACCATTAACATCTTTGGTGTCTGTAGGCGGTGGTTGACTCTATCAGGAGACCCATCTGCTTGTTTGCTATATTATGATATAAAAAAATATAGAATGTTATTTTTTTTTATCAATATTCTGAAATGGCGATTGCGTGTTATAAGCATATATTTCATCATTGCCTCAAATATTTTGCAATAAATGTCTAGCTTTTCCAACGATATAATAACTAAATATTGTTAAATTACATTATTTTAATAGCAAAGACAATGTACTCACACGATATTTATTGAACTACTATGATTTGAAACCCTAATAAAATAAACTAGTTGTTCTCCCCGACTTTATTCGCGTGACACATACAAATTACTTTCTTTTACTCAGTCTGAAAAACATACTTATATTTAAAATAACTTAGTGATAATTTTTCTTTATATTGGTTAAATAATGTTAAAATTGGTAACTTCCGTTCATTCAGTCGGAAAAAAGCAGCCTATGTTACTTAGTTTACATTATCACTTTTACTCAGTATATGTTATCACGCGCTTTATAATATTTCCAATAATTTTTAAAATCGGTCTGATACTTTTTGAGTTTACGCAATACAAACAAACAAACAAATCTTTCCTCTTTATAATATTATTTCCAGTTGTTTCTCACAACTTCGTTCGAGTGACCCAAGCAGATTAATTACTTCCTTTTACTAAGTCAAAAAAGTGCAGCTCGCTGCATTATAAAAGTTTTGGCGAATCCCGCGGGATCACTTAATTTTTCGGGAATGAAAAGTAGCCTAAGTGCTGTACTAGGTTGTCATCTACCTGTGTGTCGAATTTTATTAAAATCCGTTTAGTAGTATTTGCGTGATTGAGTAACAAACGTCCATCCATCTAAATTTCCATCCAACTGAACATCTAAACTTTTGCATTTATAATAATTTAGTATAGATTACTCAGCGTCTTTTATCTCGAATATATTAGTTTTTTGTTCCATATCATATATTAACCATTAAAAACTACAATATATCCGATTTACTCTTAGTGGACAGAAACCTATACTCAAATCAGTTTACCCAACAAGATAATCGAATCAGATACCTTGTAGTACGAGCTGTATAGGCTTATTACTGGATCTATGAAATAAAACATTTTAAGTTAAATTGAATATACTATCTTAGTCAAAACGATAATACCACCTCCATTCTGTTTTCTGAATCCATGACAAAATTCGATGACAGATTTATAAATAGAGCATTTATTAGCTTACTCCTCAATCATAGGTGCAGCAACAAACATTATTTTTCTATAAAGTGGGGATGGGGGGAGGAGACAAACATTTTTTTTATTTATATCATGTCTGGCTTTTATTACTGTTATATAATGTTATATTCATAGCTGTTATTGTATTGTAAGTTAACAGATAATGATCTAGAGATCCAGAAGTGTTCTGAATTGAGCCTGGCACGCTTGGTCTAAACTAATATATCCATTAGTAATTTATTTGCAAAAATTAGTACTTTAAAGCTTAATATTTTAGGAATGGATCACCAAATATATTTTTTTCACAAACCCGAAACATTTTTAAGGACTTGTCAAACGAAACTCATCCTACCATGGCCTATGCGAGAAAAAATACATGCCTACTTTATCTGTAGAGGAAGTATCCAACATTTTTTTTTTCAATACTCTATGTTACCACTTTGTCGGCATGATTAACATGCATATATACATACATCGAATTACAGCTTTCTATTAATAACTGCCTTTGAGCTGAGCTACGGACAGACGGACAAATAGACGAACGGATATATATAACGGAACGGAACGGATAACGGACGGTGGAACTAAAAAGCTTCTTTGTAGACTACGGATCCCACAATGTATAATACGTTCTTAAAATGGCATTAAAATAAATATATATCTGAGGCAATGCAAAACCTATCCAGCCTCAACAGTATCTTGGAAGTTTTACTGAAATACAGTATACAAATGTATGCTGTGTTCATGTTAACATTATTAGTCATAGTTTGCAGTTTATGTATATGTTGTGATGAATGTGTGTGTCTTATAATAATAACAATTAATTTGTGTGTAAAACTCTGAGAGCACAACATTAGCAATTCGTAACAACACTTACACAGGAGTAATGACTCGTCTGTCCATATAATCATAGAGCAGCCATTACTCCGTACTGGGATGGAGGCCATTCTTTCTGTTTTCATGGGATACATTGAAAAATAAAATATCAGACGTAGAGTTCTACAACGTCTTATCCAAATTTTCACTACCATCTTACTAATTTCGACCGCAACATGAAAGGTTCTATCTTACATTTTTTGAATGTAAACGATTGTTAACAATTTTATTAAGAGAATAATCATGGTATTATGATGTGTTTATGAGGATTATATTTTATATTTATACTAACTGACCCCGTAAGAAAACCGATGGCGTTGTATATTTTTGAAATTGAATTACAATACACTTATTTATTACTATTTAAAAAAATATAAAACTAATTTAGTATTTAAATGATCGTCAATTTTTATGTTACTTTGAACTGTTCAAAAGAATATAACTTAACGTGGCAAGCTTTAACAACAATCAATTTTTTAAATTTAAGTTTTTTATTATAAAATCTAAAACGAGGGAAATGATTTTGTTTGATGTCATCCACACATGCATATTTTTATCTAAGCATTACTCATCCACTTTTATTCTATTACTAAAACAATATAAAAATTAATTGCAGAATTTTCACGAAGCAAACCCAACTTATACACTAAAAGTCACGATAAAACTAATATATACACAATTATTACTAAAGAGACGCATGGAAACAAATTTAATAAAAAAATAATAAGGAACTCGGACAGTCCGAAACAAAATTAGCACATAGCCACAGTACTCAGGGGGGTGGAACTCTACGACATTAATTTCGTGAAATGAACCTAATTTACATTTAAATAAGGACTTGCCTTAGTCGGGATAAGTTGCGAAACTAGCGGCCTGGGGCTCTCCTTGCCCAAAGCGGCGTATTTTCATTACTATAATTCAATTCGAACGATATAATTTATTTCTCATGACTATAGTAATAACACTTTATTTAATATATGAAGGTATCACTTTAAAAAATATGTTTGTACTTAGTGCTTATAATTATAAATCTTTATACAGGTTTTTTAGATTTTATTGAACAAGGAAGCAAAGTTCTAGTATACGGGTTTACTAAAACAATACGGCGTTTGTGTATATGTATGTAGGTATATATAAATGTTTGTTTAAAGATAACTTGAGTATCATTGATCGAAATATTTTTAAATTACGTAGGCAAATTAATGAGACCAAAAAAATGTTTTAAAGTTCAAATATGAGTGAATGAGTAAAAGGGTTGCTGATATAAGTATTATAAGAGACCCCATGTTGAGCCTGCCGTCTCCATCCATCCATCCATGATATTAAAGATACGCTGACACTTGTATAAATAAAATAAATGGCTTCTATCATACCAAGTCTCTTTCTTATAGGATAGGCAGAGTAAACAGATTGTCAGCAGACTTTAAACTTCACTATGATTTACTGGTATGCCGGTTGGCAAAATAACGTCTTTCTCTTGGTATTTGCCCTAACCAGGACTGACATCTTAATGTGTTCAGTCAAGGTGTGGAGGTTAACATACGAATATTAGGCTCTGAGGTGCTACTGAGATTTATATTTTTGAGGATAACTCCGAAAAAACTTTATAACACGTTTTTATCAGAGCTGTCGCGGGACGCCTAGTTTTGAAACTAATTTTTGTTCATGATATTCTATGAAAAGATGATTTATTAAAGCAAAATTAGTTCAAAAAGCATTTAAGTATATATAACTGAGAAGAGGAAATATATTATGTGTGTATAGCAAAATAGCCTATGTCCTGTAGATTTTATATATATTATTTTTAAATATCACTGGATAAATTACACGAATTGATCTAACCCCAAAGTGAGAAATTTATTCGCTTGTGTTATGGGTGTTAATTAACGATAATAATACATAGAGATCCATATACATATAAATACTGTAACATAAATAATAAATACTTAAACCCAGAAATACAAACATCTATGCTCATCACACAAATGTTTGTCTCTGTCGGGAATCGAACCCGACACCCAACGATTCGCAGATAGGTTCGCTAACCACTCGACCAACAAGGTAGTCGTATTTTTATATTTCATCACAATCACTCGATAGTACACATCCGCGCTGTGGTCGTGAATAACGAACATAAATTATTTTTGCATTTATTTTAATTAACATTAAATATTGTAAGTCGCCTCCGTGGTCTGGTTGTTCGGTGTCTGTATTGACCGCATAATTTCCGATTCCCCGAAAATGATTCCCGGGTCAAACAATTCAATATGTGTTTTTTTTCAGTTTTATGATAAAAACAACGATGCATTTGATAAATTGGCGATAGGTTTGCCATCTATCATATTGTTGGACTAAAATATATGTTCGGCTAATCGTGGGTACACTTATTGCAACTCTGCCTACGTCTTCGGGGATACGGGCGTGAAGATTCTTTTCTCACTTCTATTGTAATGGAAACCATTACGTACCTATTCTGCATGCTGAACTTTTAATTACCTAATGGTGTACGTGAGCTTGTTATCTCGTTTGGTTTCAAACTGTTTACTAACTTACTGTTACAAAATTTAACTGCATGAACCTATACAATATTATAAATGCGAAAGTAACTGTCTATCTATTTGTCTGTCTGCCTTTTTGTCACACCTAAACCACTAAACCGATTTGAATGAAATTTAGTTTGAGACCCGAGAAAGGACATAGGATATTTTTATCCGGGAATTCTCACAGGATCGGAAACTAAAGAGTAACTTAGGCTACTTTTATTTTAGAAATTTTTTAACGTGGATGAAGTCGCGGGCACAGCTAGTATCTTATAAATCAATAACAAAACAAGAAATTTTTGTTGTTTGTTTCAAAGCGATAAACTTTGAAACTACGTGTAGAAGCTATTAGATATTTTTGAAATTTGAAGCTATTTTATTTTGAAAGATTTTAGATTATTTAACAAGATTTTCCCCTACACCAACATAAAGAGAAAAATTTGCATGTTTGTATATTTATTTGTAAAGAATAAACTCAAAAAATACTGAATCGATTTTAATATTTCTTATTATTGTAAATAATTAGAAAGCTCAGCAAAAGGAAGTGATGTTTTGTCAACAAACTCCCGAGTAACATCTAGTGACTCGTGTACCTGTGTGATGAATTAATTAATTTTTACCAAATATTTTCAACCGACAAAAAATCGGAGGGTACCTGATATTAGTTTGTAATGTATTTATGTAATACTAGCGACCTGCCCGCGGTTTCACCCGCGTAGCTTTTGTTTCCGTGGGAATATCGGAAAGATTTATATACTTAAACCTTCCTCAAGAATCATTCTATCTATTAAAAGAAACCGCATCAAAATCCGTTGCGTAGTTTTAAAGATTTAAGCATACATGGGGACATAGGGACAGACAGAGAAAGCGACTTTGTTTTATACTATGTAATGATTGTTAGAATTGGATAGTATTTAGGAATGACAATGTGTTTTGGCGCCCAAGGACGTGTACTGAATTTCATAAGTGTATGTCTGTTTGTCCACGATTTTTTTCGGGACATAATGCCATATCGAGATAATTCTTTTTGATTTAAAATTAGATATATTCTAACTTAGAGAACTGCCCTAGTTTCCATCAAAATCAGTTTAGCAGTTTTTTAAAGCATTTGAAGCTGGTTTAATTAAATTATTATTATTTTATAATACTAATATAAACAAACTCACTAAATTAAAAATGTAAAGAAACAGAGAACAAAGCAAAGGATTGAATTTTAATTAAGTCATTTAATTTTGTGTTAAGTAAGAGCTTCGTAATATAAATAAGAATCGCTTCCAACTTCTCGAGAACTTTTAACATCGTCCAATCGGATCGGTGGAAGCGAGAGGGTCATCAATAATAAAATTAAAAAATTCCCCAATTTGAATTTAAATTGAGCTCGATTATAATCGCGTTCGCGAATCGCGGTTGCTTAACAACTTTTTTCAGACTCATCTCTTAAATAATTCATTCTCGAACTTTCTGTAACTAGTCACAACCGGATCGAACCGGTCGGGGGCGGTTAGGGGGTAACTTTAATCCTTATAAATTTCCTTTTTACACAAAGCAATATAAGTAATTAGCATAATTTCGTTGAGTAAATGAAATATGGTAATCAGGTGGGGGTGCAGTTACCCCTTCTTGGGGGGTTTAGCGGGGGACGAAAGGACCCTTTAGAGTCGCATCCTTATTGATACTCATTTTAATCGTAATTATAAAGATTAAATTGTTATTTCGTAGAAACTGAAGATTGATGGATGGATTTTTTACACATTTTTATTACATATGGATAATCTTATATTCTGTAGTATGCTATAGTTAGTCTCCGTAACCGTCTTGATCATGTGGTTAGCGACTTTGACTACGCAGTCGATAGGGCTCGGGTTGAATTTCCGACAGGGACAAGTATTTGTGGATGAGCACAAATATTTCGCACATCCGGTCAAATAGTGTAACAATTCAAAAAATCGTAAAAAATCACTTTTTTGTACCATTCGTATCGTATTTGCCATTGTTTTATCTCGAATGGTGATCTACTACTATTTTCAATGATTTGATACTATAACGGCGCTAGTGACGTTAGTGGCGTTGGCCTGAAAAGCGAAAAAAATAGACAGGAGCAACTTTAAACCTCTTATACTCGAGAATCGTTTTTTTTGACTTGTGATACTATTTGATCGCATGTGCGATTTGTATTACTGGGTTTCGATGTTCATTGAATATCTTTCAGTAGGTATTGATATGACAAGCAAATAATTGGCTTTCTTTGGCGTTTAATTGATTTGTGTAACCTATACATACATTTAATAAAATCGTAGGAAAGTCAATGTATGTCCGGGGTAAACTCAAAAAGTACTACATGGATTTACTTCAAATTTTGCATGAATATTACTAACAGGTCGGGTCAACATATAGGCTACATATATATTATCACGCTATCACCTACAGGGGAGGAGCTGTGCGGAGTAAACGAAGTCCGCGCGAACGAAGTCGCGGGCAACAGCCAGTTAGTGTAATTTATTATTATTTACTATTTAATGTAAATAAATAAACAAATATAAAATATATTGTTTATTTATTTACAATAAATAGTAATAAATATTATTGTTTATCATTTAATAATAAATACTAAGTACTTAATCCACATTAACAAAAATAAAATATATTTGTTAATGCAGATAAATATGAAATATTATATGGTAGGGACTTGGTTTTCTCCTTAGCTTGATAGATGATTCGATTTCCCCTATTAGTCCGGATCCTTTTTGAAAAATAGGCCGTATTCCTATGTATCAGGGCTTTCGTAACAAGTGAATGATTGGCCTAATATGTTAATTGTCACTATTATCGTGGTAGAGTTCTGTAATATATTGCCCAGGTAAAGTCTAATAATTAAGTATAACTCCAGTCTGAGCTATTTTTGATGTGGAATTAAATTACTTCCTTACTGTGTATATTAGGTGGGTGTGTGTATTAGGTGGGCTAAGTTTTTGGCATTGGACAAGTAGCTTTCGAAGAAGATACCTACTAACATTAAAAACTTAAAAACAACAAAGAAAAATTGATTTGAACCTGCGACCTTCCCTGAAAATGGACGCTCTAACCAATTGAGCCAGTGTTAACTAGTTCAAAGTGGCGAAATTCCTCTTTGCTATGTGATCGATTCCGTCGTTTTTTTGTTGTTTTTAAGTTTTTCAAGTTTTCCCAACCACGGGGTGAAGGCTAAAACACAAATATACCTAATAAGGTACTAAAATGTTACATATTAGGTTTGTTGCCTTAGATTCTAGCAGTACCAGCTTTGGTTTGAATGTATAAGACCCTGGGTTCAAATTTAGAGTTGGGTAATTCGCTTTAAATGTATTTTACAAAAAACACGAGTTGTCACATTTCATCACATCATGGCTTTGCATCTCTGCCTTATCCTTCGGGAAAATGTGCGTTACGAAGTTTATAAAAACTGAGATAGTTTGATCAGATACAGTCGGAATGTGATCAAGAGTCTATCTAGTCAAGTCAAGTCTAGCAAGCTTCTTCGTTCAATGATAATGCACCCTTATATTGGTGAAAAAATTTAAAATCGATTCAGTTGTTTTGAGTTTATTCATTACAAACAAATATTTCCTTTTTATAATATTAGTGTAGATGTTGATTTAGTTAGTTTAGTTAAAATAGTGACTACTAACTTAACATATATATATATATATATATATATATATATATATATATATATATATATATATATATATATATATATATATATATAAATTGATTGAGGAAGAATAATTAGAAAACGTATGCATATGTTGGAAGTTCCTCCAAGAAATTTTGGTTAAAAGTCATATTGTGATCATATCATTTATGTTAGAAATCGATCATTCACTACACATTTTAAACAAAAAATACAAATCGAATAAAATTAGAACCAATAAAATTGTTGAAGAAAAATAATTAAAAAGCTTATGTACAAGTACAAAACTTATTACACGTTGAAAGTTGCTATTAGAACTTTTTGGTTGAAAGTCAGTCAAAAGTAACGATTATTTGTCTTTATTCATATTTTATTTAAAAATCGATCAACTATTCGTAAACTTTCACGAATGATAAGTTTTCATTAATAAGTTCCATTTGATTTTTATAAAAATTGCTTTAAATTAGTAGTGGTTTTTATTTAATTATACCACTGCGTTCTGATCGATCTTACGTGCATAGAATTCGGAATATTCCCACTCAATAGAACTCCAATTAAAATCTAAGTGCTAATAAAATTCCAAAAGGAATCGAACCGACGAATGCTCCACTTCGTGAAATGCCTCCGCGATAAAAGGTCTTCGAAAACACAATACCGCGTTTCTACCCTCGTTTACACGGCCGACAAGGACAGTTATTTCTAAGATATGGTTAGTAAGAGAGGGATAGATACCAATTGGAATTAATTAATTATAATTAAGTTTTAAGTTGACGCGTCGGTTACGAGTAAGCGTAGACTTTTAGATTGCGCTTGTGTGTGTAATAGTTTGTGTGTGTTACGTATTGATTCGGTACTATGGCCAGAGATAATGAGGTGGGTAGGGCGTATTGTAATAAGTTTTTGAGGTCGACGTTTCAAATGCTAACCGACTAAGGAGAATGGCCATTACGCTGATACAAACTATTTGAATATTAAGATCGTTGTTTTTAGCGGTGTTATTGGAAGTTGGCAACAAATGCTATTATAGGGTTGTTTTGATTTCGTGGCGATAACAATAATGAAATCGGAATGTTCGTATTGAATATTTTAAACTATAGATAGTTTCACGTTTAATGTTAATTGGAAAACATCAATAACATATTAATGTGAAGATTTCTATAACTATTAATTTTATATACTGTGTATATTATACATCCCTATAAATAAAATATTTTAAAATATATTGGATGATTGTGAATGACTTACATGTCAATATTTGCTTGATGATTCAAAAGCGAAAATCAATATTATAAGTGTGGATTATACTTTAAACGAGCAAGTGTTGTATATTTGTATGTAATTGATTTCTCCAAAACGGCTTTAACGATTTAAACGAAATTATCTATTTAGATAGTCTTTTATTATTAAAATTAATCTAGGTAAGTGTGATAATCCGTTTTTACACGAACCGCTATCATCCGCGCGAAACTCCTCGCCCAGCCTCATCATCGCTCAGCCCAGTTTCTCTTAAACGATGAACTTATTAGTTAATATCTACAGATATATGTGTAATTAGCGATCAGCAATATGGACGAAAACAAAACAAAATCAAAAATTTTGCCACATTGATAAAGCTGCACGTAGCTCAGTTGGATAAAAGCGTTGACTTCTCTAAAGGCACAGTCGAAAGAGGTTTACGTGGGAGAACATAACTTAGTTGAGATTTATAATTCTACTACTACGTTTTTTTTTCTATACGCTTATTTAGATGACTGATACATAAATTATACACAAATAACATATTAATATAATTAATGCGAAAGTCACATTCACACGCTTAAATTTTTTTACTCAATTTTGCAATAACAGCTTAACAAATTTAATAACCGAGAATGATATTTTTGATTTAGTACCGGCATCCACATTCCGACATCGCACTGCACGCTGTAGTAAGGGATTCATCCACACCGTTTTGACGATCGGTCATTTAGGCTGTTTGAATTGCACGTAACTTCTTTATACGAATAGTTAAATTTATGAAAACTACCTCACACAGTTTTAGTAGTATTTAGAATAGCCACATACTGAGTAGGTAACTTTGATATTGGGATTTTTAAGAGGTAGATTAAAAAATTCCTTAGAATCCGGTATCACATTGGTAACTGACCCTCTGTGCTATGAATGTCCATGGGCGGTGGTGACTGCTTTCCATCAGGTGGTCAACAAGCTTGTATACCTACAAATTCAATAAAAATAGATACAATATTTCCAGACCACATAGGAACAACCTATAGAATTTACCAAAACCTTTAATGACACAACAGAATTATTTTACGTCAAATTTAAAAGATCACCGAAATCTCCAACATCCATATAAATATTTAAAAAAAGTCCTGATTGTTCTGACGATGTAGATGAGGAATAGGAAAATATTTTTCGAAATTCATCCCTTAAGAGCGTGAAATAGGGAGTGAAATATTAAATTATATTTTTACATTGACGTCATGTTAATTTACTCGTGGGTAAAGCTGCGTGGGTCAGGTAATTTAACAATCAAGGTATGTTACATATTTTAAGAGCTTTGTTGTAAATAGTGTAGAGTCTAACTTTAACCTCAAGTATGTTTAATCTTGAAAAGCTCGTCGTCACAGGCAAAATCGAGGGAGAAGACCACGGGGAAAACCCAATGCGCTGGACGGACCAAATCCGAACAACACTTAGTAGCAAAGTTCACGAGGTCATACACGTAGCCAATAATCGCGGACGATGACGTAAAATAGTTAAAGAAAAGGTGATCCGTGGAGTGGGTCACGACTCTCAGCAATGAGAAAATGACGCGAGGAGGAGGAGAATATTTATTTTAAATATAACTGGACAAGTGTCTTACAATGCTGAACAAAATGATGCTTATTGGTAGGATATATGAACTTCAAATGCACCTATAATATTTTTTAAAAAGAAAATTTTGAAAACGACGCGAGGAGGAGGAGAATCTTATTTTAAATATAACTGGACAAGTGTCTGACAATGCTGAACAAAATGATGCTTATTGGTAGGATATATGAACTTCAAATGCACCTATAATATTTTTTAAAAAGAAAATTTTGAAAACGACGCGAGGAGGAGTAGAATCTTTATTTTAAATATAACTATACAAGTGTCTGACAATGCTGAACAAAATGATGCATATTAGTAGGATATATGAACTTCAAATGCACCTATAATATTTTTTAAAATGAAAATTTTGATGCTGTTATAAGCGAAATTCGTCAATCTCTACTGCGACAAATATAGGTAAGACGGTGGCACTAAACTAAGGTGAAACGTTGCATTTGCAACTATGCTTAAGGCCCCGGTTACACATTGATAAGTGCGAGTGCGAGTGTTTAATGCAGGTGCTTAGTATTAAGCAAAATTTTTTTTTATGTTATAAGATACCAAAGAGTCACCCATAGCCTATAGACATCAAAGGTGTTAATGGTGCGTTCCTATCTTGTGGCGAGGTCTAATGCTACATACATTAGTTTATCGGCTACCTTACCCTCCAAACTGGAACACGACATACTAGAACAAGCACTGACGCTATTGTGGTAGGAATAGGTGAGGGGGTGGTATCAGACCCGGGAGAGGTCACGCAGAACTCTACCACCTAACACCCACGATGGTAGTGACTCAAATAGCAAATCGGCCGCCTTTTATGACCTGCCTGGCAAAACGGCAGTTGGCCTATTCTTCAAAGGAGCCCTGGACCAACACGGGAACAGAACGGGGGTGTAGACAGCCGTTGATTAGTGTGAGTTTACTTAGTAATCAGCGTAGTCAAAGTGAATAGACGCTGATTATTACTAACAACTCGCACTAACCAACGGCTGTAATATTATTATTATCATTATGTTTTTTGTTTAATACTAAGCACCTTCATTAAACACTCGCACTCGCACTAATCAAAGTGCAACCGGGCCTAAGTGATGTGCTTTTTTCAATCAACTATATTACTTTTAGCTTGAAAGGCTGCAGCTGATGATGTGCTTACCATACTTCATAATATGTAAAAACAAATAAAACGTAAATTGTCAAGAGTCTAAGTATTTTCTTAAACAAATTTGCACACAAATCTATGCGAAAGGTTCTTTTGTATTGATACTAAGCCTTGCATGTTTCTATTCCAATTCCTCATCCAAAATCGATTGCAGACATGGGTGTATAATAATTTTATTGCTGCAATACTTCTTAAGGGGTGTCCTTTTTCCAAAATGGTTTTAACGGTAAACACGATAGGCTGCATTTGATGATGTGCTTGCAAACATAATTGTATAAAAAGAAAAAATATAAAATGTCAAGAATCTTAAGACTTTCTTAAACAAATTCGCACACAAATCTATGCGAAAGGCTATTTCGTATTGATATTAAGCCTTGCATGTCTCTAGTCCAGTTCCTCATCCAAAATCGATAGCAACCCCCGTGGGGGCTCCCCCTGTTGTTATAGCGGAGGTCGGCCGCTCCTAATTCGTACCCCACACGTATGCCGATCTTTGTCGTCTCGACAACGCAGGTGTTAAGTTTGGATATGGCATTATAAATCTAGATTTTAGAACTTTGCTTTGGTTTCTTAGTGATATTTAAATTTTATTGATTATATTACATTATTATTATAAACCAACTGCACCAGATGTAATTATGTTTGTATGTATGTATATTAAATTTGTTTATGTATATCATAACAGGCACGCTCTGTAGCCTAAAGGAGAATTATGAGGTTTCATACAAAAATCGCCAAGGAACCATCGCATGCGGCATGTTGATAGTTACTTACTGTGTAGTAATATATTATTAATTTCTTTTAAAATATAAATTATATCACGAACTTTTTTAATGCGAAAATTTACGAAAAACCTATATGGATTGTAATTAGTTGATTTCACAATTATTGCACGCTATTTAAGCCATTCCTTTCACAATATATTGGCAACATAGATATCATACGTTTTTCTATCTCTCATATTTGATTTTAACCACTGGAAAGTTAAAAGATGAACAACGTTTCTATACAAAACAAAGCACAATATTTATTATCACTCGATCATAGATTATATAGATGACACTTTTTTTTATAGGGAAGACATTAAGTCTATCTTTTTTATTCTGTGTTGTAAGTTTTGAGTATAGTTATAAATACTTCCCTTTTTATTACATTTTATAAAATAGTTTATTTTAAATTTTTGGTATTAGCCATTAAAAATTTTTGTTGCTTGTTCGGTTGATCATCATAAATAAAAGAAAGTGTTAACATTATGGCAGAAAATAAAAACCTTTACTTGATTTAGATATAAAAAAATCGTACAAGTTAAATTAGTTTCATGACTTTCATTCAAATATGTTCCTTATTACAATGTACTTGCTATTAAAAATATCTGTTGAATTCTAATATGGGCTTATTGTACATTAAATCAATTTGATAATTTTGGCTGAGGTTATATTCTTGTAGTAAGATTTGAGGATTTGTACAATGTTAGGTACTGTATTGGTGTCTCGATTGTGCCTCAGCTTATGAGTCAATTTGGGCTCTATGTCAACAGATAATCGATCGATAAAGATTATATTTATAGGTACGTAATACGTATACATATAGTACTAATTAAAATTATTTATTGTTTTATAAAAGAATATTATACTAGATGGTAGAGTTTTGCATTGTTTCGCCCGAAGCTGGTACCACCGCTTTATTTACTCCTGTGGCATCAGTGCTTGTCACTGTCGTGTTCCAGTTTGGAGGGTAAGGTAACCGGTAAGCTTATGCATGTGGCATTAGACCTCGCCACAAGATATTAACGTACCATTAACATCTTTGGTGTCTATAGGCGATGTTGACTCTTTCCATCAGGAGAGCCATCTGCTTGTTTGCTATCTTATGATAACAAAAATAGCAGATAAGTACATGGATGTCCCGATGAAAACAGACATTACGCTGGTAATACGTATAATACAAGTTGACTGATAAAATACTGTACATACTGAAGGAGTCTGTTAAGATTTCGATTCTAATTCCAAATATGTAAAAAAATAGATAATTAAATTTTGAACTAATTATCCAGTATAAATATGTACGTACAGACACCCCACATAGATATTGAACTTCATTATTCACAAACGGAGATTTACTGACCTCATGACAAGACACGTTAGTACGCAGCTATTGCCCTTAATGCACCATATTTTCTGAATATTACAACACTAATTTAGTTGAGGTTTACTATGTAGTTACACAATTTTCTCTTTTTATCATATTTTTATTGGCTACATAGACTATTAGCTGTCATACCCTTCAATACGTACTACTTTTACTAGTCAACCTGTACAAGACATATTATTAGAGTAAAATCATTAATTATACTTATAAAATACTGTACATACTGAGGGAGTCTGTTAAGATTTCGATTCTAATTCCAAACATGTAAAAAATAGATAATTAAATTTTATTTTTTATCATATTTTTATTGGTTAAGTATGACTATTAGCTGTCGTGTCCTTCAATACGCACTACTTTTAAAATATCCATCGTTCACACATTGTCGAGAGAGGGAACCGAGCGACATATATCACATGATAACGGCAGATTTGCCAAACTTCCTCCATATTTATGTCTCTTCATACAAATACGCTGTCAAAAGTCTCAAATTATCTTAATGGTTAGCGAATAGCTTCATTAAATGTTATATTCCGAGAAGTTGCTGTAATAAGGCTTACACGTCAACCCTCGCCAGCAAAACACTACTCAACAGCTTGCAAAAAATATAACACAAACTCGAGAACTGAAATAAAGTGTACGGAATCAAGTGGCGCCTCAAGCGGTATACTTGAACAATAAAAAAAGAAAAAAACTGATACCAGTGCGAAAAGAGAAAGCAAAAGAATCTTTCGGAGGGTTACGGAGCCGGTCACACGATTTAAATACCGAATTATAAGGTAATATTTTTAGTCAAGTTTTTTCATTTTTTTATTCGTTTACATAACACTCAAAAGGATTCAACAATATGATATTTACAGCATGATATTCATTAACCTTTTTTTGTGTGAACTGCTATGCGTGCGCACAGCGACACAATTGTAGCATCAAGTCCCTGGGCCAAGTAAAAGTGTTATTGAGGTTATTCGAGGTTTTTCGCTATATACCTGTTTGTTCCTAGAAATAGGCGAAAATCTTTGTCAGTTTAGTAAAATGCAACAATAGGGATTACTACTTATCTCACCAACTGACGAACTGGTGAATCGTAGCTAGCCGGAAAGTCTACGTTCGGTTCATTTGCCTTCCAGGGAAGGGAACCGGTGTGATGATATTTAACAAAAAGATAAAAAAGACTAATCTCCATATTATATATATCTCATCATGCAAAGTTATTGAAGCTCATTGTTCAGCTATTGATCACATAATAATAATCCAACAAGAAACTCGTTGACAAGTCAATTGATTTATGTAATTGTAATAACGGATAAACGAAAGTTATTACCAGTTAACTTTTCCGATTTCAAGTTTATGAAACTTTAAAATATTTGCAATTCATTTGGACTCTAGTGTTCATCACTAATTATGAAGGGGAATGCTTTAACTGTTTGTGTGTTAATAATGAATAGACTCAAAAACTATTGTATCGATCTTAAAAAAATTTATAACATTCAAAAATCACAATATAACGTGTTAATTTTCACCAGACTGCGCAAAAAGAAGTAATAATTTTAGTGAAACACAAAAAGTCGCAAATAATAGCATATAATTAAATTAATTTTAAGAGAAAGATGGACAAATAAATTATGTAAAACTTTTTATTAAATCGGTAACTTTTTGTCAACTTCATTCGTTCGTTGATGTCTTCAGGGCTCTACAATGAGAAACATTTTATATGAACAATGTATAAATTAACAGTCCATTTTTAACCGACTTCCCAAAATTGAGGATGTTGTTAAGAACCGTATTGATACGGTTTTACTTTTTAATGTATGTACCGCTGAACTCGGCTATGTATTAACTGATTTGGAAAATTGTTTGAGAGGTTACTTTTGGTCTTCCTATTCGGTCCCACATAAATTTGCTACAGATTTGATCTCGAGTTTCAGGGATACAGATGCTTGGAAATCGATTATTATTCCAATAATTTACAACGCTTTTTAAAAAAATCAAAATTATAGTATATCTTATTTACGATTATACAAAGATATTAAATTCAATAGACTTAGAAAACGCTGTTAAATTGTTTCCTTTTTTGTTTGTGTGCTTTTTAAAAAAATTAGATCTTTAATTGAAAAATCGTGTGCTTGCACTTCTGTACCCACTTAAAAAGTTGTACTTCTTTGGTGTAACAAATTAAAAACTTTCTAAAAATTTTATCTTTCGCGTTATTCTATATTTTTAGAGAAAACGACACTAATAATAGAAAAAAGGTATAAAATACATTGAAAGAAAGTTTTACTATAATGTTTTATCTAGTTAAATAAATTTTATTTTGAATACCGTTATTTAAATATCATGAAAGAATTATTTGTACAAAATTAGAAAACTAAAATGTTGAATAGCTGATTTCATGGTGTCAATTTTTCGTGACGGCGTGCGCGCGCATCGTAAAAGTTTACTTTCATCATTTTTCCCTACCGCACTAAAAGAGGTATAATTTAAAAATTGCTGTTTCTCTCAAAAAACTTAATAGCAAGCCTGAAAGCATTATATGATTTATTCCGCTAATCGAATTTAATAAGATTGAAATTACTTTTTTACAAGACCGGCGCGGCGTATTGTTTGCTTAACATTTGAAATCAAAAATAATTGATAAATTAACCTTAAATAACATTTAAGTAAACATTTAAAAAAATACTATTATATTGAAATCAATGTCAAGAAGTTAAAAAGACTTAACAAAGAATTCTGGGAAACATGTTTCAAATTGTATACAGACAAATACTTTAAGCTCATCCCAAGCCGAGTTTAATAAAGCGTCAGTAAAATTTAGACGGTGCCGCCGGGCCGGGCGCGGGTAAGCACATATTTGTTCGCACCCCGACGTTTTTGACGTTACATCACTTCAGCTTTTTTAGGGTTGTTACTTTTATAGTCTAATCATTATTAAAATAAAATTCACGCACTTAAACTAATTTCTAAATCTAAAATTATTTAGTTATTAAGTCAAAATTCAAAATTCACCAATGCAAAATTTTACATAAAAAAAAACTTATATTCTTCGTGGAAATTCTAGTTTAAATCCGTGTAATTTAACTTTAAAAACAAGGCACATACGAAAAACTAGCGCATACTTTTTGATTCTACTACTATTGACGTCATTAGCCCGTAAAACCACATGCCAAGTAGGTACAGTGTCTCTTTTATTCCTACTAATTTAACATCACTATTGGCTATAAAAGTGTTTTGAGTTTAGAGGTAAAGGTGGTAGTACTTACAAGTGGGGTTGAAAGTCCTAGCATTAAAGATGTTAGCGTTTTAGTAATAACTGTGTTTTTTTTAAATATTATAAGATAGCAAACTATCTGATAGGTCTCCAGATGGAAAGAGTCCATGGCTGCCTACAGACACCAAAGATGATAATGGTGTCTATCCATGTGGCTGAATGGTAATGCCACTGTGGCATTACAATTCCGCCACACGCATTGTCACATTCACCTTAACCTACCAATGCTGCCTTACCCTTTAAACCGGAATATGACAGTGACGAGCATTGAAGTCATTATGGCAGAAATAGCTGAGATAGTGGTACTAGTCACGATGGGAGTGATATGTGAAGCCTGCCTTGTCAAATAACAGATGGTCTACTCTTCAAAGACGGCCCAGATCATCACGACTAGTAGAACCATTTAGATATATATCACTCATATAATAAAAAAATCGGCAGCTTTCAATCTAGTAAGACAACGAATAACGGTAGTCACTTCTACCAGCGCTTACTGCTTTATTTCTAGTGTTTAGATACACGCAATAAGCAGAATTACTGATAGGTTGGTATTTTTTAGTGGGGCAGATTATTTAAGTGGGGTACATTTAATTTTTAGTGGGGTAGAAATACAAATGACTAAAGCACAACTTTATACGAATAGCTGTAATTCGTCGCTTCTCTAGCGCTGAATTTGAATATATCTCCTTAGAAATTTAATTTTCAAAAAATTTTACCCTGTCACATTTTATGGCTTTAATAGCCTTCAAGATAAATATTTTATTGGTATAAATAAAAATGAAATAGACGATATTAAAACCATTATGGTACTGTTATTTTTAGTATGATCTGTGAATTTATGGATTCGTACTATCCAATTAGCATAATCATGAAATTAATCATGTAATTCAATCACTGGTATTAATAAAATAGTTAAATATTAAAAAATAAGAAAAAAGATAACAATATATCTACAAAAAAAATTATCCGTAAATATTTTTTTTCTGAATGAACAACGCAGAGCTGGGAACGACCGAGCATATCCATCTAAGATTTTGGCTTGATTAGACAAAGGCAAGCTAAGAAATAAATTGATTTCTCTTGTGTTAAGTGTCTTTAGGTTAACGTTTAAATTATTTATTAATTTTACTGTTAGGTCCCAACAGCAAGATATAGCTATCTTTTTATAATTGAATTAACTGTCAGGCATTGAACATGAGCCGCGACTCGGATCGAATCGGCGGCGTCGTACGTAAACTACTCGACCAACGAGGCGGTCTGACGAAAAAAAACTCAAAATCATGGTTGTTAATCAACTATTGCGTGTAGTAAAAACGTGATTTGATTAATTAAGACTAACAAGCGCCGCTAACTATAATGTAAAACACAGCTACCGGTAGCAATTATTAAACAAATGTGTGAACAAAATGATGTCGTTAAACCAATTAACACATAAAACTCTTAAGTGGCAACCCTATCTGAGGCAATGAAAAGTCGGTTAAGCTAATGTTATCGAGAAATAAAAATGTATAATAAAATACAAACATGCCGCGCGAGGAAACAATTTGCCGCAGGAGACTAGAAGATTTCGTGTCGGGAACATTTCTCGCATTCATGCGAAAAACCACTTTAACACCGCTCGACATGCTTTAAATTTAAATGTATCTGTTGCACAGAAAATTCCTTAAATTTTCTCAATAGACACGTCTCACTGGAGCTTTATTATGTGGTGAAAAGGTTTAAATTGCAATGGCGATTAAAACAATTCAGGAAGAAAGAGTTTTCCGGCCCGTCGTCGTGACATTCGTACTAAGCGGAGTCGAGGGAGACCCATTCATAAAGGAAGCTCACGAAGCAAGTGAACGCTGGTTTGAATACTTGGTGTTTATTTTAAGATGTATAGACATTGTCTATGAATATGATGCGTTGAACTTTGGGATTTAGTTCGCGTATTTTTTAAATTTCCATCACTGACAATTAATTACATCTTTTTAATAATGGATCTTTAGTATCGAAAATTCTCGGCCTTTTATTTTAACTTACTAAATATGTAATATGAGTAAAGTAAATAGCTAGTGGGAAAATATAACAAAAGCAAACTACCTGATACATATCATATTTACTAGTTGTGCGACCGAGTTCCGCTTAAATAATATATTTTCATATGAAAACGGATTATCACAGAGATGACATTTACACCGATCAATTTTAATACTAAAAGACTTTTTAAACACAAAGTCGAAATCGTTAGAGCCGTTTTGGAGAAACCAGTTGGATACAAAAATACAAAGATTGCTCGTTTAAAGTATAGGACTTTACCGTCTCACAATCCTACTATTATTTTTTGATTTACTTCAAAAAAAGAAGTAAAGAAAGTACTCTAATCGAACCTTAAGTATGTTTCTGTCTTGTATATATATATGACTGAAAGAATGTTTGTATGTTTATACGTCCGCAATTTTCTCAAAACTACTGATCCGATTTGGATTGGGTTTTTGTTATAAGATGTATATTTTTTCAGGAATGGTCTTAGTGTATAATATATTAAGATATATTATACACTAAGTATATATATATATACATATTTATACTGGTAAATAGTATACATATTTATACTGGATGATTTTAAAAAGCTTAAGGAAAAAAATTAAGTGTGAAGTAGAATCTTTTTCTTTGATTATTTTATTAGTGCACCAAAACCCTCCCTAAATAGTTTTTAATATATAGGTAATATTTTTGAATATGTTTCATTCCATAGTAAAAAATTACTATGAATTTGGGAAAGAATATTATATTTATACTGGATGATTTTAAAATGCTTAAGGAAAAAAATTAAGTATTAGTATATATATATATATATATATATATATATATATATATATATATATATATATATATATATATATATATATATATATATATATATATATATATATATATAAATGCGAAAGTTTGGATGATTTGGCATACAAGAATCTGATGACCTAGAATAGCACATAGGCTACTTTTATCCCGGAAAAATTTGATGATCCCGCGGGATTTACCAAAAACTTTTATAATGCAGCGGGCTGCACGCTGCAGCTATTCCAATATATGGATATGACAATATTATTTGATTTTATAAAATATAATTGATCAATTGTACCTAAATGAACACGTAAAATAAATATTGTATTTTTTATGTTTAATATCTATATTAAATATTGGGCATATATAAGTTAATTTACGGAGATGTTATAAATAAACCCCTTTTGTAGGTAACATGATAATTATGTTCTAATATACTTAATTGTTATATGGTAAACAAATATAATATTTGATCACGTTTTTAGTTATTGGACTTTCTTCTTAATAATTGAGGTTTTTCTAATATCCAGTATATCTTTTAATATTGATATCATAATAAAACATTTCGATCTATCGTATACACATTCATATCTTCACACCAGAACCCTTACGGGGTAAATAGTATCCGATATATCATGAACAGATTTATATAATAACTTAACTTTATTTTTGGGGTTATTAAATCGTTTAAGTTAGGTTCGGTTAGAGCATTGATTTATCATTGTGTGCGAAGGCAAGCGAGCGAAGCAAGCATGCCGCGGCAGCGGCCGCCAAGCGTCAAACCTCCTCTGTTGTTGGTGTTAATGAATCATTTGAATTTTTACATCTTAAACTTTTTGCGTTATCTATACATATAATAAAATCGTAGGAAAGTCAAAACTGTACATTGAATATTTTTTATAAAGAATACTTGGGGCGTGATCTACAATCGATACCGAAGCCAAAAATATAGTTTTTAGAATGTTTGTCTGTTTGTCTGTATGTCTGTATGTATGTCCGAGGTAAACTTATAAAGTACTGCATGGATTTATTTCAAATTTTGCACGAATATTACTAACAGGTTGGGTAAACATATAGGCTACATATTATCACGCTATCACCTAAGGGGGAGGGGCGGTGCGGAGTAAACCAAGTCCGCGCGGACGAAGTCGCTGGCAACAGCTAGTTCTAAATATATGAAAATGTCGATTGATTTGATTTATTTTGTCTCAGATAGATCAATAGGATCAATCATTCAAAAAGATGACCGTTTAGAATTTTTTGTTTGATATTTTTGCACAATTAAAACGATTGTTTAAATATATGTGTTTATATAAATTTTATTTTAGTGCATAGACAGCAACCAAGTAGATGGATTCCCCTAATAAAGATAGATTTTGCAATATTTAGCTGTTTTAATTAGGAGAACTATTTTCTTTATACTATACACATAAGGGACACACATGATGTGTTCTACACAAATAAGATTGCTTTATAAAAGAAGTGGACTATTGAAGAAAATCAAAACCAAACGTCATCTAATTTTAAAATTGCGTCGTCGATCGAGTTTTTATAACATCCCATAACAAAAAAATAAAGGTTTTCTTTAAAACGAGAGAAAATTTTTGTCTATGAATCCCAAAGCTGGTCGAATTACACAAAATAATTTAAACCCAAAGTAAGGAAATTATTTACTTGCGTTATGAGTGTTAGTCAACGATACCAATATAAAGAAATACTTTTGCATGCAGCACAAGCAGAGTGCTCTACTAAGAAAGCTTTTTGGGAGTAAGCAGCATTATAAAATACTATAACATTTTTGTTTTTTAAATAGTATCATTTTTTTTGACAATGAGATAAAGCCTAACTGTATGCCACTTCCGGGTCAAACTGGGTTTTCGTTTCTGAGTGTAAAAATATGTACTTAAATCTATTTAATAAACACCCAAACCTAAAATTACAAAGTTGATGTTCACCACACAAATGCTCTCTCGGGGGCTCACACTCTATCGGGAATCAAACCCGAGCGCCTTCGAGTTCGCAGTCAAGGTCGCTAACTGCTCAAGCAATGATGCAATATCGTTATCAGTGATCTGAAACTGCATGCGTAGGTATATTTAAACAATACTTAAAATACAAGTCCTACCTTCTAATAGGTAGGTAGGTACATTATGATAAACTGCTTCATTATCTTCATGATAGAAATAAAAGATATTAATTAAGTATTTATAATTGAAATGTCAGCAGATACTTAAAACAGTTAGTAAGGAATAGAAAAAAATATTAACCTATAACGGACGATGTACAATTAAAAAAGTGACTTTTTCGTTTTTTATCTTTTTAGATATTATGCTGTATTGCTACAGTTATGTCTTAATGATTAAAGGCGAAAATGTTAAACATTCGAGGAAGAATGATAAAAGAAAGCAAAAAATGTCATTAAAGAAATAAACTAAGAAATATTTTCAACTTCTAAACGCACAATGGAACGATGCATTTGAAATTGGAATGTGTCTTTTTTCACTGCGGCGACAAGGACACGCTTACGGTGCCACCTGTTGCGCGAGGTCACGTGACTTTTTTGCTCCAAGGACGCGCGCCTCCTTCGCTCATTCATGGGCGGCTTCCCCCCGCTCCTTACGGGGGTTAGAGATTTTTTGTTCCCCTACGTGAACTCAGAGGGCTTTCACCTACGTACGGTTTCGAGGTCACGGCGGGGATATTTCGATGTTTTTTGTTCGTCTGTTTGGCGCGTCTCAACTTTGTTTAGGGATTTGCGGATTCTCTTTACTAGGCCAGCGGTTGTGGGGTCGTTGACCTATTTTCTAAGCCTTGGGACATATATAGGTGGTATTTCTTAAGAACATTTTATTAGTTTCCGTAAGTATGTATATCTGTGAGTAATATGTTAATAAGGTCATAATTTATTGTTTTTAGTAAGAGTTGTAATTACAGATTTTATATATCTTATATATAACTTTTTTCGTTATTATAAAATAAAATAGTATAGATAACCGGCCTATATTTAGGGTAATGTCACTTATTAAATGAATGTTTGAGTTAGTCGTTAGTCAAGGGGTTAACTTTATTAGCACGCGACTGCACGATAGTAATATCGTAGTAGGTAATATTATGTTTTTTATATTATAATATAGCAAACAAGCACATGGGTTTCCTGATGGAAAAAAATCAACCAACGCCTATAAACACCAAAGAAGTTAACGGTGCGTTGCTATCTTGTCGCGAGGTCTAATGCCACATGCATAAGTTTACCGGCTACCTTACTCTCCAAACCGGACTACGAAAGTGACAAACACTGTTGCTATTGCGGCAGAAATAGGTAAGGCGGTGGTACCAGACCCAGGCGAAACAATGCAGAACTCTACCATCTAGTAGCCACGATGTTAGTAACTCGTATAGCCAATCGGTCGCCTTTTACGACCTGCTTGGCAGAACGGCAGTTGGCCTATTCTTCAAAGGATCCCGGGACCAACACGGGGAGCAAATTATAGGTAAGTAATTATATCGTGGAGTAGTGACATTTACTAAAAATAATTAGCTGGACTGTCTTGTAGTCTAATAATTATACTACTCAGGTTAGATCATGAGTCTATAGGTTTTCTTCTGTGTCGGGCAAAGTTTATTGGAATTTTTTCTTAAGATTTAACGCTGGTATGTTTGATAATTACAAACATCACACAACATGATACCATCGTCGCTGGTTTTACCAAGAAAACTTCTCTATCGCAATGCCAATATATTCGCCCTCCACATTTAGTTCGAACACCGCCCTAAAACGAAGTCCGGTCTCGCAGGAGACAGCCCTTAACGCGGGCGTTATAAGTCAAAATTGAAATATAATCTCTGGCTGAGCATTCTGCTCGCTCCAAAATACTAACTCTAACTAACTCACATTTAATATCAAAATATTATGGTCTGGCATTTTAGCAGCGTTAGGGTTTTTTTATATCATAAGATAGCAAACAAGCAGATGGGTCTCCTGATGGAAAGTCAACCATCGCCTATAGACACCAAACATGTTAATGGTGCGTTGCTATCTTGTGGCGAGGTCTAATGCCACATGCCTAAGTTTACCGGCTACCTCACCCTCCAAACCGGAACACGACAGTGACAAGCACTGACGCTACTGCGGCAGGAATAGGTAAGGCGGTAGTAACAGACCCGGGCGAGACAATGCAGAAATTTACCACCTAGTAGCCACGATGGTAGTGACTTGTAAAGCCAATTGGTCGCCTTTTACAACCTGTCTGACAGAACGGCAGTACATCATCATACATCGCGCCACACGGATAGCAACATACCATCAACATAATTATCAGAAAAGCTATTTATACTTGTGTTACTAAGTCAAAGGATGTGTTCTTTATAAAAACTGAAAATTACTTCAAATGAATTACATGACTCGGGATTCTAATTGAGGATCTCATGTGTCTATATTACAGCCGGTATCTCCAGAATACTGACTCTACCATAGGATGTGTTAATATTTATAACAGTAAGTGAAATCAAAAATATTGTATTGAAATAAAGCTTTACAGGACCTTTGACGGGTCCATATTTTAAGAATTACTACCGGAACTTAATGCGGTTACATACTGAGAAAATCCGGCGGAAGAAACTCAGCGGGCTTGTCTTTGTTTCACTTTTTAAAATAAGTATGTATAATATCATAAGTACAAATAATTTTTGACCGCTCCGTTGGTCAAGTGGTTAGTGACCCTGACTACGCAATCAACGAGGCTCGGGTTCGATCCCCGACGGGAACAAGCATTTGTGTGATGAGCATAAATGTTTGTATTTCCGGGTTTGGGCGTTTATTAAATATATTCTAGTATTTGTATTTCTATGTATTAGTATCTTTGACTACCACCCATAACACAAGCAAATAATTTGTTTACTTTGGAGTTAGATCGGTAGGTAAGTGTAATTTGTCCCGTGAATATTTATTATTATTATTATTTATTGTATAAGTAAATATCTAAATTCTTATCCATTATACTATTCATACTTAATATAAATACTATTATATTATAAATTTGAAATTCTGTCTGTCCAGCTGTCCGTCTGTTATGCTTTCACGGCTAAACCACTGAACCGATTTTAATAAAATTTGGTATGTAAATAGGTGCAGATTTGGGGTCAAACATAAATTTACCATTTTTTTATCTGAACGCAACCCCTAAGGGACTTAAATTGCGGATAAAAGTTTGTATAAAAACTATATCGACGACACGTTAATCTATTCGTAGGCGAAGCTACGCGGGTCAGTTAGTATAAAAAATCATAAGATGCATCAGGTTATTAAAAGAAACGAACAGTTTTTATATCATGCGAAATTTCACCTAAGATTAGGTGTAATTACCCTAATCAATGTGTTCTAAACTATTTCGTTTTTAACAATAGTAATCTGGAATCAATGAATAAATAAAGCCATATTATAACCATAATCGCCTCTGTGGTCTAGTAGTCCGGTGTCGGAGTTGACCACATGAGCTCCCGGGTTCGATTCCTGGGTCGGGCAATTCAAAAATGTATTTTTCAGTTTTCTAATAAAAACAACGTTGCCCGGGATTGGAAAGTGCCCGGTTGGCGATAGGCTTGCCACCTATCACATTGTAGGACCAAATATCTTCGGCTAATCGTGGGTGCACGTGTTGTACCTCTGCCCACATCTTCGGGGATACGCGCGTGAAGATACCTTTTTTATATTATAACCATATTAAAAAAATCGTCACAAAACGTCTTGTAAAATTGAAATTCGCTGCTTTTTACTAAACGACAATAGTGTTTTTTAATATTTATAATCTATTATCATTTTTCATTCATTAGGTGTTATTAGAATTAACTGGATTCTAATTAAACCCTGTCCCTGATAGTGCACCGTGGCGCTGTAGACTGCGTAATTTACATTAATCCAATAATTGCATGGAGGTTTCCTAGTTAGAAATTCAAATGAGATGATGTACTGGGGAGGGAGTCTTTAGGGAGGCGTGCGAGACGCGGGGAAACGGTGCGGCTAACACGCTGCGATTATCTCATGTACACGACATCAATGCACACATTTTATTTGTTGCAATTTCAATCCTTTGTTTTTTTTATTTTTATAAACAAATCTTTCGTCGCTATGTATTTTTAAACAGTTGATAATTATATGTGAACTAACTGACCCGGCAAACGTTGTTTTAGCCATATAAGTTACTTCTATTAAATATTTTGGTGGGGTACTTGAGGGAAGATTTAATTGAAATAAAACTATCCTATCTTTACTTTCATTTATTCTTAGATATTCACTTGTGTAATTTCATTTTTCTTTTGTTTTTTAATATTATTATTAAAAATTATTTTATTGTTAAAGTACTTATAAGATGCTTCACATCTATTTAATGTACCTATTTGTAATACCTACCCCTTCTTATTCTTGTTGTTTGTCTTCTTAGTCCCTAATTTTTAGTAAAATATTGTTGTTTCTTGCTAATTTGTTTAATGTTTTTTGTTATAATATTTGTTATACGTGTAAAATTGTCGTGACAATTTAAAAATTTAACAACTTATGACCTGACCGAGGAGTGGGGCACTGGTGACTAGTAACACAGGTCTCGAACCTATAACGGGCACCAGTCTCTCACAAAACAGGCACACCACTTACATCACTAAATTTTGTATGTTTATATTATTAAGATACCTTTGTGAGAGAAAATAAACACATTTTAAATTAATTTATGTTTTAAGTTGGACCTAACAGTGATATCTATAACATTTCATTGAAATCGGTTCAGTAGTAACGGAGTCCATCGTGGAAAAATTCATATAATTTATTAATATTTTAGCGATATATGATAATAAATATCTTTATTAATTATATGATTTATAAAAGTCTCGTAGCCCTGAAGATGCCGTAAAAGTGGAAACTGATTGGCGATATTAATTAAAATTTTAAGTGATTTGTGAAACAGTACAAATGTTACAAAATTATAGCCTTTTCGACTCAAATCATTGTTCTGGTTTGTCTCCCAGGTCGGACAAAAATGTGATTGGGGCTAACTCGCTAAGACAATCTAATATACACGCCATCAATGCATAGTATTAGATATTGCAATTTAATTCTATTGTTTTTATTTTTCATAAATAAATGTTTCGTTGCTTTGTTGTTTATAAGTTAGTCTTATGTAATTTAAATTATGAGACATCGGTATCGACACCCGATTTTTGCATCTCATTTATTTATTTTACTTATTTATCTTTAATGAACTACGTACAGAATGTATAGGGTACAAATGGCGAGCTTAATACATAAAGCATTCTCTACCAGCTAACCATACTGCTAACCAGAAAAACACACAGAGTGGTTAAATTTTCGTAATTCTTAAATCTGTAATGTATGATATATACAAGAATGTATATTCTTACATATCTATATATATAAAAGAAAGTCGTGTTAGTTACTCCACTTATAACTCAAGAACGGCTGAACCGATTTAGCTGAAAATTGGCAGGGAGGTAGTTTAGAGCCAGGAGAAGGACATAGGATATTTTAGAATTTTTTCCACGCGAACGAAGTCGCGGGCACAGCTAGTATACATATAAAACTACATATATAAATGTCTATTGCAAATAAATACACACAAATATATATATATATATATATATATATATATATATATATATATACATATATATATATATATATATATATATATATATATATATATATATATATATATATATATATATATATATATATATATATATATATATATATATATATATATATATCTATATATATATATATATATCTATATCTATATATATATATATATATATATATATATATATATATATATATATATATATATATATCTATATATATATATATATATATATATCGGTAAATAATAAAAAACAAAAACATCTTTTATGTACATAAGTAAGTATAACAACTTACGTACAACATCTTAGTAGAAAATATTAACTTATCCGTAACACAGGCAAACGCACAATAAGTCGGAGGACTTGGTAATAGCATAAAACAAACGATATGTCGATCAAATGGGGTAATAAGAATCTAGGGACCCTTATTTCGACTCACGAACCGGTGAATCTTGGTGAACTGGAGCATTTATTGACTTTGGATTTATTCTGTTTACCTCTAAAAGGAAGCGGCTTTTTAGATCATAAGATATGAAAAATAGAAAGCAAAAAACCAGTATATGATTCTCCGGGTGGAAAGATTCAACTATTGCGTATAGACATAAAAGTTTAATGGCGAGTTGTCATTTACCGGCTATCTTACCCTCCAAATCAAAATATGACAGTTGACAAAAATCAAATGCTTTACACAAAATTAATATCCAAACCCAGAAATACAAATATCCTCGTACTGGTCTCGGGCTCCTTTGAAGTATAAACCAACTGCCGTTCTGGCAGGCAGGTCGTAAAAGGCGACCGATTGGCTATACGAGCCACTAACATCGTGGCTACTGGGTGGTAGAGTTCTGCATTGTCTCGCCCGGGTCAGGTACCACCGCCTTGCCTATTCCTGCCACAATAGCGTGTGTGCTTGTTACTGTCGTGTTCCAGTTTGGACGGTAAGGTAACCGATAAACTTATGCATGTGGCATTAGACCTCGCGACAAGATAGCAACGCACCATTAACACCTTTGGTGTCTATTGGCGATGGTTGACTCTTTCCACCAAGAGACCCATCTGCTTGTTTGCTATATGATGATATAAAAAAATCTATACTCATAGCACAAATGTTTGTCCTTGTCTAGAATCGAACTCGAGCCTTATCGATTCGATAACTACTCCATTAATGGGACGGTCAATGATTGTTCATAAATATATATTGATGAATAAACCTACCATCATTTAAAATCTCTTAAACTATTCCGAACAGCCATTATCCTGAATCAATCTATGACACAGGCATATTTGTTACTATAATAAAATTAACTCTGTAAATACAGCCATGATTGACCGTCTACCCAAAACGCAAGGAGCACGGTGGAATCAGGAATAGCGGACGACGACGCCTTAGTAATTTCCGAAATCGCTTGTCGACGATCAGAATAGTGCTGCGCTGATTGCAATTCAAATAATTAGATTTCGAACATTTAATTGAAATAAACCGCCTGTATTAGTTCAATTTAATGTGTTGACTCAATTTATTACGAGATTATTATTTGTAACTAGTCGTGCCCGCAACTTCGTCCGCGTAGAAAAAATTCTAAAATAAAGTGACCTTAGTTACTTTCTATTACATTAGCTATCTGCCAAAGAAAGTCCCATCAAAATCGGTCCAGCCGTTTCAGAGATTAGCCGGAACAAACAGACAGATAAATGTACCGTGTATACAGCCATAATAATTTATGTATTTAGTAAAAAGCGGTTATTTTAATATTACAAACAGACACTCCAATTTTTTTTGTATAGATATACTTAGATTTTAAACGAGTAAAAATTTTGATTGATTGATTAAAATCAATCTTAATATTACTAATCATATCCTAAGACTTATTGTTTTTTAATTTATTCGTTGCAAACATCTAAAAATTCAAAAATATAATATTTTCTCATTATAATATCAGCAACGAACTCGGAAAAGTATCTTCCCTCGCTGAATATCAGAGTGCTAAGTGTGAGTTTTTCTTTTCGCATTCGATCGTGAGCTCGTTTGGAGTTTACTAGGAATTTGTATGTGATTTGTACAGCGCCACCTAGTGGTAAACGTGAGAAACCAGTTTACCACTAGGTGGCGCTGTACAAATCACATACAAATTCCTAGTAAACTCGAAACGCGCTAACGATCGAATGCGAAAAGAAAAACTCACACTTAGCACTCAGTATAGAAAGAAGTCTATGTGTGTGAGTATTTTATTTTTGTTATTTTTAAAGATTCATTTTTAATGGTTGGAAGTTTGAATATAGGTTCATATAAATTATGTTTAAGTAATGAGGAATCTCCATTATATTTGAATGAATACTAAATTGCTTTCAAAATATCATCACGAATACAGTGCATTTCGCAGTATCATTATTAAAATAATAAATTAATAGTCACATTTACCGTCAAATAATAATTAAGTTTGATATCATGTTGTTTATTTAGCAAATTAATAATATCCTAGATACTCGCATCGACAAGGCCAATCAGAAATATAATTAGATTGAGGCCGGCTCTTGTAGTGGTCTCAAGTTGCGAGCCCCTAGATATAGAGTGAACGGGGAATATCATAATAACTAGGCATTTTAATTTTATCTTTAAATAATTGATTGACCGAATTATTCATTCACTAGAAATATGTACCGAAAAAAAAAATCATATATGCCATTCTTAGAAATAAATGCTAGTATCAAAAACTAGAACAACGCGGCAAACAATATACATAGTTAAATAATTAGGAAAATTTAATAAAGACTAGCTGACCTGGCAAACGTTGTTCTGCATTTTACTCTATTGCACTGCATTCTACTCTTTTTTTCTATATTTTCTCAACTTTTAAACCTTCCCTGGACTTCAACAATTAATTTAAAGCCAAAATTAGCCAAATCGGTTCAGCCGTTCTCGAGTTTTAGCGAGACTAACAAACAGCAATTAATTTTTATATATATATAGATAGATGTTAGGCATTTGTCATCATATACACCATTATCAATTATATATTGACCGCCCCGTTGTTCATGTGCTTATAGAACATGACTACGAATCGAGGGGGCTCGGGTTCGATTCCCAACGGAGATAAACATTTGTGTGATGAACATAGATGATTGTTATTCTGGGTTTGGTGGTTTATTATGTAACAGTATTTATGTATGTATAGTTAAGTATTAGTATCGTTGGCTAACACCCATAACACAAGCAAAAAATTTGCTTAGTTTGGAGTTAGATCGATTTGTGTAATTTGTCCAGCAATATTCTTATTATTATTTTTATGGGAGTTTTTTCTCAAAACATTAAGAGTTTCCGTGATTTTATGAAAACCATGGGCTCAAGCCAAGTGGTAATCTTTTTTCAGTATTGTGTCTGTTATTATTTGAGACGCGCATGCCGCATAGTAGTTGGATTATTTACAAACAGCAATTTACCAAACTCGTGGCTAGACTCGTTAATACAACGTACGGCAATCATAAGTTTGAATTTTACTGCACTAATTTCGTTGAGGTTTACTATGTAGTTAAGCAATTATATTTTTTTATATATTGTAAAAATATTATAATTTTTTTATATATTGTACAATATTATATTGGATATGACTAATAACTGTCTTTCAATATGTACAATCTTAGAGGTCAGCAGTTTTATAATAATAACGCGTATAAAAAAATGTTTAAACGGTTGACCCTACGGGCCATCCGTGAAACTTCCCACTAAATTAAAGTATTTTTTAGTTCTTTTTAAGGTATTTAAAGAGTATAAAAACATAAGCATAGATTTTTCAGTTCAAAGATCTATTTTGTTAAAAATGGTAGTATATTAATTTTTGAAAAGCTGTATATTTTGAAAACGATGATGGCATTCAATTCAATTTTTGAGATCTAAAATATTGCTTTAGCTAAATAATCGATAGTTTGAAAAATTTCATTGCAATGTCAAAAAACATTTTATTTTTAATTTTCTTCATTGATAAATCCCAAACAAATTGACCGATTTTGATTAAATTAACGGTATTTGACGCAGTTTTTAAAGAAAAAAACTAATAAAATTTTGAAGTCAATCGGTGAATTAACTTGAAAGTTATTAAAAAAAAATAAACAAGTTTGCTAAAAACAACGTAATTTTAATTAGATTCGATTTTGATTTTTGAAATGGCATTTTCCGTAGTTTTTTAGTACTGAAGTATCGTAGAATACCAAAAAATGATTGGTTGAAAAATTTCGAAGCTATGTCGAAAAAATTTTTCGTCAATGATTACTCCCAAACGGATAAACCGATTTTGATGCAATTTGTGTAATATAATACATCTAATATGTAGTTTTTTGAGGAATAGAGCTTATTAGTTTTGGTACTCAATCGGTTCATAAATCTGGAAGTAATATTAAAAAAATACTGTTTTGCCAAAATTTTTTTTGGCATTTTTTCAAAATTTCTCAAAATCTCCTGGACCGAATCGGTTCAAATTTTCAGAAAGTCTAAGTTGAGCGGAACCTAATCGAATGCCATCAACCGCGTTTCGATCGATCCAGCCGTTCAAAAGTTATGAGATGTTTACATACACATATACACACACAAACACACACACACACACACACACATACATACATACTGACGTCATCGTGAAAATAGTCGGAAAAGGTTCCTAGGACCTCAGAACGTGGACATCTGGTGAAAACTCGATGTTCGAAATCGGGGTAAAATCAGTAACTTCCTTATCTACGTTCCTTATATACGTAGTGGGAAGTTAAAAAATATACGTGTAATCTAGCGTCAGTTAATAAATAGTCAAATAATAATCAGTAGGTAATAAAACTGTGTCTATAGGATGAAGAGTAAGCCAATTAGTAAACTTCACCTAGCCGGGTATTTGGTAAGCCTAAACTTAGTAATTATTATTTTATTTTAAACACTTGTACTGTTTCACAACATTAATATTTTCTATCAAACTCAATATTTGACATATACTGACCATTCTTAACGCTTCCGAATTAATTTATTATGTTACTTGTTGACAATTTAAGTTTTACCCCTGAAGATGCATTGAAATGTGAAACTGTTTGGCTATTTAATTAAAAATAAATATATTATAATAGTTTTTGATCGTGAAACAGTACAAGTGTTTAAAATAAAATAATATTTAAGACGAAGTTTCACCAAGTGCCGACGATGGAGAGTATAAATTAAAACTGAGTAAGGTACATCGTTGACTTTATAGTTCATTAGGAGCACCGTTTTTCATCATTATGATATATAAAACAAAACCTTCAAAATTAATATATCATTAAGCTATATACTCTAATATCTTAAGATAAGTAACGGCCCTCATAGAACCCAATATCTATTCTTTCCGCCGCTAATCACCCCATGAATTTAGCTGAAATCTACGGACAGTCCGTCATAATTTCCAACTTTGAAAAGTAATACCATCAACTCGGTGTTAACTTAATTTGAGTCACTTTAACAAGTCCAATTAAAGGAATTTGTGTTTCTCTTATCTTCAATATAACATTGAGCATAATTTCAAATTATATTTCAAACTTTCCGATAATTAAGGGTGGCTGGGAGAGGGTTGGGAGGGTTGCGGGGAGCACTCGCTTATTTCATTAGTTACATAAATTCTGCTATTGAAGATGGCTGGCAGAAAGGGGACGGTTTACCCTTATTACGAGAGTCTCCTTATCAATACAATTATTAATATAATAATATTATTATTGTAATAATTTCAGAGCGAGTGGAGAGGAGTCGTAGCTTAACTTTGCCAGCAATAAAGGGTGGTAAGAGATAATGGAATGGAAAACAGTTTGAAGTTTTATTGGAAAATTGGTGCCGACTAATTGGTAGCATTATTGATCCCGAACAAGTTAAGAAGCGGCGAAGCTAGACGCCTTTTTAAATAAGTTGAATTTCAGACTAGTTTTAAAACACGCTATATTTATATTATTTTCACAGATATAATAATTTTATTGCGAACATGAAAGTTTAAAGTTTAGTCAATATATTTTGTTTACTTTAAATACTTCGAATATAAAAATAGAAACAAACTATTTTGTCGAAAGGGTTAATTTTCAATTAGCTCTTTAAATTTGGCGGAAGTTTCGCGAAGTTTCTTAAATCAGTAATAATTTAATATTAATTGTAAAAGTTTTAATTGATATTAATTTCAAAAATGTCTGTTTATTAAGTTTATAACATTCAATTTAGATTTTCATTGGTCAGTTTTTTTTTATTTTCATAAAGTTATACATTACGTATAACGCTAAAATGATTTAACAAAATTTAAAGTAATGTGTAATTATTGGACTTTGCATATATTATGAATCGGATATGTTTTTAATATTTTTTCGACTCGAAAAATCTAATAAGGGATATCGTTTAATGCAAACATTTTTTATATCATTCGATAGCAAACAAGTAGATGGCTTTTCTGAAGGAATGATTACACCTTTGCATACATAAAATATATCAATGTTGTATTTTAGACTTTTTATCGTCGGCACTTAGTGCAACTACATTTGTAGTTTTATTAATACACTTGTACTGTTTCACAAATCATTTTAAAATTTAAGTCATATCACCAACCGGATTCGCCTTTTACGGATAGCCTTACCGTACGGATACGGATGCCGTAAAAGGCGAAGCCGGTTGGTGATATTAATTAAATTTTTAAGTGATTTGTGAAACGGTACAAGTGTATCAACAAAACTATATCAATGTTGTCTTGTCACCCGTGTGATAGGTGTGATAGGAATGTTATCCCTTATCTATATATATATATATATATATATATATATATATATATATATATATATATATATATATATATATATATATATATATATATATATATATATATAAAAATCAATTGCTGTTCGTTAGATTCGCTAAAACTCGAGAACGGCTGAACCGATTTGTCTAATTTTGGTTTTGAATTGATTGTTGAAGTCCAGGGAAGGTTTAAAAGGTGAGAAAATGTAGAAAAAAATAAGAGTAGTTAAAAAGGCAGAACGACGTTTGCCGGGTCAGCTACGGTACCTATCAGTACCTATATAAATTTATCCGTTACCTTATATACGATAATATGATATGACGGAATACAGTAGTGACACGTGACAACGATAGGAAAAAATAAGGCAGCGTTACGATACATAGATGAGTAACCACCGCCACCTAAATTATAACATATGTTATATTCCCGACTTCGCCTAGAATTCACAGTTATTGATGATTGAGTCTTTTTTATTTTTCTATTGTGTAATTCATACAAACTTTCATTCCTTCACCCACTTTGGGTATTATTTCTTGATTTTTGAAAATAGTTGACCTTTGTTGCACCCCAAATCTTCACATATTTCCATGCCGAATTTCATTAAAACGTTTAGTCACGAAAGCATAACAAACAAACAAACAAACTCATTTCCGCACTTATTATTAGTTTAGATATCGCATCATTACGGGTTCGGACTTCGGTCCTGGAGATCGATTCACGTACCAAAACGTTAAACAACTCCAAGCGTTTAGGGCATTTTTATGCACATAATATCACGTCGCGTAGCACGATGACATTGTATCGTGTTTGTGTGTGGAAAAGCCCCAAGCGCTTTGACTCGATTGACGTTTTGTTATGTGAATTGGGGGCTGAAAGTATAAAGGAAGAGTAATGAAAATAGACACATATTTATATTTCTAAGTTTGGGTGTATATTAAATGTATTTTCAGTATTAAATTGATCTTTAGCTAACTCCAAATACCAGCAAAAATTTTTGCTTACCTAGCTAGTATATCCATTGGTATATTCAAAATATATTAAAAATATTCAATACAAGTTTTTTTTTTTTTTCGGAATGTCTCAATTGCTGTTAGCCTTATGGGCTGTTACAGCTTCACCGGTCGCGGGGGCGAGCAGAGTGCTCAGTCAGAATTTAAAGGTGTAGGACTGTACGCCCTCCGCCCTAAGGGTGTCTCCTGTGAGACCGAACCTCGGCTTAGGGTGGGGTCGTGATTTGCGATGAGAGGGCTAGTGGCATTGTTTTGTCCGTCCGCCGAACCTTGCCCTTGGGCTCGGTTCGCCGAAGGACGAAACAGGGGTCCTCGTCGCCGCCGGCGGCGACGGTGTCGCGAATGTAGGTGTGTAGTGTTATCGTGTAAACCGTTGGCCAGAGTTATCGGGTCATCGGGATCGGTAAGAACGTGGCGGGGCCTACGTAGTTTGGGATCGGGATTAGGGTCTGGGATGTAGTCAGCCGCGGCTACCACCAGTGGGTTCGGATGCGAGATGGCACGATCGAATCAATACAAGTAATGTGTATGGCAACCGACGTTTGCCGGCTCAGCTGCTTTCTTATATTAATCTATACCAATATTATAAATGTGTAAGTAACTGTCTGTCTGCATGTGGTGTTTGTTATCACGGCCGATTGTGTTGAAATTTAATATAACGATTTTTTAAGGTCTTGGGATTGACATAGGCTACTTTATTAATATATTTTTTTAAACTTATTTTGTTCCATATTTCTATACTAATATTATAAAAATACGTGTCTGTCTATTTGTTACTCTTTCATGGCTAAACCGCTGAACAGATTTTGATGAAACTTGGCATGGGCATTGAAGGTACAGCCTAAAATATTGGCTTACGAAAATTTGCATAGAATAATAAATCGACGACATGATAATCTACTCGCGGGCGAAGCTGCGGGGGTTAGCTAGTTATATGTTTCTTCGTATTTTTGCGCCATAGTTTTGTACCTTTCCTATAACACGTTGCAAAAGCGCCAGTGATATTAAAAAAAGTATGTTCGAGGTAGCAAGCTAGTAATTGCAGTTTTATTGTGTTTAATTAATTCCCTATATATATATATATATATATATATATATATATATATATATATATATATATATATATATATATATATACGCTACGCTAGAAAACCTCAAAATTACTCCAAATAAATTCTATATCATTTTATAGATAATGTTTACTATGCCGGCATCAACAACTAAAAAAATATTACTGCTTTTGTTTTCATAAATTATTCAAATTAAAATTATATACATATATTAAGACATAATACAGCGATGCTGCCATGTAACAGCTTTAATTTTGAAACAACGTCAACATGATTGACTGTCGGAAATTTTTTTGTTCAGTTTCAAATCAACTTAAGAAGTATTTAATAAAATTACTTATTGCGAATTATTCGCACGGGGATTTAATATTATAAATGTGAAAGATTGGTCGTTAGGATTTTCTTTACTCAATCGCGCAAAAACAGCTGAACCGATTGGATGAAAATTTAGCACAGAGCTGATGACCTAAAATTACACATAGCATACTTTTTATCTCAGTGAAATAAGTTGTTCCTCTGGGTCCACCATTAACTTTTATAACGCAAGCAGGCTGCAGTTGGCAGCTAGTATTGTAAATGTAAAAGTTTATATGTTTGGATGTTAATATTCAACCAAGCAAAAAAGCCTAAACTGATTTAGACAAAATTTGGTACACGTATAGATGACCTGGAATAGGATATAGAATACTTGATCCCGGAAAAATATTTCGTTCCCGTGGGATTCACCAAAATCCTTTATAATGCGGCGGACTTCAGGATGTAGGTAGCTGGTAACATTATATTATTTCCTTATGATAGACATCATTTTGGATAAAATGTGGTAATTGATTTTAAAATAACTGTCTGTGATCTACATTTATAAAATAATAAAAAAAAACTAAAAAAATAGATAACAACATAACATTACGCTAGTTCTCTTGCGGTGTAACAGGGTGAGTCGAATGAAAATAGACACTTCGATTCACCACGATTCACCAGTTTGTCAGTTAGTAAATTTGTTTGTGATACCCATTTTGCATTTTCTCGATTTGGAAATGAATGTGTGCCAAGTTTTATACCAATTGGTTGAGCAATTATTGCGTAATTGGATAACAAATATCTATTATTCTTAATAAATATTTTTTAAACATATTTTGTTTTTATTTAAAATATTTTATAATAAATAATTTCTCATATATTCTTAATAAATAAATTATTATACTTATTCTTATTCTTATTAATCCAGGCATCCAAACTTTCTCACATAGACTTATTACGCATTCACGTTTATAAGTACCTATATAAGCTTTTTGCACTCCTTTACAATGTAAATTTAAAACGTACCAAATTTTATACTCCTTCGTTTGCGTGAGCGCCTTAAATGGATAGAAGTTTCCGCTTCACATATTAATATATAAAAAAGTATCTTCACGCCCGTATCCCCGAAAACTTAGGCAGAGTTTTTTTTATCATAAGATAGCAAACAAGCAGATGGGTCTCCCGATGAAAGAGTCAACCATCGCCTATAAACACCAAAGATGTTAATGGTGCGTTGCTATCTTGTGGCGAGGACTAATGCCACATGGATAAGTTTACTAGCTATCTTACCCTCCAAACTGGAACACGAAAGTGACTAGCACTGACGCTATTGGGGCAGGAAACAAGTACAACAAATGCACCCACAACAAGCCGAAGATACTAGGTCCCACAATGTATTAGATGACAAGTTTATCGCCAACCGGGCACTTTTTTTATATATCATAAGATAGCAAACAAGCACATGGGTCTCCTGATGGTACCATCGCCTATAGACACCAAAGATGTTAATGGAGCGTTGCTATCTTGTGGCGAGGTCTAATGCCACATGCATAAGTTCACCGGCTACCTTACCCTCCAAACCGGAACACGACAGTGAAAGCAATGACGCTATTGCGGCGGGAATAGGTAAGGCGGTGGTATCAGACCCGGGCGAGACAATGCAGAACTCTACCACCTAGTAGTCACGATGGTAGTGACTTGCAGAGCCAATCGGTCGCCTTTTACGATCTGCCTGGCAGAACGGCAGTTGGTCTATTCTTCAAAGGAGCCCGGAACCAACACGGGCACTTTCCGATCCCGTGAAACGTTGTTCTTATCAGAAAACTGAAAAACATATTTTTGAATTGCCCGGCCCGGGAATAGAACCCGGAACCTCATTTGGCTCACATCGACACCGCATCACTATTAAATTAAATTAATATATAGATATTAAAAAATAATGATAATGAAAATAACGATATTCATGAAAGTCACAAATTAGGGGTTTTTCGGGTCAAGGAATCGATTTATCAAGATTCCAGGTCCAAGAAAAGCTCGGTTCCCAAGATATTTGTATGTGAAAAACCGAGCAAAGCTCGGTCAACCAGGTACAGAAAAAAAATATTATTTATTCTATAGGAATCGATTTATCAAGGTTCCAGGTCCAAGAAAAGCTCGGTTCCCAAGATATTTATATGTGAAAAACCGAGCAAAGCTCGGTCAACCAGGTACAGAAAAAAATATTATTTATTCTATAGGAATCGATTTATCAAGTCCCAGGTCCAAGAAAAGCTCGGTTCCCAAGATATGGGTATATGGAAAACCGAGCAAAGCTTGGTCAACCAGATATTACATATTAAAATATTAAAAATGCATGAAATATGAAGCACTCGTGTAAACCAGTAAATAGAAATTGAAACTAGGTTAAAGTTAATCCGGACCCGGGGGTACCATAAGTATAACCATAATTCCTAAGGGCCACGTCTCATTATAACACTAATACAAGTCTCATCCCGAAGTTACGTTGAATACATTAAAGGGTTCAATCCTTACTGATGAGACATCGGTCGGGGGCCACCCCGTGGGGTGGGGTCGCCCCGGGCACTGGCCTAGCTAGGGGGAAATAAGGCATTATAGGAGATAGCGTTCATTTACATTGTCCAATAACTCCTAGTAGTGTCCAAGCGAATATTAGTTTATGAAGTGTTCCTACATTTATATAACCAAAACATTTCTTTAACGAACGGGGTGGAATAATCACTGCGCATTAATTCAATTTGCGTTTTAATTAACGGAGACGCCAATTTCAATATAGAAAAATTGGAAATCTAAAGGCTATTTGATTGCGAAGTATTGGGTGAAGAAACCGGGGCCAAGTGGGCGGAATTGTTTATTTATGATTAATTTTTTTCTTGCTTTAATTTTGTCGTGGCTTTGCGATTAATCTGAGTATTTTTGTGGAGTTGACCTATGTTTTAACGAGATTTTATTTAAACTTGCGATCGCCCTATGATCGAAATTCGACCACAGACTAAACGATAAAATCTTCTTAAAGTTAACTATTAAATAGAATCGGCTACACTCACAATTAATCGGCGTAGGTTCCGACTAGTTTCGGGCCTATATGAGGTCCTTCCTCAGGATGAGTTAGACGTTCGCTCGGTAGGAACTTTCTTATACCACTGGTATAAGAAAGTTCCTACGGTAGGTACCTACGGTAGGTAGGTGCGGTAGGAACTTTCTTAATTCTTATACCAGTGGTATAAGAAAGTTCCTACCGAGCGAACGTCTAACTCATCCTGAGGAAGGACCTCATATAGGTCCGAAAATAATCGGAACCTACGCCGATTAAACGTGAGTGTAGCCGATTTTAATTAATAGTAAACAATGTCTCACGATAGTTTTAATAATTTACTTCTTAAAGTTAGTTAACAGAATTGAATTATAAATTTTATGTTTGTTAACAGACTTTAATCGTAATAAAATAGTATTCATGTGCATATATTAGCATGTAAGTCACATGAATGTAGTACGTGCAATGTTAATTTGATGTATTTCTAATGCACATTATTGAAAAATATTAGGTTTCTACCCTACTCCATGTAAACTCCACTGTCATACCCCAGTTGTTACCTTTTTTGATAAAACAGAGTACATTTTCATTTCTCAGGTTAAAAATAAAGTACAAGATTGAAAAATAAAGTATTATTTATTAACTGTCCTTTTTATCCCAAAAATATTTTTGTTGGATCTAGCAATCATACTTTTCGCTAGTGAAGCTTCGATTCCCTGTGTTTTGTTCATTCCGTCACTGGATACATCACAAAAAAATACTATGAATAACAGTTTTGTATACATATATTCAATGTTATTATTATTATTTTGACACAACAAAAAATCACTTTGAAAAGTCAAGTTAGATCATGTTTAAATGTCGCCAACTCCATTTCTGTTGCAAACAAATAATTGCCTGAGTTTTTTATTCCTTTAACAGTAATTTTTTAAGTGAAATTATAAAATGAATTATTTTCACACTTAATTGCCTTTAAAAAATATAAAGGACGTTTATCTAAAATAAAGTACAATATTTTATTATAAAGTAAGGGTGGTAGCCCTAATTGCATCAGCCAATTTTTCGTCATCAAGTTTAAAAATGTTTTCGAATCGTTCCCTATTATCAAGGGTGGAAAACATTTTTTTTAGCTTAAGGATAGCATCATTCAATTTATCGTCAAGTTTAAAAGTGTTTTTGAATCGTTCTCTATTATCAAGAGCGGAGAACATTTTTCAGCATAAGGATAGCATCAGTAAATTGTTATCAAGTGTAAAAGTGTTTTTGAATCGTTTTGTTTTATCAAGGCCGAAAAACATTTCTTCATTATAAGGATAGCATCAGCTAATTTATCGTCATCAAGTTTAAAAGTGTTTCTGAATCGTTCTCTATTATTGAGGGATGAAAACATTTTTCAGCATAAGGGTAGCAGTCGAATTTATCGTCGTTAATAATCAAGGTTAGGAATATTTACATATTAACTGAATATTTTACAACCAGAACATGTGACAGTGGTAATCTCTGATGTTATGACGGTAAGTCAGTAATAGAGCCGTCTGTGTATTCGAGCGCGTAGCTCAGGACGGCAATCATAACATTTTTATGGAAAAGCCACTATCGCAAGAAATAAATGTATAGATATAATTATTGATAACATAAATTAAGACGGCTTAAAAATATTTTAAAAATTATTGTAGGTATTTTTAAGCGTTTCAAATCATTGTATGAGATATAAACGTTTTGATTAAATTTATATTAATATAAATTTATATCAAAAATTATTCAGCATTCAAAATATAAATATAAAAAATATTTACACGCCTACATATCATGGTAGATTATGCTGGCAACTTTAATTAATTGTAATAACTTGCAATACCCATATTGCAAATATATATTTTTTATTTCCATTTTCATTTTCGAAAAAACTACTGTATGTATCGGCCGCGTCCGTCTATACATAATATTTATTGCCTTTCGTGATAAATATTCACTTTATTACTTACTAATATTATAATTTTTACTATTATGAAAATTTTTATATGTCTGTATGCATGTCTTGTTATAATTTAATGACGGATTAACCAAGCCTGATCTCTAAAAAATTTTTTTTTTAGTTATCTCTACAGCGAAGACATGTAATTAGGCAAATGATACTATATTTTCGTCTGTCTGTCCTATATTAATTTATTTATTGTTGCTGAAATTATTATTAACTGCATCGAAATTTTGACACTATACGTTAATGGCTCGGCCGCGCTTGCGTCACAAAGCTTCGTGCAATGCATTGATATAAAAAATACAAGATACACAATCAGTGTCTCAAAAACGTCCTCTAAAAATGAGCGCAATATTTTAAATTGTGCGCTCATTTAAAATAGAATTGCGTCGGGCGATACTGTAAATTTTATTAATTTTCGTACATTGCTTTGTAAAAACAACTATAAGTCTTTCGCTTAAGGTTGGATATGCAAAAACATATATTTTTGCCATATCTATAACTACTTGTGTGAAATTAGGGACAGTTTTGAGTGGCAGTTTTGTTCGGGACTGTGCATCTTGGATTTTTTTATATCCTGGTGCAATGACATGTTAAATGCAGATGTGACCGACTATTGTCGTATTTATTCGGCCATTATTCCGGACTGGGTGTGCCCGCCAAGGCTTGTCACTGTTGTGTTCCATTTGAAGAATAAGGTAGCTGGTAAACTTATACATGTAACATAACCAACCCGTCACACGGATGGCAATGCATCGTTAACATCTTTGGTGACTATAGCTGATGATTGTCTCTTTCCATCAGGAGAGTCATCTGCTTGTTCCCTACCTTTTTTACCCCGTGTTGGTCCCGGGCTCCTTTGAAGAATATGCTAACAACCGTTCTGCCAGGCAGGTCGTAAAAGATAACCCATTAATAATAGCCGGTAAACTTATGCATGTGGTATTAGACCTCGCCACAAGATAGCAACGCACCATTAACATCTTTGGTGTCTATAGGAGATGGTTGTCTCTTTCCATCAGGAGATTCATCTACTTGTTATATATATAAAGTTTTTCTTAAATTAAAAAAAAAATATTTAAAAACCGCCTTGTTGGTCGAGTTGTTAGCAAATCTAACTATGAATTGAGGGGGCTCTAGTCCGATTCCCGACACAAACAAACATTTGTGTGATGAGCATATATGTCTATATTTCTGGATGTTTATTATGTATATAACAGTATTTATATTTTTTTTTCTATGTATTGATATCGTTGACTTACACCCATAACATAAGCAAATAATTTGCTTACGTTATGGGTTATATCCACGAAATAAAGAAAACAAGCGGAATTGGCAAGTACAAACATTTGTATCAGGACCGCGATCGCCACACTCACACATAAAATAAGCATTATTGCATATAAACTACTAATGCAAACATTGTTTCATTGGTCGTTTTCATTTTAAACAGCAATAATCCGAAACACACAAACAGAACATTTAAAAATATACCAAACAGCGTTACAATTAATTTTATTTTGCTACAAAAAAAAAAGAGTATTTACGTCCTTTTGTAGTCTATTCAAAATAGACTCATCTATTTGTACAATAGTGAAACTTAAGATCGTAATAGTTTCGATATTCTACAATAGATGGCAGCACGTAGTTTTCAGTTGATCATATTTGAGTAGAGAACTTTCTAGAACGATAACGTAATAACTGTCATTACGTATATCTTTCTAGAAAAATTAGGTCAACCTAAAATGAACTTTATATGTAAGGTGTACGGCTGATTTTAGTTTGACTTTCTATTATATCATTAGAGATTATATTAAATTAGAAATTTAATTAAAATAAAATGAAAATTGTACTTTCGAATGATATGAAATATCACCATTTTTAATCATCTGTATTCTACTATCATTTCTGCATTCAAGGATGGCACAATACGGCATAATTCAGTGTATACTAGATTTTCGCACGACGACTATCTCCTAATGATATGGTAAGTATCACTAAGGCAATTTAGAGTAAAAGCGCATAATAGTGGCGCACGCGGCACGCCCACTCTTCACTTCCCCTTGTTTTCTTTATTTCGTGGTTATATCAATTCATGTCATTTGTCCAGCGAAATTATAATTATTGTCAAAATCTTATTGTAGCAACCCTAAGACGTTCCATTTCATAATCATATCGAAATTTTAGTTGGACAAGCATAATCTTGCAGCTAAATAATAAGACAAGGCGGGGTACGCACGGACGGAAATATACGAGGCTGGTATCAGAGAGTGGCATGCGGAGGACGTGCCTCTGCTTAGAAACTAGGGTTGATTGCTATGTCGTGTACACAAGCTTTATCTCAAGATAACATCCCGAAGATATTCTCTTGTAATTTTTTCGTAGGGTATCTGGAAGATTTTGTATAAAATATTTTACAAAATTTAATATAGGATGGTTTTTATGTACATTGGATAATAAATACACTTGATATACAATAGCCATCGCGTTGGCTGAATTGTTAGCGACCCCTGAGTACACAATCAAAGACGCTCGGGTTTGATTCACGAAAGAGACAGGCATTTGTTTGATAAGCAAAAAAAAATTCATATTTCTGGGTCTGGGTGTATCTATACATCTATACAAATAAATAAAATTGGAGTGTCTGTTTATAATATTAAAATAAACGATTTTTACTAAATGATTATTTTACAATTTTTATCTGTCTGTCTATTCGCTCCGGCTAATCTTCGAAACGGCTTGACCGATTTTGACGGGACTTTTACTGGCAGACAGCTGATGTAACAAGGAGTAACTTAATCTACTTTTATTTTAGATCTTTTTCTGGTGGATTATAGCTGCTTTGTTTCCCATGTGTACAATGTAACGTTTAATCTTCTATTCACACATGGATACTTCTCATCTTTATTTGTTTAGGAGCTATCAACGTTTTCAGAATATTGTGTTGTGGAAAAACTTATAAGCAACAAAGAAAAATTTCTACACGTAAGGATATTCTTTGTTGTTTTTAAGTTTACAAATTTCTTCAAGCACGGTATAAGAGCTAAAACACATATATAATTATGTATTGTTGTTAATTTTTTAACCATACCATTTCTTACTATTAAAATATTTATTTTATTTATTTATTTAAACTTTATTGTACACCAAAAATATACATTTTCGTACAAAAGGCGAACTTAATGACTGTTGGCATTATCCATGAGTCAACCTTTAGGCCAACAGAATGTAGCTGTTAAAGTGCCACTGAGCAGCTTAGATTAATATATATTATAATACACATACATTCATATTACAATATTTATATACATAAATACATACATATACTTACTTAGACAATAATAATACATAGATTTTAATGTATATTGATTAAAACAAAATAAGATTGAATACATATATTATACCATCTCTTTATACAAGAAGAAATTACGATTCAGCAAATGGTCTTTTAGATGCCTTTTAAACAGAAACTTATTATCAGCCTATCGCAATATTAGAGGTAAACTATTTCACAGCCGCGAGGCGTGGACTATAAATGATGTTGAGGCAAAATTAGAGCGATGTAAAGGAAGAGACAAAGTCAGTGTATCAGAAGATCGAAGGTTTAATTCATGCGTGTTAAAATACCGTTTTTCTATCGATCATCGAGGCGCACAGTGTATAGGCATCGCCATATTATGGTGGACGTTCCACGTACCCGGACAATGCGGTTGGACTCGACATTTTTCATTCGAACCGTAAGAGACTGGAACGTGCTTCCTGAGTCTGTGTTCCCCGACGAGTACAATCTGGGGATCTAGAAAAGAAGAGTGAACAGGTACCTTCTAGGGAAGTGCGTTCCATCTTAGGCCACATCTTAGCTTACCATCAAGTGAGATCGTGGTCAAGCACTTCCCTATCGATGATAAAAAACCATTTCTCACCATACAAAACTGGAAAGCACTGAAAAGAAAAACTTTTCAGTGCTTTCCAGTTTTTAACTTTACGTGTACCTTTGCGATGCCACTGAAAGGAAAAAAAGCGGTGTAAGAAATGGAACAAACTCAACTTCGGCTCTCGATGAGAGAAGTAAGTTTGCTTCTTTCTCCTGAAGATGTTTCGGTTGCCAAATAAAACGTATGTTGAGTGTATGTATTGTGTGCTTTTGTGATTGCCACTGTCGTGGCGTAAGTTGTGGTGGACCAGGGTCGGTAACTGTGCCGCTGGGGTCTTCGTTACTTGTCAGGTCTACGGTGAGTTTATTCCATTTTTTACTTTTTTCTTTTCAGTGGCATTGCAAGAGTATATGTAACAGTTTGCGGAAATTTACAAATTAACTAATTTTCTTCGTTAAGTACCTAATGGATTTCCGCAAATTAAAGCCTGAAGCTATAAAATATCTTAAAACGAAAAGCACCCCATTTGATTTTGGTACACTAGTCATTGTCTCTGATAGTACCTACGTATATTTAAACCTACGGACGTACGTACGTACGTACTACGTATATTTAAATATTTAATTTAATTTAGGGTTATATCCTATACTTTCCTTCGTCGGCACTTGGTGAAATTCCATTATTGTAACACAATTGGCTAAGCACTTATACTCTAATTTCACTTCAAAGCTTTATTTTTGTACATCGCTAGACCGGTTTTCCTTTTAAGCATCTTCAGGATGTAATATAAATAAATATAAATATTGATTAAATTGATTATTATTGTCAATAATAATCAATTTAAATCTATTACATCCTGAAGATGCTTAAAAAGTAAAACCGGTCGAGTGATATACAAAAATATGTCTTCAGGATGTAATATACTCTTACTTAAATTTATTATTGTCAAATAATAATAAATTTAAGTACATCTTACCTTCTCATCCTGAAGAGCTTAGAAAGAGAAACTGGTCGAGTGATATACAAAAATAAATCGTCAGGATGTAATATACTCGTACTTAAATTGATTATTATTGTCAATGATAATCAATTTAAGTATATTACATCCTGAAGATGTTTAAACAGTGAAACCGGCCGAGTGATATACAAAAATAAAGTTGTGAAGTGAAATTAGAGTATAAGCGCTTAGCCAATCGTGTTACCGTAGGGTTATCAGCCTACTTCTTCAAGGATATGGATATGAAAGTAATTTATTTAAATACATTTGCCACAATCAATGCTTTTTGACAACCCTGAACAAACAAATACATAAAATCAAGACGTATATACTTTAATACATGCACAGACTTTACACAGATACAAAGGGTAGGCTTTATTCGCTCGCCGTAGAGATGCACTATCCTAATTATTGAGAGACCAGAAGCAAGACTCGGAAACCTATTGTTTGGGAAAGGTAATATTATTACTGGAATACTCCGGTTATTCTCGGACTCGGCTTAACATTCTAGATTCGGTTTTAGTGGAGAAAGGTGCTAGTACGCTCGCGTACACCATAATCCTATTTATATATTAATATGTGAAGCAGAAACTTTGAATTTGTTCCATTGTCTATTTTTAATAAAATTTGCGCGCACGGAATAAAAGAAAAACGTTGCCATTCTTATACTTTAGTCATGATGGCAATTCCTTATTTTGTGAGAAATGCAAAAATTCCGTTTTTAATTTTTTCTTATTTTCACGCCACACAATGTAAAGCGTACATTGTTCTGACTCATCGCACTCACATAATTACTGCACACTGTACCAAGTTTAGGGTAAAAAATTGATAAAGTGCGTGTCGTGCCACGCGCAATGTAGGGTTCCGAAGTTGCACATCACAATAATACACTCCAAGAAGAGGGCTCTTATAGTTTCACACTATGAACATTTAAGCTATTCAACGTCAATAACAAATATATATCCGCGCCAAAGATTCACCGCCTATTTAAACTTTTTTAAGTACATTTTATAAGTTGGTCGGCTATTGCTCAAAACTTGTGAAGCCTTCTAAATTGTGATAGTTTTCCTTTTAATTTCATTATATTTACTATTAACATAATTTGGGGGGGGGGGGGGGGGGTTGAACACTTGACTCTAATCTTTTTCGGGGTAGCCCTAAAAATAATTTTTTTCAAGATTTTATGTTACCACTTTGTTGACGTGACTAATATGTATATTTGTGCTAAATTGCAGCTTTCTAGTAATAAGGATCTTGAGCTATCGTGCGGACGGACGGACGGACTTAGCGAAACTATACGGGTTATATCATAGTTTACTCTGGAACCCTAAAAAATTTGCAAAAAAATAAAAATTATCCAACACAAATTTCTAACGGTTTTCATCTCAGAATCGCGGTCGAATAACGTGGTTTTAATTTTCGGTAGACCTTCCCTTACACCCTTTTGGATCCCTTATTAATAAAATTGAGCACGAAGAAGTCTCGTACTTGACATACTTAACGTAAATATGGAGAGAAGTTCAGAAAGCTAAAGTAAGTATATTAATAGGCGAAGCGAAGAAGATACGTCATGAATCTAAAACGTTGAATCTCAATTTGTCCCTACCAAGAATCGCTCAACGCAGATAACGAAGGTTCCACTTTCAAAAAAAGAAAAGCAACAGAGTGCAGCCATCTTTTATCTAAACTAATGTCACAAAATATGAAAGTCTCTGAAAGCTTTAACTAGCTAGCTAAACAAATTTAGATGAAATTTAGCATAGAGATAGCTGAAAATCCGAGGTCAATTATATTCAAACTATTTTTTAACGATTATAGAGATAATGTTCACATCAACAGTTTTTTCTTACATAAGAATTTCAGAGAATTTCCCTCACGTTATCAAGGAGTTAAAGATGTGAGATCAAGCACAGGCTGTTTTTTTAAAAAAACAACCCCTAAAGGGTAGAATCCCCTATGATTAAAGTTCGTATGAAAAACCATATCGACTAATGTAAATCTACTCGCGGGTGATGATGCGCGTGATAGCTGGTATGTATAATCTATGTTAATATTATAAATGTGGAAGTTTGGGTGTTTGGATGGATGGATGTTTGTCACTCACGCAAAAACTACTAAACTAATTTAAATGAAATTTGGCACACAAATAGATGATGATTTGCAATAGCACAGGGTACTTTTATCTCGTAAAAATTAGGTAATACCTCGAGACTCGCCAAAAACTTTTATAATACAGCGAGCTGCATGATGTAGTTAGTGTTTATCACTACATAGTATAAAACAAAATCGCTTTCCGCTGTCTGTCCATGTGTACGTGTAGATCTTTGACACTACACAACGGATTTTGATGCGGTTTTTTTAATAGATAGAGTGATTCAAGAGGAAGGTTTATGTATACGAACATTCATTATATAGCAGAGAAACACTGTTATAAATATATTTAGCAAAACAACGTCTGCCGGGTCAGCTAGTATATTTATAAGCAAAAACATATTTGTACTCGAATATACTTCAAAGAAACTAGGTTAGTTTCTTTTAATTTACATTTAACAACAGCAAATAATTTATTAGTGGCCGAATTTGGCACAATAGACTTAAACCGATTGTCTGTTCTCCTTGACCTTTTGTGTAGCGCATTGGTGACTTATATCGGAAATTAATGATGTAATTACTTTGTTTAAAACGGGCTTTAAATCATTAGTGGCGGCTGAAATTAAGCAATATTCTGCTTAGATATTGACAAAGTATTTTATAGGTTACAGGCCGAGTGGTAATTTGTACGCAGTAACGATATTATTATACTAAAATTTCAGTATTGAATACCTGCGTAATGGTGGTTGGCTAGTGTGACTTATTATGGAACCCCAGAATCGATTTCTGAATTGGATATTGTAGAGGTTTTTGTTAACTAGTAAGTACACTATTAGATTGACAAGATTATATTGATTATAATATATTGATTAAATATATAATAAATAATCAATATCGCCTCTGTGGTCTAGTGGTACAGCGTTGGCGTTGACCACACGAGGTCCCGGGTTCGATTCCCGGGTCGGGCACATAACAAAAGCGTTTTTTCAGTTTTCTGAGAAACACAAAGTTGCCCGGGATTGGAAAGTGCCCGGTTGGCGATAGGCTTGTGTTTCCTTCCACCTATCACGTTTGTGGGACCAAGTATCTTCTGCTAATCGTGGGTGCACTTGTTGTGCCTCTGCCTACTCCTTCGGGGATATGGGCGTGAAGATACTTTTATTGATTAAATATTGATAATACACTTGATAGGTAATGATTAGTAAGAACGTGTAGCTCTCTTGATGGCTGTATGCGAACTGTCTTATTTTACTTATAATAATATTGAATAATGCGTTTCGTATAAAATGATGAATTACAGTATGTAACAGTTACACCGTACATATATAGTAGGTATCATAGGACAGCAAACCTGCTTGTTTGCTGGCTCTCCTGATAGAAAGAAACAACCATAGTGTCTAGACACTAAATTATATGTTAATGCTGTTGTACGGTATATGTGGAGCGATAGTACCTAATAAATCTATATAGAAATAAATAATAATCATAAAAATAATCTATATAGAATAAAGAATACTTGGGGCGTGATCTGCAATCGACATCGAAGCCAAAATATAGTTTTTAGAATTTTTGACTGTTTGTCTGTTTGCATGTATGTAAACCGGGGTAAACTCAAAAAGTACTGCATAGATTTACTTCAAATTTTGCATGAATATTACTAAAAGGTCTGGTCAACATATAGGCTACATATTATCACGCTATCGCCTACGGGGGAGGAGCTGTGCGAAGTAAACGAAATTCGCGCGGGCGAAGTCGCGGGCAACAGCTAGTATATGAATAAAAAGGTTTTGCTGTAGCAGTGAATAAGAATATTGATAAGAAATCAATGAAAATTCTATCAGACGATGTCGTCTAAGCATAAATTCATACGTGGCTGCACGTACGCATCGTAGCGTCAAATAAACTGGCAGTTTAATCAAAGCCATTAGACAAGTGAGCCAAACACCGTCAACCACTTCCGGTTGACCCGTGATCTTTAAACTAAGTTCTCCTAAACACGAACATAAAATATCACAACAGGGACGTTGGGAGGTCTTTTCAAACTGGTGGGTGGTTGTAGCTGATGCCTTTAACGCCTTGCTGGCTGTTGACCAACGCCAGGAGGCGGGTGGCCATGCGTTCTTAATAAAGATGGCGGTACCAACATGGCCGTTTTGGCGGCAAATTCGGAGGAATTATGAAATACGAGGCAGACGGGCTTCTCGGAGAATATAAGATTAGTTTGCTTGTTAAGAATTAAATCGAGATATCGATACGGAAATTCATAGGTTAGTTTCGTATAGGAGGCAGAAATTCAAACAGTAAAGTTATACACAAATTAATTTTCCCGTAGATTCTTCCCGTAGAAAGACATTTATTAGAGGAGTAAATGAAAATTAAACTTTATTTAAAACCCAACATCTATCCATGTATTAATACTAATTTTAATATTTTCACGCTTGCAAGGGAAGCAAAATTTATGCAGATTCACCACATTTGGTAAGAAAATTTTGGCAATTTACAAACATACATATAAATGTATAAAATTACTAGCTGAAGCGTGCAGCCCACTGCTTTATAAATTTTTTTGTTGAATCCCGTGGGATCGCCTAATTTTTCCGGGATAAAAAGTAGCCTATGTACTATTCTAGATCATCATCTACACGTGTGCCTCATTCAAATCCGTTTAATAGTTTTTACGTGACAAACATCCATCCATCTATCCAAACATCCAAACTTTCGCATTTATAATGTTAATATCTTTGAGTATATACCTCGTTAATATAGATATAATACTAGCTGTACCGGCAATTTACTTGTTACTTTAGAGGTGGGGGGATTAATTGAAATAAAAACTATTCTATGTTTTAAGTTCGACCAAATAGTATATATCTAGAAAATTTCATTGAAATCGGTTTAATAGTTTCGGAGCCAATTGTGGACAAGCAACGTGAGACGTAATTTATATTATATTATATTAATATTAATAAGATTAAAATCTCGTGTCACAATACTTGTGGTCAGACCTCCATTAGGACCATTCAAATCGGACGTTTCAATTTAGTCAAATATACAAAGACAACTGTATATTTGACTAAATTGAAAAACGCAACAATTACAATTTGCATCAGTATACATTATTTATTCTAAGGTAAGGTAGGGTGTTACAGTGTCTGAGATATTTTTATATAATTGAAATATTTTTCGAATGTTCAAATTACATTCGGCACTACTATTGCTGCAGAAAAAGAGCAATTCTTTGTCAATAAACCAGATGTCACTGAGGTAACTAATTATTATTAAATTGACAAAATCGTACTTGGAGTCAGAGTTGAATGTCTCTTAGCGTTACATATATAGTTAAGTAGTATATAATTATAATTAAGGTAAACGGAAAGTTATCACGGCTGAATAGTACCTCAGTACCTAATAATGCTTCTTTTAATGCTGTTAACGCTTCCCCCTTATAAAGTGCTATTTGACTCTCCTGAAGATGCTTCGGTTACGAAGTGAAACGAGCGTTAAATGCCTTTGCTATTGACGTGGGCGAAAGTGTCGACTGGGATGGACTATTGTGTGTCCTTTTATTTTCAGACCTGAGATAAGTTTGCCCTATTCCTTGATACTAACTTTTGTTTCAGTTGAATAACAGCAGAGTTACATATAATATTTCCAATTTCAATTTTTAATAGAAAAGTGAAAGTGGATACATCCGTCATTGACTTTTAAAGGGCTTAGTCCGCAATATTTTGATGGGCAACTACGGATCCATACATTATGCGTGGCTTGATACGCAATGTCCGGTTTTATTAATCACTACCTAATTCATCCGCGTGTAGTTTAGCATGTCGTCAATAAGTATAGTTATTAATATAGTTTTTTACAAAGTTTCATCTCCTATTTCAGAATCAGGAATGGATATGTGAAAAATAAACCTTTTATATGACTTCGAATCTTCAACTTCTTGCACGCCAAATTTCACCAAAATCGGTTCAGCAATTTAGCCGTGAAAGCGTAACAGATACAAAGGCAGACTTTTGCATTTATAACTAGCGGACCCGTAAAACGTTGTTTTGCCATACATATTAGGAATCCATAGCGGACATGTAAGCACCAACATTAAATATAAGTAATGTGGTACCACTGCCTTACTTATTTCCGCCGCGATAACGTCAATTCTTGTTATTGTCGTGATCTGGTTTGAACGGTAGGATTGCCGGTAGACTGATGCATGTGGCGTTGCCATCCCGCCACCCGGATTACCACCATTAACAATTTTGGTGCCTATAGGCGCTGGTTTCCTGAACCATCAGGAGAGCCATTTGCTTGTTTACTATCCAATGATACCAACTGTATCTGTAAGGTGTAACCGTCACATACTGTAATTCATCGTTTTAAATGACACGCACTTGTGATATAAGAAATACAAAGTTTGGGATTTCTAACATTGTAGTACGGATTTATAAATTATTTCTGAAAAAAAAATTAAAATCAAATGCAATATATTTTTTTATATGATAAAATAGCAAACAAGCAGATGGGTCTCCTAATAGAAAGAGTCAACCATCGTCTATAGGCACCAAAGATGTTAATGGTACGTTATTATCTTGTATAGAGGTCTAATGCTAAATGCATAAGTTTACCGGCTACCTTACCCTCCAAACTGGAACAAAATAATGACAAGCACTGACGCTGTTGCGGCAGAAATAGGTAAGGAGGTGGTACCAGATCCGGGCGAGATATTGGAGAACTCTACCATCTAGTAGTCAAAATAAATGTAAGTATACGTACAAAAATACTAGATCTCCCATCGTAGAACGTATATTGGCGTGTAAACATATTCAGTGTATAATTTGTTCATATTATAAACAAAGTAATTTAAACTAACAAAATTAGGGATTCTCATATTCATCGACCAATATGAAGCTCTAATGAGAGTCCACCGTGTATACCACTAACCCGCCGTTCCTTAAATTATTCAGGAGAGAGTAATCTTATTACATTTACATATTAATCAACGGATTTTAATTATCCTACCCCCTCAGCGTCTTAATTTGCCTTCGAAATGAGCCTTGCCTCGATTAAAGATGTAGCTCTATCTATAATTTTGGTAGTTTGTTTGTTTGTGTTAATGTGACGGAATTTTCAACTAGTTAATAATTGAATTATTTATTATTGTTGACAGTTACTTACTTTGAAAGTTGTGTGACTTACCTGTGAACAAAATAAAAATATTAATAATTGATCAGTAAATACAAAATGTATTTTCACGCCCGTATACCGGAAATAATAGGCGGAGGTAGGAGGAGGAGGAGGAGGACTAGGAGTAGGAGAACCCGAAATAGTACCCGAAGTACTAGTGCACCCACGATTAGCCGAAGATATTTAGTCCCACACAATGTGAAAGCTTATCGCCAACCGGGCACATCCAAACCCGGGCAACGTTGTTTTTGTCAAAAAACTAAAACAAAATACACATTTTCTGGATTGCCCGACCCGGGAATTGAACCTGGGTCCTCATATAGTCAACAACGACACCGGACCATAAGACTGCAGAGGCGATAAGGCAGTAAACACAAAATATAAATACGATTTTTTTTTCATTTATTATAAAAGCGAGATCGTTTGCGTGTCATTGGAGAGGCCTATGTCCAGCATTGGATAAAAATAGCTTGATGATGATGACTATATGATTTTTTGTCGTCGGCACTTGGAGAAACTTCATTTGTTACATACACATCTTCACGCCAAATCCCTTACGGGGTATGCAGAAAGAACCCAGTGCCATATGTCACGAATTTGTCTTGCGTCCTCCACACTCATTACTCTCTTCATACAAACACGCCAGTTGCAAAGACTCTTGACATCACTTTCGTACAATACTGATCGATCTGATCATAGTATGTCAGGGGAAGACCAAACTTCTCCGATACCTCATCCTTCCACATTCGCATTGTATATCTGTTTTGTTAATCTTTCGTCTACCATTCTTTATACCTGTCCGAACCAATGGAGCACGCGCTTTTTCAGTCATAATCATTTATTAATTGCTTCAAATATTGGAACAGAGGTGTTCGTATTTTTTATAAGTTGTGTCAAATATTTGGTCTTAGTTGGCATGCAATATTTACATAATATCGTTGTATTAGCCATACAGAATTCTTAAATGTAATTATAAATTACTTTATATTTAATTTAATTACCCATTAATTATTTCAATCGTACACACAAACTGAAAGACATTGCAAATAATTTTTCCTAATTCCTAGAATTTATTTAATTAAATTAATTTAATCTATATTATTATTACAATTTTGACATCCAATAATCATCTATATAATCAACTAAATAAATTGATAAAATTATTACATCAATTTGTTATAATGTTAAAATGTACTTATTTTATTTTTTGATTAGCACCAAAACAACAAAAGATTTTAGTGTCAATCATTGATCTTCAGTAATCAATTCAATATATGTAATTTCCGTTATACACTGAAATGACATGTCAGTAAAATTTTTAATCGCTTTGCTACTGATCAAAAAATACTTATATTAATTACAGTCGTTAAAAACATTTACAAACTATATTTTGCCCGCGGCTTCGCCCGCGTTAAATTGCTCCATATAAAATTCCACCCTCTATTTTAGGGAAGTGGGAGGGAGAGAAAGAGACAAAAAGTAGCCTATGTCACTCTTCATCCCTTCAACTATTTTCGCTTAAAAAATCACGTCAATTCGTCGCTACAAATAGGAAAAACCAATAAACAAAAAAAAACAGCCACTGTGCTTAATTTAATAATAATTTCTAACAGATTTTCAAAACAAGAAGTTTTATTTAAACCGTTTATATATATATATATATATATATATATATATATATATATATATATATATATATATATATATATATATATATATATATATATATATATATATATATATATATATATAGTTTCAAATTAAAAAACTAATTACGTCAGAACCATATTTTAATCAGTTTTATTCAGATAGAGGCAATAAATATGTATATAATAATATAATAATCATAAAGACTCGATAAAGACAAAGAAAATGTTTCAACAAATTGGCGGCCCATGACATATTGATCATGATTCGTGGACATTTTATGAAAATATTTATGAAAAAGTCGACATCAAAAGATTTTTTTTTCTCAACGAAGTCTATACGTAAAATTCGGAATCTCGATTAAAAAATTATGTAATTTATACTTTTAGTCGCGCGTTGGCGCGTGTTCAAACCCCATTATGATTATTTTAAACTAGCTGACCCGCGCAGCTTCGCCAGTGAATAGATTAACTACGTCGACATAGTTTTTCATACAAATTTCATCCCCTATTTCAGCACCTTAAGGGTGGATATTTGAAAAAAAATTAGCCTTTGTTTGACCCCAGATCTTCAACTATTTCCATCCCAAATTGAATGAAAATCGGTTTAGCGGATTAGCCGTGAAAGTGTAACACAGACAGACACAGACAGACAAATAGACAGACTTTCGCTTTTATAATATTAGTACGGATATGGATAGTATGGATTTAGATACTTGCACTGTTTCATAATTCACACATTATATATTTGTTATTAGTGCAAAAACCAGCAGTTTTCCCATTATTCTACATTATCTCCCCCGCGTTAGTCCGGCCCCTTTGAAGAATAGACCAATTGCTATTCTGCCAGTTCGTAAAAGGCGAACGATAAACATAAAGGCGAAGACGTATGGCTATACCTGTTACTACCATTGTGACTACTAGTTACTAGGTAGAATTCAGCAGTTTCGAACGGACTTTTTACAGGCCGTGCTTGTCACCGTTGTGTTCGGGTTTTGAGGTAAGATAGCCGGTAAACTTATGTATTAAGATCCCGCTTCGAAGATAGCATCGAACCATTAGCATCTTTGTGTGTTGTGCCTTTAGGCGACGATTATCAGCTTTTTCTACCAGGAGGGCCATCTGCTTGTTTACTTTCGATTTTCGAGATCAGTGCTAAATCACATATACAGTCATATAACTCATGCAATTAAAACAATTATTTCATAATTAAAATGGGTCGTTAATCAAAATCAAAATATATTTATTCAGATAATTAAATTGTGCATTACACAATATTATACTTGTGAAATACCTAAAAACTGTCTAATTTAACATGTATCTGCCTGAACTAGATTGACCTGAGTTTCAAGCGGTAGGGGCTAGGAATAGAATAATTTTAATATTCACTGATAAAAAATTCAGTGGGCATAGTTCATGTTATTAAATTAAACTCCTGAACTTTAGAAATAATATAACTCAGGAACACAGATTAATTCTTTAAAACTATCACTAATAATAAATAGGAAAAATTAAACGTAGTTAAAATACTAACTACTTTCTCAAAAATTGTCAACCAGCCTACGGTTCTTTCATTTTATTAAACAAAACTTTAATATCAGCAATAAAACTCCATAACAATATTCTGGGTCATTGCAGACGCTACCGCCGGACCGGTTATAATAAATAACTTACACGCAAATTCTTATAACCTGTATTTAATATGGAAATAAACAAATAAGAATAAGCACAAGAGTTTAATCAGCATACTCATTTGTTTGACGATGGAGCCAACGCATTAATGTCTGAGAAGTCGAACGAGGGCTGGGCGGAGCGCGAAATCGTAAAGCATCCGAGAAATATTATAGGCTACCAGGAGCCTTGAGGCAGCCCTTCATAAGTTTATGATAATAACAATTGTTTGGTTGTGTTAACTAGCTACTGGGCGCGACCTCGTCTGTCACTTGGTTTTACTCGAGTGCGCCAGGATGGCTTTTTAACCAACGAAAAAAGTTGGACATGCATGTATGTAATATTGTTGGAATTGGACAATATTTAAGTATCGGCGTTAAAACACGTATATGTACTAAATGTCGTGAGTGTATATATGCTTATACGTTTGTCTACGAATTTTTTGGGAGCTAAAAGCCATATCGAGATCAGTCAAAGATTCACAAAAATTGATTCAATAGCTTTTGATATATTTATCGGTTTGATTTTTCTAATTCAGTTATTAATTTTAATTCCTGATGGCAAAAGATAACTATCGCCATTCTTGTGGCGAAGTCTAAATGTCACATGCATAAGTTTACCGGCTACCCTACCCTTGGGGGTACCCCCCTAACTAAGTCAAGTAAAGTAAGTCACTATGGTAATGATTTGTCCGTCCAATGCTTCGCACTAACGAACGGCAAAATGACATATGGTCATTTTTTCAAAGGGAGTCCGCGTAAACACAGAGAAAGGTAGGGAAAAGGACTTTTTTATATCATAAGATAAAATTATTAATAATTAATATAAAATTATTAAAAATTGATATTTTTTATATTATAAGATAGCAAACAAGCACATGGATCTCCTGTTGGAAAGGGTCAACCATCTCCTATAGACACCAAAGATGTAAGTCTTCGTTGCTATTTTGTGGCTGGGTCTAATCCCAACTAAAACTGTTTAATACTTCACCTAATTAGATATATGTATTAACCAAAAAACATTTTTTGTTAATTAACGTACATTTGTAAGAAAAATTACGCGTTTTAAAATTTAAATTCTTTTCCGCGAAAATGCTCTGGCCTCTCACGGCGTCGTAATGACATCACGCCGTGATCGTACATACATTACATACTCTGGTTTCGATGAAAATGTCAATAACAATATGACGTTTTATCACGGTGTGACGTAACACTTCCAAATTTGCGTTTTCTGTCACGTGATTTAATGTCTATTTTTGCCGAACTTATTATAAGTTACTTATATCCTAAAAATATTATTAATTCTTACCTTCTATAACTAATAATTTAGTTTTTTGTTACCTTCAAACGGAGATATCTCCATCTCCATATACATCTCCATACGGAGATGGATGGATGGAAGGATTATATGAAGATAACAAAAAATTCCATATCGCATTAAAAACCACAATATATCCTGTTCATTCTTAGTGACATAGACTATATATTTTTATGGTTCATGTAGCAATTGATTTTTTTATAATAATCACTTTTTAACTGTAGATTTTAAGGTGAAGTTCAGACAAAAATTTGTAAGTTTTTAGACTTCGTGACCAACGAGATACCAAGAATCCACTATCGCCCCATTGGTACATCTGTCCTTTCGTCTACCAAAGGGTCATCTGTATCGTTTAACTTGTTTTAGGTATGAAATTGAAATTCAAACTAAGTATAAAATTTTTAGGCATTTAGAAAAAAGTTCTAAAGCATAAATAATAATACTAACAAATTACATAAATTGATGTAACCTCAAAGTAATAATAAATAAATAAATAAAGTCGAGAATTAAAAAAGGCCAAAAAACATAGGGCCTAAAAGTTCTGTATAATCGAATCCTTAAGAAGAAAAAAATAGTTACATTTATGTCAATTTAAACCATTTGATTTCTTTAATATAAATGAAGAATTTTTTTTAAATCACTAGATAGCAAACATGCAGATGGCTCTCCTGATGAAAAGATAAACAATCGCCAATAGACACTAGATATGGTAATGGCGCATTGCTATCTATGTGGCGGTCTATCTTAACCTCCAAACTGGAACTCGGCAATGCCAAGCATTGATGTTATTAGGCATCGGTAGGAAAAGGTAAGGCAGTTGTACCATGTAACTGGACTAAACGTTGCGGAACTATACCACCTAGTAGTCATGATGGTAGTGATGGTATAGGTCAGAGGTAGCGAACCTTTATGTATCTACATGCCATTTTTTTAATAAATATTTCATGAGGCCATAGACTTCAAATAATTTAGTTTTCACGATTATTAAGAAAATAATAACACTAAGTTCTATTAACTCAAAACTCTATTTGCCTCAAAAAAATATATACATTTGCATGTATAATAACAAACGTTGTAGTTATATGCGTATAATTCAAAATAAAAATAACATTAGTGTTACTTTGTTGTTGTAGATCCGATGACAAATTAAATTACTTATTTTAGGGTTTTAAGATCTTAACTTTCTATCATAGAAAGAAAGAAAGAAAGAAAGAAAGAAAATATTTATTTGCAAGAATATGGGTGTTACAAGTTGTTAAAAATAAATTAAGTTACCGACATATTCTACCAATATATGGTGTGCAAATATTTAAAAAAATATCATTATATAATATTACATTTAAAACTATAAATTGTATCGATTTTTCAGAATTACTACCGGATCGGAACGCGGCCACACACTGAGAAGATCCGGCGGAAGAAACTCAGCGGGCTGGTCTTTTTTTCTCTATTTTATGTTCTTGTTATAAATATACAAGGATGATTCCATATTACAAAGTTATTTTTATAATTACAAGTTTCATATTTAGCATCGGATCATTCGCATTGCGTCACGTGCCATCATTGGCACGCGTGCCATTGGTTCGCCACCCCTGGTGTAGGTAATTATGTGGCCTTTTACGAAATACCTGACAGAATGGCAGTTGTTCTATTCTTTACAGGGACTAGGGACAACACAGGAGTAAACTAATTCAATCGGATAAATTAATATAAGAAACAATTAATCTTATTTAGCAATGTGTACAAGCCCCGATGATCCGTTAATCTACGAAACCGGTAGACTTTAATTAATTGAAACAGTAAAACCAGTAATCTATATCTATATAATAATACCTGTAGGAAAAACTTTGACACCTTTTTAGACAATTACGAGAACGGTGGACTACAGGCATAATTAAAGTTTAGAAGTTTTAGTTTGCGGAAGACTGTAGTAAACCTATACTAGTTTCTTTATGGCTAAAGTCAGCTGTTAAAACTAAATGTAAATATGTGTATATAACACTTATCTCGTACTTGAGACAACTTGAAAAACGTAAAAACAACAGAGTGATAATTATGATACGCCAGGATTTGAACCTACGACTTTGAGTTCTGCATTGTCTTGCCCGGATTTGGTATACAGTGGCAATAGCGTCAGTGCTTGTCACTGTCGTGTTCTGGTTTGGATGGTAAGATAGCCGGTAAACTTATGAATGTGGCATTAGACCTCGCCACAAGATAGCAACGCACCATTAAAACCTTTGGTGTCTATAGGCGATGATTGACTTTTTCCATCAGGAGACCCATTTGCTTGTTTTCTATCCTATGATTTAAAAAATGTAGCTATTACATATGGCGGGGTGTTAATGCGTGCATCACTTAGATGTGATGCAGATTTTTTCTGCAATGTAATAATTAAGAGTTTTAAAGTACATATTATTATGTAGCTATAAAATGTAGCCAATTATATTTTATCTCTCAGCGGCTGTAATGAACCAGGCCCTTATTAAACGCATCATGCGAAGATAAATGCACTTTGAAATTAATTAACTAAATTGCATAACTGCATTCGTATGTTAAAAGTTTCTGTTCTTGTTTCTTGATTGGATACTTCATTATGTTTTTTTTATATTTTTGCAATTTTATATTTATTTATATGTTTACAAAATTATAACGTTATAATGTGTGTAAATTTAACATTATTCTGGTAAATTGACAATAATACTTTTTAGAATCTGCTGGTCAATAGCCTTAGCCGCGGATTATCCGTGGAACATCACAATGATTTTTAAATGATCAATAAACTAGTCGACTAAATATGAAAAACTATTTAATAATTTACCTTATTAGGTATATTTACCAAAAAAAACTAGGTATTTAGTTTTGTTAAATAACTTACATCTACAAATAAATATAATTGGAGTGTCTGTTTGTAATATTAAAATAACCGCTTTTTTCTAAATGCATATGGATGAATACACGTACATATACCAAAATAATATATTTTATAATTTTTGTCTGTCTTACTGTCTTTTTGTTCTGGCTAATCTCTGGAACGGCTGGACCGATTTTGACGGGACTTTCACTAGCAGATAGCTGATGTGACAGGGAGTAACTTAGGCTACTTTATAATAAAATTTCGCGTTTTAAAATTTTAATTAAAACTTACCGCGAAAACGCTCTAGAATTTCATGGGGTCTTAATGACATTACGCCGTGGTAATATTTACATTACATACTCAGTGGTTTCTTTGATAACGCCAAGATGACGTTTTGCCATGGTGTGACGTAACGCTATATCCAGCAACGTAACTAGCTAGTACAGACACAGCTAGTTAGAGATAATATTGTAAAGAGATAATAAATAGATTTGCTTCTTTTTTATATAATTATAGGAAACGACTCGCTTTGGACAACATTTTATATTAAAAAAATTAACTAAATAATTAAAAACGCCTACACTCACGTTTAATCGGAATAGGTTTCAACTAGATTTTAATAGTTTTATCGAAAAGTTTTGCTTTTAAAAATTCATTCAAATAGTTGTATTTATGAAAAAATATGTTATTTTGCAACTATTCGCTTTTATATTATATTAATTTCAATTCATATAGTTCCATCTCGTAAATTAAAAAAAAAATCGACCAGTTTTAGACTGATTATAAAAAGAAGAACGGTGTCTGTCCATACAGAGTTCGCCTAGATACCAACATAATATTATGTTGATAGATGCTTAAATAAATAATTTCTTCTGAAACACGAATCGTATCACGGATACTTTTGCTAATGCTGTAATCATGAAAAGCCAGCAATGATGATAGTTATCTGAATTGGGACAGATAACTATTACGCATTATTTTATTGGTGTCAGATTTTATGGCGATTTCATTAATATCCTATATTCTTTATAGCAACAGCTGCATCATTAGTGAAAGTTATATAATATTATAAAAATTAGAGAAATAAGTTAGGCGGCAATAAATACCCGAAAATTCGATGTCGCAAAAAAAATGCAATATTAAAACCATTCACAAATTCACACGGTCGAAGCCGTGTGAATTAGTTAAATATTAAATATATCAATATTCAGTGCATGTCCAGTCAATAGTTATCAAACCTGGTTACCTTTTTTGGCTAAATTAGTGTATTAAAAAGCATGAATGCTTCTTAAAAGCATTTCGGGGTCGGTATCAATTTCGATATCTTATTATACAAAGTGCGAACTAAAAAGGAAAGTTCGGTGGTTAATTAAATAAAAATGGAATACGGCTGCTGTGCGGACGCACGCGATCGCGACCACTTTGCATATAGATTAGATCTTGTATCGAACACTTGCGATCTTACTGCACACTTGTACCACAGAAGTCTTAACTATTCTGTTATTCTGTGGTTGTACTATGACCTGTTTTAACTGACTTCTCTTTACTGTAATTCAATATTTTGTCCCTTAAGTTTATTACCGAAGTAGCTGTACTCTGCGAGCTCGGTCGCGTGTCCCCCATACATTACTTCCTTTTATACAGTCGGATAAAAGTAGCCTGTTACTTAGTGATATTGTAGCTTTATAATGCTGAATTTTCAAAATCGTTCCAGTACTTTTTGGGATATTTTTTATATCATAATATTGCAAACAAGCCGATGGGTCTCCTGAAAGAGTCAACCATCGCCTATATCCACCAAAGATGTTAATGATGCGTTGCTATTTTATAGCAAGGTGTAATGTTCCATGCATAAGTTTACCGGCTACCTTACCCTCCAAACTGAAACACGACAGTGTCTAGCAATGACGCTATTGCGGCAATAATATATAACGAACAAAAATTCCCCCATGTTGATCCGGGCCATTTTGAATAATAGACAAACTACCGTTCTGCCAGGAAGGTAGTAAGAGGCAACCGACCGATTGACTATACATGTTTCTACTACCGTGGTGGTAGAGTTCCGCAACATCTCGCCCAGGTATATGGTACTACCGCCATACCTATTCCTGCCGCAATAGCGTCAATGCTTGTCATTTTCCTGTTTCGGTTTGGAGGGTAAGGAAGCCGGCAAACTTATGCATGTGGCATTAGGACTCAACACAAGACAACAACCATTACTACTTTGGTGGCTATCGGCGATGGTTGACTCTTTCCATTAGGAATTTATTTGGATTCCGTTTTAGGAAGGATTTGGATTTATATTATATTAAAAGCACTTGTACTGTTTTCCTAGATTTTTATTTAATTAAATGGTTTAAGTTATCGGTGCGTTACTGTCTTGTGGCGATATTTAATGCCACGTGCATGAGTTTACCGGCTACCTTACCCTCCAAACCAAAAACATGACAGTGACAAGCACTGACGCTATTGCGGCAGGAATAGGTAAGGCGGTGGTACCAGACCCGTTTGGGTAAGGTGGTGTCATTTAATATTTTTAATAGAGACACATCTGCTTGTTTGCTATCTTGTGACATAAAAAAAAGACTGCGCTCTAGGTATTTTTTTCGGATTTTCGGAAGAATTTTCGGAACGGAGAGCGCCCCGTTGGTCGAATGGTTACTACTCTGACTACACTATCGACGGGGCTCGGGTTCGATCCCCGACGGGGACAAGTTTTTGTCTGATGAGCATAAATGTTTATATTTCCAGTTTAGGTGTTTATTATATATATTCCAGTATTTATATATGTATTTCTATGTATTAGTATCGTTGACTAACACCCATAACACAAACGAATAATTTGCTTACATTGGAGTTAGATCAGTAAGTGTAATTTGTCCCGTGAATATTTATTTATTTATTACTTGTTTGTTTACTAGCAGTACAAACAAACTTGAAATAAGCAAGATCTCTGGTATTGCGGATGTCCATGGGCGGCGGTGATCACTTAACATCAGGTGCACCTTCTGCTCGTTTGCCCCCTCTTCTATAAAAAAATATGTCTCTTCCATCCATCCATTTCATACTTAACATCTTCTTTAATCGTTTTTGCGTGCTTGTCGTGCCGTCACAGTCTCAGATATAGCAAGCAAATCGAACTCAGAATCAGAAATTAGAAGTTCTTTATTCTTTACAGTTATTTTAACGTGTCAACTTTTTTAAAAGCTGCTACCGGATCGGAAACGCGAACTTCGTTCCAAAGGGATGTCCAGAAAACATCAGATTTTTAATTTTTGTTTGTGAATACAATTCGGTGCATACCACTAGTATTATATTGTAATTAAGCTATGAATTTGATATCGCTGTAGTTGTTCCTCATTTAAGGCGACCACTTCCCTGCCCTTACCTGGATATCGTAATAGATTATATTGTAGTCCATACTAGTGTACATTTTAAAGTAAGCCCTTAAATGTCTTACTAAGTGTAACAAATATAAATCTTTCTAAGTACTAAATATCTCGAATAATTATATTTCCGTGTAGATTCGGCCCTATTTGGTAGAATATGTCAATTGTATTAGAGCTAGGCACAGAAATCTAAATAATAAGCCAAGCCAATTACCTTATTATTTAGATTTCTATGGGGCTAGGCATTTCGTAAGAGGCGAGATAATACTAGTACGTGTCAGTAACATCGTAACTACTAACTATATGGTATAGTTCTGCAACTTCTCCCACGGGTTTGGTACCACCGCCTTGCATATTTTTGCCGCAAAACGACAGTGTTTGTCGCTGTCGTGTTCCAATTTGGAGGGTACGGTAGCCAGTAAACTTTTACGTCTGGTATAACATCCCCACCAAACGTATAGCAGACTTTATTCACATCTACTATGTCTATAAGCGATTGTTTTTTTAGGCGCGAGAGCTATTTGTTTATTTGATTTCCTATAATATAAAAACTGGAAATCGACGTATTTGACTAAAAGGAGTTATAATCTGTATGATGTATGACACTCGGTTTGCTCTGCAAAGCGCCAACTCTTAAGTAACTTGGCGTTAGATATGCTGCTGTACTACTTAAAAAAATCCTGTTGGTGACTTTCACAATAATACTATGCGTCAGAATTTAAAATTCTATCTTTCATCTCAAATCATCTCGATGTTTGGAAATCCACGAGATTTTTAGGCACTTTTTGTTTCAAACTTTACATCTGTAACAGTACTCGTAGGTATATATAAGGAGGATGTTGCCAAAGAAATACAATATACATAATCAGAGGTTATTTATACTAAAAAGATTAGCCAACAGCTAGATAATTAGTGTTGAAGTTTCCCATTGTAGTTGGTGATTACTAATTATTTACCATTAGATAAGGAGTGAGCTTGTACGTAAGTTTATCCTCTATCTTATACAAATACCCTGAGATAAATTACATGATTTATTTTAACCCCAAAATTTTAAAAAAATTTGCTTATGATATAGGTGTTAGTCAGCGATATTAATCTATATATTAATACGCGAAAGAAAAATTTTGCATCCCTTTTTAATACAAAAACGCGTACGGTTGAGTATGAAATTTGGCATAGTTAAAGTTTTTATTACGGTGGGCTGCAATAACCTAATATTTTTAAATAATATATATTAGAAATAAATTAAATTTATAAAAAAAAATGACGTACACTACATTTTTGTGACATACATTATAATAATTATTAAATTAATAAAAATAAACATTACATACACTACATTTTTGTGACATCTATAATAAGTTGCAAATTATTTTATTTACGGCCAAAACCTATTGTTTTTGAATTTGAATATTGTCACACTTCAGAGAATTTATTGGTCAAATTTCGACCTCTGGGCGATTCCTACCACACATAGAAAAATAAATATATTTAATAAACATCCAAAGCTAAATATACAATCGCTTATGCTTGTCACACAAAGCCTTACCTAGTTGAGAAGCGAACTCGAGCCTCATCGATTGCGTACTCAGAAACGCTAAACATTCGACTAACGGGGTAGTTTCTTTACGCTAGATGACAAGGTAAATTGATTAATTAGAGTCTAATTGCGTGAAATTCAATTCAGCTTGTATTTACGCAGTCGTCGGTATTAAATTTGATCTCAGACAAGGCGGCTAAATAGATTATTCAGGACCACTAATAGCTATTTAAATATCACTGGACATATACATAGCACATTTTGATCTAATTTCAAAGTACATAATATTTTTTTATATCGTAATATAGCAAACAAACTAATGGCTCTCCTAATGAAAAGGGAAAACCATCGCTTATAAACATCATAAATGTCAATTGTGCGTTGCTATTCGTGTAGCGGGATGTTAACGCTACTGGCATAAGTTTCCGGCTACCTTACCCTTCAAACCAATGGTGTTACTGAACCCCGGCGAGACGTTGCGGAACTTGGTAGAGTTCCATTCTAGTAATCACGATCGTAGTGGCAAGTGCAGAAAATCGTTCGTCTTTTTCGAACTGCTGGCAGAATGGCAGATGAAAGTAAAGGGGACCAGCACGAGAAACTAAACGAGAATTGGTAATAGAGATGAGAAGAGGCCACCGTTGGCTATAGACACTAAAGATGTTAATGGCGTGTTGTCCTCTTTGTGACAGTGATATAATGCCGCATATGTGAGTGTTTCCCCTACTTTACCCTCCAAACTGGAAAAATGTACACTATGGTAGCAAGAAGAAGCAAGGCGGTGGTAAATTTGTACATGACATTACTACGATGCTACAGGGATGGCAACGAAATAATTAAGTTATGACATTGTTACATACACAGCCACACATACATACATACAGACATACTGACATCATCGTTAAAATAGTCGAAAAGGTTTCGAGGTCCTCGAAACATGGAGATACATATAATGAAAATTTGATTTTCGAAAATCGGGGCAAAATCAGTAACTTTCTTATCTACAAACGTAGCGGGAATATAATTTTGTTTTTTTATATTATTTCGACATTTATCAGCCTTTAGATTAAGTATCTAAGAAAACATTTTAAGACTTTAATGTTTAAAGTCTTTGTGTATGTAAAATATGTAAGTTTTAAAGTAGTATTATGTAAAAAGTTAATGTGAAAGCCCTGATGATGCTTTAATAGGCGAAACCAGTTGGCTGTAAATTTAAAAGTGATTGTGTAATAAATAAAATATAAATTACATTTGTGAAACAGTATAAATTATATATTATAGGAACAGTCCAAGTTTCATAAAAATCAGTTGAGTAGTTTTTGAGTATTTTTACATGTCGGATCAATTTTTCAAATTCTATTATTATTTGTAGTAATGCGTTAAAGCATATTAAGTGTTTTAACGCATTTCCTATAAAAATATTAGTTGTCTGCACTTCTCCATAACTTTGACAGTGCCAAATTTTATACTCCTCAGTTCGTGTGATTTTCATTAAAAATAATTATTATTTTACAGTGTGTAAGGAAAACCCTGTCGGATAATAAAAGGTGTTATTTAGTACCGTAATACGGTTACATAATATGTGCAATTATTATACGAATATTAATTAATTAGTTTTCCCAATAAAAAAAGGAATCTTAAATGATATTTTCATACATTAAGTATGACAACACCTACAAATAAGCAAATTCTATTATCAGAGACCTTCGCACGGTATTTGCGCGAAAGCCGCCGAAGCGAAACAATGAAACAAACAGCGACAAGGTGTTGTCATTTTTAAAATATTTGCTTAACTCTATGTAAAAATACGAATATTAAAAAACGATACCTTTTCTATTTGCAGAAATAAAGTCATTTAAATATTTTTTTCAGTAATGCCTTGAATCAACCTATATTCCTCTTTCGAATCGGACAGGGTTTTCTTTACAAACCGTATAGACCTCAGTCGAGTTTCGACCAGCGGCGTTCGCTAGTAAACATAAATATAACAATATTGTCAGTATTGTTCCCATTATTATTGTAACAGACTGTACTATAGTCCGTAAATATGTAAGTCAGTCTTTGCATAATTACAGTAAACATTAACTTTGCTCATAATAAATAATTATTATAATATAATGTTAATTTCTTGAATTAATTTGCGTATCCAGTAAAGTGAATGGCTTGCTCAGTTTCCTGCAACTTGGACAAGCGCATAGAAATGTGTTAATGGTTTAATATCAATCCACACTAACATTAAAAATGCGAGAGTCTTTCTGTATGTTACGCTTTTGATGAAATTTAGCAAAACTATAGTTGAAGATCTGGAAACATAGGCTACTTTTTCAAAAATATATCCGTAAGGGGTTCAAATGGTGGATGAAAATTTGTACGAAATATTGTGGCGCCGCTGGTCGGTACCGTTGAAATAATATATAGTGCGTACAAGATAATAAATTGTGAAATCGATATTCAGAATTTTATTTTGAACTATCTGACCCGGAAAACGTTGTTCTGCCTTTTTAACTACTCTTATTTTTTTTCTATATTTTCTCACCTTTTAAACCTTCCCTAGACTTCAACAATTAATTCAAAACCAAAATTAGCCAAATCGGTTTAGCCGTTCTCGAGTTTTAGCGAGACTAATGAACAGCAATTGATTTTTATATATATAGATTTAAATTTTTTCCATTTTTTATTATTTTTTCTGGTAGCGTTTAGGAGATTGCTCGAATCGTTACAATATTATATTCATAACATTATATTCGCAGGTGAAGCTACGCAGGTTAGCTAACTAAAATTATAAAATCTTGAATTAAAATAAACTAGCGATCGCCTGTGGCCGAAATTCGACCATAGATTAAACAATAAATCTCTTTTGATTTTGACAACAGATTTTAACTGTAAAGAAAATAATACCTATAGATGTGTGTATATTATGTATGTCACATAATTGCAGTGTATATTATGTTTATTTTTAATAATTTAATGCATTTTATTTAAAAATATTAAGTTTCTGTAGTCCTCCGCAAAGTAAATTTTAACTCAGCCAAATTTCATCCTCTACAGTTTCCGCAATTGTCTTAATAAGGAGTTCAAAGTTTTTTCTTCACGTATTAATATATAGATATTTAAAATCAATTTTAGGTTTTAAATATTTATTTTAAACCAAAATAACTTTTCTAAGGAAACTAATAGATTTAATTTGTCGTAATGTCAAATAGTTAACGTAAATTACATTTTTACATAATATATCTCTTAAAAAATGTTAAGACTACTTAAATATCAACTTTTTCAATTATTGTATCTAATCATAAAGCCAAATTTAAGAAATCCTCAAGTTCGCTTTTCTGATTTGAAATATAACAATACACAGTTGGTAATATTACCATCTATTAAAGTATTTCAGATCTGAAAATGGACTAAGGACTGGGAATTGAGCAAAAATAATGAAAGTAAGAAAACACACATGCAAATGTCACAAGTCCACACACAGACAAGTTTTAATTATCGTGTCCTAAACACATATAACTAAAATGGACAAAGTTCATCAAATATCTACTTGTTTCTACGGTTTCATCAGCCATTATCATCTACGGAAGTCAACGCGATCGAATAATATGACTTTTAATGTCGCATTCTAATCGAATACCGATTTCCAGTTGGCCTAGACTCATAAAGCTTAAAAAAAAGTAACTTTTTACAGTTTATGTGAAGGAAAAATTACTGAAAACCGGAAATACTCTTATGTAGTTTAATAAATTTGTAATAGTAAAAAGCGAATTTATTATCACAAATTTATTATTTATGGTTGTTACTATTACCATGGCTAGGGTTCGACCGGCAAAGTTAAGTTTGTCCTTTGGTCTAGTTTGTCTTCTAGTTAGAGCATTAATGTTAGAACCATCTTACCTACAAGTTTGATCGAAATCCTTGGTGCACGGGTTTACTCGCGCTTGACCGGTTTTTCTTACATATAGCACAGTATACTGGAAACTAACAGTAGTCAATCTACATACATGTGATATTCGAGCAACGCACACATAGACACCTCTCACGGACGCGATATCTCGGAATGATTCGGGACAGTTTGTTTCGCACCAGTCCGAGATATCGCGTCCGTGACAGTGTCTATGTGTGCTATGCTCGAATATAACTTGTATGTAACTTTGACTTCTGTGAGTTTCTAAGTATTCTGTGCATATAGTTTTCACTTTTATCATCAGATTCTGTAAACGCCATCTGTTATTAGTTTATACATTTCCACTTTTTCATAAACACTTTTTTATTAAATTTGTATCCACTAACCGGTTTCATTGTGTATCTTCAGAGCTATTATTTTTTTATTTCATAGAATAGCAAACAAGCAGATGGTTCTGTTGATGGAGAGATATAGCTATCGTCTGTAGACATTAAACATGTTAATGGCGCTTTGCTCACTGTGTGGCGGGATTGGAATTCCACATGCATAAGTTTACCGACTACCTTACCCTTCAAAGCAAAACATGGTGGCGACAAGCACCAACCACCAATACCACCACCCAAGAATTATTTTTTTTATTATTAAGAATTATTTAAATTGAGTTTAAATTATTTTAAAAGAAAATTTAAATAGGCTTAGATGGTTCAATCGGCTATATATGTATTTATATGTAAATCTATCGAGTATACTAATTAAACAGAATTAAAATGTTCTGTTTCTTTCATTTCAATTCTTTGAGAAATAATATGGATTAAGTAAATCGTAACAGAGTCGAAAACAACTAAAAAAATCTGCTTGGATTAAAAATAATCTGCATAATGCATAATCTGCATTAATTCTGCTCCTGCTTTTAACTATCGCTGCAGTATTCTGCCGCTTATTTCTTTACATCACAGAATTTATTATCTTAAAAATCTTGTTTGTTTGAAGCCTGCTGACCTATCTTACCAATAAAAAATCATTTGAATAAATTTAAAGAGCGAAGGAATAAAAATACTTAAATACATACGGGTATAGGATGTGTACATATTCACCAATTGATATTTTCAAATTAGGGAATTTTTGGCAACATATTTTTTTCACAAAAACAATCTACATACATACATATAAATACCGGAAACATGAACTTCTTATAGTATAATACAACGCTTTCGTTTTGGAAGTCGCAAAAAAATAAAATGTCGTTAATTAAATAAATTTGCAGTTTGCAAGTTTAAATATGCACAGATAATTAATACCAAAGTATAATCACTTTCAAATTTACTTGATCTTGTCGCGAATTATGACATTATAAACTGGACTACCAACCGACATCATTAAACGCTCTTATGTTATTGCAAAACATTTTCTGTATCCACATTTAATCTCATTTACTGACAGGAAATCGTATCGGCGATTATAGTCAAGGAGCGTGGGCTGAAACCAACATTATTTAAATATAGCCTTAATTAATAGCGTGGTAAATATGATATTCCAATAACATGTACTCTGGTCTATTTAAATCAGTACTAGGTTCTAAGATAAATTAAGACAAAATACATAATAGCCGCTTTTAGTGTTACCTCATCTCTTATCATTACTGTTAGTAGCATTATACGCATTAAACTTATTTCAGGTTATGCTTAAGTACGGTTCTTTAAATACATTTCATTTACTTTACATTATAATTGCAGTAAAAATAATATCAAAAATTATTATTATTATAAGAATGTTTTCTCTTTTTATTAATTATGATTTTATTTAAATAACTATATATATAAAAATCAATTGTTGTTCGGTAGTCTCACTAAAACTCGAAAACGGCTGGACCGACTTGGCTAATTTTGGTTTTAAAACATTCACTGAGGTTCAGGTTAGGTTTAAAAGATGAAAAAATGTAGAAAAAAAAAGAAAAGTAAACACAAAGTTGGCAGAACAACGTTTGTCGGGTCAGCTAGTAAACAATATAATAAATAAAAGTTTACACTATATTTCAGATCCAAAAAAAATGTGTTTTAATGCCACAAATATTACACTATTTATAAAAGTATTTTATTATTTAAAAATAAAAGGAAAATTTTGTATAAAAATGGCTTTCATAATTATAAATTATTAACAATGATCATATTTTAAATACAGTTTCGCATACTTCAATTGTTTTAAAACTTTACTTTTGTATCAACTTCAAAAAAAGCGTTAAGTTGGATTTGCTTACCGAAGGTTCCATATAAACTTGTAGGTAACCTAAGTTACACATATGAAATAGCAAAATATGCGACATTTACTACTTTCGGGGTTTTTCCTTTAAATGTGCTGTAAGATATTAGTTCTGGTCAAATTAAATTATTATAGGTCAACTGGAAGTAGTACCCTATAGGTCTTGATTCCTTTCTGAAGTTGTAATAAATCGCAAAATATCCAACATAAATGGTCATATCTTTTGATTGCATTAAATTACAAGTTTAATCTTTTGACAGCTGAAAGATACTATAACTTGACACCTTTACGCGTTCTTTAGAAAAATGAGAAGAAGGGACAGACGGACAGACGGACAATGAAATGATCATATATGGGTTCCGTTTGTCCTTTTCGGATACCGAATCCTAAAAAGCAGAAATTACTTGATACAGTTATTTTTAATGTTTGTTACAATTATTTTTTTATGTAGGTATGCCAATTGATTTAGTGATTTGGTTTCTTATTTATTTTATAGGTTACAATTAATAATTATAGTCAAGAATTATAAAACTGTCGAAGATGTGAGAGCTATAAATATACATAAAGTTAGAAGTCGCTTCTTACTAATTTACTTCATTTAAATTATATTAGCCAAATGTGAATACCAAGTTTAATTTAAGATATTCAAACTTAGTCACGGAACAAAATAAAACAGTTTTGCTTTGAAAATCTAAAAAAATATTTTATGTGTAAAAATAGACTTTCTATAATTTCAATCAAAAATAAATTCTCTTTTTTATTTAAATTTTCATTTTTTATTGGTACAGTAAATAATAAAATTTTCAGTTTTTATTATTTACTGTACCAGTGATCACGACTTATTTAGCTAATAGTTCGAGCTTTTAAAAAGTACCTAGCTGAATGGTAGATGATTTCTTGTTCTAAGATGGCTCGGTACGTACACTACGTACTTGACACGTAGCAAGGAAATCTAAGGTTACTTTTAAAATTTTCTCTTTTGTGTAAGTAAAGCTGTAGGAAGAAACTTATCTTGTACACTTATAGAAGTTGCTACATAAAGTCAACACAAAATTAGAGCTAAGACACTTTGAACTTTTTACTATTACATTTTACTAGGCTTTTAAGTAACGTACATTTAAAATATGGCTTAGGTCACTTGCGTGACAGTAATGCTAATCCATAAGTTTTGCGCCCACCATAAATTGCTAACCGTAGTTAAAAAATGTTTATATCAACAAACAAATTATTTTGCACCAACCGCTTACATTACTTTAAATATTATCATTTGTTAAGACTACCAAAAGTAAATAATCTATACATCTATACAACTCAAAACTGTACATTGAATATTTTTTAAAAAGAATACTTGGGGCGTAATCTACAATCGATATCGAAGCCAAAAATATAGTTTTTAGAATATTTGTCTGTTTGTCTGTATGTATGTCCGGGGTAAACTCAAAAAGTACTGCATGGATTTACTTCAAATTTTGCATGAATATTACTAACAGGTCGGGTCAACATATAGGCTACATATTATCATGCTATCACCTACGGGGGATGAGCTGTGTGGAGTAAACGAAGACCGCGCGGACGAAGTCGCAGGCAACAGCTAGTATGTTATAATCCTGAAACCGTACGTTTTAACTTAATATGCAGACTTAAAGCTATATAAAAAATTCTTTATAAACGAGTCATTAATTAAAAGTAACATAAACAGCTATTATAGAATTTGTAAACAATAGCTGTTACCCTTTAAGGTAAAAGGTATCAAATAAATATTGTCGCAACTAAATAGCAACACAGCTCCTGATCTATAAAGCGACTGGGCCACGCAACAATCTTACTTTAATTGCGTGTAACATAAATTATGGGCGACTTATTACAATCCACTCCCGTTCGATACACGCTGGCGTTATTCTATACATTGCCTTACCTCTAATACTGTGTTAACATTATCTAACTTCTATTGATATATAGGACTAGCTACCTGTGGCTTTACCCGCATAAAAGAGATAATTTTAAGGAACTACCTTATTACCTTGCCTCGTATTGGTTCAGTCGAAGGTTCCCTTTGAAGAATCTGCTATTCTGCTAGACAGTTCCTAAAAGCGGAACAATTGGCTAAATTTGTCACTACTGAATCGTTTCTTTTAGTTAGTAGAATTCTACAACGTGCGGCACGAGTCTTGTCATCGACGTGTTTCGGTTTGGTGTTATAATTCTATTGAAATAATGAGATCACGTGTTTTTTTTTGGGTCGAATACCTGGGTTGAGAAACAGTGTTATTTGATCGAGATTTTTGCTCGAAAATCAGAGTCTTAGTAGCAGCTCAAATTTTGGTGGTGGTAAAATAACATCCCCGTTTCACATGTGAGCACATAACGCTATAGGTTCTGGTTATTATTAGAAACTAGCTGTTGCCAGCAACTTCATCCGCGCGGACTACGTTTACTCCGCACAGCTCCTCCCCCGTAGGTGATAGCGTGATACCGGTATGTAGCCTATATGTTGACCCGACCTGTTAGTAATATTCATGCAAATTTTGAAGTAAATCCATGCAGTACTTTTTGAGTTTACCCCGGACATACATTGACTTTCCTACGATTTTATTATATGTATAGATAAGTGGTAATCTATGTCAGGTCGTTAAGTGTGGTGATGTAAATCACCACCCATCTCGCCAATCGACGCGGGGCCGGTGAATCGTTAACTGAAAAGTGCATTGACTTCAATTATCTTCTATCCTGATAGAGAGAAATTTTTTATTCCAATTCATTAATTCATACTAGTGAAATCGCGATTATTAGTTAGTTATTAATAAAGTATATTTTAATAAATATGAAGGCCTTGCAGCCGGTAGCCCAAACAGGACGTCTGGAAGATAAACACGCGATAACACAGGTACCGGGACACGCATGAGTACCGCATTAACACGATTAGCTCTGTGCGCACTTTAATGAGATATTGGAGACTCCATTCTGAATTCTAAGAAGCTTTTATTTCTAAAACTAGCTGATCCACGTACTTCGCTATATTGACGATTAGCAGTTATTCGCGATTTGGTTCGCGTGATTAAATCTTCTCTTTGTTCAGTCGAGTAAGAAACTAGCCTGTGTGAATCATTCCTTGGTAATTTTTAAAATCGGTCGAGCAGTTTTTGAGTTCATTCATACTAAACAAAAAAAAACAAAAAATTAAATTTTTCCTCTTTATAATGGTTAAGATTTAGATAGTTAAGACATGCTAGATTAGCATGTTATCTGCATAGTTTTTGTGGAAATTCATCCCCTATTTCAGCATCTTAGGGGTTGGTTTTTGAAAAAAAGTTTATGTTCAGCCCCAAATTTTTAACTATATTCACGTCAAATTTTATTAAAATCGGTTAAGTGGTTTAGCTGTAAAATTGTAACAGACAGTCAGACAAACTTTCACATTTATAATATTAAGTACTCGTATATTTTATACCTTTTGTCGTCAGCACTTTGTGAAACTCCATTTGTAATTATATATTTTACTTACTAGCTGTTGCCCGCAACTTCATCCGCGCGAACTTCGTTTACTCCGCACAGCTCTTCCCAGTAGGTGATAGGTCGGGTCAACATATAGGCTACATATTATCACGCATAACATGTAGCCTATATGTTGACCCGACCCGACCCCGGACATACATACCGACAAACAGACGAAAATTCTAAAAACTATATTTTCGGCTTCGATACGATAGTAGATCACGCCCCAAGTATTCTTTTAAAATATTCAACGTACAGTTTTGATATTTCTACGATTTTATTATATGTATGGATTAAATTGATTATTCGATTACTAACAAGAAAATGGTTCTCCTGATGAAAAGAGTCAACCATAGCCTATAGACCAAAGATGTAAATGGTGCGTTGTTAGGTATATAGCTGTAGTTTATTGGCTACCTTACTCTGCAAATCGGAAAACTACAAAAACAAGCATTGACGTTATGCGGCAGGAATAAGTAGCAGTGGTAGGCGGGACATTGCGGAACTTCTAGTATCAACTTATAGTCATGATGTTTGCCTTTCACGAACTGGTTGGCAAACTTCAGATAGATAAACAAATACTGATTTTCCCCGTGTTGGTCCGGGCTCCTTTGAAGAATAGGCCATCTGCGGTTCTGCCAGGCAGGTCGTAAAAAGCGACCGATTGGCTATGCGTGTCACTACCGTCGTGACTAGGTGGTAGAGTTCTGCAACATCTCGCCCGGGCATTCGGTACCACCGCCTTACCTATTTCTGCCGCAATAGCGTCAATACTTGTCATTGTCGTGTTCCAGTTTGGAGTGTAGGGCAGCCAGTAGATTTATGCATGTGGCATTGCTATCCCGAAACACGGATTTTAAGAACATACAACACCATTAACATCTTTGGTGTCTATAGGCGATGGTTTCTTTTTCCATCAGTAGAGCCATCTGCTTGTTTGTTATACAATACAATGATATATATATATATATATATATATATATATATATATATATATATATATATATATATATATATATATATATAATAACCTATATACAGGTTGGTATAGGATAGGTTGACTGAACTTCATTTGACACGTCGGTTCACCGCAATTCATTGGTTTGTCGGTTACTTTATCTATATTAATATTGTAAATGCGTAAGTTTGGATGTTTAGATGGATGGATGGATGGACGGATGGATGGATGCTTGTCACTCAATCACGCAAAAACTTCTGAGCGTATTTGAATGAAATTTGGGACACAGGTAGATGATGACCAGGAATAACTTTTTATCCCGGAAAAATTATGTGATCCCGCAGGATTCCCAAAAAACTTTTATAATGCATCGGGCTGCACGCTGCCGCTAGGATTTGCTAGTATTTCATAAATGTGTCTCTCATGTCTCATTAAGGTGAGCGCAGTTGTTATCGTGTAGCGTAGTCCGTACGAGCGGCCAACCTTTGGAAGATAAACAGGTGATAGTGTTTATTTTCCAGATGACCTATTAAGGCTACGCTGCGCTGAGCCTTCATTTCCATTACACGCTGAATTTCAAAACTTCAAAAAAAGAATATTTCCACTAAATGTCGCCTCTGTGGTCTGGTGTCGGAGTTGACCACACGAGGTCCTGGGTTCGATTCCTGGGTCGGGAAATTCAAAAATGCGTTTTTTTCAGTTTTCTGATAAAAACAACGTTGTCCGGGATGGAAAGTGCCCGGTTGGCGATAGGCTTGCCACCTATCAAATTGTGGGGCCAAGTATCTTCGGCTAATTGTGGGTGCACTTGTTGTACCTCTGCCTACCTATTCGGGGATACGGGCGTGAAGATACTTTCCACAAAATGGCTATAACGAATTGTATCAAACGATACATTAATTAATTATTCATAACAAATTTCAGCCCTCCAAGTTTGATTTTTAAAAATGTGTGTTTATATTTGAATCTGTGTCTTCAACTATATGTCCTTACCAAATTTCATTTAAATCAGTTTAGCGGCTTAGCCGTATAACAGACAGCCATAAAGAGAAACTCTTATATTTACAGTATTAGTATAGATAGTATGGTTTGAATGATTTCACTGTCATCTCGCCACACGGAAAGCAACATACCATTAATATCGCTGTGATGGTTTTTCTTTTCACCAAAAGTTCCATCTACTTGTTCGCTAATTATATAAAAAAAAACTATATGAACATCTATGGTGTCTAAAAGCGATGGTTATCTCTATAAATCGAGAACAAACATCTCTTTAATCGCAATCCTATGATATAAAAAATGACAAACAATTTTAAAAATTATCTGTCTTTATAATAGAGCTGTTTGAAGAGTTTCTAGCATGTTTTAATAAACATCGTCTCTACATAACAGGCTTACTAAATGCGGCACTGGCTACTAGCCTAGCCTATCCAGCTTAACAAAACAACCTTGTATTATTCATAGGCTTATTATCATAAAATTAAAGCTAATAAATCATAGCGGAACCAATTAAGAGCAAAGATACGAGACAGATAGCTAGCTGGCTTAGGAACGCGGAAAAATTATTTAAGTAGCCAATCGTGTACTTTTATATTCTTGTTCTACATGCTCCCATTACTTTAAGCATTTACGAGGCATTTTGATTATTGGAATATAATTAAAATCACATTTAGAGTGTTTTGTGTTGTAATTATTCACTACATTGATAAAAATAATGAGTTCGATAAGGTGTTTACCACTTGTGTTTAGTTTTAAATTGTAAGATTTATACGTTACTCGATAAGTAACCTTTAATTACTGCTTCTCTACTTAGAATTTACTTTAAAAAACTAGAAAAATAGAGACTTTAAATGCATGTTTATGGTATGGATCTTAAATAAAAATCCGGCCATTTGCGAGTTGGATTCGCGCATGAAGGGTTCCTTACCATCATCTATAAAAAAGGGCAAAAAAATCTCGTTTGTGGTATGCCCCCCCCCCCCTTAAATATATATTTTACTAGATATCCTGGCAAATATTGTTTTGCCATATAAATTACTTATATGAATATTTTAGTGGGGTACTTGAAGAGGCGGGGGGGGGGGGGGGGGTAATTTGAGATAAAAACTATCCTACGTTTTAATTTGAACCGAAAAGTTGATGTCTACAAAATTTAATTGAAATAGTTTCAGTAGTTTTGGAGACCATTGCGGACAAGTAACGAGATACGTAATTTATATATTAAGATTATAATTTAATTATTTATTTTTAAAGTGAGTATATAACTTAATATTCTGTGAATATCTCAAGCGTCTACCGATTGTCGTTATTAAGATCAAGAAAAAAATTGCAAAAAAATCACGTTTAATGTATAGTAGCCCCTTAACTATTTATTTTATTTTGTGTTTAGTATTTGTTGTTATAGCTGCGATAGAAATACATAATTTATGAAAATTTCAACTGTCTAACAATCACGGTTCATGAGGTACAGCCTGGTGGCAGATGAACAGACAGACATACAGACGAATAGTGGAATCTTGGTAATAGCGTCACGTTTGACTCTTTGTGTACGGAACCTTAAAAATGTAGCTTTGACACCTACCCACAGAAATAAAACATTAATATTACATACCTACATATTAGAAACATGTTAAGGAGATGGTTTTGATTCTGGTTTACAGAATTTACAGTGGTGGGAACGAATGGTGAGTTTCAGCATATTCCGCCAATAAATAAATAAATATCACTGGACAAATTACACGAATTTATCTGACCCCAAAGTAAGAAAATTGTGTGCTTGTAGTGTGGGTGTCAGTCAACGATATTTAGTAAACATCCAAACCCAGAAATACAAACATCTGTGCTCATCACACAAATGCCTGTACCTGCCGGAAATCGAACCCGGACCCCATTGATTGTGTAGTCAGGGTCGCTTACCACTCGACCAACGGGGCGGTCAACGGGGTGGTTCATTATGCTGGAGCCGTATTTGCGTCTATCGTAACAAAGCTTCGTGCAATGACAGGATAAATGCAGATGTGACCGGCGGCGAAGTTCTGCATTGTCTTGCCCGGGTCTGGCCTTACCTATTCCTGCCGCAATAGCGTCAGTGCTTGTCACTGTCGTGTTCTGGTTTTTTGGGTAAGCTAGCCGGTGAACTTATGCATGTGGCATTAGACCTCGCCACAAGATAGCAACGCACCGTTAACTCCTTTGGTGTCTATAGGCGATGGGTGACTCTTTCTATCAGGAGACCCATCTGCTTGTTTGCTATCTTATGATCTAAAAAAATAAAAAAGGTACAAGTGCACCCACGATTAGCCGAAGGTACTTAGTCCCACACAATGTGATAGGTGACAAGGCTATCGCCAACCGGGCACTGATCCAATCCCGGACAATGCTGTTTTTATGAGATAAGTAATGCCTGAATTAAATATCTAAAAACACTTCAATGCGAAATTGGGATCGAGTTTTAGTACATAAACATTCTATTTGTCATATATTACATGTGATCTAGACAAAAAGATTAGAAACGAATCTTAAAAATCCACAAAAAGATCGCACAGTAGTGGACCAACGCCAGCTCCCGTAACTCTATCCCCAGTAATGATCTAATTACGTTGATTAATGAGGCGCATTTATATCGTGGTAAGTGTACACTCGCCTATCTGGGGAGCTCCGAGGCCATTTGATACCAGTCCGCCCTTCGTTTCTAGATTATTCGTCATGCCTTCTTTTCCTTAGATAAACGCCAAGGAAATTAAATTGTTACAGATATTAGCTACTGTTTTTATGTTATTGTGTGCCATCTTATCATTTGAAGAATTTGAACTGTTACATTTCTATAGCTTTAGTTTAATATGAAACCTTGGCATATTTCATGGCAATATTATTACTATAGATATAACCTCAAAACAACACTTTTTTGTTAGTCTGAGAGAACAATAATATTAGTTCACTATGGATATTAAATTGTTGAAAATTGTTTTTTTTTTATTATCGATAGGGAAGCGCTTGACCATGATCTCGCCTGATGGTAAGCTAAGATGCGGCCTAAGATGGAACGTGCTTTCCTAGAAGTTCACCTGTTCACTTTTCTCTTGAAGATCCCCAGACTCAGGAACACAGATTCAGGAAGCATATTCCAGTCCCTTGCGGTTCGGATCAAGAATGTTGAGTCGAACCGCTTTGTCGGGTACGTGGAACGTCCACCATATGGTGATGCCTAGTATCTGTGTGCCTCGACGATCGATAGAAAACGTGTGGTGAATTTGAAAAAACAAAAGTTACAAACTTATATTTTTTGTGTACAATGATTTAATTTTAAATCCATATTAATATTATAAATGCGAAAGTCTGTCTGTCTGTCTGTCTGTTACGCTTTCACGGTTAAGCCGCTGGGCCGATTTTCATGAAATTTGGCATGGATATAGTCGAAGAATCGGGGTCAAACATAGGCTAATTTTTTTTCAAAAATCAGTCCCAGGAGGGGTAACATACGGGATGAAATTTTTATTAAAAGCTATTTGGATGACATTAATATACTCGCGGGCGAAACTGCGCAGGTCAGCTAGTGATTAAATAAGTAAATAAAGGAACGCCACTAGATGGTAGAGTTCTGCAACGTCGCCAACGTAGTCGTATCGCAATAATGCCAGGGCTCGTCACTCTCGTCTTCCGATTCGGAAAGTGAGGTAGTAAAATAACACATGTAGCATTACATTCTTGTTACACGGATAACAACGAATCATGTACCCAAGTCATTGCTGTTTTCTATCATATGATATAAAGAAAAGGTTATTTTTGTCGTAGTAAAAAACATGTTATCAATATTACCTATCTATCAAACTTGGATCTCCTATTTCAGCCCCTAAGGGATAACATTTAAAAAAACAAGCAACGTATGTCTTCCCTTATCTGCTCGTAAAATTTATTTAAAACTTGTGACAAATTGTTGATAATATGTCGCAATTTATGTTTATTTATTTAGTTATAAATTTATGTATAAATAGATAAATATATCCCCCCCGTGTTAGTCCCGAGCAGCTATGAGGAATAGGCCAACTGCCGTTCTGCCAAGCAGGTCGTAAAAGGCGACCGATTGGATAAGCGAGTCACTACCATCGTGGCTACTAGGTGATAGATTTCTGCATTGTCTCACCCGGGTCTGGTACCACCGCCTTGCCTATTCCTGCCGCAATAGCGTCAGTGCTTGTCGCTGTCGTGTTCCGGTTTGGAGGGTAAGGTAGCCGGTTCACTTATGCATGTGGCATTAGACCTCGCCACAAGATAGCAACGCACCATTAACACCTTTGGGCGATGGCTATAGGCGATGGTTGACTCTTTCAATCAGGAGACCCATCTGCTTGTTTGCTATAACATAAAAAAAAATTGTAGCTTAGGCTTTATTATATGTTACTCGTTTATCACTAAACTTATTTTTTATTTCAACTTATTTCTCACATCCTTAAAATTATTTTACTTAAAATTTACCTGCGATAATTTGATTCTTTTTATTCTTAAGGCATCAATTTCAAATTAATGTGCATAAATCCAATTAACCAAAAAAAACACGTCTTCGTTACTTAAATACAAATTATATTTATGTAGACAATTAACACTCTCAATGTTTGGAGTTAAATAAATTATCCCATTGCAATTGCATTAGAAATAAGTCTATATAATAAAATAATCTACAAGTCTTCAATAAAGTGGTCAACGATAAGATGTTAACTTCAACGTAACGTTAAATCCAACACTCTTTTCATTTCAAATTAATAGATACTGATATTTTGATGGAAATCGTTAACTCAAAGAATAAATAAAGGTAATTTAAATTGTAACTGACCGTGTGTTTGTTTCTGTGACTGCTGTAGTGCCACTGAAACAAAAAAAGCTGTCAGCAAATGGAAAAACTCTTCGAAACTATAGGAATTAAAAAGACCTTAGCGGCTTAATAACCTTCGCGCATGTACACATTTTTTTGCTATATCAGTGCAATTTGCAATTTGCGTTTGCAATGTACGTTTTACTTCGAAACCAAAACATACTTAGAAGAATTGGACAGAGTGAAGAGAGAGTAATCAAAGTCAAACTCAAATTGTTTTCAACCAACTTCCCAAAAGGAAGATGTTCTCAATTTTGCTACACGTTTTTTTTAAATGTTTGTTACCTCAGAACTCGGTCATTTATAAACCGATTTTGAAAATTCTTTTTTTGTTTAAGAGGGTACACTCCCCATATAGTCCCACTTTAATTTGATTAAGATCTGATGCAGGGTTCCGCAGATATGGGAAATCGGTTGCTGTAGTTTTACTGCGTTTGAAAATTATATACAAATTTTTATTGTATATAATTTTCAAGCATACACTAAGTAATAATAACTAATAACTTACTGGTAACTTAGCCTAGTCTAAGTACGAGTACATTTCAGCCCTGTTGATATGATTTGGAGCATGCAATAAGTATATAAGAATGGAAAGAAAATAATTTTCTCTTTATTGAAGTCATTGTCTCTATTGGTCTACTATTTTTAACAGTCGTGGTTGCATCAAGGGCGGATCCAGAGGGGGGTCATAAGGCCATGACCCCCCCCCCCCCCCCTGGCTAGGGGCCGAGGAATGGATTTATTAGGATTAGATAAGGATTAAAGCCTATTATGATTGTACCTTAAATATGTACCCCCGGATCGACTCTTGCATATGGTGACCCCCCTCTGAACCGAAAGGTTGAATTCGCCCTTGGATTGAAGGTTGGATCCGCCCTTGGATTGCATACACAAATTAACTGAAGAAGTTAAATGTCGAGATAATATTAACGGTTACTTGTCAGATAGTGGTGTTGTTTACCGAAGTATTTTAAAGTAACGTAAAGTAAAGTAACGTAAAATAAATAAATAAATATTCACGTGACAAATTACACTTATTGATCTAACCCCAAAGTAAGCAAATTATTTGCTTGTGTTATGGGTGTTAGTCAACGATACTAATACATAGAAATACATATATAAATACTTTTACATTACATACATAATAAACACCCAAACCCGGAAATACAAACATTTATGCTCATCACATAAATGCTTGTCCCCGTCGGGGATCGAACCCGAGCCCCGTTGATTGCGTAGTCAGGGTCACTAACCCCTCGACCAACGGGGTAAACAACACATGCGCAAGATAAAAATATATTAGTCGATATCGGTGAAGTTATTAACATCTCTCGTGTTGGTCAGGGCCCGTTTTAAAGAATATTGTGTCTGACGCCTTTTACGACCTGCCTGGCAGAAAACCAAGCAGGTCGTAAAAGGCGTCCGATTGCTATACGTGCTATTACCATAATTAGTATCGTGACTACTAGGTGGTAGATTTTTTTTTATAGAAGAGGGTACAAATGATCACGAGGTGGACCTGATGATAAGTGATCACCGCCGCCCATGGACATGGCAATACCCGAAGTTTTGCAGTTATTTTGCCGGCCTTTTTAGAATGAGCAGGCTCTTTTCTTGAAGGTCCCCAATTCATATCCGTTGAATAGGTAATTATCTATTATTAAATCAATTACCGACAAAGGTGTTTGTCGGTAATTGATTTGATAATTGATAATTACCTATTCCTGCTTATTGTCATAGTCGTGTTTTAGTTTATTGAGTAAGGTAGCCGGTAAGGTTATACATGTGGCATTGCCATCCCGCTACATATATAGCAATGCATCATTAATATCTTTGGTGTATAAAGGCGATTTTTTCTTTTCCATCAAGAGAGCCATCTGCTTGTTTGCCAACTAATGATATACAAAACTATATCCACACAGTTTATTTTCTTATACAAACCACTTAAGCCGAGTTTTAAGCAGAATTCAAGTAACAAACTTTCAATTGAATCGAAGCTTTTAGGGCTCTTACATATTATCTTATACATTATGCCGCGTTGTAGCACGACGAGACATTGTATCGTGTTTATTTGTGTAAGACTCTAAGAGATTCGACTGAAGTTCTGAGTGCTAAGTGTGAGTTTTTCTTTTCGCATTCGATCGTGAGCTCGTTTCGAGTTTACTAGGAATTTGTATGTGATTTGTACAGCGCCACCTAGTGGTAAACGTGAGAAACCAGTTTACCACTAGGTGGCGCTGTACAAATCACATACAAATTCCTAGTAAACTCAAAACGAGCTCACGATCGAATGCGAAAAGAAAAACTCACACTTAACACTCTGTTACGTGAATAGGGACGCTGAACGGTTGTGCATGAATAACAAAACCTCTACTTGTATTAGATAAAAAATTGCTACGCCAGTATTCATCTATACATACAATAAAATCGTAGGAAAGTCAAAACTGTACATTGAATATTTTTTTTAAATAATACTTGGGGCGTGATCTACAATCGATATCCAAGCCAAAGATATAGTTTTTAGAATTTTTGTCTGTTTGTCTGTATGTATGTCCAGGGTAAACTCAAAAAGTACTGCATGGATTTACTTCAAAATTTGCATAAATATTACTAACAGGTCGGGTCAACATATAGGCTACATATTATCACGCTATCACCTACGGGGGAGGAGCAGTACGGAGTAAACGAAGTCCGCGCGGACGAAGTCGCTGGCAACAGCTAGTAATAGAATAATATAAGACCCATGTATTTCCAAATACGTTATTAATAACAGATGGTTGAGAATTTTTGAAGATAATTACATAATTCTACGCTTATATAATAATAAGTCATTTGTGCATTAACGCTTCTAAATGATATTATCTTCAAGTCGGAATGATTTCTTTGAATGTGCCTTGATTATACCAGTGTGTATTTTAATTATACGAAGGTGCAAAATGGCGTCATGGTTTCTATTATGCACCGTAATTGGCATAAGGAGTAACGCAACTACAAAATTTAATAATCTTCACTCAAACAAGCGTATTAACTTCATTTCAGAATCGTGGTCACATCAGAGTTGACCGACCCTTTGGTAAAGTAGTTAGCGAAACTGACTACGCAATGAGTTCGGGTTCTATTCCCGACGGGAACAAACATTTGTGTGATGAACATCATGTTTGGGTGTTATTTTTGTATATTATTTTGTCTAATCTATGTATTAGTATTGTTGATTAACATTTATATCACAAGTAATTAATTTACTTTTTTATATTATAAGATAGCAATGAAGCAGATGGGTTCCTAATGGAAAGAGTCAACCATCGCCGATAGACACCAAAGTAGTAATGGTTGTTGTCTTGTGTTGAGTCCTAATGCGACATGCATAAGTTTGCCGGCTACCTTACCCTCCAAACCGGAACATGACAGCGACAAGCACTGACGCTATTATGGCAGGAATAGGCTAATTCTTTAATAATTCTTTAAAGGTTCCCGGACCAACGTGGGGGAAAATATGCTGCTTACTTTGAGGTTAGGTCTATTTGCGTGATAAGTTAGCAATATTTATTTATTTATTATAGAGCACATTTCATTAACTTGGTAACTTGCTGTTCGTCTTATCACTTTCATTTTTATGACAGTTGTTATGACAGTTGATGTTTGAAAGAAAGTGATGTTAGATTACAGATCATTAGATCATAGAAACGTGTATGTTCTCCTAAATAGGACTATAAATATCTTCAATTTTATGGCCCTGTCAGCTTAGAAATTAACTACGTTAATAATATAACCGTACGAAATCAACAATGTTTGATTAACAAATTTAAAAAAATGCGTCTTGTTATGATAAAAAATATATAAAGTATGTTTTTACATCAAAATAGGATTTTGGACACGAAAAAATTAAATATTCGAGGATTTTTAAGAAAGTGTATTTAATTTTATATCGTTTTATTTATATCGTTTATATCGTGTATTTTATTTATGTCGTTAAAGAACCGTTTAGCGTTCGCAGATTTAAAGTCCCGTAAAGAAGAGATGAGGAAATTTGCAGACGAACAAAAGTCACCGATATTCTATAGCAGGGCTGTCCAAGCCAGATACCATCTTGGGCTAATATCAATTACCAAAGAGATTGGAGGACCGCACAGACAATTTAGGAATTTCCAATTTAAAAAAATGAATAAAAATTAAAAGAAAATAATTTCAAGGAAAATTGATAAATAACTATATAGGTAAGGAAAACATATAAATATTGGGGATTTATGAAAAAAAATACAAAAGGCGAGCTTATCTCGTAATGAGATTTCTTACAGCTTACTCGTACAAAAAATACAGTTTGTGTATGTTGCGGTAGATTAAAAACACTTCGCAGGCGGCACAATCACAAGCTGTGGGCCTCATGCGGCCCGTAAGTCGTGCATTGGAGAGCTCTGTTCTAGAGTGAAGACCACGTATCGGCAAGCGCAATGTAGGACTACCACCCAACAGATGGACAGAGGACCTGTCTAATGTTGCAGGGATAATATTTTTGTTTCTGATTGTGGTTTCAGTCAACTTTTTGTTTTTTGCATGCGTTAGACTTTAAATTACACTGTTAATTATATTTTATTGTTAAATAGTTTTTATTTATTATGAAAATAAAAAAGGTAAGTATCCATATCAAAAAGGATAGCCGCCTTATTTACATTCGTGGATAGTTGCCCCTAGGGTGACTATAGATTCTTAAATATTTTTGCCAATTATTAAAGTGAACCAGTTTTAAACAGTTCTGTGAAAATATTATATTTAGAATAGTATTTTCTCTCCTGCCTTAACTCAGCAGTATACAGGTATATATTTCACACATTCCTTAATAAGCAAGAGTGAGGAGTCAACGAAGTATCGCACAAAAAGGCTCCCACAGGCTTAATCCTATAGATGTATGCGTTTGTTTTTTTGCTGCCGCTTGATTTCATCAAATTTCAATACACATAACTTCGAAAGAAATTTCACTTCAATAATGTTTAACTTAACTAATTTGAACTATACAAACCATTTTTGTTAAGTATTTATAGTTCAAAATATAAACCTTTTTAATGATGATTTAAGTTTTGATTTGTGCTTTATAAAAGATCTCAGTAAATAATGAAGACTGATTACTAAAATTGATATAAATTTACACAAGTATCCCCTGAACAGTTTTTAACGTTAGGCGACTATCCACTACAGTAGGCAACTACCCCTATTTTAAGAGGTCAAATAAAACAGAATTTACTCAAAACTAATATTAATTACATTTACAAAAAAATAGTTATATAAGAGATAAATAACCTATGTTTTGATATACATGCGACATTATTCCAAGTAAGTATACATTTTTAGTAATAGAGCTTTTTCGAATAGCGGGGCATCTATCCGGCTTTTACCCTACTGGTGATGGTTGTCTTTATCCATCAATGAAGACATCAACATGTTTGCAATCTTATAATATTAAAAAAAAATGTATTGAACTTCAAACTTCATATTAAGCCAAAAAAGGTGTCCATTTCAACACAAGCCATTCTTAATTATATAAAAAGTGCATACTATAACTAAGCAGTTATTATAACTAATAATAACTGTTTGTATAAGTCTCGGTTTTCGATGCTGTATCAAGCTCCTTAGTGATTATCCGTCGCCGCTTAATAATCGTCTTGGCGATATTTATTGCCTTTTGCTGGCTAATTATCAGAGAATTTTGATACTTGAGTTATGAGTCTAGACCCGGTCTATGGAAGTATGCGGTTTAGAAAGTACGTGCGTAATAGATTACTTAATATCTACTATAATTAAGATTGTTAACGAGCTTATAAATGCTGATTTAAAATTATTCTGATAACGTCGATACTTACTTAACATTGCGTAATTATGTTATTTATAAAAATCTATACATATTATGATTTGAGCAGCGATGTTTATGAACACCCTGTGAAAAATTTTCCTCGACTTATTCTAATCCCCTTTAAAATAATAGGGGGTCTAATCGATGCCTTAGTTCACAATTGCACTAACTACAAAATTAGTAATTACGAGGAGTGCGTTTTAAAGTTTTTTAAAGCTTAGACGTGAACAGTATGAAAACAAAGTAAAGTAATAAAAAAATATGCTATTATCGATATTTCGATACGCGCAAACGAAAGAACACAACATTATGTGTGTTTGTTACTAAAAAAGTGAAAATTGAAAATTTTGCATTTAGTACAATTGTGAACTAGGGCATCGATATGTCTTCTGCCACGCAATTTATAAAAGGTGAACGTTTAATCAAATTTATCGTAATACTATTAAGCAGTAAAGCTCTGCAACGTCTTTGCCGAGTTGCAGTCTAATGGCTTAACAGTTCCCGCTGCAGTAACGTCAGTGCAGTCACTGTTTGTTCTGATTTGGAGGGTAAAGTAGGCGGTAAACTTATGGGCATGACATTGTTTTCCTATTATATAAAACATACTAATATTGTATATAAATATATATTGTATATTGTGGCATTAGAACTCGCTACAAGATAGCAACGCACCATTAACATCTTTGGTGTTTATAGACGATGGTTGACTCTTTCCATCAGGAGACCCATCTGCCTGTTTGCTATCTTATGTCATAAAAAAATAATTTTTAAGACATACATAAGATTTAAATTTGTTATATCTAAAAGATTTATATTTAAATTACTACCTACTCCAAATTGTTTTAATGATACATTAAAGTATTAGTTATAAAATTTGCGTTCCATCTTGTCAACTAGAAATTCATTTGCATACTTAGTTTGCATACTTAGTTATTCTAAGCAAATCAATCGTTTTTGCGAAATTTATTTAAAGCCTCATTTTAAAGAATATATAAATTAGGCAGGATTAAAGGTCGTTGCCTGTAGAGTATTGCAGAAAGGCCCGATACTAATATTTTTTATTTTACACAGAATTTAATTTCCGGCGCTCACGTGTCACGGGCCTCAAAAACTATTGCGCGTCGCTCAGACGGTAATACAAAGCAATCTAAATTGGAAAATAGGCAACGCGCAGTGTGTGCTTACCAAAAACGACCATTCTGAATGCGACGCGATTAAAAAAAGAAGTCCGATGCCGATCGCGCCGCGGGAGGGTGTGGGTAGTTGGGTACTCATCCCAACGCCCCCCTTTTTCGTATTTTTTTCTTTTTTTCGGGAGGTGGGCGAAGCACGGGTGCATGCAGCCCACCTTTGTTTCGCATAAACAAATTAATTTCGGCCGCTGTTTTTGATGCCTAATTCGTCGGGTGATCGTGAGCCAACGATGTGAAATAAACTGTAATTGCCGTTCTGAGGACTCTAAGCAAAATGGTGAAAACTTAGGGCTTAACGTAAGTAAGGCAATCACTTTTTATAACTTTTTTATCCAATTGAGACTTCTCTTTAAGCCGCTCGGTATGTTATTTATCTTTTTGCACTTATTAAAGTTTTAGAATTTAAGTTAAGCCAATTGGTTTGTTGTTACTTAACAAGTGCGTAAGAAAAAAATCGAAACGAGTTTTATCTTTGGAAATGTACGTATGTAATGTAACAGTGATTGGTTTTAGAAATATATTAAGGCAGTTTTCCTTTTCTAAAGTTAACTTGTACTTATTAAAAATTTCGACAACAGCCGGAATGATGCAGTGACCTTCGTTTTCATTGCAGACGGTGTTCTTAATTAACTATGTGATAAAATCTTTTTATCGAAAATAGTATTTCTGTGAAAGTATCAAAAGGCTGTGGAGTAGGTATATATTGCTAAAACCATTTTTTAACGGAATAATAGCCCGCTCTTAAAGGTGAAAGCTCGACATTTCTGAAATATGGCAAAATTGTCGAATATTTGATCATCATAAAATTGTCGTGCAGTAATAGGTATCGCCGTGTCTTTGTAAAAGAAAGTAGGTAAAAATCGCAGGAGTTTAATATTGATTACTCTGCCCTTTTATACTAATTTTGACAAAGCAAAAATCTATTTCATAACTTGTCTCACGTGAGCGTTAAACGATCTCCAGAATATCATGACGACGTAATATTGTAATATTCAGTTTTGTGAAGGGTGATTGTCATCGACCTAGACTCAAGGATAAAGTCCAATTCGTGATTGCAACATTATATCTCACGAGCAGAGAGATGCCTCTAATCCGCAAGAGAAAGCGTATTTACTTTTGCCTGTGATATTTTTCCCTTATTTATCTCCTAATAAAATAGTTTGGTTCGAGAAATGTTTATTTGTTAAGTTGTCAAAGTTTGTAATGAATGGGATAAGTGCTAAACACTTATTTATGTAATTATTAGGGTTCAGTTAGTTTTCGTTTTACTTTCACTTTCAATAGTATAAATAAACTAATCTATATTATTGAACTTCATAAAAGACGAAACATGAATGAACGAAAAAAGTATCACATCTTACAAACATATGTTCATGCCAGTAATTAAGAAATAAGCACGGAGAAACGAATGCCACACTTCACGACATATTTAAGCAAAGTAGCTTTCTTTATCGGAGTGTTACAGATTAAAGTGATAAGATTCTTCTAATTAGATATTAGAGTTACTTTTTATCTTTTTGCGTTTAATGTTTTTTGTTATATGAGGTTGAAATTTTTTTTTCAAAAATTATGTTAAGTATGTATATAACACAATTTTATTTCGTGATTAACAGATTCACAGCTACCGTCGTAAGCTATATATCTCAGTAAAATCCGGGTGATAAAAGTGTTTATCGGGCTTTTCTTTTTACCATATTTTTTATATTTGTAATCGAGATAATTTGTCAAAAATTATAGTATAACAAATATGTGACATTGGTAAGGTGAATTCAATTCCACCCTATTTTTATCTTCGAAATAACTTCTTTTTCATAAGTTTAATAGATATCTATGAGTAAATCTGTTACAGATTGTGGCAACTTATTAAAAACGTATTAATTGCCCAGTAAAAGAGTTAGTTACCCTGTGGAGATGAGACATACGCAAAACAAGATTGTTTTTTACTTTGTACTATTATTATCTATAGTAAAAGTATCTTCACGCCCGTATCCCCGAAGTGGTAGGAAGAGGTACAAAAAGTGCACCCACGATTAGCCGAAGATATTTATGGCTAATTGTACCAACTTTGTCTCAACACAGTAAACTGTCTTTAGTGACGTGCTGTCACATTTTTTTCATTGAAGACAAAAAGTGACAGCACGCTCTTTAGGAATTTCCTAAGCTAAGACAATCTTGGTGCAATTGGCCATTAGTCCCATAGTGTGATAGGTGGCAAGCCTATCGCCAACCGGGCACTTTCCAATCCCGAGCAATATTGTTTTTATCAGAAAACTGAAAAACTACAATTTCTTAGTTGCCCGACCTGGGAATCGAACCTCATATGGTCAACTCCGACATCGGACCACTAGACCACAGAGGCGACGTATATAATCCATACTAATATTATAAAAGATAAAGTTTTGGGTTTGTTTGTAGGAAGTAATCTTTAGAACTACTGAACTGGTTTTAATAATCCTTATTCAGGTAGGAAGCTACGTTGCTCCTGATAGGCTATATGTTATTCCAACTTATCCGCGTGATCAGTTATCGGCTAATTACACATCTAATTAGTCAATGTACATACATATCTTCATACCAGATCGCTTATGAGTGCGGTATCTTAAGATCCTGGCAGATTTGTTTTACTTCCTCCTCATTTTTTTTAATTAAGCCAACTTTATAATAATATAATCAAACATTTGAATAAAATCAATATCACAAACTATCATTTTACATAAATGGCCAAATATGATATGGCCACACTTGATGGAATCAGGTGATAATCAGCCACTTCGGGCACACGTCGCCTGGTGAGGGCCGCTCCACTCATTAAGGGGGCGGGCGGCCGGGACAATGCATGTTTGTACTGCTTTTTGCCCATTTTTTTCATTATTTCATTTCATTTCGCCCACCGCCCACACATCCGCGCTCGCGATTGTGAGCCCCGCTTTTTTATAATTCGTTACCTTTTTTTATCGGCCGCTCCATTTTCAGAGGATGGGATGAGTGCAGTTGCAAACGAGCGGGAAAAACGCCGCGTTTTAGATGTAGTTAGTTGATAACGATGACGATGTAACGATATTTGATAAAAAATGACAACGATATAACGGTATTGGATAATAACAGTAACGGTAAGTGGATATTTGAGCCGGGGTCCAATTTTCGAGTGAAAATTTTAAATTCATATTTTTTCGTAAAAAAAATCGGTGGCAGATACGAGTCTGATAGTGGTTGGCTAATACCACTATCGATCTCCTAGCTGTTACTGAATCAATCATGTGGGCACGCGAAGCTAACGATCAAGTCGTGATCACGTGATCAGATCGACAAAATGGAGTGATAGGGTTCATTACGCATCTTTCAGCTGACAAACCGGCGAATCAATATGAATCAAAAGATCTACTGACTTGGTTTGCTATGTTCAACCTACATGTAAACATTAAGTTGTATATATTTCATACGATGTCTTAGTTTACCTGTTTAAAAATAATTATAGGTTAATTTAGTAGGTTCTAAGTAATAAAAAATCGGATTCATTAATAAAAGAACAAATAAAAAGATATGTCAATATTAAAATATAACAGGAAGTTTTATTTAGATTGTTTCATACACACAATTCTAATGTGTATCGGGAGAGCTTAAATGTTTATACTTTTAATCATTAGAATGTGGCAATACTGCGTTTGACCTGTTTAATTGAAATCATCTGGGCGACCAAGCTTCGTGTATGTGATATTTTTTCGTATGAAAGCAGATAATCACGGAGATCATATTTATCTAGATCAATTTTAATATCAAATACTATCTAAAAATTTCATCAAAATCGCTTGAGCTGCTTTGGAGAATCAATTACATACAATATATATACAGCGTGCCGCCCACTGCATTATAACAAACATCCAAACTTTCGCATTTATAATATTAATAAAGATTTATACAATCACGTAAATGACTATTATCGTCTCATATAACTTAGTCGAGCTCCAAGTAAACGAAAAACTCACAAGAAATCTAAATAAGTTTTGAACAGCACACGGAGTAAAGTCTCTCCCTCTACTCTACGGTCTAACTTTCGTACCTAGGCTTTCTCTTGTTTATGTTATTATATATTTACTGTTTTGTACAGATATAGATTAAAGGACAAACCGCCAGTCTAAGCAAATCTCGAGTAACATATAATCTCACATACTGTATACAGAGGTAAATTTTACATTACATTGATTATGTTTTCTTTGTCGGAATCAGGTATTAATATTATAGTATTATTAATAGTTTGATACAGCAACTTAGTCTTCTATACCACTATATTAAAACTGTAGCATTTAATATTCGTTTGTTTGTAAAGTTTTGTAAAAAAGATTCGTTTTTTGACTCAATAACATCAGTGTTACCATTTTTATTTAATTTTTCGTCTGTCTGCCTGTATATTCCACTTATCCTATTCTGATTATTGAGGATGACTTCATTAGACTTGATTAAAATTGAGCAAATATCTGTATACTCCGTTGTAACTCAAGAATTTCGTGAACGATCTCAAAAAAAATAGTATATAGTAAGAACAAGTGACTAAGCAAATTCTAGGCTATATATTTTTTATATCTATATGTATGCTTCGTTATAACATTGGTGTAAATAATCGAAATTGAAAAGGTCAAATATCAATGAATTTACGCCCAGTGAAGCAGAAAAACATTCATCTTATTTAAAAATAAAAATTTATGTATAAAAACTTAAAACATACTACTTGTTAAGCTAAAGAATTTCAACAATTTACTATAGTCGAAACTTAAATTGTAAGTAACTTATGTTAAGTAACAAACCACCAGTGTAAAGCCAGTTGTAGATAAATACAAAAGCAAGTTCTGAAAATATTTAAGTCTAAATTTTTCAATTTATTTATTAAACTCATTAAAACCAAATTGTGTATTAAGAAAAAACATTATATAAAATTATTTAACTTGCAAGTAAGTAACGTTAAGTAACAAGTCGTCGATTTAAGAGATTTCAATAGTACATACAGCTTGAAATATACAGTCAAGTTCTGTTACTTGTTACTGTAACAGCAATTGTTATTGTAATTTATATTTATATTGAAAACATAATATATTTATTTAAAATAATACAGACCAACCGTGGTGCGCGCATCACGTAAAAGATACTAAATAATTTCTAGTTGACCAATTTATTTTATACAATGTTTTAATTTTTTTATGTTTAATTTTACAATAATTATTCAATTTTAAAATAAGCAAATTATTTACTGCAATAGATGTGGGTGATAGTCAACAACACTAATACATAGAAATACATATAAAAATATCGATATATATTTAATAAACACTCAAACCCAAAATCACCAACATTTAAGCTCATAACACAAAAACTTTTTCTGCTTGGAAAGAGGGGAGGGCAATAAACCGTATTGACCATTTATTATAAAGTTTTAAGAAAATATGATTTTTGTCAGCTCTACTCATTCAGTGGTTTTTGTTAATATGATAAACAATGCAGGTGTTGTCTATTTATGGATAAAATCAAAAAAAAGCATGACAAGACAGTTAACTGTAATAATTCATTGTCATAATTTAAGTTGCAAGTAAGTAAAGTAACAAACCGCCAGTCTAAGCGATCCCCACACCACACATGTCTGTATACAGAGTTAAGTTCTGCATTACATCGATAATGGCTTCTTTATTGGGTGCAGTGATAGGTGACAACTCCGCACGGCCCTCATCTAATCGATGGAATATTCTATTGCTTGTTGATTGCATTCGGTTTTTCTTTGTTTTTCTTTATGGCACAATTACTTATCGACATCGGTAATATACTGGCATCGATTGAGATTAAATCTTTATTTCAATGTAGATGTATATGTACAAATGAACATACATACATATCTTCACGCGAAACTCCGTACGGAGTAGACCAGGAATGGGGAAACTTTTTCGTTCGCGTGCCAATATCTAACAAAATATATGGCGGGCCTCCCCCACCCCTGATTTAATTAGTGAAATAAAACTATTGATATATATTTTCTGAAACACGAATTTATTATGGAATATTACAAAATAACTATTAGAAAAAGAACAAAATTCAATTTGCGTTAAGATTATTCAAATAAGTAGTCAATAAATATAATTAAGTAGTCAAAAAAATTAATTTATTGCGATTTTCACCAAAACGATAAGTTTTACCAAAAAAATACTTCAGACAAAAATTGAGGATCATTAAATTATCTACCAAAAATGGTTTAGTTAATTTTTGTCTGAATTATTTAAAAATTTTATGATAAAACTTACCATTTTTGTGAAAATCGCGAAAACTCATTTTTTTTATTCTTGACCTTAAATATTTTTTTTTACAGGGGAAAGATGGGGATTTTAAATAATCTTACTGATTTTCAGCTTGGTGGGAATTTAAATAGCTTTACTTTTATTTTTTGGTCTAATTTGGCCGGATTAACAATCTGAAAGACGAAAACTTAATTTGATTATTGTTTGATGGTCGTGGGCCGGATTTAGATGCTGCGCTGGCCGGAGATGGCCCGCGGGCCATAGTTTCCCCATTCCTGGGGTAGACAGAGAGAACTGAGTGCCAGTTTATGCATAATGATTATCCCGTATTGGTCCAGGCTCCTTTGAAGAATAGGCTAACTGCCGTTCTGCCAGGCAGGTTGTAAGAGGCGACCGATTGAGTATGCGAGTCTGCTTTGTCTCGCCCGGGTCTTGTACCACCGATTTATCTATTCCTGCCGCAATAGCGTCAGTGCTTCCCAGTGTTGTGTTCCGCTTTGGAGTATAAGATAGCCGGTAAACTTATGCATGTGGCATTAGACCCCGCCACAAGACAACAACGCACCATTAACATATATATTATTATTAACTGTCCCGGCAAACGTTGTTCTGCCTTTTTAACTACTCTTATTTTTTTCTTTACCTTCTCACCTTTTAAACCTTCCCTGGACTTCAACAATTAATTCAAAACCAAACTTAGCCAAACCGGTTCAGCCGGTCTCGAGTTTTAGCAAAACTAACGAACAGCAATTGATTTTTATGTATATAGAAAGATAACTATAGGCGATGGTTGACTCTTTCCATCAGGAGACCCATCTTATAATAATCTGAATTCAGATTATGAATTGGTGTAGCCAGATCTTATACTACATGTAAAAGATTACCGGCTACCTCAGGCTACGAACTGTAAAACGACCATATATATATTATTATAACTATAGGCGATGGTTGACTCTTTCCATCGGGAGACCCATCTACTTGATCGCTATCTTATAATAATCTGAATTCAGATTATGTATTGGTGTGGCGAGGTCTTATACTACATGCAAAAGATTACCTTAGGTTACGAACTGAAAAACGACAAATTCAGAAAGTATAGAAAAACATACAATTTAAGATATTAATTATTATTACGCATATTCATATTTTTTTATATTATAATTTACTCAAATTTCTCCAAAACATTTAAGACTAGCTGTGGCCCGTGACTTTATTCTCGTGACCAAAAGCATCACTTCCTTTTTCTTAGTCAGATAAAAAGTAATCAAATATAGACACCACCCCGTTGGTCGAGTGGTTAGCGACCTTGACTACACAATCAACGGGGCTCGGGTTCGATCCCCGACGGGGACAAGTATTTGTGTGATGAGCATAAATGTTTGTATTTCCGGGTTTGGGTGTTTATTATCTATGTAAAAGTATTTATATATGTATTTCTATGTATTAGTATCGTTGACTAACACCCATAACACAAGCAAACAATTTGCTTACTTTGGGGTTAGATCGATAAGTGTAATTTGTCCCGCGAATATTTATTATTATTATTATTTATTATAGACTTGAGATTAACATAGATTATGATGTTTTACAAGTTGATACTAAAATTTTTGTTTTTTGTTTTTGTTTTTAATATTTATATATGTACTTGGATTTGTTTAATAAAGATTATTGTATTGTATTTTATAGATTTCTATAGGTGAAGGATTTTTTAATCGGTTCAGTGGTTTTTGAGTTTATCCATCATAAACATACAAATAATCAAATCTTCCCTCATTATAATATTAGTACAGATTATGATTTTATAATGCACGTTTTTCTATATAAATTAGCCAAGCACATACAACATCGGAATCATATTATGAATTCCGACTCTAAATTCAGAAAGGCATTCGGGTGTATGAGTCTAGCCTTAATGTAAAGCCACAGAGTCACTTATTTTTTTATCGTTACTTTTGGCTTCGATGTCTAGAAAGTCAATGCACTAATATTTTTGAACAGTCTCGTGATTTATAAGTCGCAAGGCTACTTATTACATACTTGCTATTTTAATTACACGGTCACAGACGAGCTAATTAAAATATCTTAATGAGATATTGCTTAATATTTTAATTATTGCAAAACTTGAAATTTTAGAAAGACTTCATGTGATATTGTGAAGCGTTAGAGACATCTGCATCTTTCTTTATTCGTGTTATTTCAGTAATACTTATTTTCACCCCACTTACTTTACCATTTACAGCTAGTCTAGTAGGTGCTAAATAATTTTTTTTGTACAATCTCTAATTTATTTTTATTTTTTTATTTATACCATTCAGATTTAATTTATTTATTTAAGACTTATATATATATATATATATATATATATATATATATATATATATATATATATATATATATATATAAAGATATCGTTTTTTTATATTCGTATTTTTACTTATATTTCCCTAGAGTTAAGCAAATATTTTAAAAATGACAACACCTTGTCGCTGTTTGTTTCATTGCTTCGCTTTGGCGGCTTTTGCACAAACAACACGCGAAGGCGCGCTATTTGATACCATTTAAAATTATTTTTTATTGGGAAAACTAATTAATTAATATCCATAAAATAATTACACATATGTAACCGTATTACGGTACCAAATAACATCTTTAATTATCCGACAGGATTTTCTTTACACTGTAGAAAATGGATATATATGTAGAAAATATTCTATAGAAAACTTAAAAAATCCCTAATAAAACGCATACATGTTTGCGTTTATCATTTTAAATGCTTATATTTAATATTGTATGGTAGATATTGAAAATTGTCGGTCCAAAAGTAAAGTATTTCTTTAGACTAAATCTACAGATGCTGCATATTAGCAATCAAAGTCTGTATGATGAACCAGTTATCAATAAACAATATAGAAAGTAGAATTAAACAAAGAATTCGAAATCAAACGTATGAATAACCAATTAGACAAATGTTTATTTGATTCAAGTCCACTCTACTCATTCCGCAAGCCGCGTTCGCAAAAGAATTAAAAAATACCCGAACAAGTCGTAATGTACGTGATTCCGCATTTTAATTCTACTGTAGCACCGGCACTGCTTTTTTAAATGCTTATTGTGATTCGATATTTTTTCCATTATTATTAAAAGGATCATATTGTAGCAATTGTGTTTTAGCGAAATAGGTATTTAAGATATCGTATCGCTATTTCCACTGCTTTTTGCAAAAACTAAGTAATTTACAATTTTTCTGCTTTCTTATTGTATTTGCGAGTAAGAAAATGTAATGAAATCTGTTAAATGTATCAATACAACATTCAAGAATTTTGAAGACCATTTTCACTAAATCGTGATAAATATGTATTAACAGAGATTTAAGAAAACCGAGCGCCATCCATACATTTTTCTAGATGACTCTAAAAAGAACGTATGACACTCGGTTCTCCTTGACTATAGGATTTGGCGTGCAGATATATATGTATCCCGAAGAAAATCATGATATTAACAAGCTTGCACGTATAGATATTTTATCGTATCTTAACAAATAATTTTGAAATAATATATCCATCTAATTTTTATAGTGCGATACTATATTTTTTGTTAAGGATTACAAAAGCATGCTACATTTTTACCCATACACAAAATACACTGGAAAACATTTTTTTGTAAAAGGTTTTAGTTTATAGATTGTCGTGTTTTGTGAAAGGCGCTTTTCACGTTCTGGTTCGAAGGGTAAAGTAGCCGATTAACTTAATTATCTCTTTGTACTTACAAAAATATAAATAAGTATCTAAGGTGCTATAAATCAAACCTTATAAGATTTAAACTTCGAAAATTTTTTGAAAGTTGCTAAAGAGTAGAAAATCTCCTTTTTAATTTTAGTAACATAATTTTGGACATAATGCATTCACAAATCAGCAATAAATCCCTTATTTTCTCTATCTTATTCTCCTCTGTTAATGAAATTTATTAATGACATTCATTCGACATATATTCGAGTCACCACCATCGTGGCTACTAGGTGGTAGAGTTCTGCATTGTCTCGCTCGAGTCTGGTACCACCGCCTTACCCATTCCTGCTGCAATAGCATCAGTGCTTGTCGCTGTCGTGTTCCAGTTTGGAGGGTAGGGTAGCCGGTAAACTTATACATGTGGCATTAGACCTCACCATTGTTTGCTATCTTATGATATAAAAAAAATGAAGAAATACTAGTAGTGAATTTTATTAATTAAAATATTGAGAATTATTTAATAATTCATGTTGAAAAATATCTTAACGCCCGTGTCCCTAAAGTACTAGACAGAGGAACAACTAGTACACTTACGATTAGCCAAAGATAATTAGTCCCAAAATGTGATAGATGGCAAGCCTATCATAAACTGGGCACTTATCCAATTCCGGGCAACGTTATTTTTATCAGTAAACTGAAAAAACTCATTTTTTTAACTTGCCCGATCCGGATCCTCGTGTTGTTTACACAAAACCACTAGACCTCAAGGGTGATTTACCAGGTCACTGTTTCTAGAATATCTTCGAAAAATAAATTCAAAAGTAAATTAGTTCTTATAACCAAACATCATAAAATTTGTATTGTGTATAAAGCATTTTATTGTAAGCAAAGGACACATCTTTATGTAGGATCTTTTATACCAAATTGAGTATTGTTTCCAGGGTTTTAAAAATAACCTTAAACTCGAGTGAAGGTGCGGAAAAAACGTAGTTAAATAAATAAATATGCACCTGACAAATTACTTGAATTGATTCAATGCCAATGTAAGCAAATTATTTGCTTTTGATATGGGTGTTAGTAAGCGATACTAATACATATAAAGATACACACACACACACACATATATATATATATATATATATATATATATATATATATATATATATATATATATATTATAGTATAAGTTAGACTTCTAGAAATACGGTCAAATTCATAAACAAATTCATGCAGTAGTTTTACATGAAGCGCATACAAGCATTCAGACAAAAAATAAAACCTTTAATTAGAACCCCTGATTTTTACTTAAATACCTTCTAAATATAATATATATAGATATGCATATAAATAATATGTATAGATATGCAGATTAAATCATCACACGTGATATAAGCAAAAGATTTCTCTTTTTTATTACCATATATCGCACTATACTGTCCCCCAGAGTGTGAGCGTCTGCATGCATTAAAAATACGTGATAGTATATTAATTATTCTGTTTATTATTTAATCGCCGACAACGCCATCTACGTCGTAAAATGCTTTGAATATTCATTGCTTGATAATTGGTTTCTGTTATTTTCATATGATCGTAAATAGTGCGTAGCTATATCGATTAGTATAGCAATAATATATTATGTATTATTTCAACTTGTCGACTGTTTTATTATTATCTAGATGCTTTAGGTTGTTCTGGGCCCTTTTTGTAGATCATCTGCCTGCCTATAAGGCAAAACGTAAAAGGTGAACGATTAAACAAATTGCTTTCTGCGTCAGTGGTGGTAGAATTCCGCAGTGTATGTCGTAACAGCTACAGTGCTAGTCATTATTGTATACTGGTTTCGAGAGCAAAGCTGCAGGTAAACTTATATAAGTGAAATTACCAAAAAAAAATCTTCACGCCCGTATTCTCGAAGAGGTAGGTAGATACACAACAAGTGTACCCACGATTAGCCGAAGATACATGATCCCACAATATGAAAGGTGGCAAACTTATCACCAACCGGACACTTTTCAATCCCGGGCAACGTTTTACTTATCAGAAAACTGAAAAAATATATTTTTGAATTGCCCGACCTAGGAACAGAACTCGGGACCTCATGTGGTCAACTCCAACACCGGGCCACTAGATCACAGAGGCGATGAAATTACCATTTAACATGAAAACATTCATATTATCAGGAAATCGTCGTTAATATCTTTTATTGATGCACTAGTTGTATCTCTGCTTACCTCTACAGGAGTATGTTCGTAAAGTTATTGTTTTTTTAATATTTGACTATACAGATTAATAATAAAGTTATTTGGTCGCATCCAAAATCACATGCCAACGTTTTAATTTTAACCTTATTTCGAATTATATTTGAAATGGCCGATGTTTTTTTTGCTCTCTTATTTTTTCCTTTGAATTTAGACCTTGCACAACGGCCGAGCCCAAGAAATGTAATGCACAGAAAATATGTAAACAGCAAAATATGTACCGTAATTGTGTGTTAAAATAATGAGTATGTTTAAGCTAAAATTATTATTGTAACTGTTGGTATGTAATATCTGTAGTCTTATATTTGCATGTATCTTCACGCCCATATCCCCGAAGGGGTAGGCAGAGGTACAACAAGTGCACCCACGATTAGCCAACAACAAATGTGATAGGTGGTAAGCCTATCGCCAACCGGGCACTTCCCAATCCCGGGCAACTTTGTGTTTCTCAGAAAACGGAAAAAACACTTCTTTTTTAAAGTGCCCGACCCGGGAATCGAACCCGGGACCTCATGTGGTCAACTCCAACGCTGGACCACTTTTTTTTACGGTAGATATTTGCATGTGAAGTAAGCAATTTCCGCCTAAACCTTCAATTACATGTTTAATGATGCAAATAAGTACTATGTATACTTTTTAATAGAAAAATAAAAAACTAAAAAATAAACGTGTTAATTGCGTATTGCGTAGAGCCTGTGTCTATTTTTTGACCTCTTTGTAGATCGAGTGGGAAGCTTAAGCGCGTTACGACGCCGATTGAGACGAGCATTGGGTTCGAACCCCGCCAAAACAGGCATTAGTCATTAGTGTGATAAATACAGATGATTGTATTTCTGAAACTGCGTGTTTATTAAAAATATTTTCGGGATTTTATAAGTATTAATATATTCTAGTATATTAGTATCATAAAATAACACAAATATTATGACAAACAAATGTTTGGCTTACAATGAGGTTAACTCAATTTGCTATATTTCTCCAGTGTTATAGAATTATTATTATTTTATTATTTATTATTTAATTCAATTTTCTTTAGCACTATATATATTATTTTAAGTATTAATTAGTCGGCCTGGAAAATTTACTTTGACATAAAATATAATTTAATACGCTTAAATATTGTCAAATGACGTAAAAGCACAATTTCGTCGGGTAATTAAAACTAAATTCGGTCGCATTAGACGTCCAGAATCACGTGCTAATTGCGCAGGGCCGGCAGCAGTCGCGACGCGAGCCTGACAAACGACTTTGATCAATCATGCCCGTCCTCAGCGGCCAGCCCTGGTCGCGGCTGCGACGCCGCTATTTATTTTGCCAACTGTACCTCGGGAATAGTGACAACACTTTGAGCACAATTTGAGGTTGTCTTAAATTTCACTTCATATCTCCCATTACTTTAATATATCATATTTTTAAACATAGGCAGAGATACTCTACATACATTGGTTCACCGTGGCTCTTTGACTTACAGCTGGTATTATTAGTAGAATAAGTAAAAACTAGAGGCAATGCTAGCTTCAAGCGATAATCCAGGTCTGTTAAATTACTCGCTCTCCGCCTTCCGGAAACTTAAAATTTAGAACCTCAGCAAGCATAAAACAAATAATTAGTACTTGTTCAAATTTAACATCACTAATAAGAATAGCCAGTGATTGTCTGAATACACCAGAAAATAATAATTGATAAAATGAAAACAAAAACTTCGATTAACAAAGCTAAATGGAGTCGGTATCATTTTTTTAATTAAATGTCATCTTTCATATTAAATCATGCCGAAAACGAAACCCAACCTAACCAAAGTTAAATAATGTACAAATTATATATTTATTTCTCCTTGTTATGAAATATTTCAGTGGGAGTCAAAAAAAATGTTATATTTAAAGAATTATGTAAGCACTGTAAGTAATGTAACAAATGTAAGCACTCGAGGGCGAGAAGAAGCGCAGAATAGTATATGATTCTATGCTTAAAGAACTTGAAGCCGTACACCCGCGGCCTGAGTTTATAACTACTGTAAAGGTTTATTCTATGTAAATATGCCAATAGTGCCAATTTTGGCTACATAATGTATGATTAGAAGATAAAATGTTTCTTCGTCTCCTTGAAAGACTGTCCTACAAAAATAAAAATAATGGTAACCTAGTTAAAGAGGCGCCCGCACTTTCCGACAACAGACATTGACAAGTGATTTTAAGCCCTACGAAATCGTTATGTGACTCAAGTTACCTTATACTAACTTTACGCTTAGAGGTTTTGGTGTATCAATTATTTTGCGAGCTATCTCAACCATGGTGCCACTGCTTTTTGTAGAAAACGATCCTTTTGTAGGGATTCTTTGTTGACCGTGGTTAATCGAAAGGTATCACAAAGTATCTTTATAAAAATTGTTACCCTTCCGGTGGAAACGGTGGATGGAAGGGAGAAATTTTTGATGTTTTATCTTTAACCTTATTCTTAATACAGAACTAAGACGTTTGTTAATATAAACCAGAGGTTTTAAAACTTTGGACGTATGAAGCCCACACATTATTGTTAATATGTGGACTACTCAATATCTAGGTGTGTAGCGAAATCTGTCTCATTTTTTGATGTTTTTGCTTGTTAAAGGCGCTAAAACGAAACGAAGGTATCGGTAAAAATGCTTAAATAAAATATATTACGTCAATTCCCTTTTGAAATAGGTAGATTAAATCGGACGACTGACTCTTCCGTTCAACACGATTCACCGATCTGTCGCTTGATGAGATACGAGGTGATCTTTTTCGCCACATTTGTTAATTCTAAATGTCTATCGATTAATTTTTGGTAACCAGGACTATTAGCTTAACTTGTTTTTATGCAAGAATTATTAAGAAACAAGGTTAGAGCAAAATAAAATATTTACAAGGAACATATTATATTACAATATAAACGTAAAACTGTAAAAATCGTTAGTTTATAATATACCTAGAAAGTTTATAATTTGGTAGGTGAGGTAAGCAATGTAATTATAATATTACTCAAGTAGATTATAATCTAATGGTATTTACAAACATACACAAGAGATAAATGCATATGTAAAGCATGTAACATCCAGTACTCTAGTGATAGTGTTGAGATAGATTTTTTTTATATCATAAGATAGCAAACAAGCAGATGGGTCTCCTAATGGAAAGAGTCAACCATCGCCTATAGACACCAAAGACGTTAATGGTGCGTTGCTATCTTGTGGCGAGGTCTAAGCCACATGCATAAGTTTACCGGCTGCCTTACCCTGCAAACCGGAACACGACAGCGACAAGCACTGACGCTATTCCGGCAGGAATAGGTAAGGCGGTGGTACCTGACCCAGGCGAGATAATGCAGAACTCTACCACCTAATGTCCTATTTAAACCTAGACTGCCCGTATATTTAATTCCATACAAAAACATAAATCTATTCCAACGAGAAGTAGCAACAAAAACACACACACACACACACACACACAATTCTCGCAATAGAGTAAGTATTACAGGGATAATTATTTAATTTTATTTGGACTGTAATAATTAGCATTTATAGTATCAGTTGAATTATTATTCGATTTTATGCAGGATATCCCATGGATCCATGGATCTCTGTCTTAGAAGTACCGATGAAAGATTTACGTTCTATATCTTAATTCACCTATCACTGTTATAATGAGAATTCAAAAGGCGAAACGACTAGCGAGTTTTTTTCTAGACGTAAGTTAACTTATACTTTATTGGTTATACCGCCACGTTGTCGAGTGCCTGCTAGGGTTCGATTCTCGACGTGAACTGACCCGAAATTTTATTTACGGGTCCATATCAGATAGTGTTTATTAAAGATAATCTGTTTATGTTGCTATCATATTAAGGGGTTCCAGTTTCAATCTCCGTATCAAATAAAATCATTAACATTTTTCCGAACAAAAATCTGAGAAACAGCTCGAAGACTAGTAGCTGTTTGTAAAAAATCCTCACGCTTTAGATGAATAATGGATACAAAGTTGGTTGTATATTCCATCAGAAGAATAATTTGCTTGTTTGCTATTATATAAAATAAAATATAAATCTACCGTTTACACGTGTATCAAAATAAACAGCCAATAGCAAGTTTTCAAATATTTATATTGTTCAAGAGTTGCTCTGCTTAGGTATACATTTATTACTAACCTATTGTTAGTAATAAATGTATACCTAAAGAATTTTATTCATTTTCAATTTGATCTTCCAGGAGCAAATATTGTTGCTGTGTAATGAAATGGTTCAGAGAAACGTAAAAATTGGATAGATTTCCCTAAATTTTTTACATAATTTGGTAAGAATTTGGTATATTAAAAAGTGTAATTTGTTCCGTGAATATTTATTTATTATTTATTTATTTATAGAATAGACTATTTGTCACTCTGCCAGGCAGTTCGTAATAGGTGAACGATTGTTTAAACATATCGCTAGCATCGTGTCTACTCGATGATAGAATTTTACAATATAACGCCCCGGATTGGTACCATCACCTAACTTATTCCTGACGAAATATCGTCAAGGCTTGTTACTATCGAGTTCCAGTTTGCAGGGTGAGGTAGCCAATAAACTTATGGCATTACCACTTCGCCACATGCATAACAACGCACACTTAACATAGACTCTTTAAGGTCCGAAATTTTACCAAGCCCGGGCAAGGCGTTACGAAAATCTGCCATGTAGTAGTCACGATGCTAGTGACGCTTTGGAAATTCGTTCGTATTCTACAAAATGTCAGGCAGAATGGTGGATGGTCTACTCTTCAAAGAGGCCCAGGACTTCTACTCGATATCGAAAAAGTCTCTCCTCTCACATGACTTTTAATATACATATAAGCGTGACATATAAACATGATAAATATTCTATTTGACTACAACGTAAAGCTATACAAATTAATATATATTAATATTATAAATGAGAAATTTGGATGTTTGGATGGATGGATGTTTGTAACTCAATCACGAAAAAACTACAGAACAGATTTGGACTTGACCAACATATGGTACACCACATGTTGGTCAAGTCGCTGCCGTACGATAAGTTCACATACGATTCGTATCGATGTCCAACACTAGCGGCAGCGATGTCACTAACGTCACAACGGGCAATTTTAAATATTACTAGCTGACCCCGCAAACGTTGTTCTCTGCCTTTTTAACTACTTTAATTTTTTTAAAATATTTTCTCACCTTTTAAACCTTCCCTGGACTTCAAAAATTAATTCAAAACCAAAATCAGCAAAATCGGTTCAGCCGTTCTCGAGTTTTAGCGAAACTCACGAACAGCAATTGACTTTTAAAAATATATAAACGGGTCAAAAACGCGTACATACATAAAACTTACTTGTAAAGCTGGACGTTTCGGCCAAGTTACATTGACCGTGGTCACGAGCAGACTGGAGCAGCGAGTTTCCTTCGTCGTTCACGTCGGGTTCAATTTTCATCTACCCCCTTCTGGTGTTGTTTTTTTTCGAATTTAGCCTACACACAACACTAACCGTATCTTGGACTTTATTTGTTTGCAGGTGCAAAGGTTTTATTCTGCTGATCACTGGATTCCAAGCAGGAGACAACTTAAATCCGTCTTCCCTATTGAAATTTTTATATTTTCTCATTTTAATAGCTTCCCGTACCATACGGCGAACATAGTGTCGCTCAGTAGAGAGTAGTGGTGGGCGTTTAACAAACAAACAGTTTTTTTAGACTGTTTCTTTAGCGTGAACGAATAAACAGTCTAACGTTTTGTGATAAACTAGTTTATGAATGAACTATGCAACGCGTCTTTATAACGTTCGCGTATGGACTGTTGGTTTCACGGAACGATCAGTGCAACCAAAATAGGTATCATATTCACGACGCCGACGCTATTATATGTAGATAAAATGAAATGAACTTCTAAATACTCCAGGTTTATGTATATCTAATAACTAATATTTTAATTTTATAAATGAAACACTTTTAAGAATATAATTTTTTTAATAATAAATAAACCTGCCAGTCCTAAGCCTGGAAAAAGTATGAAGAGGAATTCAGTTCATTTCTATAAGCAGTTAACTTAGGTAAATAATAATCTTCGTAGAACGATAACTACAACGTAATAATCATATTCAGTCTAGGAAGTGAACTAGTCTAATATTAAACTGTTTTTTAAACTAGTTTATCGTTTACGATAAACAGTCTCGTTGCGTCGACGAAAAATACGTCAACGACCCACCACTAGTAGAGAGAACCTGAGGTCGGTGAAATTCAATCCAGTGATCAGTGCTGGAATCCAAAATATGTTCAGCTATAGCCGACTTATTAACCCGCCTGTTTTTTACAGCCGTGATATGCTCTTTGAGTCTATCTGCGATAGTACGTTTAGTTTGACCTATATAAGCACTACCAATTGATTTTTATATATATAGATAGATAGATACTAGCTGACCCGGCAAACGTTGTTCTGCCTTTGTAACTACTTTTATGTTTTTTTTTTATTTTCTCACCTTTTAAACCTTCCCTGAACTTCAACAATTAATTTAAACCCGAAATTAGCCGAATCAGTTCAGCCGTTCTTGAGTTTTAGCGAGACTAACGAACATCAATTGATTTTTATATATATAAATAGATTGCGAATCATCATTCGCAACGAACTATAGGGCTATCTTTGTATTGTGCAATTATTATATTTTTTCAAGATACAGTCCACTTTCAAGCCATAACTCCCGAGCTAATAGCAAAAGCACTGGCCCCATCACTAGCAGATGATGACCTGGAATAGCACACAGGCTACTATTTATCCCGGAAAAATAAGTTATTCCCGCGGGATTCATCAAAGACTTTTATAATGCAGCGGGCTGCACGTTGCAGGTTGTAGTATAAAAAACCCAAGATGCACAGTCTCCAAGAAAACTGACACTCAAACTGTCCCTAATTTCACACAAGTAGTTATAAATATGTCAAAAAATTTTGTTTTTGCATATCCAACCTTAAGCGCAAGTTTTATGGTTGTTTTTAAAAAGCAATGTACAAAAAGTAATAAAATTGACAGTGTCGCGATCGACGCAATTCTATTTGTAATGAGCGAACAATTTAAAATTGTGTACTCTTTTTAAGAGGACGTTTTTGAGACACTAATTATGCATCTCGGGTTTTTTATATCAATGGGATATGCACAAGTTGCTTAATTCCTTTTATCAAGTCGAAAAGATCTGATAATATTGAAACGGATAATTTTAACTTATTACCATATCTAAAAACCAACGCTAGGAAACTAGTTTTCAAGGTTAGTATACAGAAAAAAATACACACACGTAGTGGTCAATTTTATAACACCCCTTTTTGTGTTGGGGGTTAAATATAATACTCAGAACAAACAAAACCAGCCGCAAGTTAATCCATGTCGCGTAAAATGTTTTTAAAGCAAAATTTAAAAAACTATTTATGTGCTTTGTATCGGACATTTTAATTTATGAATGGAGATTTAAAAACCGCATCATACGACCGGAAAGGAGACACCTTACCGTTTTCACTATAAGTTTGTGAATATACAAGGCAATTAAAATAAAAAATGGGATGCACCCTCCGCCACCCCTTTAATTATGATTTTTTGCATTTTTTAATGACGATAAATTTTACATGTAGCGCACGATAGCCAGTGTTTTAAGATCTGATTACCTGGATGAGATATGGTTGTGTTATTCTGTGCAGATTTTTTAATTACTTATTTTATTGAGGTATTTTGTGCATTTTTTAGAATATCCAAAATCTGAATAGCAGCTCAGAGTCTGGAGGGTATTGTGTATCACCTCACCTAGGATGAGCAAATAGCGCTGTCGGTCCCGCGGGGTGATCACGTAACTCGCAATGCGAAATTATCGTGATTGTTTAGTTATTGCTAGACACATAATAGCCTTGTACATTAGTGGTAGTCGTTGCCGCTTGATTAGTTTTGATGCTGTGACATTGCAAAAAGTGCATCTAGTGACTAGCAAGCAGTTGGCGACGTTTTTGATGATTTTTCCATTACGTTTAAGAGTCATCGCTGATCGCTGGCGAATTGCAAACGTTAGATGATACGCCTACCAATTATCTCTAGAAATAAGCGATTAGCGTCATCAGGTTGTTAAATGCGGCGATGGGATTAACCATTTATCTCGCTAACTGACAAACCGATGAATGATGGTGAACCGAAAGTTTTATAGAAGTTCTTTTTTATAGTATAAAAGAGCAAACAAGCAGATGGGTCTCCTGATAGAAAGAGTCAACCATCGTCTATAGCCACCAAGTATGTTAATGGTGCGTTGCTATCTTGTGGCGAGATCTTATGCTACATGCATAAGTTTACCGGCTACCTTACCCTATAAATCGGAACACGACAGTGACAAGCACTGACACTATTGTGGCAGGTAAGGCGGTGGTACCAGACCCGCGCGAGACAATGCAGAACTCTACCTCCTTTTTCCGTTTATTCTAAATTTAGCGGCTAACTATGCCTTCCCGCAAGCAAACCAGCTTAATTATACTTTTTATTTAATTTTTTTTACAATAAGTGATCGATCTGACAATCAAATATCCGAGATTCGATGCAATGCGAGATCCGGTATGAGAAATACATAAAACATTTTGTCCGAGAAAAATACTGCATCGATGGGCTTGTCTACCACCGCAAAAATGCAGCATTTAAGCATTTATGAGTATAGCAGGAATAACTACATATATATTTCCGACAAATCCTTGATGTATTATTTCAGACCGATAAAATATATATGAGTTCATCACGAGATTTCTGTTTCGCAGCACTTTTAAAAAAGTCGTTGATAGAATGTTTGGTAAAAAGCAAACCACAATCGAAGTTTTAGGTATGTATTCATCACTAAAAAATAAATGTAATATCCAACCGAATATATTCTATGATTGTTTCGTGTGATAATCTATATTATATATTATATAATATTATAAATGCGAAAGTTTGGATGTTTGGATGGATGTTTGTTACTCAATCACGCAAAAACTACTGAACGGATTTGAATGAAATTTGGTATATAGGTAGATGATGGAATGGAATAGCATATAGGCTACTTTTTGTCCCGGAAAAATTAAGTGATCCCGCGGGATTCACCAAAAACTTTTATAATGCAGCGGGCTGCACGCTGCAGCTAGTGGGATATACAGCAGACATAAAGACAGAGATTTTTTTTTATTTATATTAGTAAGTCATAAAACGAATATTTATCAGGACAAAAAAAATTGAAGACACTACAGATTTATATGTTTGGTTAATATTTACTGATACAAGATAAATATTTGGGCAGCATGTAGCTTTTGTCCGCGGATTCGCTAGTCATCAGAAACGTACTACTTACCTATAGATTAAAGATATTCTTGTCCTTTTCCGTACCCCTATAAACGTGTATTTAATTTTTATGTAATTTATATGTATCATTAGATATTAATCAAGTAGATAGCTAAGATAAATCATTGTTTATAGACATCAAAGGTGGTGCGTTGCTAACCGTGATTCACTATGACAATGCCACATGCATATGTCTACCGGCGTACGTTACAAGCGAAACACAACAATGACAAGCATTGACACTATTGTGGCAGGAATAGGTAAAGTGGTGGTATCAAATACCCGGGCGAGACGTTGTAGAACTGTCCACTTAGTACTCAGTAGTCACAAGTGTAGTGTCACGTACCTATAGTCAATCGTTAGTTTCTTTTTAACTGTTTAGCAGAATGACAGATGGTCTAATCTTCGAAGGCGACCCGGGCTAACACGGGGTATGCCCAATTTCCTGATGATTAGGCAATTAATAATGTCGTTAATGTAACCAACGAATAAACTCATTTTTGCATTAATATGTACAGGCCTCTGTAGTGTAGCCTCTGTGTGAGTATAATATTTGTTGTAATTAACGATTGATTCATTCTATTTACTACTACAGATGCTTTAAATCCGAACTGCAAATCCCAGGTCGGGTCTAAGACAAAACCGATTTTGTTTATTAAATCAGATACCACGAATCTGAATGCACATCATGCGACGTCGGCGTCGCGGCTAAAATCTGTGAAGCCTATAATCTATATTTATACATATAATAAAATCGTAGGAAAGTCAAAACTGTACATTGAATATTTTTTTATAAGAATACTTCGGGCGTGATCTGCAATCGATATCGAAGCCAAAAATACAGTTTTTAGAATTTTTTTCTGTTTGTCTGTATGTACGTCCGGGGTAAACTCAAAAAGTACTGCATAGATTTACTTCAAATTTTGTATGAATATTACTAATAGGTCGGGTCAACATATAGGCTACATATTATCACGCTATCACCTACGGGGGAGGGGCAGTGGGGAGTAAATGAACTCCGCGCAGACGAAGTCGCTGGCAACAGCTAGTATATATATAAAAATCAATTGCTGTTCGTTAGTCTCGCTAAAACTCGAGAACGGCTGAACCGATTTGGCTAATTTTGGGTTTGAATTAATTGTTGAAGTTTTTCCTTGCTTTCTCCACTTGTATTACTCTGATACAAACACGCTTGCGAAGACTCTGGACACTTCCATAGGTCAGCACCCGATTAATATGACCATGGTATGATAATAGTTTTCCCGGTCATCCGTCCAAGTATATACATGGTCAAATTAAAATTGATAAATTGGAAATACGTATTTCGCAGTCATAAAAAATATTTATAGACATCAAATAAAAATTGGAAGATTATGCAATTGATAAATGGAGTAAAAAATATATTTTTAATTTGCATTCAGATGATTTATTAAATAGAAATACAGCTTCTGGGTATTTGAAAAGGTATTGATACAAATTGATACAGCAGGTAACTTGAAAAAAAATCAGTGGTTAATGAAAAAAACTACACGCAGTCAATATTTGATGAAAGCCAATTTAAATGCTCGTCCACTTGTAGACATCGCATAGTTCGCCCTGGCTGTATACCTCGCATGTGTGGGGGTAACGCCCGCCGATTTCCCGAAAAAAGAAAAACGAAGAAAAATAAACATGGCCGTGCCTCCGTGCGCGGGAAAAAATGCAGATATAATGCCAGTAATAATAATAATAATAGCCGATCGGCGTCCGCACCGCTCCACCTGCCTCCACCCAATTTTTATTCAAATGCACCTCCTTTTTTTAAATCTATTTTTTTCTCGATATTTTTTCGGGATTTTCATTACTAAACGACTATTGAATATTGGTTTAACTTGCACCTAGCTTAACTATATATATGATCTTAAATATATTTTTGATCTGCGTCTATTTTTCTGCATTGTACACTATCCGAATTTATCAATTTCTTATTTACTTACGCTACAACAAAGAGTATAATATAATCAATATGTTTTACGCCACAACAGATATGCTTAGGTTATAGTTAAGTGCTAAGTGTAAGTCAATGCTGATTAGTAAAAAAGCGTTTCCATGCTCAAGATATTATAAGAATGTTAAAACTTGAAAAATAGCGCTTGTGATAAAATAGTTTTCTTATAACTTCAGAATACCGAAAGAATTGATTTCATCCAAATATTGCAAAAGCAAAAACCGCTGTAGGTATTTTTATAGCATTACCATAATATAACCCAATACTATGAGTGCCCATGCAAATTTCGAACTGAATGAAAAACTGAATGCATCTTATTTGTAAAGCTTCAAATGTTATTATTTTTTTCTCACATGATATTTCACAAGCAGATGGTTCTTCTGATGGAACGAGATAACCATCGTCTTTAGACACCTAATACGTTAATTGAGCGTTGAACAGTGTAGTAGTGTTACAATACGAAATGTATAAGTTTAGATGCCAACGCCATGTCCTTACCCTCCACCCGGAACACAACAACGACTAGTAGGTATGTATGCTTTTGCGGCAGGGCGGCATAAGTACCTAAACCATTGGAGACGATGTATTTCTCTATCGCCAATATGTTAGTGACTTGTATTAACTTGCTCTCGCCTAAGAGATGTCTAAGCTGTGTGGTAGTGTAAACTATTTTAATATTAACTGAAAATGGAGCCCGAACCAAAACTGGAAGAATATAAAATATTTATTGCAGTATCATATCATGGTAGAATATGTTGGTCATTTTAAATTAATTTTAAATAATTTGTGACACCCCTATTCTAGCAAATAAATATTTTTCATTTCAATGCAATTCTTTTAGATAATATTTTGTCACTTATTTTCTATTAGCACACCCGCGCAGGTGAACAAATTAACTTGTCATCAGAGGAAAAATGTCACACAATCTTTCATTCCCTATTTCGGCCCCTTAGGGTATGATTTTTGAAAAAATCAACATGTGTTTGACCCTGTGTCTTCAACTATCTCCTTGACAAATTTTATCAAAAACAGTTCAGTGGTTTAGCTGTGAAAGTCCAACAGAATTTGGCATTCATCCATATTAATATTATAAATGCGAAAGTTTGGATAGATGTTTGGATGAATGTTTGGATGGATGTTTGTTACTCAGTTACGCAAAACTACTGAACGGATTTGAATGAAATTTGGCACACAGGTAGAATATGACCTGGAATAGCACATAGGCTATTGTGATCTCGCGGGATTCACCAATAACTTTTATAATGCAGCGGGCTGAACGCTGCAGCTTGTAATCTATTAGTTTACTTATTGTCGTGTTTGTAATTTTCAGGAGAAGGTTCTTATAAAATAAAATATTAGAAAAATGGCACAGAAGAATACTTAACCACACATAAAGTTCAATGTGAAAAGGCATCGCGGAAGCTGCCTGGAAGGACAATCCCGTAAACTTATATAAATTACGTGTCACGTTGTTTGTCCGCTGTGGATTCCTAATATGAATGGCAAAACAACGTGTGCCGGATCAGCTAGTATTATGAATCTTATCTGTTATCTTCCTTTCTATCTACCTTCTCCCAACTAAAGCAAGGCGTTAACTTTATGGCAGCAAACTAAGATCTTTGCACGTTACATGGAACAACTTCATAATTTCCGTTAATATTTTTTCTCCGTATAGGTCCGGTCTCCTTTGAAGAATAGGCCAACTGCCTTTCTGCCAGGTAGGTCGTAAGAGGCAACCGATTTGCTATGCGAGTCACTACCATCTATTAGGTGGTAGAGTAGTGCATTGTCTCGTCCGGGTCTGGTACCACCGCCTTACCTACTCTTGTGGCAATAGCGTCGGTGCTTGTCACTGTCGTGCTCCGGTTTGGAGGGTAAAGTAGCCGGTAAACTTATGCATGTGGTATTAGACCTCGCCAAAAGATAGCAACGCACCATTAACATCTTTGGTGTCTATAGGCGATGGTTGACCCTTCCCTTCAGGAGAACCATCTACTTGTTTGCTGTCTCGTGATATATAAAATATTCTATATATATAAAAAAAACTATTTTCGTATTGTATTTGCAATTAAATGGTGTCCGTTCAATTTAAGCAAACTTTCATTTTGTGTCAAATTAATTTAATAACTATTTCAGCTCAGATTAAATTTTTCGTAGACTTGGCAGATTTCATTTATCCTCTTTAAGAAAATCTATTTTTTATAGTTGTCAAAGTATTTTTTATTTTACAATTGTCAAAGTAAAAACTAACATAATGTTGGTAACATTATGTTAGTTTTTACTTTGACAATTGCACATAATCGTACACAAGAATTAATTCCTTATTCACAAGTATTCTGTGCACTATTATGCACCAATAGATTAAGCAGAAAATCATAAAAAAGTTGCTTTTAGAGGAGAAATAATCTTTAGACTCCAAACAGTATACCAGGAAAGCTTAAATTGTGTAAGATATAGTGAAAATTGAAATTGATTTTCCGAGCATTGTCGAGAAATTTCTAAAAGAGAAGGTTCCTAATTCTGCTCTTTTATTGTAAATTATTATTATTGTAAGCGGACAATTTTTTATACATTTTATTAAGAGTAGACCTACTTGTAAAAATTAAAATTATATTTATTATTATAATAAATATTTGGTACTCGGTTTTCTCCACCTACCACGTAAGGGATCTGGCGCGACCATACGTATGTATATTTAATTGTATATTTTTTGGCACTCATTATATGAATTATATAAATGTTTATATGATTTTTTCAATGTTGGACTTCCATTTTCCACGCTTAGGTTCGAATCTAAAGAAAAATGTGTTAAGATTCGCATTACCTATCTTTCATATATAGTCATAATCTCAAGTTTCGCTTGCAGTAACTGAGTTCAGTAGCTTTATATCTTTGTTTTCAAGGCTTGAACGTACTAATCCAGGAATAAGTTGAAAGAATCCTATTTTTTTATTTTTGGTACTTGATATTATGTTAAATTTATTGTTTTAATGATTAACCTAACCTTGATGCTTCCATGGCGTAGTGTGACTGGGTGATTTTAATCACTTACCGAAGTGAGGCCGTTCCGGCCATGCCGAAGATGGGTTTTATTTATTATAGTTATTAGTACCTGATCGCTTTTTTGCTTCTCTTATCGCTGTGATTGGCGATAGGTTTTATGTTTCATGTTTCGACAATAAACCGGCCTTAAGGCGACATGTTTTAACACGCAATGGGCTCTATAATTCCCTTTTTTTCTCTAAGAAATATGGGCTCTGTTGGACGGGAAGTTACCTTGACTACGCAATCGACTAAGTCCAGGTTCGATTCCTAACGAAAAGTTTTTGCGTGATGAGCGCAAATGTTTGTATTTCTCAGTTTGGATGCTTATTAAATATATATCAGAGTTTATATATGTATTTCTGTGTATTAGTCTTGTTGACCCGTATCAAAGGAATGGAAATAATTTGATTATTTTATGACTAGATCAATACGTATAATGTGTCCACAGATATCTTTTTATATTTATATTTCAAAGAGGAAACCTTCATCCCAATTCAAGTTATTATTAATTATTTACTAAATTATGATGAATTGTTTATTTTAATTTTTATTTAATAATAATAATATTGGTGTACAAATTACACAACATCCCCGTGTTGGTCCCGGGCTCCTTTGAAGAATAGACCAACTGCCGTTCTGCCAGGTAGGTCGTAAAAAGCGACCGATTGGTTATGCGAGTCACTTCCATCGTGGCTACTAGGTGGTAGAGTTCTGTATTGTCTCGCCCGGGCCTGGTATCACCGCCTTACCTATTCCTGCCGCAATGGCGTCAGTGCTTATCACTATCGTGTTCCGGTTTGGAGGGTAAGGTAGCCGGTAAACTTATGCATGTGGCATATGCCACAAGATAGCAACGCACCATTAACACCTTCGGTGTCTATAGGCGATGGCTGGCTCTTTCCATCAGGAGACCCATCTGCTTGTTTGCAATCTTATAATATTTAAAAAAAAACACGAATTAATCTAACCTCAAAGTAAGCAAATTATTTGTTTGGGTTATGGGTGTTACTCATTGATACTAATACATCGGTATATAAATATTGTAACATACCTACATAATAAACACCCAAACCCAGAAATGCAAAGCAGCTATGCTCATCAGTCATCACACAAATGTTTGTCCCTGTCTGGCATCGAACTCGAGCCCCATCGATTCGTGATTAGTTTCGCTAACCATTAGCCGAAAATACGTACTTAGTCCCACAATGTGATAGGTGGCCAGACTATCGCAAACCGGGCAATTTTCCAATCCCGGCAACGTTGTTTTGGCAATATAGCAAACCGAAAAAACACATTTTATTATTTTTCCGACCCGGGATTCGAACCCGGGACCTCGTGTGATCAAAGCAGACACCGGACCACTAGACCACAGAGGTGATTTTTTAGATATTTTGTTATATATTTTGATAATATAAATTTATTATTTATAATTGTATTTAATGTGAAATTCTAAGGCGCCCGAGGCAGAGCATAATTCCGCGTTCACCCAACGACATAACATTCAATTTAAACTTGACGGGGACCACGCGCTTAATAATTAACATAATGTACTTTTTCTCCTTTTTGCACTTTCCGTTTGACACTCCATCACTCATGGAAATTCCATTTTCAATGCTGCTATATGAGGGGAGGGGTGCGGGGTGGTCTTTGCATCCGCGCAATGGACATGGCGGTTTTGGGGGTGAACGGGGTGGACGAAAAAAAGATTGTTAAAAAGGCTGGCCCCCGCGACGCCAGTGTGTGAGTGCGTGCGAGTAAAAAAGCTCTCACTAATCGATACTATAGATTCTGAGGCAAGTAGGTTGAGCGGGTACCACGATTGGTTGGTTCTCGTTTCGGATTTTTTACGAAGGCCTCTAACGAAGCGGTGGATGTTTGGTCTTTCAGCGCAATCGCGAGACCTTTTGAGCTGAACGCCTAAGTCGTCTTTTTGTTAAGCGGTGGCCTAACTCGTCGGCTAACACTTGAAAATTAAGCGTGCATATTCACACTTAACTTTGTCCTTGTTCTGGCATTCCAGTAGCCACGTGTTCATGAAGAAAAACATTGTTGCCTTTTGAGAGTGCTGTTATAAAAGTTAACGGGCTTTTGAACTTCTAACAGCACGATTGTTACCGAACTTTGAGGCTGTGCGAATGAATGTGAAATTAATTTAATCTCGTACTTACTGTGTGTTCGGTTGAATACTTTTCTTTTGATGAATAAAAGTTACGTGTGCTACTATTTTACGATATCGATTATTTATATCTAACGTAATTTTGATTTTTAAGCCTTTCTACTTATTCAAAGTAATAAAAACATTTTGTTTTGTTACATCCATATTATCTATACAAATAAATAAAATTAGAATGTCTGTTTGTAATATTATTGAAATAACCGCTTTTAACTAAATGCATATGGATGTATACACGGTACATATACCAAAATAAAATTTTTACATTTTTTTCTGTCTGTTTGTTCCGGCTAATCTCTGGAACAGCTGGACCAATTTTGACAGGACTCACTGATAGACAGCTGACGTAATAAGGAGTAACTTACGCTACTTTTATTTTAGATTTTTCCCCACGTGTACAAAGTCGCGAGCATAGCCAGTCCTATAAATGCAAAAGTAAGTTTGTTTATTTGTTACGCTTTTATGGCTAAATCGCTCAACTGATTCTAATGAAATTTTAAATGACGATAGTTGAAGATCTAATGTCAAGTATAGGCTAATTTTATTTTCAAAAATCAACCCTTAAAGGTATGAAATAGGCATTGAACGTTTATATGAAAAACTATATTGACAACGTATGAATCTACTCGCGGACGAAGCTGTGCAGGTAAATAAATGAAGCTTTAATTTTCTTCAATAACAAATTATACCTGTGCGCAAAAAAGTTGGGCACTTAATTATTTAGAAAATAATTAAAAACTAGTTTTTACGAAAATGTTTCAAGCTTTTTAGCTAAATTTTGATATAACCAAAATTTATTTTTACGGATTAATTTGTTTAGTGGTTTAAACGTAAAATCGTAACAAGCAGACAGACAGACTTTTGCATTTAAATTATTAATTATGGGTATGAATTTCTTATTATATTACGACCTCAAGACAAGTTAAGGGATTAATATCTCTAATAAATGTAAGGCTTTAAACTTTAATCAATTTTACAGTGCGTGCCAAAGAAATACATACATATTTTCGAAACATTCAAAAGAAATTACCCTTCTAAAGCAGACGGGTAATAGACTTTTAACAGCAAGTCTCTCTATTAGGTCGATAAGATTGTACTATTGGAAATTTAGTGAAAAGGGTTTACTGCAAGTTTAGCTATAAGCTTTTAGAAATATATAATTATATGGCTCGATCTCTAAATTGTTAATTGGTTTTATTCCAAAATATTTGTGGTTAGAAAGAAGTTATTTGTCCGTTAACAATTTTTGAAGTAAATTTAAAAGTTAAAAGTTGTTTCCAGCTCTACCAAATTGCAAAAATAGTAATAGGTAATAATAACAATTATTAATATTTATTTACTGCTCACGAAGAAAATATACAAGCAGAAGTATGACAATTTCTGATAATAATTAATCAACGTACGAGTATAATAAGTACACAATTAAAAAAAATTAAAATTTCCTTGTGAGCGTCTGTACTCTGTCGTCATCTAGTTCCTGCCACTCTTTTGGACCTTACACATTATATATATTAATACGCTAAGGATAAGATGTTTGCCTCCCTTTTTAGAGAAAACCTAACAATTATTTTAAATAAATTCTATATCATTTTATAGATAATTGCTTGCTCTACCGGCATCAACAACTAAAAAAAGATATTGCTGCTTTTGCTTTTATAAATTATTAAAATTAAAATTATATACATATATTAAGACATAATACAGTAATGCTGCCATCTGACAGGTTTAATTTTGGAAGAACGTCAATATGATTGACGGTCAGTAATTTTTTTGTTCAATTCAAATCAAATCAACAAGAAGTATTTAATAAAATTACTTAGTGCGAATTATTCGCACGGGTATGGCTAGTATTACCTATATATTTCGATAAACCTACCTTATTACATATCTCTAAAATCTATACCGTATCTCTAACATCTGTAAATCTAGATTACATATACCGTATATATGGAATCCAGATTTAAGAATATTACTAACATTAAACCACTCTGTGTGTTTTTCTGGTTAGCCGTATGGTTAGCTGGTAGAGAATGCTTTATGTATTGAGCTCGCCATTTGTACCCTATACATTCTGTACGTAGTTAATTAAAGATAAATAAGTAAAATAAAAAATAAATAAATAAAATATATATGAAGTAAAAACGTTATTGTATTAAACTATTATTACGAAATTTATTTAAAATGTTTTAGCTTAGTATTTTTTACTCAATTATAAAATCTTATCCAACACGTCATGTTAAGACAAGATAAAACGGGGTTAAAAAGCTCTAAGAAATATAGTCCATATTAAAACAATGTGTTTTAATAAGTGTAAAGAAGCAGTGGGTTAAGTGGCTCACCTCATTCTTGAGGTTGATGGGCTCTTGCTGCGGCCGAGGCGGCGAGTGCCGTCCCCCCTCCGCACCTTCCAACATATCAGCCTCGCATCCCGATTCGTCTGTGAACAACATTTACATTACTTATTTGGGAGACACTTACATTACTTATTATTAATCTACTATGTAATTAATGAATCTAAGTACTAATACGTGTAGGGAAAATTTTGTACCCCTATTTAAAACAATTGCACGAACAGTGTAGTATGAAATTTGGCATGCATAAAGTAAACTTTACATTGCGGAGGAATGCAGAAACCTAATATTCTTAAACAAAATGCATTAGAAAAATAATAAATTAATCAAAATAAACATGACGTGCACTAAGTTCATTTGATATACATGATATTTTTATTTTTGTTTATATCATAAGATAGCAAACAAGCAGATGGGTCTCCTGATGGAAAGAGTCAACCATCGCCTATAGACACCAAAGATTTAATGATGCGTTGCTATCTTGTAGCGAGGTCTAATGTCACATGCATAAGTTTACTGGCTACCTTACCCTCCAAACCGGAACACGACAGCGACAACCACTGACGCTACTGCGGCAGGAATAGGTAAGGTACCAGACCCGGGCGAGACAATGCAGAACTCTACCACCTAGTAGCCACGATGGTGGTGACTCGCATAGCCAATTGGTCGCCTTTTTCTACCTGCCCAGCAGAACGGCGGTTGGCCTATTCTTCAAAGTAGCTCGGAACCAACAAGGGGAGAATTATACACTCATGTTTACTATTTTCTTTGTCACGTGGACATGTATAATAATATGCGTATATGTATAATAATTTATACAAAAGCTTGAAAAGAAGGTGGACAGGACACATGCTAAGGGAAAGGACAGATAAGTGGACGAGACTAGTAACGGAGTGGTACCCACGTGATGGTAAAAGGAGCAAAGGTAGACAAGTCAAACGTTGGGAAGATGATATGAAAAAGATGGCAGGTCCAAAATGGACACGTATCGCAAAGGACAGGACAAAATGGAAAGCATTAGAGGAGGAATTTGTCGAAGGACAAGCTGAAAAATAAACCGGCTGCTAATATAATTAAACATAAAATAGTTAAGTGTTTAAAAAAATATTAGGTGTAAAATAGAGTTAAGAAAATGTTTAAAATTAATTTCAGTAATAAAGGCTTAATTTATTTTTATTTATTTTTTATGTATAATCTCAGATGAATAGTTGTAATAATTCCATGTGAATAATATTTTCTTTACGGTTAGTAGGTAAGTCAGTTGTCAAAATATATTATATAAGAGATTTTATTGTTTAGTCTGTGGTCAAATTTCGGCCAATCGCTAGTAATAATAATTACTTAATGAATCCATAGCTCTTTTGAAGAATACGTCTATTACCTGATTGGCAGCCAACTGTCTTAATCAACCGACTTTCCAAAAAGGAGGTAGTTCTCAATTCAACTGTATTTTTTAAGTAAAACTTTTTTAGGCGCAACTTGGGAGTAACTCCGGACGCAGTTTCCGCTATTTAAAAACTGAACCTTTTGAGTAGGTTTATGTGATATATATACTATATAGTACATTTTATAATAAGCTTATATTGACATGAGCTGACTTAACTTTCAAATTTGTTTTTAAAATGTTATCTATTTCATGGTTTCATACCCAGCCGGGCACAAACAGTATTTCAACCAAAGAGATTTTACTGTAACTTTTTACTTATAAAAACAAAATTTCCGTTTTCTTCGATATACTATTTGTATTCACGATTGATAAAATTATTTAAAATTGATATTTTTTTAATATAGTAAGATAGCAAACAAGCAGACAGGTCTCCTGATAGGAAGAATCAACCATCGCCTATAGACACCAAAGGTGTTAATGTTGCGTTGTTATCTTGTGGCGAGGTCTTAAATGCCTCATGCATAAGTTTACCATATATTCTATACTTTCCATCGTTGGCACTTGGTGAAATTCCATTATTGTAACACAATTGGCTAATCACTTGCACTTTCTTCTCTTCAGCATCTTCAGGATGTAATAATAATATACTTAAATTGAATCAATCAATTTAAGTATATTACATCCTGAAGATGCTTTAAAAAGTGAAATCGGTCGAGTGATATACAAAAATAAAGTTTTGATGTGAAATTAAAGTACAAGTGATTAGTAAATTGTGTTAATTGCTTATTATTATTTTATTATAGGTTCTTGTAGTTTTATTGTTTTAAAATTATTATTTGTTAAAATGGTAAATAATGCATTTGTAATTTTATTTTAAATATTTAATTAATTATTTGTTTCATAGAATAGCAAACTAGTAAATATTATTTCTGAAAGAAACAGTTAACCAAGGCCTATTAATACCAAAGATGTCAATGGTTCGTTGCTATCCGTGTAATGTCCCCATTGCCATTGTCACATGTGGTCACATGCATCCACGTATTTACATAGTTATGGTAAATCATTCATCGGTTTTACTTTTTATAGCATCTTAAGGACGAAGGAAGAGAATATACTTTACGTCCTAAAATTGCTATGATAAGGGAAAAGAGTTGATTAATTTACCATACCTATGTATGTCATTACATAAAAGGGCAAGTGCATTACTCATTATTTTTAGATAAAAGTTAATCACTATATAGTATAAAACAAAGTCGCTTTCTCTGTCTGTCCCTATATTTTTATTTCGCCGTGTTGGTCCCGGCCTCCTTTGTAGAATAGGCCAACTGCTGTTCTGCCAGGCAGGTCGTAAAAGGCGACCGAATGGCTATCGAGTCACTACCATCGTGGCTACTAGGTGGTAGAGTTCTGCATTGTCTCGCCCGGGTCAGGTACCACCGCCTTGCCTATTCCTGCCGCAATAGCGTCAGTGCTTGTCGCTGTCGTGTTCCGGTTTGGAGGGTAAGGTAGCCGGTAAACTTATGCATGTGGCATTAGACCTCGCCACAAGATAGCAACGCACCATTAACATCTTTGGTGTCTATAGGCGATGGTTGACTCTTTCCATCAGGAGACCCATCTGCTTGTTTGCTATCTTATGATATATAAAAAAATATATATATATATGCTTAAATCTTTAAAACTACACAATGAATTTGAAATATTATATTTATTTGGAATGGATGATGCGGTTTTCTTTAATGGATAGATTGATTCTTTAGGAAGGTTTTAGTATATAAACCTTTCAGATATTCCCACGGGAACAAAAACTACGCGGGTGAAACCGCGGTGAGGTCGCTAGTAGTTAATAAAAATGAAATTTTCCCTAGTGCCAACGACGAAAAGTGCAAAATACATTGCTTAAAGCTATACGTGTCACTACTATCGTTAAAACTAACTAGATGGTAGAATCCTGCAGTGTTTTGACCAACTTGCATACTCCTACCGTAAAAGTATCGGTGCTTGTCTCTTTCATTTTTCAGTTTGGAAAGTAATGTAGCTTTTAATCTTGCGTGGGTATATCATTTCATCTTTGCCACACGTTAGCAACGCAGCATTTACGTCTTCGGTGTCTAGACATGGCGATAGTCGTCTCTTTCCATCAGATAATTAATCTAATTGCTGCTATAAATTCTTTCTTGCGGTCAGATCTACTGCTACTATTACGTAGTAACTGTTTTTATAATTTAAGATGACTTAAGATGGCTCTTGTTTCAAAAGGAACGACTGTTGTTGCTGTGTGATGGGTTGAAATGTGACATTTATCCATACCTTGCTCTCGAAACCGGAATACGACAGTGACAAGCACTGAACTATCTAAACTTCGCCTATACATAATTCCATTTCAGCGTAAAGAACTAACAAATATACACACAAAATTTCGCCTTTATAGTTGTGTCAAGTTTAGTTGTGATGCATCCTTTCTAGCTGACATTATTTGTTTTTTTATTAAACTTCAGACCAGAGTCGGTCAACTATGTTCGGATTGATGGGTATGTTAACATTTTTTTTGTTACAAAATGACAACTCTATTAGTGATAAATTCTAATCGAAATTAGACCATAGACTAAACAATAAAATCTCTTCTAAGTTTGACAACAGACTTTCGTCACAAACATAATAGTATACATGTGTGAATATGGATTATGTGTGTAGGTATATATACCATGAAGTATTAGGTGTAGGTGGAGTTAGCACTCGTATTAATCATTTGAAACAAATATTTATGATATATCTCTCTATGAGGTCTCCCCATCCCTTTTTATACAGCTGTGTTAGAAAGAGTGGGTGAGACCTCAGAAGATGACAGCAATATTTAAGGTCGTGTTTCAAGTAGGTATTAGAAGTGCTGCCTCCAGATATAATACAGCTTCATGATGTGTACCATTGTGTGTGTGTCAAATAAATGATAATGTGTGTAATGTTTAATTTTGTTACTTTAATATATTCTCAATGCATTAAGAAAATATCAGCTTTCTGCTTTTCTTCACGATGTAAACTTTGACGATTTCATATTTCAAACTCCTTCATTCGCGTTATTGTTGTAATAAGGGGTACACAGTTTTTGCTTCTTGTATAAATTTACAGATATACGGTAATAAAGATACAAACCGCGTCTATGTCGTTTATATTTTGGTACTGATTTTTTTCTATTATTTCTTATGCTTTTTAATTTTAAGTGCGTTAAACTAAACTATTCGTCATTAAATGGTGATTTTGTATAGGGAACGTTTTCGTACGCAAGTAAAAAAGAAACATTCCTATACCTGGTACCCTAAAAATATATTTTTTAAGATTTTAGTTTTATCACTTAATCGGCATGACTAATATGTATATTCGGACCAAATTACAGCTTTCTTCTATTATTATGAACAATCACTAAGCTAGGCTGCGGCGGACTGACGAAAGAGGCGAAACTATAAGTAAGTCTTCCTAGTTGACCGCGGAAACCTGAAAAACGACTGGGCTAATCACTTTTAAGAAAGTGATTTCATGAAAAAAAACTAAATTAATACTCTATTAATTTAGTTTTTTCATGAAATCACTTTCTTCCATATTTTACATTCATTCATTTTAGACAACAACAATTCACTATTCACTTATTTGTAATAATCATATAAGTTAATTTATTTAAACTATAAAATACATATTTTTATTTTTTTCAAAAAATATCTGTAAAAGTTATTACCTGTCACATGTCTTATACTTGTCGTGTTTTAACTATACTAATATTATAAAATTGTAGAGATTGTTTGTTTGTTTGTTTGGTTGTACGCGGTAATCTCAAAAACCGCTGAACCGATTTGAATAATTCTTTTTGAGTTAGATAGCCTGTTTATCGAGGAAGGTTATAGGCTATATAACATCTTACTACGACCAGTAGGAGCGGAGTAAACAAAGTCCGCGCGGACGAAGTCGCGGGCAACAGCTAGTTATTTATATGCGCTATAGTATCAAGTTCGTGTTAAGAAAACAATTAATGGATAGATAAAAAAGCTTAGGTATATAATTGTAAGCCATAAAGATCCATGATGTCACACAACAAACTAACACACAGTAAGGGTACAAAAATATCCGAACCGTTCAACAAAGGCCATGAAGATCCAATATATCACAAAAGGGCTTAGAAAGAACGCTACGAACCTGACCGACCCCAACGCGTAACTTCAAATAGGTCAAGAGCCGAGTCTGGCCGAATTCGGAAGGAAAATTCCGGCTTTATTTACCTGGGGTGCATTTTAGCCTGATACGTGCGAAGATTAACGTTCAAGATAAAGTTTATTTTGTAAGGCTGTATAAAATTGTCTTTATGTCTGTAATATGAAAGAATATAACAAATAAAGTCACTTGGAATATCTATGCTTGGTACATTTGTAACAAATGAGATCGCGATAACAACTTGTTTTTATTGGTTCAATATGTAGAAAAAATGATGTGTGTTTTGCAGCTTGTTTCAACTGACTTCCTGAAGAGGAGGATTTCATTAATTCGGTATGTAGTATTTATTATGTTTCTTACTACAGAATTTTGTTTTTTGGAACCTATTTAAAAAATATTGTTTTGTGTGGGAGAAAATAGTTCCTATTCGGTCCCATTAAAATTTGATGAAGATTTGCTCCAAGGTTCGAGAGTTACAGAAAATTGGAGAACACTCATCGCTGTTGTGTTTTACTGCGATAAATTTTTTTTACAATATACAGAGTTACTTTTAAAAGCCCGGCCAAATTTTCAGAGGCTGTTCAGAATCGATATGTTCGATTTATGTAATAAAAAAATTTATCTAAAAAATCAAAATTTCATTTTTATACGATACAAAAAAACAAAACGCATGGATATAATTTCAATTACGCAATATTCGAACTAAAACATTTTAATGTCTTCAGCTAAATTAAAAGTGATTGGAAAAAATGTACTTAGAGCGACAGAGACAAGTTAACAAGGATCGTGATGTATGTCTCTTTCTGCCTACCCCGAAAGGGATCTGGCGTGAAGAAATGTGTTTGTATGTGTGTGTGCAGTAAACAGTTTTTCAAATTTAGTCAACTAACCTATTAAACAATTATTGATGGCTTGACTTTACCGTATTATTGAATATTCAATGTGGTGCTAACTACGAATGTTTGCATTGAACAAAATAAACATGCTAGAAGGCTGTCTTTCTCACACGCGCTGTATGCGAAACTGAACCTTATCCACTCTACAAACTAAGACACCGCCGATCATTGTTCTACAAATAGCTGACCAGTCTAAGCAATGCGAACTGATGCCAAAACGTAGCAGCCGTCGAATATGATTGCTTCTAATGCGCCGGGCGATGGGGGTGAAGTTAGGTTTGAGAAGGGGGTAGTGCGTCGCGTCGTGTTCTGACCGAGCAGTAAGTCTGGCTTAATCCTATCGGAAACGCGAGGCCCCCATTGAAGATCGGCAAGGGCTCAATGGAGCATCGATTGGCCGATAGGTCTTATGATTTTTATCTGTGGTGTATGGATAATCTGTTATAACTAAAGCTCGCAAAATGGAAATATTTTTTAATCTCTCTGAGCTTTTTACTCTATTATTATTCGATAACTAGAAGGACTAACTAACTTTTCAAGCAGTGTTTTATCTGCTTGTTTGACATTCTATTAAATGGAAATTTAAAAAAAATTGTCTCGTCGTGGCATATGGCCGCGATCCGATCCGTCACTAACTATAAAATTATCGACCCGTCAAAAGTTCCTGTAAAATATTTATTTTTATTTTATTTATTTTATATCATAAGACAGCAAACAAGCAGATGGATCTCCTGATGGAAAGAGTCAACCATAGCCTATAGGCACGAAAGATGTTAATAGTGCGTTGCTATCTTGTGGCGAGATCTTATGCCACATGCATAAGTTTACGGGCTACCTTACCCTCCAAACCGGAATACGGCAATGACAAGCACTAACGCTATTAAGTAAGGGTTAATTTTAATTATTATTTTTTTGATTTTTGAATATTGTTCCAAACAAGTTTTCTTATTTATTTAGAAACTAGCGGCGCCCTGTAGTCCACTGCATTGTAACAGTTTTTATGAACCTCACGGGAACAACTTTTTTCCGGGATAAAAAGGACCCGTTGCTATTCCAGGTCCTACCTTACCTATATTTGTGCTAAGTTTCATACAAATCGGTTCGGTAGTGTTTGCGTGAAAGAGTAACAAACATGCATCCACCCATCCAAACATACACATTTATAATATTAGTAGGAAGTAGGACTAGAAATATAACTTGCCCGATATTGGATATTTTTTTTATAGAAAAAAGGGGCAAATGAGCAGGAGGCTCACCTGATGGTAAGTGATTACCACCGCCCATGAACAGCCACATCACCAAAGTTCTTGCAGCTGCGTTGCCAGCCTTTTAAGAAGGAGTATGCACTTTTCTTGAAGGTCCCTAAGTCGTATTCACTCCCGCTGGTAATTGATTTCACATTGGAGTACTGCGTGGCACGAAGTACCTAGAGAATAGTACGGTTGTGGAGTTTTTTTTTTATATCATAAGATAGCAAACAAGCAGATGGGTCTCCTGATGGAAAGAGTTAACCATCGCCTATAGACACCAAAGATGTTAATGGTGCGTTGCTATCTTGTGGCGAGGTCTAATGCCACATACAAAAGTTTACCGGCTACCTTACTGCACTGACGCTATTGCGGCAGGAATAGGTAAGGCGGTGGTACCAGACCCGGGCGAGACAATGCAGACCTCTACCACCTAGTAGTTTCAGACGTCGAGGTGATAAGGGTGGAAATTTGAATTTTGCCGCGATGTCCGGTGATGAAATTCAACAGCAGGGATCAATCCAAACATTTCGTCAGAACATTCTCCATGATAGATGCGGTAAAAGATGCTAAGCGAACTTACATCTCGATATGCACTCGATTTTCAAAAAGGTTGACTCCGTCACATCATGTGATACCATAGACTAATCGTAGGTGCACTAGTTATACCTCGGCCTACCTTTTCGAGGATATCGGAATGAATATTCATTTATTTATCTATATTAATAATATGAATGCAAAAGTTTGGATGTTGGGATGTATTAATGTTTGTTACTTAATCATGCAAGAACGTTTGAACTAATTTGGATGAAATTTGACACACATGTAGATAACCTACAATAGCACAAATGATAATTTTTATTCAGGAAAAATAAGTTATTCCCCAAAAACTTTTTGCACTGCACAACTGCAACAGGCTGAAGAGTACATCTAGCAATAAATAAATAGTTTTTAATAAACTATAAAAAACATAAATTTATTTAGAAAATTTAGAAAATTAGTGACTAAAAAGATGTGTTTATAAAATTTGTTTATATAATAAAAGTAATTAAAAAATGATACCGACTTCAAATACCTGCCAACTATATCCATACCTCAAAAACTACTATACCGGTTTTGGTGAAACTTAGACTGTTGCCTAAGTTGGAATATACTTGATTTAAATAGAAAAAAAATCTCGATATGACGTTTAGTTCACGATCTTTGAATTTCTTATCTAACATTTAGTTAGATAAGAAATTCAATGATCATGATTCGTTGATAACAATCATTGCCTATAGATACCAAAGATGTAACTAGTTCGTTGCTATCCTTGTGGCGGGATGTTAATGCCAAATGTGTAAGTATACCGGTTATCTTATTCTCCAAACCGGGACATGACATTGATACTATTGTGACAGGAATAGGTAACTCTATCACCTAATAATCACGATGCAAATTGTTCATATAGCCAATCGCTCCGCTTTTACGAATTGCCTGCAAATAGCCAATTTTTCAAAGGGAGCCTACGCCAATACTGGGGATATATCTTAAGATATTTTTATTTTTGTATTATATATTTTTTATTTCAAAAATTGAAACTGGTAGGCAGTTTCAAAACAGATTTGAACCTGTGGTTTGAACCAACACAGAGAAGATTATTAATGTATTTTGGTAAATATATTGAACAGTGCAATTGTGAAATTAAAATGAGTTACTTTTTTCACCACTTTGTGGAATTTACGTAGGATACCTAAACAGTCTTGATGTTTAAAAAAACTCTTACATCTCAGTATACCGTTGAGTGACAAAAATAAATGCGATGACATATTAAATTAACTTTTCAATTTAGTAACGTAAATTATACCGTTGAGATAATATCCATTTTATACGTCAGAACATAAAATCATTTCACTCATATCATTACCAACCACCACTAGCTACACTAAGCTAAGTGATAAAAGATAGGTCTGTATATTATTTGTAACGGTAGAAAATATTAAAATATAAAATGTTTTTTATTTAATTTTTAAACCAGTATTTGCTACTATAAATTAGTATTTGACTTTAAGGCCTAAAATCTTTAGCCATCGAGCGTTATCGAAACATAAATGCTCGGACTTATCCCGTCCCCACACACCTCGTACAACCGCCTGCATCTAGGCCGGTTGGGGGGGACATTACAAATTAATAGCACAAAGACCGGCCGCAGATCGCCGCTGCGAAAATTTACAGGCTCCAGACACTTATAGTGCAGTGCGGACGATAAAGGTTATGTGTATATATTATATATGTTAAGGCGTAGATTGTGATCCTATTTTGGCACTGGGTTAGACACAAGCAACGACATAAGGCTGCGTATTTTATATGTTATCTGTGACAGTGACTTTACCCATAAATTAAAAATGTACTTAGAACTAGTATTTACGACATAGATTGTGATTGGAAGTTGTTTAGTGCCCACGCAAAGATGTATAAAAAATATAAATTGCGAAATATTTTGGCACTGAGTTAGACATAACAACGACATAAGGCTGTATATTTTATGCGCTATCTATCGAAGTGACTAAATTCCATGTATTACCTTATTGGCTCTATAACCACATCATTGTTCGTACTGCGGTACGTGTGTACATTATCTATGGGTACAGATTGTATTGTTACCTTTAAAAAATTGCCTCGTGGTCTAATGATTAGATTATTTTACGCAGATTCCTTGTTCGATCCCCAGGTGGGACAAAAGTGTTAAGTTTATTTTAAAAAATCGAAATCAATTTTTTTTATATTATAAGATAACAAACAAGCAGATGGGTCTCCTGATGGAAAGAGTCAACCATCGCCTATAGACACCAAAGATGTTAATGGTGCGTTGCTATCTTGTGGCGAGGTCTAATGCCACATGCATAAGTTTACCGGCTACCTTACCCTCCAAACCGGAACACGACAGTGACTAGTACTGATGTTATTGCGGAAGGAATAGGTAAGATGGTGGCACCAGACCCGGTCGAGCCGGTGCAGAACTCTACCACCTAGTACACGATGGTAGTGACGCGCATAGCCACTTGGTCGCCGTTTACGACCTGCCTGGTACAACGACAGTTGGCCTATTCTTCAAAGGAGCCCGGGACCAACACGGGGAATAACACATTAGCAACACGAAGTCTGGCGATGGTGTTTTGACACCGCAATATTTTGGATGAACACAAGAGCGATAGTCTTCATCAAGTTGGTAAAATGAGGCGATGCGGTTAACCTCCCATCTTATCAGCCTTATATGATACACAAGTACATGTATGATATACAGGTATCTACTTGTTTATCATATAGGGGACAGACAATCATAGTCTAAAAACACTAATGATGTAAATGTTACGTTGCAACACAGTATACTGGAGACTAACAGTAGTCAATCTACATACATGTGATATCCGAGCAACGCACACACAGACACCTCTCACGGACGCGATATCTCGGAATGGTTCGGGACAGTTTGTTCTGCACCAGTCCGAGATATCGCGTCCGTGAGAGGTGTCTATGTGTGCTATGCTCGAATATTACTTGTATGTAACATTGACTTCTGTTTAGTCTCTAAATATTCTGTGGTTGCAATCTGTGTGGTGTATATAGGTATTTACACGAGAATAATCTGCCAAACAAAATCGACATCTCAGAACTAGGATGACGTGAAGGTCTATTAATGTTCTTCTGACCGATACGTTAATCCAACTTATATTTCGCTGCAGTAAATAGACAGCTCCAGCATAGCATCTTAATGTCGATAAAATAGTAAAGAGAAGAGTTTCTAAATCGATTAGATGCATGATGAAAATAATACATATGATATATGAATCCATACACATACACACATACATATATTCACGCCAGATCCCTTACAGGCTAGGCAGAGAACTGAGTGCCATACATCATGATTCTTGCAGGCTTATCTCGCTTCCATCACATTGATAACTCTCTTCATACAAACACGCTGGTTGCAAAGACTCTTGACACCACTTTCGGACAGTACTCGCTCAATTTGATCGTTCCGTTATATTATATAACTCCACATAATATATATTCTACAACAATATGTCATCTGTCTGTGGTCTAGTAGTCCGGTGTCGGTGTTGACAACATGAGGTTCCGGGTTTAATTCCAGAGTCGGGCAATTCAAAATGTATGTTTTCAGTTTTCTGATAAAAGCAACGTTTCTCGGAATTGGATGAGTGTCCGGTTGGCGATAGGTTGCTACCTATCAAATGAAGGGACTAATGGCCAATTGCAGTAACATTGTCTTAGCTTAGGGCAATCCTAAATATTATGCTGTCACATTCTTTTCATTTAAGACAAGAAGTGACAACATACTTTTAGGATTGTCCTAAGCTAAGTCAATGTTACTACAATTGGTCATAAGTATCTTCAGCTTATCCTGGGTGCACTTGTTGTACCTAAGCCTAGTAGGCATTGCCTACCTCTTCGGAGACATACGTTTTTATTTTATATCATAAGATAGCAAACAAGCAAATGAGTCTCCTGATGGAAAGAGTCAACCATCGCCTATAGACACCAAAGATGTTAATGGTGCGTTGCTATCTTGTGGCGAGGTCTAATACCACATGCATAAGTTTACCGGCTACCTTACCCTCCAAACCGGAACACGACAGCGACAAGCACTGATGCTATTGCGGCAGGAATAGGTAAGGCGGTGGTACCTGACCCGGGCGAGACCATGCAGAACTTTACCACCTATTAGCCACGATGGTAGTGACTCGCATAGCCAATCGGTCGCCTTTTACGATCTACCTGGCAGAACGGCAGTTGGTCTATTCTTCAAGGAGCCCGGAATTATGGCTTTATATTTTTGTACTCTATTGTGTATAGGTACCTACTTACTAACCTTTTGTACTGGCTATTATTTTATTGTATTTTCTTTTTACATGCTAATTTTTGTATTGCCCTCTATTTTTTGCGTAATAGTTATTTTGAGAACTCGTGATGAAAAAAAGATAATTTTTGTTAATTTGTATTCATTTCTGTGGCATTTTTAGTGTACATATCTTAAATAAATTATTTTTATTCTCTTTTAAAAACAGTAAATAAAACAAAATGTACGGTGAATGTTTGCATTACTGTATACAAGCAAAATACAAAAAAGCAACTAGATATAATAAATATAATTTGATCCGAGTTTTGTCGTATACATTTTTGTATAATTCCGATCAGTTCGAATATCATTCGTAGCTCTAACGAACGCCTCTCAACAAAAGTAAGCGGACAAATTGCTTCTAAAACAACAATAGCAGACCGGAAAAATTCACAATCGCACCGAATCATTAATCTCAGAAACAAATGGAAATCGGCCGACATCTGCTATACTGTGCTCGAAAAAAAATAGCCGCCATAGTCGACAGTTGTCACGTTATTCTCGACGGGATTAATTAGAAATGCGATTAAAAGCAAACAAAACAGGGAATGGTGAACTTAAATTAATGAAAAATTACCACCCTCCGCGAGCACTCGTCAACTCTTTTTTTACAGGGTCGCTCCCGCGCATTAAGCGGCTTTAATTTGAATTCGAAATTAGAATTACGCGCGCTTTATAATTATTGTTTTTTCCTTCGGCGACCGCTGATGTCTAATTCCAAAGAGGTTGATTATACTCTGTGGCTTTTTAATAATACAGCTTAGCTGCTATAATTTAAATGTATACTTATTTTGAATTCACCATTTAAAAGCATAAATTACTGATTCGTTTGTTCGGATTGTTAAAAATAATGGAGATTTTAGAAATACGATTCATCTTTATACCTAATGATTATAAATTTAAAAAAAAATGTTTTGAGTTCGATAAAATTACGGAATATCATAAGGATTTTATACCTATAACATGGTAATACGAATTATGTTACAAAATACAATAATAATTATTAATTTTTTACGTGGCAGGCAGATCCATCATGTTTTAGACGATTGTCTGAAAACTAAGATTAATTTATAACTTGGCCACCTGTTCCATTATAGAACTTGGTAACTAGCTGCACCTCTGCCTATACCTTCGGAGATAGATGCGTAATAGTATTTATTTATTGATGTGTTTTGATTGACTTCGTTCGCATGACCCAAAATCATTTCTTCCTTTTACTCAGTGGAGAAAAAAATTAGCTTGTGTCACTCCTGAATAGTGTAATTTTCTAATGGTAAAATAAAAGTTTTTTTTTTAATCAAATGTTAAATTTTCCTCTTTATATAATTTATTATAGTACCTTCAGATAGACTATTTACGTATACAAATGTGCAAAATGGATGATTATTACCACAGAAAACATATATAGATTATTACAATCCTTAATGAATAGCCATACTAATGAAAGTATTTATTGATAATTTTTGCATTGTAATAATTATACTGAAACGGTGACTAATTAATAAAAAAATACAATGTTCACGCATGACTTTATCAAGCAATTTATTTTAGAACAATGGCGTTCGAAAATAATAAGTGATCGGGACACCCGCGGAAGGGCAATGATGAGTGCTTTTATACGCCGAGTGCTCGGTGAGGGCACTCTACGTACGCGCCTCGAGAAATTCACTGTTTTTTTAATGAAATATTCAACGCAAAGATATGACTTTTATAAGCCATCGGACGTATATTTAATGCATATTAGGATTATCACTTATGTTAAAAATTGTCACTAGTGTTATACGCTATAGTTTTCTTCGAGTTTTTTTTATATTATAATAGCAAACAAGCAGATGGGTCTCCTGATGGAAAGAGTCAACCATCGCCTATGTACACCAAATGTGTTATTAGTGTGTTGATATCTTGTGGCGAAGTCTTATGCCACATGCATAAGTTTACCGGTTACCTTATCATCCAAACCAGAATACGACAGTGACAAGCACTGACGCTATTGCGGCAGGAATAAGTAAGGATGTTTTTCCCCGTATTAGTCTCGGGCTTATTTGAAGAATAGGCCAACTGCTGTTCTGCTAGACAGGTCGTAAAAGGCGACCGATTGGCTATACGAGTCACTAACATCGTAACTACTAGGTGGTAGAGTTCTGCATTGTTTCGCCCGCGTCTGGTACCACCGCCTTATTTTATTTATTTTTTTATGGTTTTGACTTGACAAACATCATCAAGACAATTATTACAGGGGTAATGTTTATATACATAACTGCCAGTTATAAATACATAGAAATATTACTAGTGTTAAATCTAGTGACTGCCTTTTTTCAAAATGATTTTAAGCACTTGATCTGTGTGACCGTTCTTGCGAAACCGGGCTTTTGAGTAAATAAGGTGCTTAGCAAGAGTTTGGGCTTCGAATCTACCCTGAAGTTGTCTCATAGGATTAGCGTCATATTGTAATGTAAATGGGAAAGTAAATAAGATTGTGATCTGGTTGTTAACAGATTCAGCTTAGATCATAAATTACCGGTTTTAAGTATCGGGTAACGAAAATATTTTTTGGGATTACATACATACATATCGTCCCCGTAGTGGGAAAATTAAATAACTCTGATTTTGTAGTTCTGAGAGTTCTTATTTATTTATTATTTGTTAAAAAATGTGGGCAATTTTGCTGTAGGTAATTTTATTTTTTGTGGACCTGATTACCTTATACATTATGCTTTAACAAACTGAACTCTATATTTTACTAAAAAACACATTAAAAATCAAGTCAATATTGCCAAAATCGGACTTATATAATTTTCCAACTACGAGAACGATATGTTCACGCCAGATCCCTTACGGATTAGGCAGAGACGATCGAGTTTCCGTTCATAACAATCCTTGCAGGCTTGTCTCGTTTCCTCTTCATTCATTACTCTCTTCATACAAACACCAATTGCGAAGTCTTGACTCGATCAATCTGATCATGTACGACGTCAGTCTTGGCCTTCCTCAGTGTCCTTCCAAATTCGCATTGTATGTCTGCTTTGTTAATCTTTCATCTACATTTATTTCTACATGTCTGTACCAACGGAGCATCTTTACAACTTTCTCATATTTATACCAACATTTTCTTTCAAGCCTAAATTTTTGCGTTTTTTAAAGGTTTGTAAACAACCTCATCTTCACACAACAGTTGTCGTAAGAATAAAACAATAGTCGTTGCAATATCTCTTTTTACGATCGAGTCGCCAAGGTTTAGAACGACCTGCTTAGGTATATTTTTCCTGACAAACCTTTGAGAATAGAGTGATCGGGTTTCTTTTGGGTGGACGTATACCTCCTTTGTCTTCATCGACGCTATCCATCAGGTGAGATGTCTTCAAAGGTCTAATCAAATTAAAACATATAAAAACTAGCTGACCCGGCAAACGTTGTTTTGCCATATACATAAACGAATGAATTAAAAAATAGGGGTTGATCGTAGAGGATTGAAAATTAACGGTTGTATATATTTTTTAATACTGTATCACAAAAAAATAAAAACAAAAAAAATATCTAAAAAATAAAATAAAAAAATTAGTGGTGGACTACCCTTAGCATTAAGGGGTATGAAAAATAGATGTTGGCCGATTCTCAGACCTACTCAATATGCTCACAAAATTTCATGAGAATCGGTCATGCCATTTCGGAGGAGTAATATATATTATATATAATATAATAATAATATATTTATTTTTATTTCAAATTTTACAAGGTAGAATATATAAAATACTCTGACTCCTAAAATAGTAAAAACTGTGTTATAGGAGCCAGTTCTTCTCTAAATATAAGCCATACTAATTATATGTTTGCATGTATCTTTTGCATTTTCAGTAGTGAGTGTATAATTTGTTACCTACCGAACATTTTGTATTCATATTCATTCAGTACGGGAACAATCATTGTGACACGAGAATTTTATATATAAGATGTCAACAGAATGCAGCGATGTTTGCTAGTTTGACCACCTGCGCTATTATAACTTATTTGCTTTGCTGTGCTCGCGACTTCGTCTGCGTAGAAGTTACGCCTTATTACCGTGTGTTAATAGATAGACACTCCCGGGGTTTTACCCGCATAGTTCCCTTTCCCTTAGGATTTCCGGGATAAAAAATATTCTATGTCCTTTCTCGGGTCTCGTACTATCTTTGTACTAAATATCATCCAAATCAGTTCAGTCGTTTAGACGTTAAAAAGAGACAAACAAACAGATAGAGTTATTTTTGCATTTATAATATTAGTATAGATACTTATTAATAAAAACTTGCAAATGTTTACAAATGTTTGTTTTGACCAAGTTGGTCCCAGGCTCCTTTGAAGAAGAGGCCAACTGCCTTTCTGCCAAGCAAGTCGTAAAAGGCGACCGATTGGCTATACGAGTCACTAACATCGTGGCTACTAGGTGGTAGATTTCTGCATTGTCTCGCCCGGGTCTGGTACCACCGCCTTACCTATTCCTGCCGCAATAGCGTTTGGTGCTTGTCACTGTCGTGTTCCGGTTTGGAAGGTAAGGTAGCCGGTAAACTTATGCATGTGGCATTAGATCTCGCCACTAGATAGCAACGCACCATTAACATCTTTGGTGTCTATAGGCGATGGTTGACTCTTTCCATCAGGAGACCCATCTGCTTGTTTGCTATCTTATGACATAAAAAAATGTGCATGTAAATTTAAGCTCTTGGTATACTTAAGAATAAAGATAGTTATCATTTTAAAAATGTTGCTAGCTATACAGTTACAATTTAAAAAAATTAAAACCTGAGGGGTTATAATAACCTCTTAGTGATATAGCATTTTCGAGCTCATTTTGTAACTATTTTCGCAATTACTAGTAAAACACGTATTCAAAGCTGTATGGCCTTAGATTCTTGTGCCGTGTAAACGGAATAAATTAAGAATTCACATCGCAGGTATAATAAAATGGCGTTGACAGAAATCCTTTGTACGTTATTGTTGTGGTTAAAACAAAAGTTTATTACGTTCAACATCAAGGGAACGCTTTCGTAATAGTCAAGGAAATGCTAAGTGTAAAATATGCTCTAATGCGTGATTTATGAACGAATTACACGTTGCAACTAAACTTCATGCACCGTGGCCATTTAATGAACGTATTTGAAGTTTGAAAATGGAATTCAAGTAACATTAGGTGGGATTTTGTGGAGATACATACAATTTTAAAGTAGTAGAATCAAACTTCGTGTAGTAAAAATCAACAAGAAATTGCACAATCCAATAATTATTACATGCCTCTCCAAACGATATATTTATAGATTCCCCTTAATAGTCTAGTGCGTTGGTACGTAAACCTTGTAAAGATAATTAACCCTATTACTTATTAAAGACACTCACACATCTTTCAATTGTTATTCAAATATTATTGAAATTAATTACACAACAATGGGAATGCTATGTACAACTCATATATTATCTTTGCTATTTAAAAAAAATCCCGTCTGGATAAACAGAATGGATGTTCCTTCCATCTTCATTGCCCTCATCAAATAATTGTTTTATTTTTACGGGGGCAATCACCCCTCAGATTGGAACAGTGATAACGTTTTTGATATAGACGTATGAGGCCTTGAGACCAATCCCAAGATATTAAATATGTTAAGAAGATGTATAAAATATTGATTATTAAATATGTTAAAATTAAACTATTAAGACAGGTTGTTTTCTCAGCGGTACCAGCAGCGGTAGAGATAAACAAGGTTCTTAGTTCGAATCCCATTTCAGTCATAACATACGTTCTAAATAAATTTTTCAATTTTGCTCGAAAACACAACTTGTTTAAGACTAGATAACAGAAATATATTATAGATATCCCGCTTCTTTAATGGAAAAACTCTACTGCTTTTCGATTAAAAAATATATCTAGACATAGCTAATTATTCTTTGAGAAAACGTTATTGAAGATGTAAGAGAGAAAGAAGTCATTTTGACCAATTGACAATCCACTTTTTAGATTTGTCTTTCGTATTGGATTGAATTGGTCGTTATTTAGTAAGAGTACATAAAAGTAAAGGTTTCCAATCACACAAATTTTCATTAAACATATCAATTACCCGTTAGAAGTATCTAATGACTTGAATGCTATTCGCAAAGCATTATAAACATTTAGTTTGCATATCCTGTTTAGTTCGAAAACCTTTCCGTCAATTGTGCTGAGGACTATTATCACGAGCATCATACCTAATATAAAATGATTAACAATCTAGTCAACTTGTATTTTCAAAATTTAGATCTTACATCTCCCCGTTAGTCGGGTGATGATCCTGATTATGCTCGGATACGATTCCCAACATAGACAAACATTTGTGTGATGCAATGAAGAAAACTATTTAATTTGCAAATTTCCGTGAGCGTTCACGTATAAATTTGCGATGCCACTGAAAGCGCAAAATAAAAAAGCATTATAAGAAATGGAACAAACTCAGTGTAGGCAATTATATACCCTCGTCCACCACACTCCACCACGACAATACCAAGCACAAAATCACACAACACACACTACGTACGTTTCACACAACCGAAGCATCTTTAGGAGAAATAGGTACTCTTGAAGAAGGAAAGTTTGATTTAGGCTTTATACAACACTTTTGACATTTGGGCAGGTTCTTTTATATATACTGTATATTGAAATACAAGTGAAAATGCAAACGATTGTACCCTAATCAGGTGATGCGAAGCAGATCCTCTAAGCTAGAGCATGCCTCTGACAAATACTGACATGACAGCAGGAATAAGTAAATTTCTCGATTTAGTTTAGTGATACGTAGCAAACTCTACTAACCAGTGATCTCGGTGGAATTTGGAATGGAATGATTTATTTAGCCCTTTCTCACCTTAAACAAAGCAGTCAGCAGGCAGCAAGACAAGTAACCCTCTTTTCGTTAAGGGGTCGAATCACAAAGTTTAAAATATTTATTAATACATTTTTGTTTGTTTTTCAAAATGATTATCTTATTCCTTTTAAGATTTAACACTTTATCTAAAAATACAAAAAATAAGTTATACAATAAAACATATTTCGTCCCTACTATTAAATATTTCATGCCTAAACCAAAGTTACTTTAAATGATTTGATTCAACATAAACAAAATAATTAAAATTCCAACAGGATTGGGGTAAGTTTGATATAAAAACAGGCTTTTAGCGCATTATTTATTAAAACGTAAGTATTCCGTTACAAACCTGCGGTCGCATACGTCAACAGACTATACGAACATTTATTTAATCTGTGCAACGCGAAAATTGAAAGTGGCGGTGCGAACGTTGGACCATTGATGCATTCGTTCATCTATTATTATATTTAGCGCGTTAACCGGGCCTCCATGAAAGTGAAACCGATTTCAATTGTTATCTCACTCGCCTGTTAATTGACCGATATTTGTAAATGTTCGCGGGGTTAATTTCGTGTTTAAGCTCGGATAGTGAACAGTATCACATAATGTGGGACGAGTGTGGGTATTTTCGTATAGGTACCTATTCGTTCGAAATGTTTGAAATTTAAATCTCAAATTGTGGAAATAAAGATTAAATATTCCATTGTGTATTGTTTTAATATTAAAGCTTATCGTATCTATAAGTGCCAGGAGAATATAACTGTCGTAAAGGTAAGAAATGAAAAAAAAGCTACTGTCATATATCACTTCGTTGCATGGTTTTTGGTAGTTGTGTTTAAAGTAATAAATGTACATAGTTTATAGTAGAAAAGTTAAATTCCGACAACCTCTACACGGTCCAGTAGTAAATCAGGGGTTTATACAAACTAACAATACAAAAACGATAACGAAGTTAGAAAATAATAAAATGGATTGACATAAGCCGCGCTAAATCGTCAATCGTCATCGTTATCACAAGTCTGTAGACAACATAGGCGTGTAGGTATATAGAAGGCAGGTGGACCGTGCCCACATGTTGGTTCCCGATTCGAAATTCTAGCCTGGTCACCTACAACTTTTTTTAGGGTTCTGTCTTTGAAAAGGATAAGCGGGACCAATATGTAATCACATATTTGTCCATCTGTCCGTATTTATATCGCACATTTTGCGATTTCAAATGGGAATCAAAAACTATAGAGTACTTCCCGATGAACTAGAATTATTAAGTTTGGCAAGAAGCGAATGGCTTACAGGACATTTAAAGAAAAAAATTCCGAAAAATCTAAATTTTTAGTTACATTACAAAAATTATAAGACTATACGGAACCCTCGGTATGCGAGTCCAACTCGTACTTGATCGTTTTTTTTGTAGTCAAGATCTAGGCCCTTTCTGAAAAATAATTTTAGATACATCAATAGTAGACAATGTTATAGTTGGTATTGTTAGGTTTTTATTTAATAAGGCTAAGGTTTTTATTTACTAAGAAGGCAGTATGGAAACTATAATGTAACGAATTGTTTGAACACATAACTTTAATGTCTAGGTTTTGGTTAGTAGTTACATATACATGATTTATTTCTTTTTCTTAATAAAAAACAATTTAAACAACGATCGTGATAAAAGTTTCATATTTAGCCAATCTAAAACTATTGTTTTTGTTATCTCAGAGAGGTAACGAATTTAGATATCGTTTCGCTACGAAGCGAAGATACTTTGTCTAAGCTCTCTGTTTTGTCCAGCAGGCTTAGGATAAACAACGCGAGATACGTCTCGATCGAGAAAGTGACATTTGCTCGATTTTGACTACTTATTATTATTATCTCGATATTATTCTAATGTGTATGTTACCATAAATATTTAAAACGTCAGAGATAAATTATTCAAAATTTACTCGAATAGAAAAATCAATGTTGAATAGCACATAATTATAATATGATACTGCTATCATTAAATATGCACAGACTGGACCAAAATATCCTTACTAAGTTCACAATAAAATTATAATAAAACGAGTGAATTTAATTAAACAAAGTGTTAAGTCCATAAAATGACAACAAGATTTTCGATCGGTAGAGAAAACAACTACTGTCTAGTAAAAGCGATCATTTTCTCTTCCTTTGAAGTACCACGTCGAATCAAATGTCAAATACGATAGCGAATAAAGTATTTGACATAAATGTCGAAAAAACGGGTCGATAGAATTTTATTGCGATGCTTATCCTAAGCCATCGTCGATTGAAGTCGCTAAAATCAACACATAGGTAGTTTAAACAGATGTATTAATCAGTGAATGATATTATGATGTAGACGTCTATCAAGCCAAAATTTTTTATGTTTCAAGTCGTAAGGGAATAATTCTAAATTAAAAATTCAAAAAAAACCCTACACATTCCATTATTATCAGACCAAGTTCTTGTTTCATGTGTATCATTTACAGAGCAAAACATGAAAAGAACTGATGATCTTCGGATGTGAATCTTACAGGTTCAGGTCTAGGAACCATATCATTTTGATATCCTTGAAATAACAGAATTACAGAAAACCAAATTTCTTATCGATCAGTTCGGTATAAGTTAGGTACTTTATTCCTAAGTAAAGTTCTCTAGTTGAATGAATGAAAATTCTCTAGGGCTAATGATCTTAAAACGAGTGTCGAAAGTTCTGTCTGTGGAGAACCATCTCTACAGACAGAACTTTCGATTAAAAAACCATATCCAAATCGGATCATCCGTGTTGTAGCTGCAAGTCTACAGACAGACAAAAAATTACACACAAAGATGTGCGCGTTCAGTTTATAACGGCCCCCTTTTTGTGTTGGAGGATAATAAAATAAAAGCTGCGAGCAAAGCCGTTGGCGACAATTAGTAATCAAATTCCTGTAAAGTATTACAGGGCAAGTTACTGGCAATTACTAGTAGTCGTAATATAAGTAATTAACCTGCTTTCTTACTTTTAAAGCGGTAACACAATTGGCCATTTCAAAGCATTCGTGCCCCTGACTACGATCGAAAAGATTTTAACGATTTATTCACTAACATCTGTACACACAATACGTGAAGAATCATAAAAATTGCTCATCCATAAACTTACCTTATAATAATATGATTTACAATGATTTGCCAATATGAAACTTATATTAATGACTATTAGGTGTACATTTATTTAAGCAAGCGACGATTCATTAGCGATTTGAATAAAAGGGTTGGCAAATCCAACTTCTATTGTTAATAGTCACGCGTCGACTTAGTATTAAATATAATTATGCCTTTTATTATAAATAATACACTGCTTGTATTTTGAAGTTATGTAGAGTTTATTGCTACTACTCTTAATGCAATAAAGGTTAAAATACACTCATCGAACACTTATAAAATCTTATTATATTGTATTATATATTATACATAATCGTCAATGTCTACTCACAACTGCCAATTAAGAGTACTCTTACAATTTAAATAAATAGTTAATTACAATATTTTAACGCAAAACATACTTGACCTATTCCCGTGATGGTTCAGGCCCCCTTAGAAGCCGTCTGCTGTTCTGCCAAGCAGTTCGTAAGGGCTTAAACTGGATCCAGGCCATCTGCGGCGTGGAGGCGAGAGCAGCGCGATCTAACACATAGATTCTTATAGAAGTGAACTGGATGACAGCGGCGCGACGGCGGCACGTACAATGTGTCAGAGCGCTAAAGCGCACGCTCTCGTCGCCGCGCCGCGGATCGCACACATCCAGTTTGAGACCTAAAGCCCCGTTTTCACATTGATTAGTACGAGTGTGAGTGTTTAATGCAGGTGCTCAGTATTAAGATAAAAATACGTGAAGACAGCCGTTGATCAGAGCGAGTGATTCGTAATCAGCGTAATAAAAGTGAATAGATGCTGATTACTGATCACTCGCACTGATCAACGGCTGTCTTCACGTATTTTTTGCTTAATACTAAGCACCTGCATTAAACACTCGCACTCGCACTACACAAAGTGAAAACGGGGCTTTAGGCGAACGATTGGCTTTGAGAGTCATTACCACCGTGGGTACTAGGTGGTGGAATCCTGCATATGTGAATAATACTTGTACTAACTCTGGAAATGTGTTAGTACTATTTGCATCTCTACTTAACTTTTTAAGGATATGGGTGTGACAGCACTTACTTCGTACAGTACTTACATGGGCGTACCGAGGGGAGGTTAGGAAGGAGCAGCTGCCCCCCAAACTCGCCCCCCCCCCTTCTCCCCGGTATTTGTTTACCTACCAACTACTATCAACTGTTCCCGTTGCAAATATAATAAGATAAAAATATAGACTTAAAATTTTACGATTGCGGTTTCGGCCAAAACCGGATAGAAGCTAAAGTTTTGGTTTCGGTTTCGGCTGAATATCGGTCTTATTCAGATTTCAAATACTTATTACACACACATACACACACACACATATACATACACACTATAAAAACAAAAATCTATGTTAATATTAAAAAATGCGAAAGTTTGGATATTTGGATGTCAGGACGTTACGCAAACACGGCTTGACTGATTTGGACGAAATTTGACACACAAGTAGAAGATGACCTGGAATAGCAAAAAAGTCTTTTTTGCTATTCCAGGACACTTTTTATTCTGGAAAATTAGGTAAACGATTCAATAATAATATAATAATAATATTGCTGGACAAATTATACGAATTGATCTAACCTCAAAGTAAGAAAATTATTTAATTATGTTATGAGTGTTAGTGAACGATACTAATACATAGAAATACATAATATAAATACTGTTATATAGATAATAAATACCTAAACCCAGCAACACAAAAATCTATGCTCATCACACAAATGTTTGTCCCTGTCGGGAATCGAAGCCGAGCCCCATAGATTCGTTATCAGGTTCGCAAACCACTCGACCAATGAGGCAGTCAATGATTCAATGAATTAACTCACATATATTATGACACACATACACTCTAAAAATATAAACTTACTTTTATTACCCGATCAAAAGGAAATTTCACGTTTCGATTAACCGAAAAAGAACAATTTTTAATTAAACAGGTCGCATATCATTTAATACTTTCATTGCCCGAGAAATATTAAGGAAGATTATCTGACGCCTACAATCCATTTTAATTAATTAAAATTACTAAACGCGGTAAAATATATAAAAATGAGTAATTTTTATTTGCAAATTTTTGTTGATTTTTGATTTGACAACAAACTAGAAATATTTCAAACTACCTGTTACAGACTCCTTTTAAAAAAGAGACCATCTGCCATTCTGCCAGGCAGTTTGTAAAAGACACATATATACAATCGTTCCCGATTGTCTGTACGTATCACTACCATTGTGGCTACTTTGTGGTAAAATTCTGAAACGACTTGTCTAGGTATTTGGTACTACCGCCTTACCTATTCCTGCCACAAAAGCGTTATTGCTAGTCATTTGTCGTGTTCCAGTTTACAGGGTAAGGTAGCTTGTAGATTTATGAATGTGGCATTGTCATCCCGCCACATAGATACCTCCGCCCCATTAACATCTTTAATGTCATTTGCATGTCATCAATTATAAACAAGCCATCTGCTTGTTTATAATTTAATAACATTACTTTTATACATAACGTAATGTTTTTTATAACATAACGTTATAAAAAACATTACTTTCTTTAGTGATAACGTAGCTCTTTGTTGGTGAAAAAAATTAAAAAATCGTCCTGTGATTTTTGAGTTTGTCCATAACAAAAATATCTCTTTGTAAGATTAGTATAGATAAATTATTTCTAGTTCAAGACTAAATTAATTATACAAAATATACTAAATGAGAACCTGAAGATGGTGGTTTACATAATACAGCTTTCAATATGTTCCATTGATTCAGATATATAGAAAGTATTGCAGATGAATTATTAACAAAACGTATATACAACGCTAACGTGGATGGATGTAGGTACCGAACCATGATCAAATTTATCGAGTGCTGTTCAACAGTTGTGTCAAGAGTCTTTAAAATCAGCCGCGTGTTTTTTTTTTTATGTCATAAGATAGCAAACAAGCAGATGGGTCTCCTGATGGAAAGAGTCAACCATCACCTATAGACACCAAAGATGTAAATGGTGCGTTGCTATCTTGTGACGAAGTCTAAAGTCACATACATAAGTTTACCGGCTACCTTACCCTCCAAACCGAAACACGACAGCGACAAGCACTGACGCTATTGTGGCAGGAATAGGTAAGGCGGTGGTACCAGACCCGGGCGAGACAATGCAGAACTCTACCACCTAGTAAATGTGGTTATGAATGTGGTGGAATCAAGGCAAGTAAGTCTATTTGTATCATGATGTAAGGTACTTTATCATCTCTGCCTACGTCGTAAGGGATTTGGCGCGAAGATATGGTTTTGTAGCTCGTAAAGGTGATCGGTTATTTAGTAAACATCCCCAATGGGGATGTTTACTACATATTAGGGGAATTGGTTTGGTGTTTAAATCTATGTAATAATATAAAGAGGAAAAGTTTGTAAATTTGTAGGTTTGTTTGTAGGAAATAATAAATAACTGGAACTACAGAACTGATTTCGAAAATGTTTTTATCACTAGAACGCTACATTATTTTACGTGACGTAGGATAAATATTAATTCAATTTTCTTGTGAGATGGATATATGAATATATATTATAATTGTAAATGTATCTTCACGCCCATGTCACCGAAGGGGCAGGCAGAGGTACAACAAGTGCACCCACGATAAGCCGAAGATACTTGGTCCCACAAATGTGATAGGTGGCAAGCCTATCGCCAACCGGGCACTTTCCAATCACGGGCAACTTTGTGTTTCTCAGAAAACTGAAAAAACACTTTTCTTATGTGCCCGACCCGGGAATCGAACCCGGGACCTCATGTGGTCAACGCCAACGCTGGACCACTACACCACAGAGGCGACGTATAATCGTAAATATAGGAATAAATAAAGACCTGAGCTAGATATCACACTGAATTTATTTAAAAAATTAAGATTCGGTTTATTAAGTGCCGATGATGGTAAGTATCCAATTCATAATAAACATATTTTCAAGATAATAAAATCATACTGTTCAACCCTGGAATCGAAACCTGGACCACATCATCTAAGCTAAACTGACCGCACTAAGCCGAAAGATTAAGCGAACATGCACCTTCACCGACTTTGTTTTATACTTTTATATGTAATGATACTAATATTATGTAAATCCATTTAAATGGCAGTTTAAATACACTATGAAAACTCAAAATAATAATACAAAAGTTTTGCATTTCTCTTACTTACTTTCTACTTGCTTACTCAAATTTTTCCTAAAACCTATTATAATCACCCAGTATTTTCGGTGTTTATATTGCTGCGTCATTATGAATGCAAAGATTTCTATGTACAAGTCATGTGCCACTTCATTTGTGTTCCATTAAAGTGCAGTCTATAGGCTGCATTAGTTCAGGGCTTGCTAAATGCAACGCGTAGGGCGCCGTTAAACTAATGGTGGTTACGACATTTTGATCACGAATATATAGTATACTCTATTATAATATGCTGCAGCGCTGCTATTTTTTACTTTGGTTAGATGATTTATTACTATTTCAGTGCTGAAGCGAATGTTAAACGAAATAGAACTCGACTTTTATTTAGCATAGAATCTCTAGAACTAGGTGTATGAGAATAGAATGAGCGCTAATATACACGCTCTTTTAAAATAGGTTTATACACCATACAACTTTAGATTAAGTGGTCGACAATGAACATTAATTAAAAAGTATGTATGGAGATTCGGAACAAAGATTTTACGTGACACGTTTTAATAATATTAGGCGCAATATCAAAATTAATTTTATCTACATTTAATATAGCCATGTTGACGAAAATTATGATTTCCATAAAAAGGCGCGAATGGCGGACATCTTGTTATTCCGATTCTAATTATGTTTAATGTCCCTGTTATTTTTTGAGTTTTAATGTTAGTCCGCTATAAAAAGATAATCACAAAAATAATTGAAACGAAATAATAAAGGGAGGGTACGGAGGAGGAGGTAGGGAGGCGATTAATGACGGGGGAGACTCGGGATAGTCGGCGCATTACGACCTAAATAATCAACATAATTACACTTTTTGCCCCGGTTTCTCCCTTTTACCCTAAGTGCTAGTAAAAAGATTGTCTAGTCACAAAGGTTTTAAAAGCGGGAAACGGGTTCATGTTAAGCCATTTGTTACAATATATGACGAATTAGGGCATTTCTTTTAATTCATTTGCAGCGATTTGATGAGATGTAAAATCTAGATTATGTTCTATTTAAAACAATAAGTTACTAATGCTGCATTTTTGTGTCATATTATTTGATTAATTTAAACTTTCGATACAATTTAGGAATAAAAAAGTGAAGTTAGTGCTTTGGTTATTTTTACTAATCATCAGTATCTTAATACTGATAATTATTAATCTTATGGTAAGTACTAAAATTTACGTGGGACACAAAAACTTTAGTCCAATTATCATATAAGGCGTGCTAACTAGGTCCCATGCCTCGGATGAGAAGAGAAGCTGTCGGTCTCAGATATCACCAAAAATAAGCGTTAATTGTTATCAAGACAGTCAAATATTACCCTTAATAGTTCCCTTTGTTGGTCTGGGCTCCCTTTGAAGAATAGGCCAGATGTTGTTCTACCAGGCAACTCGTAAAAGGCGACCGATAGGCTATACGTGTCACTACCACTGTGGCAACTTGGTGGTAGAGTTCTGCATTGTCTCATACGGGTCTGGTACCACCGCCATACCTATTCCTGCCGCAATACCGTCGTGTTAATGTTTATCACTGTTGTGTTCCTGTTCGGAGGATAAGATAGCTGGTAAACTGATATATGTGGTATTAAGACCCTGCCACAAGGATAGCAAGGCACTATTAACATCTTTGGTGTTCATTGGCGATGGCTGTCTTTCCATCAAGAGAACCATCTGCTTGTTCGCTGTCTTATGACAAAAAACTTTGATAAGATTTGGGCGAGTCATCGTAAAACTACACAGCTTAGTGATGAGTTGTGATGTCATAAATTAAAGTGCTCCATTTGATATTATAAATTTATAAGTCTTTGTACAAAGAAGCCTGTTAAAAAAAGCTACAAGTATAAGCGACTTTCTTTTCGTCCAAGAAATACCCTTTCCCGTCTAGCTGAGTGAAAACTTAAGAATCAATGTATAATTAAGGATAATGAGACGCCATTCAAGTGTCCGTCTGAGACTTTGGTGATGAACGAAAATTGGAGACTGTATTCAAGTTTCAAATAAAAATATCATTTTTATTTATTCTATACAATACTTCAAATTTTCGTTTATTTTTTTTTTCAATTTAAATTGTCGTTTAAAAAATAATTGATTTTTGCATCTGCATCCGTATTGCATCTGATTCTGTATTATATTGTTTCTAAGAGATATCTGTACTATCGCCTCTGTGGTGTAGTGGTCCAGCATTGGCGTTGACCACATGAGGTCCCGGGTTCGATTCCCGGGTCGGGCACATAAGAAAAGTGTTTTTTCAGTTTTCTGATAAACACAAAGTTGCCGGGGATTGGAAAGTGCCTGATTGGCTATAGGCTTGCCACCTATCACATTTGTGGGACTAAGTATGTTCGGCTAATCGTGGGTGCACTTGTTGTACCTCTGCCTAACCCTTCGGGGATACGAGCGTGAAGATACTTTAGATGTATGTACATTGTTATGTGTGATATTATGGAACTTAAACTATTGAATAAATGAAGAATTAACAAATTTAGTTCTATGGAAAGACTCCATATTGAAGAATAATAGACCATCTGCCATTCTGCCTGACAGTTCGTAAAGGACCAAATGTGAATTAAAGCTGTCCCTACCGTCGTGACATCTAGGTGTTCCGCGACATCTCGCCCGGGTTGGTATCACCGCCTAGCGTATTCCTGTCGCAATAGCGTCAATGCTTGCCATTTTCGTATTCCAGTTTGCAGAATAAGGTAGCCGGTAGACTTATACATGTGGCTTACTACACCGCAACATTTGGTATCTATACCTAAGTTATAGTTGTCTTTTACCATCAGGAAAGGCATTTGCTTGTTTGCTATCTTATGGCAAAATAATCTTTGGGAAGATCGATAGTGATAAAAAAAATTATGTGGTGTCGCGGGACACCAGGTAGGAACGAACTTCCTTCGGCTAAACGGCACTACTCGCTTGTGTACGCGACTGTCGCGCCTGCGCACGTCTCATTTAACGCTTTTATTCCACGCATTTTTCTTACGGTTTTACTATCACATTTTTTTCAGTTCGGTTGCGCAGCAAAATCCCTATCCCCTCCAAGCCTGCCGTAAGGAACTTCGTTCCAAAAGACAAACACCTCAAAAGACAAACAAAGACAAACACCACAAACTACACGGATAGCAACGCATTATTAATGTCGTTGGTACCTATAGGCCATGGTTGACTCTTTCCATTAGGTGAGCCATCTGCTTGTTTGCTATCTCACGATATCCATACTAATATTATAACTGCGAAAGTAACTCTGTCTGTCTGTCTGTCTGTCTCTTCTTCAAGCCTAAACCGTTGAACCGATTTGGATGAAATTTGGTACAAATATAGTTTGAGACCCGAAAAAGGACATAGGATACTTTTTATTTTGGGAATCCTACGAGAACGGGAACTATATACGTTTATATTTTAGAATTTTTCCTACGCAGACGAAGTCGCGGGCACAGCTAGGAAAAAATACTTATATCAATTTTAGTAAAATGAAAAATAGTATATCAATTATTATTAAAAACGTATTTCCACATCCAACAGCCTTTCGTGTCTTCGTGGCAATATTTTTAAACAGATATCTTCAAATGAATTAATTGATTTGTGTTAAATGTTGTATTGTAAAGCTTAAGATAATTTATAGAGATGGTAAAAAATTAAAATTAACATACATTATTATTCTTGCAAAAAACAGTTAATCCTATTATGAGCTGATTAAAATATGCAATCAGTTTTTTGTAGGATTAAGTAAGATTCCTTAATAACACGTCTCTTAAAGTATTAATTAAATATATACAAAAAAATTTTATTAGGAGGAGGAAGGGGGAGACTTGTCACTGCCAAATAATTCATTTGACAGTGACAAAGATTGACGCTTTTGCTACAGGAATAGGTAAGGCAGTGGTACCTGACCCAGGTGAGACAATGCAGAACTCTACCACCTAGCAGCCATGATGCTAGTGACTTGTATAGCCAATCATTCACATTTTACGAACTGTTTACCAGGACGGCAGCTGGTCAATTCTGTAAAGTCTATTCAAAAAGTCTCCGTCCACACCGAATCTGGTATTATGTATTAGCCCATAGCATTTCTAGCAGAGTACGTTAAGCTATCGGTATGTCAATCATAAATACATGAAGCTAAAACTTTGTACTCTGTCATACTTACCACAATTACGTGAACAGAGTGCTAAGTGTGAGTTTTTCTTTTCGCATTCGATCGTGAGCGCGTTTCGAGTTTATTGAAGATTTGTACAGCGCCAACTAGTGGTAAACGTGAGAAACCAGTTTACCACTAGGTGGCGCTGTACAAATCACATACAAATTCCTAGTAAACTCGAAACGCGCTCACGATCGAATGCGAAAAGAAAAACTCACACTTAGCACTCTGAGGACAACTCTGTGTAGAGCAACAAAGATCAGAATGCAGGAAGTTATAATTCTTATTTATTTATTTATTTATTTAATTCTTTATTGTACACAGTAATCACTTAACATAATAATAAAAGAAAATAAGTACAATGGGCGAGCTTATCTCTAGTAACAGAGATTTCTTCCAGCCAACCCGTAACAACACAATTCTTGTATAATATGCATTAGAAATATATTAAATTAATAAAAATAAACATTACACACCACAATTTATTTGACACACTCCATAATATACACACATGTATACAATTTTGTTTATGGCTAAAGAAGCCGTCAAAGTTAAAAGAGAATTCATTGTTTAGTCCATGGTCGAATTTCGACGAGAGGGCGATCGCTAGAACTTATTTGTTAATACGCTTATGTCAACGAAATCGGAAAATATAACGAGGGATCGCCCTGTGGTCGAAATTCCACCATAACCTAAAGAATAAAAATTTTAAGTTCGACAACGTGCTTTTACTTTAAATAAAATAGTAAACATGTGTATATATTTTCATATATGTGACTATGTAACATGAATGTAGTGTGTGTTATAATGTTTATTTCTATTTACATAGTATATTCATAATACAAAATATTTAAAAATATTAGGTTTTGCAATCATCCGCAATGTATACCTACTTAAAATGTGCCAATTTTATACATTTCTTAAAAAGAGGTACTTACAAAGTTTTTCCTTCACATCGATAATTTTACCGTAATTGTGATGTACTGTAGTACAAGTGCGTTTTTAATAAAATATTGAATTGAAACATTTTTGATAAAAATTTAATTTCAATTTCAATGGGAACTGATGGAGTAGGGTGAAAAATATATTTTAAAACAAATTCGCCTATGGTACTTTTTAACTAGAAAATTGTCAGTGGCTGCAGATGCATATGTAAGCGAATCTGGTTGGATTATATATTTTTTCTTTTAAAATGAACTTAAGTACTTTGTCCATGTGACCGTCACTGGGAAACCGAGATTTTTGAGCGGGTGAGCAGTTTTTAAATAAATCGGTTTAGAGTCCACCCGAAATGGTGTCTTATTTTTTTATTTATTTATTATATTTTATTACATATTAAAGTGTATCTTAACTACTATGCCATTAAACTCAACAAATTTGTCTTGTCATTCACGAACTCGTCGTTCTTACAACAACACTAGCTGTACCCACGACTTTGTTCGCGTGGAAAAAAATCTAAAATAAAACCCGCACAGTTCCCGTTCCCGTGGGATTTTCGGGATAAAAACTATCCTGTGTCTTTTCTCAGATTTCAAACTATATCTGCATTAAATTTCATCCAAATCGGTTTAGTGGTTTAAACGTGTAGAAATACAGACAGACAGAGTTACTTTCGCATTTATAATATTAGTATGGATTATTTATTTAAATGACACACCTCTAAGCCTAGGTCCGGTCCCGTGAGCCCGAACGTCGGCTTAGGGCAGTATCTTAATGGTAAGTAGGAGAGTAAGTAGCAACAGGATTTCGACTCGTTAATAACTCTTGACCCTGTTCAAGTGCTGGTGGCCCGAAACAGTTGGGCGAGTCGCTGCCGGCATTGACGCTGGCGTGCGAACAAATTGCGAAGTACAGATTGTGATGGGGTCGTCAAGATGAGACAGGATTTATTTATAATTGTATCATGTTTATTGTAAAACAGTACAAGTGTGCTCAAAAGTGTGCAAGTTTCCAGTGTATGATAGTATTAAGTTGTGATAGTATTAAGCTATCGGTTTCGTGTATCTCAATGAATAAACAAGTCGACGAGCGATTAAATGATATAAAGGCCGGCTTTCACTGAAGCATTTAAACACTTTTTAAACGTATTTAACCATGGTAAAAGTCATTTAAAAAGTATTAAATTATTTTGGTGCAAGCCGATCTAAGTCCCGAATTGGTGTGTTGTAGTGAACGCAAAGAAAACTCGCGTGATGATATGAATAGATTTTTTATAGTTCTCGTTAAGGGCGTACTAATAAAATGGACATACGTGCATAAGTACTCTCAATAGACATATCTTTCTTTCTGGCACAGTCGGGTAAAACAACTATCATTTTGAATCGACAACATATAATTAAAATGAGTTTAGTGGTTAGGAAAAACCCAAGTCATGCAGTATTTCTTTCCTAATGACATTTGAACATCTTAGCAATTCTAAGAGGCATAAAATAGGCATAAAAGAGGCAAAAAACAAATTGAAAGTTTGTCATATTAATTTATGTAAATGATGTAAAGATTTCCAAAGTCCACTGGCAAGTAGTATTATTAGTCTACTGATAAATTTGCAAAGTAAAAGATTCTCCTCTACTCTGTTTCTTCTAAAACGAGAAGCAAACAAGATAGATTTACATTGTAAACGATTCATGTTATTTTATGTAAAGGATAATAAAATTTTAAACAAAACTAGCAATGGATTGTGAGACAAGCGATTAAATCGCAATATGAAACAGGGTAAAAGACATTGCTTCCTCGTAGTAAAAAAGCGAAACAAACGCAACGCCAAGTCCTAATTAAAATGATTAACTTAATGACCTCAGTCATTAGCGATTTTAATTTCGAACGTTTTTTTGGCTTATTAATTTAAAAAGGGTAAGTATTTTTTTTATATTTTTTCCTTACGAATGCTTCATAATGATTACGGTGGAATAATTAAATTCTGAGTCGATGCAGACAACTTTTGAAGACTAAAACTGTCAGGCAGCTCGTCCTTACCATCATTCTGTAACGTTTCGCCCTGGGAGATACCACTACTATAATCTTCGGGTTTGAAAGGTATGGTAGCCAGTAAAGTTCTAAATGTAGTATAAAATCGGGAAATAATGCACTATTAAGATCTACGATGTCTATGAGCACTGGTTTTCTCTTTCCAACAGGAGAGTCGACTGTTTGTTGGATAATTATACTAAAGAATTCTACGTGATTTGTGTATTTGCCACAGATAGATAATTTTCCGCGTTTTCCCGCGCTATTTTTGAGTTGTTTTTGTATCTGTTGCTTGCATTCATATAATGAAAGCTGAAATTTTTAAAATGTGAAAAAACATTTGAGCTCAGATATATATTAATACGCGAATCAAGAATTAATACGCGAATCAAGATTAAGTTTCCTTTTCGCGAAAATCACGCGAACGGTGAAGTAAAAAATTTGGAAAAGTTCTCATTGCGTAGGAGTGCAAAAACCTAATATTTTTATATAATATGCATTAAAAAAACATTAAATCAATAAACATAAACATTACACACACGACATTAATGGGGGACCAGAAAGTAATGTCTTCTTTGTGTACATCGATATTTAATTACCATTTAGCAGATTTATTATGTATCTTGGAGGTCTATCAAAGCCATTTTAAGGATGACTTGTTTTTAAATAATCCAAAATCAAACTTTGTTTTTGTGATTTACGGCATTATATGTTTTTAAGTTTCGCAAAGGTAATACCGCAACAGTTGCGACCAAAAACATTTGCGAACACACAAAAACATTTATTCATATGCATTAGACGTTCGTAAATGCCAAAGGTGGTTTCCAAGTTTAGATTCGGTAATTTTGACCTTTTTGACTCATATCGAATTTTTTTCAAAAAATTAGTACAGCGGTATTTTTTAAACCTTCTTATTAGACACGATAAAATAGCACAATAAAGTATATTTCTATTTTTCACGATATAACATACTATCCGCCTCGTCAACCAGACCGCCTCGTTGGTCGAGCGGTTAGCGACCCTGACTACGCAATCGACGAGGCTCGGGTTCGATCCGCGACGGGGATAAGCATTTGTGTGATGAGCATAAATGTTTGTATTTCCGGGTTTGGTTGTTTATTATGTATGTAAAAGTATTTATATATGTATTTCTATGTATTAGTATCGTTGACTAATACCCATAACACAAGCAAATAATTTGCTTACTTGGGGTTAGATCAGCAAGTGTAATTTGTCCCATGATTTTTTTTATAAACTCGAGAACAGCAGAACCGATTTGGCTAATTATGGTTTTGAATTAATTGTTGAAGTCCAGGAAAGGTTTAAAAGGTAAAATATAGAAAGAAAACTAAGAGTAGCTAAAAAGGCAGAACAACGTTTGCCGGGCCGTTTGCTAATAACATATAATAATGACATACTCACATACACCTAGTACAACACTTACCTACATGCATATATACAAACACACACGTATAAATATACATACCCTCACGCACACACGCTCATATACACACACAAACACACACACCTTACAAAATCTATAATGCCACACGTTTATTTTTACGTTTATATAATGTACGATATGTACCAACTTGACGTTTTGCTCACATAATTATCACGTGTGAAAGAAAGTTATTAGCAGACCCTTCGACACAATTTTAACACTAACGGCTGGTTTCTGAAACGCAAATCAATTTTACAAGCAATAGACCGAGATCTCTGGAACAAACTTTTTTTTAATTACTAACAAGCTGAATTTTTGTGAACAGCTTCGTTTTGACGAGACAACGACCTTTTCTTTCTTCGAAAAATATCGAATCGGGTAACTAATAAAGATAGATAAAAAAGAAAACTTTAGAGTGTCGGACTAAGAAAAAGATTCTACTTTACGTGTAGGACAATGTTACCCTTGAATAACGATAATAATTAATTAATAAGGTGTTATGAGAAAATTAGGTTGTTATTAAATTGATTAATATTAATTTAAACATCTCATAATTCCGAAACTTTAGAGTGGGGACTCGCCAGAAAAACCATCAAATGTGTAGGACAAAAGTTTCATCGTGTTTTTCATAATCTAATGAAACGATTTAAGTCAAAAAATATTTTTTTTTTTTATATCATAAGATAGCAAACAAGTAGATGGGTCTCCTGATGGAAAGAGTCAACCATCGCCTATAGACACCAAAGATGTTAATGGTGCGTTGCTATCTTGTGGCGAGGTCTAATGCCACATGCATAAGTTTACCGGCTACCTTACCCTCCAAACCGGAACACGACAGCGACAAACACTGACGCTTTTACGGCAGGAATAGGTAAGGCGGTGGTACCAGACCCGGGCGAGACAATGCAGAACTCTACCACCTAGTAGCCACGATGGTAGTGACTCGATAGCCAATCGGTCGCCTTTTACGACCTGCCTGGCAGAACGGCAGTTGGCCTATTCTACAATGGAGGCCGGGACCAACACGGCGAAATTGTTATTAATAAATATTTTTTCTTCACCGAATCAAAACTTTCAAAGCCCCATAACTTTATTATCTACCCAATTTGAGATTTTTTGAAGATAGAAAATATGGTTGTCTCGTCAAAACGAAGCTGTTCACAAAAATTCACTTTGTTAGTAATCAAAAAAAAAGTTTGTTCCAGGGATCCCGGTCTACAATTAATCTGAGTTTGACATAATTTTTCCATACAAATGGTCTATTAAACATAGATTAATTGCTTGTTAAAATTAATTTGTGTTTCGGAAACGGTATTTTGTATATAAGTACTCTAGTATAGATTCTATTATAAATTCCTGATATGTAAAAAAGACATGTAAATCTTGGTTTTGAGAAAATAAGCATATTTGTATTTTTTAATATATAAGATCTTAAATATAATATTAATGAATATAATATAATGTATCTACAAGCATTTCACACTAACAAGCAGTGTCTATTAGTATATTTTTGTAATCTGTGGATAGGAAAGTTAGGGACATCATGGGCCGTGGCTCAAATTGATATTTTAGGGTTCCGTACCTAAAAAGTAAAACGGGACCCTATTATAAGCCTCCGCTGTCTGTCTGTCCGTCTGTATGTCTGTCACCAGGCTATATCTCATAAACTGTGATGGCTAGAAAGCTGAGATTTTCACAAATTATTTCCATTGTCCCTATAACAACAAATAATGAAAATAAAAAAATGAATGAATGAAAATATTTATATATTAATATACCTATATAAATAATAATACCCATACAATAAACGCGTTTTTTCATATTTTTTAGCTCAATATTAATAACAGTAATAGGTAGACGCTTAAAATTTTTACAGAATATTTAGTTGCATATTACCTTTCAAAATATATAATTAATTAAAAATACAGTAAATATTATAGGGGGCTCCAATTCAACAAACGTGTTTTAGGCAATTTTTTACTTGATCTAATAAACAGGTGAAACTGGAATATTTAAATAAGTATTTGGAAATATATTAACTATAAAAATAAATACCTAACACATAAAATAAATATATAAGTATACATACAACAAACGTTATTTTCTTTTATAGATGATGGGCCGGAACCCTTCGTGTGCGAGTCCGACTCGCACTTGGCCGGTTTTTTTCATATATTCATATATGTTATATATAAACGTTCTCGTACTCCTCCGAAACGGCTTGACCGAATTGGATGAAATTTCGTATGCATATTCAGTAGGTCTGAGAATCAGCTACTATCTAGTTTTTATACCCCTAAGTGATGAGATTGTCCACTCCTAAGAATATTTTTTTTATTTTATAGACAATTTTTATTTTTTTTATTTTTTTATGGTTCAGCATTGAGAAATACATACATCTCTAAATTTTTACCCTTCTATCACCAACCCTTATTTTTTAATTAAATAATGTATATAGCAAAACAACGTTTACCCTAGGTCAACTAGTAATAAATATATTTTGTTATATCGTGATTTAGGATTTGTTTGAACTTTATGTATTCTTGTAGTGTTGATCTATTATTCTAATTTTATTTTATTTTATAATTATCTTTCAATTAGTAGAATGCTTTGTAAGTATATATTAATTCATAATTAAAAGTTAATTTGTGTTATCATTATGACCTCGTATCATTAACGACTATGTACTGATAATTAAGGAAGAGATTTTCATTTTACTTTACTTACGATTTCGGAGATGAGGTGCAAACAGGCATTCTTTCATATAGTGTTCCAGAGAATTTTCAGAAATCAGAATTACTTTATTCATAAAAACTTTTTAAAAGTTATTTTGACGCGTCAACATTTTTTTTTAAACTACTACCGGATCGGAACGCGACCACACACTGAGAAGATCCCGCGGAAGAAACTTAGAGGGCTTGTCTTTTTTTTTCATAATATTTTATAAGATATTGCATAACATTTTTAAATAAGATATAACGTTATCAAAACTTTTATATAGAATTAGCTGTTGGTGGGCTGCAGTCCACTGCATTTAAGCTCATCACACATGGCTAAGATACTATAATATTTGATCTTGATGCCTTAATATAATATATCTTAAAGAAAATTTCTGAAATCGCTCACCATACAAATCGTACGAACCATCACACACGACTAAGATAATATATATTTTACCTTTAGTATCTTAAGATACCCAACGATATGGAAACATATATTTCATATCTTAAGATATGATCTTAAGATACGAAATATATATTTCTTTGCTTCTTTATATAAATACAGGAGCTGTCTAACAAATCAAGAAGTAAGGCCGTATCCACTCATAGTTAATCAACCTGTATATAGAACTCCAACGACGCAGACTAATATTATCGTATCTTAGTCGTGTGTGATACGTTAAGATACTGTAATATTTTATATTAGGGCATCTTAAGATCAAATATTATAGTATCTTAACCGTGTGTGATGAGCTAAAGGTGCTGATCGACGGGCGAGCCTATACCGCGGTCTTAATTGTCTAAGAGACCTCGACACAAAAACTTATGACCAATTGCACTACATAAAACCGCGGTATTGTGATGATACACGGGCGAGCTTTACCAACGAGCCATAAGACCGCGATATAGGGTCGCTCGTCGATCAGGACCTTAAAGGTCCTGATTTATCGGCCATAAGTTTTGTGTCGAGGGCTCTTAGACCATAAAGGCCGCGGTACAGGTTCGTCCTTCGACACAAAAACTTATGACCAATTGCACTACATAAAACCGCGGTATTGTGATGATACACGGGCGAGCTTTACCGACGAGTCATAAGACCGCGATATAGGGTCACTCGTCGATCAGGACCTTAAAGGTCCTGGTTTATCGGCCATAAGTTTTGTGTCGAGGGCTCTTAGACCATAAAGGCCGCGGTACAGGTTCGTCCTTCGATCAGCACCTTAAAAGTTCTTGGTGCATCCCACGAAAACAACATAGTTTTACGCATTAAAAAGTATTATATATCCTATTTCAGGTTATCATCTGTCTATGCGCCAAATTTCATTTAAATCGATTTAGTCATTTTTTCGTGATTGAGTAGCAAGCATACAAACTTTCACATTAGTTATTCATTTGCCATATATTCTTTTACAGTGCCTTATCTAATGCCTGTCGTTTTTAAGCTAAGAGATCACCATATATGGTAAATCATTACTAACATCTTTGGTGTGTACAGACGACGGTTACCTATCTCTATGGATAAGATAATTAACGGTTAATTTTTTTTATATCATAAGATAGTATACAAGCAGATGGGCCTCCTGATGGTAAGAGTCAACCATAGCCTGTAGACACCAAAGATGTTAACGGTACTTTGCTATCTTGGGCCGAGATCTAATGCCACATGCATAAGTTTACCGTCTACCTTACCCTCCAAATTGGAACACGACAGCGACAAGCACTGACGTTATTGCGGAAGGAATAGTTAAGGCGGTGGTACCAGACCCGGGCGAGACAATGCAGAACTCTACAACCTAGTAGAGTCGATGGTATTGACTCGCATAGCCAATCGGTCAGCTTTTACAACCTGCGTGGCAGTACGACAGTTGGCCTATTCTTCAAAGAAGCCCGGGATACACACGGTGTATTTTTTGACTATCCTATACTATAAGAATATTCTATGCTATTTCTATGTGCTATTCAATATTAATCCCTTTTTCGAGACATCAAACTTGATCCTTTGAATATATTTTTTATTATTTTATAACAATAATATACAAAGTTTCTTATAAATCATATGTGCCAAACTGTAAGCCAGTTTGCCGGTATGTCGGCATTAAAATTTTCGGTGCTATTATTATGCAATAAAATCCTATTAGACCGTGGTCCCACAAACAAACATTTTTTATATTAATAACAGCTAATTTTTTGTGAACAGCTTTGTTATGAAGAGACAACCATCTATCTTCGGAAAATTTCGAATCGGGTAACTAATAAAGATAGAAAAAAAAAGAAAACTTAAGAGTGTCGGACTAAGAAAAGTTTTCACTTTAAGAGTAGGACAATGTTACCCTTTAATTAAAATAGTAATTAACAAGCTGTTGTGAGAAAATTAGGCTGTTTTTAAATTGATTAATATCAATTTAAAAATCTCATAATTCGAAAACTTTAAAGTGGAGGACTCCTCAGAAAAACCATCGAATGTGTAGGACAAAAGTTTCATCGTGTTTTTCATAATACAATATAAGCGATTAAAGTCGAAGAATAATTATTGTTTTTAATAAATATTTTTCCTTCACCGAATCAAAATTTTCAAAGCACCATAACTTTTTTGTTACCCGATTCGAGATTCTTCGAAGATAGAAAAGATGATTGTCTCGTCAAAACGAAGCTGTTCACAAAAATTCAGCTTGCTATTAATAATAAAAAAAGTTTGTTCATGGAACCACGGTGTATATAGTTAAATAAATATTCATAAATTGCTAGTATTATTGTTTTACATTTAGCTATAATAACTAACAAATTGTTATCTCGTCCAGTAAAATAATAGCCGAGTATTGAAACACTTATTATTGTCAATAAAATATTAATTATAAATATACAGACGTCCAGGAATGCAGCGTTGATGAATAATTGAGTCAACTCCACTAACTTAGGATATTAATATTCGAAAAATATAGGTTGACTTACCAGTCAACCATTAAGATTGTACGTATTAAAGGACACGATAGTTAATGGTTATAAGTAAACAATAAAAATATAATAAAAAATGTCAGCGAAATTAGTGTAGTAATATTGAAAAAGTATAGTCATCGCATATGGTATTAACGAGTCTAGTCATGAGTTCGGTAAATCTCTGTTTGTAAACAATTAACTTCTATTCGCCACGCGCGGATGTCTGTAAAGGCCCCAAATTTACGTAACAAAACGTCAATCCATTCGAAGCGTTTAGGGCTCTTACATGTATAAACACGATAAACATCTCGTCCTGCTACTACGCGGCAAATATCGTTGCAGAATAATCTCGATAAAAGTGGCAGTTATTAGTATCGTCTAGATATAAAAGAAAAAGACTGCTGTTTTTATCGGTAAACAATAGTTGCCGTTACATGAACAGCTATGCCATAATGAACCTTCTCGTATAAAACATAAGGTTGAAATTATCGTATACTATGAAAGTCTAGTTCAGATGATTTAGAATTATGAAATTTAGTAAGAAGCAATTTCTTACAGCACATTTAAAGGAAACATTCCTAAACCTTAAAGTTTTAATTACGTCATAAAAAAGTGCAAGTTTATACGGAATCCTCAATATGCGAGTCCCAAATCGCACTTGGCCGTTTTTTTGAAGATAAGACCTAGCCACCCCTTGCTTTTATTTTGTGGATTTAGGTAGGTAAATTTCCGCCGCTTAAAATAAATAAACTTAAATGATATTTTAAATATTACTATGACAACAGAAAACGCCGGATAAAAATAGCAGCGGACACAAACGCGACTACTAGACCGAGCTCTCTTGCTCGAAGAAGTGTTGAACAGTTCGAAATATTCGCTAAATTTTAGTAAAGTGGAAGGTAAGGTACGAAGAATTCAAATACCGTAATATTAATATAAATAAGATCATGTTATTGTCAATTTTGATAATGACATCGACATACTTATTATACCCCTTTCACGTTGGACAGATTTCAAAACTTCATCACTTCGTATTAATTTTCTCATCCGACCGTATTATTTTCGAAAAAAGGGGTACGAAAGTTTTCATTTCACGCATTAATATAATAGACTTACAAGAAAAACTTTAAGAAAAACAAAAAAAAATATCGACACGCAGTTTTTTGTGTTATAGCACTCACCTCGTGCTCGGGAAAACTGGAAAAACTTTAAAAATAACATAGAAAAACATCGACACGCAGGGATTGAACCTGCGACCATTTCCCTAAAGCCATTTCCCGGCTTTAGGGAAATAGTCGCAGGTTCAAAAATAGTAGACTTACAATTCGCACGATAGAGATATATTTGTATACACTCATAAAAATAATACAACGAATCGTAATATAAAATTAATACATCTATACAGTACGTGAATTGTAGCGACCGGAAATTGAAACTACCGCAACTGGTCGCCGGAAATGGGAAATCTATAATTGAGGCCCTTTGCTCCTCAAGGAACTTGAAGAGGTATTGGGACCATCATTGCCAGTGATTTATTATAATTAAATCAGGTGATCTTATTAGTTAATTTAATCAAGTATTTTTTAATAAATAGTAATAATATCTATATTTACATAAGTGTTCGTGTTAAATATTTTTTATTTAAAAATTACTCAACCAGCTGGGTGGTCAAAATAACATCTATATATATATATAAAAATCGCTTTTCGTTAGTCTCGCTAAAACTCGAGAACGTCTGAACCGACTTGGCTATCTTTGGTTTTGAATTAATTGCTGAAGTTCAGGGAAGGTTTAAAAGGTGAGAAAATATTGAAAAAAAAACTTGAGAGGTGTCAAGGGACACCCGGATGGAACGAATTCCTTTCGATTAATTAGTGAAGGAATTGTAATAAAATTTTAAATTATAATGAAATGTAAATCTGGCTTGCTTTCTATAAGAGAGAGAGAGAGAGAGAGAGACAGACAGAGAAACATGCGCACGCCGCACAGTTTACTATAGCAAAAAGTGTCGTGACAACTTTTAGTAAGAATTTTTTCCGTCTAGCCCTCTTTCACAACGCGCGATAAGGAACTTCGTTCCAATAAGAGTAGTTAAAAAGGCAGCACAACGTTTGCCGGGTCGGCTAGTTATAAATAAAATAGCTATGACTCGCAGGGTAAAATTTTTGTATATCTCACATAGGGTTTCTATCCGAGAATTGTAGAGGCGAGGATTTTTCGCGAAATTTTCGTCCGTTATATGATAATTCATTGCGACGAATTATTTTAAAAACAATATAAATCTTCGCGCGCAATTATTTGCCGATCAAATTTTGAACTTGTGGTAAATCGAATAATCAAGATTTAATATAGCAAAAAGTCTAATATCCTTCGAATAATCTGCTCACATTATAACGATATCGCTTTGGAAAAAACTTGAAAACAATGTTTTCGTTACCAATCGAATACGCGCCCTAACGAAAACATGCAATTTTTATTATACATACATTTTTACATACAGAGAAACACATTCATACAATAAGCATAATAATTTGTCTTCGATGCTGATTAAATCAACATATTATAGTGTATTTATTTACTTATTATAGTTTGAACTTTGTTGTCCTTATTGCCTCGGAATAAGGATTAGTGAGCCAAAGTATTATTAAAACAATAACGCTTTAAACGTTCATGGTACACTGAGCTGTGATTTCATTTCACTGTCTCGAACGCTAGCTTTCATTAAAATGAAAGTGATAGAAAGAGCTACAAGTTGCAATCTTCAAAAATCTATCCATATTAGTATTATAAATGCGGAAGTTTGGATGTTTGGATTGATGGATGTTTGTTACCAAGGAAGTTACATTCTACCCGGAATGCTTACACGCGCTTCAAAATCGTTCCGAAAAGTACCACGACATGAGTGGAGTGTGTCTCTTTCTACTAAATAAAGCGCCAATTGCCATATATAAGTGTGGCCATGCGTAGTTTGCAAATTACTACTAAGTAATTCTACCAATTTGAGAAAAAGTTTTTGCATTGCATAAGTAATAACGTAATAATTAAAATAAGCACATTTTAGAACTCACTATGTTAATTACAATACATTTTATGCTAATATATTTATCGACGTGAATGGATAAAAGGGATTTAACGATTACCGAATATATAAAAATCTACCATCAACAGTTTTATTTTAACACTGGCAATTGTAAGAAAGGGACAACATCCACTCAAGTCGTTGTCTTGCTCAGAACGTTTTTTCCCTCTGTTAAGTAAGAAACAAATGTCAACTTTATGAGTAACAAAATAAAGTACATTTTTATTTTTCAAATATTGCTTCGTAACAATTCCAGTTATCATATATAAGTTCCTTGTTTGTTACTCAATCACGCAAAAACTACTAAACGGATTTGAATGAAATTTGGCACACAGACGATGACCTGGAATAGCATATAGGCTACTTTTTATCCCGGAAAAATTATGCGATCCCGTGGAATTCATCAAAAACTTTTATCCACGCACCACGCTGCAACTAGTATATTAATACGCGAAGCCCAGGTGTACCTTTTATTATGACACGCGACCATAAAAGTGTGCAATTTGGCATGGTTAAAGTTTACTTGAAGGAGTACAGATATTTTTTTATATCATAAGACGGCAAACAAGCAGATGGCCCTCTTGATGGAACGAGACAACCATCTTCTATAGACGCCAAAGATGTTAACGGTGCGTTGTTATCCTTGTGTCTTAAGAAGCTGAGAAGACCTAATTTGTTGAAATTGTTATAGCTAATCTCCCCCGTGTTGGTCCCGGGCTCCTTTACAGAACAGGCCAACTGCCGTTCTGACAGGCAGGTCGTAAAAGGCGACCGATTGGCTATGCGAGTAACTACCATCGTGACTACTAGGTGGTAGAGCTCTGCATTCTCTCACGCGTGTATGGTACCACCGCCTTACCTATTTATACCATAATAACGTCAGTGCTAGTCACCGTCGTGATCCAGTTTGGAGGGTAAGGTAGCCGGTAAATGTATGCACTTGGCATTAGACCTTGCCTCAAGATAGCAACGCACTATTAACACCTTTGGTGTCTATAGGCGATGGTTGACTCTATCCATCACGAGACCAATTTGCTTGTTTGCTACCTAATGATATAAATTAAAAAGGAAAAAAATAACAAAAAATATATGTTAATATTCATCATATTATGTTAAAGACCGTGGCCGGATTCGATACATATTTAAACAAAATTGGGTCGTTAGAAAATAATTGCAAAGATTGGTCTTAAAATCATCATAATTGTTTCTATATCTTTATTTTGTTGACATATGGGTCTACAATTAAAAACATGAAGTCATCATATTCATATCATAACCGCTAGCGAACCATAATTGACAAATAATTTACCTTTTTTTTTATTTCAGTATTTTTTTATTATAAGACCTAGCCGCCCAGTCACACTGATAGTGGGCACTCGTTTACTCCGATAGAAATAGACAGAGTGCGCGTTTTTGGTGTTGACAGCGCCTTAACGCCACATGCATAAGTTGACCGGCTTATGCTCCAAACCGTATCATGATAATGACAAGCACTGATGGTACTGCAGAACTCTGTTGGAAAACTGGTAGTGATTCGTATAGCTAATCATATTTTGTCTCTTACGATCTGCCAGACGAAACGGCAGATCGTCTATTCTTAAAAGAGGGCCCAATACGGGGAAAAATTTAAGAATTATGGTTAAATTATGGCCAAACAGTGATCACTACTGTTAATTAATATATGTCTAAGTTAGCAAAAAACATGTGTAGGATATTTATGTAGCTTATTAGCTAATTATAGCCGCCAGATAACTACAAAATTAATGACTAAAATAACCTTGTAGTGTGTAATTAATGTTTTCAAATACAAAAGTAATGAAAATACATATAGTATTATTTACTAGATGTGTAAATATATACTAGATACCCACGCAACTTTGCCTGCTAGTAACAGGTCATCAATATAACATTTTTTTTTATTATGTATTCATCTTTATTAGTCATTTTTTACTAGATTATATTATTTATCCCTATTTCAGCTCCTTAGGGGACGATATTTTTTTTTTTTAAAATAGCCTCAGTATGACTTCACGTTTTCAACAATGCCTATGTAAAATTTTATTAAAATCAGTTCAGGGGTTTACCATAACATAACAGGCAACATAACAGGCAGAAACCATAACAGGCAGGCCGACAGGCAGACTTTCGCATTTGTATTAGTAACTAGCTGACCCGGCAAACTTTGTTCCGCCTTAATGGCAATAAATAAGCAGATTTATTTTTTTATTGGAAAAAAAAGTATCCTATGTCCTTCTCCTGGCTCTAAACTACCTCCCTGCCAATTTTCAGCTAAATCGGTTCAGCCTTTCTTGAGTTATAAGTGGAGTAACTAACACGACTTTCTTTTATATATATGTATATATAGATCATATTGATGTTTTGATATGGGATACAATTATCCTGTTTCGGTCTCCTAGGACACACAGGAAAGACGGGTTTTGAGGCCAAACTCAACAAAATATCAAAGGTTTTTGGTGTAACAGGCATGTTTGGGTTGTGGTCTCAATATCAGCGGCCTGCGGATGAACGCGGTAGCAATGCAAGATTAACGCATTCAAATACATAATTTGTTTTTATATAAATACGCTCTTGAACGCAGCGGAATGGCACAATGACGTCAAGACCACAGCCTAAGTTCCTAAGTTTTTTTGTCACAATATTTTTTTTTTATAGAAGAGGAGGCAAACGAGCAGTAGTTGCACCTGATGGTAAGTGATCACCGCCACCCATGGACATCCACAATACCTGAGGTCTTGCAGTTGCGTTGCCGGCCTTTTAAGAATGAGTAAGATCTTTTCTTGAAGGCCCCCAAGTCGTATCCGTTTGGAAACACCCCTGCCGGTAATTGGTTCCACAACAAAGTTCAATAGCTTCAATTTTAATAATCTTCGGATAGCCAACAAGCAAATCCCTTTATGGAAAGATATAACTACCGCCTATAGCACCTGTAAAAGACTATATAGGTTATATACCATAGGGTCTAGTGGTCCGGTGTCGGTGTTTATTTCAGGTCTCTGATGAAATACCGTTGCCCGGGATTGGATAAGTATCTGGTTGGCCATACCTCATAAGTATTTTTGGCTAATCGTGGGTGCACTGATTGCACCTCTGCCTAACTCTTCGGGGTTACGGGCGTTAATTTAGCACCACTGAAATATTAATCGTGCGTTCTATTCCAGTGGCAGATAATAATAACACATGCATACGTTTATCAGCTACCTTACCAGGCATTAAGATAATTTAGATAATTTGTAGACCACCTGTCACTTTAAATATGAACATATTTAAAGTGACAGGTGGTCTACAAACTGCAATATGCAATGTAATAATTATATAAATAGAATTATCACATGAGTAGGAAGCATCGACTCAGCAAAAAATAAAAAAATAATAAAATTAAAAGGGTAATAATTAATTGATTATCGATAATAGATAATAATATAATAATTGTCGTACAATGATATATGACTTCTTTAAAAATTTTGATAAATTTTAAAGGCGATGATTGTCTTTGTCGAACAGGCGCTTGTTTGCTATCACATGATATATCATGGGCTTACATGTCCTTGTGGACAAAAGTCCCAAAAGTAAATAAAAATAAAAAAACGATATGTCATATAAAAAAGGTTTTTACAAAAACTCTATTTGCTGTGTCTTTCACCGCTTCACATGCAATATCGCTCTCACTGCTGCCACCGCCCACCAGCTTCAAGACCATCACTTAGAATGGGCTCTGAACCCAAATTTAACCCTAAATTTTGACGAAGCACTTTAATCACCCTCATAGCCGCATGTTGAAGAAATTCTCGAGACTAACAGCAATTAAGTCATTCTAAATGTAAGTTTAAATATTGCGAGTAACTAGCTCCCTAGACTAAAAGTACCTTAAAAGTAGCGTAATTTTACATTAAGGGAGTTTTAAATACTGTACGGCTTTAAATATATAGAAATAAATACAATTTAAGTTAAAATAAAGTAAGTATAGGTAAAGACCGTGTTGGTCCGGACTCTTTTACAGAATAGACCAACTGCTGTTCTGCCAGGCAAGTCGTAAAAGGCGGCTAATTGGTATACATGTCACTACCATCGTAACTACTAGGTGGTAGAGTTCCGCAATGTCTTGTCCGGCTAATTGGTACCACCGCCTTACTTATTCCTGCTACAAAAGCGTCAATGCTTTTCATCGTCGGTTTGGGGGGTAAGGTATCCGGTATACTCATGCATGTGACATTCAACTAGCCACACGGATAGTAGTGCACCATTAAGAACTTTAGTAGTGCACTTCTATAACTATGATTATCTTTAGGCAATGATTATCTTTTTCCATCAGAGAATATAATAAAAAATACCTAACTCGAGGGTCGAACCCGTGACCTTATCATATAAAGTAAACAGGCTAACCTCTAGACTACGAGGTTGTCAACAAATACAAGCGTATTTTATGCAACACATTATGTAACGTACAAGGATATGACCTCTTGTGACGATTGTCTAAATTCGCCCTCCAAATTGATACTGTTAAATTTAACCAATTTATTAATTTGAGTACCTTCTTCCCGAGTTATTATTTAATTAGTGGGTTCGTAAGTACAATGTACTTAAATTAAAACCGCCATAAGGGCTTATAAATTAATAGATGCTTTAGAATAACAAATGGGAGTAAAATAATGAATAAATTGAAGTAAAAATGAACTTAATTTGCAAACTTAAGCGGGCTCTCATATATTATGACTGTGCGAAGAAGCACAGAAAAAAACGAATGACACAGTAAACTGTGCGATGCTATTAATAGGAAGTTTTACTTTCATTATTTCTCCTGAGGATGCTTCGGTTACGAAGTGAGTTTGCGTTGAATGTGTATACCCGACTGCCTCGTTAGTCGAGTGGTTAGCAAACTTTAGCTAAGAATCGATGAGATTCGAGTTTGATCTCCGACAGGGACATACTTTTGTGTGTGAGCATAGATGTTTGTTTTTCTGGGTTTTTCGAGTTTCTGGTTTGAGTGTTAATTGAATATTTGTCAGTATTTACACAGGATTACTTTTAAAGGCCCAGCCAAATTTTCAGAGACTGTTTAGAATCAATAATATATTCGATTTATGTAATAAAAAAATAATATAAAAAAATCAAAATTACATTTTTATCTGACACAAAAAACAAATCGCAGGGATATAATATATTTTATTGATTCAGGCGTTACTTTGCGGAAATCCACTATTAAAAAGGTGAAAATAATTAAATTTGCTATTATCCCCGAACTGTTCTATGTATCCTCCGGGATGGTACCGAAAAGAAAGACGTCGGTTTAATAAATGGATAAGACTCAACGATAGTCCGGACAAAAAGAAGACCCCAGTGGTACAATTATCCACCCACATCCAACACACTTTTACACACACGTCCCACGCCGGCACGAATCACATAGCACACAATTTATGTACGCACTCAACGCACGTTTCACTTCGAAACAACACTACTTCACTATACGCGAGTGTAAGTAATATATAAATATAAAAGGATATAATTTCAATTACGCAATATTTGAACTAAAATATTTTAGTGTCTTAAACCAAACTAAAGGCGATTGGGAAAAATGTACTTAGTCACTCTAAGTACATTTTCCCCGATCAGATTACATAACAGTTACTATCGTAATTATAGGTAAATGTAAAATTACACAATACCAGTATTACAGAGTTCATTTACAAGACTCAGTGCATCCAATTCATGAATTAAGTGGGATATTTTTAAACGAATATTTTTAAATTACGTTGTAAGATTTTTACAATAATAATTAGAACGCGTTCCTATATAAGTTAAAATTTGACGAGACCTTTAATAGTAAGCCTGTATAATTATTAGGCATGTCTAGTTATGTATTAATAACCTTGACTTACACCTATATTACAAGGAAATAATGTGCTTACTGTGGTTAGGTTAATTCGTGTGATTTGTGCAGTTAATGGCGTCTGTGGTCTAGTGACCGGTATAGGTGTTGACCACATGATGTGTCAGGTTCGATTCCCGGGTCGGGCAATTCAAAAATGTGTTTTTCAGTTTTCCAATAAAAGCAACATTGCCCGTTTAGCGATAGGCTTACCACCTATCTCATTGTGGGATATCTTTGGCTTATTTGTTATATATTGGTTATACCTCCGCCTACCTTTTCAGGGATACGGGCGTAAAGACTCTTTTTCCGTCCAGTTAATTGGCTTTATTATGTATAAATAAATAAATAAATAATTATCACTGGACAAATTACACAAATTGATCTAACCTCAAAGTAAGCAAATTATATGCTTGTAGTATGGGTGCCAGTCAACGATACTAATACATAGAAATACATATATAAATACTCTAATATATTTAATAAACACCCAAACCCAGAAATACAAACATCTGTGCTTATCACACAAATGCCTGTCCCTGCCGGGAATCGAACCCGGACCTCATTGATTGTGTAGTCAGGGTCTCTAACCACTCGACCAACGGAGCGGGGCGGTGTATGAACGTTATGTAGGTATGCATATATTTTCTTAGTATATTTCATTTAAAACTTATTATTATTAAATTCGTATTATATTTCGTTTTCGTATTATATTATATTTTCGTATACGTATTATATATAATTATTATTAAATTCGTATTATAAATGCGAAAGTTTGGATGTTTGGATGCACAGATGGATGTTTATTACTCAATCACACAGAACAGAACAGAACAGGTTTGAATAAAATTTGGGACACAGGTAGATAATGACCTGGAATAGAACATAAGCTACTTTTTATCCCAGAAGAATTAGGTGATCCCGCGGGATCCGACAAAAACTTTTATCATACAGCAGGCTGCACGATGCAGCTAGTTATCTATAAATTAAGTCAAGAATGTGTAGTAAATAGTAAATAGATCACGGAAGTTAGTGAAACTAGATGCAGCCTTCAATTATTGAAAAATGCGAACAGAAAGGAAGTAGCTCACTTACATAATCTAGAATCGAAGGTTTCTTACATGTCACGATTATCAGCTTAAGCACAGAATACTGGAGATTAACAGAAGTCACATACAGTTAACATTCGAGCAACGCACACATAGACACCTTTCACAGATGCGATATCTCGGAATGGCTCGGGACTGTTTGTTCCGAACCAGTCCGAGATATCGCGTCCGTGAGAGGTGTCTATGTGTGCTATGTTCGAATATCGCTTGTAGATTGACTTCTGTTAGTTTCCAGTATTCTGTGGCTTAAGCGTCCACTACTAGAAAATAATTACTGCATTAAATATTATCAATAACTATTATTAACAGAATAATAATTTCAACGCAGTATAACTTTTAATGCAGTAAAGCTGCAGCAACTGACTTTCCATTTCCTGTATCTACGGAACCATTTTACCGAATTAAAATGAGATCACACGGGGTGGGGTGTACACTTTCCCAAACAAAAAAATATTTTCCAATTCGATTCATAAATAACCGAGTTATGAGATAACAAACATAAAAAACGTACAGCTGAATTAATAACCTCCTACTTTTGGAAAGTCGGTTAAAAATTGCAACAACCGATTCCCACACGGAATTCCCAATTTCTTGTAGTCGTATCACTTAAACCCTGAATCAGATCTACCTAAATTTTGTATGGGACCAAATGGGCAGTTAGTATAATACGTAACTAAAAAACAAAAAATCCAAATCAAGTAACAAATGCCTGAGTTCGATGAATAAAGAATACAGCAAAATGTAAGCCTCCTTTTTGGAAAGTTGGTTGAAAATGTAACGACACTTCTTTTACTTTGTTACTTTTTACTAAAAAGTGAATTGTAATTATTTTAATTTGTTTATGAATAGGTATTAAGTAATATGTTTTGTGAACTTTGCAGGTATAGTGGCAGGTATTCGGTTTTCTGTACTTATTTGTAAGGGTCTGGCAGGAATATAAGTATCAAATATAAGTAAAATGGTATAAACAAATTTTTACTAATCAAATTTTTAGCTTGAGATATAAGTGCTAATTAACTATATATATATATATATATATATATATATATATATATATATATATATATATATATATATATATATATATATATATATATATATATATATATATAATCAATTGCTGTTCGTTAGTTTCGCTAAAACTCGAGAACGGCTGAACCGATTTGTCTAATTTTGGTTTTGAAGTAAATTATCAAATTTGAATAAAAATAGTTACGTCAGTAATTACGATAACTTGAGCGCTAACTACTTATAGTTTGTAGAACTACTTTTGAAATAACCAGTAATCCTGACATGGAAACAAAAATTTCAAACTAAATTAATAGTAAAACATTTGTTCTGAAACGACTAAATTAATTTTAAAGTGGATGTTAAAGAAGTTTAAAACATAATAAACATTACAACAATAAGTTTGTTTAAAAAGTTTCTTAATTTTGATGTCAGGATTGATTTGATAGTTTTGAAATCTATATTAATATTATAAGTGCGAAAGTTTGGATGTTTGGATGGATGTTTGCTACTCAATCACGCAAAAACTACTAAACGGATTTGAATAAAATTTGGCATACAAGTAGATAATGACGTGGAATAGCGCATAGGCTATTATTCTATATTTAGCGGGCTTCACGCTGCAGCTAGTACTTCTATAAACTAATATTGCCTGTTTTTTATTGTTGTATTGTTGTCATCATTCTGTTATCACAGATACACATCAATCGAGTGATACAAATCGCAGTGTGCAAAGTTCTTCTAGTAATATATCGAAAGATTTATACAATATTCACAGTTATGAAACAAACACACCAAAATAAGTGAGACTTGGCTTAAATCACAATCCAGAAGACCAATTTCTCTTACTAAATGACACTTTATAAGCAGAACAGACGGCTCTCACTGTAAAAAGATTTTTTTTTATATCATAAGATAGCAAACAAGCAGATGGGTCTCCTGATAGAAAGAGTCAGCCATCGACTATAAACACCAAAGATGTTAATGGTGCGTTGCTATCTTGTGGCTAGGTCTAATGCCACATGCATAAGTTTACCGGCTACCTTATCCTCCAAACCGGAACACGACAGCGACAAGCACTGACGCTATTGCGGTAGGAATAGGTAAGGTGGTGGTACCTGACCCGGGGAGACAATGCAGAACTCTACCACCTAGTAGCTCACAACAAGTGACTCACAAATCCAATCGGTCGCCTTTTACGACCTGCCTGGGAGAACGGCAGTTGGCCTATTCTACAAAGGAGCCCGGGACCAACACGGGGACTCCAACCATTCGACTGTCTCGCCATTAGACACAAATGATATGATGATAGGAATAGGTTAATTAGAAGAATCTTACATAGAGATTTCTCGCATCTTTCGGCGACCTAGTAATCCAATTATAATAAATGCAAACCTAAATACAATTATATCAATTAAATCCAAGGATAAACAGACTAAATCCAAGAAAAATTTTGCAATAATCACAGTCATTCATCAACGTCACAGATAATGCTAATTCCACCTGAAAGTAGATAGGTACCTTTTATGTTTTTGATTCGCGAACAATCCTATTTGTGGGCTAATAACAGTTTTCGAATAAAGGGTTGTAAGCGGTTCGAATTTTAATGAAATATTTGATTTATACCCATCGTGAATGTAGTAGCTTATTATGAGAATATATTATTAACCATTACATATATAATTAAACTTCAGCTTAGCCTCAAGCAACCCCAATTTAAGTCGGCGAGCAGTATTATAATTTTAATAAAATTGCTCTCCGCTCAATAAAAATACAAACAAAAAAATTATAACACATCTGATTGATGTATTATTTGGTAATTTATTGTACGTAATTACATCTTGTAATAATGGATAATGCAGCGGTGTGAGGGAACGATTTATTAGTATTTATTAAAGTATAAATTATTGTATAATTACTAGGATGGGAGCTTCCAAACTAAACAGAACGGTTGTGTTAGGGTTGGATTTATGGGCAGTTCTCGGAGTCGATCTAATCGGGCTTGTTTGTGATGCGATGTAATGTGGATCGGCCGCCATTCTCCGGCTGAACATAATCTGTACAAACAATTCTTGATAACTTTCTTTAATCTTTGTAATAAAAATGTCAGCTTAATAATTTCAATATGGACATCATGTGCAAAGTTCTGATAATATCTCTAATAGCTATGTACAGAAGAGCACACAAACTTTCGTTTTGTTGACAAGTGTATTTGTATACCTATTTGTAATATTATCCGTATAGCATTTTTTTTGACCTACAAATTTTTTTATTACCTCTTTAATCTGATAGTCACGCAATTGATTTGTTAGATTTTACCCTTTTGCGCTAGAATGCGGATAATGTTTTCAAGTACTTTGTACAAAAAAGGCAAGCTCTGTTTAGTTGAAAGTATTTGTGAATGAATGGAAAACAATTTTTATTTTGCATTCAATTCGTAATTCAAAAATTCTTTCGTCAAAACCAAAACCTATATCATATATCAAAACCTATATCATATATCAATCAATATATCAATCAAAACCATAACCATATTTTGTTTGTAGTGGTCTTTATTATCAGCTGTTATCACAAGAAATGAGGTCTAATTTTTTTATATCTTTTTTGGGTAATCAAAATAATCAAAACCAGATGCAAGGTCTGTGTGCTAAGTGTGAGTTTTTCTTTTCGCATTGGATCGTGAGCGCGCTTGGAGTTTACTAGAAATTTGTATGTGATTTGTACAGCGCCACCTAGTGGTAAACGTGAGAAACCAGTTTACCACTAGGTGGCGCTGTACAAATCACATACAAATTCCTAGTAAACTCGAAACGCGCTCACGATCGAATGCGAAAAGAAAAACTCACACTTAGCACTCTGATTATCAGCCACAAAATGCGTGCAAAAGTTTGTGTTATTTTTAGGTGAGGGTAACATAACAACCGTAAAAGAAGTGTTGTTATAATTTTAGGAGTAGTTAAGAATATTGCCCTATTTTATAAATTAAAACAAAAATGTCAACGTTTTTAACTTCCTACTACGCATGTAGATAAGAAAGTTACTGATTTTACCCCGATTTTCGAAAATCGACTTTTTACTAGATGTCCACGTTTTGAGGTCCTAGGAATCTTTTCCGATTATTTTCACGATGACGTCAGTATGTCTGTATGTATGTATGTGTGTATGTAAACTGCATTGCACTGCATGTATGTAGATTGCATTCCACTCAACTTAAACTTCCTGACAATTTAAACTAAATGTGCTGAGGAGATTTTGAGAAATTTTGAAACAACCCCAATAAAACTTTGGCGAAACGGTATTTTTTTAATATAACTTCCAGATTTATGTACCGATTTTTTGAGGAATAGAGCTGATTAGTTTTTGTACTTAACAAAAACTAATCAGCTATATATATTCCTCAAAAAACTACGTTTAATGCATACATTGCATCAAAATCGGCTTATCCGTTTGGGAGTAATCGTTGACAAAAATTTTGAAAAAGTGTTTTTTCGACATAACTTCGAAATTTTGTAACTAATAATTTTTTGATATTCTACGATATTTTAGTACTAAAAAAACTACTTCGAATGCCGTCTCAAAAATCAAATTCTAATATTAAAATTACGTTGTTTTTAGCCTAATACACCAATTGACATAAAAATATCTTATCAACTATTCTCGTTTTAAAACTGCGTCAAATACCGTTAGTTGTTTGGGATTTATCAATGATGAAAATGTTTGAAAAAAAAATGTTTTTTGACACTGCTTCGAAATTTTTCAACCAATCGATTATTGAGCTAAAGCAATATTTATAAAGATCAAAATCTATCATCGTTTTCAATATATACAACTTTTTAAAAACTAATACACTGGCATTTTTAATAAAATAGATGGTTGAACTGAAAAAATCTGTGCTTATAGTTTTTACTTTTTTGAACTTAAAGTGCCTTAACTTAGAGGGAAGTTTTAGGGATGGCCTGCAGGGTGAACAGTTTACAGATTTTTATATCATTAACAAACAAGCTAAATAAATAGCTCTTCTAATTGAAAGAGAAACCATCGCCTATAGACACCATCTTTGATGGTTCACGGTGCGGTTTCCTTATGCCGGGTTGGCAATACCACATGCATAAACCTTTTGGCTACTTTATCCTCTGAACTGGAACAGGATAATGAAAAGCACTGAAGCTATTGCGACAGAAATAGGTGAAACATTGGTGTTATATACCCAGGTGAGACGTTGCGGAAAACTACCACCTAGTAGTCACGATGGTAGTGATCCGTAAAGCCAATCGTTCGCATTTTACGAACTGCCCGGCAGATTAGCAAATGGTCTATTCTTTAAAATAATCTGAACCAAGACGTCCAGACGACATTTGATTTACAAAATCTAAACATCTATATAAAAAATACTTATATGAACAAAGGTTTTTTGATACCTTTTATTAATACTTCATTATATTTTTGTGATTTAAGCATTACAGCAGTTAAGTATCTCATATCTCAATTACAAATAAATCTTTAAATCTCAAATATTTTATATCAAAATTCTCCATTAACAAAATACTAAATTACACCATTAAACTCACGTGTAAAGAAGGTATTTTATCTTGCGTCGAAACAGTTATGAGGCTCTAAAAACCGTCAAATTTTATAGATCATGTTATCAATATTTGTTCTTATAAAATAGGTATGCCATAAAATTTATATGATAATTCACATATACGTTTGATATGTTAATTAGCGTTCAATTAATACGAATAGGTACACCTATTGATATTATCTTGTTTTAAGTTTTATGGCTAAATCAGCAAACAGTTCTATTAAGTTAATTAACTAAACCGGTAATTTTATTTATGTTGAAAATTTTTACAACAATTATTTTCTGCCTTAAAAGAATTAATAAAAATAATTTGAATACAGTAAAACTGCAACAACCGACATCCCTTTTCCTGTATTTTTGGATCGTCGTCGCACCAGATCTTCACCAAATTGAAATGGGACCACACGGAAAGTACACTCTTTCAAATGAAAAACTTTATTCAACAACAAAGTAATACCTAACTTATGTGAAGATATATTTAGTAAACAGAGCTTTCATTTAAAGTTTATAAAATAACTATTCATTTTCTTTCGGTTGTATTTCTAATAAAAATATAAACTATGATAAATTACAAATTTATTAAAATTTTGTATTAATTTTTTTGTTTCCCGCTTATTGTGTTATTTATTTATTTGTGTGTGTATGTGTGTCTGTATGTCAGTATGTGTAACATGTCAGGTATAAAAGTACAAAAAGTAAAATTGACAATGTAATGAAAAAAATAAATTTGAAACAAAAACTTGAATTTAAACATCAAATTTGTAATTTTTTTTTTTCATTTTTCTACATTTTTAGTTACAAAAGTTACTGCAAGTTAAAAACTATGAGTCTGAGAGACTTAAGTTACGACCTTTTTTGAAGAGAATCAAATTTTTTTATAAAAATATGTATTATTTTTTCCATCTATCAATCAATTTTCGCTGTAAAAATAAAAAAATGTGCATTTTATTCGAAAACATAACTTTGACAGATGGTACCAGTGGACCAAAGCAGGCGACATTAAAATTGACGAAAAGTCATTTAAAGAGCGTGGAATCCTGGATATATTTCAGCAATCAGAATGCCAATATCATTAAATGTGTCCAAGCATTAGAAATTTGAAAAAAAAAATATTTACATGCATTTCTAATGGGAAAAAATCAAATTAAAACGGCAAGCACTTCATACTCGAATTAAGAGCTCTAACTTGGTGGAAATTTTTTTTTTAATATGTAGAACAAAATTTTGCTTCAGCACCAAAAAAAAAAATGTTTGTCGCAAATGAATCACCCTAATATATATATATATATATATATATATATATATATATATATATATATATATATATATATATATATATATATATATATATATATATATATATATATATATATATATATATATATATATATATAGGTAGGACAGTGTTACTATTATTACTACTTGCAGCGCATCCGAATGAAGAGTTAGAAATGTCACAACAGGACAATGAAAACTTAAAAAATCATTTTTGAGTATTGAGTTATGTCAAATGTATTGAGTTGTGTCAAAAGTCATAAAACAAATGTTGTTATTTATAATGTTAGATTGATACCTAGATAGTCCAGCGAGGTTGCTGATGTTTTAGAGGTAACCCTGTGTGTGTGTGTGTGTATATATATACACACACACACACACACACACAAAATCTTTGTAAATTTATATTATATTAGTGAGGTAGGTAAAAATTTATGACAATACATAAAATCATTTAATCAATTTATTATTTTAGAATGTATTTAATATTAATGTAAGATGTACAAGTAGTTTTTTTCCGGTATGAAGTGTGACCTAGGTGTTGGGTTTGGGTAGGTGTAGAACCTGTATACCAAATTTCATCATAATCCGTACAGCCATTTCAGTCTAAGCTTTTGCACACATACTCGTAGCTAGCCGATGCCTAATATATATTTTGTTATATTAAAATACATTCCTAAGCCATAGTGCATATAAATATCAAAGTTTTTTATTTTTTTTTATAGTTTTACATTTAAAGAAGCCATCATATAATTAATATTATGTACCTATCCCAAAAATAAACCTAAAAAACTTGATCGGAAATTGTCACTTTTGTCGCCCCGTTGGTCGAGTGGTTAGAGACCCTGACTACGCAATCAACGAGGCTCGTGTTCGATCCCCAACGGGGACAAGCATTTGTGTGATGAGCATAAATGTTTGTATTTCCGGGTTTGGGTGTTTATTATATATATTCTACTATTTATATATGTATTTCTATGTATTAATATCGTTGACTAACACCCATAACACAAGCAAATAATTTGCTTACTTTGGGGTTAGATCAGTAAGTGTAATTTGTCCCATAAATTAATTATAGCGTGTGCACAACGGCGGACATCTATCATTTTATTAATATGAAAGTGGGAGAAGGAAAAGGTTTTTTTTAAATATTTTATAACTCAAAAATTGCAGTAATATATTGTATTTGTATTGTTTGTATACTGTTTGTATGGTTTTGGTACGATTAAATATAATATGAAATTTTATAATTAGAAAAATACGTATAATATGCCTTTTACGAACTGCCTAAGCGAGTAATTTCAGAATTCGTTAACACTTCATGACTGAATTATGCATTTAATTGATATTTACCACCTAGAGCCTAAAGCCGAGGCTTTACCAAGTAAAGCCTCGTTCTGACTAGGCTAGTATTTTAGTCGAGTAGCTAGTAATTTAGTGTCTAAGCATTTATTTATTTAATACGTTATGGTACACTTACTTAACGACAAAAAAATTGAAAGATTCTTAAAATAATGCAAAAAATGTTTAAACACCAAAAATTTAGTCGTGTAGTACGTGATATAGTCAAGCCGATCCATTTAGTTCTATTTTCTCGAACGAGTAGCGCACCACCGCCCACCAGGCGCCCTGGCTAACTGGCTCACCGACTAAATAAGTGTGAAACTCTCGTTTTAGTCGATTTTTTTTAGATGCATTAGGCTGAGTTTAACGCGCGCTCGTCGTTTTGTAGGATGTTCATCTTGCGAAACAAAAGTGAGTTAATGAGTTTTCCACTTGTGAACTGATTTCGGCCTGACAGTGCGAAGGATTTTTTGACAGTAGCGAATGTTTTAGCTGCTAAAGAACCCTCCGCTCGTCTAAAATAATAGCTTAGTGCCAATTAGGCTTAAGTTCAATCTTTCACTATTAAACGTACTATTAACTAGAAATGCCACGAATAGTGATTTTAACTAATGCCAAATACCAACAATTCGGCAAGGCTGTTGACCGAAGCGCCAAATATTTGGCCCCCAAATATTCGCCGCCAATTTTTTCTAGTCACCATCGACCTACCAATACGTGAGATCTAGTGGTACATACAATATCTAATTGTCTAAATGTATTGTACCTATTGCTAAAAATATGCTCTAACTAAAGAACTAAAGAATGCAGAAAAATTGATTTCATATATATAACTACTTACTAACCTTTGATATATTTTAAGTATTATTTGAGATATTTGTTGGTAAAATATGTTCATTTTTAGGGTTCCTTACCTCATACGGAAATACGGAATCCTTATAGAATCAATTCGTTGCACGCCTGTCCGTATGTCAAAACCCTCTTTCTCACGAATGCATAGAGGTATTAAGTTAAATTTTTTATCATATATTCAGGTCTATGGTTCCTCTTAGTTGTGAAAAAATATGACCATGTATGTCGCATATTTTGCGATTTCAAAAGGAAATCAAAACCTATTAGGTACTGTCCGTTAACCTAGAATTATGAAATTTGTAAAGAGGTAAGTCTTACAGCACATGTAAAGAAAAGATTCCGAAAACTACAAATTTTGATTTACATCATAAAAAAAAACGCGATCAAAAGATATGACCGTAGCTTTTTGCGATTTTACAAGGGAATCAAAAACGTAAGGGGACTTCTCGTAGACCTAGATTCATAAATTTTTGTGTAACTAAGTTTACCTACAAGTTTGTACGAAACCCTTGGTATATGAGTCTAATTCGCACTTGCCCGGCTATTTTCATTCCATGTGAAATAACATACAAGCCATTTTTTTATACATTATAAAAAAGTAAACAAGCAGATGGGTCTCCTGATAGAAAAAAACAACCATCGCCTATAGACACCAAATGTGATTTAGACAACGGAAATACATATATTGTGAAAATTTCAGTTTCTAGCTATCACAGTTTATAATATGCAGCCTGATTACAGACAGACAGATACACAGCCGAGGCTTAGTAATAGGGTTCCGTTTTACTTTTTAGGTATGGAACCCTAAAAAATAGCCAAATATCGAATAGTTATCAAATATTCGTGGCATCTCTACTATTAACTAATGGAAGCGGAATGTACCTTAAAGAACTTTTATAGTTTCAAATTTGCGTAAAATATAAACTTACCGGAACCACTGGCAAACAGGAAGTCCCTTTGTAGGGAAGACGTCTTCAGGTAAGGGTAAAACAGCTTGCTGCCCTGTAGGTACCAGCTGCCCCGACTGTTGTGGAAAAAAATATTTATTGAAATATTTAAAAAATACTTTTAAATATTAAAAGAAATATTTTATATGATTTTGCCGAATGCCGCATTTTTCCGTCTTTGATCTTTAAAAATTATTTTTAAAGTGTTTGAATTTAGGTTATTGCTTATCTCCATTTCCAAAAAAGGTTTTAATAAATAATAATAGTTTATTTAAAAAAAAAACAAGTATTTCAAAGATTGCAAAAAATTACACTGACTTACGCTAATTGAGAACAATAATTTGGTGAATTCTAGAATTACCAGGGGTTCCCAAACTAGGCGGAGCCTGTATTTTGGGATACTATACTTAATTAAAAACAAAAGAATTTCAAACAATAAAGGACGTGTACAATAATAAATAAAGTTATAATAATTGATTCAAATTATAAGCATTGAAATGTCAAAATAAAATTGTGCTATTTATTTAACATTAATTTATAAACATAAATTTAATAGACTCGAGGTTAGAATTAAATACTGAGAAATTAATATAAAGTTAAAAAAATAAATAAAACAAGAACATCATTGGTGTACTTTCTTCTATGAGAGTGTTAACATTACGATAGCTTCAGTCTTTTCGTAATCTAACGATTGTAACTTAACTTATAATATTACGTGAACATTCTTGAACTGAGGAATTCTTTATGTCACAGAACTTAACAGGTTTTTTTATAAATATCTTTATGGGCAAAAGATTCAAATTGTTTAGCTTTGTCTTTTGGATTTTGGATGTCATCTTTAGTTCCACCATCATATTTTTTCCTCTTTCCAGCGCCTCATTGCTCACATATCGATCAATATATAAATGGGTTCAAATCCTGAATCAGACAATAGTTTATGAATGAGTTTTCCAGGTATTTCGTCCGTCTTTTTTATATCTTTGAATAGCAAACAAGCAGATTGTTCACTTGATAGAAAAAGATAACAATTATCAATAGACATCAAAGATGTTAAAGGTGTGGAAACAGGCTAGTTGACTAAACTTGAAGAATACTCTAACGTTTAAATTTACCGTGAAAACGCTCTGTGACTGCTATGGCCTCGTAATGACACTACGCTACGTACTAAGCGTTCCAACTGAGATTAAGTCTGTATTGCTCCGCATTTTGCAAAATCTTCATAAGTGTAAGGTGTGCAAAAAATTCTAACAAGAAATAGTTTTATAAAAATTTTCATTCTAATTGGTATATTTTTTATTTAGATTTCCATCAGATCATGTTATCGTGTATTAAAATAAGGTGTAAAATAACTAACACAACTTTTATATTTTTATACTTTTATATAAAAACAAATGCAACCAAAGCCCACAAAAATCTCAACAAAATTAGCCCCGTCTTTTTTGATAAGTGATGTAACTAATACGATTATTATATATAATTAGTAAAATTAGTAAAAAATTAGTAAAAATAAAAATTAGTAAAACATCAGTCTAGCTTTTCGTATACGAAAAGCTAGACTGATGTTTTTTACTAATTTTTTTTAGTGATAAAAATAATATTATTAAAACGTTATTTGTTTTTCAATAAATCAATATTTTTGAACAAATATTTTTTTGCTGACATTACTAATTTAACAGTTTTGGTATGAAGTTAGTAACAAGCGCGATCCTATTCTCAGTTGGAACGTATAGTACATTACCTAGTCTGTAGCTTCTATGAAAATGTTAAAAGCAATATTATAACGTTTTACCACTAAACGTGACACTTTCAGATTTGCGTTTACTATCACATGACTTAATGTCTATTTTTACCAAAATATATTCTAAAAATATTAATCCTTATCTTTGATAGTAAATATTTTAGTTTTTGTTTTCTCTATGTCATTATTAATTATTATAAGCTACAATATACCCGATTTGTTCTTATTGAAAACAAATCTAATAGTAAACCCACATTTATTAGATTATCCGTTACTTATCTTCTACACCAGAACAAGACAATGACAAACACTGATGCGATTGCGGTAGGAATAGATTATATAAAAGTACCAAACATGGGCAAGAAGTTGCAGAGCCTTACAACTTGAATATATTATGCCGAGTTTATCCTTAGGTTTGTCACCTGGCACATTATAGGACTTAATATAAAGGATCACCTCGGTACACTACTTGCATCTATGCACTTGCACCTCATATTTTTAAATGTACCTACTCGTTTTTAAGTTTTCGTTACAAATACAGGCTTCTTATTAAAACTTAAACAAACTTTGTTAACTAAAATGTATAATGATACATATATAAGTATTCACGGGACAAATTACTCTTACTGATCTAACCCCTAAGTAAGCAAATTATTTGATTGTATTATGGGTGTTAGTCAACGATACTAATACGGAGAAATGTATATATAAATACTGGAATATATTTAATAATCACACAAACCCAGAAATACAATCATACAGATGCCTGTCTGCGTCAGGAATCCAACCCGAGCCCCGTCGATTGCGTAGACAGAGTCGCTAACCACTCGACCAACGGGACGGTAAAAAATCGGTAAAAATTGTATCTTTTTAAGAATACCACAGACAAAATACTGGTAAAAATAGTTGCCAATGAATTTTGACAAGTACTACAATTTATATTTTGTTCTACTATACTTACTTATTTTGGTAGAACGTAGGAATTCTACGAATATTATAATATTATTATGTGACAGTTGGCCCATTTCGGTGTTCGGATACTGAATCACACAAACAATTGTTAGCTGGACATGACCATCCAGATACTATAAATAGGCTACCATGCTTGACTGCTATGTGGTAGAGTTCTGGTCGCTTGAGTCTTGTACCACCATCTTACCTATTTCTGCCGCAATAGCATCAGAGCTTCTCATTGCCGTAATGTAGCCGATAAACTTATGCATGTGGAATTACCAACCCGCCAGTTGGATAGCAACGCACCATTAACATCTTTGATGTCTATAAACAATGATTTCTCTTCAGGAGAGTCAACTACTTGTTTTTTATCCTATGATATAAAAATATTTTAATCTCCAAAAAAATAAAGTGTTCCTGTAGGATTTATCTTAACCACACATTAGAAATTAAGGTTATTTTTTCGCCACTTTTCGCGAAATCTGTTTTGCGAAAATTTGCAAATTAACTTAATTTCATCTTAAACCACACAACTAGTATTTTTAATTACTTGTGGTCTGGGTTTTTTATGCAAAATACACAATCAGCTTCCTGCTAAGTAGTTCGTAGAAAGGTGATAAATTATTTATAATAATGTAAAAAGGTGTTGGTCTGGATTCTTTTCGCATTTTTTTTTTAATATTATAAGATAGCAAACAAGCAGATGGGTCTCCTGGTGACCAAAGGTGTTAATGATGCGTTGCTGACTTGTGACGAAGTCTAATGCCACATGCATAAGTTTACCGGCTAACTTTTCCCCAAATCGGAACACGACAGTGGCAAGCACTGACGCTATTGCGGTAGGAATAGGTAAAGCGGTGGTACCAGACCCGGACGAGACAATGCAGAACTCTACCACCTAGTAGTCATAATGGTAGTGACTCGCATAAACAATTGGTCGCCTTTTACGACCTGCCTGGAAGAACGACAGTTGGTCTATTCTTCAAAGGAGGCCGGAACCAACAAACAAACAGACAAACAGACAAATAGACAAACAAACAAACAGACAAACAGACAAACAGACAAACAGACAAACAGACAAACAGACAAACAGACAAACAGACAGACAGACAGACAGACAAACAGACAAAAATTCTAAAAAATATATTTTTGGCTTCGATATCGATTGTAGATCACGCCCCAAGTATTCTTTTTAAAAAATATTCAATGTACAGTTTTGACTTTTCTACGATTTTATTATAATATGTATAGATTATTATAGAATAGCAAACAAGTAGATGATTTCTATTGATTTTGTTATACACATGTACTGTTTCACAATTCACATTTACTTTATTTTAAAGCCAACCGGTTTCGCCTATTACACGCACACAACAACTTTTTTATCCTAACCTAAATCACGATATGCCTAACAGTCAGGCCGTTGATCTATTCTTTAAGTAAATTCACAGATCAACACGGAAACTTCGAACTACAAAATGTGTTGTTATAAAAGAAGAAAACTAGTTATTTTGCAATTTTCCGCGAACTTTTAAGCGTACCTTTGCGATGTTACTGAAAAGGAAAAATATAAAAGCAGTGTAAGAAATGGAACAACGCGGAGTACTACCGCGGAGTACTACCGCGGCTCTCGTTGAGTATAGTAGTGCTCGTATCTCCTGAAGATGCTTCGGTTGCGAATTGAAACGTGCGTTGAGTGCGTAAATTGTGTGCTTTTGTGTTTGGTGCTGTCGTAGTGCAAAGTGTGGTGGACGAGGGTGGATAACTGTGCCGCTGGGGTCTTCATTATTTTTAGACCTACGGTAAGTTTGTTCCATTTCTTACATCGCTTTTACAATATGTTTTCTTTCTCAGTAACATCGCAAATGTACACTTACATAAAAGTTAGCGGAAAATTGCAAAATAACTAGTTTTCTTCGTCTGAACAATGGATTTCCGCAAAGTAACGCCTGAATCTATGAAATATACTAGCTAACATTTTTCTATATTTAAGTTTAACTTCCCGCTACGTATATAGATAAATAAGGAAGTTACTGATTTTGCCCCGATTTTCGAAAATCGAGTTTTCATAAGAATCTGGCATGTTTAGCTGACGTAACATACTTGTATCGAGATAATTTTTATTTTATTAGCTTCATAGTTAAATTGCGCATTTTCCAATAGCAAATGGCTGTGTAATTCGCTATTATTTATTAATAATTAATAAAATATTACAGAGACCAGTCGTTGGTACATCGATTAATAATTATTATAATTAATGATATTTCGCAATATTTCAATTGTAATTGACATTGAATAAAAAAGAGCAAATAAGTGGCAAGATGGCAATTGCCATGCGTAAGTTTACCACCTACTTTATTCTCAAAAACGGAAAACGACTGTAAAAATTATTAACGCTATTGTGACAGGAATAGGTAAGGTGGAACCACAGGCCCGAGTGAGATGTAATAGAACTCTACAACCTAGTGGAAAGTAGTAACATATAAACTAGCTACTTTTTATTTTTTATATCAGAAAAAAAGATCTTTTAGTGGTGATACTAATTATTTATGTTGCTCACCTGCAACATATATAATGTGACTGATTTCTTGCTAGCCACGAGATTTAGATGTTAACCTTGATATGTAAATACATAATGATAAGTAAATAAGGTTTTTTGTTTAGGAGCTTTGAGATTTGAGGCCCTGAGTTTTGTTATATCTTTAGATAGAAATAAGCAGATGGCTTTCGAGATGATACGAGAAACAATCGGCTATGGATAGATAGCAAAGATGTTAATGATGCGTTACTTTCCATGAGGCGGGATGGCAATGCTACATGCAGAATTCTACCGGATACCTGACCCTTTAAACATGAAGAATACCACAAACCACATGAATACTAATAGACACGCCATTGGAAAACGTGTCGCCGCGCATATGAGCAAACGCTTCTATTGCTGTCAAAAATTTCATACATTTGTAGGTTATATTGTATTGTGAAAAATAGAAATAAACCATGTTGTACAGTTTTATCGTACCGAATGAGATGACAAGGTTTAAAAATTACCCTTGAAACGATTTTATTTTAGCGGTAAGTCGTATAACTCTGTTTTTCTGTATGTAATTGCAAGCTACGCTGCCTAACTAGGAATTTGTATTGAAAGGCGTATCCATTTAATCCGTGAATACAACGATATTGTGGTAGGAATAAGTAAGGCGGTGGTACCAAATACTATTAGTGGCAGTACTACATCACCTAGTAGTCACGATATTAGTGACTTGCTTAAAGTCTAAACCATGCATTCGCCTTGTATAAAATGCCTTGCAGGAATTCAAGCGGTCTATATTTCTCAAAATTGATACTACTGTCTATTATAAACATTTTTTAAGTTTTTCATTAAATTAAACACACGTTCTCGACTCTATAACAATTATTTGTGAAATATCGAGGAATTGATATCTACATTAATTCAAATTATAAATTTGAAAGTTTGGATGTTTGGATGGATGATTGTGACTCAATCACGCAAAAACGGCTAAACCGATTTCGATAAAATTTGGCACACATATAGATAATGACTCGAAATTGTAGTTTTCTAACTTTTACGTAAGTTTAAAAGACACGGTGACGTTTACACACCACCAAACTTCAAGCGGCTGGAATACTTCTAGAGGAAAATAACCAATAAGACTACTCAACCCAGGAATCAAATACTCTAAGTCAAATCCCATAATCTAAGTCAAACCAAGGAAGTTACATTCTACCCGGAATGCTTACACGCGCTTCAAAATCGTTCCGAAGAGTACCACGACATGAGTGGAGTGTGTCCCTTTCTACCAAATAAAGCGCCAATCGCCGTATAAGTGTGGCCATGCGTAGTCTTCATATTACTACTAACTAATTCTACTAATTTGAGAAACAGTTTTTAAATTGCATAAGTAATTACGTAATAATTAAAATAAGCACATTTTAGAACTCACTATGTTAATTACAATACATTTATTGCTAATTTATTTATCTAAAAGGATTTAACGATTTCCGAATATATAAAAATCTACCATTTAGACAGTTTTATTTACACTGGCAATTGCAAGAAAGGGACAACATCCACTCTTGTCGTTGTCTTGCTCAGAACGTTTTTCCCCTCTGTTAAGTAAGAAACAAATGTCAACTTTATTTTTTACGGAATAAAGTACATTTTTATTTTTCAAATATTGCTTCGTAGTAATTCCAGTTATCGTATATAAGTTCCTTGAGTCAAACAGACTCATTACTAAACCAAAGAGATAGTTTAATTTCTTTTTGCCTGAATATTTAAACTCGTACAATTTGTGCTTTTGCCATAGACGCTTAATATTTCCATACAGAGCCAAGTAATTAAGAAAATAAAAATAAATTCAAAAAATTCAAAATTAGTAACAACTCTAATTTATTTAAATTTCCTTTTTTGTCAGTAACTTTAACGTCACATTTATGTTTATTTTTATTTATATTACGCACAATTTTCTATCTTGGGTTACTGTTTTATTCGTGCGGGTTAACTGTAAGAAATCTCACTACGAGGTAAACTCGGCTTTCGTAATATTATGTACTAGCTGTTGCCCGCGACTTCGTTCGCGCGGACTTCGTTTACTCCGCACAGCTCCTCCCCGTAGGTGATAGCATGATAATATGTAGCCTATATGTTAACCCGACCTATTAGTAATATTCATGCAAAATTAGAAAGTAAATCCATGCAGTACTTTTTGAGTTTACCCCGGACATACATTGACTTTCCTACGATTTTATTATATGTATAATATAATAATCTATACATATAATAAAATCGTAGGAAAGTCAAAACTGTACATTGAATATTTTTTTAAAAGAATACTTGGGGCGTGATCTATAATCTTTTTTTGTTAAAATTTTTGTCTGTTTGTCTGTTTATCTGTTTGTCTGTATGTATGTCCGGGGTAAACTCAAAAAGTTAGCAGCCAGGTGCTGTGCGGAGTAACGAAGTCCACGCGGATGAAGGCGCTGGCAACAGCTAGTATAAAGATAATTTTATAATTTTCCTTGTCTGTATTTGTGTACAATAATGCATAAATAAATAAATATCTATGTTAAAAATAATTTAATTTGCAAACTTCTGCGAACTCATCTTTAGTGACGGATCCAGAGGGGGTTCAAGTCCCACCACACTGAAAAAGTTGATGATTCCCTTGATAAAAATCTGCTGAACTAACCTTTCAAATAAAAATCCGTTAACTCAAGCTCTCCCCGAACAAAAATTTTAGATCCACCTCTGCTTGTCTTATTAAATTGTTTTCTTCTTTAAATTATGGATTTTCGCAAAGTAACGCCTGAATCTATAAAATTATTTAGAAAGATGATAGGCAAGAGGTGAATTTAATAAAAATTATACATCCGCTACCATTACCATCACTACCAGCGACTCTACCACCTACTAGGTGGTAGAGTCTCACCAGTGTTTTGGTACCACTACCTAACATATTCCTGTCGCAATAGCGTCAGTGCTTGTCACTGTCGAGCTTCGATTTGAAAGGTAAGGTAGACACTAAACTTATGTGACATTACCATTCCGCCATATGGATAACAACGCAACATTAACGTATTTGGTGTATATAGGCGATAGTTTATCTTTCCATCAGAATAGCCATCTGCTTGTTTGTTACCGTATGATATACATAAAAAATCCTTAACAGTAGGTAAATACTAGAAAGGATGTGCCTACACAAAGAATCAATTATAATAAATCGAATAAATTACTATGAATTTAGAACTACATATAAAGTAATGGTTTGTTCTTTGTTGTCCAAATGTAATTACCAAATGAATATTCTTCAGTATCGAAATTGCTTATAATTTGATTCGATTCGTTAAATTGATTCTTAAATTAAATTCGGTGATAATTATTGCAATCATCATTAACATTTAATGTGTAAAGGATTTTATTGAATATAATGTTTATTATTTAGTGGACCAAACTTATTATATCTGCTGTTTTATTTTATTCTCTATAATCAGTTTCTAAATGAAATGAAAAAACTTATTTTGCAGAACTTAAGCTGTAGAGTGTAGACTGTAGCCAATACAAAAGTGGTTAATCGGAATAAAGTTAGGATGTGTTTAAAAATGGAACACGTTCGAAATTCAACTTGAGCATAGCGCATCTTCCCGCAGTTCGTTTAGAAAGGACTTGGCGTCCTCGCCTCGCGACGCGGCGGGGAGGCAGAAGTGCGCGGGGGCTGCGCGATTTTTCACTCAAGACCACGTGTTAGCCACGTGCGTGAAACGAAACTTTTCGCCGAAGTTTTTCTGCCGCTTGCCTCATTCTGAAACGTTTACGAGACAATTGTTACTTTTAGAATCAGTTGCTTGACAAGCAATTCTTAAACCATTTTTAATGGTTTTGATCAGTTTATTTATGAAAGAAATATACTGAATAATTGTATATTTTAGTCATTATTATTACTCATATCATTTTTACATATACGAGATACACCATACAGTACTAATCACAAATAACATTTAACTATTAAGTACATTTTAATACTTACTGTAAAAAGTAAAAATCAATATAAAACCTCGTTTATTTATGCTTATTATTATAATTTTAGAATCGTGGGATATTTTGGGACTCAAAAGCATTTGTATAATATGGATATTAAAAATTAAAAATCACCGATTAGTTCCATATTACGTGGTGATCGTTAATTTTGATTGATATGAACCGTGTCTAACACACATAAAATTTATTGGTTAGCATCAGACTTTACGAAAACGATTCCTTTGCCGTCAATAGTAATAAAATGCCGCTTTCTCAACAATACATCAGTAAACTGAACGTTTTGCAATCAACATATCAACTAAACCGTGTCTAGAAAATTCCTAATTGAACTAATGAGAAGTAATTACAATTTTTATTGCTGGCAATAATGATTACGGTGCCTTAAAATAATAAAAGCAATTAGACATTGATGGGCGTAGCTGGGTCATTCGTTGTATCTCTTTCACACTTACAGCTGATAGATCTCTAATGATGAGAGGATCGGCCTGATTAGATGTAATTGTTCGAACGGTTATAAAACTTGATGTCAGAGTATCGTAAAACGGCGGGATGTTTCCCTAAGTATCTTAGCGTCTTCTTTGTTGAAAAACGCGAATAAAGATAAAATAAATTATTTAATTGTAAATACAATATCAGTAAGTGAATCGTTTTGTACATTTTAATTGACTGATTCACTCCAATATGTGACATGTGAGTCACGTCCTAATTAAACTGAACTAGTAACAACTATATAGAAGAAATAGTGATGTGATCAAATAGAAATAGTAATGATACTTGTTATCAATTGTCTTACTTTAAAGAAAATTAATATTCCGGTTTTTTTTCTTTCTCTAGGAAACTAGTTCTGCCTTTTATTTTTCATTTAAACTAACAATTTGAAAGCAATACATTTTTCAGGTTATGAGTGTGTGATATTGTGTTGATTATTGAAACCTCCAAGTTCTTTTATTTTTTCTAAATCCCTATTTTATCTAGCCGATGGAGTTTGCAGCATGATACGAATTTATTTTTTATTTTTAGCAAAATTTATTACATTTACTAAGCACTGTTTTATATTTAAGCATTCTAAACTAATTTTATATTTCTATTTAAGATAAAAACAAACGTCATTGTAATTTTTATTACTTGTCATTTTTATGTCATATAAAAATATTTTCGTTTTAGTGCGTTTGCATATCACATGTAGGTATGATAGGTATTTTTGTAACAAAAGTTTTTAACCTAAAGTAAAATCAAATTTTATTGAGATTTTGTATTGAATTTGAAGTTTTATACTAAAATATATTTTCATTGACTTAAACTTATACTTAAAATATATTTTATATAGACTATTATTAAACATCCGTCAAACTATTATTATATAATAATTAAGAATAATTTAAAACGATGAAAAAAAACCATTTTCTTCTAAACAATTATTTTACTAGTAACTGGTTTAATAAAAGCGCTAAAGACTTTACCTGGATAATTTATAGCAATAAAATAAATATTCAATTGCAAACTTTTACTAATAATTAGTTGCATTAAAACGCAAAAGTTAAGAATAAGGTATTTTAGTTAAAAAAATTAATTAATGTGCGTTGTATAAAATAAATTAATGTCATCCAAAATGTTTGTCAAACGAAATTGACGTGTATTAAGATATCATAAAGTTTAATATCTATTAACGTTATTTCTTCTTGTTTCTAATTTAATTCTTATTTGTCATAAATAAAAATTCGTCCGCTTAAAATGTGCTACACATTAGGTATTTTACTAAAAGATAAAGTTAAAATTTATGTACTATGGATTTTAATAATTGTAATAATATAATAATTACAATTATATAATATGAAAAATGCAGTATAAACAAAGTTATATTACATTTTTCATGATGTAGGTATCTATATAAGTTTTAGTTTTTATTTTCATTTAAATAAAATTAAATAGGTACGTGTCTACTTCATGTAGCATATCTCAACCCTAACAAGTATTGACGCTATTGACTTATATAAAATTTAGGTAGTATTTTAAATTGGAATTGTGTTAAAATTAGAATTGTAAATAACATTGTAACGATTGTAATTTGCCTTATTATTTAACATAGCATAATGATCGGTTGTCAAGGCGACAAAGTATAAGTAATTGCACAATTTTGCAGTCTGATCGTGTAGTAATGATTATTACCAGACGTAACATTTATGTACGATATAATCATATAACGTAAAAGATATTCAAATTTAAAAAAAAATTATAAGAATTTTTGCAAGTACATTTTTAATTCGTAGCACTTTTTTATTTTATTTAGTGAATACATTTAGTGAAAATATTTATAGAAAATACATTTTTTTAAATTTTGAAACAAAACCTGACTTTGGTAACAAAACAGTTTCTACACAGACATACATATCATAGTAATATGTATTGTTATTTTGTAAAGTAAAAAATATTACATTTTGTATTTTTGGATAAAAAATTTATTTATAATTTTGCTAAAGTTTGTATATTTTTAGTAAAGGCTAAAATAACTATTGTTGTTTTAATTTATAAATTAATCCACGGTTTATTTTGATTATACTTAAAATTAATGTAAAGTATTGTTAGAGAGTGACCTTAGAGTAATTGCATGTAAATTTAAAATACTACATCAGTGGAACATTCGAAAATGTACCTACTCATTAAAAATCCGTTAATTGCTGATAAAAGATAAACTCCAATAAGTGGAATACGAAACATTTTTATTCCCGAAATATTGCCAAGCGAAATTGAACTCTGATACTTGGTTTCATGATATTTTTTTGGAACACACTACTTGCATTAATGTTATATATTGTGAATATTATGTAAAAATAAATAAGAGCAAAAAATACCTACTGAAAAGCGCAACACATGACGTATTCGAACCAATCAGCTGTTTGTCGGCTCGGTCGCCCCGCCCATAGACAACTTTTCCTCCATATCGCGGAAAAATATTTACTTTTATTCTTTCCAAATACGAATACTTGCAATAGCTTTCGTTCAACACGATCAAGATAGGTAATTCAACTACACGGTAATTACTATTCGATGTGTACATCACTATTACCCAAAAATATTTTTTCTCCGTTTTATTATTTTTATTTTATTATTATTTCTTCATTATATTTTCTTTATATATTAGAATGAATAAAAATAAAAACTAGTAAAAGATAAGCATGTAATATAAAAATAATAAGCCATTAAATCATCAATATACCTAACTTAAAACAAAACATGTACTATTAAATGTTTTATCCGATAATTTATTACATAAAACTATCTAGATACTCATAAATAAAACAGGGCGAATAAGATTTAAATAAAATGTAACAATGGCTAAAATTACGAATATTGGTTTATAACAAAGTAATTGTAATATAATCGGACACTTACAATGCCTTATTGTATGAGGTGTTCAGAATTGTTTTCGTAAGAGTGACGCTGTTAATTAGCCGGCGTTTGCTGATTCATCACTTCAACAGCCACCGTAAGTCGTTATTACACTGCAAATATCTCTCCTCAATTCATTTATAACAAATATCACTTTAATGTCCAGTCCGAGTATCCAAAAAACACATAAAAGTTCAATATTATCTGTCAAAAGACGCGCGAATTTTTTTTCTGTGGTTGTCAAACGAATCGCGAACGTACGCAAAAACGGCCATCCACGTCAGTTCACTGACGTTCACTAGTCGCGACTCGGCGTAAGTCGAGGAGAAGAAGGCAGCGGTCTCGGCCAACCCGCCTTCCGTTCGTCTCTTTCTCGCGCAGTAATGCCCGCCCGCACCATTTTTACGGTTTAACCGACTCAATTCAATTCAACTCAACTCAATTGTCGTGGCGCGAATGCCTTCGAAATGGACGCTAGAGTGAGACATATAGTATGCGCTATCTTTCAGATATTTTAAAAATATTTCTATTTAAATACAAAACATTTTTCACAGATTATAAATGAATCAAAACTTTTGATTCAATAAAGCATTGTGCGCTGATACAGTGCGTATCAATCAAGAATTTGTGTTACGTCAGTATAGAGCCTTAATCTTCTTTTAAGACGCAGCTACGACTACGAATAGTGTTGTTTCACTCGCGCCACTATCGCTCGGCGTTTATTCTAGTAGCGCGCGACAGAGAAACCCGATAAATGATAGGCGTTACCGATTCTCTCGGCTGGCGCTTCTGGGTGTGTAAAGTTTTAGGCCGAAACATGTAAAAATGCATCTTGAAAAAAAGTTATGTATTAAAAAAAGAAGCTTAGTGCGCGGTGGGGGGACATTAACGCCACCGGGAGGTGGTGAGTATGGCTTTTTTCGCATGCTATATTTTCGGGGGTGTTCGTGTAACTGGACAATGCATTATCGAGCCAAGCGATTGGGACGCATCACCTTAGTGGGCCATTTCAACTTCAGAACTACTCGATTTGAATAGATCTCCGGTCAGTAGGCTTTGTACAAAAGAGCTCTATACTGCACATTAAGAAAATAAGTATGCTTTGATAAATAATTTTTAAAACTTTACTTGAAACAACACAAAACTAAAATTAAAAGATATATAAAAGAGCTTCCTCGAAAAAGTTTTTGAATAGATATATATATTATTCAAAATCTATTCAAAAACTTTTTCGAGGCCCGATTATCGATAATAATTTGGCCGCTTTTCAAAATACAAAATTACTAAATTAACGAAAGCAAGAAATATCGACGTTATTGGACGGAAACAAATAAGAATAATAACGGGCATTTGCAATTTTTTTGAAATGAGAAATACATGGTTAAATTAGCGGGCTATTTATTAAAGGTATCATAGGATAGCAAAGAAGCAGATCACAGATGTCTCTTCCGATAATTAAAATATAAGATATCCATCAATTACCTACAGATATCAAAAGCGCACGAATGGCATTGGTGCGTTGCGTGCGTTGTTCCATTGACAATTAACCCACTACTCACCTAAACTAAGATGACAACGACAAGCACTGACGCTATTGTCGATATGAATCGGTAAGGCGGTGATACCGAACCGGGCAAGATTCTGCAGAATTCTGTCGCCAGTTAGTAGTAACGATGGTTGTAAAACTTTTGGTCTTATCTTGCAATATGCAATATATTTGAAAATAAGGCGATTGGTATATTTTTCAAAAGTAATAATAACTAATAATGAATGTGGAGAAAGCGAGACATGACTGCAAGAATCTAATGTACGGCATTCGGTTCTCTCTGCCCCGTAAGGGAGTGACGGGAAGATATGTTGTTGTAATAATTATTATAATGAAAATAATCCGACTTCAAATATCTCTCAATTATGCCCTTATCTCAAAAACTACCATTGACTATAGAATCAATGTGCTCTCTGAAAACCACGAACTGATTTTAATGAAACTTAAACTGTTCTCTAAGTGTGAATGTGCCTGATTGAAACCAAATCATGATATGACTTTATTTACCAGAGAAATTCGTGAACAAACATACATACCTTTAAAAAATTAGCACACTTGCTTGGGAGCCTTAATAGATCATCATCATGGGCGTAGCCACGGATCTGACCTGTAAGGTCAGATTCCGTTTCGTTCCTTAATATCCGTAAGAAAGTTCACACTCGACAGTCATTAGTCGACTGTACCTGTACTGTGTAAAGTACCTTCTATCTATAGATAGATGTAAACTAATCAGTGATCCCAGGAACAAACCTTTTTAAACTTTCCACTACGTACCGTAAAATAGGGTGAATAGGCACCAGTGGCGGATTTGCAAATTCGCCGCCTATAGGCTATTCAAATTTTGCCGCCCCTACCGACCTCCAGTAGTGTCAGATTCTAGATTATTTTTACAATCCACAAATTTACTTAAGATTTTTCTTATATCATAGAAAACAAGCAGGCGACTCTCCTGATGAAATGAGGTAACAATCGCATATAGACACCAAAAATGTTAATTTTGGAATGGTAATACCATATGCACTAGAATTTAAGAGTGACAAGCATTGACTCTATTACGACTGGAAGAGGTAAGGCGGCGTTACCAAGCCCGAGCTTGGTGTTGCGGAACTCTACTATCTAAAAAAAAATATGGTGGTAGTGACATATTTAGCCAATCTTTCAAGCAATTAGAGCAATTACGAAAAACCAGACAGAATGCCAGATGATGTACTTATTCTTTGAAGTAGCCCGGGCCAACAATAAATTTTTTTCCAATATTAGAATATTTTGAAGTAAAAGCTCAATCACAAGTAAGGCTGGGTGAGGTATAGTTTGATTATTGTCCTATACACAATGTAGTATATCATTTACAATATTAAGTAATATTACATTCGATATATCTTTCGTTTTACTTACTTACAGAGTATCCAAGTGATGATGACAATAATTTTTATTATGTACTTGTGAAAATTATAAAATATCTTTATACCCGATTTTCTACTTTCAAAATTATCAATGAAATTGTCATACAAAAATAGTTGGGCTAAACATTTTGATAAGTCTGTGTTCTCCAGAGTGAAGATGGTAGTTCCAATAAAGCAAAACTTAATTTTAACAATTTTTCTTAGAAGAAAGGTAGCATTGAAAATGAAATGTATATTCTTAAAATAAATTTTAATAGCATTTTTTAAAACGCAAAGAATTTTTTGGCTAACCCTTCGAATTTTGCCACCCCTAAAAATTTGCCACTCCGGACACTAGTCCCGAATGCCCTAAGTGTAAATCCAGGCCTGTCAATGTACCTGGGCATAGCATAATACACTGAGTGCAAAAAGTGTAAAATGTTTACACTGTGCAATATGATACTGTAAATATCGGCAAAAATTTTAAATTGAATATGGGGTGAGGTGGATCTGATATCAATATTTGTAGAACTAAGTTGATGTCAATTTTTTTTATTGTTCGTGAGTGTAAGAACTTCTTACTTAGATATATTCTTCTGTTTAAAATGTCTGTTGTTAGTTCATGCTTGCAAGTACTTGTAACCATTCTTAAGTGGATCTAGATTGTAAATGCTGTGCGAAATATTTGCATGGGTCAGGTAGTCTATATAGAAGTCTATATAGACTAAAATATATATTTTCTATAGGACATCTCAAAATTTGCCGCCCCCCAAAATCTGCCGCCCTAGGCTTCAGCCTACTCAGCCTATTGGTAAATCCGCCACTGATAGGCACAATTCGAAACTTCAGACTTGTATTTCTTTATAAGTTTCAAGGACAGCATGCCACTATCCCTGTTTCTTTTGATGAGTCTACCGGTCTATTTTTCTATCGAAAATTTTATTTAGTAGTTTTTCCATGCATTAAGAAGAAAATTGACAAAATATAGACTGGTTCTATTTACCCAGTATTCGGGGTGAATAGAAACGCTATTCACCCCACACTTCGTGTCTATTCACACCGTTTTTTTGCCTATTAACCTCGCAAAAACACAGTCAACTTTGAGACATTAATTTTTTTTTGTCTTTTATTTCATAGACAATCAGGTGCTGCCAATTCACAGAGTAAATAATGGTGTGCAGATAAAAAAAACACATGGCATTTTTACGCTAATGCGACTTGGATCTGTGGACTTAAAAAACTTTTTGGTTTTGTTGCTATTCAGACCGAGATTCCTATTCACCCCGTTTTATGGTATGTAGATAAGAAAGTTACTAATTTAGCCCCGATTTTCGAAAATTGAGTTTTTACCAGATCTCCACGTTTTGAGGTCCTAGGTACCTTTTCCGACTATTTTCGAGATGACGTCCATATGTCTGTATGTATGTAGGGTGGAGTTGCGTAGGCTGGACCCACGCCTAAATCGAAACTCGTTAATATCTGCTAAACTTATTTTTTCAAATAAAAACGACAACGTTAATTTACAGGAGTAAGTACCTACTATCATAAATGTAAATTTGCTGTTTTGGATTCAAAAGAGTTGTGTTGATAAGTATAAAATATAAATAAAACATTTTCACTAGTTTTTAAGTTATTTATTGTATTTATAAGTTAGAAGTTTCGTAAAAAACAACAAAACTTCAATTTCTTTTTTATATTTTAACCAGCTGCAGCGTGCAGCCCGCTGTATTATAAAAGTTTTTGGCGAATCCCGCGGGATCACTTAATTTTTCCGGGATAAAAAGTAGCCTATGTGCTATTTCAAGTCATCATCCAGTTGTGTATCAAATTTCATTTAAATCCGTTCAGTAGTTTTTGCGTGACTGAGTAACAAACATCCATCCATCCATCCAAACATCCAAACTTTCGCATTTATCATATTATTAATTAATCTATACATGTAATAAAATCGTAGTAAAGTCAAAACTGTACATTGAATATTTTTTTAAAAGAATACTTGCGGCGTGATCTATAATCGATATCAAATCTAAAAATATAGTTTTTAGAATTTTTGTCTGTTTGTCTATTTGTCTGTTTGTCTGTATGTATGTCCGGGGTAAACTCAAAAAGTACTGCATGGATTTGCTTCAAATTTTGCATTAATATTACTAACAGGTTGGGTCAACATATAGGCTACATCACGCTATCACCTACAAGGGAGGAGCAGTGCGGAGTAAACGAAGTCCGCGCGGACGAAGTCGCAGGCAACAGCTAGTTAATAATATAGATATAAAAGCGTACTAATTCTTACACTTTTTGAAAGCATTCGTTGAGGATGAAAGTGTATTTAATTTTTTCGTCACGGTTTTCTCGAAAGCCTCCTAAGTTTCCAAAATTGAGCCACTGCAATGTTGCCTATATTATTAAACCTGACAAAATTAGGGATAAGAGATTATGCTTTCGTTTTATTTTTGTAAAACAAATAAATGTTATGAATAAATTGTATAATTGGATACAATAAAACTTAGAAAAAGCAAGTAAAGTTTAAAAAATAATTTAGTAATTTTTTTACTCAAAGTACCTAATTGTTTAAAGTTTTTGATTTTAAGGAAATTTAGAAGTTAATAAGTTCAAAGGAATAGTTTTAAAGTGAAATTTGTACATTTTTGACAATTTTGTTAAGTATCCTATAGCTTTTCATCAAACTTATTTGTTGGTACCTGAAGTAGGTACGATTTAGGAAACTCTATGGTCTAATATGGGCAACTGGTTTCCTTAATTGGACAGATAACAGTTTAAAAAAAAAAAGATATAATTTTGATTCCTAAGTTGAATATGTCAAATACAAATAAATAAAGTTTCTGTGAAAAATTACTTAATCATTCCAACATTTGTATTTTTGTAGATAATATGAATAAAAAACCATTAGGAGTCCAATATTGAAAAATTTACCCTATGTGTGTGTGTATGTAAACTTCTTATAACTTTTGACGGCTGGACCGCTCGAAACGTGGTTGATGGCATTCGATTGGATTCCACACAACTTAGACTTCGTGAAAATTTTAATCGATTCAGCCCAGGAGATTTAGAGAAATTTTGAAAAAAACAAAAAAATATTTTGGAGAAACAATATTTTTTCATATAACATCCAGATTATTGCACCAATAAAGTACTAAATCTTATAGCTCTATTCCTCAAAAAACTGCTTTTAATGCGAAAATTGCACCAAAATGGGTTATCCGTTCGGGAGTTATCGTTGACGAAAACTTTTTAAAACAGTGTCTTTTCGACCTAATTTGGAATTTTTCCACCAATCATTTTTTTCATCTTCTGCAATATTTTAGTACTTAAAAAACTACGTCAAATACAGTTTCAAGTATCCAATAAAGTTTTCAAAAATTTTATCTTTTTAAATATTAATATGTTGTTGTTTTTAACCAACTTACTTACTTGATATTTTTAAAATAACTTTCAGGCTAATATACCGCTTGATTTAAAAATTTTATCAGCTTTTCTCCTTAAAAAACTGCATCAAATATTGTTAATTGGATCAAAATCTGTCAGATTGTTTCGAATTACGAAAATTTTTGAATTTTTTTTATATTGCTTCGAAATTTTTCAATCTGTCGATTATGTAGCTACAATACTTGGGATTTCAAAAATTTAGTTGAATACCAATCGAAAAAACAAAATCGTTCCCAAAATATACAGCTACTCAAAAATTAATATATTGTCATTTTTAACTAACTAGATGTTTGGCAAAAAATAATCTATGCTTATAGTTTTTACTTCCTTGAGCTTAAAATACCTCAATTTAACGGGAAGTTTAAAGGATGGCCTGCAGAGTCAACCGTTTACACATTTTTTTTATTAATAGCAAGCTGAATTTTTGTGAATAGATTCGTTTTGATGGGACGCCCATCTTTTCTATCTTCGAAAAATCTCGAATCGGGTAACTCATAAAGATAATAAAAAAGAAAATTTTAGAGTGTCGGACTCAGAAAGGTTTCCACTTTACGTGTAGAACGAAATAACCCTTGAATTGTAATAATTAACAAGCGGTTGTGAGAAAACTAGATTGTTTTTAAATTAATTAAAATTTATTTAAAAATCTCATAATTCCGAATCTTTAAGGTGCTGATCCACGGGCGAGCCTATACCGCGGTCTTATGGCTAGTCGGTAAAGCTCGCCCGTGTATCATCACAGTACCGCGGTTTTATGTAGTGCAATTGGCCATAAGTTTTGTAAAAAGGCGAAATTGCTATTATCCGCGAACTGTTTTTTGTATCCTCCGTGATGGTACCGAAAAGAAAGACGTCGGATTAATAAATGGAGAAGACTCACCGATGGTCCGGATAAAGAGAAGACCCCAGCGGCACAATTAATCAATTGGAAAAAAACAAATTTAATCAATTTCAACTTTTAATAATGGATTTCCGTAAAGTAATGCCTGAATCAATAAAATATCGTAAGTTTTGTGTCGAGGGCTCTGCGCGGTATAAGCTCGCCCGTCGATCAGCACCTTTAGAGTGGAGGACTCGTCAGAAAAATCATCGAATGTGTATGACAAAAGTTTTTTCGTATTTTTCATAAAATAATAAAGTATTTCCGAAACGGTAGTAGTTTTAAAAAATGTTGACGTGTCAAAAGAACTTGTAAAAACCTTTATTTCAATAAATCTTCAATCAGAAGAATTTTATTCAGAAGAACTTTATTCTGATTTCTGACCAAAGTAGAAAAATAATTATTGTTATTAATATATATTTTTCCTTCACCGAATTAAAATATTCGAAGCCCCCTAACTTTATTATTTAATAGTTACCCGATTCGAGATTTTTTGAAGATAGAAAAAATTGTTGTCTTGTCAAATCGAATCTTTTCTAAAAAAATCGGCTTGTTATTAATCAAAGCAAAGTTTGTTCCTGAGACCACGATCTAAGTCTCCAAATCGACTAATTAACAAATTGGCATACGCTCAAAGCCCAAACGGCTGATGTGTCTAAGAGACACATTTTTGGATGAAAGATTACGTGGTGTAGGTGAGCAATAAGAAAGTGTTTTGAACAATTCGAATTATACATACAGATACAGGTTGGTATAGGGTGTAAACTTTTTGTATGAAAAAATTAATCGGGGCAAGCCGCAGTTTAGTTTAGTTTGCTAGTTACATATTATTTTAGGCTGCTGCCCTGGGCCCAAGGCTGGCTACACCCATGATCATCATACTCAAATATTATCCAATTCCAACAATATCACACTGATAATCCCGGATCCTATATCTAATAAACTTCCCATGCTGGTCCCAGGCTCCTTTGAAGAATAGACCAACTGCCGTTCTGCCAGACGGGTCGTAACCGACCGACCGATTGGCTATGTGAGTCACTACCATCGTGGCTACTAGGTAGTAGAGTTCTGCATTGTCTCGCCCGAGACTGCTACCACCGCCTTACCTATTCCTGTCGCAATAGCGTCAGTGCTTGTCACTGTCGTCTTCCGGTTTGGAGGGTAAAATAGCCGGTAAACTTATGCATGTGGCATTAGATCTCACCACAAGATAGCAACGCATCATTAACACCTTTGGTGTCTATAGGCGATGGTTGACTCTTTCCATCAAGAGACTCATTTGCTTGTTTGCTATCTTATGATATAAAAAAAATATTAACCAACTGCAGGAGAAGTCGGTTAATGTAGAATTCGGATCAACACGGAATTGATAATAATGTTCCATTGTTATTAAAAGTGACCAAATTTAAATATTATTTATTTTTAATACCCAGTTCTAAGTCAGCTTTTTTAGCAGTCTATTGGCCTCTGTGGTCTGGTGGTCCGGTGTCGGTGTTGACCACATAAGATACCGGATTCGATTCTCGTGTCGGGCAAATCAAAAATGTGTTGTTCCGTTTTGTAATAAAAACAATGTTGCCCGGGTGCGAGACTGGGTAAGTGCCCGATGGACATTAGGCTTGCCAATTTTTTTTTCTTGGTGCTAAAAAATTTAATTCCTTGTTTCTACCAGCTGATTTTTTTTTAAGTTACATTTTCCTTTAAACTTAAAAACCTCTCTAAATCGGTTAATTTTGACCGAAGGAGAAAAAGTAACGTTTTTTATGTAAAATTACAAGTTACACATTTTATTTAAGACATTATTGTATAAATTTTACTGTTTATGAGTAATTGTAAAAAATATTTTTTAATTTTGGATATATATATATATATATATATATATATATATATATATATATATATATATATATATATGTATATTGTATCCCAGTCTGAGGAGGTGCTGCAAAAACTGGATTTCTGGAATTGGAAAGAACACAAAGATCCTTGCTTAAAGTAATGACTTTTAAACCATAAAAGTTCCCCATCATGCGACCTTCTCACAGTAAGACAACTTTATGTACTTAACGTGGTTCTTAGACTACATAAAACATTAGTGTATGCTTCCAGGAATCTAGACAGGCGGAGGAAGCATAACGTTGCTAAAATAGTAAAAACAAAAACTGTTTTCGTCGCGAGACAACTACGTAGCCAATTGGCAAGTCTTTACAATAACATCAACAAAAAATGGAATATTTGTCCTATGACCTATTATAACTCTAAGATAACTAACTGTAACATGCTAATGAAATGAAATGAAATGAAATGAAAAATATTTATTTGCAAGAATATGGGTGTCACAAGTTATTAAAATAAATTAAATTACCATCATATTCTACCATAATATGGCGTGCAAACATTTTAATTTAGGTCGATTTCTTTATAATTACTACCGGATCGGAACGCGGCCACACACTGAGAAGATCCGGCGGAAGAAACTCAGCGGGCTTCTTTTTTTCTATTTCACGTATTACAATTGTATGTATTACAATTTACTAGAATTATTTCACATCAAAAGTTGTTTTTACAATTTACAAAATATGATCTTATGCTCAATCCAAATTTTTACAATTTACAAAAAATTTATCATTTTACAAAATTTGCCGTTCAGTTTTTATTACATTTAAATTTCAAGGTAAATTGTACAAGCTTATATTTCTGTTTATTAACATTTAATCTTATCTGCTAAAAATTCTCTAATATCATAGTATGTTTTATTTAACAGTAAATCAAACAATTTTTTGCGAAATTTATTTATAGGTAATAATTTTAGACTATCAGGAATATGATTGTATATATTAATTGCCATACAATATGCATTTTTTTATAAATATTTAGTCTTTGGCTTGGCACATGTAGCTTCTCACTGTTTCTAAAATATGAGTTCCCTAATACTTGAGCATTTGTTTTAAACAAATGTTGATGTTTTTTTACAAATACGCATACCGACAGTATGTAAAGACAAGGTAAAGGTAGTATTTTAAGAGTTTTAAATAGGGGTTTACATGAATGTAGTTGATTAACATTACATATTGCACGTATACATTTCTTTTGAATTCTGAAAATCCTAATTAAATCAACTGAGTTTCCCCAAATAGAGATTCCATATTGCAATACAGATGAGACATATCCGTGATATGCCAGCAATGCAGCATTTAAGTTGGCTACTTCTCTTATTCTTCTCAAAACATAGATAAATCTGTCAATTTTTTTGCAAAGAGAATCAATGTGCGCTTTCCAATTGCAATGGTTGTCAATAAATATTCCTAGAAATTTAGTGTATTCAGTATTTTCTATATTTATATTGTTAAATAATATATTTGATTTTTGAACTTTATTGCTATAACATGTTTGAAATTCAACTATCTTTGTTTTAGTCAAGTTAATTTTTAAATTATTACTTTTTAACCATTCCGAAACTTTAAGTAAGGTTTCAGTTGTTTCTTTTACTAGGTGATTTTTATTTTTACATTTAATGAGGAGTGTAGTGTCATCTGCAAATAAGAATGACTCATGTTGCATAGTCTCTGGAAGATCATTAATGTAAATTAAAAAGAGCAAGGGTCCTAAAACACTTCCCTGTGGTATTCCACAGTCACTACAACTATAATTTGAAGTATATATTTTTTTATGTGTCCCAGAAATTTTTGAAATTTCTACACACTGTTTCCTATTTTCTAAATAACTTTGTATCCACTCTAATGATTTCCCTCTTATACCATATTTTTCAAGTTTTGCCAACAGAATTCTATGAGAAACAAAGTCGAATGCCTTACTCATGTCTAAAAATACACAAAGTGGATAACTTTTTGTATTTAGGCATTCCGTTATACTCTTTACCAGTTCAAAACATGCTAAGGTTGTCGACCTACCTTTTCTAAATCCATATTGATTATTTTTTAATATATTACATTTCAGTAAGTAATTATGAAGTCTATCATACATAACTTTTTCAAAAATTTTTGAGAGAATCGGAATTAATGTAATGGGTCTATAGTTATTCATATCGCAAGGATCACCTTTTTTAAGTATTGGTCTAACTATAGACTTTTTTAGTCGTTGTGGGAACTTCCCTTCTAAAAATGTCAAATTAATAATATGACTGAGCGGCTTTGATATTACAGCAGCAACATTTTTGAGTAGCTAGTTTAAGACACAAAGTGCTAGCTTAAGACACAAAGTTATGACGACTTGGAAGAATTATGCAAGAAAATGGCATAGTTGTTCTTAAATGTTTATAAATATGTATTAAATTGTATATAATAGCCTAAAACATTAAAAAGCGAGATACGGCACAAAAGTACCCACTCACACACACATACACACATATACATACACACACAAACATACACACATATACACACACACACACACACAAACATACACACAAACACTCAAACACACATACACACACACACTACATAATATACACACACATGACTGATAAATTTATGTTTTCTAATTTTAGATAAAATAATATTTTTCCCGGTGTATCGATAGCCTTAACATGATAACAATCTTTTGTTACGGAACACAAGTACAAATTTACTTAAAAGGAGACACCGATCGACTTGCATGTTTTTATGTAAATCAGTTTATGAATAAAGATTTATGATTTTTGATTTTTGATATATGTGAGTGTTTGTCTGTATGACTTTTATAGAATCGTAAACTATGCATTTGATCGTGTGATGATCTTTAGCAAAATTGTTGTGCTTGAGTCCACGAAGTTTTCTGAGTTGGTAATGTTTCTGAGTTTGTAATTTTCTTATTTTAGTTAGGTATAAGTATAGATAACGCGCGAAAGGTACAGCTAATTTACATACACAGATTGCTCAAACATAAAACAATCAAATCTTTTCTCTTTATTATTTAGTGTAGATTCTTAAGATTTAAGCAATTTGACCGGAGAATTTCAGAACTCTCAAATTTAGAAAACGTCGATGAAAAATTCCCAATCAAAACAATTCCTGATATTGTGAGAAGTTATGTAAAAATTGTGGGTTAAATTTTAAGCGTCTGTCTAAAATACTTTTACGAGATTTTTTAAGATTTCGCGTTGAAATTCCGCCAATAACTACGTGGTGACAATTAATAAGTAATATTGGTAAAATAAAGTGGTTGAAAAGTAGTAATAAGTAAATTGCCACCATCTGTAACAAACACATAAAACAGCAAAATACATCCCGTGGTTACCCAAGTCCTGCAGGCCTACTCTTGAAAACAATTTAAATCTTAAACCAAATTGATAAAAACAATAAGTTTCGAATGTCGTCAAAAAACGGTACTCTTGAAACCAATATTGTCCACATTGAATCAGTATAGTAAAGACCTATTTAATGGAAATAGATGTCATCGTTACACGTCAAGCTAGTGTTACAAGTGGAAATTTTAAATACCGTTTTAACAAAATGACGAATAAAAGCTATAATGAGTTGTTCCAAAAAATTTCGAAATCCGTGTGGCGCTGTCGTCGAATCCAATAATTGAATATAGTTGTCCAGAGTACGAAATACCTTAAAATTCATTAAATATTTATTTAAAATTGAAATCGGTTTTCAAGAGTAGCCCAACTGTTTGTAGAAAATACCATCTGCCATGCTGCCAAAAAGTTTGTAAAAGGCTTAGCTATACACATCTCTACTAACGTGAATACAAAATAATATAATTCTGCAACGTCTCGCCTTTAGTCTTAGGCTCTTGTGAAGAATAGGCCAACTGCCATTTTGCCAGGCAGGTCATAAAAGGCGACCAATTGGCTATATGAGTCGCTACCATCGTAGCTACTAGGTGGTTGAGTTCTGCATTTTCTCGCCCGGGTCTGGTACCGCCGCCTTACCTATGGGGACGGATCTGAGCTTTATAAAGTAAAAGTCTTTGACCAGGTGTGAAGTAATATTTCACCCGGTTAATCACCCCTAGTTTTTAGATGTTAATTTTTGACTACGAAACTGAAAATCTGCGGAAACTTCAATTCCGCGAATTCCAATACCCTGGCTGACATTTAAGGAAGTGCTCTGAAACTGGGGCGCCAAATCAAAAGGGTTCTGTTTGGCACTGAACGCGCAAACTTGTGTCTTTGACGGATTAAACTCCACAAGATTAACCTTACCGTATTCCGAGATTCGCTCCAAGGTGGCCTCTACCTCAGACACAAGCCCATCCCTGCAATCCTCCACCCGAGCTTTAGGAAGCTTTGACTTTCCTTTGTACGAGGCGTCAATGGTGCTGTCATCTGCATAGCAATGGATGCTGTCTAATTGCACCATATCATTGATATGCCGAATGATTGAGAAGAAACAGTGTTGGAAATAATACTGAGCCTTGTGGGACGCCAGCATTGATGGTCTTTTCGCCGAAATACATACCGTTAATAATGATGTTATCTTGATACTACGTCCATACAAAAAAACTGGCGATGCACGTGCACAATCCTTCAGGTATGCCGTAGGAGGGCAAATTAGAAAGAAGGCTTTATTGCCAGACTCGATCGAAGCCTTTGCAATATTTAAGCTCACACCAAGGGCTTCTCCCCCGCTTTCGATTGCTTCAGCCCAACGATGAGTGAGATAAGTAAAAGATCACCTGCCTACCGACCATGACGAAAGCCGTATTTCTTGTCTCTGATTACCACAGGAATCAGAATGCAATATAATATATGTCTTTATTGCACGTCTTCATGCTCCGAACAGAACACACCGATTCTCTTTCATTCATTCGTCTGTCAATCTGAATCATTCTCTTCATACATTCTTTACTTCACTCATACTCACTCTTACGTTCCCTTTTATGCATCTAACTATAAAATTTATATATTTAGATAATATTATACGACATATATTTTTTCCAAATTTACTTTCACAGGTAATTTGGCGGGTCAGCAACTGTATAGCTATTACCAGATCACAACGTGGCCGCTAAAGCTTTCTATGTACTGACATACTTTACAAGGCATGCACCGTAGCACTTGTGTTCATCTAAAGTGCAGTTCACGGACTGCACCTACGTCAGAGTTCGTTGAATGAAACGCGTAAGCATCATTAAATTCACGATGGTTACGACCTTTTGGTCGCAAATATATATTATATGCTGCAGTGCTGCTTAATTTTGACTTTAGTTGGACAATTTATCATTGTTTCAGCGCTGCAGCACTTAGCATAGTTTTTCTAGTGCATAGTACTCTGCCGGCCACATACAACGACGAGACAAGTTTATTTTTTTATTTTATTTCATAAGCTAGCAATAAAGCACATGACTCCCTCTCTATTTCTCTCCTGATGGTAAGAGATAACCATCACCTATAGACACCAAAGATGTTAACGGTGCATTGTTATTCGTATAGCGGGTTGGTAATACCACATGTATAATTTTAACGGCTCACTAACGCCCGGTTTCTGAAACAGAAATTAACTTTAACTAGCAATAATTAATCTGTGTTTAACAGAAGATTGGGTTTCCGAAATAACTTTATGACAATCTGTCAACAGTTTTTGTCAATGTAGGTGCTATTTCAGCTGTTATCTTTCACTTTGAGTTTCTCTGTAAATACGGTCTAAATTTTGGTTATTATGTTCTTAGATAAATAAATAATTGGTCTCGCTGTGCTTGACTAGATACCATCGTCGTACTTGTCAAATGCGGCAACAAATACTACGCCGAAACTGGCGTACCCGATTCAGTCAGACGAATCACAATGCAAACTCTAAGAGCACACTACTCACTGTCATCCATTTGCACATTTCATGTCACACACACTACAATATTGAGTTGCCGCATTCAAGGAGTTGTGGTTTTTAGATAGTGCGGTATCTTCTCAAGCGCCGGGAGACCAATTATTTATCTATGATTATGTTATGATCTGCAATGAAACGATTATGCAGAAGCAATCTGGTTTGATGGGTAAGGGAATATATCTGGTCTATTTGAAGTAGGTAAATTGAAATAAACTTCGTCATACGTAGTTTACACCAAATACTTAACCAAAAAGTGATTAAATATTTCCTACTATCTTAGGCCGTCCTTTTTAATTGTTATCACAGATCAATTTTAAAATATTTTAAGTAAAAACAGATAAAACTACTTTAAACCGGTTCTGAAATGCGAATCAATCTGCAATGATTATCTAACAGATTGTCAAAAATTAACGAGCTGTTAACAATTTGCAGTTTATGGCACGTATTTTATCGAAAAATTAGGTAATTGATTGTCAACAGTTGAGGTTATTATTTCGGCTATTAAGTATAATTTACCCAGGAAAAAGTAACCCAACAGATCTTACACTCAAAAAAGATTATCTGGATGCTAAGAATAAAGTAAATAAATTAATTCAAGAAACCAAAAACCTAAACGATTTAAAGAAAACACGTCAAAGCCTCAAAAATTGTGGAATTTGATAAATGATCTTTCTATTAATAAAAGAAGGGACAAGACTGGACCAGATAAGCTCGAAACTAATTCAGGCAGCATTACTAATGAAAAGGATATATGTGAATACTTCAATCAATATATTTCTACAATTGGTTTAACATTAGCAAGTAAGATCCCTAGTAAATATGAAAGAAATCGACTTGAAAACATTTCAGAACCTAATATTTCTAAAGAACTACATTATCTTACACCAGAAACAACGGAAGAAGTAACTAAAATTGTAGATAACCTAGATCCCAATACTGGTTTCGGCATTGATGGTATTAGTTTTAAAGCTATAAAATGTCTAAAAAAATATTATCGTTAACGAAATCACAGCGAGCATTAATGTCTGTATTGATCAAGGTATTTTTTCAGAAAATCTGAAAATTGCTAAAGTTATTCCGATTCATAAGTCAGGAAATAAATCTGATCCTTATAATTACCGCCCTATTTCTGTTCTTCCAGTGATGTCTAAAATATTTGAAAAAGTTTTGTACAATCGCCTAGAATCCTATTTAAAATCAATAAATTTTTGTATCTCAAACAATGGCTTTCAATCACAAGCAAATACTCCCTCTGCAACAATTGATCTGATTACTAAAATAAAAAACAAGATTGAAAAAAAAAACAAAGCTATAGGTGTATTTATTGATCTAAAAAAAGCATTTGATACAATTAGGAATTAGCAATTCTTAAACCAGAATTTATCTTATATTTTGACATTACTCCTCGTTGTTTACTTTCTGTTACTTTCTAACTTCTAGCGATGGCTTATTCTAGAACTATTAAAACGCAAAAATAGCTGGTTGATAAGTATATATTACAAAACAATTAAAGAACTCAAACAAGATTAATCAACAATTTAATTACTTGGTGTACCTACATTATTTGGGACATTTGGGACTATTAGCTTTGATATTTACTAAAATCCTGACCTAGTGCCAAAAAGTTAAATATTCTGGACTGTACTGGACATAGCTACTTCTATTTTTACCAAATAAACATAGCTAAGAACTTTCTCGCCAAACTGGACTTCATTCTTCTATTTAGGTACAGGTTTATTATTTATTAAAATTAATTGTGTAAGATGTTTTAACTTTTTCCATGTAATTTTTTGTGGCATTTATATTATTTGTGACATAGAATATAATATATATCTGTGTCTGAAACAAACTTCGTTGTAATATATGTTGTATAATATGGTATTTTTCTAGAACTATCAAAACACAAAAACCCAATTTTGTTCTAGAAAAATACATCGCTATTGGTTAAAAAGAAATAGAATTCCTTATTAACCAATAACGATGTATATCCTATTCCTGCCTCAATAGCGTCAGTGCTTCATATCAGTCACTGTCGTGTTCCGGTTTCGAGGGTATAGTAGCCCTTTGACTTATGCATGTGGCATTAGACCTCTTTTGGTCTCTTTTGGTCTCTATGGACGATGGTTGACTCTTTCCATCAGGAGACCTATACCTTGTTTGCTATCTCATGATATAAAAAAAGGAATCAACAATGACAAATAACGTCAAAATATAAGCCGAATTACATTTTAATATTACCAGCCGAAATAATTATCAACTGTTAACGATTAATTATCCGATAAAAGGTATACCTGAAACTGATTGTCAACAAACTGTTAATTTTGACAGTTTGTTAAATGATTAGTAAGATAGATAGAGTAATCTCTTATCCTGTTACTTTAGACTCTAGAACCCGTAAATTACAAGTATTGACGTCTTTGCAGTAGGAATAGGGAAAGAGGTGGTACCAAACCCAGGCAAGACATTGCAAAACTCTACCACCTAGTAAATTTATCTTAAACCTAAAGCAATTTTAAATAATTTACTTCCATAGTTTTCTAAAAAACTAAAACATATGAACCTTCAAGCGATTTTGCCTTGCTACTGGAAGCAGAATTAAGTAGGCCGTTTTGGTAGGTCCTCAATCTCTGAAACTACCGTGATGCAATAACAATCAGGCTTTAATTATAAAAATCTCATTTAAAAGCATTTTTAATACTTTTACTATTTTGCTGTCTCCTGAAAAGGGAGCGAAATAGCATGTATTTCCCTACTCCTCCCACATACTTTTGATTAATTTCGTTGCGTGTTTCAAGACAACTTAGCTTTTCTTCAGGGCACTCTGAGCTCGAAACTCAATGGCTATTTGGACTGTTGTAGCTGTTGATTCTAGTTTCCAGAAGCTACAGTGGTGTAAGAGGTGGGCCCATTAAAACAATGCAGCATTTTTTTCCTTCATGTTATAAAACTTTTAAGTAACGACATTAAATCAGTTCATATTCTAATCTTTTGTCAGATACGGAGTGATAAAATAACAAGGTTCTTCTGCCTCTTTCATGACATCGTCGTTTAAAAGACAATACAAACACGTCGATTACGAAGACTTTTGACATCTACTGACACTGCAAAAACACTTCAAAGAGACGTCACAGCACAATTTTGATAAAGCGATGACATATCCAAAATCTTTGGTGAGAATTGCGGCTAATTACATCCCGGACGCGATTACCAATGACAAGCTGAGAAGGCCACGTCACGTTCTATACGATCCTGACGATCCGATGACACAATTTACACGCACATGCCAAGGTCGCCGCCGGTGATTTTTTGACCCACTGTTTCAACCCGCCAACAGTTGAAACGCCAGTCAAGAGTCATTAACTAGTCAAAATTCTGATGCCACTTACGCTCCCACTCATCGTCAAAATGCGGCCAGTGTATAAGCCAAGGTACTGTCTCACAAGAAAAACTCTTAATTCGGTCTCTGCCCATTTATTTTTAAACCCTGGCTGAGCACTCTGCTCGCCCTCAACGCCAGGTTTCACAGTAACGGTCGTTTGGACCAAATGCTTAAGTTAATTTTGAAAAAAAAAACTTTAGACACCACCTTACCTTTGTGCAACACCCAATCTTCCATTCTTGGTCTTCTCCGGTACCTAAATTTTTCTACATGCGCGTTTCATTCCTCTTTGTCTTTTTAATGTTTTTATATCATAAGATGTTTATGTCAAACAAGCAAATGGCTCTCTTGATGGAAAAAGAAACCATCGCTTATAGACACCAAAGATGTTAATGGTGCGTTTCATCAAAGATAATATCTGTGTGGAAGGATTGTCATACCTCATGCACAAGTTAACCGGCTATCTTACCCTCCAAACCGGAACACAACAATGATAAGTATTAACACTATTGCGGCAGAAATGGGTAAGGCGGTGGTATCAAATACCCGGGCGGGACCTTGTAGACACGATGTTAGTGATACGTACCTATGGTCAATCGTTCGCCTTTTACAAATTGCCTGGTAGAGTGACACACGGCTAATTTATAAAACGTGGCCCGGACCAACACTTGAAAAATCTGTTTTGGTAACGCGACACACTGCGACACTTTTCATATGTCCAAATCACCGGCCGTGCTTTTTTCTTTTTTACATCGACATTTCCAAGTTGCTCTCTTAATGATGAAAATACCACTAAATAAACTATAGAGTTTGAATTTTAAGCTGTAATACATCTCCCAGCATTAACATAAAATATACATTAGCGTTTCTAGTGATTTTCTGTTCTCGGAACCCCTCCATCAAACTAAGTAGCAGTTAAAGTAGCCAACAAATACAGGAATAGCAGATAATCTCATTTGAACTAGACAAGGCGAACAGACGTCGATCCTAGGAAAACATGTAATAGTCCCTCTAAATAACTAGATGACGTCACAACTTTAAATCCAGCCGAAGTTGGATCGACCGAAAGTTGCCTTTCGGTAAATAATTGATTATACCTACGTATTACGTATTGATGCTCTTTGTTTAAGGAGTTTGAGCAATAGAGTTTGTAACTTGTTTGGACTTTTAAGATACTTTTTATTATACTTTTTGTTTGTTCTAAAATTACTTTTTAAGCTTTGGGCTTGATAAAAAAAACTAATAAAATCACAGGTAACAGAGTGAACTAAATAAATTAGTATTGGTAGACAAATTACACAAATTGATATTGTTTATTGAGCTATATAATTACTAAGCAAATTATTTGCTTGTGACTGCCCCGTTGGTCGAGTTGTTAGCGACCATCACTACGCAATCGATGGGGATCGGGTTCGATCCCCGAAGGGGACAAGCATTTGTGTGATGAGCATAAATATTTGTAATTCCGGGTGTGGGTGTTTATTAAATATATTCCAGTATTTATATATGTATTTCTATGTATTAATATCGGTGACTAACACCTATAATACAAGCAAATAATTTCCTTACTTTTGGGTTAGATCATTTATTATTATTATATTCATATTTTGGGTACGTTAACATGCTATTACACTATGGATGTAATGTTAGTCAACGATATTAATAGAAATACAAATTTAAATACACAAACACAGAAATATGAACATCCATGCACATCACACAAAACATTGTCCCTCTAGGGCACCGAATCTAAACCCCAACGATTTTGTAGTCAGGATGACTAATCACTCCACCCGCAGTTTAATTTCTGTAGCATTATGGTATACGTCTTAAATAAACAATATTATATTATATTTTGAATTTTGATAGCAATTAAGTTTCCTTAACTATACGTAACCGAGGCAAGTATTAGATCACTGCCTCCCATATCTGGTGTCTGGGTCGTTCTAAAAATTAACAGATCTAGTTCAGCAATGGATAACCTGGTACTTACACGGGAAGTTTCACTGCAAACTGAATGTTAGACTCTGAAACTTGCTCCTATAGTGATCCAGATTTGTTTTGAAAATACCTTATTATATTTGTTGTTAGTTGCTTCGTTTTGCTCAGGTCATGAAATTTCATGTTTCATGCTCAGGTCAGGCAAAGTGTTTATAAAGTGTTTATAGACTCATTGTATTTATGAACAAAAATTCAGTAGGAGCTTGGTAAAGTGCGTATCGGGCCACTCGCAATGTAGGGTTCCGAAGTTGCCTTTACGATAATGCGGTCTAAGAATGCGAGCATTTATTGTTTCATACTTTGAACGACTAACTTATTAAACGTCATGACAGATATATTCGTACCAGGTTTATCGCCTATAAAAAACCTCTCCAAGCACATTTTATAAGTTGGTCGAATATTACTCAAAAACTCGTAAAGCCTTCTAAGCCGTGATAGTTTTTGCTATGCTTTTGGTAATGCTAAAACTTTTGACTGACCTGAGTTGTGTGCAATTAATCTACAAATTTCATAATACTTGACACACTAAAAAATTAATTTGGTCTAAAGAATTTGGTCTAAACTTGTACCACTTAATTTTTCTTGACGCACTACCTTGTTTGTTTCTGTTGCGTTTCGGTTTTGAGAGTAAGCCGGTATAAATAAGCTTACCAAGGCTAGAATTAACAAAAGTATATGTTCTGATAACGTGTAATTGCGAAATGAAAACACAAATACACGTCACAAGGCTAGTGGACAGTGCCCTACTGTAACGTACTAGAACCTCTATCCCTATGGAGGATGGGGGAAGAGGTTCTCCGTCACAAAATAAACTGTCACCAGATTCCTTGAGGCTCGAGAAACCTGATGACACAAGGGTAAAGTTAAATAAAATACAGTACTTTAATATTTTGTATTGTTAATAAATAGTCCGGTACTGATAAGATTTCGGGACCTCCGACGCGCGCAGTGGCATGCGCATTCACGATGATGTAGATACGGCCGCGTCGACATAGATACGGACGCGCGCAGTAGCATGCGCAGTAAGCACGCGCAGTCGCACCGACGTAGATACGGAAGCGTACAGTAGCACGCGCAGTAAGCACACGCAGTCAAGCCGACGAAGATGCGGGAGCGCGCAGCAGCACTTACAATAAGCACGTGCAGTCCTCTCTGGATTGGATGGACCTGGATCTCTGGAAAGAACTAAGTTAGCCAACAAACCTTTTGCGTAAAATAGCCCGTAATGAGGCGAAGTGTGGTGTAGACCGTTTTGATAGATAGATTGATACGTAAGTTCGCATTTTCGATGCACGGCAACGCATTGTTAAGGTCTTTGATTTAATTCGTACCTCTGTGGTTACCATTAGCGATAGATATCTCTTACGTACCAAAATAACACTACTTCTAGCAAGATAAATTTATACCAAGACAACATTAGTATTTTTCTAGCTTCTTCTTTTGGTTTTGAGAAGGTTACACACAGGTTTCAGTCTTCCAAAAATATAAATTTTTACACACTTCATTTTACAGAGTTAATTTGCATCCATACACAATTGATGGAGAGCCTACTCAAGATCTTGAAAAAGATATGTTGGAAACACCATATGGGTGTCCCATATTTCTTGGTATGTTAACCCATACTCGTATCTGAGCGAGCTTTTCTTTTCCCTGCTCCAGGCTAAAATGTTATCAAGATTTTATCCCGTGTTGATCCGGGACTCTCTTTGAAGAATAGATCATTCGCCATACTGCTTGACATTTCGTTAAGATGAGAGAAGGTCAATACGTGTCACTAACATCATGATCACTAACTAGGTAGTAGAGTTCTGCAACGTTTCGACCGGGTACGATAACACAGCCTTACCTATTCCTGCCACAATAGTGATTTCCAGTGTCGTATACCGGTTTGGATGGTAAGCTTCCAACTAAGCATCTGAACCAAACTGAACTTTTACATGTAGCATTAACACCTCGTCACACGGATAATAATGCACCATTTATATGTTTGGTATCTATAGGCGATAGTTATTTCTGCTTATTAGCTGTACGGTGGTTTGATTCTGTACAGAGTAAAATACAAGTTAAGTTCAATATTATGTTTATTGAAAGCTTAACTTATGCTAAAATGGTTTAATGGTAAAAATGGTGAAGTATGGTTAGGTGAGCACGCGAACCGATTGGCGGCTTGACGCGAATTGTTTAAAATATGTAAATTATAATAACGCGTGGCAACATATACGCTGACAATGCCAAACGTGATGTACGGCACTGTCGACAAGCTGTTGACCGTACATGCTGCCACCGCGAGAGAAGAAGAGTGATGGTGAAAATGGTACAAAAAATAAATGGTTGAATATTTAGTGAGTGACGTGAGACAAGGTGATAAACAATATTTGCTTATTCTAATGGCACTCTAGCGTCTCTATCACAATAATCACTAAAATTATGCTTATGCACTACGGGAGAAGTGGACTGGTCTTTCACTTTACCACTACACTTAACACTAGATTGGCCATGGTCAACTACACATACACACTGGTCACTAACACTGTACACAAACGCTGCGTTCGCCAGACCCCGCGGCTCAGGGCGCGGTGGGTCCGACCTGGCAGGCGCGCTGGCGCTGTTTCTTTTTTGACATAAAAAAATCAGAAAATCTTAATGTTGAAAATTAACTTTAATCTGCACGTCCCCAGAAATCTCAAATTTAATATGTCCTCTCCTAATTTTGAATAGTTTTATTTTTTACTAGCTGTTGCCCGCGACTTCGTTCGCGCGGACTTCGTTTACTCCGCACAGCTCCTCATCCGTAGGTGATAGCGTGATAATATGTAGCCTATATGTTGATCCAACCTGTTAGTAATATTCATGCAAAATTTGAAGTAAATTTTAGTACTTTTTGAGTTTACCCCGGACATACATTGACTTTCCTACGATTTTATTATATGTAAAAGATAATTGCCAAGAAAATTTTGGATTACAAATTGTATGATAAACTCTTTTTCTCTCTTGAGTTCATATTGTGAGTATTTAAGGTTTGAAAATAGTTGGATATTTTATCAACAGTCGAATCTGTAGGCTATCGAAAATTAAGATGAAAGGTTGAGCATCTCATTATTTTTTCAATTTCCATGCCATCTAGATTTTAATAAGTAGATTATCTACTACTGTCTATGGTACGGGCACAAGCAATTTATCAAAGTGTGCTAAAAGTTGAGAAGAAAGCAACATCAAATGTGACTTGTTCCAGTCTTTGGAGTTTTTGCCAACCTATTAGTTTTAAGTGGCATTTTCTCCAGACGCGTCTGGAGATAACCGAATGCATGAACTAAAATATCTGCTTCAACTTTTACTCGTTGCTATATGGACTTATAATGATTTGAATTATATTCCAGACGTGACATTTCCTTAATAATTTAGTGGTCAAATCCCAAAAGGATGAGTGAATCCTCCAAACCAATCTTCTGGCTCAGAATGTTTATATCATACTCAGAATGCCATTATTTGGGCTATTCATTTATATTAGCGATCGCACTGCGTTCAAAATTCGACCATAGACTAAGTAATAAAATCTCTTCTAAGTTTGGCATAAGACTTAAAAGAGATAAAAGTAAACTAAACATAATACTATACATGTGTGTAATATGTATATTATCATGTATGTCACATGGACGTAGTGTACATAGTGTTTATTTTTATTAATTTATTGTATTTCTAAATTGTAATTGTATTTCTAAATATAAAGTTTCTGCAATGTAAACTTTAACTGTGCCAAAACGTTATACTCCACTGCACTTACACACAATTGTTGGAAAAATGGTGTACAAAGTTTTTACTTCTCGAAAATAATATATCGATAAAAAACTTTATTTAAGGAATTTTCCATCACATTTCTTAACGTTCTTGCCTTCCTCATACCTCGTGAAAATTAAAAAAAAAACTTGAGAGGTGTCAAGGGACACCCGGATGGAACGAAGTTCCTTTTATTATTATTTACAACGCAACTCAACTCAACTCAACAAAAATAATCGTCGCGACACCACACTGTTCAATGGGAAATAGAATTTCCGCACCGTGCGAATTTCGGAATCCGGTTGAATTTCGGAACCCGGTCGAATTTCACCACCCGGTCGAATTTCGGCATCCGGTTGAATTTCGGAACCCGGTCGAATTTCGATCCACGGTTGAATTTCGGCACCCGGTCAAATTTCGTCCCGAAGTCGAATTTCGGCACCCGGTCGAAATTCGACCGGTGGTTGAAACTCGGCAACCGATCGAAACTCGACACTCGGTCGAATTTCGACACTCGTTCGAAATTCGACTGTCCGTCGAAATTCAACTTTTGGTTGAAATTCGACATTCGGCCGAAATTCTGTATAAATGTCGAACATTTGGCCCTAGAAAAAAAGTAAACTCAATCAAATAGTAGATAGACTCTTTCACTTTCAATGCACGAGCTAAAGGGAAGTGGCTGGATATTTCTGTGCTTACAATACCTTACTATAGCAAAAAGTGTCGTGACAACTTTCGTAAGAATTTGTTCCGTCTTTAGCCCCCTTTCACAACGCGCGATAAGGAACTTCATTCCAATAACATTTAACCATCTGTGATTCAGCCATATATATTTTGGCAAAAGGGAAAAAGGGCTACACGACTTGCTATTTATCCTGATTCGTACCTTAAGATTAATATTTTTGTAAGATATATAATAAGATATATTTATCTTTTATATATCTTATAAGCTCGGATAAAGTAATAGCTTTCATAATCTTTTCATGACAGTGTCGTCTTTTCATTACACATTGTCCCGCGCTCCAATATTTAGAATGCGGTATTATACTTCATCTTGGTAATAGTCACGACCACATAAATACTACGATTATTATTAGGCACGGTTTTGAGCTAGATACGTATAGTCGCTCATATAAGTAAACGCTTATATATGTTGTGTCAAACGCTTGTTGATATTTATATATTAATACGTAAAGGAAAGTTTTTGGATCCCTTTTTAATACAGTTGCATGAACAGTGGAGTATGAGCACAGTTAAAGTTTACATTGCGAAGGATTGCAGAAAATTAATTTAAAAAATGCATTACAAATACGTTAAATTAATAATAAAAACAAATATTACACACACATGAACGTATCATGTGACATAATTGATAATATGCACACATGTATAGTATTTTCTCTTCGGTTAAAGTCAGTTGTTAAAATTAAAAGATATTTTATTGGTTAGTCTATGGTCAAATTTCGGTCACAGACAACCGCTAGTAATTATTATATCGTGAAAAAATAGAAATTTGCCATGCTGTTCATTACATGATAATATCTTGCCGAATAAGAAGCAAAGTCTTAAAAATAACCCTGGAGTAATTTTGTTTCATTGGTAAGTACTTTAACTGTATTTCTGGATGTAAATTTAAGCTATGCTGGCAACCTCAGATATTGCCTTAAAAGGGGTATCCAGTTTTACCTGTGGCAATAGATAAAACTGGATTGACCGCCCCGTTGGTCGATTGGTTAGCGACCCCGACTAAGCAATCGACGGGGCTCGGGTTCGATCCCCGACTGGGACAAGCATTTGTGTGATGAGCATAAATGCTTGTATTTCCGGGTTTGGGTGTTTATTAAATATATACTAGTATTTATATATGTATTTCTATGTATTAGTATCGTTGACTGACACCCATAACACAAGCAAATAATTTGCTTACTTTGGGGTTAGATCAGTAAGTGTAATTTGTCCCGTGAATATTTATTTATTTATTATTATAGATTATTGCCATTGTCAACGACAGCTGTCATAGAGAGTATAAGTGTTTTGTGGTCTATAGGTCATAATTAAGTAAGAGTTTCATTTAAGTCCGATGAAATAAAAATCGTACAATAATCTAAGAGTTTTGCGACTCGAATACACAAAGGCGACGCAATCAGATAAAAGTTGATTAATCTCTGTACAGAGTTCCGCTTCTTATTATAATAAACTAATTAATGATGGAGGCGAACAATTCATTATAGAAGCAAAACTGCCTTCCGAACAATAATGATAATGAGTGTAATTAATTATAGGAAGTTGGTTCAAGACGTACCAAGGAGGCCGGGGAGACGGTTGGATGCAAGTTTCACGTTTTTTGGAGGTGACATTTTTTCACCATAGAGGAAAATTAAAAAACCTTTTAGAAGTACTTGCATAGCCGCAATGTTACAAATTTGTAATGTTTTAATTTCAAAATGGAGCACCTTGTATTTGGTAGAGTGGATGATGAAATTAATTATGGGAAGTTGAGAAAATCTTCATAAAATAGTACGATTTTTTTCAAACAATAGACGGCTCCCCTTATAGTATGTACAATACTCGCGTTAAATAAAGTTACACCATCTTCAACGACAAAGGTGCGTTGATGGCATTGTATCAAGTCAAGTCATCACAGGTACTAATAATCTTATAGTCAGTATTATAATAACCACGTTAAGCTAATGCTCACCTCCTACGCGCAGCCTTGTAGAAAAGCAGATGGTAAGAAATCCTACATGAAGAACCGGACTAACACATAGAACTAATTTTTTTATTATTATCGATAGGGAAGCGCTTAACCATGATCTCGCTTGATGGTTAGCTAAGATGCGGTCTAAGTTAGAACGCGCGAAGTTACCTGTTCACTCTTCTTTTGAAGATCCCCAGATTGTATTCCCATTTAAAACAAGCGTTTTATTTATATAACAGGATAGCAAACAAGTTGATGCCTTTTCATATAGTCATTATCATCTTCTATTCTATAGATGTTTATTGTAAGTTAACATTGTATAACGGAGATGTAATGTCACATACATAAGTTTTCAAATTATCTTCTCTTTCCAAGCCACATGACAGTGACAGTGGTGATATCGCGGCTGGCCGGTGAGACGTTACAGAAAGTAACGTGATTATGTTTGTGTATTTAGTGTATGACTGTGCGTGGGTTTGTAAAAGCGTCGTAATACGAACGAAGCGGTAATAAAAAACTGAATTCTGAGGCATTACTTGAATTAATTCCTGCCATAAACTTCAACCATCTGTCATCGCGTTTTCCTCAACGGCCTCGACGACGTCAGTCACTTCACAATCTAACGATTCCTGAGATACTTGTTGCCACTCTGTGAAATCAGAAGTTTAGAAAAAAAGAGCTTGCTTAAAGTTACAACGCCGGTAACTGGGCCAAGACATATGATATTGCGGATTTCCATAGATTACTAAAACTATTTACCCACTTGCTCTCTTTTCTATAAAAATATGAACAATACTGATATCTCATTAATATCATAAATTAAAAAGTTTATTTTAGTTTCTATGTGCGTTGTTATTTGAGCGTGAGAAATAAGAACACACACTTATGTGTGTTGAAATAATCGGATTAAATTTAGTGAAAATCTATATATATATATATATATATATATATATATATATATATATATATATATATATATATATATATATATATATATATATATATATATATATAAAAATCAATCCCTATTTTCCTTGGTCACGACATCACGTCTAAATGGCTGGATCAATTTCGGTATTTTTTTTTTGTTGTGTTTGTAATTGTAAGGAGAAGGTTCTTATAAAAGTAAATATTAAGAAAATTGCGCGGAAAGTTAGAAAATTTAAGAATACTTAACCACCATATAAAGTTTATGCCATTTTGGCTGCGTGGAAGGACAATCCCGTAGTCTGATATAAATTACGTGTCACGTTGTTTGTCTGCTATGGTTTCTTAATATGTAAGGCAAAACAACGTTTGCCGGGTCAGCTAGTTATGTATATGTATGACTTAAAACTATTAATATGACCTAAAACTACTTCTACTTTTTATCTCAGATAGAGGCACTGATTTTCCATAAACTGTAATCATACAACCAGCTAAAATACAGCCAATCGTAGTCAGCTTATAATAGAACAGGTTACCGTATCGGAACATTTCGTAGTTGAATGTATCTGAAAGGGTGTGAGCGCGGGAGGTCAGCCCGATGTCGTGCTACTGATGGCTTTAATCATTATTACTTATAATTAAAATTAAGGTAGAAATATTTATTGTGTGACAGAAACGAAGATTACGTGCATACATATACACTTTACGTACCTAGTTGAACACGGAATTCATAGACGCGTGAACATTGTCATATATTTTATTCCTAATAATTAAGGTATTTTCAATTATGTTACGGAAGCAAAGATTCGTGCATACATCACCCTGTTCGTAGTTAAACACGGGCTACGTAAACATTGTTATACTTATTTTTGACCGCCTCGTTGGTCGAGTGGTTAGCGACCCTGACTACGCAATCGACGGGGCTCGTGTTCGATCCCCGACGGGGACAAGCATTTGTGTGATGAGCATAAATGTTTGAATTTCCGGGTTTGGGTGTTTATTAAATATATTACTGTATTTATATAATATGTATTTCTATGTATTAGTATCATTAACTAACACCCATGACATAAGCAAATGATTTGCTTATTTTGGGGTTAGATCAGTAAGTGTCATTTGTCCCGTGAATATTATTATTATTATATACATAAACACAGCACGTATTTAAACACGGAATTTATGGCTACGTAAAAATTGTTTACATGTACTTATTTTTAACTAGCTAAACCGCGCAGCTTCGCCCGCGAGTAGATTAACATGTCGATATAATTTTTTCATACAAACTTCATCCTCTATTTAAGCCCCATAGGGGTTGTTTTTTTGAAAAACCAATTAGCCTATGTTTGTCCACGGATCTTGTAACGTTTGAGCCACAACCCCTATGGAGAGTAGAGGGAGAGGATCCAAGTCACAAAGTAAGCTGTCACTAAATTCCTGAGGACCGAGAAACCTGGTGGCACAAGGGGAAATTTACATGAGTTACAGAAACTAATAATATATATGGTCCATAAGAGTGACAGTTGACACTGATATTTATTGGTAAGTACATCACGCGTCTGCGAGTGAAGAAACGCTCGCAGACGCGTAATGTGGGTGCGCGTGGATAGCACGCGCAGCGGGTTTACACTGACGGACACGGGCAGACAGGTGAAACAGGCACGATGAGGCGGACACGATGAGGCAGGCGCGATGAGACAGGCATGATCAGACAGACACGATGAGGCAGGCATGAAGAACAAGCACGAGAATAAGGCACGCGCGCAGTAGGCATGTGCGTAGCAGGCATGGAAATTATTGTTAAATTAGATTAACTGTTATGTTGTTAAAGTTAATTAATATTTAGCAGTTATTTATTTGTGTTATATAATATCAGTAGCCTATATGTAATAAGTATTAGAAGCAGTAAAAACACGAAGCTACCAAAAAAGGCCCTCTAGAATAGTTTTGATAACTTTTAACGGTTATTATTATTAAGGTCCCTCGAAATATTTTTAATAACAGCATTATCATAAATCAAGTTAGTGAACAAAAAAAAACGCTCTCTCAAATATTTTTAATAATAATATTATCATATATCAAATTATTGGTAATTTTAGTGATGCATAAAAATTACTTTTAACAGTATTTGCTTATATAAATAACAGTTGTTAAATGTTAAAAAAAATTAGTATGAAATTTAATATGTTAACTGTTAAATGATCCATACTTAGTGTGTATTAAGGCACGCGCTCAGCAGGCACGTGCTCAATGGCACGCACAGCGTCAAGTGCGATAAACGTGCGCAGAGACCAGCTTGAAGGCACCGGCCCGGACTAAACAGGATCAAGACCGATAGAGGAGGCTCCGGACTTATCTTCCAGATTTCTTCTTTGATTGACACTTTTTGCTGTGAATTCCCGGCGATGTGATTGTTTTATTTGTGAATTCCCAACGATGACTGAACTGTTTTATTTAAGTATTCCTGACGATGACTGAACTCACGATGACGACTATCTTGGGTATTTATAGGTCCAACGATGGAACAATGTCGAAATTTAAAGATATTCGAATTGTATTTTTTATATTAGGGGTACATTGATTAGGAACACATATTATGCATATGAAAATAATTTGGTATAAATTGTGTCATGTCAAAATTATGAAAATCAAAATATTGGAAAATAATTACTATATATGCATAAAGGAAAAATAAAGACCAAAAAGGAATACATAAAAAAATGTAAGTAGCTCTATACTTCTCGTAAGACAATTAATTCAAAATACACAACCATGAACATAAAAGTAAGGAATCTTCAACTATTTTCATGCCAAATTGCATGAAAATCGGTCCAGCAGTTTAGCCGTGAAAGCATAACAGACAGATAGACAGACTTTCGCATTTATAATTTTAGTATGGATATTTATTAATTATAATTAAAGTATCGCCAGTAGCGATACTGGCGACTCTTGGTCTGGTGGTCCAGGGTCAGAGTTGACCGCAGGAGGTTCCAGGTTCGATTCCCGGCGGGGTTATCACGTAACTCGCAATGCCCAATTATCGTAATTATTTAGTTATTGCCAGACACATAATAGCCTTAGATATGTGATAGTCGTTGCCACTTGATTGTTTTTGGTGCTGTGATATTGCAAAAAGTGCATCCAGTGACCAGCAAGCAATTGGTGACATTTTTGATGATTTTTTGTTACATTTAAAAGTCATCGCTGATCACTGGCCTTAGGTAATACGCCTACGGGTCGGGCAAAATTACAAAATATGTTTTTACAGTTTTCTGATAAAAATAATGTTGTCAGGGATTAGAAGAGTGCCGGGTTGGCGATAGGCTTGCCACCTATTACATTTTGTGAGTTTTAAGTATCTTCGTCTAATCGTGAGTACACATGTTGTACCTCTGCCTACCTCTTCGGTGATACAGGCGTGTAGATACTTATTTTTCTATAAAGTAGAAATATCTATTAAATGAGAGAAGCGATTACCTAAATACCATATTTTGGGACCGCCCTCTTGGTCGAATGGTTAGCGCCTCCTAGGGCCAGCTCGTAAAAAGCAACCAATTGGGTATAGTAGTCACTACTATTACGACTAATAGGTAGTAGAGTTTCGCAACGTGTCGCCCAGGTATATGATACCACGTATTCTACCTTACCTATTCCTGTCGCAATAGCCGTGTCTGGTTTGATAACCAGTAGACTAACGCATATGGCATTGCTATCCCACCACACAACAATGGATAATAGGAACTGCATAAAATCTTTGGAGAAGAGGTAATTTTAATCATCACAGGCCATTAAAAACAGCTTGTACCTAATAGTGTTAAGTTCAAGGGCAGAAAAACGGTAAAGTTGGGGTGTGTGCATACCCCGCACATTGGGATACGTGAGAAAAAATTTACATCCCACTTTACATGTAGAGGCTACCCTGACAAAAAATATTTTTCAAGATTTTATGGCACCACTTTATTGACATAACTAATTTATATTCGTGCTTAATTACAGCTTTCTAGTATTAAGGATCAGTGCAGACGGACGGACGGACATAGCGAAACTATAAGGGTTCCTAGTTCACTTCGGAATCCTAAAAAGGGTCGTATGAGCGGTTCCGGTGTGTTTTATGATCACGAGAAAAACTTTACCATGTTGCAAAATCAGAGACACATTTAGATAGAGCTATTAGTGAACTATTCAGATATCACTTACTAATATAATAACATTCATTCTAAATCAATTTCCAATTAAACTTGTACCGAGGAGCTACAGAAAATCTTTGATGCAGAGGTAAGTTAACCAAACAGGTTGTTAAAACATAAAGGAGCGAATGAGCGCACATTAGGTCCAGGATGGTTCTCAAATACACTATCATTAACCATATTGCTAACCATGCAGATATTACTGAACAATTTCAGTAGTCCTTCGGATATAGCACACATTCTAAACCAATTTCCAGTTAAACTTATAGCAGAATAATAGGAACTTATACAAGAATAATAGGAAAACTTATACCAGAAAGCTGTATAAAATCTTTTAGGCAGAGAAACGTCAATCATAACCGGCCGTTAAACATTTTGTAATAATGCGCACAATAGGGCACATTAGGGTCGTATGAGCGCACATTAGATTCAGGATGGTCCATGAATACATTACCACAAGAAAGATTTCACCATATTGCTACCTCGAAATGCAGCTACTACTGAACAATTTGATATCTACTTCGAATATAGCATACATCCTAAATCAATTTCCAGTTAAACTTATACCATGAAGTTGTATAAAATCTTTCATATAGAGGTAAATTAATCATAATAGGCCCTTCAACATCTTACAAAGGGCGCATTAAGGGTGTATGAGCGCACATTAGATTCAGGATGGTCCATGAATACATTATCATAAGAAAGATTTCACCTTATTGCTAACTCGAAACGTAGCTATTAGTAACAATTTGATATCTCCTTCGGATATAGCCTGACATCCTAAATCAATTTCAAGTTAAACTTATACCAGGATGCTGCATAAAATCTTCGGGGTAGAGGTAAGTTAATCATAACAGGCCGTTAAAAGCATCCACAACTGCCTTGCAAGTACCAGGGGCACATAAAGAGGCGTATGAGCGCTCATTAGGTCCGCGGTATCGTCCATAAATACATTATCGCGGGAGACGGGGAGGCGGGCGGGTTATCGAATTAAAACTTCACTAGCAATAGTAGAGTTGAACACCGTATTAATACACCATGTTTTATTCGTGCGCTTGGACAAACTTGGCATATTCCTCTTGCGACCGATAACATCTTTGAATCTGTTTATAGCGTGTTAATTGTAAAAATGTATTTGCATGTTTGTTTTGATTTTCCCACAATTTAAGATATTTTTAATCATTTCTAAAAAGCAGCTGCTTGAAAATTTGTTTTTGTTTTTTTTTTTTTGTAAATTGTTTCTATAATTTTGAAATTTAATATATCACAGTTTTGTCAAATTTTCAAAAACATATTTTTTATATCATTAGATAGCAAGCAGATGGCTAGATATCATTGCCTTTAGATACCAAAGAATATGTTAATGGTGCTTTGCTATTCGTGTAGCGGTTTGGTAAAGCTACATGCATAAGTATACCAGACTCTTTACCCTCCAAACCAGCATATGACAATTTAAAACATTGACGCTATTGCGGAATGGATAGGTAAGGCGGTGATATCATATACGCGGGTGAGACGTCGCAGATTTTCAACATCTAGTAGTCCAGATATATAACCAATCGTTCGTATTTTACGAACTGTCTGGTAGAATAGATGGTCTATTTATCAAAGGAAGCCCGGACCAACACGAGGTATCTACTTATTTATAGTATTGTATAAGTTTAAAATTAGGTCACCTTTTAGATGAAAAACACAATTTATAATAATGTTCTATTTACATAAAAATTGTAATTTTAACATTTGTTATATAAAACAATATCAAACAAACAATTGTTTGATATGCTTTGGCGATGGCTATACCTTTCCATTGGGAGAACCAATGGAAAGTATAGCCGCCACCAGTATACACCAAATACGTCAACGTTATGCGAACGACTTTTTGAACGTGTGCCTGTTATCGTGACTACTAGGCATTGATATAAAAAACTCAAGATGCACATTCAGTGTCTCAAAACGTCCTCTAAAAATGAGCGCAAAATTTTAAATTGTGCGCTCATTTCAAATAGAATCGCTTCGATCGTGACACTGTTAATTTTATTACTTTTTGTTAATTCCTTTGTAAAAACAACTATAAATCCTAAGCTTAAGGTTGGATATGCAAAAACATAAGTTTTTGCCGTATCTATAATTACTCATGTGAAATAAGGGACAGTTTTGAGTGTCAGTTTTGTTTGGGACTGTGCATCTTGGACTTTTTATATCAATGCTACTAGGTGATAAGGTTTCGAAATGTACCACCAGTTTATCTGTTTCTGTGACAATACCATCAATGCTTGTCACTATTGTATTTCAGTTTATAAAATTTGGTAGCCAGTAAACCTAATGCTTGTTGCATTTCATCCCCGGTTCGCAGATAGAAACGCATCATAAACATGTTTGATATTTAGAGGGGATTATCGGTTGCTATCAGAATAGACATCTGCTTGTTTTTTATTCTACAAAAAGTACTATTTTTATTCATTATGCCGATCGTAGTAAATAAGCCTTTGCTTGCTCTAACGGGCAATCTGGTGGGAAAACAGATGCTATATTTCTCATACTGTTTCAAAGCAACATGGGTCTTGCCCACATTTAACCTCTAAAAAAACACATCTCGATATGAATTTTAGTTTTCGAAACATTTGTGGACAAAAATACAAACATAAATACATTTACGAAATTAAACGTACGCGCTTGGAAGTCGTAATAGATCATAATCCTCAAATGCAGTAACGACCCTTAAGGTCAACTGAAATAGCAATTTCAAAAAAAGCAACCAAATATCAAATTCCTACATCATCACATACACATAAGACAAACTGATAACCTCTTTTTTACTTTTTTAAGCAAATGGCTCTCCTGATGAAAAATAAATCATCGCCGATAAACGCCAAAGATGTTAATGGTGCGTTGCCATCAGTGTGGTGGGATAGCAATGCCACATGCATAAGTCTACCGGTTACCTTAACCTCCATACCAGAACGCGACCATAAAAAGAACTGAGGCTGTTGCCGCAGGAATAAGCCAGGTACTGGTACCAGAACCGGGCGAGACAATGCATAAATCTATCATCTAGTATTCTTGATAGCAGTGACTTGCATGGCCAATCGTTCGCCTCTTACGAAATGCCTGGCAGAACAGCAGATAGATTATTCTTCAAAGGAAGCCCGGACCAACACGGGGCCAATTATATATGAACTTATCCATGGGTGTCGCCAGGATTACTTTTAGGGGGGTACATAGCATTTACATATCATACCATTCACTAAATTCTAAAGAATAATACATATATTGTTATTATTTTATACGTATATTGTTTCCTGCCAGGGGGGTGTAAGCGCACCCTCTTGCACCCTGCTGCCGGCGCCCATGATTTTTTTTATAGTATAAGATAGCAAACAAGCAGATGGGTCTCCTAATAGAAAGAGATAGTTTAATCGACGTATAGTTTTAGGTAGCGATTTTTTAATAATATGTTATTATTAAAATTTCACAGATGTCAGCACTGCCCAATACTAATAACTGCCTTTTCAATAGGATTTTCATGACATTTTAAATATTATTTTGTATATGAACTCTGATTGAAAAATACAAATTTAAATGAATGATGAATATTATAAGCTTGCATAAACAACATTAATATTAATCTATAATATAATGTTGATCCCAAAAATATATACACATAGATTGATATACCTAAGTGGAACACAGCAGTAGGCGGGGGCGCGGGGCGCGAAGGAGCGACCGAGGTAAGGGTACTGGCTACGTAATTAGATTTTCAAAGTCCGAATACACTGCTCGTACTTGTCTTCATAATAATATAACCAACGCGTTACTGTTTGATACTTTGGTAATCCCCAAAAATTGTAATAATAATAATATATCTGGACACAAATCGATCTAACCCCAAAATAAGCAAATTATTTTGCTTGTTATGGGTGTTAGTCAACGATAACAATACGTAGAAATACATATGTAAATACTGATAATGTATTTAATATACACCCAAATCCGGAAATACAAACATTTACGCTCACCACATAAATGCTTCTTTCTCTTGGGAATCGACATCGAATCCTATCGATTGCGTAGTCAAGGTCGCTAACGACTCGACCAATGCAAGGGGGCGAACATAATCTCGTACTAGAGAAAACTTTTAAATTTTGACAAATAACATCGATGAAATCACAAACAGACGATTTTAATTATGAAACACTTGTGTTTCAGTATGTATATTTATATATACTGACTAAAAAAAATATCTTAAATATCATAAAAGTAATACTTTAAAAAACTAAGTTTAATTATAACTTGGGTGTGATGATACTTTTTTTTAAAAAAAACTAAGTAAACATATAAAATTATTATATGAAACTAATCGACTTTTTAAAATAAAAATTTCCTCAGTCGTCTTAACACGGATTTTGGTAGATACAAAACGGATGGGTTCGTATAACCGCCACACGAGTGATGCATGCCAGATTCATATTGTGATGAAACGTGTTGTACTACAAACATCTAGCGACAGAATGAAGTGGCTGTGAATTGTATCACACTAGTTTACTTGTTGTATGGGTTTAATTAGCATAGTGTGGGGGATAATTTAAGTATTCACTTCTGTCGACAGTCTCTACAGATTATGTAGAGTTCCGAGGTCTACAAAGAACCATTTTAGAATATTTAAATATATATTCACTTTAAAATAAAATAGTTTAATTAAAATAAAATAAATAGTGGGGGCATACAACAAACGTAATTTTTTTCCGTACCTAAAAGGTAAAACGGAACCTTATTACTAAGCCTCCGCTGTCTGTCTGTCTGTCTGCCACCAGGCTGTATCTCATAAACCGTGATACATAGAAAGCTGAAATTTTCACAAATTATGTATTTCCGTTGCCACTATAACAACACATACTAAAAATAAAGTAAAAAAATCTATGTTATGTTTATTTTAAGGCCCTTATACAAAAAAAGGTTTTTTTGGTTTTTTTTGGCTATGATGGTACGGAGCCCTTTGTGCGTGAATCTAACTCGCACTCGACCGGTTTTTGTAAAGATAATGGTACGGAACCCTTCATGTGCGAGGCTAACCTGTACTTTTTTGTTTAAATAGATGTCAAGCTACAAAATTATCAACTTATAACAGAAACAAAATACACAAATAATTAACATAAAGCATCAAGACTATTTACTCAACACTGCACATCGAGGTATCGGATATTTAGTTTGCTTTGGGCCGGCAGGGCGGGGGAGGCTAAGTCCAACTATAAATTAGGAAGGGTACAGTTTCATTAATCACCCATACGCCGTTATTATTAATTAACCCCCTTCGAAACTATTGCCCGCATTAACTATCGACCGGTAGCATTGCTAATGTCACTCTTTATTTCATCTTGTATAAATAATTATCACATTAATTTACACGTCACAGCTGTTTTATTTTATACTGTTTCCCTGTTTTCAACTTTTTATCGTTTTTTCAAAAAAAGAAGCGCTTCTTGAGTTAGACCTTTATACATTTTTTATATGTATGTAAGGTCATATTTCTATTAGACATAGACAGATTTGCAAAATATCTTATACTTGCCGCTACCTTAGTAGTAAAAGGACATTACTAATTTTTGAAAAAGGCAGTTTTTGTCAATCTCGTATTTTGAGGTCCTAGTAAACCTTTCCAACTATTTTGAAATCGAAAATATTATACCTTTTAGCAAACTTCAGATTTTAAAATCTGATCAGTTTTTAATCCATTGAGCTTCAAATACTTCAATTTAGCGGAAAGTTTCAGGGATAGCCTACCTGCCTTTCAGATATTTTTGTTGCGGCAAATAAAGATACCGTTAAGTCTTATTAAAGTAGTTATTAAAGATCTTATTCAGGATTTAAGAGATACAAGTGGTTGAAATTTAGTTGCAAAACTGCAAACTGTGTTTTTTATATGTTAGAATATCTCTTACGATATAGAAAAGTATCTTCACGCCCATATCCCCGAAGATGTAGGCAGAGCTACAAAAAGTGCACCCACAATTAGCCGAAGATACTTGGCCCCACAATGTGATAGATGGCAAGCCTATCGCTAACCGGATACTCTCTAATCCCAGGCAACGTTTTATTTATCAGAATACTGAAAAAACACGTTTTTTAATTGTCCGACCCAGGAATCGAACTGGGGACTTCATGCGGCCATCTCCGATACTGGACCACTCGACCACAGAGGCGATATAGAAAAGAAAAACTATAAATTATGTGTAAAATATAGAGACGACGAATATTCGAGTTTAATCTATTCGGACACTTTCTTATTCGGATTATTGCGAACTATTCGGCTGAATACCAAATACATAATAATGAGAAAAAAACAGTAGCAATCGTGGGACTGCCGATAGAAGTGAAAACGGAACTATTAAGTTGAGAGTAATTAAAACTATATGCAAAACATAGCTATAGATATACTATTATCATTAGCATGTCGGTGACGCGAACCGAGGATTTTACCCTCTACCAAAACGCTCAACGCGCCTAAAGAAGTTTTCACTTCAAAAACGCGAATATAACTCAAAAAATGAATAAATTATACCAACAAACATTACAATACGATAAATAGTTACGAATAAAATATATTTTTTCAATTTTTCATGACGGCATCTCATTAAAACGATAAGATAGAGGATATTTTAGTAAGACGAAGAAAACTAGTTATTTTGCAAATTTCCGCGAACTTTACAAAATAACTAGTTTTCTTCGTCTGAACAATGGTTTTCCGCAAAGTAACGTCTGAATCTATAAAATATTTTAGGTAAGATTACTAGTTACTTTAAGTAACAACTAGGTGACCAGAATCGACCTACCATCACGTGTTGGTATTTTGATGATAATCAGACAGAAGTAGCGCCGAATATTCGGTGTTATTTTGCTCAGTCGGGAAAAATAATACCCACGTCACTCGATAACGTAATTTTCTAGTGGTAAAAGAATTTTTAAGATTAGTCTAGTTAGTTTTTGAGTTTATTTGTTACAATCATTTTTTTTATATCATAAGAGAGCAAACATGCAGATGGCTCTCATGATGGAAAGAGAAACCATCGCCTTTAAACATCAAAGATGGTAAGAGTGCGTTATTATACATGTGGCGAGATGCTAATGTCACATGCATAAGTCTACCAGCTATCTTACCCTCCAAACCGGAATGCGACAACGACAAGCATTGACGTATTGTGGCAGGAATGGGTGATGGCGGTATAGCGAGTAATTTATCTATATCTATACATCTATACTCTATACTCTATACTCTATACAAATAAATAAAATTGGAGTGTCTGTTTGTAATATTAAAATAACCGCTTTTTACTGAATGCATATGGATGTATACACGATACATATACCAAAATAACATTTTTTACAATTTTTGTCTGTCTGTTTGTCTGTCTGTTTGTTCCGGCTAATCTCTGGAATGGCTGGACCGATTTTGACGGGACTTTCACTGGCAGATAGCTGATGTGATAGGGAGTAACTTAGGCTACTTTTTTTTGAAATTTTTTCACGCGGACGAAGTCGCGGGCGCAGCTAGTTATTAACTAAACATGTATGAACACCATTGATATAAAAAACCCAAGATACACAATCAGTGTCTCAAAAACGTCCTCTAAAAATGAGCGCAATATTTTAAATTGTGCACTCATTTCAAATAGAATTGCTTCGGTCGCGATACTGTCAATTTATTACTTTTTGTATATTGCTTTGCAAAAACAACTATAAATCTTACGCTTAAGGTTGGATATGCAAAAACGTATATTTTTACCATATATTTTATTTTTTGTATATTTTAACTACTTGTGTGAAATTAGCGACAGTTTTGAGTGTCAGTTTTGTTGGGGACTGTGCATCTTGGGTTTTTTATATCAATGATGAACACCAAAAATTTAGTCGAGTAGATTAGTGCATAATGTAGTCAAGTCGATCCATTTCTCTCTCCACCACGCGCCCGCTTGCTGGCTGACCGACTAAACAAGGTTTTAGTCGAATTTTATTAGTTGAATTACACTGTGTTTTGCGCGGGTCGTTTTGTAGGATGTTCATCTTACGAAATACAACTCACTTGTAAACTGTACTCAACCAAAGTGGGAAACATTTTTTGCTAGTATCGAATGTTTCAGCTATTAAAATACTAACTCTCTCGATTAAAATACTAACATAATTTACTAGGCTAGGCTAGAACTAGGCTTTAGTGCTTTAGTTGAGTGAACAGCACATTAGTAGCTAAAACACTGTCTCCTCCATACTGTCAAAAAAGAAGTATTCCATATTGGGCACCCGCTTAAATGGCACCTGAGACAATGGCACCTGAGGTATTCCACATACGGCACCTCTCGATAGTTTTGCCAGGTGCCATTAGTGGATTTTTTTATTATTTTAAGTTTTATTCCCCAAATGGCACCTATGGATACTAATCCGTAGTACTAGTACTAGTACCTACTAAGGTACTAGTGTTGGGACATACTTAGGAAATGAAAATTAAACAAATCGATTAAAATCAATACAAACTATAATTACATGATCACCATCAACATCGTGACTACTAGATGGTAGAGTTCGGCATTGTCTCGCCCGGATCTGGTCAGCGTCAGTGCTTGTCACTTTCGTGTTCCGGTTTAGAGGTTAAGGTAGCCGGTAAACTTATGCATGTGGCATTAGACCTCGCCACAAGATAGCAACGCGCCATTAACACCTTTGGCGTCTATAGGCAATGGTTGACTCTTTCCATTAGGAGACCCATCTGCTTGTTTGCTATCTTATGATGTTAAGAAAAAAGAAAAAGCTATAAAGACTACTGGGTACTTACGAGCGTTGGACATATAAATTTTCCATTTTACGTGTTGGATAAACATAACTACTACCAAGAATTTGTGAAAAAATGAGCTTTTTAATTAATTTTAAAAATCTTATAATTCTGACATGTTTAGAGTAGAGAGCTCATCAGAAAAGCCAACGAATGTGTAAAACAAAAGTTTCTCGCATTTTTAATAAAATAATCGAGCGATTAATAGAAAAGCGAAGCGAAATACTATTTGTTAGTAATTCATATTTTTTATTTACCAAATGGAAATTTTGACGTCGTCGTGCTTTATTTGTTACCCGGTTCGAGATTTTTTTTAAAAAACAAAAGATGGGTGTCTCGCCAAAAGAAAGCTGTTCACAATAATTCAGCTTGTTATTAATCGAAAATAAAAATAATCAAATGCAAGTTCGTCTCGCATACCGAAAGTTCCACACAAACTTGTACGTAGTTTTAGCCACAGGAAGTACCCTATAGGTTTCGATTCCATTGTAAAATTGCGAAATATGCGACATTAGCGATCATATTATTATATGTATTTTGATAGCATTTTTTCGTGATGTAACTAAAACTAACGGATTTCGGATTACATGTCCCATAAGACTATTGCCTTTTGCCAATTTTTTATAATTCCAGATCAACGAGAAGTACCCTGGAGGTCGCAAAACATCACAAATGATCAATCTTTTAATCGCGTTGACTTGCAAGTTTGATGTTTTCACAGCTAGAGAGACGATCGACCCGAGTATTTGATTTAAATTTCAACTTGATACCTTACACATTCCTGAAAAAAATTAAGTAATCCTATAAGGGTTCCGTTTTTTTCCTTAGAAATACGGAATTCTAAAAATGTTCCTGGGATCACGGTCTGTCGCTGTTTATTGGATTGATGATCGAATGTTCCTATTTTCTTTCTTTCATTTTGGTATAATTTTTTTTGTATAATTCAAATTAAGACAAAATATGAAAATCAAAATTTTGTCAGTTTTTAAATTATTTCTTTACAAAACATTAAGATTGAGATGTTATATTTTGCCCTTACGTTTACCGATAAATTTTATGTAGGAAGTATTTGATGTTGTTGTTGACATGATCGAGCATTGTTAATGAAACCTATTATCACCTCTTGGATAATATCATCACATAAACGTAGATATTAAACTTTGCTCTATTTTTATTATTTAACTATCTAATAGAGGTAAATAATTCCAATCTTTATATCAATATGAAAGTAAAGCTATCTGCTTGTTACTGTGTTATGATGTGAATATGTAGTATATTTGCGCATTACGCTTATTAATATAATTAGTACGGTATATTATATTTTCGCCTCTGTGGTGTAGTGGTCCGGTCTCGGAGTTGATCACAGAGGTCCCGGGTTCGATTCCTGGGTTGGGCAATTCAGAAATGTGTTTTTTCAGTTTTCTGATAAAAACAACATTGCCCGGGATTGGAAAGTGCCCGGTTGGCGATAGGCTTGCCACCTATCACATAGTGAGACCAAGTATCTTCGGCTAATCGTGGGTGCACTTATTGTACCTCTACATACCCTTTTGGGGATACGGGCGTGAAGATACTTTTTTTTTATATTATATTTTTTTATTTTACTAAACGCAATTCTATTGTTGATTCGATTTTTTTCTATTAATACATGAAGCGTAAAAAGGGGTACAAGCCCGTATGACAGTGCACATATACTGTTATACGTCTAAGACATACACAAGTATATTATTATGCTTAAAGTCTCAACAGACCTTAACCAAGGCGCGTTGCTATTCGTTAACCATGGCGCGTTTTCCGTGTTGGTTCCGGGCTCCTTTGAAGAATAGACCAACTGCCGTTCTTCCAGGCAAGTCGTAAAAGGCGACCGATTGGCTATGCGAGTCACTACCATCGTGACTACTAGGTGGTAGAGTTCTGCATTGTCTCGCCCGGGTCTAGTACCACCGCCTTACATATTCTTGCCGCAATAGCGTCAGTGTTTGTCACTATCGTGTTCCGGTGTGGAGGGTAAGGTTGCCGGTAAACTTATGCATTTGGCATTAAACCTCGCCACAAGATAGCAACACACCATTAACATATTTGGTGTTTATAGGCGATGGTAGACTCTTTCCATCAGGAGACCCATCTGCTTGTGTGCTATCTTATGATATAAAAAAAATTCGTGCAGCGGAATAATAATACCACTATAACAAGGTGTTAAAGTTCCGCAACGTCTTGCCAATGAAGCGTCTAGACTATCTGCCGTATGGCCAGGCAGTTCATAAAAGGTATATGTATGAGAATAGGCTGTAAAACATAATAGGTTGAGGCTTAATCATTTTCGTATTTTGAATGTATTATTAGTAATCAAACTTCTGTGGCTGTACTGAATGTAACTGGCTGGTTTTAATATCATTAAATGTGACATTCTGAAGACGCAATAAATAAAAATAAACTAGTTCCCGCCATTTTTCAATTGTTTTTCAAGCAAGCAAAATTAACGTAGATATGTGACGAAGAAATTCGGTACATTTTAAAATTTTATTACAAAAAAGGTAAAAATGCGACGAACGCTGCGGATAAAATTTGTGCGGTTTACGGACTTAATGCGGTATCAATAAGTGTAGCACAAATGTGGTTCAAGCGTTTCAAATCTGGAAATTTTAGTGTGAAAAATGAGGTTCGCTTAGGACTGTCACAGATAAAATCAGTGCCACTTTGAGAAAGTGGAGCAAGATCAACATATTAGTAGCTACGACATTGCTGAAGAACTAGATGTTGATCATAAAACAGTTTTACGTTATTTACGAAAGTATGGGTGCAAGAAAAAACTTGACATTTGGATACCACATAATCTCACTGAGAGAAACCTAATGCAATGTGTTTCCATGTTGAAACGTAACAACGATAAGAATGTGCAAAGCCCGGCTTGACTCGGAACAAAGCTATGTGTATGGTGGGATTGGAAAGGAATCGTCCACTATGAGCTTTTGCCACCGGATAAAACTATCGATTCTGACCTCTACTGCTAGCAACTGATGAGGTTAAAAAAGCTATTGAGAAAAACCGGCCGGAGCTGGTGAATAGGAAGGGCGTGATGTTTCACCATGACAACGCCAGACCGCACTCATCTACAGCCACGCAGCAAAAATTGAGAGAGCTTGGCTGGGATGTGTTGATGCATTCTCCGTATATCCCTTACCTTGTTTCATTAGATTTCCACCTGTTTCGGTCATTGCAGAACTCTTTAGGAAGCATAAAGCTAACCTCAAAAGAACATTGTGAACACTACCTGTCAGAATTTTTTAATCAAAAATCTCAAAATTTCTACAGGAATGGGATCATGGCACTACCCACGAGATTATGACAGTAACAATTCATCGATCAAAACGGCACATACATATTATAAATAAATAAAAAATTATAACTAAAAAAATATTTTCCTTTGTATGTACAGTACGAAAATACTTTTGCTCCGACCTTATATTTCATAGTAATAATAGGGTATCCCAATCTAGATTTTTTCTATTTTACTCCATGTTGGTTCAGACTCTCTTTGAAGAAAAGACTATCTACCATACGGCCAGGCAGTTCATAAGAGGCTAACGATTGAACGATGCTACGCGAGTCAATACCGTTGTGGCCACTAGGTGGTAGAATTCTGCACTTTCTCGCCCGGGTCTGGTTCCGCCTCCTTACAAAATCCTGCCGCAAAAGCCACAGTGCATGTCCCTGTCGTATTCCGGTTTGGAGGGTAAAATAGCCGGCGAACTTAAACGCCGAAACAAGGATAGCAATTACCATCTTTGGTGTCTATAGATAGTTGTCTCTTTCCATCAGGAGAACCATCTGCTTGTTTGCTATCTAATATCCTCAAAAAAATATTGGCGCAATTGTTCTTTCGTATTTTTTTGATTTGCCATTTTCACACTCTTTCCAGAACTTCCATTAACCTCTACCATACCAAAATATACACTAGAATTAATTTGTATGACGTAAACACGAGCAACACCACCACCGCTTGGTACACTCACTTTACCTATTCCTGCCGCAATAGCTTCATTGCTTGTCATTATGGTGTTCCGGTTTGGAGGGTAAGTTAGCCGGTGTATGCGGCATTGCTATCCCGTCTCCCGGATAGCAAAAAATCATCAAAATCTTTGATATTTCCTTCCATTTGATTTTTCCTTCCATGAAGACAACCATTTAGTTGTGTGCCATCTTTTTTTTATTGTCGAAGGGGAAGCGCTTGACCATGATGTCACTCGATGGTAGAGCAGAAATCTACTACCTAGTGGCAACGATAGTAGTAGCTCGCGTATCCAGTCGTTCGCCTCTTATGAATTGCCTGGCCGTACGGCAGATAATCTATTCTTCAAAGGGAGCCTGAGCTAATACGGGGTATAATAGAAAAAAAATTGTTAGTCTCAAATTAGTCGTCTCCTGATGGAGTTAACCATTACCTATAGATATAAAAGACATTAATGGTGCGTTGATATCTTGTGGCGATGTCGAGTTTACCGGCTACCTTACTCTCCAAACCGGAACACGACAGTGACAACATTGACGCTATTACAGCAGGAATAGGTATGGCGGTGGTACCAGACCCGGGCGAGACAATGCAGAACTCTACCATTTAGTAGCTACGATGGTAGTGAATCGCATAGCCAATATTAGATAAAAGAATCTTAAAAATCTGGCCCAAATCGAAAAAAAAATTTTACTCCGGGTACCAAATCTTGAAATTCATAATCAGTGTGTCAAATTGACACAAATGAAATAAATCACGAAAAAATGTAGCAAACCAAAAAATAATTAATTATACACTTCCATTGTCAGATTTAAGTTAAAACGTCGCGCCTTATTTAACATACAACCGTGTGGAATATTTCTTATTACATTAAATTAATAGGATAATCAACTAGTATAATGTAAGAAATAAATCAACATAAAAATGGTTACAAACAGACCTATTAACTGCTAATAAATTATGTACAAGATTAATATTTATGTTAATTGGTTCCACTGTACTTGTTAATTTTAATCAGGTATGCCTTTAAGTATAGGTGTTTTAATTAAGTTGGTATAATGTTAAGAAATTGAGGTATTTTTAAACTGATTACGCATTGAAAATGTAATTTATACTTTTAAGAGCTTGCATATAATTAGGCATTTTTACTGTAAAGCATGTAATGTATACTTAAGTTTAGTTAATGAGTTAAGTATATTATTACATCCTAAAGTTGTTTTTAAAAGAGAAACCGATTGAGTAAAATATGAATAATATAACCAGAAGGCCAGAAAAGTGACGTCAAAAAAATTTTTTTAGGTGCCTCGTGTCGAGAGGTATGTATTGTTATTGAATCACTTCTATGTATTTTCAATGATTTTTCATAGTTTTTGAGTTACTATTTTTAATGAATTTTTGCAAAACTCTGACCGGATCAGTTTCAATAATTTCTAAAACAAAGAAGAAAACTTCTTCGATTTTTTTTTTGCTGCCAAATCTCTATGAACAGTACATTTATGCATAAAATAAACAGCCTCATAACTTTAATGGTTATTATTAAAATTTTAAATCCTAAATTGGAGAATTTATGTTAAATGAGTTATGATTTAAATTTTAAACTTAAAATTAAAAATTCAAACTTGCAATTTCTTAGTTTCTAATGGTAGCTTCAGAAAATGCGCTAGACTTTAAGCTTTCATAATAATAATAAAAAAGTTGTACGTCAAAGGCTATTTTTCGCTGAAATCAGCCATGAAAGACATCGAGGTGAAAATTTTTTATCGTTTGTGAGATTGATTTATTTGTTAACTAACCAAAAAGAACCCCAGAAAATTTAAAATCTAATATGACTTGAAAGTTCATTTAATTTTAAGGTTTCGCATCGACTAAAGTTGGGGAATTATATTAAGTGAGTTACCATTTAGTTGTTTGATTTTTTCGTTTAGTTTTTCTTATCGTTTTTTATTTTCTTTTTTTTTTAAATTTTATGTTTATTTTTTCATAAAGATTTCTTATTTTTATTCATTTAAATTATCAAATTAAAAATTTAAATTCTAAACAGGCAATTTCTTAGTTCCGAAGCAGCTTAATTTTTAGTAGAAATAGTCAATAGCCATCAAAGACATAGCGAGGTGGGAAATTTTTTAATTATATTATTCATAAGGTCGAAAATTAATGACTGAAAATACTAGAAACCAAGGAAGTTACATTCTACCCGGAATGTTCACACGCACTTCAAAATCGTTCCGAAGAACACCACGACGTTGGTGGAGTGTGTCTCTACTAAATAAAGTGCCAATCGCCATATATAAGTGCGGCCATGCGTAGTTTGCAAATTACTACTAAGTAATTCTACTAATTTGAGAAACATCTTTGCATTGCATAAGTAATTACGTAAGAATTAAAATAAGCACATTTTAGAACTCACTATGTTAATTACAATACATTTTATGCTAATTTATTTATCGAAGTATATAAATAAAAGGGATTTAACGCATACCGAATATATAAAAATCTACCATCAGATAGTTTTATTTACACGGGCAATTGCAAGAAAGGGACAACATCCATTCTTGTCGTTATCTTGCTCAGATCGTTTTTCCCCTCTGTTAAGTAAGAAACAAATGTCACCTTTATGAGTAACGATATAAAGTACATTTTTATTTTTCAAATATTGCTTCGTTTATCGTATATTCCAGTTATCGTATATAAGTTCCTTGCTAGAAACTGACAAAAATAGCTTATGAGGTTTGGTACATTATAAAAATAAAACATACTTTACAAAAATAAAATAAAATTCTTTGGTAATTCCTTAATTCCTTTATTATTCTAATATACAAATAATATTTCCTTATATCCACCAACTGATTAAATAACACTTCGAATACACTTCTTAGTAACAATCATAATCAATTCCATTTAATTGATTGAACCTTCCTCTAGTACACAAATGATGTATAAAATTCATTAAATGATTATATATCACTTTAAATATGCTTATTGTTAATAATATCGGTACTACTAACTTACAGAAAACCTTCATTGAGCAAGCACCCCACAAAACAGAATATCAGCTAACAGCTTACGCAGTGGACCGAAGCCTCCGAAACTATATTAGTACCTACTGCCATAGTAATTAGTAGAGTAGCAAGTATCTTCACGCCCATATCCTCGAAGAGGTAGGCAGAGGCACAACAAGTGCACCTACGATTAGCCGAAGATACTAAGTCCCACAATGTGATAAGTGGCAAGCCTATCGCAAATCAAGCACTTTTTCCGATCCCGGGCAATGTTGTTTTTGCCAGAAAACTGAAAAAACACATTTTTTATTGCTCGACCCCGGACCTCATGTGGTCAACTTCGACACCGGACCACTAGACCACAGACAAAATCAAAGTTTTAAAGTTAAGTATACAAAGACAAGTTTTAAAGTTAAGTATACAAATATTTTACAAAAGGAAAACGTCTAATTTTAAGGAAATATTTAAAACCTAACAATTTGTCACAATAATTTAAGTTGTAAAGAAAACGTTTATGCGCATCTGCTACCATGTCTGGAGCTTAACAGGAGCACGATAGCCTCAAGCATATTCTGTAATGGAAAAAAATGCATTATTGTAATTAGCTCGCATTAAAAAAGTCATGAGTCCTTACAGCACCGTTTAACACCCGTTTCGCTGGGCGTAAATTCATTGACGATAAATAATATACAGTCAATCATTTGCGTTGTTCTACTTATTACAAAATTATCTAACTGAATTATGGTTCCCCGTTTGGACTTGAAAGCCTAGTATATTTTCAATTAATTTTTACACTGCCTAAGTTGCAATTAAATTAGGATTGCCGGCTGCCAAAGACAACACAGCATACTACAAAGACATGCTATAGGGGATGAGTACAGAGCACTTTTTTAAAAATATATTTATTTTACTTATTTATTTACAATGGAACACCAACAGCAAATACACAATAAATACAAATTATAAATAGAACTTAAGGTACAAGTCTAGTGTACCTGCCAATTACAGGTGAACACATAAATCATACAAAAAATAAAACAGTGAAACAATTTAACGAGAATCTTACAAAAAATATATATACATTAACATAAAATAACTTCTAATAAAAAAATAATAACAACAAAGAAACTGATTTATAAAAAAAGATTTCAACTATTAAATAAGAGAAACCAGTAAAGAACTCAGTGTTTTTGAGTTTTAACATCTTCCGTGCGTCTTAGGAGTGATAAATATTAGATAAAATAGAATAATTTTCTACACTTTTTTACTTTTTTCTAAAATGTATCGCTAGGAAATAATCATACTATAAAAAAACATTGATACTTTAATCTGATATACTTTTCTGCTATTATATATTTTAAGGGTTAACATTGTAGTTGTACAGAACTTTAATTAAAATCAGCAATAAATTTACATTTCATCATTTTCTATTTATATTTCAAATATAAATACTCTCTGTTTTATACCTACTAAAGAATAGTCCAAGGCTAATTTATTTTTTGTTATTTTAAGTAAGTATCTATAAAGTGTATTGGCAAAATATTAGCTCAGAATTCTGTTAATGTAACTTAGATTACTGAGATTAGCAGTTTTACTAGACACCCAATGACAACATAATTATTTAATCATAGACTAATAAGGAGAAAACCAAAATGTTTACTTTAATCTTACCTAAATTCCAACCTATGTCAAGACATATAAAAAATCCTCTGTTTGAACTTATTGAGGGAATCATAATCATAGAAATAATATATAATTCAGAAGTAAGAAAACTTAATATTTTACCAAACTATAGCTAAGAAATCTGCAAGCAGAGTGAAGGGCAAGCCTCCGCGACCGGTTAGGCAGTAAAGGCCCTTAAGGCCAGTAGTGATTCAGACATTCCAAAAATAACCATGATATAGATAACAAATATGTTAGTGGTGCATCTGATGGAAAGAGAAACTGTCGCTTATAGACTCTAAAAATGTTAAATGGAGCGTTGCTCTCCATGTCACAGGATGGCATGCCACATGCATAAATCTACTGACTACCTTACCCCTCTAACTGGCACACGACAATGACAAGTGTTGATGGTGTTGCAGCTAGAATAGGTAAAGCGGGGAATTCACTACACCGACATGCCCGCCAGACTTTGTTACTATAGGCCGGGCCGCCTGCGTCTATACTTGACAGACATTTTCACAGACCTATAGTAAAAAAGTCCGGCGGGCATATTTGCAGATTTGCTTGCGGGCATGTCTGTCTAGTGAATATCACGCTTAACTGCCTGGCCACGGGAAATTCGCGCCCGCAAATTTTCGCGTGGCGGGAACGGTGAAGCGGCGTATGAAACGAATTTATGGGAGAGTACTAAACATGGCACGTGGCGCGGCGACCGGCGGGGCGACCTACGAATTTTGGCGAACGATTCGCGCGCGCGTCGGACGAAGCGATTGAAACAAATGTATGAATCACTTTGGTGGCGGCCGCGGTGGATAGTCTAGGAATTAAAACGGTTTAGTTGTAGTTGCCGCAAAATACACTATGAATATTTTAACTTAAATTTTCAAATACTTACTAGGCTAGTAATTTGTAAGTCTGGTCACCACATCGTAAGTACGAGAACAAAGTCCAGAGAGACAATTTTTCTTTCTTTCTACAAAGATAAATATTCATAAGACTATAAGTAGTGTCACCAAAAAATCGATAGTTTTAATCTAGAAACGCCATAACGTCGATAGTAACGATAGTATTGAACGCTACAAGTAAATAAACTATCAATTGTGTCGAGAGTATCAATCATTGAAGATAAACAAAGTATCGATTCTATCAATAGTATTGTTAAACAATATTGCATTGACTATCGATATATTCGGTACTATCGATAGTTTGTACAATCGATAGCATCGGTCAGTATTAGAATAAAGTTGACTATAGATGGTTTTGATAATATCGATACTTTTGATAGTTTATTTTTTTAATCATGAATATTATCGATGCTATTGATTGTATTGCTGTTTATTGATAATATTGTTTACTCAGGTAATGAAATCCTATCGATAATGGACTATTAAGCGGCAACACTATAAATCAAATGTTTCGAATTTCGACACTCATTCCAAAAAATTGTCTTCTTATACTATGTATTTCTCAAACTTCTTGTGAAATTCAACGTCTATACTATAATACGATTCTTATTCATGTGAATTAAATCATGCATACATATTCTCTCCCAAATAGTAAGTGTTGAAGTACAAAACTACTCCTCTCCAAGCAATATCGAGATAAAGTTGAAAAAGTCATCTTGCTCTCGGATTATACGGTCGCGGCGGTGGACGCAAGTCCCCGTGGTCTGAAAATCCGCGCCGCGCAAAATTTCGCCTCGCCCGCCGCGACGCCGCCACCACCGCCGGTTCGCGTGGTCGGGCGGTAAGGCCGTGGTACGATATGTCTACCCGGGCGAGACGTTACGGAACTCAGCCACCTAGTAGTCACGATAGTAGTGACACGTACAGCCGATTGTTCTCTTTTTACGACGTGCCTGGCAGAACGGCAATTGGTCAATTCTTCAAAAGGGGCCCGGACCAACACAGGGGAAACCAACCAACCAACATAACATATCAGTAACAATAACATATCGTTTGCACTTGGTAGAATATCAATAGTCTTGGTGAAATATGCGAGTGTTAACATAATAATACGTAAAGCCAAATGTTGTATCCTGCTTTACAAAAACTGTGGGGCTAAGTACGAAATATTACGCAGAAGTGTGGGTCAATTTAAAATTGTATTGTAGTGAAAAGTATAGAAGCAAAATTTTTGGTATAATATATTACAAATCAATTAATTTTACTATTCTTTTTTTTTTCAATATTATTCTTATTTTTTTGTTTTAATAATACAATTATTGGTTTAATTTTAATTGCATGAACCTATACGTTGCATGAGTTAAGCTTTTAAGCTCTAATGTACGCTTACCTGCTTTTTATAAACTTTCTCCAACGCCTGTCCTTGTACAGGTTTTGCTGGAAGAGATCTCTTAAAGAGATAAGCACACCTTTGTACATAGTTTAATTTATATAATACTTGAGTATAGATGTGTTTTTTTGTACATGAAGAGTTAAATAAATAAATAAATACAACAGCTGTAGATATTTCTGTGTTTGAATATATGGTTACAATCTAGGGCCCGATTCACGTAACAAAGATCAATTTACCCAACGCAAGACCTCTAAAAATTTCCGTAATTGATCGTAGATAACCAAATTATTTCTTTAAAAAAATAAAACTATATGTTCAGGTCTCTACCAATTTTCAAAAATTTGAAATATAGTCATTTTATGGTGATATTTTAGTATTCTTATTTTCAGCTCCTGAGCTAAATATGAAATTATTACTCAACTTTTGTACAAATTAAGTGTAATAAATACACATCATTTCAAGTTACTTGCAACAGTACGTCACCTGCATCCTTAAATTTATTAGATATCAACCTGCAAATTACGTCAAGTTTCATCTTGCTTTTTTTTGACTCGATTGGATGGTGTTTCCTTTATAATAAATAGATAATCCACTAGATCAATTATTAGGTACAGTGTGCCTATTAATTTACCTAGTGTTTAACGTAGGCAAAGCTGTGGGGCAAACGCTAGTAAGTAATAAGCGTGTAAAATGTTAGTATCGTTCACAAAAATTATAAAAGTAAATGTGTGTTTTGGAACGCAACAAAGCACCTAGACACATTAGGTAATTTGCTGATTTCTGAATCTCGCACGACTCATTGTTCTCTTCATTAAGGTATTATAGATCAATATTAATCGATATATATTACAATGTATTGATATCATGAAATCCCAATAGACAGTAAAAGTGTGACGTCAGTAGTCTATTTGGGTTGTGGGCATGCCCATCGCACCCAAATCCGCGCCTGACCAGGAAGTGATCGGTGATAAGTTACAATGCACCTGTACATTTATTTCACTTCTTACTTTTACGTACTGAAGATGTTTTAAAAAGTGAAACGGTTGAGTACTGCACTATAAATATAATATTATGTTCGTGAAGTGAAATAAAAGTACAAGTATGTACATTATAACTTAATAGAGATGACCGTTTTTAATGAAACGTTGCCAACGATGTCAGTCTATGGTGGGAGCATCTGATGCCGAAATGTTCCACAAGGGATGGGAATATCACCGAAATTAAACTCGATGCCTGGCATCGAATAATGTCGACCGTGACCGACAACAACCGATGTCAATCATAAAACGACGAGTGACGACGCCCGATGGCCGTGCGCAAATGAATTCAACTGTGAATAAACAACGGATGTTTGCAACGATACTAAATATCCTATTCGGCTCGCATCATGAGTTCACGGATTCGATTCTTAAGCCGAGAAACAGTGTTGCCTAATTGATATTTTCGATCGATCTTTGAAAATTGAAATCTCAGCAGCAGCTCAGACTTTGACGGTGGCTTGGCAATATCTACAGAGTTTTGATGAGCATTTAAAACCACCGGCCGGTCATCGCAAAAAACAATCATCGTTGTCAGGTCAATAAAAGGTTGGAGATCACCACCTAAAACGGATCGTATATTGATGTTTAGCTCAGGAAATGGCAAAATGATAGTCATTGAAATACTAGCTGTACTCTGCGCACACTGCTACGTCACCAACTAAAATAAATTTGAAGGAAAGATATTACATTACCAGCTCTGAAATCTTCGTGGGTTCATACACAACAACTTTGATAAAGATCATCACATGAACAAATGCATAGTTTACGATTCTATAAAGGATATACAGACACCCATTCATTTTTATATATATAGAATTTAAGTAACTATGAATTACCCTAAATGTATATATACCTTACAAAATCAACATGTATTGCGATTATAATATACTCGACGACGATACAGATCGCGACGATGCAATTGAAATTTGAATTAATCGAATTGACATTTTATACTTGTCTTCGCCAATGGGTTAAAGTCGATTTGGTTTCAAGTTTAAATACACTTGTATCCTATCATAAAACACTTTTTGATTTAAATGATTACAACACTTTATTTATTATACAGATTGATTAAAAGATTGTAAATATTGAAGGACACTATAGTTAATAAGTAGTCGTATTATGTTACCAATAAAAATGTAAAAAAAATAGTGTTACTTTCGTCTTACATATTGAACCGCCACGAAATTAGTGTAGTTATTATTTTTGTGTTGAAGCACTCACCCCGTTCTTGGGAAATTTTGAAAAACTTTAAAAACAACAAAGAAAAGTATAGACACGAAGCGATTGAACCTGCGACCGTCTCACTAAAGCCGGGACGCTCTACCACTGAGCTAGTGTAGTTTTTCTAGTTTTCTGTTAACGACAAACTTTGCCCTAGATTGGAAAAGTGCCCGGTTGGCAATAGGCTTGCCACCTATCCTATTGTGGGACTAAGTACATTCGGCTAAAGCTAAGTCAAGTTCAAATCAGACAAAAATATATCTAATCATACATATTGATTATGGTTAAAGTAAAGATTTATGAGCTCGAAAAATCTAGTTCTTATATTATGTTTCCCATGTGTTGGTCCCGGGCTCCTTCGAAGAATAGGTCAACTCCCGTTCAGCCAGGCAGGCCGTAAAAGGCAACCAATACGTGTCACTAACATCGTGGCTACTAGATGGTAGAGTTCTGCATTGTCTCAATCGTCCCGGGTCTGGTACCACCGCCTTACCTATTCCTGCCGCAATAGCGTCAGTATTTGTCGCTGTCGTGTTCGGGTTTGGAGGGTAAGGTAGCCGGTAAACTTATGCATGTGGCATTAAACCTCGCCACAAGATAGCAACGCACCATTAACACCTTTGGTGTCTATAGGCGATGGTTGACTCTTTCCATCAGGAGACCCATCTGTTTGTTTGTTATCTTATAGTATAAAAAAACTTAACATTTGAAACGATGTTACTTTTGAAATCAATTATTGATAGGAGCTATCGCTATCGCTATAATTCGACCATAGGTGAAACCATGGGCGTACCGGGGAGGGGATAGGGTCAGCTGCCCCCTCCCCCCGAGATTTATTTACCTCTCTATTAACTATCTCTTGTAGATAAAAATATAGTCCTAAAATATTACCGTTGTATACCCCCTCTGACCTCGAACCTGGGTACGCCCTTGGGCAAAACAATAAAATCTCTATTAAGTTTGACGACAAATTTTAACCGTAAAAAAGCAGTAAATATTTTTGTATAATATCATGTATGTCACATGAACTTATGTAATATGTATAATGTATATTTTTACTAATTTAATGTATTTCTTATACATTTTATTTAAGTAATGTAAACTTTAATTGTGCCTAGTTTCATCCTCCATCGTTCGCGCAATTGCCTTGAAAAGGGTACAAAATTTTTCCTTCGCGTATGAGTATATGAGTAGGTATAGATTGATCTTATAAACATACTTTTTTAATTCTTAAAAAATGTTTACTTGGGCACATAACCAATGGGTATTTTAAAACAATACTAAATATTTTTGATTCAGGCGTTACTTTTCGGAAATCCATTATTAAACAGGTGAAATTAATTAAATTTGCTATTATCCGCGAACTGCTCTATGTATGGTACCTCCGCGAAGGTACCGACAAGAAAGACGTCGGTTTAATAAATAGATAAGACTCACCGATGGTCTGGACAAAAAGAAGACCCCAGCGGCACAATTATCCAACAAACTTTTACACCCACGTCCCATGCCGGCGCACCAAGCACAAAAGCACACGCGTAGAGTGAGGTAGTGTTCGTTTCTCCTGAAGATTTTTCCCAAGTTGGTTCCGGGCTCCTTTGTAGAATAGACCAACTGCCGTTCTGCCAGGAAGGTCGTAAAAGGCGGCATCAGGAGACCCATCTGCTTGTTTGCTATCTTATAATATAAAAAAGATGCTTCGGTTTCGAAGTGAAACGTGCGTTGAGTGCGTACATAAATGGTGTGCTTTTGTGATTGGTGCCGGCGTGGACGTGGGTGTAAAAGTTTGGTGGTTGTAGGTGGATAATTGTGTCGCTGGAGTCTTTCTTTTGTCCGGACTTTCGGTGAGTCTTACCTATTTATTAAGCCGAAGTCTTTCTTGTCGGTACCATCGCGGAAGATACATAGAACAGTTCGTGGGTATTAGCGAATTTAATTAATTTCACTTGTTTAATACTAAATAAGTAGTAAAACCTCTATAATTTATAGAGGGTGATCGCGGAATCAGCGGCAACAGTACAGATCTTTGCGGAGACGGCGTTGTTTACTTTGCTTTGGTAGTTTTGAGGCGTTCTCAAAATCGCTTTACTCGTTCAGCGCCGGACATTGCGTTTATAGCCTTTGCTTTTTTGACGACAGGAGTAATTTTTATGTCTTGTTGGCATTTGCAAGGGCAGAGGTTGATATACTGAATTTTGAACTCTTTTTTCTCACTTTCTAGTTACTTTAAAATATAACTGTTGTTATGTCACTTTTAATTTATTTATATCGATTTTCATTTTCGGATTCACGAAATAATTGCCGCGCTATCATTTGTGAGTCAAGGGTCCAAAAGAATATAGAAATGAGCAAAAACGGCGGTTTCCGTTCATTCTACGAAGGGTCCTCCACCACCACTCCCCATAGCGCCGAAGCCAACTGATGATCATAACATTGAGCTGACTTATAATATGAGCTAATTAAAAATACTAGATTCATATTGTGAGATTAATAGTTTCGTAGTTATTAAAATAACATGATATAACTCTTCGTTACGGTCCATTTTTCGGACTTGGAACTTTAAAATGTTTTGAGAAACTGTGCAAGTGCATTTTAATTTAATAAAGTTGAATTTATATGAACGTAATTCGTTCATTTTGTTGAATCTATTATTATTAAAAAAAGTTTTTATTTTATGCCTCATGGGCAGATCATTGACGTAGTGCTCTCCTCTCAACATGTGAAGGTCAAGCTTTTTTCAGGATTTAAACAGTTTCCATTATATTCATATTTCACTAATAACATAATAACATAGATATAAAGAATAACCCTTTTATAAAGACACATATCACTTCTAGGAAATCTTTATCAAGTGTTTAAGTATAGATATTTAGTATATATGTGTTTAAAAATAACTGATACAAAAAAATATTATATTTCACGGACATCCAAGTATCTGGATAGATGAATGTGCCACGATTACGCTCAAAATACCCAACGTATCGGACATTTTTTAACAGCTTCAGTATGTCACGGGATTGTTTTCTATTGAAAATCATTACCTCATTTAGTGGCGTTTAATTTTTATAAAATTAAACGAGCGTTATGAGGCGTGCACTTTTGGATATTCCAAACTGTTATTGAAAGTTTATCTGCTATCTGAAAACCAGTTACGATAACAAACCAAGCAGGTAATAAGTGAAACGCAACACAAAACAATTTAGTGATGAGTTTACGTATGTTACCGTTGCAACTGAACCTACATATATAACAGCTAGCTAGCGATCCGTCGACTGACCCCACCCTTATAAATAATAGTGGTAAGGCTCCCATACCCCCTACACCCCTTAAGGGTACCCTCCGGATCTCATTTCCAAATTGCATTTCGAAACTGAATCTCGACTTTACAACTGGTTATTAACATTGGAATAACCACCTTATTGGCGTTAATTAAAGTTGTTTTTGTTTTGTTAGTGTAAGATCGAAATTTAGTGCTTAGTCGTAAGGTCATAACCTAAGAAGGGGCCGCTACCCAAGCCTGTACAAGCACTAACTCGTATAATGAGATATGATAATAAACGCTTCAGTTGAATATTGATGTTGAGAAGTTGGGATGCACTCAGCATGTTTACGGCGCGGCCCGCTGCTAATTATTAATCTTTAAAGAGGTTGGACTTTGATTAATTTTATAGATGCTCTGGTTTCATTTAGTATAATTTGATTTATACTCGCGAATGAATTGAATTGCAAAAACATATTTCAAATAATACAGAACGCTTATACAATGAGTAACAAAATACCTTCCCAACGTATTAATTAACGTAGACATTATTTGTTAGCTAAATACAATTATTTATTATGTGTAATTATTTTTTTCATATTAATAGATACCTTTTCACGATTAATATAATTAATCTTTTATATTATTATCTGTGGCAATAAAAGAATCGGCCTACATACAAACACATTGCTGTTTTACGAGAATATGGACATACTAAACATTACAGATTTTAGCGAATAACGTTTTTAAATTTCACTATACATGTTTTAGTGAAAATTTCGAAATGTTAATGATTAATTGATGATTTTATTTTGCTAATTGTAAAGAAATTTACCTTTATATCAAAACATGTGGAAATAATTTATTTCTTTTATTTAAATTATAAAAAAATAATCATTTTTTAAAACCAGTTTCAGACATTAGTCTTTATTCTCAAGAAATACGACTGGCCCATTCACGCTTTATATGATTCATCACAAAATGTGTCATTCATCTTACAATTTTTTTAACAATTCTAGAAATGTCAGGATTTACGAAAATTGACCGTGCGTCTACTGTGTCATCGTCGGTTTAGCCGAGAAGACTCTGTGTCTGTAATTTACGTTAATGTGTTTTGTCTCAAAGGAGTAACGATGATTTCTTTTTCTAAAGAGGGTTAGCGCAGAAGTGGTACCTATAATTGCGTCTTGATTCACATTAAAATATCAATAATGTTTTATCATTTAGTATACCGTTTAGTATCGTATAGTATCGTATATCACGGCGTCAGGACGTGACGACCCCATCGCCTGCTGGTGGGATAATCTTCTTTTTTAGAAATTATTCCGCTGGTGCAGTCAGTCAAGAAAAAAGTGGTAGTGCCGTGCTTAGCTCAATGGGCTGGCACGACCGGGGCAATACCACTACCTCACTTAAAACCAACGTAAAGTAACAGCTTCTTTAACAGCTTCTTTCGTCTGGTTAGTGAGGTTCCCGGAGGACCTTCCACCTCCCCCTAATACTATGGAAGCGCAATCGAAAGGTAGTTGTTTAGGGGGGTACCATTTGCGAAAGCGATGAAGAATCCCCCTCTAGACACCATGTTCAGGAGTTCGCAATTAACCTAAGCATGGATTGGGTATCCATTGGCTGCCCTGCGTACTCTGGGGGGGCAAAATTGCGCTCACACACTTTACTGCTCGGAGCAAACGGAGCAAAAAAAAATAAAGGCACCTCCTACCACACTCCACGTGGATTACGGCTAAGCCAGCTTTGCTTTTTTTAACTGGCGTATACATTATATCTCTCCTACCCGGCATAAAAATTAGAGCATTCATTTGTACCCTGGGCAGGAGTTTGTGCTGTTCCCTGTTCCCGATGTCTCAGCAGCCTTGAAGGCAGGGACCTATTCATCCTCTGGCTACGTATAGAGTGCGACGACCATCCACGCATCTATGAATGCCTTTACAGGTCCCGTAGTGAAAATGCCGAAGTAGACCGACTCGTAGAGCACATACAAATTGCAACAGATTAACAGATACAGTAGATCCCCTCCGCGGAGATCGTGATTCTTGGTAACTTTAACGCCCATCATGTTGAATGACTTAGCTCACGTACCACCGATCACGTGGGGAGATCTGTTCACGATTTTTCTCTAGCACATGGTCTAACACAGCTGGTTACTTCGCCCACGCATGTTCCAGATGTGGATGACCATTTACCTTCCTTGTTTAATCTTCTGCTGACTTCTCACCAGGACAATTACCAAGTTTCCGTGGATGCTCCGCTAGGTTCTTCAGACCACTGCCTCATACGGAGCGAAGTGCCGGTAATGCAACTATCGCGACCTCGTTTCTCAGGCTGTCGCCGCGTTTGGCACTACAGGTCAGCAGATTGGGATGGAATGCGTACCTTCTTTGCATCCTACGCATGGAGGCAAATACGCTTCTCACTGGATGATCCTGATGTCGTTACTAATTGCATCTCCGAAGTGGTGCTGCAGGGCATGCAACTGTTCGTTTCGTTTACTGCGGTACCCATCGGTGGCAAGTCACGGCCACTGCTTTTGGTTGCCGCTGCAAAACGACTTCACGGCGAAAAGCAGGAGCGCTACCGAGCATGGGCTGCTGCGGCAGCATTTCACGATATAAACAACAGTGCAGTTAGAAAGGAGTATAATTTTGCCTCTAGGTCTTTCAAAAGAGCCATCGCTAAAGCCAAATCGGAACACATTGGCAGAATTAGTGAGAGACTAGTTCGCCTTCCTTCGGGAACTCGTGCGTTCTGGTCTCTCGCCAAGGCTGTCCAAGTGAATTTCTGTCTGTCCTTTTTCCACCTCTGTGCAGAGCTGATGGCTCTCTGGCCCGTGCTGCCAAGGAGAAAGCCGATCTTTTGGGGTCACTCTTTGCTACCTCGACTCTAGACTCTAGACGACCAAGGGAACACGCCACCTACCATCACACAGTGTGACAGTTCTATGCCCGAGGTTCAATACCTCCAAAAGGCAGTGCGTAAAGCACTTATTTCTTTGGATGTCCATAAGTCTAGTGGGCTTGATGGCATCTCACCAGTCATGCTCAAGATCTGTGCTCCCGAGTTGACACTGGTTTTAACTCGTCTTTTCCAACTGGCGTTGTCCCAAAATCTTGAAAGACAGCCTTAGTGCACCCAACTCCTAAGAAAGGCGAGCGCTCAGATCCGTCCTATATAAATATCGTTCCATATAACTATATAACTATCGGACTATAGCGATAACCCATTTATTCTCCAAAATAATGGAATCCATTATTAACAGCTAGCTTTTGGGGTACCTAGAAGAGCACCAGCTAATTAGTGATCGTCAATACAGTTTTCGTCAAGGTCGCTTAACTGGTGATCTTTTAGTTTACCTAACGCACTGAAGGGTGGAGGCTGCGGAGAATAAGAGTGAGGCTTTGGCAATTAGTTTGAACATAGCGAACGTCTTTGATCGGGAATGGCACAAAGCACTTCCCTCTAAGCTCCGGTGAAACTCTGCAATCGGATCACCAATTTTTTGGCAGATCGGAGCCTGAAGGTCGTTGTTGATGGCGCATGCTCTGAACTTAAACCCGTCAATGTTGGTGTTCATCAGGGCTGTGTGCTATCACTTACACTGCTTCTTCTACATATTAATAACATGTTGCAATCAAGCAACATTAATTGCTATGCGGATGACAGTACGGGTAATGATTTGTACACTGGCCGCAGCGGAATTTCTCAACAACACGTCACCGTGTGCCGGAACAAACTTGTGTCGAAAATCGAAAAACAACTTTCCTCACCCTCAAAGTGGGGTCGACTAAACTTAGTCCACTTTAACCCCAAGAAGACACAAGTTTTCTACTAAGAAATGTCCCTTTGTCGTATCTCCTCGCTTTGAAATACTTCCCTAACAGCCACACCCAGTCTTGAAATTCTTGGAGTTGACTTATCGACCAACGTTCAGTTCCGTGGTCACTTGGAAGGCAAGGCCAATTAGCCCCAAAAAAGCTATGTGTTTTCAGCAGGTCCAGGCAGTACTTCACGCCGGCCCATCGCTTACAACTCTATAAGGTGCAAATCCAGCCTCATATGGAGTACTGCTTTCACTTGTGGGCGGGGGCTCGTCAGTACCAGCTCCTTCCTTTTGACCGCATTCAACGTAGAGCGAATCGAATCGTCAATAATAAGACTATTTCTGATTGGCTAGATTCTTTGGAATTACGTAGAGATTTGGATTCGCTCTGCATCTTCTATCGGATCTATCATGGGAAGTGTGACCAGGAACTGTTTGGATTAATTCTTGCCGCCGAATTTCACCATCGGACGTCGCGACAAATTCAAAATTTCGTCCTCACCATATCGATGTGTGGAAATCCACAACTGTGCGTTTCTCGAGGCACTTTTTTCCCCGCACTATTCCTCTGTGGGACCAATTACCAGCAGGGGTTTTTCCAAGCAGATACTACTTAGGGACCTTCAAGAAAAGAGCCTACTCTTTCTTAAAAGACCGGCAACGCAACTGTAAATCTTCTGATAGTATGGTTGTCCATGGGCGGCGATGATCACTTACCATCAGTTGAACCTTCTGTCCATTTGCCCCCTTTTCCATAAAAAAATGTGAAAACGGTTGACCCTACAGGCCGTCCCTGAAACTTTCCACTAAATTAAGTTATTTTAATCTCAAAAGAGTAAAAACTACAAGCATAGATGTTTCAGTCCAAACATCTAAATTAAAATTTTTGGAAAGCTGTATATTTTGGAAACGCTGATAGAATTTTCAAGATCTTTCGAATGACATTCAACTCAATTTTTGAGATCTAAAATATTGCATTAGCTAAATAATCGATAGGTTGAATAATTTTGAAGCAATGTCAAATAACAGTTTTTTTTCAAAAATTTTCGTCATTAACAAGTCCCAAACAATTTGACCGATTTTGACCCAATTAACGGTATTTGGCGCAGTTTTTAAAGGAATAAGTTGATAAGATTTGAAGTCAATTGGCGTATTAGCCTGAAAGTTATTTCAAAAATCTTACTAATATTATAAATACGAAAGTTTGTATGTATGTATGGATGTTTGTTACTCTTTCACGCACACTACTGAACCGATTACGATGAAATTTGGTATGTAGATAGCTGAAGACCCAGAATAACACACAGGCTATTTTTTATCCCGGAAAAGTTAGGTGGTTCCGCGGGATTCACTAAAAACTTTTATAATACAGCGGGCTGCACACTGCAGCTAGTATTAAATAAATTTGCTGAAAACAACGTAATTTTAATATTTGAAAAGCTGTAACTTTTGAAAACTCGATTCAATTTTTTTCAGGAAATCTAAGTTGAGCGGAATCCAATCGAATGCCATTAACCGCGGTTCGATCGGTTCACCCGTTCAAAAGTTATGACCTGTTTACATACACACACACACACACACACACACACACACACATACATACATACATACATACTGACGTCATCATGAAAATAGTCGGAAAAGATTCCTAGGACCTCAAAACGTGGAGATCTGGATAAACGTGGATATTCTCTCAAACCAACGACATGTAGTCTTTGTAAAAAGTAACATCACAACTGCCGCGATGGCGTCCAGTAAAATATTTGCTGAATTTTAGGCAAATTGAAGGACAACTACAAGCATTTTCTAAGTATCACAACATTTTTATTTTTACAAATGAAATGATTTCATTTGAAATCACCTTTATACATGTTTCGAGTAGGGCAGGGTTTTATTACTCACTGTATATGTATAAAACTAGGATAGGTTATACCCTGTCTTTGCTCGTAAAGCACTAATTGTATGTAGCCATATACAGAAAGGAGAGTGATGTGATCGGCCTAAAAGGGCTATAAGAATATAGCGTCACCCGAAATTATTAAATTAATTTAATTTACAATAAGTCAATATTAAAATTTAAGGACACTTTGTAATAGCAAGTTAATTTTAAAAGGATTTTAGTTGCAAGGTCATGAAACTAAACAAACTTGTACGTTTATTCTTATTTTTTAATAAAGCAAAGATTGTTCTTTTCTGCCTTAAAATTAACACTTTCTTTTATTTCTGACCAACCAAAATAAATTAAAAACATGTCGGATAAGTAAGACGCAAAATTTTAAACAAATTATTGTATAAAATGCAACAAAAATTAAAATATTTATAGGCGAAACCTAAAACATAGAATGCTGTATAAACAAGTACTCTTAGTATCATCCGAAAGAAACAAAAAAAACAAGTGTCATCTATTTACACTGCGAACACGATTAGCCAAAGATACTTGATCCCACAATGTGATAGGTGGTAAGCCTATCGCCAACCGGGCACTTTCCAATCCCGGGCAACGTTGTTTTTATATGGAAACTGGAAAAACACATTTTTGAATTGCCCGACCCAGGAATCGAACCCGGGACCTCATGTGGTCTACTCCGACACCGGACTACTACATCACAGAGGTGATACCATAGTAGGTAATATAATAAATGCGAAAGTCTGTCTATTACAAGGCTAAACCGCTAAATTGATGTTAGTGAAATTCGGCAAAAAATAGTTAAAGATCTGCCGACTTTTTAAAAAAAATCAACCCTTAAATGACTGAAATAGGGAATGAAATTTGATACGTAAAACTATATGGACATGTCAATCTTTTATGTCGCTATATAGCATGGGATCTCGCGGGCGAAGTTGGGCGGTTCAGGTAGTCTCTTATAAGTAATAACATAGCACAGTAGATGGCATGCATGTCACACCAATGAAAATGTTAATGGCGAGCAGTTGCCAATGTGACAGGGGGCTATGATAAAGTAGGTACCCAGTAACTTATATTTGAGATTTCGCCGTGTTGGTGCCGGCCTCCTTTGAAGAATAGGCCAACTGCCGTTCTGCCAGGCAGGTCGTAAAAGGCGACCGATTGGCTGTCGAGTCACTACCAACGTGGCTACTAGGTGGTAGAGTTCGACATTGTCTCGTCCGGGTCTGATACCACCGCCTTACCTCTTCCTGCCGCAATAGCGTCAGTGCTTGTCACTGTCGTGTTCCGGTTTGGAGGGTAAGGTAGCCGGTAAACTTATGCATGTGGCATTAGACCTCGCAACAAGATAGCAACGCACCATTAACATCTTTGGTGTCTATAGGCGATGGTTGACTCTTTCCATCAGGAGATCCATCTGCTTGTTTGCTATCTTATGAAATAAAAAAAAACCGACTATCACAGTATTGGCTTTCTTAACTTCTAAACGGAACGCAGCGGAGACACGGTGCTTGTCTCAAGATTTTTAGATTTTTCATATTACTATATGTGTTTTATGGTTAAATATATTTTATAACGAGGTTCCTGTATTTATCTGACATGACATCACGTCCCACGGAATAGGCTGTCTAAGACGGATGAATCACCCGCTGACATTATTCCTGCGCAATTATTAGCGACCGCGCCTCAACATTATATCAATTAATTGTCGTGCACATATACACACTCAATTTGCAGATAAAATATAAATTTGACAGAAATACAAAAAAAAAAATATAGAGACTGCACAGCTTTAAAGGCTTTTAGGAAAGCAAACAAGCAGATAGTTCTGATTTTTTTATGCTCTTATTAAGGATAACAAAAAAAACTGATGGCATAAGGCAATCATCGTTTGTAAACACTAAAGATGTTCATAGTGCGTTGTTTCCTGTGTAATGAGATGATAACGCCACATGCATACCTACCGGTTATCTTTTCCTCCAAAATGAAATATAACAGTGATAATTGATACTATTGACACTATTGTGGCAGGAACATATTATAAAGCTGTGGTACCAAACTCGGGCGAGACATCGCGGAACTTTACAATTTAGTCGTTACAAGGTATTGAAATGAATGTATTGATATGTTTAGCCGATCGTATGTCTTTTATATCTTACCTGGTTGCATATGGTCTGTAAATAGAATTAAAAATCTTATCAGCTTTTCTCCTTTAAAAACTACGTTAAATATCGTTAATTTAATCAAAATCAGTCAATTTGTTTGGGATTTATCTATGAAGAAAATTAAAAATAAAATGTTTTTTGCCATTGACCATTGCATCGAAATTTTTCAACCTATCGATTATTTAGCTAAAGCAATATTTTTGATTTCAAAAATTGAGTTGAATGCCATCATCGTTTTCAAAATATACTGCCATTTTAAACAAAATAGATGTTTGAACTGAAAAATCTATGTTTATATTTTTTACTCTTTTGAGCTTAAAATACTTTAATTTAGTGGGAAGTTACAGGGATGGCTCGTAAGGTTAACTGTTAACATTTTTTTTACAATTTTGTTTACAAAACTTACATTTATAAATACTTTATTATGCCTACGCTACACTTATACACTTATATAAACACACTTATGATGAACTGAGCCGTAATTTTCATATAATATTATTAACTATAGTTATTTTATGTAAGTTACCTACGTCTATATTTGACAAAAATGACAACAGGAGCAGCAAATTTTAATGTTATTCAAAAATGGTCATTTAATGCAAAATTATTTACCTGTATAATACAAACATTGGTGAAACCAGTTTTTGTTGAGAGTGGGGGGGGGCGGCAGGGCTTATCAAGGTAATCATCAAAGTTTTCAAGGTTTAGCGGGAGGAGGGATTGAGCTCCTACAATACAAAAACTTATTTAAAATAAATATCTTAATGTATGTCGTAGATAAAGTTTTAATTTTCCTTGCAAACCATAGGCTATATTAGCCCTTGTTATGTATCTCGACGTCAAACTGTTAAGAAGTGATTTTAGGGTTAATTGTGGTCTGAGATCGACGCTGTAACATCATAGACAATAAACGTTCTAGACTGAAATTACTTGTTGGACATCCTTGCTTATATGTTCTATAATGTATTTATAGATACATACGTAGAACTTAAGTACATATTACCTCCACCTCGCCTCATTGATGGCAACAAACCAGTAAAGTTTTATTTCTATAGACGGTGGTACAAAGTGTTATCTACTTGTTTGCTAACGTATGTCATAAAAAGCTCCAAAAATCGATCACGTTGTGAGCAGTAATAATTATTCACACTGACATATCCAACCAACCAACAAAAAAATTGTTTTTAATTACATGTTTATGTATATTTATGTATATGTTATGTATTATGTATATGTTATGTATATGTTATGTATATGTTCATGTTTAATTACATGTTATTACATGTTCTTTTTTTTACACGAAGCTAAAAAAAGAACATGTAATATTAAATGTAGTAGAATGATTTAAGTTCTTTGTAATCCCACGTCTAAAATTTTTTTTCAACGTCTCTGTCGAGCTTCAGTTGGAGGATAAGGTAGCCGGTAAACTAATGCTTGTGACTTTACCACCTTGCCATATAGATAGCAATGCACCATCAGCATCAGGAGAGCCTTATTTTTGCCAAAATTTTTTTTACATAAAAACATTTTATCTCAAGATAAATTATTAGTTGACGAGCGACGGAAGTTTTTGGTGTACTTGAAGTATGCGGTGTTTGTATACTATGTATGTTTAAATATTCTTCGTCACATGCAATAATTCGGTTATCCCTAACCAGAACATCGTGAAATTTGGTAGATGAAAAATTAAAAGTGCTGTCATAAGCTAAATCGATGACGATGTTGACGGATCTAAAAGACTAATGTCAAAACAGCTATCATGAATTTACGTTTTAGGACAAACAACTGGTAAAATGTTAATAAAATCAGTATTAGCTACCCAGATAAAGAAGAAATTTTTGAATAACAACGGCTATATGCAGCAGTTATTCAAAAAACTGGTGGTTAAGTGTCAAAAGTGGTAACCGAAAATGAATTCATTTTGAAAATAGTTAAGAATGTGAATAACTTCGCTAGCGGCTGCAAATAAAGTAGTGTGTACATATTATGCCGTTAGATAATTTTAAGAAATATTATTTTATAAATAATCTAGTCAAATGAAATACTAATCGAGCCTGATTATTTTTTTAACTTAGTACCTACGACGCTGTGCGAATATAGACAGAACGAACATGGAGTGGAATACCATGAGACCGGCCGTCAATTACAGATTGTTTCTTCAATTAAAAAAATGATGTGGTGTCGCGGGACACCAGGTAGGAACGAACTTCCTTCGGCTAAACGGCACTACTCGCCTGTGTACGCGACTGTCGCGCCTGCGCACGTCTCATTTAACGCTTTTATTCCACGCATTTTTCTTACGGTTTTACTATCACATTTTTTTCAGTTCGGTCGCGCAGCAAAATCCCTATCCCCTCCAAGCCTGCCGTAAGGAACTTCGTTCCAACAAGTTATATAAACATCGTTGGGCATACCACATGAACCGACCTATCCGATCCTAATAGTCCGATCACAGCCTACATCTTACATTTTACACATACATTTTTGCTGGCGACTGGCCTCATTGTTGCGGCCCGCTAAAACTCGAGACCCTGGATAAAAGTCATTAGCAAGTCGAAATCCTGATGCAATTTACTCCCCCACTAATCGTCAAGATACTGCCCTAAGCCGATGTTCGATTCCACTTAATTTAAGCTCTGGCTAAGAACTCTGGCTTGCCTAAAAAGCCCGGTTTCACAGTAGCGGTTATTTGGACTAACTGCTCTGCTTAAGCTCATTTCGAAAAAAACAACTAAAATCGATCTATTACCCCAATGTACGCAAATTATTGGCTTGCTTTAAGAGTATTACTCAACAAATATAAAAATACATCTTAATATATTATATGAATTATGTATCATGTGGTTTGTCTGTGATTGACTTCAAAACTACTGAACCGATTTCAATGAAATTTTGTAGATATCTGCTGTTTGGTCCAACTTAAAGGACAGGATAGTTTTTATATTAAATTTTTTGACAAAATAATGTTTGTTGTTTCAGCTAATATATGTATAAAAACAAATATATTTAATAAACACCCAAACACTGAAATATAAACCTTTGCGCATATCAAGTTACTCGTATCACACAAATATTTGTTCCCTATCGGGACTCGAACCCGTGACTTCGTAGAACACATCGATTGCGTAGTTAGTATCGCTAACTACTCAACCAAAAGGGTGATTATATTATAGAGTAGAATATAAAATATATTGTATTTATTTTTATCTGTTTAATATACATGGTCTATAGTAAAAACAATAGACTTTGTCGTAGTGCAATTAATACTTTTATGGCGGCGCCTAAATGCGGCACTGACTACATCACGTTCGAGCTTTAAATGGCCTATAATAGGTGTCAGACTAAATAAGTGACGCGATATAATTTAAACATAAATACCATCCACATGTTTGAAGAAGAAGCCCAATCTGAGATTTAATTGTTTTGGTGTCTTCTATTATCTTTATCTAAGTGACTATTTTACAATAAGTCGGGACCATGATATCGGCCTGGAGCGAGTAAAATTCTTAACGTTTAATGTTAAGTTTGGGCTCCTAACGCCTTCGTTAAGTGATGATTTGACTAATTGACTGAGCGAGTAAAGGTCAAGGACGGATCCAGAGGAGGGCTCATGGGGGTCATGACCTCCCCCTAGGCAGGGGTCTGGGTATGGATTTATTAGGATTAGATAAGGATTACAGTCAATCTTGACTGAACCTCAAACATGTGACCCCCCATTGAACCGTTCGCGTTGGCTGGATCCGCCCTTGGTGAAGGTTCATTGTTGAGATTAGTTGTGTTTGTGTATTTATTAATCGATTCTGCGGTTCAGCGGTCCAGCATCGGTGTTGACCACATGAAGTTTCGGGGTCGATTCTCGAGTCAGGCAACTCGAATTTTTTTTTCGGGTTTCTGATAAATATAACGTTGTCCAGAGTTGGCGATCGGGTTACCATCTATCACTTTATGGGACTAAATATTATTTTTTTTATATAGAAAAAAAGAGGCAACCGAGCAGGAGGCTCACCTGATGGTAAGTGATTACCGCCGCCCATGGACAGCCACATCACCAGAGGTCTTGCAGCTGCGTTGCCGGCTTTTTAAGAAGGAGTATGCTCTTTTCTTGAAGGTGCCTAAGTCGTATCCGTTCGGAAACACCCCCGCCGGTAATTGATTGCACAGAGGAGTAGTGCGTGGTAAGAAGTGCCTAGAGAATTGCACGGTTGTGGATTTCCAGACATCGAGGTGATGAGGATGGAACTTTGGGTTTTGCCGCGATGTCCGATTATGAAATTCAACAGCAGGGATCAATCCAAACAGTTCGTCGGAACACGCTCCATGATAGATGCGGAGTGTTGTTTCTTGTTGTCATTTGTTAGAAGTGTAGTTGAGGAAAAAATCTTGTCACACGGATCAAAAAATATAACTTGTGAGTTTTAGAAAACGAAAATTCATCTATCTATATCTCTTCGGAGATGCGGGCGTGAAGATACTGTATGTTTATTCGACGATAACTTGACAATCTTTGATTCAATATTAATAACATTTGTTAGAAGTGTAGCTGAGGTACCTATAATGTATATAATAAGTCTGAACCATGATATCAGCCTACAACAAGTAAAATTCTCAAAGTTTAATATTAAGTTTGGGCTCCTAACGCCTGCGTTAAGTGTGGTCTCAAGTGAGACCTAGTCTCAGCTTAGTGAGGCGTTTTGACTAATTGACTGAGCGAGTGAAAGTTTAGTGTTGAGATTGCTGGTGTTCGTATGATTATTAATCGCTTCTGTGATCTAGGGGTCCGGTGTCGGTGTTGAACACATGAGGTCTCGGGTTCGATTCCCGAGTCGAGCAGCTCAAAAATGTGATTTTTTTAGTATTCTAATAAAAATTGGATATGTGCCTTTCGGGGATACGAGCGTGAAGATACTGTATGTTTATTCGATGATAACTTAAATATCTTTGATTCAGTATTAATAACATTTGTTAGAAGTGTAGTTAAGGTATAATGTGGATATACAACGTGTAAAAAAATCCTGTCCAATGGATAAAAAAATATAACATAAGAGTTTTAGAAGACGAAATTCTTCTATCTACGAGTATATTCGAAGAATAATAGCATAATTATTATTATACTAGCTGCAGTGCGCAGCCCGCTGCATTATAAAAGTTTTTGGCGAATCCCGGGGGATTATCTAATTTTTCCGGAATAAAAAGTAGCCTATGTTCTATTCCAGGTTATCATCTATCTGTGTACCAAATTTAATTTAAATTTATTTAATAGTTTTTGCGTGATTGAGTAACAAACATCCATCCAAAATCCATCCATACAAATATTCAAACCTTCGCATTTATAACATTAATATAGATTGGGCTAACAAAAACGCAACTGGGAATAGGACAGGGTTTTATTTACACACTATATACAGTTTTGAAATTCCAACAAGAGCAAAATCGCTCAATGGGTAATACCTATATAGCGTGAAAGAAATATAAGGTTAAAACTTAAATTTCAGAAAGTTATCCTAAGCGTAATATTAAATAAAAAAACTCCATTTGTACAGAAAACACACAAACAATTTTTCATTGTGTACTGTTCTCAAGCTTGAAGCAAAAAATCTAAAATACATTTATTTTATCACAAAAGCAGATGTCATTGTATTTAATTCAACCGCAGTACATTGTTAGTGCGTTTGGAATCTGTTATGTGAGTGGGAAAAAATTAAAACCTGACGTTTTGTGTTTCTAGAAGGATAACGGACACAAAAGGAATAGAAACCCGTAAAATGCCCTGCGATGCCCAGCTATCCCCGAAAAATGGGGAGAAAGAGAAAATACGTGCAATTTTTTATTTCCGGCATACTATGACGTCCTATCCAAACAGTTATAGAACGATTTAAAATCTGCAATTTTTGTAGAAAATTATTTTAATATCATTCGTAGTATTTTAAGAATAACAAGTGATATAACATGGACCTTTTTTATATCGGCTTGCTGTTTCTATTAAATAATTTCCTTTACAAAGTAAAACTTTTACAAAACTGTACTTTTGTCTCGTAAAACTTTTGTACAAATGCACATACAAACCAATTTCTTCCATAACTTAAAAAATTGAGATTTTTTAAACCACCCTAAAGTTCCTGTGGATATTAAAAAAAATCTGTGAACGGTTGACCTTGCAGGCCATTCCTAAAACTTTCCGCTAAATTAAGGTCCTTAAACTCAAAAGAGTAAAAATTATATGCATAGATTTTATTCAGTTCAAACGTCTATTTTATTAAATATGGCAATATATTGATTTTTTAAAAGCTGTACATTTTGGAAACGATGATCAATTTTGATCTTTTGAATGACATTCAACTTAATTTTTGACATCCTTACATATAATATTCTGAAACATTACTTTAGCTAAATAATGAATAGGTTGAAAAGTTTTGGAGCAGTGTCAAAAACTTTTTTTTTCAAAAAATTTCAAATTTCGTCATTGATAAATCCCAAACAACTTTTTTTGATCCAATTTTTTTCGATTCTGATCCAATTAACGGTGTTTGACGCAATTTTTAAAGGAAAAGAGCTGATAAGATTTTAAAGTAAATCGGTGTATTAGCCTGAAAGTTATTTCAAAAATATTAAGTAAGTTTGCTAAAAACAACGTAAGGGTTTCGTAGGACCTCAAAACGTGGAAATTTTAAATTTATATAATTTTGAGAAGTGGCAAGTTAAGACTTCAATTCTGTCATTTCGAATTCTGAGAAAACCATAGTCAGAGGGAAAAAACTGGTAAAGTGAGTGTTGGGGAACGCGGAATGTAGGGTTACGAAGTTGCGTATTACAATAATGCGGACAAAGAAAAGGGCTTTTATAATTTCATACTATGAAGCTATTCAATGCCAACGACAAATATATATCTACAACGACAAATATATATCTATAAGTACATTTTATAAGTTGGTTGACTATTACTCTAAAACCTGTGAAGTCTTCTAAGCCGTGATAGTATTTCTTTTAACTTGATTATATTTACTATTACCATGATTTTTTTTCCACTCCCAAAACCAACGGAGAGGGGGTGGAGGGGACCCTTAGCTCTAACAAAAATTAGCACTTAAAAGCTTAATTTTACAAACAAGTCCCTTAATCGAAAACCTGTTTTCACAAACCTATAATATTTTTTAACCTACGCAACGATACCCCTTAACCATGAGGTACGTGAGAAAAAAAATAACATCTTCACTTTACATGTAGGGGAGCTACTCTGAAAAAAAATATTTTCAAGATTTTATGTTACGTTTTGTTGACGTGGCTAATATGTATATTCATGCCAAATTACAAATTTCTAGTACTAAGGATCTCCGAGCAATCGTGCGGACGGTCGGATGGACGTACGGACATAGCGAAACTATAAGGGTTTCTGGTTTACTTCGGAACCCTAAAAAATAGCTGGTATGTGGTCACTTATATTAAGTGATATATGATATTTAGGGGTACGTAAATTTCGCAAACAAAAAATCGTGATATCGCATATAAAAAAACTCAAAATAGAAAATTTCGCATTTATTTCGCAAAAAAAAATACAGTGTTAAAAACTCAATTAAAAGCTAGCATTGTTGTAATTTTTACATTTTCATCTTTCATTGTTTGCCTGCGATTAGTTACGACAATGTTATAGATACTAAAGTACCTCTCGGCATCAACACTTTTAACAGGGCAATTGAGACATTGAATAGCTGCTTTTCCAAATCCAGGGTAGCAAGATTTTGTTCACTCCTCATCTACGCAACAACTCGTGCCGTCTGTTTACTCTGTCTGTCTCAGAGTTGTAATAATTGTTAGAGCGTTTGATCAACATGTGAAAGCACGTAACGTGAAAAGGTGCGAAGAAGTATTTAATTTTCAAATTTCGCTTTTATCGCAAATAAAATCCAGATTTCGCTTTTATCGCATCTACTTTGTAAAAACGAAATTTACGTACCCCTAATGATATTGGATAGATATAATGGTAATTATCGTAGGGGTGTTCAGGTGTGACGCTGTCATATATAGAATGATTTTCAAAATTATTTTACTGTTTAGGATAGTATACTTCCTGTTTTATCCTATATAAATTTGGTAAAGATCTTATTCAGGTTTGCTTAAAAAATATGGAGTTAGAAGTCAGTTGCTACTATTTTATGGTGTTTAAATTATTAGCTTAAAATGCTGCTGCATTTTTAGCCAAAAACGTGTATTGTAACTAAATAATTAGGCCCTTAAACTTTATTCTAGTGTGATGAACTAATTGCAGGCTGTAGCCAGAAACAAGTTCCTAAACCAGCGTCTGGTCCGAACAATTAAACCGTTCGGAGTCTGCCACAGCAATCGCCGCTCGTAAAATCTGCATAAGAAGCCAAACTCAAGTCTTCGCGGATCCTCTACAATGGAATACGATGTTTAACCACTTGTGTATAGAAGGGTACTGTTATTATATAAAAAACTTGAACGTTTCACATTCATCTTTTATTTTGCTTTCCTTTATTCATCCTTTAGCACTAGGGAGTGTACTAAGTTTGAAAAATTTTGCAATAATTTCTTTTGTTATTCTCTTTGTAATGACTACCTGTCATTCTGTCAGGCAATTTGTAAAAGGCGAACTATTGGCTATATACTATTCACTATCTACTACTACAACTACTTTGTGTACTATCTTTTTGCAAGGTCTCGCCCAAGTCCAGTACCACCGTCTTACCTATTCCTGGAGCAATAGCGTGATAGCTTGATATTGTCTTATTCGAATTTGGAAGGTAAGGTGGTAAACTTATGCATGTAATATTGACACTCCGCCACAGTAACGCATCGCATTAACATCTTTGGTGTTTAAAGTCTTTTTCTATCAAGACTGCCATCTGCTTGTTTACTGCATCTTAAGATAACAAAAAAGAACATAATTTAAATAACACTTTTAGATAATTCAATGAAGATTAATTTTGTAATTTTTAAAACTTAGTTTAATGTAACAAGAACCTAGGAAGTCCTATAAAAACGACAAAAATCCCGGCAAGTAGTGAAAAAATTGTGTAGCTCGAAGACACGATATCTTGAGATAAAAACATTATTTTATCTAATTTTTTAATCTATTCTTCTATTGCTCTGCTAGGATTTCCTATTTTAAATAGCTGCCTAAGTCTGTGCTGTTTAATTAAATTTAATTAATAAAAAAATAAGGTATGATTTTTTGATTGAAAACATAAATAATAAACTGGATGTTTAATCTACCAAATGCGAATGTGCTATTTGTTCATATTTTCATCTATTTCTAGCCCCTTGAATATACGTGCACTTCTTTCTAGTTCTTGCAAATAATGTGTTATAGAATCGATAAGCAAAAGAATTATTTATCAATATTCAATACCAAATGAAAATAAAACTAACACCCTAAATATTATTAGACGCAGTGTGGTGAAGTTATAAAATAAAAAATGTAGATATAATAATTTGGAAAATTTAACATACAACAATAACAAGGTGCAGTTGATATTGAATATTGATAAATAATTCTTTCATTTCATATACTTTTACAACATTCAATATTTAATTTTAACGTTACCTTTGTCACAGTTCACAATAGAACGATATCACAAACTATGACATATATAGAATACTTTAATGACAATTCATTTTGGTTGGTTTTACATCTTAATATTTAAAGTACTATATTCCGTAACAGTAGGTTATTAATATTTCACATTAAATTATAAGAAGGAACTGGAAAATCAAAGAGTTATAACACCTTTGTTACTTAAAGTAATTTGTTACTTAAAAATAAACTACGATGATACATTTTATATGCATGTATTGTAAATATACAAGCAGTTAGACGTAGAAACACCGTTTCCCTTATACGAACTGCATGGCAGAATGTCAGATGGTCTATTTTTCAAAGGCGGGTCCCTTTGAAGAATAGACCAATACCATGAATTTATATTTTGAATATTCAAATAAAGGAATCTATTGTGAATATCGACTCCGAATAACATTCTTATTGACCTTGCAAAAACATAAGAAGTATTTATTAATGGTTAATGTATGAGTACATCCATAAACATGACGTTAATGAGGAATGAGATCTAGGAACCGTCTTGGTGGCGTTTAAATGTCAGCTTCAGTTTGTCGGTACTTGTACTTATAAAAACTTTTTGAGTTGTTTGTACAAAAGTAAAATTATACCGATACCTTTGACAGGTAGGTAGGTTATCCCTGTGGCGGTTTCGACTCCCTTTGAAGAAGAGACAAACTAATGTTCTGCCAGGCAGGTCATAAAAGGCAATCGATTGACTATACATATCACTTTTATCGTGACTACTAGGTGGTAGAGTTCTGCAACGACTCGCCAGGGTATTTGATAAGACCGCCTTACCTATTCTGCCACAACGGAGACATTGGTCATCACTATCATGTTCCAGTTCGTAGTGTAATGTGGCCGGTGGACTCATGCATGTGGAATTGCCATCCCGCCCTATGGATAGCAACATACCATTAACATCTTTGGTATCTATAAGCGATGGCTTCTCTCTCCACCAGGTGAGCCATCCGCTTGTTTAATATCTAATGATATAAAAAAGTCTGATTGAACTGAATGTCAATCATTATTATTCATTAGTTTGTTGGTATTCAAGACGATTGGTAATTACCGTTGACATATTTGCATAATTATTGACTATTTATTCAGGGGACTTTTCTATTCGGCTCCAATTCGGCATAAGGTCGCGAGTTGGATCCCCGGGTTTCTTAAGCCAAATCTCAGTAGCAGCTCCAAGGCTGGTAGTGGTGTGTAACACCCCGAGCCTTGGATAAGCACGCAAAGCTGTCTGTCGTATCTTCCGATTGTCGCTAGTACTAAGAGGTATTCGTCAACAGGTTGGTAAAATGTGGCGATTGGATCACCATCCATTCGCCTACTACGAGCTGGTAAATTGTGACGAAAGTTTGTAGCTTTCCGATTCACTCCGCCTCGCCTGTAAGGGAAATGGCGTAATAATACTCATAGACTTAACAATAAAATGCCTTTTAAGTTTGACTACAGACTTTAGCCAAAAACAAAATAGTAAGTATACATGTGTGTATATTATGATCCATATCAAATCTGCACACATGTATCTGTGGTCAAATAACTTGTGTCTGAAGTCGAGGATTTATTGAACAAAGTCTCGAAATGGGGTCGATTTAGTTCAATACAACCCAAAGAAGACAAGTTTGTGGCTTGTGCCTTTACCGCCAAAAAAAGACCTTTTGCCGTATCCCCTCGTTTTGAGAATACTCCTTTGACTGCCTCAGCCAGCACTGAAATTTTTAGTGTCGACATATCAAGTAACGTCCAGTTTCGTGGTCATTTAGAAGGTAAAGCAAAGCTGGCGTCCAAGAAAATTGGTGTTCTGAACAGGGCGAAACAGTACTTCACACCAGCCGACCGTTTGAGACTATACAAGTCGCCAATCAGGCCTCATATGAAGTACTATTCTCATCTTTGGGCAGGGGCTCCGCAGTATCAGCTCCTTCCTCTTGACCGCATGCAGCGTAGAGCAGCTCGTGTTGTCCATGACCAGGCTCTTTCCGATTGGCTTGATCCTTTGGCGTTGCGAAAAGATGTTGGTTTCCTCTGCATCTTCTGTCGCTATTACCACGGGAAGTGTTCCGAGGAGTTGTTCGGCTTAATACCACCCGCTGATTTCGACCATCGGACATCACGCCAAAATTCTAAATTCTACCCTCACCATTTGGATGTCTACAAGTCCACTACAGTGCGATTTTCAAGACATTTTTAGCCTCGCACTACAGTTCTGTGTAATTAATTACCAGCGTATGTGTTTCCGAACGGCCTTCAAGAAAAGAGCGTACTCGTTCCTTAAAGGCCGGCAACGCAACTGCAGTAGGTACCTTCAGTATTGCAATTATTCATGGGCGGCGGTTATCACTTACCTTCAGGTGAGCCTCTTGCCCGTTTGCCTCCTATTCCATAAAAGAAATGAATTAATATTCATTTCTTTTTTTTCTGCTGGTTTTCCTGTCACGCTGACCGCACGCTGACGGTCGGCGCTATGTATGTTGTGTAACGGCCATCAGCGTTTAGCGATCAGCGCGACCCAAAAATGCTACCTGTGGCTACATACATTTTGATCCATCAACGTCGATCGCCAGCGTGCGTTCAGCGTGAAAGCCTACAATAAGGTATTTAAATTTCAAAATTTCCGCGAGATTTTATATGTAACTGCTGTGATGCAATTGAAACAAAAGGGTAGCGTTAAAAGTGGGGCAAACTTATCCAAGGTCTCAAAATTAAAGGAAACCTCAGCCACACAATAGCCCACCCCCGTCCACCACATTTTCTTCCACGTCAGGAGCAAAGGCAGAATACACACATTATGTACGCAACGCACGTTGCACTTGTAACCGAAGCATCTTCAGTAGAGTCGAATAGGAATAAGATCTTGATCGGATCTTATGACGGGTGAAGCATTAATTATTAAACCAAATAATGGCAAGCAACGAATTTAATTCTATTTTGAAGACACCGTTTTACTCCAACTACTCGCTAAGATAAAAAAAATAGATGTTTATTTTTATAAACATCTATTTTTAGCCCCGTTGGTCGAGTGGTTAGAGACCCTGACTACGAAATCAACGAGGCTCGGGTTCGATCCCCGACGGGGACAAGCATTTGTGTGATGAGCATAAATGTTTGTATTTCCGGGTTGGGGTGTTTATTATATATATTCTAGTATTTATATATGTATTTCTATGTATTAGTATCGTTGACTAACACCCATAACACAAGCAAATAATTTGCTTACTTTGGGTTTAGATCAGTAAGTGTAATTTGTCCCGTGAATTATAAATTATTATTATTATTATTATGAATAATATTATTTTGTTGTTCTTAGCTTAACGCAATTAAAATTCTTTTAAATTTAGACTGCCTCGTGGTCTAGGAGTAGCCTGTTCGGTTCGGACCATGAGGTCCCGAGTTCGATCCCCGGGCAAAATTGTTATTGAAATTTTTTCGAGGTTTTCTCGAAAATCTAACCCTCAGTGGCAGCTCGGAGTCTGACGGAGTGGTGTATTACCACTCCCGTGCCTCGGATGAGCACGTTAAACTCTCGGTCCCGGTTATTGCCAGAAATAGTCGATAATCGTTAACATGTCGATAAATGCGGCGATAAAGATCACCACTTATCACGCCAACCAACAAACCGGTGAATCACGGTGAACTTTTTTTTTATATCATAAGATGGCAAACAAGCAGATGAGTCTCCTGATGGAAAGAGTCAACCGTCGCCTATAAACACCAAAGATGTTAATGGTGCGTTGCTATCTTCTGGCGAGGTCTAATGCCACATGCATAAGTTTACCGGCTACCTTACCCTCCAAACCGGAATACAACAGCGACTAATACTGACGCTATTGCGGCAGGAATAGGTAAGGCGGTGGTACCAGACCCGGTCGAGCCGATGCAGAACTCTACCACCTAGTAGCCGCGATAGTGGTGACTTGTGTAGCCAATCGATCGCCTTTTACGACCTGCTTGGCAGAACGGCAATTCGCCTATTCTTCAAAGGAGCCCGTAACCAACACGGGGAAAATGTAGTGTAAATTACGTTTTGCAAACACAGGGCTTCAATAAAGAGCTGCTATATCTAGAGCTTTAATATATATTTAATTTTATTGTATAAAATCACGCCCGTTTCTCTTGCGGGGTAAATAAAGCAAACCCAAAATTTATTAGACTTTCCAGTTAACAACAATTCACCGGTTTTTTAGTCCCTTTTTTTTACTTCAGTCCCTATCGCCACATTTTTATCAGCCTGATAAAGATTATCGACTATTTCTGGCGATAACTGGCACCGAGGGCTTAACGTAAAGCACGTGCTCATCCGACACACGGGAGTAGTAACACACCACTCGGCAGACTCCAAGCTGCTACTAAGATTTTGAATTTTCGAGAAAAAACGTAAGTATCACATTTGACAACGGGGTTCGAACCAGGGACCTCGTGATATGAGCCGAATAGGCTATCCACTACCACCCACAACATACAGACCACGAGACAGTCAGGCATATGTAATTTATTTTGATTATTAGCATTATCTGACGAATATGTGCATTGTCTTTGACAAGATAATCAATCCATTAGGCCCGCTAAACGGATTGATTATCCAGCCCTGTACTACGTCTTTGTAAGTGGTCGCCTTTTGACTGTTATATACCCAATAAAGGATGTTAGGAGCTTAAACTACATCTTCGAGGCAAAACTAACATCTTTCATCTTTCATATATAACATCTTTCATATTTCTTTATTAACGAAATTATAGCGAATAGGTAAAAATTTGGTTCATTGAATAACTAATCGTAAAACAGAAATAAATCTTAAGCGCTTGAAGACCATCGGCCTTCCTGTCAGGCAGTTTATTAAACGCGAACGAATGGCTTCTCGTTTTAGAACGTTTATTTATTTAAAAATTTATGCAAAATTGTGAACATAGGTGGACTTATTGCTACATGACATTCTCTACCAGTCAACCCAAACTGATTAGAGAACATTTCACTTAAAGGGGTGCATGAAAATATTAATTAGTAAAATCTAATTACAATAACTACTGGTAATACAAAAAACAAAATAATATATATATATATATATATATATATATATATATATATATATATATATATATATATATATATATATATATATATACATATATATACGTATTACATATTTACTTATAATAGGGAAATAAGTATATTAAATACATAAATAAAATAAAATAATGTTTGATAATATTAATTCAAATCATATTTTTAATAGAACATTAAATGATGAAACATTAAATTAGAACATTAAAGATATTTTTAATAGAATGCTACATGGCATAATCTACCAGTCAACCCAAACTGATTAGAGAACATTTCATTTAAAGGGGTGCATGAAAAGATAAATTAGTAAAATTTAATTACAATAAATGCTGATAATACTAAAAAAACGAATAACATAATAATATATATACATAAAATACACATATACAAAATGTATTAAATACACACACATGCATATTTATGACACACTCGTACATACCTAAATAAATAACATACATAGATATACATATTACGTATATTACTTATAATAGGGAAATAAGTACAAATACGGCGATTAAATACATAAATAAAATAAAATAATGTTTGATAATGTTAATTCAAAAGATATATTTAATAGAACATTGAAATGAAAATTAAAATAATAAAAAATTTGATGGCTCTCCAGGAGACAACTTTTTTTTATATCATAAGATAGCAAACAAGCAGATTGGTCTCCTGATGGAAAGAGTCAACCATCGCCTATAGACACCAAAGGTATTAATGGTGCGTTGCTATTTTGTGGCGAGGTCTTATGCCACATGCATAAGTTAACCTACCTTACCCTCTAAACCGGAACACAACAGTGACAAGCACTGATGCTATTGCGGCAGGAATAGGTAAGGCGGTGGTATCAGACCCGGGCGAGACAATGCAGATCTCTACCATCTAGTAGCTACGATGCAACGGTATTAACTCGCGTAGCCAATCAGTCGCCGTTTACGACATGCTTGGCAGAACGGCAGTTGGCCTATTCTACAAAGGAGCCCGGGACCAATACTGGGGCAAACTATTGTCCTAAAAAAAAGATGTAAGTGGCAAATTCTTCCAAATCATTGCCTCTGCGGTCTAGTGGTCCGGTATCGTTGTTGACCACATGAGATCTCGGGTCCGATTCCTAGGTCAGGCAATTCCAAAAATATATTTTTTCAGTTTTCTGATATAAACTGTGGTGCCCGGGATTGAGTAAGTGTCCGGTGACCGATAGGCTAGCCACCTATCAGATTTTGGGACTCAGTACCATCTGCTATCGTAGGTGCACTTGTTGTACCTCTTCCTACTTATTCGGGAATATGGGCGTGAAGATTTTTTTTTACTATTGGTGCCCGGTTACACACAGGCGCCCCGATAGATTTGGATAGTTCGTAATTTTGTTTTCAAAGGTATATATATATATATATATATATATATATATATATATATATATATATATATATATATATATATATATATATATATATATATATATATATACATATCACCTGGCTCCATATAAATTTTCTAAATATCTTTTTCAGGTTTCTGAAAATAAAGAAGAATACTGGAAGTCAGTTAATTAAAATTACTTTTACTGTGCTTAAAATATTACCACGTAGATGGCAACGGAGAACGGATCAGTACAATATTTGATGTACTCTACAAGCCCTTGTTAGTACAGGCAATACTAAATTTTTTTCTGCACTAAACTGAAGGAGTTATTATTTGAAGTGCAAACTTCTATAGGCGCGTTAGACGGTTTTTCGTAAGAGAAAATTTTTATAATTGGTATTTTCATTTTTTATATTACGATCGTTTTTAAAATTCAAAATACTGTTTTCTTTTCACTTTTGTTGGCAGTCCTTATGACTGCTTCCAATTTTTTATAGATTTTCTGCACAAATGATTAATAAAGTATTAAATGTAAATACACAAAATACTTAGGTATAATTTAAAGGGTGGAAATGCCACCATTTAACAAAAAAAACTTTGAGGACAAGGTTTTTTACCTAATCATTACATAGTATAAAACAAAGTCGCTTTCTCTGTCTGTCCCTATGTCCCTATGTATGCTTAAATCTTTAAAACTACGCAACGGATTTTGATGCGGTTTTTTTTTAATAGATAGATTGATTCTTGAGGAAGGTTTTAGTATATAAACCTTTCCGATATTCCCACAGGAACAAAAGCTACGCGGGTAAAACTGTGGGCAAGTCGCTAGTAAAAATATAAAAAGTCAAAAAATGTTGTAAGTCATAAACGGTGAGTAATATGAAAAAGATTTAATAAATAAGATAGGAAATTTAATTATCTAGATTAAAGATCCTTACGATTTTTCGCAAAATAGCATTACTTCCGAACCTACATTTCTATGCATTTTGTGCATTTACATTAAGGGCGGCTTGCACCAAAATGCTTAAATCATTTTAAGTCACTAAATACGTTTGAAGTGACAGCATTTAAGGCGATTTGACATTTGCTAAACATGTTTAAGGGACTAAATGCATTTAAGCATTTTGGTGCAAGCCGCCCTAAGTACATAATACTAAACCTACCTATAAAAATTCACTCTTGCAATTTAGTTGCATTATCGGATATACTTACTTAAAAAGCCGGCAGATCGTAACATACAAAAGTAAATGTATTCAAATATTAACATAATGTACATTAACGAGTATTGAATAATTGCTTATAATTACATCAAATACGGTCAGTAGTACCTTTAAAATATACATCCATTAATGAGGCGACTTTTATATGGAATACCGCTAAGAGTTAAATTATTCGTTTTTATTTATAAACTATACCGCGCATTAAAGGTTAAATACTCATTAGAAAAGCAAATTAGCGGTGAAAGATCTAATGAGTTGTATAAATGTCACACAACGGTTTTCTGATGTTTTGCTATCAAAATATTAGTCATTATTGAAATAAGTCAGACATATAGATGTGAGACTAAATTCACGCACGTGCCCGATTTTGTCCTTGTGTAGTGATAAGTAGTATGTTAGTACTTAGTAGGATTATGGCCTCTTACAAAAGACCAGGCAGAATAGCAGATGGTCTATTCTTCAACAACTGAGGAGGAAAAATGGTACTAAGGGCGGTTTGCACCGAAATGCTTAAATCATTTTAAGTCACTAAATACGTTTAAAGTGACAGCTTTTAGGGCGGCTTGCAAAATACTTAAATGTCCCTTAAACATGTTTAGCAAATGTCAAAACGCCTTAAAAGCTGTCACTTTAAACGTATTTAGTGACTTAAAATGATTTAAGCATTTTGGTGCAAGCCGCCCTTAAGGCGATTTGACATTTGGTAAACATGTTTAAGGGACTAAAAGTATTTAAGCGTTTTGGTGCAAGCCGCCCTAAGTATAGAAAATGACTTTGAGTTAGCGCCGAAAAGAAATTGGTAAAACTGTTGCAGGCCTTAAGATAACAGCCCAGATTAGTGATTGAATACATTTTAATTGAAAAACTATATTTGTAAAGGGCAAAATGCACTCAAGCTAAACAAAAACATTTTTCTTTTAACCTGATGTTTATGATCCTTTTACTTAATACACTTAAATATTATAAAATATATATTTTTATTAACTACAGCTTTATTTTCTGGTTTATGAGTCGTCTTTATCTCTCTCATGAGTCGTCTTTATCTCTCTCAATAAAAGTGATTAAAAAAATTAAATTAACTTCAAATATCTGTCAACTATTCTATATCTATATAACTAGTCTATATATTTCAACAATTACTGAACCGATACTTGAACTTTCTCTTAGTTGGAATATGAGTAATATCTATACTAATATTATAAAATTGTAGAGTTTGTTTGTTTGTTTGTTGTACGCGCTAATCTTGAAAACTGCTGAACCGATTTGAATAACTCTTTTTGAGTTTTATAGCCTATTTATTGAGGAAGGTTATAGGCTATATAACATCTTGCTATGACCAGTAGGAGCGGAGTAAATAAAGTCCGCGCGGTCGAAGTCGCGGGCAACAGCTAGTTACATATATAAATGTCAAACTGATATACTCCGTTTTTTCATCAGTCGAAAATGACCCGAGTCACTGTTCTCTCCCTTTAATAATCCTATTATATTTATAAAATAGTCATACAAAGCCAGACTACGTAAGTTCTGTATTTCAAGTGGTATTAAAGCAACAGGTATTATTAAAAACTGTGAGAAATAACTCAAATTAACCCATCGCATCCTCCTTCTGCTCGCTCTTGTTATTACTTTATTTCCGTTCGTCTTTACTTTTCTATTGGTTTCTGGATTAAAATGTAAATAACTTATACCTAGCCTTTACATTTACATTAAACAATTTTCATAATACAATTACAAAAAAATTAAAGTTTATAAATATTGGCGCGTAATAAAACTTGTGTAGATTTATGCAGAGTTGAGAACTAAGAAAGGAATGAAGAATACAGCTAATAGTTTAGGCTGACGATTCACCATACATAAATAATATAGAACTTAACATACACAAATGTATGAATAATTTCTACAAAAGTTTTTCTAGTGTTTAAGGATGTAACTCTTCCGTCTCATTGATAAAATACTAAACACACCGTTGTCGGAAACAACGATGTTGACAACGGGTGACGTTTAGGAAACAACGATAAGCATCGACGATGATAACTAACAAAAACGCCCATGTCTAGTTATTTAACAAAAGTAAATAGACTTTTGATTAATACATTTAATAAGATTAATTATTGACCAGTTTTTCAAATAAAATCAACTATGATGACCGCCTCGTTGGTCGAGTGGTTAGCGTCTTTCTTCAGTACTTTCGTGATTTTTCATATATATTATATATATATATATATATATATATATATATATATATATATATATATATATATATATATATATATATATATATATATATATATATATAGATATATATATATATATATATATATATATATATATATATATATATATATATATACTTACTATAACGCAGATTATATTATAATAGTAACTGTTGTTTTACCAGTGATTATGTAATAATTACTATTTTTATATATAATATTAATACTATTATAATTATTTCGCTAACTACTCGACAAACAACGTGGCCAGCTGCTTAGTTTTCATAAAAAAATATGATTGCACAAATGTCATAGGATTAATATACTGTCATTATGGAACATCCCTTGGCTCATGGACTCATTATTACGGTTCCAGATCATTGTTTCAAGTCCAAACAATAGTACACGAGTTCGCGCCTCGTCTCCGTGTATTCCGATTGTCCCGACACGGATTAATAAGCCGACTTCTTAACCTTTTTAGTACTAAGATGACAATGGGACTGACTGAAACATCTTTTATGAGAAGATTTTATAGACATTTTAATTAATTACATTATTGTGTCGATATTAAATATATCTCCTATTAGTCCATGATTCATTCAAAGAATAATCCATATGTTTTCTTCGTGTTGATCTAGGCTCATTGTTGAAGAATAGATCAACTAACTACTAAAAAAAAAACATGAATTATCTTAAGAGTCAATTAGACGAATTTTAAAATTGCTGCATAAGCAACAGCAGCAGTATGTAATGATATCATTTAAAAAAAAAACGGTCTAACTACTAGACATCTTTAAAAATCGAGAGAAGGCTAATATATGGTAGAGTTCTTTGACGTCTTCATGGGGTTTTGGTGCCATCGTCTTATCTATTCCTAGCGAAAAAGTGTCGTTCTTAGTCGCTGAAGTGTTTTTTTGCGGGTAAGGTCATAAGAGCAGATCTTTCTCCGAATGTTGTTTACATTATTAGTACAAGTGCCAGTACAAAAGACATTTATAACATTTTTTTTAATCATAAGATGGTAAACAAGCAGATGGACTTCCTAATGAAAAGAGACAACCATCACCTATAATGTTATATTCTATATTTTCATCGTCTGCGCTGGGTGAAACTACTATTAATGCAATATTATCATATGAAATACAATTATATTATTTCATAATATTAAATTGTACTTTGTTTATCACTACTACAATGCAATATTCTCATATAAAATACACTTATACTATTTCATAATGTTAAGTTTTACTAGGTTTATCACTACCACAATGAATATTCTCATATAAAATACACTTATACTATTTCATATTGTTAAATTGTACTAGGAAGTAGAGTTCTACAACGTATCGCTCGGATTTGATTGTACCGCTTTACCGGTTCTTGCCGCAATAGCGTCAGTACTTGTCACTGTTGTTTAATGGTTTGGGGAGAAGATTAGGTAGCCAGTAAACTTATAGATGTGACATTGCCATCCCCCCACATGGACAGCAATGCACCATTAATTATAGGCGATGGTTATCTATTCATCAGGAGAACCATCGGGTTGTTCGTTATCAAAAATTATATATTGACAAAAAGTATATAAATTGATTAATTATCCGTTACAATGATGTAATGCCACATGCTACCTTACCCTGAGTGTATATAACTTCATCAAATGCTAATATTAACATTACAAATTTGAGTTCCAGTCGGACATCATGGAACATCGCAAACTATTCGTTGATGTGCTATTTGGCGACAGTAAGTAATTTACGGGCACATTGTACTTGCAGGAGAATAATGTCCGCTTTATTACGCATTAACACTAGCAAAGATGTTTTAACAACGCAGTTATTAAGTTATAATGTATTTACTAAGGGTTATAATTATGTAATGATCGTGTAGTTGTTATATTTTATTCTTATCTCTTTATGGAGAAGCAGTTTACCTTTTTGCCTCGCAATTCTCAGGAGGCGGGAATACGCTTAAGGTATCCTTTCGAACCAAGCGTCACTGACGCGGCGTCAATAACGTTAGTGACTCTGCGTCTGAGACGCTGGGTCAGTGACGCCACGTTAAATTTGGATACTCGCGACAGACGCAGTCGCTACTCACGTTGCTTTTGTCAAACTGATCTCTAGTTCATTACATTTCTCATGGATCTACTGGAATTGATCAAAGAAGAAGAGAAAAATGATGATCTTCTACTTCAATATTACCTCAGTTTGGAAAGAGCCTCTAATAACTCAATTTTAACTCAAAGTAGAAATGTCTTGAGGGTTGCTAGGATTTTTATTATTTTAAAAACCTAAGTTACTTATAATTTAATGGGTTAAATTACAAACAAAACGGTTTTATATAAATATGTAAATAATTATTATAATCTTTAAAGTAAAATATAAATGAAAATAAGCAAAAACGTGTAATTGTAAAACTTTTTACTTGTAGATATAAATTTTGTAAAAATAGTTATAGAGGAGTGGAGTCTCCTGACACAAGCTCGTATGTGCTTAAAAGGGGACTTCAACATCACACAACTGTTTGTTAATTTTTTAGTTTAATTAAGATTATTATTATGTTATGTTCTTTTTCCACAGTCTTAAGGCTGGCTTAGATCTGCAACTACGGGTTTAGCCAAGTAATAGCAGCATGTGATGTGTATTAGAAAGTGCACGTGTTGATTGTTACAATTTTTATTCCAGGTCCGTCTCATTTTTCTGAAGAAATTTTCTTACTATACGACAGGTACTTACTATGCTACATTAATATTGCATCTTTTTGCAGCATTATATACGTGTCGTCTTCTAGGTCTATTGTTTTTAAGCTGTTGTGAATGTGATATGGGATAACTCCAGTAGTAGATACGACAATTGGTACTATATAGACTTTTCTTGTTTCCATATTCTCAGTATTTCCTCTTGTAGTTCAATGTACTTACTCATTTTTTTTGTTATTGTTTTTTGAATATTGTGTGTGTTGGGAATGGCTATATCTATTAGATAGGTTGTTTTGTTACTCTTATCCTGTAGTATAATATCTGGTCGGTTACAATGGATAGTTTTGTCGGTCAGAACAGCGCGATCATAGTACAATTTGTATAATACATTTTCTAGTACTGTTTGAGGTATGTAATTATAGTAGGGTAAGTGCGTGTTTTGTATACCTAAGTTGGTGTTTGATTGTGATTTTTTGATGAATGATATTTGTGAGTTGATTGTGTCTATGTGTGTAGTCCGTCTGTGTAAGGCATGAACATGCTCCAGTTATGTGTTGAATTGTTTCTGGCTATGTTTTGCATTTGCGGCATTTATCGTCTGTAACATTGGGGTCTTTAATGATATATTTTCTATAATTTTTTGTATTAATAACTTAAATAACTTAATATAATTTTTTGTATTAGAAATAGGCTACCTTTTTGCAAAAACATATTTGAAGCTTTGTTGTCAATGTGTGCTTGGTTTAGATCATGTGGGTGTCTTCCGTGAAGTACTTTCTTTTTCCAGGTTTGTATTTTCCTTATTTGTGGGTTACTATCGTTAGGATTTTCGTCTTCGGTATACAAAAGATTAAGAGGTGTATAATTTTTATCATGATTTACTATGGTTTTATGAATTTTACTAATTTGAGCTTTGTTGCGGAAGAAAGTTTTTAAGCTGTGGGTTTGTTTAAGCCATAAGTGATGGATATCTATGAATCCTCTTCCTCCATCTTGTCTTTTGTCTTATTATTATTATTATTATTAAATGGGTATTGAGACACCAGTGTAATCAAAATTTCATCTTCCCCGGTAAACAATTCGATAGACGCCATTGTAATGAAATAATACTGAAATAACCTTAAAATGCAAGTGGACGGCAGCGACAGTAAAACACGTGCACAGCACTGACGCCAGCGTCCAGCGTCACTTTTGTGGCACCAATGTAGCAGCGGTACTGTCGCCATGCTCGAAATTCGAATGCTGTTTCCTACATTTACATAGTGGAGACATAGTGCATTCAACTGACGCTCTGTCGCGGTGCCACTAAATTACTAACGCAGTGTTACTAACGCTACTGATATTTGGCTCGAAAGTCCACCTTAACGTACGACGACGAGATGATTGCAGCATTGCCTACCAAATAAAAAATGCCTCGTTGTTAAGAAATAATTCTTAATATGAGTGCATTTTTCAAATCAACAAACATTAATTTTATACGTTTTGTGGTCTGCACTTGGTGCAATTTCATTTAGTATTAGGTTTGAATCGGCTTTGCATAAAAAACCCAAGTGTTTTTTAATGTGAAACCGATTGACATTTTTTTATAGACGGGTGCAAACTAGCAGAAGGCACGAGTACCTAATGATAAGTGATTACCGCCGACTATGAACATCCGCAACATCAGAGGTCTTACAGTTGCATTGCAGGCTTTTACTTAAAGTAAAGTTTTACTTAAAGTTACTTTATTTTACTCTTTACTTTTACTTAAAGTAAACGTCCCCATGTCTTATCCATCTCATATACATAAAGACACAGTCCCATCGGTAATTGATTCCACAAAGGCGTAGATTGTAGCAAAAATTGCCGAGAAAAATAATCTCTTTTTTCTTCCTTCTCTCAGAATAGATTTCTGAGAGAAAGGAGTATACAAATTCAAATATGAGACCCCTTTGAAGATAAATCTATCTGCAGTTCATAAAAGGCAAAAAATTAGCTATAGAACAAGCGTATCACCTAACGTTTGCAATCCGCCAACGATCAGCGATAACTCTCAAAAACTTCGCCAGTTGCTTGCTGGTCACTAGATGCACTTTTTTCAATATCACAGCACCAAAACTAGCCAAACGGCGACTGCCACTAATATACATGGCTGTTATGTGTCTTGCAATAACTAAACAATTACGATAATTTCGCATTGTGAGTTACATGATAAACCCGTAAGTCACAACCATCGTGACTAATACTTCATAGAGTTTCGTAACGTCTTGTCCGAATTTACTACCACCGTCCTACTTATCCCTCCCGCAATAGCATCAGTGCTTGTCGCTATGATGTAACGATTTGGAAGGTATAAGTTAGCCAGTAAACTTATACATGTGGCATTGCCATCCCGCCACGGATAGCAAGTATCATTAACATCTTTGGTGTCTATAGGCGATGGTTTCTCTTTCCATCAAGAGAGCTATCTGCTTGTGTGCAATCTTAATATCTGAACACCAAAGATATTAATGATGCGTTGCTATCCGTGTGGCGGGATGGCAATGCCACATGCACAAGTCTACCAGCTATCGTACTCTCCAAACCGGAATACGACAAAGACAAGCATTGGCGCTATTGCGGCAGGAATTGGTAAGGCATTGGAACCAAATACCTCATAATAATCTGACAAATGTAGCCAGTCTTTCACCTTTTACGAATTGCCACACAGAATAGCAGATGGTTTATTCTTCAGAGGTACCTCTTTTTTATGCCATGAGATAGCCAACAAGCAGATGGCTCTCCTGGTGGGAAGGTAAATTATCGTCTATAGATACCAAAGATGTTGATGGTGCGTTGCTATCCGTGTGACGATATGACAATGCCACATGCATAAGTCTACCGGCAATCTTACCCTTCAAACACAGGCGTTGACGCTATTGCGGCAGGAATAGGTGAAGCGGTATTATCAAATACCCGGGTGAGACGTTCTGGAACTCTACGACCTAGTAGTCACTAGTGACACGGATAGCCAATCAGTCGCCTGTTACGACCTGCCTGACAGAACGGCAGTTGGTCTATTCTTCAAAAGAGCCCGGACCAACACCAGAGAAAAAGTCCTCCTAAATTTATTTTAAATACTAGCTGACCGCACAACTTTGCCACGAGTAGAGTAATATGTCGTCAATATAGTTTTTCATACAAATTTTCATCCCCTATTTCAACCCCTCAGGGGTTAATTTTTTGTAACAAGTTAGCCTATATTTCACCCTAGGTCTTGAATTATCACCCATTATTATTAATTATTATTATTTAATATACTTAATTATCATTATGTTTCACCCCAGGACTTGAACTGTCTTAGCCATTTTATACAAATTTTCATTTCTATCTCATCCGTTTAGAGGTTGTTTTTGTAAAACAAGTTAAGCTTTCTATCACCCCCAGGTCTTCAACTATCTTAATCACGAGATCATTGTATTCTTCTATGTATAACGCTACAGGTCACTACTCGAACCCGATTACAGCGCCATCTAACGGAGTCAATTTTAAATCTTAACTATTCTTGAATCACACACAAAAAATTCCATCAAAATCGGTCAGGCTGTTTAGGAGGAGAAAAATTAAAAGTACTTGTACTCGTACATATAAAGAAATGTCCTGTGATACAAAGGAATGATTAAAAGTGAATCAATTTCCCTTTTGAAAAAATTAACCTTTTTCCATTCCGTGTTTATTCATTGAATTTGAAAGTGCTAATATTTAAAAAAGTTAAATTGAACTTTATTCTGTTCGACATAAAATCTACAAGAGATTAGTGAAGGTAGTTCGAGCAAAAGAAGTGCCGTGAAATATGGGACCACCGACTTTTAGGCGCCGGCTCCTTTTTGACACTACGAGAGCTGTTTGTTCGTAGCTGTTAAACAGATATATTCACGGGACAAATTATACTTACTGATCTAATATCAAAATAAGCCAATTATTTGGAATATATTTAATAAAAACCCAAACCCGGAAATACAAACATTTATGCTCATCACACAAATGCTTGTGCTTATATATATGTCGCAGTGAAATTGTCAATAGCCGTTAGATTATAATCTACCTAGGGTTTTTATAATTTGGTTAGGTTAGGTTAGCAGTGAAATTATAATATCACTTAGGTAAATTATAATCTAACGGTACTGACAATTTCACTGCGACATATATAAGCCTACATTCCATAATATTTTAAGCGATAGAATAGCTAAAGAAATATATATTTATAACTAAGATTATTTTGTAAGAGGCGAAACATTTGCTATGCTAGTCACTACCATCGTGGCTACAAGGTGATAGCGTTCAGCATTGTTTCGCTTGGGTCTGGTAACATCGCCTTACCACAATTCTTACTACAATAGCATCAGTGCTTGTCATTATCGTGTTTCGGTTTAGATAATCAGGTAGCCGATAGACTATTACATGTGGCATTGCCATCCCGCCACACGGATAACAACGCACCACTGATATCGTTGGTCTGAATAGACGCACCATTGATATCTTTGGAATTAATGATACAATTGCCACACGGTGAGTATACTCTCTAGAACGAAAAGAAGTATTTTCAAAATCGGTTCACAAATGATCAAGTTCTTAGGTAACAAACATAAAAAACATACAGCCGAATTGAAAACCTCCTCCTTTTGGGAGGTAGGTTGAAAATATCACAAACGACGACGCTTTAGAATTCTAAAACATAAGCGAAACTTTCACATATTTTGTAATAAAATAAGAATCAACTCTCTATAAATCTGTTCACAGAAAGCAGTGCTTTTATTTGGCTACGGAGCCGAGTGGCTGTTTTGTTCCGTGTGTACCCACTGCCGGTTTGCGAGCCCTAACTATATCGCTCGTCTTTAATTTAGCGACCTTCACCTTTCAGGTCGAATTGCTACTCATTTTTTCCCCCCTTTTTCAACAGGAATGTATTGGGACTGGCTATTCGGCCATTTGTCGATAGTCGATAGAATACTTAAAACTTTTTAAGGACATATTTATGTTAATATTATGCATAATGTTTGTTAGGAGCAAATAGTTTTGAGCCCACGATAAAAAATGCACGGGGTATTTCTTTTTTAAGCGCGTAAATGCATAATTAATGAGGTGTAACAGGTCGTATTGATGCAAAAATTTCATAGTTATAGGTTACGCAGCGACGAATAATGCGTTTTATCGATGTTTTTGTCTGCATATTTATTTAACTATTATGTTCCAAATGTTTTTTTTCTATCGCCTCTATGGTCTCGACGTTCCGGCCAAGTTACATTGGCCGTGGTCACGAGCAGACCTTTTTAATTCATTTATTTATTAATGTATATTTAATACACAAACTAAATTATACAAAGAGAATTCTATACTAGCTAACCTTATGTACCTTATGTAAAATAAATTAGGTGGTGCATCTTAACTTTCATTTAACATTACGTGTAATAAAACAGCAAGAACCGATGTGTCTGGGCATTATAGGTTTGTGATTCTGTACAAACCTCTGGAGAAGGAAGACGATGAGAAAATTTTTAGATGGTTATTTGTGTATATCTCTAAAATTACTAACCTGTGTAAGAGTCGTACTTAAAGCAAAATATGCGTTCAGTTTCAATAAAACCGATATTACATTTATACAAAGGTCTAAGAGAAGGTATCGCAGTAAGCGGTAAAAACAAATAGACCACTCAATGCGATGCGATGCGCCGTCGCAACTATGTTACGGTAACGTTGTGGTACCGCAGCAAGCGGAACCAGCGTAGAGAGCCCACAATGCGGTGTGCATTGTGGGCATATATGGCTGTGCGAACGAAAAATATCGACAAAATGTGAAATTCCATCACTATTACTCGAAAATTATTTCTTCAAATAATATCCTTGACAATGTAAATAGGTATGGTTTTATCAAGCTACTTAATAGGTAATTCCTCAATGACAGGTTACGTTCATACGTGATAATGTTACGGGTTTTTATTGAATAAATTAAAGAAAAGATCCACGTGGCACCTTTTTTAGATCGAAAAAATTTCAATTCAAAACTTTATAAGGTACACTACCAGGCTGACACTAACACCTTTTGAGTATAACTTTTTGTTATCTGTTTATAGGGTTACAGCACGTGGTTCCTAGAAACACGCAGTGATGGCAAGTTTACCGTTTCGAAGTAGATCATAGTCAATTAAGCTACCTTTAATCAATAATGTTTTTGGTATGTATAAATTTAAATATTCTTTTGTCGATAGTCAATTAAATAATGTCCTAGGTAACTGAACTCGTTTAATGTCAAAACAGTCTTGTCTTGTCTAGTGTATAGACTGACTGGTTGGACTTTAGGATTCTCGTTAAACTGAATAATAAAATTATGGGCTTAATTGTTGACCAATATTTCTCTAAAAATAAGTGAATTGTGGATATTGTACTCTCTAAGCACGCCGCGCTGTTTGTTTTGTACCTACCTATGTATTCTGTGTTGATAATTGATATCGCGCTGCGCGACACGTACGTCCGCGCGGTGTCCTAGTATATCGCAGGATATAGGATTCTCGGTGTACTATTTACTAAGTTTACTAAGAAGTATTTTAATATTTATTTTTAATGTTATTTTTTCTCATCATATATGATCGCCCACTATCACGTCCTTAAATATTGAAAGTAACTCATCATTCAGCCTGTATATATATGGCCCTCCTGATTGAAAAATAACCATCGCAAGGCACCATTAACATCTATGGTGTCTATACCAAAGATATTAATGGTGCCTTGATATCCGTTCGGTTGGATGGCTATATCACATATATAAATAATTCTACCGGCTATCTTACTTCTCGGAACTCCTTAAACCGGAATAGACAATTAAACGCAGTCAAATGCAAAACGTGTCTCAACTATTTAACTATATATATTTAGTAGAGTACTGTAACGCATAGCAGACCACACGGATACTAATAGACACGGCATTGGGAAGGAAACGTGTAGCCGCGCATATGAGCAAACGCTCCTATCACTGTCAAAAGTAACATACATATGTAAATATATTATATCGTGAAAAAATATAAATATACCATGTTGTACTGTTTTATCGTACCGAATGAGATGACAAGGTTTAAAAATTACCCTTGAAGTGATTTATCGGTAAGTAGTATAACTCTGTATTTCTACGTATAATTGCATACTACCCTGATAAACTAAGAAATTGTCATGAAAGGCGTATCCATTTTATCTGTGGTATACACCAAGGATGGTCCTGTTTATTGTTCACTCACTGATGTTTATGTTAGACTACGAAAAACTTTTTACAAAGTATTCCGATTTTAATAATTCTTCTTTTATTAGATAGAATATACCTCGAAGATTATCTAGGTGTATAAAAATTTCGTATCACAGTCTTAGTTACCATACTCATCTGATACGACAGAACCGATTTTAATGAAATTTTTTATTTCAATAAAAATTTTAAAAACATTAGGCTTAAATTAAACATAGTTCATAAGTTTATGTTTCTTTTTAGATATGTTGTAAAAATTTCTATATATATATATATATATATATATATATATATATATATATATATATATATATATATATATATATATATATACAATATAACCAAAAGAACTTACATCTATTTTACTGTCGGTTATCGAAATATAATATAATATTAGCCTGTTCATGTATTCACAGCTGACACGAGTACAATTCTCGTCTTTATCATTTTGTTGCCGACTTCGGGCTATATTCGCCGACGCTTCGGTTCGCGTGTGCAATTGCTCGCTCTGAATCACGTTTATGGTGTATTGTAATCGTAATTACATCTCTTTATTTGGCAAGGAATATATTAACATATTATTTGTTTAGTATTAATAATATAATGTTAGGTTTAACTCTTCTTTGTGTATAATAGACTAACATAAAGAAAAATTAAAAATAGTATCTTCGCGCCCGTAATCCCAAAGACGTAAACAGAGGTTCAACAAGTGCACCCACGATTAGCCGATGATGCGAGTAGGTACTTAGTCCCACAATGTGATAGGTGGCAAGCCTATCGCCAAGCGGGTAATTATCCAACCCCATTGTTTTTGTCCCCCGAAACATTGTATTTGTCAGAAAACCGAAAATACAGGTTTTGAATGGCTCGACACGGGAATCGAAATAATATAAAAGTTTAATTAATTATAAAATGTAAAATATATTCATTAAAAATGATTTTATAACTACTTTTTAAAAATTAGTGAGTTATAGTCGAAATTCGGCCATAAACTAAACAATAAAATCTATTTTAAGTTTGACAACAGATTTTATCCGTTAAGAAAATAGTAGGTATACATGTGTGTATGTCGCAGTAAAATTGTCAATAGTCGTTAGATTATAATCAACCTAGGGATTTTATAATTTGGTTAGGTTAAGTTATCAGTTAAATTATAATATCACTTAGGTAGATTATAATCTAACGGCATTGAAAATTTCACTACGACATGTATAATTTCACGTATGTCACATGAATGTAGTATGTATAATGTTTATTTTTATTAATTTAATGCATTTTTATGCATATTATTTAAATAATTAAGTTTCTGCAGATCTTCGCAGTGCAAACTTTAACTGAGCCAAATTTCATTCACCCCTGCTCACGTAATTGTTTTAAAAAGGGTATTAATATATAGATGACAACAAGGGCTCATATACACGAGTGGCACCAACACCAGAGGCAAGTGCAGAATTAATTTGATTAAATAGTCAAAGTTGCTTTATTTTGAAGACATTAAACATAATAGTTACCAAGATATATATATATATATATATATATATATATATATATATATATATATATATATATATATATATATATATATATATATACTTACCTTTTACTCTATTGGCTAGTCCATTTAGAATTAAAAGATCACAAGAATTCACGTTCGATTTACAGCTCCGGTAAAAGTGTTTTTAAGTTCTTTCAAGGGTATAGACGAAAAATTGAAATCAGTTATAGGTCGGATTTTAGTGTTAATGCACTAATACTTCCATTGCTCAAATAAGCACTTAAAGCTGTCATGTCCGGATAACGTAAAAACTATCGATAGTCGTTATCAGGTCAGTAAATTGCGGAGATGGAAATCTCCACCAATCTTGCGAAACGATACTCTATCAACTCCATAAGTCCGGTGATTTGAGTGATACTTATGACGGAGTAGAGTTCCACAACATCTCTTTCGGGTTAAATAAATAAATATTCACGGGACAAATTACACTTACTCATCTAACCCCAAAGTAACCAAATTATTTGCTTGTGTTATGGATGTTAGTCAACGATACTAATACATAGAAATACATGTATAAATTCGAGAATATAATATTTAATAAACACCCAAACCCAGAAATGCAAACATTTATGCTCATCATACAAATGCTTGTCCCCGTCGGAAATCGAAACAGAGTCCCGTCGATTGCGTAGTCAGGGTCGCTAACCACTCGACCAACGGAGCGGTCGTGTGCCCCCCTCCCCCCCGTACACAACCGCCCCATTGGTCCCCCGTACACGACCGCCCCGGAACAAGTAAATAAACAATTATTTATTTGTTCCATTGCGTCAGGATTGTTACTGTATTGTTTAAGCTTAAGGGTAAGGTAAGAGGGTAAGGTAGCCGGTAGACTTATACATGTGGTATATCGCCTCCGCCTCTGATGTTTTTTTTCCATCAGGATGGCCATCTGCATGCTTCCTATCGTATTATATACAACAAAATGATACCGAATTGGCCCTATTCATAAAAACTTAAACACACGCACACGTCATAGACTTTCAAATACTAACTATAACAAAGAATCAATAATGTTTTAACGCAGTAAAACTCCAGCGAATGACTTTGCATTTCCTATAGGAACATCGAATTTCGGAGATATATCTCCGAAATTCGATGTTTACTAAATTTTTATTGTGGGGAGTACGGGAAATATCAAACAAAAAAAAAAAACAATTTTGAAAAACTTTTCATAAATGAACGAGTTCTGAGGAAACAAACGTAAAAAAACTTACAGCAGAATTTATAAACACCTTTCGGAAGTCGGTTGATAACACAGGACAAGCACCATCTCTTGTTAGTCCCGGGCTCCTCCCCGTGTTGGTCCCGGGCTTCTTTGAAGAACAGGCCAATAGCCGTTCTGCCAGGCAGGTCGCAAAAGGCGATCTATTGGCTATGCGAGTCACTAACATCGTGGCTACTAGATGGTAGAGTGCTGCATTGTCTCGCCTGGGTCTGGTACCACCGCCTTACCTATTTCTGTCGCAATTGCGTCAGTGCTTGTCAGTCATATTCCGGTTTGGAAGTGTTGGTCCGTGCCCCGTTTGAGGAATTGGCCGTGTGTTATTCCACCTGGCAGTTTGTAAAATAAATATAAATAATAAATGTTCCTTAACAAATTATACGAATTTATTTAATCCCAAAGTAAGCAAACTATTTGCTTATGATATGGGTGTTAGTCAACGATGTTAAAACATGGATACCGAAATATGTATAATATACACACGAACCAAGAAATACAAACATCTATGCTCATCACACAAATGTTTTCCCTGTAGGGAATCGAACCCGAGCCCCGTCGATTGCGAAGTCAGGGTCACTAATCACACGACCAATGGGGCGGTCTATAAAAGAAGAACGATTGGCTCTACGTGTCACTACCACCGTGACTACAAGGTGGTGTAGAGTCCCACAACGTCTCGCCTGTGTATTTGGTACCAATGTATTATCTATTCCTGCCACAATAGAGTCAATGCTGCAGTGCAACACCGTGTTAGTGTGGAACATAGGGTAAAACATATGCAAAGTGGCATTATTAACACCTCGCCCCACGCATAGCAACGCACCACCTACATTTTTAGTGTATATAGACCATGGTTGTCTCTTTTCATCAAGGGAACCATGTGCTTATTTGCTATCTTTTAATATAAAAAAACAAAACCAAACGACACGATGGAGACCACCTCGTAGTAACAATCTTACTAATATGGCCGATCATTCGTATTTTTATCTGGCACGAAGGCAGATATAGTCTATTTTACAGATGAAATCGGACTGACATGGGAACTGCAGGCGCGGATCCACCGTTGTGGACACGATGGGCATGCCCACAACCCTAATAGAAATCAGATTATTTATTCCACACACAGAATTGCTTTTTAAGGTAAGAGTGTTGCCTTTATGACACAGCGTATTTACAATCATCTTCCAGCCTGGATCTCTGACATAAATGTCCTGCAGCTTTTTAAGAAAAAATTAAGGGTTATTTTATGTAATAAGTCATATTGTACCATTGATGAATATTTTAATTGCAAATGGTAAACAAATGCTGTAAGCATCACTTGACATACAATTTTAATATTATTTCAGAATTAAGATATGACATCTAAAAATATAACTTTATGCTTAGTATATTTGAATAAATATTATTGTTTTAGTATTTAAATTAATTCAAATTTTAAAATGATAATGTAATTTTAAAATAATAATTAATATTTAAATTTGATTTTATAATTATCTGTACGCCAAAATGGCAGGTCGTAGCGTCCTTATTAAAATATTATGTATATAACTCCTTCACCTACTACCACGGAATAAAAGAGTTTGAGTTTGAGTAATAGACTTTTGAAGTAACATTTTTACGGTCTGTTGTGATGACATATATATAGATTTTAATAATAATAATAAAATATATCAATAATATAGATATTTATTGCTTTAATAAGAACAATGAAACGTGCAAGATTTGGAACGCAGGGAAGTAATGAGCTTTGCTGCGTTCCGAAACTCTTACTCATTTTGTAATTTTTGTGAGCGCACGGGCCCCCCGTACGGCACAGATCCGGTCTCTCGGGGAGGCGATGGTTGATCGTTTGAACCTGTCGTTACAGGCAGTCTCCGATTGGGGTAATGCCAATATGGTCAAGTTTAATGCGACTAAGACCCAGGCGTGTCTATTCTCCGCTAAAAGGAATCCATTCCACCTATCTCCGTCTTTCCAGGGTGTGTCCATGCCGATAGCTGACCACCTCGAGATCCTTGGTATCACCTTAACGCCTACTCTCAACTTTGATTCGTACATTGAATCTAAAGCCCAAGTTGCCTCAATAAAGCTTGGTATTCTGGCGAAGGTGAGACAGTATTTCAGCCCGGGGCAGTTGCTCAACCTTTATCAAGCACAAGTCCGTTCATGCATGGAATACTGCTCTCACCTCTGGGATGGATCCGCCAAATACCAGCTGGAGACATTTGAGGCGATAGAGAGGCGTGCCAAGAGGCTCATAAAGGACGATGATCTGGTTGACAAAAAACTCCAGAGCCTCGCTCATCGCCGCAGAGAGGCTAGTTTATCGGTTTTTTATCGGATACACTTTGGAGAGTGCGCTGCGGTATTTCACGACTTAATTCCACCATTCCCGTTTTTCTATCGATCGTCGAGGCGCACAGATTCTAAGCATCGCCATATGATGGACGTTCCACGGACCCGAACAAAGCGATTCGACTCGACATTCTTCACTCGAACCGCAAGTGGTTGGAACATACTTCCTGAATCTGTGTTCCCCGACGAGTAAAATCTAGGAATCATCAAGAGAAGAGTGAACAAGTACCTTCTAGGGAAGCGCGTTCCATCTTAGGCCGTATCTTAGCTTACCATCAGGTGAGATCGTTGTCAAGCGCTCCCCTATTGATATTAAAAAAAACTGTCTAGCCTTAAAGAAAATAATATTCATATAGGTATATTAATATAAATGTAGTGTGTGTAATGTTTATTTTTATCAATTTAATGTATTTCTAATGCATTTTATTTAAACATATTAGGTTTCTACATTCTTCCGCAATGTCAAATTTAACTGTGTCAAATTTCATACTTCTTCTTCAGAAAGCTAATATTTTATACAATCTCTCTACGTGAAGAAAAACTTTAAACCCCTTTTTAAGAGGCTAGTCCCCGACCGTGGGAATTTAAAATTGAACACACACACCCATATATTTCACTAATCATATACGTCGATCATACGTCACTCTATGGCCCACACTAGGCCTAAAAATTGTGTAATCGTTGCGTGTTTTCTTCTGCGACATACGTAATGACACTTACAAAAACCGCAATGTTTCTGTTTTGCATTGATTTGGGCAAAAGTCAAGGTGGAGCCATAGTGAACACGTTCTACGTGTAGTTAATACATTATGTTATTCACAACTGATTGATAATGTATAATTTTGATTACACTGCTATTAAGTACTAATACTTAATTACTTAAATATTTAATACTTCAGAATATAATACAGAGCCATGGTACGTAAATTAAATGTATATTAAAATCGGCCAAAAGTATTAATTTTTTTAATGCATCACAAAATTAATCAAATCGGAACCGATCTCCTCAAGGGACCATAGTAATTTACGTATCTGTATATGTACGTATATTTAGTAACATAAAAGTACACAGTCTTACAACGTGACTTATTTGTGGTTAAGTTTTTGTTTAATGTGAGTGAAGCCATTGGTGACCGCTCTGTTATTCAAATAGTTAACAACCCTGACTACGCAATCATTGGGGCTCGGGTTGGATTACCTACAGGGTCAGGTATTCATATATTGAGCATAGGGTTTGTACTTCTGGGTTTGGGTGTTTAATAAACATATTTGAGTGTTTTTATATGTATTTCTACGTATTCATATCATTAACACATAATTAGCAAATAAATTGCTTACTTTGGGGTTAAGTCAATTTGTGTAATTTATATACCGATGTTATTTTTATTATTCTGATATAAAGTTTGTTTATAATTAAATAATCCATCCAAGCGGCACCTATGCTTATAAGTATTTCATAATTAAAATAATATAAAATTTACCTTGGAATGTTGACCGATTCTTATGTTTACTAGGACTCACCAGTTAGTCATTCAGTAAAACGGGTGGTGTCTCTCATCGCCCCATTTATCAACTTTAATAAGTCTATCATTAAAAATTTGACTTAATGAAACAAGGGAGCCCATGCTCTGAGTTGAATAGTGTAACTAGTAGATTAATGCGGAACTCATGCTTTTTTTTATTTACCTCATTTCAAATTATTAACAATATTCTTCAAAAAATGCTGTGGGTTTGGAAATTGATTAAATCTCGATTAACATTGCAATTTTTCGTATTGGCGGACAATAAAAAAAGTATTGGCGGATAAATTTTGAAGCATCACTATTATTCAATATTATGCTACTATTACGCTTGCCCGGATATATAGGGGAAAATTGGATGAAGTCATATAAGTGTAGTGACTGCATATTTTTGGTTCACTTTTTGAAGCAATTTTTAAAATTTCTCTTTTATATACAAGGAAGTGAAGAAAATAAAAAAATGCTTTGCTAATATAATACAGTGACATAGTAGAAAATTTAAAAAATATTTTTAACTTCCCACTACGTATATAGATAGAAATTACACATTTTTCAAAAATCGAGTTTTCACCAGATATTCACGGTTTAAGATGACGTCAGTATGTCTATGTATGTTTGTGCGTGCAAATATCGCACTACTTTTTAACGGCTTTACCTATCGAAACGAGGTTGATGGAATTCAATTGGACTCCACTCAACTTAGACTTTTTGAACATTTGAACTAATTTGTTTTAGGAAATTTTGATCATTTGATCAATTTGGATCAAATCTCAAAAATTTTTTGACGAAATAGCATTTTTTAAAATAACTTCTAGGTTAATGCGCCTGAATACAAAATCTAATTGGCTCTTTTCCTCAAAAAACTGCCTCCCTTCAATAAATTGAACTTATAATTTTTGGACCTTTTACAATAATTTAGTACGTAAAAAACTACGTCAAATACGATTTGAAATATCGAATCAAGTTTCTAAAAGTTACAGCTTTACAAATATTAAAATTTTATTGTTTACAAGAATATCATTTCATATTTGTAAAATAAATTTCAGACTAATACACCCGTTGATTTCTAGACCTTAACATCTCTTTTAATTAAAAATTTTGTCTAAAACTGTAACTTACATAAAATCGACTAATTCTTTCCGGATTCATCAATAGCAAAATTTTTTTAACAATTTTTTTTTTATATTTCTTTGTCGTTTTTCAGTTAATTAATTTTGTAGTTAGTAAAACATTTAAGGCTCTAAATTGCATTAAATGGCTTTCAAAAGATTAAAATCGACCATCATTTTGAAAATAACCAGCTTTTAAAAAATTGAAATACTGTCAATTTTATAAACTGTTATTTTTTTTAACTCTTCGAGCTTAAAACCTCAATTTAGCAGAAAGTTTCAGGGATGGCCTGCAGAGCTAACCAATTTACAATTTTTTATGAATATAGGAATTCGAATATTACAAATGACTCTAAATACTATAAACATTTTGCACGCCTCATAATTCAAGGCGTTTGAAGTAGTGTTACACTTCTGATTCGTCAAAATCAAGCACATTAGTAAATTAGTAAATAAAAATGCCTCTATGATCACCAATTTTCATTTATGCTGTTATGTGCTTCGGAATCGTAATTGTAAGAAAACGCCACCTATATTAAACCGTGTATTTACAACACTAAGGTACAATACACTACGATAAAATACGTAAATACACTGATAAGTTGTAAATACACTATACACACTGGTTTCACTCGCTGTACTAACACCAAACTTAACCGCCTACGCTGTATCACTAAAACACTTCTCTTATTCACTGTATTACACACTAGTCACTTCGCTTCACACTGGTCGTAAGATTATTCGCAACAATACTGTGACATGAGTCGACCTGAATTAAGAAAACACTAATTAATTTATTTATATTCATTAAAAATTATTTTATATAGTTATTTCCACAGAACATATTTCGAAGCAAAACAGTTTGAAAAAATATTTACATAGACGTATTTATTTATTGTATAGGGATCGCGATAACTACCAAAAATACGGACGGTCTCGAGACCGGGTTTTTCATTATTTCTTGAATTTCATACTCTTTCACTTGTTTCGTATTTTATGTCAATTCAATAGCGTGTTTTTTTTTTATATAAAACAATAAATATTCACCATTTTTTTCTCTATTTCTTATTCGTAAGATAGCAACAAGCTGATGGCTCTCCTGATGGAAAAAGAAAACATTGCCTAAAGACACCAAAGATGTTAATGGTGCTATCCGTTGTGTTTCGTGTTGCAAAATGACAATGCCACACGCATAGGTCTACCAACTACCTTACCCTCCAAACCGGAACACGGCAATGACAAACATTGATGCTATTGCGGCAGGAATGGGTAAGGCGGTAGAACCAAACACATGCAAGACGTTGTGGAATTCTACCAAGTACTACTGAAAAGTTTGTTGCAAAATGTACTTTATTTTGTTAAAATAAAAAAGCTTCAAGTAATTGTTGCTTACTACTGGCTTGATTTTATAAATAATTGTCGTGAAATTTTTTTTTCATAATAATTAAAAATATTTTCATAATACTTTTATGAGAGTTTAAGTAAGCATAAGCGATTTATTACACTCGCAACCCACCCTGATGGAATATTTACGTCACAAAATAATTTCAAACTGACGTGCGTTAGCCTTTGATTCTGGGGGGATACTGAATTTTTTGATGGACATTTTAAAAAAATTATGTTGACATTTTATCGATTAAATTCTTCATATAAATTTGTATGGAAGATGGTGGACAAAAATATTAAGCATATTTGTATTCAAATTACTTTTTTATAGGGTCGTTTAATAAAAAACTAAGACGGTGAAAGTGTAATATAGTTCTTTATTAAAAAATAATTCTAAAAATTTTTAAAATCGTTGGCCAATTAATACTGTAATTTTTGCGAACGGAAAAGGTCGATTTTAAGGTTTTGGGTGAAGTTTACGATTGTATTTCTACACAACTAAGAATTATTTTGAAAATATCTCTCGGTGAAACTGTTAACAGTTTCATTAAGATTACCACCGAATTTTTCTAGAAAGCAATTCTATTTATTCATTAAGGAATTATGAAAACCGCAACACTCGTTTTAGCAGTTTTTAGGGAATGGGGCCTTAAGGCGATAGCTTTCGTATTATTCTCGTTCTAATTATATTGAAATGAAAACTGTAGCACGACAATCGTATTTTCTTTAGTTCAATTCAACAGCCAGAATGCATAACGTAATAACTTGTAATTCCGAATAATCTCACATTACAATTTGCACTAAATTTATCATACAATAACGTTTGTGCCTCAAATTATTATTCAAATCAAGACACATTAATCAATACGTCGATAAAAGAAAATGCGAGCGCCGAGCTCCCGCGCATAATAGTGATGTAGCATTTATTGTTGTAATCTCGGTAATTATTATAAATTACTTACTTTTATCAGCCCAGTATTCAACCGGAATAGGCGCATACGATTTTTAGATGATTCCTAGATCATCTTTTTCTAAATAAGTTTTCAGTTTTCTGAAAAAAATTAACTGGCCGCCTGTCATATTATAGGTCTTATATAATGCGATTGACTGCTTGTAGTTGCGTCATGTATTGTACCTTAGTCTACTACTTGTGGAGGGATATGACACTTCACTTACACATCATCTATACGTAATATATCGATCTGGGCATTTTTTGTCAACAATAACATACAGTGCTTTTGTCAACAATAACGTAAAACATACAGAGCTAGTCAGTGTCCTGTTTGTTTTGAGTGTAAGGTAGGTGATAAACTGCATGTAGCATTTTATCTCCACCGCACAGATAATGCACTATTTAGGCATATACATATATAATACCTATCTAAACTATAATGATTCTTTGATTTTACTATGTTGTTATATTATTTTTAGTTTTTGTACTTTTTTATCCTTTTCATTTGATTTTTCTTGCTTATTTCAGTACATTGACGTATTTTATTCCAATTTTATTTCAATAAAAATAAAATAACTTTTATCTTCTGTTTTCCTACATATTGTCCTCAGGTTAATCCCACTGAGCATAATAATAGAACAATTATCACAGCCTTATTCCAATTAGTAGAATTTTTCATCATTCATTCATCATTCAATTCATTGTATTTTTCTCCCTCTTACATTGTTTTTGGCCCTGAAACTATAAGTACCTTATAGTTCTCTTTACATAGATACCCTTATCTTGATGGAGGTTTTATGACTTCTTACCTCTTGATATTTATGCTGTCAATATGAGATTACTGTCTACTACTTTTGATAATGTTCAGTCTGCACTGTTCAAAGAACACCTCAACCGGAAACTAATGAAGCACAAAATACCTTTATTTAGCAAGAAGTTTCAGATATGACCTGCATGGTCAACCGGTTTATAGATTTTTCAACTTATTATTATATAGATAACAAGCAAATGGCTCTCTGATAGAAAGAGAAAACCATTTCCTATAGATACCAAAGATGTCAATGGTGCGTCGCTACTCTTGTACCGGGGGCTTAATGCTACATGCATAAATTTAATGGCTACATTACCCTTCAAACTGAATCACGTCAATTACAAGCATTGACGCTATTGCGGCAGAAATAGGTAAGGCGGTGGTACCAAATACTCAGGTGAGACATAGCGGAACTCTATCAACTAGTAGCCGCGACGGTAGTGACTCGAGTATCCAATCGTTCACCTTTTACGAACAAGAAAAATAGATGGTCTATTCTTCAAAGGAGGCCCGGACCAACATATACAACAACATATTTTATAAAATAGCTGCGCCACTAATGGGAATAAGACCTTAATTTTGTAAATGCCAGACTTCTTATGCAATAGTCCAGTCAATTTAACCTGAAGAAGTGTAAACAATTATGTATTTGTTACGAAAATGCTAACTTACTCATTAATACACAAACATGCGATCCGCCAAACGGCCTACAGTATCTTTTTTTTTTTTGTAATTCCTCAAGATAGCCAATGTGTTAAATTTAGATGAAGACGTTCATTCCTTGAACATCTGTTAAAATATAAAAACGTAACCAAAAGTCAAAACACATTGATACATTCTTTCATATTTAAAATATTACCGGAATATATCGATATCGACAATTCGCACAAGATTCACTCGCAGTTGTTGCGTGAAACATCACAGATGTGTGCGTGCTGGCTGCGAGATAATGAAGTATCTGCACTAATATATTATAAAGTTCATTATAAACAATTATTTATTGTTAGCGCATGTTTATTAATAAGGCGAGTCGATAGGACCGGCTACTGCATGATGGCGGCTCCAGGGATGGTAGGAATCCATTTCAATATTAAACATTATCATTTCAGAATTCAACTGGAAATTTTTATTTAAATTGTTGCTATATGATAATCGATGATTATTAAAACAGAAAAAACTTTGAAATTGTGACGAAGTTTCTTTCATTATAGGACTAGCTGACCCGACAAATGTTATTTTGTCTTTTTAACTACTCTTTTTTTTCTATATTTTCTCACCTTTTAACGATTAATTCAAAACCAAAATTAGCCAAATCGGCTAATATCGGCGACTAACGAACAGCAATTGATTTATATATATATATATATATATATATATATATATATATATATATATATATATATATATATATATATATATATATATATATATATATATATATATATATATATATATACAGTGTGGCGGTGACCATACAACAATAAGTGAGAATTAAGGTAGTACTAGTTAGTACTAGTATTTTTAGTCTATCAAATCAGTCCTGACATCGAAATTAAAAAAACAAAAATTTCGAACAAAATTAATGACACGAAAATATAATAAAGATAAAACATCCTTTGACTTACCTATCACCAGGACGGCAACGCCGCACGCGCGGCTTGGCGGCTGGCGCCTCATGTTATTATTATTATTTTTACGTGTGACATAATATTTAGGCGCCTTTTTAAACCACACTCATCCTCAATAATTATTTTGATAAATTATTATTATTAATCACAATCATTTTGTACAATAAGTAATTACGTAGCTATAGAATTATTTTTGCGTATATTGTAAGAATAAAGACCGTATCAATCTAGGTTTCGTGCCACATATTGACTAAAAGTAAAGAAGAAAAAACAAACATGTTGTTCACTTCACAATAATAATAATAGGTACCTAACGTGTCTTATCACAAAATAGCACTAATTAGCACAAACATCATGGCCATGGCCGGCCATCACAATAAAAATTAAGCGTCTACTTTCGCACAATTTAACTCGTATTTTACCACAATAAAAATTAAAATGAAGCGTCTACTTTCGCATAATTTATAAGTCTAGAATAATAAAAGAAAAAAATAAAAACTCAGTACATTACAAGTAATAACGTAATATCAATTACCACGGCAAAATCTTTGATCGTACTAAACAATAACATTAAACAATAATGACCGTGACCTACGTATCGTAGGTACGTGACACGTGTTATCAACGGCTTTCATCAAGAAAGCGCAAAATGCGCTTTTTTGTATCACTACACACTGTGTATGCACTCAAGATAAAGCGACTTTTCGCTTTCTTTTCAAATTCTCCTAATGACAAGATCGGGTTGTTATTGGTCAGTTGTAAAGGATAAAAAATTAAAATAACCAATGAATGCAAGGATTTTCTGCTAGTATTGCGAGTTGGCAACTTACTTATAAGAGTTCTTTCAAACCATTCGGGTCACGTACAGCCATTGACCTCTATATATTTCTATGCGTACAGCTGATAATCTACATCATGTTCGCAAAATTAGAAATGAAAACTAATGTCCTGTGGCTAAACCAGTGGATGTATTTGTCTGATTTTTTGTATTCAGGCTGAGAACATTATTACATATACTAAGTTTAATTAATTGGTGTATAGTCACCGCCACACTGTATATATACGCCTGTATTATTTCTCTTTAAGAAACCAAGTGTGCCATTTTTCCTTGAAAACTTTTTATATTATTAGAGATAGCAAACAAGCAGATGGCTCTCACGATGGAACGAGAATCCATTGCATATATACACCAAAGATGTTAGTGGCGCTTTGCTAACCGTTTGGCAGGATGGCAATGTCATACATAAGTTTACCGGCTACCTTACCCTCCAAACCAAAACACGGCTATGACAAGCAATTATACTATTGCGGCAGGAATAAGTAAGGTACAAATACCTGGGTGAGACGTCGTAGTACTCTACCACGTAGTACTATCGGTGGTAGTGACATATTATATAGCCAATCGATTGCCTCTTACGATCTGCCTGACAGAATTGCAGTTGGTCAATTTTTCAAAGAAGCCCGGACCAACACGGGAACATTATGTGGAACTAATACTAAATACATTATTTTAAGTTTGCACTCAGCTCGACCCGCACTCAGTTCGACCAGACACTAACAATAAACTGATTGCTAAGTTTGACCTCGGATTTAAACAATAAATAGAGTGTATAAAGTGTGCGCGTCACACACTGTTTGTAAGAAAAGCTTCTGTACATCTACTCTATATAAACTTTATCTGTCAGTAATAAATGTCATGCCCACGTAAAATTCTTAGTCTAGTATCGGTACAAAATAGGAATGCCTCGAATAGATCAACGAACACCGAATACTCTGAAGCTCTGAAAATTTAGCGTTTGAATATTCATCGCCGATTTTGTCTAATCATCATTGACCTACCAGCACGTGATAGTTGGTCGATGCTAGTTACCTAGTGATTATATAGGTGTAATATGTGCTGCTGACAGATAATGATCTATCTTAATTCAAAGTGCTGAGAGCGGAGATATTTGTTTCATTACTGAGTTTTGTTTTTTGCAAAAAATTGTTTTCATTCATAACACTGACAAATTTTAAGTATTTTGCAATTGTAATGTTTTCCGTGTTTCGGTTGGTTATATTTATTTTTCGAGCAATATGTGCTACTTTTTCTCATGATAAGGTATTCGATATTTGGCCGAATAGTTCACAATATTCGCCTAGACACTGAATAGTATCCGAATGTTCGTGGCATCTCCAATTCAAAGTTTTCGCTTTACTCATTAATATGTAAATAAGGGGTCGTCAATTAATTAAGTAGCAACTTTATAACTCCCCCTCCCTCTGTGATACGTGGTGAGGTTTTCGACTATCGCCTCTCCACTTCAGATTACGTGTATTTTTTTGTATAAAGAATCTTAATTATTTCGTCAATATTACCTTTAAGAAAGTTAAGTACAATTAAACTTACAAGTTTCTTCACGCCCGTATCCCTGAAGAGGTAGACAGAGACACAACAAATGCACCCACGATTAGCCGAAGATACAAACGGCGGCCGGTTTCTGAAACATGAGTTTAATCTACAATCACCTAACAAATAGTCAAAATTAACAAATTTTTAACAATCCGTCAGATTTTCGTACGCTCTTTAACGGATAATTAGGTAATTGATCGTTAGCAGTTGATAATTATTTCGGCTGATTAAATTATACTCGATAATCTGCAATTATATTAGCAATGAAGTTAATATATTGTTATCACGATAAACGTCTTTTCAAGAACTCAGAACGAAGGATACCAGCTGAATTAGCATCATATTGACAAACTGTTGACAGATTGTTATATAGTTAATTCGGAATCTCAATCTTTTGTTAAACACAGATTAAATTGCTTGTTGAAATTAATGTGTGTTTCGAAAACCGGCCGTAAGTCCTACAATGTGATAGGTGCCAAGCCTATCGCCAACCTGGCACTTTTTTCAAACCCGGGAAGCGTTTTTTTTTTCAAATAACTGAAAAAACACATTTTTTTAATTGTCTGATCCGAGAATTGCAACCCGGGACCTCATGTGGTCAACTCCGACACCGAACCACTACACCACAGAGGTGATATAATTAAACTTAATTCTGGAAAGTTATATTTCTGTTTATCGCCGCGGGTGGAGAAATCGTTGACAGCAAGTCAAAATCAAGCGTTGCTTTTCGGGTAAAATCGCATATTCAATGAAAAAATAAAAACACGTGATATCTCACTACAACCTCTTGCCCTTTGTGATGTTTCGTGATATTTTTATGATATTTTTCCGAGCCCCCCTTTAGAAACTAACGTAATTAATGGATGACCCCTAAGGTGCTAGTGATAAAAAGTGGCAACCCTAGCTCTAGCCCTTTACCTGTCAATGCATTGAATATGAAAGTAAGCACAAAGCCGTTCGCTAGATTGTGCGCGCGGAGATTGCATGCGCCTGTAACGCTCATGTAATAAAATGTATACACCGCGTATTTTGATTGGCCGAGAATAGAATACAAACGATCACAGCTCGCTACTGTTTTAACCTTTTTTCTATCTGATATTGTTAGATAAAGACCCAGTAGTATTTTTAATGCCTGGAATATGAATTTGAATTTAAATGTGAGTTGGTTTGGGTTACAAGAACAGATCATCGCTGCCATCCTGAGCCATTGCCATGCCATCCTGCCCTATAACTTCAACGAGTCTCTATCATCGTGTCTACTCGGGTGACATAGTTCTGCAACATCTCTTGCGACTTTGTTGCCAATTGCCACCATCATAATGTTACTGTCGTGACTTCGAAGCCCGGCATTTTGCCACCACAAAGAAACTCTAGAATTTAGACTACTATTGAGGTTTTTTCTAAAAATAATTACCTCATATTGAACATGATACAATAAGCCTTATTTAAAACACAATACAGCTTTATCACTTCATAACAATGCAGCCTTCTAATGCTGAAAGAATTATTAAAATCATTACAAGATTGATTCATTTACTCAATCCTATGCTATCCTAAATAATACTATAAATGCTAAAGTTTATATGGATGGATGGATAGATGTTTGCTACTTATTCACGCAAAAATAGCTGAACCAATTTAGATGAAATTTGGCACACATATAGACGAAGACCTGGAATAGCCATTAATCATAATATAAATGTGAAAGTTTTTTGTTCCTGTTAGAATTTTTTTATTTAATCATGCAAAAGCGGTTAAATGGAATTTAAAAAACATATGTTTACCTTATGGTCTATGTCCAGACCTTACATTCAGGCTACTTTTACGTCGAAATAATATACTGTTCGCGGGGCTTTAACGAAAAATAAACAAACCAATTTAATAATCTGTCGGGTCTGTGGCAGCGATACATGACTGAGCAACACCCAGTCCGTGGAAGAAGTACAATCACTCGGCAAAACCGAAACATACAACTGAGTGCTAAGTGTGAGTTTTTCTTTTCGCATTCGATCGTGAGCGCGTTTCGAGTTTACTAGGAATTTGTATGTGACTTGTACAGCGCCACCTAGTGGTAAACTGGTTTCTCACGTTTACCACTAGGTGGCGCTGTACAAATCACATACAAATTCCTAGTAAACTCGAAACGCGCTCACGATCGAATGCGAAAAGAAAAACTCACACTTAGCACTCTGACTGCAAAACAGTCGATATTAACCGCCCGCCCAAGAAATCGACGGGTCCTAAGTAACTTAAAAATGCGATTTTCATTTTATTTATTAAAATGACTTTACTTTTATAGATATTTTAATAACACAAAGAATAAAAATGAAATTTCTATTAGAAAACTTTTCTAATAAAAATTTCACTTTTATTCTTCGTGTTATTAAAGGATGGAGTCATTTTCATAAAAAAACTAAAATCGCATTTTTTAACTTACGACAACTTACGTAGGATCCGTCGAGATAAGTTTAAAAATTTAAGTGGTGTTGTTGCTAGCCCACAAAACGTGTAAATATGGCTGCACGAGTACAGCCTAGGAACACGTCGCTAATAATGTGCCCACATATACTTCATGAGAATCTTGCTCGTCGAAATGAATGCTGTAGGAAACACATAACATGGATGAGTCTCGATTCGGACTTAGGCCTGATACAAGAAAGATAAAAGTGTACCGTCGTCCCGGCAACGCTGAAAGTCTGAAGCACAGAATACTAAGACCAACAGAAGACAACGTTCCATACAAGTAATATTCGAGCATAATTTTATTTAGCAATTTAATTTTGATTTTAAAAAGTTCACACACACACACACACACACATACACAGTACACATTAATAGTGTTAATTTCGTTATTAAAACAAATCAATATGACATTAACATTTTATTTTAATTATAAAAAAAATATTTATTAAAATAAAAAATAGTATAAAATTGAGATTAGACTTTTTAAATATGTGTATTAATATGTGAATCAAAAATATTGTACTACATCTAAGGGCAATTAAAAGGTTCACAGTAGTAGTTAATATTGTTTATTACGGTATTAAAAAATAAATTGAAATAAAAAATTGTCAACAAGGCATTAAAATATTATTTAAATAATAAAAAATAAGCATTAAAATTTAAAAAAAACTATTGTAAAATAAAAATATAAGACTTTTTTGATATGTGTATTATGTGAAACAAAAATATTGTAGCAGTTCTTATCCCAATTAAAGAAGAGTTTGAAACTTACCACAGTTAAAGTTTAGATAGTGAAAATATGCCGAAAGCTAATATTTCTTATATAATATGCATTAAAAATACATTAAATTAATAAAAACTAGCGACCTGCCCGCGGTTTCACCCGCGCAGCTTTTGTTCCCGTGGGAATATCGGAAAGGTTTATACACTCAAACCTTCCTCAAGAATCAATCTATCTATTAAAAAAATCGCATCAAAATCCGTTGCGTAGTTTTAAAGATTTAAGCATACATAGGGACATAGGGACATAGGGACATAGGGACAGACAGAGAAAGCGACTTTGTTTTACACTATGTAATAAATATCACGCACACTACCTTTCATTTAACACACTTCATAATATACACACATGTATTCTATTTTGTTTATGGCTAAAATCTGTTGTCAAACTTTAAAGAGATATTATGTTTAGTCTATGATTGACTTTCGACCAGTGAGCAGAGTAAAAATAATCAAGAAAATTATTACTACACTACTGCAAACGGGGGTCTTACTCCTTGGTCACGTAGCGATATATTTATACAGATGACTAGCTGCAGCGTGCAGCCCGTTGTATTATAAGTTTTTGGCGAATCCCGCGGGATAACCTAATTTTTGCGGGGTAGCCTATATGCTATTTCAGGTCATTATCTACCCATGTGCCAAATTTCATTCAAATCCGTTGAGTAGTTTTTGCGTGATTGAGTAACAAACATCCATACAAACATCCAAACTTTCGCATTTATAATGTTAATATAAATTCACTCGTCTCACTAATAGCCGGCTGTCCAAAAGAAACCTCTCATTTTTATATATCACAAGATATCTAACAAGGAGATGGCTCTACTGATGGAAAAAAACACCATCGCCTGGATATCTGGAACTGTGCATCTTGGATTTTTTATATCAATGATTATTAAACATACATTCATTCATGTATTCATATATCAATTCACTTATATATTAGTTCAATAGATAATCTGCCATTTTGAAAGACAGTTCGTAAAAAGCGAACTCTGAAAGTGTCACTGTCATCGTGATTAAATTTTAGTGATTAAATGGTAGAGTTCCGCATCATTACCTTACCTATACACCACCGCCTTGCCAATTCCTGCCGCAATAGCGTCATTGTTTGTAGTTTTTGTGTTCCAGTTTGGACGGTAGGGCAGTCGGTAAACTTATACATGTGAAATTACCATCCACCTACACGGTTAACAACGCACCATTAACATCTTTGGTGCCTATAGGCGATAGTTTCTCTTTCCATCAGGAGAGCCATCTGCTAGTTTACTATCTTATATTTTATAATATAAAAAGACCCGAAAAAACACAAGGAAAACTCAAAAACAATAAGCAATAAGAAAATTTCTAATCAGTGTTTTTACAAGAGCGTAATTTAAATTTTAATCGCAATCAAAAAGCTACTAATTAAATTAAACTACTTCCGAAAGTCGATGACCCGTACAAGTAGGCCTATATCGGACGTTTAACCCTACACTGAAGTGTGGTCCGTTACGAACGTTCGATAAAAAAATAAATCCAAAAAACTGCGCGCCACCCCTAGGCTCGACGGGAAAAAAACAGATAAAAATGGGTCCCGCCCGTAATTTAAATGTCGAACCAGTTGCAGATAGCCCGCGGTGCACTTTTCCATTTTTTACCGAAAATAACATGCATTTAATAATTTTGTTATTTACATTTTACGATTAGTATTACGGTATATTAATATGACTGCTACAATATATTAATATGACCACCCAGTCAGTCGAGTGGTTAGCAAACCTAACCGCGCATCAATAATACTTGAGTTCGATTCTCGACAGGGATATGCATTTGTGTGACGAGCATACATGTTCGTACTTTTGGGCTTAAGTGCTTATTAAATATATTTCAGTACAAGCTGCAGCGTGCAACCCGCTGCATTATAAAAGTTATTGGCAAATCCCGCGGGATCACTTAATTTTTCCGGGATAAAAAGTAGCCTATGTGCTATTCCAGGTCACCATCTAGCTGTGTGCCAAATTTCATTCAAATCCATTCTTTTTTTTAATTTTTTTTTATAGAAGAGGGGGCAAACGAGCAGGAGGTGCACCTGATGGTAAGTGATCACCGCCGCCCATGGACATCCACAATACCAGAGGTCTTGCAGTTGCGTTGCCGGCCTTTTAAGAATGAGTAAGCCCTTTTCTTGAAGGCCCCCAAGTCGTATCCGTTTGGAAACACCCCTGCCGGTAATTGGTTCCACAACAAAGTAGTGCGAGGCAAGAAGTGTCGAGAGAATCGCACTGTTGTGGATTTCCAGACATCGAGATGGTGAGGATGGAATTTCAAATTTTGACGCGATGTCCGATGATGGAATTCGGCGGCAGGAATTAATCCAAATAACTCGTCGGAACACTCCCCATGAAAGATACGATAGAAGACACAGAGTGAGCCAACATCTCTGCGCAATGCCAAAGAGTCGAGCCGTTTCGAAATAGCCAGGTCGTCAACGATTCGAACCGCTCTACGCTGAATGCGATCAAGAGGAAGGAGCTGGTACTGAGGAGCTCCGGCTCAGAGATGAGAACAGTACTCCATGTGGGGCCGAATTTGAGCCTTATAAAGTTGAAGGCGATGGACCGGCAAGAAGTACCATCTTGCTCTGCTGAGCACACCGAGCTTTTTGGAGGCTAGTTTAGCCTTACCTTCCAAATGACCGTGAAACTGAACGTAATTCGATATGTTGACTCCCAGAATCCCGATACTAGCTGAGGCTGTCAGGAGAGTATCCCCAAATCGAGGTGACACGACAAAGGGTGTCTTTTTAGCGGAAAACACGCAAAGCTGTGTCTTCTCGGGGTTAAAAGTGACCAGGTTTTGACGACCCCATTCCGAAACATCGGTTAGTCGATTCTCAACTTCGGACACAAGCTTGTTTCGGCTCTCTTCGACGTGTTCCCGAGAAACACCGCTTCGGCCGGAGTATGTAGCATCATCAGTACTGTCATCTGCATAGCAATGTATGTTGCGAATTCGCATCATGTCATTGATATGCAGAAGGAACAGTGTCGGTGATAGCACGCAGCCTTGTGGAACACCAGCATTGATAGATTTAAGGTCAGAGCACGCACCGTCAACTACGACTTTGATGCTCCGATCAGCCAAAAAACTGGTGATCCACTTGCATAATTTCTCGGGAAGCCCATAGGAAGGCAGCTTCGCCAGAAGCGCTTTGTGCCATACCCTATCAAAGGCCTTCGCTATGTCTAAACTAACTGCCAATGCCTCCTCCTTGGACTCAACTGCTTCCGCCCAGTGGTGTGTTAAGTATACTAGAAGATCACCAGCTGAGCGGCTGCGACGGAAACCATACTGGGGGTCGCTAATCAGCTGGTGCTCTTCTAAATACTTGAGGAGCTGCGAGTTGATGATTGTCTCCATAATTTTGGAGAACAAGGAGGTTATGGCTATCGGCCGATAGTTAGACGGATTAGAGCGATCTCCCTTTTTAGGGATGGAATGCACTAAAGCTGTCTTCCGTGAAATCGGTACTACGCCGAGTGAGTAGGAGAGCCGGAATAGGCGTGTTAGTACTAGCGCCAGCTTTGGAGCACATGATTTAAGTACAATCGGAGGGATGCCATCCGGTCCACTCGACTCATGGACGTCCAAGGAACAAAGTGCTTTACGTACGGAAGACTGCAAAAATTTTAATTCCGTCATAGAACTATAGCACTGTGGGATGGTAGGCGGTGTATTTCCTTGGTCGTCCAGAGTCGAGTTGGCCGCAAAGAACGAGCCCAAAAGATCGGCCTTCTCCCTTGCGGTATGGGCCAGAGAGTCATCATCTCCGTGTAAAGGTGGAAGAGAGGGCTGTGAGAAATTCCCCAAGACAGCCTTGGCGAAAGACCAGAACGCACGAGTTCCCGAAGGAAGGCGAACTAATTTCTCGCCAATTCTGCCAATTTGTTCAGATTTTGCCTTGGCAATAGCTCTTTTGAAGAATCTCGAAGCGGAATTGTACTCCTTACGTAACGCGCTGGTTTTTTCATCACGAGATGTCGACGCTGCAGCCCAAGCCCGGTAGCATTCCTGCTTTCGGCGTGAAGCCGTTTTGCAGGAGCGACCAAACCAAGGCTGAGACTTACCACCAACTGGTACCACAGAAAATGGAATGAAAAGTTCCATGCCCTGCAGCACCACATCAGCGATAGAGTCAGCGATGACACTCGGATCATCCAGCGAGAAGTACAACCGCCCCCATGGGTAGGACGCAAAAAAAAGACCGCATCCCGTCCCAATCTGCTGACCTATAGTGCCAAGCGCGACGACAGCCTGCAAAAGGAGGCCGTGATAGGCGCGTGACCGGCACTTTACTCCGGATCAGGCAGTGGTCTGACGTACCAAGAGGGACGTCCACAGATACCTGATAATTGTCAGGATGGGAGGTCAGCAGAAGGTCCAGCAGTGAAGGCGTATGATCGTCCACATCGGGATCTCGCGTAGGCGTGGTTACCAATTGTGTTAGACCATTTGCCAAGGCAAAATCGTGAACAGACCTCCCCGCATGATCGGTAGTACGTGAACACAGCCATTCGGCGTGGTGGGCATTAAAATCGCCTAAGATCACGATCTCAGCGGAGGGGGTCTGTTGCAACACGGAATCTACAGCCGTTTGAAGGTGCTCAACGAGCCTGTCGACTTCAGAATTTCCGCTATGGGACTTGTAGAGGCACGCATAGATGCGGGGATGGTCGTCGCAGTCTACACGCAGCCAGAGGATGGATAGGTCCCTATAGCCTTCAAGGCTGCTGAGTCGTCGAGAGCAGATATCCTCTCTGACATAAGCACAAACTCCCGCCCGGGGTACAAATGAATGCTCGAATTTGTACCCCGGGTAGGAGAGATATGAGGTATCACCTGAGAAGATATCTGCGTCTCAGTTAAAAAGAACAGAGCCGGCTTAGCCGTCTCAAGGTGGTAGTGGACAGCATTTAGGTTTGAGTGAAGACCCCTAATATTAGTATAGTCCACGTTGAGTGTGGTAGGGGGTGCCTTTCGTTTTCTGTTCGATTTGCCCCGAGCAGCGAAGTTTGAGAGCGCAATTGTGCCCCCCCCCCCCCCGTGTACGCAGGGCAGCCTGGGCATCCATGATTAGGCTGATTAAAAACCCCTGAACATGGATGTCCAGAGGGGGATTCTCCACCGCTTACGCTAGTGGTACCCCCCTGGGGTAAACTACTACCTTTAAATTGCGCTTCCATAGTGTTAGGGGGAGGGGGGAAAGGGCCTCCGGGAACCTCACAGACCAAACGAAGCGCAACAGCAAAGCTGTTACTTTACGTTGGTTTTAAGCGAGGTAGTGGTATCGCCCCGGTCGTGCCGACCCATTCAGCTAAGCATGGCACTACCATTTTTTTTTGACTGACTGCACCGGTGGAATAATTTCAAAAAAGAATATTATCCCTCCGGCGGGCGATGGGGTCGTCACTTCCCGACGCCGGCATTCAGTAGTATTTGCGTGATTGAGTAACAAACATCCATCCAAACATCCATCCATACATCCAAACTTTCGCATTTACAATATTAATATAGATTTATATATGTATTTCTATGTATTATTATATATTTCAGTATTTATATAATGTATTAGTTGACTAACACCGGGGTTAGATTAATCTTTATATTAATACGTGAAAGAAAATCTTTGGATCCCTTTCTAAGACAATTACGCGAACGGTGGAGTACGAAATTTAGCACAGTTAAAGTGCATATTGCAAAAGAGTGCAGAAACCTAATATTTTTAAATAATACCTATGCATTAGAAATACATTAAATTAATAAAAATAAACATTACACACACTACATTTATAGGACATACGTGATAACGTGATAATATACACACATGAATACTTTTTACGGCTAAATTCAGCTGACAAACTTTAAGGAATTAATAGTTTAGTCTATGGTCGAATTTAAGCAACAAGCGATCGCTAGTTTGTGTCATTTGTCTACCGATATTCCTTACTCGTTTGATTTCTATTAAAGTTGTTTATTTACTGCCAATCATTAAGTCCTGAATTTAAGTTCCGGGATGGTAAAAAAGTGATATAATAATTATTATTATCTCTGCCTTGAACCAATATTACTGAAAGAAATAATTTGTTGCTTATTTGTAATGGAAAACTCTACAGCTACTAGAACTAATTCAAAAATCTAAGACATTACATCTGATACGCGGTAGACATAATACTGATATTATCTTGAATATCTATTGGCGATAGTTATGTATCTATAGGCTTTTTATCAGGATAACCATCTGATTGCTTGCTATCATATCATATTATAAAAAAATCTTTAAAAGCTAATTAGTAAGAAAAACAAACAAATACTACATTTTTTAAGAAAAAAAAAACCTCAATAAGTTCTTCACTGTATAGGAAATAACGAAGTTGAAATTAAGAAAAGCGTGAAAGCGTATATTATTTTAAAAATATCTGGTTAACCGAGCTTTGCTCGGTTTTTCACATACCCATATCTTGGGAACCGAGCTTTTCTTGGACCTGAAACCTTGATAAATCGATTTCTTGACCCGGAAAACCCATAATTTGTGACTTTCATGAAAATCGTTGGAGCCGATTCCGAGATTCCAATTATATATATACAAGAATTGCTCGTTTAAAGGTATTAGATTTAAAGATGCAACCATCATGAAAAATTTACCACTAACATTTAGATTCCAAACTACATCTAAATTTTTCTCAATAGAATTAGCCCTTATACTTTTTTTATGGCTCGACCAAAGCATTGAAACCTGAAATTTCATGATCTCAGTGTTTGTATAACCATTATAGCAATCAGATGACTCCACCCTTTGCGTAAGCTAAATTGAACGTCAAGCTTTTTTATAAAAATTGGATTATAAAAAAGGAAGTGACGACCAATTTTGCTCCGTTCAGCAAAAGACATTCCTATCGTTACAATGACGTACCTACCCCCATTCTACTCGGAAAAGACGCACCGCGCTAAAATTATTCTGCTTGATTTTAATATAACCTGTTAGATAATATATCTTTATTCCTGGCCTAACGGCAATTATTTTTGAGAGCTAACAGTATGTATGTTGCAGAGTAATATATTCTGTAAATTCACCAGCGACATACTTTTACAGTATTTATGTTGGATTTCTTTATACGGCAATAATTATATATTTTTGTAAAGAGAGCATTTGTGTGTATGCTTTTTTAGTTGCTATATTTTATGTGATATACAAAACTCATATAGAGTAAAATGTTATCCACTCCTTCGACGCACAACATAATTTATAGAGTACATACCCGTGCACTACTCACACAGGACGCAACGCGCTAAAATGATTCTGCTTGATTGTTACATGACCTGTTATATAATGGATCTTTGTTCTAAGCCTAACGGCAACTTGTTTTTGTTTTTAGGGCTGACAGCCTGTTTGACTTGCATAGACTTTTTGTATTTCAAGCATTCTAAAGGCTGACAAACTTGACCGCCTCGAAGATCAGCGATTAGCCTATTCGAATAATATATAAACAGCGTCTTGATTCTGTTTTTTGAGCTGTAAACCTGTTTAACTTACTGGGAAATTTGGATCACAAGCATTTAAAGGCTAACAATCTTGACTGCATCGAAGTTTAGTTTTTAGCCTATTTGACAAATATAACCGGCCCATTTATCAAGTGATTACGCAATCGGGTTAGGATTCGATTCCCAATAGGGTCAAAACGTTAGTATTTCTGGGTTTGGATGTTTATTAAATAAATTTTACCATTTATATATGACTTTTTTATGTATTATTATTATTGATTAACAGCTCATTACAAGCAAATAATTTACATAGTTTGGGTTTGTTAATCCGTGTTATTTGTCCAGCGATATCTAATTATTTATTACATATGTAATGAGCATCTTGATCCTGTTTTTCAGTATTATCACGACCTTTTCGGTATATCAAGATTCACCAGTTTCTCGGTTAGCAAGATGAGTGGTGATCCTCATCGCCGCATTTTACCGGCCTGGTGATGATTATCGACTATTTCTAGAGGTAACCAAGATCGACGGCTTTACGTGCTCATTCGAAGCACACTACAGACTCCGAGTTACTATTGAAATTTTGGATTTTCGAGTTCCTCTAATTGATTTTATTTTTAAGGCTGAAAACCTCTTTTTTATATTTTAAAATAGCAAAAAAGCAGATGAATCTCCTTATAGAAAGAGTCAACCGTCGCCTATAGACACCAAAGATGTTAATGGTGCTATCTTGTGGCGAGATCTAATGCCACATGCATAAGTTAACCAACTACCTTACCCTCCAAACCAGAACACGACATTGACAAGCACTAACGTTGTTGCGGCAGGAATAGGTAAGGCGGTGGTATCAGACCCGGGCCAGATAATGCAGAACTCTATCACCTAGTATCTACGATGTTAGTGACTCGTACAGCCAATTGGTCGCCTCTTACGACCTGCCTGGCAGAACGGCAGTTTGCCTATTCTTCAAAGGAGCCCGGGACCAACACGGAGAAAAAACCTGTTTAGCTTGCATAGAAATTTGTGTTTCACACATTCTAATGGCTATAAAAGTTGGCTGCCTCGGCGTTTAGAGGTTAGTTTATTCGGTTAATATAACAAGGTCCTGGGCTCAGTATTAGGGTGGAGCAAACGTGTTACAGAGACATTTTCGGGATTATAGCCGAAATTTACAATCTCAGTAAAATCTGTCAACATCGTTGTGTCTTAGATGAACATGTAAAGTTGTCGATCAGGGTTTTATTAACAAACAAGACGTCTAGGATCAGGTAAAATTTCAGCGACGGGGATCGTCAACCATTTCACCAACAAAATTGTAATAACCAGATCGTCCATTGACGGTCGGTTCACTCTGTCTATTACAGAAAACTGCCGTGATACATTTCATTATTTCATTCATTTATTTATTCAGTCTACGTAAAAACGGACCAGTAAATTCCTGCGCATTTTTTTGTCTTTCTTTTTTAATTTACGTAAGTATTTTAACGCTGATTCTTTAATGGAGTTAGAAGAAAGAACTGATTGTAATCACGGTTTAGGTGGACTTTTTATTTCGACATTCATAATTCTTTTCAAACAAACATCAGACACACATATAGAGAGCCACCGATTAATTAAATCACGGTTCATTAGCAATAAGATTATTCAGTCTAATTTTCATAAGTTTTTTTAAGCGTCGATATTTTTTGAAGTTACTACGGAATCGGAAACACGGCCACACACTGAAAGAACCCGAAGGAAGAAACTGTACGGTTCTGTTGTTATTTGCATAATAATTATACAAATTTTTATATTCTATGCCAATCATTGGTATACAAGATACTAAAGTTATAAATTACACATTTGTCCGGGGTCCATTTTTAATAATAAACAGTCTACCGTTCTGCCAGACAATGCTGCCAAAAAGGCGAATGATTGGCCTAACGTGTCGCTACCATTATGAGTACTAGATGGTAGAGTTTCGCAACGTCTCGCCCAATTCTACCATCGCTTTATCTATTAATGTCGCAATAGCATCAGTGCTTGTTACTGATGGACTTGTTGAAAGGTAAGGTTTAAGCTGATTAACTTATGTATATGACATTACTATCCGGCCACACGGATAGTTAATTCCACACCATTAAAACCTTTGGGTGTCTATAGCCGAATGTTATTTCTTTCCATAACGAGAGCATTCCTCTTGTTCCTATTATATATAAAAAAGAAATTCCATTTATACATTATTCCCTTATCTTATAATATATCCATAGACTTTGCATTATTTTAAGAATATAAATATATAAAAAACCAAATCCATTTGTTCAAATACTTTAGAAAAACCTTTTATAACTTCCTACTAATAAAATTAAAAATGTTCTGAAATCCGAAATTTCATGATACTATCCTGATCTTTGAAAATGTAGTTCATCAGATTCATCAGATCTGAACATTTTGTGGTCTTTGGAAATTTTCTGACAATTTTTACGTTGACGTCAAAATGAACGTAAAATGTTGACAGCTTAACTGATCAATACACAGTTGACGGCATGGGATTGGGTGCCATCAAACTTAAATGTCCTTATATTTGAAACAATACTGCCAAGTAGAATTTGAAAATTTTCAAAAAACTGTAAAAATAGTTTTATAAAAATATAATTTCCTAACGATTGATTTATATAACTGAACAATAATGATTGATTTTAAAATCTAATCAACTGTTTTCCTAGAACAACTACATAGAATACCATAAGCTGTAACAAAATCAGTTGGATCTTTCGGGAGTTATCGGTGACGAAAAATTTAGAAAAAAGTGTTTTTCGAGTTAGCTTTAATTTTTTTAACCAATTCATTTTGTAGGCAAGACAAAATTCTCAGACCTTAAAAAACATGATGTCAATTTAGATTTTTTCAATTAGCATTGAACCCATTCGACAAATCAAAATCGACACCGCGTTCATTTTTTTCACAGTTAGTCTTGTTAAACAGTTCAGACTTTTTTAAATTACCTATTTGTAAATAAAATATTCACACGCCCATAAAAAACAGTGGTTACGAAATAAATGCACTGCAAAAATATTTTTCCTCCTTATATTTAGCAAGTGTGCGTCACATTTTTCGAAATGAGCTAATATTTTTATAAACACAAACTGAGTTTTCAAATATAAACTGCAAAATTAAATTGAAATATTATTCTTTGACTTTATCTCTCGGGAAGTCTTTGGACTAAGATTGTAAAAAAGACATCCAACTTAAAATCCATTGACGTAATTTCATACATGGAAATGACGGCATTGACTCTATTAATTTGATTGCACTAGACAAGAAATTACTTTATAAAATTAGATGACTCAAAGATAAAATTAGTTAATTCAAATTATAGCTTTCCATGGATTTTAAGCATGTGACTATTACTAAGCTAGAAAATAGTAATAATACATATTATGTTCTCAAAGTCACAGAAAATCAAGAAATTAAAAAGATCCCAGCGTTACAATATTTCGCTCTTCCACAAACCCTTCTACTGCTAAGCAGTGCCGGTTTTATGGGTGGGAGACCCGGGCCGTCGCCCAGGGCGCTTGGAGCACAGGGGCTCCAAATGTCTAAAAATATCATTGACGTGTATAATACTACCACATTAAACACGTCATTGAAGAATATACATATAATAAAGGGCGCCAAAAAGTGACTCGCCCGGGGTGCCTGAATGAATATAAAGCCGTGCCTGCTGCTAAGGAAGCATAAACAATAATTTAAACGTAGTAAAACTGCAACAACCGACTTCCAATTTTTTTCATTACTGAATTTTGTATCAGATTTTCGCCAAATCACCCCATAAGAGACTGAAACAGGGAATGAAAGTTTGTATGAAAAACTATATCGACGGTAAGTTACTCTATTTGTGGGTGAAGCTAGTGACACAAATGACAAAATACCGCATTTCTATGAGTTGATTGTCGCATGTTTAATGTGATTATATGGTTAGAATAGTTAAAAATAGTTAACGTAGCAATGCTATTAGTAATAATAATTTCTATCTGTTATTGTGGAATCATTTATTCAGGTTATAAAGGAAGCATTTTGCCAAGATGAATACGTCAGTATTGGATCCGAAGTGAATAAGAACCCGGAAGCTGCTGAAGAGTTACTAGAACTATGCGCTGATGCAGCATTAGACGGAGTGTCTTTGGTAGCAGTGGCGACAAATACCGGTGAAGTCACTGCAGTGGCTTTTAACAAAATTCAAGTAAATATCATTCTCGTGATTTTATTCACACTTGCGATTGCCCTCTTGCCAGGCAGTTTGCGAAAAGCGTATGATTGGTTATAAGTGTCGCTACTACCATGACTACTAAGTGGTGGAGTTCCGAAACGTCACGTACGGGTTTACATATCGCCGCAATAACGACAATACTTGTCATTATCGTGTTCGGTTCAGAGGGTAAGGTAGGTAGACTGATGTATATGGCATTGCTAGTTAACTATACATACTAATTACAATATTATTAATAATAAGAAATATTCACGGGACAAATTACACTGACTGATATATACCCAAAGTAAGCAAAAATCTTACTGATCTAACCCTAAAGTAAGGAAATTATTTGCTTGTATTATGGGTATATATCAACGATACTAGTACATAGAAATACATATATAAATACTTTTACATATATAATAAACACCCAAACCCGGAAATACACACAAATGCATGTCCCCGGTCGGGGATCAAACCCGAGCCCCGTCGATTGCGTTGTCAGTTACTAACCACTCGAAAAACGGGGCGTTAAATGGAGGTTATATTATAAATGCGAAAGTCTGTCTCTCTGTAACACTTTCATGGCTAAACCACAGAACCGATTTTGATGAAATTTTGCAAAGAAATATATATATATATATATATATATATATATATATATATATATATATATATATATATATATATATATATATTATTAATAGCTTGTTATAAGTATTTTAACAGACCATAAATATATTCAATTTTATGAATGTAAGCTAATAGAATCATTTCATTATTTTTTTGATAATGTCATCAATTGACCTCTATATAACGAACACAAAAAAATAGAATTAGAGGAGGCTTATGTCACATGAATGTAGTGTGTATAATATTATTTTATTAGTTTAATGTATTTCTAATGCATACTATATAAAAATATTTGGTTTCTGCAATGCTTCGCAGTGTAAATTTTAACTGTGCCAAATTCTTTACATTTCCATTTACGTAGTTACCGTAAAATGAGGCCCAAAGTTTTACTTCACGTATTAGATAATATATAAGACGTACACTTTATTCCTACCAAATTTCACGACAATGTTCGTCTTATTCATTTCTTTGTGATACTGCTACGGTAAAAAAAACGATGTGATTAATTTTAAGACTTTTAATGGGTTTATTCTATTTTCTAGACTCTTTTCTTATTTTTTTATGTCATAGGATGGCAAACAAACTGATGAATTTCCTGATAGAAAGAGATAACCATCGCCTAAGGACACCAAAGATAAGATAATTTGATGGTGCGTAGCGATCCTTGAGGCAGGGATGGAATGCCTAATGCATAAGTTTACCGACCACCTTACACTACAAACCGGACCACGACAGTGACAAGTACTGACCCTATTGCGGCAGGAATAGGGTGGTTTCAGCATCACTTTAGTTGTCACTTGTAAATTTGGAAGGAAATTTAAACTAACTAAAAGCATGACATAATTTATCTTCATACCAGATCTCCTACGGGGTAGCCAGAATGAACCGAGTGCAATATGTCACGATCCTGCCGATACATCTTATTACCTCCAAATTCATTGCTCTTATGAAGAGAGAATAAATATGTCGATCATGGTATTGGTACATCAGACTTGGGTCTTCCCACCACCACTACCACCAGGATGTAGGTACCACTACATCTTTCCACATTTGCATTGTATATCTATTTCGTTAACCTTTCATCAACCATTCTTTTCATATGCCCTTTTTCATTTTTACACCTACATTTTCCTTCAAGCCTAACCTCTCTAAATTAGAGTACTGTCTAGGTAAAAACTGTTAATAGCCTACATTTAGGGGAAATATCCGCAGATAATTTTAAAGAAAGAAAGAAATTATTTATTTGCCAGAATATGGGAGTTACAAGTTATTAAAATTTGATTAAGTTACCAACATATTCTACCATGACATGGTGTGCAAATATTTTAAAATTATAATTATTTATTATTAAACTAAAAAATGTAGTGAGTCGATGTCTTTTACAATTTAGTTGAGAAAACCTATATTAGTGAGAGCAATATGGTATGCTAGTTGCCCGACTTAAAAACTATTTAATCATTGGGACGGTCAATATGACTATAAAACGAGTACTTGAGTTAATCTCGACAATTTGCATAGAGTGACCTAGTAAACGGCAATAACACAACGTATAAGTAGATGAAATAGAACAGCACCTATCCTGGCATTACGTGCAGGATCTCTAAACATAGTCACAATGGCTGCTCATCATTCAATTGTGCCAGTGGAAATGGCCCGTTTATCTACAATGGGGCGATCATTTTGTCATTTCATTGCATTTCTATAATTTTCATACATTATGTATGGGGAGCGCATTCTGTGTTTCAGCTTCGGTAGATTTTATTTGAACAGTTTATTTTTAAGACGTTCATATCCATACCAATATTATAAATGTGAAAGTCTGTCTGTCTGACACGGTTTCGGGGCTAAACAACTGAACCGATTTTAATGAAATTAATTCATTAAAATCGGTTTAATGAAATTTGTTATGAAAATAGCTGAAGGTCCACTGATAAATTAAACTAACTATTAACACGTGAAGTGAAAAGTTTAGGTCCCTTTTTCACGGGGCGTTTCAGATGATTTATATTAATATTAATATTAATATATCATTGGCAGACAGGTAAAACTTACTAAGTACAGTTTTAGTGATTTTGAGTTATTGACACAATGTTATCTGTTTAAACTTTATCTTGAGATCCACAGTGGCGGATTTACCAATAGGCTGAGTAGGCTGAAGCCTAGGGCGGCAGATTTTGGGGGGCGGCAAATTTTGAGATGTCCTATGGAAAATATATATTTTAGTCTATATAGACTTCTATATAGACTACCTGACCCATGCAAATATTTCGCACAGCATTTACAATCTAGATCCACTTAAGAATGGTTACAAGTACTTGCAAGCATGAACTAACAACAGACGTTTTAAAGAGAAGAATATATCTAAGTAAGAAGTTCTTACACTCACGAACAATAAAAAAAATTGACATCAACTTAGTTCTACAAATATTGATATCAGATCCAACTCACCCCATATTCAATTTAAAATTTTTGCCGATATTTACAGTATCATATTGCACAGTGTAAACATTTTACACTTTTTGCACTCAGTGTATTATGCTATGCCCTTGTACATTGACAGGCCTGGATTTACACTTAGGGCATTCGGGACTAGTGTCCGGAGTGGCAAATTTTTAGGCGTGGCAAAATTCGAAGGGTTAGCCAAAAAATTCTTTGCGTTTTAAAAAATGCTTTTAAAATTTATTTTAAGAATATACATTTCATTTTCAATGCTACCTTTCTTCTAAGAAAAATTGTTAAAATTAAGTTTTGCTTTATTGGAACTACCATCTTCACTCTGGAGAACACAGACTTATCAAAATGTTTAGCCCAACTATTTTTGTATGACAATTTCATTGATAATTTTGAAAGTAGAAAATCGGGTATAAAGATATTTTATAATTTTCACAAGTACATAATAAAAATTATTGTCATCATCACTTGGATACTCTGTAAGTAAGTAAAACGAAAGATATATCGAATGTAATATTACTTAATATTGTAAATGACATACTACATTGTGTATAGGACAATAATCAAACTATACCTCACCCAGCCTTACTTGTGATTGAGCTTTTACTTCAAAATATTCTAATATTGGAAAAAAATTTATTGTTGGCCCGGGCTACTTCAAAGAATAAGTACATCATCTGGCATTCTGTCTGGTTTTTCGTGATTGCTCTAATTGCTTGAAAGATTGGCTAAATATGTCACTACCACCATATTTTTTTTTTAGATAGTAGAGTTCCGCAACACCAAGCTCGGGCTTGGTAACGCCGCCTTACCTCTTCCAGTCGTAATAGAGTCAATGCTTGTCACTCTTAAATTCTAGTGCATATGGTATTACCATTCCAAAATTAACATTTTTGGTGTCTATATGCGATTGTTGCCTCATTTCATCAGGAGAGTCGCCTGCTTGTTTTCTATGATATAAGAAAAATCTTAAGTAAATTTGTGGATTGTAAAAATAATCTAAAATCTGACACTACTGGAGGTCGGTAGGGGCGGCAAAATTTGAATAGTCTATAGGCGGCAAATTTGTAAATCCGCCACTGAGATCCAGGTAGAAAAATTTACAATGTCCCTAATGAGATATGAACAGGTAAATCTTATTTACTACATTTGTTTCTAAAACATGGACAGGAAAAAATTCATTAAATTGTCTCTGTCTCAAAATGGTAAATATGTTATTTAATGAATTTTTTCTGTCACACGATGATATTTTGTTTTCCAGTGTTGCTCCTAGTATCCTTCAAAGAATAGAATGTATACATATAATGTATAGCAGGTGGTAAAGGTGAGTACAAAAAGTTTTACACGAATCGGGACTTCTACAATATAAAATATAATACAGACGTTCTACAACGTCTTGTTCGGGTTTTGTAAAACCATTCACGGTTGCTAACTCTACGTGTTTTTACGTAGATCTACGGATTTTAGGGTTATCTCGGAAACTTACGAACTTCTGTCCAAAAATCTACGTAATTTTAGATAGTATAGGATCTTTTTCTTTTTCAACTTTTTGCTTTACACAGTTAATATTGTTATACCTTTCCTAACGTATATATTACTCATTCAAATTAAAAACAAAGTGCCGTAAAAACAATATAATAAATTTTGCTTGGCGATCTATGCCACCTCCGTCCCTTTGGTATGTGACATTCGTATCCAATTTAAATCCCGTATTTTAAAGTGGAACTTACGTCACATTTCAACTGAGACTAGTTTTGATTTTCGTGCTTTAAAATATACATTGATTGGAAAAGATTATCACAAATTAAGTTCTTAAATCAAATCTCATCTTAATTTATTTTAAAATCATTGTAATCTGAAAATTCTTCTGCAATACGGCCCCGACATCTATTCAAGAGTAGTTAGATTTATTTTTCCCCGTGTTGGTCCCGGGCTCCTTTGAAGAATAGGCCAACTACCGGTCTGCCACGTAGGTCGTAAAAGGCGACCTATTGGCTATACAAGTCACTAACATCGTGGCTACTAGGTGGTGGAGTTCTGCATTGTCTTGCCCGGGTCTGGTACCACCGCCTTACCTATTCCTGCCGCTATAAATATAACGTCAGTGCTTGTCACTGTCGTGTTCCGGTTTGGAGGGTAAGGTAGCGGATAAACTTATGCATGTGGCATTAGATCTCGCCACTAGATAGCAACGCACCATTAACACCTTTGGTGTCTATAGGCGATGATTGACTCTTTCCTTCAGGAGACCCATCTGCTTGTTTGCTATCTTATGACATAAAAAAAAGATAATATTGTATAAAGCTGCATGTTTTGTCTGTGTTTGGTCATTAGGGATTGTTTAAGAAACAATTATCCCTCCTTTTAATGGATGAGTATCAAAAAGTAGAGTTTAGCATAGTCGCTTGTGATAAATGTTACCACTAGCTGCACTGATGACTTTGCAATAGGGTTTCAGAATTTTTATTTCATTGCTTCTAGCAATTCCAGCTCTAATAAGCCGTTTATAGTTGATGTTATATTATATTCTTATCATGTTAATATATTCAAACCATTTTTAGGGTTCCGTACCCAAAGGATATAACGGAACCCTATTACTAAGGCTGTCCGTCCGTCTGTTTGTCTGGACCAGGCTGTATCACATGAACGGTGATAGTCAAACAGTTAAACTTTTCACAGATGTATTGCAAATTTTTTCCCGTTAAAAACCACAACTGGTAGACCCTTGAAATATTCACAGAATTCATATTCAGAAGTCATACATTCACTTTAAAAACAAATAATTAAATAACATAAATACATATTTAAGGGGGACTCCCACACAACAAACGTGATTTTTGCAGTTTTTATAAATTATGGACGGAACCCTTCGTGCACTACCGACTCGCACTTGGGCAAATTACGCAAATATTTCTAACCCCAAATCAAGCAAATTATTTGCTAGTTATAAGTGTTAGTCAACTGTATTAACACATGACTACAGAAAAATATATTATAACTAGCTGTTGCCCGCGACTTAGTCCGCGCGGATTTCGTTTACTTCGCACAGCTCCTCCCCCGTAAGTGCTAGCGTGATAATATGTAGCCTATATGTTGACCCGAACTGTTAGTAATATTCATGCAAAATTTGAAGTAAATCCATGCTGTACTTTTTGAGTTTATCCCGAACATACACGACTTTCCTACGATTTTATTATATGTATATAGATATATAGATAAACACCCAAACCCAGCAATACAAACATTCATGCTCATTACACAAATGTTTGTCCCTGTTGGAAATCGAACTATTGTAATTTAAATTTCTGTAGTTAACATATACTTAACGCAAAAGAAATTTAATAAACAACAATTCTAAAATACTTTTTAAAGAGACAGTTATTTAATGAGATCTAATAAAAATAACGAAGCGAGAACATACCATATTATTGCATGAAACAACACGATATTCCCTTCTTTATCTCGTTGCTAAGTCGCTCCATTGCGCTTAGAAAATCGCGATTTGCGACCTTTATCAGTCACTTATGATTGTGATAAACTGGTTCTAGCAATTTGCAAATAAAGAGATTAGCTGCATTCTTATTTGTCATTATGTAGGATAGATATTGGACTATAGCCCAATATAAAGAAGAGCAAGGAAAACTTACCTAATTTATAGATACATATATTAGATATATACCTACGGTGTGTAAACAAAATCCTGTCCGATCATCAAGGGTATTATTTGGTAGCTTAATACAATCACATCTGTGTCATTATTTTATGGATATTGATAGATAATTTTTTTTTAATATTTGCTTGATTTAAGGGGAAGTTCCTCAAAGTACTAAAATAAGACTATTTAAAATACGATTTTTTTAATGAAAATATTTATCTTATTATTTTTTGGTAATGTTATTAACTTACATATATGCCTCTTTCGGATCGGACAGGTTTTTTACACAATATATACGTGAAACGACGACATTTTATCCCCTTTTACGAAAATTGTGCAGATTTAGTCTGCTCAAGCAGACTCACTTAAGACAAGGCTTTGTGCAAACTAAAGCGTATAAAATTTAGCACCCTTAATGTTTATATGGAGAAAAAGTGCCAAAAGCTAACATTTTTACATATGCTTTACTAAGCTTGTACATTAAAAATAAATCAAATTATTAAACAATACACACACTGCCATGCGTTTGACACATATACACGTAAATATACTCAGATAAATTATAATAGTTCCATGTAAGGCTGGTGACATACATGCGGTTGCCTGGTCAGGATTTCAGATCCGTATTTCAGATTCGGAGACCTGAATGTTCAGGAAGGCGCACATGATCTTATAGTCACACAAACACGAGTCGTGCATTCGGGCCTCCGAACCTGAATTCCGGATCAAGAATCCTAACCAAGAAAACACACATATGCTACCAGCCTATCTCGGATAAAGAAGTAGACAATAATTACATGTAAATAAATATTTTGTTTTTGGTTAAAATCTGTTGTCAAACTTAAAATAGACTTTGTTGTATTCTATGATCAAACTGAGCCATAGTTTTCGTATACTATGACGTGTAATAGATGTTTGTCCAGTTTAATCCAGTGGGCGATAGCTAGTGTTGGGTATATTTATTTGTAAATATGAAAAATATTGTAAATTGTGCTTAAATTTAATATTAATATTCGTTTATAGTATTTATCTCGCATAATAGACATTAGAATTTGTTATCAAAATACTGCACTATAGTGGCGCCACTTCCGCAACATCGTGGAATACTAGTAAACAATTTTATATCAAATTATAAACTTGGAAGTGGTGCCATCTGTTCTGATCTGGTTGAACTTGACATTTTTCAATCTACCCTATTTTTAATTATTGTAAAACTGTGATACTATAAAATACCTCGTACCGGCCTACTCGAGTCATTCTGCTGTAAGTTGTGAAAGAATAAACTTCTATGTATGTCAAACTGTCTATTATTAAAAACGAACCTAACACTATTTACTATAATGTTGCGAATTATGATTTTAATACTGCAGATTGTAACTTTATCACAATGATAATCGTTTCAAATAGTAAGACAAACAATCATATAAATAATAACTAAATATTCACGGGACAAATTACACTTACCGATCTAACCCCAAAGTAAGCAAATTATTTGCTTGTGTTTTTGGTGTTAGCCAACGATACTAATAAATAGAAATACATAATATATAAATACAAGAATATATTTAATAAACACCCAAACCCGGAAATACAAACATTTATACTCATCACACAAATGCTTGTCCCTGTCGGGAATCGAACTCGAGCCCCGTTGATCGCGTAGTCAGGGTCGCTAACCACTCGGCCAACGGTGCGGTATTATATAATTTTGCGTATCTCAGAAATGTCTATAATAATTTCGGTGAAATGTATTTAGATAAATCTCTAGTGTCTTATGTTTAAACAGGCATTTATCATAAAAACACAATTTCATAAAAAAGTTTTTATTGATTATTTGTTTTTTGCTATCTGTTCCTATACTAACAATTGAAGTAACAGCAATTAGCAAATTTTTGAGATACTTGAATTGACAATGGATTTTTTTACATCATAAAATATTTTTTAATATCATAAGATAGGCCTGATGGAAAGACGTTAATGGTGCGTTGCTATCCGTGTGGCGGGATCGTAATGCAACAACAACAACATAAGTCTACCGGCTACCTTACCCTCCAAACCAGAACATGACAATGACAAACATTGACATTTAACTGTAACAATGACAAGACCCCCCACACCTTATCGAAAAAATATATAATTTTGAGCAGAGTAACGCCCTCAACAAGCGATAGAATTACAATGAATCGAAAAACATGATGTCCCCGCTTATTTATACCATTCGTTATCTATTTTATTATGACGTCATAACACAGGTGTGCCGCACATCTAGCCGGCTAGTAGTTGTCATTAAGCACAGTTGATAACACTCGGCCATCCTGCGTAGTTCGTGTCCCACGGATCTGGCTTCATTTTTCAGCAGCAGCCTCGAAGTTCTGAGGATGGAAACAATATCCGGCAGTTAAATGTTCTCTGTTTAGTTATTAAACATCAAGTGTTTCAGTTCGAAGATCTTTAATTGTCTTAAACATTCACTTATAGAGTATACATACATACAATATTTAGAATAAATACACGGTAGCATTAGTTATATTCTTATTAATTTTAGTTATCCTAAGCCTAACTAATCAGATTTATATAAATGAATCCCTTAAACGTTAAACGTGCATAACTTTGAAATAAATACATCAAATTGTATAATTCGTTGTTTTCAAGAGGTTTGTGCAACGGGAAATGTTTAAAAATCATAACCTCATAATATGAAGAGTAAATGAATGAGTTAGACAAAAGATAGAGGGAGGGGATTTCTCATATTTTGAAATTAGAATTTTGATTTTGAGAACTAAGACAAAACTCACAATTCATGTTTTAAATTATGTCATCTCGAATATTTATTAATTTTTCTGTTTTTATATATTTTTTACCTTTTACATTTTGTTAATTTTAATTTTTAGGACTAATAGAATTTATTATGAAATTACTGTTTGAGTTTATATTATGTATATTTTATATATATGGTATTTATTATAAACTATGCATATATATTTATATTTTTATATTACATGTTATTATATGTTATAATTATCAGCTTGTACCCCAATTTTATTGCTATTGTTTGGGATTGACTGGTGGAGAATCCCAATCCTTTGAACTGGAAATGTGCAAAAATTTAAATAATTAAATGAATAAATATTTGGACAAAACGATGACGGTAAACATTTGTATCTCTTCCATATATGGTCGTACTATAAATGAAAGAATTCCCATCGTTTTCAGGCACACCACTCGTGCGAAGCCGGGGCGATCAGCTAGTAAATAAATATCTGTGGACAAATTACACTTTTAATTTATTAAGTTTTATGACATAACACCCAATTTAAATTACAATACCTTATAATGAAATCACATATTATTAGAACGAAGGGTCTTTTTCTTGAAATGCTGAATTGCTGAATGTTTTGACAATTCTTAACTGTATTAGATAGATTTATTATAACTAGCGATTGCCTGTGACTGAAATTCTACCATAGACTAAACAATAAAATCCCTTTTAAGTTTGACAACTGGCTTTAGCCGTAAAGGAAATAATACCCATTACATGTGTGTATATTATTATCATATATGACACATGTAGTGTGTGTAATGTTTATCTATAATGTATTTCTAATGCTTTTTATTAAAAAGTATTATGTAAGCAATATGCAAGCCTTAACTGTGCCAAATTTCATACTCTACCGTTCACACAATTTACTTAAAAAGGGGTAAAGAGATTTCCCTTTACGTATTAATATATAAATATAAGAATACCACAAGAGCACACGCCTTACAGTGTTGGCAAACCCCTGGAAAGCCATTATCGAACCAGAGCTGAAAAATTATCATACTTTTAACAAAATTATTGTACATTATAAAATTATGTCTGCCGACACAGACACTTTAACACATTACCTATATTCACGTTTCACAGACTTAGAGGAACTACGTTATTATAATTTTATTGCTATATGGTTTCGTCCGGAGTTACCAAATTTTAAGTTCTATTGTTGCACAGTTTATGTATAAAATGCCTTTGTGTAAATGTTACTGTTGGATGTATATTTTTGTTTTTATTTTTTAATAGCCAGGCATGTACCTCTTTTACGTATATAATGTTGCTTGATGTTTAGTAATTAAGCTTTTCTGTATATTTCTTTAGTTGATATTAGGTAGTTCTTACGAATAGTGTTCTTACAAGTTTATTTTGTACTGGTTGTAGCTTGTTAAATTGTTTTTGTGCGGCTTATTCTCATACCTCTATTAAATACCTTAAATTTATTGTAGATAGTGTTACCTTTTAGTCCAGAAAAACACATTAGTGTTGAATTATTATTTATTACATTGATTCTTATATATAACATCCTCCATTTACATGCGATTATTCTCAATTCTCATTTTAAGTAGTTTTCGATATTTTCAACATAATCACATATTCTTATCCATTGCATTACATTACATTCAACATAACGACTTAATATTTCGATAATTATCAAATATAGAACCGTTCTCGTGGACTGTCCGATATAGAATGGTAAAAATGAATGCCTTACCCCCGCCAACCGTTAAAAAAACTGTTAAAAGTTTTAAGTCAATCGGAGAATTAGCCTGAGAGTTATTTAAAAAATATTAAGTAAATTTGCTAAAACCAACTGTAATACTTGAAAAACTGTCAATTTCAAAAATTAGATTCAAATTTGATTTTTTGAAACGGCATTCGATAATTTTTTAGTACTAAAAAATCGTAGAATACCGAAAAAAAATGATTGGTTGAAAAATTTCCAAGTTATGTCGAAAAAACACGTTTTCAAATTTATGCATTAGACGTAGATTTTTTGAAGAATAGATCTGATTAGATTTTGTACCCAATCGGTACATTAATCGGTACATCTGGAAGTTATTTGAAAAATACTGTTTCATTCCTATTATATTCTTAATAAAAAAAATATTCCTGGGGTGTTTTCAAAATTTTTCAAAATCTCCTGGACCAATCCAATCGAAAAAATCCAATCGAACGCATCAACCACGACTCGATCGGTCAAGCCGTTCAAAAGTTATGAGATCTTTACATACACACATACTGACGTCATCGTGAAAATAGTTGGTAAAGGTTCCTAGGACCTCAAAACCCTCAAAACGTGGAGATCTGGTGAAAACTCGATTTTCGAAAATCTGGTCCTTAACTCAGTGGCGTGCCAGTATGGAGGGTAGTAATGAATGAATGAATGAAGATTACATTTTATTACGCACCAAAACTTTAAAAAAATATAATAACAGTTATAAAACTAATACACAAAGGAGATTGATGAGGCCCCATAGAAATTTGGCCTAAAACGCAACACATGATGATGGGTGCTTACCGTATTGAAATACATTATTAATTTCTTCTGAAATGTAAATAGTATCACGGACACTTTTTATAATACTAAAATTCGCGAAACTCCTACAAAGATTAATATTACTTGATTTTACAATTGTTACATTCCATTTTGTCACTCACAGCGCAATATATCGTCAACACAAATATAATTAATTTTTGTATTACTTATCATGAAGATTACTTGATTTTAACCACTCAAATGTTAAAAAACGATAAAATTTTTGTTTACATAACATGTTTATTACTCGCTCACAGGGTAAATAGATGACACTTGTTTTTTTTGTTTCTTTCGGATGATAGTAAGAGTACTTATTTATACGGCCTTCTATGTTGTAGATTTCGATTATAATAATAAATATTTTCATTTTTGTCGCATTTTATACAATAGTTTGTTTAAAGTTTTGCGTCTTATCTATCCAACATTTTTATAATTTGTTTGGTTGGTCAGAAATAAAAGAAAGTGTTAACTTTATGGCAGAATGGAAAAATCTTTGCTTGAATTAGAAATAAGAAAAAGCGTACAAGTTTGATTAGTTTCATGACTTTCCGACTAAAGTCCTTTTAAAATTAATTTGCTATTAAAAAGTGTCCGTTGAATTCTAATATTGACTTATTGTGAATAAAATTAATTTAATAATTTCGGCTGACGCTATATTCTTGTAGTCCATTTAGGCCGGTCTCATCATTCTCCTTTACACAGAGGCGGTCTTATCGCCATCTCTGCCAGATAACCTTAGGGTAGAAAAGGTATAATTATATACTAGCTGCAACGTGCATAAAACGTAGCCTATGTGCTATTGCAGGTGATCAACATCAACCTAGGTGCCATTCTGTTTTGGCGTGACTGAGTAACATATGCCTATACATATAAAAAAATCGTAGGAAAGTCAAAACTGTACATTGAATATTTTTTTAAAGAATACTTGGGGCGTGATCTACAATCGATATCGAAGCCAAAAATATAGTTTTAGAATTTCTGTCTGGTTGTCTGTTTGTTTGTATGTATGTCCGGGGTAAACTCAAAAAGTACTGCGTGGATTTACTTCTTTTGCATGAATATTACTAACAGGTTGGGTCAACATATAGGCTACATACTATCACGCTATCACCTACGGGGCAGGAGCTGTGCGGAGTAAACGAAGTCCGCGCGGACGAAGTCGCTGGCAACAGCTAGTATACAATACAAATTACAACTCCCCGTCACGTGAATAGCAAGGCACTATTCGCATCTATGGAGACTAGAGACGATGGTTTTCTTTATCCATCAAATATCTGCTTGTTTGCTATCATATGATACAAAAAATGCTTAGTTTTATAAAAACGAACATATATTCACTCATCAGCATGAATGTTCTTTCATATATATTTTTAAATTTGGTCTTTTTTAAACCAGTAATCTATACTTAATATTATAAAATTGTAGAGTTTGTTTGGTTATAGGTGGTAATCTCTAAAACTGTTGAACCGACTTGAATAATTCTTTTTGAGTTGAATAGCCTGTTTATCGAGGAAGGTTATAGGCTATATAATATCTTGCTACAACCAGCAGGAGCGGAGTAAATAAAGTCTGCGCGGACGAAGTCGCGGGCAACAGCTAGTACTTTATAAACTTCTTAAACTTATTCTTTTTAAAACAATAATACTAATGTTCTTTTTCATATTTTTTTTGAAGTTAAAGTCTTATAAACTTTCGCATTTGCAACATTAATATGATTTATACCATCCTTCACACACTGGTGATCAAAAACTCTCCCTGCAACATTTCTAACGTTACATAACGCCCTAAAATTTCAACCGTTTCCAAATAAGCTCATTTATAACGCGGGGGCTAAACAAAAACAAAAATTTGAATAAGGAGAGCATTATTTATCGCCGCCCCAATGAAGGCCGTTAATGTGATTTTTTAATAATAAAAAATACACGAGCCAACGAAACGAGGATCATGTATCATCGCTTTCGACCAGTCATTGTCCCTGAAAAATACTTTTTTTATTTACAGCGCCACGTTATCGTAATAGCAAAGGATACGACTAATTAATTACGGCGGTACATTTTTTTGTTTACATCAACTAAAAAATGTGCCTTTTCATGAAAATTACATTTTTTATCTGTAATTATTTAATACTAGCTATTCCTCGCAACTTCGCGTCCACACACATCATTTTCTTTTACTTAGGTAAAAATCTATACATATAATAAAATCGTAGGAAAGTCAAAACTGTACATTAAATATTTTTTTTAAAAGAATACTTAGGGCGTGATCTACAATCGATATCGAAGCCAAAAATATAGTTTTTAGAATTTTTGTCTGTTTGTCTGTATGTATGTCCGGGGTAAACTAAAAAGTACTGTATGGATTTACTTCAAATTTTGCATGAATATTGTTAACAGATCGGGTCAACATATAGGCTACATATTATCACGCTATCACCTTCGGGGGAGGTGCTGTGCGGAGTAAACGAAGTCCGCGCGGACGAAGTCGCTAGCAACCGCTAGTACTCAATAATGACGTTTTATATTGATGAAAGAATTTTTAATTTAGTTCAGCAGTTCTTTGATGATCCATTACAAACAAACAATTAAATTGTATCTGTTATAATACACTAGCTATTAATCGCAACTTTGTTCGCGTGACCTAAAATCATTACTTCCTTTTATTCAATCGGGTAAAAAGTAGCCCATGTCACTTCTAGATAATGTATCTTTTTGAAGGTGAAAGATTTTTTTTAAATCGGTCGAATGGTTTTATGTTAAATCGTAAGAAAGAATACAAACAAAAATCAAATCTTTTTTCTATATATGTTAGTTTTGACTAGCTGTTTACTCGTGACATCGCACGCGTGACCTAAAATCATTAAATTCTTTTGTTCAGTCTGCTAAACAGTAGCTTGTGTCACTAGATCAAAATATTTTTAAGATCGGTCCAGTAGTTTTTGAGTTGATTTGTTAAAAACATACAAAAAGACTAAATACAAATTTTTTCTCTTCATAGAATTAGTATAGAAGTGTTAACTAGATACGTCCTACAGTCTATTTTAAATTCAAGTTTTTGCTGATCCCCGGAAATTAAGCAATTTTTGGGATAAATTTTGATATTTTATTCTAATCCAAGTCATAATTTTCTGTGCACCGATTTTTATTCGAATTGATACAATACTTTTGCCTAATTAATATTCAAACAAAAAATATATAAACTTTCACATTTATTATAATTGGAAATTTGGCCATAGACAATAATAAAATCTCTTTTGAGTTTGACAACAGATATTAGCCGCATAAAGTATTAGGTAAAGGTGGATGTAGCACTCGGATCTCAGATGAATTATATAATAGTTAGTTAGGAGTTACGATATAAGTGACATACCTACTTATTAGCCTTCTTAACCTAATACGAGATGTCTAGCTATAAGGCAGTTGGTTTAATCTTCAAAACAGAGCCCGGATTAACATTAGGACACGAGTATATTTGCGAGACAAGCTACGTCCTGCAGCTAACTACGTGTTTATAGTTCTTCGAGAAACTTACTGAAACAGACTAATGTTGTATTACAAATAATGCCCATTTTATAACATCTTTGTTTCGTGTTGTTCTTTCTTTTATATCTTATAAGATAGCAAAGAAGTAGGTAGCTCTGATGATGGAAAAAGAAATCATAGACAAAAAAATCTCAATTGTGCCTTGCTATCCTTGTGGTGGGTCTTAATATCACATGCATAGATTTACCAGATACCTTACCCTCCAAAGTGGAACACGACAATGACAAGCACTAACACTATCTTTGCAGGAATAGGTAACGTAGTGGTACCAAAATTCGACGGACGTTGTAGAACGTATCTATGTTAATATTATAAACGCGAAAGTTTGGATATTTGGATGGATGAATGGATGTTTGTTACTCAGTCACGCAAAAAATACCGCACGGGTATTGAATAAAATTTGACACACAGGTAGATGACGACCTTAAATAGCACATAGGCTTTTTATTCCGGAAAAATTAGGTGATCCGCGAGATTCCCCAATAACTTTTATAATGCAGCGGGCTGCACATTGGAGCTAGTACACGTATATACACCGTTAATATAATACCGAACGTTTAAATAATATTACGAGTTAACAGGCTACCTTACCCTCCAACCTGCCACCTCGTAGCCACAATGGCAATAACTTGTATAGCCAATCTTTCGCCACTTACGAACTGCTTAGCAGCACGGCAGGTGATCTAGATTTCAAATGAAGCCAAGCTTGTTCCAAGCTTTTTTGTAATATAAGATACTAGCTGTTGCCCACGACTTCGCCCGCGCGGACTTCGTTTATTCCGCACAGCTACTCCCCCGTAGGTGATAGCGTGATAATATGTAGCCTATATGTTGATCCGACCTGTTAGTAATATTCATACAAAATTTGAAGTAAATCCATGCAGTACTTTTTGAGTTTACCCCGGACATACATACAGACAAACAAACAAACAGTAAAAATTCTAAAAACTATATTTTTGGCTTCGATATTGACTATAGATCACGCCCCAAATATTTTTTAAAAAAATATTCAATGTACAGTTTTGACTTTCCTACGATTTTATTATATGTATAGATTAAATATGGGTTTTTCTTTGACAGATAATTGAAGTTGGTTTATTTTATTTTTAATAACTTTTATATTGCACTACACTCTAATGAACAGAGGATTGATTATATATCAATTAGTTTTAAACCCTGTTATAACATGCGAGTCACTGTCATCGTTTAGCCACGATAGTAGTAGTGTGTGACTCGCATAGCCGATCGGTCACCTCTTACGATTTGCATGGCAAAATGGCTGTTTTGATTTATGATTATTTTTTTTTGCGAATTGCGAAGGATATATCATGTGGTAAAAATAATATATATAATATTATAGTAATTTGTGTAAATTACCAGCAGGATTCCTATAATTTGCATATTATAATTATAATTCTTGACACTGATAATGCTAATTGTATTCCTTAAAATCCGAGATGTTAGTATCATTCTCAGTGTTGCGGGTTTTTATTGGCGACGTTTATCTCTTTTCACTAAGAGAACTATGTAGGTACGGCCTACTTGTTCGTTTTCCGTGATATTATATAGAGCTTATATTATAAAATCTTTCTACTAATTTACGGATTTAGTAGGAAAAAATTGCAATTTACTGTATAAAAATATCACTTATAAAAGAAGAAAAAAGTTAAATCACATGGCGGAATTTTAAAACTGTTTACCTATGAAGTTAGGAATTAAAAAGCAAAATGCATTGTCAATAAAGCCCTTCGTCTGCTTGCCTAATTAAAAAAAATAAAAAACCGCTCCCTCAGAACGCGCGTTGTCACGTTCCATATTTCCGCGTTAATTACACGTCATTCTTTTTTTAAAAAAGCGCGCCAATGACGCGCGCAATTAAAGCCTTGTACAGACAACGTGAAGACGCGACATAAAGCCGGCATACACAATGCGTCCTCGGCGAAATTCGCCGCAGGGCCAGTAAAATTAACAAGGCGATTTACACTTGACACTAGGCGCCTGCTTTTCACTACTTTCCTAGGGCGTAAGTCCGTTAACATACAACGTGTCTCTTACACTCTTTGCTCCACATGCTAATAACATCAGTGTTATTATAAAACAAAAACTTCCAGTTAAAAGTGAATATAAAGGGAATATTTTTAATCTGTGGCGTTATTTTTTAGAACATCTCCAAATGTGGATGCACACGGGTCCCTCGCATATTGTAGTAATTGTGTGAAATAAAGAGCTTTGTATCATTATTTTTGAGATCCTTGGTTTAAGGATTTGTATTGTTTGGCGGTAATTTTGAATTATTCCGGGCAAAATATGTGTTCATTATTTTTCAAGTAGTTTTCCTTTACAACAATGCGAGATTACTTAGACTATGTATTGCCTGCGGCTGTTGCATACAAAGACGGATGGACGTCTTTAGTTCTCGTTAAATGATTCACATTGTTTCTAGCACAATACACGTTTACACCTGAAATTGTGTCAAGATATTTTGCTACATTCTTTTATAATCCTGTAGCATTCTTCCTTATAATAAATTCGTCACTGATACTCGACTTTTTAGGACAAGACAATATTGACAAAAGAAAAAAATATTTGTTACGCTACAAAAATAACTTAAAAAAATATAAATTAATGTTGACTGATGTCAATCTCATGTTGGTCTAGTGGTTAATATATTAGTCGCTGAATTGTAGTCTTAAGTTCAATTTCGAAGTTATGAGGTATTTAACTGGAAAATTTCAGTAGCAGCCGGAAATCTGGCGGGGCTGTGTATATGCTTGCTTCGGAAAAATCACGTAAAGTTATTCGTCCTAATTACAGCAAATAGCCGTCGAATATTGATAAATTTAGCGATATGGACACACATGTAACTTGTCACACTAATATTTGGTCAATCGTGCTGAGTTGAAGGATTGCTTATGGGGCATAAATTAGGAAAAATATTGTTTAGTTTTTTATTTAAATCCGTTTGCACCAACCTATTTAAATACTTTAAAAATTACTTTTCCTACGGCTAAATTCATTTAAAAAGTATTGAAGTAGTTTATTGATGCAAGCGGATCTTAACTTCTAACTGTAGACAATTTTTGTATGGCTCAAGCCGTAATGAAAATAGTAAGTGTGTGAACATTATCATGTACGTCACATGAATGTAATATGTGTAATGTTTAGTCTATTTCTAATACATATTACTTGAACCTATTATGTTATTGCAATCCTCTTCAATGAAAACTTTAATTGTGCTAAATTTCAAACACCATTCGCGTATTTGTCTTAAAAGAGGCACAAAGTTTTTGCTTTACTTATAAACGCATAGATATTCATATTTCGTGCTGGCACCTGGACTAATGCACTAAATTCAGTTTTTCTATTATGATTTTTTATTCAATAAACAGATTTTCGCTGTCACCCATATTTAAGTTTTTATCTAAACAATGTGAAAGGAATTTTTAATCTGTTGGAAAGTGACATCTGTTCAACTTTCAAAGCTGTAAAGGGGCAAAACATAAATAAGATAAGCTTAAAGCTATTTATCAACCGACTTCCCAAAAAGGAGAAGTATTTTTTTATATCATAAGATAGCAAACAAGAAGGCTTCTCCTGATGGAAATAGACAACTATTACCTATAGACACCAAAGATGTAAATGGTATTTTACTATCCACGTGGCGGACTTATACCACACATGGGCGTACCCCTGTTCTGGGCCAGGGGGGAGGCAAATTAGATAATAAATAGTGACCGATCGAAACTGGATTTTTAGTCGAAACCGAAACCGATACTTCAGATTCGGTCGAAACCGAAACCGTAACATTTTAAGACTATATTTTTATCTTATTACTAACTGACCCGGTAAACGTTGTTTTGCCTTTTTAACTACTCTTATTTTTTTATATATTTTCTCACCTTTTAAACCTTCCCTGGACTTTAATTCAAAAACAAAATTAGCCAAATCGGTTCAGCCGTTCTCGAGTTTTAGCGAGACTAACGAACAGCAATTGATTTTTATATATATATATATAGATATTTTATCGACAAAAACAGATAGTTAAATTCGATTAATTCTTTTAAAGGGAAAGATGGACAAATAACTTATGTGAAACTTTTTTGAACTGTCCCCCCTATGAACGCAAATTTAAAGACGCATTCATGTCAAAAATTAACAAAAAAACATCCTACACAAACTAATGGTTTTCATCTCAGAATCATGGCCCAAAGCTATGGTTTTGATTTTCGATAGACAGTCTCTTACACTCTGAATATTACACAAAATATATATATATATATATATATTTTGTGTAATATTCAGTGTAATATAAATATATATATATATATATATATATATATATATATATATATATATATATATATATATATATATATGTGTGTGTCATTATATTGCAAAAGTGTAGAAGTAGTTTGTTGCAGTTTTACTGCATTAAATTATTTAACACAATATTTGCTAGCTGATGCGGAGTTTCACCAAGTGCCGACGACAAAAAGTGTAGAATATATTAAATTATTTAGTTTAGCCATTTTGTAGACCAAACATTAAGTATATAAACTAGTAATGTTACTAGTCAGTGTTAATCCAGACCCCCTTTGAAGAACAGGCCGTCGCCGTTCTGTCAGGCATTTCGTAAGAGGCAAACGATTGGCTAAGCGAGTCAGTGCCATCATGGCTAGTAGGTGGTAAAGTTCTGCATTGTTTCGCCCAAGTCTAGTACCACCGCCTTACTTACTCTTGCTGCAATAGCGTCATGTTTGTCACTGTCGTGTTCCGGTTTGGAGGGTAAGGCAGCGTGTAAATTTATGCATATGGCGTTAAGACCTCGCTAAAGAGCAACGCACAATTAACATATTTTATGTCTATAGGCGATGGTTGCCTCTTTCCATCAGGAGACTGCTTGTTTGCTACCGTATGACATAAAAAATGTTTATCTTTGTTTGCCTTTAACTGAAGGAAGGTGAATTTTTCTTAATTACTTTACTTCCTGTGGTCGAAATTCGACCATAGTCAATAAAATCTCTTTTAAGATTGACATTAAACTTTAGACGTCAAGAAAACATTAAATATTTTATTTGTATAGATCACGTTTGTCACATGAACTTAGTGTGTGTAATGTTTATTTTTAGTAATTTAATGTGTTTTTAATAGATTTTATTAAAAAGTTTGAAGTTTCTGCAGTCTTCCGTAATGTAAACCTTAACTGCGCTAAATTTCATAATTCACCGTTCACATAATTGTCTCAAAACGGGGTCCGAAGTTTTTCCTTCACGTCTTAATATATAGATCTATATATTATCTATCCTGCGCTGTCTCAAAATAATACACAAAACAAAACCTCCATTTAGTCGCTTCGTATTTAATAGATAAATTCTATTGTGAAAACATAAACTGTATACAACTTACACAATTATGCAAATTTTATGTTACCCCTAATCACCAAATTATTTAAAGAGGTTTCTGTTAATTTCCCTACACCCCAACCGAGAGAAAGATTTCCTTTCCTTAAAATTACATGTAAATGTTATTACCGAAGATTCATCGATGGGGTTGTTAATGAAAAGATTCGTAAAAACTTAATCAACATTGAGGTTCTATTTCTTTTTATTGTTAAAAGGAAAAACTTGTACATTTTTTTCTTTTTTTCGGACGAGCAAAGTTCCCAACCAAAGTTTATTTTAAGTTTAGACTTTGAGCTCTGTCAGCTACAAAATATCCGGTGGCCAGACTATAAGGGTGTTTTATGTTTTTTTTATCATTATATAGCAAACAAGCAGATGGTTTTCCTGATAGAAAGAGAAATCATCACCTATAAGCACCAGAGATGTTAATGGTGCGTTGCTATCCGAGTGGCGAAATGGCAATGCCACATATATAAGTTTATCTCCTACCTTACCCTCCAAACCGGAATACATATGGATGTATACACGGTACACATACCAAAATAACATTTTTTACAATTTTTGTCTGCCTGAGTGTTTTTTCAGCTAATCACTTAAATGATTGGAACAATTTTGACGGGACTTTCACTAGCAGATAGCTGATGTAATAAGGAGTAATTTAGGCTACGTCTATTTTTGAAATTTTTCCACGTGGACGAACTCACGAACAAAACTTGTCACTAATCTATATATATAAAAACCGCCCCGTTGGTCGAGTGGTTAGCGACCATGATTACGCAATCGACGGGGCTCGGGTTCGACACCCGACGGGGACAAGCATTTGTATGATGAGCATAAATACTTGTATTTCCGGGTTTGGGTGTTTATTAAATATATTCTAGTATTTATATATGTATTTCTATATATTAGTATCGTTGACATAACATAACATAACACAAGCAAATAATTTGCTTACTTTGGGGTTAAGATCAGTCAGTGTAATTTGTCCCGTGAATATTTATTTATTTATTACTAGCTGACCCGGCAAACTTTGTTCTACCTTTTTAATTACTCTTATTTTTTTCTTTATTTACTCATCTTTTAAACATTAGTATTTAAATATCGGTATTTTGTGGTAACGTTACTGCTCGCAGCGTGACATAACGTTATTTTCAAGCATAGCGTTATCTAAAAATGATACAGTTTTTATTAGTGTTTAATAACGTTATTCATTACGTTCTGTTATACACTACGAAATACAGGGAATTCACTAGACGGACGTGCCCGCGGACATGCCGCAAACATGCCCGCCGGACTTTGTTACTATAGGCCGGACGGCCCGCGTCGGTAATATACTTGACAGACATTTGCATAGACCTGTAGTAGTAAAGTCCGGCGGGCATGTTTGCGGGCTTGCAAGCGGGCATGTCTGTCTAGTAAATTCCTCGCTTTAACGTTATGATTTATGCCTTATACTAACTATATGGTATATTGACGTTGTCTTCTAGCACTAGTTGGTGAACCTGTAGCGTTTACTATAATACCTTCTTTAGCGTTTACTATAATCCTGAATCGCGGTATCACAATTATTTATCTTGTAACACTATATAAAAGTTTCAACGATTCTCAAATGGACTTCGGTCCCCAGGCAGTACACCTTGCCTGGCTGGGAAGATCTTCCTTTTCCCCTTACTTGTCCTTGTATGACGTCATCAACCTCCACAGTAATGACGTCATACTGACAATAGTTGGCCCTCTGTTTCCATCACTATGACCCTTCAGCGGCATGGACTAGCGGCGCCACAAACCAATCACGAAACAGCATGAAACGCGGCAACGTCGCGTACATATCGATATTTTATCGGTTTTTATGGTTAACAATTTCGTTCTGTTATTTGAGTAGCGATACATATAGTGTTCGAAAATAATATTGTTACTGAGGTATCGCTACAGTAATAACCCAGTATTCTGTGGTTATAACTTTAAGTATCGTAAATAAGTTCTGTATTCTGATAAAGTTTTAAATTCTTGATAAATACACACATAAAAGAAATTAACAAATACCTAATTTAATTAAATAGATGCTAATTCTAACTTGCAGGTAATAAAAATAAAAACTGACTTAGTATTTTGATCAGAGTTTAAATAATGAATTTTCAATTGTTTCTTAAAAGAGTAAAGCGAAGTAGGTACAATTATGGATATGATGTTGGAGCGAGTTCCAAAGTCTTATAGCAGTAATTACGAAAGAGTGATAAATAAATTTATCTATCATTAAGCCTAGGAATTTAAATGAACAATAAACATTATAAATATAAAAAGAAGTGACGGTTAAGAAATGTTAATGGCTATATTAATTATAAAAACTTACCTTACATCTGTAAAAGGACAAAACTATTAAGGGGATGACAGTAACTAATGAAAACATACTTTATAGTAGGTAACTAGTAGGGGGTACAATATATGCTAAATGGGTTAGTTACTCGAGTGTCGTAGTAACCTTGAAGATTAAATTATAGGAAAAAATTATAGGCTTTATAATGTTTTTCATTTTAATGGTGGAGGAAAATCTACAGATAAAATATCTACAGAGAAAATCTTAGAGAAAAAAAAACGGTGTCGTGAAAACACTGAAACGCGTCAGATTAAAGTGTGGTGGGTTAATTGCAAGCTAAAATTTTGAAAATCTGACCGGTTCACGTGTAGCGTAAGGAACTCCTACTCCTTTGCGCTATACATGAATCAGGTCACAAAATTGCAAGGAAAAGTTGCTTTGAAATTCTTGAGCACGTCTCTATTTTTTTTATTTTAGAGGAAACGATGTAAGAATAACTAAAAAGATGTAATCTGACAATCTCCACAAGCTGAAGTTATCGGAATTTTGTTTTTTACTGTCCAATTTACCTGGCTCTATATAATGTGTGTATAATTGGTGGACAGTATGCGACGTGTCCCCCCTCACCCCATGTTAATCTGACGCGCTCAAATAAATCACATACATTTTTTAAGTGTACTCAGCTTAAATATATACCTTTGGTAGTAGTTAAGTATTTGTGTTTACAATAAGTAGCGATTGCCTGAGGCTGAAATTCGACCATAGATTAAACAATAAAATATAATAGATTTGTCCGATGAATGGCTCGGCTAGATACGGCTTGCTTTACATGTACCTGCCATCCTAATGCCAGTGCTCGTCACTATTACCGTTTGAAGGGTAAGGTAGACAACATGGTTACCCATTTGGCTATAAATCCCTTTCATAAACATACAAAGAACCGTTAAAAATTTTAAAAAAGCAATTTATATATTTACTAGCTGACCCGGCAAACGTTGTTTTGCCATATAAATTATTTAATAAAAAAATAAGGGTTGGTGATAGAAGGGTAAAAATGTAGAGTTATATGTATTTTTTAATGCTGAATTATAAAAAAATAAAAATAAAAAAAATTGTCCATAAAGTAAAAAAAAAATTTTAGGGGTGGACAACCCTTAACATTTAGGGGGATGAAAAATAGATGTTGGCCGATTCTCAGACCCACTGAATATGCATACGAAATTTCATCAAAATCGGTCAAGCCGTTTCGGAGGAGTATCGAGACTAACATTGTGACACGAGAATTTTATATATATAGAGAAAGAAAGCCGTCGGCTGAAAGGCCGAAAGGATAACAAACTATTTCATCTTTGCTTTAAAAAGTACATAAACAACTACAACAACTATCTATATATAGAAAGAAAGAAAGAAAGAAAGAAAATATTTATTTGCAAGAATATAAGTTCTTTTTTTCTTTTATAATCTATATCCATATTTGTATCTATATTAATTTTATAAATGCGAAGTTTGTTTGTTTGGATGGATTTTTGTTACTCAGTCTCGCAAAAACTACTGAACGAATATAAATGAAGTTTGGCACACAAGTAGATAATGACCTGAAATAGCACATAGGCTAAAATCCCGGAAAAATTAGGTGATGTCGCGGGATTCGCCAAAAACTTTTATAATATAAGGCGTTCCATAAATATTAAAAACACGTTATTTTTGTACGAGTGTGTATGTTTGTTAGGCTCAGTTCTCACAGAATTTGGCAGGGACCAGCACCGAAACGGCGAGCCTTTTCAAATTGTTATACTATTCTAAGCCCATTCCATTCAACAATAAATATTAATTGTAAATACCCTGAGGATGCTTGTGCAAGCGAAACCGGTCGGAAATTAAATATAATTATTTTATTGTGAAACAGTACAAGTGTGATCAGCTAGAAAATATTGTGTTAAAATGGAGTTTCACCAAGTGCCGACGATAAAAAGTGTAGAAATCTCCCGTTTTTTATTTTTTATAGCATGCTTGCTCGCCATTTTGCTTAAATTTACGATACGCCCATACATTAAACACCGTGACTGACCGAACGCGACCGCTCCAAACTCTGAAGTGAAAAATATTGTCAATATTAAGCCTACACAGTGCAAAAATTAAATCCGCTCAAACTTTTGTTCAATCTTTGTGCAATCTTCAATATTAACCCTAAACGGTCAATAATATTGCGCAATACGTAATATTATTGTAGGTCTAGGGGCCACCTAAATGTTTAGCGAAGACAATAAATTACTGATAAAAATATTTTTAAAAACAGAACACATACTACTTAGTTTCTATCATAATAAAGTGCTGGCAGTTACAATATCAAAATGAAAAAGTAAAATTTATAATTGAAAATAGAACACAATTGAAAACTATTCAAAATACTAAAGGAAGAGTAAGGTCAGGCGTAACCACCCGCCTCCCTTGATCATTTATAATGCCAAAATGTTTTAATTAAGATGCTGTAAAATGTAATTTACATGCAAATTCGGTTTATGTTAATGTGCCGCGTATATCTGTTTGGGTGCGTGCTTGCTATCTAATTTTGCGACAGTGTACGCCGTCATTATCTTGGCTCTAATGAGAAATCTGGCAACGGCTTGATGTTTGCATAATTAAACTTGTGGTTGGGAAGGTTCGTTTTGATTGTTGCCATGATAAAACACCCGCGCGACATCTGTTACGAACGAATTTATAGACAATGCGTGATAAAGAACAGTTTATAGTTTTTTTTTTCGGCAAAGGCAATTTATTTTTACATCCATGTTTACACTTTTAGCTTTTATAAAATGGTTATGCGAGGTTTATTTTTTAATATCGATAAAATTTAATGTGGGAACTACCTATCAAATACGAATATTTTGAAGAGTACATTTTATATATTTAATTGATAATTAACGTTTAATTACATATAATATAGCTAGCATTTTTTTCTAATAAAGGATTTTATACAACTACATAGACTTTTAGCTGATCATAAAAAACCTCTTGTCCCAAAAACTACCTAAGGTTTTGAGACAAGAGGTTTTTTGGCAGTTCATACACCATTTGGATTGCTTAAATCAAAACGTATTTAATCGATTATCTCGTGATCTAGTAGATAGTTAGTCTGTTTGGCTTGATTCGTCAAGTTGTGAGTTCGTTTTCCGCGCGGCGAAATAACAAAATAATCAGGTTATTCACATAAAGTATAGTAGTTAGATAGTAAGTTTTGACATAAAGGATAGTAATTATCAGATTGGTATATGGGGCTGTTAGCGACGACGGGGTCCGCCACCTATGTCGCCAACCGATTTCAATCCTCGACACTTGGTGAAATTCCATTATTATTAGTCGAAACTAGTATATAATGCAAAGGCACTTTCATTTTACTATACGTATAAACATTAAAGTTATTTTTAACTAATCGACCGGTTTCGTTTTTTTAATTATCTTCGGGACGTAATATATTCTTTACTGACAGTTAGTTTTATATGACACATAAATGAACAAAGTATTTTCTATAATTGGTAGTTGGTTAAGTAATTTAATTAATTTGCATAAATATAAATAAAATTCGATATAAAATATTGTATGAAAATGGAGTTTCACCAAGTGCCGACGATAAAGAGTGTTGAATATTTTTAAAATCAATCACAAAAATAAGACATTATTTTTATTTATATTCAACAGTCACTCACACGGGTTTATTTGTAGCCCGCCACCAAATTCAATTCATCGCCAAGTTAATGGTCGAATTGTATTTTATTTTATTTATTTTTTTGACAATATCTTCTACCTTTTTAGTGGAATACAATAATTTATTGTATTCCACTAAAAAAGGTAGAAGATATTATATAATTGTATTATATAATACAATAATTTATTGTGAAACAGTACAAGTGTTATCGATATAAAATATTGTATTTATTTTTAACACTACTATAAAAAACAATGTTTTGACTTTCCCCTAACTAAGGCCTCTAAGTAGAATTAGCCCAGGGCTCCACAATTTCGCTATCCGCCCCTGGGTGTTAGAGTTCCGCAACGTCTCGTAAGAGTATTTGGTACCACCGCCTTACCTATTCCTGCCACAATAGCGTCAGTGCTTGTCGCTGTCGTGTTCCGGTTTGGAGAGTAAGGTAAGAGATAAAATTATGCATGTGGCATTACCATTTCGCTATTCCGATAGCGACACACCATTAATATCTTTGATGTCTATGGGCGATGGTTTCTCTTTCTATCAGGAAAACCATCTGCTTATTTGCTACCACTGCCTTAACTATTTCTGCCGCAATAGCGTCAATAAAACCTGAAATCTATACTAACATTACAAAGGCCAAAGTCTGTTGTCTATCTGTTTCGCTTTTAGGGTTGAAAATTACATCAATTTTGATGAAATTCGGCAGGAGTTTCTAGGTCCATTACATTTTTTTCAAAAATAAATCTCTACTGAGCTGAATTAAATCCAGTAGTGTAAAAAATCCTTTCTTAGGATTTTGTGTTTTCTCTAGCACAAGTTCAGCGTTAGAACAATTAAATAGTTATTAAAGATGACCTCAGCGGTAAGCGACAAGACTAAGTAAGACAGAGAGTTTTTTAATATCATAAGATAGCAAACAAGCAAATGCTTCTATTGATGGAAAGAGACAACTAAAAAGTATCTTCACGCCCGTATCCCCGAAGGGGTAGGCAGAGGTACAAAAAATGCACCCACGATTAGCCGAAGATACTTGGTCCCACAAATGTGATAGGTGGCAAGCCTATCGCCAACCGGGAACTTTCCAATCCCGGGCAACTTTGTGTTTATCAGAAAACTGAAAAAACACTTTTTTTTTAAGTGCCCGACCCAGGAATCGAACCCGGGACCTCATGTAGTCAACGCCAATGCTGAACCACTAGACTACAGAGGCGAGTTGAGAGAGACAGCTACTGCCTATAAACACCAAAGATGTTAATAGTGCGTTGCTATTCTTGTTATTTAAACGATTAGCTAAACTTGTCACTATCATCGTGACTACTAGGTGGCAGTTCTGCAACGGCTCCCAAAAGTCTGTTATCACCGCCTTACGACTCAAATAAACTTATGTATGTGACATTAAGACCCCACCACATTGACAATTGTCCCATTAGCAAACTTTTTTTATTATTAACAAGCTGAATTTTTGTGGACAGCTTCGTTTTGACGAGACGTTTAGGTTGTTTCTAAATTGATATATCTTATTTCCTCACAACAGCTTATTAATTATTATTATAATTTAAGGATTGTCATATAGGTACGTAAAGTTGAAACTTTCTTAGTACACTATGTATAAATGTAAAAAAATAAGGCGAAAGAAAGTTCCAATAAATAAATATAGGCAGCCAGTTCACTATTCAATCAAAAGTACCTATAGCAATAAATAATATTTTCATATCATTTTGTTTACTTACAAATAATGATGATTATGATTTTGACAGTTATTAAAAGACATCAACGCGAAGGAAGACGCGGGTGAAAGCTAGTATAGTAAAAAATAAAATATTACCCTGAACGGTATATTTATAAAACAACCTGTATAATAAAATGAAGCCTTCCCCATCCACAAGACATTCATTAGGGCGAATTGTAACACAATTCCATTAATTTATTCCGATAACAGAATAACAAACAACCCCATCTCTATATAAATTATATAAACACTATATTTTTTCCCTTCGCTCAGATTGGATTCGGCTAAATAAACTGAATTATATGCTACTTAAATGAGTGTCAAGTTGTCCCCCTCCTAAAGGGTAACCTCCCTAAGGGCCACTCACTTCTTTGCCTCACCCCAAGATTCTTCTGAGATTTTCTGCTGAGAGGTGAAGTGTAGTAAGTACAATTTTATTAAAATCCAAATTAAATATGACACTAAATGTTTTAGGTTTTTCCATGGCCTTGGATTAGATTCTTGAGATGGTCAAAATGTATTGGAATTTTCGGAGAATACTTCTTAAATGATTTTCTTATTTAACTCGCGGTATAGAGATTTTATGAGAAGTAAAATCGAGCGTTAAGATAAAGTGGGACGTTACGTCCTTCAGGGCAATGTACTTTGCGCACCCTTGACTTCAAGATTACGTATGTGCGTACGTACAAATATGTATATAATTGCCAACAACAATCCTACTTTTGGATTTGGAATTTAACTGTCATTCTCCCTCTCTGAACACACCACCATATTATTGACGGACATAGTCGACTGCTTTTTGTAGGTCTAACTTATATGGTATTACGTCCCCGGCATATGGATCATAACACGCCATTAACATCCTTGATGTCTACTGTCTATAGGTGATAGTAATCTTTACATTAGAAAAACCAACCAATTGTTTCATATCCAATGATATATCAAAAAGTCACATTACAAGGCATCATCAACTTTCATATATGTATCGGTTTATTATATGGACGTATTGCTTTTCGAGTTTTAAGCAACAAATAATTTTATTACACCAGAGACTGCAAACATTTCAAAATATTTTTTTCTTTAGTAATTTTTCGAATCGGCGACATCTCTTCTTCAATTAGATCGCGAAACAGAACATTTGTGTCGTATATTTTTTATCATAATATGGAAAATAATCAGATGGTTCTCCTGATGGAAAGAGAACCTATGGCTCCAAAGATGTAAATGGTACGTTGCTATCGATGTGCCATAATGTCCATACCAGAATACGACAGTGACAAGCATTGACACAAGAGCCACAATAGTGTGGCAGAAATAAGTAAGGAGGTGGTACTATATATCTGGACGAGACGTTGCCTATCTTTATCACCTAGTAGTTATGATGGTAGAAACAAGTAGAGACAATCTTCCGCCTTTTATAATTAAACTGCCTGGCAGATGGTAGATGGTCGAGTCGACTATAAAGTTAGCTTGAACTAGCATATAAATTATGTTTCGCACTTCATCGTCCTCTAGCTTGTCATAAAAATCTCAAATTTTCGCTTCAGGAACAACCTAGCTACGAAAGCTAATAAAAAGTTTAACTATGCATTTCGAATGCACAAAAGAGTAATATTTAATAATTATTAATAATAATAATAAATATTCACGGGACAAATTACACTGACTGATCTAACACCAAAGTAAGCCAATTTTTTGCTCGTATTGTGGGTGTTGGTCAATGATACTAATACGTAGAAATACATATATAAATATCTTCACATACATAATAAACACTCAACCCCGGAAATACAAACATTTATGCTCATCACATAAATACTAATGCTAAATAAATATTCACGGGACAAATTACACTTATTGATCTAACCCATAAGTAAGCAAAATTATTTGCTTGTGTTATGGGTTTTAGTCAACGATACTAATACATAGAAATACATATATAAATACTAGAATATATTTAATAAACATTTATGCTCTTCACACAAATTCTTGTGTCCGTCGGGGATCGAACCCGAGCCCCGTCGATTGCGTAGTCAGGGTCGCTAACCACTCCACCAACGGGGCAGTATATACTTACACTAACTTAATAAAAAAAAACAAAAAAGAAAAGTTATTCGCTTAAGCGTGTACGTAAAAGACAAAAGTAGGCTGCCCTCCGTAAAACGAATAGGCTGGGGCGGTGAGCTTTTCTCACTCTCTTAAACGCTCTTGCTGACTGCAATGCGAACACACCGCCTTGATACTAACATCTTAATTGTTTTTATTATATCTCTTTAATATGCGCATGTTTTCTTATTACCTCAGCACGATGAAATGCTTTTGGATTACTTTGGTGTATAGATAATTTCTGCCTAGGATTCATGTTTTATTTCTCTGGCACTTAAAAATGTACCTAATGTAGCAGGCTGCGTGGTAGATTATTAGTTCTATTAGTATAAATACATTTATTGTGAAATTGTATGTAAGTGTATATCTTGACCGCCCCGTTGGTCGAGTGGTTAGCGACCCTAACTACGCGATCGACGGGGCTCGGGTTCGATCCCCGACGGAAACAAGCATTTGTGTGAAGAGCATAAATGTTTATTAAATATATTCTACTAAGTTATAATCCTGTTAAAAATGTAATATATCCATGAGGTTTTCGAAAACTTGTACTGCGTTTAGTAACGACAGAATAATTCGAACCTTTTCCAAGTATTGAAAAGGGCTGCCTAGTTGGCGCCAAAAAAATAACTAAAAGTACGGAAAGAGTCACTCGACATACTAATACAGTTTGAAATAAAGCAACGTGCGCGAGAATAGAACAAGTACTACGAAAGTACTTATTTATAAAAACTTTTAAACTAACGCGTTCTTAACTTGACCGTCACGTCAAGCTTTACAAGGAAAACTGCATATGTACGCGTTTTTCACCCCTTTATATTTAAAAAAATACTGGTTTAGTTTGTAATTGTTAAGTAGAGTATTCAGTCATTAATATAGGTGCAACACTGCTTAATTGTTTCGCTGGATGCGGTTGTAATAAGTATTTCGATTTACACTTAGGCTATTTTAAATAGTCCTTCGTTGAAATACACGGTAGTCGTCAACTCTTCAAAAAATACAATCTACCATTATCTGTGACTGTCATGTACACTAAGTTTTTTTACTAAAAACACCTACTTATTTTATAACAGGTGTTGTAATGAAAGGTAATTATTTCCCGTTCCCTAAAACACCTGCTAAAAGTCTCAAGATTGTTTCTCGATTCAAGTGATAAATATACCGTTTATTATTTGCTTACTTTGGGATTGGATCGATTTGTGTAATTTTTTCAGCGATTTATTGTTATTATATTTTGAAGCATTCTCATTTGTGCAAACACCTCTTTAAAGGCTCAAAACTGCTCGTCCGCTGTATAAGCGACAAGTGTGCGTCCAGTTTTTCGTAGCTGTGGCGTAACGGTATTGTTGCCCCGCTTGTAAACTCTAATAAAATCTTTCTGAGATAATATTCTACAGCAATTTCTTTATTAACTTGCTTCACAATTACATCTACGCAATTTTCTGGTCTTTTTTTTGTGTATACCTACAATTTACTTTTACATTTTTATAATGCAGTCTATTGTTATCTGTGACTGCTATTTACACTTTTACAAGTTTTATTAATAAAATCACCTACTTTATCACAGGCGTTGTAACGGAAGGGTATTATTTGCCGTTCGCCTAAACACCTGCTAAAAGTCTTAACATTATTTCTTGATGTAAATAATAAGTATACAGTCGTTGCACAACTTTTAAGCACTAATAAAATCATTTCAATATTTTGAAACATTCCCATTTTTCAAAACACCTGTTTAAAGGCTCAAGACTGCTAGTTCGCGGCATAAGCGACAAGTGTACGTCGAGTGTCTCGTAGTTGCGGCGTATCGGTATTGTTGCACAGCTTGTAAACTCTAATAAAATCATTCTTAGATAATATTTTACAGCAATTTCTTCATTAATTTGCTTCACAATTTCAACAAATATCTTCAAGCTGGTATCCCCACAGCGGTAGACAGAGGTACAACAAGTACTCACGATTAGCCGAAGATACTTAGTCCCATAATGTGATAGGTGGCAAGCCTATCGCCAACTGGGCCCTCATCCAATCTCCGTTTTTATGAGAAAACCGAAAAAAACATATTTTGAATTTCTCGACCCGGGAATCGAATATGGGACCTTATTTCATCAACACAGACACCAGACCATTAGACCATGGAGGTGATTACTTCACAATTTCATCTACGTAATTTTCTGGTCATTTTTACATATGTAGCATAGAACCACTATTGAGTAGTGTTCTTGTTTTCCTCGTTTTTAACTGCTTTGCTGCAAGATAAACTGCCTTACTGCATCTCGTTAAAAGTTTAAACTTTCTGAAAGTTACTAACGTCCGACTACCAAACGGTAGAGTTCTGTAATGACTCAAGCAGGTTTGGTACCTCCACGTTACCTATTTTTTTGGTAATTATAGGTTATAAATAACGTTATACACTATAATATAATTCGGTTTTTTAAAGATAAATATTCTTTTCAAGTACCAAATGCTTAATAAACAAAAAATGTTTAGAATTGGATTTTTCCGTCAAGATTTGTTTATCTACTGATTCTAAGAATTTCAGTGTTACTAACAAACATAGATTAGTATAAAGATTAAAGCAAGCTTTTATCAATACCAAATGTTATTTATAGATATTTAACCTTGTAACTTATCAAAGAACACGGGCAAGACTTCATACATCGTTTTTTTAGTTACTACCTTAAAGTTTAATATATTCCATAAAATTCTAAGTATATCAACTCCTTAACTTATCCGCATTTAATAAATATTTTTTAAACTTGGGGAATAGTAGCTAAATAAATTTAGAATTTAAGTAAGGTTGACGTAAACAATCAGTTCTCTCCTTAATAGTCTGTGGTTAGGAATTTTTCTTGTCATTGGTGTCTTCCGTAACTGCTAATCTCAGAAATCTAAGTTAGATTGACAGTATTCTAAGCTAAGGTTTTGTGAAGACACTTTATAGATAATTAAAAGAACAAAACATAAATTAGCATTAACCTATTCTTTAATCCAAAATAGGGAGAATTTTTATTTGGTACTTATAATGAAAATTATGATAATATATAAACTGTTTGCTGTTTTAATGCAAATGTAATATATTTTATTTAATTAATTTAAAACACGTAGAAAATCATTCTAGTTTAACTAATATTCGTCACTCTGAAAGATACGCGAGGGATGTACAAAACCAAAATGGCCTGTGTTCTTTGTTTGACAAATATTTAGGATTTTTTATGAAGCTGCATATTGCAATTGTTGTATTTTAGCTTAAAGGGTATATATCCCAGTGATATTACATATATCCCAGTGATATTATATTCCAGTAAATGCCATATATTATACTAGCTGTTGCCCGCGAGTAAACAAAGTCCGCGCGGACTTTGTTTCCTCCGCTCCTGGTGGTCGTAGCATGATATTATATAGCTTATAACCTTCCTCGATAAACAGGATACTCGATAAAAATATCCAACTCAAAAAGAATTATTCAAATTGGTTCAGCAGTTTTCAAGATTAGCGCGTACAAACAAACAAACAAACAAATTCTACAATTTTATAATATTAGTATAGATTGACGTCCACTGCATGCTAGATATTCGGACAACAACGCACGCTCTTTAGTGTAAGTATACACTATGGTTATCTTGTATCAGCAAAGCCATCTGTTTATTTACTATCTTATAATATAGAAGAAGCTAACAAACAAGTTTTTCTTATTAGAGCTATTGATTGATTAATTATTTATTACATTTATAAATAGTAAAATAATAATAATACAAACATTTGTGAAGATGACTATTACTTCATTTCTTTCTAACTAATAACTGTGAGGATAGTCATACACTCATATAGGTAACTTTTTCCTGTAAAACGCATTGTTTTCAAGTCAAACAGCGGGTTGCGTAGCGAGTCTCTGTTTAATAGTAATTCCCCAAAGTTAAAAAATATTAAATATACCTAATATTTCATCCATACTAATATTATAAATGCGAAAGTTTGTCTGTCTGTTACGCTTTTACGGCTAAACCACTGGACCGATTTTCATGAAATTTACAATGGAAATAGTTAAAGATCTGGGGTCAAGCATAGGCTATTTTTTTTCCAAAATCAACCCCTAAAAGGCTAAATAGGGAATAAAAGTTGTATGAAAATCTACGTAGACGACATGTTAATCTACTCGCGGGCGAAGCTGCGCGGGTCATCTAGTAATTAATAATTATTAAATCTATGGATAACCACACAGTTATTAATTCAAATGAATCCCAGCAAAATTACAAATACAAATGAAATAGTTTGTACTTGTTTGTATTGAAAATACTGAACGATTTTGAATGAAATTTGACTCATATGGGCAACTTTTTGCTGTAAAATACAATGGCGAATCTCTGTTTAATAATAATTCCCCAAAAGTTAAAAAATATTAAATATAGCTAATATTTTTAATTAATAACTGTTTAATCTTAATTAGTAGTTTAAATTACATGGAACATCATAATGACTTAACTGTAGATAAGAAGCAAAGTTAGATAAACATTAGCCTGTTTTAAAAATGTGAAAATATAGCGAGATTGCTGATTATCCGTTATAATTGCATTTTTTCTTTTTGCTATTATTTTAAACTGGATATTTTCTTATCTTAGATTAGCTGTACATCGCTTATTACTACTCGAATTTTCTACTCAATTTGTTATTTCCTGTAGTACTTATTATTTTGTTTATTTAATAGTGTTAAATAAAAAATAATAAAAGGTTGTAATAATTAAATTGTGGCTTGAATTAAGAGTTATTAAAAGAAAAACTTAGATACAATAAGTGAAATGAGATGATTTGAAATTAAAATGGGAAAAAATGAAACCCTCGAACTCCATTAGAAACAAAAATAAATTAAATTACAACTCGATCGACATTTTCGATTTGGAGGCCTAACTCAATTAGATGGCAGCGCTGATGGAAAAATAAAATAAATACGAGGAACAAAAAAAATTAAACAAAAAGAGTCCAGATATAATTTGAAATATCTCCGTAAATGCAAAGCGCGAGTGCTGTTATTTTATTCAAATGAGGGCGAACTTTTTTCAACCCTTTTCTCTCGACGCGCCATCAAAGTGGCCTGATATTCAATTAAAAAAAGAAGAGCCGGTACGCGACTGAAAATTAATCAGAAAAAATGCTTTTAACTAGATCTACATTTTAATGAAATTTATTATTGACGATTATTATTATAAGCGAGCGTGCCTTTTGTTCAGATTGCGTTGGTGCCTTTTTTTATTTGAACGTTAATGTGAGTATTTGAGTTTTTATTCTATATGAAAAGGATTTGATGGTGTGGTGTTAAATTAAAATGAAGGATTTATGTGATTATCATAAATTGTATTTTATTTTTTCAGGGAATTGTCTAAAAGCAACCTAACAAACCTATTTTATTTTTTATATCATCAAGTCGAATAATGAATATATTTCGGAATAGTAGTATAGCAAGGAGTAATAGGCTATGTACTAATAATCCGCAATTGACGGCATGAAACGGCTCGAATTTTATATATATATATATATATATATATATATATTTATATATATATATATATATATATATATATATATATATATATATATATTTATATATATATATATATATATATATATATATATATATATATATATATATATATATATATATATATATATATATATATAGTAGGTATAATAGGTCTTAAAATATTTTTCATACCACTAAGTGATAAGGGTGTCTTTATCGAGTTTTTTTCTATTGACTTTTTGATTTTTTGATTTTTTGATTTTTTGACCCCCCGCCCCCCACTCTCTGTTAAATCCTACCCGACCTATACATTACTACACATAATTTAACAACGTTGTTTTCAATGCATTTTTTTGTTTCGTAATCCAGTGCAGGTATTTTCAAAATAATATTAAAGGTACAATACTTATACTGTATATCAAAATAAAGACTAAGAAAGTATCTTCACGTTCGTTTCCCCGAAAATGTAGGCAGAGGTATACTAGGTATACCAGTGCTCTTAGCCGAAGTCCACATCCACGACTAGCCGAAGGTACTTGATCCCACAATATAATATGGCAAAAATATCCATTCCCGAGCAACGTTGTTTTTATCAAAAAACTGAAAAAACACACTTTTTAATTTGTCCGACCCAAATCGAACCCGGGACCTCATGTGGTCACCGGACCACTAGACCACAGAGACGACTAAATAACATGTATCTATAATATATGCGTACTAATATTATAAAGAGGTAAGATTTGTATGTTTGTAATTGTTTGTAAAGCTACTCAGTCTTGTGAAGATGAAACTCTGCGAGAAATAATTCCAAATCTCGGAAAAATATATGCCAAGGCTCATTAAACGTGGAATATTATCCTGAAAAAGACGTTTTCTTTTTTGTTTTTTAATCTGGTAAAAATTATAACTGTTATAAACAAAACTTTAAGAGATAGCGACAATTGCAAAAAAAAAACAAAAAGAGGAGGAAATTTTGATTTTTTTTATAGAAAAAGGGGACAAGCGGACAGGAGGCTCACCTGATGGTAAGTGATCAACGCCGCCCATGGACAACCACACTATCAGAAGATTTGCAGTTGCGTTGCCGGCCTTTTAAGAAAGAGTAGGCTCTTTTCTTGAAGGTCCCTAAGTCGTATCCGCTTGGAAAAACAATATGCCGGTAATTGGTTCCACAGGGGAATAGTGCGGGGAAAGAAGTGCTTCGAGAATGGCACAGTTGTGGATTTCCAGACATTGAGATGGTGAGGATAAAATTTTGAATTTTGTCGCGATGTCCGATGGTGAAATCCAAACAGCTCCTTGAAACACTCCCTATGATAGATCCAATAGAAGATGCAGAGTGAAGACACATCTCTACGTAATTCCAATTGTAATTGGATGAAAAGTCCTGCTCGTCCTTGAATGCGTGAAAGAAAAACTTCGGACCCCTTTTTAAGACAAATGCGCAAACAATGGAGTGTGAAATTTGGCACAGTCAAAGTTTACATCATAAGGGATTGCGGAAACTTAATATTTTTAATAATATGTACTAGAAATACATGATATTAATAAAAATAAACATTACACACACTAAATTAATGTGACATACAAGACATTGTACACACATATCTAACATATTCTTTACGGTTAAACTTATTTGTGAATTTGTGTGTCTTAAAAGGTATTTTATTGCTTAACCTATGGTCGAATTTCGGCAACAGGCGATCGCTAGGAATTTCAATTTGACGATGAAAATTGGGTTCCGCGTGGCTATAACTAGGGGCACGCGCAGGCTCGGTCGAGAGTTGATCGCATAAAATAATCTTTTTAGGTTATTAAAAATTTATTTTATAATTTAGAAAAGTAATGTATTTTTCCCCGTATTGATTCCATGCTCCTTTGTAGAATAGGCCAACTGCCGTTCTGCCAGGCAGGTCGTAAAAGACGACCGATTAGCTATGCGAGTCACTACTATCGTGGCAACTAGGTGGTAGTTCTGCATTGTCTCGCTCGGGTCTGGTACCATCACCTTACTTATTCCTGCCGCAATAGCGGCATTGTGAGTTACCGTAGTGTTTCGGTTTGGAACATAAAGTAGCTGGTAAACTCATGCATATTGCATTAGTCCTCGCTACAAGATAGCAACGCACCATTAACATCTTTGGTGTCTATATGCGGTGGTTTACTCTTTCCATCAAGAGACCCATCTGCTTGTATGCTATCTTATGATTTAAAAAAGGTATAATGTAAACAGTTTAGCAAACAAGGTGTCGTTGGAAAAATTGCAAGAAGTTCATTTTTCAAAAAGTTATAGTATTGTTAAGTAAGGATTTTTAAGGATATTAGCTGGCATTTCAGACCATATAAAATGTTTAAATAATTGGTCTATTAAATTTTAACAATAACATATTTGGCGTCTGCAGGCGAAGGTTGCCTTTTTCTATCAAGAGCTTTGCTATAATATAAAAAAATCTACCAACTCTTAGATATAATTTCCATACAGAAAACCCCAGCATAAAAAACAAGTATATTTAACAACAGTCACCATTCAGTAATAAGCATGGCGGAGGATGCACATTTGCATTTTAGATTATTCGCCATAATGGGATGTCAAATGTTAAAAACCGCTTTAATCACAAAGAATAATTTTAATATGCATATGATGTGACGATAAGTGCTTTTCCGGATACAGATTATATAGGAATTAATTGTTAGTCTACATGAGCTAGGGCGTTGAAGCTACCATCGCGTAATCACATATTCACATATTATATCATAAAATAAAACCCCCCGTCACTTCTGTTTTTATTTTTGTTGTAAGCTCAATATCTATTTTATGCTATAAGAAAATATTTTGAATCCGATCTCATCAATCTCATTTGGCATATTTGCGTGTAGTAGTTTAAGTAGGATACTCACTATTACAAATATTACACTCACTATTGGCATAAAATGCACCCACTGTGACAATAATCATCACTAATGAAATATAATAGTCGTGATTTATCACCCGTGATATAATAGTGACAAAAAACAAATAACTTCACGACGAAATAGTGAAATAAAATTAGCTATAATTCCCATCACTAATAGCGGAAAACTGAAAAACGTCTTGCGGAATCAACTAGTGTTTAATAAAGCTGAAGTTTGTTGGTTTCCTTCAACGCACTAATCACTGAATGAATCAGTTGGATTTAAAAAAGTATTATTATTATTCTTATTCACTAGTTAGTATGCAAGCTACCTTTTTATCCAACTGCGAAAATGGAAGTAACGTTTCAAGTTACTTAAACGAAGTCTCGGATAACAAGCAACCCGTGACTATATGGGCAAACTTAAAAAGCAAACTGTGAGAGCCGTTTCCGAGGTACAAGAAATAAAATGTATGTAAAAGAACTGCTCATTTATTTGCCCTCTATTCGAAACTCGGCCGTAATTCTATTAATGTTAAAGCGCAAATATATTTTAGATAAATTATTATTGGATAAACTAGGTGACTCAGTTTGAGCATAGACAACAATAAAATCTCTTATAAGTTTGACAACAGACTAACTGTTAACAAAATGGTTACTAGAAGCATGAAGCTGTATTATATCTGGAGGCAACATTTCTAATACCTACTTGAAACCAAATTTCAAATACTGCTGTTATCTTCTGAAATCTAACCCTCTCTTTCTAACACAGCTGTACAAAAAGTTAAATTATATTTTTATAACATTTTTAAACTTTCACATTTTAATCAAATTTTATTGAATTTAATCAAAAAGTATAAAACTTAAAATGATTTTTAAAATGAATAAAAGCAGTTGGTTTATTTTTTAAAGGAGCCCAAACCAACACAAAGAATATATTAGATATATGATTTACAATCCATTACTATAAGTTTTAGAAGTTTCCTTTGAAATATATGAATTCATCACATAATATTACACTGCGGTGTAAAAAGTGTCGAAAAAATTAGAGAGCTCTTTATTATTCACCGACGGGACGAAATGAGTTCATTTTTATTCAAACACCAGAATGATATAATTAAAATTTGAATACAAGATTATGTCTAGAAAAATTCAATTTCAGATTGGAATTACATTTTAAATTAAGAAGATAATAAGATGTTATAAGACTGTAAATGTATGGGTGCGACTGTAAATTTTATTTTGTTCAACTGTGTGTATAGTCCAGAACTTTATTCAATAAAACTTTTTACAAGTTATTTTGACACATTAACATTTTTTAAATTTCTACTATCTCTACTACCGGATCGGAAACGTAGGCACACACTTAGAAGATCTGCTGGAAGAAACTAAGCGGGCATATCTTTTTTTCATATATATTTTTTTCACAATATTACAATATTACAAAATTATAAAAAATATATATGAGATTGATATGAGGAGCAAATAATCCCAGGCTTGTTTGTCTTCTAAATAATTTGAGATTTTATAATACCCTTTTTTACACAGTTTTGTTTTAACACAATTTTTAATGTTAACTTACTGGTTTCTATGGTGCGTAATATTAAGCAAAAAATACGTGAAGACAGCCGTTGATCAGTGCGGTGATTATTAATAAGCGTAATAAAAGTGAGTAGTGATTACTAATCACTCGCACTCATCAACGGCTATCACATATTTATGCTTAATACTAAGCACCTCCATTAAAAACTCGCACTCGCACTAATCAAAGTGTTAACGAGGCCTATGACGCAGACAAATTTTATTATCCGTATATAAGTTGTCGTATCAGTTTACATAGATAAAACGTTTTAAATATGTTTTACGCTGAAAGTAAATTGTCGTCATTTTATAATATGCTTCACGACATTAACGCCGTTAACATATTGCCACGGCATATTGTTTGAATTGTTTAATAATATAATTAAATGAGTAGATATACAATGGCAATAGTCAAAGCGAAGACCGTCAAAAGGAGTGGTGATGGAGAAATGAGTAGCCTAAGTTACTCTTTATTATATCAGCAGATTTAAGAGATAGGGTGTACCGGGGTTTTACCCACATAGTTCCTGTTCTTGTGGGATTTTCGGGATGAAAACTATCTTATATCCTTTTTTATAGAAGAGGAGGTTTTTTATAGAGGAAGTGATTACCGCCGCCCATAGACAACTACACTACCAGTGTCTTAGACAGAGGTCTTGTAGTTGCGTTGCCGGCCTTTTAAGAATGAGAAGGTTCTTTTCTTGAATGTCCCTAAGTCGTATCCGTTATGTATATCATCGTTATTTATATCCATTCCCGGGTCTTAAACTACCTTTGTACCAAAGTTCATCCAAATCGGTTCAGTGGTTTAGACGTGAAGAACAGGCAGACATACCTACAGAATTACTTTCGCATTTATATTATTTGAAATTTAACCATTTTAAGTGAATTATAGTGAATTGAAACCTCTATTGACATCCAATTCACTCTGCCTACCCCAAAAGAGTCTTCCCCGTGTTAGCCGAGGCCCCCTTCGAAGAATAGACCATCTGCCATTCTGCCAGGCAGTTCGTAAAAGGCAATGGCCATACGTGTCATTACCGTCGTCACTACTAGGTGGTAGAGTTCTCTAATTTCTTGCTCGGGTTTATTAACAACCCGAGCGAGACATTAGAGAACTCTGCCCTACCTGTTTCTACCACAGTAGTGTCAATGGTTGTGACTGTTTTATTCCGGTTAAGAGTGTAAGGAGCTAGTTAACTTATACATATGGCATTGCCATCCCGCCACAAAGATATCAACGCACCATTAATATATTTAGTGTCTATAGGCGATAGATTGTCTATTTCTAACAAAAAACCATCTGCTTGTTCGTTAGTCTCGCTAAAACTCGAGAACGGCTGAACCGATTTGGCTAGTTTTTGTTTTGAATTAATTGTTGAAGTTCAGGGAAGGTTTGAAAGGTGAGAAAATATAGAAATAAAACAAGAGTAGTTAAAAAGGCAGAACAACGTTTGCCGAGCCAGCTAGTAAATAAATATATATTAACATCAAACCCTATTTTCCGTGGTCATGACATCACGCGTGAACTGCTGCACCGATTTCGCTAATTTTTTTTTGTTGTGTTTGTAATTGTCAGGAAAAGGTTCTTATGAAATAAAATATTAAGAAAATTACGCGGAAAATAAGAAAATTGAAAAATACTTAACCACTATATAAAGTTCAACGCCCTTTCGGCCGCTTGAAAGGACAATCCCGTATACTTATATAGATCACGTGTCACGTTGTTTGTCCGCTATGGATTTCTATTATGTATGTCAAAACAACGTTTGCCGGGTCAGCGAGTTAATAATATAAATGAATTTGAATGAAATTTGGCACACAGATAGATAATTTTTGGAAATAGCACATAGACAATTTTTATTCCGGAAAAATTAGGTGAATCCGCGGGATTCGGCATAAACTTTTATAATGCAGCGGGCTGCAGCTAGTATGATATAAAGAGGGCAAGATTATACTACTTTATAGCTGTTTGACCGCCCCATTGGTCGAGTGGTTAGCGACCCTGACTACGCAATCGACGGGGCACGGGTTGGTTCCCGACAGGGACAGCCATTTGTGTGATGAATATAAATGTTTGTATTTCTGGGTTTGGGTGTATATTAAATATTTTCCGATATTTATATATATATTTCTATGTATTAGCATCATTGACTAGCATCCATAATACAAGCAAATAATTTGCTTACTTTGGGGTTAGATCAATATGTGTTATTTGTCCGCCGATATTTATTTATTATTATGGTTAATAAGTTTTAGGAAATAGGCATGTAAATAAATTTCGAAATTTGTGAATTCAAATTAGGTTTCCGCAGTGCTTTGCAATAACTCTTGATAAAATGCGAACATCCAATATAATTCTGGCCACACTCTTAGTGCAAACTACAGACAACGAATGGACGGCACATAAATCGGTAAGGCTAGCCCATAATGGCTGGCTCTCTCAAATCTAAGCTTGAGCCCCAAAAGCCGGATTTCTACCTCGGTAATACACTTAAAACGGCTGAGCTTAAATCATCGTCATCGTTTGTTGAACAAGACTCCCGGTCACATATCAGCCGGTGACGTCCCACCCCACCCAACCCCCAATAATTTTCGGCCTAACCTCTGTATTCTAGGCATAGATTTCTAGTCTACGTTACGGCCTTTGCTGTGTTTCGATCTGAGATGTTTTGAACAAAGATATTTGAAAGATATCTTTTCTATTATACAGACTGACTGGTGAGTTACCTTCAAGATTTCTGGAGAGTACTCGGTACTCGATTCTCGTTAAAATTAAATAATAAAATTAGGTGCTTAATTGTTGCTAATATTTCTCTAAAAATAAGTGAAATGTGGATATTATACTCTCTAAGCACACCGTGCTGTTTGTTTTATACCTACCTATGTATTCTGTGTTGATATCTCGCTGGGCGACACGTGCGTCCGCGCGGTGTCTAGTATGGCGCAGGTAAATATGGGATTCCCGGTGTACTGTTTACTAAGTTTACTAAGAAGATTATAATATTTATCTTTAACGATATTTTTTCTCATCATATATGATCGCCAACTATCACGTCCTTAAATATTGAAGTTAACTCACCGGTCAGTCTGTATAAAGGATTATTTTTGTTTGTTTAAAATTTAAATGCGCTTATCTCTAGATAAACCAAACGGATTTGAAGAAAAACACCTTTTGTGTATGATTCAAGAGGAATTTATACTCTCCATCGTCGGCACTTGGTGAAACTCCGTCATAATTATTATTTTATTTTAAACTAGCTGACCCGGCAAACGTTGTTCTGCCTTTTTAACTACTCTTATTTTTTTCTATATTTTCATACCTTTTAGTTTTAAACCTTTCCTGGATTTCAACAATTAATTCAAAACCAAAATTAGCCAAATCAGTTCAGCCGTTCTCGAGTTTTAGCGAGACTAACGAACAGCAATTGATTTATATATATATATATATATATATATATATATATATATATAGATTTTAACACTTGTACTGTTTTACGAATCGAATCGTGAAACAGTACAAGCGTTAAAATTTTAAATAAAATAATATTCATGAGGAAACTATAAACTGTTTTTTCCGGGTGAGCAAACACAAGTTATGTTTTTGTATTAAGCAAACGAAGTGCCAAAATCTTGTCCGAGCCGAAAGGAAGAGATCGTAGGTCATCGAGCATGTATATCACCTAATAGAGTAGCAATATAAGCCATCTAATTCCGAAACTGATCAGTGTTTTGCCACTGATAAATAGCAATTCACGCTCGCACTAAAGCAGTACCGCACCAACAAGTGTGTACGTCCCCGATACTCTCGAAAATATTCAAAGTTTGGTATATTATACCGCATAATGTCGTGTTGTTAGATGGTGTGGAAAAAGCAGCAAAACGTCGAATTATAAAACAGACGGAATTACGTTTCATCGGCATCAATAAACATTGATTTTATTTTAATTTATTTTCATATAATATGGCTCAAGTTAAACTGGACAGATAACACGAAACACGTGGACACTTGTTAATGCATCTTGCTCTTGCCTAGGTGTAACCTATATATAACTATCTCATTTTATTCAATACGTGTTTACTATTGCTGCGTCATTATCACACTAACCTTGAGTCGGCCAATCACAGTATTACAACCGGCGCGGTGTTTTTGCAGAATTTGTTTTCTAACAAAACAAACAACATTGCCATTCTAACTGGTTACATACTCGATGTCGTAGATCGATGATAGTATAAAAAATAATCAAATGACTACCCAAGTTCAATAGTAAGAAGATTTTAGTGAAAAATGTTTTGAGTTATTCACAGTTCAATGCTGAATATTGACCATTGCTGGATAAAAAAATACATAAACATGTTCTAATGACTCCTTTAAACTAGGTACTTAATTTGAGTTTTCAAGTTATCACATTAATTTACCACATAAAACTGGAATTTTTTAACACGAATATATATCTTATTTTATTTTCTGAATTTTTGAAGATATCTTACTATTGAACCAGGTCAGCGATATTTACAAAAAATAATACTGTCTCGTGGTCTAGGGGTAAACTTAACCTGATGCTGCAGGACTCCTTTTCGAAGATAATCGGCTCTTTTTACGTTATGCCCTTAAAATGACGTGAGGATAAGAAAATGTGTCGGGGGTTTTTGAAATTTTTGATTTTATCTTGTATTAAATCTGTGTCGTGATTTAGAGGTTAATGAATCAAAATTGTGGGATCAAAATTTCGTCAAAATCTAAATCTAAAAAAAAAAATTAACTGCTTCATAATGTAGTGGTTAGCCTATTTAGGTCAGATCATTAATTCTCGAGTTTGATCCCCGAGTCTAGCAAAAGTGTTTTTGAGGTTTTTTCGAAGTTTTTCTTAAAAATCCGAAAGTCTCAGTCTGGCGAGTGGTATGATACCATTCACATGCCACGGATGAGTACGTAAAGCCGTTCGTCCCGGTTATCGCTAGAAAAAGTCGATAATCGCTATGATGTCGGTAAAATGCAGCGATGGAGATCACTCATTTCGCCAACCGACAAACCGGTGAATCGTGGTGAACCGGAATGTCTATAGACGTTCGGTTCGGTTTACTCTGCCTACGCTGAAAGGAAACCGGGAGCGATGATACTTTTTTATCAAAATGCTTAAAATTTACAAAATTATTTTAGCTTTTTTTACAAAATTTTTTTTTTATGTCATAAGATAGCAAACAAGCAGATGGGTCTCCTGATGGAAAGAGTCAACCATCGCCTATAGACACCAAAGATGTTAATGGTGCGTTGCTATCTTGTAGCGAGGTCTAATGTCACATGCATAAGTTTACCGGCTACCTTAACCCTCCAAACCGGAACACGACAGCGACAAGCACTGACGCTATTGCGGCAGGAATAGGTAAGGCGGTGGTACCAGACCCGGGCGAGACAATGCAGAACTCTACCACCTAGTAGCCACGATGGTAGTGACTCGATAGCCAATCGGTCGCCTTTTACGACCTGCCTGGCAGAACGGCAGTTGGCCTATTCTTCAAAGGAGGCCGGGACCAACACGGCGAAAAATTTACAAAGTTTTATTATTCAATTTTTATAACATTTAAATTTATATCAAATTTAACAAACTTAAAGTTTTATCTAAGTATTAATATTTAATTTTATCGATTATAAATTCTCTAATATCATAATAATATAAATGAATAAATAAATATTCACGGGACAAATTACATTTACTGATCTAACCACAAAGTAAGCAAATTATTTGCTTGTGTTATGGGTGATAATCAACGATACTTATACATAGAAATACATATATTAATACCTACTAGAATATATTTAATAAACACCCAAAACCGGAAAATAAAACCTTTATGCTCATCACACAAATGCTTATCCCCGTCGGGGATCGATCCCGAGCCCAGTCGATTGCATAGTCAGGGTCGCTAACCACTCGACCAACGGGGCGAAATTTATTTATAGATAATGATTTAAGACTATAAGAAATATGATTGTATACATTAATAGGCATATAATTTAAAATAATGTACAATGACGAAGAGCCCTATTAGAATTCTTCTTAAATCACAAGCTTTTGTACTTTTAATGACTTCATATTTATGAGACATTTCTGTTAATCCAATGTTCGTAAGAACAATTCATGAAACTATTACACTAGCGTCTGTACACGCCAACCTGATTTAAAGATGCATCCCGAGAAGATTAAATTAAGTCCGTGCTCGTCAGGGTCCCTTTATATGAACAAAACCTTATGGCTAGCCTTTATTTCTCCTGATGGAAAGATAAACCATCGCCTATAGACACCAAAGATGTTAATGCTACGTTGCTATCCAAGTGGCTGGATGGAAATGCCATGTGCATAAATCTACAGACTAGAGTTCCGGTTTGGAGTTACCCTCCTCGACAATGACAAGCATAGACGTTATTGCGGCAGGAATAGGTAAGGCAGTGGTAAGGCAGTGGTAAGGCAGTGGGTAAGGCAGTGGTAAGGCAGTGGTAAGGTAGTGGTAAAGCAGTGGTAATGCAGTGGTAACATATACCCGGGCGAGACGTTGTGGAACTCTACAATGCATGCATGCATAACCAATCGGTCACCTCTTACGACTTGCAGAATGGTAATTTGTGTGTTATTTAAAGGGAGCGCAAATCGTGGCGAAATTACAACTGCAAAATTACAACAGGGTGCAGAGTTCTGCAACGTCTCGCCCGGGTATTTGGTACCACTGCCTTGCCTATACCTGTCGTAGGACCGTAAATATTTGTCGCTATTGTGTTTCAGTTTAGAGTACAATGCAGCCGGTAAATTTATGCACGTGGTATTGCCATCCTGCCACACGAATAGCAATGCATCGTTAACATCTTTGATGTCTATAGACGATGGTTTCTGTTTCCATCAGGAAAGCATTTTTTTACATATGTTGATAAAAAAAATTACCCGAAAAAAAATATTTTAAATCTACATACCTATATCTTAATAAATTACGTGTTTGTTGTGTTGTTTATCTGCGATGGAGTCCGAAACTACTGAAGCAATTTCAATGAAATTTTGAAGATACCTGCAGTTCGGTCTAACTTAAAAGCTAGGATAATTTTTAACTCATTCAACCCCCCCTCCCACTCTCAAGTACCCCACCAAAATATTCAATATAAGTAATTTGTACGGCAAAACAACGTATGCCGGGTCAACTAGTTTTCTTAATATAAATTAGTGACACGATGTTTGTTCGCGATAGACTCCTTAACTACTAAACGGATTTCAATGCAATTTTGTAACTATTTACTATTTGGTCCAACTTAAAAGATTGGGTAGTTTTTATCTCAATTAAATTCGCCCCCACCACAAAGTATATATCTTCTATTTGGTCCAATTTAAAAGATAGGATAGTATTAATCTCAATTAAACCTCCCCCCTCAAGTACCTCACCTCAAGTAATTTGTATGGCAAAACAACGTTTGCTGGGTTGGCAAAGCAACTAGTTTAATATATTTTTCTCATTCTTTTCTCATAATGTCCGAAATAAACAACATTTTATTTATTTACTTTATTTATTTTACTCGCGGGCGAAACTGGACGCTTTAGCTGTTTAAAAGTAAAACAATTTAATGCCTCTAGTGTGAAAGTGTACGTACCGCAAAGTATTCTCGTGTTTATACATAATAAAGTATGTGGAACGCTATGTACGGCTGCGTGTGCGCCGATGGGGCGTCGATCCGATTTATGCTAGAGTTTCACGAACAGTTAAATCATTTTAAGCTACCTTACGATCAACACTGCCACGCATATTTTGATAACAGTACCTATCTATCTTTGAATGCCGCGTTGGTCTAATGGGTAGCCATTTTGATTGAGATCATGTGGTATCTGGATTTGTTTCTGTGTTCGGAAGTTTTGTATTTTCCGCCTTCCCAATAAGGATGGCGTCCTAAAATCGACTGTATTTTTTATGTTGGTCCTCTTCTGCTAGTTTGTAGCATGAAATTTGGCATAGTTAAGATTTACATTGCGGAGGAGTGGAGAAACCTAATATTTTAAATAATATGCATTTGAAATACATCAAATTAATGTTTTTTTCAATCTTAAAAACAAACAAGCAAATAGTTATAGGCACCAGTAGCGTTAATGGCGCGTTGCTATTTATATGACATGGATAGCTTATTATATTCTTTATTTGTTTTATATCCATTGTATGATTGAAATTGTTCTAAAGGATTCTGTAAGCTTTCGTACTCAAAAATCTCGTACTTATTTTATTTACACCATTCTGCTCTAGGTGGTCCTTTACGGTTCGTTTTGAAGATCTGTTTTGCCTAACTGTAGAGCCGTAAGAACCTCATCATACGTCGTACACGTCTGAAATATACCTTGATTCACGATATCATAGTTGTTTCAATATTACACAGGCTGTGGGTGTTCTGTGTTCATTGTGTTTCAAAGTTTTTTCTTTAACAGGGATTGCCCAAATTTGGTCTAAGTTTGACTATAATTTTATTTATGTTAAATCACAAATGTCTATTAAATAAACTGTAGGATAAATACCTAGGATAAGAATAAAGATAATATTACGTACTCGGATTCGTAATTGTAATAAAACACCACTTATATTAAATCCGTGTAATTAGTACACAAGACAACACAATGTAATAATAAAATACACTTTACACACTAGTCACTGTACTGTCACTGACTACACAATAAAACACTTCTCGCTTCGCACTGTTCACTTTAAGTATCGCTCTCGATCGCTTGATAAAAACTGCCTTGTTTTTGTCAACACCTCTCTATTTATAGCCAGGGTAAAGTCCTAGCTGGATCCAGAAAAATCTAAATGTATCGGGAAACAATGAATCACTTCTTATCGTAAACATGTTATGAGTCATAAATCCTAGTACACGCTACTTTCAACCTTATGCCATATCCCACAAAGACCATTATGGCATAGCCCAGGCCAACTAATTGTTTGTCAATAGGAGTAGCTATCTCTTTCTTTTATTTCTAGATCTCTCCAGCGCTCCAACTCTACACGTTTCTAGATTATTCGTAACAATAAGAAAACATTTATGACTACTACAATATTTTAGTTTAATACATTAATATAAAACCATTAAAAAGTTATAACGCTTATTTGAAGTGATCTCCACTGGCTGCAATACATTCCTTTAAACGTTAAGTCCAGTTATCAATAGAAACACGCACTCTTTCTATGGCATATTCTTCACTGCCAATGGTACGGATTGTTTTAGGGATTCCAAATTATCATGACATTGAGCAAGTCATACTCTCTAAAACTGACCATAAATCATAATCCAGCGGATTAAAATCAACACTAAGATGACAACCAATATTCAGCTGTGACGAAGTCCGGAACGTTGGCTTCTAACCAAGATTTGGTGGATCGAGATTTATGACCCGGTGCCGAGTCTTGCTGGAAGGACCATTCTTGGTTAATAAACATGTTGTTGTTAAGGGACTTAACTAGCTCCCCCGTGTTGGTTCCGGGCTCCTTTGAAGAAAAGATCAACTGCCGTTCTGCCAGGCAGGTCGTAAAAGGCGACCGATTGGCTATGCGAGTCACTAACATCGTGACCACTAGGTAGTAGAGTTCTGCATTGTCTCACCCGGGTCTGGTACCACCGCCTTACCTATTCCTGCCGCAATAGCGTCAGTGCTTGTCGCTGTCGTGTTCCGGTTTGGAGGGTAAGATAGCCGGTAAACCTATGCACGTGGCATTAAACCTCGCCACAAGATAGCAACGCACCATTAACATATTTTGTGTCTGTAGGCGATGGTTGATTCTTTCCATCTGGAAACCCATCTGCTTGTTTGCTTTCTTATGATATAAAAAAGCTTCTCAAGAATGGTATCTTGATACACTTGTACCGATGTTTTTTTTTCTTTATACGATACTTTTTTCAGAAAAATATGGCTCAATCACTCCTTCGTAGCTAACACTCTACCAAACCATCAATGAAGTCTGATAATGCCCACGTCATACTCTGTTAACTAGTTGGAAGACTTGCTTTGAGCATAAATACGGTTATTTTGTCTGTTTAAATGTTGCTCAGTAGTAAAAAAAATCTCATTCCTAAACAAAATCTTTTTGTGACCTCCCTTTGCGTTTAATTAACCCACCATACCCTTACGCCATGTTGGTCCCGGGCTCCTTTGTAGAATAGGCCAACTGCCGTTCTGCCGGGCAGGTCGTAAAAGGCAACTGATTGGCTATCGAGTCACTACCATCGTGGCTACTAGGTAGTAGAGTTCTGCATTGACTCGCCCGGGCCTACCAGGCCCTTACCTATTCCTACCGCAATAGCGTCACTGCTTGTCGCTCGCGTGTTCCGGTTTGGAGAGTAAGGTAGCCGGTAAACCTACACATTTGGCATTAGACCTCGCCACAAGATAGCAACGCACCATTAACATCTTTGGTGTCTATAGGCGATGATTGACTCTTTTCATCAGGAGACCCATCTGCTTGTTTGCTATCTTATGATATAAAAAAAACCGCTTAAGTAGTTGTTTTAAATCTACCACCCTATTCTTTTTTAAATTATCAGTTAAGCAATGACCAGTGCATCTCTTATAGGCTGCAAGTACTAAGTCATCTTTTAAATTACGCGACATGGTTCACAAGATAGCACCTAGAAAGGTGCTATCTTCATCTCCCGGGATAAAATCTTTTGCTTTCGCACAGCATTTGTTAGAATTCTTTTCCTAACTGCTTTGATTGTCTTTTTAGGGTTCCGAAGTAAACTAGAAACCCTTATTAGTTTCGCTATGTCATCCGTCCGTCCGTCCGCACGATAGCTCAGAGATCCTTAGTACAGTAGAAAGCTGTGATTTGGCATGAATATGCCTACATATTAGTCACGGCAACAAAGTAGTAAAATAAAATCTTGAATTTTTTTAGTGTAGCTCTCCTACATGTAAAGTGGGAATGTTAATTTTTTTCTCACGTACCCCATAGTAAGGAGTATTGTTAAATAGATTTTTTAAAAAATATTGTAGGTTTGTGAATACAAGTTTTCGATTAAGGGACTCGTTTTTAAAATATTAAGTTTTAAATTGCTAATTTTTGTTAGGGTCGAGTGCCCCCACCCCCTCCCTCTGCAGGTTGGATTTCGGGGTGGACAAAATATCATAATAGTAGTAAATATGATGAAGTTAAAAGAAAAACTGTCACGGCTTAGAAGGCTTTATAAGGTTTTGAATAATCAACTAAAAATATAAATATAAATAAAGATATAAATAAAATAAATAAAATCGATCGAATAAAAAGTCGACCAACTCATAAATTGTATTTAGAGAAGTTTTTATATGCGGTGAACCTGTGGTGCGGATATATACTTATCATTGACGTTGAATAGATTAAATGTTCGTAGTATGAAACAATAAAAGCACTCTTCTAATTCCGCGTTATTGTGACGGGCAGTTTCGGAACCCTACATTGCGCGCGCTACACACACTTTACAAATTTTCCTTACAAACACTACGTGGACGGCCAGGTCATTTCCTGTCACAAACAGAGGAGGTTTCGTTGTACCTGTCAATAGCCCACTATATATAAACATTTGACTAATAGGTACCGAGCGTATTGAGAGTTTTAAAAACTGTATTTGCCTCCATACCTACATTGTGTAATGCGATCACAGCGATTCGGCACAGATACGACAGAAGTCAATCTTGTGTATGTACTTCACTTTTTATACCTAAACTCGGCGGTCGCGCTAGGGTTGTCACTTTGGCTTATGCACAAAAAAACACACTAGTATCTTACTCCAGTAACGTTTTAAATCAAAATATATCACTCTTCTTTACATTTTGCACAAAATGTAGTCTTAATGATATGAAAATGATGTGTATAGGTAATTTGGTCGGCAACCATCGGCCGGCAATATATATATATATATATATATATATATATATATATATATATATATATATATATATATATATATATATGTATGTATATATACACCAAAATAATAATTTAGATTTAGATTGTCTTCTGTAGTTATTTTGTGGATTCGGTTCCCTTTACACCCAAATCCATTTTAATATCACAAAATATTTTATAATGTATTGGCGCGAAAATGAGTAAACCCAATGAAGAGTCATATTAAAACGACAGATTTCAAATTCAAATGTAATATTTTGTTTACTTTTAACTGTAAAAATATATTTGGCCAGACTATGTAAGCTATAATTCAGTTTGAACTATGAAGCTGTATTATATCTGGAGGCAGCACTTCTAATTAGGTATTAGAAACATAACTTTGAATACTGCTGTCATCCTCTTAGGTCTCATCTCACCCTCTCTTTCTACCACAGCTGTACAAAAGAGATGGCGAGACCTCATAGAATGGGATAGGTATTTCTTTCAAGTGATTAATACGAGTGCTAGCTCCACCTAATACTTCATGGTTTGAACATAGTTAAATAAAAAAAATCTACTGCTTTAAGTTTGATCATAGACGTTAGCCATAAACTATATGGTTTGTATAACAAACGTGGTGGTGTGTATGACAAATGCGTAGTCACACCTGTATAATATTTATTTTTTTATTTAATTAAGTAAACTTTAATTCGCATTAAAAAATACTATATAATAATTAAACTATATAATAAACTACATAAGCTCTCCTTCTTTTGCATAAAAATGTTAATTGTATGAAATTTTATATGCCTTTGTCCGCGAAGTTTTCATAAAAAAACAAACATTTCAAAAAATACTAAGTTTTAGTTTCATATTTTTCGTATATTGATAACATTTTTTAAATCACGTAGATATTTGTATCACGGTTTCATCAGCGATCGCTATGAAAACGTATTCAATCAGAATAAATCTATGAGTTATATTGTAATTAGTTTTCTTAAATATTTTGCAATGTAATCACTTCGTATTACCATGTAAAACACCTTGCCTAGAAGCTAGTCCAGCATTACAAGTAATAATTACATTAATCTCGTCTATTATGTAAAACATTTTCATACCTTTTTAATAAACTCTTATGTAACGCTAATGCAGACCACCTTAAATCATAGTCTAGCGCGCATTAAATTATTGTACCTGGTAAATGGTACCTGATAAATCATTGATGAATAGAGTTTTATTTTTATTTTTTAGGAGGGCAAGCAAGCTTATGCTTCTCCTGGTAGAATAAGATAACCATCGCTAATAGACAAAAAATATGTTAACGGTGCATTGCTACCCATATGGCGGAGTAGGATGCTAAGTTTACCGGCTAACTTACACTCCAAATTAGAACACGACAGCGAAAAGAAACGATACTATTGCAGCAGAAATAGGTAAAGTAAGGTTATACCAAAACCATTTACGACATTACAGTTCTTTACGACTCGGCACCTAAGGAGTTCGTGAAAGGTGAACAATTGGCTATGAGTCACTACCATCGTGACCACTAGGTGGTAGAGTTCTGCATTGACTCGTCCAGGTTTGGTGGTATCGCCTTAGATATTCCAGCCACAATAACGTCACTGTCGTGTTCCGCTTTGAAGGGTAAGATAACCAGTAAACTTATACATGTAGCAACAAAACTTTGCCTCAAGGATAGCAAAGCACCATTAACATATTTGATGTCATAGGCGATGTTTTCCTCTTTGTTGTTGTGATGTTTGTAATCTTATGATAAATAAAAAAAACCTATTACAAACGTTTTATTTGCGGTTGGTACAATAACCGCTCAGTTTGACCCTACTGTTTATACAGAAATTTCGATACGCGATTCATACTCTTATTGGCAGTTTTTTATATTAAAGTCAAAAAATTATACCCAGATATTTTCGGTTTGTCGGTGTTAGTCTAGAACTCCATTGAAAAATAGATCTGCCATTTTGTAAGTTGATAGAAACAGAAGTAGAAGAAGCAGTCATACCATACTTAAGCAAGTCATTGCAGAATTCTACTACGCTGATTGAGTCACAAGTCACAACGATTATATATATATTTATATATGTATATATATATATATATATATATATATATATATATATATATATATATATATATATATATATATATATATATATATATATATATTATGTATGTAACAGTATTTATTTATGTTTTTCTATGTATTAATGACTTTGACTAGCATCTATAATACAGATAAACAATCTGTTTACTTTAGGACTAATTTGTCCACCGATATTATTATCATTAATTCGAAGTATCCAAGCATTAGGGGACAAAAGAGTTTTCTTCTGCACATTCGTCGAAACAACTATAACCAAGGCGATTATTACATGTAAAGGCATTGGCGAAAGCATAAATATTTTAGGAATCCCTATTACATAAAAATTATGGCAGTTGAACTATACAATTCAACCGCTATCAAGACTAAATTTATTCCTACAACTTCGTGATTTGCGGGTTATTATAAGTGAGCGAACGCCATCAGAGCAATTAGAATACTACATATATGGACAATAAATATGCTTATACTTGTCTCGTGAACTGCAACAGCTGGTTACTTGTTGTAAAGAAAACACCTATAGCTATAAATATTAATTAAAAATGTTGTATGTTGTACTAAACTTTTAAACTGTTTTTTCAACAAACATAAGAAGTAATGTCGATTGGTAAAATTGATTTAATTATAATTAATTAGACCGCCGCGCAGGGTGATGAATACATACATAACACTACGTGATATTAAAGAGGTAAGGTCAGTCAGGGCAAGAGCGCCATATTTTTCACTGAGATGAATTCAATGCTCAATAAATTATTCAAATGTTGACTTAAAAGTATAGGTAAATTCAATGTAATCTATCAATATTTTTACAATATTTTATAAAAAAATTAGAAAACATAGATATAGGCGCATCTGCCCCTGCGAACGAGCCCAGTGCGCCTATACGTAGGTCACACTATAAGTTTTGCGTAACTTAAAAAAACAACATGTTATAACCAAAATATTATGTTTATTGCTTTTCAAAATAATCTCCTTTACATTTTAAACATTTTTTCATGCGATCGAACCATTTTTTAAAACAGGAGGACCACAGATCTGGAGGCATGTTTTCTACGTACTGATTGAACGATATCACTGCCTCTTCGGAGTTGGTAAAAGTAAAACCTCTCATCAAATCTTTGATTTTGGGGAAAATACAGAAATCACAGGGTACTAGGTTGGGGCTATGCGCAGGATGAGTGACGAGATGTACTTTTTCGGAAGCTAAAAATGACTTTGTTTTGTTGGCCGTGTGTGAAGAAGCGTTATCATGGTGTAGAAGAATGCGGCTTTTGGGTCGTCTTTCCCGAACTTTTTCTAACACCCTGGGTAAACAAATAGTAGAATACCACTCGGCATTAACACTCTTTTGATCTTCAAGTAGAATTGTACAGATGGTAGCTGAGAAAAAAACGTGATCATTTTTTTACCAACGTTTCTCGCCTGTCTTACTTTTGTTGGCCTGTTCTCATTTTCAAACATCCATTCACAAGATTGCTGTTTTTTTTCGGGTTCAAAACAATAAATCCACGTTTCGTCTCCTGTGACAATGCCATAAACAGCATTAGAATGTCCGTGGTCGTACTTCAGTAGCATCTGTGAGCACCATTCCACGCGAGCCCGCTTCTGCTCCACTGTCAGTTCATGAGGGATCCAACGGCAACAAAGTTTCCAAACTTTTAATTCTTTGTGTAAAATTTTCTGAATTTGGCTTATACTAATCCCCAATAGTCCTCAAATTGTCTCATAGGTAATCCGGGGGTTTTCTTCAATTAACCGCTTAACAGTAGCCACATTATTTTCGTTGACGGCATTTGAAGGCCGCTCTTCACGAAATTCGTCGTGTAAAGAAACTCGACCTCTCTCAAATTCAGCAAACCATCGCCTTACGGTGCTTAAACAAGGTGCTTTTCTCCAAAAAGCATTTTGAAGACGAGCGGCACAGTCTTGCGGAGAAAGAGAACTTTCAAAATCATAAAAAATCATCGCTCTAAAATATTTTCGACTTAATTCAATTTTCGTTGCGTACGTAGAATTTGATGTGTGATAAAAAAAACAATTGACAAATCATTTCCCGCCAATTGTTTTTTTTTATTACTAAAAAGATTGCAACGTTTTAAAAATATAACATTCGAAATTCAAATAGTTCCGATTAGCTAGAAGTGCAAAACTTTTAGTGTGCCCCATGTAAAAAAACCGCTTAAGTATCACGTTACAAGAAAAATAACTATTTTACTCTATAGAACATTGCCAACTAATTTTGTTTCTGTTTTAATTATCTACCCCTATAAGCAACTAGGACTCCAATAACAAATTTGGGACAAGTGCACTATAGACTAGTATTTAGAGCTGCTAAACTTTTTTATTTGTTTGTTTGTGACGCTTTCACGCCTTAACTACTCATCATCATGAAAATTTATATACACCTTGTCAGGGGTACGGAAAAGGACATACGGACGGCTTTTTAACTTCCCACTACGTATGTAGATAAGGAAGTTACTGATTTTACCCCGATTTTCGAAAATCGAGTTTTCACCAGATGACTACGTTTTGAGGTCCGACTATTTTCACGATGACGTTAGTATGTCTCTGTGTATGTATGTGAGTGTATGTGTAAACATCGCATAACTTTTGAACGACTTGACCGATCAAAACGTGGTTGATGGCATTCCATTGCATTCCGCTCAACTAAGACTACTTGAAAGTTTGAACCGATTCGGCACGGGAGATTTTGAGAAATTTTGAAAAAACCCCAAAAACTTTTTGGTGAAACAGTATTTTTTTAATATAACTTCCAAATTCATGTACCGATTGAGTACAAAAACTAATCAGCTATATTCCTAAAAGAACTACGACTAATGTATAAATTGCATCAAAATCGGTTTATCCGTTTAAGTAAAATCGTTGACAAGAAATTTTGGAAAAAGTGTTTTTTTGACACAGCTTCGAAATTTTTCAACCAATCATTTTTTGGTATTCTACGAAATTTAAGTACTAAAAAACTCCATCGAAAGCCGTTTCAAAAATCAAAATCGAATCTATATTTCAAAAGTTACAGCTTATCAAATATTAAAGTTACGTTGATTTTAGCAAACTTACTTAAAAAATAATATACCGACTGATTTAAAATCTTGTCAGCTTTTCTCCTTTAAAAACTGAGTCAAATACCGTTAATTTAATCAAAATCGGTCAATTCTTTTGTGATTTATTATTGACGAAAATTAAAAAAGTATATTTTTGACATTGTGTCGAAATTTTTCCACCTATCGATTATTTAGCTAAAGCAATGTTTTAGATCTCAAAAATTTTGTTGAATGCCATCATCGTTTTCAAAATATACAGCTTTTGAAAAAATAACATACTGCCATTTTTAAAAAATACGTGTTTGAACTGAAATATTTATGCTTATATTTTTTACGCTTTTGAGCTTAAAACATCTTAATTTAGTGGGAAGTTTCAGGGATTGCCTGCAGGGTCAGCCGTTTTTTTTTAAACTGAATTATAAATAATTATACTCCGATTAGTTGATGGATTATTTTCCTGATATTCAGCGATGTTGCAAGCACCATGATCACGAGGGAACTGAAGTGTTGCAAGTAGTTTAAACATTATAAGGAAACGAGTAAGAAAGAGAGTAGGCAGGCTTGTCTGCTTATAACAGTTCAACTTCACTCTATCGACTATATAAAAGTCTCTCTATACAAAAGTTACTCTATATAAAAGTTGGAAATTTTTGACTCTGGGCAAATATATAGGCGCACTTGACTTTTTTGGCGTAAAGATTTTAAATTCTACAAAAAGCGCATTAATTTCACTATTTAGGAATAAATAAAAACAATGATTTAAAGAAAAACTTCTAAATGTTGTATATTCGTATTGTGCTTTGCCGCAATACATCAAATATTTAAAGATTTAAATCGATCACTACCGCGAGATCATCTCTGGTAACAGGTCTAAATGACACTAAAATAAAATGGTGGATATTTTAAGTTAAGCTGAATACAGCCATCTGTGATTGTGAAGTGGCACTATGTCTAAGTTTGATCCATTGATAAAAAATTTCGTTAATGGTATAATATCGGTAGTTTTGATATTTTATGGGGGGTGCACTTACCCCATCGGCGCACTTGTCCCAACTGACTTATTATAAGCAGGCAAAAGAGATCATAGCAATTAGAATAAAAATTTCTTTCCACTTTAAATTGTTTTTTTCCAATTGTTTTTTTAACAAACATAAAAAGTAAAACCGATTGGTTAAATTAATTTAATAATTAATTACACTGCAGGGTATCACACTATTTGTAAAGTGATGAATACATACATGACACTACATGATATTAAAGAGGTATTATAAGCGGGCAAACGAAATCATAGCGATTAGAATAAATACTACACTTTTAAACTGTTTTTTCATCAATCATAAAAAGTTAAACCGATTGGTTAAATTAATTTAATAATTAATTAGCCACAAGTATAATACACACAAGAAACTACGTGAATGACTTCCTTTTGGCGAGTCTATGAAGCTTTCTATCTACGACTTTTTTCGAAAACTCTGCATTCTTTGAATGAGAATGACCAAAATATGCCAAATTCAACAGTTCTTCTTTCTTGATAGATACAAATTTGAATTTAATTCATTCACAATTTTGATTGCGCGTTTATTTGTATTTTTATATAATTTTAGTGTGTACCTTAAATTTAAAATAAAAACAAATTGTTAAAGTAACATGCCCAATTGCAATATAATTTATCAATTGTTATGTAGACAGTAAACAGCTGTTCTTAAGTCCGCCATTAGTCGGAACGAAATTACACGGTTTTCGCCAAGGTATCTAGTTACTTCCTTTATCTAAGTAAAATACACACACTACATTCATTTGACGTACCTTCACGATAATACACATGTATAAAATTTTCTATGCGACTATAGAGTCAGAGAGATTTACCGCACCGTTGGTCAAGTTGTTAACGACTCTGACTACGCAATCGACGTTGTTCGGGTTCGATCCCGACAGGGACACATGCATTTGTGTGATGAGCATAAATGTTTGTATTTCCGGGTTTGAGTGTTTATTGAATCTATTCCAGTATTTATATATGTATTTCTATGTATTAGTATCGTTGACTAACCATCCATAACACAAGCAAATAATTTGTTTACTTTGGGGTTGATCAGTAAGTGTAATGAGGCGAAATGGTTCCTGTAAAGGATGGTACGGCAGTGCTTGCTTCGCGCTCGACTTGGCGGGGGCACTACCGTGTCCCCAAATTTGTCCCGTGAAAATTTATTTGTATTTATTTATTTAATTGCTTAGTCTATGGCCGAACTTCGGCCATAGGTGATTGCTAGTATGTATTAATATGTGAAGCGAAAATTTTGTACCCCTTTTTACTAAAAACACGCATTTAAAGCGGTTTAACCGTGAAAAATTATAGTCTTGTCGGGGCAATACTTTGCATGAAAATGTTTTTAGTAGGATACAGGGTGTATGGTACAAGATTGTGTATATTGAATACGATAGGTAATGGACATATGTTTTTTTATGTCATAAACTAGCAAATAAACAGGTGGGTCTCCTGATGGAAAGAGTTAACCATCGCCTATAGATGTTAATGGTGTGTTGCTATTTTGTGGGGAGGTCTAATGCCACATGCATAAGTTTACCGGCTACCTTACCCTCCAAACCGAAATACGTCAGTGACTAGCACTGATTTATCGACATACTGACCGAAATCCCCGAGGTAGGCAAAGGTACAACCAGGGCACCCACGATTATCCAGAGACTAAGTCCTACAATTTGATAGGTTGCCAACCGAGCACTTATCCAATAAAAGCAAGGTTGTTTTTTTTATCAAAAAAATGAAAAAACATTCTTGATTTGGCCGACCCGGGAATCGAATCCGGGATCTCATGTGGTTAACATCAACACTGGACCACTACAACTGCATCCATATTGACAATATAATGGAGTCATCGTTAATAATATCCGTCACAGATGCAGATGATAAATTTAGTGACAATTCAGATGTTTCTGACTCTGATATGAAGTTAGACGAATAAAATCTATTTTTTTATATATGTTCTGTTGTTTCATTAACATAATAATATACTTTTTACAATAATAAATTGGAACTACGCTTAATATACGTTTTTTATTATAAGAAACATCGACTATCTATCGTAGCAGTACACCCCATCACTAAGTACGTTAATGGCGTTATGTTATACGCATAATTTTTTATTCCATAAGATTTTGTTTGTAGACTAGAACATTCTGGTTGGGTTTAATTTAATTTACTATAGTAATAAAATTAATGATTTTATATATTATACAACTGAAATACTAAGTCATAATTAGTAAATCGCGGCAACTTTCAAGAGTGAAACGAAACATTACTGAAACTGTCACCCGCACCATGCTATAGCGCAAAGAATGTAGACCACAGATGGTAACAGGCAATTAATACAGCAAAACGAAGGTTCTAAATGTATAGGCTATAGTACTTTAAGTACCTCGAATCCTGTAAACACGAACACACACCGTTACTCATGTATTACGTATCGCGACTCTACCGATTGCCAGCCGCAATTAAGCAGCCGATAAGGCAGTAATTACGAATGCTAATCATGCACTTAATAATTCTACTTACTTATGCGCTCCTGGAAGCCTTTCTCCTGTTCATTATAATATATTGATAATTTTATCTTGGCCTTGCCCGTCGTGGTTTAATAGTTAGCCTACTTACATCCAGCTGTTCCAGATTCGATTACCAGGCTCTCAAAACCGCTAAAATACATAAACAAGACCATATTCATGTTTTACCTATCACGGTATTCCTCGTGTTGTTCCTAGACTCCTTTGAAGAATAGGCCAACTGCCGTTCTGCCAGGCAGGTCGTAAAAGACAACCGAGTGGCTATGCGCGTCACTACCATCGTGACTACTAGATGGTAGAGTTTTGCATTGGCTCGACCGGGTGTGGTACCACCACCTTACCTATTCCTGCCGCAATAGCGTCAATACTAGTCACTATCGTGTTCCGGTTTGGAGGATACGAGCCGGTAAACTTATGCATGTGGCATTAGACCTCGCCACAAGATAGCAACGCACTGTTAACATCTTTGGTGTCCAGGCGATGGTTGACTCTTTCCATAAGGAGACCCATCTGCTTGTTTGCTATCTTACGATATAAAAGAAAAACGGATTTTAGCTATCGGCAGCCGAATTTTAGTAGCTGATAAGGGATAGTCGCGTCTGTGGTCTAGTAGTCTGATGTAGGTGTTGGCCACATGAGGTTCTGGGCTTGATTCCCGGATATACGGACTAAGAAGAGGGTTTTATTGTTTCATACTATGAACATATCATTGTCAATGACGGATATATGCACACCACAGGTTCACCGCCTATACAAACTTCTCCAAGTACATTTTATAAGTTGGTCGACTATTACTCATAAACTTGTAAAGCCTCCTAAGGCTTAAATTCATTATATTTACTATTACTGTGAATTTTTTCCCATCCCCAAAAGCAACCGTTTAGCTGGCAGAGGGTGCAATTGGCTCTAACAAAAATTAGCACTTAAAAGCTTATTATTTTATTTAATCGTGAAAAATAAAGTTTCACAAACCTAGATTTTTTTTAAAAAAATAACGATACTAAAAATTTTTTTTTCAATATTTTATATTACTACTTTGTTGCTGTAATAAATATACATATTCATGCCAAATTACAGCTGTTTAATCTTTAGGGTCTCCGAGCTATTTATGGTCATAGACTGCGGACAGACGGACAGAGCGAAACTATATGGTTTCCTAGTATAATACAAAACCCAAAAAATCACTTAAACATAAATTACATTCAGTACGAGTATTGCTTGTAACACTGTTTTATACCAAATTTATATTTTATTTTGTTTTTACACTTGCTTATTATTTTTACACTATCCAAGAGCGACATAGGCTAATCTTTTATCCAACTGAGCAAAAGAAAGTAGAGGTTTCATATCAAACTGTTATCGCAAACGAATATGCAAACAACAGCTAGTTTTATATGAATTTGATAAAGTTTGGTTGTAGACAAGGATTCTAATAATTAGCTCAGTCCTTAGGTTTAGTGTTGTACTATTTTCAACGTATAGAGGAAAATCTGTTGCATTGTTGTTTTTTATTAACTCTCTATAAAATATATGTATGTTCTTAATAAGAATGTTCTCTTAATAAACCGTTTTGAATTATCGAGATTCCGACTTATAAGTTTAAATACGTGTACCAAACACTTAACGAGCAACCTCTCTTCATTATGTATGGTAATTGTTAATTTAATATACATGTTTTAAGATAATGCTCTGCTACTAGTCTCCGCACTGATGATAATTATTTTATCGATGCTATTTCATATCGACAATCTCGATAACATTTGCGCTATTTTTAAATAAACTATTAATGCTAGATCTTGCCGCAAATTTGCTCGTGTATTTTTGAGTCCCTAATTCACCGGGACGCCATGGCGACGTCGCCGGCCTCGTATACAAACAATTTGTATTGAATTTTACGAATTGGCTACGTCGCCAAGTGAGTTTGCCGCGAAATACTTCAATATAAACTGGATACGGTGACCGGGGACGACGCCCTGGCGGGCGTCCCGGTGAGTTAGGTCCCTTACAGTTAATTTTATAAAATAACTAGCTGACCCACGAAATTTCGACCGCGAATATAATTTTTAAGTAATATTGTAAATGTGAAAGTTTGTAAGTGTGGATGGATAGATGGAAAGATGTTTTTAACTCAATCACGCAAAAACTAATGAACGAATTTGGATAAAATTATTCACACAGGTAAATGATGATATATATGGAATATAACGATATAACTTTTATAATGCAGCGGGCTGCCCGGTGCAGCTAGCTTAATTTATAACGTATAAATTACGTCTTTTTAGAACCAAATTTACTCATATACAACCTATATTTTTAACCGCATTTGGTCACTCTGGCGAGCACGTGAAGTCATCAGTCCCGGTAATCGCTAGAAATAGTCAATAATCGTTATCAGGTCAGTAAAATGCAGCGATCGGGACCACTCATCCCGCTAATCGACTGAATGGTGTAACGTGGTTAACCGGACAGTCTATAGACGTTCAGTTTACTCTGCCTACCCCGAAAGGGAAACGGGCGCGCGGCGTAATGATGCTTTTCTTAAAATCAATTTAAAACAACTTGACTCATGGTGAGTTTCGACTCTATGTAATCTTCAAGAACTGAACTGAACATAAACTCAATTTTTTTCTTAGATATGCAGCCTGTTAGTTAAGTCGACCTAAAATTAAACCTTAAATGAAAAAAAACATGCTCATAAATTTTAACCTAATTATCCAATAAATTCATAATTCATATGTACCAATACGTTCACGCAAGTAACGCGCATAAATAAATAGATAGTTACGTAAATACTGCTTATTTTTTGTTATTTATTTGCAATGAGAATCAGACTCCTTATTACCCCCTTCAAGGTTTAGGTCGACTTACTCATAAACTCGTAAAGCCTAAGGCTTTTAAAATTCATTATATTCACTACTACCGTGATTTTTTTCCCATCCCCAAAACCAACCGTTTAGCTGGCAGAAGGTGCAATTGGCTCTAAAAAAAATTAGCACTGACCTGACAGAGAATCAGACACCTCACTACCCCCTTCAAGGTTTAGGTCGACTTACCTAACAGGCTATATTTATCGGGTATATTTATCACATAAAACTGGAAACTCCATCTCAACGTGACGATTTTAGATTGCGTGATAATTTTCGGGGGCCCGCAAATGAACAAAGCATCAGTCAAAGCAGATACGGAGTTCTGCTTAACACGCATGCCTAACGCTCGCGTTTGTAAATGTGCCGCGTATCGTATATTCATTACCAAACGTAGATAATAGTCAAAGAGCTTTGTACACCGTATTAAACAACACGTAAATAACTCCTCTGATTAAAATATATAATGACCGCCTATAGATATCAAAGATAGATATTCCGTTTTACGTGCATGGTTAAAGTCTAATGATTTATTCATATATAAGGTCTTTCCAAAGTAGGTGAACATTTTTTAACACAGCATTTGGTACATCTAACTAAAGATATCCAGCTAAAACAAAAGACATTTAAGGGTTTAAACTTTTTGATTTGTATTACATTTTATTCGTATACGAAATTTAATTCGTACAAATCAAAAAGTTTTCCACCCTTGAATGACGTTTGTTTTTAGCTGGATATCTTTGATTAGACGTACCGAACGATGGGTTAAAATATTTTCACTTATTTTGGAATGACCTTATATATGATTTTTGTTTAAATCTTTATTTAAACTGAGGCTGTTTATCCTACACCTTTTTAATAGATATTTGTGTTTAACATTAACTAGCCATCGCCCTGTGGTCAAAATTCGACCATAGAATCTACACATATAATGAAATCGTAGGAAATTCAAAACTGTACATTGAATATTTTTTTAAAAGAATACTTGGGGCGTGATCTACAATCGATATCGAAGCCAAAAATATAGTTTTTAGAATGCTTGGATTTACTTCAAATTTTGCATGAATATTACTAACAGGTCGGGTCAACATATAGGCTACATATTATCACGCTATCACCTACAGGGGAAGAACAGCGTGGAGCAAACGAAGTCCGCGCGGACGAAGTCGCAGGCAACAGCTAGTAAACAATAAAATCTCTTGTAAGTTTGACAAAAGACCAGCCATACAACAGTATACATTTGTGTATATTATGATGTATATCAAATGAACGTAGTGTGTATAATATTTATTTTTATTAATATAATATATTTCTAATACTAGCTGTTGCCAGCAACTTCGTCCGCCCGGAGTTAGTATACTCCGCACAGCTCCTCCCCCTTATGTGATAGCGTGATCATATGTAGCCTATATGTTGACCCGTCCTATTAGTAATATTCATGCAAAATTTGAAGTAAATCCATGCAGTGCTTTTTGAGTTTACCCCGGATATACATACAGACAAACAGACAAAAATTCTGAAAACTATATTTTTGGCTTTGATATCGATTGTAGATCACGCCCCAAGTATTCTTTTAAAAAAATATTCAATGTATAGTTTTAACTTTCCTACGATTTTATTATATGTATAGTTTAGGTTTTTGCGCTTCTATGCAATGTAAACTTTTTTAATTTTCTGAAAGAATAGAAATAAGCTCGCCTTAAGTGAAATTTTCATAAATGGAAATATGACAAGATTTTTATGTGTATAATAAAGTATCAAATAAATTAAATTTAACCGTGCCAAATTTAATATTTATTTTATTTATTAATTTCATACTCTATTGTACACATATGTAATGACAACAAAATTAAACGATACTTAAAATAATGCACAAAAGGTGAGCTTATCCCTAATGATAGAGATTTTTTCCAGCTAACCCAGAAAATGAAGCTGGGAAAGAAAAGTGGAAGACATCGTGCGCAAGCATAAAGACAAATACAAATATACAAATTACATACAAATATACAAAAATTGCAATTCTAATTATTCATACATTACAAGGATAATCTACCGTTCGCGTGATTGTTATAAAAAGTGGTATAAAGATTTTGTTTTACGTTTTACGATTTATGATTAATATATAATTAGAATTATGGTCAAATTTCAACCAGAGGGTGATCGCTAGGAAATATAAAATGGCAAATTACATGAAATCGAATAATCCTGAACGAGATATTTTTTCTGCAATATGAGTGTTAGTGAATGCTTCTAAAATACCAGATGATGGGAGGTGCAGCTAGTGCTCCTAACAGTATCCAACAGTATTAAGTCCCATATTGCCACAGTAACCTATAAAAAATCGGTCACATATTTCATTTCGGAAAATATATAATTTCCAAAACAAAGAAAACTCTTGCAAATTAAGGCAACTATTTAAACGGTGTAAAAGGTGACACGTTTTCCCCGTTTAAGTAGTAATTTATTCAACAATACTAATATAATACCTAATAGAAATACATTACATCTATACTAATATTATGAAGAGAACACAATGTTCTTTTTTGGATTTTGTAGTTTTGTATGTTTGTAACGAAGCAAATGAAGTCGTGAGTAACATCAATCTAAATATAAAAATACAATTAATAAAAACAGAAACGCCAATCTCTCACCTTATCACACAAATGTTTGTGCTAGTCAGAAATAAAATGAAAGCTACATGGATTGCGCAATCAGGACCGTTACTGCTTGACTACCAGGACAAAACAGCATAATTTAATTTAGTGTATAAAAAGCTTCAAATAAACTGACTTGTACTACTAGATAAAAGGACAAATCATCTCTGATGATACTGTATTTAGTGAAACCGATTTGGTATACAAATCTAGCTGACCTGGCAAACGTTGTTTTTGCCTAGAAATAGTGGTAACATACCCGGGCTAGACGTTACGAAACTCTATTAGCTGGAAGTTACGATGTTAGTGACAGGTATAACGAAAGTTCTATTTTACGAACTACCTGGCAGAATGACAAATAATCAATTCTTCAAAAGGGGCCTGGACATGGTAAAAATTTTCAGATTATAGGTAAAAATCTACATCAATATTGGTCGCTTACTCTTGGAGTACAACAGGGGTTAGTAGTCAGTAAGTGACAACGCGACGTAGCGGCAAACATTGAAAACGCATCCAAATACATTGACGCCTGCTCAAAGAATTGATTATCGTATTAACTGCTTCGCGCTAAGGGTTTATTTTCGTTGCATTTGCATATATCCTTATTTCTTGTTTGTCGCATATCATTTGTATGCGAATAAAATCATGGACACTTTGAAAGATTAATTTGAAACATTGAAATATATTTGCGTGAAATAAAAGTGTGAAATCATATTCGTTTTTTGCTGTAAAGAGCTATGAAATGTCTGCGTATTAAAGTATAGTAGCGATTGCTTTATGGTCGAAAACTATTTAATCGATCATCATGATACTTTGTACATATATTCTTAGAGCTATTAGAAGTAACATAGGATCCTTTTTTTTTAAAAAAAAATACTATTTTAATGGCTTTAATGAGAGCGATCACGCGGGTAAAAGCTAGTTTAACATATTTGTAACGCATTTTATTTAAAGATATTAGATTTTTGCGCTCCCCCGCAATGTAAAGTTTAACTGTGCCACATACTCCACCGTTTTTATTATAATTATCTTTAAAAGGGGTACATATGTAATATATGCTTCGCATATTTATATTTTTTCCCCTGTGTTGGTCTCGGGCTCCTTTGAAGAATAGGCCAACTGCCATTCTACCAGACAGGTCCTAAAAGGCGACCGATTGGCATATATATATATATATATATATATATATATATATATATATATATATATATATATATATATATATATATATATATATATATATATATAATTATATATATATATATATATATATATGTATATGTATATATTAGTTAACTGTAACTAGTAGCCACGATGTTAGTGATGTTAGTGGCTATACGAGTCACTAACATCGGGGCTACTAGTTACAGTTAAATAACGTGTTACAGTTCTGAATTATCTCGCCCGGGTCTGGTACCACCGCCTTACCTATTCCTGCCGCAGTAGCGTCAGTGCTTGTCGCTGTCGTGTTCCGGTTTGGAGGGTAAGGTAGCCGGTAAACTTATGCGTGTGGTATAAAACCTCGCCACAAGATAGCACGCACCATTAACACCTTTGGTGTCTATACGCGATGGTTGACTCTTTCCATCAGGAGACCCATCTGCTTGTTTGCCAAAAATAAAAAAAAACAGTAGCAGTCGTGGGACTGCCGATAGAAGTGAAAACGGAACTATTAAGTTGAGAGTAATTAAAACTATATGCAAAACATAGCTATAGATATACTATTATCATTAGCATGTCGGTGACGCGAACCGAGGATTTTACCCTCTACCAAAACGCTCAACGCGCCTAAAGAAGTTTTCACTTCAAAAACCAACTTCCTAAAAGTGGATTACTTATCAACTCAGATGCTTATAAATAGTTGTCGTGTTCTGGTTTAGAGGGTAAGCAAGTCGATAAACTTATACACTAAGCTTGTCCATACGCCGCACTAATATCAACGCACCATGTACATTAATGTACATCTTTAATATCAAGATTAAAAATACTTGTCTGTTTTCAACCGACTTCCCAAAAAGCGGAGGTTGTCAATTCGGCTGTATGTTTTTTTTATGTTTGTTAACTCAGAACTTGGTCATTTATGGATCGATATTGAAAATGCTTTTCTTTTTTTATATCATAAGATAGCAAACAAGCAAATGGGTCTCCTGATGGAAAGAACCACCCATCGCCTAGAGACATCAAAGGTGTTAATGGTGCGTGCTATCTTGTGGCGAGGTCTTATGCCACACGCATAAGTTTGTCGGCTACCTTACCCTCAAAACCGGAACACGACAGCGACAAGCACTGACGCTACTACGGCAGGAATAGGTAAGGCGGTGGTACCAGACCTGGGCGAGACAATTCAGAACTCTACCACCTAGTAGCCACGATGTTAGTGACTCGTATAGTTAATGGTGTGTTGCTATCTTGTGGCGAGGTCTAATGTTACATGCATAAGTTTACCGGCTAACTTACCCTCCAAACCGGAACACGACAGTGGCATGTACTGATGCTATTGCGGCTGGAATAAGGAAGGCGTTGGTTACCAGACCCGGGCGAGACAATCCAGAACTCTACTACCTAGTAGCTACGATAGTAGTAACTCGAATAGCCAATGGGTCGCCTTTTACGACCTGCCTGGCAGAACGGCAGTTGGCCTATTCTTCAAAGGAGCCCGGTACAAACACGGGATATTTTCTTCTTCGGGAGAGTATACTTTTCGTGTGGTCCCATTTTAATTTGGTCTGACGATTTGGAAATTTGGCGGTCTTATGGAAGATCTAACGCAGGTTTCCGGACATATAGGAAAAAGAAAATCGGCCGGTGCAGTTTTATTGCGTTAAAAAATTATTCACAAGGGTAACTTAAGATATTAATAAACATCTCAAGATATATTTTATAATATAATAATATTCCTGTTTGTACACTATGTTTTATAAGTACTAATAATAAAATCTATATTTTTATATCATAGGATATCAAATAAGCAAATCGTTATTTTTTTAAATAAATATTCACTTGACAAATTACACGAATTGATCTAACCCAATGATGTGTATAATGTGGTAATATTGTTACGTACTCGGATTCGTAATTGTAAGAAAAACACCACTTATATTAAATCCGTGTATTTAGTATACAAATACACAAGACAACACAATGTAATACTAAAATACGCTTTACACACTAGTCACTCAATGTACTATCTCTGACTACACAATAAAACACTTCTCGCTTCGCACTGATCACTTTAAGTATCGCTCTCGATCGCTTGATAAAAACTGCCTTGTGGTTGTCAACACCTCTCTATTTATAGCCAGGGTAAAGTCCTAGCTGGATCCAGAAAAATCTAAATGTATCGGGAAAGAATGAATCACTTCTTATCGTAAACATGTTATGAGTCATAAATCCTAGTACACGCTACTTTCAACCTTATGCCATATCCCACAAAGTCCATTATGGCATAGCCCTGGTCAACTATTTGTTTGTCAATAGGAGTAGCTAGCTATCTATTTCTTTTATTTCTATATCTCTCCGGCGCTCCAACTCTACACGTTTCTAGTTTATTCGTAACAATATTATACACGTCATTGGTCTAACCCCAAAGTAAGCAAATTATTGGCTTGTGTTATGGATGTTAGTCAACGATACTAATACATAGAAATACAACGATACTAATACAGGAATATATTTAATAAACGCCCAAACTCGCAAATACAAACGTTTATGCTCATCGCACAAATGCTTGTCCCCATCGGGGATCGAACTCGAGCCCCCTCGATTGCGTAGTCCGGGTTGCTAACCGTTCGACCAACGGGCCGGCTTTCTTGATGGTAAAACATAACCATTGCCTGCTATCCATATAGTGATCTTAGAAAACATGCATAAGCTTACCAGTTACCTGACCCATCAAATCTGAATGCGACAGTGATAAGCACTAACGCTATTGCTACAGGAAATTGTGTAGCGTTGGTACCAAACTTGGATGAACCAATGCAGAGTTCTATTACTTTGTTGTCATGGTGGTAGTGAACTGCCTGGCAAGAAGGCATGACTATTCTTCTGCGTTTTTTCTTGACCGGTCCATTGTTCGAGTGGCTAGTGACTCTTACGAACCGCAAGACTTCTCATTACGACTGTCCATGGGCGGCAGTGATCACTTTCCATCAAGACGTTTGTGTGATGAGCCCAATAGTTTGCACTTTTGGATATTACTGAACTAGGTAACCCGCGCAAAATTTCCTGCGAGCAGATTAAAGGTATAGGTTTTCATACAAACTTTCATCCCCTATTTCAGCCCCTTAGGGGTTGATTTTTGAAAACATTAAATTGTCATCTATCTCCATACCAAAGTCCAAGTCTTTGTCAAACTTAAAAGAGATTTTATTGTTTAGTCTATGGTCGATTATCTACCACTAATATGATTTTACCAATATGATTTTATTATATTTCGAAATAACATAATACTTTTTTTTCTCTCATCATCAAAAGTAAACTATGAGAAAACCTTTAGTAGCATTAGCTCACGCCTTTTGTACCAAATTTGCGCAATAGAATTTAACCTCTCGAAACTTTGACACGCAAGGGTGAATGTAAGCGAAAGGACTCATCACTCGCCTTTTGGCAGGAATGGCGATTAGGGCGACTCATTAGAAAAAAAATCTTTTTTTTCTACAACTAAGCCATATCTTATCAGGACTGTGTATCAATTGATATATTTTCTGTCTATCAGGGATCAAAATAACATAATCGACTAAGTAGTTTTTATATTTACAAACAAATATTACAAAAATCACTTGAAAAATAATTAATTTCTTGATTTTTTTTAACTGACTAATGAAAATGACTTTATTTTTGGCTATCACGATATATTTTTTACAACGAATTATCCAAATAGAAGAATTAAACTGTCTTTCTAATAAAAACAATACTTACATGAGAATTGTCATACATAATGTCTCATAATAGCCACTTCAACAGTCGAGTGGTTAAACAAAATAAATAAAGAACCAAACATGAAAAGAATATTTAAAAAATAAAGTTTCTAACAAGATCCAGATTTCCCATCCTAACAGAGTTCAAACGAGTACACGCCGCCGAAGCCTATTAAAACATTCACGGCAGTTATAAAAGCGTAGTGGTCATCAACCGCAAAAAACTATTGGCACTGAATAGTAAAAAATCACAAAAAAATGTTGCACACTCAAAAAGAGCGCAGATTGTCGCGGTTTCGAACTCTGTACCGTCCCGTTATTAATTCTTGGGTATTCAGCTCCGGCCGACCGCAGTGGACAATCGAAAAATAAAATAACTATCATTGATTTACGTACAATCATGTTTTAACGCAGGGTAGCTTCACTTGGTTAACTTTAGCCGGTTTAAATTATTCATTGAAACAAAATTGAATGGTGTATTTTTGTTGGTTGAAATGCTTATTTTGTTAATGCTTTTATTAGCATACATTATCACTTAAATCTTTGTTCTTAAATTAACTAATTTATAAAATTAATGATTGTTAAATATTTTAGTCTTGTGTGATAAGTTTATAACTTTTAAAGTATTAGGTTCTTAAATATTAAGTTAGCGTTTTATGAAAGTGGGCACTTTAATTTTAAACATTTAAGATTTGGTAAATATTTAAAATATTTTTTTTTCATAATGAAATTTAGAGATACATTTGTTTTCGAGCCATTTGGTATTCTTTAAAATCGTTCTATTCACAATTTCAAAACGTAATATATTTACGAATACGAATTTCTCCGTTTCTTATTTGACACTTCTGATAGAAAGAGAAATCATCACCTTTAGTCGGTAGGAATATGTAAGGCGGTGGGGTGGTATCATACCCGGGCGAGACGTTGTGGAACTCTACCACCTAGCATCAGCGCTGTAGACAAGGATATATAATATACCTATATCTAATTATGTATATATTGAAGCTACTGTAAAAGAAAACAAAATACGTTTTTGTTCCAACGTAAATGTGTTAGCTATCACAGAGTTATACAGAGCGTAGAGTCACAGCATGTAGCTAACACGTTTACGTTACGTTAGCTACCTAACGTCCCAGCCTTTGACGTTAGATAGCATTGATATAAAAAACCCAAGATACACACTCATTGTCGGGTTTTTTATATCAATGTCATTGTCTCAAAAACATCCTCCAAAAATGAGCGCACTCTATCAATTTTAATTCTTTTTGTACATTGCTTTGTAAAAACAACTATAAATCTTGCGCTTAAGGTTGGATATGCAAAAACATATGTTTTGCCATATCTATAACAATTTTAATGAAATAAGGGACATTTTTTAAATGTCAATTTTGTTCGGGACTGTGCATCTTGGGTTTTTTATGTCAATGTTAGATAGCTTAGAAGATACATAGAAATTTATTTGTTACTAGCTGACCCGGCAAACGTTGTTCTGCCTTTTTAACTGCTCTTATTTTTTCTATATTTTCTCACCTTTTAAACCTTCCCTGGACTTCAACAATAAATTCAAAACCAAAATTAGCCAAATCGGTTCTTCCGTTCTCGAGCGAGACTAACGAACAGCAATTGATTTTTATTTATATAGATTTTTGATAATGGGAATAAAAGAATATGACTAACTTTTAAAATATCCTGATTCTCATCAACTCACAAATAAATTTGATAATATTTCTCATGTTTTTTCCAAATCTGTGAATTGTCCGTAATAGTATTTCTGACATTAAAATTAATTTGATAATCATCTGTTTTAGAATTGTGTTAAATTCAAATGTATTACCATCTGTAATAGTACTTTTCACGATAAAATTAAACTTTTAGCAATCAGTCGTAGTATTTCTCGTGTTAAAATCGAACTTATGGACGGTTTGTTATAGTGTTTCTCGCGTTAAAATAAATTTCATATAATATATTCTTCTATAGTAAGATAGACTTTAGTATTTTTCATGTTAAATTCAAATTTATAAACATCTATAAAAGTATTTTTCATGTTAAAATCAATATGTTATCTTTAGTAATAGTATTTCTCATGTTGAAATCAAACTTATAACCATTTGTAATAGTATTACTCAGCTATTGGGATAAAAACTTTTTCGCTATTTTGTAAATAATTAAGTCAAAACCAAAAAACGTCAATTGCATTCGGCGTTCACATGGAATTGAATGGAATTGAAAACGATTTATCGTATCTACTTACATATTGTGGAGATCGCAGGTGTTCTGTGTTTGGATTCAATATCTCATTAATCGAGTCATAATTTTGTATTTAACTGTACAGAAATATGTTAAAATTAATGGGGTTTCTACCGATTTTCCAAAAGGAAGTAGTTAACAATTCGGCTGTCTGTTCTTTATGTTTGTTTCCTCAGAATTCAGTCATTTATGAATCGATTTTGAAAATTATTTTTTTTTTGTTTCAGAAGGTATACCTACTTCTAATTTGATGAAGATGTGTATGGGGTTCCAATGATACACGAAATGGAAAGACGGTTTTTTAGTTTTACTGCGTTAAAAAAACTATGCATAAGATAAAAAAGAGAATGATAGAATAATAATCTATAGATATTTATGGTACGTTACTATATGTGTGGCGGCTATATAATAATAATAAACATATTTTTCTCTTCACAAAAATAAAAACGTAAGCATGATTACAAAACGTAGAGAATATTAAGACAATTTTTGGTACTTAATTCAATTTCTGTGTGAGACTGGCGCCTAACTCAAGTATAATGTATTTTACACTTTCAATCGTCAGCACTTGGTGAAATTTCATTATTATGAGTTAAAACTAGTAAACGTAATATTATTTACTGACGATTTGATTGTCAATGATGTCTGAATTGTTGGTAAAGAATGTCGATAAAGAATAATTTATATAAAACAATTGAGTAATGTTTATCTATGTAGTCTCTAAAATATTAATTAAATGTTAATTAAATTGTCTATTAATTAAAATTAACTATAATTTGCATGCCTATAATATAAGCGTAGAATAAGCAGAACAATGTATATGTAACTAATAACCTTTTTATAACCTTATTCTGGCAAATAAAAAATTATTATTATTATTATTCGTCCTGAAGATGCTTTAAAAAGCGAAACAGGTTGATTAATTTACAATAGCTTTGCGTATACGTATAGTGAAATAAGAGTACAAGTGCATGATTATTGGTTAGTTTTAATTAATAAGTACAATATACCTGTATATAAGGTCACATTCATCATTTTACCAGCTACCTTACCTTTAAAACTGCGATATGACAACAAATGACACCGACATTACTGCAGCAGAAATAGATAAGGCTAAAAGTATGTACCATACAGGTACCTAGGTACCATACCCGGTCGAGACATTGCAGAACTTAGTAGTCACGACGTTAGTGGTACGTATTAGCCTTCTATCACCTTTTACAAGATGCCTAGCAGTAAGGCAGCTGATACTTATTTTAAAGAGGAACCCGGGTCAATACGAGGAAAAATAGAGGTTATCCCTTTTCGTTAAAATCCACATTAGACTATGATCCCAGGAACATCTTTATTTTTGATTAATAACAAGCCGAACTTTTGTAAGCAGCTTCGTTTGACGAGACGCCCATCTTTTCTATCTTCGAAAAATCTCGAATCGGTAACATAAAGAAGAAGTGTCAGACAGAAAAGTTTTCATTTTACGTATAGGACAAATTAACCTTTGAATTATTATAATAATTAACAAGCTACTGTGAGATATTTTTTTTAATTGATTAATATAATTTTAAAAATCATTTAATTTCAATATCTGTTAAGTGAAGCAAAACCATCGACTGTGTATGACAATAGTTTTCCGTATTTTTTACAAAATAATCACGCGATTACATAAAACTAAGTATTGGTATAAATCAACATTTTTTCCATCACCGAGTTTGAAGCCCTCAAGCTTTATTAATAACCGAATTTGTGATTTTTCGAAGAGAAAAAAGATAGGCGTCTTGTCAAAACAAAGCTGTTTCTTAAAATTCAGCTTGTTATAAATCAAAAATAAAATTGTTCCTGAGACCATGGTCTATATCTTGTTTGCTGTCACAGTTTTCTAACTTTTAACAAATGTTGCAGCTTATTATCTCCGGGACCACCAAAATTGTACGTGCTTTTTCGAGAGACGGAAGTATCTACATACTAATGGTCTATTAGTAAATATGTGGTTTTCTTGATAAACAGAGATAATCATCGGTTATAGTGTCTCGGATGAGCACACGTGTTGGTACATTGGTTAGCCCCTTTAAAGAATACACACAATTAAAGGGCCAACGATTGATTATACGTTGCACTATCATCTTTTTTATCATAAGATAACAAAGAAGCAGATGGGTCTCCTGATGGAAAGAGTCAACCATCGCCTATAGACACCAAAGATGTTAATGGTCGTTGCTATCTTGTGGCGAGGTCTAATGCAACATGCATCAGTTTACCGGCTACGTTACCCTCCATACCGGAACACAACAGTGACAAGTAAATAGGTGAGGCGGTGGTACCAGACCCAGGCGAGACAATGCAGAACTCTACCACCTAGTAGCCACGATGTTAGTGACTCGTATAGCCAATTACGTACGTACGTAAAGCCTTTTACGACCTGCCTGGCAGAACGGCAGTTGGCCAATTCTTCAAAGGAGCCCGAGACCAACACAGGGAACTCATCGTAACTACTAGGTTGTAGAGTTCTGCTACGTTTCGCTCAGATTTTGGTATCGCCGTCTTACCTGTTTTGCCGCAATAGAGTCAACTCTTTAATTAATTTATTTATTTATTTCACAGTTGCATTACATAATATTTTTAACTTTACGTGCATAAGATGATTTATATTATATTATGGATCTTGTCAGGCGCAGCAACTGGAATGGCAATGGGGTAGTGACTTCTTATTCGAATGGTTTGTCTTCTAAATATTCTTTGACAGAGTAATAGGTTTTTTTAATTAAAAGTTTGATTTTGTCCAACACTTGTACTATTTCACAAATATTTCACAACTAACCTTTAATTGTTGTGAAGCCAACCGGTTTCGCCTATTACAGCATCATCAGGGCTTTTAGGTTATAAATTCTTTGAACATGACAAATACACACGCAAGACAACAACTAAATACAAGTACATCAGGTAGATAAACAATAATTATTTTGCAAGTACCGTCATTAATAATTGTTGCCAAGGGTAGATTTTTTCCCAAAATTGGATGAAATAATATTAAAATCTAACTAGTTATGTCTATATAGTCTAAATAGTTATGTCAATATCTAAGTTTTAGATTAGAATGAAATAACTGTTGCAAAATTAAATGTCAAATTAATAGATTTCAATATGATGCAATTTCACCAAGTGCCGACGATGGAAAGTATAAATTATAATTAAAAGTTTATTTATACCATTTTTGGATTTAATATAGTTAGGTTCGCTTTTCAGATTTGTTGGTAATTTATTATATACTAGCTGCGCCCGCGACTTCGTCCGCGTGGAATTTTAGTTTATTTTTTGTATAGATTCTTACAGACATGAGATAGGACCCGGAACTACTTTTACCTTTAACTTTTAACTTCGATGTTATTTGATATAAATTATTTTTTGAACGTGATTCGTAGCGACGAGGTATTTCTCTAATACTACTAACAGGTCGGGTCAACATATAGGATACATATTATCACGCTATGACCTACGGGGGAGAAGCTGTGCGGAGTAAACGAAGTCCGCGCGGAAGAAGTCGCGGGCAACAGCTAGTTTTATATATAACTCTTGTAACTCTAATGCTCCGGTTGGGAAGGTACGGTAGCCAGCAAGCTTATGCATGTGGCATTGCCATCTCGCCACATTGATAGCAACGCACCATTGACATATTTGGTGTCTACCGGCGATTGTTTCTCTTTCATCTGCTTGTTAGCTAGGTATCTTATGATGTAAAAAAGGGAGCCATCTGCTATTTATAGATATTCACAATGTAGAATTATAACTAAAATATTCTCGAAAAAGTCACCCCTTTCAATACGGAACGTGAAAATTACTTCCTCTATTTACAATCGCTGTATTAATCTGGAAGTTATTTCAAAAAAATACTGTTTCACCAAATTTTTTGAGGTTTTTTCAAAAAAACACAAGCGAGACTTCATACATCGTTTTTTTAAATTATTACTTTAAAATTTAATATAGGTATTCCTTAAGATTAACTTATCCGCATTTAATAAATATTTTTTAAACTTGGGAAATTGTAGCTAAATAAAGTTGGTATTTAGTTAAGGTTAACGTAAGCATTTAGTTATTGTGTAGTAGGTACAACTGCTAATCTCAGAAATGTAAGTTAGATTGATAGAGTTCTGAGTTGAGATTTTGTCAAGGCACTTTATAAATACTTAAAATAACAAAAAAATGAGCTTTAATCTATTTTTTAGTACAAAAAGAGGGAGAATTTTCATTTGATACTAATAATGAAATTTATGATATATAAACTTTATTTTAACGTAAATGTAATTAAAATTTTATACAATGGTAACATGTGAATATGATGACAGAAGTCAATCAAATTAGTCTCAATATTCTTTATATGATTATTCCTAACTAACTAGCCATATATTTTATTTAGTTAATTTAAAAAACGTAGAAAATGATTCTAGTTTATTTAATTAATATTTATTACTCCTAAGACACGCAAAACATGTTTAAACTCAGAGTCGTCTGTGTTCTTTCTCAACATTTTCAGTAAGTCTAAGTTAAGTAGAATCCAATCGAATGCCTTGATGGCATATCGTTCGGTAAAGCCGTTCAAAAGTTGAGATGTTTACATACACATACACACACATACATACATATTGACGTTATTGTAAAAATATTTGAAAAAAGTTCCGATTTCTATGCTTTGAGGACCTACTCAAAGCATAGAAATTGGGTGAAAACTCGATTTTTGAAAATCGGGGGCAAAAACTGTATTTTCATCGTCTACATAAGTAGCGGAAATTTAAAAAAAAAGAAAGAGCAATTTATTTTCATTTTCCAAGTTTGGGGCCGTTCATAAAATATGTCGCTAAAATTTTTGGCCCCCTCCTCCCCTGTTGTCACTTTCAGCTGTGGCTAGAAATATTACGTCATAAAAACTGAAACCCCCCTGCCGAATATAATAAATTTCAGATGATAGTACACAAGTTTTGAGAATTAAAAATATTTATTTAATTTTTATAATAGATAGATAGAATATATAATTTTTATAATATAATATAATATTTAAATGAACCAATAAATATATTTTATAACGAACCAATAAATAATATTTCTATTAATTAGAAGACTAAGAATTTTGTAAATGCGCCGAAACATCTATAATCGTTACTGTTTTAATGAACGGCGAACGTCACGTTGCCGTAGACGTCCCCCTTGTCACAATATCAGAGTGCTAAGTGTGAGTTTTTCTTTTCGCATTCGATCGTGAGCGCGTTTCAAGTTTACTATGATTTTGTATGTGATTTGTACAGCGCCACCTAGTGGTAAACTGGTTTCTCACGTTTACCACTAGGTGGCGCTGTACAAATCACATACAAATTCCTAGTAAACTCCAAACGCGCTCATGATCGAATGGGAAAAGAAAAACTCACACTTAGCACTCTGGTGACTGGTCACATTTAGCGAGACCCCCCTCCCCCTTGTATGCGAAGATATTTTATGAACGGCCCCGTTTTAGATACACAATAAGAAATACGTATAAATAACGTACCGTACGACCAAATTAGTAAAGTGTTGTCCAAAGATAGTGCCAAAAGTCTTTAATACCCTTATGTTTTTTATTAAGACTCAAGAGAGTGATTAATGTAAAGCAAGCAAGGCAAGATTCTATGGATTTATCGTAAAGATAAGTTTGCATATAAATCATTAAAGTAATTACCGATTAATAATAAAATACGTAGGTCGCTAAACAGGACTTAAAAGCATTGATTACAATGAATAATTCAAAATGCGAATATCGTGTGCGGACCAAAACCGGTTGACTAGGATTTATTCAAATACCGTCTTATTAGCTATCCATTTAGGATTTCAATATAAGCTAAATACTAGTTCTTGTAGCTATTTAGAGGCTTATTATTCAGCCCCAGGAATACTATTGGCTGCATAAAATGCTCACATGACCGACAGACTGCTTGTCTCTAAAGTTCTTCAATAACAAGAAATGTTTTAGACAGGTCATGAAGAAATCTGATAATACAGGCTCAAAATGAGAAGTGATGCTGAAGAAGTCTGACTAGTGTGTATTTTCGACACTCCAACACCTAATCGAAATTTTTCATAAATTTTATTAATTTTCAATGAAAATTGATTGATTTATCAAATTTTGAATTTTTTACGTTTGTTCGGGGTTCCGATTTCCGAAATCAACTAGGGACCCTTATAGTTTCATCATGTCCGTTCGTCCGGCCGTCCGCAGCCGAGCTCAGAGATTATTCCTACTAGAAAGCTGTAATTAAGGCCGAATATACATATTAGTCACTGCGATAAAATGTCAAAATAGTCGTAACAAAATAGTAGAAATATTTAGTTGTTCTCGTTTGCCTCAAAATGTGTGGTATTGTTGGATAAGTATTTAAAAAATAATGTGGGTCTTTGAAAACAGTTTTACACAAAAAATATTAAAATCAAACTTCTTCTTCTTCTTGAATAACTTCTATTTCTTGAATAACTTAGAGAGTTTTCAAGAAGTATGATTTGCGTCTAGAATAAGTTCAACAAACTATTATATTATTATATTCGTATCTAAAATGTATAACGTTATTTTAAAATTAATATGTATAATTGGATAATGTATTGTTGTTTTTATTCAATAGTAAATGTTGAAAAAAATTAAGAAATCCGTTTGTGAAATATTTAGTTTTAAAGTGCTATTTTTTGTTAGAATCAAATGTCCCTCCCTCTGCCGGCTAAACGGTTGATTCTGGATATGTGAAATAATTCAAGGTACTTATATGATATGAGAATGAATTTAAAAGGTTATCATGACTATATATATATATTTTTTTTTTTTTTCTTGTAAACTTACTTATTATCCCCGGCCAACTGCCGTTCTGCTAGGCAGGTCGTAAGAGGTGACCGATTGGATTTACGAGTCACTAACACCGTGGCTACTAGGTGGTAGAGTTCTCCATTGTCTCGTCCGGGTCTGGTACCACCGCCTTACCTATTCCTCCCGCAATAGCGTCAGTGCTTGTCACTGTCGTGTTCCGGTTTGGAGGGTAAGGTAACCGGTAAACTTGTGCATGTGGCATAAGACCTCGCCACAAGATAGCAACGCACCATTAACACCCTTTGTGTCTATAGGCGACGGTTGACTCTTTCCATCAGGAGACCCATCTGCTTGTTTGCTATCTTATGATATAAAAAACATACCCTCCTTACTGTTTTTGTAGAGTAAACAGTACATGTTTACTCAACAACAACGAAACAACAACATATTTTCAAACCTAACCCTATACGTGGTAGGCAGAGACAATACGTCTCGGTCCAGACAGATTGGCCTTGCTTCCTTCGTATTTATAACTCTCTTGATGCGAACACGCCGTTTTCGGGAACTCTTGACACCATTTTCAGACAGCACCTAATCAATTTGATCATGGTGCACCAGTCTTGGTCTCCCCCGGTACCTACATCCACTCACATTCGATTCATCTGCCATTCGTCTTATCATTAATGTGAAAACAAAATTAATCTCTATTTTTATAGAATCGGACAACATACCAGCAAGTAATAAATTAAAATAAATGCGCGCTGCAATGGCCTGTGGACAACTGCCACCTAAATCGAGATTCTTGTTAATACGACATCAACCTCCTTAAAGACTTTTTAACAGTAGAGGAGGCAAACTCTATCGACAAATGGCTCTACAAAGGAGTAGTGTGAGATAAAAAACACCTCAAAAATCACAGGGTTGTGGATTTCCAGACATTAAGATTGTGAAAATGAACTTTGACGCGATGTATGCTGGCACAATTTAGCGGCAGGAATTTTATTATTTTTTTTAATGTTTACTCTACAAAAGCATCAAGGAGAGTATGTACATGTAAAATATTTTTTAATATTTTTTTGTATCATAATATAGCAAACAAGCAGGTGGCTCTCCTGATGGAAGAGAAACCATCAGCTATAGACACCAAAGATGTTAATGGTACGTTGCTTTTCGAGAGGCGAGATGGCAATACATAAGTCTAAAATGACAAGTATTAAGGCTATTGCGGCAGGAATAGGTAAGACGGTGGTACCTAATACCAGGAAGTCTACCATGTAGTAGTCACAATGGTAGTGACTAGTGACACATATAGCCAATCATTTTTAAATATTTGCACACTACATAGTGGTAGAATTGATAACTTTATTAGTTTTTAACAACTTGTAACACCCATATTCTTGCACACAAATATTTTCATTTCATTTCGTCAGTCTCCTTTTACGATTTGTCTGCCTAAACCTACTGTCTATTCTTCAAGCCACGTGTAGCCCAGACCTACACGGGGGAAAACAAAGTGCAGAGAATGTACAAGAGCTAGTACAAAAACTAAACATCAAAAAATAAATTTTGAATTACAATAGACGATGAGAAATCTAGAAAGTTTGGGCGGAACTATTTACTACAAAGATGTCCAAAGCTAACAATTTTCACAAAAACTAAGTCACCAAGTCGAATTAAAGTGTTTGACATTGAAAGGTATGAAAAAATATATTTAGCAAAATTTTGCATTATAAAGCTAATAAGTGAGACTGAAATTAAATTATCTTCTCTCAATTGAACATTTCCAAACAGGGGGGTTTTCATTTCGGGAGGTTCGTAAATGGCTGATCAAGAATTCATTCTATACATTTAACCTATACCTTTAATTTAAGGAGAACAAAAAAAGTCTAAAAAATATTTCACTAACACATTTTTGTCTTTGATTTAAATAATCGTATTAACTAAATATTCACTGTATTGTTTTAAATAAAATATTACTTGCAAACAAAAATTGACATTTATTGTAATACAATTGTAACTAATTATTCAATTAGTATCTATATGACTGTCATATCCTAGATTAGTGTAACTATATGTAAAACTTGCATGCCATCAACGTATGGCGGAACATTGTTCCCTCTTGTTATTGTAAACCATCTGTCATTATAAATATGTTCCATGCAATGTAATAAATAATATAAATAAATTTTGACACTAATTTTGCTTATTCTTGAACGACATTGGAATTAGACCTGGTTGGATTTGTGGATGCTTAGAATGGCGATATTAAGTAAATGTTGAGGAGGTAAAAACTCGGGAGTGTTAATAAAGTACGAATACTGGGAATTTCTTTTAACAGTTAGGACGCAAATCCGTGTTTTATAAGAATTAATAAAATTATGAGTTTCTCATGTAGAAACTTGCCCCAGAGATGTCTTAACTTCAGAAACAAACATAATATCTGCCCGTAAAAAATGTTGCAGCCCGTGCACTCCAAATATTAGCAATCGTCTACATAACAATTAATCCTGTCAACTTGCTGAATATTTTTTCGTCATGTAGGATATTAAAAAAGCCGTCGGCTCTCTTGATGAAAAGAAACAAACACAGACTACAGACGCTAATGATGAAATGAATATCGACTACATTATCTTAATATTGACAAGCAAAATAAACAGCGTGGGAACTAGAAGTGTACCCTAGGAAACACTATCGTTTATAAATATATATCCAAGCATAGCGATATTAATGTGCTAAAGAAATATAATAAACTTATGTCAATAAAAATAAAATAGAACTTGACATTTTTTTTTATTTTTTTCAGATAATATCACCTACTTAGCTATTGTACAAACCATCCCACAAAAGATTTTGTAATCATGACTAAACGATCCTTCATAATACAGGCAAAAAATCAATCGTGACTTATTCATGCACAAACAAGCTCCGTCTGTCAAGCAAATCTGTCACTTATTGAGACAGGGATAACCGCTCCGCCGCATTAACATTTTATTAACATTTCCTGAGCGTCATTAGGGTTGAAATTTGAATATCTTTGAATCGGAAATGCACAAATTAAGCGAGTGATCTGTTGCCAGTAACTGTAATGAGCTGAAAGGTACGTAATGACGAGGACAGAACAAAACAACACTCTTGCTTACCTCAGCGGCCAGGGTAACGAACGAGGTGGATTAGTATGGAGATGGCTTTTTGATGTGACATACTTTGACAGTAAAATCGACTATTATACCGTAACGGCAAACGACATGACACTCTCTTTAGCGAAACGCCTTCATTGCTACAGAGAAAGTATATTTTTAATATTTTTTATTTTGCTAATTTATTTTATCTAGGTACCAGCGCTCCTAGCTTGAAATTTAGGTTCAGTAATAAATGTATTTTTCCTAATTATTATAACTAATAATTATGGAAAATCACTATTAATTAGAATCGGCTACACTCACGTTTAATCGGCGTAGGTTCCGACTAGTTTCGGACCTATATGAGGTCCTTCCTCAGGATGGGTTACACATTCGCTCGGTAGCGTCTCGTCTAGAACTGCGGGCGTTTGCTCGTCGTAATCGGAAATGTAAGAAGCGCCGTAGGCGAAGATGATGCACACTATGTAGTCGGCGCATTTACATTATTGTTGGAATTTACACTAATCGAACTAAATGGTCTGAAACTAGTCGGAACCTACGCTGACAAAACGTCAGTGTAGCCGATTTTAATTAATAGTTAACAATGTCTCTCGATAGTTTTAATAATTTTATGAAAAATCAATTATGCTTGCCAGAAAAAATTGTTAGATTAAATAAATATACTATTAAATTAATAATGTCACGGAATGTTGGGCAGTTGAGAATTGCCCAACATTCCGTGAATTTTGGAACGAAGTTCCTTACGGCAGGCTTGGAGGGGATAGGGATTTTGCTGCGCGACCGAACTGAAAAAAATGTGATAGTAAACCCGTAAGAACAATGCGTGGAATAAAAGCGTTAAATGAGACGTGCGCATGCGCGACAGTCGCGTACACAAGCGAGTAGTGCCGTTTAGCCGAAGGAAGTTCGTTCCTACCTGGTGTCCCGCGAAACCACATCATTTTTTTTTTAATTAATGCTATCAACCAGACAAGCGGTTCTCCTAATATTATGATTTAATCCTCACTAGGTGGTAGAGTTCTGCATCGGCTCGACCTGTTCTGGTGCCACCGCCTTACCTATTCCTGCCGCAATAGCGTCAGTGCTAGTCACTGTCGTGTTCCGGTTTGGAGGGTAGGGTAGCCGGTAAACTTATGCATGTGGCATTAGACCTCGCCACAAGATAGCAACGCACCATTAACATCTTTGGTGTCTGTACCTAGACGATGGTTGACTCTTTCTATCAGGAGACCCATCTGCTTGTTTGGTATCTAATGATATAAAAAAAAAACTTACATACGCCAAATGGGTTATTCACGCGTAGACTTACTGATGTGGGGTCTCCTAATAGTATGATTTAAACGTCACTTACATACGCCAAATGACTTTTTATTTTGTTGTAGAATTATTTTGTTGATAATAAGTTTTACAGCGCACGCATAAACATCTTGTCAGATTTTGGGACAACCGCTTTCCTTTTATTGTTTCGGTCACGAAGATTAGGAGTATGAAGTTAAACTTGAACATGTGATATTAGGCATATCCGTATAACACGGTGGCGATGACAACTCATCATTAACATCTATAATGTCTACAGACTATGATTATTTCTCTCCATTCTGAGACATATCATAGGAAAGCAAACTAACGGATTGTCGAAATAACGAAGTAGTCATCGCTTGAAGACACCAAACTGGTTAATGGTGCGTTACCATCCAGTGGCAAGATTTAATGCTCATGCGTAGGCCTACCTAAGACGGCAGTAAAAAATACTAACTCTATTGCGCCAGGATTAAGAATAGCGGTGATATCAAGAACGTTTCAGAACCCCACCCACCAAAGAAGTAAAAGACGTCCATTTTTTAAATTTTACTTCACCTTAGTCATAATTTAGCCATCATAAGTTCTTACTTTTAATCCGCATTTAATATTGTCTACTTAAATTGTACAAGACATATAGTTAATAATTTGAAGCCACTTCCACAATATTGAGCCATACAATACTCCTTATTAATAAGGAACGGTAGCTCTCGCACACAGACAGACAGACACGCGGACACGGCGAGCGACATTTGTAATGATACTAAATAGTTGCGCGCGGTAGGTGCCCCGTAAACGAGTAATGCGTTCACAACTCCTGGATGGTATTATGCCTTATGATGAAGTAATTATAACTTATTAATAATGATTGTATATATTGACTTGAATGATTATTATGGTCAATAGGCATGCTAGTGCTAGCTAGCTATAAGCACAATTAAACATAAAATAATGGATAGAAACTTCGCCGCTGGTCGAGTGGTTAGTGATATTGACTATTCAATCAATAGGATTCGGGCTCAATTCCTAACAGAGACAAACGTTATTGTGATGATCGCGAAGGACTGATTTTCTAAGTTTAGGTGTTTATTAAATATATTTCAGTATAAAATTATGTATTTATATATATCAATATCGTTAGCTAACACAGATAACACACGCATGTACCTAATTTGCTTTCTGTTGTGTAATGTTTTCAATAAATAAAATAACTAAATATAATAGTTAACTAAATTTTAAAACTGTTTAATACTTTACCTTATGAAATATATTAACTAAAAACTTTTTATTTTTTTAAATGTCATAGTTTTTTTTAAATTCGCGTTTTAACATTTAAATTTAAATTAGCCGCAAAAACGCTCTGGGCTGTCATGGCGTCTAAATGACACCACGCCTTGGTCATACATACATTATATTTTCTGTGGTTTTTATGAAAATGTCAAAAACAATATGACGTTTTAAAACAACACTTCCAGATTTGCGTTTTCTGTCACGTGACTTGATGTCTATTTTTGCTAAATTTATATCCTAAAATATTAATCCACGTCTGTTAAAATAAATGTTCCAGATTTCCATTATTTTCATATTATCATAACTAATTATTAAAATCTATATATATATATATATATATATATATATATATATATATATATATATATATATATATATATATATATATATATATATATATATATATATATATATATATCCGATTCATGCATAGGAAACAAGCCTATTGGTGGAAAAATCACACGATTCGATCTAACACCAAAGTATACAAATTACTTGCTTATTGTAGGGATGTTAATTAACAATACTAAACAAATATTGAAATATATTAATATACAAGTAAACCCCGAAATACTTCGGGGGGGGTCGAACCTGAGGCCTGTCGTTTTGTAGTTAGTGTCACTAACTATTTCAGATGTTTCAGGATCAAGATCTTTAGAATAAGCATAGAATTATGCGTTATAAGTCTATGAGAATAAGGTGATCTAAACATATTTGACAGTTATTGAAATTGACAGCAGACAAAGTAACATATAAATACAACTTTATAGACCCAAGAGCTAGTATTTTTTTTCTAAAATTTTAATGAATTTTTTTATCCTCATCTATTTTCACTATACTTTTAAACTTATTCAATGTGTGCCAGTAGAATAGTATATATGTCATCTGCTCTACCACAAAAACTTTTAGCGCCAAAAAATATCCAACATGTAAACAATCAATCATTTTCGTTCTATGTACTTAAAAATGAAAGAATTTTGTATCCACGAAGTAATTAAACAAGAAAGAGTACATTTATTTCGTCGTATTCAGGTAGTAGAGTTCTACAACAAGTTTTAATATAGCATCGTTCTATGAACTTTTAAACTAACGCGTTCTACTATCATTTTTAAATATATAAACGGGTCAATAACGCGTACATATATAGAACTTACTTGTAAAGCTCGACGTTTCGGCCAAGTTACATTGACCGTGGTCACGAGCAGACCGGAGCAGCGAGTTTCCTCCGTCGTTCACGTCGGGATCGATTTTCATCTACCCCCTTCTGGTCTTGTTTTTTCGAATTTAGCCTACACACAACACTAACCGTATCTTGGACTTTATTTGTTTGCAGGTGCAAAGGCTTTATTCTGCTGATCACTGGATTCCAAGCAGGAGACAACTTAAATCCGTCTTCCCTGTTGAAATTTTTATATTTTCTTATTTCAATAGCTTCCCGTACCATACGGAGAACATAGTGTCGCTCAGTAGAGAGAACCTGAGGTCGGTGGAATTCAATCCAGTGATCAGTGCTGGAATCCAAAATATGTTCAGCTATAGCCGACTTATTAACCTGCCTGTTTTTTACAGCCGTGATATGCTCTTTGAGTCTATCTGCGATAGTACGTTTAGTTTGGCCTATATAAGCACTACCACAGCTGCAGTCCACTTTATACACCCCTGGCGTCTGGAAGGGTATGACATCCTTAGGCGTGCCCACATGCCCGACTACCTTTAAGCTTGGCGTATAGATGGTAGGTATGGAATATTTTTTCAGTAGCGTTCCAATCTTATCGGTAATCCCTTTAATATATGTCATGAATGCCGGCTGCCTTTTGACTATAGGATATCTAACCTTTTTATTATAACGCTTAATGTTCTGCCTATCTTTATAACCATTTTTCCTAAGTATATCCTGAACATGGTTTAGTTCAGGCTCCAGATGTTCGGAGTCGCATAAGTCAAATGCTCTATTTATTAATTATGTGGCTACAGATTGTAAATGGCGGGGGTGATGATGAGATGACGCATGTAGATATCTGTCAGTGTGTGTAGGTTTTCTGTATACACAGTGAGCTAAGGTTCCATTTGTTCTCACAGTCACTTTAACATCCAAGAAAGACAATGATCGGTCATTTTCCATCTCATCTTTCTTGGATGTTAAAGTGACTGTGAGAACAAATGGAACCTTAGCTCACTGTGTATACAGAAAACCTACACACACTGACAGATATCTACATGCGTCATCTCATCATCACCCCCGCCATTTACAATCTGTAGCCACATCATTAATAAATAGAGCATTTGACTTATGCGACTCCGAACATCTGGAGCCTGAACTAAACCATGTTCAGGATATACTTAGGAAAAATGGTTATAAAGATAGGCAGAACATTAAGCGTTATAATAAAAAGGTTAGATATCCTATAGTCAAAAGGCAGCCGGCATTCATGACATATATTAAAGGGATTACCGATAAGATTGGAACGCTACTGAAAAAATATTCCATACCTACCATCTATACGCCAAGCTTAAAGGTAGTCGGGCATGTGGGCACGCCTAAGGATGTCATACCCTTCCAGACGCCAGGGGTGTATAAAGTGGACTGCAGCTGTGGTAGTGCTTATATAGGCCAAACTAAACGTACTATCGCAGATAGACTCAAAGAGCATATCACGGCTGTAAAAAACAGGCAGGTTAATAAGTCGGCTATAGCTGAACATATTTTGGATTCCAGCACTGATCACTGGATTGAATTCCACCGACCTCAGGTTCTCTCTACTGAGCGACACTATGTTCCCCGTATGGTACGGGAAGCTATTGAAATAAGAAAATATAAAAATTTCAACAGGGAAGACGGATTTAAGTTGTCTCCTGCTTGGAATCCAGTGATCAGCAGAATAAAGCCTTTGCACCTGCAAACAAATAAAGTCCATGATACGGTTAGTGTTGTGTGTAGGCTAAATTCGAAAAAACAAGACCAGAAGGGGGTAGATGAAAATCGATCCCGACGTGAACGACGGAGGAAACTCGCTGCTCCGGTCTGCTCGTGACCACGGTCAATGTAACTTGGCCGAAACGTCGAGCTTTACAAGTAAGTTCTATATATGTACGCGTTATTGACCCGTTTATATATTTAAAAATGATAGCATCGTTCTGCTAATTTCTTCGACGAAAACGATTTATTCTACCAATTTCGACGATGAAACGTATGTGGAATATAGATGCCTTTAAAGTTTGCATCCTAACTTAACCTGTAATAAAAACAAAACTTAATATTAATAACAAATTTATCAACATTGATCGTTACATGAAAACTTTTATCCCTTGTTACGAAAATTCCGAGGACGGAGGAGTATAAAATTTAGGACAGTTAATGTTTATATGGAGAAGAAGAGCAGAAAGCTAATGTTTTATTATAACATACGCTAGAAATAAATTAATAGAAAAACATTATACACACCACCATGCGTTTGACTATACTATTTTGAACTATTTTAATAGCACTGTTACGTGCTTCGAGTTAGTAATTATGCAATTAACACCACTTATAATAAAACCGTGTATTTACAACACAAATATACAAAACACCACAATGAAATACGTAAATACACTGATAATCACCAATAGCACTCACTATAGCAACACTAAACTTAACCGACTACGCTAAATCACTAAAACACTCTCGTTTCACACTGGTGGTTTCAAGTATCGTTTTCGATCGCTTTTTAAAAACTCCACACTATTTGTCAACTCATCCCTATTTAAGGGTAAAGTTCGACATTATTCCCGAACGTTCGCAAATTATTACGTAAGCAATGCTAATTATAAACAAGTTACTGTACACGCTATTTTCACTCTTATGCCGTAAGCGATAAGGTCAATTATGGCATAACCATTCGGGCAACGTCGGCTATTGTTAATCAATAGCCGACGTTGCCCGAATCTCTCTTTAACTATCTCTTTCTTTCATTTCTAGATCTCTCCAGCGCTCCAACTCGTTACGTTCCTAGATTATTCGCAACAGTACTATGGATTATTTATTGGACTATGGTAACAAAACTTAGGCGAGAAACTTAGTTGAAGTGAGATGGAAGACAAACGCCTATTACAGTTACATTTAAAAATATATTTTAATGTTTAATCTATAGTTAAATTGCGTCATAGTTTTCATAGCTGATATTAAAAAATCACAGATCACATAAAATGGAACTATTACTCGAGGAAGAAAGAGTAAAGTAAGAGCAAAATGCGTCAATTTTATTTCTTCCGTCATATGCACACGGTAATGAACTAGAAAAAGACAAATATATATTGTCAGTGTCGAATTTACATTAGTTGTCACAAGATATCTCTCGTAAAAGTGTTTGCTAGTAATATCTTACATCACATACATACATATAACATCTTTTGATGTTTTACTTGAAATCCGAGACACTGTGAGACTTTGCATAAGAATTGACGCTATATGCGGTAGAAATAGGTAAGGCGGTGGCACTATATACCCGGGCGAGACGTTGCGAAACACCTAGTATTCACGATGGTAGTGACACATATAGCCAATCGGTCGCCTTTTACGAATTCTTCTAAAGAACCCGGGCCAATACGGAGGAAAACTAATAGGCATGACTCACTATCTATGGCTGTTTTCGAATGGCTATTCAATCGCATATTTATAAAAACTTGGCCCATTTATGTCATGAAGTTAATATCAAATAATTAAAAAGCTTCAATAAATCAATCCCAAAATTTTTCAAACTTATATTTTCATAATGCATAAACCTAACTTGCTGACTGACATGATATTTGGATCACAAACCCAAATCAGATACTGTAAACATATTTTTCAACTGCCGCTGACACGAAATCATTACAGGAAGGGTGAGGGCTGATATTCAAATGAAATCTCTGATCAAAACATAATTAAATTACAAAACATGTTAACTTGCAAAATCAATACTCATCTCACTATTATACAAAGACCAAATTTCGGACGTGTATAGGATGGATGTATTTGGCTGAATTTTAATATGGACGTAGCTTACATTTTAAAATTATGCCAAATAATGGGATTTGAGATCTAAAGTATCAATACTTTAACAAAGATATATTAACTTTAACATGACTGTGGTGATCAAAAATAAATTTCAGTGATCAGGTCTGCCATAAGAATAAGTTGATGATCTAGTAAATCTACTTATCTACCCTTCGACCATAAATGATCGAAGCATCGCCTCTGTAGTCTAGTGGTCCAGCGTTGGAGTTGACCACATGAAGTCCCGGGTTCATTTCCCGGGTCGGGCACTTTAAAAAAAAGTGTTTTTTTAGTTTTCTGAGAAACACAAAGTTGCCCGGGATTGGAAAGTGCCCGGTTGGCGATAGGCTTGCCACCTATCACATTTGTGGGACCAAGTATCTTCGGCTAATCGTGGCTGCACTTGTTGTACCTCTGCCTACCCCTTCGGGGATATGGGCGTGAAGATACTCTACTCATCTACAGCTCATCAATAAATCTATGCATCTATACAAACAAATAAAATTGGAGTGTCTGTTCGTAATATTAAATTAATGGCTTTTTACTAAATGCATATGGATGTATACACGATACATATACCAAAACAGCATTTTTTTACAATTTTTGTCTATCTGTCTGTTTGTTCCGGCTAATCTCTGGAACGGCTGGACCGATTTTGACGGGACTTTCACTGGCAGATAGCTGATGTTACAGGGAGTAACTTAGGCTACTTTTTTTTCGAAATATTTCCACGCGATCGAAGTCGCGGGCTCAGCTAGTTAATAAATAAAACAAATCTATAAATTGGTTGACCCTGCGGGCCATCCCTAAAACTTCCCGCTAAATTGAGGTAGGTATTTTAAGCTCAACCAAGCAAAAAATATACCTAAGCATGAATTTTTGGACTCAATGAGTTCAAAAATCTAAATTTTTTAAAAATATTTTTTATATTCGAAAAGATGTATATTTTCAAAATAATGATCGGTTGTTCGGTTCGAATGGCATTTTTTTCAAAGCAATTTTGGCATTGAAAATTGTTTACAGCAAACTTATAATTCATATTTTAAATATAATAAGTAAGTTTGCTGTGAATTTTAATTTTACATACACACATACACACTGATGTCATCGCGAAAATAGTCGGAAAAGGTTCTTAGGACCTCAAAACGTGGGGATCTGGTGAAAACTCGATTTTCGAAAATCGGGGCAAAATCAATAATTTCCTTATCTACATACGTAGCGGGAAGTTAAAAAAGATCTGGATAAAATAACAGTTATTATACAAATTTGAGATTTACTAGGACGATACGAAATTGAGTATATATCAGCACTATTTCTAATTTAGGTATGTTAGATTCCCTCGATCATTTTATTTTAATCAGTTTATGACTAAGATTGCTTGATTTCAAAGTCAAGACTGATCTCAGGAGATTAATATCCTTGAACTAAGAGTAAAATGTTATGATTATAAGTCTAGAATCTAGACGTTTATTTATAAGACATATTCAGCCAAGCATTGAGCTGTATATTTCTATGAATAATTTTCGTTAACTTATGTTCATAACCTAGACAACTAGTATCCAGTTATTCAAATATTATAATTTACAAAAGTAAAAGACTAACCTTATGTTATTAATATACGCACGGAGCAGATACAAAGTATTTGTATTTGCTCCGTGAATATACGTATTATCTATACATATAATAAAATCGTAGGAAAGTTAAAACTGTACATTGAATATTTTTTTAAAAGAATACTTTGGGCGTGATCTACAATCGATATCGAAGCCAAAAATATAGTTTTTAGAATTTTTGTCTGTTTGTCTGTATATATGTCCGGGGTAAACTCAACTTCACCTACGGGGGAGGTGCTGTGCGGAGTAAACGAAGTCCGCTCGGACGAAGTCGTGGGCAACAACTAGTTAATAATATACGTATCATTAATGACGTTTCGGCGTCTCAAGGAATAAAGTATGAAAGTTAATTTTAGCGTGTATATTAAAGTTAGTCGATTCCATATACAGAACATACTATGTTTTATATCGATAAGAGTATAAACTATTTGTATATTTGTTATACTACGGAGTGTATTTTTTAATGCGTGTACATAAATACACGCTGTCATGTATCCCTTGGAAAATTCTACGTTTCCAGGATACAACTATGAGTTAACCTAGGCTACCTGTAAGTGAAATTTCATTCAAATCCATCTAGCAGTATCAGTGCAAAGTACAACAAAGATACACACACAACTTTCATATTTCTAAGATGTCATAATACCTACATCTATATATATAAAAATCAATCCCTATTTTCCGTGGTCACGACTCAATACATCACGCGTGAACGGCTCGACCATCCCTAATTCTTTTTTTTGTTGTATTTGTAATAGTCAGGAGAAGGTTCTTAATCAAGAAAATGTTAAGAAAATTGCGCGGACAATTAGAAAAATTAAGAATAATTAACCACCATATAAAGTTCAATGCCCTTTCAGCTGCCTGGAAGGACAATCCCGTATACTTTTATAAATTACGTGTCACGTTGTTTGTGCGCTATGGATTCTTTATATGTATGGCAAAACAACGTTTGTCGGGTCAGCTAGTATTACATATTTTATAATTCCACTAATAAGTGTAATAATAACATATATTAAGTAGGTTATGTGTACTGCAATTTTGTATTGTAACAAGTTGTAGTAACAACTCTTTGGTTGTAGGTACTGTTTTTATCTAGCTGGTATTGATCATGAAGTATTAGGTATATGTGGAGCTAGCACTCCTATTAATAATCACTTGAAACACATATTTACGTTACATCTCTGTCTATGAGGTCTCTACATCTCTTTTTATACAGCTGTGTTAGAAAGAGAGGGTAAGACCTCAGAAGATGATAGCAGTATTTTAAATTGTGTTTCAAGTAGGTATTAGAAGTGCTGCGTCTAGATATAATACAGCTCCATGGTATTGATGCTATTCGTGATATTAAATAGACGTCATTTTAAAAACAGAAAAATAAAAATTAAAACGATTCTAAGCAATTTTTTTATGTCCGCCAAAATTAGTGAATCAAACAAAGAAATTCGACACATTTTGAAAATTAATAAAAAAAATGGAAAATGATATACAAGACGTGGTAATTATTTGTGTCATTTATAAACTTAATTGACAGTATTAGTAAGGGTAGCGCTAAAATTGCGCTACCCTTACTAATACTGTCAATTAGTTGACCATAAGTGCATGTTGGGTGCAACAAAGGAAATCGCGCCCAAAAGTATGCACCTTTATTTTCAACGATACAAAAAATTTAGGTAGATCAACATTTTTTCCATGTCTTTTATAGATTTTTGTAGCGTCTAAAATATGCAATTTGTAGTGCTTGAGCGCGATTGTCTCTATTGCACCCAACATGCACTTATGGTCGACTGAATTAACAGGGCAGAATACCTATGCCATTATTGAAAAATTTTTAGTTCTTTTTTTGTTTGATGCGGGACGTAAGTAATGTAGGAAGTATGAAAATGTGGGAAGTGTAGCAATCGCCGCCAACACCACATTTCCGAGGCAACTATTTTTTACGCTCATGTTGTCTCATCTTCCACGTTTCAGCTCCGTATAAAAAAATGTCACCACCTCGCAATTACTAATAGATTTTACACTTGGGTGAATATTTTCAGCTCAGTCTATTATCATCATTTTGGTTTCTAGCATGTACCTACATTAGTGCTATTTAGATTCAGCATTTGGTAGCTATCCCGTCAAATAGGTTGAGCTGGCAGTTGCTTACGGAACACCATCTCGCTAGGTCTTTATTATAATCCGCGGTTAATAAAGCAACATTCTGATTAAGTATAAACTAATATGTACATTTGTACTTAATTATAGCTTTCTACTAGTAACAGTCACTAAGCTAAGCTGCGGACGAATGGACGGAGGGACTTGGCAAAACCATAAATTCCTTATAGACTACTGAACCCTAAAAATCTCAATATTAGGGTGCTACACAAGTACACTGAAAGAAACTTAATGAATCGTGTACTCATTTGCGATCCTCTATTGAAATTTAATATAACTGAACCGTTTTCAAAAATTAATCACTAATAATTTAAAATAAAGTTAATCACGAAAGGCTCCGCTGGGCAAGATTATCAATTTGGAAGTCTAAGATAAGAATCAAGATAAGAATTAAGCAACTAATAGAGAAAATACACCAGCCGCAGCGGAATTTCTCGGAAACACTTCAACGAGTGGCAAAATAAAATTGTGTCAGAAATCAAAGAACGATTGTCCACAATTTCGGAGTGGGGTCAGCTAAATTTGGTCCAGTTTAACCTCAATAAGACACAAGCTTGCGCGTTTAGCGCTAAGAAATCATCTCTGTTGTGTCTTCTCGTTTTAAAAATACTTTTATTTACCCTGAGAGCCTCAACACTGGTTGAGGCTCTCAGGGTAAATAAAAATACTGATTGGATTACTTGGAATCGACATATTGAGCGACATTTAGTTCCAGGATCACTTCAAAGGCTAAATTAGCCTCTATAAAGCTAGGTGTTGTCAGTAGGGGCAGTCAATACTTTCCACCGGCCCATCGCCTTCTGTTTTATAAGGAATAGGTAAATCCGGCCTCATATGGAGCAACTGCTCTCATTTATAGGCAGTTGCTCCTCAGTACCAGCTCCTTACTTTTGATCGCACTTAACGTAGAGCGGATCGAATCGTAAATTACACTATTTCGAATCGGATTGATTGTTTGGCGCTACGTAAAGTATGGCTTCTCTTTGCATCTATTGGATCTATCATGGGAAATGTTCCGAGGAACTGTTTGGATTAAGCCCATTCGCCCAATTTTACTATCGGACATCGCGACAAAATTCACCATCTCGATGTCAGAAAATTCACATCCGTGCGATTAACGAGATACTTTTTGCCTTTGTGGAATCAGCAGGAGCTTTCCCGAATGGATACGACTTAGAAACCTTCAAGAAAGGAGCCTAAAAAAAGCTGGCAACGCAATTGCGAGACATCTGGCAGTGTGATTGTCTGTGGGCGTCGGTAATCACTTACCATTAGGTTAACCTTCTGCACGTTTGTCCACTCTTCTATAAAAATACGGTCAGTATTGATCAACAGAATGGATTTGATTTAACATTATGAATTATAATACTGCCAGTATACACACATACCTATATAGTAATTCCACAATCATTGAGAAAGTTTGGTTGGGAAGTATTAATACATCCATCATATAGCCTAATCTTAAACTTTTAGATTTCTCTGTTTTTAGGGTTCCATACCGAAAGGGTATAAACGGAACCCTATCACTAAGACTCCGCTGTCCGTCTGTCTGTCTCCAGGCTGTATCCTACGAATCGTAATAGTTAAACAGTTGAAATTTTCACAGATGATTTATTTCTGTAGTCGCTATAACAACAAATACTAAAAACAATAAAATAAATATAAAAAGCTCCCATACAAAAAACGTGACTTTTTGCCGTTTTTATAGAGATTATGGTGATACGGAACCCTTTGTGCGAGAGTCTGACTCGCACTCAGCCCATTTTTTATTTTGTTATTACTCGTGTTTCGCAACCTGATTCGAAGTGCTAGAGATGTAGCCGATTTCAAGTGAAACACAGTCGTAGTGTTCTTAAATTATTTACATGTAACATTTAGTAGAACGCGGTCCAGTCAATAAGTCAGAAGAACCTATCTGCGTAATGTCTGAGGGCAGCATTTACATATTTTAATGAGCTCCGCAGGCCTATCTCAACCGGCGTTGCATGCTCTACAGTAGCCCCGGGCCTAGATCGGCAACTTAGCTAAAAGCATTCGCTAGTTTGTCTCTCCGATTTGTCTATTATCATTATAATGCTTGTTACTACGTAACGAATATTCTAATTCATGATTTAAGATATCTTTTTTAAATAAAATGTCTATTGCAATGATGTTGTCTAAAATCAAGGTAAGTTTTCTTTTCTAAGCGAGATTCCCTTTTTATAGACAAGAAAAAATTATATTCACGCATGAATCCCCGAAGACATAGGCAGAGGTATAGTGCACCCACGATTAGCCGAAGATAGTACCACAATCTGGAAGCTCGCAAGCTTATCGCCCACCGGGCGCTTATCAAATTCTGGGCAACGTTGTTTTTTTTATATATATCATAAGATAGCAAACAAGCAGATGGATGGTGGATGGATGATGGAAAGAGTCAATCATCGCCTATAGACACCAAAGGTGGTAATGGTGTGTTGCGAGTTTTAATTAATTAATTTTAATTAATCTTGTCTAAGGCCACATCACATGGAAAGAGTCAACCATCGCCTATAGACACCAAAGGTGTTAATGGTGTGTTGCGAGTTTTAATTAATTAATTTTAATTAATCTTGTCTTGTGGCGAGGTCTAAGGCCACATGAAATAGTTTACTGGCTACCTTACCCTCCAAACCGGAACACGACAGTGACAAGCACTGACGCTATTGCGGCAGGAATAGGTAAGGCGGTGGTACCAAACCCGGACGAAACAATGCAGAACTCTACCACGTAGTAGCCAAGATGGTAGTGACTTATATAGCCAAACGGTCGCCTTTTAAGACCTTCCTGGCCGAACAGCAGTTGGCTTATTCCTCAAAGGAGCCCAGGACCAACTTTTTGGCACTGCTTCGAAATTTTTCAACCTATCGATTATGTAACTAAAGCCATATTTTAGATCTCAAAGATTAGGTTGAATGCCATTCGAAAGATCAAAATGGATCATCGTTTCCAAAATACACAGCTTTTCAAAAATCTATATACCTACTGCCTTTAACAAAATAGATGTTTGAACCCAAAAAATCTATGTTTTATGGTTTTTAATCTTTTGAGCTTAAAATACCTTAGCGGGAAGTTTCAGAGATGGCCTGCAGGGTCAACCATTTACAGATTTTTTTTCGAATTTTTAACCATCGCACAACACTAACCGTATTTAAAGTTTTGTTTGTTTGGAGGTGCAAAGCCTAGAACATTGTTTGTTTGCAAGTTCTGTTAACCACTTAATTCCAAGCAGGGGATAATTTAAATTCATCTTACTTATTGAAATTTTTATATTTTCGAATTTCAATAGCTTCCCGTATTCATATATATTGAACCACTACTACTACCTGACCTGGCAAACATTGTTTTAAGAGGCATTTCACAAAATCACCCAACTGAAATTTAGATATTTTCTAATCGATCCGAGAGCTGGACGTCGTCGTCCATATAGTGCACCTAGTGCTGATAAAACGAAAATAGTATTGATACTTTTAATATTTTAATTATTACTACGCGGTACTAATTTTGGCACACGGACGGATTTTATAGTATTTTCTTTTATTTCCTATTGAAATAAAATATAAATAAACATTATTTAAGTGACTTATTTTTGCATAAGAATAGAATTTAGTTTTATATCAATTTCTATAGGAAAATGTCATTTTTTGATAACAAAAAACCCAGTTAATGTTACGTTAATTTTCGTTGAAATAGGCATATTTGCTTAATTAATTCGATATAGTTATAGATCTTTTAGGAAAAAGGTAATCTATTCAGGCACAATTGTTGGATGTTTCTGATTATTTAGTATTTTTTCTAATTAAGTTTGTTGCTTCTAGCAGTAGCAATATCTTTTGGAAAAATAGCTTCTTTGCGTAATTGTCAAAACTTGATCTCGGAAAACATTTATTATAAGACGTACAATAGATGATTAAAAAATCTGTTTCATTGAAGGAATATTTAAAAGATGAAATAATCTAACGGTTCCATTTAATTAAATAAAAGTATCTTATATTTAATTAAATGAAACCATTTAATTAAATAAAAATTAGGAGTTAGAAAATTATGATTTCTCGTCAAAAGTTGGTCTAAAATGTAAACTGCCTCTTAAGTGCCATACAAATTGCTTGTATAAATATAGATATATATGTATATGTATATATATATATTAAGCCAATACCAAATATTTTAATTATAGGTACGTTCATCCGTTTGGCGGGATGACATTGTCACATGCGTAATTCTACCAGCTACCTTACCTTCTAAACCGGAACACGACAATGACAAACCTGACACTATTGCGGCAGGAATAGGTAAGGCCAGAACCGGGCGAGCCGTTGCAGAGCTCTACCACCTAGTATCTACATTCTACATTACCTGGCTGGGAAGATCTTCTCATTTCTTCGTCCTTTCGTGACGTCATCAACCTTCACAGCGGTGACGTCCTGACTTGATACCATCATATATAGGTACCTATAATTTTATTCATTTACATATCCAAATTCAATTTTATCGATTTTACTATTAAACACATAGTTATCTTGGTATACAGGGTGATCGTCAAATAGGAGCTCTAATTATCAGTCCTCCCAGCGCTCAATGAATATGCAAGCCCCAATTGGTGTCTTACAAAGCGCACTGCATCTAAACGGTAAACGGCACATGTTAACTCGCAGTTAACGATATTAAATTGAAAGATTTTTAGCTATTTACAAAAGCAAGTTAAAAATTAACGCCTATTGAGAGTTATTGTTAAACACGAAAATTTGGATCCAAATAACAATATTATGTTATTGTAAAAATAACGACCATTCTTATGTTTTGAAAAATAATGTAAATAAAGATCCTAAGGCGCGGAATGAATGCGATTTAAAAGCGTCGATTTCACTTACTCAACCGCATATTACCGCGTAATATATAATTTTGCATTTACGTGAGATTGAATAAGGTTAAAAAATGCAATGCACATTTTTGTCAAAAATGTAACAAGGCTGCAAAAAACATACAATTTGCGGGATTTCTTAAGATAACTTAGAATTTATGCATGAAATTCAATATTTGCCTGGTAACGTTTTAATAAAACCATATTTCTATTATATTCTTTAAAAAAATTGTTGTTACCGCTGAAAATACAAAGGATTTCGACGCCAACGTTTATTTTTGTGTAGCTAATTACGATTTTTTATTGAAAATATTAATATTTATCCCATATTATGAAAATGTAAATATTTTCTTAATATTTAATATTCTATTCGGTTAAAATTTTTCATTACACTTTTTTCTACACTCTATATTTTTTACGTGGGATATTTTCTTGAAGTTTCCTCGTACTCGAGCGTCAAAGAAACCCAGTTTTGTGAACGTTAAGGTAACACCGCGCCTTAAGAAATTGTGGCGCTCGTTGGTAAATACCACAGAATAACAGCGGTAAAACCAGCATACCAACTACCACCAGCATGACGGTCATCGAGATGACTTTAACACTAGAGTTTGATGACGTCATACTTCTCCTTTTTTTAGCTTTTTTCAACCGCTAAGGTGTAAGCTTCCTTCAGTTTACACCATCTTTTCCGGTCTTGAGTCATTTCCAACAATTTTATTCCAGACACTCTTTTAATATCGTCGTACCAACGCATCTGTGGTCTTCCTCGTGGGTGTTTCTCGCCCCATGGCCTTCACTCAATCTTTGCCTTGCATCACGAGTCTTGCGTACTACGTCACAAAAAGAAGTGACAAAGTAAGGTAGACTGCCTGCAGACCGAAGTCAGTCTAAGAAGCGTTGAAACTTGTGTATAAAGTTATACAATAATTTCGTTGCTGTTTACTATGTAAGAAAAGTATCTTCACGGCCATATCGCCGAAGAGGTAGACAGAGGTACAAGGGAACCCACGATTAGCCCAAAATACTAATGGCAAAATACACTAACATTGCCTTAGCTTAAGACAATCTTTAATAGTATGCTGTCACTTCTTGTCTTCTTATATATAAAAATCAATTGCTGTTCGTTAGTCTCGCTAAAACTTGAGAACGGCTGAACCAATTTGGCTAATTTTGGTTTTGAATTAATTGTTGAAGTCCAGGGAAGGTTTTAAAGGTGAGAAAAAAAATAAGAGTTGTTAAAAACGCAGAACAACGTTTGCCGGGTCAGCTTATCTTAAATGAAAATAATGTGACAGCATAATATTTAGGATAATATTAGTGCAATAGGCCATAAGTCCCACAATGTAATAGGTGGCAAGCCTATCGCCGACTGGGTAATTTTTCCAATCCCAGGCACCGTTGTATTCATATAAACGTCAGAAAACTGAAAAAAAAAACGTTTTTGAATTACCTGACCCGGGAATCGAACCCGTGGCCTCATGTGGTCAACTCCGACACTAGACTGCTAGACCACAGAGGCGTTATTATTTTATTACATTTTTATTAGTTACATAATATGACTATTAACTACAGTGTCCTTCAGTATATACAGTACTTCAAGTAAATTTTAAAAAGGAACATACTTGAAAGTCTTTAAACTAATCAAACTTGTATTCTTTTTCCTTATATTTAATCAAGTAAAGATTCTTCTATTCTGCCACAAAGGTAACACTTTCTTTTATTTATGACCAATTCATTCAAGTGACCCAAACCCATTACTTCCTATTACTTAGTCAGGTAAAATATTTCCAATGTTACTCTGGTTAAAATAGCTTTCCATAAGTGAAAGAATTTTTAAGATCGATTTAGTTTTTGAGCTTTTTTATACTTATCATGAGGTACTAACCAAGCAGATGGTTACCCAGATGGAAAGATACCACCAAAGTGTTAATACCGCGCTGCTATCCATATTGTGAGATGGCAATGCCACTTGGATAAGTGTACCGGCTACCTTACCCCCCAAATCGGAACACAACAATGACAAGCATTGACGCTATTGCGGCAGGAATAGGTGAGGCGGTGGTACCTATTACTCGTGCGAAAGGTTGCGGAACTCTACCACCTAGTAGTCATAACGGCATAGCCAATATGTCGCCATTTTACGACCTGCCTGGCAGAAAGGTAGTTGGCCTATTCTTCAAAGGAGCCCGGACCAACACGGGAGAAAATGTTCAAGTAAAACATAACAAGTTTAGTTTTTTTGTAAGGTAATAACTTTATAAACAATATCACAAACTTGCATACAATCAAATCTTCATATTTGTGTAAATACAAAATGTGAGATATTCACTAAAAATAAAGCAAAGATATTAAAAAACAAAAAGCCTTAGTTTATTCTCAGGCCGGTTTTGTTTTTTTTATTTTTATTTTATATCATAAGATATCAAGCGAGCAGATGGGTCTCCTGATGGAAAGAGTCACCCATCGCCTATAGACACTAAAGGTATTAATGGTGCGTTGCTGTCTTGTAGCGAGGTCTAATGCCACATGCATAAGTTTACCTTACTTTCCAAACCGAAACACGATAGGGACAAGCACTGACGCTATTACGACAGAAATAGGTAAGGCGGTGGTACCAGACCCGGGCAAGACAATGCAGAATTTTACTACCTAGGAAATAGTCAGCAAATAGTCCAACTGGTGTTAGTTAAAACTTAGAAATTATAAGATAAAGCGGACTATGGAAAAATCTATTGATAATTGCCAACATAAAACAATCGTTACGTTTTAGACATGCCAACAAAAATTTCAACGAATGCAATAAAATATTGTCAGAAAAAAGTCAAATATACTTATTTAAGGCATGTACCTATTTATAAGATTGTATTAATTTTGAAAAAACAACAAACAAAAAATCTAAATAATCATCTTTTTTAATGATTCTCAGAGACATTAAATAAATCAAACCAGTCGACATTTTTATTTGTTTAGATTTTCGCAAAAAATGTTTAATATGGCGGAAATACAAAAAGTGATTTGACTAAGTAATAATAATCACTGTTATTTCCTAACCTAATCCAAATTCTTCACAATACCAGCTAGTCGCTGATAATACCAACTATAAAGTTAAGTTATAATATAACACAGATTTGGTCATGGTATGTCACACACTGCCTACTTTGAACGGTATATGGAGTGAAGATGTGTATTTTTTTAAATTTATTATTTAACACTTTATTGTAACCAGAAAATAATACAAAAAAAAGACATATTAACGTAACATAAGTTAATAGACGAGCTTATCTCTACTTAAATAATTTTCTTCCAGCCAACCCGTTAAAGGAGAATCAAATAATGAAAATAATGAAATGAGTAGACCTAGTGTACAAAAAATAATAAATTTTATAAACAATGAAACTAAATTAGCATATACTAACGATAATGTATTAAAAAATAATAATCATGAAGAGAAAAAAATACACACAATGTAAGAAAAACTTACATTCAGCTAATGTTCATTAACACGTTTTCTTAAAGGTCTCTAAAGTCTGACAAAGACGAATCTCAATAGGCAGAGAATTCCACAGACTTACAGCACGTACCGTAAACGAACCGCACCGAAAAAGCAACAAGGTTCTAACGCTAGAGCGACATGGGGATTAAGGAGAGTGTAAAAAACTAAAGGAGTCACGAGGATACTTTGGAGATTGTGGATTAAAACTTACTAGGTGGTAGAGTTCAGCATTGTCTCGTCCGGGTCTGGTACCACCGCCCTACCTATTCCTGCCGCAATAGTGTCAGTGCTTGTCACTGTCGTGTTCCGGTTTGGAGAATAAGGTTGCCGGTAAACTTATGCGTGTGGCATTAGACCTCGCCACAAGATAGCAACGCACCATTAACCATCTGCTTGTTTGCTATATTATGATATAAAAAAAAGAATCTTATATAGTAAACTAAGTATATGAGTTTTTCTGCACTGTCTGCCCGAGAACTAAAAATTAGGTCAAATTGTATGTGTAATGTATGTGTATACCATATATTATGTAGAACGACGTGTAGGTATTTTTTATTTTAACAGAAAATCAATAAATGGTATACTCGACATAAAACCGTAATTTATTAATAAAGACCAGTAGCAAAACTAGATGATCAAATACACTTTTTGCACATTAAATTTTTTATCCGTAGATAAACTTAAATGAACGCAATAATTAATATTGTGTAAAGATTTAACATTAAAAAAAATCGTAATTTATTTTAAGTGCTCATTTACGATTAATCAATAAATATTTTAGAGGATCAAATTATTACTATTCTATAAAGAAATAAGAAATAAACTATCGGTTATATCCGGGCCTCTTTATATAATCATTTTAGCTTTCTGTACAAAAGGGTAAAATTACTAAGAATTCGCGTCTTTCCATCAGAAGAACCATCTGCTTGTTTGCTATCCTATGAATTAAATAAATATATAATACCTTGTTCCTACTAATAAAACTTTTGTTTTGTGTAGATACGTATTCAGTTAAGTTTTAAACATACAATTTGTACATATATAAAAACATAGAATTCATTAACAAAGCCACCTAATAACGTCCCCGCGGGGTGGTCAGTGGGGGTGTTGACAAACAGCACCCTGTAATGTGCTACTGTTGAATTGCAAAAATCTCATTACGGTCTAACTGTCGTTATAGGAGTAATTAACTAGCCAGCACAGGAAAAACTGTGGATTTGCGCTGATAATTTATTGGATGCAGAATTTAATGTAATCCGATTTCAATTCTTAGCTATGAGTATTCGACAATTGAAATAATTTGTTGTGCTTATTCATTAATAACGTCTGTGCCTCATTGATGTATGTACTCCGCACATATAGATTCTGAATTTGAATCTTACACTGGACTACCAAAATATAATTAATTCATAGTTTCTAAAAATCATAAATAGAGCTGTAATAATGGGGATAATAAGTAGGATTGCTAATTTAAGGGTGCATTTATTTTGGAGAAATTGTGCCACAATATACTACTTTAGACACTTACTACCTTACGACTTAGTACCTAACGATATTCTAATCATCACTCTTAGAGTTCTGTAATATGATGTATTTATTTAGTTTATGCAAAGCACCTGTAATCCTATATCTGCCAGAGTTCCGGCCGTCTTAACTTCGTATTATTTATTTAAGGTATTATCATCATATTTAATATATTATCATGCTGATTCATTTGTGAGGTAAACGGAGTAAACAAAATAAAATAGACATTAAAATTCACCACGATTTATTGCTTTGCCCATCGTGATCTGTGGTGATCCTCATCACCGCATTTTACCAACCTCAAGGCAATTATCGTCTGTTCCTTGCGATAACTAAAGTCGACAGCTTTACGTGAGTACTCAATCTAGGAACGGTGATATTAGCACAGAACAACCAGCTTCCAAAATGCTATTAAGATTTTAATTTTCTAGAACAGCCCCACAAAAACCCCATTACGTTTTTGTCTGACCTAGCGATCAATCCGGAAGACAAGATTTCCTCGTCGGATCCGAATACCAACCACGAAACACTTACTTAAAATGCATGAAACTTCAAAATTCAGACTTCTAATTATAGCAAATAATGTAGAAGTAAGCAACTCTATATCTGCCGCAGTTCGCAGGTAATTGTGTTTCGTTATAACGAGTTTTTTGGTGGCACGCGCACCTATGTCGCGCGGCTTACAGTACTTACTCCACCAGTTCGCTTTTGTTATCTGTGCTGTTTTAATCTATATCTCTGTAGCTGTTTATACAACTAATATTATATAGACCACATTTACATGGTGCTGATTAAATTCAAAATTAGAATGATTTCCGAATAACTGAATCCTACTTACCACGATCAGGTTGATTGAGTGTTGTCCGAAGATAGTATCAATAGTCATCGCAATCGGCGTATTTGTATGAAAACAGAAATGAATGTGGAAGAAACTAGACACATACTGTTAAGGCTTTCCACCAAATATAAGTCCTTTCTATAGAGGCGGGTAACTAGGGCAGAAAAAAATAAAACTAACTTCGGCTTGTTGAAATTGTCAGATACTTTTTTCGTAATTCTTACATCATTTCCTCCATAATAAAAGAAAATTCAGACGCCCTCGAGAATGTCAACGTTTTCTTTGCAAATTTGTGATCCTTCCACTCGCTTACGCTACACTTGAATCGTCATATTTTCTAAATTTTAGCTGGCAATTAACCGACCATACCCTTACGCCGTGTTGGTCCCGGCCTCCTTTGAAGAATAGGCCAACTGCCGTTCTGCCTGGCAGGTCGTAAAAGGCGACCGATTGGCTGTCGAGTCACTACCATCGTGGCTACTAGGTGGTAGAGTTCTGCATTGTCTCGCCCGGGTCTGGTACCACCGCCTTACCTATTCCTGCCGCAATAGCGTCAGTGCTGGTCGCTGTCGTGTTCCGGTTTGGAGGGTAAGGTAGCCGGTATACTTATGCATGTGGCATTAGACCTCGCCACAAGATAGCAACGCACCATTAACATCTTTGGTCTATAGGCGATGGTTGACTCTTTCCATCAGGAGACCCATCTGCTTGTTTGCTATCTTATGATATAAAAAAAACCCTAACATAACGCACTTGTGTTTCCGTGTCACTGATTCTTTTTAAACATATTTTTTATCTGTAGATTTTTTACTCACCATTGAAATGAAAAACATTATATAACGTTTTATTTTTCCTATATCTAATTTAATCTACAAAATCCAATAGGTCCCTACGACGCTCAGGTATCTACCCATTTAGCATCTTGGGCTCCACTAGTATTAGAATGGACATTGGCCGTATTAGTAATTTATAAGTGGTGTTTGCTTTTACCATCAACAGACCTTTAACTTGTTAGTATTGTAGTACAAAAAAGAAACGAGGATAGGAAAAACCTTATTTAATCAAACGTAAGATCAATCACATCAACCATATCTTCTAATTCATCTTCATTATGATTAACAATGACCTGATCATCAACATTTTCAGCGTTCGATTTCTCACCAGCCTTTGGCATATCTTCAGTAAGTTTTACGTATTCAGCTTCAGTTATTTTATCAGTATCTTTTATAGCTTCACTTATTTTCGGAGACTCGACAGGTTTTCTTTTTTCAGCATTTTCTTTCGCCTCTACATTTGCAGCAGTTTTCCGTCGTTTATCTTTTGATCCTGAACTGTTGCTGATCGAGGAAATATGTTCTTTCTGCAAAATTAGTATCATATTTACATACAGTCCTGAAAAAGAACCAATAACAGTTTTGCCTGCTATGGACGAGACACTAACACTTAATATTAGGCCTCGTTTACATTTTGACTAGTGCGAGTGATGTTTAATGCAGGTGCTTAGTATTAAGCAAAAACACGTGTACAGCCGTTGAATAGTACGAGTGATTAGTAATCAGCGTCTATTTACTTTACCACGCTGATTACTAATCACTCTCACTAATCAATAGCTGTCTACGCGTGATTTTTGCTTAATACTAAGCCCGGCATTAAACACTCGCACTCGTACTATTCAAAATGTAGACGTTGTAGAATTTTACTACTTAGTATTGATACTGGAGTGTATGTGTTATATGTGGATCATACAATTCGTTATCTGTATTGTGAGTGCGAGTAGGGGGGCACACGCTATTGTAAGTAAGGTATGGTTTGGTATCACAGTACGATTCTGACCGTCCGCGTCAGTAAGTGCATATAGTATAGGATCCCGATAGAGATCGACCATCACCTAGCTGGTTAATGAATCAAACATATTTTTTATGTAATTTTATATATCAAAAAATATGTTACATATGGGTTGCCTATCAAATTTCAGTCCAGGATATTTTTAATTAATTTTTGAAAAATGTTTGTTTTTAAATATTTCACCGGTGAGGTTAATAAATAAATTTTACACCAATCGAAAGTATGCATGCATAAGTTTCATCCATTAACCATGCCGGTGCAAATTACTAGTATCGAATTACCTACCTATTCATTCTTGGCAACCCAAGGGTTGTGACAGGAAAAAAATAGTTAACTTAACTTTTGCATATACTATGGGTTGCATACTTTCGATTGGTGTAAAATTTATTTATTAACCACACCGGTCTCTATCGGGATATTAGACTAATATGCGTGTATAGTGTCAGTGAGCCTACGCTCAGATATACCGGTGAACACTACAGATACGCCTAACTTTTATTAAGTCAATAATTGTTTTATTCTTTTAAAAGACCGGTCGCGTGATTAAAACAATAGGAGGAAGTAATATGACGCATATATTTTATCTGCACAAGTTTTCATATCAAGTGGCGCTTTTAATATACATAATATACAGAGATAAAATTGTTAATTGTAATATAAGGCAATTTTAATTTAAATCCGATTCTGAATACCTAACACGTTGTATGATGGATGTCGTTATTTATGCAATTGCTATTTTCAAGTTAAAATGATACGCATAATTGATAGCTTTGGTTCGCCGGTTTGCAGCCAACTCGTATCTTAAATGTATTGTAATATATGTTGATGATTTCAGATGTGTGATAGTTTTATATTTCGTTAATTTATTTATTTTTAATAAAATAAACCCATACTCAATATATTACATAATGAAGATGTTTTAAAAGTGGAACCAGTCGAGTAATGTTTTAGAACTAGATGCAGCGTGCAGCCTTCTAAAAGTTTTTGGTGAATTTCGCGGTATTGGTCCCATGTTGGTCCGGGCTCTTTTGGAAAATAGGCCAACTGCCGTTCTGTGAAGCAGGTCGTGAAAAGAGGCTATGCAAGTCGCTACCATCGTGGCTACTAAATGGTAGACTTCTGCATCGGCTCGACCGGGTCTGGTACCACCACCTTACCTATTCCTGCCGCAATAACGTCAGTGCTAGCCACTTTCGTGTTCCGGTTTGGAGGGTAAGGTAAACTTATGCATGTGGCATTAGACCTCGCCACAAGATGGCAATGCACCATTACCATCTTTGCTGTCTATTGGCGATGGTTGACTCCATCAGTCCCACTCCACGAACTGTCTGACAGAATGGCAAAAGGTCTAGTCTTCAATAGAGATCAGGACCAATACTGTCATGTTAATATCATTTACACATCTGATGCCTTAAGCGCGAAGATTGTCTCCTACCATAATATATTTATATATATATATATATATATATATATATATATATATATATATATATATATATATATATATATATATATATATATATATATATATATAATATATATATATATATATATATATATATATATAATATATATTTGATGTAAATAAATAATATCTTAAGTATACCGAAAACCATCTAAATAGCTATTCTTTGTAATAAAAATACATCTACGAGTAATTTACAAAAAATTGGTAAAGTACGTGTCGGGCCACGCGCAATGTAGAGTTCCGAAGTTATGCGGATAAGATCGACTATTACTCAAAAGCTTGTAAAGCTTTCTAAACCGTGATAGTTTTCCTTTTAATTTCGTTATATTTACTACTACCATGACTTTTTTCCCACACCCAAAAACCAATTGTTTAGCCTATAGAAGGGGGGCGGGGGGGTGTTAGAGGAGCTACCCTGAAAAATAATATATGTATAATATACTATAATAAATGTTGATGTGACTAATATCTATATTCGTGCCAAATTACAGCTTTCTAGTAATGAGGGTTTCTGAGCTATCGTGCGGACGGATTGACGGACGGACGGACACAGCGAAACTTTAAGGGTTCCTAGTTTACTTCGGGACCCTACAAATGGATAGGAGCCAAAAATCTTACCAAAGAAGAATTTCTCCGTGCCAGCAACTTCACGTCTTCTGAATTAACAGTTGTTCGCTTAGCGTGTCTTGAAATACATATAAATAAGATTAATTATTATTGACCATCATATTGTATAATTAAGATATTATTTTGCGGATATAGGTAGGCAAATTTACGCCGATCAAAATAAATAATTTTAAATGATATTTGAAATATTACTACGGCAACACAAAACACCGGACAAAAATTGCCGTCAGACACAGAGAGGAACTTCGAAACCGCGTACGGCTTACTCGTCAGTGTTGTACAGTTGAAAACATTCGCTTAATTTTGGCGAAATTAAAGGTTAAATACGAAATTTCGAAATACACACTTTTTTTTTATAATCACAGATTTTTTTTAATAATGTCATCGGCATACTCATAATATGTCCCCTTCGAGACTAAGAAGGTTTTTACACACTGTATACTCTATATTTTCCAGGTTTTTGATGCGTTAATCTTACGGTAGAATAAAGAACAGATTATGTCGTGTGATCTATCTAATCTTGTAAAAGTTCAAATCGTAATGAAGAATGTTACTAGGTATGCCAAATCGCTTGCAATTTTGTCTCAGTAAAGCCTGTATGTATACAAATACACTAGTTTTTGTTGTAGTAAAAAATACCTAGTAGTTTTGATTTTATAGGCATTCAAAGTTTCGAAAAATATCAAGTCTCGCTAACAGCCACGTGACCGCTTGTGACGTCATGACACAACGCGCCGCGCCTCGCTTAGTATCAAATCAAGTCTCCAGCGGTTATAGTATAGTAAGGTGTAATAGCTTGCGCAGTATTTTGTTGTTTTCGTCAGCGTATTACTTTAATAGTCTATTAATAGTAAATATTATTCGATTAATAAAATGAATGAAGGATTCGAAAAAGGGCAATCGGATATTTCACCTAAAATAGATGGATTAATGGTTGCGCATTATTTATCAACAAATAGTGATTAAATAAATAAATAAATAAATATTCACGGGACAAATTACACTTACTGATCTAACCCCAAAGTAAGCAAATATTTGCTTATGTTATGGGTGTTAGTCAACGATACTAATACATAGAAATACATATATAAATAGCAGAATATATATAATAAAAACCCAAACCCGGAAATACAAACATTTATGCTCATCACACAAATGCTTGTCCCCGTCGGGGATCGAACCCGAACCCCGTTGATTGCGTAGTCAGGGTCGCTTACCACTCGACCAACGGGGCGGTCATTTCGTTGGCGCCGAAATGCGAGGAAGAAAAATGCAAAGGTAAGAAAACTTTCCTTGCTACTACTTATGCTTAGTTCTAAATTATTTTATCAAAACAAAATACCCAACTAATGTCGTAATGAAAGAATGCAACTCAAATAATAGAAGGACCTACCTACCATTAAATTTTTACGTTAAAGACAACAAATATGTATTAGTTTTGTAGCTATAGGTAGGTACGTAGGACGTAGGTATATGTACGTGTATAGGTATCTACCGTTCTTCTTAATTTAAATAAATACTCCATTCTTTCATACGCTTGCGTAGCGTTTGCCCATCTCCCCCGTACGGACTTGCATCCGTTGCAAGTGGTACAAAATAAATTCCTGCGTATTGCCACGGGAGCACCGTGGTATATGCGCAACGTAGACCTCCATAACGATCTTGAATTGCTGAGTTTAGCAAAGCATTTCAAAGACATCTCCGAAAGATACTTCGATCGTGCCATCTCGCATCCGAACCCACTGGTGGTAGCCGCGGCTGACTACATCCCAGACCCTAATCCCGATCCCAAACTACGTAGGCCCCGCCACGTTCTTACCGATCCCGATGACCCGATAACTCTGGCCAACGGTTTACACGATAACACTACACACCTACATTCGCGACACCGTCGCCGCCGGCGGCGACGAGGACCCCTGTTTCGCCCTTCGGCGAACCGAGCCCAAGGGCAAAATTCGGCGGACGGACAAAACAATGCCACTAGCCCTCTCATCGCAAATCACGACCCCACCCTAAGCCGAGGTTCGGTCTCACAGGAGACACCCTTAGGGCGGAGGGCGTACAGCCCTACACCTTTAAATTCTGGCTGAGCACTCTGCTCGCCCCCGCGACCGGTGAAGCTGTAACAGCCCATAAGGCTAACAGCAATTGAGACATTCCGAAAAAAAAAACCTTGGGAACTGTACATTTTCCCAGAATTAAAAGGAGCCGTGAGTTATTCCAGACTTCGTCCAGATCCGTTCAGTAGGCACAACTCATGATTTCCTAGTATTTGGATTGGACATTTTTTTTGGAAAAGTATTGAGGTGTAATTTCGACGGCACGGGCGCGCGACCGCGAGCGCCGGCCGCCGAGCGAACTAGACTGAGCGTGTTGTGAGATGACGTCACAGCGTCAACGGCAGCCCGCGTCGTGCGGTTCAACTTATTTTACTTCTAAATCGGAAACTAATTGACGTATCGAAGTAATTCTTTCACTAGTATTTTTTATTTTTCACAGAGAATATGGAGTGCTAATAATCAAAATTAGTTAACATTCTTCATTACAGTAAAGTACAGTAAGTTAAAGAAATGTTTAACTAAGTTACTCCAGAGTAATGCTAATAACGAAAAATCCGCCAAAAACTTATCAGTCGAACTCGCATTCGACTGTATCAAGCACAGACCATACAATTATATCTACTAATAGACACGGCGGTGAACGTGTAGCCGCTCGTATTCTACAAATGCTTGTCATACATATATTATGAAAAAATATAGAATTTGGCCATGCTGTACTATTTTATGGTGCTAAATAGGAAGCCATGGTTTAAAAAAATACCCCAGAGTGATTTTATTTCAGCGGTAAGTATTTTTTGAGCGTAAATGCAAGCTAGACAGACAACCGAAGAAACTGCCTTGTAAGGCTGTGGTACCAAGAAACAAATTACAAAATAATGAATATATTTATCAACCTCATCATTGTTTTAGTTCAAATATACTTATTGGGCCTACTTGGGACAACGTAAAAAATCATCCTTCTCAGCAAGTACAAGTCTCGCTTTTAATAATTGTAAAGCGTGCGGCCGCCATTATGGTGACGTCAGTTGTGGTTAGACGCTTTGAATAGTCAGTACCGTTAGTACACACGCAATTACGTCACTTTAGAAGGACGTTGCGTAAAGCTTTAATGAGGTATGGTTCCACTGCATTAGCATTTTGCGGAGATTTTATAAAGCCAGTCCTAAATATACAGTAAGTAACAAAAGCTCTGTCCAAATCGGAAGTTGCATATAGGTGGTCAATGACATTATACAAAAAATAATAAAATCATTCTATTTATAAAAATCAAATTATTATGGTATTTTAAAAATGGTCGTAATTATCTTTGAATTTCCCTAAAATTAAGCAAATATTTTAAATTAGACAATATCACGTCCCGTTAGCAGTGGCACGCCTCCAATATCGTTGTCGACTTAACACTCAGGTAGCTACGACTTCAAAACGCCGCCGCTGCTTTTTACTAAGACTCACACACTTACGTCACAATATATGTTGCCATAGGTAATATGGCCATTGGCCAGAAGCGTGCTCGTCGCGACCCCTGCCAGTCCACTGGACTGCAATTCTGGCCCGAATAAGTACCGCAGTGCGGATTAGGGCGTCCCCTGGAGGCGACGCGTACCGATCCGCCCCCGTCGGTACGAAAAGTGGCGGATGCGGCGATGGGGGCCGCCACCCATCACGCCAGGCCCGAATAGGCGAGTCGAGGGGAGCAGAGTGCCAAATAGGCACGTGGAATGTAAGAGGTGGGTTGGAAGATAAGATGCATGAATTGATAGATGTAATGAATGAGAGATGCCTAGATGTTTTGTGTGTAACAGAGACTAAACGTAAAGGTAGTGAAACCACTGATCTCCCCGGTGGCATGATGGCTCTGTGGTCTGGTGTGCCCCAGAGCGATCATGCTGGCGCCGGAGTAGGTATTCTTCTATCGTCACGCTTAGTCTCTGGTCTGAAAGATTATGGGATGGCTGGCTCGAGACTTCTCTGGGTCCGGATCAAACTGGGAATCACGAGAGTCTTTTTGGTCGCATTATATGCACCGGTAAGCTCTTCGTCGCCCAGTGACCTGGAAAAGTTTTGGGATTCTGTAAGGGATGTTCTGGATATGGTTGATGACAATGAAAGAGTCATTTTGTGTGGTGATTTGAATGGATGGGTCGGGACTAAGCGGCCTGGTTTCGATGCCGTTCTTGGTCCGTATGGTGACAGTAGAGTGAACGACGCCGGTAAGCACATTGTGGATTTATGCATGGAAAGGAATCTTCTTGTGGCTAACACAATATTCCCTCATAAGGACATACATTTGTATACATGGAGAAGGAATGAACAAAAGAGTGTGATAGATCTGATTTTGATTGATAGTAGACTCCGCAGTTGTTTAATGGATACGCGCGCCTACAGAGGTCCCAATCTGGAAACGGACCACTATTTGGTAATAAGCCGATATAGGGGTCTGTTTAAGAAGTGGAGACATTGGCGACAACGTGTTCCATTCGGAGAGCTTGAAAGGATAAAGAGCGAAAAGTTGCAAGACCCGAGTATAAGGAGTATGTATGAGTTTCAGGTTCGAGATAGGTTGGCGAAAGAGAACCTACCGGACTTGGATGCAGACGAATGTTGGAAAGTTTTGAAAGATAGTATGATAGTAGCCGCGAAAGAAGTATGTGGTAGTGCAAAACTGTGCAAGTCAATGGAAGGAGATGCATGGTGGGATGATGAAGTGAAAGCTGCGATTGAGAGAAAGAAGAAAGCATGGCTAGACTATGTATCATGTTTGCAAGCGAATGATGGTATGAAAGACAAGAAGAAAGAATTGTATCGTTGTTGTAAGAATGCCACCAAAACCTTAGTGAAAGAAAAGCGTGAAAGAGAATGTTTGAAAGCGGAAGAGAGACTGGCGAGCAACTTCGAGGCAAACACCAAACTTTTTTGGAGGGAAGTGAAGACGTCTAGGAGTTGTTCGGCAGCCTCCAGAATAAATAGGATTAAATCTAAGGATGGTGACATTCTTACAAGCACAGAAAGCGTGTTAAAACGATGGAGTGAATATTTTGGAGATATGTATGATGCTGTTCAGGACGCTGCCTCCGTCTCTGACTCAGTAAGTGACTCAGAGACGGTGGAAGCGTGCCAGGACATTACTATGCACGAGATCGTATGGGCGATAAGAAGTATGAAAAACGGAAAGGCTGCGGGAATAGATAAGGTGACTGCTGAGATGATCAAATACGGTGGTCCTGCCGTCTGGGACTCTTTTTGGGTCCTCTGCAATACATGTTGGAGGACCGGTAGAGTACCCGAAGACTGGCGGCGCGCGGTCATCGTGCCCTTGTATAAAGGCAAGGGCTCACGTATAGACTGCAATAGCTATAGGGCCATCAGTTTGATCAGCTTAGCATCGAAGGTGTATGGTAAGATCATTGAAAGGAGAATGCAAAGGAAGTCCGAGGGAATGTTGTGGGAGGCACAAGGGGGTTTCAGATCTGGAAGAGGATGTATGGATCAAGTTTTCTCACTCCGCAACATCGTAGAGAAGCATCTGGCTGTCGGCCAGAAGGTTTTCTGCGGTTTTGTGGATTTGGAGAAAGCGTTTGATAGAGTTGTGCGAAAGAAACTTTGGGACATTTTACCCAGTTATGGGATAGATGGGCGTCTGCTGCGTGCTTTGCAATCCATGTACTGGGATTGCAAAGCATGTGTGCGGGTGGACGGCAACATATCGCCCTGGTTCGATGTCAATATCGGCGTCAAGCAGGGTTGTGTGTTGTCAGCTCGTCTGTTTATTCTATATCTGGATAAGTGTCTCCAAAGATTGAGGTCATTGAACGTGGGAATGCACATGAGTGATCTAGTGGTGAACTGCCTGCTTTATGCAGATGACGCTGTACTTTTAGGCTCAACTCCATCTGAGCTGCAAACACTGGTCACAGTTATGAATGAGGATTGTAAGAGTATGGGCTTACATTTGAATGCGAAGAAAACTAAAGTTTTGGTATTTGAAAGAGAAACAACCAGAACGGATGTAAGAGTTGTGGTCGATGATGTAGTGCTGGAACAAGTGGATGAGTTTGTATATCTTGGATGTGCTTTTAGCAGGGATGGAAGGTACACCGCTGATGTTGAAAGAAGAGTGTGTGCAGGGAACAGAGTGAATGGAGCGTTAGGGAGATTACTTAATAGCACAATTTTAAGTCAGGGTGCCCGTCTAGCCCTGCATAATCATGTGCTTATCCCAACGCTATTGTATGGAAGTGAGAGTTGGGTATGTCAGAAAGGGCATGAAAGTAGAATCAACGCGGTCGAGATGAGGTCGCTAAGAAAAATATGTGGTGTGACACTCGCGGACCGGGTTCGTAATGTCGAAGTGAGAGAGAGGTTAGGTTTGAAAGAAAGTGTCGGTGTAAAGATGAGAAAGGGCATGCTCCGTTGGTTCGGACATGTAGAAAGAATGGTAGATGAAAGGTTAACAAAACAGATATACAACGCGAATGTGGAAGGATGTAGGTACCGGGGAAGACCAAGACTGACATACCACGATCAGATTGATCGAGTACTGTCCGAAGGTGGTGTCAAGAGTCTTCGCAACCGGCGTGTGTGTATGAAGAGAGTGATGAATGTGGAAGAAGCGAGACAAGCCTGCAAGGATCGTGATGTATGGCACTCGGTTCTCTCTGCCTACCCCGTAAGGGATCTGGCGTGAAGATATGTTGTTGTTGTTGAGGTAATATTTAAAATTATCATTTAAGATTAATTATTTTAGTAGACAATTTGTCAATTTATTAAACTACTAAAAAACGCATATTTTAACGATCGAAAAACGTTTTTATTAGACACTGTACCTATACATACACACACATATATATTTATTTTAACCTACGAACTTTTCCCGCTTTAAAAACCTTTTATTTATAAAATATAAATAAATATTCACGGGACAAATTACATTTACTGATATAACCCCAAAGTAAGCAAATTATTTGCTTGTGTTATGGGTGTTAGTCAACGATACTATAATAATATATAATACATAGAAATACATATATGTATAAATACTAGAATATATTTAATAAACACCCAAACCCGGAAATACAAACATTTATGCTCATCACACAAATGCTTGTCCCCGTCAGGGATCGAACCCGAGCCCCGTCCGTTGCGTAGTCAGGGTCGCTAACCACTCGACCAACAAAAGCTTATTAAAACGATATTCAGGATGGAACGGAAGTTCTGAAGCAATCAGGAAAGCCTGCAGACACCCCAACAAATCATCGCTTTCAGAAATATGTCGTGTTTGGGCACATTGAACAGGTTTTGTGAACGCAAACCATCATGCCATAGACAGATACATCGAACTTATACACCAATTTTTTTATCGAGGGTTAAAACTTAGAGAATCCATTCTGATTTCCTGTTGCTTAACTTATTTTTAGTCTGGTCTGGTTTATAAAAAATATCATCATGCCGGTTTCCTTGTGGGTTAGGCAGAGTGAACCGAACGCCTATACATTTTCTGTTTCGCCAAAATCCATCGGTTCGTCGATTGGCGAGTTCGGTGATGATTTTCATCGTCGCATTTTGCCGACCTGATAACGACTATCGCTTATTTCTACTGAAAGCCTGGACCGACAGCTTTACGTGCTAATCCGAGGCAAGAAAGTATCAACGCACAACCGCCACCAGTATCCGAGATGCTTCAGAGATTAAGATTTTGGAGAATAATCTCGAAAAAACCCCAATAACACTTTTTCCGACCCAGATGTCGAACCCAGGACCTCATAACATATTCATATTAAGTAAATAGCAATATATCTTACCTAGCAAATGCTTCTAAATCAGAACCATATAATAAAATCTTTCTATAAAGCAGCTCTGCAACAATGTCTGTTGCTGGTTTTGACATTGTTAATCCAAGGAAATGGCATGTTTCTGTACAAATAGTTCGGACGTCACGATTTAAAGCTGCGCGAATTTTCTGAAAATAAAAAGCGCCATCTATTTCCTACACAAAAAACTAAAATTATAACGTAAGATAGATATACCATTATATATATACCATTTTGCAATTATTTTTTTAAATGTTCAACTACTAACCAGCTGACATGAGCAGCTCTGCACAAACGCACCTCCTCCACAAGTAAAGTAACATGTCATCGATATAATGTCAAACTTTCATTTTAACCCCTTATGGGCTATTTAAAAAAAAATAGTAGCCTATATTTGACTCAGTGCCTTCCACTACCTCCTTACCAAATTTCATGAGTTGGTTTAGCGGCTTAGCCATGAAAGAATAACAGAAAGACTTTCACATTCATAATGTTAACTTAAATAATTAATAAAGGAATGAATACACTTTACTGCACACCAATAATAATTGTCAATAAATATATTTTACATTGATTACATTTTAGACTGCGGTCCCTCAAACAAACTTGTTTTTGATTAATAACAAGCTAAACTTTTGTGATCAGCTTCGTTTTGACGGGACAACCATCTTTTCTATCTCCAAAAAATCTCAAATCGGGTAACTAATAAAGATAAACAAAAAAGAAAAGTTTAGTGTCGAACTAAGAAAAGTTTCCAATTTATGTGTAGGACAGTATTACCCTTGAATCACAATAATAATTAAGAAGCTGTTGTGAAAAAATTAGGTTGTTTTAATTGATTATAATATCAATTTAAAAATCTCATGACGTCGAAACATTAGAGTGGAGGACTCTCCATAAAAACCATCGAATATGTAGGACAAAAGTTTCATTGTGTTTTTCATAATATAATCAAGCAATTAAAGTCAAAAAATAATTATTGTTTTTAATATTTAACTTTATTAGTTACCCGATTTGAGATTTTTCAGATAGAAAAGATGGTTCTCTGGTTAAAACAAAGCTGTTCACAAAAATTCAGCTTGTTATTAATAAAAAAAGTTTGTTAGTGGGACGTGGGGAGTGGAAGTACATGACGTGTTGTTTATCACCACAAACCAATTTCTGCCAGACAAGCTTTTAAATTAATTACAACAGGATTAATTAATTACAATAGAAAATAAAATAAATAAATGCAACAGATACAGAGATGCAGCTGGCGCTCTGATAATCAGTAGACTATAATATTAACTCCCAAAATGTAGTAAAAGGTGGCCAACCTGTCAAAAACCAAAAACTCATTCAACATCTGGTAAGTTCCCCTTGTTGGTCCGGACCCCCCTTGAAGAATAGACCATCTGCAATTCCAGCTAGCTTGTAACAGGTGAACAATTGACAATGTGACACTATCATCCTAACTACAAGGTGGTAGAGTTCCACAACATCCTGATAGGGTATGTGGTACTGTAACTGTGGTACTGTAATGTGATTGCGGATAGATAGCAACACACCATTATAATCTTTGATGTTTATAAGTGAAGATTATTTCTTTCCATCAGGAGAGCCATTTGCTAGTTTTTTCATAATCTATACATATAATAAAATCGTAGGAAAGTCAAAACTGTACATTGAATATTGTTTTAAAAGATATCGAAGCCAAAAATATAGTTTTTAGAATTTTTGTCTGCATGTATGTCCAGGGTACACTCAAAAAGTACTGCATGGATTTACTTCAAATTTTGCATGAATATTACTAACAGGTCGGGTCAACATATAGGCTACATATTATCACACTATCATCTACGGGGAGGAGTTGTGCGGAGTAAACAAAGTCCACGCGGACAAAGTCGCTGGCAACAGCTAGTATAATATATAATTGCTAGTACAAAGTTTGCATGAAGTATCTCTATGAATAGCCAAGCAAGTGGGAATCATGCAACTGCTTATACATATAATAATAAATATTTATGTGATTAATAAAAAATTGTCATAGAAACGTAACTATTACCTTAGTAATTTTAGACCTTAACTCTTAGAACATACTTAATAAGAGATATACCGGCACTCAGCAGATATCACTTTCCTAATGTAGCAACAAAAGTGCTTATTTGTATTTTTGTTTTAGCAAGTTTAATACAAAATATTAAATTAGCACAATGTATCATAAAAAATACATTATTTGCTAAAAAAGATGTTGATTGAGCGTTGACGTGATTCCTGTGGTGGGAATCCAGTGCATAAGCAATAGTGGCAATAGTTTACTGTATCCCTAGTGATGTTTGATCAATCGATTACCTTTGCTTGACAAGTGGCAACTGATATTTTTTTTAAAAAGATCCGGATCATCACGGGGAAACAATATTAATAAAATTTCTGCCACATACCTGACTTGAGGATAAACTTTCAAACAAATTCATTCTGTCTTAACCAAAACAGAAAAATCTAAACCATGAATTATTTAACATTTATTACATAAAAATAGTTTTAACGACACTTCTGTTTACATTTTTTAATAACTTATGTATAAAGTAGAAATCAAGGAGTTTTATATAGGTAATCACTACCTACATTTTAAAAATAAAAACAATAACATAACCTAAAATCATAGTACTCTTCTTCTTCTTCTTCATTATACGAATGACAATTATCTGTTATCAGAGAATTCTGCCAATGTATCATAGTACCTACTCAAAATTCAAATAGGTAATTGACATTTGTGTTGTTTTGACAATTGACATTTCTTTATACACGGGATCACAGATTGGATGTAATCAAAGAGTACAACAATATTAGAGACATAGATGATAGATATACTACACGTGTTTATTTTCCACACAAAATATGTAGGTATATGATACACCACAGTACAACACGTATACATACGTACTGATTAACACTAATAGCACCGTTGCTACATTCGCACTAGAACTAATCCAAATCACTAAACCAAAACACTTTCCGTATGCAGACTACATCGCTTCATCACTCTTATCGCACTGGACTATATCTCTCAAGTTATCATTTCGAATCGCTTTACAAAGCTAACTCGTTTCTCGCTGAGACGTCCTTATTTACTCGTATACACAAGGTAAGGTTTGACAATGTTCTCGAAAGTTTTGCAAATGACTCGTAAACAGCTTAGATGTAAACAAGCTGTAGTACACGTTAACTTCAAACCAATGCTTTATGCAAGTAGTCCCATTATGGCATAGCTGTTTATGTAACGGTAGCTATTATTTATCGACAGAAGCTGCTGTCTCTTTCTTTTATTTCTAGGATTTTCCAGTATTTCCACTTTTCTAGAATATTCGAAACACTATTAATATGGTACGTAAATGTTCCTTTAGATTTAAATTGCTGCCAACTAAAGAACTCCTATCTCTCTCAAAAAAAAGTTACAATATGTACATAGGTAGGTACTTGTTGGTTAGCCAGCTACGTTTTGGGCATCAAGCACTAATGATGTCAGTCTTTTTGGGAGAATAAAGTACTGAACCAGACTTTAAATTTGGTTTTAGATATATTATATAGTGGTGTTAGACCGGACCCCCTTCGAAGAATAAACCATCTACTATTTTGCCAGGTTGTTAAAAAAAGGCGAACGATTGAAAATTCGTGTTACTACCATTACTAGGTAGTAGAGTTCCGCAACTTCTCACCCGGGTTTATATGGTACAAACGTCTTACCTGTTTCTGCCACAAGTGTCAATGATTGTCATTATTGTGTTCCGGTTTGAAGTGTAGACGGTAGGCTTATACCATTATAAGCGTTACAAACAACGGCGCGAATCAGTAGACTTGCGCAAAATATATCCGAGAAAAGAAAAGAGTGATATGTATCTTTCAGAGTTACGGATATATATCACTCATTTATATCTTCAACTCCTTATAACTCAGTAGAAATCAGAGTGATTGGGATTGGTGACATCTTTAGATTTAATGATAATATAAGGAAATGAAATGATTTACAGATTTAAAGACAAGATAAACAGTTGAAATAAACGATATGTATTAATTATGGATTCTGTTTGGTATTCTTTTACTTAATTATTTAAAAAGCAATCACGCTTGTTTTATTTGATACTAAGGATTGACCGCGGCTTCCACTGCGTGTGAAAGAATTATGTAAATTACATTTAACTGACTTTTAATGTTTTTAAAATGAGAAGTAGGTATATTCGCCGATATATTAAAGATTTCAAGTTTCTAGTCTTAAGGGTTTAACCGGTGCGATATAATGACAAGATAAACAGTTAAAATAAATGATGTATTTATGGTATATCGAACATAATCGATATTATTTTATTAAATTATATAAAAACAAACGCTTATTTTTTATTATGCGTGCGTTTTTAAAACAAAGTACAAACAAAATAATTCTCATCGCTGTTTATTATTACTATCCGCATTTGAACAATATTGAAGATATCTTAATCCCATTAGTTTAAGGTATAACTTTGTGTGTACAGTATTCTTCATTCCGAATGATGGTTTCCTCTCTTTCTACTCCCTGATAAACATATCATTCCTTTCATTCTATTCCGCTTAGATGAAATACAATCACTCTGTGATATAAGGATATAGAGAGTTAGTTTGAATACTACGGAGTTACTAATATATTCACTCGTTTGTAAAGATTATATCTTTTTGCGTTAATCACTCCGGAGTTACACAAGTCTACCAATCAGTATTACTTACAATCGCGTAGAGTAAGGTAGTATTCGTTTCTCCTGAAGATGCTTCGGTTTCGAAGTGAAACGTGCGCTGAGTGCGTACATAAATTATGTGCTTTTGTGCTTGGTTCAGAACAGTTCGCGGATAATACCTAAAAAATTTAATTAATTTCACCTTACTTATACATGTGGCATTGCCATCCTGCCTACAGAACAAAATAATAATTACGTAATACTGCCTTGCGAATAGCAACGCACCATTAATATCATGGTGTCTATAGGCAACAGTTACTTTTGACATAAGGATTAAGAAAGAGCCATATGTTTGGTTGTTGATAAGTATAAAAAATCACCTACTTCCTTACCCTCCAACCCGAAACCCGATAGTGACGTGGCGACAGGCGTTAACGCTATTGCGGCAGTCTCTAACGAGTCCGAATTTCAGGTTGACAGAATTTTGGATAATGAATGAAATACCTTGTAAGTGGCATCGTAGTTCCGACTTGTTAATGAGATGACTAAAGCACAATATATACTAGTCTATGGAGATGACCCTTTTAACAGAGTGTCTCGATTGACAATTCCACGAGTATTCCCACACTATAGCGCTTTCCACTGTCGTGTTTTGAGGGTACGATACCTAGCCGATAAACTTATGAAAGTAGTGTTTCAACCCGTCACACAGATGCCAACGCGCTTTTACATGTTTGCTGTCTTTAGATGACGGTTATCTCTTCAGGTCAGTAACCTACTTATTTGCTATCCTTTGATATAAAAAATGTTGTGCTAAACGTTGCCGAATACTTCGTATTTGGCAAGTCAAGGAATGTGGGTGGTATGCTTACTTGGTTTGGGCAAGAGTCCATTTGTATGCTCTTATCCTGTGTGACTTGTTTAAAGAGCGTGTATAAATTATTTGTACCTATATTTTTTATAAGTTCGACTTAAGATTTTTATGCCCTGTTTTCCTGATTGCTATCTTCAGATTTAAAAGTTTTATACTTACACTTGATATATGGTATGTTAGTTCCCCCTGCTGGTCCAGGCTCCTTTGAAGAATGCACTAACTATCGTTCTGTCAGGCAGGCCGTAAAAGACGACCGATTGGCTATGCGAGTCACTAACATCGTGGCTACTAGTTGGTAAAGTTCTGCTTTGTCTCGCCCGGGCCTTGTATCACCGCCTTATCTATTCCTGCCGCAATAGCGTCAGTGCATGTCACTGTCGTGTTCCGGTTTGGAGGGTAAAGTAGCCGGTAAACTGATGCATGTGGCAATAAACCTTACTTCATGATAGCAAAGTACCATTAACATCTTTGGTGTCTATAAGCGATGGTTGACTATTTCCATCAGAAGTCCCATCTACTTGTTTGCTATCTTATGATATAACAAAATATAGATTACACATTAAAACATCATGTATAAAATAGCAAAGCTTTAATTATTTCGAACAATCATACCAGATTTACTTCATAGAGATGTAATATATACAATTTTGACTTATTTTAGTATTTTATACATTGTAAACTTAATTGTCATTGACTTGTTTTGACTTAATAAATAAATGCAATAAGTTGATTGTTATAAAACTATTTTTAAAAAATAATAATAATGTAGCTGTCCAATATGAATTTACCTGTTAATAAGATATGTCATAATTACTTTATTATCTTAATTATAAATGCTTACCTATTTAGTGTGGCAATGTTTTCCTATATGATAAAAAAATATTATAAGAGTAAGAAAGAAGTTGATCTGATCTTAATTTTAAAAATTAAAGAAGTTTTTATAACTAAGTTTGCGGTAAGAATCAACAAACTCATTTTTACAACTGAATTACCGGTAAGAACTAACTAGATATTTTTAACTGATTTACAGATAAAAATCAATAAAATAGTTTTTACGATTGAGTTGCAGGCAAAAATCAACAAAATAGATTTTGATAAATATTAAAACATATTCATTAAAAATCCAGATCCGTAATATAAACATAAATGTTTATTCGCTGGGAAATAAAAAAGGTATTATTCTTATAATAAAATATCTTGCTACTGTAGTAGGGGTTTTAGAAGAATGTTATTTAAAACATCTATATTACAGGTCACATTAAATAAAATAAGATTCACCATTGTATTAAAAGTCATAAATGTGTGAAGCCGCAATGCGTCTGTCGTCACAAAGCTTCGTGCAATGACACGATAAATGCAGATATGACTGGCTATTATCAACTATTTTTGCATACATTCCGGACTGCGTGTGCCTTAGCGCGCATATAACTTCGGGACAATAGACGCAAGTGCGGCCCCAGCAGAAGGGGGAATTGAGCTCCTTGCTCAAGAAATGACATTATGTGTGCAAAGGAACAGTTCAAAAGCTTTGTGATGTCACATGTTACAATCTAATATACTAAAACGCGAATTTTATATGTAAACCAAAAAGTTTAATATTATTTATTTAATACTTTATTTTAAACCAACAAATTGCCTTTAAACCATATTACCTTATCTCTAAAAAAAGAGATACATACTTGATCTATATTTATTTTTGAAAATCTGTTATTTTATTTGAATGATATTCAAATATAAAATTCAAATATATGTGACGCTACACCAGTGGAGACAGAGTTTCACAAGTTTGGTCACTTGTGACATGGACAGAGTGGGGGAGGTCTGTGAGACTGTCGCCAGCTTACTATGGCGAGCGGAATTGCGTAAATATCATTACGATTTGATGATCAACAAAGAAGAATAACATTTGGAAAAAATTACGGAATAATATTACGCTGCGGTTCGTCCTAATGTACTATGCTAGTATTTGTTATTGCTATGCGGCCCACTCTGCAATGCAGCTGTTCGTCAAACGCAATAATTACAGTACACCACCTCCGCACCCCACTAAGAATAGTATGCGAAGAGCGATTAATTTGTGTTTATTGGCAGCGAGTAATTTAAATATCTGAAAAAGATGAACCTATTCTTTATTAACAAATAAAAATAAAAAGCCTGCATTCCTTTATAGCTTAAAACTTAGTTTAGATAATTTAAACTCTACTCTATGTAGAGTGTAAAAATTGTATTATAATACAACGTTACACACAAGAACCCTGTCCAATCCATAGGGGCATATAGATGAGCTGTTGATGACATTATCAAACAATAATAGAATAATAATAATATACTAATAATGTCATGTCAGTGGATAAATTACATAAATTTATCTAACTTCAAAGCAAGCAAATTATTTGCTTGTGTTATGAGTGTTAGTCAACGTTACTAATGCATGGAAATACATATATAAGTACTGTTACATACACAATAAACACTCAAAGATCTATGCTCATCACACAAATGTTTGTCCCTGTCAAGATACGAATCCGTGATTAGGTTCGCTAACAGGCAAGTGACCAACGGGGTGGGATTATTCTATTTATAAAAGCATGCAATAGCATATTAAAATGTTCGTATTTATCCTTGAATTTCCCTAAAATTTAGCAAATATTTTAAATTGGACAACACCACGACCGGTTAGCGGCAACATTCTTTTGATGACGTAACGGGCTCGACACTGAGGGGGCTCAGACCGTTGATCGACGACATTGTAATAAAGTGATTCTCTTTATTAAAATACTATGGATTTTAAAATGCCCAAATTTTCCCCTCAATTTCCCTAAAGTTTTGCAAATATTTTAAACTGAACAACTAGCAATATTTTTTGTTTCCCAAGTTATACTTTGAAAATCGACGGTCTGTCGGTCGGTCGGTAAAGCTTCCTTTTTTACTTTACATGCTTATATATAAGAAACATTTACATATTGTTTATTTTACTCGTAATTTTTATGAGTAGACATTTTTAAGCAGGTATAAGTACTATAGGTAGAATGCCGTGTAGTTTTATATTCAGACTCGGGTCGCGACAATTTTTTTTGTCGTACGTAATTTGCTCAGAATTCTTCATTCTTTTTTGAACGAATAACATAAATTTCGGGATTCCGTATATTCGTCATGCCCCAGTATTGCAACTTAAAATGCGTCACAAATTAAGTAAATTTTAACATTAATTATCATTAAAAAGTTGATCACCTAAATAGTAATCAACTTTTATCAACGTAAGTGCGGCAACAAGGCATCTGCGGTGGCGCGGCCGGTCGGCCGGAGCTTTGCGTGTACATACAACCCTAACGCTTGAGCTGTGGTGTGGGTAAATTTTGAACATAAACGAAATTCGCTTTTGTGAGAGACGTAGTGAGGTGCGATGCACCAGGTGCGTTGATTATGTAGGCTATTAAAGGTGCGGCTTTCTTCAAGATCAAAGGAGTGACTCTTCTGTACTTATTATATATTCTGTGGACTGTGACAATATAATATACGTATTAAGCTACCAAACTAATGCCTCTGACAATCGGACAGGGTTTTTAATACTTACTGCATAATAAAATCGCTGTGTACTGTACATTCAAAGTAAGTCAATGACTTTTTAACATAATTTAAACTTTCTTTACGATTTGCACAACATCTTCGTCACACAAAACATGCTCAATTCCGACTTTTTGAGGTTGATGTTTAACCGATGATCCCCACACTAAGGCGCTGAAATAAAAAAAATAAGAATATTCAATTTGATAATTTATAACAGAGTTTTTCAAAGTGCGAGGAGGTCGTGGACGATAGTTGTGTGTTACTAATAAAAACAAAGTCAAATACTTACCTTAAAATGAATAAAAATGTTAAAAGTAATTTGATTTTTTTTAATGTATGGCAGTTTTTTAAGGTAAGGGGTTGCGATTTTTTGTAACATGTTAAGTGGGTCGCGTCTTAAAAATGATTGTAAAACACTGATTTAGAAGAAAGCGAAAAAGCCCTTTCGAAAAAAAATTGTGCTAAAAGATAGGTACCAACCAGCATACCAGCAGGTGGCTCTCCTGATGGAAAAAACAACCATCGTCTATAGATACCAAAGATGTTAATAATGGGTTGCTGTGTGGCGGTTTGGTAATGCCACATGAATAAGTTTTCCAGCTACCTTATCCTCCGAACGGGAACATAACAATGATTAGTATTAACATTATTGTGGCAGGAATAGGTAAGGTGATGGGACCAAACCTAGTCGAGATGTTGCAATACTGTCAGGCATCTCGTAATAAGACATAACATGTCACTACCATTGTAAAGAATTTTGCGACAATGTCAGTGTGTCACCGTCGTGATTTAGTTTTGACAGTAAGGTGGATGGTAAACTAATGCACATGGAGTAAATCCCCGCCACATGTTATCCATGTTAGTCCAGACCCTTTTTGAAGAATAGATTAACTGTTGTTCTGCCAGGCAGGTCGTAAATTGCGACCGATCGTCTTCAATCGATCATCTAATTACAGCGTTCTAGTATGAATAATCTCTAAGGTAGGCTGTGGACGAACGGACGGACATGAAGATCTATAATGGTTCCTAGTTGTCTTCGGAAACCTAAAAATTATGTTATTTTAACAAACTCGAAACTTTGTAAGTTGTACTACTGTAATTTGTTTACATACAAGAAGCACGAAAGCATTGTATTCGAGATTTTGTATTGGAGACGTGTAATAAAGGATAAGTTTTAAGCACAAATGAGATATACATATGTATGAATGCACACAAATCAGAATACAAGTGTCTGCAAAAACCAACATTGGTTGCCAACGCAAGTAATTTACTCTTTGATGAAAAAAATTTTGTTATGGCATATTGGGATAAACGACATATTTATTGATATCAAAAAATATCCATTCTCTCATACGCAATTTACCTCTCGTACATATTCTAAGTGGGCTAATGTTGCTGTGTTCAATGGGTGGTGGTGATTCACTACCTTCTGGGTAAGACTTCTGCCTTCCTACCTCCTTATTAACCGATAAAATAACTCAAAAGCTATTAAAAGTAATAAACAGAATCCAAATTGAGATATGGCAAAGAAATATAAAGCGATAAGAGATGCAAACAATATTAAAAAAAAAATACATGAAAAATATTAAAGATATTTTAAATTTTATTTTTGATATTTTAATATTAGCTCAGTTAAGTAAACATTTTATAGTCTACATAACTTTCACAATTAAGACGGATACAATGTCACCTCTCTAGCTTAAATCCGTCAAGCCGTTTAAGCTACAGAGCATGCCAAAGAAATATACATTATGTACATACATACACTCTGTTGTATACAATAATTAGGTTCTATCATTCTAGTGTAGGTAGTTAAGTCTTTGCTTGTCATTGTTAACAAATAATGGAAGTTTAAGAAATGGAGGTAGGATTAGATATTGTCACTTGTTGTTGCTACCTAGCACATTAAACATGAATTATAATTAAATACGAAGTTTTATTGAATATAATAGTGGCGACGTAGTGTTAAAGTTAAAATGGAGCGTAAATCAGTGAAATTTAATGAATTCAATTCACAAAGTGATAATTGGGACAATTATATTGAAAGATTAAAATACTGTTTTGAAGCAAATGGAATCGTGTCCGACGCCGTCCAAAAGGCGAATTTTTTTACCGTTTGTGGTGCACAAACGTATGAGACAGTTTTGGCTTTAATTACACCCCGAAAAACAAGTGATGTAACCTTTATGGAAGTTGTTACTATTCTTACCAAACATTATAGCCCAAAACCTAACGAGATATCGGTTTCTTATCAATTTTACAAACGCGACCAGAAAGAAACTGAATCGGTGTCCGAATATATTGCTCAGCTTAGAAAAATTAGTGCAGGCTGTAACTTTACGGATTTAGAGCGGATGCTTCGCGATAGACTTGTATGTGGCATGATTGACAAGAAGTTGCAATATGAATTATTGAAAAGAGATAATTTACGATATTCAGATGTTGTCGATGCCATGCTCTCTTCTGAAAGCGCAGTGAGAGATGTTCGCATAATGCAAAGTGCTTCTAGCATGAATATGCCTGTCAACAGGGAAGTTATAACGGGATCTGCATTATCGTATGAACCAATGGATGTTAATGCAGTGCAATCAAGAAGTAATGTACGATTTTGTTATCGTTGCGGTGACCGTCACGGTGGCGAATGCCGTTTCACAAATGTTGTTTGTAACTTTTGCAAGAAAAAAGGACATATTGAAAAAATTTGCATTGCTAAAAAGAAAAGTCGTACTAGTAAATTACATTATGCCGATGAAAGTGACACACAGCTTAATGGTATTTACAATCTGGATACTACACCCATCCATGTACCGGCCTATAGGATTAAAGTTTTATTGAATAAAGTACCCGTGATGATGGAGGTTGATTCTGGAGCTGCATTTTCGATACTGAATGAACAGACTTGGATGTTGTTACATTCTACCAATAACTTAAAGGCTATGACGAACAGGCTGTCTACGTGGAACAATTCACCAGTACAAGTGATGGGACAGGTTATAGTTCAAGTACAGTATAAGGACATTAAGCGCAATTTAAGTGTTGTAATAGCAAAGGGTAGTGGACCAAACTTACTGGGATGCAACTGGTTTCAAGCATTAGATATTACACTGAATATTAATACAATTGACACTGACATGACAGTTATTTATGACTTAATTAATAAATATTCTCAAGTTTTCAGGGAAGGACTAGGTACTTACAAGGGAGACCCTGTTGACATACAAGTTATACCAAATGCTTCTCCAACATTTTTAAAAGCCCGACCTGTACCATATGCATTAAAGGAAAGAATTGAAAAGGAAATTGACAGATTAGTGGGAGAAGGGGTACTTCAACCAATAGCATATTCGGCTTGGGCAACACCCATTGTGCCAATTGTAAAGCGGAACGGAGATATTAGGCTGTGTGGTGATTATCGCAGTACGGTGAATCAGGCGACTGAGTCTGATACTTATCCTATGCCCACTGCAAGTGAAGTCTTTGCAACAGTTGGAGGAGGTCGCTATTACACCACGCTAGATTTGGACAGAGCTTACACACAGGTGGTGGTTACGGACAAAACGGCAAAGCTATTAACGTTAAATACTTGTAAGGGTCTATATTCTGTACACAGATTAGCATTTGGTGTTAAAGCATGCCCGGGAATCTTTCAAAGACTAATGACAGCACTGTTGGCTGGAATTCCCGGGGTAGCAGTGCTGATCGATGACATTATAATCAGCGGCCACACATTCGATGAAATGTCTCAGCGTCTAGACACGGTGCTGCACCGCATTGAAAAATCTGGTATGCGTCTGAATAAAGATAAGTGTAAATTTGCTAAACAAAGAGTCGAATTTCTAGGATTTGTAATTGATGCTAATGGGATCCATCCCGCTCAGAGCAAGATTGAATCTATCATGAACACCCCGGAACCTAAAAATATCCAGCAATTGCAGGCATTTCTGGGTTTGTACAACTTCTATGAGAGATTCATACCTCATAAAGCCACTATACTGGAGCCTCTACATAGGTTGCTTGATAAGTCAAAAGTATGGACATGGACTAACCAAGAACAGAATAGTTTTGATACTGCTAAACGCTTACTTTCATCAGATTTGACTCTGGTACATTATGATCTAAAAAAGCCGTTGGTACTTACTTGTGATAGTTCAGAATATGGTGTAGGAGCTGTACTATCACATGTCATGGAAGATGGAACAGAACGGCCAATTGCAATGGGCTCCAGAACTTTGCATGTGCATGAGAGACGCTACTCCCAGCTTGATAAAGAAGCCACAGCTATTCTTTTTGGAGTAGTAAAATTTCACAACTATCTAATGGGCAGGAATTTTACTATTGTAACAGATCATAAGCCTTTGTTATGCATATTTGATCCAAAAAAACCAATGCCTGCAGTTTTGTCACCTCGTTTAACTAGAATTGCGTTGATACTTACCTCACATAATTACAACATAGTTTATAAACCGGGGAAAGAAATTGGTAATGCTGATGGATTAAGTCGATGGCCACAGCCAGTTCTTAATGAGCCAGAGCAGTGTTTGGGTGACATTCTCCTCATGGCTGAGACTCCAGCTGATTTTCCAGTTGATGTAGAGCTTATAGCATCCACAACAAAAAAGGACCAGACGCTATCGCGTGTCAGCCATTATATCTTAGGCGGATGGCCCACCAGAGTCCAGGACAGCGAGATACGCCCATATTGGTTGCGCCGTGCAGAACTCTCCTTACAAGAAGATTGCATCTTGCTTGGCAGTCGTGTGGTGATACCACCATCGCTTCGTGAGTTAGTTATGAGCGCCTTACATAAGGTACACAGTGGCATGGTACAAACAAAAGCACTAGCTAGAAGCTATATCTGGTGGCCACAATTAAACAAAGATATAGAAACTTTAGTAGCTAATTGTAATAAATGTTTAGAGAACAGGCACATGCCACCTAAAACTAATTATGAATGGATCTCGCCTACAAAACCATGGTCCCGGATTAATGTAGACTTCGCAGGGCCGTTCCAAAACAAAACATTTTTAATTGTTGTGGATGCTTATTCCAGATGGCCAGAAGTACTTATTGTTGATAACATGACGTCTAGAGTAGTTATTCAACATTTAAGGAATTTATTCGCAATACATGGATTGTGTGAAACATTGGTCTCTGACAATGGGACCCCATGTGTTTCTAAAGATATGGAAGACTTTCTGACTGCTAATAAAATTAAACATATTACCACAGCACCCTATCATCCGGCTACTAACGGCTTAGCGGAAAGAATGGTACAAACCGTAAAGGACAAGTTACGTAAAATGAATGATATGCCTTGGGATATTAAACTACCTAACATGTTACTTGGATTACGGGTAACTCCATGCACAACAACAAACAAGAGTCCAGCTGAACTCTTAATGAAAAGACGTTTACACACCTTACTTGATACTTTGCATCCAGATAGTCATGAGCGAAAGAAAAGAACACAACAAATTGTAAATAACGCACAAAAAAATAATAGAGAAGCAAATACTGGCCACGATGTCATGTATAGGAATTATGCTAGAGGGCTACGATGGCTTCCAGGTACTGTGGTTGGTAAGAAGGGCCCATCAAACTACCAGGTGTGTACTAAAGAGGGTACAGTAATCAATAGACACATTGATCAACTGATTAGAAAAAAACAAGCAGTTGGAACAAAGGGAGCACAAAAAGAAGGAGAAGCGACACAATGCCAACGTGATACTATGGGTTCAAGGGAAATGTCTGACTTAAGGGATAAAATTACTGACGATGACTTAAGAGATGTAAGTGTTGACGTAGACTTGGGAAATGAAATGAATGAGAGAGACTTAATGGAGGAAATATCTGACAGTGACATAAGAGAAGAAATAATTGAAATACCAAGCCAGGATAAATGGGCAGAAATGTTGGGCATACCAACAAATGTCAAGCCTAGTTTTTCTGGTGGTAAGGTCAGAAATAAAATAAGTGCACACCCAAGGTCACCATATGATAGACCAAGTCATTCTAATAATTTCATGGCATAACTTGTTTCTTTTAGATTAGATAAATAATGATAAATAGTGTTTTAGTGTTTTGTTATCTTTTTAGTTACTTTGTTTATTTACTTAGGGGAAAGGTATGTTGTATACAATAATTAGGTTCTATCATTCTAGTGTAGGTAGTTAAGTCTTTGCTTGTCATTGTTAACAAATAATGGAAGTTTAAGAAATGGAGGTAGGATTAGATATTGTCACTTGTTGTTGCTACCTAGCACATTAAACATGAATTATAATTAAATACGAAGTTTTATTGAATATAATACACTCGAAAAACATAACCCCATGTTGGCCTGAGTTTCTATTAAAGACAACCTGCCGTTCTGCCAGGCAGGTCGTAAAAGATGAACGATTGGCAATGCAAGTCACTACCATCGTGGTTACTAGGTGGAAGAGTTCTGCACTGGCTCGACCAGAGCTAGTAACCATCGCCTTACTTATTCCTGCCACATAGCCCAGTGCTTGTCACTGTCGTGTCCCGGTTTGGAGGGTAAGGTAGCCGGTAAACTCATACATGTGGCATTAATTTCCCGCCACAAAGATAGCAACGCACCACTAACGTCTTTTGTATATTGGCGATGGTAGACTCTTCCGATCAAGAGAGCCATCTGCTTCTTTGCTACCTTATGATATAATAAAAAACCTTCTGTATAGCATAGTCAGGTAAAAAAATACTTACTATTTAAATTCTTTAACAATGGACCTGTGCAACTTATTACAAAAATCTTCAATGCTTGTTCTATCCGCGTGCAATACAACCGGTGCATTGTAGTCCGGTAACTGGCCTTTGGGCTTTGTGTATATCCTAATAAGTTTCAAATACTCCCACATTTTCTCCAACAAATCGTCAAAATTCCATCTGTGATGTGCAGAAATTGGTACGCAATGGGGTATTTTATAAATAACATCCAATTCTTCTATACTTATTTGATCTGAAATTTGAATCAACTAGAATTAATCCCATACTGTTTTCTCTGCGGTTCGGCCCTCCTTTGAAGAATAGACCATCTGCCATTCTACCAGGCAGTTCGTAAAAAGGCAAAAAATTGGCTTTACGTGTCACTACCATCGTGACTATTAGATGGTAGAGTTCCGCAACGTCTTGTCCGAGTATTTGATACCACCGCCTTAGCTATTCTTGCCGCAATAGCGTAAATTATTTTCGTTGTCGTGTTCCGGCTTGGAGGGTAAGGTAACCGATAAACTTGTGTATGTAGCATTGCCATCCCGCCACACGGATAGCAACGCACCAAGTGTCTATAGGCGATAGTTTCTTTTTCGCTCAGGAAATTATCTACTATTTAATGATATAACAAAAAACATAACAAATATGAAAACTTGTATATTTGCATGTTTGTTACTCAATCATGCAAAAACGGAAACACAGATTTGGATGAAATTTGGAACGCAAGTAGACGATAATCTAGGATAGCACATAGAATACTTTTTGACTTCTATAATGCAGTGGTCTGCAGTAAGAAACTAGTTTACATTATATAAACAGTAAATTATATTTATAGCTATTTGTATGCGTAACTCAAAAACATTACTTCCTTATCCTCGATCGGATAAAAGTAGCATATAAGTTTTCCTCATGGATGTGATTATCATAAACAATAAGACATTTTCATGACAGTCTCCGAGTGCCACATGTCTTTTTTTACAATTTTTGTCTCTCTGTTTGTTTTTGATGGGATTTTCACTGGCAGATAGCTGATGTAACATGAAGTTAGGCTACTTTTATTTTTAAAATTATTTCACATGGACGAAGTCACGGACACAACTAGTTATAAATTTAATACAAGTAATTCACTAAAAGCTACATTATTTCCTTTAGCTCAAGACAGGTAACAATAAGCCTAGACTACTTCTAGGTCAATGGTTCTTAATTTTTAATTTTTTTTTCTTTTTTTATATCATTAGATAGCAAACAAGCTGATGGCTCTCTTGATAAAAAGAGAAACTTCACCTATAGACACCAAGGACATTAATGGTTCGTTGCGATGCGTGTGGCGGGATGGCAATGCCACATGTATAAGTATACCGGCTACCTTACCCTACAAACCGGAACTTGACGGTAACAACACTGACGCTATTGCGGCAGGAATGGGTAAGGCGGTGGTACCATACACCCGGGCGAGACGTTGCGGTACTCTACCACCTAATAGTATTCACGATTACTATTGTTCAATAAACTATTTTATGATAGCGCGTTATAGACTATAAACTATATTTTTTCAGGACGCTATGTAATAGACTATATTATAACGTGTAAATGAACACTGATCGCGCGAGCCGGCCGAGATAGCGCGTCACTTATCACGTCATACAGCGAGAAATAACTGAGCGCTATAACGCTATAAACTATGTTATAACATCTAGCGTCTACGGTCTAGCACGTTACTCGTTAGATCGCGCAGTTAGTAGCTTTGTTGGTTATAATGTTATAACTACGGCCTACGCTAGACGCTAGGTATATAGCGTGGCGTTATGTTACGTGGCAATCAAACCTACTAAATTACATACAAATCTTCTCTATAATATTAGTGTAAAAAATTCCATATTACTTTTAAAGTCTAACAATTCTTACCTATTTTGTTCAACAAATATATGCAAGGTATATAAATTCTATTCCCTTCAATTACATCAATAAGGTCATCACTAGTTGCATCGTATCGGAGAGTTATGTCAGCATTGTGTATCTTGTACTCAGAGAGAATTGTTTTCACCGCTTCTATATCTAGTTCAGATTGTGGACACTACAAAAGTAAATACAGAACCTGATTATATCTATTTTACTGTAAGAGGAAGCAGAGTTACAAATAATACATGAACAATCAAAGTTATACTTCTTTTGGCGCATTAGGAAAAAATGATGAGAGTAAATTTTCACGATGCGCGCGCACACCGTCACGAAAAATCGAAACTATCAAATTAGCTTGTCAACATTTTTGCTTTATAAAAAAAATATATATTTTTTAATTATGTACAAAATCTTTTATGATATTTAAATAAAATTTATTTAACTATATAATGTGTTATAATAAAATTTCTTTCAATGTATTAAACACCTTTTTTTCTATTATTAGTGAAAAACATAGCATAATGTGAAGGATAAAATTTTTAGAAAGATTTTTTATCTTGTTACGCCAAAGAAGTATAATTTCTTACATGCGTACATAAGTACACATACACACCCAACCTTTTTTTTATTAAATTTAATAATATATTATTTAATTTTATGAAAATTGAAATATGTTAATGTCAAAAATAATTTTAAATATATTAAAAAAATGAAAAAAACTAAAATATTGATTGTAAATTGTAAAACAATTACTTATACCTTATAGTATGGTCGTATACAACAGTAGTTTGTACTAACATAATAATATAATGTTATGTAGGTACAAGGTCAGATCTTGGGGGGGGGGGAGGGATCCATATGAGGGTCATGACTCCCCCCCCCCCTCCTAGGCAGGGGTCTAGGTATGGATTTATTGCAAACAAATAAGGATTAGAGCCTATCTTGACTGAAGCTCAAATATGTGCCACTCTTTCTGACCCGAATGCTAGATCTGTCCTTGGTTATGTATATATCCAATTTAAGTTATTTGATGAAGTTTTTTAAGGAGAAGAGCTGATTTGATTTTGAAATCAATTGGTATATATTAGTATAAAAGTTATTTAAAAAATCTGAAATAAGGTAGTCGGAAGTAACATAGTTAAAATATTTGAAAAGCTGTAACTTTTAAATATTGATTCAATTTCGATGTCTCAAATTGCATTCGACACAGTTTTTTAATTAATAAAATAATGTAGAAGTTCAAAAGCCTATTTGGTTAAACAATCTTTTTTGAAAAAGTGTTTTTTCAGTTGTCTGAGAAACACAAAGCTGCCCGGGATTGGAAATTGCCCAGTTGGCGATAGGCTTGCCACCTATCACATTTGTGGGACCAAGTATCTTCGGCTATCGTGAGTGTACTTGTTGTACCTCTGCATACCCCTTCGGGGATATGGGCGTGAAGATACAATCTTTTTTGAACTATAAAATGTTGTTTTTAGGTACAAAATGGATTGGTGTTTTTTTTTAAATATCATTTGAGAGCAAACAACAGATGACTCTTCTGATGGAAAGAGAAACCATTGCCTACAGACACAAAAGATGTTATAGGTGCGTTGCTATCTGTGTGGCGGTCGGTGGGATGACAATGCCACATGCATAAGTCTCACAGCTGTTTTACCATCCAAACCGAAACACGACAACAACACTTGCATTTACATACAAAAATACAGAGATATCATATTAACCGATGAAATAAAATCACTCCAGAGATATTCCTTAAGCCTTAGCTGCTTTTTATTTGACATGATAATATAGCACATTATGGCATATTTCTATTTTTTTACGATATAATATATCTACAATACAAGCGATATAATATCTACCTTACATACATTACAGTACCCGGCGATAAATATTGCACATCGAACTTTGGAAAGAGACAATCGGATAATTTCGGCTTCGTAAAGCGTTATCTCTGTCCCACACTACCTATGTGACGTTTAGTCAGTCGTTGTTCAAGTACGATAGAGTGCAGTCGCGTCCCGAAAAAAAATATATATTTAGAGTTGATAACACCCACAAATTTAAATAATTTAAAGTTGTAATATGGCATCTTTCGGAAAAAGAGGGAAACCTTTACGAGGTCAGTCACGTGAAATTATCTACAATGTTTATAAATACTTTGTAAGCGAAGCTGATAGATTTAACAAAAAAGTAGATGAAAATGTAAGTTGTTATTTTAAGAAGATTCAAGAGCGAGTTGCAAATGCCACTGGAATTTCAAGAAGAACTTTGAACAATATATTAAACGAAGTCAGTACTGAAACACATTCGACTGAAATTAAGTTCAGCACTCCAAAAAAAGGGAGACCAAAAAAGCAATTTCGTTTGGATATGGACGATTTTGATTACGATGTTGTTCGAAGAATGGTGTATGATTTTCACTTACGATTTAATGAACTGCCAACAATAAAATCATTAAAAGCTAAGTTATCTGAAGCTATTAATTACAATGGGTCTGAAAAAACGTTGAGAAAAATACTTCATGACATGGGATTTCAGTTCACTAAAATGGAAGATAATCGAAAAATTCTAATGGAAAAGCACGACGTTAGTCTCAAACGAATGGAATACCTTGATAAAATACGCAAATTTCGCGAAACAGGAAAAAATATCGTCTACATGGATGAGTCATATATACATGCATCCCACACTAAAGGGAAATCTTGGAGTGACGATAAGAAAAAAGGAGTAAAAAAGCCAATTTCAAAAGGTCAACGTTTGATAATAGTTCATGCGGGAAATGAAAAAGGCTTTGTACCCGGTGCTTTTTTAACATATAAATCCACGGACACTACAGGTGACTATCACAATGAAATGAATAACGATAACTATGAGAAATGGCTGGTTAACCAATTAATCCCAAATATACCCAGTGATTCTGTTCTAGTTATCGACAACGCACCCTATCACAACAAGTATGTTGAGAGACCCCCCAACTCAAACACCATTAAACGGGAAATGATCAACTGGTTAAACAGACATGAAATTCCAGTTGATCCAAAATTAACAAAAACCCAGATTTACGCTATTATATGTCAGCACAAGGAGAGGTATACAGAGTTTTCTGTGGACAAAATACTTGCCGAACATGGGCACACTGTGTTGCGATTGCCACCATATCATCCGGATTTTAATCCAATTGAAAATATATGGTCTCAACTGAAAGGCTATGTAGCCTCTAGAAATGTGGGTATGAAATTAACTACAGTAAAAACATTATTGACTGAAAAAGTAAACATGATCGGCGCTGAAGAGTGGAAAAAGGTTTGCGATCATGCAATCAAATGTGAGAATGAATATAGAAGCATTCAACACAGTTTAGACAATTACACTGATAGATTAGTAATAAATACGGCTGATAGTGACAGTGATATTGACCTCTTTGAGAGCACAGATAGTGAAATGGAAGTAATTGAGAATTAGAATTATTATTATTTTTATTGCAATGTCTCATTTTAGCAATAGGTATAATGGTGTTTATTATGTACACTAAAGCTGTAATGTTCCAAAATAATTAAATACGTAAACATAATGTAAAAATGTTTTTTTATTTTATTTTACCCCAACCTAAAGCCATCACTTATAGAAAAATTAGTGTATTTTATACAAAGAATAAAAATATCAAAAGAAGCAAATCATACTTGTTTTAACAGCTCCTAATAGGTACCGGACTGTTTGTATTTTGTGCGACAGAGATAACGCTCTACGAAGCCGAAATTAGCCGATTGTCTCTTTCCAAAGGTCGATGTGCAATATTTATCGCCGGGTACTGTAGCTCATATATGAGCAGCTACACATTTATAGCCCAACACCGTGTCTATTAGTATTTATGTGGTCTGTGAGTAAGACGATGGTACCAGACCTGGGTGAGACAGTGCAGAACTCTATCACTTAGAAGCCAAGATGGAAATTACTCACATAGTCAAATATTCGCCTCTTACGAACTGTCTGGCAGAACCGCAGATGGTCTATTCTTCAAATGGGGCCCGCACGCACGCACGCACGCACGCATGCACACACACACACACACACACACACACACACACACACACACACACACACACACACACACACACACACACACACGCACGCACACATACAGACATACTGACGTCATTTTAACAACACAAATAATCGGAGAAATTAAGCCTCAAAATTCTAAGACTTCAAGCATGTAGATCTGGTGAAAAGTTTATTTTTGAAATTTGGTGTGAAATCAGTAACTTAAATCAGTAACGTAAATAGTGTGATGTACAATAATGCCAACACAATTCAAATTAGCCCTTTCTCCCAAAGTATTGTAGTATTTTAAATGCAGTTATTAATATTAGGTAATTTATGCTCAAGTTAGGATGTTCTCTAGTTGATAGTAAAGTAGGTATCTAACATAGCTGGGCATTAACTCATTTATCTGTTAAATGTTAATTGAGGAAGTTAACATTTCGATGAATGGATTAACTTATAAGTTGACTTTAAAAATGTTAACTGACTCGTTAACTTCTATTATATCTCCTCAAGTCTGTTAAATCTTTAATGCAGTTCCTAATTTTTTACCAAGCACTGCATCGCACCGAGAAAAACACGTTCTGAAAAGTATGTTCAGGCTAATCAACAAGTATATCGCAGCACGTGCGGCGAGAGAAACGAAACTAGTCTTGCCGACGACTCTTAAGTAAATCATTAATCCTACGATATAAAATTTTTATAACATGTTAACTGATTAACGATTAACGTTAACTTGCGTTATAGTTCCGAAATATAACGTTTTAATGATTAACAAAGTTAACTTTTGTAGTCATGGAGTAGTAATTAACAAAATTAATTATTTGATTAACCGTGCCCAGTTATGGTAGCTTCACTATGGCAATGAAGAGATTTGTGTAAAAATGTAATATAAAAAGTGATATTACATAATGCTTGATAGATACTATAATAAGCAAATCTATGTTTGCAATTAAAATACATTAAATTATGACACACTAAAAGAAACTTACAGTAATATTTAGGTTGACGCCTCCCTTGTCTTTTTTTCTAAAGTGTATATTTGGAGGTTGCTTATTCAATCGCAATCCAAAGCCCTCCAACTCATGTTCTAGGAGTTTTTTATGCTGCAGTGGCTTCAGGACATCGAGAACTATGAATATCAAACTGCAAGTGCGGGCCACAGCTATAACTTGTCGACCACGACCCTTGCCATCTTTAGCGCCTTCTATAATACCAGGAAGATCAAGTAACTGTAATTCAAATACTTTTATTTAGAACCTTATTATAGTGTAGTTTTATTTTTTTATGTCACAGGATAACGAGCAGATCATTTATAAAAACCAAAGTGGCCCATTTTCGTGGCAGAGATGTTACGTCAGATAAAGAAGTTTGTCAATTCCTTTTCCAAACAGGAATACGACAGTGATAAACGCTGACACTATAGTAGGAAAAAAAGTTAAAGTAGTACCAGCAAACCCAGACAAGATGTTAAATAATGCTAAAACTATGTTGGATAACTTGCAGAGGTAAGTTTTTCTGCCCAAGCTTCGTTATAATAAAAAACCATCTGCCTACAAAGAAATTTGTCACATTTAAATACTAGATGGTAAACTTTTGATGTCTCAATGTTACACTTCCCCCTCATTATTTGTTTTAATCACCATAAAAGTTTTTCTTAGTCGTTTTATCTTGGAAGATAATGTAGCTGGCAAACTTGTATATGCGGATTTCAGGCTTGGTTGAGCATTAATAGCTCATATATCAATAGATCATAAAGCCGCAGATGTCTTTTAGAGTTAATTATGCCACCTTTTAAAATAAAGATAGGCATTATGTTAACTTGGAATTGGTGTTAAAGTTTAGGCTTTAAAATTAAATTAAAATAATTTAAATGTAAAGAAAAATTGTGTGATGAAAAGACAAAATGTTACTAAAGTATTTTATTAGAATTGTTGTAATGGTGTGTGTCCTAAAATCGCAATATAAACCATTAATCACGTTATTAATTCAATCAATTACTAATATTTACCTGAATTTTAGCCCCTTTGTATTTAATACATCCAGGAACAGTAGTCAATGTTGTAAACTCATATGCTGCTACCTCTGAATACACTCCTGCTAAATTTGAAAGGAGTGTAGATTTACCCACAGATGGAAAACCCACAAAGCCAATACGAGCATCCCCAGTTTTAGCAACATCGAAACCTGAAAAAAGGAAATGAATTTTTTGTACAATTTGCAGTTATGATCAAAAACAGGAAGTTTTATTTATAATACCCTAGTAGGTGCTATTTACTGAAAATATAGGAGCTATAAATAATTACTGTTAATTTTTGTAAATAATATTTTAACATTACTTAATATTTTAATTTAAATAAAGCAACATTTTTACATTGCTTTTACCACCCAGTTGGGTTAGGTAGTTTACAGAACACTGAGCTAGCAGAATGACTTTGTCAATCTGACATGGTTTTTGTTACTCACTGTACATCATCACATGTTATCTTTTGAGTGGCACAAGTTTGATTAATGTCCGAGGCAAAACAAAAATAAATACTATAAAAATGCAAAAAACAAACTCCCTACAATAATCTTCTTCACTAGGTAACTCAGTTATTGAAAAATTATCATCTCTTTGAAAGAATATCACTAGTTTTATTTTGCATTGTATGGCATAACTAGTGTGATAGTAGAATTCAATGGAGTATCCATGCTATGGTAACAATATCCAATCGCGGCAAATTTAATTACCTATACGGGTCTATGGTGATGAAGCTGCCTGATAATTACTGTTAATTGTTGTAAAAGCGGTAACTATTTAATAAGTGAAATTTATTTCAAGGAAATTAAATCCCGTTAAATTGAGGTATATTAAGCTCAAAGAAACAAAACTATACCTTAACATAGATTTTTAACTTCCCACTACATATGTAGATAAGGAAGTTACTGATTTTACCCTGATTTTCGAAAATCGAGTTTTCACCAGATGTCCACGTTTTGAGGTCCTAGGAATCCTTTCCGACCATTTTCACGATGACGTCAGTATGTATGTATGTATGTATGTATGTATGTATGTATGTATGTCTGTCTGTATGTATGTATGTACGTGTGTGTGTATGTAAACATCTCATAACTTTTTAACGGCTGGACCGATCGAAACGCAATTGATGGCATTCGATTGGATTCTGCTTAACTTAAGACTTCCTGAAAATTTGAACCGATTCGGTCCAGGAGATTTAGAGAAATTTTGAAAAAACACCAAAAATTTTTTAGGCAAAACAGTATTTATTCTAATATAACTTCCAGATTTATGTCCCGATTGAGTACAAAAAACTCGTCTAACACATAAATTGCATCAAAATCGGTTTATTCATTTGGGTGTAATCGTTGACGAAAAATTTTGAAAAAAGTGTTTTTTTTACATAGCTTCGAAATTTTTCAACCAATCATTTTTTGGTGATTTACGATATTTTAGTTAGTAAAATAGGTCAATTTGTTTGGGATTTATCATTGAAGAAAATTAAAAATTAAATGTTTTTTGACATTGCATCGAAAATTTTCAACCTATGGATTATTTAGCTAAAGCAATATTTTAGATCTCAAAAACTGAGTTGAATGCCATCATCGTTTTTAAAATATACAGCTTTTCCAAAATTAATAGACTGCATTTTTAACAAAATAGTTTTTTTTTTATTTCATAGAAGAGGGGGCAAACGAGCAAGAGGTGCGCCTGATGGTAAGTGATCACTGCCGCCCATGGACATCTGCAATACCAGAAGTTTTGCAGTTGCGTTGCCGGCCTTTTAAGAATGAGTAAGCTCTTTTCTTGAAGGTCCCTTGAAGATGTTTCTAGAAGATGTTTGAACTGACAAATCTATGCTTATATTTTTTACTCTTTTGAGCTTAAAATACCTTAATTTAGTGGGAAGTTTCAGGGATGGCCCGTAGGGTCAACCGTTTACACATTTTTTTAGTTCAAACATCTAGTTTAGTAGGTATTTATTTATTTATTTATTCGTACATTGCTTTGAACATGATATAATATAAAGATGTTAATATTTATTTGTAGTACAATGTTCCACCATTTCTCAATAGCATGCAAGATGGTTTTTAATTAAATATAACTATAATAATTTCTACTTTACAATAGCCTTTGAGAAAAACTTAACACTAATTTTAATTAATTAATATAACAATTTATTTTTAAGAATTACCATGATTAACTAATAATTACTATTGTTATTATTCTCTTAAATTTATTTATATATTTGATAGTCAATTATTTATTTTTAAAAAATAGTAGTATTTGTGAATTATTAAATTATTATGATAAACATCACATTTTAGCTATTTATTAAGAATAAATATTTTTAAACTTGTAATAAAAATACTTTTTATTTTTAGTGCATTACATAAGACTGACTGACTCAAAAAAAGTCTGTCCCATTTTTTGTTAATTAAAAAATATTGTCATACAAAGGTTCAACGTAACGTACTATTGCCATTTTTTATTTACAGGAGAAAGGAAGAAAATAGTATCTAACATTTCTATTTCTGTGATGTGTAATTGGTACATTTTTTTCGTGATTTTACCCATACGAGACCCTTTACCCATATGAGACCCAATGTCCATATATTAGTAAGTCAATGAGTGAATTCAATAACAAAATTGATAAATTTAATCTATAAACTTCTTGTCAAGTTACTCTACAAGAGGGGAAAGGTGTCATTACTGATAGAGATAAACCTTTGTGTGCTACTACTAACATAAATTAAGTTTTTTGGATTAGGTCAATTAATGTGATTTGCCAGGAACGATGATTTATTAATCTATCATATCAACCACAAAAAGTGGCTAGTTCATGCTACTTCGCTACACAGAAAATGAGTTTTGTAGTTTCGACAGGTGAATATGATAATTTCCTCTCTCTGAAGTACCAATTCCATCAATGTTATTCCACAACATGTCAATAAACAGTCACCTGGACTAACTTCTTCAAGACAATTTTGGATCTTATTGTATAAAATGATATGGATCTTTTGGCTGTTTTAGTCATAAGGGACATCTATAAAAATGATAAAATATTTTACCTTCACCAGTCGCACCACCACCACCTTTGGGAGTAATAAGTTCACGCCTTAATTTGGCTAACCGAGCTTTTAATATACCCAAATGGAGAGCTGTTGCTTTATTTTTTTGTGTCCGGGCCATCTTAAAATTTACAAGAACAGTTAGATTTGATGATTAGGTATAGATCTTTTTCAGAATTTAAACTTTCATTGCCAAAATTTAAATAAATACTTTAAAATTTAAACTAAATAGGTAAACATTATTTTGATAATAGATATCGAGATTTATCTTTATTAATAGAATCAATTGGCATAACCTATTAACATACCTCGGCCTCTATTGCCGCTATTTTCTCCAATATTGTACTCATTTTAACGACGTTTTCTAGTGTATTAAAGTATAAGTATTGCGAAATTGGATAGACCTAACTAATGAAGATTTTTAAGTTAGGATTTAGGAAATTCAAAGTTTTTTTGGAACTGGAAGCGTGTCAAACTTTCAGTCTCGAATTATATTGTCAAATACACGTCAAATAGTCTTGTGTAGTTCGTGAACGAACTAGGTCGGAAGAGCGATCTTATGGACGAACTACACGAACTAGTTCGCAGACCCGTCACTCTTTAGTTCACTTTAGTTCTTTCGTTCGACGGCGTGAAATCGAGAGCGCGGTGCGTCGCCACTGTATAGTTCACAGTTCACCATACAACGCGCAATGCGCATCGATTATTAGTAAGACAAAATATGAAGTTAGTAGTTCGTTTACGACTTTGCGCGCGAAATTGAGCAGTGCGCGGTGATTTGGTGACAATACCCGTATTATATTTTATTATTAACAGGTAAATACAATTTATAAATGTTTCCTTGGTTTTTGGTGTAATTTATTAACAAAAATAAGTGCCTACTATATGATGTTACTGTTAAAATAACACCAAAACTTATGTTTTTTTATGATAAGAACATGTCTAAATTTATTTTAAACTGGGTAAGAACATACCAGTTTTCTGTGCCTTTATTAGTAGATAGATAAATACAAATTAATATGTACTAGATACTAATTCCAAAGATTAAAAGTTGATTATTTTCAAACAGGTTTTGTCGTTTATTTTCACCTAATTAATTGTTGATCAACGCAAGCGAACAAGACAACAAGTAGGTCTTTCGTGAATTGAAGTAGTGAACTAACGAACTAAAAGATCGAACTAGTTCGTTTAAGAGCTGCGAACTAAAATGAGCGCTCCCAATCGTGAACTATAATGCGCAAGACTATTGTCAAATCTGTGTGTCAAATTCAAATTTAAGTTCAAACGTCAACTGTCAATTCACAAATATAGCAGCTTCAAAATCGTTCCGAAGAGTACCACGACATGGGTGGAGTGTGTCCCTTTCAAGGAACTTATATACTATAACTGGAATTGTTACAAAGCAATATTTGAAAAATAAAAATGTACTTTATTTCGTTACTCATAAAGTTGACATTTGTTTCTTACTTAACAGAGGGGAAAACGTTCTGAGCAAGACAACGACATGAGTGGATGTTGTCCCTTTCTTGCAATTGCCAGTATAAATAAAACTATCTAGATGGTAGATTTTTACATATTCAGTAATCATTAAATACTTTTTATTCATACACGTTGATAAATAAATTAGCATAAAATGTATTGTAATTAACACAGTGAGTTCTAAAATGTGCTTATTTTAATTATTACGTAATTACTTATGCAATGCAAAAACTGTTTCTCAAATTAGTAGAATTACTTAGTAGTAATTTGCAAACTACGCATGGCCGCACTTATATATGGCGATTGGCGCTTTATTTAGTAGAAAGAGACACACTTCACTCATGTCGTGGTACTCTTTGGAACGATTTTGAAGCGCGTGTAAGCATTCCGGGTAGAATATAACTTCCTTGGTCCCTTTCTACTAAATAAGCGCCAATCGCCATGTACAAGTGCGGCCATGCGTAGTTTGCAAATTACTACTAAGTAATTCTACTAATTTGAGAAACAGCTTTGCATTGAATAAGTAATTACGTAATAATTAAAATAAGAACATTTTAGAACTCACTATGTTAATTACAATACCTACATTTTATGCTAATGTATTTATTGACGTGTATGAATAAAAGGGATTTAACGATTACCGAATATATAAAAATCTGCCATCAGATAGTTTTATTTACACTGACAATTGCAAGAAAGGGACAACATTCGCTTTTGTCATTGTCTTGCTCGGAACGTTTTCCCCTCTGTTAAGTAAAAAACAAATGTCAACTTTATGAATAACGAAATAAAGTACATTTTATTTTTCAAATATTGCTTCGTAATAATTCCAGTTATCGTATATAAGTTCCTTAACCTATAGCAGTCACCGTAGACATTAGTTTCTCTGTCTACGGCAAGGTCTACGGCAGTCACGGCCTGTGGCCACGACTCACGGCGTCACCGTATGGGACATGGAGTATAGAAGGAGGACCAACTCTGTAGTAAAGCAGGCTGTAAACGTTCAAACATGTTTGTCAAACTTTACATTTTGTTTTTACGTTTTTATCAAACATCAGCGCACACGTACCAACAAGTTTGCCAAACAAGGGTTCACTTTCAAAGCAGTTTTCGCCGTGAAGTGACGCTCCGACGCTCAGATGATTAACAAATAAAGTCTCTCAGCGGCGGTCGCGCCAAAATTTCGAGTTTGTTTGGCAAATATGACTGTACACCTACACATATGACAAACACGCCGTCAATCAAATCTTTCAAACATATAGCCAAACACATGGAACTATTACTACATTCATTCTAGGCCAAACACGTAGTTTGCTTGACAAACACGTCAAACATGACCGAAGACTATCAAATAATTGCCAAACACGTAAAATTTGACAAACTGTTTGAGCGTTTACAGCCTGCTATCCGCTCACATCACTTTGGTAACTAATGAGACCTCTGAGAAAATGCCGTTAATACACTATGGTCTCTATAGGGACCAACGCTTACTTCTTACAAAAAAAACATCATTTTCACTATTTACCAGTTTTAATACAATACTCTATGGTATTTTATCGTTTTCGAACGAAACATTGTATAGAATAACATCTAATTGGCAATCTTTTTTCAAATACGCTCTTGGGGAAAAATAAAAGAACTTAGTTCGCCATTTTGATTCGTGCTGTGTGTTATGTGTTGGTTGCACTTTATGGTACAGGTTAATTTAAAAATGTTTTGGCGTATTAATCAACAAGTAAACTTTATTTATAGTCAAGATTAGTTCAAGATCTAACAATTTAGATAATAATTTTGTCAAAAAACCGTAAATATCAATTAATAAAACATATATTTCGTTAATGACCAACTTAATGATATCAGCGCTTTGGGTATGACGATACCTATTTTTATTTATTTTCGTAAATTTTAGTGTTGATATCTATGATCTCAAAAATATCATATGATGTGAATGTGAAATATCCTAAACATTATTTAAAAAACAAATTAACATAGCTGTAAAATTGAAAAAGAAATAAATTATTTAAAAATTACGAAAAAAATTACGTATTAATTATGAAAAAAAAGATATTAATATTTATGTAAATAAATATTTTTGTACTATAATATATGTTGTTTATTTTTTTTTCGTATGTATATGTTTACCAATTATATAAAAAAAATATAAAAAGTATAGGTCATCGATTTACTTTTTGAATTAAAAATCCTCGACTAACAAGTAGTCATATTTTTCTCAAAGTGTCATGTTACATCTGAATTATTTTGTAGCTTAAGCCATTTAAATTAAACAATTCTAACACCAGTGTATTGCAGTGCTCAAGATCTCTTAAAAAATATATGCTTTACAGTATCGGATTCAATCCAAACAACTCATAAACCATTTTTGTGACCACGGTCCATCGGAACGGTCTCGAAACGCGTGCGCGTAACGGTCCGTGTGTTTTTAGAAAAAAATACGAAAATGGCTAGTGGTGTGAGCGGCTATAGAAGTGTCCATCAAAGTGGTCACAGAACAAAATATATTAAGGCAGAAATGGCAAGTGTGTAGTACCCGTGTACCTCAATTACGTACCTACAGCTGTATGTAACCACAGAGTACTTTGTAACATACCTAAATCGGAGTGGGCGATACAAAACGTATACAGATATTGAAACTATAACATATTTATCGTTACAGTATCGTAAGTCGGATATCGGCCCAAGCTAAAACTATATATTGAAGAAACACTATATATTGTTAAATATCTATCGAATCATGCAACGAATCGAAATGCAGAGTGGATGCGCGAATAAACTGAAATACTAAATACCTTATAATACTACATTATCAAACGGATACTAGTAGGTACTACGATTCCAAATCTTATGCTGAATGCGTATGTAATGTTTTCATTAAGTAAATCGTTTTCTTAGTATTTTTATGAAATTATCATGCGTAATTTAAAATGTTGACCTTTCAAATAAGTAAATAGAGATTTATAAGTATTTAACAAATATCTATGAATACTACTTCATCAAAACAGATATTCTGTAAGTAGCTACTTAGGTATATCCTAAAATATTAATACAAAACGATATCGTAGCCAGTCCTAAACCTACTTACGAATTAGTGTAAATCATGTTTGATTTTTCATACAGATTTAGTTACTATCTCAAAAGTCAGTAACAAAAATCGTATTAGATTTAATCGCATCGGGCATCGTGTGCATCGGGTTTATCAGAAGTATCCATCAATATGTAGTTTCATAAAATATAGTGTTTTGATATCCTATATCAAATATCGATACAAAGTTTCGATTTGACATTCATGAAAAGTGATATTACCCACTCCTATACCTAAATAGAAGCTTATCTCAAGGCATAAAATGGGTACAAATAAAAATTAAAATGATTTCTTCTTGCAAATATAGATGGTGCCACATGTACGATTCTGTTCTGCTCAAGGAACTTATATACGATAACTGGAATTACTACGAAGCAATATTTGAAAAATAAAAATGTACTTTATTTCGTTGCTCATAAAGTTGACATTTGTTTCCTACTTAACAAAGGGGAAAACGTTCTGAGCAAGACAACGACAAGAGTGGATGTTGTCCCTCTCTTGCAATTGCCAGTGTAAATAAAACTATGTGATGGTAGATTTTTAGATATTCGGTAATCGTTAAATCCCTTTTATTCATACACGTCGATAAATACATTAGCATAAAATGTATTGTAATTAACACAGTAAGTTCTAAAATGTGCTTATTTCCATTATTACGTAATTACTTATGCAATGCAAAAACTGTTTCTCAAATTAGTAGAATTATTTAGTAATAATTTGCAAACTGCGTATTGCCCAAGGAACTTATATACTATAACTGGAATTGTTACAAAGCAATATTTGAAAAATAAAAATGTACTTTATTTTGTTATTAAATAAAGTACATTTTTATTTTTCAAATATTGCTTTGTAACAATTCCAGTTATAGTATATAAGTTCCTTGAAAGGGACACACTCCACCCATGTCGTGGTACTCTTCGGAACGATTTTGAAGCTGCTATATTTGTGAATTGACAGTTGACGTTTGAACTTAAATTTGAATTTGACACGCAGATTTGACAATAGTCTTGCGCATTATAGTTCACGATTGGGAGCGCTCATTTTAGTTCGCAGCTCTTAAACGAACTAGTTCGATCTTTTAGTTCGTTAGTTCACTACTAAATAAATTAGCATAAAATGTATTGTAATTAACAAAGTGTGTCTAAAATGTGCTTATTTTAATTATTACGTAATTACTTATGCAATGCAAAAACTGTTTCTGAAATTAGTAGAATTACTTAGTAGTAATTTGCAAACTACGCATGGCCGCACTTATATATGGCGATTGGCGCTTTATTTAGTAGAAAGAGACACACTCCACTCATGTCGTGGTACTCTTCGGAAGGATTTTGAAGCGCGTGTAAGCATTCCGGGTAGAATATAACTTCCTTGGTATTGCCGCACTTATATATGGCGATTGGCGCTTTATTTATTAGAAAGAGACACACTCCACCCATGTCGTGGTACTCTTTGGAACGATTTTGACGCGCGTGTGACATTCCGGGATTCCGGGTAGAATGTAACTTCCTTGGTTCTGCTTTATAAAATGATTTTCCCAAACACGTGAGTAATTTACTTATTTCGGGAGAGTTATACATATTTTTCACATTTATTTAAATAATGATACAAAATTAAATTGCAAGTCCAAAACCTATATATAATTTAGAAAATTTATAATCGTGATTTATTAATCGAAAATTTATATTACAAGTTGAGAAACAAAATTTGTGATTGTAAGCACAGATTATTTATGTATAAAATTCTCAGTGGTACGTTCTAAGATAAGGATAACGTAACTGTTGCCTATAATTAATAATATCGGCTCAGTGAATTTGGCCCCACTTTTTTTGATTTTCAGATTTTTGATATTTTTAATTATTTGTTCGTCGTTCGTTCTTTAACGTTCGATTGTAAAAATTGTTTGTTCGTCTTTTATTTATTTATAATTAATTAAACAAATGATCACCCTTAAGTTGGCCCCCCTTACTAGATATCTTTATTTTTATCACTTAGATTAATTAATTTTGATTAATTATCGTTTGTTCGACGACTATTGGTGATTGTTCGATCATAAAAACAATTAAATTCCCAATTATTATTTATTTTATATCTAATATGCAAACCATTACCTCACGCCTACATTGCGCATGCGCCAGCAGTCTAATGGCGACTGAGCGATGCGTAGTGCATGTCATGTAAAAAAATGACATTATAAATAATGCTCCATTTCGAATATCATCAAATTATACGATTTGAATGAAGTATTTATTCAACAGTGTGAGTACCTCGATTAAATATAAAGGTATTTAATTCTTATTAGGAAATATTGTAGGTAGTTCCGATAGTGGTAAATTTAACACGATACATAAAAAAAAATCTGCACATTTTTTGAGGTTAACTAATAGTACATCTAATATATACATCTTTAACAGAATTATAAATAGGCCTCTCATTTTAGCAAAGAAACAAATTAAAAACAGTTGTATGATATACACACCCACACACATATGTACATATATAAGAAATTCATATTTAATTAGAGTACTTACTCTTTTTGTTTACTCAACAAACAGCTTTATGTGGCTTTATGGGTTAAGTACATATATTGGACGTAATGCATGTAAATGGACTATATAGACATTAGATGTTTTTCGATGATTATTAATAAGTACATAATTTATTAATAATGATTCTTTTACAACTAAACATTCGAAATGGAGCATTATTTATAATGTCATTTTTTTACATGACATGCACTACGCATCGCTCAGTCGCCATTAGACTGCTGGCGCATGCGCAATGTAGGCGTGACGTAATGGTTTGCATATTAGATATAAAATAAATAATAATTGGGAAACTAAAGTCAATCTGGCGTAATTCCCGTATATATAGTTTTTTTTTTTGAGATGAGTCTCCTGATGGAAAGAATCAACCAACGTCTATAGACACCAAAGGTGTTAATGGTGCGTTGCTATCTTGTGGCGAGGTCGCTATTACGCTATTGCGACAGAAATAGGTAAGGCGGTGGTACTAGACCCGGGCGAGACATTGCAAAACTCTACCACGTATAAGTAATAAGTAAAAAGTAATGACTCGTAAAGCCAATTGGTCGCCTTTTACGACCTGCCTGGCAGAACGGCAGTTGGCCTATTCTTCAAAGGAGCCCGGGACCAACGCGGGGATTAGTTATCTACATTTACATATAATAAAATCGTAGGAAAGTCAATGTATGTCCGGGGTAAACTCAAAAAGTACTGCATGGATTTACTTTAAATTTTGCAGGAATATTACTAATAGGTCGGGTCAACATATAGGCTACATATTATAGCGTGATAATTCACGCTATCACCTACGGGGGAGGAGCTGTGCGGAGTAAACCAAGTCCGCGTAAACAAAGTCGCGGGCAACAGCTAGTAGTAATATACGGAAGTTAAAGTTCGGAATACGGAAAAAATCTAGATTAGATACTGTTTTACTGGACACTGCATTAGTCAAAAGGAAGTGTAGGTACCTAAAACTGCTGGTGGTGAGTACGATTTTAGCTCGGCTAAAGTGCACTCAATACATTTCGCAAATTGATAGCTAAACAGAAGAAATTCTATGCAGGATTTTGTGTTGCTTCATCTCGAGTTTTGAATTGAAGATAAATTATGTACAATAACATTTCATTTAAATATAAAGTGATATCTATATATTTCTTATGTAACTAGAAAGTACTACAGGGTTTAAATATTAGATGGTGTTATAGCCGCCCGATAGATGGCATTGTTTTATATTGGCCAGTAAAAACCACGTGGAAATGGTTTTCCCGCAGGTTTACAGATTGAACGTGAATCCGTGTAGAAGAAACTGCGGGAAACCGTTTGAGGGAATGTTTGAAACTGAACTGGAATGAAGAATAGTTTAGTGAAGCTTTGCATTTCGTATGGGACGGATGTCTCGCGCTGCGACTTCACCACATAAGTTTGCGTACTTATAATATCACTGACTCTTAACTAAATCTAATTTCAATGTTGTTATTACGTGTTAGAAAACTTAATAGTAAAATATGATATGGACATTTTCAAGGAAATTTCTAAAATATAACGACTATTCTTTCTAAATACATACCTATTCAAGTGTGAAATTTTAATAATCGTAGATGAATATTATAATTAATCATTATTCTTATGTTACTTAAAAAACATTTTGTATAAATAATTTTTATTTACTTTATAAAAAATAACTTTATGCTGTATATCGATACTAAATAAATTTTAAGTAAATTAGTGTTAAGAATAATATTTAATAAAATGTGTGTTAGATTAAAAGTGATTATTTTGCTCCACTCAAAAATTTAAAAGAACAAAAAATGTCTTCGGAAGTTTCTTTAGATGGACAGGAAAGGCCAAGTGTGATCCGTCGATTGGCTAGACTCTGCGGTAGAGTTGCTTGCTCTCAACTAGGATTGGTAGTGATAGTGGTGATTTATGTACTGCTAGGTGCCATACTATTTGAATATCTGGAATCGGGACCAGAAATTCAGAAGAGATCGGCGATCCAGAGATCCAGAGAAGAGTGCTTAAAGGAGCTATGGGCGATCACAGGTATGGCGTAGAATTATTATTATTTTTAAGTAAAAGATGAATGGCCCTGTAATGAATTAATTTGTTCTTGCTTTTAGTTTGGCGCTTAGTTTTCTCGTCCATACAGTGGTGACATCGTTTTTATCACACAAGTTCACTTTATATAAGTTTTCTTATGTTGTAAACCGTGATAATCCGAAGAAAAAAATTCAGCATAATTTTTTCAAGAAGAGGAATGTGTCATGTCAAATACTTTAAGTAGGTACCTACTCAATCATTAAAATTTTAGACAGATTTTATTCTGTGTATGAATGAATGAATTGCATCATGGTCTTTTCCTTTTCTGTTTTCTTTCAATTTAAAGGATAGCAAATAAAGATATAGTTCTCCTGAGGGAAAGAAATAACTAAATGCATATAATGACGCGTCACGGTTCGTGTGGCAGGTCGCGGCATGGCTATCTTTACCTTCCAAACCACAATATAACAACAATGAATAGCACTGAAGAAAGCATTAACTAACAAACATCCATCCATTCGAACATTCAAATTTTCGCATTTATAATTTATAATATTAATAAAGATGACTGTATAAATAAAACCAATACCTATATATTGATACGCAAAGGAAAAGTGTTTGGACCCCTTTTTATTAAACAATTGCGCGAACGGTGGAGTATGAAAAGCCTTAAATAAACTATAGCTACTAGATATGTCATAACTAAGTGAAAACCGTATAATTTCGTCCTGAGTAATGGCGGACTTACAAACAGTACTGTTTATTGTCTACATAACAATTGATAAATTATATTGCCATTGGGCATGTTACTTTATCAATTAGTTTTTATTTTAGATTTAAGGCACATACTAAAATTATAGAATAATACAAATAAACGCTCAAATCGATTTAATATTTTGTAAACAATGGGCTATTTGTCATTTTAAGTTCATTGACAGCGTATTTTAGTAATAGCGTATTGGCTGCAAGCTATTAAAGGTGACGTTATTTTCTCAAATGATTTGAAATTAGAGCACTGACAATTTCTTGTAGTTTTGTCTATTGTGAAAATTCGAACTTGTTAGACAGAGATAAAGCCATTTTTATATGTTCAGCGTTGAAATGCATGCAATTTTATAATTGTTTCTCTTGTTAAAGAATTTAGCACACATGATAATGACAATGATAATACACACACGTTTACTTTTTTTTTTGCCTAAAGTCAGTTGTGAAACTTAAAAAAGATTTTATTGTTTAGTCTATGGTGGAATTTTGACCACAGACGATGGATAGCTTATTTTAAAATTACATAAAAGGTAAGTTTAATAATTTTTTTTCAAAAAAGAATACTTGGGGCGTGATCTACAATCGATATCGAAGCCAATAATATAGATTTTAGAATTTTTGGCTGTTTGTCTGTTTGTCTGTATGTATGTCCGGGGCAAACTCAAAAAGTACTGCATGGATTTACTTCAAATTTTGCATGAATATTACTAACAGTTCGGGTCAACATATAGGCTACGTATTATCACGCTATTACCTAGCGGGGAAGTGCTGTGCGGAGTAAACGAAATCCGCGCGGACGAAGTCGCTGGCAACAGCTAGTAAAAAATAAAATAAAAAAGACAGACTTGCCGGGCTTTCTCCACGTTCATAAATCACTTCACGCAAGTGCCTACGCCGTAAGGGATATGGCGTCAAGATATTTATTTATGTATGTATATAGATTTTATAGTAAAATATGTACATTTTTTCATTAAAATATATTTATCTAGTATTTATCTAGTTAGTCGGTAAACTTATGCATGTGGCATTAGACCTCACCACAAGAAAGCAACGCACCATTAACATCTTTGGTGTCTATAGGCGATGGTTGACTCTTTATATCAGAAAACCCATTTGCTTGTTTGCTATCTTGTAATATCTATATATAATAAAATCGTAGGAAAGTCAATGTATGTCCGGGGTAAACTCAAAAAGGACTGCATGGATTTACTTCAAATTTTGCATGAATATCACTAACAGGTCGGGTCAACATATAGGCTACATATTATCACGCTATCACCTACGGGGGAGGAGCTGTGCGGAGTGAACGAAGGCCGCGTGAACGAAGTCGCGGGCAACAGCTAGTAAAAAATAAAATAAAAAAGACAAACTTGCCGGGCTTTATCCACATTCATAAATCACTTCACGCAAGCGCCTACGCCGTAAGGGATATGGCGTGAAGATATTATAGAAAAATATGTACATTTTTTTTCATTAAAATATATTCATCTAGTCGTGCTACCAAAAAAATGTTTTTAAGTAAGGCAGTAACTTATTTAAGGGTGAGGGCCTGTCGTCACATTTGATGTAACGAAATGTGAGGCTGTCGACCCGCTGAATATTTTATAACCTTAGCTTCGTATTGTATTCCATTTCCAAAATGGTCTTATCTTGTTATTTTTTAAAATACTTTGCAAAAAGTATCTTTACGTCCGTATGACCGAAGTAGTAGGCAGAGGTGCCAGTGCACCCAAGATTATCCGAAGATACAGTCCCATAATGTGAAAGGTGGTAAGCCTATCGCTAATTTATAAATTAATTTGTCGAATCCCGCGCAATGTTGTTTTTATCAGGAAACTAAAAAAAAGTCATATTTTTCTTTTTCCCTGGAATCCAACTCGGGACCTCATACGGTCAACACTGACGCCGGAATACTAGACCATAGAGGAGAAATACTTATTTAAATAAATAATGTTATGAAGAATAGGCCAACTGCCGTTCTGCAGGCAGGTCGTAAAAGGCGACCGATTGTCTATCGAGTCACTACCATCGTGGCTACTAGGTGGTAGAGTTCTGCATTGTCTCGCTCGGGTCTGGTACCACCGCCTTACCTATTCCTATCGCAATAACGTCAGTGCTTGTCACTGTCGTGTTCCGGTTTGGAGGGTAAGGTAGCCGGTATACTTATGCATGTGGCATAAGACCTCGCCACAAGATAGCAACGCACCATTAACACCTTTGATGTCTATAGGCGATGGTTGACTCTTTCCATCAGGAGACCCATCTGCTTGTTTGCTATCTTACACTATAAAAAAATAGTTGATTTTTGCGTACGTTTCTCGTACGCACAACCAATCTGAAAAAAATATTGCATGCATGAAAGTGAGGTGACATTGCATTGCATTAGCAAATAAAATGTGACAATATTATGAATAAATTAAACAAACTATTTTTTACAAAAAACAGAGCATTACTCTATTTCGAGCGCGTAAAAATATATTTAATTAGAGTTTCACCAACAATATCGGGTCCTAAAATCCGTTTCCATTCAATCCTAGCTAATAATATAAACTGCAGTGTAAAATTAATTTAGACCTAAACACAACAAGCACCAACATCAGAGGTTTTATCAAATTGATATTTTCAATGGGACTTTCACAATGTAAGTACAATAAATCAAGTAACTTAAGGTAACGTAAAAATTAACTTTTTTTTCTATTTTATTTTTATAATAGTAATGTACAGAGTTTCTTATAATTTATACATGTATGTGCCAAACTGTAAGCCAGTTTGTCGGCATCATTTAATACAATACTCGTGAAATCTGCTCAGTACACACATTCTTATATTCTTATACTTATAAATAATATTGTTATTCCTATCATTAATATTATATTTGTATTTTTATTCACTATGCTGTGCCCGCCTCACTGGGCATACATACTTACTTCAACGATATTCTGTTTACAATTTAATGTCTTAAGCAATTTTCGTTAAAATCAGTCAAGCCGTTATTTAATTATATCGGAGGCTACAGATAACAAACAAATAAGTTTCATATGGTCTATGTTTCATCAAAATCGGTCCAGCCATTTTAGACTGATTTAGATTTAGATATAGTCCAGTAAAAAGTTTAACGAAACCATGATCTGACCAGTTTTGGCGCAATTAGTAAAAATGTCTTCATTAATACTTAAATAATGATATTATGAAAGAAATTTTGATTTAAATTTAGGGGAAAGGGATGAAAAAAATTAAAAAAGGGTTGAAAAATGCCTTTTTTGAAATAACTTAATAACGGTAGGAAATAGAAAAAAAGTTTCAAGTAAAAGTTGTAGAGAAAAAAATTCTACATAAAAAGTTCCTCTTTATTTTTTTGTTATCTGCTTTAGTTTAGCTACAAAAAATAAAAATTAAATTTGCTTTGTAATTAATTATAAAAACTTACCAGAATTATTACGGCCCTGTACCATGCAGCGCGCTCATCACATAAATATGTACTAACACTACTACATATATTTTCCCATATTTATATATTTTTACATATTTTACTACAAATTTAATTTCTATTTTTTGTAGCTAAACTAAAGCAGATAACAAAAAAATGAAAAGGAACTTTTTTGTGTAGAATTTTTTCTCTACAACTTTTACTTGAAACTTTTTTTTCTATTTCCTACCGTTAAGTTATTTAAAAAAAGGCATTTTTCAACCCTTTTTTTAATTTTTTCATCTCTTTCCCCTAAATTTAAATCAAAATTTATTTCATAATATCATTATTTAAGTGAACACATTTTTACTTATTGCGCCAAAACTGGTCAGATCATGGTTTCGTTAAACTTTTTACTGGACTAATATAGGTTAGGACTGATATAATGGAAAAACTTTCCAAGCTCGGTTTTCCCAGGGAGCTATGTTTTAGGTGATTTTAGGAGTTGGATAAACAGACATTTCAGAAGCCGGTATCACATTGGTAACAACCTCCTATGTTGCAAATATGTGCATTTATAATATTAGTATATAAGTACGTATGGATGTGAAAGTCTGTTTGTCTGTTTGTTAAGCTTTCACAGTTAAAATCTTAAATCAGTTTGTGATGAAATTTGGTATGGAGGATCCGGTCAAAAATAGACTACTATTTTATTAAAAGTTAAGGAGCTGAAATGGAAGATGAACATTCGTTTGAAAACAATATCGACATTTAGATCTCTCACGAGCGAAGCTGCATGGGTCAGCTAGTTAATAAGGTTTTTTTAGCATAAGATAGCAACAAGCAGATGGCCGATGGTGAAAAGAGAAACCATCGCCTATAAATACAAAACTAGAACTTGCAGAACTGTACAACCTAGATGTCAAGATAGTAGTGAAACGTATAGCCAATCGGTCGCATTTTAGACCTGCCTGGCAGGACGGCAATTAATCTATTCTTCAAAGGAGCCCGGATTCACACCGGGAAGAATAGTAGAATTCTGCAACCTTGTTAACACTTTACCGTAACGGTACCTGAGAATAAGTTTAAAGTGATTTTTTTGTTTTAGAGTAATTTATTTGGTGTGCACATTCAATGCGAAACTTCTCTTGTGTTAATAACTCTGAAGTAGCTTAGGGAGCTGTTACATGAAGACGCCGAAGGCTTTTCTTTATCGGGGAAACTTTAAGCGTTCCTCAGCATAAACGATACGAAGGCTGAAGTTATTATGTTTTTATCACTAACATAGTAATTTATATATTGATACGTGAAGCGAGGAACTTTGGTTCATTTTTTATTATTATTATATGAAATTATAGTGTAATAAAAGTACAAATATGATGTTAACTAGTTTCAACTCATAACCGATTATTATATGGATTGTGAAATTTCATATATTTATGGAGAATATGGATTAGAAGTACTGAAAATTAAGATTTTTCTAAATGAATTAATGAATCACGCTCGAATTTAGATTACTCATAAACTTTTTTACACGCTTTTTATTAGCTTCACCTGTATGTTTGTATGTTTGTATATTTGTATGTTTGTTTGTAACCGACTTCTTTGGGCGCGATTTTGACCCACTTTAAACGGCCAGATTTCGTTCAAACTTTGTAGATTTATCGAGGACCGATGACAATACACTAATTTGATAAAATTATTCCATTTTTCAAGTGGTAATAAAAAAAATCATTTTTTTTATTACCACTTGAAAAAATTTTACTCCTTATAAAATATTTATATTAGATGCTTTAGATAAAAATTGCCTCTTAGGTAGTAAACTTTTAATAAACTACAAAACTAAAATGGTTAAAAAAAAATTGTGATAAAAGAATAGTAGCCCGTACAGGAAGCCCCAGAGTTGAACGACGGGGCCATGCCTGGGACATTTTTGGGAAGCCCACCTTGGCAAACCTATATTGTTCTATACCCGGGCCATAACTGGGCAAGCAGCCTTGGCCATTCCAATGATTACCCAGGCTTGGGCCAAGACTGAATAACCTAGCCTTGGCCAAGCCTAGAGTCACCCTAATTTGGGCCAAGTTTGTGTAACCTAACCTCGGCCATTCAATGGCGATCCAGACTTGGGCCAGGATTGAGCAACCTAGCTTTGGCCGACTCAATGATTACCCGAGCGTTAGCCAAGACTGGGATGCCTAGCCTTGGCCGTTGAATGGCAACCCAGACTTGAGCCAGAATTCAACAACCTAACTTTGGCCATTCAATGGGAAATCCAAATTTAATTAATCATTAAGTGATAGAATTTGGAACAGTATATATTTATTACTTAACGAATATTTGATAATAAATGCTAAAATTGAAAATTTATTATTTCAACAAAACAATTGTATATCGCCAAAATTGATTCGATCTTAAAAAAAATTAAAGTAATATAATATGATATTAAAAATATATAGAACGATTTAAAAAGTCTAAAGTAAATGTAAGAACTTGATTTTTGCTTTTTTTTTTAAATTAATAAACATTTGTAAAAAAATAGATAATTTTCATCAAAACACAAAATTAAATAACATAAATTATATAAATAATAAACCGTCACACTCTGTTACCATATAGATTTAGCTTATATGAATGGTGAAATATGCGTTAACTTATCGATCGTACGGAGTAGGGGTTAGTGATCGATCTGGTAAGCGCTCGGCTCGGGTTTGAATCTCGGTTAGGGTAAATGCAATTTTCACTTTATTTCTATAATTAGCGAAAGTTAGGTCTATATTAAGAGTTAAGTCATCTGAACTTGCGTTAGCTCTATATCAAAATAGAAATAAATTATTGACAAGTAAAAAATTCCTTTTTTACACGCTTTTTATAAGCTTTACCTGTATGTTTGTATGTTTGTAACCGACTTTTTAGGCGCGATTTTGACCCACTTTAAACGGCCAGATTTCGTTCAAACTGTGTAGATTTATCGAGGACCGATAACAATACACTAATTTGATAAAATTATTCCATTTTGTTTTGCCGAAAACACAGCTATTATATACTAGGAAGGTACTGCACAAGCGCCTCTGGTAGAATAAATGTACATAACATTTATAGATATAAAAATATCACCATCCATTTTAATTTTACACACACATATATATATATATATATATATATATATATATATATATATATATATATATATATATATATATATATATTAGGGTGTCCCTTATATAGCCGAAAAAAATTTTTTTCCAGATATCGAAACGCATACCTCCTATTTCTTTTTATACTACCTAGACCTACTTAAATACAAAATTTGACTTTCCTACATCAACATTAACCCGTGCCGACAGGGCCCTGAAGATATAAACAAATCTGTTACTAACCCTTTGAGATAGGTATAGCTAAATCTATTGGAATATTTTTTAATACATGATGATATTATAAATTATAGTCGCAAAAATAGTTATTTATTTATTAAATAAACATAAAATAAAATAAAATTATGCAGGGTATTTTCTTTTCAGAGTCACTTTTTTACAATCTGGATAGAGATTTCTGTGCTCTTGCACACAACGTAATAAAAATTGTTTTTGTTCTTCCTTTGCAGTGATCAAACCATGAAAATCTTGCATAAGTTTTACAGCTCTTTCAGCTGTATCATTAACTGCTCTCAAAGAAAGAACTTTTCTTTTTGCTTCCATAAAGGTAGCGTCTTCGTCCCATGTAGAAACGGGTCGCTGGAGGAAGTTTTCATCAATTTTAAATCGCGAAATATATTTTTGCTCTTGACAGACACAAAGTCACTTAATGATTTTCCTGAAATAAAAAATAAGACAATTTTATTATCAGTTTAGCAAAAACAGCATTAAAAATAAGGAAAAGGTTGCGTCCCTACTTACCACAAAAATAATCAGACAAATCATTCTTAGAAGGAATGTATCTCTTCCCAGAATCATACAAACTCTCATTTTGTAAGTTCGCTACTATGTTAGCTTTGGTTTGTTCATCAACTTCACCATCAAAGAGTGATAAAATGGCGATTTCTTCTGACAAGTACCAAAGGTGTTGACTAAACTTACTCAGGGCTGCATTGGCGATAACTTTATCAATAGTTTCATAATCCTTAAGCTCCTTTAAAAATGATAAATCTTGATTTGGTGCCTTTACCGCCAGACTACATTCAAGCCATGGTTTCACATACATAACCGTAATAAATAAACAAACGTCTGCAAGTGCTAGTTTATCCTTGGCGCTAATTTTGAACTGGGATCGCAACAAACATATTTTTAAAGAGTAAATAGCTCTAGCCATCCACCTTGCCTGATGCATTGCTCCAGGAGGTTTGATTTTAAAGTTTCTCTCCTTATCTCCTCCTAATAAAATAATAGATAATTCAATAAGTTCCCTGTAATCGTCGCGTACAATGGTTTTTAGCAGTTCTTTATTATAAAATATCAACAGTTGTTCAATTCTTGTATTACAAAAATGTTGTGTGACAATATCGGTGTATGTTTCAATAGCAGCAGGATTAATAGTTTTCCAGTTATCTTTAAACTCTTTGAAGAGTGGAATATTAGGGCTGTTTGTAATTTGGGGAATTTTTGTTTCGAATACATATTTTAAAACAAGTTCAAAAACATGATGGCGGCAAGCAAAAAGTATTAATTCCCTGTCTAGTTTTTGTTCCAAAAGTACACAAGCTCCTTTCAATTTCCCTGTATTAGACGCAGTTGTGTCACAGCACATTATTTGTACCTTGTCATCAATATTCCAGTCATAAAGTGCGTCAAACACAGCTTCAGCTTGATCTTGGCCGGAAGAGCTCTCCAGCTTAGGTACAGCCAGAAGTTGTTCCTTTTCTCCAAATGAAATTAGAATTGGAAGGCGTTCTTCTTTAGAACTTCTCACGTTCAGTCCAGGTAATAATTTCCCATCCCAGTGAACGGTCACCATTTCAGGAATTTGATTCTGAAAATCATGTTTAATAGATTCAGCTCTATCTTTTCTCATCTGTGTGCGAATGCGGTGAATGGAAGATTTGTTTATCGGAAATTCGTCACAATTAAGATCTAATGCTTCTGTTACAGCCTGAAGTATATAGACAGAATCCCTTATGCTTAGTTGACATCTATCCAAAGCTGCAATTAACTTAGGCGTGATAAAGCATTTCCTTCCTCTTTTTATAGTCGTTCCAGAACATATTGCTTGAGAAGTGGATGGCAAGGGTTCCTCAAAGCTTTCATCAGATCTGGTAGGTTGACAGTCATCTTCTTGCGTTAATATAAAATCTTGTGTAGCAGGAGATGATGACGAACTCTCGAAACTCAATTGTTCATGCCTTTTCTTCTCTTTTTTAATTATTTTCTGTCTTGCCTTTTCTTCTTTCTCGGATAACTTTTTGTCAACACCCGCTAAACATCCAGGACGCCCAGGTTCTCTTTGTCTTTGTAAAAATAACCTATCTTCCTCTATTTTCATTCGATTCAAAGCATCAGCGTGTGCTATATCGAATAAACCATCCAAATTGTTTTGAAACTCTTCCTCACGGCGCTTGTGAACAACTTGTATCTTTTTTGAATTTTTTTGTAACTCCCTCCACGCGTGGTAAAGATCCACTAATTTTTTTACACAGTTTGGTACAGCTCTGGTAGGGATTCTAGCTTTTTCCCAAAATATTATACACTCACGAACGACAAGATTAGCGCTCTCACTAACAGTTAATTTTACTTCGCGAATGTTGAAAAAAAGTACCGATAGAACTTGACGATTAGACGGTAACTTAGCACCCGTTATTTGATAATTGACGTCACCCACTAGAAAAATACTTTTTTTATTGCTTCTTAATTTCAGTGACATTTTAAATATGTATTATATTTCGTGTTGACTTATTGACGTGTTAATCCCGAGAATAACTACAAACAAATGCCTACTACTGCGAGTGCACGCAATTACTCCCACGCAACTTGCATGAACATGTTTAGATGCAAGTCGGCACTGCTTGTCGTTCTCCAAATTAGGTAAAAAATTATTTTCGAGTGTTTTAGAAGTAAATAAACAAAACTAAACCGTATGCGTTGGAAAATAGAAACTTCGAAAAATAAGGGACACCCTAATATATATATATATATATATATATATATATATATATATATATATATATATATATATATATATATATATATATATACATATATATAAAGTCTTGTAGTTTTCGTTTTTTATTAATTGTAATTAAACGACACTGAATTTATTAGCCATTCGCATTCGGTGACCTACAATTGTCAATTAGAATTTAAAAAAAAATTAACTCAAATAATTGATTTTTTCACAAGTTAGTATTTCCGGAGTTTCATACATGACGGACAGGACATTTTTTTGACCTATTTTGATGTTTTTTTTTCCGTTTCTATTGCACTAAATCAATTTTTAGAAAGTATAGAATTAATTTCCATTAAATTATCTCGACAATAGTATGCAAAATATCTTGATTCCGTTAACTAACAAGGCTATAATACTAATAATAGTTGCCAAAATGAGGCGAAAAAAATTTTTCGATCGTAAAGCACTCTCTGATGCTTCGCATCATGAGCTGTGCAATAGTTTAAAATTTAAATAAATAATAGTTTAAAAAACTAAAAACACGCTTTTTATAGAAAACAAAACTAAAAAATAGAAAATAAATTTTAATAAATTTAAATTAAGAATACTGTTAAAAATTTCAATAAATATAAATTAATAATAGTGTGAATAAAGAAAAAATATTTTAATTTAAGAAAAGCGTGGGGTGCTTTTTAAGATATTATCAATATCAAATAATCACTCTACTCATATATGTCAATAAATAATAGTTTAAAAAACTAAAAACACGCTTTTTATAGGAAACCAAACTAAAAAATAGAAAATAAATTTTAATAAATTTAAATTAAGAATATTGTTACAAATTTCAATAAATATAAATTAATAATAGTGTGAATAAAGAATAATTATTTTATTTTAAAAAAAGCGTGGGGTGCATAGTGTCAATAGTTATAAATATTTTATTGACATATATGAGTAGAGTGATTATTTGATATTGATAATATCTTAAAAAGGACCCCACGCTTTTCTTAGAATAAAATATTTTTTCTTTATTCACACTATTATTAATTTAATATTTATTTAATTATATATAATATTTATATTTATTATATATAATAATATTTAATATTTATTGAAATTTTTAACACTATTCTTAATTTAAATTTATTAAAATTTATTTTCTATTTTTTAGTTTGGTTTTCTATAAAAAGCGTGTTTTTAGTTTTTTAAACTATTATTTATTATTAATTGTAATTAAACGACACTGAATTTATTAGCCATTCGCATTCGATGATCTACAATTGCCGATTAGAATTAAAAAAAATAACTCAAATAATTGATTTTTTCATAAGTTACAGTGTTTCCGGAGTTTCATACATGACGGACAGGAAATTTTTTGACCTACTTTCATATTTTTATCCGTTTCTATTGCACTAAATTAAATTTTAGCAAGTATAGAATTAATCTCCATTAAATTATCTCGACAATAGTATGCAAAATATATTGATTCCGTTAACTAACAAGGCTATAATACTAAAAATAGTTGCCAAAATAAGGCGAAAAAAATTTCCGAAGGTTGATACCACCTTCGGAAATTTTTCTTCTGAGAGTCTTCGCAAACGGCGTGCGTGTATGAAAAGAGTGATGAATGTGGAGGAAGCGAGACAAGCCTGCAAGGATCGTGATGTATGGCACTCGGTTCTCTCTGCCTACCCCGTAAGGGATCTGGCATGAAGATATGTATATATGAAAAAAAATGTTCGATCGTAAAGCACTCTCTGATGCTTCTCATCATGAGTCGTGCAATAGTTTAAAATTAAAAAAACAAGCTATTAATATAAACAATATAAACAATAAACCAAACTAAAAAGTAGAAAATAAATAATAGTTTAAAAAAACTAAAAAACACGCTTTTTATAGAAAACCGAACTAAAAAGTAGAAAATAAATTTTAATAAATTTAAATTAAGAATAGTGTTAAAAATTTCCATAATTATAAATTAATAATAGTGTGAATAAAAAAAATAATTTTATTTTAAAAAAAGCCTTTTTAAGATATTACCGAAATGATAATCACTCTACTCATATGTGTCAATAAAATATTTATAACTATTGACACCATGCACCCCACGCTTTTTTTTAAATATTTTTTTTTATTTACACTATTATTAATTTATAATTATTGAAATTTTTAACACTATTCTTAATTTAAATTTATTAAAATTTATTTTTTATTTTTTAGTTCGGTTTTCTATAAAAAGCGTGTTTTTTAGTTTTTTTAAACTATTATTTATTATAATATGCATTAGCAATTTAAAGAGATACACTCTATGCATTTGACAAGGACATGCATATTCAATTTGTTTATGGTTAAAATCTGTCAAAGTTTCAAGAAATTTAATATAGTCTATGATCAAGTTGAGTCATAATCATGAAGCTAAGTATTTCACGGTCATAATTCATTTATACGTTGTCTAACAGAACTGATATTTCTGTTTTAACATTAATAGAATTACACCAGAGGGCGGACGCTAGTTTAACAAAGTATGCTTGAATTTCAACTACAATTACGATTATAGTTTACCGATTTTTCCCTAATTTTCGAAAATAATGTTTTCACCAGATACCCACGTTTTGAGGTCCTAGGAACTTTTTCCGACTATTTTCACGATAACATAAGTATGTATGAGTGTGTATACCTACATGTGAATATGTAAATGTCTCGCAACTTTTGAACGGCTTAACCGATCGAAACGCGGTTATTGGCACTCAACTGGATTCTGCTCAACATATACTTCCTGAAAATTAGAACAAATTTGGTCCAGGAGATTTTGAGACATTTTGAAGAAAACCTCAAAAAAATGGTGTAACAGTATTTTTTTATATAACTTCCAGATTAATGTGCCGATTAAGTCCAAAATTTAATTAGCTCTTTTCCTTAACAAACTGGGCCCAATGCAATATCTCAATAAATTGAATCAAAATCAGTTTATACGCTTGGGAATTATCATTGATGAAAAACTTTTGGTTTTTGACGTAACTTCGAGATTTTTTATCCAATCGTTTTTTGACCTTCTACAGCATTTTAGTTTGTAGAAAATGCAGTTTCAAAAATCAAAATCGAATCAAGTTTTCTAAAGTTACAGCTTTTTAAATATTTAGTAAATTGTAAGGTGTGATGACGCAGCATTAACATAGAAAAAGAAATTTATTTCCAGCCATACAAGGCGTGCTTTCGTAAATGAAGTCGACTTGTGAAGCCTTTTATTTTTTAAGATAACTTTTTTTTCAGATTCAAGATTTGCTACAATCATTTTAGCAAATCTTGAATCTGAAAATTCATAATCGTGAGAGTGTTAATCAAATCAAATTCAAACAAAACAAAAGGCTCCACAATGTTATAGCTTCTACCAGATCGGATTTGCGGTCGGTCACACGTTGAGAGGATTGAAAAAAAAAACATTAGAACATCTATTAATACTTAAACGTTAATACGAGTTGACATTCGGGACTTCTTTCACGTGATCCAAAAACATTTTTTTGTTCAATCAGGTAAACGTTCTTCAGCCTATGTCAGTGTTTCTTAAATTTTTCATAGATATATACCACTTTATGAACGTCAAAATCACCTCGGACTCTTAAAATAAAATAACGTTTTAAGAAATAGTCATATTTACTATTCTAATTTGATACATTTTTTTACCTAAATTCATTTTTTTACTTTTTATAATGTGAGAAGTATGCCGTTGATTGTATTTTGTATGATGAACAAATGACACTATCTATATATATAAAAATCAATTGCTGTTCGTTAATCTCGCTAAAACTCAAAAACGGCTGAACCGATTTGGCTAATTTTGGTTTTGAATTAATTGTTGACGTCCAGGGAAGGTTTGAAAGGTGATAAGATATAAAAAAATAAGAGTAGTTAAAAAGGCAGAACGACGTTTGCCGGGTCATCTAGTAATCATATAAATAAATATTATTATAATATAAAATATAAACCACTCGAACACTTCTTCAGTCCAGTGGTTAGCGAACCTAATCACGAATCGATGGGGCTCGAGTTCGATTCCCCACAGGAACGAAAATGTGTGTGATGAGCACAAATATTTGTGTTTATGGGTTTGGGTGTTTATTATGTAACAGTATTTATATGTGTATTTCTATTTAATAGTATCGTTGACTAACACCTATAACACAAGTAGTAGTACCTGAGTAGCTGTGAACTCCTGGTTATCATATAATTGACCCATTCGGGGGTCCAGGGTCCCCACATTAAGAAACCCTGGCCAAAGCCTTGGCTTATATCTTTCATATAAATAAGGCTATCAAACACAAATGACTTTTCCAAATTCGACTGGTTTATCCAAACAATGATTACATTGCAAGTATAGAAGGAAATTGAACATTTTGAATCCCTGGGCAAATAAACTATCTTTCTTTCTTTTAAAAATATTGCGCGTACCAAAGCGTCTGTACCAGGTCCGGCCTTGTATAGTGTACACATGCTTCTGCAAACCATGTCGAGGCCCCTAGGCCAGGGGTCAGCGACCTGTTAAGTCGGAAGAGTCAAAAATCATAATTTACAAAATTTTAAAGTTTTTAGAGCCACATTTTTTGCTAACAATAAAATAGTACTTGAATAAGTAAAGTTTTTTTTAAAAATTGTCTTGCGTTGGGAGCGAATTAAAACGTACATATAAACATTCGACGACGGTATCATTTAAGAGCTTTAGATGGACTGACGACAGTGATGACGTGAGTCACGGGAAAGGGTGCAGTGAAAAGCGAGTACAATTGGTTGAGAGATAGAAATGGTGCCTAATCTTCGTTAATCGATTCAGAATGATTTGAAATGTTTTTTTTAAATCATAAATAATACTTGCGTATGGACCTAAAGAGCTGCCTCTTCAGATCCAAAGAGCCGCATGTTGCTCGCGAGCCGCACGACGTTGCTGACCCCTGCCCTAGGCAATACACTTCTTGTACTGTTGTGGCCTCTTTATCTTTTTGAAACTTCCTAAAATATTTTTTTAAACTAGTAATTGTGCATTCTTAATGTATTTATTTTGATTTGAATCAACATCAACAGTATTTAGACTTCCCTTATGATCTGTAAAATCTTTTTTCAACCCGTGACTAAGGAATTTAATAGCTGTGTTTTCCTACTTAGCTAAGACTATAATCATTAAGGGAAGTTACAGTTTGTAGCGGCTCAAAACAATCACAAACGCTACAAGAAAAAATAATAAAAAAAAAATGGACAAAAATCAATAACAAATGGAAAAAATAAAATTCAAAATAAAATCCTGAATCGCGATATCACAATTATTTATCTTGTAACACTATATACAAGTTTCAACGTTTATCAAACGGACTTCGGTCCCCAGGCAGTACACCTTGCCTGGCTGGGAAGATCTTCCTTTTCCCTTCCTTGTCTTTGTGTGACGTCATCAACCTCCACAGTAATGACGTCACCTGACAAGCAGCTGGCCCACTGGTTCCATCACTATGACCCTCCAGCGGTACGGACCAGCGGCGCCACAGTGGTGACCCCGACGTGATCATCACCACTATCAGCTATCAACATGCCACAGTGGTGACCCTTAGCAAAAACAACACGCATCAGCCTTCTGACCATCAGCGACTCCTGATAACCCCCCTCTGCTTCCAACAGCATCAGCCAGCTTCACAAGCTACGCCTCAACTACGCTTTCCGGAATCCACTTAGAACTGCCTACGTTCACTGGATCTCCACGCAGCAACCCTATCCCGCTCGTTCCGACTCATTGCGAACCACAGCGGAGGCGCACTCGTCCCGACTCACCGAGGACCGCGCTTATTCGGCTCGTCTCGACTCATCGCAGACTCGAGCACTCAAGGCACATACGCTTCACTGGCACAACCAGATCGACCTTCGGTCTTGGGGGAGAGTATTGTAGCGGCTCAAAACAATCACAAACGCTACAAGAAAAAATAATAAAAAAAAAATGGACAAAAATCAATAACAAATGGAAAAAATAAAATTCAAAATAAAATCCTGAATCGCGATATCACAATTATTTATCTTGTAACACTATATACAAGTTTCAACGTTTATCAAACGGACTTCGGTCCCCAGGCAGTACACCTTGCCTGGCTGGGAAGATCTTCCTTTTCCCTTCCTTGTCTTTGTGTGACGTCATCAACCTCCACAGTAATGACGTCACCTGACAAGCAGCTGGCCCACTGGTTCCATCACTATGACCCTCCAGCGGTACGGACCAGCGGCGCCACAAGTTTCTTAGGGCCTAGGGCTCTTAATGATGTAGGCCCCCTAGGCAGTTCCTACTTTTGTTTATAAATCCTGTGGCACTGTGTTATTGCGGCATTTGAAATGCTTTAATTAAATAAGGAAAAGAAAAAAATAAGGGTTTAACTACCACTTAGTATGAAATACCATTTAACCTAGTCATTCAGCAATGACTAGTTAATTGAAAATTGCGATTTCCAAGTTTTTATTTACATATAACCTTTTACTTTGTTAATTCATTTAGAAAATATAGACACCTACACAATAACCTTTGCAACTTTTAACATGTATAAAGTTTTTTAGGTTTAAAATTAACGGGTCAACAGTTTTTTTTAAAGCCAAAGGTTATCCTCAGAAAATAAACAATATTCATTACGGAAGTTATGTATGTTTTAGAGTGGAGATTTTGACTACGCAAAATCTTGCTTGATTTCATTCTTGACAGACATAAGCATTTGACTAATGACCATAAATGTTTGTATTTGCCGTTGTTATAAATTTTGTTGATTGTATACTACACCAATATATATATATATATATATATATATATATATATATATATATATATATATATATATATATATATATATATATATATATATATATATATATATATATATTATGATATAGGATACTCGACAGACTAATGACATTTGGCTAATGACCGTAAATGTTTGTATTTGTCGTTGTTATGAATTTTGTTGATTATTGTACATTTGCGAAAGCAGAAGTTTGAGTTAGGTAATTCAAAGCGTACTTAATAAAACGTGATATCTTTTTTTATGTATCTTCACGCCCATATCCCCGTAGGGGTAGGCAGAGGTACAACAAGTGCACCCACGATTAGCCGAAGATACTTGTTCCACAAATGTGATAGGTGGCAAGCCTATCGCCAACCGGGCACTTTCCAATCCCGGGCAACTTTGTGTTTCTCAGAAAACTGAAAAAACATTTTTTTAAAGTGCCCGACCTGGGAATCGAACCCGGGACCTCATGTGGTCAACTCCAACGCTGGACCACTAGACCACAGAGGCGATTTTTTTTAATGATTTATTGGTTGTCGTGTTCTATGTTGCTCCTTTCCTCAATTCTAATCATTGCAAGGAGATTTCAGATATTGTCAAATAACGTCACAACTCCAAAGATTATTTACGTTCACGCCTGTTGGCTGTCACCATGAAGTATTAGGTAAAGGTGGAGTAAGCACTCGTATTAATCAATTGAAACAAACATTTACATTATATCTTAGTCTATGAGTTCTCGCCATCTCTTTTTATACAGCTGTGTTAGAGAGAAAAGATAAGACCTCAAAATATGACAGCAGTATTTAAAATTTGGTTTCAAGTAGGTATTAGAAGTGTTGCCTCCAGATATAATACAGCTTCACGGCTGTTACACATGGAACTATAATTCATCCGAGCTGTTACATTTCTGATGACAGAATATGGAATGCCAAGCTCGATGTTCGATGTTGACATTAATCGTTGAGCATGTTAGACCCTGTCAAATGATGTCACAACCTCATTGGTCATATATAATACGTTCACACCTAATGCATGTCTGATGACCGAATATATACGAAGAATGAAGCGCTCGATGTAGTTCACTTTCTCATCGCCAAGTTGACATAAATCTTCGGACAAGTCAAAAATTGTTAAATGACTTCATATCGTCATGCGTCACTTGTTTCGCTTCCAATCAAGGCATGGCATATTTATGTTAAATTATCAAAATATTATGCTTGAAACCTTATAATATTAAAAACCTCGGATAGCAAGGCTGTGTTGGCATAACGAGGGGACGTCAGTTATTATGCTCACGTCTTAATGATGTCGGGGCTCTTTACAAATGTACATGGAAGGAGGCTTTAAAAGGTCTTACTAACGTTTTATCGTCAAATTAACGTCTATATTATGAATATATGGTTGGTTCTAGGCATTCAAAATACTACTCACGTCATTTTGCAGTGTTTTAAAAATAGTTCTTGATCCGAACCTCCTTTCAAGAGCAGATGTAACGCAAAAAGAAACGCAGTTGGTTTTTAATCTTCAGGCATGCAAGCGAGTGGGCTATCTAATGGAAATCAATCATCACTGCTCATGGCATTTACAATACAAAAGTTCTTTGCCAATGCGGCATTGGCTTTTGAGAATTTTGTTATCCGCTCTGTTCAAAATTCCAGTACCAAAACTTCTCTGAAAACTGTGTAAGATAAAATTTTCCAGAGTTTGACTATTCGTATAAAGTAAGTAGGTAGGGACGAGTTGAACAGTGATATATGACCAGTCGTCAATTAGTGTGGATGGCATCTATCACTACGGCGTGTTGTGCGATGGTAGAACGCGGATTCCGGCATTAAATTAAATAACCCATGAGAACACTCCCGACTACACAGCCGGTAGCAAACACATAGAGACTCAATGTCCGTGGAGAAGCATTACATTTCTATGAAATATGTTAGATCATATTTAGCTGTTACCTGCAATTTCGCCCGCGCGGACTTTGTTTACTCCATTCCTACTGGTCGTAGACTGATAGTATATATAGCCTTATAACCTTTCTCGGTAATTGGGTTACCTAACATTTTTCAAATCCGACTTGTATTTCCAGATATTAGCGCGTTCAAACAAACAAACAGACTCTTAAGCTTTATTATATTATAGTATAGATTATTACATAACTAAATTTTTTTATGTTATAAAATAACAAAAAGACAGATGGCTCTCCTGATGGAAAAGACAACCGTAAACCTCAATGAAAATAGTATAGTATTCGAAAAGTATGATCACCGCGCGAGTGTCATTTTATTGTATAATTAGGTCAACATTTAAGTACTTTTTGTAATACATAGAAGCCTTTGGAAATTTGCAAATATTATTAATATTTCAGTAATTATTTTATTAAAATTCAAATATTATTATTATTATTTGAAAAATTAATTATTTTGATCGCAGAATGTACCTATCTTTTTTTATAAGATAGCAAACAAGCAGATGGATCTCCTGATGGAAAGAGTCAACCATCGCCTACAGACACTAGAAGTGTTAATGGTGCGTAACGACAAGTTCAACGATTTGCGGGCGAAGCTGCGCGGGTCAGTTAGTAACAAATAGTATATGATTATACTAGCTGCAGCGTGCAACCCGCTGCATTGTAAAAGTTTTTGATGAATCCCGCGAGACCACCTAACGTTACCGGGATCAGAAATAGCCTTTATGTTGTTCCAGGTCATCTTCTACCTATATGCCATATTTTGTTCAAATCCGTTCAGTAGTTTTCACGTGATTAAGTAACAAACATCCATCCACCCAAACATCCATCCATCCAAACATCCAAATTTTGGCATTTATAATATTAATATTGTTGCGAATAATCTAGAAAAGCAAAGAGTGAGAACACTGGAAAAATCTAGAAATAAAAAAGAGATAGCTGCTTTTTTCGATAAACAATAGCTGCCGTTACCCAAACAACTATGCCATAATAATTGACCTTCTCAGATTGGGTATAAGTTACTTTCAGAACTTTCGAGAACATGGTCAAACTTTTTACCTTGTGTATAAATAAGGATGTGTTGCCGAATAGCGAGTCAGTTTTTAAAAGCAATTCGAAAGCAATAGTTCGAACGATCAGTGTGAAGCGATATAGTACAGTGAAAAATGATACGAAAAATTTGTTAGTTTAGTGATTGGTTCAGTCTATTCATTCTTGTGTGAATATAGTGACAGTGCTATAAGTGTCCTGAGTGTATTTATATACTAGCTGTTGCCCGCGACTTCGTCCGCGCAGACTTTATTTACTCCGCACAGCTCCTCCCCAGTAGGTGATAGCGTGATAATATGTAGCCTATATGTTGACCCGACTTATTAGTTTAATATTCATGCAAAATTTGAAGTAAATCCATGCAGTACTTTTTGAGTTTAACCCGGACATACATACAAAAATTCTAGAAACTATATTTTTCGCTTCGATGTCGATTGTAGATTGCGCCACAAGTATTCTTTTAAAAAATATTCGATGTACAGTTTTGACTTTCCTACGATTTTATTATATGTATAGAATATCGTATTGTGTTGTATCAAACATTAGTTTCGTATATACACGGTTTTAATATAAGAGGTTTTTTATTGTACAAAATACGAACTGTAAGCTCGTAACAATAATATGGATATAGATTAAACTGCCAAATAACGCCTTTGACGATACATCTCTTTTAGTTTAGATACAAACAATATATCTTTTAGTATTCCCAATGCTTACAGCGTTATCATTTTCGTCGTTTTTCAACGTCTTAAAGACAATACCATTGTTGTATGTTTTTAGCCCAAGATACGCTCTTCACAAAACTATGTCAACGAGGTAACGTCCCGAGGCTTATATTGTGGCGAACATCAGTGTTACATTGTCTTTATGAATAAATAAATGTATAGTGCATAGTTTATTATGTTTATAGATATTCTTGACTTAAATACTGTACTAGTATCATTATTCATCACACTTGTTCAGAGTGATCTGAACATGTACAGACTTAAATTGCATCCAAATCACTTTAGGCGTGGTTTAGGCGTGACGAAGAGATAGATAGAGTTACTTTCGCATTTATAATTACCTAATGATTAATGATTAATTGATAGTCAACGTGCGATATCCATCGTACATTATAAATACAAATAATAATTACAAATATATCTCGTATACTAATTAGATGTATAATCTAATTGTATTGATAATTATTGGTACATCAGCGATTAGTTAATTAATAAGATTATGCAGTATAATTTTATTAACATTAAGTAATAAGAGGAATTTATTTAGTTGATATTTTCGTTGATATTTAGTTAAACTATTCGGCTTGGATAATGTCTTTTTAGATTTGATTTTCGCGTCAGGAATAGTATTATTGGGGTTTCCAATCTCTCCTTAATCTTGTCACAGAATATCTAATAGTACTATTGTACAGAAGATTCACTCCCTTATAAAAATTTGCTTGCCTTCAAGCAAAAGCGAACTGTGAATTTTCTTTACACGCCCTCAGTTTTTGATGTCGGCACGGGGTTGTCATTTGAGAAGTTTTTGTACCTAGTTGAGTAGCACCCGCGCGAACGTGACGCAACCACGACTGTCGTGCGGGCCGAGCGACAGCCCTCAGCCATACGCCACCCGGGCGGCGCGCGCGGCCATATATACCTAAACTGCGGAGTGACACTCCCCTGATCTTGCCTCGTGATGAGAATAAAACATCTGCCATTTTGTCACGCAGTTTGTAAAAGGCAAATGGGTGGTCCAACGTTACACTACTATCGTGACTATTAGGTGAGAGTTCCGCAAAGTCTCGTCGGGGTTTGGTACAACCGCTTTACTTATTACTGCCATAATAGCGTCAGAAATAATCATTATCGTGTTTCGATTTTGAGTCTGCCTCATTTTGATAACACTTAATTATGCTGTCATTTACAATCGCAAAAAGGCTACTGCTGGGTAAAGTTTATTAACCCGCCATTGGTAACGTATAGGTCAGAGAGACCGGGCGATTCGAAAGATTCGAATAAATTTTTTACCCGCCGTCGATTCGAGTTGCGATTTCGATTAACTGCCTCGTTTTAAGTCCCACACCGTTGGTACCACTCATGAATTTGCCACGGATACACGTTCACGAGTATCAGCACCAACCCGGTCCGTAAGCGTCACCAAACATGTAAGTAAAATATTTATAATATTTTCAGATAGTAAAATACATGTAATATTTTCTTGTTACGAGGATATATATCTTTGTTTATTTTCTAAGTTCGCAATGTCGTAAGATTGACAAAGGAAAGTTTTAATCAAAAAATTTAAACGTTTATACTGATTTCAAATTTTTATAAACATATGGGTAAGTAAATAGAATATTTTTAGTGTCGTGAGTATAATTTTTTAATGAGTAATAAACAACCTGTGTTCGACTGAATTTTTGTGTTTTATTTTCATAAATGTGTTTATAATTAAACCTAAACTAACTGAATGTAGGATAACTACCAAATGGTTGGCAAAATCTTAGGTTGAAAACCCTGGTCTGAGAGATCAGCGTCACCAATGTTGTAAATGAAACTGACGTCGCCAATGGCGGGTTAATTGATATTCAGCGACGTCACTTCCCAATTGGTGCCACAGCCTTGTCCATGTCGGCCCTAGTCAGCGCTGTTTGCTGCTGTATTTCAATTGACAAGGTAATTGTAAATAGCAAACTTATACGTATATGTAGTCCTGACCTGACCACCTGTATGTCCTGACCACATTGATAGCAATACACTGTTAATTTATTTGGTGTCTGATTGTTATCTATTCATATTTTGCTTCAAAAGTTGATAGATCTCATCAACTTTTGAAGCAAAATATATCAAAATGTGCTATAAAAATAATTATAGGTGAGGCTCAGATTCCAAACTCGTGTGAAATGTTACAGAACGCAATTACAAAAAACCTAGCAGTTATGAATCTAGTAACACATTTGGTTCGTTCACCTTTTACGAACTGCCTGCAAATTGGCAGATGGTATATTCTACAATAGAGGCAGGGGCCAACAAGAGTATTATAAAACAACTAGATTGCGAAATTGTTATTTATAATGAAATTAAGTTGGAATTGGGAACCCATTCTAATTTATCACTCAGTATTTTTATTGTTTAAAAATTGTTTGTTCGTAGATATAAAAATAACATTTAATTTATACTGTCTAAATGTCATCTTTGTTCATTCATGGGTATGAGAAACATTGAAAACAATTAGATTGCGAAATTGTTTATTTATAATTAAATTCGAACAATTTGGGTCCCGTCCATCACTCATCATAGTAATGATATAGTTTAAAAATTGTTTGTTCATGGATACAAAAATAACATTTAGTTTATACTGTCTAAATGTTATCTATGTTCATTCATGGGTATGAGAAAAATACATTGAAATCATCTCTAAAAAGAAAGAAACATGTAGCCTCTTCTTCAAAGTAAGTGAGAGCATAGTGGAAGCCATTAGCGTTACAAAAACATTGTTTCATAATTTGTTTTTTCAGGTAACTTAACCTTTTTACCCTCTTGAATAAAAACTTGTATTTTAGGACGAGCAGCAATTCGATGAATGTTACGGGCGCGTATTCGATTCGTAACGAAAATTTCATGTTTTCAAGTTTTATTCCAGAGCAATATCGTCATAATGTGCGCAGATTATTCAAATGATATTATAGTTTATGCAAGATTAAGTCTTGACTATTTGATTTATCGCAGGTTCAAAATTTGATCGGCAAATGATTGCGCGCGAGGATTTATAGTGTTTTTAAAATAATTCTTCTAATTAAATGAGTTCATATCACGGTCTGAAAAAATCAGTATACACCGCGGGTTTCGGCTTCATGGACTATAATTACTATAATAATACGCGAAGGAAAAAGTTTGCACCCTTTTTTTTGTTTTGGCACAGTTAAAGTTTACATTATAGAGGAGTGCAGAAAAATATTTTTTTTAATAATATTCATTACACATATATTAAACTTATAAAAATAAGGCGAAAAGAAAATAATTCAGTATTCATGTGTGTATAAAGTTATGTATGTCTCATGAATGTATTGTGTGTGATGTTTATTTTTATAAGTTTATATATATATATATATATATATATATATATATATATATATATATATATATATATATATATATATATATATATATATATATATATATATATAAATGAAATTGCTGTTCGTTAGTCTCGCTAAAACTCGAGAACGGCTGAACCGATTTGGCTAATATTGGTTTTGAATAAGTTATTGAAGTTCAGTAAAGGTTTAGAAGATGAGAAAATATAGAAAAAAAAAATAAGAGTAGTTAAAAAAGTAGAACAACGTTCGCCGGGTCAGCTAGTTTATTTATATTTATTTATTTATCCGTACATTTTTTCTTGGATAGCACGTAAACCTAACATAGTAAAGTTTCTTGAGTTGAAATTATAATTAGTTTGTAAGAACAATTATGGCACAGAATATATTATAATGTTACTATGCTAAAGGTATAAAACATCCAATCTAAATGCGGCTAAACTTATTTAAGCTCAAGAAAGTTTATGTCAAACAACTCGAGTAAATACGTATATCTTTTGATGTGTAAGTGTAATTCAAGACGTTAAAACTTTAAGCTGAGGTATTATAATATTGTATTTCAGCTGAGAAAATGAACACTTTTGTTTTTGAGAACATAAAATTCGTAGATCTTCAACATTTTGTCTGTTTAGATTTGTAATAGGAATCACGTTGTTTATTACTTTCGTGGGTGTATAGTATTAGTAGACTTATAAGATCACCTCTGTGGTCTAGTGGTCCGGTGTCGGTGTTGACCACATGAGGTCCCGGTTTCGATTCCCGGGTCGGGCAATTCCAAATTGACTTAAAAACTAAAAAAAAATTTTTTTCAGTTTTCTGATAAAAACAACGTTGCTCGAGATTGGATAAGTGGCGATAGGTTTGCCACCTATCACATTGTGGGACTAAGTATCTTCAGCTAATCGTGTACTGGTTGTGTACCTCTGCTTTTCTTTTCGGGGATACGGGCATGAAGATACTATTAATTAATACCACAATAATAATTCATGACGTCACTGTTGGTTGGTAGACTATCTGGCGTTCTGGCAGGCAGGTCGTAAAAGGCGACCAATTGGCTATACGTGTAAATACCATCGTGACTACTAGATGGTAGAGTTCCGCAACGTCTCGCCCGGGTATATGGTACCACCGCCTTACCTATTTCTACCGAAACAGCGTCAATAGCATCAGTTATACAGCCGTAAATTGTGGAATTATGTACGGCACTATATAAGTACTAATCAAGTACCATAAAGTTATTCTCTATCTCTCTGACACATAAATGTAAAGTAGGTTTTTTGGTTGCCTTTAAGTCACATCTTATGTTAATCAAAAAAAGGCAAGTGCTAGTCCACGGAAGGCTCGCTGCGTGGAGCTCCTTTTTCTGCATTTGTGACTTAAGGACAACCTAAGAAACCTAATTTATATTTATGTGTCAGTGCTAGTCCATGGAAGTCCCGCTGCGTGGAGCTCCTTTTTCTACATATGTGACTTAAAGGCAACCTAAGTAACCTACTATATATTTATGTGTCAATAAATATAAAGTAGGTTTCTTGGGTTGCCTTTAAGTCACATATGTAGAAAAAGGAGCTCCACGCAGCGGGGCTTCCGTGGACTAGCACTTGCCTTTTTTTGATTAACATAAGATAGCAAAAGAGCTCTCCTGATGGATAGAGAAACCATTGCCTATAGACAAGATTTCCCCGTGTTGATTCGGGCTCCTATAAAGATTAAATAGGCACCATTCTGCCAGGCAGGTCGTAAAAGTTGACCGATTGGCTCTACGTGGCACTACCATCGTGACTACTAGGTGGTAGAGTTCTGCAATGTCTCGTCCGGATATATGGTACCACTGCTTTACCTATTCCTGCCGCAATAGTTAGTAACTGTAAATACCCTGAGGATGCTTGTGTAAGTGAAACCGGGCGGAAATTAAATATAATTTTCTTATTGAGAAACAGTACAAGAGTTATCAGTTAATAAATATTATGTTAATTTTGCTTTTGAAACGCGGAATATATATTAGTAAGATCTCCTCCTTAAAGAATATTGCCAACATTTATTTTTGTTCCACTAAAACAAGAAGAAAAAAAAATACTATAATATCTATACATATAATAAAAGCGTAGGAAAGTCAAAACTGTACATTGAATATTTTTTTAAAAGAATACTTGGGGCGTGATCTACAATCGATACCGAAGCTAAAAATATAGTTTTTAGAATTTTTGTCTGTTTGTCTGATTATTTGTTTGTCTGTATGTATGTCCGGGGTAAACTCAAAAAGTACTCCATGGACTTACTTCAAATTTTGCATGAATATTACTAACAGGTCGGGTCAACCTACATATTATCACGCTATCACCTACGGGGGAGGTGCTGTGCGGAGTAAACGAAGTCCGCGCGAACGAAGTCACTGGTAACAGTTAGTACTATAATATAGACACACCGTATGTTAGTGGTTAGTTGTTGTCTGTCGACTTAAGATCTGACGTGACAGAATGGAGATGTTCTATTTTCAAAAGATTGTTCGGACCAACACGGGGAAAATATTCTTTTTTGAGTTTACTTTTTTATGTCATAAGATAGCAAACAAGCAGATGGGTCTCCTAATGGAAAGAGTCAACTAGAGCCTATAGACACGAGATAATGGTGCGTTGCTATCTTGTGACGAGGTATGATGCCACATGCATAAGTTCAACGGCTACCTTACCCTCCAAACCGGAACACGACAGTGACAAGCACTGACGCTGTTGCGGCGGGAATAGGTCAGGCGGTGGTACCTGACCCGGACGAGACAATGCAGAACTCTACCACCTTGTGGCCACGATGGTAGTGACTCGCATAGCCAGTCGGTCGCCTTTTACGATCTGCCTGGCAGAACGGCAGTTGGTCTATTCTTCAACGGAGCCTGGAACCCACACAGGGAAAAAACTTTAATTTAACTTTACTTTTTTGTACTTTTTAGGATTCCGTACCTAAAAGGTAAAACGGAACCCTATTACTAAGCCTCTCTGTCTGTCCGTCTGTCTATCTGTCACCAGGCTGTATCTCACAAATAGCTAGAAAGCTAAAATTTTCACAAATTATGTATTTCCGTTGCCGCTATAATAAAAAATACTAAAAATAAAAAAAATATTAATACCATCATTGTATCGGGACCCTCCTTAGGGTCCCGATACAATGATGGTGTTTTTTTCTAATTTTTTACTTTGATGGTACGAAACCCTACGTGCGCGAGTCCGACTCGCACTTGGCCAGTTCATTTAATTCTACAAGTATAATTGAAGCGATATGATAAAAGTTACGAAATTGTGGTTAAACTAATTTCAGCTAGGAAATTTAATGTCAAACAACTCGAGTAATCTGTAAATCTTTTGGCATATGAGCGTAATGTCAGCCATAAAAACTTTAAAATGGAAGGTAACATTGTGCAATCGTGAAGAAACCTAGGAATTTTGTTTGAGAACATAAAATACAAGATAAAATATTTAGAGCAGAGAATGAAATTATAGAGCTACTAGTTTTTGTGAATATAAATGTGAAATTGACAAATTTATTATGATGTAGATCAATAATTACACTGCGTCACAAAATATATATTTATTCAATAACATTGCCTTTAATTAATGATTGCTGTCAAGTTTCACACGGTTGAAATATATTTATAAACTAGCTGTTGCCAGCGACTTCGTTCGTTTACTTCGCATTGCTCGTCCCCCGTAGGTGACAGCGTGATAATATGTAGCCTATATGTTGACCCGGCCTGTTAGTAATATTCATGCAAAATTTGAAGTAAATCCATGCAGTACTTTTTGAGTTTACCCCGGACATACATACAGACAAACAGACAAAAATTTTATAACTATATTTTTGGCTCCGATATCGATTGTAAATCACGCCCCAAGTATTCTTTTAAAAAAATATTCAATGTACAGTTTTGACTTTCCTACGATTTTATTATATGTAAGTATATAGATTAATTCCTTGTAATACGCATAAAGTATTAGGCGAAAAAGATGGAGCTAGCACTCGCATTAATCACTTGAAACAAATACCTATGTTACATCTCGTTCTATGAGGTCTCGCTATCTCTTTTTATACAGCTGTGTTAGTAAGAGAGGGGGAGGACAAGACCTTCAAAGATGACAGCAGTATTAAAAGTTGTGTTTTATGTAGGTATTAGAAGTGTTGCCTCTAGATATAATACAGCTTTATGGTAACAAGTACTATTTCAATCTTATCATGAATTTTAGTTCCGTATATGAACGAGTCATTTCGAAAGATTCAAATCAAACACTAGCGTGTTATACGTCAACAGAGCAAAAAAAAAACAGTAAAAAAAATTAGTGACGAAACATTTGAAAGAAAATTACAAAGTAACTTTTCTCTTTGCGAACTGAAATATTCTCATGATTTTTTCAGTTCACAAAGTTTGTTTGTAACAACAGTAATGTGCAAACATTTAAGAATTCCAACTTCCTTAACTATCTCTGTTCTAATCTTTATCTTGTAAAGACCATTCACCTTCTTTTTATTTGTTACTTACCTTTCCAAGATTAGAGAGAAATAGTCAAAACAAGAATGCAAGAAATGCATTTTGAAAGATATTCAATACTCCATGATTTTGTGTTTTAGAATTAGGCCTTTAATTAAAAACTCTGCATTTTCATCTTTATACGTATACGGTCACACTATAAGTTTTGCGTAACTTAAAAAAACAACATGTTATAACCAAAATATTATGTTTATTGCTTTTCAAAATGATCTTTACATTTTAAACATTTTTTCATGCGATCGAACCATTTTTTAAAACAGGAGGACCACAGTGTTCTGAATTCATGTTTTCTATGTGCTGATTGAACGGTATCACTGTGCCACTTCGGAGTTGGTAAAAGTAAAACTTCTCATCAAATCTTTGATTTTGGGGAAAATACAGAAATCACAGGGTGCCAGGTCGGGGTTGTGCGCAGGATGAGTGACGAGATGTACTTTTTCGGAAGCTAAAAATGACTTTGTTTTGTTGGCCGTGTGTGAAGAAGTGTTATCATGGTGTAGTAGAATGCGGCTTTTGAGTCGTCTTTCGCGAACTTTTTCTAACACCCTGGGTTGTTTACCCAGCCAGCCAGCGCAATAGTATAAAACCACTCGGCATTAACAGTCTTTTGATCTTCAAGTGGAATCGTACAGAATGGACCCGTAGCTAAGAAAAAAAACGCGATCATTTTTTTACCAACGTTTCTCGCCTGTCTCACTTTTGTTGGCCTGTTCTCATTTTCAAATACCCATTCACAAGATTGCTGTTTTTTTTCGGGTTCAAAACAATAAATCCACGTTTCGTCTCCTGTGACAATGTCATAAACAGCATTAGAATATCCGTGGTCGTACTTCAGCAGCATTTGTGAGCACCATTCCACGCGAGCCCGCTTCTGCTCCGCTGTCAGTTCATGAGGGATCCAACGACAACAAAGTTACCGAACTTTCAATTCTTCATGTAAAATTTTCTGAACTTGGCTCATACCAAACCCCAATAGTCCTCGAATTGTTTCATAGGTAATCCGGGGGTTTTCTTCAATTAACCGCTTAACAGCAGCCACATTATTTTCGTTGACGGCAGTTGAAGGCTGCCCTTCACGAAATTCGTCAGTAAAGAAACTCGACCTCTCTCAAATTCAGCAAACCATCGCCTCACGGTGCTCAAACAAGGTGCTTCTCTCCTAAAAGCATTTTGAAGACGAGCGGCACAGTCTTGCGGAGAAAGAGAACTTTTAAAATCATAAAAAATCATCGCTCTAAAATCTTTTCGACTTAATTCCATTTTCGATGCGTACGTAGAACTTTGATGTGTGATAAAAAAACAATTGACAAATCATTTCCCGCCAATTGTTTTTTTTTTTATTACTAAGAAGGTTGCAACGTTTTAAAAATATAACATTCGAAATTCAAATATTTCCGATTAGCTAGAAGTGCAAAACTTTTAGTGTACCCCATGTAATTGTCAAAAAATCCGTGTATTATAGCCGTTCCAAAGATTACCAAGCTTTTTTTATACAATAAGATAGCAAACAAGCAGATGGCTCTCCTGATGGAAAGAGAAACCATCGGCTGCAGACACTAAAGATGTTAGTGGTGCGTTGCTGTCTGGTTTTTTATATAGGTGGCAAACGAAAAGGGGTGCACCTGATTGTAAGGGATCACAGCCGCCCATGAACATGTGCAATACCAGGGGCTTTGCAGTTGCGTTGCCGGCCTTTTAAAAATTAGTATCTACGCTCTTTTCTTAAAGGTCCCCAAGTCGTATCCGTTCGAAAACACTCCCGCCGGTAATTGATTCCACAAAAGAGTAGTGTCAGGCCGAAAGTGCCGAGAAAAGAGCACGGTTGTGGATTTTCAGTGGTGAGAATGGAATTTAAAATTTTGACGCAATGTCCGATGATGGAAATTAGCAGCAGAATTAATCCGTACAATTCGTCGGAACACTCCCCAATGATAAACACGATAAAAGATGCGAACTTACATCTCTGCGTAATGCCACAGGGTCAAGTCAATTAGAAGTAGCCTGGTCGTCGACGATTTGAACCGATCTACGTCGATTAAGAGGAAGAAGCTGGTACTGAGGAGCTCGAGCCAAGAGATGAGAGCAGGTGCAGCAGCAGCCATGCGAGGTCAAATTTGGGCCTTGTAAAGTTGGAGGTGATCACGATGGGCTGGTTGTGTAGCAAGAAGGCCTCATATATAAGCCCTTAACATTTTTTTAACTTAATTAATGTTAATGGTGCGTGTGCATTGTAGCAGGATTGTAATGCCACATGCATAAGCCTATCGGCTATCTTACCCTCCATACCACAAGATGATGCATGGACGCTATTGCGGTATGGATAGGTAAGGTTGTGGTACCAGATCCAGGCGAACCTTTGCGAAACTTTACCACCTATTAGTCATGATGTTAGTGACACGCATAGCCAAGCGTCCGCATTACGAACTGCCTGGCAGAATGGCAGATAATCTATTCTTCAAAGGGGGTTCGAACCAACACGGGGACTTCATATTCGAAATCTATTATTTTCTCGGCAAACATTCTATATTATAATCTTCCATCATAGGCAATTGTCGTTTTCAATTACAGAGAGTAGCGTATCATCACCCTTCTTATAATATAAAAAAACACGATTCACCGGTTCGTTGGTTGAAGAGATTGGTGGTAATCCCATTACCGTATTTTATCGATCTGAAAACGATTGCCGCTTATTTCTAGCAATAATTGGGGGAATGATAGCTTTACGTGATTATCAGAGGCGCGGGGTGTTAACCACCACCAGCGAACTCCGAGCTACTGGGTTTGAATTTTCAAGTTTATACTTGTATATATGGGTGATTCCGTTCTAACTGTGATATTCAATGTCCTGTATTGTTTGTTCTCACAGGTCGTTAATTAATAATTAATTTATGAAATTTTTGTACTTATTGGAAAATAATAAACATATTTCAACATTATTTTCATATAATATAACTTGCCACTTACAGAAAACTTACAATATATCACTTAAATGTCAATACCGTGTCATGTCCATTTCTAGAATTTATTTATAAATTGTTAGTTTTTTTGTCGTAATAAATGATTTAAACTAATTACCTCACAAATTCTAATGTTTACGACAAAAAAAACTAACAATTTATAAATAAATTCTAAAAATAGACATGACACGGTACTGACATTATATCACAGTTAGAACGGAATCACCCATATACATGATTCAAACATACAAGTTTAAAAGTTTGGAAAATCCATAAAAAAACGCTTTATAACGCTCGTTTAATTTAAAAAATAATTAAAACACACTGAGTTCGATAATAATTTTCAATAGGAAATAATCCCGTGATATACTGAAGATATATAAATGGTACCGATTTGTTAAGAATTTTATGTAAATCATCTATTACGAACGGCTCTACCCTTTTTTGATCATGAATTAGTTAACAAACTTTACAATATGCAGATATTCAAAAGTTTTCCTGTTTCATTAGCTAATATTTATCGTACAAAAGCGTTTAGGTTCTATGTAAATTACGTGGTTGTAACAATGTTACCGAGTTTAACAAGCATGTTTGTATTCATAACCGTGTGTGGAGTTGGTAAATATTTTAATGGTTCATTGCGTGTTTAATCGCGTGAATGGTGTACCGAATCTAAGCTTCTACGATATCGAACACAAGTTGTTGCATATTATTGATAACTAGCTGAGCCCGCGACTTCGTCGATTCTTCTTTGGAAGAGTTCGAAGACTTCGAAAATGACAATCCTGTCCTACAGTCATACACAGTAACGGACTATTAAGATTTTAAGTTTGTAGATGATAATTATTGCTTTTAATAGATTAATACAAAATAATACAAATCAATACGTATCTCTCCTGATAGAAAGAGTCAAAAATGTATCCAAAGGGAACATATCATGCCATTGGTAGTCGTATTTTATTTTATTTCAAACTAGCTGTTGCCTGCGACTTCGTCCGCGCGGACTTTGTTTACTCCGCACTGATCCTCCCCTGTAGGTGATAGCGTGATAATATGTAGCCTATACGTTGACCCGACCTGTTAGTAATATTCATGCAAAATTTGAAGTAAATCCATGCAGTACTTTTTGAGTTTACCCCGGACATACATACAGACAAACAGACAAAAATTCTAAAAACCATATTTTTGGCTTCGATATCGATTGTAGATTCTTTGATTGTAGATTGTAGATTCCCCAAGTATTCTTTTTAAAAAATATTCAATGTACAGTTTTGACTTTACTACGATTTTATTATATGTATATAAATATAGATAAAATTTGAAAATAAAACAATATTAGCATAATGATCCCCTCTCATATTCATAGAAAACTTAGTTATAAATGCTAAAAAAAATGCTATAAAACAAAATATTATATTATTGCTATGCTGTAAAACAATTCGTTTCTTTTTAAACTTTTGAGTGTTTTAAACACGCGAAGTGTATCACCGCGGCCTACAATGGAATCTATAGACATCTACGTACCATCTGTGTACTCCACTTTAGTAGCCCACAGATGACGTTTTTTTTATATTATAAGATAGCAATCAAGCAGATGTGTTACCTGATGGAGAGTCAACCATCGCTTATAGACACCAATTATATTAATCGTGCGTTGCTATCTTGTGGCGAGTTCTAATGACACATGCATAAGTTTACCGGCTACCTTACCCTCCAAATCGGAACACGACTGTGACAAACACTGACGCTATTGCGGCAGGAATAGGTAAGGCGGTGGTAACAGACCCGGGCGAGACAATGCAAAACTCTACCACCTAGTAGCCACGATGTTAGTGACTCGAATAGCCAATCGGTCGCCTTTTACAAAGAAGCCCGTGATCAACACGGCGGCGTGGCGCATGCTATGTCTAGTACGTTAATACATAGAAGTACTAAGCTATCCAAAAACGAAAAGGATCGCGCTTGTTACCAACTTCATATACTAAAATTAGTAATGTCGACAAAAAAATATTGGTTCAAAAATATTGTTGATTTATTGAAGAACAAAAAAAAACGTTTAAATAATATTATTTTCCAAAAAAAATATTAATTAATATTAATCAATAAAAAATTGTAAAAAACATCAGTCTAGCTACTCATCTATATATGTAAAAAAGTCGTGTTAGTTACATCACTTATAAGTCAAAAACGACGGGGCCAATTTTTTTGCGATTTTTGTGGGTTTGGGTTGTTTTTGTCCAGAATAGGCTAAAAAGTATTAAAATATAATATTCATCAATAAAAAGCAGTAAAATATAGCAGTCGCCGTTTATCTATAGTATATTTATATATAAAAATCGTGTTAGTTATTTTACACTTTATTTTAATACATGGTAATATGATCTGATGGGAATCTAAATAAAAAATACATCAATTAGAATGAAAAAAATTTTTTAAGCACGAGTATTTCTTTGTTAGATTTTTTTTGCACACCTTACTCATCACTTATGAAGACTTTTCAAAATGCGGCGCATTATGTCATCCCAACAGTCCTATTCTCAGTTGGAACGCATAGTATTTAGTAAGTAAACAGTGCGATCAAAAACATTGTATTATATGGCTTGCTGTTAAAACCGAAATTATTTGAGCCTATTCAAACCTTGCAAACATTTATTGTTTCTTTGCGTAAAATTTCAAAAGGTTTTCTCTTATTGTGTTTCAACAAAAGGCTTTTTTAATGGACGCTACAAATATTCTTCGTGTGAAACAAATTTGATGCGAAAAAATGGAATTATTGAAGTAAAAGATTTCTGTTTTCAATTATTAATTGAAACAAGACCATATATATAGTCAAAATTACAATAGAAGTCTTTTTTTACATTATTTAAAAATAAGCAAATAAGCTGATGATTTCCCTGATGAAAAAAGATAGCCGTCGCCTATAGACTTTAATGATCTATAGACCAAAGAGTTTAATGGTTGTTGTTATCGCAGCGTTGTTATCTTACCCTCTAAACCAGAGCATTAAAAATTGCTTAAAATTACGTTTGATGTATGGGAGCCCTCCTTTATTATTTACTTTATTATTTATTTTGAGAGGTAATATACAATTTAATATTCTGTGAAAATTTTAAGCGTCCACCTGTTACAGTTTAATAGTATTGAGCAAAAAATACGAAAAAGACACGTTTTTTGTATGGGGTGAAATAAAATATTAAGGATGATAGGGGCAACGGAAATACATAATTTGTGATAACTTCAGCTTTCTAGCTATCACGGCTTATGAGATACAGCCTGGTGATAGACAGACAGGCGGACAGACAGACAGCGGAGGCTTAATAATAAGGTCCCGTTTTACTTTTTAGGAACCCTAAAAAGAAATCTTACTAGCCCGATCATAATAGCATTATGATAGGGCTTGTAAATACCACAAGAATGTATAGGCATTTGACTAGTATTTGATTGATAGGTCTGCTATTCAAGTACATTACAGACATCTTTCAAGCCGTCTCTTAATGCTAAAGTATTATTTTTGATATCTTCATGGCCAACAGTCAATCGTAATTTATGAAATTATTTATCTTTATTAACTTCTCCCTACGTATGTAGATAAGGAAGTTACTGATTTTGCCACGATTTTCGAAAATTGAGTTTTCACCAGATCTCCACATTTTGAGGTTCTAGGAGCCTTTTCCGTCTATTTTAACGATAACGTCAGTGTCTGTATGTTTGTTTATGTGTGTATGTAAACATTTCATAAATTTTGAAGGGCTTGACCGATCGCAACGCGGTTGACGCCATTTGATTGGATTCCGCTCAGTTTGTACTTTGAAGATTTGAACCAATTAGTCCTACACATTTTGAGAAATATCGAAAAAACCTTAAAAAAGTTTGGTGAAACAGTATTTTTTTAATATAACTTCCAGATTAATGTATCGATTAAGACCAAAGTCTAATCAGTTCTTTTCCTCAAAAACCTACTTCCAATACATAAATTGCATCAAAATCGATTTATCCGTTCATCAACGGTAATTCACCGTGGACTTCGATATTTTTTAACCAATCATTTTTCGAACTTCTACAATATTTTAATACTTAAGAAACTACGTTAAACACAGTTTAAACGCAGTTTGAGCGTAATCGTGGCTCATTCATACCTACAGACATCCGGAGTCCGGACGTCCATGAATTTTTGAAAAAAGGACATTGACGGTACTTGCTACTGGACCCTTACTTAAAAAATAGAACTCTTGATAATGAAAAAAAGGCGTACAAGAAAAATTAGTTTTTTATATATTATACTTGACAAATATTTTTAAGTGTTAAATGTGTTTATTAAAGGATTATTTTTAAGTGTTAAATGTGTTTATAAAAGGATTTTTTTTTAATTTATTGTGAGAATTTACGAATATAATATATACAGTTTAAATTAAGAAAAATGCTTAACCATGCCTTGTTTAGACTAAAGTACTAACTCATCGCTCCGCTTATGAGGCTTGCAAAATACCATCACGTGCATAATCTCGAAAAGATAAACATAAGTGCAACAACAGGTTTTAAATGGGAAAAACGTATTTATTAGCTTATATAATAATACATAGTGCAAATGCCAAATACTGAAACTCGTAATATGTAAGAGTATACAGAAATATGAGTTCCACATGAATTTCACGTCCTCATAAAAGTGAGCACATGTCGCAACCTTTAATAAAATATTAGGATGGTTTCTTATTTCGTCGTGTTAAATATAATAAGTGACGTTTTTACGTTTGCTAAGTTTTGCAAAAATATACATAAACTTCATTGGTATAAAAAACCCAAGATTTAGTGTCTCAAAAACGTCCTCTAAAAATGTGCGCAAAATTTTAAATTGTGCGCTCATTTCTAATAGAATCGCGTCGGTCGCGGTACTGTCAATTTTGTACATTGCTTTGTAAAAACAACTGTAAGTCTTTCGCTTAAGGTTGGATATGCAAAAACATATATTTTTGCCATATCTATAACTACTTGTGTGAAATTAGCGACAGTTCTGAGTGTCTGTTTTGTTCGGGACTGTAATGATTACGATTAAATTAGACATTTGCAATAAATCTACTTTTTATTTTTTAAGAAAACATTATAACTGTTTTTTTTTATTTCATTGTGATTAGCGCCACTTACATTTTCACGACTTAGTTTAGATTTGTAAAAATATATACATAAACTTGTCACATCGACTGTGTGTTGTCTATTCGATGTGACAAGTTTATGTATATTTTTACAAAGTCGGACTGAATTACCTAGATGTTTGCAATAAATCGATTTTTGAATCTTGCAACTGCAAGAACTCTGGTATTCCGGATGTTCATGGATGGCGGTAATCACTTACCATCAGGTACACCATCTGCTTCTTGCCCTCTCTTCTATAAAAAATATAGATAGAAAAACATCATTAATATCTTTAGTGTTTTCTATATTATTTGGTTATTTAAGCGATAGTTTTCTCTTTCCATTAGGAAAACCATCGCTTATTGTTCGCCTGTGATGAATGAAAATGCTCTAATTGTCAATAGTAGCTCTCCTGTTGACAATTTAAACATACATCCGGTTTCTAGCAAAAAAACTTCTTTTCTAGAAAATTTATTCAGTATGCTCGACATAGATAAATTGAAGATATTATCGAGAAAGCACAGCAATAGCTAAAGTATAGCTGTAAATAGGTATAGATGACGCCGTCTTAAACATACTCGTAAATACAATCCTACAATTCAATATTAAAAGTAATTAAATAATTATCACATAATGATAATATATTGGTAAGTAGTACTTATGACATGACCGACTAATCTGTGCGGTGAACGAAAGAATCTGTGTGACTAATACTGTTAACTGTTAAATATTGACAACAGATGGCTCTCTATAAGGTGATGATTGATATCAGCTATAATTTAAAAATCAACACACAGTTGTCGTTAGGTAAAACTTATTTACGTGCTTCAGTTTCTTACCTTTAAAATTACCTTTTCAAACTTTTTATAAATTTTATTACGTTTACGTTCTCCAATTTGCGAATCTGATATACTTTCCTCAAAAAGGGCATTCCCAATTTATTTACTCTTAAGTGCCTAACAAAAAGCAATTTATATAATTCGATAAAAAATAGCCTTTAACTGAAAAAGATCACATCGGTTTGAAGCCGATAAATTCAGGAGGTACAATAATGACATTTACAGGATTCTTTAGCAGCAAAGTCTTAGTGCAATAGATTTAAAGTTAACATATTGCTATTTGCTGATGCCACTTATGTTGTTGACGTCCTTTTGTGACGTACCTAGTCTTTACAGCAACAAAAAAAAAAAACTGGAATCTAATAATTATAACAATGTATAAGTACCAGCATAATACTGTCTCATGTTCTGTTTCTCTTGATGGAAAGAGCCAGCCATCGCCTATAGACACCAAAGGCGTTAATGGTGCGTCGTTATCTTGTGGCGAGGTCTAAAGGCACTTGCATAAGTTTATTGGCTACTTTTCCCTCCAAACCGAAACACGACAGCGACAAGCATTGACGCTGATGTGGCAAGAATAGGTAAGGCGGTGGTACCTGACCCGGGCGCGGCGAGACAACGCAGATCTCTACCACCTAGATAACCCACCTGAAAATTTAAAACTATATTGAATAGACAATCTGCCGTTCTTCTAGGCAGTTTGTAAGTGACGAACACTTAGCTGTACGAGTCTTTACCATCGTGGCTACTAGTTGGTAGAGTTCTGCATCATCTCGCCCGGGTCTGTTACCAATGCCTTACCAATTCTGTACATTTTTTTTCACTTGTTTCTCTTTTGATATAATAATTGTATTATTGTCTGACATTGTTTAATCAAATTTTTAATTAATTTTTTTCTGACACTATAATTTTCACTTTTGATATAATTCTATATAATTTAAATAATTTAATAATATGTAATTCGAACTTTAAGCTTACTGTATAAGCCTGTTTTCGCCGTGTTGGTCCCGGCCTCCTTTGAAGAATAGGCCAACTGCCGTTCTGCCAGGCAGGTCGTAAAAGGCGACCGATTGGCTAACGAGTCACTACCATCGTGGCTACCAGGTGGTAGAGTTCTGCATTGTCTCGCCCGGGTCTGGTACCACCGCCTTGCCTATTCCTGCCGCAATAGCGTCAGTGCTTGTCGCTGTCGTGTTCCGGTTTGGAGGGTAAGGTAGCCGGTAAACTTATGCATGTGGCATTAGACCTCGCCACAAGATAGCAACGCACCATTAACATCTTTGGTGTCTATAGGCGATGGTTGACTCTTTCCATCAGGAGACCCATCTGCTTGTTTGCTATCTTATGATATAAAAAAAAAAAAAAAGCTGTGGTTGCCTATAATTGGGAAGGCACTGCCATATTTCATCATGTATTATATAAAGCCTAGAGTGTGTACTTTCTGTTGGCAATCCAAATAAAATAAAATAAATAAAATAAATATTCCTGCCGCAATAGCGTCCGTGATTGTCACTGTCATGTTCCGGTTTGGACAATAAGTCAGCCGGTTAACTTAAACATGTGACATAAGGATAGCAACGCACTATTAACATCTTTGGTCTCTACAGGCGATTGTTATCTCTTTCCATCAGCAGAGCCATTTGCTTGTTTGTTATCTTATAACATATAAAAAAACGGCAATATAAAAGTACAGAGCCATAATTATTTAAAATAAATCCGCAAAATGTTTTATTTATTATGGGCTAAAGCTCACTGTGCTACCTATCTTTTAAAGAAATCCTTTTTCGTATATTTATTTACTCTCATCTCTTGTAAACTAATATGGATTACCTGAATCCATTCTTTTACCAAAATTACTTTGGACGTTGATATATTGCTCTATACAATAAGATGAATCCCTATGGAAATAGGGTTTGCAATGTTTTTGAGTGCAAAATGTTACAAACTTCTACGTAGGTATGTTTTAAAGAAAAAAGTTACTTTACGACAAAAATACTATCACGATAGTTCTCGTGCGGGGTGGGCAGAGTGTACGAATAATTTGAAGAAAATCCTGGTTTTTTTTAGCTCCTGGTTTGAGATTAATGGTGATCTCCATTAACCTGTTTAACATTTTAAAAACTATCTCTTGCTGCTTGCGATAACCGAAATAAACAAACAGCTTTATGTGCTCATTCGAAGCACGCGGGTGTTAATACATCACCAATTCAAACTTCCAGCTCACTTTCTAAACCCAGGGAACAAACCAGACCCAAAATTTATAGTTTTCGGTTTTTTCCTTTAATGGTACTGTAAAACATTGCTACTTGTCAAGTTTCATTACTGTAGGTCCACGGAGACTTCCCTAATGTTTTGATAAAAATCGCAAACTATGCGACATAAATGTGAACATACCTAAATGATAACTTAAAAGTTTGAATTTCTCACAGCTGAGAGAGAATTATAAATTATAATTTATATTAAATACTCGGGTCTATGATCTTTCTCGGCTGTGAGAAATGTAAACGCGATCAAAAGATATGTTACCATTTATGTCGCATAGGTTGCGATTTTTTTCGATTTCAATATTTGTATACACGTTACACACACACGCCCACACACACACATATATATATATATATATATATATATATATATATATATATATATATATATATATATATATATATATATATATATATATATATATATATATATATATATATATATATATATATATTCTCGCCGTGTTGGTCCCGGCCTCCTTTGAAGAATAGGCCAACTGCCGTTCTGCCAGGCAGGTCGTAAGAGGCGACCGATTGGCTATCGAGTCACTAACATCGTGGCTACTAGGTGGTAGAGTTCTGCATTGTCTCGCCCGGGTCTGGTACCACCGCCTTACCTATTCCTGCCGCAATAGCATCAGTGCTTGTCGCTAACTTATGCATGTGGCATTAGACCTCGCCACAAGATAGCAACGCACCATTAACATCTTTGGTGTCTATAGGCGATGGTTGACTCTTTCCATCAGGAGACCCATCTGCTTGTTTGCTATCTTATGATATATAAATATATATATATATATATATATATATATATATATATATATATATATATATATATATATATATATATATATATATATATATATATATATATATATATATATATATATTCCTTACAAACCTGTTCCGACTATTTTCACGATGACGTCAGTATGTCTGTATGTATGTATGTGTGGGTGTGTGTATGTATACATCTCATAACTTTTGAACGACTGGACCGATCGCAACGCGGTTGATGGCAATCGATTGGATTCCGCTCAACTTAGACTTCCTGAAAATTTGAAGCGATTCGGTCCAGGAGATTTTGAGAAATTTTGATAAAATACCAAAAAAATTTTTGATGAAACCGTATTTTTTAATATAACTTCCAGATTAATGTATTTTTTTTATATCATAAGATACCAAACAACCAGATATGTCTCCTGATGGAAAGAATCAACCGTCGCCTATAGACACGAAAGGTGTTAATGGGACGTTGCTATTTTGTGGCGAGGTCTAATGCCACATGCATAAGTTTACCGGCTACCTTACCCTTCAAACCGGAACGTGACAGTGACATGCACAGGCGCTATTGCGACAGAAATAGGTAAAGCGGTGATAGCAGACCCGGGCGATATAATTCAGAAGTCTACCGCCTAGTAGCCACGATGGTATTAACTCGTACAGCCAATCGGTCGCCTTTTACGACCTGCCTGGTAGAACGGCAGTTGGTCGATTCTCCAAAAGAGCCCGAACCAACACGGGGATATATATATCAAAAAAACATTTTTCCATCTGTTTCATCATCATCTGTGTGTCTGTTTGTTTCAGCTAATTTCTGAAATGGCTTTATTGATTTTGAACGGGGCTTTCACTGGCAGATAGCTGATGTAATAAGGAGTAACTTAGACTAGGTACTTTTATTTTAGAAAAAAAATTCACGCAAATGAAATCGCGGGAACAACTAGAATTACATAATATAAGAAACAAGCACATTATTCTCCTCGAGAGAGAAAGAGATTATTGAGATATGGCTCTACTTCCAATGGAGCTGAATATTTTGGAGACGACTGCTTTTGTTTCAACCAAACGTAAATAATAGCCATCTTCAAAGGCAATTATTCGATAAAAATCTCACACTCAATTAATAGAAGTTAGAGAAGCTAACACACAAAAACTGATACACATATACATATGTTAAACTTATAACAGCCTTTGTTAGTGCTTCGAGTGTTAAAAATATTAGAACTCATGACATAAAATTTTGTTCATAACTTATACTATCCATAAAACTTTCACAAATTGCAATCTTCGTTCGCTCTGTAATTAACGATACAAGTTGATTGCTTGATGAAACTGCCAACGTGTCTCACCGTTTGAAATGAGGGAGCTTTCGTTTGTGCTGTTTGTGAAAACAAAACGAATGACCTGTATTGCTTGGGCAGTAGGCGAGTGATCAAATCGATATCTGCAATTTTAATTTTTGTAAGAAATACGCGAGTTAAACCAACGCTATGACAGACAATTATAAATACTAGCTTACCCACAAAGCTGGGCAAAGTTGAAGCCGAAGCAAGTATATAGGCCCGGGTCCCTGTGTTGGTCCCGGGCTCCTTTGAAGAATAGGTCAACTGTCTTTCTGCCATTCAGGTCGTAAAAGGCGACTGATTGGCTATTCGAGTCACTCCCATCGTGGCTACTAGGTGGTAGGTTCTGCATTGTCTCGCCCAAGTCTGGTACCACCACCTTACCTATTCCTGCCGCAATAGCGTCAGTGCTTGTCACTATTGTGTTCCGGTTTGGAAGGTAGGTAGCTGGTAAACTTATGCATGTGGCAAGAGACCTCGCCACAAGATAGCAACGCAACATTAACATCTTTGGTGTCTATAGGCGATGGTTGACTTTTTCCATCAGATGACCCATCTGCTTGTTTGCTATTTTATGACTTAAAGGTTATAATATTTGGTAGAATGTGTTGGTAAATATACATTAATTTGTACAACTTGTAACACTCATACCTACTCTTACAAATAAACTATTATCTTTCTTCTTTCTTTTAATTTTGTAAATTGTAAACATTTTGATTGATGAAATTGTAAAACTAACTTTTGTGATATGAAATAATTCTTGTAAATTTGTAATAAGTACATGTAGAAAATGTTTTAAGGAATAATTATTGACAAATATTGTAATTTTAAATCACGTATCACTTTGCAATAGATTAGATAGATTTGTCTCTGTGTTGTGAAGACTGTGTGAAGTAGGAGACTTAAAAAAGTTTCTTTTGTCGGATCTTCTCAGTGTGTAGCCGCATTCCGATCCGTAATTATAAAAAAAACAACTTCCATATAATGTAATGTTGAATACTTGAATATATAATAATTTTTAAATATTTGCACACCATATCATGGTAGAATTTATTGGTATTTTTGATAAATTTATATACTCTTGCAAATAAATTTGTTCCCATATTCTTGCAAATAAATATATTTCAATTTATTTCGTTTCATTTAATTTCATTTTATTTCATAAAATAGAGAAGAAATACAAGCCCGCCGAGTTTCTTATGCCGGATCTTCTCAGTATCTGGCCGCGTTCCAATCCGGTAGTAATTATAAAGAAATAGCTTTACCCAAAACTTCGTCTGCGTGGAAAATTTTCTGAAATTAAAACCGCATAATTCCCGTTCCCGTGAAATTTCCGAGATAAAAACTATTCTATGGCCTTTCTCGGGTCTCAATCTATTTTTGTACCAAATTTCATCCAAATCGGTTCAGTGGTTTAGGCGTGAAGAAGAGAAAGGCAGACAGACAGACTTTAGCATTTATTATATTAGTATGGATAATTATAATTTTTAAATATTTGCGCACCTTATTATGGTAGAATATGTTTGTCGCTTAATTAATTTTTGTCACTTGTCATTGTTGTGTTTCAATCTGGATGGTAAGGTAGTCAAACTATGGATGTAGCATTAACGTCCCGCCACAGATAATAAGGCACCAATAACACCTTTAACGTATGTAGCCTACAGATGTTAAAGGTGTTATTGGTGTTTCTTTTCATTAGGATAGCTATCTACTTGTTTGCTATATTATGGTAAAAAAGCCACGTCGTCTTAAAATTCTTAAGTATATCGTGCCATTTTCCCGGTGTTGCGGTTCACAACGAAGTGTAACGTTTTTTAATGCGTTTACCTACACAAGTTGTTTAACCCCCCATCCCCCGGCTTTGCTCGGGTAACATTAATTTTCTGTAGCCATAAGCCAAAAAATACCTAAAAGCCAAAAAATCGGTTGATCTAATTGTTACTAAAATTTAGTAAAACTTTTGGAATCCAAATAAATAGATAATCAAGTATATTTGAATAACATAGATCAATCTGCCACTTTGTCATTAATCCAGACCAATGATTCCCAAAGTGGTCCAGATGGAACCCCAGGCGTCCACGGGAGTCTCGACGGGGGTCTACGTTGGAGTGACCAAAATGGGGCTTCACAATTCGTAAGCAAAAGTCAATTCGTAAGCAAAGTGAAGAACTGAAATATTGGTTTGACTTCACCTATCAATTTAGACAGATAATATTTTAATAAATACTAAATAATAAATAAATAAATATTCACGGGACAAATTACACTTATTGATCTAACCCCAAAGTAAGCAAATTATTTGCTTGTGTTATGGGTGTTAGTCAACGATACTAATACATAGAAATACTTATATAAATACTTTTACATACATAACAAACACCCAAACCCGGAAATTCAAACATTTATGCTCATCACACAAATGCTTGTCCCCGTCGGGATCGAACCCGAGCCCCGTTGATTGCGTAGTCGGGTCGCTAACCACTCGACCAACGGGCGGTCATAATATTTATGAAAAATAATATAATATGAAAAAATGGTAATTAATTACCCATTTATTTCTCACTTTTTTCGAAAACTGTTAATTCACGGTTGGAACTCAGCTGCAACGCAAATTTCTGTAGTTAGGTCTAATCTTCATATTTTTTCTTAAGTTTTGGGAGTATGGTAGAAATTTAGATTCAGGGGGTTCACCTGAACCAGAAAAATGTTAAAAGTGGCCTATGAGAAAAAAAGTTACGGAACAATTGGATACATAGGTACTATATTAGGTACATAGTTACAATTTAAGTTAAGCTTATCGATCAACTCTCTGGCCAATTTATTTCGAATATAAATCTCTGAGTTTTTAATTAGCAAAAATGGGATTTATTCAAATGGGACAATGGAAGAAATCTGAAATGTTTTAGGCAATCTCTAATTGCACTAAGAATAGAAATTTTCTTAAAAATGGATTATAAAAAATTTAAACAATGGATCGCTCATTTTCAAAGGTTCTAGAAAAATAAACACAAATTTATTTATTTTCGTCCAATAAAATATAAATAAGTGCTATACGACCCAAGCGTCAAATGTTATTTTATTGATTCAGGGTGTGTTGATTTAAAGCTGTTACGAATTTCGACTCCCATCTGTGTTATTTAAGAACTTAAAACAAAGAATAATATTTTTTAGGGTTTTCAGGTTAGAAGCTTGTAAGCATTCTAAGGCGTATCAGTTTTTAGTATTAGATACACAAACTAGGAATACTTAAAAAGGGATGGTGATCTATGTAATATTTCAAGTAGTCGGTGATGTAATTATTATTAGATTTATTGTTCAGTTATTCGAGCTGAAAGCATTATTAGCCGATTGAGCCAGAATTAAGGTCATATTTTTCGAGTTTATGTATAGGTATATTTATTTTATCACTAGCTGTTGCCCGCGACTTCGTTTACTCCGCACAGCTCCTCCCCCGTTGGTGATAGCGTGATAGTATGTAGCCTATATGTTGACCCGACCTACTTATCGAACAAAAATCTTCTTTAGACACTGAATATTTATTTATTTTCAATGGAAAAAATTCTAATCGTTTTTCGTAAGGAAGTCTATGGGAAATACCAGGGTTGACGTATGCAAGGTACTTTGTGAACTTTTGTTGCATTCCATTCAATACTAGCATATTACAAGAGATTACGAACGAGAGAGTTGAAAATAATAATCTTAATTTGCGTGGAAAAATCTTTGGTATTCCTCTCAATAAAATTAAGTATCCTCACTGAATTGGAAAATATCTCTTCCACGTGCTCAGTAAATCGTAGGCTATTGACTACAAGAACACCAAGATCCCCTAACCTTAGTGGCTGTCGGAAGAATCTGACTATTTAGAGAATATGATGTTTCAAGAGGCATGATATTTCTTGTGAAATGTATGCTTTGAAATTTAGAAGCATTTAATATCAATTTGTTAGCTCTACACCAATCACTAACTCTATCGAGATCAGATTGCATCAATTTAGAATCAGATGTAGAGTCTACACGTTTAAAAATCTTAAGGTCATCTGCAAAAAGACTGAATTTAGAGTGAACAATACTCTTTGTGATATCGTCAAAGTGTGCTAGGAAAAGCAAAAGTCCCAAATGTGATCCCTGAGGTACTCCAGAATATGCGAGGTATTGCTTGCACTGAAATTCTTTCAGAACTACTGTCTAAATCCTATCTCTCAATTATGATTCAAGCTAAGCTAAAAGGAGACCATGCAAACCAAATCCTTCCAACTTTTTCAGCAAAATATCATGATGAACTTTATCGGATGCACTACTTAAGTCTGTATATACAGCACCAACTTGGTGACCCGAGTCTACTTCCTGACACAAATCTGAAATGAAACTAATTAGGTTAGTTATCACTGAGTGTCCTGTAATAAATTCGTGTTGATGAGGTGAAATTATATTACTTAAGAATTGTACAAGACATGGGTAGATTATAGACTTGAATTTCTTCGATAAACATGATAAAATGCTGATTGGTCTATAGTTTTCGACGTTGTCCCAGTTACCCTTTTTAAAAACTGGAACTATATGGGACTTTTTTCACTCTACAGGAAATACCCCTTGCTGAAGAGAGCGCTGAAATATTAATGTCAGAGGTCCGGCCAGAACTGTAGGAAAATATTTATAAAAACGGAGGGTTCGAAATCGGGACCAGTACCTTTGGTAGAATCAAGATTTGACAGATTGATTTCAATATCACTAGCGGATATTTTAACATTGCGTGATGATAAAGTAGAGCAGTATGGATCTATACCTACTAAAGGAAGGTTAGCTGTGTCTGTTGAATAAACCGAAGAGAAATGGGTAGTAAATAAATCTGCGATATCGGATCGGTCGGCTGTTCTATCTTTCAAATGTATAGCATTGGGCAAAGAAGAATAGTCACCTTGTTTTTGGTTCATAAATTGCCAGAATGCCTTATGCATTGCCGAACTGTTGCTTCGATTTTTATAATGTAGTTTTTATAACAATTATTTAGATGCTTAATATGGCAGCGGTTGCGTTGCGTTGAATATGTTAATGGTGCGTTGCTATCCTGTGGCGGGGTCTTAGTTCCACATGCATATGTTTACCAGCTGCCTTATCTTTCAAACCGGAATACAATAGTGACACATTCTGACGCTATTGCGACAACGTTACGTAAAGCGTTGGTACCAGACCAAGTAAATATGCACAAAAGCTGAGCTTATACTTATTGACAGAAATTTTAGAAGATTATCAGATAATCAAAATACGTTGATTTCATACTGTTTTGACACCTGTGTAAGTCAATTATCAGCTTGTAACAAAGGATAATATTTTTTTAGGCTTTTCGAAAAGTTAGAAGTTGGTACGCGGCACGCGCTTAAAGGATGTAACATTTATGTTCACTTAGGTATTACGAACCCTGAATAATGTAAAAAGGGATGCCAAGTTGTGTAGTGTTTAGAGTTGGTGATGTTATTGTTAGATTTACCGTTCTGAAATGAGGTACTTGCATCCACAGAATGAGGAATTATGGATGCCTTAATTATGAATGGCAACGGAGAAAAGTTAACTCGTTACACATTTACATATATCTTTACGTATATCGCCAGAATCATTGCAGAATTCTCTCGCTCCTTTCCTCCATTACTCTCTTTACAAAAACACATTGGTTGTGAAGACCTTCAGACAGTATCCGATTAATCTGATTATGGTTTTTTGCGATCATAAGATAGGAAACAAGCAGATGGCTCTCTTGATGAAAAGAGAAACCATTGCCTATAGACGTCAAAAATATTAATGGTGCGTTGCTATTCGTGTAGCTAGATGGCAATGCCATAAGTTTATCGGCTATTTTACACTCCAAACCTGAACATGGCAGTAACAAACACTGGCAATATTGCGACAGGAATGTGTATAGCAATAACAGGCATTAATGCTATTGCGGCAAGAATAAGTAGGACGGTGGTACCAAATACACGGGCGAGACATTGTCAGTCTTAGTCTTCCCTGGTACCTACATCCTTCTACATATAAATCTATTTTGTTAACCTTTCTTTTTCTTTAAAAAATTAAAGTTTTAAGTTGACTTTTAAGCACGCTCCTAACTTAAGGACAAATTTCACGTAATTTTACGTTTTAAGTTTTATTAATACTCATAATATTGGAAATGGACCTACCATTTCCAATATTATGAGTATTAATAAAACTTAAAACGTAAAATTATAAGTTAAAAGTCAAGTACTTTTAAGCACGCTCCTAACTTAAGAACAAATTTCACGTAATTTTACGTTTTAAGTTTTATTAATACCTACTCATAATATTGGAAATGGTAGGTATAGGCTATTATTTTCAGTAAGTACAACATGCCAAGCCTTAAGTTTAGTGGAGAGAAACTCAGAAAAAAGGAGTTGTTGAAAAGTTAGGGAAAGGAGAAAATTAAACACCCGCGAATTTCAGAAAAGCGAAACTTTAAATGAAGATTATATTACTTATCATAATCTAGAGAAACATCCAGAGAAACTTACCATAGAAAATAAATTTGTTACATTATTATTACTTACATATACTTTGAGATCTGTTGTAAGTTTTTAAATAAAGTACTAATTTTACCTTATATCGTTTTAATGCATGTTAAAGCTGTTCATAGTACCCCAATTTTTTTATCTAATCTTATTTTTATATCCAATATGGCGTTTAGCAATATTTTACCTGTTGGGTCATTTCCGTGGTCTATAATGTAATTTCCATGGCCTGCAACAGTTCTATATTTTTTAGGAAAAATATAGATCCAATATGTCGAAAATCCAAAATGTCGAATTTTCACATGTTTTTTTAAATTTGCATAAACTTTTGAAATATTTGTGTAATTCACTTTAATTTAGCGATTTCAAAAATACCATGGAAATTACAATTAGTCTCGGGAGAATCTGCGTGGGTTACCTCGTTCTTCTCTAAAATTAGAAAAATCGAAATCGTGTAAAAATTAAAAATATTGACGTCGTCGAGGTAAATCTGAAGACACGTATATCCTTGGCAAATCATTTATATTCAATTAGACGTTACGAGTCATGAAAACAGAAAAAGGGACGGGTATTCATGTAATGTTTTTAGTAAATTTAATTTCGATCCTTGTGTGCGGAGTCGGCGAGGGGGTGCTTTTCCGAGTTCGTTGGTGTGGAGTACATTAGGTGAAGTCTTCATTCATTTGTTTTTCAGGTGTTTCGTATTTTACTTGAAATAAAATTAAGGTAATTTGATCCAAAAAGAGAACTTTAATGTATTTTTTTAGAAAATTCAATTTAGATCCATTGGTAAAAAATCCATTAAATAAAGGCGATGTTAAATATACTTTTCAGGTATTGAGGAAGTTGAAGCATCTTCATACGATTTTTTCTATCATACATACCGCCGTTGGTTGAGTGGTTAGCGACCCTGATTACACAATTGATGGGGCTCGGGTTTGATCTCTGACACGGATAAGTTTTTGTGCGATGAGCATAGATGTTTATATTTCTGGGTTTGGGTGTTTATTACGTATGTAACAGTATTTATATATGTGTTTCTATGTATGAGTATCGTTGACTAACACCCATAACACAAGCAAATAACTTGTTTACTTTGGGGTTAGATCAGTAAGTGTAATTTGTCCGTGAATATTTATATATTTATTTATATATACATACATATATTCACGCCAGATCGCTTAAGGGTATAGCCAGAGAGAACCGAGTGCCACACATCAAGATCCTTGTAGGCTTCGTTTCGCTTCTTCCACATTCATTATTCTCTTCATGCAAACACGCCGATTGCGAAGACTTGACACCACCTTCGGACAGTATTCGATCAATCTGATCATGATACATCAGTCTTGGTCTTCTCCAGTACCTACACGCTTCCACATTCGCATTGTATATCTGTTTTGTTAATCTTTCGTCTACCATTCTGTCTACATGTCCAAACCAACCAAGCATGCTCTTTCTCATCTTTACACGGACACTTTCTTTCAAGCCTAGCCTCACTCTCACTTCCCCATTACGAATCCGGTCCGCGAGTGTTACGCTGCATATTTTTCGTAGCGTTCTCATCTCCACCGCGTTGATTCTACTTTCATGCTTTTTTTGACATACCCAACCCTCACTTCCATACAGTAGAGTTAGGATAAGCACATAATTATTTTTTATTTAATTCAAAAAAAAAAACGAAATATTGCCAGTATCTATTACCAAAGTAAAATATTTAAGTGTTTTTAGTGTCTATTTAAGTAACTTGTATAAATCAAATTTACAGACCGTGGTCCACGAACAGAAAAAAAAATTATTGATTCAACATAGACTAATTTTTTTACTTTTGTTGGATAGGTAAACTGGCAGACGTGCCACCTGATGGTAAGTGGTCAACGTCGCCAATGAACATAAACTAGTTTACCTGCAACTAGCCCCAGGTAACTCATTTATGTGTTGTCTATACTGAGACATAAGATATTAAGTTTCAGTGCCCGTAATTACACTGCCTGTCTTGCTTTTCTCTACAAAACACAGCAAAGCTGTTTCACGGGAGAAACAAGCGAGATGCAGCCGGAAGCCCGGCACAGCGTAGCCCTCCTACCAGTAAAATTTGAAATTGAAAATAGCTTCGTTATGACGAGACGTCCATCTCTACTCTCTTCGAAAAATCTCGAATTAGATAATTACTAAAGTTAAAGTCAAGCTGTTAATTTGGTGAAGGAAAAGTATTGATTAATTAGAAAAGTAAATAATTAGTTTTTTACTTTAATCACCTGATCATTTTATGAAAAATACGAAAAACACGTTTGTCCTACACATTGATAGTTTTTCCACTCTAAAGATGTTGGAATTAAAAACTTGATTTTCTCACAACAGCTTGGTATTTATTATAATAATTCAAGGGTAACTTTTTCCTACATGTAAAGTGGAAACTGTTTTCCAATATTTAAGTTCCTATTTTTTACATATTCGGAGTTAGAATCAAATACTTAAACACTCTCATTCAGTATGTATAGTATTTTACCAGTCAAGTTGCATATATAATTTTAATTACTGATTTTGTTCTGTTGTAATTACTTGTTGTGTTGTTCTTAGATGACAAACTTATATTTTTTCCTAACGTCTACTTTTTGTACTTCGTAGTTAAAGGTTTCAGAGTATATTTATCTGCCACATTTATTACGGATAATTTGCCTTTCCATGCGTTAGATAACTCTGAAGCCACCTCAACTTCATTGCTTGAACCTGTCTCCATTTTGTTTTCGGAAATTTGAACTATATTCCTCTAAATACTATTAAATGATGCTACTACATATAACTAATGAAAATTTAATGGCATACATTGAAAGTATCAATTTACCTCGAGGACGTTTGTGTTATTGTGCGCCAAGCTATTGCAACCGAAAAAAAAAATAATAAAATTAAAGCAATTTTCAATCGAACAAATAACATGAACCATATAAGAGGCATCAAATTTCAAAGGAAACGGCGTATTTTTGGTTGAAAACCTAGAAAACAAGAATTGACTTGTAAAGTGCAAGCCGTCGTGTAAACACTGTTACCTCCTTCACATTTATTAAAGTGAAACTTTTATTACACCGTCTCAAATTTGTTGGTCTATGTGTCACATGTCGCGTGACGGCGGCCGCGGAGTAGGGATAACGTGAAAGGCGCTCGTCAAAGCAGCCGAGGCGAATTATATGGCGGCGTCTATAGTTCCATCAGCTGACCGTGTAGTGTATAGACTATTACTCATTTGTGCCAGTGCTCCACGCTAATTTCTTTTATCATTTCCCATTATCATTCCCATTTTTCAAGTATAAAATTAAGATTGATGAAGCGATTTTTATACTCTTAATGGAATATTATTCCGAAAATTTTTAGTTAAATATCTATAATGTGAAGAAAAAGTTTCACTTTTGCCCTGGTTTCATAAAACCACACAATCCGTTTTTTTGTTTGTATCTATAAAATGCCTCTCTATCTTTATTGTAATGTATATCGACTAAACTGATGTACTCCATGTATCAAGGACCCTTTTCTCACCTTATTGTATTTTATCTCAAATAAAATTAACACAATTTGATCTAATAAGAGAATTTTTTATGGAAATTTCTATATTTATTTCAGAAAAAAATAATTTAGAACCATGTGTGAAGAATACATTAAGTGAAGACGTATTCAGGTGTATTGCATTTTACTTTACTAGGATAACTTAATCTAAAAAGAGATGAATACGATGGTGTTTTATGTATTTTTTAAAATGTAAAATCAATTTAGGTTCATGTAAAAAAGAGTACATTAAGTTAAGTCGTAAATTATATTTTTCAGTTGTATTTTACCCGAAATATAATTAATGGAAGCATTTAGGATGCCAAAAGTAAAAGTGCTGCAAATTAGCCGCTAACTAATTTGCTACATAAATATAAAGTAGGTTTGTTATATTGTCTTTAGGTCATACATGTAGAAAAAGGAGCTCTACGTAGCAGGATTTCCATGGACTCGGTGGCGGATTTACACTTGATGCTGCTTAGGCCCGGCCTTATATTCCGCTTTTCAGTAGCGAAACTGGGAATTTTCAAGGGGGGGGGGCTCAAGCCCCCCCCCTTGAAAATAGAAAAATTAGATGGTTACCTTGAAAAGGTCTACCCTCAATTTAAATTTTAATGTAGATACCCTCCCCCTCCAAATAATAAATCTCTGAATCAAGCCACCCCAAACTCCCGCTTCTTTGGCTCTGTTAACCCTTGGAAAACCAGGAGGCTCGATCGAGCCGGAATGATTAATGCAATTAAGCATTTAATTTACAAATGTTGTCGCCCCTAGAATTATGCCGTCCTACTTCCTAGGCCTTCCTTATGGGCCTATGGGTAAATCTGCCACTGTGTGGATTAGTACTTTACTTGACTTTATACGTAAATGGGTAGTTAACTTAGAACTAAACCATACCCGACTTGTTACGTAGCTTTTAGTTGCAGTCGGCACTGAAATTTGTAACACTGCAATTACACTATAGATAGACTAATTTAACCGGTTGCACACGCGTTACGGTTTTTTAATGATAGCGTTAAATTGCAAGCATCGTGTCCTGTGGCACTCTATTACTTACATAATTTAAACTTACTTATGCCGAATATACTTTCCACTTCCAGTGAACCTGGATCATTAAACAGTCTTATACCTTCTCAAATGAAAAAAACTCAAATCGATTAATATATGATGGGGTTTTGAGGTAACAAACATTAAGTATAAATAAATTGTAATCGTTAATGTTAAAAATCTAAATATATAAAAGAGATATTTGTGTAATATTTGTTGTGACTTGTGTTGCATGCATTTTTTTATGGTTAAGGTATTTTTTTATATCAAAAACTAACAAACAATCAGATGGGTCTCCTGATGGAAAGAGTCACCCATCGTCTAAAGACACCAAAGGTGTTAATGATGCGTTGCTATCTTGAGGGGAGGTATAATGCCTCATGTATAAGTTTACCGGCTATCTTATCCTCCAAATTGGAACACGACAGTGACAAGCACTGACGCTATTGCGGCAGGAATAGGTAAAGCGGTGATATCAGACCCGGGCGCAACAATTCAGAACTCTACCACCTAGTAGCCACGAGTCGGTGACTCGAATAGCCAATCGGTCGCCTATGACGACCTGCGGCAGTACGGCAATTCGCCTATTCTTCAAAGGAGCCCGGTACCAACACGGGGATAAAAAGATATGCTGCTGCCTGATTGCTCTCAGATTATATTGAAATCGGTTTATCGGTTTAGTCTTGGAAGTGTAACAGACAGACGGACGCACAGATGGACAGAAAGACTTTAGGATTCACAATATTAATATGGATAGTTGATGTTTTATTATAGAAATTGCATCTGGAGAATCTGTATGTATTTTATAATACTCTGTTATAATAAAATCTTATTTACGAAGGCGACAAAACAAAAAAAAAACAAAATAAGTGATTAAGTTAATATTTATTTGCGTAAGGTAAACGTGATCTTCTCCTGGCTACTTAGATAATCTATGTCACTAGAGCGTGCCACCCTGAGGCTAATATAAACATAAAAATAGTTTTTGTAAAGCCCTCTCAAAAAGGTTTCGTCACAAATGCAAATACACTTATGTGTATTTTTTATACCAGACTTTTGGTATGTGATATGCATATTAGTAGTGTGTAAATAAAAAAAAATAACTGAATCCGTATAAAAACTCCATACTAATATTATAAATGTAAAAACTGTCTGTTAGTATAACTCTCTATCTGTCTGTTATATTTACATGGCTAGTTACTATCTATCTTGGTAACAATTCTACACTAGATCAAAAAGATTCGATTCGTATTGCTGAAGAATTAAAATTAAAAATAATAAATATTTTGAAATCCGTTTTTGAGTTTATATCTAAGAAAAATAATAGTTGATATATTTTAGTCAACTTTGGTTTATGTATTACCGTGGGTATTATAGTCGCGATTAAACGAGTATTTTGTTGTTTATAAAGTTGTATTTTTTATTAAAAGTTGTTTTATTATAAGTTCATTTGTTATTTAAAGTTGTGTTATTATAAGTTCATTTGTTATTTGAAGTTTTGTTATTGTAAGTTAAAAAACTTGACATGATCAATCCGGGTCCCTCATTACCCACCATGAGGAGCTTACTTCTCTTCTTTTTTAAATTAGTTTTTATAAGTTCAAAGTATCAATATTGTATGTTAATATTTTTGCTTACTTAAAATGATAGAGTAGCAGTGCTTAGAGTAACAATAAACAGTACTTACTAGATTAGTATTTTTCTATCTAGGACTTAAATCTAATTTGTTTTTTAGTTCTCTCTTAATCGAGAAATTGATTCAAACAAATTGTACTTAGAATCATACAGCGTCTGAAGCATGTTATATGTTTTATATATTTAAACATTATTACTTCAACAAAGTTACAGTTATAGTTGCTGCGTATTATAATTTGAGATATAAGATAATATATTTAACTAGAAACTTTACATAGTAACAGACTTCAGTACCTACAAATAAGACCCCAATATTGTCATTTTTTATTCCATTTTCAACATCTTCTATAATTACTCTTTGTTTATCACAAGCTAAATGTCTATGCATAAAAACTGATTGAATATATACAATCAAATCATGAAGAACTAATCTCAACAAAATAATATGAAAGGGTCAAAATATTCATTTTCCTCGTGTTGGTCCAGATTCCCTTTGAAGAATAGACTACCTGCCAATCTTTTAGGCAAGGCGTAAAAGCTAAACGATTGGGCACCGAAGCACTATAAAATCTTTGGTGCCTAAACGTGATGGTTTCTCTTTCCATACTCGCTAAGTATCAAGTAAGGAGAGCGCACTCCAACGTGCTAAGCTCTCTAGTATCAGAATTTATTACATTCCTCTATAGCATTAAGGCGTTCCCAAGTGGCATATCGATTCATTGAAAGGATGGAATTTCCGATATTTGTTCTGAATTTTATTCTATTGATGTGACTTGCCAGCCTCCGCTATTTGATCCCTGAGCTAAGTCTAATGTCAGTCACTTTCGTTTCAGAATATTGCTGTTTTAGAGCCTCAAAGAATTGAATATCAAACCTAGAATGTATTTCGGGGAAGGTACTCTAACTTATTATCTCATGTATTTAAATAAATATCGCTTGATAACTTACACGAATTGATCTAGTAACAGAATTGTTTACTTGTGATATAGGTGCCAATTTATGATACTAACATATAAAAATTATATTTCTTTTAACCCGTGTTGGTCCCGCGCTCTTTTGAAGAATAGGCCATCTGCCGTTCTGCCAGGCAGGTCGTAAAAGGCGACCAATTGGCTATACGAGTCACTACCATCGTGGCTACTAGGTGGTAGAGTTTTGCATTGTATCGCCCGGGTCTGGTACCACCTTGCGTATTTCTGCCGCAACAGCGTCAGTGCTAGTCACTGTCATAATCCGGATTGAAGAGAAAGGTAGCCGGCAAACTTATGTGGCATTGTGGCATTAGACCTCGCTACAAGATAGCAACGCACTATTAACATATTTGGTGTCTATAGACGTTAGTTGTCTCTTTCCCCCAGGAGACTCATCTGCTTGTTTGCTATCTTATGATATAAAATAAATAAAAATGTTTGCATGTTTATCAATTACCATTTACCTACTTACATCAAACATTTTTCATCTTTATATTAAGTTATGCCTTATAAATTATAACATCAAATTAAGAATCCTACCATTTACCTACTTATATGAAACTTTTTTTTCATTTTTAAATTAAGTTATTATGCCTTTAAATCATAACATCAAATTAAGAATCCAAAGTTATTTGTTAACAGTGTTATTATATATATATCTACATTATAATACTAAAAATATGGCGCGTATTTTGATTAATACGACTATAGAGTGTGTAAATAAAACCTTGTCAGATCGTCAAAGGCATTACTTGGTAGCTTAATACAAACATATCCGTGTCAATATTTTATGGATATTGATAGATAAGTTTTCAAAATATTTGCTTGATTTAAGAGGAAGTTCTTTAAGTTTAGTACTAAAATGAGGCACTTTAAAATTCGATATTTCTATCTCTGTCCGATCCAAAAGATATCTTTCGGATTTGACAGGGTTTTTTCACAGATCACATGAATACTTATGGACACATCATTGGGAAGGAATCGTGTCGTCGCGCATATGAACAAACGCTCCTATTACTCTCAAAAATTTCATATATTTGTAGGTTATATTATATTATAAAAAAAAGTATCTTTACGCCCATATCCCCAAAGGGGTGGCAGAGGTACAGCAAGTGCACTATAAAAAAAAGAAATAAGCTAGTTCTGCTATTTTATCGTACCGAATGAGATGACAAGGTTTAAAAATTACTCTTGAAATAAGTAGTATTACTCTGTATTTCTGTCTGTAATTGCAAGCTACACTGATGCAAGCTACACTTCTGATGGAAAGTCAGTCATCGCCTATAGACACCAAAGAGGTTAATGGTGCGTTTCTATCCTGTGGCTAGGTCTAATGCCACATGCATAAGTTTACCGGCTATCTTACTCTACAAACCGGAACACGACAGTTACAAGCACTGACGCTATTGCGGTAGTAATTGGTAAAGCGGTCTTACCAGACGCGGGCGAGACAATGCAGAACTCTACCACCTAGTAGCCACGATGTTAGTGACTCGTATAGCCAATTGGTCGCCTTTTACGACCTGCCTGGCAGAACAGCAGTTGGGCTATTTTTTAAAGGACCCCGGTACGAACACGGAGAAAATATTACCATAGCTAAAATAATTGAGAATTTTTGGCATTGGGAATATTCTCTATTACTTTTTTAACTTCCACGTACCTATTTCCCCCGTACAGATTTGCATCCGCTACAAATAGTACACGTAGTGGTATACGCGCTACGTAGACTTACATAAAGATCTCGAATTGCCGAGCTTAGCTAGGCATTTCAAAGATGTTTCCAAAAATATATTTTGATCGTACCAACTCACATACGGATAGTATGTGAGTTGGTACGATCAAAATATATTTTACTGGTGGTAGCGAAGGAAGACTACATCTTAGATCCTAATCCCGATCCTAAATTAGGCCCCGCTCGTTCTCATCGATCCTGACGACCTGATAGCTCTGGTCAACGGAATACACCAAAACTCTTACATCTACACATGCTACATCGTGACGCTAGCGGCGACGAGGGCTGTGATTTCGTCCATCGGCGAACCGAGCCCAAGGGCAAGCTTCAGCCGATAGACAAAACAATGCCACTAACCCTCCCATCGCAAAACACGACCCCATCCCAGCCGAACTTCAATCTCACAGGACACCCTTAGCAGTCCCAAAATTTTAAATTTCTGAGCACTCTGCTCGCCCATTCAGTCATAACGAAAAAAATCGTGTGTGATGTTGAATGAAATTAATATCGCATCCAGAAATGTAAAATTCTTAGTCGAAAAATTTAAAGATTTTTTCAGTGCGTTTATTTAAAACGTTAAGTGCTTTTTTACCATTAAGTGATTCCTAACAGCTTTCATTAAGAAAATAGCGATTATTTAAACTAGGTACCTTTTTAGTTCTTATGAATACGAAAGTGGAATTTTGTGAAGTGCAAGTTTTTAATTCTTTAATGCTGTAGCCCATCAAAAAAGGTATCATTGTCATACCTATACCTGCCTTTATAATCCAACTTCAGGACACAAAAAATATCATTATGCCTACATTCTGGAGAATTAAGCAGACGTGTGAGTCACCCATGATAAGCTTGATAACTCCTCGCGTTAAGCCCTGCGCGTACGGGTGACGGCGTGGTGGCCAACCTATCAGCCCCTCAATTCACGTTACTTAGTCAATGCACTTAGGGTTTTCACACACATTAACACGATAGAACGACGACACTTGCTACGACGCGGCATAATATGTAAGAAAATGTGTAAGCGTTTTAAACCCTTCGACTCGATTGCAGCTTGATTACGTGAATTCGGCCGCAGGCAGTTTTAGAGAAGTTATATTTTTTCGACAAACTGATTAAAATTATATGTTTTTCTATGTACCAGCGATTGCCCTGTATTCGAAATTTGACTAATAAATAATAATGTTTGACATTGACATAGACTAAACAATAAAGTCTCTTCTAAGTTTGACATCAGCCATTTTTATGGTTCCGTACCCAAAGGGTATAAACGTAACCCTATTACTAAGATTCCGCTGTCCGTGTTTCTGTCCGTCTGTCAGTCGCTAGGTTGTATTTGATGAACCACGATAGATAACAACAAACAGTAACTAAAGACAAATTAAAAAAGGGTGCTCGCATAGAACTATTTATTTTTTACCATTTTTATAGATAACTAGCTGTTGCCTGCGACTTCGTCCGCGCGGACTTTGGTTACTCCGCACTGTTCCTCCCTCGTAGGTGATAGCGTGGTAATATATAGTCTATATATTGGCCCGACCTATAAGTAATATTCATACAAAATTTGAAGTAAATCCATGCAGTTTTTTTGAGTTTACCCCGGACATACATACAGAAAAACAGACAAACAGACAAACAGACAAACAGACAAAGAGACAAAGAGACAAAGAGACAAAGAGACAAAGAGAGAAACAGACAAACAGACAAACAGACAAACAGACAAACAGACAAACAGACAAACAGACAAACAGACAAACAGACAAACAGACAAACAGACAAACAGACAAACAGACAAACAGACAAACATACAAACAGACAAACAGACAAACAGACAAACAGACAAACAGACAAACAGATAAACAGATAAACAGACAAACAGACGAACAGACAAAAATTCTAAAAACTATATTTTTGGCTTCGATATCGATTGTAGATCATGCCCCAAGTATTCTTTTAAAAAAATATTCAATGTACAGTTTTGACTTTCCTACGATTTTATTATATGTATAGATTAGCTGACCCGGCAAACGTTGTTCTGCCTTTTTAACTACTCTTATTTTTTTCTATATTTTCTCACCGTTTAAGCCTTCCCTGAACTTCAAAAATTAATTCAAAACCAAAATTAGCCAAGTCGGTTCAGCCGTTCTCGAGTTTTAGCGAGACTAACGAACAGCAATTTATTTTTATATATATAGATTAGCTGTACCAGTAACTTGTCCGCATGGAGAAATTTCTAAAATAAAAGTAGCGTAAGTTGTTCCTTATTACCGTGGTTTAAAAGATAGATAGCCCCGGGGTTTTACCCACATAGCTCCCGTTTCCGTGAGATTTCCGGAATAAAAACTATCCAACTTCCTTTCTCGGATCTTAAACTAAGTTTGTACCAAATTTCATCCCAATCGGTTGAGTGGTTTAGGCGTGAAGAAAAGACACACAGAGAGACAAAGTTGCTTTCCCATTTATAATGTTACGTACTTCGGGTTGGTAATTGTAAGAAAACACCACTTATATTAAATCCGTGTATTTACAACACAAATAAACACAATGTAACACAACGTAATACTTAAATACTCTGAATAACACTAGTCACTCACTGTACTAACGCTAAACTTAACCGACTACACAATAGAACACTCGCTTCGCACTGGTCACTTTCAAGTATCGCTCTCGATCGCTTGATAAAAACTGCTCTGTATTTGTCAACACATTTCTATTATAAACCCAGGGTAAAGTTCTAAAACAATCGCGAATGTTCCGCAATCATCTCGTAAATAATAGACAATTATTGTAATCAACTTATGATAAACAAGTTATGACTCATAAATCCTTGTACACGCTACTTTCAACCTTATGCCATATACCACAAATTTCATGGTATAGCTGTTCCGATACCGGCCAACTATTTGTTTATTGATAGGAGTAGCTTTCTCTTTCTTTTATTTCTAGATCCCTCCAGCGTTCCAACTCTCCACGTTTCTAGATTATTCGTAACTATAATATAACAGATGGTACGGAAAATTCATGCGCGAGTCCAAATCGCAATTTACCGTTTTTTCTTTACATAGTATACATGTGTGTATATTATGTCTTAAAAAGGGTTACAAAGTTTTGTTTCTCGTATTAATATTAGTAGCCGTTTAGCCTAATATTACTAGCCACACTTATCCGAGCCGAACGCGTCGAACGAAACGAATTTTAGAATTCTGTATATGAAATCTCATGAATTCGATGTCTATTCGACTCGGGCGAGGTTTCATGAGATTTCATATACAGAATTCTAAAATTTGTTTCGTTCGGCTCGGATAAGTGTGCGTTCATCTTTAGGTACCAATTAAATTGGGGAAAGACGTCGACGTCGTAGACGTCGGATTCGCGCTAAAAAATGTCCGAGGCAAATGAGCTACAAAACGCAAAAAGAGCTACAATTCCGCGTTAATTGAAATTAAACCTTGATATGATGATTTAATGTTTAAATTACCTTGATAACATGTTTATTTTTGTGATGTGCAAAGAATATAATACTCTCTACGGTGATGTGTAACTGGGACATTTTTTTCGCGATTTTAGTATGAGAAGACCCGATATCCATAGTAATAATATGTCAATGTCTATATCCCTCAAGGATAATGTCCCTTTCTACCACAGACCACATGAATACTAATAGACACGCCATTGGGAAGGAAACGTGTCACCGCGCTTATAAGCTAACGCTTCTACTACTGTCAAAAATGTTATACATTTGTAGATAATATTATATTGTGAATAAATAGAAATAAACAGTACAACATGTACTGTTTAATCGTACTGAATGAGATGACAAGGTTTAAAAATAACCCTTGAAATGATTTTATTTCATCGGTAAGTAGTATAACTCCGTATATCTGTGTGTAAATATAAGGTACACTGACAAACTAAGAAACTACGCGTCACTATAATAGTGTCTACTTGAAAGTAAAGTTCCGCAAAATCTTGCCCGGTTTTCCTGTTTTCTATTTTTGTCACAATAGTGCCAGTTACTGTCTTGTTTCGACTCCGGAAGCTACGTATGGCATTACAAATTACATTCCTGTCAAGAGCTCTTTGAAGATAGGATAGGTCTGTCAAGCAGGTCATAAACCGCGATCGATTGGTTATGCGAGTCACTATTATCGTGGCTAATAGATGGTAGAGTTCTGTATTGTCTCGCCCGGGTCTGGTGTCATCGCCTTACCGATTCCTGTTGCAATAGACCACTCCCCACCTGCAATTCTACCAAAGATATTTTAATATTTCTTGAAGAGTTTGACCGCTCCGTTGGTCAAGTGGTTAGCGACGTTTAGCATTTGTGTGATGAGCATAAATGTTTGTATTTCCGGGTTTGGGTGTTTATTAAATATACCACAGTATGTATATGTGTATTTCTATGTATTAGTATCGTTGAGTAATATCCATAACACAAGCAAATAATTTGCTTACTTTGGGAATCGATCAGTAAGTATAATTTGTCCCGAATATTTAGTATTTTATTTATTAATATATACGTAGATGAATATTGGAGGAAAAGGATTCTTTTGTATAATAAAATTTCCTCGTGTTGGTCCGGGACCCTTATGAAGAATAGACTATTTGGCATTACCGGGCAGTTCGTTAAAGCCAAAAGATTAGCTATATTGCGTGTTATTACTATCATTCTCCCCAAATTGGTCCGGACTGCTTTAAAAAATAGTGCAACTGCCGTTCTGTCAGGTAGGTCGTAAGAGGCGACCGATTGGCAATGCGAGTCACTACCATCGCATCGTGGCTACTAGGTGGTAAAGTTTTACAGGTCTGGTATCACCGCCTTACCTATTCTTGCTGCAATAGGGTCAATGTTGTCACTGTCGTGTTCGGGCTTGGAGGGTAAGGTAGCCTATAAACTTAAGCATGTGGCATTAGATCTCGCCATAAGATAACAACGCAGCATTAACATCTTTTGCGTCTATAGGCGATGTTTGACCCTTTCAATCAGGAGACCCATCTGATTATTTGCTATTTTATGGCCTTGGGCCAACACGGAGAAATTTTATAAAAAGGATCCTTTTCGTTTTCATTTATGTATAATAACATTACTCTTTGAGAAACATTAGGGCAGTTTTGGTAGAATGGTGAGTCAATTTTTCAAAGGTGGTCCGGATTAACCCGAGGTTGGCGAGTAAAAAACATAATATAAAAACGATTGCCTATAACATATTACGTTCGTAACATTTTATCCAATTAAAACTTTACCATGCTAGTTAAAACGCAAAGTTACTTAACATAACAATTACTTCAAGCCATAAATTATCCGGTGCTCACCTCAAAATATGTTAACTTTAAATATGACTCCATTATAAGCCCTATTTTCTACTCTGATTAATACACCAAGTTCGTGATAAAACTCCCTTATTCAAGTGTTGAATAAAAATTGTTTGCACCTGACTCTGTAATCCGTCACCTATACAAATATGCCGCATTTGTGTGTTATACAAAGTTTTACGACAATTTAAACAGAGATTGTAATACAATGCTTTATTTGTGACTTTTTATTTAGGTTCTCGGGGTAAAATGAGTATTGTGTAGAAAAGGTTTTTTTATCATCGGTAGGGAAGCGCTTGACCAGGATGTCGCCTGATGGTAAGCTAAGATGCGGCCTAAGATTGAACGCGCTTCCCTAGAAGGTACCTGTTCATTCTTCTCTTGAAGATCCCTAGATTGCTTGGATTAGGTTATTTGAATACTCGTGATAGTTTTTTAATTGAATATGAATCTCTTTTTGCAAACGATCGGTAGAACAGTTTTCAGTCTATATCTATATATTACTACGTTGAGAAAAAAATTTGGACTCCTTTTTAAGACAATTGCGCAAATATTGGAGGATGAAATTTGGCACAGCTAAAGTTTACATTGCGAAGGATTGCAGAAACCTAATATTTTTTAAATAAAATGCATTAAACTATTAAGTTAATAAAAATAAACATTTCACACACTTCATTCATATGACATACGTGATAATGTGATAATATACAAACATGTATACTTTTTTATTTACGAATAAGTCTGTTGTCAAACTTTAAAATTTTTTTTATTGTTTAGACTTTACTCTATGGTCGAATTTCGGCTCAGGCGATCGCTAGTATAGAAATAATTTCTTAGATCTATTGAGAAAAAGAAAATTTAGATTCGCTTATATCAAACTCTTTATATATTATTTAATTTTACAGGCATTTTTTAAATAACTTTTGCAATGGTTAAATTCATTTAATAAGTATTTAGAAGTTGTTCGGAGTTGTCACGGAAAACTAAAATCTTGTTATACTACCCAAGATGTTGCAATCATCGATGTATCAGTTGCAGTGATTTCGATGATATTTGCACATTTAATTTTCGTTTATTTACGAATCGCCTTATAAGAGACAGGATTTTCGTCCGTTGAAATGACCCAGAAAAAAGAAGAAAACAAACATAAAAATATTACGATGTATTAAAAACGTCATTAACTTTTGAAATTCGTTAAAAACAAAGAATAATTTATAAAATTGTACTTTTCTTGTTATTAGCACCATTATATTTTTCTCGTTATTTCGTTGTTTTATAAGAAAACGTTTTCAAGAATGTCAAGAGGGAAAGAACATATTTTGTAGAACAAGTTTTCTGCACTTGAACAACTGCGATCGTTTATTCGAGTGCTCTAGTATATTTTGCGAAACATTTATAAAAGATTTCTTATGTTATTGTTACTGACGTGGTTTAAAAATTAAAAGCAATCCACAAAACCTCGTAATAAGCTTGTATTTTTGTGTTTAATTGTCACAGTGTTTTTCTTACGTGTTTTTAAATATGAAACTCTTTCTTAGTCATTCATTCTTAATATTGTCGTGGTTGTTGACGATAATTTTTTTTAGATACAGCAGGCCTCGCTGTGTTGTAGTTTATAACGTTTCGGATATTTTGGGCTATGGAATTTGTGTTGCAGCTTTTATAAGGTCCGTCTAACGCGTAAAGAATCATCCACGTGACCGCTGGCCTTCCACTTGTGTTTGGACAATAAGGCGCTTTATGGAGTGTTCACTTCGAATAATAAGTACAAAATATTTGAAGATTAGTCTAAGGACAGTGGACAATAATCTCTCTTTGATATTCAGTTTTATTTCAGTTTCTCCGAGATCTAACTATTGGTCCGAAACACTTTTTGAGATCCGGAGTAGTCAATGCCAGCAGCTAAAAATATGTAACAGTTTCACAAAAATGTAAGAAAGTTTGTGCATGTAATTGTAACACTGCGTTTCTTATGTATTTTTAATTTAAAAATTTTTACAGATATTTATATAACCCCTATGTATGTTTTTTTATGTTAGGTAGGCAAACAGGCTGCGGTGCCACCTGATGGTAAGTGGTTGACGTCGCCAATGAACACAAACTAGTTTACCTGTAACTATAGCCCAGGTAAATCTATGTGTTGCCTATCTAAGACACAAGATGTTAAGTGTCGGTGCCACACTGCCTGTCTTGCTCTGAAATACAGCAAAGCTGTTTCACGGGATAAACAAGCAAGATGGTGATACCCATGCTGCTAGGAAAGCGGCACAGCCCGGACACAGCGCATCCCACCCCATCGGTGAATTGTAACAACCGTCTTGTTATTTTTTTTTAATTTTACAACAAATTGTCACATTGTTTATAGCGTTAAAACAGACTCCTGAAAATGTTATTATGTTTATACATGGTACGTACATGTACGTGTATACGTACCTATTTCTTACGCGTTTTTAACAGTTTCGTAGTTCATCTACAAGGAACCCCTATATAGCCTGGTTAACAAATGCTTTTTAGGTCAAAACTTTTTCTAATTCTCTATAAATTATTATTTAGGTGTCATTCGATTTGGAATGGCATGTAGAAACTTTTTGAGAAAATTGAATTGCCGCTCGCAAAAAATGCAAAAGCTATAAACAATTAAGTGAAAAATAGGAGGGGGGGGGTTGGATTTTCGCAAATATCTCAAAAACTATTAGAGATTTTTTTTAATTTGAAAAAGACTCAAAGAGAGAAGGAAATTTCCCAAAAAAAGTCCATGTTCCCGGAACTGTAGGATAAATATTTATAATTTTCCTAAAGGGTTGAAATTACGCACAGAAACGCAAGAGGCGAATAATTGCCTATGCGAGTCACTACCATCGTAACTACTAGATGGTAGTTTTGTTTTGTCTTGTCTGGGATTGATTCTACCGCCTTACATATTTCTGCCGCAATAGCTTCAGTGTTTGTCACTGTCCTGTTTCGGTTTGTAGGATAAGGTAGCCGGCAACCTCATGCATGTGATATTGCGATCACGCCACAGGGATAGCAACGCACCGTTCACATTTTACTGTAGGCGAAGGTCGTCTCTTTTCATCGAGAAAACTATCTGCTTATTTGCTATGTTATGATTTAAAAATGGCGCGTATGTAAGTGAAACTTTCCCATTGACAGAAAGAGAAAGAGTATATATTTGGTATATGTGTTTCCATAAGTTCTATAGAGAAACGAGTTTTGAATTTCATTGTCTGATTCTCTCTTTTCCCGCAAATATTTTCTTCTTGGCTGGCCTAATCTATGTATACTATATCAATGATGTTTCTTTGAATTTTGGAAATTTATTTTTAATCTATGCATTACCAAGCCAGGTTCAAAATTTAAATAAACCTGCGCTTAAAACAGGCTATACCAAAGCCCAATCCCAGTCACGAAGGTCGCGTGTGAGTAATTCCTGTAAAATGTATAAAATAAATGCGTACCAAAAATGGAAATGCGGTCCTTTGTGTAATTTTATAGCCTCTGCGGTCGTTTCGTGTGTAAAGCCTTTATATAATATGTAACCTTTTAATTTTATACTTCCAACTGACATTTTTATTAAAGTTTCCGTAGCGGTTATAGGTGCAAATGTGTGAGTTATAAACTGAATTTTAAGGCGTACTTAATTAATGTAATGGTTCTGTGGTATACTTATTAGTAAGGGATCGTTAGATAGTTTGTGATCATGTTTCAGATGTGTAATCGAAAGTAAAAAGTTTTTGGTCGATTTATTTTAAAATATCTGGTTGATAAATCGATTCCTTGACCCGAAAAACCCCTAATTTGTGACTTTCATGAAAATCGTTCGAGATGATTCCGAGATTTCAATTATATATATATATATATATATATATATATATATATATATACATATATATATATATATATATATATATATATATATATATATATATATATATATATATATATATATATATATATATATATATATATATATATATATATATATATATATAGAAGAATTACTCGTTTAAAGGTATTAGATATGAACAATGACATTATCACGGATTATGAATTAATGAATTATTATTTACCCTACTAAGACAATCTATATTAATGAATTATTTAAATTATTTATTTATTAAAATTAATTAACATTTATTAATTACTCTATATTAATTATGAATTAATATTATAAATACGAAAGTTTGGATGTTTGGATGGATGGATAGATGGATAGATGGATAGATGGATGGATGGATGTTTGTTACTTAATCATGCAAAAACTACTGAACAGATTTGAATGAAATTTGTCACACAGGAAGATGAAGACCTGGAATAGCACATAGGCACATAGGGAAAAATTAAGTGATCCCGCGGGATGTGCCAAAAACTCTTATAATGCTGCGGGCTCCAAGCTGCAGCCAGTATGATATAAAGATAGAGCACTGCCATATAATATCATAGTTACGTCAATATTTGATACATGTCTGAGTTGACACTTGACTGACACTTAAATTTGCTCTATCGGAGATTAGGGGGCTTAGACAAAGTAACAACATAAAAATGATAACGAGGTTAGAAAAGAATAAAATTTATGGGATTGACATAAGCCGCTCTAAAGGAGGTGGTCAACCGTCATCGGCATCGTTATATCAGAAAAAATGACGAATTAGATATCGTTTCGCTACAAAGCGATGTTACTTTATCTAAGCCCCCAGCCTTGTTTAGAGATTAAGTGTGTGCGTGAGCCAAAGACCTACAAAAAATTTGTAGGTCTTTGGCGTGAGCGTTGCGATCATATACATGGCTCAGCTTTTTTTTGAGACTTCAGTAAAATGTTCGAGGCGATCTGTCTTTATATTTTTTTGGTCTGAGTTGCTTTAAAAATTATTATTAATCATTTTCTTACTTGTCCTGCTGCAATACTTGTCGTACTTAACACAATTGTATTGTGGCTGGGTGAGTAAGGCATAAGGTAAGCTTATGCATTTTATATGTTTGGCATCTATAGGTGAAGCTTATTTTTTTCTATTAAAAAAGCTATTATCTTGGTGTTAATCCGAACTTCTTTTTGAAGAAACATCTGCCTTAATGCTAGCCATATCGTATAAGGCGAGAAAAGGCTGGTCAAGTCGCTGCCATACGATAAGTTGTCATACGAATAATATCGATACCCAACACTTGCGGCTGCGACGTCACTAACGACACAATGGGCGAATTTAAATATTGCAAATCATTCATTCGCAACCAATTTATTACTTCAACTTATCTTTTTATTGTGCAATTATTATATTCTTTCAAAATACAGTCCACATTTATTTCAAGCCAGAATTCCTGAGCTAATAGCAAGGGCACTGGCCCAAACAAGGCTAATAAATATCATTAACATCGTGACTACTAACAGGGTGATAAAGTTCTCCAACGTCTCGGCTGGATTTTGACACCACCACCTTAGCTATTCCTGCGGACTGCCGCAATAGCGTCGGTACTTTTCGCGCCCATGTTTCGCTTTGTAAGCTTATGCATGTAGTATTCCTACCCAACTACACATATATCAATATACCATTATCCTTTTCCACCAGGAGAACCATCAGCTTGTTTTCTATCCTATGTAATAAAATAAAAATAAAATAGCCAAGGTCCGGCCAAATTTTAGAATCTATATTAATATTCTAAATGCGAAAGTTTGGATGGATGTTTGTTACTCAATCACGCAAAAACTACAAAACGGATTTGAATGAAATTTGGCACACAGGTAAATGATGACCTGGAATAGCACATAGGTTACTTTTTATCTCGGAAAAATTCCGCGGGATTCGCGAAAAACTGCATGGATTTTATAATAACTAAGTGGATTTTATAATGCAGCGGTGCAGCCCGCTGCATTATAAAATCCACTTAGTTATTTAAAGTTGCAGTTAGTTAAAAACTAAATATTATATTGAAAGTTGTGCAAAGTACTCTTATTAAAAAGTTTCCGATTCAAAAGAGGTCACTTGTGACCTCAAATGGTGTTGAGGTTGTCTTGTCTTGTCCATCACACCGGGCCACTCCAAAGGCGATTAAAAAAAGTCTTAATTTTTATTTGTGTAGAAACATAAGAGAATAACAACCTCCCGTTAAAAAGCTTTCGGTTGAAAAGAGCTTCTTGCTTTATAGTTGTTTACAATCCGGTAGTAGTTAAAAATAATGTTGACACGTCAAAATAACTTGTAAAAGATTTTATTGAATAAAGTACTTCTGATATCTGATTTCTGGAACGTTGTTATGACTCAAGAAGTACTGTAATATATAGTATATAGTTATTTAGTGTAGGTATGGTCAGATATACACATATTTGTTTGTCACGTTAGATTATTAATTAACGTATGTTCTTGTTGGAAAGCTGCTAATTCAAAAGAGCTTGCTGGTTAAAAGTGTCAGTAGTCTAGTAATGATTTAATAATATTATACCGCAATACATATTTTTTGTAACTTAGGGTATGACCAGATGTTAATGGCAACTTCCATACCATCTCTTGCTTGATAGAAAGGCCTTGTTGTCTAAATATGTACTAATTGATTTTTTTTAATAACTCAGACGTTTTTAATAATTGATATAAAAACTCTAGATGCACAGTCCCGAACAAAACTGAGTCTCAAAAGTGTCCCTAATTTCATTTAAGTAGTTATCGATATGGCAAAAACATATGTCTTTGCATATCCAACCTTAAGTACAAGACTTATAGTTGTTTTTACAATGTAATGTACGAAAAGAAATAAAATTGACAGTGTCGCGACCGACGCGAATCTATTTGAAATGAGCGCACAATTTAAAATTGTGTGCTCATTTTTGAAGGACGTTTTTGACACACTGTGTATCTTGGGTTTTTTATATCAATGTTTTTAATGGATTAGATTATTAGTTTTGTTAAGAATTTTTCATTAACGAAGTATCTTCTGGTTTAGTATATTCATCTAGCTGGAAAATTTTTGTTGACGAATTATTTTGTTATACTAATTGAAAAACTTTTTAATACTCAGGAGTTTTTAATGGATTAGAATATTAATCTTGTTGAGATTTTTTCGATGACGAAGTATCTTCTGGTTTAGTATATACATCTTGCCGGGAAGTTTTTGTTGACGAAGTGTCTTCTGACTTAGTATATTCACCTTGCTGGGGACTTTTTGATGACGAAGTAACATCTGGTTTAATATATTTATCTTGCTGGGAACTTTTTGATGACGAAGTATCTTCTGTTGTTTTTGGAGTTTCTGTTGACTTAGTATCTGTTTCTGATGAGTTATTGGCAGGATTATCGTTTTTAGGTTCGATGTTGCATCCAGCTGGTATTCGGCGTCCAAAAAGTGAGCAAATATTTTTCAAAACATCTTCTTTGTTTAAAGCTAAAATTGTTTTTCTCCTAGGTAAAAGAAGAGTCGGTGTCTTTTCAATTTTGAATTTATTAAATTCTCTATTTGATGCTCTTACGAAAGCATTTACTCGTGTTCTGATGCAGCTATCAAGGATATTATTATTCAACGAGTTCGTTTGTTTACAATCATTTTCATCATCTGCTTCGCACTTTAAGTATTTTGCTTGTAAAAATATGTTCTTCCTTATTTGCTCAAGAGCACACTTCCTTGGCCCTGAATTGTTTCCATTATCTTTAAAATGATAATTGATTTTTAGATGTGATCCGATATTTTCGATAATGAAAGGAAATATAGTCTTAAAAAAGTATTTATCTTTTGAAAAATCAGAGAAAACTGTGATGGTTTTTATAGAACAACATAAATTAATACTACAAATGAACAGTATTACAATTAGTAATTTAGACATGTTGTATTTACTGCTCAAAATCTACTTATTGATAAAATGCTAATTATCATTTCTTTTTATACTACGTACTGCAACTGAGTTTATAAACGAAATTGTTGACTAGATTCTTATAAAATATTAAGTACTCATTAAAAATATCGTTAAAATATTTTTCATAGATAAAGTGTGAAATATTTATTGTCTATTGTTTAACATATTTAAACTGACTACGATGAATTTCAGGAATGTAAATCTATTTGCTTATGAAGATATTTAGTGATCGAATGAAATTGTATTTTCAGCTGGAACCGAAACCGATACTGAACCTTCGATTTTTATTCCATTTTACACCGAAACCGAAACTTTTTATGACTCATAAAAACACAATTCTCTAAAATTTAGAGGGCTACAGATAATCTACTAAAACACTAATCTACAGATTTTTTAGAGCACGGACAACTTCTCCCTCTTAGCTTTAATAGATTGCTTCTTCATTAAGGATAGGTAGGTAAAAGAAATAAAATACTGTAGTTAAATTATGAAACAAAATGTATATTCTACTTTTTATATCATTTGATAGTAAACGAGTAGATGACTCTCGTGATGAAAAGAGAAACTATAGCCTATAGATACTATAGATATTAATAGTGCGTTGCTACCCGTGTGGCGGGATGGCAATGCCACATGCATAAGTTTACCGATCATTAACCTTACTCTCCAAACCAAAATACGACAAATATATGCATTGACGCTTAGGTAGTAGTCACGATGTAAATAACACGTATTAGCCTTTTCTCGCATTTTACGAGATGCCTAGCGGTAAGGCAGATATATTATTTAAAAAAATGGTAAAGTGCGTGTCGGTCCATGCACAATGTAGGGTTCCGAATTTGTCCATCACAATAATGTGAACTAAGAAGAACGCTTTTATAGGGAGGGAACTTTTGATTCTAACAAAAATAAGCACTTAAAAGCTTAATATTTTACAAACGAGTACCTTAACCGAAAACTTGTTTTCACAAACCTACCATATTTTTTAAAAACCTATTCAACGATACCTCACAATATAGGGTGTGTGAGAAAAATAAATTAACATCCCTACTTTACAGGGAAGCTAATATGAGAAAAAATATTTTTCAAGATTTTATGTTATCACTTTGTTGATGTGACTAATATGTATATTCGTGTCATTTTTTTGTACTAAGGATCTCTGAGTTATCGGATCTCTGAGGATCGGATGGAAGGACGGACATAGCGAAACTATAAGGGTTCCTAGCTTACTTCGGAACCCTATAAAGGGCCCGGATTAACACGGGGATAATGGCTACCTTGATGGAATAAAATAACCATCACTTATAGACGATAAACATATAATTTGTGCTTTACTAATTAATTACTAACGCATCATTTAGATGTTAACAGCGATATAATACAAAATGCATAGCCTTACCCTTCCAAATAGAACACTCGGTTCTTACGATGATAGTGACATAATATAGCCAATCATTTGCCTTTTACGAACTGCCTGATAAAACAAACGCCAGAAATCAACGAAAACTTTCTGTTTCGGATGATTTCTGGCTAAAACTGAAAATATGGGCGAAACCTCTTTTTTAGCCGAAACCGAAACTGAAACTGAAACTTCGGTCGAACATTAACAATAATATAAATTAAATTATATTTATTTATTTACATAAAAAAATTCGTAGGGTGATTTATAGAAAAAAATTATCTACAGCATATATATTGAGCGTTAGCAAATTATAGATTTTCTCAATGTTTTTTGGAAGATATAACATAGTTGACGTATAGAAATTGACAAAAACATAAAGATACAAAGCCAGCAATTTATAATAAACATATATTCACTCCAAATCCCTTACGGGGTATATTAATTATAAAATATGGCCGGACTTAAAAATGGCCGGTAAACGTGGGAATGTGGAGAAATCTTTGGTGTCTATAGGCGATGGCTATTTCCACCAGGAGAGCCATTACTTGTATGTTTTATGTTTACTGGTGGTACCATGAAACCTATTCCCAAGTTTTTCTGGGCTCTAGACTATCTGTTTGTTTACCTACGAGTCGGCGACGAGTGAGTAAATCTGCGGTTTTTAGGCTCGTCGGTTAAGCTCGCGAGTGTATCATTGTAATTTAAAATTGTTTTATAATAAGCCGTCGAGCCTGGCTCTCGGCTCGTCATCTTTGCTATGTATTTTCCATGATTCTTTTCACACGAAAGTTTTACTCGCTGGTCCACCAGCACCAACGAGTCAGGAGTAAAGCCATCATTCCTTAAAACCGCGGTATAAGCTCGTACGTCGATTAGGGCCTTATAAGATGGGCAAAAGCAAAGAGTGCCATATGTCACTCTGAATATGACTACTAGGTACAGTTCTGGAACGACCTCAAACACGTTGTGAGTTTTTCTCTTTTTTTTATATGTCATAAGATAGCAAACAAGCAGACGAATCTCCTGATGGAAAGAGTCAACCATCGCCTATAGACACCAAAGTTGTATACCTTGTGACGAGGTTTAATGCCACATGCATAAGTTTACCGGCTACCTTACCCTCCGAACCGGAACACGACAGTAACACGCACTGAGGCTATTGCGACAGGAATAGGTAAGGCGGTGTTACCAGACCCCGGCGAAACAATGCAGAACCAAGAAACTTATATACGACAACTGGAACTATTACGAAGCAATATTTGAAAAATAAAAATTTACTTTATTCTGTTACTCATTAAGTTGACATTTGTTTCTTACTTAACAGAGGGGAAAAACGTTCTGAGCAAGACAACGACAAGAGTGGATGTTGTCCCTTTCTTGCAATTGCCAGTGTTTAAATAAAACTACCTCCTCTATCGCCACTGTGGTCTAGTGGTCCAGCGTTGGATTTGACCACATGAGGTCCCGGGTTCGATTCCCGGGTCGGGCACTAAAAAAAATGTGTTTTTTCAGTTTCCTGAGAAACACAAAGTTGCCCGGGATTGGAAAGTGCCCGGTTGGCGATAGGCTTGCCACCTATCACATTTGTGGGACCAAGTATCTTCGGCTAATCGTGGGTGCACTTGTTGTACCTCTGCCTACCCCTTCGGGGATATGGGCGTGAAGATACTTTTTAAATAAAACTACTGATGGTAGATTTTTATATATTCGGTATTCGTTAAATCCCTTTTATTCATATGTGTCGAAAAATACATTAGCATAAAATGTATTGTAATTAACACAGTGAGTTTTAAAATGTTCTTGTTTTAATTATTACGTAATTACTTATGCAATGCAAAAACTGTTTCTCAAATTAGTAGAATTACTTAGTAGTAATTTGCAAACTACGCATGGCCGCACTTATATATGGCGATTGGCGCTTTATTTAGTAGAAAGAGACACACTCCACTCATGTCGTGTTACTCTTCGGAACGATTTTGAAGCGTGTGTGAACATTCCGGGTAGAATGTAACTTCCTTGTGCAGAACTCTACGATCTAGTAGCCACGATGGTGGTGACTTGTATAGCCAATCGGTCGCCTTTTACGACCTATGTCGGCTGGCTTATTCATCAAGGGAGCTCGGGATCAACAAGGGGAAGCCGTCTAGCTCTATTTTGTTCCACCTTGGATTTATCTTACTAATGTTATGAAAAAGTACCTAAAGTTTGTAAGTTTCAGTTTGTTCGATCGAAACCTACGCGTAACGCAGGTTGTACCGCGTCTAGTAAAAATTCGTTTATCGTATTGAACATTTACTGGACATTTTGACATTTTAGCCCAATGACATTATATCTTAGTTTTGGATAGTTTTAAATTAGCAATTAAAGTGACAATTGATTTTATTACTACTTTAAATCCATTATTAGTATAGATTTTATTTGTAATTTTGTATTTGTTTTTAATTTGTAGTTCGCCTCATTTTGTATCTTCGTACTGTGGTAACTTGGAAATAATTGTTGGCAACATTAATATTTTCTATCAAATTCAATATTTCACATTTACCGACCATTACCGAACACAACATATTTGTTAACAAATTAAGTTTTAGCCCTGATGATGCAGTAAAATGCGAAACCCGTTGGCTATTTAAATAAAAAGTTTATATAATTAGTGAATTGTGAAACAGTATAAGTGCAAAATTTAAAACAATAATTAAAAATGATAAGTAGATCACTCGGTTTAATGGTTGTAATAATTCATACATTCATAAGTACATCTATTATTATCAATGAATGTGTTTTATTTTATCTAAATAATATATCTGGAGCTTTAAAACTCTTGAATAGATCATGATGTCGAAATATGAAAATAAATGGGTCAGAAGCAAAAAAACAATATTAGGAAAACTTTACAGTTTAATACTTTCTTTGTAAAGTCAAGTAAAACTAAAAGAGTCTATTTATGCCGGAATTTAAGATAATCAAGCCATTGTATGCAACCTTGTGGCATGACTAAGGGATATTATCCAAGTCATGATATGAAATACGGTTTTTAGGGATTACAACTTGATTTATGATATAGTATTAAGCTATAAAATGATTACCATGTTCTTTTATATTCACATTAATTTACTTTTATGGTTTCTTCCATGAGAGAAAAAGGTTTTTCCGGATTACTGGTAATCGATACCCGTGTGTTTAAAAACTCAGCAGATTTACAATTACTGTTTTCTTTAATAAATTAGAGTTTCTGATTGTAATAAAATAATCTATACATTATACATATAATAAAATCGTAGGAAAGTCAAAACTGTACATTGAATATTTTTTTTAAATAATACTTGGGGCGTGATCTACAATCGATATCAAAGCAAAAAATATAGTTTTTAGAATTTTCGTCTGTTTATCTGTTTGTCTGTATGTATGTCCGGGGTAAACTCAAAAAGTACTGCATGGATTTACTTCAAATTTTGCATGAATATTACTAATAGGTCGGGTCAACATATAGGCTACATATTATCACGCTATCGCTTAGCGGCCAGGTGTTGTGCGGAGTAAACGAAGTCTGCGCGGACAAGTCGCTGGCAATAGCTAGTACATAAATATATACATGTGTATGAATAAAATCCAATATGAGTGTTAGATTTTATTTTAACGCAAAAGTAAGCATTACGTTCACGGTAGTGTCACATTTTTCTTTGTTTCTTTTAAAAAAGTTTAAAAAAAGTCAAGATTTTTAAAACTTTTTTAAAATCTCAGAATAAATGGTAAAACACATATAACGATATAATACTTACTAACACTTACGCAATTATATACAATATATTATCCAAGATTCTTTTGATTCTTTTGTTTTTTACGAGTTGAAGTTTATAAGAATCTGTTTCTAGTTAGAAATTTGTTAATACATCCTGTTGGCATTTGTTATCCAAAAATTTCTATTCCATGCATCTTTGCCTTGAAGATAAAGTCGTAATATATAAATTTAACCACATTACATTTTTTCTAACCTAGGATTTTAAAAAGGGTTTGGAATTTTTTGATGTTTAAGTACTTTTTACTTTAGATTCTTCTGTTTCTTTCGGAGTTTCAGGTGTCTTAGGATCTTCTTTTACTGGGTTATTTGTTATAGTGCACCCTTCTGGCATTCGCCGTCCAAATAGCAAGCAAATATTTTTCAATACTTCGTCTTGATTTGAAGCTGAAATTATTTTTCTTCTAGGTAAAAGGAGAGTTGGCGTTTTTTCAATTTTGAATTCGGTAAATTCTCTCTTCGATGTTCTTACGAAATAATTTACTCGTGTAATACATCTATCAAGAAGATTATCATTCACCGAATTGTATTGTAGACAGTATTTTTCACCATCTGTTTCACACTTCAAATATTTTGCTTGCAAAAATGAGTTCCTCATCATTTGCTCTAGAGAACACTTTCTTGGCCCTGAAATGAGTGCATTAACTTTAAAATAATAATTGATTCTTAGTTCAGATCCAATTTTTTCGATAACCAATGGGAGTATAGTTTTAAAAAAATCATTACCGTTAGGAAAATCAGAGAAAATTGAGATAGTTTTTATAGAACAACAGAAATTAATACCACATATGAATAGTATTACAGTTGATAATTTAGACATGTTGCATCTAGTATTCAAAACTTTCTAATCGATACATAATACTAATAATTAACAGTTCTTTTTATACTGTTCGTATGTATTGTCACTGACTTGTGTAAATGAAATTGTTGACAAGATTCTTATGAATTATTAAGTATTCACTAAAAATATATATTTAGAATATTTTTCATATATAATGGGTGAAATATCGTTTGTTTGTTAATATATTTACAATACTGCTTTAACCATAATAATTAATTGTAGAATTGCTTGTAATCGATATTTCTGTAATGAAAATGATTTAATTTTAAGGGATAGAATGAAATAATATAGTATTTTATGCAAAATAATTATTGATGTTTCTTGAAAGATATAAATACATAATTTGTCATTTAGAATAAATTAAAGTAGAAACTGATAAAACAATATTTATAATAGCGCTAGGCTTGCCACCTAACAAATTGTGGGACTAAGTACCTTCGGCTAATCGTGGGTGCACTGATTGTACCTCTGCCTAAGACTTCGGAGATACCGGGTTGTAGATAATTTTTATATTAGGAATAATTTATGGCAATTCCCGCCCAAGCCAATCCATAAATATTGTAGTAGGTCGTTTTACAGAGAACCCTTTTTATGGTTATAATTTATGGTAAATTAATTATTTCTTCACAAAATTAATTGAACATCCGCACCAACAATTACAAAACATTTTCAAGTCTTTTCCGTATTCTCTACTACTATTCTAGTCTTTATTTTCATATTGATAGTTATTCTTCTTTTTATTATGAATGCCTTTACTTAGTTGTTATTTTAAGTAAGCGTGTGGATATTATATTTTAATAAATAAATATATTGACTAGGCGCAGTTATTGTATAATTTATTTAAAACTAGCTGACCCGGCAAACGTTGTTTTGCCTTACATATTAGGAATCCATAGCGGACAAACAACGTGACACGTAATTTATATAAGACTACAGGATTGTCCTTCCACGCAGCCAAAATGGCATTAAATTTTATATGGTGGTTAAGTATTCTTAAATTTTCTAATTTTCCGCGCAATTTTCTTAATATTTTCTTTTATAAGAACCTTCTCCTTACAACTACAAACACAACAAAAAAAAAAAAATACCGAAATTGGTCCAGCCATTCAGGCGTGATGTCGTGACCAAGGAAAATAGGGATTGATTTTTATATATACAGATATTGTCTTAGGATGTCTACTTAAATCATGATGTTCTTTCTATTCTCTTCTCAGTGAGTTGCAAAGCTTTATGCTTACTTATATATTAAACTCTCTGGTGAGTCGGAATAAATGGGACAGACTTGCTGCTGTGGTGTTCAGTAAACACTTACAGTTCTATGTGGACTCAGAAAAGCGTGAATGTGGCATAGCTTGTAAAATTGACTGTTGGTGGTAAAGGAGTTTCTCGTAATAATTGACACTGAGGGTCAGAAGATTATTATTCATCGGGGAGTCACCACTGTATGGGATACTTATTATCGTGGCGATGTCATCGACCAGGTACTTTCTGGACGATAACATCGCCACGAATGACGTCACACGAAAATAGAAAAAAGGGAAGATTTTTTCAGCAACAAGAAATGTAATGACCAGAGATGTACGTCCCTCTGAGAAACGTGAAACTTGACTTATGTAAGTTTGAGAAGCGTGTAAACTTTCTCCCCGTATTAATCCTTTGAAGAATAGGCCATCTGCTATTTTGCTAGGCAGTTCATAAAAGGTGAACGGTTGGCTATGCAAGTCACTACCATTGTGAGCACCGAAATAGACTATTTCTTTGATTGTTACTACTAGGTGGTAGAGTTCCACAACGTCTCGTGGGGTGTTTGATGCACCTTATCTATTCCTACCGCAATAGCGTCAATGCTTGTCATTGTCGTGTTCCCCTTTGATGGGTTAGGTCTCCTGATGGAAAGAGTCAACCATCACCTATAGACACCAAAGATGTTAATGGTGCGTTGCTATTTTGCAGCGAGGTCTAATGCCACATGCATAAGTTTACCTTACCCTCTAAACCGGAACATGAAAGTGACTAGCACTGACGCTATTGCGGTAAGAATAGGTAAGGCGGTGGTCGAGCAAGATCCGGTCGAGCCGATGCAGAACTCTACCACCTATTAGACACGACGATAGTGACGCACACAGCCACTCGGTCGCCTTTTACGACCTGCCTGGAAGAACGGCAGTTGGCCTATTTTTCAAAGGAGCTTAGGACCAACACGAGGAAAATATGTTAAAAATATTTTTTTTAACTAAGGATTTGCTTGAGTATTAGTTTTAATGACGTTAAAAATAGAGTTTAAGAACTTTAGTGATATTAGGGAAACAGAATTAGAAAAAATCAGTTTTTTCGCAGTTTTACTGCATATTATTACTACAAAGTATAGAAGAAGAACATTTAACATTTCAACAAGAAGTGACGTTACATATGTTTTGCTTCTCCGAATATCATTTCATAAAATTTTACGTAAACAAAACAACTTATGCAGAAAACGCATACAAGGTTTTGACATACGTGCATTCATAATGCACATACAAAGAGATGATAGGGAACTCTGAGGCGCGGCGTTTTGTAACAGAATAACGTCGAAAATTGGGGAAGTCATTAAAGAGCTACAAAAGGAGCAATTACGAATCTAGGACAGGGCTGGACTGGACAAAGCGAGTGTACCTTATTGTTAAAGTACGAGATAATGGATATATTACTTAGTTGAATACTGTTTTTAAAAAGCTCCAACCAAGAAGAAACTTCTCATTTTTAAGTTCCGCACCCAATGGGTGATAAAAGGAAGGCTATAATAATAATATTTCTGGAAAAATTACTCAAATTGATCTAACCTCAAAATAAGTAAATTATTTGATTGTGTTATGGGTGTTAGTCAACGATACAAATACATAGAAATACATATTTAAATACTGTTACATACGTCATACATAATAAACAAATATACCTAGAAATACAAACATTTGTGCTCATCACACAAATGTTTGTTCGTCTGTCAGGACCCGAACCTAAACCCCATCGATTCATCATTAGGTTCACTAACCACTCGACCAACGGGGCGGTCACAAACGGGGAGGCCTATTGCAGCAGTCTAAACGCTGTAATACATAAAACTCAAGTAAATCCTAAATATCGATATATAAATAAATAATAAATATTTTCGGGACAAATTACACTTACTGATCTATCTCCAAAGTGAGCAAATTATTTGCTTGTTGTTATATACAACCTGTTAGATAAGTCGACCTAAACCTAGAAGGGGGTAATAAGATATATATATATATCTTATTACCCCCTTCTAGGTTTAGGTCGACTTATCTAACTATATATAATATATAAGCACGGCGTATATATATATATATATATATATATATATATATATATATATATATATATATATATATATATATATATATATATATATATATATATATATATATATATATATATATATATATATATATATATATATATATATATATATATATATATATATATATATATATATATATATATATATACGCCGCGCTGTTAATATGACTGCGGCTTTCTATATGTCTCTTACAGAGCTTTATCTCTCTTATTTATTAAGGAATTAGGTGGCAACCTATTACAGAAGTCGTGTTGCTATGGTCACTTTCATAAATAACATAAAAACTAAATCGGGTTCCCATGCAAATAACCACAGGTAATACCGCTGTCGGTGGTAAGGAACCCCTATGTATGCGAGTCGACTCTTACTCGAGTTTTACAAAGGCAGAACAACGTTTGCCGGGTCAGCTAGTTCGTTATGAAAATAGGTACTTAAAATAAAATATTCATATTGAAAATCCATACTAATATTATAAAGGGGAAAGTATGTGTGTTTGTTTGTCCGTCTTACACGACAAAATGGAACAAAAAATTGACATGATTTTTTTAAGTTAGTTCAAGGGATGGAGAGTGACATAGGCTACTTTTTGTCTCTTTCTTACCCCCCATTTCCCTAAAATGAGTTTAACGCAAACGAAGCCGCGGGCAAAAGTTGGTATTTAAAGTATCCTCACGCCCGTATCCCCGAAGGGGTAGGCAGAGGTACAACAAGTGCACCCACGATTAGCCAAAGATACTTGGTCCCACAAATGTGATAGGTGGCAAGCCTATCGCCAACCGGGCACATTCCAATCCCAGGCAATTTTGTGTTTATTAGAAAACTGAAAAAAACATTTTTTTAAGTGCCTGACCCGGGAATCAAACCCGGGACCTTATGTGGTCGACGCTAACGCTGGACCAATAGACCACAGAGGCGATTTATTTCAATAAGTTAAGTATCTAGAGCACGATAAGGACATACTATTAAAGGGATTCTGTTATTGAAAATAAAAATATTATGGTAATATAAAAAGTTTTATATTATGTCCTTATCGTGTTTCCTTTCAGTTTCCCTAAAATTTAACGAATATTTTAATCACGATAACAACGATACCGAGTGAACCTTTCAATTTTCATAAAATTTAGCGAATATTTTAAATACGATAACAATGACATCGATTCTGTGGCTACACTGTCTTTAATGATTTTAGCGTCTATTGTAGTCTGTGTTAATGACGTAGTCACCTATGTACCTGTAGATATGTTTTGGTCGACATTTTTTATTGAGAAGGTAATTTTAAAATATTTAAAATTAATATTTTTATAAGGGAAAATTTACCTACAAAATAAGAGTATTAATCCAAAAAAAAAAACAATGCCTTTGACAATTCAATTTCGTAAATTTTTTAATGCTAAACATCGGATGTATAAGGTGGACTTTATTTTTATTTTTATATCGATTACGTAAATGTGACTATTTATGTATGTTCGCTGACGATTCTAAGCTTTGTTGTTACAAAGAACACAAAAAAATATCAAAACATGAAAAAAATTTCTTAATTTTTTGCAACTTAACAGATGAAAATTAAAAATGAATAGACAAGCCAAACACTGAATGCAGATATTATGGTGTAAACATACATACTGGTGCGTTGATAAATAATGGATAAAAACGACCGGTGAGACGTTGAGGATTTCTGCCACTTAGGTACAGTAATCACAACGGTAGTGATACGTATCTTTGACCTGACCTGACTGAATGACATATGATCTATTCGTTAAAGGCCTAACTAACACAGGGATTTCGAATTTCAAGGCTAGTCTTGAAGATACCTCTAACTTTGAACACAGGATCCCAATATTAGCGCTGAATGTCGCTACAATTCCGAAGGCATGTTTTGCCTATTGCAAAAGTTTTGTGGATCCAATTATATTGCAAGTGGAGTTTTCTTCAAACGAGTACATGAAAAGATAACAAAGAACTGAATCGTTGCGAACATAATAGTTTTAAGTTATTAAAGAGGTGCAGAAAGATTAATTAGAAATAATAAGGGTGGGTCTATACCTGGTATTTAAAGTTTAAAACGTTTAAATATGATATTAAAGAATTCAATATTTAAATAGCATATTAAAAAAATCCCTGGGTTAAAGTTCATTTAATTTTTCATATTTTATGTTTAGAAAGTTATGTTTAGAAGGTAGAAAATGGAGTAGATTGTAAAGTATCCAGATGATTGTCTTTGTCAGTTATCAATGATGTTAGGTGTCAAATATTATCAAATAATAGGTGTGCTCGGTGAAACTCAAACGTCAGAAATCTGACTTCGTCAAAATTCTGGGTCAAAATTTCTGCCAGCCGCCGAGACACTCTATAGTTACTTAAAAACTGACCAACGTCGCCGTTTAATTTAGTATGTTACGGCGTCATGGTATAATTCTGACACTTCTTCTATAGCTTCACATAAATATAAAAAGTGTGTCCTGTCTCCATGGCTAAAACCGGCTGCACTCAGACGTTCAATGTAAAATTTTGTTTACTCTGACTATCTAAGTTAGATTACTAGTTATAACTTAGAGTTTCGCTGAACACACCTAATATAAGATTTTTTGGTCAAGATTCAAGTATTTAATGCAAGTACCATTAAATACTTGAATCTTGACACATTTTTTTACTATATTTCGAACTTAGTTATTTACTAATTTCTGTTTATATTCGGAAAATATTACTTGTGCTTAATTCGTAGAAAAAAATTGTAAAACGAAATCTATAAAACTGTTTATTTTTTTTATTTTAATTTACTTTACCTCAAAATATTTAAAGAATTTTAAAAATCTAAACCCCTTTAATTGATAAAACGATGTATTTGAAGTATTCTAGCATTTATTTTAATTCCGAAAACCATCCAGTTATTGAAGACGTTACAAATTTCTTTTAGGTATTTTCTTGTAGGTCAACTCGCCATTGTTCTTTTAAAAGGACAGCCCTCTTTAATGTTCTTAATTACTCTTTAAGACAAAATGTTAAATTACGAAATAATGAATAAATTGCTTTAATATATATTCTGGCAAATAATATATACTTTTAATAAAACAATCGTTTAAAAGGTACATTTTTGTACCAGTTCAACCCTGTTCTACATTTCTGATTACTCCTTTTGCAGATCTTTGATGGTTTCTCGATTTTCAATGATATTCGCGAACAATTAGATCTAAAACAACGCTTTTTAAAAGTCCTTTTACTTATAATTTTACTGGCAAGTATTCCAAATTTTATTTTTCACGAGAATCTTATTCGAACTAGAGGCAAAGGTAGGCAAAGTTACATAAAGTGCACCCACGATTAGCCGAAGATATTTGGTCCCACAATGGAATAGGTGGCAAGTCTATCGCCAAGCGGGCATTTTCCAATCCCGGACAACGGTGTTTTTATCAAAAAACTGAAAAAAAAAACACATTTTTGACTTTCCCGACCCCGAGCCCGGGCCTCATGTGCTCAACTCCGACACCGAACAATTAGACCACAGAGGCGACTACTGGGTGATTCCGTTCTAACTGTGATATTCAATGTCCTGTATTGTTTGTTCTCACAGGTCGTTAATTAATAATTAATTTATGAAATTTTTGTACTTATTGGAAAATAATAAACATATTTCAACATTATTTTCATATAATATAACTTGCCACTTACAGAAAACTTACAATATATCACTTAAATGTCAATACCGTGTCATGTCCATTTCTAGAATTTATTTATAAATTGTTAGTTTTTTTGTCGTAATAAATGATTTAAACTAATTACCTCATAAATTCTAATGTTTACGACAAAAAAAAACTAACAATTTATAAATAAATTCTAAAAATAGACATGACACGGTATTGACATTATATCACAGTTAGAACGGAATCACCCTACTACATTCATCACTACATAGTATAAAACAAAGTCGCTTTCTTTGTCTGTCCCTATATCTTTATGTCCCTATGTATACTTAAATCTTTAAAACTACGTAACGGATTTTGATGCGGTTGTTTTTAGTACATAGATTGATTATTGAGGAAGGTTTTAGTATACAAATCTTTCCGATATTCCCACGGGAACAAAAGTTACGCGGGTGAAACCGCGGGCAGGTCGCTAGTTTGACATAAATTATAATATACACATTACACACATACTGCTATGTAGCTAAAATTTGCTGACAAATTTAAAAGAGATTTTATTTCTCTAAGTCGAATTTCGACCACATGACGATCGCTGGTAAATATCAATCAGAAAAATAAATACCGAACATTGAACTTTATATCATCCTAGTTCATGTCGTATTTGTCGCAATTTTCTTGCCAAGTTTTCCAATTTTACTTTTTCTGAGAATCTTATTCGGAACATTCGAACAAAAAAGTCAAAGTGCTTCAGCCGTTCTCAAGTGATGCTTGTACCAACGAACAGCGCTTCATTTTATTTACATATAGATGAATCAGAAATAAGAACTTCTTTATTCAAACTTTTTATAAGTTTTCTGAAGTTTTTCTCTTGTCGGCGCGTTTGGAAAATAATATAAGAGTAACATTTTTACGATGTGCACGTACACGGATATCTAAAAAGAAACATGGTTAAATTAGCTGATATTATGGAAGAATTTTACGATGCGCGCGCATGCCTATAACAAAAAAAATGATATGATGAAGCTACCCGACCCCCGACTCCAACTTTTTGTGGAAAGTCAAAAATATATTCAAAGCAGTTTCGTAAATATTATTTTATTAATTTTTCATTCTTTATACTAACAATGAGTTGTGGTATACAGGTGAAATTTTTAACTATTTTTGTTTTAATATGCTAAAAACCTGTAACCTGCGTACATAAGTACATATACATACACACACACACACACACACACACACACGTTTTAGGGTTCCGTACCTAAAAGGTAAAACGGGACCTTATTACTAAGCCTTCGCTGTCTGCCTGTCCGTCTGTCCGTCTGTCACCAGGCTGTATCTCATAAACCGTGATATCTAGAAAGCTGAAATTTTCACAAATTATATATTTCCGTTGTCGCTATAACAACAAATATTAAAAATAAGTATATATTAAAAATAATACAATAAACGTGTTTTTTTTTTTCATATTTTTTTGCTCAATATTAATAACGGTAACAGGTAGACGTTTAAAATTTTCACAGAATATTTAATTGTATATTCCCTTTCAAAATAAATAATTAAATAAAAATAAAATTAATATCCCCTACAAAAAACGTAATTTTTAAGCAATTCGATATCTCTTTTAAAAACAGGTACTCGATCTTAATAAACAGGAAGAAACTTGAATAGGGATGGTATGGAACCCTTCGTGCGCGAGTTCGACTCGCACTTGGCCGGTTTTTTTTCACATCATCGAATCGAATCATTACAGAATCGAAAACGTGGCTATACATTTAAGATCAGGTAGAAGAAACTCAGCGGGCTTGTCTTTCTTTTAATTCTTACAGTTTTCCGTATAAGGTATATTGTAATGATCAATTTATCTATGTATTAATATGTGAACCAGAAACTTTAAACACCTTTTTAAAACCATCTATATAAATCTTATACCTTTTACCAAGTGAAGTGAACAATACACAAATGAACAGTCAATAATCAATTAATTAACATCCTGAAGACGCTTAAAAATGAAACCGGTTGAGTGATATACTAATAATAAAGTTGTGAAGTGAATTAAAGTACAGATGCATAGTCAATTGCGTAACAATTCCCGTGTTGGTTCCGGGCTTCTTTGAAGAATAGGCCAACTGCCGTTCTGCAGGCAGGTCTTAAAAGGCGATCGATTGGCTATACGAGTCACTAACATCGTGGCTACTAGGTGGTAGAGTTCTGCATTGTCTCGCCCGGTCTGGTACCACCGCCTTACCTATTTTTGCCGCAATAGCGCCAGTGCTTGTCACTGTCGTGTTCTGGTTGGGAGGGTAATGTAGCCGGTAAACTTATGCATATTGTGGCATAAGACCTCGCCACAAGATAGCAACGCACCTTTGGTGTCTATAGGCGATGGTTGACTCTTTCCATTAGGAGACCCATTTGCTTGTTTGCTACCTTATGATATAAAAAAAAAACAATGGAATTTCGCCGAGTGCCGAATGAGTATAGAATATACTTGTCATCGTCGGCACTTTAATATCGCATATTATTCAAAAATTACTATTTTTGAATAATATGTGATAGAAATACAGTAATAAATAAATAAATTTTATATATGTATATAAATTTTACTTATTTTTACAGCTATTGCGTGCCATAAGGTGAAATATGTTGAACAAACTTAATTAAGAACAACTTTATGTATACCATATTTGTTGCAATAAATGATTATGAAATAAACATTACATACACTATATACATTCATGTGACATACATGATAACATAGTACATACATGTGTACTATTTTCTTTACGGCCGAAGTTTGTTGTCAAACTTAAGAGATCTTATTGTTTAATATGTGATCGAATTTCGACCGCTAAGCATTGCTAGTATACAAAAATGCTACACTGGTTGAAATAAACTTGTGTATGAAACAATTAATACTAAGCCTTTTTTTTAAAGGGCAATGGGCCCAACTCTCGTTCCCACCACTGTAACTTCTGTAAACCAGAATCAACAGCAGCAATCTTCCTAATAACCTCTGAGTTGCGAGCTCAGGACGCCCTGGGAAAAAGCTAAGCTGTCTTGGATCCCGCAACGAAATTAATCAGAAGTATATAGGAGGAGTAGGAAAATACACCCTGTTTCCCTCCCTTTTTGGCAGGAGACAGCATTTATTGGTAATAAACCCAATAATAAAAAATATGATTCAAGGTCTATGCATTTGGAATCCTTATAGCATTTTTCACAACCAAACAAATTGCTTACTTTGGGGTTAAATCGATTTGTGTAGTTTTTCGGGAGATATCTATATATTAATACGTAAAGAGAAAACTTTAAAAAGGTTTAAACAATTGCGTAAACGGTGGAGTATAAAATTTGGCATAGTTAAAGTTTATATTACATACTGCAGAAAATTAATATTTTTAAATAAAATGCATTTTATACACATTAAATTAATAAAAATAAGTATTATACACACAATATTCATGTGACATACATGATAATATGCACACATGTATATTTACTATTTTCCTTATACTTTTATTGTGCAATAATATTAAATACCCCCTTTGACTCCATAAGTTCAATAAATTCACTCAATAGTTTTGGCGGCTGTGTTGGTGATTTTGTTAAATAAATCTCTATACAGTTCCACGCACTCAAGTAAAAACTCCCGTTATTTATCTTTTATAGCATTCTTGCTCGCCATTTTGCTTAAATTTACGAAACGACCATACATAAAACACCGTGACTGATCGAACGCGACCGCTCCAAACTTTGAAGTGAAAAATATTGTGCAATATTAAGCCTACACAATGCAAGAAAAACATATTGCGCAATAAAAATAAAACCTGCTCAGACTTTCGTTCAATCATTGTGCAATCTTCAATATTATTAATATATTGCACAATATTATAGTTGGTCTATGGGACACCTAAGGCAAAGTCAGTTATCAAATTTAAGAGATTTTATTGTTTATTCTATGGTCGAATTTCGGCCACAGGCGATCGCTAGTTATTATAATTATTCCCATAACTTTGAATTAACTTCGTTTTTAATTTGTTACAGGTAACTAGTATATAGCAGTGGGTGGAAGTAAGTGGGTTGTTGACAGTGTACCAATTGTGACCCAAAAACTTAAAAACATTTTGAAATGTATACAATATCCCTATAAATTTGATTGATTTAGGTGTGAAAGTGTGAAATTATCCTTATAATATTTTGTAGGTAAATACAAATTCAGGTGGCCAAAAGGGGCTTAATAATAGCTCAAAACTTGTTCTTCGACTGTACCCATTTTACAAGGATTCTTTAAATTAGACTTAGTTGGTAAGATAGTTATTTTGTGACAAGCAAGAACAATAATAAAAATTAAAAATAATTTGCTTGACAAAAATTATATATAGGGAAAAAATGCAATTTAAATTACCTTAATATTTGAGTCATTCCCTTAGAAAAGGTGTTTTAGTAAACAATAACAAAAAGCGTACCTTAATTGGTACACTTCACTTCACTCCAGTAGAGAGGTTGTACCTCTAACAGTGTGGTCTCTTATTTCGCTTTGCCAGATAAATAATTGGTTTGCCAAATTTTAACTTTTTATATTACTAAAACGGTCGATGTATAAAGTGTTCGTTTTTAGGTTTGAAGAATTAGGCAGCTGGTAGCGTTAAGCATGTAAAATTAGTACCCTGTCGTAAGGCAATGCACCATAATCATCTTTGGTGTCTATAGGTTTTTTTTATATCATAAGATAGTAAGATAGCAAACAAGCAGATGGGTCTCCTGATGGAAAGAATGAACCATCGCCTATAGACACCAAAGATGTTAATGATACGTTGCTAACATGTGGCGAGATCTAATGCCACACGCATAAGTTTACCGGCTACTTTATTCTCCAAATCGGAACACGTCAGCGACAAGCATTGACACTATTGCGGCAGGAATAGGTAATGCAGTGGTACCAGACCCAGGCGAGACAATGCAGAACCCTGCCACGTTGTAACGTGATAGTTATCCCTCTTTTTATTAGAACTGTAATCTGCTTGTTTGCTAATTCTGTTGTGTAATGAAAACTTTTTGCATATCGGAATTTAATTTGATTGTGACACCTAAGTGTCTGTAAGGCAACATTTCTAATACCTACTTGAAACCAAATTTCAAATATTGCTGTCATCTTCTGAGGTCTAACCCTCTCTTTCTAACACAGCTGTATAAATAGAGATGGGGAGACCTCATAGACAGAGATATAACGTAAATATTTGTTTCAATTGATTAATACGCGTGCTAGCTCCACCAATATCTAATACTTCATGAATTTAGCCACTTTATCGTAACACTACACCGATGAGACAATCTGCTCTTCAGTTATTAAATTCGTTCATATTTGATCACGTTTGAAGCTTTTTGTGGGTATGGTTTCCTTTTGTTTTTCACGAGTTGAAAGGTTTGGTCGTTTTAAATATTTGGAAGCAATTTTATAGCAACGGGTGTAGTGACTTACAAATTCGATTCATATTAGATTCATGCGTGGGTGAATCAAGTTCTTGAAATCGTTTTAAAGAAAATAGAAATATAAAACAAAAACATTTAATATATCTACATAACCTTCTTCTAATTCGATACATTGAGAATAATGCTTCTCCGACTTTTTTGTTCCCTCCATAAAAATCATTTTCAAATCTCGAAACCTTGTCTGTTGCCATAACTGCGTCATCATTTTCATATTTAGCTCCACGAATGTACTCTTTCAGTTCTAGAAATAAGTGAAAGTAGCTAAGTAAATTTGGAGAATATGGTGGGTGGTCAAGGATTTCGAAGCCAGCTTTGCTTATTGTATATGTTTGCTACTTCCGATCTATGTGCAGAAGCGTTATCGTGATGACACAACATGCCTGATGACAATTTTCCACGACTTTTATTTTTGATTACTTCACGCACTTTCCAATTAAAACTTGCATAACAGAGTCCAGTAATTATCTGCCCTTTAGAAAAATAATCAATAAAAATTATTCCTTGACTGTACCATACTAATGAGGCCAAAACTTTGTTACAAATTTTTTCATGGGCGGAAATGACGGTCGTTTCCAAGATATACTTTGTTTTTTAGTTTCGGGGTCTAAATGCTGGACCCACGTTTTGTCCATAGCAACATAACGATGACAAAATTCATCAGGGTCACGCTGTAGCAAACAAATATTACGTGGCTAAATTTTCCAAAGTCGTTCGTTGTTTTCGTCTGTTAACTTCTGTGGTACCCATTTTGCCAAAACTTTTTTGAAACCTAATGAAACTGATAAAATGGATCGAATGCTACCAAGTAAGATTTTTCACTTGTCCTGATAAATGTTATGATATGGTCATTCTTCAGCTTGATCTGCCTCTTTTAAATCCAAAAACCAGTAAACTACTGTGGAATAGGGTAAAGCACCATCTCCCAATGGGATTTATTGCTTTGTCTGTGGTTGACCAGAGGGCGATCGCTAGTAATATTTAAATTCGGAGTTATTTTTTTTGATCATGTTAAAAGCTGTTAGGCTACAAGGCTTAAACTTGGCTAGTAGATGACGAGTATGTTGAACTGAAATTTAAATTGGTTTCCAGCGCTTAAGCTGGTCTCCTGTAAGATTTAATATGAGTAATCATATTATGCTCCGGTTTCTTTTTTCAGTGGTATTATAGTAGTCATAAAAATCTTCCCCTCAAATATCTTCACCCCAAATTCCTTACGGATCAAGCAGAGAGAGTATTTGAAAATCTTCTGATCGTTGTATTATATAGAAAAATAAGGTTTTTTTGAATTGAGGTTTTAATGCAAAGTGACGTTTGAATCTATAAGTTATAATGTTCCGTGTTAAGGTCTCAGCAAAAAATATGATTTAATATGTATTTATTTATATGTAAATACAAATGTAAGTGCGCTAATAAGTAATTAAGAAGTACTAAGTAATAAGTAAAGAAGGTAAAACTAGTGTTGGTATATTCTTAACGATAATTGCAATAGCTACTTTTAAAATGTTACGTCAGAACTTTCATTACAAATCATTGAAAATAACGAATACGAAACTTTTAAATACATTTTGAATTCAAATACAGTCAATACGTGGTTTGAAGCGCAATTTTGTAAAAGCTATGAACTTCGAGAAAGTTCGTTGGAATCACCGACAGTCAATCGTGGGTTTATTTCACAAGTTTCAGTACAAACTTCAAATATTTCGTATGCATGAATTATTCGTAACAACACCTCAATATTACTTTCTATGAAACAAATCTTGATCAATTTGAAGTATTAACTTAAAACTGTTAAATTAATATATTATTAAATTAATAATTGAAGCAAAAAATGGAACGGAAGTATAATTTAGCTCAGTTCAGGTTTACATGGGAGTGCGGAAAGTTTATACTTTTATATATAATGCATTATAATATTAATAAAAATAAACATTACATACACTACTATTTATTTGAGATATATATAATTATGTACACACCATGAAGTATTAGGTATTAGGTATAGGTGGAGCTAGCACTCGTATTAATCAATTGAAACAAATATTTACGTTACATCTCTGTCTATGAGGACTCCCCATCTCTTTTTATACAGCTACGTTAGAAAGAGACGGTAAGACCTCAGAACATTGACGTGTATAAATATTATACATGTCAATGCCTCAGAAGATGACAGCAGTATTTGAAATTTGGTTTCAAGTAGGTATTAGAAGTGTTGCCTCCAGATTATAATACAGCTTCATGATACACACAAATATTCCATATTCTCTATGGTTAACGTCTATTGTAAAACTTAAAAAAAAAACGAAATTTTATTGTTAAGCCTATCATCATAAGTATTTGAATTAAGGTCGAATTTGACCAGAGAGCGATCACTAGTATTATTAATTTAGCCATCCAATTATATGGTATTAAAGTCACCAAATTATAAATACGTAGGTCACACTATAAGTTTTGCGTAACTTAAAAGAACAACATGTTATAACCAAAATATTATCTTTATTGCTTTTCAAAATAATCTCCTTTACATTTTAAACATTTTTCATGCGATCGAACCATTTTTTAAAACAGGAGGACCACAGATCTGAAGGCATGTTTTCTACGTGCTGATTGAACGCTATCACTGCCTCTTCGGAGTTGGTAAAAGTTAAACCTCTCATCAAATCTTTGATTTTGGGGAAAATACAGAAATCACAGGGTGCTAAGTCGGGGCTATGCGCCGGATGAGTGACGAGATGTACTTTTTCGGAAGCTAAAAATGACTGTTTTGTTGGCCGTGTGTGAAGAAGCGTTATCATGGTGTAGGAGAATGCAGCTAACACTCTGGGTAAACAAATGGTAGAATACCACTCGGCATTAACACTCTTTTGATCTTCAAGTAGAATTGTACCATATTATGGGACCCGTAGTTGAGAAAAAAATGCGATCATTTTTTTACCAATGTTTCTCGCCTGTCTTACTTCTGTTGGCCTGTTCTCATTTTCAAACACCCATTCACAAGATTGCTGTTTTTTTCGGGTTCAAAACAATAAATCCACGTTTCGTCTCCTGTGACAATGTCATAAACAGCATTAGAATGTCCGTGGTCGTACTTCAGTAGCATCTGTGAGCACCATTCCACGCGAGCCCGCTTCTGTTCCGCTGTCAGTTCATGAGGGATCCAACGACAACAAAGTTTCCGAAAGAATTGAAAGTTCTTCGTGCAAAATTTTCTGAATTTGGCTCATACCAATCCCCAATAGTCCTCGAATTGTCTCATAGGTAATCCGGGGGTTTTCTTCAATTACCCCTTAACAGTAGCTACATTATTTTCGTTGACGTCAGTTGAAGGCCGCCCTTCACAAAATTCGTCATCCTAAGAAACTCTACCTCTCTCAAATTCAGCAAACCATCGCCTCATGGTGCTCAAACAAGGTGCTTCTCTCCCAAAAGCATTTTGAAGACGAGCGGCACAGTCTTGCGGAGAAAGAGAACTTTTAAATTCATAAAAAATCATCGCTCTAAAATCTTTTCGACTGAATTCCATTTTCGTTGCGTACGTAACTTTGATCTGTGATAAAAAAACAATTGACAAATCATTTCCCGCCAATTGTTTTTTTTTATTACTAAGAAGGTTGCAACGTTTTAAAAATATAATATTCGAAATTCAAATAGTTCCCATTAGCTAGAAGTGCAAAACTACGTACGTATAAAATAACATAAATATAGACATAGTTATATCTAGTCCGTAGAGCTAATCGAATATCAATTAAACACTCAGTTTCAATAAAATTTATCTTTCATTCAAATAAAAACGATAACAAAGGAAAAATATTATAAATAAGTATACGTGTTGCAGCTCAATAAGTACGCGTATAAACAATTCATTATTCAAGTGCAAAGGATTAATGTACTACGTACAAATAGAGGTCGTTGTTCAAGTGACACTAATGTTGATGTTAACCGAGATTACCAAAATTAGACCTAAATCGGACAAATAACCATCTAGACGTGTAAAAAATCAAATACACCAAACAAGCAGATAGTTCTTCAAATAAAAAGAGCCTAAAATCACCAAAAATGTTAATATCTTATCTTTGGGACGGTTATGTATTGCCATATTATGCAGAAGATCTTTAAATCTGAGTACGACAGCCGCTAAAATAGTCAAACGATTAAATTAAAAATCTAATTTTTATTAATCAATATTTTTCCGTTACCAAATTGAAATCTTTGAAGCCTTCTAAGTTCTAATTAATTTATCAATTTGAAATTAGGGGGCTTAGTGTGATGATGAATAATTCCTGCCGCAGAATTTAACCATCGGACATGGCGACAAAATTCGCAACTTCATCCTCACCATTTCGATGTCTGGAAATTCACAACTGTATGATTCTCGAGGCACTTTTTCTCCGCACTACTCTTCTGTGGAACCAATTACCGGCAGGGGTTTTCCTAACGGATACAACTTAGCGACCTTCAAGAAAAGAGCTGCTCTTTCTTAAAAGACCGGCAACATAACTGCAAGTCTTCTGATAGTGTAGTTGTCCAAGGGCGGCGGTAATCAGTTTCCGTTAGGTGAGCCTCTGTCTGTTTGCCCCTTTTTACATAAACAAAAACTTTATTAATTACCCGATTCGAGATTTTTCTGAGATAGAAAAGATGGGTGTCTCGTCAAAACGAAGCTGTTTATACAAATTCATCGTGTTATTAATCAAAAAAAGTTAGTTTCAGGGACCAAGGTCTATTATAATAATATCAAAACTTTAAATATTCAGAATATTAAAATACCCGAGTGAGTAATAAAATAATTGTAAGGAATTTGAGATCCTTATCCGTGTCCGTATTTACGGATCTAAGCAACAATGATGCGTATTCGTATCTGCAGCTTTATTTAGTTTTTTTTTAAATAATAACATGTTGTATCCAGTGCTAGTTTTGTTAAAGTACAATTTAATGAACAAATATTTTTATTAAAGCCTTTGAAGAGTAGAACACCATCCCTTCTGCCAGGCAGCTCATAAGAGCTGAAAGATTGGCTACGCAAGTTACTTCCATTGTGGCTATTAGGTGACGGAGTTCTGTATTGTCTCACCCGGGTCTGGTACCATCGCCTTACCTGTTCTTGCGGAAACAGCGTCTATGTTTATCACCGTCGTGTTCCGGTTTGTAAGATAAGCTGGCAAACTTATGCTTGTGGATTTTACACTTTCAAGTAAAGAATATTACGTCCTGAAGATGCTTTCAAAAGCGAAACCAGTCGATAAAATTAAATAATTTAGTGTATAATAATAGTGAAATAAAAGTACAAGTGAGTGATAAACTAGATTCAACTAAAAATTATGCTTGTGGCATTAAAACCTTGTAACGGACACAAGAATAGCAGTGTACCATTAGCATCTTTGGTGACTATAGGCAAAGGTTATTTCTTTCCTCTCTCTATTGTCTCTCGTTTGCTATATTATGATATAAAATAAACAGTGGTAAAAGTGTATTTTAACAAAACTAGCATCATCAGACTAATTTGTTTTTAATGAAATTGATTAGTGAGGCTAAATTAAATTTGTTGTTAAGTAAAACTAACCAACGATATTAATCATTAGTGAATTGACAGTGGAAATACGAAACTGGAACGAAATTAAATTAACTATTACTGCAAAACTAGAACAAGGCCCTGATCGGCGGTAAAATTAATTGATTAATAGAATTTCCCATTATTTTAGTTCACGATTGTAACAAGATTAATTACGGTAGATCGCTGTTACGGTAAAATCCTAATGTTTACTGAATAATTAAAGAACAACCTTAGGAGTTTCATGTTCAATTATTGGGAAGTCCAAAATCTTGCGGTTTTTAAGATATTTCTTTTCACCATAAATTATTGGGAAATCCGCAGTCTTGCGATTTTTCGAGAAATTTCTTTTCACCATGAATTATTAGGAGGTCCACTATCTTGCGATTTTTGGAGACATTTCTTTTCACTACTATCTCTATAAAACAAGGTCTAAAAATCTAGAAAATGAAAAAAAAACTCTCTTCATAAAAAAAGTTCACTTTTTAAAGGGAAACTTCTTTAAAAAGATTGTGATCTGTATCTCGATAAAATGAAAATGCGCCACGATAAAAAACAAACAAATAAATGTATTGGATTAAGCCGGCAAGAGAATGAGATATAATACATTACACAGTACCTTATAACTAAAATGACATTGGTTTAATGGTTCTAAAACGAGCCAGATACAAACAATACAACTTTTACTGCAACTTTTTAGTACTAACATAAGAAAAAGTTATCTCTCCCTTTCGATCTTTCCTACTTAAAGAAATAAAAAACGGAGGATTAATATAATTAATAAAAAATATCCCGGTTTTGGTCCGGGCTCCTTTGAAGAATCTACTAATTGTCGTACCTCCAGGCAGATCGTAAAAGGCGACCGATTGATTATACGTGTACCGTTACGTACCGTACCGTCGTGTCTACTAAGTGGTAGAGTTCTGCAACGTCTTGCTCGGGTACCTATTTCTGCCGCAACAGCGTCAATGCCTGTCATTGTAGTGTTCTGGTTAGGAAGATAGGTAGGTGGTAAACTTAGTCCTTAACTTAGTAATATATATATATATATATATATATATATATATATATATATATATATATATATATATATATATATATATATATATATATATATATATATATATATATATATATATATATATATATATATATATATATATATATATATAATATATATAATATATATATATATATGTCTATCCATCTACTAAGTTTACCACCTACCTATCTTCCTAACCAGAACACTACAATGACAGGCATTGACGCTGTTGCGGCAGAAATAGGTACCCGAGCAAGACGTTGCAGAACTCTACCACTTAGTAGACACGACGGTACGGTACGTAACGGTACACGTATAATCAGTCGGTCCCGTATGGCGGGATGACAATGCATGTGGCATTGCCATCCGGCCACACGAATAGCAACACACCATTAACATTTTTGGTGACTATAGGCGATGGTTTCTCTTTCCATCAAGAGAGCTATTTGCTTATTACTTCACAACACAGCAAACAAGCAAATGGATTTCTTGAAGTAAAATGAGGGGCATGGCCACATAAAATATATCAAGTAGAAGTAGCAAGTAGGCGGGGCAATCCTAGTACTAACTAAGAGCAGCTCCATGTAGTCGACCCGTCCAAGAATTCAGTTGTGCTGCGTCACTACGAGTTTTGCTTAAAAATAAAAACAAGCATGCCGTATTGCACAATCTTGGAGTGCAAAACGATATCCGGGTCTAAAATGTATCCATAGGAGGCATATCGTACCATGATACAGTCATGTTTTATTTTATTTCGAATAAAGTTTGAAAATTAAACAGTATTAGCATAACGAGACAAAAGATTCAATGGAAGTCAACTTTAATTCATTATGATATAGTCCATTATTATTAAAATTATAGGCACATGCATTTCTCAAAGTTTCCGTCTACGTGCCGTGGCACTATCCAGTCAAGGTAATAATAGTTCCTGCCTTATTGCATTGGACTAATCTTGAAATATGTAAGTTCAGAGTAGTAAGTTAGGACGACAAATCACTTGCATTTTTTCAATTTGTCAATAATTCGACAATGCCACGTTTGTATGCAATTGTGTTACGGTGGTTTTTCTAGGTAACCTCCGGCTATGGGCCTTCTACGTGATATTTATTCTATGGGCATCGCTTATATGCATCAAATGTTAACTAAAACAACAATCGCCTTTAAATACCAAATAATATTTGTAAATACATATTATGTAAATGGTGTTTTTCTAACCGTGCGTCCAAACTGGAACACGGCAATGACAAACATTTGCGCTCTATTTAACTTCGCATTCATCCGAGCCCCTATTTGAGAATAAATTAACTGCTTTGCTACAAATACACTATAGGTGTCACTAACATGATGACTTTATGGTAGATTTCTGCAACGTCTTCAACGGGTTTTGTACCAGCACCTTACCTAATCCTATCGCAATAACGCCGTTGCTTGTCACGGTCGTGACAGGACCACTACCGTGACGTTTGGAGGATAAGGTACCTAATAAAGATATAAATGTGATATTCTAACCCAGCCCCACGGATAACAACATATAGTTTACATCTTTGGTGTCTAGAGGCGATATATATTTTTCCATCAACTTGTTTGCTATTTTACGATTGCTAAGATATTTAAAACCGCCCCGTTGGTCGAGTGGTTAGCGACCCTGACTACGCAATCGACGGGGCTCAGGTTCGATTTCCGACGGGACATGCATTTGTGTGATTAGCATAAATATTTGTATTTCCGGGTTTGGGTGTTTATTAAATATATTCTAGTATTTATATATGTATTTCTATGTATTAGTATCGTCTACTAATACCCATAACACAAGCAAATAATTTGCTTACTTTGGGGTGAGATCAGTAAGTTTAATTTGTCCCGTGAATATTATTTACTGTTATTTGTTTAAAAACACTATTATATAATTTATTTCGTTCTCTTGCAAGATATATCCGGTAGATGTACCTAACCTTTTTTTCTTTTTGTTTCATCAATTTTAAAATTACAACGATTCTAAAGAAGATTTACTTTGGAACAAAAAATACAAGATTAGTTTAAACATTTCTAAAACAAGTTTTTAATCACTTTTCAGTCGCAGTTGAATGTTTTATTACTCATCAAAAGTTTATTTCGTGATTACATGTAAGTGCTATTTGCTTGCGAGTTTTGATTTAAGACGATGCCTATTTTTACGTTTACCTTTCAAACAGGAATACGAGAGTGACCAGCACTGTGTGCTATTGCAACAAGACAACAGGTAGGCGATGATTTCAAGCCCGAGCGAGATGTTACAGGACTTTTTGGGATAAAGACAAAACCGGCGATGTCATACTTTGAAAAAAAATACGCGCAGACATCGCTTTATAATCCTTGATCGATATAATCTCGTGACTAAGAGCTCATAAAAAATTAAACGCCATAATGAATGGCAAAGTATGCATTTTGTTGCGTATTTAATAGCTAAAACCGTACAACTAAACTCGTAAAAATATCATAAAACTTTTATAGAGCCAACGGGCTGAGCGATAATCTAAAATTCAAACAATTTTCCATTGAAAACAATAATTTCTAACTGTTATTTTATTTTAAACTAGCTGTGTCCTGGATTCTATTTTGTTATAAATATATTATACCGATATAAAATATTGTCTTATTCTAGAATGTCATCTAAATGTGTCCCGGCTTTAGGGAGATGGTCGCAGGTTCAAATCCCGCGTGTCGATATTTTTCTTTGTTGTTTTTAAGGTTTTAAAATGTGTTCAGTTTCGTCCAGAATACTTTTCGTGTTATTATATAACATACATTTATACATTCAAAATTGAATGAAATGATACATAAAGTTACAAGTTTATCACATAAATGTCTGACCCTGTTGGGAATCGAACCCGTGCCGCATCGCTTGCTTGGTTAATTTCGGTAACCACTCGACCAAAAGGGTGGGCGAATTATTTACCTATAGAAGGTAATTTGTTAATTATATGTATTTTATTATGCTATATAAAAAGCAATTATCATTTTAGACTAAAAATATTTACTTTATAATTTTGTTTCACAATTTTGTTGGCTTTAGATGTATAAAAAGTAAAAAAAAATCGTTATAAATGTGGTGTGCGTTTTTTACGAAATACTGAAGTAAATTAGCAAAAACCCGTTTATAAGTCCTCTTCAGCATTTTTTAATATATTATGTATTGCTTAACGTAAAAGTAATAAAAATGAATAAATTACTTTCTCCACTTAACGAAATGAACTAAAATGAAATGTAAGTCAAGGTAATAAAATCGATTTCATTTTACTGTGTCTGTAGCCAAAATTTGACCATAAACTAAATGTCGTTGCACCTGACAAGTTCCATATGTGATATTTGTCAGGTTTCGGGAAACAACAAAACCTATTAAAACTTTCGTGAGACATTATAAAGTAAATAATTAAAAACGCCTCTCCTCTGTGTCTAGTGGTCCAGCGTTGGCGTTGACCACATGAGGTCCCGGGTTAGATTGCCGGGTCGGGCACATAAGAAAAGTGTTTTTTTAGTTTTCTGAGAAACACAAAGTAGCCCGGGATTGGAAAGTGCCCGGTTGGCGATAGGCTTGCCACCTATCACATTTGTGGGACCAAGCTTTTTCGGCTAATCGTGGGTGCACTTGTTGTACCTCTGCCTACCCCTTTGAGGATATGGGCGTGAAGATACTTGATTAAAAATGGCTGCGCTCACGTTTTTATCGGAGTAGGTTCCGACTAGTTTCGAACCTATATGAGGTTCTTCCTCAGGGTGAGTTTGACGTTTTCTCGAATCGTTTGACCGTCCGCGTCAGTTCGAGCGGCGTCGCTACCGAGCAAACGTCAAAATCACCCTGAGAAAGAACCTCATACCCACCCTACTCCGATAAAAACGTGAACGCAGTCGTTTTAATTATTTAGTTAACAAAAAACCTGTTATTAGATTAACTATTTGTTATTTAATAACAAATAATAAATTTACACATAGTAATTATATTTCTTAGTTTAGTAATAAATATTATTAACAAATAGTCTACTTGTTCATATAATAACACGTTTTTTTGTTGCTCCCCAAAACCATACAAATATCATATATGGAACTTGTCAGGCGCAGCGATAAATATCTCTTTTAAATTTGATAAATGACATTAGCCGTAAAGAAAATAGGATAGGTACATGTGTGTATATTATCATGTATGTCACATGAATATAGTATGTGTATTGTTTAATTGATTTAATGTATTTCTAATGCATTTTATTTAAGAAATATTAATTTTCTCCTCCGCAATGTCAACTTAACTGTACCAAAGGACTATGGGAAGAAACGTCCCCACCTTCCAACAGATTTGAAACAATTACCACCGGAAGCTGCTAGGAAGATATGTCATGTCTTATTACGACGATATTATAGTTCAAATATAATAGTATAATTCTTAAAAAATATTATATTTTTTAATGGAATTTCTTAATATTTTTTACCTATACATGTTTACATATTGTAAAATAAAAAAGAAAAGAAAAATAGTAACCTCAACGTCTTCATATAAAAATAACCATGATTCTTCTAGGGACAATAAAAAAATGTATTTACTGTTATCTATATATATAAAAATCAATTGCTGTTTGTTAGCCTCGCTAAAACTCGAGAACGGCTGGACCGATTTGGCTAATTTTGGTTTCAAAATATTCATGGAGGTTCAAGTTTGATTTAAAAGGTGAAAAAATGTAGAAAAAAAAAACCGATAAAGTAGACACAAGGTTGGCAGAACAACGTTTGCTGAGTCTGCTATTATAAAATAAAAATAATTGTAATATGCTAATAGTGACACATGCAAAAATCATCACATCATCCTCTCATAGTGACGAAGACACCTTCAAGCCCTTAAATAGTCAAATGAGCATGTTTGTTTAACTTTGAGAAAATCACCAGAACTCTACCACTAATCCTTATCCTAGGGTTCCATATGCTACCTGAGATCGCATGTTGCATAATGAAGTATATATTACACCTTATACTAGGGCTAGCGTTGTAGAACCTAGGGCCTAACGATGTAGTAAGTTAGAGTAACAGGTATATAAACCCACCCCCTCAGAGGTGATGATTCCGTACCGTTTAGTGTCGCAGACTGCATGAATACAGTCGGACTAATACTTGCAACCGACTTCACTTGCTTAGCACGGTAAACGATAGAGACACTATCCGAGTAAGTAGATCGTTAAATGTCAATCTTGGTCTCTCCGAGTATTTGCAGCTTTCCACATTAATATATACAAGCTTAATAATGTTACAAATAATCTAGAAGCGTGTAGAGTTGGAGCGCGCGCGCGCTCACTATCTAGAAATAAAAGAAAGAGATAGCTACTCCTATTGACAAACAAATAGTTGACCTGGGCTATGCCATAATGGACTTTGTTGAGATTGAAATTATTAAAACTATTGTGAGACATTGTTAACTATTAATTAAAATCGGCTACACTCACGTTTAATCGGCGTAGGTTTAGGGCAACCGCCCGCAGTTCCAGACGAGACGCTACTGAGGAACTCAACCTGAGGAAGGACCTCCTATAGGTCCAAAACTAGTCGGAACCTACGCCGATTAAACGTGAGTGTAGCCGATTGTAATTTATAGTATTGAGAATGATGCACTAATCTCTATCTATTTCAGGTTAATGGAACTAGGCTCAATTATTAGTGGTGTTAATGGGTTTTTAAACCTTAAGTTAACATAGTTGTTTTAAGCCTTAACTTACCATTAGACATGGTATCGCTAGCGAGTATCTGTCAATAACAGATTAATTATACATATCACTGTCCAGAGCTTGCCAACATCATCCATTGTTATCTCATATTCCCACAGCGAATATGAGTCGGAATGTCGAAATAGGAATATCAAGTGCGTGCTACGGGTAAAATATTATCATGACCTGAATGTGGATGTCAGATGAGAGATACCTAATATTATGGCTAGATTTGTTGGCTCTATGCCAACCAGACATTGAAACGGTCGTAGGGTTTTTTAAATATCACTGCGTCCTAAATAAGTCGTCTACAGGATTTTACTTTAAGGTCTCATTGTTATGGATATATTATGAATTTAAAATCGTTTGTGATTTTCAATATCGGAATGAGAAATTGTTTTTACTGAGCGAAGTTGAACCATAAAATTTAGAAAAGATGAATCCCGTAAAGAAAAGAATAATTGTTTTGCTAATAAGTTATACGGTATTTATTGAATATATTAAAAGTTGCTTCTCCGAAAATAAATCAAACGATAAAAGAATTTAGATGCTGAAATTAAATTTAAACACGGCATTTATTAAATACAGCTGACTAAGGGCTATATTTCATCGGGACGCCATGGCAGCGCAACCAGTCGCGCCAATGTGGTATCCGTAAGCTACCAACCTATATACTATACAGACACCAAAGTCCCGTGCTGGTTCCGGGCTCCTTTGAAGAAAAGACCAATTGCCGTTCTGCCAGGCATGTCGTAAAAGGCGACCGATTGGCTATGTAATTCACTAACATCGTAGCTACTAGGTGGTAGAATTCTGCATTGTCTCGCCCGGGTCTGATACCACCGCCTTAACTATTCCTGCCGCAATAGCGTCATTATTTGTCACTGTAGTGTTCCGGTTTGGAGTTTGTGTGTTTCATGTTATACATGTCACTAGAATTTTGACCACTCTAGGTGCTTATCAAAATAATAATAACTGTCGTTAAAAATATTTACTTTTTAGGGTTCCGTACCTAAATGGTAAAAACAGAATCCTCCTTAGGCCTCCTTAGGTTAGGCCTCCGCTGTCTGTCTGTCCGTCTGTCTGTCACCAGGCTGTATCTCATAAACTGTGATAGCTAGAAAGCTGAAATTTTTACAAATTATTTATTTCCATTGCCGCTATAACAACAAATACTAAAAATAAAGAAAATATTAAGTGGGATATACATACAAAAAATGTATTTTTTTTTTCGTTTTTTTATTCTGGTATGGAACCCTTCGTGCGCGAGTCTTGGCCGGTTTTTTACCTATTAATATTAAAATAATATATAATAGTATTTATTATATAAAATATTAATATTATATATAATAGTATAACGGTATAATAATAGTATAGATTGTTTTAACCTAATGACAAAAAAAAAGCTCAATTATGTTCACAATTATATATAGTTATGACTTTTATAGCAATAAAGAATTTGAATTTTCATTCAAATTCGATAATAGCATCGCGAACATTTTTCTACTTTGCGAAAGATCGTTTTTCTTATTTGGAAAGTTTCCGAAGTGGGGTCTAGTTCCTGTGTTCAGTGGTTCGCGAACTTTAACTCGTTCTTAATTACTTTTATATAACTTTAATAGTTAAAAGTTTTTGAAAAAGCAGTAGGCAAATTTTTCTTCCGCAATTTATCCTGATGCTTGATTTAATAAGATATTTAAGTTTATTGAGTAGATAAAATGTGATAAAATTTAAAATTGTAAGATATTCTTATACACACTTTTCTTGTGAATTTCTTACTTTCATACAGTCTTTTTATATTGTTTGTATGTTTGTGTGTCGTTAAATAAATAAAGCTGAACTAATTGCAAAAGTTGGTCTAATCCCAAAGGAATTAAATTATTTGCTTATGTTAGGGCTGTTAACCAATGATTTTAATCAATTTATTTATTTATTTAATTCTTTATTGTACACAGTAATCACTAACATAACAACAATAATAGAAAACAAAGTACAGTGGGCGAGCTTATCTCTAGTAATAGAGATTTCTTCCAGCCAACCCGTAACAAGGAAATGATGAAAACGAAGATAATTTTCGACTTGGTGGACAATGTGAAGAAAAAAGTTTGTACCCCTTTTTTACAACAATTACGCAAACGGTAGAGTATAAAATTTGACACAGTTAAAGGTTACATTGCGAAATAGAGCAGATTCCTTTTTTTTAATAAAATGCATCAGATATACATTAAATTAATAAAAAACAACATTATGCACATTACATTCATCTGACATACATGATAATATACACATGCATACTATATTCTTTACAGTTAAAGTCTGTTATCAAACCAAAGGAGATTTTAATGTTTGTGGTCGATTTTGTATATGCACTCTGAAGTATATTTAATAAACAATGTAGTATTTTTTTTTAAATCATAAAATAACAAACAAGCGGATGGGTCTCCTGATCCTGAGATGGCCTGATCTCCTGAAAGAGTCAACCATCGCCTGTAGACACCAAAGATGTTAATGTTAATGGTGCGTTGCTATCTTGTGGCGAGGTCTAATGCTACATGCATAAGTTTACCGGCTACCAGTACCGGCTCCAAACCGAAACACGTCAGTGGCTAGCACTGACGCTATTGGCGGTGCAGTAAGCCAGTGTACCAGACCCGGACGAGACAATGCAGAACTCTACCACCTAGTAAAATATCAACCTTGTTTGCTATGCTATTCGGTACTATAAAAGAGAGGTATATAATATCATTATGTAAAAGTTTCTTAAAACTTATAAAATGAGTTCCAATATAAACAAAAACCTGGCGGCATTGACACTGCTGTCCCTAGACAAGACTAATAGTAGCGGAACTAATTTGTCACATGTCCCTGGCGTCACCTACGTAAGAGCTCCTCGACCTTGGCCTGGATTACTTTCTGCATAACCTTGGCTTAGTACTCAAGTTTCTAAAAATGTAATCTCGTTTATTTTTAACTAGCTGACCCGCGCAGCTTCGCCCGCGAGTATATTAATAAGTCGTCCAAATAGCTGTTATTAAAAATTTCATCCCCTATTTCAGCCCTCCAGGAACTGATTTTTGAAAAAAAAAATAGCCTCTGGTGACCCCGAAACTTCAACTATATCCAAGCCAAATTTCATGAAAATTGGTCCAGCGGTTTAGCCGTAAAAGCGTAACAGACAGACAGACAGAATTTCGCATTTATAATATTAGTATGGATTTTGTGCCGCGTACACTATAACCAGCATCAAGTTTTGGTGACATGTAGACTTTTTTTTTGAATTATCGATAGGGAAGTGCTTGACCACGATCTCTTCTGATGGTAAGATAAGAAGTGGCCTAAGATGGAACGCGCTTCCCGAATTATTTGTATTTTTGTTTCACAAGATGGTAGAACGCATTGCTGTGTAGGCTGTAAGACATGTTCTATTCAGTTTCATGTTTGACATTTATGCAGTGTAAGCTAGCGTGACAAGACTGTTTTGTGGTTAAATTTTTGACCATGGACCTATTTTTTATATCAAAGGATAGCCAACAAGCAGATGGCAATCCTGGTGGAAAAAGACAACCATCACCTATAGACATCAAAGATGTTAATGCCGTGTGGCGTGGTCTTAATGCCACATGCGTAAGTTTAATGCTATTGAGGCAGAATTGGGAAGGCGGTGGTACCTGACACTGGTGAAACAATACAGAATTCTACCATCTCGTAACCACGAAAGTAGTGACTCGCATAGCAATTTTTTTATAGTATACGATAGCAAACAAGCAGATGGCCCTCCTGATGCAAAGAGTCAACCATCGCCTATAAACGTGTTAATGATGCGTTGCTATATTGTGGCGAGGTCTAATGCCACATGCATAAGTTTACCGGCTACCTTACCCTCCAAACCGGAACGCGACAGTGACAATCACTGACGCTATAAAGGCAGGAATAGTTAAGACGGTGGTATCAGACCCGGGCGAGAAAATGCAGATCTCTACCACCTAGTAGTCACGATGGTAGTGACTCTCGTAGCCAATCGGTCGCCTTTTTACAACCTCCCTGGCAGAACGGCAGTTGACCTATTCTTCAAAGGAGCCCGGACCAACACGAGGGAAATTGTTTCCCTCTTATGAACTGTCTAGCAGAAAGGCAAATCGTCTATTTTCAGAGGTAGCCTGGACCAACACGGACCAACATCTACTGCTTGGCTTACAAAATCTATAAAAACATATACAACCGAGAAGCGGTTTGGCCGAATAAAATATTTAAATCACTTTTACACGTACAGTATAATTTTTGGTTAGAGTAACGCCTTCAAGAAGCGATAATTACGTCGCGCCACACATTTGGCCGGCTAGTACTTGTCGTTAAGCGCAGTTGCTAACAATAGCAACAAAATCAAATGTAATGTATATTGAAGCCCATAATCGTTCGTTATTAAAATTGTGTTTACATTGTTGATTAAATATTGAAAGGAAATATTTGTATAGGTAATTAGGGTTATGATTTCTGTCTCGCTCGTTCCGACTCATTGCGAACCACACCGGAGTACACTCGTCTCGATTCACCGAGGACCGCGCATATTCCGCTCGTCTCGACTCACCGCAGACTCAAGCACTTAAGGCGCATACGATTCACTGGCTCAACTAGATCGATCTTCGGTTTTGGGGGAGAGTACATTTTTAAGAGTGCGCTGCGGAATTGCACGATTTAATTCAACCATCCTCGTTTTTCTATCGATCGTCGAGGCGCACAAATACTAGGCATCGTCATATGGTTCCATATCGCCATATGGACGTTCCACGTATCCGAACCAAGTGGTTCGACTCGACATTTTTGATCCGAACCGCAAGGGACTCGAATATGCTACCTGAGTCTGTGTTCCCCGACGGGTAGAACCTGGGGATTTTCAAAAGAAGAGTGAACAGGTACCTTTTAGGGAAGCGCGTTCCATCTTAGGCCGCATCTTTGCTTACCATCAGGCGAGATCGTGGTCAAGCGCTTCCCTATCAAAGGTAAAAAAAAATACTGTAGCGGTTCAAGTAATCTACAAAACGCTACAAGAAAAATAATAAAAATAAAAAAAATGAAATTAAAAGTAAATTCCTGAATCGCGATATCACAATTATTTATATTGAACACACTATATAAAAGTTTCAGAGTTTCTCAAATGGACTTCGGTCCTCAGGCAAATACACTTTCCCTGGTTAGGAAGATCTTTACCTCATCTTTGTTACGAGTGTAACGTCATTAACCTCCACAGTTATGACGATTCGTCGCCCTGACAATTGCTGGCCCGCTGGTTCTACCACTATGACCCTTAAGCGGTATCGAACTGTGACGTGACAATTCCTTTCCCCATAAGCATTCTAAATAGGCTTATGTTTTTAATATCTTATAATTGTTCTTTGTAAACTAAAAAGTGACAATTAAATGAGGATAGAAATTATATATTAAGTTTCACAACTTTTTGTGGTACCTTTCGCTCCAAACATTGTTACGGTATAAAAACTAGTACCAGACCCGATCGAGACTTTGTAAACTCCTAGTAGTTTTAATGGTAGTAACACGTATAGAATCATTAATATTTTATAATATAGGCCATAGGATGTATAGGTCCCTGTCATCAAGGCTGCTGAGATACCGGGAACTAATATCCTCTCTAACGTTAGCACAAACTCCCGCCCGGAGTACAAATGAATGCTTTCATTTGTACTCCGGGTAGGAGATATGAGGTATCCGCCGGAGAAGATATCTGAGTCTCGCTGAAAAAGAGCAAAGCTATTTTCTTATTAGAATAAATAAATTATACAAAGTTAGTTCAGAAAAATGAAAAATCCCACACAAATTTCAGATAGTTTCCGACTCAAAATTATAGACTAAATCTATGGTTTGGTTTTTTGGTAGTCTGTCCTTTACACGCTGTATAGTCTGTGGCAACTTGATTTTTTAAAACTGACCCTTACGGAGCTGAAATAGGGGATGACAATTTGTATGAAAGATTATATTAAAAACGTGTTACTCTTCTCGAAGCTGAACGGGTCAATTAATATGAAATTAAAAACTCATCATAAAAGCTTTCAACTAAAACTTAATCGAACCTTATAGTTGTTCTGAGTCAGAAGATATATCATATGCAAAATATGTAACGCAGTGAAATTACCTAAAAATTGCGGTACTTCCTACTATATTCTCTGCGAAGTATTGTAATCCGCGCTCAGCTTATCAAATTCTTTGCTTCTTTAGCTATCCAGGTATAATTAGATTTTGGATGTTGGTGATAGTTATGTAGCTATAATACCAAACTGTATCTCCCAATTTTATTATCATACGTTTTTTAAAAGGGAGGGACCCCTGTAAAGGCAAATTTAAAGACGTATTCACGTCGAAAATCAAGAAGTAAAAATCATAAAGTTTGATTGGTTCCAAGTTTCAATCAGTTTAGATCATTATTTTTATATCATAAGATAGAAAAGATGCAGATAGCTCTTCCGGTTGACAAAGACTATCATCACCTAAAAACACTAAAGATGTCAATGGTGTGTTGTTAACTCGGTGGCGGGGTCTTTATGTCACATGCATAAATTTATCGGTGACCACACTCTCCAAACCGAAACACGACAGTTGCAAGCACTTACCCTTTGCGGCAGGAATATCTAAGTTGGTGGTACTAGTCCCGGGCGATACAATGCAGAACTCAACCTTGTAGCCACAATAGCAGTGACTCGTATAGCCTATCATTCTCCTCTTACGAACTGTCTGGTAGAACGACAGATTGTTTATTCTTCAAAGGGGGCCCAGAAGAAAATATACGCGGGGGTTGTGTATAAATATGGTAATTAGATATTTATTTTGCTCACAGAGCATACAATTTGCTGTTATACTCGGCCGATGTAAAAACATGAAGTGTTTTTACAGGATCGCCTATTTTTGAAACTTCGTATTTTATTTTCAACCGCCTTCCCAAAAACAAGTTCTCAATTTGGTCTTTTTATCTTTGTTACCTAAGAATTCGATCATTTACTATCCGATTTGGTTTTTTTTTGTTTGGTAGGGTATTCTTCTCATTTAGTCATATACTTATATTATATAGAAGACTATATATAGAATAACATGATAGTTAAAGGTCATATTCATATGTAACCAGTAAAAACATAGTACCAGGTGGTAAGGGTAAGTCGGGGTAACGCACCATTAACATCTTTTGTGTCTATAGGAGATGGTTATCTCTTTCCATTAGGATACCCATCTGCTTGTTAGCTTTTTTGTGATATATTTTAAAAAACTATTTTTCTCCACTGCTCTACATAAATAGGCCTCTCTAATCGCACGCCACTGAGTTCGGTCTTCAGGTCTTTCCATTCGATCTGCCAGCCATATTGCGTATTTCGTCACTCCACCTAAGCTGGAGGACGTCCTATATACACCTCCGGTGCATAAGATCCTAACGCCTTTTTATTGAAAATCCATATTTTACGTTATCGTAATTATGTATGTATTATAAATTCTTGAAATTTAAAAATACTTTTACTTAAAAATAACTTTTACTTAACAAGTTTTATAAACGCTTATGCTCGTATATTTTCGAATAATGACAAAAATAAAATTTAAATGCCCATACTTATAAACTTGCCAGATTCTGTATATGATCTTATGCGCCAGTAGCAAGTAAACTTACTATACTACATATGGCAGTACAACTCCCTCACATGAATAGCAAACCATCATTAAGATCTTTGGTATATGTGTATATCCGATGATTACATCTTGCCACCAGTAAGATCATTTGCTTGATTGCTGTCCTATAAAAATAACATTTAAAACAGTTGCTATCCACGTTTTAGTTCTTGTAATTTAATTAATGTTGTATGCAAGGATTTAAATTTTATAATATCGATATGTTTGCTGTTTCGTGATTGGTTCGCCGCGTTTCATGCTGTTTTGTGATTGGTTCGCCAACTAGCGCTAAAAGATAACGTCATATTATCATATACCATAACCAATCACGACGACGTAAACATATCAATATTATAACGTTATAAATCCTTGCTCGTATGTCTAATATTAATATTACTTCGCACATACTAAGCTGATGTTAATACGATTTAAATTATCATATTACAAGTCTCGGATATTAACTCTCAAGTAATTAGTAGGCAAACTAATTATGAAGCTTGAGCGCTGAAGATGTAAAGTGATAGCATAATATAATTGTACGTTCGTTATAAAACAATCTCGAACGAAGCAGACACTATAAATAATAATAATAAAAATAAATAATGTGTATCATCATGCCTGTTCTCTTGCGGTTAGATAGGGTTAACCGAACATATAAAAACTGTTGGCTAATTAGCGAGACACTACGCGAACGTAAGAAATACTGATTCGCGCCGGTATTTGTGTCGCTTTTTATACGCAATATGTGGCCTGTCCAAAAGTTTTTTGTAACAGAGGTCGCTGGGGTCTTTTTTTGTCCAGACTATCGGTGAGTCTTATCCATTTATTAAACCGACGTCTTTCTTTTTGGGCCATTGCTGAAGATACATAGAACTGTTCGCGAATAATAGCAAATTTAACGCCGTGTTGGTCCCGGCCTCCTTTGAAGAATAGGCCAACTGCCGTTCTGCCAGGCAGGTCGTAAAAGGCGACCGATTGGCTATCGAGTTACTACTATCGTGGCTACTAGGTGGTAGAGTTCTGCATTGTCTCGCCCGGGTCTGGTACCACCGCCTTACCTATTCCTGCCGCAATATCGTCAGTGCTTGTCGCTGTCGTGTTCCGGTTTGGAGGGTAAGGTAGCCGGTAAACTTATGCATGTGGCATTAGACCTCGCCACAAGATAGCAACGCACCATTAACATCTTTGGTGTCTATAGGCGATGGTTGACTTTTTCCATCAGGAGACCCATCTGCTTGTTTGCTATCTTATGATATAAAAAAATAAAAAAAATAATAATTTTACCATTTTTTGGAATGATAATGTCTAAATGGTAAATTTTGTTCATAAATACGGAAATTCTTGAGCTCGTTAAGAAAAAGATATAAAATGTAATATACAACTCGACCTTTTACGATATAGTGACGTTTGTTATGTAAAAATGTTTGTTTGTCATTAAGAGGTGACAGTATAAGTAAGTAATTCACCTACTGATTTTTTACTCTACAACTCAAACCACTAGATAATAGTTTAAAAGAAGAATAATGAGTGGTCCATACAAAGTTCGCCTAAAATCCAACGCAGGTTGAGAGATGGTTATCATTTTACGTTAGTAATTTCTTCTGAAATATAAATGTATCCCGGGCCCTTTTTTAAATGGTATAATCCACAAAAAAACCAATAAGGATTATGGTAACTTGAATTTGGACATATTATGGTAATTTATTATATACAATTTTTAACCATTTACGTAGTGCTATATCAGTAATATAGATTTATTACGTTTCTGTTTCTCTGATTATTTGATTATTGGTGAAAATATAAGCAGAGCCAAATTTTTTATTTCGATTACATTTATTAGAAAAAATAAAAAATCTTAAAACGATCTGAAAATATTATTATTTTTAGATAGTTTTAAGATAAAGTTTTAAGTTAAAAGTTTCAAGGTTTTTTATCCTCCAAACCGGAACACGACAATAGCAAGCATTAACGCTATTGCGGAATACGGAATAGGTAAGGTGGTGGTAATAAATACCCAGGCGAGACGTTGCGGAACTTTACCGGCTAGTAGTAACGTTGATAGTCACAGATATAGCCAATCAGTCGCCTTTTACGACCTTTAATATTAGAAAAAACAAATCTTAAAACGAAAATAATAATATTTTTAGATCGTTTTAAGATTTATTTTTTCTTTTATAAGAATATACAAAAATATTATATTTGTACAGCCTTACGATTTTCAATTTGACTATAATAAATGCGTCGCTTTTTCTTACATTTTATAAACACCACATGTTGCGTCCTACATATCCGTTATTTTTCTAAATTGTTAAGTTGTCATAAATAAAACAAAGAATTAAATTTATGGCAGAAGAAATTTAGATCTTTGCTTATTTATAAAGTAATAAAATTGGTACTCGCTATTAAAAATTCTACGTTAAATTCTTGGGATCTACTTGGGCTTATTGTACATTTAATAAATTTGATAATAATTTTGGTTAAGATTACATTATTGTAGAACTTCAAGGTCGAATTTATTAGCCTTCTTTGGCATGTCGATGGTTGTTTAATGTATACGTCACCGAGACAGGACAGGACACGATTCAACAAAATTAATTTACTAAAAGGTTCAATTATTATAATTAAACGCAAGCAAAGCCAGTGTTAAAAGCTAGTTGTATGTAATCCAATTTAAATTCAATAAGGGCTTATTTATGAGGTATATTTATCATGTCAAAAGACGTCTATGTTACTCAGTGATACACTAGCGTTTATAATCCGCCGACAGATATGATGAATGGCTGGCATCGTGTAAAGTCCCTTTGGATTAGCTAACGTAGGCTTGGAACCTGCTAAGTCATGGTTTCGGGTTTTTGGCTATGTTATAAACTTAAAGCGTTTTCCTCACACAGATTATATGGACTATTTCTTTTTTTTTGTCAAGCAAACTGTACGAATGGTGGGTGGGAGTGGGAGGATAAACATTTATTATTCCAAAGGAATAATAAATGTTGGCACTAGTAATAATAAATAACTTTAATTAACACAATATAACTTACTTTATATCTTAAGCTACGAATCTCAGTGCCACTATTAAAGGAGGCCATGAAGGAGGCCATGACAGAAAAAAAAATGCAATAGAGTGGCAAGGACCGGAAACTCTATAGAACAGATTACAACAGGTGGCAGTATGTGTAACATTAAGAAGATTAAGACTATAATATTTACCACAGATTACAACACAAACAAGCAGATGATACTTATATGCGAAAACATATAGATGATACTCAGTTGTAATTTTAGTTATTTTCATGTTGATTATACTGTTTGTTTTCCAAATAAATAAAAATAAAATAAAATAAAAATTGGAAAGAGAAACCGTCGCCTACAGACACTATCGATGTTAATGGTGCGTTGCTATTTGTGTGGCAAGGTGGCAATGCCACATTCATAAGTCTATCGGCTACCTTAACTTCCAGTGGTGACTAATATTCGAGTTATTTAAAATCAGGCGAATCGTTCGGATGGTTCTATTTATTTACAGCTCTTGGTTTTGTATCGCATAAGCTTGTGAATTGTGTAACTACTTTGTTATTTACAGTCGCGTGTTTATTATGATATAGGTAAGTAGATAGATGGCGTGGGAAATCGTAAGAAATGGGAGATAGTTTATTACCTTAGACGACAGATACAAGGGAGCCGCATATCACAGAATCTTATTTGATGTGAAATCAAGACATTTCTTCTGACAGGGGACTTTCTGTATGCAGTTAAAATGTGAAATAATAATGTTGAAGCATTTTATTTATATCAACCACATTCCCAGTAAGGATGACTTCTTGCAGTAATTCGGATGTTTATATTTTACTAACTACTGCGTGCAGCCCGCTGCATCATAAGATTTTTAGGTGAATCCCGCGGGATCACCTAATTTTTTTGGGATAAAACGTAGCCTATGTGCTATTCCAGGTTATCATCTACCTGTGTGCTAAATTTCATTCAAATCCGTTTAGTAGTTTTTGCGTGATTGAGTAACGAAGATCCATCCATCCGAACATCCAAACTTTCGCATAGATTTACTAGCATAGCAAACAAACAAATGGTTCTCCTGATAGAAAGATAAGCATTGCTTATTAACACGAAATGTGTAATGGTAGGTTCTTATTCTAGACTGTGGTTCCCAGGAACTCTGTTTTTGTTTTACTCTTTAAGGTTTTACTCTAGTAAGTAAGGTTTTACTGTAGGAAGGTTTTACTCTTTTGAGCTTAAAATGCCTTAAGTTAGCGGGAAGTTTCAGGGATGGCCTACAGGGTCAACCGTTTACATATTTTTTTGATCAGCTTTGTTTTCACAAGACGCCAATATATTCTGTCTTCGAAAAATCTCCAATCCTGTCTAATAAAGTTAGGTAAAAAAAGGAAACTTAAGAATGTCGGACTAAGAAAAGTTATTACTTAACGTATAGGAGAAAGTGTGTAACTTTTTAAAGAATTACACTTTAAAGAATTACAAAATGATTACCAAGCTGTTGTGAGAAAACTAGGTGGTTTTTAAATTGATTAATATCGGTTTAAAAATCTCATAATTCCGAAATCTTTAGATTGGAGGCCTCCTCTGAAAAACTATCGAATATGTCAAACAAAAGTTTTTTCGGATTTTCGATAAAATAATCAAGTGATTAAAGTAAAAGACTAATAATTCTTATTAGACAATATTATTCCTTTGCCAAGTCAACATGTTTGATGCCCCTTATTAGTTACTCGATTCGAAATTTTTCGAAAAGAGAAAAGATTTTTACAAAAATTCAGCTTGTTATTAATCAAAAATAAAATTGTTCCTGGAAACACGGTCTATTCGTATTGAAATGCTATATACATAAGCTCACAGACGACCTTACCCTCAAACAAGCAAGATACCTATTAGCCTTCCCTAAGTACGGTGGGGCATGACTCCTTCATAAATAGACGGGTTTGCAAATATTTTTTGTTTAATAGAATCTTCCTCCTATTTTGTTTCATATAAATTTACTTACGATCTGATTCAGAGCTCCAGAGTGGAAGTCGGTTGTTGTAATTTTACTGTGTTAAAGGGGCAGCGCAAACGGGGCGAGGTGGGCCGGGCCGAACAATTTCACCGCGAACGATAGCACAAAGTGGATGGTATACTAGCAACGCAAATAGAAGGCAAAAAGATAGCTTCGCACGTACCCGGCGGCCACTGGCAGCGCGGCATGTCCGTAGGGACAGTGAGGGTAGCCGCGGGCATCGGCGGGCAGATGCGGTCTTTATTGCTTCGCGGTCGAAAAGACTGCTCCACCTCAACGATTGCAAAGCGCCTAAACTAACTTCATTTAAATGTTAACTCCGGATTCGTTTCCAGATATGGGCAGGCATTAATGTGATGAGCATGTATGACTGCATTTCTGGGTTTGCATATTTTTAATATATATGTTAGTATTACTATATGTATAGAATCGTTGTCTAGCACCCACCATAACTCTACTTCGGGGTTAGGTCAATTCGTATAACTTGTTCAGTGATATTATTATTATATCCTTTATTTATCATGTTTTGCTTTTTCAGGTACATTTGCAATATAATTTAAAAATACAATGTTCTAGAAATAAATATATTTATTAAAAAGTTTTTCGCCTGGATAAACCGGTGTGAACCTTAAGCCGACGATGGTTAGGGCGACAAAGAAAGAAACTTCCTTACTTCTCGGTCTTAATAATAAACCAATCTAATATTTTATTATGTGTTTAATGAAAATCAGTTTTAATGATATATGTTTTATTCGACTTTTTTTTTATATCATAAGATAACAAACAAGCAGATGGGTCTCCTGATGGTAAGAGTCAACCATCGCCTATAGACACCAAAGATGTTAATGGTGCGTTGCTATCTTGTGGCGAAGTCCGATGCCACATGCATAAGTTTACCGGCTACCTTACCCTCAAAACCGGAACACGACAATGACAAGCAGTGACGCTATTGCGGCAGGAATAGATAAGGCGGTGGTACCAGACCCTGGCGAGACAATGCAGAACTCTACGACTTAGTAGTCACGATGGTAGTGACTTGCAGAGCCAATCGGTCGCCTTTTACGACCTGCTTGGCAGAACGGCAGTTGGTCTATTCTTCAAAGGAGCCCGGAACCAACACGAGGAGAAATTTAATTAAGTATAGTAGATATATAAATTTCATTAAGAAATAATTACATTTGATTGTAATTATTATTTTATATCATAAGATAGGAAACAAGTAGATGGTTCTTCTGATGGGAAGAGAAACCATTTCTTGTAGACGTGGCATAAGCTTAACAGCTACATTACACTACAAACCCTAATACGACAGTAACAAGCACTGACGCTATTGCAGCAGGAAGTAAGGCGGTTCTATCAGACTCGGGCGAGACTGTAGCGGCTCAAACAATCATAAACGCTACAAGAAAAATAATAAAAAATAGAAAATGATGAAATCCAAAATAAAATCCTGAATCACGATATCATAATTATTTATCTTGTAACACTATATACAAGTTTCAACGATTCTCAAATGGACTTCGGTCCCCAGGCAGTACACCTTGCCTGGCTGGGAAGATCCTCCTTTTCTCTTCCTTGTCTTTGTGTGACGTCATCATCCTCCACAGTTATGACGTCACCTGACAAGAAGCTGGCCCGCAGGTTCCATCAATATGACCTTCGGCGGTACGAACCAGCGGCGCCACAAGACAATGCAAAATTCTATATTATAATTAATTAAATATAACCATACCCGGACAGAGTGGTTTGGCTCGACATTCTTGATTCGAACCGCAAGGGACTGGAATATGCTTCCTGAGTCTTTGTTTCCAGACGAGTACAACCTAAGGATCTTCAAGAAAAGAGTGAACAAAGTACCTTCTAGGGAAGTGCGTTCCATCTCAGGCCGCATCTTAGCTTACCATCAGGCGAGGTCGTGGTCAAGCGCTTCCCCATCGATGCTAAAAAAGATATATTTTTGACCGTCATAGCAGCAATACAGCTATACGTGTCATACCATAGTAACTCCTAGGTACCACCGCCTTATATGTTCCTAACGCAATAGCAGCAATGCTTGTCATTGTCGTGTTCTTCCTTAGAGGGTAAGGTAGTCGGTAGACTCATGCATGTATGTAATGCCATCTCGCCATATATTGTTAGCATAGCATGATAGCATGGCATCGTTGACATCTCTTTAGTCTATAGGTAAAGTTTTTTTTTTAATCAGGGGAACCATCAGCATGTTTGCTATCAATGTTAAAAATTGCTAAGATATTAAATTTTGTCTAATTTAAATTCTGAGTGACAAGCAAAAACTTGAAAACGCCTACACCTATACATGACACTCCACTGGCGCGTGGCCTCTATCTTGAAGAGAGCTGTTCTATCACTATTTCCATACCAGTGGTCAAGGCTCTCCACATGCCTTTCAAAAGGAAAACAAATCTACATGCTACATAACATACGTAAATATAATAATTACGTATTACAAGTCTTTTGATATTTAAAAAGCAGCCTTTTGTATAATACAGAACTCCAAGGCCATACAATAAACGATTTCAACATATTTATTAAAATAAATATAAATTAATCTTAATATATATAAATTAGATGTCACGATGTTTGTCCGCAATGGAATCCGAAACTACTGAACCGATTTCAATGAAATTTTGTAGATATCTATTGTTTGGTCCAACTTAAAAGACAGGATAGTTTTTATCTCAATTAAAGGGATTATTAACCACCCCACCAAAATATTCATACAAGCAATTTGTATGGCAAAACAACGTTTACCGTATCAGTTAGTAGGTATACATATAAATTTCATCACGTCAGTTCTCTTTAAAACAGGTATCGCTTTCAAAGATAGGCATAATGAACCGATAATAAGTTGATTTTTTCACAATAATATAAAAAACAAGTGAAGGGTGTTTATGGCAGAAAGAAATAAACATGAACATGACCGAGTCGGTGACACGTGTCGAGGGATGGTAATTCTACCATACATAAATTTATCGACTACCGCTACAGAACCAGAACACGTGACAAATTTTGAGGCTATATAATGGCCATATTAAAATAATTATCGCCAAAGTGGTCTAGCGATATCAACTTCGGTATATATCCATAAGATCCTACGTTTCTAAGAATCCGTCATAAAACTTATGCATGATGTGGCATTAGACCTCGCCACAAGATAGCAACGCACCATTAACATCTTTGGTGTCTATAGGCGATGGTTGACTCTTTCCATCAGGAGACCCATCTGCTTGTTTGCTATCTTATGATATAAAAAAAAATCCTGGGATGAATAATTAGTCCTAAGTTTTTTTGAAAAACGTAACTTGCTTGAGACTAGAAACGCGCCTGATTTGTCAAAAGGTTAGCCATTTCTCACCTGTCACACCTTGAGAATTAATATTTTTGCTTAATCACATCTCGTGTTATATTTGACACATGCATCAATAAAACACAAGTAATTTCCACTTACACAGTTATTTGCTCGGCGGCTGGACAGAGAGTATGCGGCGAGCCGTTGCTCACCGCACCCCTACTATTACACCACAAGTAGGTGTGTTTATTTATTATGCATACATAACACCTCGACCGTACGGTTTTTTTTGACAGCAATACTCATTTATTCCTTACAAGCTAAGCTGCGCAGCTTCGCCCGCGATTAATGTTACAAGTCATAAATATACGGATTTTTATACAAATTGTCATACTCTATTTAAAGCACCTGGGGTTGAGATTTGAAGAAGAAAGTAGTCTCCGGTATTCAACTATCTCTGTCATATTTCATAAAAATCATTTTAGTCGTAAAGTGTAACATTATCATAGCATAATTATGAGCATAGCATCTACGAGTATAATATTAACATAGATCTCATTATACACATGTTTTAAATTAACTCATTTTTTTAAAATCTCATAGAAAATAATAAGTATTGATTCATACATGCGTTGAAAGATTTAAACATGAAAATAAATTGTTAATAAAGAAAATCTTTTCGCAAGTCAGTAACATGAAGGTAAATGCCACCACTCCGCAAATGACAGGGGATGTTAGAAAGATTACACCCGTAACGATTTGAAAGACTCGTCGCACCGCAGTTTACGCTTCAGAAACTAGGATGTCGAAGAAAACCTTTCTTTGCACCTGTCTCACTATAATAATTGTTATATGAGTAGTATGTGTCTATATTCTGCACGAGATTTTAGCGAATGAATGAATGGAAATTTTTATTTCAGGCACCAAGTCCCACAGATTATAGAATAATATGTCATAACAAAATTTGTGGATTAAATTTAATTAAATTAAGTTAAATTACAATGTCAAGGTGATATTTTTTTTATATATTATTAATATTACCTACATTAAATTACATTCGAATTTTTAGTTATTAAAATATATTATTATTAATTTTTTATTCGTCACCCATCTGCTTTATTCTTTATCGGCTTCACTTTATTAACGTATATATGTACGTACAAATATTTTTAAAATAAAAAAAACTAAAAAACCTAAAAAAACTGAAAAAAAAACTAAAAAAACTGTACTTAATTTTCTGTTTTATCATTATCTTAAAATTAATACTGTGTATCAGATAAAAAAACTGCGTTGTAACATCTTATAACTGTCTATTTTTCCGATAAAATTAACAATCTAAAAATAAGTTGTCAACTAACTTGAAGTGAAAATAATTAAATTTTTTACATTTATTTATGTCTCTGTGGTCTAGTGGTCCGATGTCGGTGTTGACCCGATGAAGTCCTGAGTTTGATTCCCGGGTCCCGGACAATTCAAAAATGTGTTTTTCAGTTTCTAATAAAAACGACGTTGCCCGGTATTGGAAAAGTACCCGGTCGGCGATAGGCTTGCCACCTATCACATTGTGGGATTAATGATCAATTGCACTAACATTGTCTTAGATTTCTTGTTATAAATGACAAGAATGAGACAGCATACTATTTAGGATTGTCCTAAGCTAAGACTATGTCCTGTTCTAAATAGTATGCTGTCACTTTTTGTCTTAAATGACAAGAATGTGACAGCATACTATTTAGGATTTTCCTAATGACAATATTAGTGCAGTTGATCATAAGTATCTTCAGCTAATCGTTAGTGCAACTTGTAACTTTGACTACCTTTCGGGGATACGTGCGTTAAGATATATTTTTTTCTTTTTTTAGTAAATATGTTTGATATAGTTCAAAGTGGAACATGAAAGTAGTACGCACTGATATAATGGTAGCAGGAATAACAATTAATATAATTATCATGGTTTGACATTTCCGATTCGCTTTGTAATTAAAAAAATGGTCTGATGTTCTGAAGGAAACTCGAACAGCGCGATAAAACCGAATCAAAAACATTATAAATATTTCTATAGTAAAAGCAATTTAAAATTAAAAATATTCAACCTCCGAAGTTCATTAAAATTGACGTATATCCCGGAAGTGAAAGGGAACTTGGGTCTATTGAAGTGAAAAAAAAGAAATATTATTTATTTTCAAGTGAAAGGGAAACAAGCGGTGCTTTCAGCAAGTTTAATTTTGTTTGGTTTTCGGGGTAATTTTAAATATTTTTTTATTGTGGCGAAAGAACTGGTGCGGCTAGATATATTTAGCTATGGGAAATCTTAGATGAAGGAATTCTCTTCAAAGTCAAAGTCAAAGTGGCAAATATTCATGTGTTCGGGCTGTCCCGAACTGCTTTGCGAAGGAGCTTGATGCGTCACTGCAGTGGGCGTCAAACTGCGGCCCGCAGGTGATATTTGTGTAGTTCACGACAAAGAAACAATACCATAATAACGATAAACAACAATAATAATAGCAAACTATACTTTACCCGCATACATATGTTTAATTAACTTCATGTATAAGCCGTATTTTAATATTGACCTAGTGTATCGACGTATGCGTATTCAAACATCCATCAATCCATCCATCCTCACAAACTTTTGCATTTATAACATTAGTATTATCATACTATCCTAGTATTTTAAAGTGTTTGTATTTGTTCAGGAATTTCCTTCAAATTTAGCAATTTAATGTGTACATCACCACATCGCGTCAGCGCGCGTAATGACGTATTTTATTTCGTTCCATGATAGAAAAAAATAACATACGACGATATGATCTTTCATGTTTATTGAGGTAATCATAGGTTCCCAATCTTTGGGGAATGAAGTTAACAGTAACATAAAATTAAAGAATTTACGGAACGAATGTTAATGAACTAAGAATATAAGAAGAAAAGAGTTTAAGGAATGTTACAATATTCTGGTTTTCTTTGTCGTAGGCCGCACAAACATCAGCAAGCCGCGGTCTGATAACCAGTGATATTATGACATGAGCACTTGCCGCGATGTAGTTTGCGACAACATCGTGCTATTTTTTTTAAATATCGATAGGTACCTAAGCGCTTCACTACGATCTCGCCTGATCGTAAGCTAAGATGTTGCCTAAGATGGAATGCGCTTCTCTAGAAGGTACCTGTTAACTTTTCTCTTGAAGATCCCCAGATTGTACTTGTCGGGGAACACAGACTCAAAAAGCATGTTCCAGTCCCTTGCGGCTCGAATGAAGAATGTAGACGGAATGTCCACCATATGGCGATGTCTAGAATCTGTGCGCCTCGACGATCGATAGAAAAACGGGGATGGCGGAATTAAGTCATGCAGTTCTGCAGCGCAAAAATGTATTCGATAAAAGACCGATAAACTAGCCACTCTACGGCGATGAGGGAGGCTCTGGAGTTTTTTGCCCACCAGATCATCACCAGTGCTAGCGCAAATATTCGATGTAGCCCGATATGTCTTTACTACTAATTAAGTAGGTAATGTGCTTCAGTAAATTATGTCTATTTCTATTAGGCCACCACACGTGTCACTAATATCGTGAATACTAACTACATAGATGGTAGAGTTTTGCAACGTCTCGGTCGGGGTTTGGAACCACCGCCTTACTTATTCTTGCCGCAATAGTGTAGGTAGTTGTTCCATCTGTCCGCTGTCGTGTTCCGATTTAAAGAGTAAAGTAGCCGGTATACTTGTCCATGTACAATTCTAACCTCGCTACATGAATAGCAACGCACTATTTACATCTTTGGTGTCTATCGCCTAGCAGTTTCTTTTCACCATTCAATTTTTTGTTATCCTATAAAACAAAAAATGTTCTTTGATAAGTTTTTAATAGTGAAATTTTATCTAGTTACGATGATATATAACATAGACAACATTTTATTCAGGCGTTACCATACGGAAATCTATAATTAAAAGGAATGCTCCGATTTTGAAGTGAAACGTGCGTTGAGAGCGTAAATTGTATACTTTTGAGCTAATAACGTGAATAAAGTTATGGTGGATGTGGGTGGATGATTGTGTTGCTAGGATCTTCTTTTTTATCCGGACCATCGTTGAGTTTTTTCCATTTATTAAATCAGCGTCTTTCTTTTCGGTAGCGTCGCGGAGGTCACAAAAACCAATTTGCGGAGAGAAGCAAATTTAATTAATTTTACTTTTAACGTGAACAGCGTTTCTATTTGTTAATACAGTGAGTAGTAAAAATTCTGTCAGGCACATCCAGGTAGGTCGATGAAATTTAAAAAAAAAAGAATAAATATTTTATTATATTTTAAAAAATGAGTGATCGCCCTGTGGTTGAAATTCAACTATAAATTAAAAAATAAAATCTCTTTTAAGTTTGACACCGGACTTTAGCCGAAAACAAAATAATATGCATGTGTATATATTATCATACATGTCACATGAATGTAGTGTGCGTAATATTTATTTTATTAATTTAATGAATTTCTAATGTTTAATATTTTTAAATAACAGGTTTCTTAGGCCTCTGCAATGTAAATTTACAGAATTTCATATTCCACCGATCGCGCAATTGTCTTAAAATGGGGTAAATGATTTTGCTTTACGTATTAATATGTAGGTGAAAATATTATAAATGTTATAATGTACGTATTTATCCTTCAATTTACTATAAATTTAGGAAATATTTATACTGGACAAAACCATATCGAGTTAGCAAACGCCCGCCGTCTCCCAACAATTTCTGGATGACCTTTCGTGTTGCTATAGTAATATTTAAAATATCATTTAAGATTAAATATTTTTATCGGGGAAAAATTATCTATATCCACAAAATAATTACAAATATATGATTGTTCTAAGCTACCAAACAAAACCTTTCGGATGATTGGACAGGGTTTCGCGAAGGATGAAATTTACCTAGGTGCACAATTAAAAAAAAAGATTTTTTTTTTTTTTTTATAGAAGAGGGGGCAAACGAGCAAGAGGTGCACCTGATGGTAAGTGATCACCGCCGCCCATGGACATCTGCAATACCAGAGGTCTTGCAGTTGCGTTGCCGGCCTTTTAAGAATGAGTAAGCTCTTTTCTTGAAGGTCCCTATGTCGTATCCGTTCGGAAATACCCCTGCCGGTAATTGGTTCCATAACAGAGTAAAGCGAGGTAAAAAGTGTCGGGAGAAACGCACAGTTGTGGATTTCCAGACATCGAGATGGTGAGGATGGAACTTCAAGTTTTGACGCGATGTCCGATGATGGAATTCGGCGGCAGGAATTAATCCAAACAACTCGTCGGAACACTCTCCATGATATATACGATAAAAGACACAGAGAGAACCTACATCTCTGCGCAATGCCAAAGAGTCAAGCTGTTTCGAAATGGCCTGGTCGTCAACGATTCGAACCGCTCTACGCTGAATGCGATCAAGAGGAAGAAGCTGGTACTGAGGAGCTCCGGCCCAGAGATGCGGACAGTACTCTATGTGAGGCCGAATCTGTGCCTTATAAAGTTGAAGGCGATGGACCGGCAAAAAGTACTGTTTCGCTCTGCTGAGCACACCGAGCTTTTTGGAGGCTAGTTTAGCCTTGCCTTCCAAATGACCGCGAAACTGAACGTAATTCGATATGTCAACTCCCAGGATTCCGACACTAGCTGAGGCTGTCAGGAGAGTATCCTCAAATCGAGGTGATACGATAAAGGGCGTCTTTTTTGCGGTGAACACGCAAAGCTGTGTCTTCTTGGGGTTAAAAGTAACCAGGTTTTGGCGACCCCATTCCGAGACATCGGTAAGTCGATTCTCGACTTCAGACACAAGCTTGTTTCGGCACTCTTCGACGTGTTCCCGAGAAATACTGCTACGGCCGGAGTATGTAGCATCACCAGTACTGTCATCCGCATAGCAATGTATGTTGCTAATTCGCATCATATCATTGATATGCAGAAGGAACAGTGTCGGTGATAGCACGCAGCCTTGGGGAACACCAGCATTGACAGATTTAAGGTCGGAGCACGCACCGTCGACAACGACCTTGATGCTCCGGTCAGCCAAAAAACTGGTGATCCACTCGCATAATTTCTCAGGAAGCCCATAGGAAGGCAGCTTCGCGAGAAGCGCTTTGTGCCATACCCGATCAAAGGCCTTCGCTATGTCCAAACTAACTGCCAATGCCTCCCCCTTGGACTCAACTGCTTCCGCCCATCGATGAGTTAGGTATACTAGAAGGTCACCAGCTGAGCGGCCGCGACAGAAACCGTACTGACGGTCGCTAATCAGCTGGTGCTCTTCTAAATACTTGAGGAGCTGAGAGTTGATGATTGTCTCCATAATTTTGGAGAACAAGGAGGTTATGGCTATGGGCCGATAGTTAGACGGGTTAGAGCGATCTCCTTTTTTAGGGATGGGATGCACCAAAGCTGTCTTCCACGAATTCGGTACCACGCCGAGTGAATAGGAGAGCCGGAATAGGCGTGTTAATACCGGTGCCAACTCTGGAGCACACATTTTTAGCACAATCGGAGGGATGCCATCCGGCCCACTCGACTTATGGATGTCCAAGGAAAGTAGTGCTTTACGCACAGATGATTGCCGAAATTGTAGTTCTGGCATACAACTATCACACTGCGGGATGGTAGGCGGTGCGTTCCCTTGGTCATCCAGAGTCGAGTTGGCCGCAAAGAAGGAGCCCAGGAGATCGGCCTTCTCCTTTGCGGTATGGGCCAGAGAGTCATCGTCTCCGTGCAAGGATGGAAGAGAGGGCTGTGAGAAATTCCCTAAGACAGCCTTGGCGAGAGACCAGAACGCACGAGTGCCCGAAGGAAGGCGAACTAATTTCTCACCAATTCTGCCAATGTGTTCCGATTTTGCCTTGGCGATAGCTCTTTTGAAGTACCTCGAGGCGAAATTGTACTCCTTACGTAATGTGCTGGTTTTTTCATCACAAGATGCAGACGCTGCAGCCCAAGCCCGGTAGCACTCCTGCTTGCGGCGCGAAGCCGTTTTACAGGAGCGACCAAACCAAGGCTGAGACTTACCACCAATTGGTACCGCAGAAAATGGAATGAAAAGTTCCATGCCCTGCAGCACCACATCGGCAATAGAGTCAGCGACGACATTCGGATCATCTAGCGAGAAGCACAACCGCCCCCATGGGTAGGACGCAAAAAAAGACCGCATCCCGTCCCAATCTGCTGACCTAAAGTGCCAAACGCGACGACAGCCTGCTAAAGGAGGCCGTGATAGGCGCGAAACCGGCACTTTACTCCGGATCAGGCAGTGGTCTGACGAACCAAGTGGGACGTCCACCGATACCTGATAATGGTCCGGATGAGAGGTCAGCAGAAGGTCCAACAGTGAAGGCATATGGTCATCCACATCGGGAACTCGCGTGGGCGAAGTTACCAGTTGTGTAAGACCATACGCCAAGGCAAAATCGTGAACAGACCTCCCCGCATGATCGGTGGTGCGTGAACAAAGCCATTCGGCGTGGTGGGCATTAAAATCGCCCAAGATCACGATCTCTGTGGAGGGGGTCTGCTCTAACACGGAATCTACAGCCGTTTGTAAATGCTCAATGAGCCGGTCAACTTCAGTATTCCCGCCATGGGACCTGTATAGGCACGCGTAGCTGCGTGGATGGTCGTCGCAAGCTACGCGTAACCAGAGGATGAATAGGTCCTGACCTTCAAGTCTGCTGAGGCGCCGGTAACAGATATCTTCTCTGACGTATGCGCACACCCCAGCCCGCGGTACAAAGGAATGTTCCAGTTTGTACCTCGGGTAGGAGAGGTAAGAAGTATCAGCCGGAGAAGATATCTGCGTCTCGGTCAAAAAGAGCAAAGCTGGCTTCGCCGTCTCGAGATGGTAGTGGAGCGCGTTCAAGTTGGAATGAAGCCCCCTGACATTGCAGAAATCCACAGTAAGCGTGGTAGGGGGTGCCATGGCTTTCTTGCCCTGTTTGCCCCGGACAGGATTGTCTATGAGCGCAATTTTGCCCCCCCCAGAATACGCAGGGCAGCCTGAGCATCCATGACCTGGCTGGAATCCAGAGCACGGACGCTCAGGGGGGATTCTCCACTGCTTGTGCAAGTGGTACCCCCCTGGGGTAGATTCTCTTTTGATTGCGCATTCATAGTGTGCCGGGGGGGGGGGGGGGGGTTAGGCCTCCGGGACTCTCACAAACCAAACGAAACGCAGCAGCAGTTCTGCTACTTTACGTCGGTGTCAAGTGAGAGAGTGGTATCTCCCCGGGCGTGCCGGCCTATTCAGTTGCAAAAGCAGTATGGCACTACCACTAATTTGGTTGACTGACTGCACCGGTGTTAAATAATTTTTGTCACAAAAATTATTCCACCAGTGGGCGATGGGGTCGTCACATCCCTACGCCGGGAGTAAGTAACAGTTTGTAGAGGTTAGCAAAATTAACGAGAAATTTGAATTAATTACTTATAAATCGGAAACATTGTATAATAAATTTGGAGTTCCCCAGGGTAGTATATTGGGACCACTCTTCTTTTTGGTGAATATAAACAATCTTCCTGATATCTTAGACTGCCAATGTAGCATGTTTGCTGATGACATCGCATTAATAGTAGAAAGTGACGCTCAATTTAATGAAAAATTAAATAATTCAGTAGGGGTAGTATTTAAATGGTTGGAATTGAACAATTTAATGGCAAATATCAATAAGACTAAATTTATACAATTTTCCCATTACAACACACCCAAAATAGCACTAAATATACAGTATAAAGGGCAAGTAGTAACAGAAGTAAATAATACTAAATTTCTAGGTATACACATTGATGAACATTTAAATTGGAAAACTCACATAGAAAATTTATGCAACAAACTGAATAAATATGTGTTTGTCCTTCGTAAAATTACAAGGAATATAGGCAAAGATGCTGCATTGACAGCATATTATGCATATGTGGCGTCCCTATTACGGTATGGTATGATAGTTTGGATGAATTCTAGCAATGTTAATAATGTTTTTATAGTTCAAAAGAAATGTATACGCGCCATTTGTGACGTAGATCCTTTAGAACCATGTAAACCACTATTTAAAAACAATAAAATATTAACGCTAACTGATATGTATATCTTAAATGTAGCCAATTTTGTAAATAAACACCCTCATTTGTATAACAAAGCTAGAGACACATCAAGACTGGGCTTACGGGACCCCACTAGATTAATTTTTCCATCCTGTAAATGTTCCATATTACAAAGAAACTGTTACATGATGAGCATCAAGGTATTTAATAAAATACCAAAACAAATAAGAGAATTACCAACAGACAAACAGTACAATTGCCTTACAAATTGGCTCCTTGACAAAAACTTTTATACTCTTGAGGAATTCTTTGAAAGTAAATAACTTTCTATATTATATATACGCCTGTTGTTATTTTAGTTAAGGATTTTATTTTATGTTTAATTATTACTGTCTGTTAGATTATTTACATCATTATTTTTCATAATAAATTATAATTAATTGAATTTGACATTATTTGCAACGCAACAAAAAATGAATTTGACAATTTATGACATGGATTTGAGTTTTAATATATTTATTTAATAATTTTATTTTACAAAGTATCTATTTAATAAAAAATTGTAAATAAACTATCAATGTAATAATGAATATTATATTGTAATGATTTTTGGTTATATTATTTAATTGAATAATCTATTTCATTATTTAAAACAGTATTTTATCATATTGTACAACTTAGTTTTTTAAATTTACGTTATGACATTAAATTTATTCAATTACATAATAAGAAGCAACATTTCAATCTGTAGTCACACGCAGCAATAAATAAATTGGTATAGATAAATGGCATCACATAATCAAAATAAGTTTACAAATAAAATAAGTTTAGTTTGAATACTAGTAACTGAAATATTCTAAATGTAATATAAAATTGTACCTATAATAATGAATTTGCATGCTAATATGTAGCGGAATAGGTAGGAAACTAAACTAGACATAACAACTTTGTAACCCTATTTCTTGCAAATAAATATTATTATTATTATTATTATTATTATTATAAGCTAAATTGAATTACGTACTGTTGTGCGAAAAATTTAAATTTTGCAGTTAATAAATAATTCCAATTTGTTCTGTTAATTTAATTTTTATAATAGGTGATGTTATAAAGAGTAAGTAAAAAAAAAATAATATACCTATCTCAAATGAATTGATGTGTTTTTAAAATTAGAGAGAGCCTGGGAGAATCACGTTTGTAAACTGTGTCCCGTTCTATGGATATTGATAAATACATTTTCTCCGATCAAAACTATTAATTTTTTTTTTAATTAAACAATAATTTTAAATATAAACTATGGAAAAAAATGAAACATACGTACATGTCTTTGTAGAATAGCCGACACTGAAGTGGCTACTATAACATTCTAAACGCCGCCGCCGCGCGCTGATGCGATGTGGCGATGTACAGTGTACACATTAGATTTTTGCTAAATTTGAGGGAAATTTCAGAACAAATAGAAACATTTTGAAATACTAGGATAGTATGATAATACTAATGTTATAAATGCGAAAGTTTGTGAGGATGGATGGATTGATGGATGTTTGTTGTTACTCTTTCACACAGAAACGGTTACACCAACTTGAATGAAATTTGGCACATATATAGATGATAATCTGTTATATAGAATACATCTTATGTCAGAAAATTAATTTGTTCCCGTGAAATTCAGCAAAAACTTTTATTATGCAGCATTATTATAAAATGCAGTAATGCGAAAGTTAGCTTGTCAGTTTGTTACGATAAAATTTGACATGGACATAGGTGAAAGTCCAAGGCGTAATATAGGCTAACATTTTTTTTATAAAATCAGCCTCTAAAGGGGCCTAAATAGGAAAATAAATTTGTATAAAAAACTATATCGCCGACAAAACCGAAGTAAATAAAAGAAAATTTAATTTAACCTAATAAGCTTAAATGTTAAGACGTTGATTAAATCTGAAGAACTTTGTTTTTAATTAAGACATTTCTTAAGACACCAACGTCGGTAACTACAACATTCTGTGAATGAATTTCTGGCCTGAATATAATACAAAAAGAGATTTAATTAAAAATAATTAAATTGCAGAATGGAGAACTGGATATTTAAAACCTATTATAATAACGCTATCTTTTTTCGGCATAAGTAGATTGAATATTAAATATCAATCGACGCTCAGATTTGTTAGCTGGTGAGATTAGTTTCCCTAATCGCTGCATTTGCCAACTTTCGTCGTTTATAGCACATTTTATATGGCATAGGATAGCAAACAAGCTGATAGTTTTTCTGATGGAAAGAGATGACCATCGCCTACAGACACTTGAGATATAAATAGTGAAATGCTGTTAGTGTCACAGGGACAGAATGCGAAATGCACAAGTTACCGGCTACCTTACCCCTCAAACTAAAATACGACAGCAACAAGCACCGACGCTATTCAGGTAGCAATAGTTAAGTCGGTCGTATCAAAACTCGGTCTACACGTTGCAGAACTTATAACTAGTTAGACTACTAACTTGTATGTACGATAAAGATGTTAGTAATTCTTCGACAGTGGCTTGACACGGGACTTTTTTTAGGGGAATTTTTTGTTTGTTTTCCTCCACTAGACTCCGAGTAGTTATTGAGATTTATCTAATTAGGAAAAAAACACAAAGACGAAATTGACGTATTTAGTTTGCCAAATTTCCACGAAATCTTATATGAAGCTGTTGTGATTCGGCTGAAGTAAAAGATGGTGTAACAAATGGGGCAAACTTATCCAAGGTCTGAAAATCAAAGAAGACCCCAGCGACACAATCCACCATATTCCACCCATGTCCACTACAGTTTCTTCTACGTCAGTAGCAAAGACATTAAATACACAAATTATGTTCACAATGCACGTTTCACGTCGTAAACGAAGCGTCTTCAGGAGAGTCAAATAGCACTTCGCTCTATGAAGGGTGTAGAAATAATGATGCGTCACCCTTCATAGAGTGAAGTGCTATTTGACTCTTAAAACCAAACACATTTAATTCAAATCGGGAGTTGAATCCAGAAACTCACTATATAAATAAAAAATAAACCACAAAAGCAAAATTTAAAAATGAACTCATTCAGAGTTTATTTTTAAATTTAACTTCTTGTGAAGGCTAAATAAGCTACTATTAAGTAGTAGTTTCTTCACGTTCTTATCCCCGAAGAGGTAGGCAGAGGTACAAAAAGTGGACCCACGATTAGCCGAAGACACTTGATCCCACAATGTTGTTGAGGTGGCAAGCCTATCGCCAACCGGGCACTTTTCAATCTCAGACAACATTGATTTTATCAGAAAACAGAAAAAAAACAATTTTGAAATTTCTTACCCGGGAATCGAATCCAGGACCTCAGGTGGTCAACATCGATACTGGACTACTAGACCACAGAGACGATTAAATTATCATTTTTAATTAATTTACGAGTAAATTAATTGAAAATAATAAAGATTTTCATTTACGCAATCAAGTATTTTACTACCACTTTTTACGTCATCAAGTTGTCGTTCTTGAGTTAATAAAGAGGAAGTACATAATTTAGACGGATGTACGTATCCAGGACAGACTGGCAGACATACAAATAAGATCGTACATTACGATCCTTGTAGATTTATCTAGCTTCCTCCCCACCCCAGGTATCCCATTTTTGTTCATTGGCGAAGTCTACCATTTACCATCAGGTGGCACGTCTCCCAGTTTGCCTATCTTAATAACATTAAAAAAAACACTACTCTCTTCATACAAATTTGCCAGTTGCGAAGACTCTTGACATCAACTTCAGACTCGTACAGACAGACTGGCAGACATACAAATAAGAACGTACATCACGATCCTTGCAGATTTGTCTAGCTTCCTCCACATTTACTACTCTCTTCATACAAATCTGCCAGTTGCGAAGACTCTTGACATCAACTTCAGACTCGTACAGACAGATAGACAGTACTTGATCAATCTGATCACGGTATGTCAGTCTTGGTCTTCCCCGGTTCCTATATGCTTCCACATTCGCGTTGTATATCTGTTTTGTTAACCTTTAGTCTATCATTCTTTCTTCTAGTCTAAGTCAACAGAGCATGGCCTTTTTCATTTTTACTCTGACGCTTTCTAATCATTGGCCTAATTCATTTAATATAATCATGTCAATGACTTATCAAATTAATATTTATCACTAAATTTTACAAAAAATGTTAATATACAGAATATACTGAAAAAAAAAAACAAAAATTTATAAAAACAAATCTTTCGACACGGCAGGCTTTGAACCTGCGACCTTGCCTAAATTCCTATGTTTTCTATTCTGCCAAGCGACTTGTAACAGGTGCTACATACCTGTTTTCCTCTACCTTACCTTCCGAAGCATTGGCGCTATTGCGGCAGGAACAGGTGAAGCAGTGGTATTAATTCCGGGCGAGAAGTCGCGGAACTCTACCGCCTAGTAAAATGATATCTATATATTAATACGTGAAGGTAAAACTTTAATCCCTTAATAATAAAATTGAGCAGATGATGGAATATGAAATTTGGTTTTCAAATAAAGTTTACATTGCAGATGACTGCAGAAACCTAACATTTTTAAATAACATGCATTATAAATGCATTAAATTAATTAATAAACATTACATACACTACATTCATGTGACATAGATGATAATATTATAGACACATGTATACTATTTTCTTTACGACTAAAGTCAGTTGTGAAACTTGTAAGGTGAGCCTCCTGCTCGTTTGCCCCTTTTTTCTATATATAAAAAAAACTTAATAGAGATTTTATTGTTTAGTTTATGGTTAAATTTCGGCCACAGGCGATCGCTAATATATATAAATAGGTCGCATATGTTATTTAAAAGAAAAGAAAGTATCTTCACGCCCGTATCCCCGAAGAGATAGGCAGAGGTACAACAAGTGTTCCTACGATTAGTCGAAGTTACTTAGTCACACAATTTGAAAGGTGGACAGCCTATCGCCAACTGGGTATGTTTTCTAATCCCAGGCAACGTTGTATTTGTCAGAAACCTGAAATTTGTCAAAAACCTTCAATTGCCCGACCTGGGAATTACACTCGGGACCTCGTGTAATTATGTAATTACAAATATGCAAAATATGTAATTTAGAAATAGAAAAAACTGATTACAATGAATTATCCGACTCATAATTCGAGAGAAAGTCAGGTCCAAGACATCATGACATAGAACATATAAGACATTAAACATATTCCACTATCTATATATGTATTTCTATGTATTAGTATCGTTGACTAACACCCATAACACAAGCAAATAATTTGCTTACTTTGGGGTTAGATCAGTAAGTGTAATTTGTCCCGTGAATATCATGGGCCTTTGCGTAGGTATATAAATACTGCGACTTAAATAGTAGTAGTAGTAAAAGATAAATAATATGTAACCGTTGCATTAATAATAGATACGTGGCTACGGTTTCACATCGAGATTGAAATCATGGCAATTCCGCTTGGAAGGCCGGCGTTCTCCCGCTGAGTCATTATCGCTCTAGTAATCAATGTATTCATTACTGCAATTACTTCCTTCTTTGAAGTCTCACTCATAACAATAAATCAGAAAACAATTTCGCGGACTACCTATTTCACGGTTTCGTTTGAAGTAATTGAAACGATGCATAAAATATATCTTACAATGTATAGAATATAAGCCACTGCCTTATGCTTTAGAGATCAGATTATTCGTTTCAAATCATGAGGTCTCAGATTCGATTCACTTTTCGGTTGTTGAAGTTTTACGGAGCTAATCTCGAAAACTGAAATATCAGTAGCAACTCGGAGTCTGGTTTGTTAGTATATTAAACCACTATGATTTTTATGAACACGTAATTTTGACGGTTCCGGTTATCAGTGACATTCGTAAGACGTAAACATTCCTACAGTACAAATTTAGATAACCACCCATTCAAAAGAAATATCGAATATACTTAAAAATATATATTCCGACAAATTGAAGACGATTCTTTCTGGAAATCGTTTACAAAGTGAGGAACATCGAACTCGATGATCAGCTACATATCATATTTGAACATTGAAATTAAAGATACCTAAAGCCGCCTCGGCTGAACGTAGAAATTAATTTTTACGGGTTATAAATTAAGTCAAAGATTGATTAGGTAAATGGATTACCAAAAATATCATATTTTTTATACCCCCTTACTGAAGTTTAATGTAATGCATTGTATATAAAACTGCGCGTTACCCCTTATTTGGGTTTACTGGAAGAAATCGTTTGTGCTTGTTTTTTGTTTCTTATTTAAAATTATAATTAAAAATTAAAGGTTGTAATATTTATGTATTCACAAATTATATTTAGTTATTTCAAAACCCTTCCTTAATATATATTTAGCACCAAATCCATTACGGGGTAGGCAGAAAACATTAAGCAGATTAGGCAGAAAACATTATCACGATACGTACCCTACATACACACTTGTCTTACCCTTCACATTCATTATTCACAAGTTGGAACGCCCCAATGGTCGAGTGGTTAGCGACCCTGACTACGCAATTGACGGGGTTCGAGTTCGATCCCCGACGGGGACAAGCATTTATGTGATGAGCATAAATGTTTGCATTTCCGGGTTTGGGTTTTTATTAAATATATTTCAGTGTTTATATATCTATTTTTATGTTAACACCCATAACAGAAGCAAATAATTTGATTACTTTGGGGTTAGATAAGTAACTGTTAAGTGAATATTTATATTTATATTCACACAAACACGTTAGGTCAAAAAAATACTATATTTAAAAAAAATCCTATATAAAATCTGTCGCTTCTATGGTCTAGTGGTTAGGTGTCGGTGTTGTCCACGTGAGGTCCCAGGTTCAATCTCAGGTCACACAATTTAAAAAAAATGTGTTTTTCAGTTTTCAGATAAAAAAGACGTTGCTAGGATTGGATAAGTGCCTGCTTAGCAATAGGCTTGTCATCTATCTCATTGTGGGACAAATTATATTCGTGAGTGCACTGGTTTTACCTCTGACTATCTCTTCAGAGATACGGGCGTAAAGATACTTCTTATCTGAATAATAATAAAATAGTATTATAATGCAAGGTTTGAAAGAAGTAAGCCGAATAAGGAAATGAACATTGGACTTTTTCACATTAATTGAGAGATATTACTTTACCCGTACAAAAATACACACTCAATTAAAAAAGGAGGAAATGTAATATAATTATTTACACCATATTTTAACTCTAAACACGTACGTTATTCAACATCCCAACTTACCTAAGTAATCCGTTGTAAGGGTCCTTATCTTAGCTACACTCACCTCGTCCTATATGGGCCTCGTTTCCTTAATTAAAAGATTAAGGTGACCACGCTCATTTGAATATGAAACTGGTTTATATCAATTTTGTGTGGATTCAGGTCCACAATTTCACCATTTTTAATCCGAGTTTTGAATAATGAATTTTGACCGTCGAATTCTGTTTGCATTACAATACATTTGTATGCATTTTGCGGCTGGCAAGTTTTATCTTTTCCATTAGACCTCGTTTTGTCTTGCTTCTGTTTTATGCATAATTAATTTATACATAAATTCAAAACCGAGAAGAATGTTTCGTTAGGGTATTAGCCAATTTTCCTGGTGTAAAATTTTAAGTTTGATTCCCGTGACAGAATAAAATTGTTTCTTTTTCTACAAATTTCAGTAGTAGGCCAGTCTGTCCGTTACCACACGTTTGCTATTGAGAAAATGTAAGGCTGACTGATAAATCCAGCTATTCTCTATCGTGGTTTCTTTTCTGAACTAAATATTGTTGGTGAAGTATATAAAACAGAAAGGTAAATAATCTGCGTTTAAAGTTTAAATAAAGTTATGTTTGATACCAAACAACTAAAACTTTATAATCCTTAAGATGTTGAACAAAGAAAACTAATAGACTTAAAACTTACAAGCAATCTCAATTGCGATATAAATATTAAATCCACAAAATCATGCGGTAAGCTAACATCGATTTTTGAAACCTAACGGCAGAAATATTACAATACCTTATAACTAATATAATCAATATTTGAAACATTAATCAGTTGCTAGTTGTTGACAAATTTCAAAAATGCGGCTGGTTTATTATAAGATATAACTTTTTAATATTTAGTTCCGTAACACAGTTTTGATTTTTTGAAAGTATTAAATATTTTATTATTTTATTTTTGCCTAGGTATTCCTTTTAGGTATTCCTTACCTTGTAAAAGGATGGAAATATATTGATTTGCTATTTAGTATTGGTATTGAAAATTCTAATACAATATTTATAAAAATTACAAATTATTCATCACTAGAATAGAGTCTTAATTTCCCATTCTTTATTCTTAAAACAATTTGCAGCGTGCAGCCTGCTGCATTATAAAAGTTTTTGGTGAATCCCGCAGGATAACCTAATTTTTCTGGAATATAAAGTAGCCTATGTCATCATCTACCTGTGTGCCAAATTTCATTTAAATCCATTCAGTAGTTTTTGCGTGATTAACTAACAAACATCCAAACGTCCATCCATCCAAACATCCAAACTTTCGCATTTATAATATTTATATAGATTAAAAACTAATAAATTGATGAATCCCACCTGGAAGAATTTAAACAATTCTTAGTTTATTGTTTATGTAATAAATTATAATATATTTTTAATTTTGAAAAATAATGATTCTCTAACGGCATCGTTAGATGTTGCTTGCAATGTTACTATTATTTAATTAAGCCAATTGTCTTCTTAATCTTAAACTTTAACTTTGTATAGAATAGCGGGGCCTCCTAACACAGGTATTTACATACTTAAAAGGAATGCCCCCACCACTGATTAATGTGAAATAGATTAAATTGAAAGAAATAAATTATTATTATTATTATTATTCTTCAAAGGGAATCTGGACCAACACGAGGAAAATGAATATCTTGACCCTTTCATATTTTGTTGAGATTAGTTCTTCATGATTTGATTGTATATATTCAATCAGTTTTTATGCATAGACATTTAGCTTGTAATAAACAAAGAGTAATTATAGAAGATGTTGAAAATGGAATAAAAAATGAGAATATTGGGGTCTTATTTGTAGGTACTGAAGTCTGTTACTATGTAAAGTTTCTAGTTAAATATATTATCATATATCTCAAATTATAATACGCACCAACTATAACTGTAACTTTGTTGAAGTAATAATGTTTAAATATATAAAACATATAACATGCTTCAGACGCTGTATGATTCTAAGTACAATTTGTTTGAATCAATTTCCCGATTAAGAGAGAACTAAAAATCAAATTAGATTTAAGTCCTAGATAGAAAAATACTAATCTAGTAAGTACTGTTTATTGTTACTCTAAGCACTGCTACTCTACCATTTTAAGTAAGCAAAAATATTAACATACAATATTGATACTTTTGAACTTATAAAAACTAATTTAAAAAAGAAGAGAAGTAAGCTCCTCATGGTGGGTAATGAGGGACCCGGATTGATCATGTCAAGTTTTTTAACTTACAATAACAATAATATTCGCCGTGTTGGTCCCGGCCTCCTTTGAAGAATAGGCCAACTGCCGTTCTGCCAGGCAGGTCGTAAAAGGCGACCGATTGGTTATCGAGTCACTACTATCGTGGCTACTAGGTGGTAGAGTTCTGCATTGTCTCGCCCGGGTCTGGTACCACCGCCTTACCTATTCCTGCCGCAATAACGTCAGCGCTTGTCGCTGTCGTGTTCCGGTTTGGAGGGTAAGGTAGCCGGTAAACTTATGCATGTGGCATTAGACCTCGCCACAAGATAGCAACGCACCATTAACATCTTTGGTGTCTATAGGCGATGGTTGACTCTTCCCATCAGGAGACCCATCTGCTTGTTTGTTATCTTATGATATAAAAAAAAAAAAAATATTGTTTATTTATACTCATGATAATTGCGATGTTCGATATAAATAGATAATTGGATTTTTTTATACTCTAATGTTAATTCCCCCGTGTTGGTTTGGCTCCTTTGAAGGATAGATCATCTGCCGTTCTACTAGACAAGTCGTAAAAGACAGATTACACTACCTTCGTGGCTACTAGATGATAGAGTTCCGCAACGCCTTGCCTAGGTATTTGGTACCATCGCTTTACCTATTCCTGCCACATTAGCGTCAATGCTTGCCATTATCGTATTCCGGTTTGGAGGGTAAGGTAGCTGGTAGACTTATGCATGTAGCATTTCCATTCCGCCATATCGATAGCAACGCACCATTAACATCTTTGGTGTATATAGGCGATGGTTTCTCTTTCCATTAGGAGAGCCATCTGCTTGTTTGCTAACTAATGATATATAAAAAAAATGTGAATAGCCAAACGAACAGTTTTGATTTCGTATCTGCATCCACATTCTGCCACTGGACTACACAAAGTAATGACCGGCCTTTTGAAAAATAATAGACTCTTTTCTAGAAGGTCCCTAAGTAGTATCTATTCGGAAAAAATCCTGCCTGTAATTGTTTCCACAGAGGAGTAGTGCGGGGAAAAACTCTCCTGCCTGAAGAACGGCAGTTGATCTATTTTCATAGGAGCCCGGATCAACATGGGTGGTGTGGTGAAGGATGAAGTGTATTTGCTTAACAATAATTGAATGTCACCAAGTGCCGACGATGGAAAGTGTAAAATCTCTATACTAAAGCCGGCAACGCAACTTCAAGACCCCTGGTAGTGTAGTTTTCTATGGGCGGCGGTAATCACTTACCATCAGTAGCTCTACCATGAGTTGTTATAGAAAAATTACTGTAGTCGATCGCGCATAAACAAGCATCGAATAGATTTCAATAAATGTCGTACCATGAGTCAATAAAGTATTTTTGGACTCGCTACGGTTAGCTCGATACCATCGAATAGTTTTAGGCGGTCATGTTGGTACACGGTTAATAATGTGTCTAACTTCAAACCGAATAAAGCTATCTCATTCCAACTTTACTCAAAAGACAGAGTAAGCTACATATCCGTCCTCTTTAAGTACTTTCTCAGGAATAGTCAGCGGATTTTAAATTTATATTGGTTATATTCTGTCAAAGAAGTTTTATTTTAAATACCTTTCCCTTTCATTCGTTGTTTTGACACATTGGTTAGATGTTGTTGTTTTCCAAATTTTTTGTTGATTTTTATTCTATTTTTATATTCTATATATATTGAACTACGATGCGTACCAGTGCTTCACAATTTCAGTTAATGGTAGAGTACATGGAAAAGTATTTATTTTTTATTTATTCGAAATAGAGACAATTTTTATAGCCACATTAATATACTACCTATTATTCAATTACATGTTTTACGTAACGAAAATACAAATATTTACTTTATTTAAAAATATTGAGATAGTGCAGGAAATATATATGTCGTCGGCCGATCGTTTAATTGGCCATATCGTGCTATACCCGGGCACATCTTGATATGCCGGCATTTCATGCATGAACTGGCCATCTCACATTGGCCTAATTGTTCGACGCTTATCGTTTGACGATTTGGCCAACGGTACGACAAAAACGTTATTCACGTCGATCCGCCTGACTCTCTATTGGACTCTTTACAATATGGCCAGGTATATCAAGAAATGCCGGCGTATCAAGATGTGCCCAAGCATATCACGATATGGACAATTTAACGATCGGCCCACGACATATACAAAAACACGTTATTAAATACAGTGTTACGATTTTGTATGGTTGTTCGCTGTTGTTAGTCAGTTCACAAGGTCACAAACCTTTTCTAAAAATACTTTTTTCCAAGTGGCTCTCATGTGGATAATTGAAGCTAAAAATGCAATTTTGAGTACCTATGCTTTAAGATATATTTTTTTGTAGAAATGGAGACCTTAGTAAACCCACTAAAGAACCGCATTTTATCAAAATATAACTCAAAATATCAAAACACTATGGGATCGTAATGCTTTCACGCCGTAATTTGCAAGTGAAACAGTTAACTTGCCTCGATACGGTATTTCTCACTGTCACCTGTCAAATTTGTGACTCATGGTACGGAATTTGTATGCCAACAACTAGAATACTTGAGTCACTAGAGTAATGAATTCGATAGGTTTTTTACGCATTGACTCATGGTACCGATTTTAGTTCTTCAAGTGACCGATAGTGGCGCTGCACAGTTTTCCATACAAAAATTTGTCACCGTCGCTAGCGAAAACGATAGTTAAAAACTCATGGTAGCGGTACAGGTGAGCCTCCTGTTCGTTTGCCCCCTCTTCTATAAAAAAATGTGTAAACGGTTGACCCTACGGGCCATCCCTGAAACTTCCCACTAAATTAAGGTATTTTAAGCTCAAAAGAGTTAAAAATATAAGCATAGATTTTTCAGTTCAAACATCTATTTTGTTAAAAATGGTAGTATATTAATTTTTTAAAAACAGTATATTTTGAAAATGATGATGGCATTTAATTCAATTTTTAAGATCTAAAATATTGCTTTAGCTAAATAATCGACAGGTTGAAAAATTTCGATGCAGTGTCAAAAAAAATTTATTTTTAATTTTCTTCGTTGAGAAATCCCAAACAAATTGACCGATTTTGAATTAATTAACGGTATTTGACGCAGTTTTTAAAGGAAAAAAGCTGATAAGATTTTTAAGTCAATCGGTAAATTAACTTTAAAAAAAATTAAGTAACTTTGCTAAAAACAGTTTTTATATTTGAAAAGCTTAGATTCGATTTTGATTTTTAAAACGATATTTGACGTTGTTTTTTTTAATACTAAAATATCGTAGAACACCAAAAAATGATTGGTTGAAAAATTTGGAAGCTATGTCGATAAAACACTTTTTCAGAATTTTTCGTCAACGATTACTTCGAAACGGATAAACCAGTTTTGATGCAATTTATGTATTAGACGTAGTTTTTTGAGGAATAGAGCTGATTAGTTTTTGTACTCAATCGGTAAATAAATCTGGAATTTATATTTAAAAAATACTGTTTCGCCAACATTTTTTTTAATGTGTTTTTCAAAATTTCTCAAAATCTTCTGGACCGAATCGGTTCAAATTTTCAGGAAATATAAAATGACCAAAATCCAATCGAATGCCATCAATCATGTTTCTATTGGTCCAGCCGTTCAAAAGTAATAAGATGTTTACATACACACATACACACATACACACACACATACATTGACGTCATCGTGAAAATAGTCGGAAAAGGTTCCTAGGACCTCAAAACGTGGACATCTGGTGAAAACTCGATTTTCGAAAATCGGGGTAAAATCAGTAACTTCCTTATCTACATACGTAATGGGAAGTTAAAAAAATTAAGTAAGTTTGCTAAAAACAACGTAATTTTAATATTTGAAAAGCTATAAGTTTTGAGAATTAGATTTGATTTTGATTTTTGAAACGGCATTTGACGTAGTTTTTTAGTACTAAAATATCATAGAATACCAAAAAATGATTCGTTGAAAATTTCGAAGCTATGTCGATAAAACACTTTTTTCCAAATTTTTCGTCAACGATTACTCCCAAACGAATAAACCGATTTTGACGCAATTTATGTATAAGACGTAATTTTTTAAGGAATAGAGCTGATTAGTTTTTGTACTCAGTCGGTACATAAATCTGGAAGTTATATTAAAAAAATACTGTTTCGCCAAAATTTTTTTTGGTATTTTTTCAAAATTTCTCATAATCTCCTGGACCGGATCGGTTCAAATTTTCAGGAAATCTAAGTTGAGCGGAATCCAATCGAACGTCATCAACTGCGTTTCGATCGGTCTAGCCGTTCAAAAGTTATGAGATGTTTACATACACTCACACATACACACACACACACACACACACACACACACACACACACACATACATACATAGAGACATACTGACGTCATCGTAAAAAAAGTCGGAAAAGGTTCCTAGGACCTCAAAACGTGGACATCTAGTGAAAACTCGATTTTCAAAAATCGGGGTAACATCTATTCCTTATCTTCATACGTAATGGGAAGTTAAAAATACTAGTTAATTACAGCATCAGTTTAGAAGACAAGAGAAAATTCATAATTGGTTAATTGCCGAATATTTAATACCTATATGTAAATGATAGTGTAGTCTTTTCTGTAAATCATGCAGTGGATTTTTTGTACACGTAAAATAAATAAATAAATATATTCCGTAATCCGCGAATCGAGAAAGAGACTTCTTGATCTCACCGAATAGGATCAACACTGAAACAAAAGTGGAAAAAACGTCATTTATACGTTTTTAATAATCTTTTTCCTCCAATATGTATATAAATATTGTTAGAGAAAATCCCCTTGTATACAGAAACGCATTAAGTACTCGTATATAACTTCTTTGTGCGATCCATCAAAACTTTCTCTAAGCTTTTTACCACTACGTTCATACACTTATATCAAGTTAGCCCTTTCATATATTGAAGTAAAATGAGCTATTCACTCTTTTTAATTTAAAAGTTTCATATTTAATATGATGAAAAACTGACATGGCGACACACACACACACACACACGCAAATTTTGTTAATTTGATTCTCTCTAATATCATAAGACAGCCTGTGTGGTCTCCTGTCGGTGTTGGCCACATCGGGCTCCAAGTTCAATTTCCGGGTCGAGCAAATTAAAAAAGTGTTTTTTCGGTTTGTTTAATAAGTGGCTGGTTGGAGAAAGGTTTGCCACCTATTACATCATGTGACTAAGTATCTTCGGCTAATCTTGGGTACACTGGTTGTTCCTCTGTTTACCTCTTTGGGGATAAGGGCGTGAAGGTGCTACTGGTACTGTTATAAGATAGCAAACGAAAAGATGAATGTCTTCATGTGAAAATATTTCCTATGTTACTCTTAGTCCGCTTAAAAGAAAAAACCATCTCATATTTTGCCATAGAGTTTTTAAAAAGCGAACGATTGGCTATATATTATGTCACTACCATCGTGACTACTTAGAGTTAGAGTTAGTCCATTAGAGTTAGTCCATTAGAGTTAGTCCATTAGATAGAGTTTTTTAATGCCTCGCTTGGGCTTTGTACCAATGCCTTGTGTTAGCAATTGCGCTTAACGGCAAGCACTAGCCGGCCATGTGTAGCGCAGTGCGTAATTTATGCAGCTGTTATTGTGAGAAAGTGACGTAAAAATATTACAAAAAATATTGTAAAAGTTATAAACAAAAAATGGACAAATATAAATAAGGATGGTATAAATAGGCAGGGATAATATGTTTTCGTATCATTGTAATTCTATCGTTTCGTGAGGGCGTTACTCTGCCCAAAAATTATACTGTGTGTGCAAAAGTGACTTAAGTGTTTTATTCGCCCAAACTGCTTCTCGGTTACACTTGCTTATTTCAATGCTTGTCACTGTTGTATTCCAGTTTGGTGGGTAGGGTAGTTGCTAAACTTAGGCGTGTGGTATTACCATTCCACCACTCGAATAGCAACGCACCATTAACAAATTCGGTATCAGTAGGCGATACTTAAGTGGTTGAGAGAGGCAAAGTTTTCCTCCGTCTTGGGTCGGACCTCCTTTGAAGAATCCATCTGCCGTTACTCGAGGCAGTTCATAAGAATCAAACAATTGACTATGCGACTTGCTACCATTGTGGCTTCTAGGTCATAGAGTCCTGCATTACCTCGCATGGGTTAGACCCACTAGACTACTACTAGAAGTATCTTACCTATTCCTGGTGCTATAGACTCAGTACTTGAACTATCTTATTCGGGATTGCAGTATAAAAAATACAAAAGTAATTGATTGAAAAAAGAATTGTTTAAAATCTTTAAATCGGTTGACCCCGATATTTTCTGCAAATCAGTAAAAAATATATGTAAGCGTAGACTTTTGAGTTCTTCGGGCTTTCAATCTCAAAATTTTTCTTTGTGATGATTAAGTTTGTCTATGTCAAAAATTTTGTCGAAAATTATACTATTTTACTTTTTGAAAAGATGTAACACGATGATTTATTTTTATCGTTCAAAGGGGAATTATAAAAATATTTAAAAAACAAGCAGAAGTTTTGGAATACATTAACAATAGTGGTTCGACTCGAACTGTAAACTCGCGATTGCATAATTTTAACATTACGTTTCTGGACCTCTTCTTAGATCTTATTTTAATTATAACGCCTTGACTGAGTTTCCCAATCAAAATTTAAATTTAAGAAAATTTAAAAATCTTACCTACCAGCTGACCTAGCCAGCTTCACACATATTATCGTCGATATAGTTTCAAGGGTTGATTTTTGTTAGACCTTCAAATATCTCCATGCCAAATCTCATTAAAATCGGTTCAGTAGTTTAAGGGCGCGTATTCGATTCATAACGAAAACTTCATGTTTTCAATTTTTTCAGAGAAATATCGTAATAATGTGAGCAGATTATTTGAAGGTCTTGATTATTCGATTTATCGCAGGTACAAAATTTGATCGGCTAGAGAAAGCGTGCTGGGATTTGTAGTGTTTTTAAAAAAAATCTTCTAAATAATTTAATATGCTGTTTTTTTTTCAGTTCATATAACGAACTAAAAAAAACGGCATATTAAACATTACTTCACATATATAAATATTTTAGTTGTCTATTGAAATACAGACTGGTGAAAAAAAAGGTTAAAGTGAGCTGATTTTGTAATTTTTAATATTATTTTTTAATATCTAACAACAATATTTTCGTCATTTTGGCTCTAAAGTGTACTTTAAGGCGATAATATATCGTGTTAGAAAAATGCATAAAATAAAACATATTGGTAAATTACAATGGTTATATTCGTCTTGAAATATTAGTCGACGCGACAAGTTGAAAATGGTCTAAAATAGTGATAAGGCTCTTAAAATTATGTGCAATAGCTCATTGGATCCGGAATAACGCCTAGAAAAATGTGTTAAAAGCGTGTATTAGCACATGAAAAATTGCAAAAGTTATAAACAATTAAAGATGAAAAAAATGGCATTTCGTTTTTTGCCAATATTTCATAAACTATATATTTAAGAAATGTCAAAACAAGATTCGGAAAGAAGAGGATATTTCCAAAAAAAAAAATACTTTCAAATTCCGGAGCTCTATCTCCATTATATATAATTTTAATTTAACTCTGACAATGGGTCTCCGCACGACATTTTTAGGTTGCGCGTACGGCCTCAAAAGCGAGTACGACATATAAATTAATTTATTTAAGGTATGGGATATTCTTTTTTAAATTTGAAAAAAATATGATCTATTCTGAACACTATAAATAAATTACTTCCGTTGGAAATTTTACTTAAAATTAATTTTTCAACAAGTTAAAAGATTGTTAACTAATAATTTTTTTCTTACTTCCGTCTAAATCGTAAATGAAAAAAAAATGTTTAAATAATTAGTGTAAAAATTTTTCGCTTCGTGGAGCCTTTAATATATACATAAGTACTTAATAATATCATGCCATTAAAGTTATAAAAATATTCATACTTTGCTCATAATAGTTATTGTACTTTAACAACATTACGTGGATTTTTCAAATTCAAATTCAAATATTTATTTGGTATCAACTTATACATAAACTTACGATACTATTGAAGAAATATGAATAATTATTTTATTATATATATTCAGTTTATGTTCAAGTACAATAATTAGTATAAGCAAAGTATGAATATTTTTTAAACTTTAATGGCATGATATTGTTAACTATGTATATAAGAAAGGCTCCACGAAGCGAAAAATTTTTACGATAATTCATCATCACACCACGTCCTTTACATGCTATGTAATTTTTTCCCATGCGTAAAACGTGGATCGAAATAATCATTGTGTTGTAAAGTTTCTTACTAGTCACTGTAATTTTAAATATATATTATTCTCGCTTAAAGAGTTCCTTCTAAATTTTGCAAATGCTCTACATCAAATTGAAATAAGAACAAACTGCAGATTACATTCTTTGGACGTGTAATCTTTTTTTATATCATAAGATAGCAAATAAGCAGATGGGTCTTCTGATGGAAAGGCAACTATCGCCTATAGACACCAAAGATGTTAATGATTCGTTGCTATCTTGCGACGAAGTCTAATGCCACATGCATAAGTTTACCGGCTACCTTACCCTCCAAACCTGAATACGACATTGACAAGCACTGACGCTGTTGTAGCAGGAATAGGTAAGGCGGTGATACCAGACCCGGGCGAGACATGCAGAACTCTACCACCTAGTAGCCACGATGTTAGTGGTCGTATAGCCAATCGGTCGCCTTTTAAGACCTGCCTGGCAGAACGGCAGTTGGTTTATTTTTTAAAGGAGCTCGAAACCAACACGGAAACATCTCTGGCAAAACGAATATAACCAAAGTTTGATAGTATTCGATGTATATCCGGTGTGATCTACTATTCCAGACTTGTGGGAACACGTGAGAATTTCCGTGCCTTCAAGCGATTTTGTCATACTTACTAATGGAAGCAGAATTAAGTAGCCCGTTTTGGTATGGCATCAATTTCTGAATTACCGTGGTGTTATAGCATCAGGCTTAACCTGATTGTAAACTTCTCATTTGCAAACGTTAAAAGCATCAAATGTTGGGATTTTATGCTTTTATCTTTTTCTGTCTCTTGCGTAAAAGAGAGGAAAACTGGGTGTATTTTCCTACTCTATATTTTCTACCCTATATACGAGTACTTCTGATTAATTATGTTGCAGGTTGTGGGTTGATGCGAAGTAGTTAATACCCGCTTTATAATATTTGATAAATTTTAGAATGAATTTGATTGAAAAACGAGGTGGTCAACCCCGTTGGTCGAATGGTTAGCAAACTAACTACAAATCAATGGAGCTCGGGTTTGATTCCTGACAGGGACAAACATTTGTTAAACAGGTGTTAGCAACTGTAAATATCCTGAGGATGCTTGTGTAAGCGAAACCGGTTGGAAATGAAACATCTTATTATGAAACAGTGCAAGTGTTATTTTTAATAAATATTGTGTTAAAACGGAGTTTCACCAAGTGCCGATGATAAAATTGTGTGATGAGTATAGATGTTTGTATTTCTGCCTTTGGGTGTTTATTATCTATTTAACAGTATTTATATAATATGTATTTCTATGTATATGTATTTCTATTGTTAACTAATACCCATAACATAAGCAAATAATTTGCTTACTTTGGGGTTAGATCATATATGTATAATTAGTCCAGCGATATTATTATAATCGATAGGTTGAAAATGTAGAATGTTAAATGCTATTTAAAAAAATTTAAGAACAAAAAAATTTAATAAAAGCATTTTAAAACATTACAATTATATTGTCATTTCCATAAATCGCATGATTTGATTTTTTTGGTTAATGTCATCAGGTTAGACAAGTTTTATTACTCCCTATGTATTAAGATATTACAGAAAACGTACCTAAGATTCGGTAGTTTCCTAGACATATCTGTCTGTATGGTCCTTGTTTGTAGCCAGAAACAACAATAGATTATCAAAACGAAAATACAAGAAGCCATAAAGTAAATAAACTTTACCCAAAATTGATCCTGAACGGACTACATAAATATCAAAGTTTTCCGAGTATTTTATCAAAATATTAAACAAGACTTCTAAAGGATTCGGGCAACAAAACACCGTTAATTATTCAAAACGTATTCGAAGATTGGTTCTCTGTATCTAATTGTTTAAAGGAAACAGATTTTGTTTTAATTTCATTAATTTCTTGGCAAGCCTTCGATGTTTTATAAATTCCTCAGAGCTAAAAACATCATTTTTCTGGAACGAATTTTTAAAGTCTTAAAACTTATCTTTCCTAGTTAAAAAGGTGTAATTAATTAAATTTGCTATTATCCTCGAACTGTTTTATGTATCTTCCGCGATGGTACCGAAAAGAAAGACGTCAGTTTAATAAATGGATAAGACTCATCGATGATGAAGACCCCCGCGGCACAATATCCACCCCACATCCACCACACTTGTACATCCACGTCCCACGCCGGCACCAAACACAAAAGCACACAATTTATGTACGTACTCCATAAATTGTGTGCTAACTCTTTCTAAGCTTCTTACTAAGTCTTGCTGCCACAATAGCGTCAATGCTTGTCATTGTCGTATTCCAGTTTCTAAGGTAGACTTATGCATGTGGCATTGCTATTCCGCCACACAGTTAAGCACCAAAGGTTAGGTTTACCAGGTGGTAGAGTTCTGCATTGTCTCGCCCGGGTCTGGTACCACCGCTTTACCTATTCCTGCCGCAATAGCGTCAGGGCTTGTCGCTGTCGTGTTCCGGTTTGGAGGGTAAGGTAGCCGGTAAACTTATGCATGTGGCATTAGACCTCGCCACAAGATAGCAACGCACCATTAACATCTTTGGTGTATATAGGCGATGGTTGACTCTTTCCATCAGGAGACCCATCTGCTTGTTTACTATCTTATGATATAAAAAAGAAACCTTTGACATCCTTTGTGTCTGTAGCCGATGTTTTCTCTTTGCATCTGCTTGTTTGCTATCCAATGATACAAAAAATTTATTGTTAACTGCTAGGAATCTCGTGAAAGATCTCGTGAGGTCTCGTGAGGTGTCGTGAGAGAAGAGGAGGCTGAGAAAGTGATAACACGTGTTATTACCATCGTTACTACTAACTATGTGTTCGAATTTTTTTTTAATACTTCTATCATAGACAAGGCCTTTATTTTTGTGTTTAATCATTGTACATAATATATGCTACTGATACCCTTATTTTTAGGTCCAAGTCAAATATATATATATATATATATATATATATATATATATATATATATATATATATATATATATATATATATATATATATATATATATATATATATATATATATATATATATATATATATATATATATGTCGTATCTTAATATAGTTTACATTATTTTAATTTTCACATATACTCCTAATAATTCCTTATGATAAATCTATTTATGTTACCTTAAATCTATATGTTAAATTTCTAACGGTACAATATTTCTCTCTCTATTTCTCCCTCTTTCTCAGTCTTAGAAGTCTAAAGAAGCTTATCTACATACGTAGTGGTTATAGCTTTTCAAATATTAAAATTACGTTGTTTTTAGCAAACTTACTTATTTTTTTCAAATAACTTTCAAGTCAATTCGCCGATTGACTTAAAAATCTTATCACCTTTTTTCCTTTAAAAACTGCGTCAAGTACAATACCGTCAATCGGTCGATTTGTTTGGGATTTATCAATGAAGAAAATTAAGAATAAAATGTTTTTTGACATCGCATCGAAATTTTTCAACTTATCGATTATTTAGCTAAGGCAATATTTTAGATCTCAAAAATTGAGTTGAATGCCATCATCGTTTTCAAAATATACAGCTTTTCAAAAATTAATATACTGCAATTTTTAACAAAATAGATGTTTAAACTGAAAAATCTATGCTTATATTTTTTACTCTTTTGAGCTTAAAATACCTTAATTTAGTGGGAAGTTCCAATGATGGTCCGTAGGGTCAACCGTTTACACATTTTTTCCCCATTTATGTGTCTTTGCCACTATTTTCACTTTTTTTGTTTCTTTCTTTCTTTTTTTTTGTTTTGGTGTTCGGTGTTCGAGTTCGTTTCGGTTTCCGTATGTGACGTCTCGCCCGGGATTGGTATCACCACGATTGGCAATAGCATTGCGGATTATTGCACTCGTATTTCGGTTTGGCGGTTAAGGTAGCCGGTTAACTTAGGGATGTGGCATTCCATCACCGTCACCCTGATAGCAACGAACCCATAACATATTTGGTATTTATAAGCATTTGTTATCTCTTTTTATCACGAGAACCATATGCTTATTTCTCTTCTATAAAAAAGAAGGATATCTTCTATATTTTTCTTCTATAATAATGGAAATCATTACGTTAAATACTTCGCCTTATGATACGTGCAGTTAAACAAAATGCCCTACAAACGCAGTTAAATTACTATTTAAAGTATAAACAATTTAAACAAAACATGAGGTATAAATAGTTATTCTATTATTTACAGCGTGTAAGGGCAAGCCTAACTCACCGAGACGCCATGGGGACGTCGCTGGCCACGTATCCAAACAATTTGTATTGAATTTTACGAATTGGCTACGTTGCCAAGTGAGTTAGTCGCCAAATATTTTAATATAACCTGTTTGGATACGGTGGTTAGTCCTATGTCTACGTCGCCATGCGCTCCCGGTGAGTTAGGGCCCTAAGAGACGGTCTACCGAAAAATGAAGAAAACATGCCATTTTTACGTTCTGGTCGTGATGGCAATTCCTCATTTTGTGGGAAATGTAAAATTTGCGTTTTATGATTTTTTCTTATTTTCACACCACTTAATGTAAAACGTACATTTCCCGGACTTTTCACGACCGCGGAACTCTTGAACCAGTAGTGAGCATGCATGCACAGCATGTGGCGCAATGGAATTACACAAAATTAGCAATACATTGCTAATTTTGTGTAATTCCATGAATTTTACATTTTTTTAGAAAAAGTCCTATAGAATTTTAAAATAATTTAAATTATACAAAATTGTGGCAATAATCATTAAAAAAAAAAAAACAAAAATATCCTACTCAAATTTCCAACGGTTTTCATCTCAGAATCATGGTCTAAAAAGCTATAGTTTTGATTTTCGATAGATAGTTTCTTACATTCTGTATATGGATGACTTTATTACGCTTTATTATTGAACCATTATATTATTGGATAAAATTTTTACAAAATACTTAAAATTATTTGATAAAACTCGATGAAGGAACGTTTTATTTATATTATAAGATAGCAAACAAACAGATGGGTCTCCTCATGGATAGAGTCAACCATCGTCTATAGACACCAGAGGTGTTATTAGTGCGTTGCTATCTTGTTGCGAGGTCTAAAGCACGACAGTGACAAACACTGACGCTATTGCGCCAGGAATAGGTAAGGCGGTGGTATCCGACTCGGGCGAGACAATGCAGAACTCTACCACATAGTAGTCACGATGGTAGTGACTCGTATAGGTCGCCTTTACGACCAGCCTGGCAGAACAGCAGTTGGCCTATTCTTCAAAGGAGCCCGAGACCAACACGGGGAAAAAATGAAAAAGTTAATTGAAGATGGCTATTAGACTAAAAGTGATGCAGTGGGGTTTTTAACTTTACGTATATTATTTTAATCTTTGTTTTACATAATGCAATATCACATGTTGGAGATAATATTAAAGACTTGCTAAAAACGTGTATCTCCGCATTAGAGCGTCATCGTCATGAGTGCACTGCAGTACTCGCCGGTCCCGAGACCCGACCCCGTTTTAATCACTTAGGCGATTGACTGTGCCACCACAGCCGGTAACCATGATACTGTCATGTTTTTCAACGAAACGCACTGGCCGTATAAAAGGAAATGTAAATTTTTCACTGAATTAAACTGTTTTAAACTTTTCACGAAATTCGACGTGTTAGTTTTGTAAGGTTAAATAAAAATGTATGGTTTAAAAATAAATAGTATGTGAACAGAATATAAAAAATTAAATTTGACTAAAAGAATACTGTTATTGTGGTCAGGAATTCCTTCAACAACAATAAATATTCGTATAACGGTCATTAGAAGTACTTTTACTCTAGGAGTACTTTCAGTATTGATGGCGGGAAACGCGTTTTGGGTGATGAAGGGAGTAATGAATGCAATGGCGGTATTGCTACCAAACAGAGAGGGCGGACTTCACAGTCAGTTGTATATGACGTTTGAAGGAGAGTAGACTTGCAATATACGTGAAAAGTAATCTAAACTAGATAAGCAAAGTACCTATTGTTAATAAAATGAATGATTGAAATACGGCTTTTATAAATCATCGGGTTGAACAAATCGTCACAGATTTATGAACTTTGCTTGTAAAAATACACCTCAGTTTGTTGAAATCTTTTTTGTGTTTCCTTATTTTTTTCTAAGATGGCTGAAATGATTTTTAAATTATTCTTTTTCTTTATGTAAGGATATATAAAGTGCAGATTATACTATCAGTTATTTTTATATACGACTTTCACTAGTCCATATAAATATTCCCTAATTAATAATATTCATAATTATTATAGTTATCTATTATTATTAAATAATTGCTTTTACTTAAATTTGAAATAAAATGGAATTTCAAAATCTTTTGTCACATAAAATTTAAAACACCTTTGTAATATTTGTTTATTAGCATTCAGTGGTATTACGTGGTATTACGTCATTTATGATACGTTATCATTTATAATAACATTGTTTTGGGGACGTAGTACTAGATTATAATATGAATAATTATAAATTTTTTTGGTAACAGACGTAGTATCAAATTGTTTGTGAACGAGTTACAGTGATATATCAACAATTAGTGTAGAAAATATATAGGTTGTGTAGATATTTTGAAATCGACAATATTATTGTGCGTCTAAAGTCTAAACCGTAGAATTTCCTGGGGTGATTTGTTTTTGTATAATAGGTCATCTCTGTGGTCTAGTGGTCTGGTGTCGATTGTGACCGCATGTGGTCCCGGATTCGATTCCCGGGTCAGACAATTCAAAACGTATTTTCTCAGTTTCCAGATAAAAACAACGTTGCTTGGGATTGGATAAGTGCCCGGTTGACGATAACCTTGCCACCTATCACATTATGGGACGTATCTTCGGCTAATCGTGGGTGCACTTGTTGTACCTCTGCCTACTTCTTCGGGGATACGGGCGTCAAGATACTTGTATAGTCTAAAACATATATTTCCAGAACGCTGTATCAATTAAGTGGATATCATCGTCAGTATTTTACAGGTAGCCCAATTATAGTTCATGTAAAGGCCTTCACCATTAATTAAATCAGAAATCGGAAGTACTTTATTCAATAAAACTTTTTAGAAGTTATTTTGACGCGTCAACATTTTTTTTTTTAAATTACTACCGGGTTGGAAATACGGCCATACAAATTTGAAATGTTTTTAAAAAAATAAAACAATACTAAGGATTTGAATCTAAAGTGTTAATACCAAATCTTTTACCGTAAACCACTAAGAACTAAAATAATTTAATTTTAATTTATTTAAATTAAAAATAAATCAATTTAAATAAATAGAGTTGTCATCAAAATTATATCTGCTCCGGGAATAATTCAATTCGCAAGTGACTGGCAATAAATGTGTCTAATTGAAGAAAATGTCAAGTTAGAAAGTGTAAATTTAGACGTAAATATTCAGCCGTCCCTAAACGTATTTAGACGTACTTATACGCAGTCCTTAATTTTTTATTTAAAAAATAGCAAACAAATAAATTGGTCTCCTAGTGGAAAGAGAAAACTGTCACCTTATAGATACCAAAAATGTGTCGCAAGGTTGGAGTACGACACATTTTTGGTATCTATAAGGTCATGATATATTAACATGTTTAAGTTAACCTATGATGTATAAAGCTCTGGGTTCGAATAATAGTCGGGAAATTCGTTTTAAATAAGTTTTTTTTATTATATCAAAATAGCAAACAAGCAGATGGGTCTCCTGATGGAAAGAGTCAACCATCACCTATAGACATAAAAGATGTTAATGGTGCGTTGCTGTCTCGTGGCGAGGTCTAATATCACATGCATAAGTTTACCGGCTATCTTACCTTCCAAACCGGAACACGACAGTGACTAGTGCCAGTCGCCCTTTATGACCTGCCTGGCAGAACGGCTATTGGCCTATTCTTCAAAGGAGCCCGGGACCAACACGGGAAAAAAAGTTTTTCAGTTTTCCTCAAAAAGTGTGTGTGTGGATATGTGCCCGATTTGTCGATAAGTTAACCTGTTTCATTTTATGACTTGATATCATTAGGACGTCACGGATGTATTAGTTGCACTTACATATTTTTCTTATATTAGTTACACTTTATATTTATATATTGCAGAATATGGGAGTTACAAGCTATTAAAATTTATTTTAAGACTTAAAGAGTATACCTATATAAGCCCATGTAAAATGCATAATAATATGAAAGGTTTTTTTGGAACGAAGTTCCTTACGGCAGGCTTGGAGGGGATAGGGATTTTGCTGCGCGACCGAACTGAAAAAAATGTGATAGTAAAACCGTAAGAAAAATGCGTGGAATAAAAGCGTTAAATGAGACGTGCGCAGGCGCGACAGTCGCGTACACAAGCGAGTAGTGCCGTTTAGCCGAAGGAAGTTCGTTCCTACCTGGTGTCCCGCGACACCACATCATTTTTTATTAATTTAATTCTATTGTGTACTACATAAAAAATATAAGCGTTTTGCACTCCTTCTGTATTATATGAAATATAACTACGATAAATTTCGTACTCTTTGGTCTGTGTAATTTTCTTGAAACTAGGAACAACGTTTTCACTTCACGTAAGATATATTATAGATATAAAGCAAAAATATCTATTAAAAAATAATTGGATCAACAAACTATGACTACATTTGAGAACATTTAAACAATAAAATTTGTATAATCGACACTCTTTGTCGTCGCCACTTGGTTAAACTCCATTTTCGTATAATATTTTATATCAAAAACACTATTACTACAGTTTTAATTACACTAATGATGCTTATAGAATTTGGATAATATGTATAATAAATTCGCTCATTTGGTGGAACATCGGCGGAAATGTATTTTATTTTTAAATCGAAATAAATATGACAAAGATTGCTCGATTGATTGATTGATTGATTGATTATGATAAAAAAGTTAGGTTTTAATAATACTAAAATACTATTACTATTGTTTGAATAAAAAAAATAAGCACGAATTGCTACAATAAGACCATTTTTTTAAAATATCCTGTAAAATACGTAAACCTGTAAATACGCCAATGTTCCACCAAATGAGCGATTTATTGTGAAACAGTACAACTGTTTTTGATATAAAATATTGTATGAATAATATTTGTATTATTTGAAAAAGTATGTGCAAAAAAAGATAAGCCCGGCGAGTTTTTTCCGCCGTATCTTCTGAGTATCTGACCGCGTTTTCAATCCGGTAGTAACTTAAAAATATTGACTCGTCAAAAGTGCCTGTAAAAGATAATTTGAATATAAATATTTTGACTTTTATTTTGCCTTATTTTTTTTTTACTTTACTACAAACACTTTACTACAAACATGTCTTATTTTATTATACTTACTATGTTCATGATAGTGTGTTTAATATTTTATACTACCTAGTTTCAAACTAGCTGCCTGCCCCGGCTTCGCACGGGTTGTGTATCTAATGAAAATAATGAGAAAAAAATTTATATTTACAGTACGACCATAGAGTGAAAAAAAAAATTGTTGTCAGTTATTGAAGATCCCTCCTACTAACTTCTGCCTTACTCACTTTTTAGATTTCATCATGAGTTTTTTTATATTATAACATAGCAAATAAGCAGATGGATCTCCTGATAGAAAGACTCAACCATCGCCTATAGACACCAAAGGTGTTAATGTTGCGGTGCTTTCTTGTGGCGAGATCTAATGTCACATGCATTAGTTTACCGGTCACCTGACCCTCTAAGCCGGAACACGACAGTGACAAGCACTGACGCTACTGCGGCAAGAATATGTAAGGCGGTGGTACCGACCCGGGCGAGACAATGTAGAACTCTATCACCTAGGAGCTACAATAGTAGTGACTCGCATAGCCAAACAGTTGCCTCTTACGACCTGCCTGGCAGATCGGTAATTGGCCTTTTCTTCAAGGTCGTATCACCACGGGCAAAATATAAGGAAAACATTTCCTTCACGTTGTCCGAACATCAAGAAAACATTTCCTTCATAAGTAAGGTAGCAAACTCTTTTTTAAGATGAGCCAAAAAAATAACTTTAAAAGACCGATTATTTTTTTGGTAATTAAAAATATGCTCCCCATATTCAAAGGAACTCGGGGCTAACACGAGGAAAATGTTAAGATATTTAAGAAAATCCCGTAATATTTTCAAATATTTTAACACAAACCTTTTTCTGGCAACGAACACAACCAAAAAAATATTCCCATTTGTCGTATTTATTCCAAAGTCATGCGCATACAAACATTTCAAGGGTTCGTTTATATTTTTGTATAGATTATATATACATGCCTTACTTTACTATGCGATGGTGTAATCCGGTAGTAACTTAAAAAAATATTGATTCGTCAAAAGTGTGTGTAAAAGATAATTTGAATAAAAATATTTTGACTTCGATTTTGCCTTACTTAACTTTTTTTACTTTACTGTAAACATCCCTTATTTTACTATACTTACTATGTTCGTGATAGTGTTTGTAAAATTTTTTTATTACCTAATTTAATTTATTTCAGACTAGTTGCCTGCTTCGGCTTCGCACGGGTTGTGTATCTAATGAAAATAATGAGACAAAAACTTACATTTACAGTACAATCATAAAATGAAAAAATAAAAAAAAATTATTGTGAGTTTTTTTGTCAAAATATTGAAGATCCCTCCCACTATCTGCCTTACTTACTTATTTACTTTTTAAAATATGATATTCAAGAAAATCCCGTACAATTTTTAAACATTTTCTGTAACACAAATCTTCTCCTGGTAACAACGAATACAACTAAAAAAGAATTATCTAATTCGTCGCATTTATTCCAAAGTCATTAGCGTACAAACATTTCAGGGTTTCGTTTTTATTTACATAGATGCGTATTACTTAAAAAATTTTAGTTTTCTGCAATTCCCAAGTGAAACTTTCGTATTATCGTAAATTAGGATACAAATTTCCCCGGCCGTCAGCGAAATTATCGTAAATTAGGGTACAAAATTTTCGCTTCACGTATTAATACATAAATAATTTCTCCGTTCTAGGTCAGTCGTTACGAGAACTAGTGTCTTCGTTCAGCGGCATAAATGTTGGATCGCGTGTATAGTTCCGAGGTTAAACGAATACAGGAATATTATTGTCAGTCAACCCTGTGCCAACTTTGTCTGAATATATTTATATAGTATATGTATTTGCTTTATTTTCTAGTGTTTAGCCTACAGTTGATATTTGAAGTATTAAGGTTCGATTCCTTGGTCGTGGAAATATGTTTTTGCCGTTTGGCTACGGAACCCTAAAAAATAAAATGGTGACTCCATTAGACTGTCCTAACTGTCAATTTGATATATTAACATTATTAAAAATTAAAAAAAAACAGACCTCAATACAGACATGCCCTTTTGACAATACGGAAAACGTACGTACCCACAATAAGCCAGAGGTACTAAATTAAATGATGTGACAAGTGGTATAAGCATTGATATAAAAGAGAAAGAAAGATACGTTCTTATATCGCATTCAATAAACTAGGCTCGGCAGAATACATATACACCGACACGCACACACACCTGTTATCACAATTATAAACATGGAAACAAAGACAGAGATAGCCACGGACCACCTCATCGCCATGGTTACCGATAAACAAGAAAATCTTATTTTTAAACAAATTTAATGTTTTAGCTGTACTTACGAATAGAAAGTAATCCCATATGTCTTATTTTTTCCCTTGAGTGATTATAACACTGGATAAATACACAAGAAGGCATTTTGATGCGTGTTTAAAGGCAAAAACAATCGGAAAGTAGAAGCGTTTCATGTTACGATGTCCCGCGTGTGACTGAGTGGCATACTTCAAGCACTATGTACACGGACCTAGTTTTGTAGGACCAGACGCTGTAAGTAGGTAACATATCTTCCTCTTTTTATCTTCCTCTTTTTATATCAATGGGTATAAGTATAATAGTTCTAATTAACCAGTGCAATCTCTACTGCGGATAGATTAACATGTCGTCAGTATAACTTATCAAACTACATTTCAGCCTCTATTTCAGCGTTAGAGGTTGAATTTGAAAAAATGAATACTACATTATGTTTTAGCCACAAGTATGTCAACGCATTTCGTCCCCTATTTCGTGATTATACTAAATGGCGGTGGTAGAATTCTGTAATACCGGGTTCTATCATTTTTTTATTTTTTTATATTTTAAGATAGCAAACATACAGACGGGTCTCCTGATGGAGTCAACCATCGCATATAGACACCAAAGATGTTAATGGTGCGTTGCTACTTTGTGCCACATACATAAGTTTACCAGCTAACTTACCCTCTAACCGGAACACGACAGGGAGAAGCACTAACGCTATTGCGGCAGTAATATTTAAAGCTGTGGTACCAGACTCGGGCGAGACCATGCACAACTCTACCACCTAGTAGCCACGATGTTAGTTTTTTTTATTATTTTATTTTATAACAATAATGTACAGAGTTTCTTATAATTTATATGTGCCAAACTTTAAGCCAGTTTGTCGGCATCATCCAATACAGTTCTCGTGAATCTGTTCAGTACACACATTCTTATATTCGTATAAATATTTTTATTCCTAACATTAATATTATTATATTTGTTTTTCTATTCATATGATCTTGATGAATCATTAAAACGGTCCAGCCATTTTAATGTTACACCGGGACATACATGCTGACAGAATTATATAATCTTATAGTGACTCGCATAGCTAATCGGTCGCTTTTTACGATCTGCCTGGAAAAACAGCAATTGACCTATTCTTCAAATGAGCCTAGATCAACAGAGGGTAGAAAATGACAACTCTCAAACTGACAACCTTTTCTTTTGAAGTCGCATAGAAAATACTTAAATATAAAAATATATAAAATTGAATCTTATAACAAACGCAAGCTATTGAGATTTGAAAGATTCCTTAAACGCGTACCTCTAAATAATACCTTTCTATAAAGTAGCAATCTATCATAAATATCAATTGGCGTAATTGTAACTAGGCCTCCATTAGCAAGAGCGGATCCTTCAAGACAAGATTAATGTAATCGATAGCCCCACAGGAATCAATCAATGGTGTAACGGCACAGACAACTGGGCTCAAACTTGCCCTTGTCCTATCATTAATTAGCCCTTAATTGAAAATTAATCTACCATTTTAGAAAAAAACTGTCAAGCAATGTTTTTGTAACATTGGGCGTCTATAAGCTATATAATTTCACGAAATTTAAATAATAAATCATATTATTGTTTTTGAAAGCAATTTTAAAAAGTTTCGGAAAAATTGCATATTTAGGGTTTTTTGGCTAAAGAAATCGATTTATTACGCTTTCACAACCCGAAAGATTTAGTAGGATGTATTTCCGAGATATTTCTATGTATAATAAACCCTATCCGAAAGCAAAAGATTTTATGCCGAAAGATGAAGATAGCACCTAGAACCATGTCGCGTAATTTAAAAAATGACTTAGTACTTGCAGCCTATAAGAGATGCACTGGTCATTGCTTAACTGATAATTTAAAAAAGAATAGGGTGGTAAAATCAAAACAACTACTTAAGTGGTACTTACACATATTACAAAGAAATATTTTGTTTACGGATAAGATTTTCTTTTAAAATTGAGCAATATATTTACCAACAAAATGACTGCATTTATGATCAAAGCTCTAAGGAAGATTCCTTTCCCAATTAGTTAACAACGTGGGCATTATACAACTTCAGAGATGGTGTGGTGGGGTGTTAGCTATGAAGGAGTGACTGAGCCATATTTTTGTGAATGTGTGATATATTGAGCCATATTTTTGTGAAAAAATGTTTTGTGTGTATCAAAACATTGGCACAAGTGAATCAATATACTATTATTGAGAAGGTTAAGCCCTTTAACAACACCATGTTCAATAACCAAGAATGGCCCTTTAAGTAAAACTCCGCACCGGGCCATAAAGCTTGATCCACCCAATCTTGGTTAGAAATCACCGTTTCGAACCTTATCAGAGCTGAAGACTAGCCGTCATCTAGTCCCGATCTTAATCCACTGGATTATGATTTATGGTGTTATGGTATATATTTTATAGTTTATTTTCACCCGTGTTGGTCCCGGGCTCCTTCGAAGAATAGGCCAACTACCGTTCTGTCAGGCATGTCGTAAATGGCGACCGATTGGCTATGCGAGTCACTGCCATCGTGGTTACTAGGTGGTAGAGTTCTGCATCGTCTCGCCCGGGCCTGGTACCACCGCCTTACCTGTTTCTGCCGCAATAGTGTCAGTGCTGGTCACTGTCGTGTTTCGGTTTGGAGAGTAAGATGGCCGGTAAACTTGTGCATGTGGCATTAGACCCCGCCACTGCTTGTTTGCTATTTTATCTATACATATAATCTATATACATATAATAAAATCGTAGGAAAGTCAAAACTGTACATTGAATATTTTTTTAAAAGAATACTTGAGGTGTGACCTACAATCGATACCGAAGCCAAAAATATAGTTTTTAGAATTTTTGTCTGTCTGTTTGTCTGTTTGTCTGTTTGTCTGTTTGTCTGTTTGTCTGTATGTATGTCCGGGGTTTTTTGATTAAGGGATCTATTTATGAAATATTTAGCTTTAAAGTGCTAATTTTTGTTAGAGTCAAGTATCTACTCCTCTACCATCTACTCCTCTACCAGCGGAACGATTGGTTTAAGAGGTGGTAAAAATTTGTCGTTATAGTATGTATAATATGTTTTAAAAGGACAACTATCACAGCTAAGAAGACTTTACGAGTTTACGAGTACAATTCCCACCAACTTAAAAGTGTGCTTCGAGAAGTTTTTACAGGCAATAAACCCGTATTGTGGATATACCTGTCTTTGGCGTTAAATAAATTAACATTTCTTAGTATGAAAAAATAAAAACGCTGTCTACTTAGTTCGTATTATTGTGATGAATTACTGCGGAACCTTACTATGATTACTACATTATGACCTAGCCACAAGTGTCGTAACAACAAGTAGGTAATGATTTCTTTGAAGAGAACTGCTTAAAAAGTTATTTTTAAGAAAAATAAAGGTTTTTCTTGTTATAGATTTAAGCTCAATCATAAGTCATAGAAGTAATCAAGACAATATTCCGCAGATTCTCGTATAATATGAATTAGTATAGTGATATAACGAATGTCATTTTTAAACATTCGCGGACGCGAATCCAAATATCTATTACCAACATTGCGAATGCGAATATTCAGTTTTTTTTCTCAAATTTTTACGCCAATTGTCTATGCCTTGATTATAGTTTCAACGAGGTGCGTTCCATATGTAGTTTGTTACGAGAATTGCCGAGTTGATACCAATGCGAATGCTAATATGCCAAAATATGTAAATATACACGAATGCGAATGCGAATATTTGTTACAGCAATAATATGAACTCTCCAAATTCATTGGAAAAGAAATACCGAACCTTCGTTGAGTTCTATCTTTTACACTGTTTTTTCCATTCGCTTTTGCGAAGTATCGAAAATTAAATTTATTTTTTCTTTTACTTTTTATTTTACAGGATAGCAAACGAACAGATGGTTTTCCTGATGGAAAAAAGATAACCATCGCCTATAAACACTAAATATGTTATTTATGAATTGCAATGCCACTACTACTACTTTATCTTCGAAACCGAAACACGGCAATGACAACCACCGACGGCGGCAGAAATAGATAAAGCCGTGACACCACAGACCAAGAAAATACTAATAGACACGGTGTATGGCGCAAAATACACAGCCGCTTATATGAGCAAATGTAAATGTCAAACGCTTGAGAGCGTAGAAAAAAATAGTTTTTAGTCTACAACGCACTATCAAAAGAAAGTTTATTTGAACAATACCCCACCAATATAGAGTTCTGCAATGTCTAGCTCTGAGTCGGTCTCACTCACGGATTTAACTGGATACGCCTTTATATATATAGCGCGCTATTATATAAACGCTATGCGTTATATTAACCACCACAACTCTAGTAATCACGATGTTAGTAAAAAGTATTATCCTTCTCTCGCCTTTTATGAGATATCTAGCAGTAAGACAGTTTATCTATTCTTGAAAAAGAGACCCTTGTAAAAAATGGGGAAAAGAAATTTTCATTTTTATTTCGTCTCAAAAGGTTATTTATTCTCTTTAAAAAAAATCTTTAATATTTCCCAAATGGAAATGGTTCTTTACAATACAAGGATGTCTTCTCCAAACCGCTAACTCAAGCTGGGAGCAATTTGATAAATGATTCAGGAGCCTCCACTCATTTCCACAACCGTCTTGATTGATTGGTTACAATATTGCAATATGCTTATAAGAAAAATGGCTTTCAATTTGTCTAAATAATTATCGTAAGTACCTATTATATTATAGGTTGTAGTGTTATAGGTTGACTGATAAAAAACTTGTGGGATGTGATAGTTAATGGTCATTTATAACTAATATTAAAATTATAAAATTTTCCCCGTGTTTTTCCCGGGCTCCTTTGTAGAATATGCCAACTGCCGTTCTGCCAGACAGGTCGTAAAAGGCGACCGATTGGCTATCGAGTCACTAACATCGTGGCATCGTGGCTACAAGGTGGTAGGGTTGTGCATTGTCTCGCCCCGATCTGGTACTACAGCCTTGCTTATTCGTGCCGCAATAGCGTCAGTGCTTATCACTATCGTGTTCCGGTTTGGAGGGCAAGGTAGCCGGCAAACTTATGCATGTGGCATTAGACCTCGCCACAAGGTAGCAACGCACCATTAACACCTTTGGTGTCTATAGGCGATGATCGACTCTTTCCATCAGGAGACCCATTTGCTTGTTTGCTGTCTTATGATATATAAAAAATTGCTTTAACTAAATAATCGATAGGTCGAAAAATTTCGAAGCAATGTCAAAAAAGATTTTTCCAAAAATATTTTAATCATTGATAAATCCCAAATAAATTGACAGATTTTGATCGAATTACCGGTATTTGACGCAGTTTTTAAAGGAAAAAAAGTTATTTCGATAATATTGACTAAGTTTGCTATAAACAACGTAATTTTAATGTTTAAAAAACTGTAACTTGATTAAATTTAAATAAATTCAATTGTAATTTTTGAAACGGCATTTGACGTAGTTTTTTTGTTCTCAAAATCTCCTGGGCCGCCTTAGTTCAAATTTGCATGAAATCTAAGTTGAGCGGTGCCTACAACTGCGCTTCGATCGGTCCAGCCGTTCAAAAGTTATAAGATGTTTACATACACACATACACACACACACATAAACACACGACGTCCAATACCCAAATCACCTACATACATACGAATATAATGGCGTCATCGTGAAAATAGCCGGAAAAGGTTCCTAGGAACTCAAAACATGGAGATCTGCTGAAAATTCAATTTTCGAAAATCGGGGCAAAATCAGTAACTTCCTTATCTACGATTAGCGGAACGTTAAAAATGTGCCAAGTTAAACCAATCATACGTTGGTCAAAGCGTTGCCCGATTTAAGGTAAAATTTCTGGTGTAAATCCAGTCATGTCAAAATTTTTCTTTTAGTTTTTAAGGTTAATGAAAACCTTAGGCTAGAGAAAATCTTAGCAAGTAAAACCATCCCGTATATAAAACCTTAGAACTTGCTAAAATACATACATATAATTAAAATGTTAATTTGTAAATAAATTTTCTTAAAATTGTATATCATGTTCATTATGCACGAGTTTTTTAAAAACTTATTCAACCACATTTTATTTTAATGGAAAAAGCTTAAAAATAAAATGGCTACTGATGACATGAAACCCTTGTCTAAAGCCCGATGTAAGGTTTAATTTACATAGGTCGGAAAATGGAGAATTACAGTCGTGGCATACCGGTGTGGAACGGATGGACGTGATGAAACTAAAACGGTTTTGCTATTAAAATAAGCCCTTATGTGGTAGAATATTTACGCAATATTATTGTTATAGCCTTTGAAAGTATCTTCACGCCCAAAACTCTGAAGAAATAGGCAGAGGTACAATCAGTATACCCACGATTAACCGAAGATACTTAGTCCCATAATGTGATAGGTTGTAAGTCTATCGCCAACCGGACACTTATCCAAGCCCGAGAAAAGTTATTTTTATCAGACACCTGAAAAAACAAATTTGAATTTCCTAACCCGGGAATCGAACCCGTGACCTCATGTCGTCAACACAGACAGTCGACACCGGATCACTAGACCACAGAGGCCTGTGAATCCGTATATATAAAAAGAAAAGTACCTACTCACTGACTGACATAACGTACAGCCAAATCCTTTGAACCAAGGTTAAGATTTTTCACATGAGTTGTTCTTATGATATAGACGAGGAAAAAAGAAGAATTTTCCGAAATTCGTACTCTGAGGTAATAAAATAGGGTATGAAATTTCTTTCATTCATACTTCCATACCAATATTATAAATGCGAAAGTAGCTCTGTCTGTCTCTTCTTTACGCCTAAACTACTGAACTAATTTAGATGCAATTTGGTACAAAGATAGTTTGTGATCCCAGAAATCATATAAGTTTATCCCAGAAATCCCACGAAAACGGGAACTGTGTGGGTAAAACCCCGGGACTTTTAATAATTTTCCACGCTTATGAAGTCGCGGGTAATGCTAGTTAAATATATGAAGTTGCAGGTAAAGCTAGTTAAATATATGAAGTCGCGGGTAAAGCTAGTTAAATATATGAAGTCGAGGTAAAGCTAGTTAAATTTATGAAGTCGCGGGTAAAGCTAGTTAAATATATGTTTATACCCGCAGGCGAAGCTGCACGGGTTAGCTAGTGTTATAATATATAAGTGACTCTATGCCTAGCCGTTACTTTATTTAGCTTCTGTTGCAACATTTTGGGTTTTTTATATCATAAGATAGCAAACAAGCAGATGGGTCCCCTGATGGAAAGAGTCAACCATCGCCTATAGACACCAAAGGTGTGAATGGTGCGTTGCTATCTTGTGGCAAGGTCATATGCCATATTCATAAGTTTACCGGCTACCTTACCCTCCAAACCGGAACACGACAGCGACAAGCACTGACGCTATTGCGGCAGGAATAGATGGTAAAAGTAAGTAAAAGCGGTGGTACCAGACCCGGGCGAGACAATGCAGAACTCTACCACCTGGTAAACCTAACCTTTGGTGCCTACTAGATGACTACTAGATTTGTTATCTGTCAACTATATCCATGTTTCACAAACTGCTGAACCGATTTTGATTGAACTCGGCCTGTTTCCTAAGTTGGATTATATCTGATTTGAATCATGAGGAAATATTTTGATATAGCTTTTAGTTCCCGAGGAATTCATGGATAACCATACAAACATAAATATACAAATATATATAAAATCACGAAATTTACCTGTGCTTGGACGTTTAAATAGATTATGATTGGAGCATGATTATCCGCTTCCAACAATATTACATACATGTCAAACAACCTCTGTTTTTTCGTTGTTAAAAATAAATAATATCTCCATTAAAAATATCAAAGTAAAATTTAAACATTATGTATGTAATTAAAATAAATTATATCCCGCTGGAGATTTAACCGCATATTGCCATTTAACAAATACTACTAATTAATTTTAGCAAACGAAATTCTATTAGGAATTCGCTCGTGCATTTAATATTTCACAATTAATTTTAATTAATATATGTCAGTTAATTTTAGATTTGATGCGTGTTGACTATTTTATTGGTAATAAATATTTAAATTGACCTATCAATTGTTTTTGAGAAAACATTTTTGCAAAACTTTCTCTTCTCCTCGTCTTACTAAAGACTTGACGAAGAATGAACTTGTACATAGGATTACTTACTTATAGAATTCACTTGTATAATTTATGTATATATGAATTGGATATTTTTTTTTATATTGTGCACTTGGTGAAATTGTATTTTAGAATAATATTAACACATTTTTTTTTTAATTTAATGCGTGTATAGAATATTAAAAGTGAACTAGACTTACTTGTAAGTTTAATTGTAATATTCATATATCTTGATTACACAAGAATTTTGACTGCCTCATGTTCTAAGGGATGCCTATTTTGCTCAGATTATGGAGTTCCAGTCGATTCCCGGATTGAGCAAAAGTTTTGTTAATTTTTTGAGGTTTTTCTCGAAAACCCAAAATCACAATAGCAGCTTGAAGTCTGGTGGGTGATGTGTTATTACTCCGGTGCCTCGGATGAGCACGTAAAACCATCGGTTCCGGTTATTACTAGAAATAGTCGAAAATCATTGTCAGGTCGGTGAAATGCGGCGATGCGGCCGGCAATACCCGGTAGTGTAGTTGTCTATGGGTGGCGGTAATTACGTACCATCTGGTGAGCTTCTTGTCCGTTTGACCCCTCTTTTATAAAAAAAAACCACTCTTCTCGCCAACCAACAAACCGGTGAATTGTGGTGAACCGAAAAGTCAGACGTTGGCTTTACTCTGCCTACCCCGTAAGGAAACCGGGCATGATGGTAATACATATAGGTAAATTATGTTTGGAGGTCAGGAATAACAAGAAGAAAGCCATTCTTTATACTGCTGTGTAATCCAAAATCATCACGCGGTATAGCTTAATAATGAATTTATCGTTACAAGACACTCTTGGTTATAAAGATAATCCATACTAATATTACAAATGCAAAAGTAACTCTGTCTGTCTGTCTGTCTGTTACGCTTTCACGGCCAAACCACTGAACCGATTTGGATAAAATTTGATACAAATATATTTGAGACCCAAGAAAGGACATAGGATAGTTTTTATCCCGGAAATCCCACGGGAACGGAAACTATGCGGGTTTTTATTTTAGAATTTTTTCCACGCGAACGAAGTCGCGGGCACAGCTAGTATCTTTATAACCAAGAGTATCTTGTACGATAAATTCATTACATACTTGTAGGTCTGCATATCGTATTATGTATAAGTATTAGAATTCTACAATGTCTCGCCCGGGTTTGGTACCACCCCTTTATCTTCTTTTTAATGTAATAGACACACTGTGATGTTGTCGTGTTTTAGTTTGGAAAATAATGTAGCCGTTAAACTTATGCTTTAAGGGTGCACCAGATTCTTATAGCGAATCAGTATTTGTCATTTTATGACCTCTGTATATGTGTGCGTGAGAGACACACAAACTTGTGTGGCTTAGCGACAAGATATACATAGGGTTGCCACTCATGTTTAGTCAGTTATCATATTTCCAAGTAATAGAATTCATGGTGTGGATTCTTTAGTATCTTATTTATGAATTGCAGTGCTAAATATTTATAAGAAAACGATATAGCAAGAAAAAAGATGAAATTAATTAAATTTGCCATGATCTGCGAACTAAGTGTTTCGCGGATGATAGCAAATTTAATTAATTAATTTCTTTTTTTTTTAATGGATTTCCGCAAAGTAAAGCTTGAATCAATAAACTATATACTTGTGGCAAGAAATCTACCGAACGCATTTATTTCGAAATTGGGACTGTGGAGGCTTAATGTAATGTCACCTTGTTTCCCTTGTACTGGTGCGAGCGCACTTTGAAGAACAGATTATCTGCTATTCAACCAGAAAGTTTATAAAAGGCAAATGATTGGCTATAACAGATTAATATTGTAATACATAGTATTAAATACATACATTTTTCTAGTTTTAGAAGCTGTAACAATTGACTTTAATTCGCTTATAGTATTTGAGATTGCCTTGATTAAAAAAAAAATTCTTTGGATTGACATGTTAATAATGGGATGAGGATGGGCATTTTTGTAGCCGTTATCGAGAAACATACCTAAAGAAATCAATATTCCCGACGAACTGTCTCTGCCTTTTTTTGGAGTTGACAGAAAAATATTTAATTGGTATATATTTAATGTACAAATAAAGGATTTTCCAAATGATTGAAGCTATAGCGCCAGACTTATAACAGAAAAAATTCTCGTTGAATGAACTTTTTTTTATATTACGTAAGTCATAAATTAAAGTCTCTATATTTTTTATATGATTGTTCCTAGCGATATATTTTATTTAATTGATTTAAAAATAGTAAAAAATTATTCTAGTTTATCTAATATTCGTCACTCCGAAAGACACGCAAGGGATGTACAAAACCAAAATGGCCTGTGTTCTTTAATACCTTAATACACAGTATTATATTAAGTAATAACAAACAATTAATTGCCTTTTATTTATTTTAAAGCAAACCCGCGAATTAGAGCGTAAAAGCGTACCCACAAAAGCCAAACAAACAAGATCACCAGGTAGATATTAATATTTTTAATACGCTTTTATTAGCTTGGCTCATATGTTTATATGTATGATAATATGTAACGGAAAGTTTGAGCATGAATTTAACGTAGGTACTTTAAATCGTCGGATTAATTTGAAACTTTGCAGTCCTATCAAGGACTGATGACAATGCAATAATCGCTATCAATCTTTGAAACACGATTGAATAATTATTATCTGACGCGTAAGTAGTTTTAATTTTGTAGTTCGAGTGTTATTTTTAGTTTTGTTTTCTTGTGTTTTAATGTGTAAGTATTTTATCTCTTTTGTTTATTTTTTCAATTTTTTTTTGTCAAATGCTTTAAGCCACATTTTTTGTTTTTGTTGTACACAAATTCAGTGTTTATTTTTACTGTTTTCTTCATACGGGTCGGCTGGAATAAATCTCAACTTAAGCTCACCTTTTGTCTTATGATTTTAATGTTTACTGTAACTGTTTTCGTGTACAATAAAATGCTAAATAAATAAATAAAAAAGTATAAATAAATACTTACTTAATATAAATTCATAGTTAGTCCTGTTATATTTACTAGGATTTTCAGAATTAGTGATTTATTTTTCAATTCTAAACAATGAAAAAAATAAAAGTTATAAAAGCTTTTATAAATACCCAACTAAAAAATAATTTAAATCCATACTAGTCCATACTAATATTATAAATGCGAAAGTAACTCTGTCTGTCTGTCTGTCTGTTACGCTTTCACGCTTAAACCACTGAACCGATTTTGATGAAATTTGGCATAAACATAGATAAGACGTCGAGAAAGGACATAAACTACTTTTTACCGCGGGAAAATATTTCGTTCCCACGGGAAATAAAATTAATCAAAAGAAAGCGTAGCGTAAAGTGTAACATAGTGCACATTAACTAGATGTCGCTGCACAAAAAATTATGTGTATGATTAATGATAGCTACAGCCTACATTCATGAGGATTACGTTACAATTATTCTTAGCGTAGTTAAAATATCGATATTTGTAAACTAAGTCGGAAGAAAAAGCGGTATCGAACGGCTGTATCCGCGTGCGCTTGCTGGCGTAATGCTTAAGTACACGTAAGTGCAATGTACTACAAATATATTGGTTTTTAGTAGATGCACAAAAAAGGCCTCGACACTATATATCTATCTCTTATAACAACGACACAATAAGGAATTTTGAGTCGAAAAATTATAGAAAATTAATAGGTGAATTTTGAGCAGTAGGATTATTATACGCATATTAATCCTTACTAACGAAAAGTACTTCATCAACACGAAGATCTTAGGAAGACAAACTTTGGCTCTTATACCATGTATTTGGATGCATAGTTTAAAAAAAATTGTAAAACGAAAATAACTCAACAATAGTGCCTAGGTATTTATAAAGGCTGTGCGCGATTCGACACGCTACTCTGACAGCCGAACGAGAACCGAACATTGCCGAGAAGAGCCGAACTGTGTGAGCGTTGTCTTTACTATACTTTTTAAGGTCCCATACTCAAAGTTTAAAACGGGACCCCATTACTAAGACACCACTGTCCGTCCGTGCGTTTGTATGTCTATCTATCTGTCCGTTACCAGGCTGTATCTCATGAACCATGATAGTTGAAATTTTCACAGATGATGCAGGTATTTATGTTGCCGCTATAATAACTAAAACTAAAAAAAAGAATAAAATAAATATTTAAGAGTGACCACCATACAACAAACGTGTTTTTTTTTAGAATAAACTCACTTTTGCATTTGCATAAAATCACTTTAAAAATAAATAATTAAAATAAAATAAATATTAAGAAGGCTCCCATTCAACAAATGTGATTGTTTGCCGTTTTTTATAGTTTATGGTACGGAACCCTTAATACGCGAGTTCGACTCGCAATTGGCCGGTTTTTTAAGGTAAATGAGTAGAATCATATACCTTTAAGTTTTAACCTTTGCGGCCCGCGTGAAGAAGCCGTGTTACCGGCTCCTTTCGCAATAGACTTCTTTGATACGGAACGTTGGATTTTCCTTTTTTGAAAAAAATCACTTTACTTTGTAGTAGTTGAATACTCTATCTATTTTGTCTATTTTACGGTGTTGTTGAGGGATACATGATCGTTCGATTTGGCCTGATATGTGTCTAATTCGTTAGTAAGTAAGTGTAAGTACTGTATTTGTATAGCTGCTTAATAAGGATTTGTAGCTATGATATTATTAAATCTTGCTTTAAATCTTCCCCATTGTGGAAAACTGTTTAATTCTTGAAGCTGTAGGTATACCAACATGAGCAGTCATTTAGGTAGAGGAAGCACAATTTTTCCAAACAAGATCATATTGATTGGTTAGTGGTTACTTAGGGGAAAGTTCCTGAATCAGGCTACAAAAAAAATTTACATAGATAAAAGACCTTCGTGAAATCGTAACCAACATTAAAGACTTGATATTTAAAGTGTACCCGGAATTCGGATATGATAGATTTACCAAAAAAAAATCAATTGATGTGTTGAAGTGAATTTTATCTGCGAGAAATGCAAGCATTGATGCCATCTATACAAATAAATAAAATTGGGGTGTCTGTTTGTAATTCTAAAATAACCGCTTTTTACTAAATGCATATGGATGTATACACGGTACGTATACCAAAATAACATTTTTTAGAATTTTTGTCTGTCTGTCTGTCTGTTTGTTCCGGCTAATCTCTGGAACGACTGGAACGATTTTGACAGGACTTTCACTGGAAGATAGCTGATATGATAGCGAGTAACTTAGACAAATTTTTCCACGCGGACGAAGTCGCGGGTTCAGCTAGTTAATAATAAGTTAAATAAGAAAAAATGTAATCGGTAATGTAATAGGTAAAAAAAACGTGGGGTGAAAGGTGTCAATAGATATAAAAAGCACCGCATGCTTTTTTTACAATAACTTTTTTCTTATTTACATATACTATTTTTAATTTAAATTTATTTTTCACTTTTTAATTTGGATTTTATAAAAGCGTGTTTTTTAAGTTTTATTTTTAACTGTTATTTATTTTGCATGTACTATGAAATATTGCAAACGGGATATTTTTTCTAAAAATGAAGTAAAATAACAAAAAAGTCTATGTAACAATACAAAATTAATATGATGCAGTTTCATCGAGTGCCGATGGAAAGCATGAATTATTAAAATTTACCTTAATTATATATTGATCCAATTTAACCATATTTTGTTATCAAACCATCAATTTAAGCTGTTAAACGTGCGTAATTGGCTGACAAAGATGGTTGCTTAAATCAATTTGCAACCAAATGCTTGCTCGTGTCTATCTGCAGATTGATAATTTCCTCGGCCCTCATGTTGCGGCCGCGTGGAATTGACATACCGAACTTGGTAGAGACAATTGATTTATACTGATCAGTGAGAAGTAGGAGTTGCTTTAATAATAACCCGCTTGCGCTTGAAGTAGGGTGTTTTTCGAATCGACTCGCAGTTGAGTTGTCTTTATTATAACTAGCGATCGTATATGGCCGCAATTCGAACATAGACTAAATAATAAAATCTCTTTTATGTTTGACAACAGATTATAACCGTAAAGAAAATAGTAGGTGTAGGTATGAAGTATTAGGTATAGGTGGAGTTAGCACTCGTGTTAATCAATTGAAACAAATATTTACGTTATATCTCTATCTATGAGGTCTCCCCATCTCTTTTTATACAGATGTGTTAGAAAAAGAGGGTAAGACCTCAGAAGATGATAGCAGTATGTAAAATTGTGTTTCCAGTAGGTATTAGAAGTGCTGCCTCCAGATATAATACAGCTTCATGGGTGTAGGTACATGTGTGTATATTATCACGTATTTCACATGAATGTAGTATGTGTAATGTTTATTGGAACGAAGTTTCTTACGGTAGGCTTGGAGGGGATAGGGATTTTGCTGCGCGACCGAACTGAAAAAAATGTGATAGTAAAACCGTAAGAAAAAATCCGTGGAAAAAAGTGCGTGGAATAAAACCGTTAAATGAGACGTGCGCAGGCGTGACAGTCGCATACACAAGCGAGTAGTGCCGTTTAGCCGAAGGAACTTCGTTCCTACCTGGTGTCCCACGACACCCCATCATCTATTTTTATTATGTTACTGTACTTCTAATACATATTTTTTTATAAATATTAGGTTTCTGAATTCCTCCGCATTAAAAACTTTAAATATGGTTAATTTAATATTCAACCGTTCGCGTAGTTGTCTTAAAAAGGGTATAAAGTTTTCTCTTTACGTGTTTATATATAAATTAGGTTAAAGTATTAAATGTTTCTTACAATTAACTCCTCCTTCCTTTCGAAAGCAGAAGTAAACAAAGCTCTTCCCTCTCTTTCTTGTGGTAATGTAAGCATTACTAAATGTATTTCTATTGTCTGGTTTCTTTTTAGTCCAGAAATGAGAAATGTAAATACTGTAGAGAAATCAAATGCACATTTAATATTTATATAAGAAATAAATATTATTAGCGTGATTTTAGACCCCAACCCAACCAATGACATATCATTAAAATCGAAGACCTCTCGATCGATGTACTTGAATGGGCCCTTACTAGTTATAATCTTAATAAACGCTCACCTGATAAGTGATTACCGCCGCCCATAGACAACTACACTAGCGGAGGTCTTGTAATTGCGTTACCGGCCATTTAAGAAAGAGTAAGCTCTTTTCTTGAAGGTCCTTAAGTCGTATCCGTTTGGAAAAATTTCTTCGGTAGCTGGTTCCACATAGGAGTAGTGCGGGGCAAAACATGCCTCGAGAATCGCACAGTTGTGGATTTCTAGATATCGAGATGGTAAGGATAGAACTTCGAATTTGGTCGCGATGTCCGATAGTGAAATTCGGCGGCAAAAATTAATCCAGACAGTTCCTCGGAACATTCCCCATGATAAAACCGATAAAAGATGCAGAGTAATGACACATCTCTACGTAACGCCAAAGAATCAAGGCGATTTGAAATAGTCCCGTCATCGACGATTCGAGCCGCTCTACGTTGAATGCGATCAAAAGGAAGGAGCTAGTACTGTGGAGCCCCCGCCCATAAATGAGAGCAGTACTCCTTATGAGGCCGGATTTGCGCCTTATAAAGTAATAAGCGATGGGCCGCTGTGAAGTACTGCCGGGCCCTGCTGAGAACTAATTTAGCCTTGCCTTCGAAGTGACCGTGGAACTGAACGTCGCTCGATATGTTGACTCCAAGTGTTCCAATACTGGCTGTGGCTTTCAGGGAAGTATTTTCAAAATGAGGTGATACGACAAAGGGTGAAAAGAACGCGCAAACTTGTGTTTTAATGGGGTTGAATTGGACAAAATTTAATCGACCCCACCCCGAAGCTACGAAAAGTTGTGCTTCAATTTCTGACACCAGTTTGTTTCGGCACTCGTTGATTTGTTCCCGAGAAATTCCGCTGCGGTCAGAGTATAAAGCATCGCCTGTACTGTCATCCGCATAACAATTAATGCTGCTCGAGCGCAACATGTCATTAACATGCAGAAGAAACAGCGTAGGCGATAGCACACAACATTGAGAAACACCAGCATTGACGAGTTTAAGGTCAGAGCATGCGCCATCAGCAACGACCTTGATACTCCGATGCGTCAGAAAACTGGTGATTCATTTGCACAAGCCCATAGGATGGAAGCTTGGAAAGAAGTGCCTTGTGCCATACCCGATCGAAGGACTTCGCTATGTCCAAACTAACTGCCAATGCCTCTCCCTTATTCTCGACTACCACTGCCCATCGATGTGTTAATTAAACCAGAAGATCACCAGACAGACGGAAATCGTACTGGCGGCACTAATCAGCTGGTGCTCCTTTAGATACCTCAGAAGCTGGCAGTTAATAATGGACTTCATTATTTTAGGAGAATAAGGAGGTTATCGCTATAGGCCGATAGTTGGAGGGGACCGATTGATCGCCTTTTTTAGGGATTGGGTGCACTACAGCGGTCTTCCAAGTTATGGGCACGACGCCTTTTGAGTAGGAAAGCCGGTATAAACGCGTTAAAACAGGTGCTAACTCTGGACCACACATCCTGAGCACGATAGGTGAGCATCCTGAGCACTTATGGACATTCAAGGAAATTGCACTGCAGGATGGTGGGTGGTGTATTTCCTTGGTCGCCCAGAGTTGAATTGGCTGCAAAAATTTGCAGAATGGGCTAGAGTGCCATCATCTTTGTGCAAAAGTGGAAAAGTGGGCATACAGAAATTCCCTTGAACAGCTTTGACTAGAGACCAGAACGCACGAGTTCCCGAAGGAAGGCGAACTAGCCTCCTGCCAATTCTGCAGATGTGTTCGGATTTTACTTTAGCTATGGTTCTTTTAAAAGACCTAGGGGCATAATTATACTCCTTTCTGAGTACGCTAGTATTTACATCCTGCGATGTCGATGCCGCGGTCCAGGCATGGTAGGATTCCTGCTTTCGGCGTGAAGCCGTTTAGCATTGGCGACCAAAACCATGACTGAGACTTGCCACCAACGGGTACATCAGAAAACGGAATGTAAAGTTCCATTCCCTGCTGCACCACATCAGCGACGCAGTCGGCAACGACATCTGGATCTTCCAGCAAGAAGCACATACGCCTCCATAGGTAAGATGCAAAAAAGGACCGCATCCCGTCCCAATCTGCTGACCTGTAGTGCCAAACGCGGCGGCAGCCTGAAGAACGATGCCGTGATAAGCGCGTCATCGGCATTTTGCTCCATACTAGGCAGTGATCCAAGTGAGCCAAGTGGAGCGTCTACAGAAACCTGATAATTGTCTGGGTGTGAGGTCAGCAGAAGGTCTAACAAGGAAGGAAGATGGTGGTCCACATCTGGAACACGCGTAGGCGAAGTAACCAGCTGTGTCATACCACACGCTAAAGCAAAATCGTGAACAGATCTCCCCGCATAATCGGTAGTATGTGAACCGAGCCATTCGGCATGGTGGGCGTTAAAATGACCGATGATCACAATCTCTGCCGAGGGGATCTGCTGCAGCACGGAATTTGTTGCAATTTAGATGTGTTCTATGAGTTGGTCTGATTCAGCATTTCCGCTGTGGGACCTGTACAGGCACGCATAGATGCGGGGATGGTCGTCACAGTCTTCGCGTAGCCAGAAGATGGATAGGTCCTTGCCTTCAAGGCTGCTGAGACGTCGAGAACAGATATCCTCTCTGACGTAAGCACGAACTCCCGCCCGGGGTACAAAATGAATGCTCAAATTTGTACCCCAGGTAGGAGAGATATGAAACGTAATAATATATAGATAGACAAATATCACGCGAGCTAAGTCCTAAATCACAACGCGCTCTTCGATTGTAGCTTCGCACCGAACCGAAAAGAAAATGGACGAGATACTGTCATGCTGCACACACACACATATATATATATATATATATATATATATATATATATATATATATATATATATATATATATATATATATTATGTAGCCAATTTAAATGTAATAAAATAAGAATATTGTTTAGCTAATAGCTATTATAGAAAACCTCTACAAAATTAGTGTAGTAATATTCAGGAAGTATAGTCACTGCTTTAGCTATAACGGTGTACTGACAAGTCTAGTCATGAGATCGATTAGTAAACACCCTCCTTCAGTATAGGTATACATTTTTTAACATTCAACGTGTATGTAACTGCTGTAAAAATATCGTTGACAACATTAGTATGTTTTGAGGTTTACGCTGAAATCTTATGATATATGCACACCATATTTGTAAGAATATAGGTATAAACTTTTTATATTATTCATTATTAACTTATACTAAATCGGTAACTGTCCAAATCGGGCATGTTGTACAAACTATTCAGTAATTTGTAGCATGACTATAACATTTCTGTTTGATCTAGGGGATCTGTAAGGGAACAATTTCATAAGTTTTACACTCCTTTACATTGTTCCAAATTTAGTTTAGTGAAAATACTATTAATTAACTATTGGTTTATTTTCGATTGACTTTCCAAAAAACAGTTATTATCTCGGAACCCGATTATTTAAGAACCGATTTTGAAAATTCTGTTTTTGAAAAACGGAATACAAGAAGTGGAAAATCTGTTATTGTACTTTTATGGCGTTTAGATTATTTTATTGCACGTTTTACTAGTGAAACGTTAAGGTAGTGCTCTACTCTCAACACGTCGAGATCAAGCATTTTCTGGAATAAAACTGTATCATTGTATTTATATTTCACTAATAAAATTTACCCCGGGTTGGTTTCGGGCTCCTTTTAAGAATATACCAACTGCCGTTCTGCCAAGCAGGTCATAAAAGGCGACCGATTGGCTATGCGAGTCACTACCATCGTGACTACTAGGTGGTAGAATTCTGCATTGTCTCGTCCGGGTCTGGTACCACCGTCTTACCTATTCCTGCCGCAATAGCGTCAGTGTTTGTCACTGTCGTGTTTTGGTGTGGCATTAGACCTCGCCACAAGATAGCAACGTACCATTAACATCTTTGGTGTCTATAGGCGATGGTTGACTCTATCCATCAGGAGACCCATCTGCTTGTTTGCATCTTATGATAAAAAAAAATACAAGTACATAGATGTCAAGAATAAACCTTTTATAAACACATTTAATATTTTCAAAAATATTTGTCAAATATAATATAAAAAAAAAAAATTTTCGTGGGCGTCCAAATGTCTGTATGTATTTGGTGTACCATTTTTTAACAGTTTTGGTATATCACGGGATCGTTTCCTATTGAAAATTATTGTTTGATTCAGTGTCATTTAAATCACATTTAAATTAAACGAGCGTTATTAGGAGTGTCCTTTTAAATTTTCCAAACTTTAAATCATAACTAGCTGACCCGCAAACGTTGTCTTGCCATATAAAATATTGAATTAAAAAATAGAGGTTAATAGAGAAAGGGTAAAAATTTAGAGTTATATGTATTTTTAATGTCAAATAATAAAAAAATAAATATTTGTCCAAAACATAAGGAAAAAATGTTTTTCAAAGGAGTATGGTAACTAATATTGTGACATGAGAATTTTATATATACAGAATATCAGAATTTAAAAGTACTTTATTTGATAAACTTTTAAAAATTATTTTGACGCGTATTTTTTTTTATACTACTTCCGGATAGGAAACAAGGCAATACTTTGAAAAGATCCAGCCGAGGAAATTCAGCGTCCTTTTCTTTTTTCATGTACTAATTTTTTATAGGATATTACATAATGTTTGTTTGTAAGTAGGTAATAAATATAGCTAACAAGTACATTTATTTTGTAAGCAAATTATTCTATTTCTACCATTCTACTTGATATTGTCGTAACTTTATTGATGTCGAGCGAAACAAGATCATACACGTTTCTCCAATCTAATATATCGAATGTTCAGTAACCCAGCAGTAACATATTTCCCGTACGTTTACCGAATCAATTCTATTTCCAGAGAAAATGTGGACATTTCTAACGCCATTCTAACGTTAAGTGTTGGACCTTTTCAAAATGGAAAGATGTAATCTTACTTATTTAGTTCTTTGTCCATTGTCCAGGTGCGTTCAATGTTTTGTATCGATAAAAAATCGAATACTGTGTATCAATCGAGTAGACGTGTCTTGTTTGGAGATGTGTGTAAATGTCACATTTCATTCGAAAAAAGTGAGTGTAGTAAGGAACTGCTGGCCGGCTATCTAACATCTTACACACTATTAGAGGTAAATGTAATAAATAACGCAATTTTACTTTTATATGACTAAAATAAAGGTACACATGCATTGTTTTATTTAAGTGTTAAGTTTTATTACTCCGTGTTGATGTGGGCTCCTTTGAAGAATACACCATCTGCCATTCTGTCAGGCATTTTGTAAAAGTTGAACGATTGGCTATACCTGTCACTACCTTTGTGACTAATAGGTGGTGAAGTTCCACAACACCTTGTTTGAGTATACAAAGTACCGTCTTACCTATTTTTGCTGCAGTAGCGTTGTCCTTGTCATTGTGTTCCGGCTTGGAGAGTAAGGTAGACTATAAACTAATGCATGTGGCATTGCCATCCCGTCACATGGATAGCAACACACCATTAACATTTTTGGTGTCTATACTCGCTGATTTCTCATCCCACCAGGAGAGTCATCTGCTTGTTTGATGTCTGATAATAGAAGAGGAACAAAAACAAAGAAATATTAGCATTTTTGATGTTTAAAGGCGATGGTTTCTCTTTTTGGAAACCCATCGGCTTGTTGTGTTACCTAATAATATAAAAACATGTAAAGCTACCAATATTTACGCACAATAACAATTTTTACCGGTGGGAGGGATGCGCTGTGCTGCGCTCCCGGCTGCATGGGTACCACCATCTTGCTTATTTCTTCCGTGAAACAGCTTTGCTGTGCTCCTTCGAGAAGGACAAAACATGCAATGTAATTACTGACACTAAGACTTGCCATTTTATGTCTCAGGATAGGCAACACAAAATCGAATTACCTGGGCCAATTCCAGGTAAGCTGGTTTATGTTCATTGGCGACGGCAACCACTTACCGTCAGGTGGCACGTCTGCCAGTTTGACATACAAAAAACGTACAGGAAATATTCTAATGCAATACCTACTAACAATAACCACGCATAACATGACACCTATAAATGCAAACCATTGCAAAACTAGCTATAAGCTCGCACATTCATGAGTCATGACACTTAAATGCTAAACAAAGTTTACATACTACATGATATTATACTACATAATATTATTACTAACAATATTTCCCATTTAAAATATTCTTTAATATATAATATTATATCAGAAATTTCTTTCTCAAGTGGTTTACCCATGGGCATTGCTATAATTCATGTTGTGTAGGCAGCAAGCCATAGCTTGTCGGATTTTCTGCAGACATCGTAAATATAAAGGGTTTATGAAACAGACAGTAAATGCAGAGCAATGACGTATATTTTTCTTCTTAAAAGAATTTAGTTTTTATCTTCCAAGGCAAGTGCTTCTTCTTTTATATGATAACAAGCTGATGTTCGCGCAATTGGTCTGACGCTTTCTTGCACTTTTCTTTAATTAAATGGAAAATATTTGTCCGGTGAAAATTGTACATTCCTTTTATTCAGCATACTCAATTATAAAAAGGACGTTGATATAATTATTAATCACACAATTATATTTTTACGACATTGTTTATCTAAACTAGTATCGATTAACGAGTAAAATTTGTTTTTTTCGTTTGTTACGATTTAATCAGTTAGTAAATAGTTTTAAAAAATATTTCACTTTTAGAAAGCTACATTATCCAAAAATAACATAGGCTATTTTACCCAACTGAGCACAGGAAAGTAATAATTTACGGTCACGCGAATGAAGTCACGAGTAACTGATAATTCATATTATTTGTTTATAGATTAATAGTTATCAACTTGTACACATAAATACATAGCTAGTTCAATAATATATTACCATGTATTAGATATTAATTAAAGAATGTACAAATTTACCTGTTTTATATCATCTATATTATTACGAGTAATATTATAAATGCGAAAGTTTGGACGTTTGGATGGATAAACTACTAAACGGATTTAAATGAAATTTGGCACACAGGCAGATGATAACCTGGAATAGCACATAGCCTACTTTTTATCCCGGAAAAATAAGATGATCCCGCGGGATTTGTTAAAAACTTTTATGATCCAGCAGGCTGCACGCGGCAGCTAGTAAGATATAAATAGCAAACAAACAAGTGTCTCCCCTAATGGTAAGAGCCATATGTATAAATTTACCGGCTATCTTAGCAGGAATAAGTATAAGGTGGTGGTACCAGGTTCGGGCGATACTATGTAGAACTTTACCACCTCTTACGAACTGTCCAGCAAAAAGGCAGATGGTCTGTTCTTCAAAGTGGCCCAGACCGATCTCCATCGTCGGTACTTCATAAAACTCCATCATAATCATCGTTAAAATTTAGAAACTTAAACTGTTTCACAATTTACACAATTAAATAATAGCCAATTGGTTACAATTTAATTTTAATTCAATTCAAATTCGAATATTAATGCATCATCAGTGTTAGAAGTTAAATTGTCAATTAATGTATCGTACAAATGGTTCTAATTTAATTAATAACAATTTCAAAACATATAAATTGTGGAAAAGTATACTAATTTTTAATAATAATTTTCCATTGAATTCACTTACCATCGTTTAATATCTTACTTGTTCTTATTCATATTATGCTTTAATCTTTGTTGCGTGTATAATAACTTTATAAGCCAATGTCGAATAAAAATGTAAATATTATTATTTTTGTGGAAATAATATTTCTCGAAAAAAATATATAATAATATGACGCTGTCGGGAGCCAAGTTTCTCTCCCGTAATAGCTTACCGACACGCCGCGCTATAATTCATGTAAGTAGGCGGTTAGCACTGACTTGTTTTTTCTATATAAGTTGTATAGGAGCATATTGTATTCGAGTATCGGAGCGATCGAGATTTGGTAGGTATTTTTATTTTGTAATATATTTAATAATCATATTCTCCGTGTTGGTCCAGATGCCTATTGTATAAACTATATGCCATTCAGCCAGGCAGTTCGTAAAAGGCGACAGATTGGCTATACGTATAATTACCATCCGCTATTCGTGATCACTTGAGGTGGTAGAGTTCCGCAACAACTCGCCCGGGTATCATCGCTTTACCTATTCCTGCCGCAATAGCATCAGTGTTTATCTTTAGATCGTGGTCCCACGAAATTTTTTTTATTAATAACAAGCTGAATTTTTGTGAACAGCTTCGTTTTGTCGAGACAACCATCTTTTATGTTGAGACAACTATCTTCGAAAAATCTCGAATCGGGTAATTAATAACGTTATGGGGCCTTGTAAATTTTGATTCGGTGAAAGAAAAATATTTGTTGATAACAATAATTATATTTTGACTTTAATCGCTTGATTATATTGTGAAAACACGATGAAACTTTTGTCTCACACGTTCGATGGATTTTCTGACGAGTCCTTTACTCTAAAATTTCGGGATTGCGAGATTTTAAAATTGATATTAATCAATTTGAAAACAACCTAATTTTCTTACAACAGCTTGTCAATTATTATTCTAATTCAAAGGTCCTACATATAAAGTGGAAACTTTTCTTAGTCCGACACTCTAAACTTTAATTTTTTATCTATCTTTATTAGTTCAATTCGAGAATTTTTGAAGATAAAAAAGATGGTTGTCTCGTCGAAACAAATATGTTCACAAAAATTCAGCTTGTTATTAATCAAAAAAATTTTTGTTTGTGTGACCATGGTCTAATTTTCATATTGCGGTTTGTAGGAAAGATGATAACGGGTAAACTTATAGCATTACCATTCGTCCACACGGATAACAAAAAAAGTAACTTCTCTCCCGTTTCCCCAAAGAGGTAGGCAGAGGTACACCAAGTGCAGCCACGATTAGTCGAAGATACTTGGTCCCATAATGTAATAAGTGGCCAGCTTATCGCTAACTGGGCACTTATTCCAATCCCGCACAACATTATATAACGGATAACAACTCGCCGTTTAGATCTAGGCGAGACTAGATGTAAATGGCGACCGATTGGCTATACGAGTCACTACTATCGCGGCTACTAGGTAGTAGAGTTCTGCATTGTCTCACCCGGGTCTGGTACCACCGCTTTACCTATTCCTGCCGCAATAGCGTCAGTGCATGTCACTGTCGTGTTCCGATTTAGAGGGCAAGGTAGCCGGTAAACTTATGCATGTGGCATTAGACCCCACCACAAGATAGCAACGGACCATTACCATCTTTGGTGTCTATAGGCGATGGTTGACTCTTTCCATCAGGAGACCCATCTGCTTGTTTGCTATATTATAATATAAAAAAATCTTACCATGAAGGGAGCCATATTTTTTTATATCATTAGATAGCAAATAAGCAGATGGCTCTCTAGATTGAAAGATAAAACCATCGCACATAGACACCAAAGATGTTCATGGTGCTTTGCTGTCCGTATGGCGGGATGGCAACGCCATATGCACAACTCTACTGGCTACCTTATCCTCCAAACTGGAACACGACAATAGCAAGCATTGACGTTATTACGCCAAGAATAGGTAAGGCGGTGGTACCAAATATCCGGGCGAGTCGTTGCGGAACTCTACCACCTAGTAGGCACGATGGTTGTGACACGTATAGCTAATCCATTGCCATTTACGACCTGCCTAGTAGAACGCCATTTGATCTATTCTTCAAAGGAGCACGAGCCAACACAAGTGAAGTTTTTTACATAATTTTAAAAGAAGAAAATGTTTCGACATAAACTGTGTTGAAACTAGCGTATATTGCTTTGTTTAATCAATATTCTATTTATATGCTGCCTGACAACATACAAAATACATCATCATAATTACATCTAGTGACATGCTAGTAGCGTTTTTAAGGGAGAAGATAGCAAAGCAAGTAGATAGCTCTCATGACGGAAAGATATGACCATTGCGTATAAACACCAAATGAGTTATTATTGCATCACTTTCCGAGTGCTAGGGATTTATAGTCTCATTAATAGTTTCACCAGTTTTTTTGTTTTTATAGAATAACATCTTAGTAATGTAACAGGAATACGTGTAAGGAAAGGTATAGCACCAACTAGGCGAGATGTTACAGAACTTTACCACTTAGTTGTTATGGTAATAACAGTGATAATTGTAAGGGTACATATAGCTTATTCATAACCTTCATCATCGTTGGCAAATATTCTATAATGCTTAAAAGTATTTCCAATTATTTTTGTCCTAAAATTATTAAGCCTTATATATAATTATGCCCACTAATTATTCTATCCCAGCGAATTCTTCTATACATATAGGTATATATTAAGCCAATTATTCTTAAGTTTTATTTTGTCATTCACCTAATTTTAAATTACTAAAAGGCTTAAAACTACCATTCCAATTTCTACCAACATCTATCGTGTCTCTAGGCGAGTATTTCTGTTTCCATTAGGCGAGCCGTCTACTTGTTTACTATCTAATTATATAAATAGCCCAAGCTCAATTTAGTCAGATGAAGTAATTTCCAAAATAGCAAAAATTTTGACAAACAAAATCGGTTACGACATTTTAGAAATTGCCAGGAACAAAGAGACAGAGCTAGACAGGCAGACGAACAAATATTTTTTGATATAAGTAACGAGTAAACATAAATATGCACTTAGTAAAATTTGACTGTTACCTTGGCATTTAACACAAAAGATTCCCAGATTTTTCCCGTTAGAAGGGCAGCCGAATTGTATACCTTTATAATAAAAATTACAAGGCTTGTCATAAAATCGTAAACAATTTGAATAACATAATACCGTTCTTGTTGTAAGAATGAATAGAGTACAAATTCTAAACATTCGTCAGGGGCCTGCTGTGGGCAGATTGCGTCATTAATTCACACTCGCATTAATCTTCCCCTTTTCGAAGTAAACAATGGGAAGGGGAAAATAAAAATGGTTCCAATGGTCTTTACTGTGTACATATTTTTATTTCATAAGAACGCAAACAAGGAAATGGTTATCCTGATGGAAAGAGATGACCATTGTCTAAAGACACGAAAGATGCTGACAATGCGTTATATCTACTACTACTATCCGTGTAGCGGGATAGCAATGCCATAGCATAGACTTATGTATGTCTTAGTAGGTTGATGGGGCGAAACGTACCTGCCCTGCCTTGATGGATTCGGCAGGGCAGCCTCCACACCTCGCTACGGCCTCCACTACCTCCGCTGTGGTGACAGAGTCGCAGAGATGCGTATTTTCGCGCACTTCTCGGCCTGGCGATCTTGACGCTGTCAGCTGACAACACCTCCCGCAGCTTTAGCGTGAGTTGGTCGGCCATTGCAGCGTTCGTAGCCCCCGGCACCTCTAATATTCTTATACCTTCCTGACTCTTAATGCGGGGATGCCCAGTTCGGTGATGGACACTTTTTCCTTCGCTTGAGCCAAAACCGCTGCGTAGCTCACGCCGCTTTCAGTCTCCCTGGGCTGCAGCGCCAAGACGACGGCAGCAGACTGGGGCGGGCGCAACTGCGGTAAAGCTTTCCCACTTGTAATAGAATTATGTCTAACCACCAAACCGGAACCTTAAAGATGTTCATTATACGTTGTTATCGTTGGAATGCCATCCTCCTCCTTTTAATGCTCCTCCAACTTTTAATGCTGGCCCACGCAGTTACGCCCGCGACTAGGTACATTAACATGTGGATATAGTGTTTCATACAAACATTCATCCTAGGGGATGAATGTTCTATCTGAATAGGTTTCAGCACTTTAGGAATTGATATTAGAAAAAAGGTAGTCTATGTTGGACCTCGGATCTTCAACTATTTGCAAGATAAATTTCATCCAAATTGGTTCAGCGGTTTAGCCGTGAAACCGTAATAAACACACATACTTTCGCATTTACAATATTACTAGCGCAATACAGCCCGTTACATTTATAACAGTTTTTGATAAATTCCACGGGAACAACTTATTTTTCCAAAATAAAAAGTATATGTGGCATTCCAGGTTATAATCTATATGTGTGCCACATTTCACCCAAATCCGTTCGGCCATTTTTGTGTGAAAGAATTACAAACATCCATCACCTGTCTTGATCTGAGCTGCTTTTAAGAATAGACCATCTGTCGTTCTGCCAGGCAGGTCGTAAAAAGCGATCGATTGGCTATGCGAGTTACTACTATCGCGGCTATTAGGTGGTAGAGTTCTGCATTGTTTCGCCCGGATCTGGTACTACCGCCTTACTTATTCCTGCCGCAACAGCGTCATTGCTGGTCACTGACGTGTTCCAGTTTAGAGGGTAAGGTAGCTGGTAAACTTATATCGTGCTTTTATCGCGTCCGTATTTCCGAAGTAGTAGGCAAATGTACAACCAGTGCACCCGCGATCAGCCGGAGATACTTAATCCCACAATGAGATAGGTGGCATGTGTATCGCCAACCGGACACTTATCCAATCCTGAGCAACGTTGTTTTTATCAGAAAACTAAAAAAAAACGCTTTTTTTGAATTGCGTGAACCAAAATTCAAACCCGGGACCTCATGTAGTCCACAGAGCCGATTCGACGACGTATTTCTCCCATAATTTCGTATATAAAAATATTTATCTCTGGTATGCTTAAACCACACCTTGTATATGACGATAAAAAGGGTTTTGACATTTGTAAGATTAAAAGAAACAAACGTTACCACAAAAATATAAACACAAACCGAACACGGTAGCAACAAGTATACGTCACATTAAAGTGAATACGGGTATCTTTTGTTTCAAATGATCAAGCAAGAAGATTTACTCTTATCCCACCTACCCTTATAATTCCAAAAAGGTTGCCAAAGTACCTAAATATTATCTGCGGTTGCAAGTAAAAACAAATATTTCATTATATTACGAGTATAAAGGTACTCTTGCTTATGTAGAGGAATTAGAAAACCGCCCTTGTGGCCTAATACTGTAAAGCCAGGCTTACATTACGAAAGTGGAGTAAATCTAGTTTCATTTTATTAGTTTTGTAGACAGACCTATCCATTCCCAAATCGGAATTAACGGAAAAAATAAGGTTTTTAAATTATTCCAAAGTTTATTTAGGTACGTATTACGCGATATAGCCGATAGTACTAAGTGTATAGTATTTTTTGTTGAAAGGATGTTTTTATTTCCATGCATATACCTAATATATATGGAGTACGTAACCCCATATGTATTAAATGTTACTTTACTGTGCCTCGGATGAGTAAGTAAAGTTGTAAGTAAGTAATAAGAAGTTACAGTGAATCAAGGAAACGTTATTGGATCAGTAAAATGAAGCGACGGAAAACCGGTGAATCATGGATAACTGGAACGTCTATAGACGTTCGGTTCACTCTGCCTACTACGCGGAGCACCGGCGTAATTTGCATTCTTGCTCTTGATATAAAAATGTTTCAGTAGGTACCTCCAAATTAACGACTTTTAAATTACTTTTTGACATTTCATGCGCTTAAAAATATATACAAATCATAAAAATGAATAATTTACTATTATATATAATATGTAAAAATTATGATTAATATTTATTGATAATGATTATTATTTATTATATCGGTAGACGAATTACACGAATTGATCTAATGTCAAAGTAAGCAATATTCTGCTTGTGCTATGTGTGACAGTCAACAGTTTTAATACATAGAAATACATATATAAATACTGAAATATATTTAATAAACCCATAAATATAAACATCATTACTTACACACAAATGCTTGCCCTTGTCGGAAATTGAACCCGAGCCCTATTGATTGACTATTCAGTGTTAACTACCGTTAACTACTCAGTCAACAGGGAATGTCAATGCTTTATATGTGATTTAATAAAGACGCTAAGCAGAGCACAGTTGGCATCACCAAGGTACAAGAACAGGGAGGTAATTTTTAACCCTTTATCTCCTTATAGAATACTAGTTAATACTTGGTAAAGTTTTCTAACTTGCAGGAAATATATATACGTACAAATATTTACAGTTTTTCCATCGCGTTATTAGTTAACGTCTAAATGTCTACCTGCGCTAATTAATCTATATTAATTTTTCTATATTATCTATATTAATTAATCAATCAATCAATTAATTAATTAATTAATTAATTAATTAATTAATCAATTAATCAATCAATTAATTAATTAATTAATTAATTAATTAATTAATTAATTAATTAATTAATTAATTAATTAATTAATTAATATTTTTTTAATAAATTAATATTTAATTAATTAATTAATTAATATTAATATATTAATAATTAATTAATAATATATAATTAATTAATATTAATAATATGTAATTAATTAATATTAATAATATATAATTAATTAATATTAATAATATTATAAATGCGAAAGTTTGGATGTTTGGATGGATGTTTGGATGGATGTTTGTTACTCAATCACGCAAAAACTACTGAACGGATTTGAATGAAATTTGGTACACAGGTAAATAATGACCTGAAATAGCACACAGGCTACTTCTTATCCTAGATAAATTAAGTGATCCCGCGGGATTCACCAAAAACTTTTATAATGCAGCGGGCTGCACTCTGCGGCTAGTCGATATCATAAGGGAGCAACAACAAAACTTGAAATACTGCTTGTGCGGCAAGCTATGACTTATGAGAAATGTTACACTTGACTCTAGATAACGCCTGTGATTGTAGGCACGGTCTCAACCTCTACCACGGAGTACAAAAGCTTCGTTTGGTGAAAGTACTCGCAGTATCGCAATGTGAATACACCATAACGCGCACAACGTTTTATATTTTATGTTTCTACAGGAAACCTTTATTTTATTTTGCCGTAAAAGTAATATTTTACTGGCAAGACACTGGAAACCTTTCATGTTTTTGAACGATTTTATCGTAACTAATATCGGAAGCAAAAATGAATTATGAATAGCACGAAATCGTCTTCAATGCACAAGTATAGTTTTAGATTAAGGTGGAATTGTTTATACATTTCTGTAACTATATAAGTCGTTAAACATGCGAGATCTAATGCTTCGATCCCCGGGTCAAGTAAGTGGTATTGAGGCTTTTCTTAGTGTTCCTGAAAAAAATAAATTTCAGTAAAATTAAAACATTTGATACCTCGGATGAACATGTAAAACTCTCGGTTATCGTAAAAAACTTGCGGTAATCTTTATCCAATCGATAAAATTTGCCGATGGCGCACTAACTCAAGAACCGGTGAATTGTGGTGAACCGGAAAGTTCACTGGTGTTCGGCTTACCAGCTTCCTCCGCAAGGGAGCCCGTTTGAAGATATATTTTATAAAATTAAACAGGCAGACTATTTTTCTAATGGTATAATAAATTGATACAATCGAGTATAGGTGTTCTAATTTTAAAAGTATTTTCACGCCCGTATCCCCGAAGCTGTAGGCAGAACGGCAACAACCTATGCATCATAGCAGGAATAGGTACGGCGGTGGTACCTGACTCGGGCGAGACAATGCAGAACTCTGCCACCTTTTAGCCACGATGGTAGTTACTCGCATAGGAAATTGGTCGCCTTTTACGAACTGCCTGGCAGAACGGCAGTTGGTCTATTCTTCAAAGGAGCCCGGAACCAACACGGGGATTAGATTATAGAAATAATAATATTTAATAATAGATTTATTTTTAATAATATTATTTAGATTATAAAAATTATTTGATAAGGAATAAAAAAACATTGATATGTACATAATGGTATTAAGTACCGCTGTGTTATCACGTTTCTCTTAAAACTGTTGATTGTTTCACCTTTTTTCCCAGTAAAATCTAATTTAATTTTCCGCTAAAGCAAAATAATGTCTGAAGGTTTCCTTTTAATAAGACCGAAGGGATTTTCTTGGGATTTTATTACCCACTCCTAGGCAAATCGCTCGTTTAGATGTAACGAGCACCGATTCACAGATAACTTCATCGCTCGTCTAATTCCATTTTGCTTGTCACTTTTAGAAGTGAAAGTGATTTATTCTTGGATAAATAAACATATTTTTAATTAATGTTTTATTAATTCGTCAAAATTAGTGAAATTGAATAAATAAACATCTGTACTAATATTGTAAATGCAAAAGTTTGGATGTTTGTATGGATGAATGCTTGGATGGATGGATGGGTGTTTGTTATTCAATCACGCGAAAACTACTGAACGGATCTGAATGTTTGGCGTATCTCATCTAGTCCATGGTGTTGGCCTCAAGTCTTCGAATTTCCAAATTAAATGAAGTTTTCATGCAATATAATGAATCTATGTTATCTATATTAATTTATTTATTTATATTACTATAAATGATGGATGAATGTTTGTTACTCAATCACGCGAAAACTGCTGAACGGATTTGAATGAAATTTGGTGCACACGTAGATGATGACCTAGAATAACACATAAGCTTTGTATCCCGGAAAAATAAGATGATCCCGCGGGATTGACCAAAAACTTTTATAATGCAGCGGGCTGCACCCAATACTAGCTGTAGGGTGCAGCCCGCTTTTTTATATTTTTTGTCGTCGGCACTTGGTGAAACTTCGTTTGTAATTATGTTAAATTCCACAGGTACTTTTTCATAAAACACTTTTTATTTATATTCCAACTAACTTTTGCTTTTAACGGCACCTTAAGGGTATAAATATTCACCGATGCACTTACGTGGTAGGCAGTGTAAACTGAATTTTGTTATATGTATATAATTATCTACTAGGTGGTAGAGTTCTGCATTCTCTCACCCGGGCCTGGCACCACTGCCTTACATATTCCTGCCACAATAGCGTCAGGGCTTGTCACTGTCGTGTTCCGGTTTGGAGGGTAAGGTAGCTGGTAAACTTATGCATGTAGCATTAGACCTCGCCACAAGATGGCAACGCATGATTAACATCTTTGGTGTCTATATAGGCAATGGTATCTTGTGACGAGGTCTAATGCGACATGCATAAGTTTACCGGCTACTTTACCCTCCAGACTGGAACACGACAGTGATAAGCCCTGACGCTATTGTGGCAGGAATATGTAAGCCGGTGGTACCAGACCCGGGCGAGACAATGCAGAACTCTACCACTTAGTAGCCACGATTGTAGTGACTCCTAGAATCAATCGGTCACCTTTTACGACCTGCCTAGCAGAACGGCAGTTGGCCTATTCTTCAAAGGAGCCCAGGGCCAACACATTACTAAAGTATTTTTTTAACGCAGTAAAATTGCGGCACCCGACTTCCCATTTTCTGTATGTATTTCCGGGACCCTGCATCGGATCTTCATCAAATTAAAATTGAACTACACGGGAGGTATAGCCTCTCAAATAAATAAAGAGTTTTCAAAATCGGTTCACAAATAACCGAGTTCTGTGGTAACAAAAATAAAAAATGTGTATATGGTTGACTCTACGGGCCACCCCTGAAACTTCCCACTAAATTAATGTATTTTAAGCTCAAAGGAGTAAAAAATATAAGCAAAGATTTTCCAGTTCAAACATCTATTTTGTTAAAAATGGCAGTATATTAATTTTTGAAAAGCTGTATATTTTGAAAACGATGATGGCATTCAACTCAATTTTTGAGATCTAAAATATTGCTTTAGCTAAATAATCGATAGGTTGAAAAGTTTTGATGGAATGTCAAAAAACATTTTATTTTTAATTTTCTTCATTGATAATTCCCAAACAAATTGGCCGACTTTAATTAAAGTAGGTATTTGACGCAGTTTTCTAAAGGAGAAAAGCTGATAATAGTTTTAAGTCAATCGGTGAATTAACTTAAAATATATTTAAAAAAAATTACGTAAGTTTGCTAAAAACAACGTAATTTTAGTATTTGAAAAGCTATAAGTTTTGAGAATTAGATACGATTTTGATTTTTGAAACGGCATTTGGCGTAGTTTTTTTTAGCAGTAAATGTCGTAGAATACAAAAAAATGTTATTCCCAAACGGATAAACCGATTTTGATGCAATTTATGTATAAGACGTAGTTTTTTTAGAAATAGAGTTGACAAGTTTTTGTACTCAATCGGTTTTATCTGGAAGTTATATTAAAAAAATACTGTTTTGCCAAAAATTTTTATGGGGTTTTTTTAAAATATCCCAATATCTTTTTTTTTCAGAAAATCGAAGTTGAGTAGAATCCAATCTAATACCACCAACCATGAATCAATCGGTCCAACCGTTCAAAAGTTATGTGATGTTTACATACACACATACATACATACATACAGACATTCTGACGTCATCGCGAACATAGTCGAAAAAGGTTCCTAGGACCTCAAAACTTGGAGATCTGGTGAAAACTCGATTTTCAAAAATCGAGACAAAATTAGTAACTTCCTTATAACTACATATGCAGCGAGAAGTTAAAAAAAATATATAGCCGAGTTGATAACCTCTTTATTTTGGGCAGTCATTAGTTTAGGCAGTAAACGAAGTTGTTCAGAAATTTAAATGTAACTCCTTCAAGAAACGAGCTTATTCATTCTTAAAAGCTGCAAGACCCCTGTTATTGGAGAGGTTCATGGGCGGCGGTGATCACTTATCATCAGGTGCACCACCTGCTCGTTTCCCCCTTAAGCTATAAAAAAAATAAAAATCATTAAATTAAGTTTTCTGCACTATTCGCCAATATAAATTTTAACCAATCAAATCTTACTGCTTGAGTATTATTTTTCAGCTCGGAGAGTAAAACTGATAGCAAGGAATCGCTACATACAGACAGCAACAAAGTAATAACGATACGTTTAGAGGGAATGTGTATATCATTCCACCAGATTTGCTTAAGCCTGCGCCGAGCTAATCTTGAAATAAATGCGTTCGGTAGATCCCTTACTATATCGTTATTACTAAAGATTTAGCTATGCAATTCATAAGTAAGATACTAAAGGGTTCATGCTATTAATTTAATAACTTAAAAACATAATAATTTGTGGTTTCATCGACAGAAAAAAAAATTCAACTTTACCTCTGAATAAAAAGGAAAACCCTTAGTATGGCATAAATACTTAACGGAAGATCATCAGTTTTTAAATAATAGCAAAACCACATGTTTTCTATAAATTATACACTTTATAAAATGTGTTCAAATTTGAATAATAAAAAGGATATTATGTCCAAATCCGCACACGTGTCGCCCATCTCAGTCAGAACATTCACACTTCCGCGCTTTCCGCATAGTAAGCCAAAATATCGATTCGCTCTAAAAACTCGGTGTTCTCTTAATTTAGCTTTTTGCTATGCAATGACATAAAAATCGATTTTAGTTAAATCGGTCCAAATCAATGTACAAGTAAGATTCCATACACCAGAACACAATCTTCCATTTTTATTTAATGCTCATAAAATCTCGTGTCAAATGTCACAAGACATCAAAAGGCCCAAGTTATTTCGCCTTCGACCGTACTTATCCGATCTTACGTTTCAAATAGATTTTATGTAACATCCGGATGTATGTTTCTTTCTCGATTGATGTGCGCTGCTTTATTTGCCTCATGTATACATATAATTTCGATGGCCTATTGTTCGATTGCTGGTAAGTACCACCTAACTGATGTCTCTGTATTCTTTAGTTTATTGTTATGTGCTAATAGCAATGAAGGAGAAAGATTACTGTAGAATAAATATTTTCCCAAAAATTATGTAGGTAGTTAATTTTTAACTTTCCGCTACGTATGTAGATAAGGAAGTTACTTACTAATTTTGCCCTGATTTTTGAAAATCGAGTTTTTACCAGATCGCAAAGTTTTGAGATCCTAGGAACCTTTTCCGACTATTTTCACGATGACGTCAGTATGTCTGTATGTGTATGTGTGTGTACTTTTGAACGGCTTGACCGATCAAACGTGGTTAATAATATTACTTCCAGATTAATCTACCGATTGAATACAAAACCTAATCGGCTCTATTCCTCAAAAAACTACGTTAAGTGCATAAATTGCATCAAAATTTCCTTTTTAAGGTTAACTCCCTTCGGGAGTAATTGTTGGTGAAAAATTTTGAAAAAAGAGTTTTTTCAACATAACTACGAAATTTTCCAACTAATTATTTGTTGGTATTTTACAATATTTTAGTACTAAAAAACTACGTCAAATGCCATTCCAAAAATTAAAATCGAATCTTATTTTTAAAAGTTACAGCTTTTCAAATATTAAAATAACGTTTAATAAACTTACTTAATATTTTTGAAATAAATACACCGAATGACTTAATAATTTTATCAGCTTTTCTTCTTAAAAAAACTGCTTCAAATTCCGTTAATTGATTCAAAATCGGTCAATTTGCTTGGGATTTATCAATGTCGAAAAATTTTGATAATTTTTTTTTTACATTGCTTCAAAGTTTTTCAACCTATCGATTATGTAGCTAAAGCAATATTTAGATCTCAAAAATTAAGTTGAATGCCATTCTAATGAGCAAAATCGATCATCGTTTTTAAAATATATAGCTTTTTAATAATCAATGTATTGCATTTTTAACAAAATAGATGTTTGAACTGAAAAAATATATGCTTATAATGATTAATCCCTTGAGCTTAAAATACCTTAATTTAGCGAGATGTTTCAGGGATGGCCTGCAGGGTCAACCGTTTACAGATTCTTTTCATGAAGACGAGGTGCCTGCACAACAACACAGCTTTCGTTCTTTGTTTTAGTAAATGAAGATCACAATTTTTCTTAAATAAACCAATATTTTTACAAAAAAACATGAGAACCTAGAATAAATACCACGATATTATAATAAGAATATTGATACCTTTACATATTTCTCTTAGGGAAGTTAATGAGTCAAGATCGTATCATGATAGCTCTCTGTTGCATTATTTATTCTAGTTAAATTTCTCCGGAGAAGAATTCCATAACACATGATAGTATAAAAATAACTTAGGTACAGTACACAAGTTTTACAGTATCGTAATTGGTTGCCATATTAAGTTGTATATTGTTAGCTTTATGTATTACACTAGGCGTTAATTTTTTTTAATATCAGATCAACAGGTAGCAAACAAGCAGATTGGTTTCCCGATGGAAAGAGTCAACCATGCATCGCCTACAGACACCAAATATGTTAATTGTGCGTTTGCCATCTTGTGGCGAGGTCTACTGGCACAGACCCGGGCGAGACAATCCAGAACTCTACCACCTAGTAGCCACGATTGTTGTGACACGCATAGCCAATCGGTTCCTTTTTACGACTTGTCTAGCAGAATGACAGTTGGCCTATTCTTCAAAGGAGCTGGCCCAATACGGGGAAACAAAATTTAACATATTTGGATTTATTTTCATTGAATCTGTGTACAGCTTTCAAAATCATATCTTACCGTCGTAAAGTCATTCATGTTTATGAGAAACAAAAATGTACAAAAAATATAGCGGCCTCATTAACCTTTGTCATTAATATCAAGCCTTTAAATTCTTACAATTAAGTAAAAAATCAGAAATCCATAAAGGTTTGACTTCCAATTTTTATACAGTCAAATACCCTAAATAAATCACAGACTAATCAAGTGCATCCAGTGATTCTTCCCAGACTTCATAAATAAGTCATGAATGAAGTCTGTGAGGAATCGCGCAAAAATAACACCAGCTTTATAGAGTGTTGCAAACGATTTTAAAACTCGATTATTTATAGAGATCTAATTTAAAACCAGACTTGAAAACTGGAATAACTTTGCTAAGTTTCATTAAGTTAGGAAAATGCCATATAAATAATTTTAACGCAGTAAAACCACAGCAATCGTCTTCTTATTTCCTGTATCTTTGGAACTTTGCACCAAATTTTAACCAAATTAAAATGGAACTATACGGGGAATATCCCCTCGAAAAAAAAAAAATTTAAACCCGTTCCTAAATAACCAAGTTCTAAGGTAACTGAAAAACTACAGTCGACTTAAATAAGAAAGTCAGTTGAATATGTTACAAAACAAATTATATATAGTGGCTAAATACGATGTAATAACATAAATTACAGAAGCAATGATTTTAAATGAATAAGCGAACTGAAGCTCAAATGTCTTAATAGCTTTGAATATTCCTACATTTTTCTATCAACAGTTGGAAATTGAAAAACTGTGTCATTAAGTCAGGAAAATGTCATATAAATAATTTTTAACGCACTAAAACTGCAGCAATTGTCTTCTTATTTCCTGTATCTTTGAAACTCTATATCAAATCTTCACTAAATTGAAAAGAGGCTATATGGGGAGAATATTCCCTCAAACAAAAAAGAATTTAAAACCCGTTCATAAATGCCCGAGTTTTAAGGTAACAAACTAAAAAAATACTATCGAATTAATAACCATCTCCTTTTTGAAATGAAATTAAATACGTTTTTCCCCGTGTTGGTCCCGGGTTCCTTTGAAGAATAGGCCAACTGCCGTTCTGCCAGGCAGGTCGTAAAAGGCGACAGATTAGCTATCTAGCATTATAGTACATAGCATCGCTATACGAGTCACTAACATCGTGGCTACTAGGTGGTAGAGTTCTGCATTGTTTCGCCCGGGTCTGGTACCGCCGCCTTACCTATCCCTGCCGCAACAGCGTCAGTGCTTGTCACTGTCGTATTTTGGTTTGGAGGGTAAGGTAGCTGGTAAACTTATGCATGTGGCATAAGACCTCGCCACAAGATAGCAACGCACCATTAACACCTTTGGTGTCTATAGGCGATGGTTGACTCTTTCCATCAGGAGACCCATCTGCTTGTTTGCTATCTTATAATATAAAAAAAACATTTCTATGCAATAGTGTTGTGACTAATTGACTGAAAGAAATATACATTCATACATGCACTCAAAAAATATAACCAAGGAGGGTTATGCTAGTGCAGTCGGGTAAAAATATACTACTCTGTCTTACTCAGTATTATCAGGTTATAAATCTCCGATTTATACCACAGGAAGCCTTACAAAAGCCGGTCCTAAGTTGGATGTATGAAAACCCTTGTCACGTAGGTAATGCGTGAAATGCGGGAAAATAAAACTTATTGTCAGATATATGTTAGTCAGGATTATCGAGTTAAAGTTTTGTCCATACTTATATTTGAGATTTATTCGAAAGAGAAAAGAAAAATATTATTTTTCCCATATTTCATGTTATGGATACTGTTACAAGTAATTAAAATTAGTTAAATATACCAGAATATTCTACCATAATATAGGGTGTAAATATTTAAATCATATATATGTAGGCTGTCAACGTATACCTTATTTATCTACATTATCTTAGACATAGGAGTGAAAATTATATATATTTTATTGAAATTCGGGAATTGTATACTTTTACATATTTTAAGATATCATGCCATTTTTATAATAAACTAGAGGCCCGTTACGTGCTTCGCCACTCGCCATTTATTGAATTCATTTGTTACAAAAAATCTGATAAATTAAGAACCGCTCCACTGATTTTGTGCAAACCTTACATAAACCATTTACTAAATAATGCGAACAAAGCCTAAACATTTTGTTTGGATAGGTGAGCCCGTTCTTGAGTTATAAAATTACAACGAAAAATGGCATTGATTTATATATATATATATATATATATATATATATATGTATATTGACAAGGATGTGACAGAAATCTGCATTTAAACAGTTGATATTATATTTTCTTAACAGAATTCAATACAATTTACAATAAAATTAGTTTATTTTAAAATTATTCAATTTGATGAAATAAATGATTATTATTTATTTATGTTAATACTTAAAATAGTGGAATTTCATGTAATATTAAAAAACAACAGTGTAATTTATATCTTGAAAGTCTGTACGCCAAAAAGGCAGATAGTAGAGACTAGAGATCCACTGTATTCAAAACCAACTTTGTACCACTATCACAGAAATAAAATTTTTATTATTATTATATATTTACACAATGTTTTTGCATATCATTTACATTAATTACATCAGTGTTTATTAATATCACAAGATAGCAAACAAGCAGATGACTTTCCTAATGGATAAAGAGACCATCGCCTATAGACACTAAAAATGGTTATAGTAAGTTGTTATCCGTGTGGCTGGATGGCAAGACGGCAATGCCACATGTTTAAGTGAACCAACTATCTTACCCTCCAAACTAAAACACATCAGTGACAAACACTGACGCTATTGCGGCAAAAATAGATAAGGCGGTGGTGTCAGACCCGAGCGAGACGTTGCATAACTCTACCATCTCGTAGTTATGATGGTAGTAACGTTTGGCCAATCGTTCGCGTTTTACGAACTGCCTGGAAAAAATATTGCAGATAGTCTCTTGTTATAAAAATGTATTTTATACAAATTATAAAAATGTATTTTATACAATTTATAAAAATGTATTTTATACAAATTATAAATGTGAGTTTGTATTATAGATATTTGATGAACTAATTTGGATGAAATTTGCCTGAAATGATGATGACCTGGTACAAAACATTACAAGTATATGTTATCCCGAAAAAAAAAGACGTTGTTCCTGTGCGATTCACTTAAATTTTTTAAATCTGTTTCTTTTTTAAATCTGTGGGGTGCAGCGATTATATAAAATAAATCGAGGCCTACCGGGAAAACTAATAAATCAAAAAGTCGCCACTTAAACTAAAGGTGGTGTGGAAATGAGTTTTTTTTACTGGAACGCATGTAGGTACACTTAGGTACTAGTTGTAGTACCTAACTATACTAAGTACACACACTAGTGGCGCTCGTACTCCAAAACTGAGTATTACAAAAATATGTTTAAAATGTCATAAAATTAAATTTAGTGTAATATTTTATCACTTATACACTTGTAATGTTTCACAATAAAGCTATTATCACTTATTACTAACCGGTTTCGCTTACACAAGCATCATCAGAGCAATTTATATTTACAAACTATAGTTACAAACTGTAAATTGCCCTGATGATGCTTGTGTAAGCGAAACCGTTTGGTAATAAGTGATAATAGCTTTATTGTGAAACAGTACAAGTGTATAAGTGATAAAATATTACATTAAAATGGAGTTTCACCAAGTGCCGACGATAAAAAGTGTAGAATGAATTAAATTTAATATGTAGGTATCTTCACGGCCATATCCTCGAAGAGGTAGGCAGAGGTAAAACTAGTGTATCCACGACTAGCCGAAGACACTTAGTCCGACAACGTAATAGGTGTCAAGCCAATCGCCAACAGGGCACTTATCCAATCCTGAGCAAAGTTGTTTTTATTGAAATATTGAAAAAAAAAACACTTATTAGTGTAAAAAGTGACTTAATATGGGGGTATGTATTTTTATTGTAAATTGAGTTAAAAAGGATATAATTTCGAAAAACCTCGATTAGGCAGCATTTTTACAATATGAACGACCGAAGTAATCATTTTAGAAAAATCCCAAGCTCCGGTAGTTTGATATGGACGGTAATATCAAATGTTATTGTTGTTCTAAAAGTTCTTAAAATTGAACGATCTTAACAATATAATATCCTTTAAATAATATAATAACAATCTTTAGTTTTTGAAATAACTTTTTTAGGATATTTTTTTTATTCCATAAAATAGCAAACAAATAGGTGGTTCTCCTGAAAAAAAAAATAAGTAGTAACCATCACCCTTTGAGTAGTGTAATATATCTATGGCATCACCTATATACATCAAAGATCTTAATGGTACGTTCCTATCTGCGTTACAGAGGCGGAATCTAACATACATAAATCGACGGGTCTATGTAAGTTGTCATAACTTAAAAAATGAGATTTTTGTTTTATTTTCGAAAATGATTCTAATTTTCGAAAATAAAACAAAAATCGATCACATTTTAATAACACGATGAATAAAAATGAATTTTCTATTAGAAATTGTTTTTTATTTATATAGAAATTTCATTTTTATTCTTCGTGTTATTAAAGGATCTATAAAATTGGAGTCATATTCGAAATTTTTTGGCTAACTTACCCCTCAAATCGGAACACGATAGCGTAAAGCACCGATGCTACTACAGTAGTAATAATTAAAACGTGGTAAAAGAAAGTGGTTCGAACGCGGGCGAAACATTGTAGAACTCTACCACCTAATTGTCACGATGTTAGTATCATGTTTGGCCATTCATTCAAATTTTACTGACAGAATCATTTATATAAAAAACCCTAGATGCACAGTCCCGAACAAAACTGACACTCAAAAGTGTCCCTAATTTCTTTTAAGTAGTTATAGATATGGCAAAAACATATATCTTTGCATATCCAACCTTAAGTGCAAGACTTATAGTTGTTTTTACAAAGCAATGTACGAAAATAAATAAAATTGAGAGTGATGCTGCCGACGCGATTCTATTTGAAATCAGTGCACAATTTAAAATTGTGCACTCATTTTTGGAGGACGTTTTTTACACACTGATTGTGTATCTTGGGTTTTTTATATCAATGGACAGAGTGGACAGTGACAAAATAGCAGATTGTAATTTTCAGATTGAGCCAGGACCAATATGGAGATAGACACTGTTGAAGAGATGAATATAAAGGGATCACATACTTATTATTTTGTCGAGTTCCTAGAAGTTTGTACACAACTAAAAATATGTCTTGCAAGTTATAAGATAGATCATATATTTTCTATATTATAAAATATCTTCACGCCCATATCCCCGAAGGGGTAGGCGGAGGTACAACAAGTGCACCCACGATTAGCCGAAGATACTTGGTCCCACAAATGTGATAGGTGGCAAGCCTATCGCCAACCGGGCACTTTCCAATCCCGGGCAACTTTGTGTTTCTCAGAAAACTGAAAAAACACTTTTTTTTAAGTGCCCGATCCGGGACCTCATGTGGTCAACTCCAACGCTAGACCACTAGACCACAGAGGCGATTAATATTCTATATTATAAAGGACATAATTTTAATTTTATCAGGTTATCAGCGTGACATGTACCTGTACGTGTACATGTATGTGTTGTGATATTATTGGAATTGGATATTATTTGAGTATGATTGTCTCTTTAGGCGTACAAGCAATTGTACTAAACTTAAGTGTATGTATATTTGTCCACGAATTTCTCTGGAACTAAAAGCTATACCAAGATAATTCTTTTTGATTTAAATAACGTATATCCCAACTTAGGGAAAAGTCTAAATTTCATCAAACATGGTTTAGTAGTTTTTGACATAATATGTGTGAGTTGATAGATATTTGAAGCCGGTTTAATTTTTTAAATTCCATTTATAAATATTTCTTATGAATAACTTGTCATGAATAACTCAGGAATAATGATTGTCTCATCTTTCTTACTCTATGTAACGACACTCAATTCGGAGAGCTCAGGGAGGCTGTAGGCGCCTAGCTTTGTTAAATGTCCGCCATTTTCCCTGATTAGATGAAATAAACCAAGAATTGTCAGCATTAAGAATTTGAAGACTCAATTTTCCGTCTTAACCGTGTAAAAATTAATAATCTGTGAAACTAGCGTTTTACTTTTCTGTCTATTTAACTTGATTTCGTCTACAACGGTAATATTTTATGGACTATTTAATTTTAATTCTGAATAATGAGAATCAACGCTTAATCTGTTCTTTAAAATAAATTATTTAATATTTGCGTCTTCATATACATTGCTTATGTTAATCATTTCTTGACCGCCCCGTTGGTCGAGTGGTTCGTTGACGGAGCTCTGGTTCGATCCCCGACAGGGACAAATATTTGTGTGATGAGCATAGATGTTTGTATTTCTGAGTTTGGGTATTTATTTTTTATGTAATAAACACCCAAAACCAGGGGTATTTCCTGGGAGGCGAACAATTAGGGTCTAGTCTGAAATCAAGATCTACAATTTCTTGTCTATTTTTGGCACAACATACTTTTTCTTGTCAATATATGTTCGGGTAAGGTAGCTGACAAAATTAAACATGTGACAATAGCATAATATGTTGGAGTTATACGGATAGCAACGCATTTACAACATTGGTGCCTTTATGCATCGACATAGTAATACCTCCCTTTATGAATAATAAACTATATTAAAAATGTATTTGTAATTTTTTTATATCATAGGATAGCAAACAAGCAGATGGGTCTCCTGATGTTAAGAGTCAACCATCGCCTATAAACACCAAAGACGTTAATGGTACGTTGCTATCTTGTGGCGCCATACTTATGTATTAATGCCACATACATAAGTTTACCGGCTACCTTACCAGTGGTACCAGACTCGGTCGAGCCGATGCAGAACTCTACCACCTAGTAGCCACGATGATAGTGACGCACATAGCCACTCGGTCGCCTTTTACGACCTGCCTGGCAGAACGGCAGTTGGTTTATTCGTCAAAGGAGCCCGGGACCAACACGGGGAAAATATTATTATATTATTATATTAATATATCTATCGTTTCATATTTTTAATTAAACAAATATTTTATTCGTTTGCTCGTATTCATAAATCAAACAAATTCTTTTATTAACTTGTTTGATTAAAAACACGAAACGATAAATGATTATTAATTTGTTAATTTTTTAATATAATTTCATCTTTATATTACTAACAATTTATCATGACGTATTCTTAAACAAAATTTTTTATTACACTAAATTCTATGATGCTCTTTTATTGCATAAAATGAGACTTAGAAATTTCTGTACAAAAAATATGGGTGCAATTGGAGAAAGTTCTGTGCTGTACAATACGGAAGCTGAATTTATTAAACCAACAATGGAACTCGCTTCGGTTAGTCGACAAATAAATGCAATCGTCAGCGCCACGATATCTTTTATTGTAAGGAGTTTTAAGTAAAGGAAGTTTGATATAAAAGATCGTGATATCAACAATATACAAGGAAATAAAAATAGTTATGTGGATTATCGTAGTCGTTCAATTTTTTTGTGAAATTCTGTAACGTCACCTTTTTAAATTTATTTACATTTCCGATGACTTGTTCTGTTTTCCATTGAAGCTACATTATACTTATTTTTCAATTTTGTCCTTAAAAATATACATAGACCTAACTATTAATGCTAATTTACAATTGTCATTGTTAGTATAAAAACTGTTTCTGAATAGATGCGATATTTCAAGAACAGGAAAAAATATTAAAAAAATCAAGAAAAGAGCTTACTCATTCTTAGAAGGCCGGCAATGCAGCTGCGAGACCTCTGGTGATGCGGCAGTTCATGGGCGATGGTGATCACTTACCATTAAGTGAGCCTTCTGCTCAGTTGTTTCTTTGTTAGAAAAAAAAGTATCTTAACGTCCATATCCTCCAAAAAGTAGACAGAGGTAAAACAAGTGCACCCACGATCAGCCAAAATATACTTAGTCCCATAATGTGATAAGTGATCCAACGTTAGTTATAGCAGAAAACTGAAAAAACATATTTTCGAATTGCCCAAGCCGGATTTTGAACCCAGGATCTCATGGGGGTTATACTGACACCGGGCCACTAGGCCACAAAAAGGGGTTCCTTTTTATATTAAAAAATGTGTAAGCGTTTGACCCTACATGTCATCCCTGAAACTTCCCGCCATTATATTATTATAATTAAGGTATTTTAAGCTCAAAAGAGGAAAAACTATAAACAGATTTTTTCAGTTCAAACATCTATTTTGTTAAAATGGCAGTATATTAATTTTTGAAAAGTTGTATATTTTGGGAACGCTGATTGAATTTGATCTTTCGAATTATTACATTCAACTTAATTTTTGAGATCTAAAATATTGCTTTAGCTAAATAATGGATAGTTTGAAAAATTTTGTAGTAATGTCAAAAACATTTTATTCAAATATTTTCATCATTAATAAATCCTAAACAAATTGACTGATTATGACCCAATTAACAGTATTTAACGCAGTTTTTAAAGGAGAAAAGCTGACCAGATTTTTAAGTCCATCGGTATATTAGCCTAAAAGTTATTTTAAAAATAAAAAATAAATTTGCTAAAAATGACGTAATTTTAATGAAAAGCGGTAACTTTTGAAAATTTGATTCGATTTTGATTCTTGAAATGTCATCTGACGTAATTTTTTTAGTAATAAAATATCGTAGAACACCAAAAAATGATTGGTTGAAAAGTTTCGAAGTTATGTCGAAAAACACTTTTTTTAAATTTTTCGTCAACGATTTCTCCCAAACAGATAAACCGATTTTGATGCAATTAGTGCATTAGATGTAGTTTTTTTGAGGAAAAGAGCTGATTAATTTTTGTACTCAATCGGTACATTAATTTGGAAGTTATTTTAAAAAAATACTGTTTTGTCAAAATTTTTTTTGAGGTTTTTCAAAATTTCTCAAAATCGGCTGAACCAATTTGGTTAAAATTTTCAGGAAGTTTAAATTGAGCGGAATGCAACCGCGCCGCGTTTCGATAGGTCCAGCCGTTCAAAAGTTATGAGATGTTTACATACACACATACACACACCCACACACACCCACACACCCACGCACACACATACATACATAGAGACATACTGACGTCATCGCGAAAATAGTCGGAAAAGATTCCCAAGACCTCAAAACGTGGAGATCCAGTGAAAACGCGATTTTCGAAAATCCGGGTAAATTCAGTAAATTCCTATCTACGTACACTACGTACTACGTAGCGGGAAGTTAAAAAAATGTGTAGGTACATGGATTTCGTTATTTTACTAATGTCAGTTACTTGTATATTATATCTATCAGGGAATAGGTAGATATGTCCTCGATTTATCAGTAGTTTGACCACCTATCACTACATCATGGGACTTTTATATCATTAGATAGCAAACAAGCAGATGGATCTCTTGGTGGAAATAGAAACTATTGCCTATAGATATCAAAGATATTAATAGTGCGTTGCTATTGGTGGCATTCTTGCAGGATGATAATGCCACATGCATAAGTCTACTGGCTACTTTACCCACCAAACCGGAACACGATAATGTGAAGAATTGATGATAGGAATAGGTAAGGCTGTTCCGTAACCAGTCAAAACGTTGCAGGACTCTACTACCTAGTAGCCACAATGGTTGTGATATATTTGGCCAATCGTTCGCCTTTTACGAACTGCCTGGAAAATTGACAGACGTTCTATCCTTCAAAGGCGGCGTGGACTAACACGCGGGAAAAGCTTATTGACACCAAATATATATAAAGCACTTCAGTAAGGTAGAGAACAATGCCCGATGTATAACTTACTAGTTAAATCGTAATACAACGATGACTGTACTTACATCACGGCTACATATGGAGAAGTATTGCGCTAGCACGATGTATCGTGCTATCGTGGGACTGCATCGCGAAGTGGCTTGACGCGTCACTGCAGTGGGTGTCAAACTGCAGTCCGAAGTGATATTAATGCGGCTTACAACAAAGAAACACTAATATATGTAACTAGCTGTTGCCAGCGACTTCGTCCGCGCGGACTTCGTTTACTCCGCACAGCACCTGGCCGCTGGGTGATAGCGTGATAATATGTAGCCTATATGTTGACCCGACCTGTTAGTAATATTCATGCAAAGTTTGAAGTAAATCCATGCAATACTTTTTGAGTTTACCTCGGACATACATACAGACAAACAGACAAAAATTCTAAAAGCTATATTTTTGGCTTCGGTATCGATTGTAGATCACGCCACAAGTATTCTTTTAAAAAAAAATTCAATGTACAGTTTTGACTTTCCTACGATTTTATTATATGTTTACGATAAACAATAATAACAATAGAAAACTATAATTTACCCGCATACATAATATGTTTAGGTAACTTAGCGTATTTTGATATAAGATTTATAAATTATTTGTCAAAAAAAATTACTAAAAAACTTAAAAAAGATTTAATACGGAAGCTGAATTTATTTAGCTGACAACAGAACTTGGTTAGGCTAGCCTATAAATAAACGCAATTCTGAGCGCCATGATATTTCTTATTGAAAGGAGTTTTCTGCAAAGAAATTTTATATAAAAGATTGCCGAATCAACAAAATACAATGGGATATAAATAGTTGCGTGGGCCTTCCATAATCATTATTCTGGAAAATTCTTTTATGAAATGTTCTGATATCAGATGTTTTGTATGGCCATTTATAAGATCTTTTTATACAATGACATGTCTAATGAGACAGAAATACGTTTAACTGCCAATCAAGTAGTACATTTTATGCAATTACATGTCTAATGAAACAGCAATACGTTTAACCACCAATCAAGTAGTGCAGTGACAAGTTTTAGGCAGTGCAAAAATTATTAGACGAGCATATAAAATTACGTCTTTTTATAAAAGACGCAATTTTAAAGCTATTTCGTTAAAATAAGCTTAATTATGTTATCACAAAAGTACATTTGGTATATCAGGTATATTAGAGCATACAAGATTACTGACTCGATGAGTTGTTACAACACAGCTTGATTTTATATTTTCAATTAAAAAGCATAACACCGCCTCATTGTGATACGCGTGCCACAGCTGCTAGCAATACAATATGCTCTGTGTTCTCGGCTCAAAATAAAAAAAATTAAAGTGAAAAGATATAACGTTTTAATCAATAATGATATTTTCATTATAAATAAAATTTTAAATTGTTTTTTTTTTTGTTATTTTCAGGTAATTCGGGGATGAACGATGTTAATTTTCTTTAAATTGGTAAGTTGCGATACTAGTTGGTAGTACTAACTAAAATAATTGAACTTCAGAAAACAAAACCCGCTTTAGGAATTAATTATTTTGTTATTCAATTATTTAAATTATCATTGTGTGTGATGAACTTTCATTAATGTAAAGTTAACTGTTGATACATGGCTTCAAAACCTAAAATTATAAAAACTCATAAAGACCAGTGAGCGATTTAATCTTTATATTGATGAGTAAGTAGAAGTTACTGACGACTTCATCCGCGTGACCAAAAATCATTACTTTCTTATACTCTGTCGGGTAAAAAGTTATCTGTGTCATATTTGGATAATGTAGCTTTCTAAAGGTGCAAGAATTTTTAAAATCAGTTACGTAATTTTTGAGTCAAATCATAACAAACAAATAAAAAATCTAATCGTTCCTCTTTATAATATTAGTTTAGATGGTTTCAATTGATTGAAACTATAATGTAATAATATTTATATACTTTTATAGGTTTATTCAATAGTGTGTGATTTCTATAATTAACATATTTTTTTGATAAATTACGTAAAATTTTATAAAGATATACTGCAAAACCGCTGAACGCATTTTGTAAAATTGGAACGTCATTGGGGGTTTGGTACCACTGTCTTAAGTATCCCTGTCGCAATACCGTCAATGCGAGTCACTTTCAAGTTTCAGCTTTAGAGGGTAAATTTATGCATATGGCAATAACATCCCGCCCTACAGATAGAAGCACACCATTAATATTTGTTGTTTAAAGGCGATGATCTGGGGGCACGGTAGTGCCCCGCCAAGACGAGCGCGAAGCAGACACTGCCGTACCATCCTTTACTGGAACCATTTCGCCGCATTTTCAGGCCCCTATTTGAGAACCTCTAGAGAAGACTAGAACACAGAAATTTTCGTCATCTAGTAAGCTATAATTACGTACTTAAAATCCAAAATTTCAAGTCTGTAGGATATTTAGTTCCGAAGTTAAGCGAAAGCAAAGTTTCGCGTTTATGACACTCACTCACTCATGATCATCAAAATAGAACTAGTACTTCCCATAAACTCAGAGAGCTGAAATTTGATACAGAGTTAGGATTTAATGGTCAAATAAAGGGAAAACTATAAAAACTAGAATAATCGAAGATCTGGAGTACATGGTGACTCTGATTAGAAAATACAAGAGCTCAACCAAACTATTAGAGATCGACATACCGCCTTTACAAAAAAAATATTCAAATTGGTGGGCCGCCTCATTTGATGTCAAAAATTGAAGGTCTGAAGTATCTGATGAAGAACCTCAGCTGGTCTCAGCTGTATTAGAGATATGGTAATGCCCCCTTCTACTATTGGTACATAAAAAAGCGACTATCATTGCAAAAGTCCAGCGTAGTGGGACACATCATTTAATTTAATCTAGCCTTTAGCGTCCCACTGCTGGGTGAATGCCTCCCCTTTTGCTTTTAATATGCATATAAATAAAATTTAAGGAATACTATGGATAAGACTAGATTGGCCTTTATACTTATTAATACTTACAAGTTTACAAGAAGAAATAGTCGAAAGATTATTTTAAACAAATTACACTTACTATTATATAGTATAAGTCTTAGTTGTTTTTTTATATTGTGAAATAGCAAACGAGCAAATAGTTCTCTTAGATGTAAAGAGACAATCCCACCAAAAAAATTCTGTAAAAAACTAGCCAAGCCTCGATGGAGCTGCTTGTTTATCTCTAAAAAGTAATGAAATCTAGATAAAGTCGTGCCAAGTTTATGGTTCCTTACTGTAATTTCTTTATGTTGTCGCGTATTGTGTCTCAACATTTACTGGATAAGACTTAAGACTCACATTCTTTATACGTTAGTGGTTACAAGTCAACGGCCAATGCACACAACATTAACTGTAATAACAAAGAAATCGCAGTAAGGAACCTTACACTTGGCACAACTTTGTCTAGATTTCATTATTTTTAGAGATAAACAAGCAGCTCCATCGAGACTTGGCTAGTTTTTACAGAATTTTTTTGGTGGGATTGTCTCTTTACATCTAAGATAACTATTTGCTTGTTTGCTATTTTACAATATAAAAAACAACTAAGACTTATAACGTCAACATAACCTTACATATAACATCTACTTAATAACCCTTCATTAAAAATTTAAAAAAAAAATGTAACCCATTCCTTTTTCATAATACTACCTTCCTGTCTCATGTGCATCAATTCCAGTACAAAACAAAAAAAGAGCCTTATAATACGACACAAACGATACGATACGATATAATACGATACATGACAAAATATAAACAAGAAAAACAATTTTCTTATACATATTTAAGGTGCACAAAGGTATCATTAAAAAGCGATTTCTATCAAACAACTTCAACAAAAGACAACGATACATTCGAAAAATTGGTGTCACATCTAGTATTAGGACCGAGAATGATACGTCAAAGTGTACTGAAGCCGGATCTGTCAATCTATTATAGTGCGCGCGGAACTAGTTGGCCGCGCCATACGTAATACGTAATACGTAAGGCGCGGCCAACTAGTTCCGTGCGCACTATAATATAAATATAGAAAAATAAAATTCTATATATATCAAAATCAATCCCTATTTTCCTTGGTCGCGACATCACGCCTGAATGGCTGGACCAATTTCGGTATTTTTTTTGCTGTGTTTGTAATTGTAAGGAGAAGGTTCTTATAAAAGAAAATATTAAGAAAATTGCGCGGAAAATTAGAAAATTTAAGAATACTTAACCACCATATAAAGTTTAATGCCATTTTGGCTGCGTGGAAGGATAATCCCGTAGTCTTATATACATTACGTGTCACGTTGTTTGTCCGCTATGGGTTCCTAATATGTTAGACAAAATAACGTTTGCCGGGTCAGCTAGTATATAATAAAATAGTCTATATATATATATATATATATATATATATATATATATATATATATATATATATATATATATATATATATATATATATATAATAAAATATTCTATAGATAATTTTGAAAATATACTTAACTAAGTAAATATAAAAATATTGTGCACTCACGTCTAAAATAAGGTGGCTTGTTCAATGAAACATAGTTCAAGAGTCGACACATTAAAAGTGCCCGTAAAGGCAGGCTTATTTGAATAAAACAATTTGAATTTGGCATCATTTATTTTTGCATTTGATTTTACTTGGAATTTGTTTAAAAATATTTAAAGAATGACATGCTGTACATTAGTTTTCTATTCTAAAAATTTGTGAATGCTAAGCAAAATCTGAACCTTTAAATATTATAAAATATATCAAAATAATACTATTAATATCACCTAAAACCACCTTTTCCTTTTGAGCATAGTTTTTTATTAAAGAAATAATAGTGTTAATTAAATAGATCAATAATTACTCTGATATTTCATTGGAATACGAAAATATTTTCGTATATAGCTATATAGCTTTAAGTGTGGTTTTTAGATATTGTATTGTTTTTTCCAGCTTGGTGAGGAAAGTAGTTGGTTAAATTTACATCCCCGCTATGTTGCTAGAAACACATCAATAATATCTATGATATCTAGAGACGGTGGATATCTTATACTTGCAGATAACATTCCTTGTTTGCTATTAAAAATATTTGCTACTCTTTTATTGCCTTATTAGGTATAGACTTTAAGTCTATTTTTAAGGTCCTTCCAAAATATAAATCAAGATAGCATTAATATAGTATGATAGAATTAATGGGTATTTGGAAAATAAGGCTAAACTAGCCTTTGAGGCTCTGTATTCTTCAGCGGGCACAATTATGTTTAATGCTAACTAATAGCTTACAATTTTCGGGTACAAAATTATGCCCACATTTACGAGGAATTCTAGATAGCTGCTCCTTCTTTTTGACAAAATCGTACTGCAACCAAATTCTATGATGATGGGACTATTTTTGTTCAACGCGACTCAATGGCGTTATAAATAAACGCTGATTCTCTTTGTCATGAGGTTGTGTCTTTATGACTGTCTCATTTGTTATGAGGAATAGTAATAAGGAAGTGGGATATCAGGTAATTACATGATATTCCAATCTTAATATTTGGGATTTGGGATTGGCAATGCGATTCTCCAGCCTTTTTTACCTGACACGACAAGTCAGTGGAAGTTTTTATTGAAGCAAAAAACTAGGGGATCTCGAGGAAGAATAGGCCCTTCTTCAAAGTACTAATAACACATCTGTATGGCAGTTATTATTACAATTAGGTGAGACTCATGTCCCTTTGCCCCTCTTCTATAGTAAATTTAAAGGAAATTACAATATGAGCTCATAACGTGTTATACCGAAGTATAATAACATGCCCTAAATTTGAATTAAATAACGCCCTAGATCTCTAAAGTTGCAGCTGTCCATGAACGGCAATAACAATTACCGATATTTGTTTTTTCTTTACTGACATTTTATTGACATCAAAGAGACTAATGCCCATTTACCTCCTTCTTCATAGTGAATTTAAAGAAAATTACAACATGAGCTCTGGATATAAAAGTTCAACATTTGAATTATCTCTCTATCCTCCGGCTGTTTCTTTGTAAAACTTGTGGAATTACAAAGAAACAAGAAAATTATTCAACGTAAAAAAGAGAGTGTTTGAACTTTTGCAACAACTTGATGTATTATGTAAGTTTGTTCTTACGTCCAGGATGAAATACATTTTTAATTGGATTCAGAATGGCGGTTGACTATGATTATTATTAGACACTATTATTATTACACTTATACTTTAATTTTACTTTATATATATATATATATATATATATATATATATATATATATATATATATATATATATATATATATATATATATATATATATATATATATATATATATATTACTTTACCGGTTTCACTTTTTAGATGATTTATAAAGTGAAATCGGTTGAGTAAAACATTAAAAAATATATTTTTCGATGTAAAATTAAAGTACAAGTGTAATAACAGTCACTAATAAGAATGAAATTTCACTAAGTGCTGACATCAAAAGTAAAGAATATAACTATAATGATATTTTTTAGTAAAAATATAGTTAAATGGGTATAAGCACGGTTCAAATATTTATATTTGATAGGTGTGAGTGTGAAGAAGTAAACAGACATACAAACAAAATGTTATATATAAATAACACTCATTTCCTACCCGGAATCGAACTCGAATTGATGACGGTAGCCGAATAGAATAACCCCTAGACTATGACACTAACTTTAATCATATAATTTAAGGCAACGGGTTTTCTAAAACACTAAATCATAGGATGTTTACATCGTAATAGGATTAAACTGTCTATAAGTTTTCTGCGTAAATAAATCACTCAGAATAAGCTCTTTCGTATATTTTGTACTAATTTGTCTCAGTTATGTACCTACTGGTCTTTACAATTTTATTACACAACAGAACTTTTTTATATTCTTAACCGATTCGTTGTGGATGACACAGTAGCCGTATCATAATTGCTTATAATGTATGGCGTATGACATGGGAGTCGTGTCATTTTTAAATAGATTATATCTCCCTCAAATTGCATTTTAGAAGGTTCTACCCTGAACAAAACCTTTATAACTTTCCACATAAATCAAGCTTGTAGGCTTCGTTTCTGAATATTCTGTGAAACGGAAAAAGTTTAGAGTTATCAACCTTTTTAACCTGCATTAATATTAACAAACGAAACAAAAATCTAAAATAAAATAAAAAACAAACTAATCGTTAATTTATTGATGTTAGTATATTCACGCCCGTATCCCCAGAGATAGGCAGAGGTACAACTAATGCATGCACGATTAGCCAAAGACACTTAGTCCCAAAATGTGATCGATATTAACTAAAATTATTTGTTTTGTAGGTAACAAATACCCTAAATACTAATTCAAATGTGAATTAAATAACATCGTGACCTTATCGCCGGTAGAGTCCTGCAGCGACTCGCTTGATCGGTGGGTACGAGTATCATCGTCTTGCCTATTCCTGCAGCCTTAACGTAACTACAAAACGCTACGTATCGAACGGACATCATAATCAAAAACCCACATCTATTTAATAAACTTATTTTTATATTATTTCGCAAAAAGTTTGCAACATCTGAATAAAAAAGTTACTAACCTTCCATTTTCAGGAAAACACTTAGTAAATCTACTCAAAACAACGTAGGTAATCTTCCGTTTACATCCATGGTTTGGTTTCAATTGAATGAATTAAGTCTATTCACACGGAAAACAATAAATCTTTTTATACAACTTATGCATGTGGCATTGGACCGCGCCATAAGGTAGCAACACACCATTAACATCTTTGGTATAAGCGATGGGTGACTCTTTCCATCAGGAGACCCATTTGCTTGTTTGCTATCTTATATTATATAAAAAACATGGCGGGTGAAACGGTAGCCGTGTCATCAACTTATATGACGTTTGACACGGCAGCCGTGTCACGAAATATTTGTACACCGCCACTATTAAAAGTTTTGGAAAATATGCGCTGCAACGAATCGTTTATTAAACGAACCGCCTGGGCTTTTTGTGGGTAGTAGAGCATTTTTCATATCATCATATAGCAGACAAGCAGGCGGCTCTCCTGATGGGAAGAGAAACCATCGTCTGTAGACAACAAAGATGTAAATAGTGTGTTGTTATGGATATGTAGTGGGATAGCAATACCACATGCACAAATCTACCGGCTACTTAATCTTCCAAACCGGAACACGACACCGACAAATATTGACGATATTGCGGCAGGATTGGTAAGACGGTGGCACTAAATACCCGGGCGTAATGATGGAAGTGACTCATATAGTCAATCAGTCGTCTTTTATGACCTACCTGACAGAACGGCAGTTCATATTTTCTTTAAACGGGGCCCAGACCTACACAGGGGCATATATGCCTGTATTTTCTGTTGGAGATATCCATTAATTACGTGTGGCTCTGCTGATTTTTTCACAAGTGTTATATTAGTTAGTAGTAAGTAAGTGTATAGCGAGGAAAATTGGTTAATTTAAGCAAAGAATTAAAGTTATTTTTTTTCTAAATAAATAAAGTATATAGTATATCATCACGCCCGTTCCCTTGCGGGTTAGGTAGAGTAAACCGAAAGTTTATAGACTTTCCGGTTCACCGAGATTCACCAGTTTGTCGTTTGTCGATATAAGTGGTAATGCTCATCGCCGCATTTATCGACATGTTATCGACTATTTCTAGCGATAATCGGGACCGACAGCTTTACGTGCTCATCCAAGGCACGGGAGTGGTAACACACTACTCCGCCAGACTCCGAGCTGCTACTGAGATTATAGATTGATGGCGAAAAACCGCCAAATTCGTCTCACATAAGTAACTGATGTCCCCTGTTGTAGTATTACGTCAGCTTATTGCGTCAAGCATGTGAGTTAGCTTTATATATATCTTCTCGCGTTAGTTTTTATTTTGCGGTAACTCCTAAGATATACATAAAAAAAATTGTGGTGTAAATTTTATAAAAACTGTGAATTTGGTAAAAATATTTATCTGTCATTATTACTGTATTATAAGAATATGTTTAAAGAATTATGTATTCTGGTCATTATAATATAATGTCGTAATATCAGTGCCTATCGCTGACGTGAATAATGAGCTCGAATAATTACCAGCAAACGATTCAAGGCTCGAAATACTTAAGAATGAAAATAGCCCAGATTTACTTCTAATATTGTATCTGAATATTTTATGAATACTGAAATATTGACTGTTTTGCCTTTAATACATCTGTAAATTTGCTTTTGTAGTGAGATACAGTTCAAAAAACTGATGATAACAAATTTGGGGTATACAGTTCGGTGTTATAACTATGTAACTATCACCATCTAGAATCAAATTATACCCCTGGATAACTAAAGAATCAAAGAATTTGTTAAGCCGAGTGCAGCCTATGATGCTTCGCGGAGGGTAAAGCAGGAAGTGCTGCCATTTCTTAGGTAATTTTGCTGCATTAATTAATTTGCATATATGGTTTAAGAGTTCACGACACTAAACCTAGTCCCATAAGACTACCGCATGGTATATACATAGTTAGATTCGTCGTTAATTGGAGAATACGAAATGGCTGTGCTGCAATGCGAAAAACCGGGTGGCGCTATTAAAAAACAGAAAAACGAATGAAAAAAAAACGATTTCTAGTACGATAAGACTACCGAATTTCGTTTGTTCCTCGATATAGGGGAGGGGTAGGACTCTACGAATATGCGGTGCTGCATGTCCCAATGACTGGTCTTATCAGTGGCAGCAGCATTATAAGTGACGCCTTGTACCTAGGTATCTAGTACCATTGGACTACCGAAAGAACCAAAGCTCATCTGAAAGATCATTAATTTCTGTGTAAGAGAAACCACTGCTGCATATTCGAAACGGTGGATGAGGTGGTTGCTGCAGCGATTGAAGGTCGCTCACTGCACAGCTGAAATCAGCGTTTCTGCTTGGTTTGTCAGCAATTACCCGATGGTGACAACACGCAGTATTGTTTAAGAACTCTATATAAACGATACTTTACACTACGGGGTATGCGAGAAGACTTTACTTGTAGAGGGTACCCTAGACAATATATGTTTCAATTTTTTTACCGTTTTTGATGACAAGATTAACATGTATAGGTACAAATGCCAAATTACAGCTTTCTAGTATTATGAATCTCTGAGCTAAGGCGCGGACGATTGGACGGACGTATGAAACTATAAAGGTTTCCAGTTGACTTCAGAACCCTATAAATCCCTAAGTAGGACATAAAATTAAAACAACCAAGTGAAAACGGTTGAAAAATCCAACAATTTCCCATAAAATATGTAATTTCATTTGTTTAAACAGTTAATGAAAATTATTCGTACCTGATCGTGGTATGGGTATTCCACCAGTACCAGACGAAAGAAACCAGGTAATTGCCTTCAAAACCGAGCAGAAACGCCGATTTAAGCTGTGCAGTGGGTGACTTTCGATCGCTGCAGCAACTACCTCATCCACTGTTTCGAAGATGCAGCAGTGGTTTTTCTTACACAGAAATTGCTGATCTTTCAGATGAGCTTTGGTTTGTTCGGTAGTTCGATGGTAGTAAATGTATATAAAGTGTATATTTAAGTGAAAAATAAGCAAATATTTGTAATCGGTCAAGAAAATCTTTAAACATTCAGATCAAAATACAAGGAACGTACTCCGTCTGAAAGGGATTTTAAATAGTAATCTAATAATACCCATCAACTCTCACATAACGAATGAAAATGTGTCAAGAACGCAAAATAATGAAGGCGTCCGAAGCGATCAACCAATCACTTCCGAACTGGATCATCCAATCCTATCATCTGTATGACAATTAAAAAATATTACCATCGCAAGATATTGTAGACGTATTCACGTAAAACACAAAGTTACTAATATAAATAATACTAATTTACTAAACTTACTAATATAAATAATACTAATTTACCTAAAACCCTGTTTGCTTGTGATACCAACGTTACGAGGAGTCATCGATACTATAACATAGAAATAAATACTTAAATTTATTTAATAAACACCAAAAGCCCTGAAATACAAAGATCTATGCTTATCACGTAAATATTTGTCCTATTGATTGAATAATCAGGTTTGCTAGCCACTCGGCAAACGGGGCGATCGCTAAATTGGGAACTAAATATATTTCTTTGAGCCAAATACCTCTAGGGAGAGAGAACTGAATGCTGTACACCACGGTCCAGACCACAGACCCCACAAATATTAATAGACACGCTGTTGAGCGGAAAACGTGTCGCTGTTCATATATTAAGCAAATGTTTGTAAATGACAAACGCTTGTAGATATAGGTAATCTATATAGGTAATCGCCTCTGTGGTCTAGTGGTCCAGCGTTGGCGTTGACTACATGAGGCCCCGGGTTCGATTCCCGGGTCGGGCACATTAAAAAAAAGTGTTTTTTCAGTTTTCTGAGAAACACAAAGTTGCCGGGGATTGGAAAGTGCCCGGTTGGCGATAGGCTTGCCACCTATCACATTTGTGGGACCAAGTATCTTCGGCTAATCGTGGGTGCACTTGTTGTACCTCTGCCTACCCCTTCGGGGATATGGGCGTGAAGATACTTTTGTATCTATTAGATATATATATATATATATATATATATATATATATATATATATATATATATATATATATATATATATATATATATATATATATATATATATATATATATATATATATATATATATATATATATATTATCTATTTTTTGGCATTATCTCGCCACGTGAGAAGGACGGTCTATCGAAAATCGAAACCATAGCTTTGGACCGCGATTCTGAGATGAAAACCGTTCGATATGTGTGAGAAATTTTTGACATTGTTGACAATTTTTCTTTCATTAATTTTGTATAATTTTCTTTACTGTAATACTCCTCAGTGCTTATGTATTATGCACCACATGCCGCGTAAAATAAACGTCTGGTGCGAGAGTTCCGCCGGTGCAACGAATCGGCGCAGCGTAAGCTTTACATTGTGTGGTATGAAAATAAGAACAAATCATAAAACGCAAATTTTGCATTTACCACAAAAAAAAAAGAATTGCCATCATGACCAGAACATATAAATTGTAATGTATGTTTTCTTAAATTTTCGGTAGATCGTCTCGTTTATGCTGTATGGTAACCGCCTAGTAGTCTATACTACTGATCAATTGTTCGTTTTTTACAAATTGCTTGGCAGGAAAGCATATGGCCTATACTTTTGTGTGTAAATCCTTTATAAATAACGAAATATTTTAGTACATAAGCATTTTTAAATTTGTACTATCGAGATTATAATTTTGCCCGCTCTTAAAAAATCTGGCAACTGTTGTTCTTTTACGTACATAATATAAAGCCGTAAGTAGGTATCAACAAAATTATAAAGAAATACTTATACCTAGACGTTGACTGGTAATAAAATTATGCATAATGAACAAGGGTGTTGAGTAGGTACTCGGTTCTGAAACGGAATATAAAAAATAGGTACTTAAATTTTGTCTTAATTATACAACCAAAATGTTCATTGTTCACAAACGGCTATTTACCGAATTAGTGACTACTTTTTGAGTACTACCACCCGAATTAGTGACTAGACTATAGTACAACTTGCTGTGACCATACTTTTTGAGTATTACCACACTAATTTCGTTAATATTTATTACGTAGTTAAGCATTATTCCCTTTTTATTAGATTTTTATTCAGTTACGTTTATAACCCGGCGAATTCTCTTTTTATTAGATTTTTATTAAATTATATAATATGTCTTTATGTATAAGATTATTATTCAGTTACGTTATAATCCGGCGAGGGATTTTCCGAGTTCGTTGTTATAACCATTATTTATCGCGTCCTTCAATGTGCATAATCTCTTACCAGTCATCCTGTACAAAAATCAACGTAAAAATTCTTTTACTAAATTTTTACCTACATTCGTTTTGGTTGAAGTGTTTACCGTTTAGCAGTATTGACGTACAGCAAATATCCATATTACAACAGGTAGCGCGGAGAAATTTTGTCAAACTCGTACCAAGGCGCTGGTAAACGCAAGCACTTCAATGGTACTTTGAACAGATTGGATTTGAATCGGAAATGCTGAGTTTTCCCGTTCGTTCTCATATCACCGCGTTTCAGGTATAAGAGTGTGGGAATCGATAATGCTATTATAATAATGATATAAAATTGTGTGAGTTTGCGGTTCGTAGAGATTAGAGGTATAAAATGAAATGAAAACAAAATCTATATTAATATTATAAATGCGAAAGTTTGGATCTTTGGATGGATGGTTAGATATATGTTAATTAATCGCGCAAAAAATTATGAACGAATTTGCATGAAATTTGGCACACAGGTAGATGATGACCTGGAATAGCATATAAGCTACTTTTATCCTGGAAAAATCAGGTAATCTCGCGGGATTTGCCAAAAAAATTTATAATACTGCTATAGCTAGTGAAAAATATTTATTTGCAAGCAGTTACAACAACAAGCAGCAAAAAGAATCAAAGTTATCAGCATATTCTACCATGGTAGTGTAAAAATGTTTAAAATTATTTAAATATTTGCACACTATACCTATTAAAGCTTTTTATATGTACTATTTAGTTTTAGATACTACATATATTTTTAGATAATATTTACGTTAATTATAATAAATAGAGATTTATTCAAATTATTTTTATTTACATTCAAGTATTGAGATATATTTTATTCACCCATTTAAGAATTTTTTCTAAGAATTTTTGACGAGTTACAAAAAAGACAGTCGATTTCGGAACGCGACCGCACACAGAGAAGTTCCGGCGGAAGAAACTCAGCGGGCCTGTTTAATTTTTCTTATAATTTACAAAATCCTATTTGTTGTTCAATCGAAATGTTTACATATTTTATAAATTTTTTAATTGTATAGTTTGACCTTATCTGAACACATTCTTTACGAAATATCTGTATTATTTACTAATCGTGTCACCTAGTAGTACCCACGCAGGTCTCAATCCCAGGTGATAATTCGGATAAAATGTAGCCTATATATAATTACCTTAAAATAATGTAACTTTTTACTGGTGATTTTTTTTAAAAATCGGTTCATAAGTTCTAGCGACTCCTTCCTACAAATAAACGTATATACGTACAAACTGTCTCATCATAATATTTTAATTTTTATAATAATTTATATATTTAAAATGAATAATTCTAGTAAAATTTTTATCCACGAAAAAACATAATTAATCCCTGTGGAATTTATAAAATTCTTTTATCACGCACTGCAATGATAAATACCGCTAGTATAATTATTATTATTTTAATAAGCACTGCCAGCGAAACATACATTATTACATTCGATATGACACAATCATTACAAAGCAAGACAAATATTGTCTCAATTACAGGCAATAACTACACTCTTAGAATTAAGTTAACACACCTCTTAAATATTATTACAATATATAAATTACAAAAAAATACATGTCAAATAATAATATAATATTGAAAATAATATAGCAATCTTTCAAGCTACTTATTTCAAAGCTAAACTTTGCTCAACTCCCAGGCTGTTCGTAAAAGGCGGTCGATTAGAAAAGCGCTTTATCATAATCGTAACAACTAAGTAAGTGGTACAGTTCTGCAACGTCTTGCCTAGGTATGGGCAAGGGACACCAGAGCTCAAAACTGCTTATAAAATACAGATTACTAGAGGCTTTTATTGGTATTTATTAAAGGTATCGCGCGAAGCGTAATTGAGAGTGCTGTAATTACCTAAATAAGTCGATTTTAGCCAAAGCCTATGAATGACGTGAATGAAATATGCACACACAGGACGAGAAAAGTAAAAATTAAAAACTTATATGCTTTTTATAGATTCAAACCTTTTATAAAACGCTCCTTATGTACTAGCGCTGATTACAGTTTAAAAATAACCAGTTACCAAACAGTTGCCATATCTGTTCCGGTTTGGAGATTAAAGTACTTACTAATCGTTTTTTTAAACTACTACCGGAACGGAAACACGGCCACACACACACACACACACACACACACACACAAAAGAAGAAACTCAGCGGGCTTGTATTTTTTCATAATGAATGCTTTATGAGCAATGACTAATTTATGCTAGCTATTTTGTGATTTTGGTCGATTATGCATCCTAACTTTAATGGTGTATGAATGAATCCTACTGAATAAAAATTAATCTAATATCTGATAAAAAAAATTTATTTTAGTTACACAGCTTCTATGTGACAGTATAGATAAACTCTCTGTAATTAAATCTTTAGCTATTGTTCTAACATTGCGGACGAAGCTATCTCAATAATTAAATCAACGATTCATAGCAATGGATACCCGAGCTCATGAAAAATGCAACACGCCAATTTGTGAGATGGTCCCCACGGCGAATTATTTAAGTATTTTCACGTCCTCATTTAAACGTGGTGGTATTACTGTAATTACGTGATTCAGGCGTCTGAAAGTGCTACGTGAAATTTCTTGCCTTCAATTGAGCCTTTTCATCGCGAACGGCGTAAAACTTCTGGTAGTATAATTTGTTCTTATACATTAATAATAAAATATTATTCTTCATTTCAACTGGAACTTTCAAATTGCCGTAAGTGTTTGAAAGCGATTTCAAAGTGATTTCTAAATATTGGTAAATAACTGGAATAAATGTCATGCGATTCTCTGATGGCAATATTTATTCTTGTATTTTATGACAACCAGCATCCAACATGTTTTGTTATTCAAAGGCATTATTGTCCAAACTTTATAACGCTTTGTACCACAAGATTTTAATATTATTATTATCTGCGATATCAGCTTTGGTATTAAGGAATCTTAAAAGGTAAATTGCTTGTTATCATGTCGTGGGTTTGAGTTACAAAACCAACATTATGTGTGAAAAATGTATATTGTCTCGTAAAATATTAAAAGCAAAATTGTAAATATAAAAAGACTTAAAAACATAGTTCCAAAAAGAAAGACACCCATGGACCGGTGATAAACCGGGAGATCAGGAACTTGACTCGGAGGGCTGACTCGGACGACGACGACCGTGTTTGATCGGGCTGGAGTGGAATTTATCGTGTGTGTTTGTGTGTGTTTGTGTGTATATACTTGTAGCCACGAATAACATTCCAGACAAGCCGTGGAAGCATGCTTAGACTTCATTGAATATCATATGTTTTAGGTTTTAACATCTTTAGGTACGTAAATTAAATTCAGATGTTAGTCAAAAGGTAATTTTTTCCCTTGATATAAATAAAATATAAGTTTGTTGATTGGACTACGGATCAGTACATGATGCCTGGTGGAAGTAGCTTATTTGTTGCTTATGAATACAAACTAAATATAAAACCAATTATTTATAAGTTTATCAATATAAGATTAATAACCAAGTTTTCTGCAAAACAATCAAGCAAAAGAATTAAATCTATTCGAATAGACACTTTAAGGAAAATTTTACTAGAACGTAGATTAAGAGAAGGCTATGATGTATTTAAGCTAGCTAACACAGTCATTGCATTCATATGAATGAACCTAATATTTTAAAAAAGTAATTTTAAAGTCTGTGTCAATCTTTTGAAGTTGATAATTTGTTGTCCAAAAGACGGTAAGAATAAGTAGGTAAGTGCATGAGTTGGGTATAATATAGTATTCATGTGGTCTGTGGTATAATACAATGACTTAAAAGCAAAAACAACAGCAGGCAATCAGGACATCGAATTAAGAATTTATGTCTCAGCTAAAATTGAAAATTACTTTTACGACATTTAGGAGCAAATTTATCAAATGAAATAGAAAACAAAGTACATAAATTCCTTTATTGCCGTTCAAGAATTTACAACAATTTAAGAAGATTACAATACTAAGAAATATAACCAAATTTATGAATACAAAAACAAATTTTATCGTCGTTTTACAAAAGATTTAGCTCGCTGAGAATCGCTCTATATTTAGTTTCCCTCGTTTTAATCCGGGCTCCTTTGAAGAATAGGCCAACTGCCGTTTTGTCAGACAGGTCGTAAAAGGTAACCGATTGGCTTTGTGAGTCACTACCATGGTGACTACTAGGTGGTAGAATATCATAATCTTTTAATATAAACAAAGTGCTAGGTGGTAGAATTCTGCATTGTCTCGCCGGGGTCTGGTCCCACCGCCTTACCTATTCCTGCCGCAATAATGTCAGTGTTTGTCACTGTCGTATTCATGGGTGGAAGGTGAGGTAGCTGGTAAACTTATGCATGTGGAATTAGATCGCGCCACAAGATAGCAACTCACCATTAACATCTTTGGTGTCTATAGGCGATGGTAGTCTCTACCAATCAGGAGACCCATCTGCTTGTTTGATATCTTATGACATTAAAATAATGGTGAAATCAATGAATGGTCTAAGGAAATAAATACAAAAATACATATTTTCACGCCAAATTCCTTACGAGATAGGTAGGGTAAATTGGGTAACCACACCATAGTCTAGATAGTCTTACCTAGTTATTTTTTTATTGTAGACAAAATAATTATGTTTCTTCACACCACTTACAGACAGTACGCGACCGATTTGATCGTGGTACGTCAGTTTTGGCCTTCATTCTCATTCGTATTATACATCTTTTAGGGTTCCAAAGTAAACTAGGAACCCTTATAGTTTCGCTATGTCCGTCTGTCCATCCGTCCGTGCGTACGTCCGCACGATAGCTCAGAAATCCTTAGTACTAGAAAGTTGTAATTTGAGACGAATGTACATATTAGTCACATCAACAAAGTGATATTGTATAAAATCTTGAAAAATATTTTTTTTATAGTAGAGGGGGTAAACGAGCAGGTGGTGCACCTGGTAAGCAATCACCGCCGCCCATTAACATTTTCAGTACCGGGGGTTTTGCAGCTGCGTTGCCGGCCTTTTAAGAATGAATAAGCTCGTTTCTTGAAGTTCCCCAAGTCGTATCCGTTCGGAAATACCTCCACGGGCAATTGATTCTACAAAGGAGTAGTGCGAGTAAAAAGTGCCGACAAAAGTGCACGATTGTCGATTTCCAGACATCGAGGTGGGGAGAATGGAACTTTAAATTTTAACACGATGTCCGATGATGGAATTTAGCAGCAGGAATTAATCCGAACAACTCATCGGAACACTCCCCAAAATAGATATGGTAAAAGGTGCAGAGCGAACCTACATCTCTGCGTAACGCCAAAAAGTCAAGCCGATTAGAAATAGCCTGGTCGTCGACGATTCGAACCGCTCTACGTTGAACGCGATCAAGAGGAAGACGCTGGTACTCCATGTAAGGTCGAATTTGGGTCTTATAAAGTTGAAGGCAATGGGCTGGCATGAAGAACTGCTTTGCTCTGCTAAGTACACCAAGCTTTTTCGAGGCTAGTTTAGCCTTTCTTTACAAGTGACCGCGGAACTGAACGTTGTTCGATATGTCGACTCCCAGAATTCCAATACTGACGTCTTTTTGGGGTTAAATGTAACAAGGTTTTGACGACCTATTCTGAGTCACCGGTTAGTCGATTTTCGAGTTCAGACACGAGCTTGTTCCGGTCCTCTTCGACGTGGTCCCGAGAAATACCGCTACAGCCGAAGTATGTAGCATCACCAGTACTATCGTCCGCATAGAAATGTATGTTATTAATTTGCAACATATCATTGATATGCAGAAGAAACAGTGTCGGTGGTAGCACCTAGCCTTGGGGAACACCAGCATTGACAGGTTTGAGGTCGGAGTATGCACCGTCGATCAGCCAAAAAAAAATGGTAATCCACTTGCTTAATTGCTTGGGAAGCCCATAGGAAGGCCGCTTCGAGAGAAGCGCTTTATGCCATACCCGATCCATCCATCTATACAACGAACATGATTGCCGTTTTTTATAGATTATGGTGCGGAACTCTTCGTGCGCGAGTCCGATTCGCGCTTGGCTGGTATTTGTAATTATCACCTAATTGTATTATTCAAACAAAACAACGGCTTAATCGTTTTTCTTATAATTGTAGATTAACATATTTACTCTAAATTTTATAGAGTAGGCCATATTTTGACAATGAATTATTGTACAACCAAACAGTTCAAAAGATTTTCCGTTTTACAAAAAAATACTTAGACTTGTAGGAAGTAATATATCTATCTATACTGATATTATAAAAAGAAAACATCTGTATGTTTGTAACGAGTAAGCTCAATAAGGAGTAGACCAGGGATCGGCAATCTGTGACTCTTTGGATGTGAAGCTGCAGCTCTTTAGCGCCTTACATAAATATTATTTATTTTATAAAAAAACTCAATTGTTGTACTCAATTGTTTATTGAAGCACCAGATAGTGCTATAAGTTAATGTTTAATTATTGTTTTAATTTTTAACTTAAATCATAAGTGATTTTCTAACAATACCATATATGTATATTTTCTAAATTGTGAAAAAACACATTATTTACGTTGTAAAAAAAACATTTAAATTTTTTTTACTTGAATAACCATGCAAAGTCATCGCACCTATTGAATTTATGTGCTCAATTGTTTGTTATTGAAGTAGAAGTTAGTACTGTAAGTAGTGCTTCTGTTGATTTATACATGAATAAATAGATAATTTTCCTCTGAATAAATAGATTACTTTTTTATCAAAAAACTTTATTTATGCAAGTACTATTTAATAATTTTTTGTGGCTCTTCAAAAACTTTTTCAAATTTTATTATTTGTAACTTTTAACTCTTCCAACTCAAAAGGTAGTCGACTCTTGGACTAGGCCGATCTTAAAAATTCCTTAACAAAAACTGCAAGACGACACAAGACCGGCGATGCAACTTAAAGATCACTGGTATTGCAGATGTAGGTACATGGCAGTGACCACTTACCATCAGGTGAGTCTCCTGCTCGTTTGCTCTTTCTTCTGTAAAAAAATGTGTAAATTGATGACCCTTCGGGCCATCCCTCAAACTTCCCACTAAATTAAGGTACTTTAAACTCAAAAGAGCAAAAAATGTTAGCATAGATTTTTCAGTTCAAACATCTATTTTATTAAAAATGGCAGTATACAAATTTTGAAAAGCTGTATATGTTGAAAACGATGATGGCATTCAACTTAATTTATGAGATCTAAAATATTGCTCTATCTAAATGATCGATAGGTTGAAAAATTTCGATGCAATATCGAAAAACATTTTATTTTTAATTTTCTTCATTGATAAATCCCAAACAAATTAACCGATTTTGATTAATTAACGGCATTTGACGCAGTTTTTTAAGAAGAAAAGTTGATAAGATTTTTATGTTAATCGGTAAATTAAATTGAAAGTTGTTTAAAAAAAATTAAGAAAGTTTGCTAAAAACAACGTAACTTTATTATTTCAAAAGCTATAAGTTTTATGAATTAGATTCGATTTTGATTTTTGAAACGGCATTTGACGTATTTTTTCAGAACTAAAATATCATAGAATACAAAAAAAAGATTGGTTGAAAAATGTCGAAGCTACGTTGAAAAAACCCTTTTTTCAAAATTTTTCGTCAACGATTACTTCCAAACTGATGAACCAATTTTTAAGCAATTTATGTATTAGACGTAGTTTTTTAAGGAATAGAGCTGATTAGTTTTTGTACTTAATCGGTACGTAAATCTGGAAGTTATATTAAAACAATACTGTTTCGCCAACATTTTTTTTTGGTGTTTTTTCAAAATTTCTCAAAATCTCCTGAACCGAATCAGTTCAAATTTTCAGGAAGTCTAAGTTGAGCAGAATCCATTCGAATGCTATCAACCGCGTTTCAATAGATCCAGCCGTTTAAAAGTTATGAGATATTTACATACACACATACACACACATACACACACACACACATACACACATACACACACACACACACACACATACATACATACATACAAACATACTGATGCCATCGTGAAAATAGTCGGAAAAGATTCCAAAGACCTCAAAATGTGGACATCTGGTGATCAGTAACTTCTTTATCTACATACGTAGTGGGAAGTTAAAAAAACATTACACTATTTCGAAGTTACAGACTACTTTTTACCCGGTTGAGCAAAAAAGTAATAATTTTGGGTCACGAAAACTCAAGTCGCGATTAACAGTAAGTAGCTTGGATAAAATAGTCTTGTAGACCTTAATATGGGGTTCAAATCCCGGATTAATGGATGTTCATCACCAGTCCTAAGGACCAAAATGCAGATGCTAGTAATATACGGAAGTTTTAATATCATAATCTTTTAATATAAACAAAGTGCTAGGTGGTAGAATTCTGCATTATCTCGCCAGGGTCTGGTACCACTGCCTTATCAATTCCTGCCGCAATATCGTCAGTGTTTGTCACTCTCCATGTTCCGGTTTGGAGGGTAAGTTAGCCGATAAACTTATGCATGTGGCATTAGACCTCGCTACAAGATAGCAACGCACCATTAACATTTTTGGTCTTTATAGACGATGGCTGACTCTTTCTATCCGAATACCCACCTGATTGTTTAATATCTTATGACATATATATATATATATATATATATATATATATATATATATATATATATATATATATATATATATATATATATATATATATTATTAAATCTGCCTCTGACATACTGGCTAGCTTGTTTTACTCAGGTCATGAGAGGTTATATTGGATCCCTGGATTGAAACAAGTGTTGTTATATTCTACACTACATTTTCATTACAATATTTTATATAAGTTTACTTGTAAGTTGATATACATGCATTATTATCCAACCAGATTCGCTTTGCAAGTGTGTCAATACAAAATATTGCAACTGAAGTGTTGTTATTTGTTTTATATCCAGATACATCTCAGTAGCAACCCAAGTAAGTGTGATGGTGGCTTATTAAAGCTTTATTCGTCGGATTTGAAAGATCTCGATATGCGTCAGTAGTATTTCTGCTTGAAGTTACCGAAAACAAATTTTGTAAATTTTAATTGTATCGCTTCGGTTACAAATTTTGCTACCAAACAAACTGGTAAATTGTTATGAACCAATGTTTAATTGTGGTATTCGTTTCTCTTGAGGATGCTTCGGTTCCGAAGTAAAACGTATGTTAAGAAAGTTCAGTATGATTTTGTTTTTGTTACTGACGTGATGGAAAGTAGGTATATATCGGATAAAAAAGGCTAGTTGACTAAATTGAAAAATACTTTATCCTATCAAGCATATTTATTACCTAACCAAATAAAATAAAAGATTCGCGTTTTAAAACTTTAATTTAAATTTACCATGAAAACGCTTTAGAATGCCATGCCGTCTAAATGACATCACGCCGTGGTCATATATACATGACATACACTGTGTTTTTTTTTGTCAAAATAAATATGAAATTTTACCACAGTGTGACGTAATACTTCCATCGTTGCATTTGTCACGTGACATAATGTTTATTTTTTAGTGCAATAAATGCACGTTTTTACATTTTAATGCAAAAAAAAATACTTATTATAAATTATTTTCCTTTAAAATAACTATTTTTACAACTTTGTTTACAACTATCGTGTATTTTAACACTGATTCCTAGCTAGGTTAGACTTAAACATATTCTTTTTTTTATATCATAAGATAGCAAACAAGCAGATGGGTCTCCTGATGGATAGAGTCTAAGTAGTCCATTCTAATATAAAGAAAAGCTCCTGTTAATTGCAGCACAGTACCTAAATCTATAATTTATACTTTCCATCGTCGGCACTTGGTGAAACTCCGTCATAATTATTGTTTTAAATTTTACACTTGTACTGTTTCACAATTTACTAATCATATATAATATATACTTTTTTATTTAAATAGCCAACCGGTTTCGCATTTTACTGCATCATCAGGACTAAAACTTAAATTGTCAACAAATACGTTGTGTTAGGAATTGTTAATAATGGTCGGTAGATGTGAAATATTGAGTTTGATAGAAAATATTAATGTTGCCAACCATTATTTCCAAATCACCACAGTACGAAGATACAAAATGAGGCAAACTACAAAATAAAAATTATACAAAATTACAAATGAAATCCAAAACTAATAACGGATCTAAAGTAATAATAAAATCAAATGTGAAAAAAAAAGTGAAACCGGTTGGCTATTTAAATAAAAAAGTATATATTATATATAATTAGTGAATTGTGAAACAGTACAAGTGTAAAATTTAAAACAATAAATCTATAAACCAGTTATAGCCAATACCTACGCTAGAACTTTATGGTAATCAAATTTATTTGGTCATAAAAGGATTTTCAAGTTAATTGCCATCAATTTTTACAACGCCCGTTAATAAGATATAACGCCCACTTAGCAAATATATTTAGAAATATGAAATATTTTTCTGATAATTTCTTTCATAATTTCTCCGAAAGCAATGAAGCCTCTCTATTGAAATGATAAATGATTTCTGATCGAATTATAACTCATAAAAATAATCTTCTGATATCTTTTGCCTTTTTTCGACAAGATATTAAATTGCCTGTTGTAGATTTAAAAGGTTTCCTCCTAAACATTAATATGAATTATTTAGCCTTTAACTATTTTTACAATACTTATTTGCAAGAAAATTTCATTGAATATTTTATTTAGCTATGTTTAGGGTTCCGTACCATAAAAGGAAAAATCCGAACCCTTACAGGATCACGTCCGACTGTCTTTCCGTTCGTCTGTCAAGGGCCTTTATCTCAGAAACGCGTGTAGGTATCGAGTTTGAATTAAAACAATATACTGAGGTTTACAGTCTCTTAAAGTTGTGAAAAAATCATATATATATATATATATATTATATTGTGAAAAAATCATATATATATATATATTACACTTTAAACTGGAATAATGTATTGACAATTTCTGAATGTAATATGGCAGGAATAAGTAATGCGATGGTACCAAACTTAATGACGACAGAAATAAATAAATTCATAAAAGCGTAAATATATAGATAAACCGTTGCAAAACTCTACCACATGGTTTCACTTAGATCCGTCGATTGATCATTACCATGGATTAAATGGGTACACCTTTCAAGACAATTTCTTAGTTTGTCAGTGTAGCTTGCATTAACACACAGAAATACAGAGTTAAATTACTTACTGATGAAATAATTTTATTTCAAGGGTAATTTTTAAACCTTTTCATCTAATTCGGTACGATAAAACCTTATAACATAGTTTATTTCTATTTTGCCACGATATAATATATCTACAAATGTATGATATTTTTGATAGTCATAGGAGCGTTTGCTCATATGCTGGCGACACTTTTCCTTCCAAATAGCGTGTCTATTAATATTCATGTGGTCTGTGATCATTACATTATATTAGTGATAAGCTAGTCCTTGCTATAAAAACTGGCCAAGTACGAGTTGGACAAGCTTACCGAGAGTTCTGTAAATAAATAAATATAAATATTCACGGGACAAATTACACTTACTGATCTAACCCCAAATTAAGCAAATTATTTGCTTGTGTTATGGGTGTTAGTCAACGATACTAATACATATAAATACATATATAAATACAAGAATATATTTAATAAAGACCCAAACCCGGAAATACAAACATTTATGCTCATCACACAAATGCTTGCCCCCGTCGGCTATCGAACCCGAGCCCCGTCGATCACATAGTCAGGGTTGCTAACTACTCGACCGATGACCAACGGGGCGGTCATTCTGTATAAACTTGTAAGTAAACTTAGCTACATATAAAAGTACTCTATAGGTTTTGATTCCCTTGTGAAATAGCAAAATATGTGACATAAACTGTCAATTCTTTTGATCTTGTTGTTTTTGTGATTTAACTGAAAATTTACGGTATATGGATATTTTCTTGTTTTTTATATCATAACCACTTAAACGTCCACGTCGCGAGTTGTCAAACGCCTCAAACGTCCGAGCGCAAGCGGCATTTAGCGCGACTTAAAACCACATTACGTTCCACGGTAAAAATATTTGTAAAAAGGAAATTTTATGTACGATTTAAAAATAAACAATAACATTCTTTACGCAAGAATATACAGAACGAATTTCAATGATGATAATACATACTTTATACTAACATTTTCATACTCAAACCCAATATTAAATTCTGGATACTAGCATTTTTCCACAATTGATTCAGGAAATATTTTTTAATAAATTTCTTGACTTTTGAAAATAAATTTATATTTATTGATTTAAAACATAATCATTGATGATAATTTAATGATAATACAATAATAATCACGTTTTAAAATCAACCATAGGAATATAAAACCTAATTACGGCGATACTCGTCGACATGTTTCCACGAATGACAAGATATTTTAATTTAAGAATTTGAAAATAGAGAAAAAGTCTTATTATTTTGTGTTAGATGCCATCTAAATTTCTTTACCTTAATTAAAAACCACAGATAATGTACAAGAAAGTCATAGATTTTTAATAATACTGGGTACTGCAGTGCCCGGGACGTAAGACGATATAAAATAATTGGGTACCATAGTGCCCTGGATGTTTAAGTGGATAAGATAGCAAACAAGCAGATAGGTCTCCTGATAGAAAGGATCAATCATCGCCTAGATGATAATGGTGCGTTGTTATTTTGTGGCGAGATCTAATGCCACGTGTATAAGTTTACCGGCTACCTTACTTTCCAAACCGGAACACGACAATAACAAGATGTTTTTTGAAGTGAAAACTTCTTTAGGCGCGTTGAGCGTTTTGGTAGAGGGTAAAATCCTCGGTTCGCGTCACCGACATGCTAATGATAATAGTATATCTATAGCTATGTTTTGCATATAGTTTTAATTACTCTCAACTTAATAGTTCCGTTTTCACTTCTATCGGCAGTCCCACGACTGCTACTGTTTTTTTTTTTTATAGCAGAGGGGACAAACGAGCAGGTGGTGCACCTGATGGTAAGTAATCACTGCCGTCCATGGACAACTGCAATACCGGGGGTTTTGCAGCTGCGTTGCCGGCCTTTTAAGAATGAATAAGCTCGTTTCTTGAAGGTCCCTAAGGCGTATCCGTTCACAAACACCCCCGAGGGTAATTGATTTCACAATGGAGTAGTGCGAGGCAAAAAGTGCCGACAAAAGCGCACGGTTGTGGATTTCCAGATATACGTATACATGTACATGTACATGTACATGTACATGTACAATAGCTTCTTGCCAAAATTCATAATTTTACATCAATGGGAAGTATCCTATAGCTTTTGATTTGAAATTGCAAAACATCACAAAATATGCGACATAATTATATCTTTTGATTACGTTGATTTACAAGTTTAATTTTTTTACAGCTAAGAGGAATGATAGACCCAAGTATTTGATATTAATTTTAACTTGACACCTCTACGCATTTCTGAGAAAAAAGGTCTTGACAGACGGATAACAACTGATGCTATTAAGGTTCCGTTTTTCTCTATCACGTGCGGAACCCTAAAAAGCATTTCACTTTTCTGTTTAAAATAAATAAATAATAATAAATAACTATTACACTTACTGATCTAACCCAAAAGTAAGCAAATTATTTGCTTGTGTTGTGGTTAGTCAACGATACTGATTTTTTAATATCATAAGATAGCAAACAAGCAGATGAGTCTCTTGATGGTAAGAGTCAACCATCGCATATAGACACCAAATATGTTAATGGTGCGTTGCTATCTTGTGGCGAGGTCTAATGCCATATGCATAAGTTTACCGGCTACCTTAACCTCCAAACCGGAACACGACGGTGACAAGCACAGACGCTATTGCGGCAGGAATAGGTAAGGCGGTGGTACCAGACCCGGTCGAGACAACGCAGAAATCTACTTCCTAGTAGTCACGATGGTAGTGACTTGCAGAGCCAATCGGTCGCCTTTGAATTTGCCATCAGCCATAGAAATACATACATAAATATAATATATAATTAATAAACAGCCAAACCCGGAAATACAAATAATAAGCTCATATGCTTGTCCCCGTCGAGGATCGAACTCCAGTCCCGTCGATTGCGTAGTCAGGGTCGCTAACCACTCTACCAACGAGGCGGTCAAGAGAATCGAGAATGTAATTAGTTTTTAAGCAAGCAAGGAATAAATAGCATGGATATTAAAACATATGGTGAATAATGAATTCCAAATTCTATTATGTTTGGTCAATGTTCTAACAAATATTCACCTGAACAAAGACGGTGAATATGAATTTCAAAAAATTTTAAAGAACGAAGATTTTAACGAACAAACATTGTATAATTTTCACGTAGATAATTTCCATATGAATGGGATTTAAAAGAATGATGCTCGTGCATTTTACAGTGAACTCGTGGAAACGAGAAGCAACGGTTTAATATTACAATGTTAGATGATAATCTGCACACATAAATAAAAGTGTCTGTCTGTAATTTCAAAATAACCAAGTTTTTTCAAGTGCAGTGTGTTATCTTTACGATACTAATATGTAGGCATCCAGTTTTTTTTAATTTCTATCTGTCTGTTATTCCGTTTGTACGGAGTAATCTCTGCAACAACTAGACCGATTTTAACGGAACAAATTTTTCAAGTTTTTCCAAGCACGAGGTGAGTGCTAAAACACAAAAGTTCGATTTCTTGCACCGAATTAATTCTGTCAAAAATCAGAGGCATGGTTAAAGAAGTACGGTGTTCCGATTGGCTTATTCAGAATCGGTATTTTTTCGCGCGTATTTACATCTCACTGGATTGGTCGGTACTAATTCTTTCTGATTATTATAAGATCTATTAGTCTTATGTGTTGACAGGTGATAGAAAAATTGGTTAGTTATTACGTCTCTAGTCCAGTCAATGGATTTTTTCATTGGAGATATTGTCGCTAATTGTGTATTACTATGATTAACATGGCAGCACTCTTGTCGGTCTAGACAAATGGTACAAACGCTGACAGGAATTTGACTTAAGTGTTCGATTGCGCTCGTGTCAAATACATATACATTTACCTTTATTTTTAAAGCAATTAATGCCACTTCGTTGGCTCACCATTACAAGGTTCTATATTAACTTAAATGAAGTAATAAAACTCTTGCATTTTTAACGTTAGTAATGTTACATAATAATATTGTTATATGTTAATATAATTTAATAATAATATTATAATTATATAATTTAATAGTTAAGGAGTACATGTTACTTTCTAGGAACAATTTTTTTATAGAAAAAGGGGCAAATAAGCTGTAGACTCACGGGATGGTCAGTGATCACCACCGTCCATGGACAGCCGCAGTACTATGTGTTGCAGCTGCTTAGCTGCTTTCTGGCCTTATCAGAATCCTCTTTTCTTGAAGGTTCCTAAGTCATATCCGTTCAGGACCCCCTCCCCCTGTAATTGATTCCACAGAGGAGTAATGTGTGAGGTAAAAAAGCGCCTAGAGAATCACATGATTGTGGATTTCCAGACATCGAGGTGATTAGAGTGAACCTTTGAATTTTGCCGTGATGTCCGATGATGAAATTTAATGGCAGGAATTAATCGGAACAGTTCGTCAAAACACTCCCCATGGTAGATGCGGTAAAAGATACCGAGGTAAACTACATTTCTGCGTAACGCCAAGGAATCAAATCGATTGAAAATAGCATCGTCAACAATTCAAGCCACTCTACGCTGAAAAATATTGCATATTCATTTTATAATCTGAAATAATATCGAAATTAAAATAAAATAGAATTTTGTGTTAGAAAATATATTTATTAACAAAAACTTAGAATTTTGTTCCTCTGAAATAAGTCACAAATAAAACTTATAGCCAGGTTTATCATGTAGAGAGAACTTTGAAACACTGCAAATGTATGAAAACCAGTATTGAATTGTTCTCTATTTATATATATTATAAATCTATGTCTAACATAGAACCAGGTATTTTCTTTCCGTAAATAAAAACAACATAAGATGATGTAAAACATAATACTTTGTAGTAAAGTGTTGCCGTCTAGTAGTTTATTTTTTGTAAAATCGTAGCTAAAAACACATAGAATTTTTTAGCATTCATAACTAAATAAGTGCTAAAATTGTAATATAGTACAACCTTGTTTAAACAACAGTTTGGCGAAACCTTTGATTCGATTTAATATTTCAGGACTCCGGATAGTAATAATGTTTACGAGTGACGTGACATGATATAATGTATACTAAGATAAACTAGATATTTTCTACATCGACAAATATTTCTTACCTCGTGGGTAACATATCACACGAGCATAGCTAAGCGGGCATGACTTAGAAAAGAGCGGAATATGTTTTTTTATTTAAAAAAATCACTTATTTGAAAATGTAACGTATTTATTTTTTATAAATAATTTGTTCGAATAATAAAATATCGATAGCCTAGAATTTTTTTTGGTAAACATTGCAATTTATGGTGTAAAAAAAACGGTCAAGTGCGCGAGTTGGACTCGCATACCGAGGGTTCTGTATAAACTTATAGGTAACTTGAGCTACACATAGAAGTAAGTAAGTATTAAGATTTTGATTCTGTTATTAAATGTCACATATGCGTTGACATTGCTTCTTTTCTAATTTCATAATTCTAGGTCAACGAGAAGTACTTTATAGGTATTGATACAAAAAATCCAAGATGCGCAGTCCCGAACAAAACTGACACTCAAAACTGTCCCTAATTTCACACTAGTAGTTATAGATATGGCAAAATATATGTTTTTGCTCATCCAACCCAACGCAAAACTTATAGTTGTTTTTACAAATAAATATTCACGGGACAAATTACACACTTACTGATCTAACCCCAAAGTAAGCAAATTATTTGCTTATGTCATGTGTGCTGGTCAACGATACTAATACATAGAAATACATATATCAATACTAGAATATATTTAAAAAACATCCAAACCCAGAAATACAAACATGCTCATCACACAAATGCTTGTCCCCGTCGGGGATCGAACCCGAGCCTCGTCATTGCGTAATCAGGGTCGCTAACCACTCGACCAACGGGGCGGTCAAAATCGGGGCATTACAAAGCAACGTACGAAAAGTAATGAAATTGACAGTATCGCCCGACGCAATTCTATATGAAATTAGGGCACAATTTAAACTATTGCGCTCATTTTTATGGGACGTTTTTGAGACACTGATTGTATATCTTGTGTTTTTTACATCAATTACATAGGTTTTGATTTCCTCTTAAAATCGCAAAAAATCGTAAAATGTGTAACATAAATGGTCATATCTTTTGATTGCGTTGACTTACAAGTTTGACTTTTTCAACTGAGAGGGACAAATTTCAACTTGATACCTCTACGCGTTCTTGAGAAAAAGGGTCTTAACAAATGGACAGACGGATAGACGGACAACGAAGTGATCCTATAAGGGTTTTTCCTTTTCAGGTACAGAATCCTAAAAAAAACAAAATCCCATGTCGACCATATCACTTTATTCGCTGTAAATATAATTCGACACTAACGGTTTGAACGCTTCAGGCGCTCCGCAATATATATTTTAATAACAATATTATATAATTTTTGGGGTAATTATTTTTATTGTTCGTGTTTACAAAGAGCTATATGGATTTGACAGTTCTGAATGCATGATTTAAAATAACATTGCAAAATTTAAAGGCTTGTCAACTTTAAATTTATTGATGTTTCAAAAGATTTGACGTTATTACTTTGAATGAATATTTTACCACTAGCAGTAGGCACATACTTTTGTACATGATTTTATATATATAACTAGCGACCTGCCCGCGGTTTCACCCGCGCAGCTTTTGTTCCCGTGAGAATATCGGAAAGGTTTATACACGTAAACCTTCCTCAAAAATCAATCTATCTATTAAAATAAACCGCATCAAAATCCGTTGCGTAGTTTTAAAGATTTAAGCATACATAGGGACATAAGGACATAGGGACAGACAGTGAAAGCGACTTTGTTTTATACTATGTAATGATGTATAACAAATTTTATTATATATTTGGTATAACATTGTTAAACCGGTGTAGTACTAGATTGTAGAGGCAAGAGTTATAATTTAATTGATGAACGGATATAGTACTATCAAAGCTTTACTCCATTCTTTATGATCCTAATTCTCCTGTATATTTGAAGGAAAGATTTACTTCTCGTATCAACCAAGACAAATATCTGAGATTGGCTGACAATCATTCTCTTTTAGTGCCAACTCAAAATACTGATTATTAAGCGTTTATTCACTTCTCAAGCTGTGACGCTCTGGAAATCTCTTTCTGAGGATATTAGGAGAGCAACGAGTTTAAACCCTTTCAAGAATATGGTTAAACGTTACTTTCTACATACTTAATTGTTTTGTGTCCTTAAATTTTGTAATGTGGTTTATGTATTACCAGTAATTTGTATGCTGCTTTTTTTATTTTGTTATTTTCTATGATTGAAATGTTTTTTTTTTTATTTTTTTTAGAAGTAATGACTATAAATTTACATATGATTAGCACCACTTTTAGAATATATTATTCTATATTTAAGGTTGTCTGGAAGAGATGGCTTTCTTAGTGATAAGACCGCCTTTGTGTGTCTAATAAGTGTAGAAATAGTTAAGTAATTTGTATATTGTCATTTGTTTTTGGTGCATAATAAAGAGTTATTGTATTGTACTATTATTTACAAATGAATTATGACAATATGGTAACGTTCATTTAACAGAATATATAAGATGTGTAGAAATTATGAAATTGACAAAATTAACTTGTGTCTTAGTCATTGAGATTTTTGAAATAATTTGTTTATGTGCCATATAAAATATTTCAAATACACTGTAGTTATTTATTTATCATTTATTTAATATTTTATTGTACACAACTTAAGATATTTCACAGAAAAAAAAATAAAGTTAAAAACTTACAAAAGGTAGACTTATCTCTAAGATAAACTATTTCTTCCAGTCTACCCAGTTTATGAAGCGATTACAAAGAAACAACAAACATTGTGCTCAATCAACCTTAAAGGCTTAATACACATGAGATAGAAAAGAAATGAGAATCACTTAAGAAACTTTCAAAAAAAATATACACTGAAATAACAAAATTTTTAAAAGAATGACAGATAGTGAATTCTTAAGCAAAAAAAAGTTTAAAAAAAAAGTTCTTTGTCAAAAATTGGCAGCGATTGGCTGTCACGAACATCAAACGGGAATGAATTCATAAGTTAACGCCTTGAAAACTAAAAGAGCGAGAATAAGCTTGAGAATGAGATTCAGGAAACTTCAATAACGAACGCACAGAATTGCAATAAGGAGAATCAGGGTAATGTAAAAACTAGAAACGCTCACGAAGGTATTGAGGAGCTGCTGGGTTAAACAGTTCGTCAAATAATAGACACAAAATATGAGTATTCCTGCGAAGACTAATAGGAAGTAACTTAAGCTGGGCTCTGAAGTTCGAGATATGATCATACTTGCGCAAGCCAAAGACAAAACGGATATATAGGTTTTGGAGTCTCTCAAGTTAATTAACGAGCTCTTTAGTAGCATTTACAAAACAAGAATCAGCATAATCTAGTATAGATAAAATTAAAGTATGTATTAGAGAAATTGTAGTTTTGAAGGGAAGAAAGTTTTTTAAAATATTTAAAGAATGAAAAGCAAAATATATTGTTAACATGTGATTTCTAAGTTAAATCTGAGCTGAAAAATACACCTAAATAAGCGACCTGGTCAGAGTAAGAGATAATAGAATTTTTGAATACTACTGGTGGCAAATTTAAAATGTCTAAAGTATTTAATATGCATTGACTGCGAATAATTATAGCTTAGGATTTATTCGGTTTAATACAGGGACCAATTACGACTGGGCCCACGAATGAAGAGCATGCAGATCTTTATTGATCATATTTACAGCATTTCTTAAGTTCTTCAGCATAGACATGGTAATTAGACGATGTATAAGAAGATATGGAACTGTCAGAAATAAGAGATTTGGGACTTTTAAATATACCATTATAATAACAGTTTAAATAAAATATAGCCACCAAAAATACAGTCAATTTTATGGCATTATTACATGAAGAAACTGTCTGTTTAAGAAACAACGTTCGTTATCTTTTAAGAGGATTTTAGTATAAGCGGATTAATTTCAGCACACCGTCCCAATAATACGTTTAACATAATGGTAATTTAGCTTATGACAATTTTTCATTACTAGGCTTTCTCAGAATTAATGATAACGAAACGAAATATGTAGATTTGAGAGATGGTTCACCTGGATGAAATAACCGTCATCTATAAAAACCAACAATGGTAATAGTGTTATCACCTGTGTGGCAAGGATGTAATAACGACCCTATAGAAATTTTACGTATAATAGGATTAATTTTAACATTCAGTTCCAGTGAAATATCTGTATTAATAATTAATAAATTAATATTAATTAATAATATTATAAATGCGAAAGTTTGGATGTTTGGATAGATGTTTAGATGGATGTTTGTTACTCAATCACGCAAAAACTACTGAACGGATTTGAATGAAACTTGGCACACAGGTACATGATGATCTGGAATAGCACATAGGCTATTTTTTATCCCGGAAAAATTAGGTAATCCCGCGGGATTCACCAAAAACTTATAATGCAGCGGGCTGCACGCTGTAGCTAGTTGTACATAACGGTGATTCAGTTTATTAGTTTATAAATATTTTTCATTACTAGCTTCTCTCACAATTAATAACGAAACGAACTAAAATTGTTAAGTGTTTTTGTTTAATTTTTTTTATATCATATGATAGCAAATAAGCAGATGGGTCTTCTGATGGAAAGAGTCAACCATCGCCTATAGATACCAAAGGTGTTAATGTTGCGTTGCTATTTTGTGGTCTAATGCCACATGCATAAGTTTACCAGCTACCTTTCCCTTCAAACTGGAACATGACAGTGACAAGCACTGACGCTATTGGGGTAGGAATAGGTAAGGGGGTGGCAAAACGGTGGTACTAGACCCGGGCGAGACAATGCATAACTCTACCACCTAGTAACCACGATGGTAGTGACTTGCATAGTCAATCGGTTGCCTTTTACGACCTGCCTGGCAAAACGGCAGTTGGCCTATTCTTCAAAGGAGCCCGGGGCCAACACGGGGATACTATAACCTCAATAACACTTTTACCTTAACCGGGAATTGAACCTCAGGATCTCATGCTCCTAACTCCTGGACCACGAGGCACCTCCTAAATACTCAAAATATACCGAAAGTCGAAAACATAGATTTGAACCCTAATTCCGTGATGGAAGTTGTTGAAAATTTGTATGGATAATTTGATTTATACTCTTGTGCTTTTTCTAAATTTAAGGGAAAATACAAAACAAGCAATGCGCCAAGTAGGTATTGTGCAAAATAAATACTGGTTTGAGAGTTCCGTGGGTGGTCTTCGGAACGGAAAGGGGAAATGGAAAATTTCAAACACAAATTCAAAAAATTATTTCAACATTTTATCTTACTATATGAAATATAAGGCCAATGACTTTACAATCACAATAAGTTTAAGAAATATTTTCCAAGTACCTATTAAATGAGTGTAATTTATAATCCACGATTGAGCAATTAATCATAGCGTTTAAATTGACTTTGCACGAAAAGTATAACGCGAAACGTTCAACAGCTGTTATTATGCAAACGATACGTAAATGAGAACGGTAGTCTTTGGTCAATTATTCCTAGATTAAGTGTGAACGTTATATAAATAGACAAACATATATCGCGCTTATAGGGTTATCACCTTAAAGGCATATATATATATATATATATATATATATATATATATATATATATATATATATATATATATATATATATATATATATATATATATATATATATATATATATATATATATATATATATATATATATATATATATACCCTTATAGGGTTATCCTTTTAGTTATCTTTTCTCTTATATCTCTTATATAAGTTTTTCGTTTCTATAATATATTACATACAAGATTACTTCTAAAGATCTGGTCATATTTTCAGAGGCTATTCAGAATCGATAATATGTTCGATTTATGTAACAAAATAATAATTTTTATCCGACACAAAAACAAAACTCATGGATGTAATTTCAATTACACAAAATTGGAATTAAAATATTTTAGTGCCGTCAACCAAATTAAAAGTAATCGGGAAAAATTAACTTTAGAGCGACAGTTAGTGGGATATTTTTAAACGTTTTTTTTATATTATCTTGTAATAATTTTACGATAATAGTAAAAATGCACTTTCCATTAAATATTTAGTTCCTAATTTTAAAATTTGCTCGGACTTTTAAAAGTAACCCTACATACATAATTCTTGAATATAAGAACCAAGCATAGCCATAATTTTCATATACGAAAACGAAAAATTATACAAATCGGAGCATTGCGAGCCTGATTTGCATTTCAATCAGTATCATCATAAAATATTAAAACTACGTATATTCATTTTATCCATACTATTAATATTATAAATGCGAAAGTCTGTCTATGTGTCTGTTACGCTTTCACGGCTAAACCGCTGGATCGATTTTCATGAAATTCGGCATGGAAGTAGTTGAAGTGCCGGGGTCAAAAATAGGCTATTTTTTTTTCAAAAATCAATTGCTAAATGGTTGAAATAGGGGATAAAATTTGAAATGACGTATGAAAAGCTATCTAGACGACATGTTAATCTACTCGCGCGCGAAGCTGCGCGGGTCAGCTAGTAATAAATAATAATAATAAATATTCACGGAACAAGTTACACTTACTGATCTAATCCCAAAGTAAGCAAATTATTTATTTGAATGTGTTATGGGTGTTAGTCAACGATACTAACACATAGAAATACATATATAAATACTAGAACATTTTTAATAAACACCCAAACCTGGAAATACAAACATTTATGCTCATCACACAAATGGTTGTCCCTGTCGGGAATCGAACCCGAGCCCCATCGATTGCGTAGTCAGGGTCGCTAATCACTCGACCAATGGGGCGGTAAATTTAATATTAGTAATATTATCACGTACCGTTGCCTTGTGGGGTTGGTAGAGTCACAGAAATCATATATAGGGTAGAGTAAACAGGCGTCTATAGACGTTCCAGATCACCACGATTTACCGGTTTGTCAGTTGGCTAGATGAGTGGTGATTCCCATCGCCGCCTTTTACTAGATTGATAGCGATTATCAACTATTTCTTCTGATAACTGGGACGGACGGTCTTCCGTGCTCATCCACATTAAGTGAGTGGTAAAATACCACCGACCAAACTCCGAGCTGCTACTGAAGTTTTAGATTTCGAGAAAAAACTAGTTAATAAGTAAATAGTTACCAATAAAAAAATTGATTATTTTAGTAATATTATAAATCCATACTTCACACTAATATTATAAATATGAAAGTCTGTCTTTCTGTCTATCCATTTGTCTGACTGTCTGTTACGCTTTCACGGCTTAGCCGCTGTATCGATTCTTATACAATTTAGCAAGAAGATAGTTAAAAGCCCGGGGTCAAATTTAGGCTACATTTTTTCAAAAATTATCGCGTATGGGGCTGGAATAGGAGATGAAAGTTTGTTTTGAAGATTATATCGATGAAATGTTAATCTACTCTCGGATGAAGCTGCGCAGGTCAACTATTTAATAATTTAGTAAATTTATTATTTGTTGTTTTGTGCGTGTTTTATTAACTTCAAAGATTAACATGTCATCGATATACATATGTATAAATATTTAGATAAAATCAATTTTCATGTAAACAAAGTTACGGATGTCAACTGCAAAATAATATTGTTCATTTGGTGGAACATTGGCGTATTTACAGATTTACGTATTTTACAGGATATGTTTTTAAAACGAGTTTATGGTCTTAGTATGGCAATTAATGTTTATTTTTTTTATTTAAACTATAGTAATAGTAATTTAGTATTATTAAAACTTAACTTTTTTATCATAATCAATCAATCAAGTAATCTTTTTCATATTTACTTTGATTTAAAAATAAAATACATTTCCGCCGACGTTCCACCAAATGAGCGATATAACAAATCTGGAATTATTGTACATGTTTGATTTGACGGTACTTTACCTAAATAACTTATTTCGCGTTTGGATTTGATGATATTGGAAAGTTTAATACTGAAGAGGGGTACTGAAGGCCCAGCCTACAGAGGTGAGCAGTACTATAATATGTGTGAGTAGACCCGTGCTTTATAAGGTACATAATTTAGTGTGGGCTTACTAATGTTACTCGTATGTTTCTAAGTCTTAATAATAGATATACGATTTTAATTCAAAAGTTCACTTCTCTAACAATTAAGTTTTAGGATGTTAAATCCATATCTTGAATCACACCAATGTTTTAATAAATATAATAAAATAATTATTTAGTCCAAGTTCCCAAGGATAAATGTTTATTATATGTTTGGATTTTTTTTTCATCTAATGTTTAAATAATTTTGATAAAATAATCAAACTAGCATTATTTAACATTTGGTACCATTGTAAAATAATGTACGTATTAATCTAGTGATTATTAAATTGATCGAAGTATACCGACGAAAATTAACGAGAAACCAATTATTATTTAAAACAACAGACTGCTAATTATTATAATATAAACTTTGTTGAAGTTTTTCTTGGAACAGTTCAAAGTTCTGGTACTAAACTACTAAATAATTCTAAAACTCCAATGAATAAAATTGTGAGAAATAAATTAAGAATTAAAAAGAATAAATAGATTATTCATTTATTATGTGATTTACTTTTATACATTTTGATAATTTTATTCGACTCAATGGCATAATTCAAGGTAGTAAAAAATTATTATTTCATTCGCGTTTTCTAAATTTAGTTTTCACTCTTCTTCAAATGTAATCATTTATAATAATATATATTATATTGTTGTAAATGGTTACATAATAAGACCATCCATAGAAGAAAAATGATAGCGGGATTTTTCTTCACGTTACACGGATTTTCTGACTGAGAGGACAACGTTATGATGTTTGTGAGTTAAAGATTGCTTGCATTTTGAGTTTAAATTTCTTTGCGAAGAAGAGTTTTGGAACGTGCCCTTGAAAATTGCATATATTGTATGTAATTCTAATCCTAATCCTAAACTAAGAAATCAAATCTTCGCCCCGCCCCGTACCAATTTCTTATGTGTTTAAACGGTGGTATTGTCTCTTTTCACCCGGAATACTGTCTGTTTGTTTTCTATCCAACGTTATAAAAATTGTTTATTAGTTAACCAGTCAGCCGTTCCGTCACCCAGGATAAGCAGCCAGCAATTAATCAACTCATAAAATAAAAATTCAATTTGTAAGATCAATTATTATTAATTTGACCGTTGGTCGAGTTGTTAGCGACCCTGACTACGCTATCGACGAGGCTCGGGTTCGATTCCCAATGGGGACAATCATATGTGTGATGAGCATAAATGTTTGTATTTCCGGGTTTGCGTGTTTATTAAATATGATCTCGTATTTATATATTTCTATGTATTAGTATCGATGATTAACACCCATAACACAAGCAAATAATTTGCTTACTTTGGGGCTAGATCAGTAAGTGTAATTTGTCCCGTTAATATTTTATATTTTATTTATATTTTAAATAAAACTGCAACAACCGACTTTCAATCTCCTGTATCCATGGAACCCAGGATTAGACTTTCAGCAACTTTAGATGGTACCAAATAGGAAATATAACCTCCTAAGTAAAAAAGAATATTCCAATTGGTTAAAAAATGATCGAATTCTAAGGTACATAACAAACATTTAAAAAATACAGGCGAATCGAGAACCCTTTGGAAAATCGGTTTAAAATACCCAAGAAATTCTCTTCTAGTATAGAAAGTTGAATTAATTGCATTTGAGCGTGGCATCCTCGTGGATTAATTAGTGATTTTGAGGAATGAATATTTAATTTGTCTCGAGAATTTTGGTCTAGACTTTAATCAAAATCTTGCTTTTTTGAGTCATGACTTTATTAGACTTTTTATTTAAATAAAGGCTAATTTGACAAGTCAATCAGTTTTATGGTATAAAATTAGCAGTTACAAATTTTTTTATTTCAATAATACGAAGACAGTTTTCATTTCTCCACTCAGTCTACCTTCATAATGTCGATGGAAACTTACGTACGTCTTTTTGCATTAGCAATATGAGTAACTAGTTTTTTCCGAGCATATACTAAACGTTTTGAACTTAAGTTATAAATTAAAAAAAATAAAACTTTGACTATTCCTTAATAAGCTTTTATATTTGACGATTTCGATTGATAATGCTATCATCGGATTCAAAAAATTATGCTTTGGAAAAGACGTTCTTCAAATTATGTCCTTTCAAACAAAAAGATATATTTTCCAAATTGATCCAATATTTTCCGAAAAATCTAATACTCGTTTTTTAATACGTAAAAAAAAGATTTGAGTGAATTGTGAAATTCAAAACTCTTCTTAACTACGAGAACTTATTAATTACTACCTGCAGCATGCAGTCCGCTGCATTTTTTTATGTCATAAGATAGCAAACTAGCAGATGGGTCTCCTGATGGAAAGAGTCAACCATCGCCTATAGACATCAAAGGTGTTAATGGTGCGTTGCTATCTTGTGGCGAGGTCTAATGCCACATGCATAAGTTTACCGGCTACATTACCCTCCAAACCGGAACACGACAGCGACAAGCAATGACGCTATTGCGGCAGGAATAGGCAAGGCGGTGGTACCAGACGCGGTCGAGACAATGCAGAACTCTAAAACATAGTAACCACGATGTTAGTGACTTGCGTAGCCAATCGATCGCCTTTTACGACCTGCCTGGCAGAACAGCAGTTGGTCTATTCTTCAAAAGAGCCCGAAACCAAACACGGGAAAAATTATAACAGTTTTTGGCAAATCAGACGGAAGCGCTCAATTTTCCGGGATAAAATGTAGCCTTTTTGCTATTCCAGCTTATCTTCTACCTGCGTGCTAAATTTCATGCAAACTAGCTTAGCTGTTTTTGCGTTATTGAACAAACATCCATCCATCCATCCGGAAATCATACCATCAATACATCCAAACATCCAAACTTTCGCATTTATAATATTAATTAATACAGATGAGAGCGCCTTTTGATATTTAAAATGTTTAAACAGTAAAATATACAACAAAATGTGTCAGAATTTAACAAATGAAATGCGTTGAATCTTAAAAATTCAACGCATTTTGTTTGTTGTCAAAATAACCATGGAACTATTACTACAACAAAATTTTCCTTTATAAATCTCTCAAAATAACAAAACTTTCCTTTATAAATCTGTCAAAATTTAAGATGTTAATTTTTATTTATTTAAGTTAGTCAACTAAACACACTGCATTTTCTTTATTTTGTAGAGTAACAAAGTAACTTTTATATATAGCCTTTGAATAATCCAAAATGGCAGGCGGGTGTCAGTCACGCCGGTGGCGGGTTTGATTACCATCTCCAATTCGATTTGTTGTACGATTTCACACTTGAATTTCAGATTTGTACCTTTGGGATATTCGTGAATTCGTGTTCTATCTGCCATTTTCGTGTTGTACATATAAATAATCCCAACTTAAATATTATATCTATTGCGGAATATTTTTATTCAACTTCACAATTTCCACGCGCCAAATTTCTTACTAGAGGCAAAAAATAAAGTGAGAGTTGGTGGTAGAGTTCTGTAACGTTTATTATGTCTGCCTGCCAGTATTACTGCAGCAGTAGCGTCAATTTTTGCCTTGTCTATAAGTCTTTTCATTCCAAAGCCATCTGCTTGTTTGTAAAATATAGAAAAAAACCGACAAATGCTATTCGAACTCGCCCACCGAAGGCTCCGTACAAATTTGTAGGCACGTGCAATTTTTTAACCCGTGTTGTTTCTGGTCTCCTTTGAAGAATAGACTAACTACCATTCTGCTAGGAAGTCGTAAGAGGTGACCGATCAGCTATACATCTCCCTATCATCGTGATTACTAGGTGGTAAACTTCCGCAAAGTCTCACCCGAGTATTTGGTATCACCACATTAACTATTCCTGCCGTAATAGCGTCAATGCTTGTCATGGTCGTTTTCCGGTTTGAAGAGTAAGGTAGCCGATAGACTTAAACATGTGACATTGCTATCCCGCTACATGGATAGCAACTCACCATTATTATATTTGGTGTCTAAAAGCAATGGTTCCTCTTCTTATCAGGAGAGCCATTTTCTTGTTTCCTATTTAATGATATAAAAAATATTATAAAATATCAGGAATTGAGGTTTAACTCTGCCTTCCACTTCGGGGATACGGGCGAGAAGGTACTTTTTTTTAAGATAGGGGTAGAAATCAGAAATGAAAAGATATTGATGACGTGTTACACCTTATTACATTTAACCCCAAAAAGACGCAGCTTTGTGAGTTCACCGTAAAAAAAACACCCTTTGTCGTATCACCTCGGTTCGAAAACACTCTCCTGACAGCCTCAGCCAGTATTGGATATATCGAACAACATTCAGTTCCGCGGTGATTTGGAAGGGAAGGCTATATATACTAGCCTCCAAAAAGCTTGGTGTACTCAGTAGAAAAATAAGCAGTACTTCATGCCAGCCCATCGCCTCACCTCGCCCCCAACTTTACAAGGCCCAAATTCGACCTCACATGGAGTACTGTTCTCACCTCTGGGCCGGAGCTCCTCAGTACCAGCTTCTTCTTGTTGATCGCATTCGACGTCGAGCGGTTCGAATCGTCGATGACCAGGCTATTTCTAATCGGCTTGACTCTTTGGCGTTATGCAGAGGTGTAGGTTCGCTCTGCATCTTTTACCGTATCTATTTTGGGGAGTGTTCCGACGAGTTGTTCGGTTTAATTCCTGCCGCTAAATTCCTCCATCGGACATCGCGTCAAAATTTGAAGTTCCATCTTCACCACCTCGATATCTGGAAATCCACAACCGTGCGCTTTTGTAGACACTTTTTGCCTCGCACTACTTCTTTGTAGAATCAATTACCCTCGGGGGTGTTTCCGAATGGATACGACTTAGGGACCTTCAAGAAACGAGCTTATTTATTCTTAAAAGGCCGGCAACGCAGCTGCAATACCCCCGGTATTGCGGATGTCCATGGGCGGCGGTGATCACTTACCATCAGGTGCACCATCTGCTCGTTTGCCCCCTCTGCTATAAAAAAAAAACGTGTTACTGTACTTGCAGGCAAACTAGTATGATACTTAATCAATATTAATATTGGTATTATAAATACGAAAGTTTGGATGTTTGGGTGGATGGATGGATGGATGTTTGTTACTTAATCACGCAAAAACTACTGAACGTATTTAAATGAAATTTGGCATACATGTAGATGATGATTTGAAATAGCACATAGGCTTATCTGGATAAAATTAGGTGGTCCCGCGGGAATTGCCAAAAACTATTTTATAATGCAGGGTGCTTTTACATAATACTAGCTTAGTGGCTAGTATCATGTAAAAAAAAATATTTTGTAATTTTTAATTATCAAGATAGTGTTTCGTACGTTGTAACATCGTCGTACATAGTTTAGCTTAAGTAGTTAGATGAATAGATTCATTGGAGCTTCCTTATGCAAAATGAAAAGCGGTTACCTTACAGAAATGAGTCTTTTGTTGGTTCCTCATCCGTCTTCCAATTTATCGAGTTCCATTCAGAAACGGCTGTGGTAATCTAAGTGGAATTAATACCATTGAATACCATAAAGTCAATTATTTTTGTGATGATTCCATAGAAAGGACTCATGGACTCACATATCGAAAGGCTATAATTATGATATTTAAGTAATTATAATAATTAGTTAAATATTATAATTAAAGACTGTAATTATTATAATTAACTAATTAAATACTTGGTCAATTACAAAGCTTGGAATCCAACTTCAAAAAGTGCATTTTGAATTTATCAATGTTTAATTTATTATTATTTTTAAATTACGCCAAAAAAGCGAATGGATCACTGACACCAAAAGATTTTTTATTTCATAAGATACCAAATAAGCAGATGGGTCTCCTGATGCAAAGAGTCAACCATCGCCTATAGACACCAAAGGTGTTAATGGTGCGTTGCTATCTTGTGACGAGGTCTAATGCTACATGCATGAGTTTACCGGCTATCTTACCCTTCAAACTGGAATATGACAGTGACATGCACTAACGCTATTGCGGTAGGAGTAGGTAAGGCGGTGGTACCAGATCCGGGCGACACAATGCATAACTCTACCACCTAGTAGTCACGATGGTAGTAACTCGCATAGCAAATCGGTCACCTTTTACGATCTGCCTGGCAGAACGGCAGTTAACCTATTCTTCTTTTTTAATTTTCATTGTCTCGCTTCGAAGATTCTAGTCAAATTTTACATAAAGCGCTGTGTTTTTTTATTGCAAAAGAACCCACGACACTTAATGCTAAAATAGCCAGTAAATTTAAGTGGGTGGAATTACATCTCTACCACATCGATAGCATTGCATCATTAACAGCTTTGCGGTGAAAAGGCGATGGTAAACTCTTTCTACCAGTGGAACTATATGCTAATTTGCTATCTCATTATATCAACTCCGGAACGATCTCTACAAACGACGTTCTCAAGAAGCTTTGACAACGGGATTTTTAAGAGAGGAATAAAAATTTCTTAAGAGGTTGGAATCGTATTGGTGACTGCTGTCCATCAGGTGACCCATTTGTTCGTATATCGTCAATTTCTTAAAAAAATATGAACGGCATGTTTTTTATTTTTCATTTATTAAGTACTTTAAGTAAAGTTTGTGAAATTTTGTGGGATATCAGTGTTTACAGTCTTCAAAAAAAATTAAAACTTTTAGTTTCTGAACTCAATTATTTTTCTTGGTCTTTGAAAATGTAGGATGGAAAATGAATAAAATATAGAAAGACTTAGTTCTTCATTTAAACGTTAGTATTTTTATAGCATATTTTATGGAAACAATATTTAAATAAGTATTTGAACTTATTTGCGACGAACCTATTTAAGGCACACAAGAAAAAATACAAGGGCACAAAAAGAAAAACTGATAGAAAAAAGTTTTGAAGTATCGCGTGTGTATGTAACATGATCGTGAATTTAAAGATTTTATATGTATGTACCTATATCTCTGTATTTTCATCGATTGTTACATATTACGATATATAAAACGTTCATCCATACTATAATATTATAAATGTTAAGTCTGCCTAACTGTCTAACTGTCTGCCTGTGTGTTTGCCTGTCTGGCTGTTACGCTTTTACGGCTAAACCGCTGGACCGATTTTCATGAATTTGATATGGAAATATTTGAAGATACATAGGCTATTTTTTTTTCAAAAATCAACCCCTAAAAGTCTAAAATAGAGAATAAAAGTTGTATGAAAATCTATTTAGACATGTTAATCTACTCGCGGGCGAAGCTGCGCGGGTCAGCTAGTAAAAAGTAAATGTATCAGTTTTCTATGCTACATGAAAATATCAAGAATCGGCTGTTAAAAAAATGTACAAAAATTTATATAACTTTCCTGCATTGCTGTAGCAATCTTTTTTTCTGTCATCTCAGATCTGCCAAAGTGTCGTAATCATCTTATACTTTGGTATTGGCAGATGTAATACGCCTCACTACAGCCTGCCACCTCTCTCTACGTAGCGTTTATTCTCATACGCTCGTGTATTGTACTGCCCACGGACGACTTGATTTGGTCGGTCCAGCGCCATTAATGCGCTGGACCGACCAAATCAAGTAGGCCGTACCATAAGCCCGATAGAGCGTAATTTTTTAATTCTGAAATACTTATTCATTCATTCAGTATCAACGACTAAGTATTTACGAATGAATAAATATTTTTTATTTTCTTATTAGCTGTAGCGTGCAGCCCGCTGCATTATAAAAGTTTTTGGCGAATCCCGCGGGGTCATCTTTTTTGGGATATAAAGTCTCTACCTATGTACCAAATTTCATTCATTTGAATGAAATTTGGCAATGAATATTGAAATGAATTTTCATTCAGTAGTTTTTGCATGATTAAGTAACAAACATGCATCCATCCAAACATACAAAATTTCGCATTTATAATATTAACATAGATTACTTCTCATATACTTCCTCTTAAATCGACATGGTAAATTAATAACCGACATGAAAAGTAAATGGCGTCGAACAATATTAGTTTATTCAGTTATCTTCTATACAAATAAATAAAGTTGGAGTGTCTGTTTGTAATATTAAATTAAACGGCTTTAACTAAATGCATATGTATGTATACACGGTACATATACCAAAATAACACTTTTTACGATTTTTGTCTGTCTGTCTGTATATCTGTCTCTCTGTTTGTTCCGTCTAATCTCTGGAATGGCTGGACCGATTTTGACGGGACTTTCACTGATAGATAGCTGATGTAATAAGGAGTAACTTAGGCTACTTTAAAAAAAAACACGCGGACGAAGTCACGGGCACGGCTAGTTAATATATAGAAATAATAGCTAGCTTGCGCAGCTTCGCCCGCGTCTAGACCATAATGTCATCGATGTAGTTTTTATACAAATCTTTATACCCATTTCAGCCCCTCAGGGGTTGATTTTTGGAAAAAAGTTAGCCTGTGTTTGACCACAGAATTAGAACTATCTCCATATTTAATTTCATCGAAATCAGTGTACCGGCTTAGGCTTGAAAGCATAACTGACAGGCAGACATGCATACAGGTAGATAAACCGACAGATACAAAAACAGAATTTTGAATTATATATTATAAATATCGATTATAGGACCGGAATTAGTTTGTTTCTTTATTATATTTTCATCTAATATTAATGTAGTAATGTGCGTCGCTACTTAGACGATTTTTTTATTAGATACCTATAAGTTTATTTCATATCTTAATATAGCAAATAAGCAAATGGCTCTCCTGATTCCCGAAAACTTTCCGAAACTGTAAGAGATCTACCAGGCAATAAATTTATAAAGTGTGTTAAACTGTGTATTATAAAATCTCAGAGTATTTAAAGACAAATAAGCCTGGGATTAATAGCTTCTCATATCAATCTCATATAATTTTTTATAATTTTGTAATATTGTGATATTGTGAAAAAAATGATATAAAAAAAGACAAGCCTGCTGAGTTTCTTCCACCGAATCTTCTCAGTATGTGGCCACGTTTCCGATCCGTAGTAGTTTTGAAAAATGTGACGTGTCAAAATAACTTGTACAAAGGTTTTACTGAATAAAGTTGTTCTGCTTTCTGGTTTCTAATTTCTAGTGGCCGTGATGGCAGAGAGTCGCATAGCCAATCGTTTGCCTTTTTTTATAGTAGAGGGGAGCAGATAGTGCACCTGATGGTAAGTGATCACCGCCGCCCATGGACATCCGCAATACCGGGGGTATTGCAGCTGCGTTGCCGGCCTTTTAAGAATGCATAAGCTCGTCTCTTGAAGGTCCCTAAGTCGTATCCATTCGAAAACACCCCCGAGGGTAACTGATTCCACAAAGGAGTAGTGCGAGGCAAAAAGTGTCGACAAAAGCGCACGATTGTGGATTTCCAGACATCGCCTCTGACGAACTGTCTGGTAGAATGACATAGGGTCTATTTTCAGTAGAGTTTAAAAGCATAAACAATAGGAAAATTAGACGGTAAATTAGAGGTATAGTCTGACCAAAAAGGTGAACAACCAGTCTTAGGGTAACCATTTTACGCTTATTATTACTATGAATTGAAGAAATTTTCGCAATACATTTTTTAAATATTTTTAGTGATATTTTTTGATAATAAATAATTGAAATTGTATTGATATTATCACTATTTTACTCAAAATTTCATACAATGTTCGTGAACAAAAGCTCGAGAATAATGGCTGAATTTATAATTAGTTCTCATTAAAATTGAGGCAAGGAAAGCAATTAAAATGGTAGACACTATTCATACCCTTAACACGCCAATTTAATGAGTACAAGCACTTCATTAACAGTAGAAGACGAGACAATAGAACTAACTATAGTTTTCTTGACACCAAGAATACATTGACGACGATTCAACGTGTTGGAAAATAAATGTCCACCCAGTCAACAATGGATGTTGTACTTATGACGGCTGACGTATAAATGACAGGTATATCTAGTTCAATGGAACATTTAGCTGGCCAACGTATATTATTTTACAATAGCGATAGTTCTCTTGTTGAAACTCCGTAATTCTTTTACTGCTAAAGAACAAATATCAAAAATATTAGCTTTCTGCACTTCTGTTCCATACAAACGCCAACTGTGCCAAATTTCTTACTCCTCGTGAAGTGAAGTGAAGGGGTACAAAGTTATCACTTCAAGTATTAATATAAAGACTGGCGATCGTCCTGTGATCGAAATTCAAACCGGAACCTCGTGTGGTCAACACCGACACCGGACCACTAGACCACAGGGGCGAAAATAACGCTGGTTTAATTTAGAAAATAATTAAATAACACATTCTGATATGGTTAAAAAATTATATCGATATAATTAGTATTTTAGGTTTGGGTGTTTATTATGTATGTAAAAGTTTATATAAGTATTTCTATGTATTAGTATCGTTGACTAACTAACACCCAAAACACAAGCAAATAATTTGTTTACTTTGGGGTTAGATCAATAAGTTTGTCCCGTGAATATTTATTATTTATTTATTTATTTATTATTTTGAGCGTAATTGTGTGTTCCACACCACACATATAGAAATCTGGAAGCCAAAGATTTTTTTAAATCAGTTTTTTTATATTTATTATTAGAAAAATATCTTCACGTCCGAATCCCCGAAGTGGTAGGCAGAGGTACAACAAGTGCACCCACGATTAGTCGAAGATACTTGGTCCCATAATGTGATAGGTGGATGATTTCTGAAACAGTAGGTATAAGAGTATTAACAAAATTACGATATGTGGTAAGCCTATCGCCAACCGGGCACTTTTCAATCCCGGGCAACGTTGTTTTTATCAGAAAACTGCAAAAAACACATTTTTGAATTGCCCGACCCGGGAATCCAATCCGAGACCTCATGTGGCCAACACCGATAGCGATACCAGACCATAGAGAGAGGAGGGAGAGGTGAGGCGAGGAGAAACCATAATTATTATACTGGATAAATATGTAAAAATTATATTGTGTTTATAAAATGATAATTCTTTATATCTGTGTATTTTTACTACTTTTTAATGAAATATGAATACGATAGATACACGTTAAGTTCAGAAAAATGCCTGAGCTTGACATGTTGAGAGAAAAACCTCAATGATCCGCTTATGAGGCGTTCAATAAGAGAACCACTATGAGACAATTGTTACTTTTAGTACCTATTTCATTCTTTCAATAAAATTAACAATGTTTGTCCGTGTTATGAGAAAATACAAATAGATTCAAGAAGACAAACAACTGATAAAAGGGAAGTGGACATTCAGTTGGCAGTAAAACTTGAAGTTTACTGCTTGCATAAACTTCGATTCGATTCCCTCTCGTCGTAACATTCTTCTAAATGACATTGTGTGAATCCTTAAAAGCTCATCGAAAATAAAAACTTCGTTCTGTTCCTTTGTTTTACCGTTTCAAAACTTGTCGACTTACAAATAAATTGATTTATTCCTTTAATAGCATTTTTATATCATGAGATCAAGAGATGTGAACAAATTTATTTAATATTATTTAAGTCCGTTTACACCAAACTATTTTTTTATGATTTTATTCTAATTTATTTTTATTTAATTAAAATATTTAGGCACAATTAAATAAATTTGTAGACTTAGTACTACATGATTTTCTATCCTATATCTAGTCCAAACAATCGGAGAACGTTACATTTGAAGGGGCGCAGAAAAGATAAATTAGTAAAATTTACCTTCAATTGATATATCTGCTGTCATTAATTATACTTAAAATAAAAAATAATAATACACAAAATATATTATATGCATACGCGTACACATCATATTATATAACATGCGATCACATACATACATATATTGCTTACAATAGTTGAATAAGCTTAAATATAAAGAAATAAATACTTTAAAAAAATAATATCTGTCTACTCTCTACTATAGTTTAATCCATTTAAAAAGTAATTAAAAAATTTGGTGTAAGAGGACCTTAATGTACCATATTTTTTCTAATAAATGATTGATTATCATGACGGCTACCCTAATAAAAAGGGACTATCATTGCCTATAGACACCAAGTTTATTGATGAAATGTTGCCATCCATATGATGGAATGGTAATACCCCATGCATAAGTTTACCCGTTATATCATCCAAACTGAAACACGAAAATGAGAAGCATTAATGTTATAGCGGTAGGAAATGGAAAGTGGTGGTACCAAAATCGATAGACAATCTGACACTCTACCATTCATAAAAAGTAAATGATTAGTTAAACATGTCAATTCCATTGTGACTATCTCTACCTAGTTCCGTAACGTCTGGCCCAGGTTTGATACCACCGCCTTATCTTTTCCTGTCGCAATAGCATCAATATTATCTCTTCAGCCATCTGCTTGTTTTCTACAGTATGATTAAAACACTGCCTTACCAAAAAGTTAACTGGCGAGATGCTTTTTTGATTATATTGTTCCGTTTAGTCACGCAGCGGTCTGCTGGGGAGACTGGAATAAATATTTAACAGCGATAAAGGTGGAACATGTAATATCCCCATTAACATTGCATAGAGCCTTAGTTATTGCTTTAACTTGTATTAATTTCCATTTAGCGCGGTCGTCCGGAAACTTGAGATTGCGTTGCCGTGGAAATAATAATAAATTTTGTACCAACAACCAATGTTTGATCATCCGTAATTTATATTTAAAATTGAGTTTTTGAGAGCTGTGCGATATCAGAAATATCTATTAAGAATCAATTCTGGATAATTATATAATAATATAACGCTAATTTAATTGACTCTGAAATAGATTTTTTAACAAATTACATAAATCGACTTAACCCCTTTGGGGTTATGTCGATTTGTGTAAGCAAATTATAGCATTTATAGCAATGCAAAAGCAAATTATAGCAATGTTAGCAAATTAAAAAAAAGTATCTTCACGCCCATATCCCCGAAGGAGTAGGCAGAGGTGCAACAAGTGCACCCACGATTAGCCGAAGATACTTGGGGCCCACAAATGTGATAAGTGACAAGCCTATCGCCAACCGGGCACTTTCCAATCCCGGGCAACTTTGTGTTTCTCAAAACTGAAAAAACAATTTTTATGTGCCCGACCCGGGAATCGAACCCGGGACCTCATGTGATAAACGCCAACGCTGGACCACTAGACCACAGAGGTCAGAACAGAGCAGAGAAAATATATGCTTATTTTAAAGGTGTTAGTCGACGATACTAATACATAAAAATACATATATAAATACGGTTACTAGGCATTCGAGGTACTTTTTTAAGGACTAAATTATTATAAAAGATTTAATCTTTTACAATAATTTAGTCCTTAAAAGATTGGTTGAAAAATTTCGAAGTTATTTCGAAAAAACACTTTTTTCAACAAGATTTTTCGTCAACAATAATTCCCGAAAGGATAAACTAATTTTATTGCAATTTACGGACGCAGTTTTTCAAAGAATAGAACTGATAAAATTTTGTACTCACTTGATACATTAAGCTGGAGTTATTTATGTGTGGTAAATAAACTATTCTTATTCTTTAAAAAAAAATATATCGTTTCACCGAAATTTATTTTTAAGTTTTTTCAAAATTTCTCAAAATCTTCTGGGCCAAATTGGTTCTGATTTTTAAAAAGTTTAACTTAAGTTAAATGGAACCTAATCGAATGCCATCAACTGCGTTTCTATCGGTTAAGCCATCCAAAAGTTGTGAGATATCTACATACACATACACATAACATACATACATACAGACCTATTAACGTCATTGCAAAATTAGGCAGAAAAGGTTCCTAGGACCTCAAAATTTGGAGATCTGGTGAAATTCGATTTTAGAAAATCAGGGCAAAATCAGTAACTTCTTTCTTTATTATCTACATACGTAGAGGTAAGTTAAGAAATAACTTTGATAGAAATCAGAAATCAGAAGTACTTTATTCAATAAAACTTTTTACAAGTTATTTTGACGCGTCAACATTTTTTTTAAACTACTACCGGATCGGAAACGCGGCCATACACTGAGAAGATCCGGCGGAAGAAACTCAGCGGGCTTGTCTTTTTTTCATAACATTTTTTTAAATAAAACATTACATATTATTTAATTAGTATCTAATTGTTACATTAATAATAAGGATTGCCGATATGAGGAGCAGTTAATCCCATGCTTTCCTGTCATCAAGGTATTCAGATATTTTATAGTAACCTATTTTACACAGTTTTGTGTATTTAGACACAGATAGGCGTATTTAGTTTAATCCGTGGCTTAAACTATTTTACGTTGGTTTAGTGGTAAGCATATTTTGCTGAGATAAATTAGCGGCAATCACTTTTCAGAGATCTTTAATTCATATAAAACTATTACTTTCTCTTCAGTTACGATAACACTAATCGACACTTAGTATTTGTATCACAAATATGCTTATAAAATATTACTTACTAGCTGACCAGGCAAACGTTGTTCTGTCTTTTTAAATACTCCATTTTTTTCTAAATTTTCTCACCTATTAAACCTTCCTTGGACTTCAACAATTAATTCAAAACCAAAATTAGCCAAATCGGTTCAGCCGTTCTCGACTTTTAGCGAGACTAACAAACAGCAATTGACTTATATATATATATATATATATATATATATATATATATATATATATATATATATATATATATATATATATATATATATATATATATATATATATATATATATATATATATATATATATATATATATATATATATATATATATATATATATATATTATTCACGGGACAAATTACACTTACTGATCTAACCCCAATGTAAGCAAATTATCAAATTCGCTTGTGTTATGGGTGTTAGTCAACGATACTAATACATAGAAATACATATATAAATACCAGAATATATATAATAAACACCCAAACCCGGAAATACAAACATTTATGCTCATCACACAAATGCTTGTCCCCGTCGGGGATCGAACCCGAGCCACGTTGATTGCGTAGTCAGGGCCGCTAACCACTCGACCAACGAGGCATAGCCATATATATAAATATAGCCACATACATAATTATATATATATATATATATATATATATATATATATATATATATATATGTATGTATATATATATATATATATATATAAATAGATTTGGATTATTATGAATCCAATAACAGTTCTCTATTCTTAGAACAATTTCAAATAAGATAATATTTCGAATGTGAGGGGTACGTCAATACTACTCAAACGTTACTTAAGTGATGGTTTGATTTAGCTAAATCACATTACGCTATCTCTATCGCTAGCGTGGAGTTTTATTTGTGTAAATAGAGAAATGAAACTACGGTATAAAAATGTGTCAGTATATTAAGTGTGCGAGGTAATTTTTGTAGAGCTTCAGGTATGTATTTATTTATTCTTTAGTAAAATAATATTTAAATATAAATTTTAAAGTTTATATGTATATGTTCTGTTGTGTGGCTTTTTAAAGCTGAAGTGGCTAGATGGATTATAAAAAATGTTATACCTACCACTTTTTAAATCGATCAAAATTCAACAGAAAACATTTTTTTATCAAGATTAAAAAAAGCAACTGCAGGCAAGGATGGCAGTTTATAAAAGGTGAACAATTAGCAAAACGTGGTAGAGTGGGAGAGTTCATCAATAGCAGCAAACTCAGGTTTGCTACCACCGGTCTACTTATTCCTGCCACAATGGAGTCCATGCTTGTCAATGTCGTGTTCCAATGTCAAAGTTAAGATAGCACGGATAGCTACGCATTACTAACTTATTACTTAAGCACAAAATAGTGCCATAGAAATAGCATTGATTATATTATACAACTTTGGTATAGTCTTCATATTTTTCTTATCATAAGATAGCAAACAATCAGATGGGTCTCCTGATGGAAAGAGCCAACCATCGCCTATAGATACCAAAGATGTCAATGGTACGTTGCTGTCTTGTGACGAGGTCTAATGCCACATGCATAAGTTTACCGGCTGCTTTACGTTCCAAACCGGAACACGACAGTGACAAGCACTGATTGAATAGGTTAGGCGGTGGTACCAGACTCGGGTGTGACAATGCAGAACTCTATCATCTAGTAAAATACCTACAGTTTTTACTTTTAAGACACAAAAGGGATTGCAGAGCACGTAAAGTGGTTTAACCTGGGAATTAGGATAAAGTAACATTATAAAAACGATAACAAAACTAGAAAAGAATGAAATGTATTGTACTCGTAGACAATCGTGATCGTTATCACAATTTGTAGATAATGTTATAATTCGTAACGAAACCATAACGTAACAAATCGTTTGGACATATAATTCTACAGTCTAGGTATCGGTCGACAGTCAAATTGGGTTTATTTCTTTTTCTAAAAAACAATTTGACACAACCATCGAATAGACTGGATACACCTTTCAAGAAAATTTCTTAGGTGGTCAGTGGCGTTTACATTTACACTCAGAAATACAGTTATAATACTTACCGATGAAATGAAATCACTCCAATGGTATTTCTTTTTTATTTGACACGATAAAATAGCACAATATGGCATATTTCTATTTTTTACGACATGATATATCTACAATTTGACATTTACATACAATTGCTCATATAAGCGGCTACACATTTTACACCCAAAACCCTGTTTATTAGTATTTGTGTGGATTATTTACGGTTACCATACCTTGAAAGAAAAAACGAAAACCTTATTGAATCACTTTTGCGCATCCCAGTCGGTTCACCGATTTAAAAGCTACGATGCAGACAGGCACACAGATAGATTTACAAACACATAGCGGTCAAACTTATACCTCCATCTTTTGCGTAAGGTTTGGTAGAAATCACCTTTTGCCGTTATGTGTATGTACAACAATGTATGTATGTACAATTAAGTATGTGTGTAAATTGAATTGAGAAGTTATAACATAGACTAGATTACTTTAATTGATTATTTTATGAAAATCACTCAAACATGGGATTACGTTTTCCTAGGCGGACGATTAAACAACACTATTTACATCACAAAGACCCCAACATCCCTATTAATGTAAAATTAATCCATTTGGCCGCACTCTCTCCCCGAAAGTTGCGTTATTGTCAATTTAAACCGATAATGTTAATAGACTTCTATATGGCTTGCAAATTGAAATTTCTAAACCCTAACGCTACTGCTTAATCCCTTATGATAATAATCGTTTATTTCGAGCGCAAACAATCTTAGTTTAGTTATAAAAACAGTACTGTTAATCAACAAAGATGCTTGCAGTTACCCTAAGTTTTGGATGTCTTGGTATAAGTTTGTACTAGTATTCGTTGTGGCTCGGAATAAAATGTATATAATATAAAAGTAATTAAAAAAAATATACTGACTTCAAATATTTGTAGACTATACCTATAATTCAAAAACTACACCAATTTTCATAAAAATTGAATTGTTTCTTAAGTTGAAATATATACCTGATTTAAATAAAAAAAAAAAAAAAATAATATCCTGAGAAATTCGTGGACAAGCATATACACGAAATTCAGTATACGTGCTTAGACGCCAAAATAGATCATCACTCCCAAATGTTATCAAATTCCAATAATATTACACACATACATATTAAATTGATAACCTTCGTGTTTTCGTCGGTCGAAAATGGACTTTATTGCTTTTTGACACTAAACAAATAATAATCAGTCGGTCTGATGATCTGTAACTGTCCACTTTTTTTTGCAGACACTTTTTTTCGCTTTTACCAATTCCATTCACCAGAGATTTTCATAGAAAGAAAATTTAGAATTGTAAAAAATATGTTGAGATTATAAAGTAACAGTCTTGTTAAGAATCGCAGTGTTAGACTTATTTTTTTTATGATTTACTGATCAAAATTTTCAAATGGTAAAAACTTCTACAAATGGCAAACAGTTTACTTATGTCTTCCATTTTGGAAGTTGATTGAAAAGAATAACAAAATATTTCATATAAAATAATTTAATACCTTTAGGTACCTGATTTCGTTACTATGCGGTGCTACGTGCCAAAAAGTTTGCTTTGTATTTTTAACCATAAATGATAAAGGCAAGAAAAAAGTTACTAGCCTAGCAATATGAAGTCCATTGCCAACAGAACTGTTGGCCGTCAGAATAACTAAAGTTCTGAGAAAGCAAGTATATATTAAACGACGCAACACATACTAAAACCCTGTCAGATAACAAAAGTTCAGCTCAAGAAATCTGGAATTCCACCTGCTACGTTAATAAAGTTTTTGGTGAAACAAAAAAGATTTCGAGATAGTGATGATTGTGTTTTAGATATATACACAGAACAAATATAAATAATTCTGTGGGTATATACTACGTATATTTAGGTACACTATTTTTTGTAGATAAAACTAGCTGACTCCAGCAGACGTTAGATGCAGACATGTCGATGTAGCGACATTTGGTGATGAGTTACATCAGTGGTGACATAGCACATGTTGTTTCTCACAAAATAACACATTAGTTAATAATTTTTTCTACAACGTGTAAGGGACGGTCTACTGAAAATCGTACCATACCGTTGTACCAGATTCTGAGATGAAAATAGTTCCAAATTTATGTGCATGTACATTTTTGATTTTTTTAATTTTGCTTTGTATAATAATAATTATTGTTATTATTGTTTGCAATAGTAATTGAATAAATACAATTTCATAACCTAAAGAGCCTCGGCAAACTATCATACATCACAATATCTGACTAGCATCTTTAAATGAAAAATATCTAATAACATGCAGCATCTATTTCTGAGCATTAATAAACAAAAACTTTCTTCCTTGATTCCCAGAAATCAGAAATACTTTATTCAATAAAACTTATTACAAGTTATTTTGACACGTCACATATTTTTTTAAAAACAACTACCGGATCGGAACGCGGCCACACACTGAGAAGATCCGGCGGAAGAAACTCAGCGGGCTTGTCTTTTTTTTTTCATATCATCTATTTTTTTACAATATCACAAAAAATATATATGAGATCGGTATGAAGAGCAATTAATCCCAGGCTTTTTTGTCTTCTAAATAATCTGAGATTTTATAATATCCTTTTTTAATTTTTAAACAGTTTTGTTTTAACACATTTTTTAAATTTATTGACTGGTAAATCTCTTACAGTTTCGGGAAGTTTATTGTAAAAGCGTATACATTGCCCCATAGAGTTACTTATTCTGTGGAGACGAGATGCATGCACAACAAGATTGTTTTTGTTCCTTGTATTGAGTGTCCGTCACCATTTTTTTTTAAAAAAGCAAGTATTTTTACGAACGTACATCAGGTTCTCAATATATATTGGGATTTACTTTACCAGAACTTAGAGAATTTTGATTTTAAATATCTTAGAGCTTGCCTTGCGTGACGGTAGTAATATGACAATTTAAGTACTTATTGCTAAAACGGGGTATCTGTGAATAATATTGACAAAAATATTGCAGCTTACCAACAAAACCCACGCATATTTTAATTTGGGAAATAAGGCTTATACTTTTTAATTTTAAAATGTGAAACATAAAAAAATAATTGCAAAAATATAATTGATATTTGAAGACGATACAGAAAACAAAGATACATTTTTGCTGACCTTCTTTCTTGAACTTAATTATTCAACCTATGTAAATTCAAAGAATTTACGTTACGACATTATATTTATTCAATTACTGCATAATAAAAAGTAACATTTCGAAATGTGGTTACAAGCAGCAATAAATAAATTGGCATAGATAAATGGCACCACATTTTCAAAAATAAGTGTCAAATAAAAAATTTAAACATTATAAATATAATACAAAATTGTACTTAATGAATTTGCTTGCTAATGTTAAGCGGAATAGGCAGATAACTAAATTAGATATTTACATTTACAGAGTTTTATAACTCTTTTTCTTAAAAGTAAATATTATTATTATAATTTGATTTATTATAATACTATTCAGTATTTTTTTAATTGTAAAATTTAAGGAAATACATGAAATAAGCAATTTATTATGCGCCATATACCGCGCAAAATAAAAGACTTCTGCGGGCGCGGCCAGTACGAGCAATATATTAGTAGGGGAGCCCAAGAGGGGATTTTGTTATTTACTCGAGCACGTCAGATTAACGGGGGGGGGGGGGGGGGGGGGGCTCGCATACTGCTGAGGCTCTCCACCAATTATGAACCCTTCATATAGAGGCGGGTAAATAGGGCAGAAAGAAACAAATTCCAATTACTTTAATGGACAAATTACACGAATTATACTTACCCTGGGGTTAGAATAATTCGTGTAATTTGTTCATAGATATTATATTATAATTTTTATAGTTAAATGAATGTTGTATGAAATTAAATATTGACTTATGATATTTATTTCGAACTAGCTGTTGCCAGCGACTTCGTCCGCGCGGACTTCGTTTACTCCGCACTGCTCCTCTCCCTTAGATGATAGCGTGATAATATGTAGGTATTATGTTGACCCGACCTGTTAGTAATATTCATGCAAAATTTGAAGGAAATCCGTGCAGTACTTTTTGAGTTTACCCCGGACATACATACAGACAAACAGACAAAAATTCTAAAAACTATATTTTTGGCTTTGATATCGATTGTAGATCACGCCCCAAGTATTCTTTTAAAAAAATAATCAATGTACAGTTTTGACTTTTCTACGATTTTATTATATGTATAGATTATTACATGTATAGATGATAGATTAGTGAAGTAGAACGGAATTAGTTAAAACTCAAACGGATTGTGAAGCCATAAATTCAGCTGTTTTTGAAAGCGCTGCTGCTTAATTAAGAACTGAAATTAAAAACACTGACGCGTATGACTGTGTAACATGAGCGATGTATCAGTGCATTCATTAATTGGATTCCGAAAAATGCATGTCCTATGCTCGGATAACACTATTTCATACTCTTCTAAGCTATCGTAGCTAAAATTGCATTGGTATGCAATTTGAGGTATATTCAGTCACTACACAGTTTGTAGATCCTACATAAATGAACCCGTCTATTTCAATTATGAATGACCTCATCTCAAATCTACTTCTTTAGTAAGTATTTATATATTAATACGTGAAGCAAAAATTTGTACCCTTTTTTTAATGTTGGCCGTTGAGACCCAACGGCTGAAATAAAGGAATATTACATTGTTATTTTGTTTCGTATTATCTAAAAAAAGTATCTTCACGCCCGTATCCCCGAAAGGGTAGGCAGAGGTACAACAAGTGCACCCAAGATTAGCCGAAGATACTTGGTCCCACAAATGGGATAGGTGGCAAGCCTATCGCCAACCGGGCACTTTCCAATCCTGGGCAACTTTGTGTTTATCAGAAAACTGAAAAAACACTTTTTTTATGTGCCCGACCCGGGAATCGAATCCGGGACCTCATGTGGTAAACGCCAACACTGGACCACTAGACCACAAGGGTGATTATCTATATCTATATATACGAGAATTATTATATGTATTTGGGTCATAAATGTCATTGTACTACGAGCGGAATATTATAGCGGCTCAAAAAGATAACGTAAATTCTGTACTTTTCCTGCAAAGGCCTGGAAATTAGATCAGAGACATAAATGGATAATTGCTGTAACAGGGAAAAAAGTAATCTATTAATATTAAATTTTGAGATTTAATAATGTTTAATTATATTGATAAATAATCACTACATAGTATAAAACAAAGTCGCATTCTTTGTCTGTCCCTATATCCCTATGTCCCTATGTATGCTTAAATCTTTAAAACCACGCAACGGATTATGATGCGGTTTTTTTTTGGTAGATATAGTGGTTAAAGAGGAAGGTTTATATGTATAATAACATTCAATATAGAGTCGAGAAATACTGCAATTTTTGGGTTTTCTGATGTCATGTCGCAAATAATTTTCGCTTACATTGCAAACGCTGGCTAAACCCTACGAGATTTATCAAAATAATGTACTAAGTATTTGTACACCTTGAAAAAGTCTACAGAAAACTTCGCGATGGTATGTCTATCTCTTATGGATAACCCACAATAGCATTTTTTTTCATTTACTTTTTACGAGAAATAATGGCTTTTTCTCGAAGCAATTTTAAGCAATACAGCACTAATCCTTATCCAATTAAATACCTTAAATATATTGCTGATTTAATATAGAGCAATATGGGCGTTTACAGCATATAATTTAAATGAATATTTTCGAAGATATTACAGATTTAATTTAAAATGCAGGGGCATAGTGCTTGCGGGGGTTACTGGCCGGTCGGCGAGCGGCGCGCGCGCGGCATGTTCTGAAACCGCTGGGAAACGTGTTAATTTTCGGATAAATATATCGACGGGTCCCAAGAACAAAATCGTATCTACAAAATTACCAAATTACAATATGTTTGTTTGTGGGAGTACATTGTAGATAAGATGATGTTCACTTGAGTATTTCCACAAAAAAAAGACCAATAAATATAAAAAGTATATTGTAGCTTTATGCGTGTTTAATGCGAATTTTATTATAAAACCAATTTAGTCTGATCTCTCCATAAGATTTTGTTCTTGGGACCCGTCGTTAATATAGGACTTCAGCTGAAAATCAAAATTTAGTACATTCTTTTTTTTTTAACTAAATATCTCCATATAAAATCATGTGGATGATTAGAAATAGTATTAACAAATTATTTGTTTTAGAAATTTTTAGTATGTTTTCGGAATTTTATATGATCAAGTAAAGTACATTCTATCATATATTAAGTTAGCACATTCCTTAGATAATATCTTCAGGTATATCGTATAATGTTTGTAAAATTGTTATTTAATAACCAATGTAAAAAAACGTGATTTAGCAAACCACTTTTTAATTTCCCACTACGTATGTAGATAAGGAAGATACTGATTTTACCTTGATTTTCGGAACTCGAGTTTTCACCAGATGTCCACGTTTTGAGATCCTTGGAATCTTTTCCGACTATTTTCACGATGACGTCAGTATGTCTGTATGTGCGTATGTGTGTGTGTGTGTGTGTGTGTGTATGTATGTATGTGTGTGTGTATGTATGTGTGTGTGTATGTATGTGTGTGTGTATGTGTGTATGTAAACATGTCATAACTTTTGAACGGCTAGACCGATCGAAACGCGGTTGATGGCATTCGATTGGATTCCGCTTAACTTAGATTTCCTGAAAATTTGAACTGATTCGGTTGTAGAAGATTTTGAGAAATTTTGAAAACCACCAAAAAAATTTTGAAAAAACACCAAAAGAAACAGTATTTTTTAATATAACTTCCAGATTTATTTAACGAGTACAAATCAGCTCTATTCCTCAAAAAACTACGTCTAATACATAAATTGCATCAAAATCGGTTTATCCGTTTGGGAGTAATCAGTTACGAAAAACTTCGAAAAAAGTGTTTTTTCGACATAGCGTCAAAATTTTTCAACCAATAATTTTTTGTTGTTCTACGATATTTTAGTACTAAAAAAACTACGTCAAATGCCGTTTCAAAAATCAAAATCGAATCTAATTCTCAAAACTTATAGCTTTTCAAATTTAAAAGTACGTTGTTCTTAGCAAACTTACTTAATTTTTTTTAAATAACTTTCAACTTTTAAGTTAATTTACCGATTGACGTAACCTCTCGAAACTCTGACATGCAAAGGCGATTTTAAGTGCCAGGACTCATCACTCGCTTTTTAGCGGGAATGGCGTCTCAGGCGACTCGATGGAAAAAAATAATCTTTTTTTTTCTACAACTAAGTCATATTTTATCATTCTGTAAACGACTGTGTATCAATTGATATATTTTCTGTCTAATAGAGATCAAAATGAAGTAATAGACAAAGTAGTTTTTATATTTACAAGCATATATATTAAAAATCACTTGAAAAATAATGAATTTCTAAATTACTTTATTTTTGGCTATCACGATATATTTCTTAGAACAAATTATCCAAATAGAAAAAAAAGAAAAACAGTACTTACATGAGAGAAATGCACCGTAAAACAACACAAGATTGAATTTTATACCACTAAAAAACCGCAAACACACTCGCGGTCCGGTCGAATGAACTAAAATGACTGGTATGATATAATAATAAATGACAATAATAGACTTCAATTTACGAATTTGACATGACAGATATTTTATCATAGATGAAACGTCAAAGGCTTTTTCATACAACATTAGTCTTTATAAATAGAAATTTAAAGTTTAAATTCTAATGCAAGCGGGGTAAAATTTTGCTCTGAGAGTGAACGCTTGACCGTTTTATCATACATATGTCTAATATTTGCCTCTGCGAGAATCGAGTGGTTAAAAATATTATCAGCTTCAAAAACTGCGTCAAATACCGTTAATTTAATCAAAATCGGTCAATTTGTTTGGGATTTATCAATGAAGAAAATTAAAAATAAAATATTTTTAGACATAACACAGAAATGTTTCAACCTATCGGTTATTTAGCTAAAACAATATTTTAGATCTCAAAAACTGAGTTGAATGCCATCATCGTTTTCAAATATACAGCTTTTCAAAAATTAATAATACTGCCATTTTTAACAAAATAGATGATTGAACTGAAAAATCTATGCTTATAGTTTTTACTCTTTTGAGCTTAAAATAACTTTATTTAGTGAGAAGTTTCAGGAATGGCCCGCAGGGTCAACCATTTACACATTTTTTCGCCTTAATAAATCGCAGGGTCAAACCTTCAACGTTGCAGGCTTAGATTTGAGCGTTGACTATTTTTCACATGGTCAACTTATATGTTGCTCTTTCAAGAGTAACCTCTAAAGAAAACATGTTTATATTGTCTAATGACAAGAAAGCTGTGAACGTTGTATATAAAGATATGTTGTAATATATTAATGGAAAAAGTAAAAGAAATAGGTAAAAATGTAAAAACTAAAAATGTAGTACCTATATGAATTTAGATGTTCCAAAAATAGCAGGAAATTTAGATGTTCCAAAGATAGCAGGAAATCTTCATGGTATAGGGAAAGGGGAATTGTTTGCGGGTCACGGGCAGTAATGAATAAATCAAAACTACTGCATCGATTTTAATCATTTTTTTTTACTGTGTTACATAGGCTGTATACTTTATACCCGTGCGAAGCCGGGGCGGGCCGCTAGTATAATATATAAAACAAAGTTGCTTTCTCTGTCTGTCGCTATATCCCTATGTCCCTATGTACGCTTAAATCTTTAAAACTAGGCAACGGATTTTGATGCGGTTTTCTTTACTAAATAGATTGATTCTTGAGGAAGGTTTTTGTATATAAAACTTTCCAATATTCCTACGGGAACAAAAGCTACGCGGGTGAAACCGCGGGCATGTCGCTAGTATTTTATAAGAGGCAAAAGTGACTACTGATGTATTAACGCACAGGCCAAACCCTTAGGGCTAGAAACTTGAAATTTCGCACACGTATTTGCTTATAATGTCCACAAAGAAAGATTTTTTCAAAATTCAACCCAGAAAGGGGTGAAATAGGGGATAAAAATTTGTTTGAAACTTTTTATTCCCTGGATATATTTGCATGAAATTTCGTATGAGTTGAGACCAAAAAAATAATGAATTACGTGTTTAAGCGTTTTTCAAAATTCGATCTCTAAGAGGGTAAAATAAAGAAAGTAGCTTATAAAGAAAGGTTAAATAAGTTCTACAGTAAGCCGAGCGAAGCCGCGGGTAACAGCTGGCGTGATTATAAAAAATGCTTTCAAAATATTATTAATTTAAAGAACCTAGCTTTAAAAATGCATTTGATATACGGTCTTGCTTTTTAACTTTTTTTACAAGGAGAAGCAATTGTAAACTTTCTTGCAAACACAATTATAAGTTCCTCGAGTGCGCGTGAAATCAACATTGTGATGTACTACTGTTGACTGTACAGAAGCAACTTCCTATAGCTTTGATTTCAATTTTCACTTTGTTGCTTACATTTTACTAGCTGTGCTCGCGACTTCGTCCGTTTGGAAAAAAATCTAAAATAAATGTCTCGGGGTTTTATCCGCATAGTTCCCATTTCCGTGGGATTTCTGGAATAAAAACTATCCTACATCCTTTCCCCGATATCAAACTATATGTGTACTAAATTTCATTAAAATCGGTTCATTGGTTTAGGCGTGAATAGGAGACAGACAGACAGACAGACGAAGTTACTTTCCATTTGTAATATCAGTATGGATACATTGTCTGTTTGAAGTTTTTAGAGAGAATTACTAGAATTATTAATGTATTACACATCTCTTAGGTGGAGCATTGAAATAGTGCTCTACTCTCAACATGTCAAGTTCAAACATTTTTCTGGACTTAAACCGTATCTAGTGTATCCATATTTCACTAATACAATAAAATAAGTACACAAATGTAAAGAATAACCGATTTTATAATTGTAATAAATTTAATATTATTAAAAATATTTGTGAATATATAAAAAATTGATTCAAAAAAAATACCGTGGACATCTGTATGTATGGATGTGCCACAATTATGCTCAAAATACTTAACGTATCGGTATAATTTTTTTTAAAAGCTTCAGTATGCCACGGGATTGTTTTCTATTGAAACTTACTATATAATTCAGTGTCGTTTAATTATCTATACATATAATAAAATCGTAGAAAAGTATAAATTATAAAAAAGTATATATATAAAAAGTAAGTATATATATATATATATATATATATATATATATATATATATATATATATATATATTAGGGTGGAGTGAAAAAAAAAATTTTTTTTTTCTTCTTAGCCTGGGGGTCAAATTTGTAGCTTATAAAAAACAAAAATTTTTGAAAAAAAAATAAAATTTTTTACTCAACATCTTGAGGCAGCCCACTCATTTTTAAAATTAATTACGAGTAAAAATATTTGGTTGCAAAAAAAAAATTTTTTTTTTCTTTTAATGTCTTAAAACATCCAAGAATTGGCAATTATGATCATTTCCAACTCAAATTTTATTCTAGTGCCCTAACGAGGAATGTTACTTTTTTGGATTTTTTTTAAATATTAAAACAATAGTCACAAAAATTTTTTTTAACTTGTGATTTTTAATTGGCATAAAAGAGGATATTTTGAAGTTTTTAGAACGCTTTTAAAAATTTTTTTTTGCAACCAATAATTTTTACTCGTAATTAATTTTAAAAATGAGTGGGCTGCCTCAAGATGTTGAGTAAAAAATTTTATTTTTTTTTCAAAAATTTTTGTTTTTTATAAGCTACAAATTTGACCCCCAGGCTAAGAAGAAAAAAAAATTTTTTTTTTTCACTCCACCCTAATATATATATATATATATATATATATATATATATATATATATATATATATATATATATATATATATATATATATATATATATATATATATATATATATATATATATATATATATATATGGAAAAAAAGGAAGTCCCGATTCAAGGTCGGAGCACGCACCGTCGACTATGATCTTGATGCTCCAATTAGCCAAAAAACTGGTAATTCTCTTTTATAATTTCTCGGAAAGCCCATATGAATGCAGCTTTGCGATAAGCTCTTTGTGCCATACCCGATCAAAAGCCTTCGCTATGTCCAAACTAACTGCCAATGCCTTTCTCTTGAACTCACCTGCTTTCGTCCACCGATGTAAATATACATTTTATGAGTTGGTCGATCATTACTCAAAAACTTGTAAAGCCTTCTAAGCCGTAAAAGATTTTCTTTTAACTTCATTATATTTACTACTACCGTGAAATTTTTTCCACTCCCAAAACCACCGTTTAGCAGGCAGAGGGCAACTTTTGCTAAAGATTAAGCAAAAATTAGCACTTTAAATATTTCAGAAATGAGTCCGTTAATCGAGAAATAGCTTTCACAAACCTACAATATATTTTAAAAACCTATCCAACAATATTTCATGCCGTGGTACACCACGGTGTAGTAAATTGTAGGATACGAGACAAAACGAGAAAAAATTAACATCCCCAATTTACATGTAGAGGAGCTACCTTAAAAATATTTTTACAAATTTTATGTCACCACTTTGTTGCCGTAACTATCATAATATGTATATGTATACCAAATTATAGCTTTCTAGTACTAAGGATCTCTGAGATTGACTGCGGACAGACGAACGGACAGATGGATGGACGGACATAACGAAACTATAAGGATTTCTTGTTTTTTTTTCGGAATCCCAAAAAATGATACCGCAAAATCTTACTCGTTACGTAGACGTATTTCGTAAAACATACACGCCTGTGTCCATGACACAGCCACAACCCGTTTTTTTTCAAATCCGAACGGTTATCTACGGATTAGTGCATTAAAACAAATAAACAAAACTTTTCAGATTTTGTATATTAATATAGTTAGGTCTATAAAATAACTAAAATATATATTTGTCAAATTTTAAGTGCATGATACAATTTAAAACAATTCTTAATATTTTTATGTTAAGAAGTATAAAAGCGGACTAGGTCGATAAAATAAGTAAAATATATATTTGTTAAATTTAAAGTGCATGATACAATTCAAAACAATTCTTAATATCTTTATGTTAAGAGTATAAAAGTTGACTATTCTGCCCTGGAAAGAGGATTTAATTTGATGTTATACAACAGATTAAACGACACAATTTGCTTGACAAAGTCCTCAATATCCCCGTTAATGTAAAACTAATCCACATGGACCAACTCTGTCCCCAAAAGTTGAGTCATTGTCAATTAATACCGATAATGTTAATAGACCTCTTTGTGGTTTACAAACTGAAATTTCTGATAATGACAACCCTCTCAACATTGCTTTGCCTTAATATATAATTTTATTTTGAGCTCAAATTATAATTTTAGTTGGAATATTACTTCAAATCTTGTTTAGTGAAGTACTGTTTGTTTCTCCTGAAGTTGCTTCAGTTGCGAAGGGAAACATGCGTTGGTGCGTATACTGTGTGCTTTGTTTTTGATACCGACGTGGTAGAAAGTGATAGATACGGATGGATAATTATGTCGGTATAATGAAAAATTAATAAAAATATCTATCAAATAAAAGAATCTTTTTTTTTTTAAATTTTAACTGAATTTTTGTTTACATAATTTGTTATGCAAGTTATGTAAACAAATTTTTTTCTCAATTAGTTAATTTGTAACCAATTTGAAAGTAAAAATGTGTGATTGTCAATTAGAGTTATGTTAACAAAACTTTGTATAATTTGTAAATTAAATTTAAAATAATGTCAGCCTACTAGCCGCTACCTAATTTATTATGATGATAATAATTTATTTTAAGTGTAGATAATTATAGTTGTAATAGTTCTAATAAACAACTGAGATCCAGTTGCCTAATTAACCTGTTAATTTTAGAAACTTGATACAAATTGTGTCGCCAAAGTATAATATTTCAGACATAAGTAAGCCTTAGTTACACAGGGAAGACGTAGTGGAAATAATACACCGAAATTATAATTTACTCTTTATCTATAATTACTATCTGTTGCCAGCGACTTCGTCCGCGAGGAGTTCGTTTACTCCGCACAGCCCCTCCCCCGTAGGTGATAGCGTGATAATATGTAGCCTATATGTTTACCCGACCTATTAGTAATATTCACATTTGAAGTAAATCCATGCAGTACTTTTTGATTTTACTCCGGACATACATACAGACAAACAGACAAACAAACAAACAGATAAACAGACAAACAGACAAACAGAAAAACAGACAAACAGACAAACAGACAAAAATTCTAAAAACTATATTTTTGGCTTCTATATCGATCGTAGATCACGCCCCAAGTATTCTTTTAAAAAAATATTCAATGTACACTTTTGACTTTCCTCCGATTTTATTATATGTATTTTTGATTTTTGTTATATTGATTTTATTATATAAATCTATATATTGATGATCTATATTGATGATTTTATTATATAAATCTATACAAATAAATAAAATTGGAGTGTCTGTTTGTAATATTAAAATAATCGCTTTTTACTAAATGCATATGGATGTATACACGGTACATATAACAAAATATATTTTTTTTACAATTTTTGTCGGTATGTCTGTTTGTCTGTCTGTTTGTTCCTGCTAATCACTGGGACGGCTGGACCGATTTTGACAGGACTTTCACTGGCACATAGCTGATGTGACAGGAAGTAACTAAGGCTACTTTTTTCGAAATTTTCACGCGGACGAAGTCGCGGGCGCAATTAGTAATAAATATATTTATAAATAATAATACTTGTACGCTAAATAAAAAGGCTTTTAATTTCTTGTATTTTTCACAAGTAACAATTATCTATACATATAATAAAATCGTAGGAAAGTCAAAACTGTACATTGAATATTTTTTCAAAAGAATACTTGGGGCGTGATTTACAATCGATATCGAAGCCATAAATATAGTTTTTAGAATTTTTGTCTGTTTATTTGTCTGTGTGTATGTCTGGGTAAACTCAAAAACTACTGCATGGGTTTACTTCAAATTTTGCATGAATATTACTGACAGGTCGGGTCAACATAGAGGCTACTTAAAGGCAACATATTATCACGCTATCACCTACGGGGGAGGAGCTGTGCGGAGTAAACGAAGTCCGCGCGGACGAAGTCGCAGGCAACAGCTAGTGTATATATATAATTCCAAATTCATATTTTATAAACAACATTTTACACTGCGCTAATCACATCTTCCGTCCTCATAAATAAATAAATCTTATCACAGCTATCACGGTATTTATGGCAATGTAAATTCCTATAAGTTCACCAATTCACACTTAAATCATACTATTTTTAAATTATAGTTCCCTGTAATCACATTAAAATAATATATTCTTAAAGTTCGTGCTTGATTTTACATTAGTTCCGTGACTTTTTAATACTCATAACTATAGAATTAATTAACACTATCAATCAAATTAGTAGGTTATGCTTACCTTTAATAATTTTATAACAAAATTTTCGGATAAGATGTTTTGACAGAATTCAAAATATGTTTGTAATCGTAATATACACGTAAAGATTTTTTTTTTTAATTTAAGCATTTTTAAGGTTCCGTACCCGGGGGTACAAACACCAACCTATTACTTAGACACTGCTGTCCGTCCGTCTGTCCATCTGTCTGCCACTAGACTGTATCTCATCAACCATGATAGCTAGACAGCGAATAGACTATTATAAAACATGTATATAGGTAGATAAATATAACTTATATTTATATCGTATTAAAAGCACTTGTACTGTTTTACTTGACTTTATATTTATTAAAACCAACCGGTTTCGCGTTTTAACGCATCATCAGGGCAAAAGTTATTATTGTAAACTGTAAACAATAATAACTTTTGCCCTGATGATGCGTTAAAACGCGAAACCGGTTGGTTTTAATAAATATAAAGTCAAGTAAAACAGTACAAGTGCTTTTAATACGATATAAATATAAGTTAACATGGAGTTTTACCAAGTGCCGACGACATTCAGTGTTCAAAGTATAGATAAATATAAATCAGTGTTGAATCAACTACGTGAAAATTTATAAAAAATATTGATTTCTTTTTCGTTGTACCACAATATAACTCATTTTAATTATACAAGAATTGACTTACAAAAGTCCACAAAGCGTTATAATTGAATGAAAAATTTGGTAATCAAAGCATACATTTCCTTTTAAATGGTTTCAAGCGTCCGTTGTAATGTGTGTGCCCTTTGTCGTTTATTGAATTAACTGTGTTTTATGTATGGTTTCAATGAATTAACATAGCAGATGAATAATTTATGTTATGGTTTATTTAAATTTATTGAATACAAAGCATTTATTTGTTTATTTACTAAACATATTATTAATGTACACACTAAAACCGACCGTCGCGTTGGTCGAGTGTTAAGCGACAATGGCTACTCAGTTGATGGGGCTTGGGTTCGATTCCCGATGGGGACCATTTATGTGATGAACACTGACCTCTGTAATTATGTTAATACTCTTGTAATGTTTCACTAATCACTTTTAATTTTGTTTAACCGCCAACCGGTTTCGGCTTTTACGGCATCTTCAGGGGTAAAACTCACAATGACAAAAAGTATAAAATATATTGATGTTCATATTCACAGGTTTGTTTAGGTTGGTAGGTATATGAAATATGTTACAGTGTTTATCAATATTAGTGTTATAAATGCGAAAGTTTGGACGGATGGATGTTTAAATGGATAGATGGATGTTTGCTACACAATCACGCAAAAACTGCTAAACAGATTTGAATGAAATTTGGCACACAGATAGATGATGACCTGGAATATGACACACTAAATTTAATCCCAGAAAAATAGGCGATCCCGCGGGGTTTACCAAAAACTTTTATAATGTAGCGGTCTGCACGCTGCAGCTAGTAGTAATATATATTCTTATGTAGTGGTTGCTTTGACTAACGTTCATATCACAAGGAGGAGGAGGAGGAGTTTTTAGTTCATGGTTAGGTCGCTTTGTGTGATTTATTGAGGGATATTATATTAATCATGTATATGTATGAATGAAATAAAGGATTAAAAACTGTATAAAAGTTGAACTTATGGTTGAAGATGTTACAGCTAATTTGTCTCATACACTTATATAGGAGGTACACAACAGCTAATTAACGACTGTAAGGAACCAGGTGGATGGTTTAAAATAACATTTAAAAACTTTTGCTGTATTCGTTACATCTTTAATGACGATAAAACTAAAGACATCAGCATAAAGGGTAAATTTAGAAGACATTATTTATTTATTTAAATTTTGCACACGAACATATGCACAGGTAGACTTAACGCCCAAGAGCATTCTCTGCCAGTCAACCTGCAAAGAAGAGAACTTGCGCCTTGCAAGGGGTGCACAAAGAAAGAAAAAAAAGGAAAAAATACTGTATCTTGACAGTGACAGTTTAATAAAGAAAGGAGGAGTGGGGATAGGACATTGCCTTAAGGCACCTCTGCTAAAAAGCAGTTCCAATCAGAACCAGTCAAATGAACCAATATTTAAAGATCTTAGTACCTTCAAAGCATCTCATAATCAATATAAGTGAATTAATTATTAAAAGCTAAGAAAAAAATAATATGTACCTGTGTGGTCTAGTGGTCTGGTGTCAGTGTTGATCACATGATGTCCCAGGTACGATTCAATTTTCTTACATGTTAGATACATAAAGTTGATATCAAAAAGTACTGCATGGATTTACTTCAAATTTTGCATGAATATTACTAACAGGTCGGGTCAACATATAGGCTACACCTATCACCTAAGGGGGAGGAGCTGTGCGGAGTAAACGAAATCCACGCGGACGAAGTCTTGGGCAACAGCTAGCATATTATAAATGGATATTTAACTCACAGCCGGAAATCGGTTTTGTTTCTTTCGTTTTCTCAAAAAATCTATTTTCTCGAGTTGTGTTCTTACTTTGTTGGGAGTGATATGTATCTACTAGCTTTTGCCCGCGGCTTCGCTCCCGTAAAATTCATTTCAGGGAAGTGGGGAGTTAGAAAGAGACAAAAAGTAGCCTATGTCGCTCTCCATCCTTTCATCTATCTCCACTTAAAAATCACGTCAATTCGTCGCTCCGTTTTACCGTGAAAGATGGAAAAACAAACACATTTTAAAAAAAGCAATATCTTTCAGACAGCCCTTGGTTAAAGAATAACAATACAGTGAGTAATGGATGGTCTACCAAAAAATAAGAAAACGGACTATTTAAGGTTCTGATCATAATGCTAATTCCTTTGTTTGTGTAAAATGTATTAATTCCGTTTTATGATGTTTTCTTGTTTTCATGCCACGTATGTAAAGCGTACGTTGCTACGTCTCTTTGCGTCAGCGGAATTCTTAAACCAGCCGTTTATTTTGCGCGGCATGTGGTGCGTTTTACTATTTTAACTATTTTCTTTTTAGAAAAAAATCCTGAAGAATATTACAATAAATTAAATTACACAAAAATATGTTAAAAACTGTCGTCAAAAAAATAAAAAAAACAGTATCAGTCGTGGGACTGCCGATAGATGTGAAAACGGAACTATTAAGTTGAGAGTAATTAAAACTATATGCAAAACATAGCTATAGATATACTATTATCATTAGCATGTCGGTGACGCGAACCGAGGATTTTACCCTCTACCAAAACGCTCAACGCGCCTAAAGAAGTTTTCACTTCAAAAAACCACACAGTTTTCCAACGATTTTCATCCCAGAATCATGGTCCAAAAGTTTTGATTGGTTTGGTTTTGATTTTCGGTAGGCCCTTCCTTACACGCTGTATATACGAAATAGTGGTGTCCATAATCATGACTAAATAAATCCTCCGTGTTTTTTGTCCAGATTGATCCGGGCTTCCTTATTTAGTACTTAATTTGCAGATTGTAGTTACATACAAGTAACCTCAGTAAATATTGCTCGGTGATACGGAATCTTACGCACACGAGTCCGCCATGTATTTGACTATTTTTATTTAATATTCTTTTTAAAAATAGTCAAACGCTGTTAATCATACTAACATTATAAATGCGAAAGTGTGTTTGTTTCTCCATCTTTCACGGTAAAACGGAGCGACTAATTGACGTGATTTTTAAGTGTAGATAAGGGATGGAGAGCGACATAGGCTACTTTTTGTCTCTTTCTAACTCCCCACTTCCCTGAAATGAATTTAACGGGAGCAAAGCCGCGGGCAAAAGCTAGTAGATACATATCACTCCCAACAAAGTAAGGACACAACTCGAGAAAATATATTTTTTGAGAAAACGAAAGAAACAAAACCGATTTCCGGCTGGGAGTTAAATATCCATTTATCTATACATGTAATAAAATCGTAGGAAGGTCAAAACTGTACATTGAAAATTTTTTTAAAAGAATACTTGGGACGTGATCTACAATCAATATCGAAGCCAAAAATATATTTTTTAGAATTTTTGTCTGTTTGTCTGTTTGTCTGTATGTATGTCCGGGGTAAACTCAAAAAGTACTGCATGGATTTACTTCAAATTTTGCATGAATATTACTAATAGGTCGGGTCAACATATAGGCTACATATTATCACGCTATCACCTACAGGGGAGGAGCAGTGCGAAGTAAACGAAGTCCGCGCGGACGAAGTCGCAGGCAACAGCTAATAGTATATAAGTGTAAAAGAGGCACAATATATCTTGCTTGAAGTGATTTGTTTTATCTTTCTTTTAAACGCATGGTATAGATCTGTAGGTATATTAAGCCTTCCTACGAAAGAAACAAGAATATTTAAAATTTGGAGTAGCAACTACTTTATTGGAAGTGCGATATGGTTATAGATTTTTCATAAAGGAAGTTATATAAAGCAAAATTCGTAATCAAAAACTATTGGAAGCAATCGCATTTTTACTAAAGTTATAATAAAGTTAATTCTATACATTTTACCATAACTTATAATTGTGTTTGCTTTAAAGTTTATAATTGCTTTTGCTTCAATAACAGCTATAACAAAAAACCAGGAGCAGAATACGACGTAGTAACATTTCGATTAGATTTTTGTACTTTGATATATACATTGTATGACTAGGCAGGAAATCCGGAGAAATAAATCTACTATGTCGTTTTCGTTTGATAATATAACTGTTCTTACAAATTGAATATATCGTTATTTATTGTGAGCTAATTAATTGCTGGCTGCCGGTCCTGGTGTACCTGGAATGGCTGACTGATTAACTAATAAACTCATTTTATAACGTAAGATAGAAAACAAACAGATAGCTTTCCGGGTGAAATAAACAATATCATCGTGTATACCCACCAAAAATTGGTAAAGTGCGGGTAAAATCGGGCCATGTGCAATGTAGGGTTGCAAAGTTGCCCATCACGATAATGCGGACTAAGAAGAGGACTTTTATTATTTCATACTATGAACATTTAACCTATTTAACTTCTATGACGGATACATCCGCAGCACAGGTTCACTGCCTATAAAAACGTGTCCAAATTAGTCTTGTGTAACTCTTTGCAGAAACGACTCTCGGAGTCGTTTCTTTAAAGTGATACCGTGATTCGAATCAGGTATATTAAAAACATTCGTATCATTTGGAACATTGGATCTTTAAACGTGGCAGGCGGTAAACGGCTCAGCTCTCGCGACTCATACGCGAGAGAGGGACAACTATTATGAAAATTCCGTAAGACAAAGTGAGATGGTTAATTTTTCAAGCTTTCGATTTAATTTGTGTCGCGTGCCTTTGTCATTGTTTTTCACTTAGTTGGCAAACATTTTATTTTATGATATGTATGAAACTACATATTTTTTAAATTAATAAATAATAATATAAATAATTACTGAAATAATCATTCCTAAGCTTAAAAAGTATGATGGGAAATCAATAAACCTATTTCAAATAACTTAGTATTTAATTAATTCATAAGTTGATACGCGGTGGCGGAGTAGTAATACTCATTGATATAAAAACCCAAGATGCACATTCAGTGTCTCAAAACCGTCCTCTAAAAATGAGCGCACAAATTCAAATTGTGCGCTCATTTCAAATAGAATCTCGTCGATCGCGACACTGTCAATTTTATTATTTTTTGAACATTGCTTTGTAAAAACAACTTTAAAACTTGTGCATAAGGTTGGAATTGCGCAAAGGTATGCAAAAACATATGTTTTTGTCATATCTATAACTACTTATGTGAAATTAGGGACAGTTTTGAGTGTCAGTTTTGTTCGGGACTGTGCATCTTGGGTTTTTTTTATCAATGGTAATACTACAGCTATAAGTGTAACAGCTACCTTTTACCCTAAACTTTGAGATATTGTAGAGAAAGGTGTACCAGGTCGAGTTTCAAAACGTTCAACTCGTTACGTTGTTGTGGAACTTAATCGACTGCGTCGTAGCAATATGTGATAATGAAGGAAAAAAATAGGTAACGAGCAAGCTTGTTTAGTACTAGAACTGAAAATATTTTAAAGTGGTGACATTTTATAGTAGTACTTTTCGTATTATATATATTTAATGTTTTGTATTTAACAGATATCCAGAAAATGATAAACATAAAGTAAAATTCGTTTATATAATGTCAAGAGTATTTTAAGACGTGACACGTCATATAATAATCAATGTTAAATACGCTTTTAGCAAAAATCCTGATTAAATTTGTTTTAAATTTTTGTTTCTAAATCACATCGCAACGGCTTGTCTAGATAAAATTCGCCATAAAATTAAAAAATACATTCATCTCTTTCTTATTTGTTTCTTTTTTTTTTAAATTAATGTCACATATCAATTTGCGGAGTACGGCAAAGAAATGAAACTTTCAGATAGATATATTCCAATCATCGAGTGGCAATGTCTCGCCATAATTCGCTAATAGTCACCGACGGCGTAGCGTGTTATCTACGTCGTAACTCTACCATAAACACGTCCGTCGCTCATTCGAGAAAATATTGGCGTAACTGTTACTTTTATGATTTTATAGGAGAGTGATTAAAACTGAGATTTTATTTTTGAGACAATAAAGTCTGAATAAGAAAAGACTAAAACAAGTTTTTTATATTGAGAGCAACGATAAAATATTTTTAAGAAATGGTTTTTAAGAAAAACTCGCCACAAGATAGCAACGCACCATTAAAACCTTTGGTGTCTATAGGCAATGGTTGACTCTTTCCATCAGAAGACCCATCTGCTTGTTTGCTATCTTATAACATAAAAAAAGTATTCGTTTTAACTCAATTCTTCAAGGCATTCTATACTAGCGAACCTCGTGTATTAAGAAAATAAAAGAGATGGTATATTTTAGGTCTGAAAACTCAATTCCCAGTTTATTTATCTACTTATTACTCGCAACTCCGTTCGCGTGATCCAAAATCATTTCTTCCTTTTGCTTATTAAGATAATAGTGACTTATATCCTGCTCTATGATGTACTTTATCTTTGAGTGAAAGTTACATTAAGATCGGTCCAACCGTTCCAGAGATTACCACCATACCATAAATAACACACTGCACTTAAGAAAAACAAGTTATTTTGAAGTCACAGACAAACAATTTAATTTTATTTATATGTATAGATGAAGCATATTTAGCATCTATGGTGTCTATAAAATGATGATTATCTTTCGTCACCAAGAAAACCATCTGCTTGTTTGATTGTTGTTTGACCCGTGTTGGTTCGGGCTCCTTTGAAGAATAGACCAACTGCCGTTCTGCCAGGCATGTCGGAAAAGGCGACCGATTGGCTATGCAAGTCACTAACATCGTGGCTACTAGGTGGTACCTAGAGTTCTGCATTGTCTCGCCCGGGTCTGGTACCACCGCCTTACCTATTCCTGCCGCAATAGCGTCAGTGCTTGTCACTGTCGTGTTCCGGTTTGGAGGGTGGGGTAACTGGTAAACTTATGAACGTGGCATTAGACATCGCCACAAGATAGCAACGCATCATTAATACCTTTGGTTGACTCTTTCCATCAGGAGACCCACCTGCTTGTTTGCTATCTTATGATATAAAAAAATATATACTAAAAAATATTCTTTGTATAAGTTGTTGTGATGACAAAACAAAGTGTTGATATTGAAATCACTTTCGTATGTTTAAAATTTATTCAACATTTTATAAGTTACCAAGAAAATAGCAAAAACTTTTTGTTACTTATGTTACGAAGAAAATAGTAAAAACTTTATATTTATAGGCATATCAAAACTGGAATCCGAGTTTTTTAGTATTTCTCTAGAAGCTACGTTCAGTCGCGTGAGCGATGTTGCTGTTATAAAAGTTAAAATCAAAGATATTCAAAACAACATTCTCTCGCAATTTATGGCAATATATATTATATAGAAAATATTGTATCTATACGATAGTATTGTGTAAATAATATGTAATTTAGGGACTGAAAATAAGATACTATCGAAAATAATAACTGTTTAGCCCATTCTTTTTTGTTGTATTGTAAATGTAATTAATTAAATGTATTAATTATAATTATATATAATAATTAATTAAATGTATTGTAAATTTAGGGACTGAAAATAAAATACTATCGAAAATAATAACTGTTTAGCCCATTCTTTCATTCTACTTTGCCTACCGCACAAAATTAATTTATTACCCCGAGTGGTTTTATAACCGCATCTTATCCGGCCTCCTTTCACGAATAAATAAATTGCCGTTCTGCCAGGCAGATTGTAAAAGCGACTTATTGGATATACGTGCCAGTACCTTCGTAACTACTAGGTGGTAGAGTTCTGCAACGTCTCGCCTGGGTATTTGATAATTGTTATCATCGTGTTCCGCTTTGAGGGTAAGGTAGCCGATGGATTTATACATGTGGCATCTTAGCGCATGGATAGCAATGCAACATTAACATCTTCGGTTTCTATAGGCGATGGCTTCTCTTTCCACCAGGAGAGTCATCTGCTTGTTTGCTATCTTATGATACAAAAAAAACAAGATCTGCATGATACTGTGTTTAATTAATAACTATTGATAATGTTTATATGTATAGTAATAAAAAAATGTGCTATAAGTATGATAAATACTTTTTACATATTTTAGAGAAAGATATCTAGCAGTAAGGCAGTTTTATTCTTAATGTAATAAAAGTAATTTAAATAATATTTTTTAACAAAAAATTAAATTGACAAAAAGTTTTGCGTGGTCATACATTAAATCAGTGAGTGAACAATCAACGTCTGTTGTCGTTCCCTTTTGGGGGTAGTTTTTTTTTTCAAATATAAAAATTATATGGAACAACGTGTTGGTCCCGGGCTCCTTTGAAGAATAGGCCAACTGCCGTTATGCCACTCAGGTCGTAAAAGACGACCGATTGGCTAAACGGCCACTACCATCGTGGCTACTAGGTGGTAGAATTCTGCATTGTCTCTCCCGGATCTGTACCACCTCCTTACCTATTCCTGCCGCAATAGCTTCAGTGGTTGGTTGGGAGAGTAAGGTAGCCGGTAAACTTATGCATGTGGCATTAGATCTCACCACAAGATAGCAACGCACCATTAACACCTTTGGTGTCTGTAGGCGAAGGTTGACTCTTTATATCAGGAGACCCATCTGCTTGTTTGCTATCTTATAATATAAAAAATCTTTTACTATCTGTTTACGTTCGGGGTGTATTCTATCCAATAAAATAATAATCCACATCCTCGGGGTTTATCTATTAAATTATAGAAAAATTATCAAATTCGGATCACTCTGTAAAAACTTATGCGTGGTCATACATATCGGTGAGTGCATAATCAATCGACCTTTTTTTTCGTACCATTTGGATTGATTTCTTTTTTCAAAATATATATGAAACAACGTTCGGGGTATATTCTATCCAATAAAACAATAATTATCAGAATAGGATCACTCTATAAAAATTTGTGCGTGGTCATCATGAAGTTGTATTATACGTAGGTCATACTATAAGTTTTGCGTAACTTAAAAAAAGCAACATGTTATAACCAAAATATTTGAAGTCAGTATATTTTTTTAATTACTTTTATATTATACTAGCTGACCCGGCAAACGTTGTTCTGCCACATAAATTATTGAATTAAAAAATAGGGGTTGATCGTAGAGGGTTGAAAATTAAGGGTTATATATATTTTTCAATGTTGAATCATAAAAAAATAAAAATAAAAATTTTTGTCCATAAAATTAAAAAAAAAATTTAGGGGTGGACAACCCTTAACATTTAGGGGGATGAAAAATAGATGTTGGCCGATTCTCAGACCCACTGAATATGCATACGAAATTTCATTAAAATCGGTCAAGCCGTTTCGGAGGAGTATGGAGACTAACATTGTGACACGAGAATTTTATATATATAAGAGATACATTTTATTCCGAGCTACAACGAATACTAGGTCACACTATAAATTTTGCGTAACTTAAAAAAAACAACATGTTATAACCAAAATATTATGTTTATTGCTTTTCAAAATAATCTCTTTTACATTTTAAACATTTTTTTCATGCGATCGAACCATTTTTAAAACAGGAGGACCACAGATCTGAAGGCATGTTTTCTACGTGCTGATTCAACGCTATCACTGCCTCTTCGGAGTTGGTAAAAGTAAAACCTCTCATCAAATCTTTGATTTTGGGGAAAATACAGAAATCACAGGGTGCTAGGTCAAGGCTATGCGCAGGATGAGTGACGAGATGTACTTTTTCGGAACCTAAAAATGACTTTGTTTTGTTGGCCGTGTGTGAAGAAGCGTTATAATGGTGAAGGAGAATGCGGCTTTTGGGTCGTCTTTCGCGAACTTTTTCTAATACTCTGGGTAAACAAATGACAGAATACCACTCGGCATAAACATTTTTTTGATCTTCAAGTGGAATTGTACAGATGGGACCCGTGGCTGAGAAAAAAAAGTGATAATTTTTTTACAAACGTTTCTCGCCTGTCTCACTTTTGTTGGCCTGTTCTCATTTTCAAACACCCATTCACAAGATTGCTGTTTTTTTTCGGGTTCAAAACAATAAATCCACGTTTCGTCTCGTGTGACAATGTCATAAACAGCATTAGAATGTCCGTGGTCGTACTTCAGTAGCATCTGTGAGCACCATTCCACGCGAGCCCGCTTCTGCTCCGCTGTCAGTTCATGAGGGATCCAATGACAACAAAGATTCCGAATTCTTCGTGTAAAATTTTCTAAATTTAGCTCATACCAATCCCCAATAGTCCTCGAATTCTCTCTCTCCCTCGCTCGAAGTCTCATAGGTGATCCGGGAGTTTTCTGCAATTAACCGCTTAACAGTAGCCACATTATTTTCGTTGACGGCAGTTGAAGGCCACCCTTCACGAAATTCGTCATGTAAAGAAAATCTACCTCTCTCAAATTCAGCAATCCATAGCCTTACGGTGCTCAAACAAGGTGCTTCTCTCCCAAAGGCATTTTGAAGACGAGCGGCACAGTCTTGCGGAGAAACTTTTAAAATCATAAAAAATCATCGCTCTAAAATATTTTCGATTTAATTCCATTTTCGTTGCGTACGTAGAACTTTAATGTGTGATAAAAAACAATTGACAAATAATTTCCCGCCAATTGTTTTTTTTTATTACTAAAAAGGTTGCAACGTTTTAAAAATATAACATTCGGAAGAAAGAAAGAAAGAAAGAAAGAAAGAAAATATTTATTTGCAAGAATATGGGTGTTACAAGTTGTTAAAAATAAATTAAGTTACCGACATATTCTACCAATATATGGTGTGCAAATATTTAAAAAAAATATCATTATATTATATTACATTTAAAATTATAAATTGTATCGATTTTTCAGAATTACTACCGGATCGGAACGCGGCCACACACTGAGAAGATCCGGCGGAAGAAACTCAGCGGGCTGGTCTTTTTTTCCTCTAATTTATGTTCTTGTTATAAATATACAAGGATGATTCCATATTACAAAGTTATTTTTATAATTATAAGTTTCATATTTTGAGTAATTTTTTTTTTTTTATAATTTACATAATGTTCACCATTTACAAAATTTTTACTACATTGAAATTTTTTTTAAGGACAATTCAACAAACTTATATTTCTATCCATTAACATTTAATTTTATCGGCTAAAAATTCTTTAATATCATAATAAGTTTTATCTAACAGCAAATCAAACAACTTTTTGCAAAATTTATTTATAGGCAATGATTTAAGACTATCAGGAATATGATTGTATATAATAATAGACATACAATACACATTTTTTGTAAAAATATTTAATTTTTGGTTAGGCATATATAATTTCTTACTATTCCTAAAATATGAGTTACCAGTGACTTCAGCATTTGTTTTAAATAACTTTTGGTGCTTTTTTACAAATACGCATACCTCTAAAATATACAAACATGGTAAGGGAAGTACCTCAAGAGACTTGAAAAGTGGTTTACAGGAATGTAACTGATTAACACCACATATTGCTCGAATACATTTCTTTTGGACTCTAAAAATTCGTACCAATTCAACAGAGTTTCCCCAAATAGGAATTCCATATTGTAAATTAGAAGAGACATATCCATGATATGCTAATAGGGAGGCTTTTGCGTCTCCTACTTCCCTTAGTCTTCTCAAGACATAGACAAATCTATCAATATTATTACATAGAGATTCAATGTGTGCTTTCCAATTACAATTTTTGTCAATAATTATTCCTTAAAAGTTTGTATAATCTACATCATCTATATTTACTTTATTTAAAAATATATTTGTGTTTTTGGTAATATTACTGTGGTAGTTCTGAAATTCAATTAATTTTGTTTTAGTTACATTAACTTTTAAATTATTATTAATTAACCAGTCTGAAACTTGGAATAAGGTTTCGGTTGTTTCATTTACCAAGTCTTTTTTATTTTTACATTTAATAAGTAGGGTAGTGTTATCAGCAAATAAAAAGCAATCATGTTTTATACTATCAGGAAGATCATTGATATAAATTAAAAATAGCAAGGGTCCTAAAACACTGCCCTGTGGTACACCACAGTTGTTAACAAGGTAGTTTGAAGTATATATTTTTTTACGGTTTCCGCATATTTTAGATATTTCAACACATTGTTTCCTATTCTCTAAATAACTGTTTATCCAATCTAAAGACTTCCCTCTAATACCATATTTTTCAAGTTTTGATAATAAAATATTGTGTGAAACAAAATCAAATGCCTTACTCATATCCAAAAATACACAAAGTGGATACATTTTCTTATTCAGACATTCAGTTTTCTCTTTACTAAATCAAAACATGCTAATGTAGTAGACCTACCTTTCCTAAATCCATATTGATTATTTTTTAGTAGGTCAAAATCAAGTAAATAATTATAGAGCTTTTCATACATAACTTTTTCAAAGATTTTTGAAATGACTGGAATTAAAGTAATAGGTCTATAATTGTTCATATCGCACATATCTCCTTTTTTAAACAACGGTTTGACAATACACTTTTTTAATCGTTCTGGATATTTACCTTCCAAAAATGACAAATTAATTATATGGCTAAGAGGTTTTGATATTACACTAGCAACATTTTTCAATAATTCTGTGCTAATATTATCATAGCCAGTAGCATAAGTATTTCTCAATGAATGAATAACTTTTTTCACATCATGCTCATCTACTGGTGTCAAATACATGGTTTTACTACAATTTGGTAAAAAATATGATTTTGAAGTATTTGTAGACTTGACTTTTACACTACTTGATTTTGTCTGGTTTATAAAAAAATTATTAAATAAATTACAGATTGTTTGAGTATTTGTGTACTTTAAATTGTTTACTTTGATTTTTCCTATTTCTCTAATATTTATTTTGTTCTGAAATGTACTTTTAATCAGATTCCATGAAGCTTTACATTTATTAGAGGAATTTTCAATATATTTCAAAGCAGACTGTTTTTGTGATTCTAATATACATTTAGACAAAATTTTCCTATAATGTAAATATTTACATTTATTTTCTTTTTTATTAGATTGAGCATGACGATAATTAAGGTACAACTGGCGTTTTACTTTGCAACATTTTAGAAGACAGAAAAATAAATGGTTAACTAAAGAACCATTTATTTTTTATTGGTTTATTTGAAACTTTTACACGGATCTTAGGAAAACATAACTCAAAAAACAACAGTAAAATATCATGAAATTCATTAAATGCTTCTTCACAGTTTGACTTTGTAAAAACTTCATTAAAACTTAAACTTGATAAACATTCATGAAACTTTTTAATATTTTCCTGCCCATATATCCGCTTTGTTTCAAACCAAAAAGCTCTTTTTTGTTTAAACTCTAAGACTGACTCTATATTGGCTTGTATACTCTGAGCAGTTTCATGATCAGACAAAGCAAGTGTATGAGTGTTAGACTGAACATTATTTATGTTACTTGCTATTACATCCAGACATGCAGGCTTCCTAGTAGGTTTTAAAATATGTTGATTTATGTTGTTATTTGAAAGAATGCTTGTTAAATTTTTATGTATACAGTTATCCTGCATCAGGTCTATATTCCAATCTCCACATAAAATAATTTTCTTTTTTGAATTTATCATAATATTTTCTAATAATAATTCTAATTTATTTAGGAATATATCAACATTTGAGCTGGGAGTAGGATAAATACAAATTACTATTAGTTTATAATTAATAATTTCAACAGCGCAACTTTCAAAGGAAAATGGTAAGCGTATTTGTAAATCAAGCATTTTAAAATCAAGTTCATTTCTCACTAAAATACAAGTTCCACCCCTACGCTGATTGTCACGAGAAAAATGAAATGCCATAGTGTAACCGTCAAGTTTAAAGTTTGTTTCAGAACCTTGCTTAAGAAAAGTTTCAGAAAGACATATAACATCAATTTTACCTAGTGTTTTGCTAAGCTCACTAATAGCTACTTGCAAATAATCTCGCTTTTTTAATGCACCTGCTATGTTTTGGTGAAGTAGCTTAAATTGGTAATTATTGACGAAAAAACTGGTTTTTGTTGTTCATACTTTCTAGACTTTTGGTTTTCAAAGTAAAATAGTATGGTATTGTACCCTTCCTGACTGTTTTATTACACAAAAGATTATTTGAATTATTTTCCGGTTTAATTCTTGGTTTAATACTAAAAAAATATGGTATAGTACCTTTCTTCGGCTTTTGTATAGATTTGTCACTATTTTTTATATTAATTCTATTAGATACCAACTTTTCCAAATTTTCTTTATATTCACTGTATGTAATTTTTTTAGAGCTCAATAGTTTATTCTCAGTTACATTGTTATTTAGTTGACTAACTTTTAATTTTGAAAATGACAAAAATTTATTTTTATATTCCTGATAATCTATCTCAATTTTTAATTTTGTATACAAGCAGTTAATATAATTTTTGTGTGTGTAACGATTATATCTAGTGAAATAGGTGTCCAAGTCAATAAGAGTACAATTATTATATTGATTTACAATTAAGTTCATTTTATAATTAAGAATTCCTATATTTAAATACCTGTTGGACTGAATTTTTAACAAGAACACTTGTTTACAATGCCTAAGTTTGTCTAAGGTATTACTTAAATTGGTAAAAACAGAATAAGGATCACGATCATGAGTACCGATTCCAAGAATAACATAGTCTTTGTTACCTAAGTTAGAAAAGTCACTATAACTATGTAATATTTCCATTGAGGTCGCATTAGGCTTGATTGTTGACACGATGGTGTATTTATTTAATCCAAAGTCCAATAATTTGGTAGATAGGCCACGCAGTTTTTGGTCCCCTAATACTATGATTTTATTTTTCTGGTTATATATGGGATCTATATTACAATTTATTGAAGAATGTTTTGTTGTCGTACATACATTTTTTAGATTTTGAGATAGTCCAATATTAGTCTTAGATTTATTCTTTGAATTTTCCTCATAGTCTAAGTTTTGTATTCTAATCTCACTGACATTATCTTTATTGTTATTTAATTTCGTATTTTTTGGTGTAGAACACTTGTAGTTTTTATTTTTAGTAGAACTCTTACACGGTGTGGTTTTTGCGACTTGTTTCAATATTACAATATTTTTGGATTGTTCTTCGTTTATTTTACGTAAAGAATTATTTTCTAAGTTCTGGATTTCGTTGTGCGCACTTTCTAATTGACACCTAAGAGAATTTATTTCTTCTTGCAATTCCTTATTGATACTGTCGTTAACGGCTGATAAATCTGGCAAACTTCTGGCTAAGTAGTCTGAGGTTGTCGTTTCAAACGATTCGATTGACGCGTTCGACATTGATACATTTTTCCTTCTCAAAGTAACATTTTCAAAAGTAAAATCCATTGCAACGTTTATGGGTACTAAAAGAAATATATTAAAAGTTATTAATACAACGAAAGTGTAATAAAGACAAAAAAAAATAGAACTAATACTTCCCCGGTTTTCCGTTCAAGGATTTGAAACTTTCTTCTTTGTTCAAAAGAGGTTACCGTTACTGTCGATCAATATTACAAACTTTGTTTCTTCAATTTTTGAAAACTATTATTAAAATCTATTATATCACAACGTTATTTGCCAATTTTTATTTATTTTATTGTACTTTTATTCCTTAAATACGCTTTAAATTTATAAATTAAGTAAAAATTAAAACAGCTGATCTAATTCGCTTTTGACAGGTTGAGTGTCGAAATTCAAATAGTTCCGATTAGTTAGAATTGCAAAACTTTTAGTGTGCCCCATGTATCTGGAGGCAGCATTTCCAATACCTATTGAAACACAACTTTAAATATCGCTGTCATCTTCGGAGGTCTTACCTATTCCTACTAACACAGCTGTGTAAAAAGAGATGGTGAGACCTCATAGACAGAGATATCATGTAAATATTTGTTTCAAATGATTAATACGAGTGCTAGCTCCACCTATACCTAATACTTCATGGTGGTGATACATTAAAATCCGTGAGTATTAAAATCAGGTCGTTATTTAAAAAAATGGGACATACATACATTACAGAAATACATACATTTACGAAATATAGTACATGCCTAAATAGACGATCATACGCAAATATTATGCAATTCCAACAATATTACACAGTTACATCGTTACACACAACTGATATAACCGTATACATGTATATTATCATGTATGTAGTGTATGTAATGTTTATTTTTAGTAATGTAATGTGCTTCTAATACATTTTATTTAAAAATATTAAGTTTCTGAGTCTCCGCAATACAGACTTTAATTGTGTCAAATTTCTTACGCTAGTGTTCGCGCAATTGTCTTAAAAATGGGTCCAAAGATTTTTCTTCACCTATTAATATATATAGACACTAATATATAGATTTATATTGGTTGCTTGAAAGTACTTTTATTTGAGGGGTAAAGCCCCTTTTCCTACATCCACATTAATATTGTAAATGCGAAAGTCTGTCAGTCTGTCTGTCTGTTACGCTTTGATGGCTAAATCACTGAACCTATTATGACGATATTGGAGACATTTAAAATTCGAGGTCAAACAGAAATCACATTATTTTTTATGAAACAACCCCTAAAGGAATGAAAAAGAAGAAGGATAAAATGGCGAAAGATTATATTGACAATAAGTTATTCTACTGGAGGGTAAAACTGAACGGCGGGGCTATGACGTATCTTGCAATACGCAATTATCGTAATTTTTCAATTATTGCAACTATTGTAAGACACATAATAGCCTTGTACTTTTTATGTCATAAGATAGCAAACAAGCAGATGGGTCTCCTGATGGAAAGAATCAACCATCGCCTACAGACACCAAAGGTGTTAATGGTGCGTTGCTTCTAGTGGCGAGATCTAATGCCACATGCATAAGTTTACCAGCTACCTTACCCTACAAACCGGAACACGACAGTGACAAGCGCACACGCTATTGCGGCAAGAATAGATAAGGCCGTAGTTCCAGACCCGGGTGAGACAATGCAGAACTCTACCACCCAGTAGCCACGATGGCAGTGACTCGTATAGCCAATCGATCGCCTTTTTCGACCTTTGGCAGAACGGCAGTTGGTCTATTCTTCAATGGAGCCCGGGACCAGCACGGGGGATTGTATATTAGTGTCGTTTATATTAGCAGTTGTTTTTCCTTGATTATTGTTGGCTATATGACATCCCAAAAAGTGCATTCAATGACAAACAAGCAATTGGTGACGTTTTTAACGATTTTTTCGTTACGCTGAAGAGTCATCGCTTATCGCTGGCGGATTGCAAATGTTAGGTGATACGCCTGCGGATCAGCTAGTAGGTCATGTAGAATACTGAAACGATAAGAAACCACTGATCTAGCACAAAAAAAAATTGTAATATGACCAGCCTAGAGTATGATATCTTTTGCATTTTTTTATATACAAGATATATAAAGATAGCAAACAAGCAGATGGATCTCCTGATGGAAAAAGTCAATCATCGCCTATAGACACTTCTTCTAACTTCCAATGTTATTGTTTTTTTTTTTATATCATAAGATAGCAAACAAGCACATAGGACTCCTAATGGAAACAGTCAACCATCGCCTATAGAGACCAAAGATGTTAATGGTGCGTTGCTATCTTGTGGCGAGGTCTAATGCCACATGCATAAGTTTACCGGCTACCTTACCCTCCAAACCGGAACACGACAGTGACAAGTACTGATGCTATTGCGGCAGGAATAGGTAAGACGGTGGTACCAGACCCGGGCGAGACAATGCAGAACTCTACCACCTAGTAGTCACGATGGTAGTGACTCGCACAGCTAATCGGTCACCTTTTACGACCTGCCTGGCAGAACAGCAGTTGGTTTATTCTTCAAAGGAGTCCGGAACCAACACGGAGAAAAACTGCATTGCAGCTAACCACAAATAAATAAATAAAAAATTTTAATTTGTCACGTCACGAAGCACAAACAAGTCAGGAATTTTTATACAGATGGTAAAAAATGAGCGAGGGATCGTGCTGAAACATGGTTTCCGTGCGAGCTTCCTATTGTGAATTATATCCTTGGTTTTTCAATGTAGATGCAAAGAAACTTATATTTTGTATTGTGGAGTTTTGCTTTTATTTTTTTTAACGCAGTAAATACGGATCAACCGATTTTCTTTTCCTTTATCTCTAAAACTCTGCATCATATCTTTACAATTTATTTATATCATAAGATAACAAACAAGCAGATGGCTCTCCTCATGGAAAGAGAAACAATCGCTTATAGACACCAAAGATGTTAATGTTGCGTTGTTATTCAAGTGGCATATGCATGAGTCCACCGGCTACCTTACCACCAATGCTACATCCGTAAGTCTACCACACGATAACGAAACACGATAATTATTAGCATTGACTCTATTGTAGCAGAAATATGTAAGGCAATGGTACTAAATAACCGGGTGAGGCGTTACGGAACTCTGCAATCTATTAGCCACGATGGTAGGGACATGTATAATCGGCTTTTACGATCTGCCTGGCAGATCGACAGTTGGTTCATTCTTAATTTAATTTAAAACGGGGATGATGATTTTTTAATGGGAGCATATGGGAAGTACACCCTCAAAAACAAAAACAGAATTTTCAAAATCGGTTCTTAAATAACCTAGTTCTGAGGTAACAAACATAAAAGATCATAAAGCCGAATTTCTCGTTCTCCTCCTACCTCACCCGCCTCCTTCTTTAGGGAAGTTGGTTGAAAACCAGAGATTTTTATCATTATATTTCATTGAAATTAATTTCAATTAAAATGACACTGAACCTTGGAAATCGGTTTTGAAGTAAAACGTCTTCGGACGAACTTTTCTGTGAGTTTGTGTAAGACATAAGTACATTTTAAAACAAGCTTTTATTAATGCGATAGCTTATAATCGCCTCTGTGGTCTAGTGGTCTGGTATCGGAGTTAGCCACATGAGGTTCCGGGATCGATTCCCGGGTCAAAAACGAGTTGTTTCAGTTTTCTGACAAAAACAAAGTTGCCCGGGATGGAAATGGAATTAACTTTAAAAATATTTATATTCATTCAATGGTTTCAGAATCAGCCAGATACATACAATACAACCAAAGAGATTTTATTGTAATTTTTAATTATAAAATATAGTAAAAATTGCAGTAAAATTTCTTTATTTGTACAGTTTGCATCTACAAATGACAATATTATTTTAAACTAGCTGCAGTATACAGCCCGCTGCACTATAAAAAATGTTGATGAATCCCGCAGGATTCTCTAATTTTTCCGGGATAAAATGTAGCTAATGTGCTATTACAAGTCATCATCGGCCTGTGTGCCAAATCTCATTCAAAGCCGTTGAGTAGTTTGTGCGTGATTGAGTAACAAACATCCATCTATTAAAACACCCAAACTTTCGCATTTATAATATTACGAGTAATAATACTCGTAGTAACATAGAAATATAAATAATATAAAAGTAGTAATAACGAATTGTATTGAAAAACAAGGTTTATACTACTAAACGGATTTCAATGAAATTTTGTAGATATCTACTGTTTGGTTTGGTTAGGAGTTTTTACCTCAACTAACTATCTACCTAAAAATATACTAGTTGGCCCGGCAAACGTTATTTTGCTATATCAAGTTTTGGTGGGGTACTTGAGATAAGGTGGGTGTTAATTGACAAAAAAAATTATCCTATCTAATAAGTTGTACAGTGCAATAGATATTTACAAAATTTGATTAAAATTGATAAAAATTCAGTACTTTAGGAATCCATAGCGGCCAAACAAACTAACACGTAACTTATATTAAGAAGATATACACTAACACATAATTACAAATTCGTATTACAAACCTTTGTCAAATACACAGCTAACCTCTCTAGAAATACCACAAACGGATTCCGTACTTTAACCAAAATTAAATAAATCCCACGCTGGGAAAACCGCTGCAAATAATCTTATTGTCATTTACTACTTTACAATCAATTTTCAACTGTTTCAGTACAGAGGAAAGATGCAATTTGCATGGCATATTTTATCACAAAACTCCTGTGTATCTCTGCTCTTCGTGGAATCAAGGCAATTGTTGGTTTCGCAATGACGAGATTCCTTGGTGTGAAATGCAATTCGGCAATAGTTTTCTGTATTTTTAACATCTTAAAAGAAGTAAGCATATGTGCAAAACAAGTACACTTATGACTAGCCGAAGATACTTAGTCCCACAATGTGATAGGTGGAAATCCTATCGCTAACCGGCCATTTATTTAATCTCGGGCAGCATCGTTTGTATCACAAAATTAAAAAAATAACACATTTTGAATTTCTCGACCTGGGAATCGAATTCGGGACCTCATTTGGTCGATACCGATACCGGAGAACTAGACCACTGAGGCGATATATCTATAATATAACTTTATTTATTTTATTTATTTATTTAATACTTTATTGTACATAGAAAACAATACAAAAAAAGACAATATTAACGTAACATAAGTACAATGGGCGAGCTTATCTCTACTTAAAGAGATTTCTTCCAGCCAATCCGTTAAACGAGAATAAAATAATAAAAATAAAGAAATGAGTAAACCTAGTGTACAAGAAATAACAAATATTACAAACTATGAAACTAAATTAACATAATATATTATTTAAAAAAAACATGTAGAGAAAAAAATACATACAATTTAACGAAAACTTACATTTCAGCTAGGAAGTGCAACTTTAATTGTACACAGAAAACAATACAAAAAAGACAATATTGACGTAAATAAGTACAATGGGCGAGCTTATCTCTACTTAAAGAGATTTCTTCCAGCCAACCCGTTAAAGGAGAATACAATATTGAAAATAAAGAAATGAGTAGACCTAGTGTACAAAAAATAGCAAATATTACAAACAATGAAACTAAATTAACATAATTATTTTAAAAAAAAACATGTAGAGAAAAAAATACATAGAATTTAACGAAAACTTACATTTCAGCTAGGAAGTGCAACTTTAATTGTACACAGAAAACAATACAAAAAAGACAATATTGACGTAACATAAGTACAATGGGCGAGCTTATCTCTACTTAAAGAGATTTCTTCCAGCCAACCCGTTAAAGGAGAATACAATATTGAAAATAAAGAAATGAGTAGACCTAGTGTACAAAAAATAGCAAATATTACAAACTATGAAACCAAATTAACATATATATTTAAAAAAAAACACGTAAAGAAAAAAAATCCATACAATTTAACGAAAAGTTACATTTCAGCTAGGAAGTGTAACTTTAATATATAATATTATTATAATTGTATATAACTACACTCTATTTCATAACCAGTAATTGTAAAGAGGCAATTGCAATAAATCAAGAGATACCCAAAACTAGCAATGTGTCAAAAACAAACGCACATGAAGTGATAGGATAATAAAATACAGCTCGAATTTTTGCCCGCAAAGGGTGGTTTATATGTCGTGTAAAATTAATATATAATAAATAAATTTATACAAAATTAATATATAAAATAAAATATTCGGGGGACAAATTGCACTAACTGATCTAACCCCAAAGTAAGCAAGTTATTTGCTTGTGATAAGGATGTCAGTCAACGAATACATAGAAATACATATAAACACCAGAATATATTTAACTTCGACCGGTCCGCGGTTTCACCCGTGTAGCTTTTGTTTCCGTGGGAATATCGGAAAGTTTATATATTAAAACCTTCCTCAAGAAACAATCTATCTACTAAAAAAACGCATTAAAATCCGTTACGTAGTTTTAAAGATTTAAGCTTACATAGAAACAGACAGAGAAAGCGACTTTGTTTTATACTATGTAGTGATAAACACGCAAACCCGGAAGTACAAATATATATGCTCATCACACAAATGCTTGTCCCCGTCGAGGATCGAACCCGAGCCCCGTCGATTGCGTAGTCAGAGTCGCTAACCACTCGACCAACGGGGCGGTCATAAAAATAGTAATAAAAGCTATGAAACACAAATATCGCATTTCCCATATACAATGCGGTTAACTTGAAAATAGCATAAAGTAATTTCAACAAACCATATCTCAAAAACTACAGAACCGAAATTTAGACTGTTTCCTAAGGTAGAATACATACGATTTGAATTAAAAATGATTATCTGGGCACGTTTTTTAGTTCCCGAGAAATTAATGGAAGAACATACAAACATGTAAACACACAAACATACATACATTCACTAATTTAGCAAACGTGCCTGAAAGTCTAAACAGATCGTCGTACTCAAATATAATCTATTGTCATGCTCTAATTCTAAAAATTACATACATACAGCTCTAACTGACAACCACCTATTTTAATGTCCGTTAAAATGATTAATAAAATAGATATATCTGTCCCAGTCTTTTAATTATTTGATCAAGAATAAAATGGATGGTTATGATCATCGTACCATCGATTAATTTACTAACTTTAAACAAAAATATACCATCTTATATGTGACAATGGTGGTCAAAAGTTTACTTAATTTTTGAAGGCACGGGAGTGTTAATACAGCGCCACAAGCCTATTGTTTGCTACTAAGTTTTTCTAAATAGGAAAAATCCAATACTCTTTTTGACTGACTGAACTTAAGCCGATCAGGCTAACTACTAAAGCAATAAAAGCATCAACATAACGCAAAGCTACTTTTTTAACTTTTCGAAAAGCTGTCTCTGTAAAATATATTACTTTATACTTTTAGTCTAAGTTTCTGCGGTAAAAATATTTACATAAATAGTTACAGAGAAAAGTGATCGAGTTTCGAAATCACAAGTTTACATTCAAAGTAAAATGCAAGCTAATCTCTTATCAAAAGCCGGTTTTTTTACTTACATTAACGCTACGAGCTTTAATGTACTCGTAACATTAATGACATTAAATATATTTTCAAACTTTATCCCTTTATTCAAATTACAATCAAAAATACAAATAAATTCAATGACAATAAAATGCGTCAACTTTATTCAAATTACAATTTTGCTTACGTACATCTTTTATTAAAAAAAATACACTTAAAATACAATAGCAATAAAAGATATCATTTTTTTCAAATAACAAATTCATTTATGTACATTTTTTATTGAAAATACTATTAACATTCATAAATAATACATAATATATACAAAATACTATGGAATAGCTAGAAACAAAGAAAGTTAAAAAAAAATTACTTGCACGAGTATGCATATAAATGTATTTGTGCCAATATATTCTACCATAATATTGTATGCAAATATTTTACAACATACTAATTTTACAAAATGTCAACAATTTTGATTGACATAATATTATTGTATATTATTTGAATTTTTTATTAATTTAAAGTGCATTAAATTAATTTATTAACATTATTCACACAGTTAATAATACTTATTAAATACACAGTACTATAATATAAAATCATATACAAATCCAGTATAGTATTCAACAAAGTACTTTATTCAACAAGATTTCTCAGTGAGCATTTAACGCCTTTAAGCGTACTTATTTAAATTTCTTCATTGGTTTTTATACGGTTTGAGCTTATCCAACGCGCTAAGGGAATTACTACCAAATTTATAAGTCGCCGCCTTAAATGAAAAAGAATTCACTTTCATGACATCAATTTAGCAACGAAATCGAGTCGCACGGCCGCCATTATTTATATAATCCTCGACAGTATTACACCGCAAGATCGCGATAATCAAATGCAAACTTTTTTTATAAAAGTTTTCATAACTTGTAAGTCATTAAAACAGCAAGAGGGAGCTTCTAAGAATCATGCCAGCGAGACTTGCGCAAGATTTTGATTGGGTGCGATGCAATAAAAACTTTTTAACTTTCCGACGCTTCAATTAAAGGGTCTTCTTTTGAGATTGACAAATTCATTACTCGTTTCATTAGGTTTTTATTCAATGAGGTATTTGGTTTCGCGTCGCGATATCAAGGCAGCGATTTGAAACTTTTTACGAGGGTACTTTTTGGCCTTGGGAGATTATTACTTTTTTAGATTTAGGAGTTTTTTGCATCTAATTTTTTCGTCGAACAAGTAACAATACTTTATGATTACCTATATCATAGATCGTAAAATTATATGGAGCGAGTTTCCGTTTTGACAAGAGTTTAAGTTATAAGTTATAAATATATATATTATGTATTTATTTTTGAAAATTGGTGGCAGACTTGGTTAAATTTGAATAATGGTATTGACTGAGCGAACGAAAACTTTCAGCGTCATTCAGAAACGGGCCTTTATCACCTGTTACGCGTGTTGCCAACCACACACTTATTCAATCCCGGGCAATGTTAACTTTATCAGAAAACTGAAAAAACAATTTTGAATGCCCGACCTTGGAATTGATCCCGGGAACCTATATGGTCAACAAGGACACCAAACAACTGGACCACAGAGGTGGTTAAATATATCTATACTTTTTTAAATTTCGTGGTAAATTATAATTTTGCAAATCATTGACATCAATTTTACCATGTCTTTATTTTTTTTCTGTCTGTCTGTCAAGCCTTTTAACGTATGTGTGACGTATTGACAGGCGTTCCTCAGGGTGGGATCCTATCTCCCCTACTTTTTTCGTAGTCATAAACCTAATTACTAACCGTTTGAGATGTTCTCACCATTTGTATGCAGATGATTTGCAAATTTATGCTCAATCAGGCTTAGGAGGCATCAACGGAACTGTAGGTCGTATAAATCAGGATTTACACAATGTTCTTGACTGGACGAAAAAGTTTGATATAACAGTCAATCCTAATAAATGTCAGGCTATCAATGTTGGCAGCTCGCGTCGGGTTCAAAGTTTAGATTGGAGCTCCATTTTAGCGGTAGTTTTTGATAACATTACTATCCCCTTTGTCCCTTACGTCAAAGATCTAGGACTCATAATAGACCAAACTCTATCTTGATTATCACATACTACTGAGCTTTATCGTAAGGTTAATATGGCTTTACGATCCCTTTATCGGTACAAAAACTTTTTGCCACTCCAATCAAAACTTCTACTTGTGCAGACCCTAGTTATACCAATACTTGATTATGCCGACGTCTGTTTCGTAGATTTAAGTCAAGCCCTTTTAGATAGATTAGAACGCATGCTCAACAATTGTATACGGTTCATCTTTGGTCTGCGTAAGTTTGATCACGTCTCATTATATCGCTCTAAACTGAAATGGCTTCCGATCCGCCAACGAAAACGGTTGAGATTGCTTTATACATGATTCACTATTCTTTATAATCCTAATGCACCTCAATATCTTAAGTCAAAATTCATATTTCAGCATGCCACACATTCACGCCAACTTTGTTCAGAAAATGTCCCGACTCTTCAAGTACCTTTTTGTCGTACCGATTTCTTATCCAAATCTTTTTCTTCTGAAGCTGTGAGGCTTTGGAATACTCTTCCCATTGATATTAGGAATAGTCCCTCCAAATTGTCTTTTAAACGTTTTCTCTGTAAGCATTTAGCAGAGTAATGGTGTAACGCGCAATGGCAGTATAATATATAGGTATATATGTATTAATATAACTATATATAAATATGTACTTGTATATATAGGTATTTATGCAGGTATATGTATAATGTATTATATATGTAATACATTACTTGTATCTAAGTATATTGTAATAACGTATTATCTTACTGTTTCGTTTAATTTTAATTTATTTTTATAATAATTAAGAAGGTATGTGAATAGTAAACGATTGTAATATGTTTCTGTGTGCACCCCATCGTAAACAATATTTATATTTGTTTAAGGTTGACTGGTAGAGAATGTCATGTAGCATTAAGTCCACCTCTGCACATGTTTGTGCATAAATTTTAAATAAATAAATAAATAACTTTAAAACAAAAAACGTTCTATTTTATTAACATTAACTCTTATTTGTTCTTAGATTTTTTTACGTTGAAAGAAGATACGATCACAACGTTTATGAAAATGCCAAATTATCAATACAGAGTTATTTTCAAAGGTCCAGCCAAATTTTTAAATTGGTAACTAAATATCGAATTGAATGTGTGGTTTAATTTTTAATGTAAAATTATTATAAGATAATGTAAAAATATTCGTTTAAAAATATCCCACTAAAGTTATGATTTCGATGCACCGAGTCTTGTGAATGAACTTTGTAATGTCAGTGTGCCATTTTACATTTACCAATAATAATTACCTATTACCTATATTTTTATATTAATATTTTGTGGTTTACAGCAAACCTACTTAACATTTTAAAATATTTTCAGGCTAATATACTGATTGATTTAAAAAACTAGTCAGCTTTTTTCTCTAAACACTGCGTTTTACACTGTCTGCGTACATTGGATCAAAATCGATCGATTTAAATTTTTTCAGAGTTCAGAAATCAAATTTTGTTACATAAATGACAGTAATTTAATTTTTTAAAGCCTGTTTATTTTAGAAACGATTATCGATTTTGAGCTTTCGAATGACATTCAACGCAATGTTTGAGCTATAAAATGTTTTCTTAGCTGCATAATCTATAGGTTGAACAATGTCAAAGTAATGTAAAAATATATTTGTTTTTCAAATATTTTTCTTCATCGACAAATCCCAAATAAATTGACCGATTTTGATGATTAAATTTACGGTATTTGGCGCAGTTTTTTAAAGGGCAAAGCTAATTAGATTTTTAAATCAATTAAAAAGTTTGCTGTAAACATCAAAATACTAATATTTGAAAATGCGTAACTTCTGAAAAAATTTTTTTAATTTTTTGCAAAAAAATTGCATTTAACGTAATCTTTGAAGTACTAAAATATTGAAAAATGACAAAAAATGGTTGAAAAATCTCGAAATTATATCGAAAAATTTTTTTCAGGATTTTTCATCACATACATACAAGAACTGATAAGTTTTTGTAAATAATCGTAACATTAATCTGGAAGTTATTTTAAAATAATACTGTTCTGCTAAAATTTTTTTGAGTTTTTTGAAATTTCTCAGAATCTCCTGAACCGAACCGGTTCCAATATTCAGGAAGTCTAATTTGAATGGAAACCAATCGATTATCAACCATGTTTCAATCGATTAAGCCGTACAAAGTTTATGAGATGTTTACATACACACAAACACACACACACACTTATACATACATACATACAGACATATTGACGTCATCGTGAATTTACTCGGAAAAGGTTCCTATGACTTCAGAATGCGGAGATCTAGTGAAAACCCGATTTTCGAAAATCGGTTCAAAATCATTAACTTTCTTATCTACATACGTAGCGGAAAGTTAAAAATGAATAATGAAGAATATTTGGAGCTGTGTTATATATAAAAGTTGAAGATGTAGTTAAATCTTCCTAATCTACATAAGTAGCGGGAATTTAAAGAAAATATATCAAAAAGGTTTGTATATTATGCATTAAATCCTATCGATTGGTAATGTTGGTAGATGAGGAATATTTTTTATTTTTCGACAACCGGTCCCAAAACTTTGAAAGTGATCGGTAATAGTTGTTTAACAACAATATACTATCTTTTTTACAAACTGGTTGCGTAACAGGATTATTTATTCGTTTTTCGCAACTGGTTACGAAACTCAGTTGCAATGGCGGCCAGAGGGCAATAAATCGAACATATCGTTTCTGAAGAGCCTCTAAAATATTTGCCGGACCTTTAAAAGTTACCCTGTATGTTTCATGTTCCCAACTCAATATGAGCTGAATGTCCAACACCGTTATCGGAAATAACGATGTTGGCAACGGGTGACGCTAACGAAATAACTATGTGCGAAAAATAACAGAAATGCCTATATCAAGCCAATGACGAATTTATACTGCATTACAATGAATCTTTTTTACGTCATAACATAGTAAACAAGCAGATAACTCTCCTGATCGAAAAAGACAACCGTCTTCTATTGACACCAACAATGTAAATGTTGCGTTACTATCCTTGTGACGAGGCCTTGATGCCACACGCATGAGTTTACCGGCTACCTTACCCTCTAAACCTGAACAAGACATTGACAAGTCTCGACGCTATGGCGGCAGAAATAGGTACAATACAGAACTACCTATTTTCTTCAATGTACCTCTTACCTAACCACATAGTAGGTACAATGCAGAACTCTACCACGTAGTAAACACGACTCACATAATCAATTGTTCTTCTCTTATAAGTGCCTGGTAGTTTTTTTTTTTTTTTTTTTTTATGTCATAAGATAGCAAACAAGCAGATGGGTCTCCTGATGGAAAGAGTCAACCATCGCCTATAGACACCAAAGATGTTAATGGTGCGTTGCTATCTTGTGGCGAGGTATAATGCCACATGCATAAATAAGTTTACCGGCTACCTTACCCTCCAAACCGGAACACGACAGCAACAAGCACTGACGCTATTGCGGCAGGAATAGGTAAGGCGGTGGTACCAGACCCGGGCGAGACAATGCAGAACTCTACCACCTAGTAGCCACGATGGTAGTGACTCGATAGCCAATCGGTCGCCTTTTACGACCTGCCTGGCAGAACGGCAGTTGGCCTATTCTACAAAGGAGGCCGGGACCAACACGGCGAAAAGTTCTGCAGATGGTCTATTCTTCAAAGGGAGCTAGAAACAAAACGGGGGAGAATCTTCAACTTTTCAGCACAAGATATGGAATAAATCTTAGTATGTGAACATTTACGAAGGCAATCGACGTAAACTCAGTACATTGTGTAGTTTCCATTTACATGAATAATGAATTGGCAGAACGCCAGCAGCCGTTTGTTTGTATACCTAGATGTGACCAGAATGGGTTGCTTAAACAGATTGATCTGTAGTGAAATGACGGCACATAAAGTTATTCACACGGTAATTGAGTTATAATTCATGAGTGTAACACGTTATTCGTAGTTTATCGGTCATCTATTAGACCGATATTATACTACTACACAGGCTAAAATAAATACTATTAATACTAATATCGATCAGAAAGAGCGATTTTGAGTTTAAATTTCGTTTGCGTGTCTTTTAGAGTGTCTTTTATATTAGATGAAGTAAAATAATTTTCTGTTTTTTTTAAATAATAAATAAAATTTATAACTAGGAATAATCTTAAACAATATATTGAGATTTTATTTTATTGTACTCTATCAAATTGCTGTTCGTTTGTCTCGCTAAAACTCGAGAACGGCTGAACCGATTTGGCTAATTTTGGTTATGAATTAATTGTTGAACTCCAGGGAAGGTTTGAAAGTTGAGAAAATACAGAAAAAAATAAGAGTAATTAAAAAGGCGGAACAACGTTTGCCGGGTCAGCTAGTATACCATTATTTTCAATAAAATACTCTTAATAAAAATTTTCCTTGTTTCATACCAATGAATAGTTTAAAAGTTATTTATTTTATAAATTAATACCTGATGCAAAAATGTTTATTTATTTATTTATTTATTTACTTTTATGCACTAAAATTGTACAATGGTTAAACTTAATGCCATAAAGGCATTCTCTGCCAGTCAACCAGCAAGTGGAGCAGAAAAATTTCAATAGGGGGTGCAAATAAATATTTTAAATGGAAATAGGAAACAGTATGATGGGCTAAGCGGAACAAAAATATAATAATTACTAGGAAATAGAAAATATAAATAGATACATATAACATATTTACATAAACATATATTAATAAACACATAATAGAGTATACAAATACATACATGGCATATATAATTAACAAAATATTTAACTAAGCAAGTAAGTATAACAAAAGTAATTAATAATGTCTGTCTGTAGATAATTTCAATTTCTCTTAGATATTTTGTTGATAACACCGAAAGCTAAGTGTTAAGATAATGGGTCGTCAAAGCACGCTTGAAAGACCACTTAGAAGAGGACCTCCTAACGTTATGTGGAAGAGAATTCCAGAGCTTAACTGCTTGAATAAAGAAAGATTTATAAAGAAAATCCGTTCGAGAGAAAGGGATGTAAAGAGAAAGATCATTATCAGAACGGAGGGAACGATCATGAGTGCTACACTGAAAGCAGAATTTAGATTTAAGGTAAGTGGGAATATTTGGGTCATTAACAATGGAATATAACATGCGCAGCATCCTAACTTCTCTACGTTTAGCTAAGGGTAGCCATTTAATTTTTGAACGAAAGAACGAAATATGATCAAATTTGCGTAAATTAAAAATAAAACGTATGCAGTTATTAAAGAGAATCTCTAATCTATTGAGTAGGTACTGAGTGAGGTCTGAATAGCATACATCAGCATAATCAATAATAGGAGGCACAAGGGCTTGTATTAATAGGAGTTTTGTACTCACAGGGAGAAAATTTTTGTGTCTATAGAGAGTGTGCAAGATAGCATTAACTTTTCGACAAATTTCAGTTATGTGTGGAGACCAAGAAAGAGATGTGTCTAAAGTAAGACCAAGATTTTTAACAGATGACTGGAAGGGTATTACTAAGTTATTAAAAGTGATGACAGAAATATTTTCCCAAGCAATTGTAGCCATTCGTCTTGAACTACCAAAGACGATAGCTTGGCACTTAGATGGATTAACAGTCACACCAAACTTAGTGGACCAATCTAGCACATTCTTTAGGTTTAGGTTGAGACTGCCGACAGCACTTTCTAGATTCTCAACATCAGTTTGCGTATATAATTGTAAGTCGTCGGCGTATAAATGGTAAGAGCAACTTAAAAAAGGTACTATGAAATTAATGAAAAATGAAAATAACAGTGGGGAAAGAATACCACCTTGTGGAACACCAGCCTCCTGCAAACGCCAACCAGAGAGCTTACCTTTGATGCGAACGGCCTGATATTTATCCCGAAGGTAAGACGAAAACCAATCTCGCGCAGTCGGGGAAAAACCTAGGTGATCAAGAGCTGCAAGAAGAATATCATGATCAACGGTGTTAAATGCATTTGAAAAATCAATTAGGACTAATATAAGTAGATTAGATTCTTCCATGGCCGTCCGGATATCATCAACCACTTTTAGGAGTGCAGTAGCAGTACTGTGGCCTGGCCGAAAGCCAGATTGAAATGGACTTAAAATGTCATTTTGAAAGGCATAAGTCGATAACTGCCTGTGTACAACTGCTTCGATGATTTTAGACAGGAATGGAAGAATTGATATAGGCCTAAACTGATTGGGGGTAACAGGATTGGAAACTTTTGGGAGGGGAACAACAAACGCTTTGCGCCAAATAGAAGGGAAAGAACCTGATGATAGAGAGAAATTTATAATATGAGTGACAGGTGGTAATATAAAATCAAAAACCAATACAAGCATTTCTCGACCCATACCATCAAAACCTACAGCTTTCGAGGATGTTGTACCTCTTTTTATGAAAATTGTGTGAAAAAATGAAATAAAGCAAAGTTTATAATGTATAAATATATAATAGTTGTACACTAATATTATTATATCATATGCATAAAAATTAAAGAACGCATTACACACTCTACCACATACATTTGACACATACAAACACACACACGTACATAATAAAGAATGACGATTGTACTCGTAAAAAACTGTCGTGTGCATAGGTTTACAGGCTACCTTCGCCCCTAAACCGGAACACGACAGTGACAAGCACTGACACCATTACAGCTGGAATAGGTAATGCGGTGGTACCAGACCAGAGCGAGACAATGCAGGAATCTACCACCTAGTAACTACGATTGTAGTGACTCCCAGAGCCAATCGATCGCCTTTTACGACCTGCCTGGCAGAACGGCAGTTGGCCTATTCTTCAAAGGAGCCCGGGATCAACTCGGGGGAGGTGGTGAATGTGTACAATATTTTTTTTAATTACAAGTTTTGACCAGATGGGCGATCGCTAGTATCTCAAAACTAAACGTGAAACTTTCTAGGGCCATTAGCGTGACAGATTTTACTTATAAGTATTAAGATAAAATTAATCTAACTTCATGTTTTGTATGTTTCTATATTTATCAGTAAACTTATTCCTTATTGTATTTTGGCATGAAATAAGATTATGAATTCACAAAATGTTATAAACGTTACGTGTTATTTACCATAGTAATATGTATAGTTATTTATATATTTGATGTTGTAGAGAAAAGGATAAATTGATTTGTAGTGTCAGGATGCTGAATCTAATATTAATATATTTATGATCTAATTATAGAATAAAAACGTAAAACCACGGATAAAACGGATACGCCTTTCAAGACATATCTTAGTTCGTCAGTGTAGCTTGCAATTACAGACAGAAATACAGAGTTATAGTATCCTTCCCAATGGCGTATCTATTAGTATTTATGTGGTTTTTAGATAAAACAGTACAAGTGTATTATCACCAATAATTTAAGTAAGTTTTTTTATTTATTTCTTTATATTATCATATCTTGTGAAAAAGAAAACAAGCAAATGGCTCTCCTGGTGGAAAAAGGATAACCATCGCTTGTAGACTTGGATTACAGTGAATATTGCGTTATTATCTTTGTGACGGTGTCTTAATGCCACATACATAAAGTACATATATCGGCTGCTATACCCTGCAAACCGGAACACTACAGCGACAAGCACTGACTGACGTAGTAACAGAATGTCCAAGGGGTGAGCGCACACTGAAATGTTACATAAACCTTTGTGCTATCTCCCCAGATTCACTCCTCCCATCCACGCTTACAGGTAAATCAGGCCTCAAATTCATATTGCCGGCACTGTGCCAAAATTCCACCAAATCTTTATCAGCTCGATTTTTTGCGAACATATCCATTTTGATTTGTTCCGTTATTATACACCACTTTAGGCGAATTTTAAAAATCTTACGGGATTCATACATCTCATAAACTTCACCGTAAGTGGGCCTGTTATGAAATACTCAGTTCCTAAACCAGTGTCTGGCCTCCTTATGAGCTGCTGCGTTAACATATCTGTTCCAACCATACACCAATCGCCTACCCCTTCGTCAAATTTCCTTTCTAGATTGCACAGCCTCATCTATTAAACTGTCAACGATTGAATCGTACAACTTATCTATGACGATCCTATGACCAGCTGAATCACAAGATTTGAAGCTACACTTCATTAACTCCGCTGGCATATCAATATCTCTCAGCCTAATGTGACATAGATTATGGTACATTTCTATTTGTGTGCCATCTCATAATTCTCTCTCATTATATATTCTAGCATTTATATATGTATTTTCTATGTATTAGTATCGTTGACTAACATCCATAACACAAGCAAATAATTTGCTTACTTTGGGGTTAGATCAGTAAGTGTAATTTGTCCCGTGAATATTTATTATTATTATTTATTATTATTATTTATTATTATTATTATAATCTCTATTTCCACAAATCGCTGAACTAGGAGATATATTTTGTCTAGATAGCCTAGGCTTTATCGTTTTCAGGTTACATTTAATTTAGAGGGGTATATAGTAAGAAGAGTATAGGTACGTCTTCCCAAACACCTACATCAGCAACAGACAGCCACGTTACATGGGTTAGGACACAGTGTTCAGTTCTCAAGTGAGTCTGTTGGCATATAAACTGAAAATATAATAAAATTGAACGTTTATCGAATAATAATCGAACGTTTTCCCGAAGTGGCTTAGATGGCAGCTAAGCGGAAGCTCCTACAATCTATGACCGAAACCGCTTTAAATGTTCCTTTTTCCCATAGAATAACCACACCGCCGTAAGGCCTTTTCCCACAAGATTTTTTCCCGTCGTTGTATCTACCACAGATTTACCAGTATATTTAAAGCTACCATAATAATACTACATCATAGGTAAAAAGCATAATATATAAAAAAGTAGTCGCCCCTGAGGTCTAGTGGTCTAGCATTGGCGTTGACCACATGAGGTCCCGGGTTTGATTTCCAGGTCAGGTACATAAAACAAGTATTTTTTAGTTTTCTGATAAACACAAAGTTGTCCGGGATTGGAACGTGCCCGGTTGGCGATAGGCTTGCCACCTATCACATATGTGGGACCAGGTATCTTTGTCTAATCGTGGGTGCACTTGTTGCACCTCTGCTTACCCCTTCGGGGATACGGGCGTGTAGATACTTTATAAAAAAGTAACCAAAATTCTAAATGCTAACCATCTTTTTAATTATAAACTAAAGAAGCGTTATTCTATAAACATTTGATTCGCTGTCACAATCTGTGATGTTTTTTAACCTTTGCAATTATTTTTATTTATACAAACAGTTTTAAGGACTATTGACACTAACTTTTCAATGCAATCAAGGAACAGTCTCTAAATGAGAATCCTTAGGAATAAAATCGATGTCAGAATGTACAATGTAATTAGTTGGCGAACCGCCAGGAGCTGTTTGTTTGCATTACAAGGTAAGACCAGAGGCAGAATAGATGAACTTATTAATCTGCTATGCAGTGACAACACATAACAATATTAGTGATGTAACAGTGTAATGATAACTGCATAATATAAAAAGATCTTATTGTATAAAACTCATGATGGCATTTGAAATTCTTAAGGCAAGATAGTTGTAGAAGTCCAACAGTTAAACTACATATTTTTTACTACTCGACCACCCCGTTATTCGAGTGGATAGCGAACCTTACTACGAATCGAGGGGGCTCGGGTTCGATTCCCAATAGGGAAAACATTTGTGTTTTTTTTATATCATAAGATAGCAAACAAGCAGATGGGTCTCCTGATGGAAAGAGTCAACCATCGCCTATGGACACCAAAGGTGTTAATGGTGCGTTGCTATCTTGTGGCGAGGTCTAATGCCACATGCATAAGTTTACCGGCTACCTTACCCTCCAAACCGGAACACGACAGTGTTCAGCACTGACGCTATTGCGGCAGGAATAGGTAAGGCGGTGGTACCAGACCCGGTCGAGCCAATGCAGAACTCTACCACCTAGTAGTCACGATGGTAGTGACGCGCATAGCCACTCAGTCGCCTTTTCAGACCTGCCTAGCAGAACGGCAGTTGGTCTATTCTTCAAAGGAGCCCGGAACCAACACGGGGAGTGATGAGCATAGACGTTTCTACTTCTGGGTTTGGGTGTTTATTATGTACCTATTTAACTATGTATTTCTGTGTATCGGTATCGTTGATTGGCCCCCATAACACAAGCAAATAATTTGCTTACTTTGGTGTTAATCAATTTGTGTAATTTGTCCAGCGATATATTTATATATAAATTCCCAATATACAATAAAAAAAACCTTTTTACGTAAAAATGCTACACAGGTATAGGACAAAATATAAGGTCAGTTATGTGTTTTCCATTTTTAAGAAACTAAATTTATATATGCAACATTTATAATATACCAAATCTAATCTATTTTAATATTATAAATGCGAAAGTTTGGATCTTGGATGGATGGATATTTAGGTGGATGAATGGATGATTGGATGGATGGATGGATGTTTGTTATTCAATCACGCAAAAACTACTGAACGGATTTGAAATATCACATAGGCTACTTTTGTCCCTGAAAAATTAGGCGATTTTGCGGGATTCACCAAAAACTTTTATATTGCAGTGATTGCGCTGCAACTGGAATATTTAAATAAATCTAATGGCATATATTTAACTAATATAATTTTTTTTTTTTTTTAAATTAATTTAACACTGTTTTTTAAGAAAACAAGATTACAAAAATTAAAACCAAGCGAATTTACCCCTATGTAGTTCCGGACCCCCTTTGATAAATAGTGTTAGCAATATTTTATATGACATAAAATGAGTATATGAGGCCATCAATTTCTAAATTATTGTCAATATAAAGCTGAAGTATTAATTCTTCACTAATTATTAAAATCTTATGGAATCTTTAGAATTGTTAATTATTTAACATATTTTTAACTATTTAATTAAGGTAATAATTAGACGATTATTCGACTAAATAAAATTCTACCACCTAGTAAACGTGGTACGTGACTCAGATTATTTCCATTCAGTTTTATATTGCTACTAGCTGTGCCCGCGACTTCGTTCGCGTGGAAAAAATTCTAAAATATCCTATGTCCTTCTCCTGGCTCTAAACTACCTCCCTGCCAATTTTCAGCTAAATCGGTTCAGCCGTTCTTGAGTTATAAGTGGAGTAACTAACACGACTTTCTTTTATATATATAGATTTACGTGCCTTACATAAGTAACGAGAATTTAACACTCTTGATTTTGTTGTTATTTAATAAAATGTATTTGTACTGAACCATACTTACCACCATACTTCATCATACTTACCACCTCTTCTTTACACTTTGAATAAAATTGAAGTGACATCCGCAAATATATATGTGTATATATTTATAGAAATATATATGCTACTTCGAGGCACGAGTGTGTTAAGCCGTCCCCTCCCCCCATCTTTGATGAATATACCATCTACCATTCCTCCAGGTAGTTCTTAAAAGGCGAGCGATGGGCTCAACATGTCACTAACATCGAGATTACTTGTTGGTAGAGTTCTGGAAAGTCTCACCCGAGCTGCCACCAAAGAGCTTTCTACTGATTCATATCGCAAAAGCGTCAATGCTTTTTACTTTCGTATTACAGTTTTGAGGGTAAGGTATTCGGCAATACCATTCCACCCCATCACATGTACAATTTAAGTATATTCCATCCTGAAGATGCTTAAAAAGTGAAACCGGTCGAGTGATATACAAAAATAAAGTTTTGATGTGAAATTAGTGTACAAAGTGCTTAGCTAATTGTGTCACAATAATGGAATTTTACCAAGTGCCGACGATGGAAAGTATAGAATATACGTACTCTATATGTGTTTTAGCACTGATCTCGTGTTCAGTAAAACTAAAAAGCTTTTTAAGCAAAGATTTTTGTTAAGGGATTGAACCAGCGACTGGTTTGCCTTTAGGCCTGATAACGAACGCTTTTTCAGCTAAACTACGATTCAATGTGTCGAAATTCTTTCTTACTTTGTGATCGATTCCGTCAATTGTACCAATCGCTAGTTATAGATATATCTGTATATATTTGTTACATGAATTCATCGTTGCTGATATTATTTATGTTTTATAATACTGACAATTTCGTTTTTTGTGGCTGAAATCATGAGGTTCTGGTCAGGTTTGGCAAATATATTATTAAGGCTTTTTCGGGATTATTCTCGAAAATAAAAACTTCATGGCTGCTTGCCTCCGGCGACCCTAACATCCTCATGGCCCGGATGAACATGCAACGCAGTCAGCCTCGGTTATAACTTTAAACAAATGGATTAAATGTGGTTTTGCAGATCACAATTCACCTTTCAAACCCACAAACCACATTTGTGATGAATCAAAACATATATTTATCTTTGTGTTTGTGTGAGTGTATAATTTATATATAAACTTAAAAGACTATACTATATCAATAGCTTATAATCTAATTCGTCCCTTACCATTACAAGATCTGTTTGATGGTTTGGCATCGTCTATAATCGTTATTCTAAAAAGGATCCCTTTTGTTTGCTGAATTGGTTACCAAAACGAAGACTAACGTTAAAATGAAATCATAATATTGAAGAATGAAAATTTCGTTCTATAATATTGTGATTCCATTTTACAGAAATACAAAAAAATATCCATCAAATTCATCGTTTTAATGCATTTCAAATTACAGGAATCTCGTCACTGCGAAACCAGCAATTGCCTTGATTCCATGAAGAGCAGAAGTAAAAAGGAGTTTTGTAGTAAAATATGCCACGCAAATTTCACCTTTCCTCTCTACTAAAACAATGGATTGTAAATTGGTAAATGACAATGAGATTATTTGCAGCGGTTTTCTTAGCGTGGGCTTTATTTAATTTTGGTCTGCATTTTCTTGTTTAAATATTCTCGATAAAGTAGGGAATTTAGTTGTGGTATTTCTGGAGAGGATCGTATTCGACAAAGTTCTAATTCCATTAATTCCAAATATAATTTTAATATTTGGAAGGAATCAAATTGTATACTTGGGTAAGATTTCTAGTTGGCTCTTGGTGCACAAGCATATAATAACTAATCTATAATCTCTAATCTATAACTGATCAATATGAATGACGCCCTACGTTGATTGGTTGGTTATGTTGATAAAATATGGGAGTGGTTGACTGACTTATATAGTTCGTTATGTTGGCCAATATATGTGAAGGCCTAGCTTGATTGGTTGAATTATATCAGTGAGAAGGCATGGTTGCCTAACCTGACGAGGAGAGAAATTCGGGCATTCTGTATTCAAGAGGGAACAACGCCAGTCGGTATCAAACTTGCCGCGAGTCTAATTATTCATCCATTCGCATCTTAGTTAAAGTCGAGGTATTTGTCCATAACATGTTTTAATCAACCACATATAAATAAACTACAATAGACCGTGGTCCCAGAAACAATTTTGTTTTTATGAGTAACAAGCTGAATTTTTGTGAACAGCTTAATTTTAACAAGATGCTCATTTTTTCTATCTTCGAAAAATCTCGAATCGGGTAACTAATAAAGTTAAGGGGCCTCAATCATTTTAATTCGGCATTGAAAAAAAATGTTGATTAATAACACTAATTATTTTTTACTTTAATCGCTTGATTAATTTTTTTTTAAAAACGCGAAAAAACCTTTGTCCTACACATTCGATAGTTTTCCTGACGAGTTCTCCACTCTAAAGATTCGGAATTGTGTGATTTTTAAATCGATAATAATAAATTAAAAACAATCTAATTTTCTTACAACAGCTTGTTAATCATTATTATAATTCAAAGGTAACTTTGTCCTACACGTAAAGTAGAAACTTTTCTTAGTCCGATACTCTAAAGTCTTCTTTTTTATTTATCTTTATTAGTTACCCGATTCGAGAGTTTACGAAGATCGAAAAGATGGGCGTCTCGTCAGTACGAAGCTGTTCACAAAATATCAGCTTATTATCAATAAAAAGACTGTTCCTGGGACCACTGTCTAGCGATTGAATTATGGTCATATTTCTATTCAATAGATGAAATGGAGCGATGACACATTGACCACTTTCCAACACATACACATGTATATGCCTATAAGGTCTATATGTACCAAGTGTTCGTACGTTGCCATCCTAATAATATTATTACTAAAATACTAGTATTTAAAATATATTTTAATATTAATTATTTTGATCTAAGAAAATTATTATCTATCAATATCTACATATTAATTAGGATATGACGTATGATTATGATAAGAAACATCTTACGCTACCAAACAAGGCCTTTGACAATTGAGCAGGCATTCTGCCCAGATAATAATGGCTACATAAATAACTCCGGCTACATTGCACGACTTGATGTATGCAACCCCAAGTAAGAGAATGATTGAAGAATTGAATCAAGCAGATATTTTTCAAAAAATAGCTGTCGCTTATAGACACCATAGATATTAACAATGCGTTGATACCCGTGAGGCAGGATGGTAATGCCACTACATGAGTTTACTGGCTACCTTACCTCTGAAATGCACTAAGGCTTTGTGGTAGGGAAAGATAAAGCGGTCGAACGAAACACAAAACGAGAATTGTAAATATTTGAATTGTCTAATATATATAATACTTCTAAATTTTATTGAAAATAAAACGAAAATTAAAAAATAATAATAAGCACAATGCATGCAGCTCCTCTCTGCAGAATAATAAACTCATTTATGTGGCAGTGTATATGGTTTTACAAAAAGATTCGCGAAGGTATAAAAGATATGCCGATACATAAATTTATGAACATATTAAAACACAATTATGTAGAAAAGATTATTATAAAATTTCAGATTATTTGAAGGACGAAAAAGCCTGGGAATGATTGCTCCTCATATCAATCTTTGATAATTATTATTATTGATTAAAAATTGTAATATAAAAGAAAACAAGCCCTGAATTTCTTCCGCCGGATCTACTCTGTGTGAGGCCGCGTTCCGATCTAGTAGTAGCTACAAAATTATCGATCCACAAATGTGCCTGTAAAGATTAGTATAAATAAAAAACGTAGCTTTGACGATCAAATAATTTGTTGCCATGACTTAAAAGGATTAAAACCTCACTCAAAAACTCACTCAACTGAATCAAGTTTCCAATCCCTCGATTCCATGCTCACTTTAAACCAGTCCACAACACGGCTCTCGTCGATAAGCGGTTTGTCTATTTGCTTTGCCATCAAATCGAAGAACGGCATGGATAGCATTGAACTGAAAATCAATATTAGGAATTAAGTGATACCCACGACTTCGTCTGCGTTGATTATTATATATTTAATGTTAAGTCCACAATTACATTACAATTTGTTGTTGACATGCTTATCTACGACAAGTTGAAAATGGTCTAAAATAGAAATACTACTCTTAAAATTATGTGCGATAGCTCATTGGATCCGGAATGATCCAAATATAGAAAAAAAAATTAAAAAGTTAGAAGTCACGAAAGTTCGAAAAAATGTTTTTTTTCTATACTTTGTTATACATGATGAGGAAAAAATTGCAGATCAAACGAAACAGGATAATAGTTGGGATTATTATAGGCAAGTTTTTTAATACAAGTTCACTTTTAGGTAGTACATTTTTTTTTCACAGTAAGGTTCTAAAGTTACAAATAATTTTTAATGAGACTTAAAAGTAATTGAAAAAGGTGCCAATACCAATAAATCGTGGTACCCACTATCATAAAAGCACTTTGGTAGTGTTGATACATTCCCTAGAAGCAACTAAGCACCATCGTCAAAACATTAAAATAGTCGTAACTTCTAAGAAGATCAAAATTGAGCTCTGCGTTGAGATATATTTATTGCAAATAATTGCAACTATCACCCCGTTTCGTTTGATCCACGATTTTTTGCCCAGCCTGAATAATGGTTGTTTTTGTAAATTTTAGAAGTTTCAGAAAAAAATATATAACAAAGTTAAAATTTTGTTTATAACAAATTGGTAAGTTAATAAACAGTGTAATTGTTGATAAAAAATTTGTTTGCTACTTTTTAGAGGACTGTCATTATGATTTAAAAAAAAAATAATGTCTTAATTATTTAAGCAACAGAAATATAAAAAAAGGATTATAAACAATCAAAAATTATTATTAAGGATATTTGTATACAATAAAGTTGTGATTTTTTTTAATATAGAAATAATCAATTTATTCATACAAAAATAATCAACAAATGGTGGGAAAAGTTTTTTGCAAATCAATTATTATCTTGTATTAATAAAAAAAACGATTGTATGATGATTAGGAAAAAAAATTTTTAACAACATTAGGTGGATTTTTCAGTTTTTGTTCAAGTACCTACAAAAAATTTATATAAACAAAGTATGAATATTTTTTTAACTTTTATGGCGTGATCTTGTTAATTATGTATATAAGAAAGGCTCTACGAAACGAAAAGTTTTTACAATTATTTAAACATTTTTTTTTCATTTACAATTAAGACGGAATTACAAGAAAATTTTGTTTTAACAATCGTTTAACTTGTTGAAAAATTAACTTTAAGTAAAATTTACAACGGGGATAAATTATTTATAGTGTTCAGAATACATCATATTTTTTCAAATTTACAAAAGAATATTCAATACCTTAAATAAATTATGTGTCGAACTCGCTTTTGAGGCCGAGCTGGTAACCTAAAAATGTCGCGCGGAAACACATTTTCAGCGTTAAATTAAAGTTATAAATAATGAAAAAAAAGTTCAGGAAGCTGAGAACTTTGAATTGGAAATTTCCTCTTTTTTCTGAATCTTTTTTTGAAATTTCTTAAATATTAATAGTTTTTGAAATATTGGCAAAAAACGAAATGCCATTTATTTTCATCTTTAATTGTTTATAACTTTTGCAATTTTTTATATGCAAAAACACGCTTTTAGCACATTTTTCTCAGGCGTCATTTCGGATTCAATGAGCTATTGCCATTAATCTTAAGAGCAGTATCTCTATTTTAGACCATTTTGACAGACGAGCAGACTAATATACAGATTGACTTGTAAAACGCTGTGCAATCTCAAAAGGGTGCCATCGTCTGTGTGTCTCTACATTATCAATTTGACATTTAGTTTAAATGATCACGGATAGAATGGATAGTTACTTAAATATTTTAAAACAACCCTTGAAAATTTATTTTACTAATACAGACAAACAGACAAAAAATTTAAAAACTACATTTTTGGCTTCGATATCGATTGTAGATCACGCCCCAAGTATTCTTTTAAAAAAATATTCCATGTACAGTTTTGACTTTCCTACGATTTTATTATATGTATAGATTAGGTCAAAATCTAAGTACCAATTTTATACATATTCGGTATAAGATTTTTTCATTCATGTTGATCTCGGGCTCCTTTAAAGAATAGGCCAAATGCCGTTCTACCAGACAGGTCGTAAAGACAACCGATAGGCTATGCGAGTCATTACCATCGTGGCTACAAGGTGGTAGAGTTCAGCATTGTCTCGTCCGGGTCTGGTACCTCTGCCTTACCTATTCCTGTCGAAATAGCGTCAGTGCTTGTCACTGTCGTGTTCAGGTTTGGTGAGTAAGGTAGCCGGTAAACTTATGCATGTGGCATTAAACCTCGCCACAAGAAAGCAACGCACCATGTACATCTTTGGTCTCTATAGGCGATGGTTGACTCTTTCCATTAGGAGACCCACTTGCTTGTTTGCTTATTTGTATATGTGTATGTTGTTTGTTGTTATGATATAAAAAATTGGATAATTGAACATTCTTCTTTAAGAGTGTACAATCTTTTACCAGTCAAATTAAAAATGTACGTGCAAATCGAATAGTGGTAAAAGGCGAAACGCTTTTAATGGTGAAACGCGGATGCAGCTACTAAATGAAAAAGCTGTAATTCATAGGGGGCCCAGATAGATAAGGAAAATACAAAATAGTGTTCTCTAAAACCGAAAATCTGTATATATATATATATATATATATATATATATACATATATATATATATATATATATATATATATATATATATATATATATATATTAGGGTGGAATGAAAAAAAAAATATATATTTTTTTTCTTAGCCTGGGGGTCAAATTTGTAGCTTATGTTTTTACTTTTTAATGTTTTTACTCGTAATTAATTTTAAAAATGAGTGGGCTGCCTCAAGATGTTGAGTAAATTTTTTTTTTTTTGTTCAAAAATTTTTGTTTTTTATAAACTACAAATTTGACCCCCAGGCTAAGGAAAAAAAATTTTTTTTTTTCACTCCACCCTAATATATATATATATATATATATATATATATATATATATATATATATGTATATATATATATATATATATATATATATATATATATATATATATATATATATATATATATATATATATATATAAATCAATTGTTGTTCGTTAGTCTCGCTAAAACTCGAGAACGGCTGAACCGATTTGGCTAATTTTGGTTTTGAATTAATTGTTGAAGTCCAGGGAAATTTTAAAAGGAGAGAAAAAAAATAAGAGTAGTTAAAAAGGCAGAACAACGTTTTCCGGGTCAGCTAGTTCACTCATAATTTTATAACAATCCTCAAATGCGAGTTTACCTATAATATAAAATGTTTATTATTATCTACTAGCGACCTGCCCGCGGTTTTGTCCGCGTAGCTTTTGTTTCCGTGGGAATATCGGAAAGGTTTATATACCAAAACCTTCAACAAGAATCAATCTATTTATTAGAATAACCGCATCAAAATCTGTAGCGCATTTTTAAAGATTTTAGCATACATAGGAACATACAGAGAAAGCGACTTTGTTTTATACTATGTAGTGATAGATCTTTCTCCACTTATTCTCTAAATAAGCACTTTTATACTTTATATAACAGTAGTTTATCACAAAGAAAAACATGCTGATGCCTAATAACAAATAATTTCTTTCGATTGTCAATTATTTCTGACGGGCTCGTAGCAAATTGTTATTTCTGATATTAATGTGTGCCATTAAGCCGCTTTCACTTTCATTTTGCTCATAAATCTGACTGACTGAGAATATAAATAGATGTAATTGGTAATATTTTCATCGAATAAAAATGTCCATTATTTAAAGTGAATAATAGGGCTCAATTTTTGCTAAATCATGAATATTGCAAATGTTTCATCCAATTTTTATGGGCTTATTTTTATTTATGAAATTTTTACTTCTGATTATTTGTGTCCGCAAAACTCAAAACCTAACTGATGAATTGATTTGATAATATTTGTTTACAACATAGTTTTTTATTTATATTTTAATAGATATTTTATTCATAATTTCAACGGAAACGAAGAGTTATGAGGATTTTCAAATGACTAATACGTAAAAGTAAGTAACGAAAAAATCATCAACAACATTGCCAATTGCTTGCTGGTCACTGGGTGCACCACTCGGGATTGCACAGCACTATTAATATTTAAGCAGCAGCGACTACCACTAATATACAAGTGTAATATACTATTATGTATCTTGCAATAACTAGACAATTACGATAATTGCGCATTATGAGATACGTGATAACCCCGCCGGCTCATTTACTTTACATACGTTTTTATTTACTACTAACCGAACCGGCGAACTTCGTAACGCCTTAGAACAAATCTAAAATTGTTAAAATATGTTCGACAGGTTAGAGTTGTTTCTATAGGAAAATAAAAGTGTTGTTTTTTGTTATTTTTTTCGCAATTTTTCCCATTTTTTCTCTTTACACAAACTTTTTTCGGACTTCAACAAATATCTAAAAAAACACGGATTAGTCCAGCCAGTCCTAAATTTTGCGCTTAACAACATAGTTAGCGATTCATTTTTATCTATACATATAATAAAATCGTAGGAAAGTCAAAAATGTACATTGAATATTTTTTTAAAAGAATACTTGGGGCGTGATCTACAATCGATATCGAAGGCAAAAATATAGTTTTTAGAATTTTTGTCTGTTTATTTGTATGTATGTCCGGGGTAAACTCAAAAAGTACTGCATGAATTTACTTCAAATTTTGCATGAATATTACTAACAGGTCGGGTCAACATATAGGCTACATATTATCATGCTATCACCTACGGGGGAGGTGCTGTGCGGAGTAAAGGAAGTCCGCGCGGACGAAGTCGCTGGCAACAGCTAGTATATAATAAAATCGTAGGAAAGTCAAAACTGTACATTGAATATTTTTTTTAAAAGAATAGGTACTTGGGGCGTGATCTGCAATCGATATCGAAGCCAAAAATATAGATTTTAGAATTTTTGTCTGTTTGTCTGTCTGTCTGCCTGTCTGTCTGCCTGTCTGTCTGTCTGCCTGTCTGTCTGCCTGTCTGTCTGCCTATCTGTCTTCCTGTCTGTCTGTCTGTCTGTCTGTCTGTCTGACTGACTGTCTGACTGTCTGTCTGCCTGTCTGTCTGTCTGTCGTCTGTCCATCTGTCCGTCTGTCCGTCTGTCCGTCTGTCCGTCTGTCCGTCTGTCGTCGTCGGCCACTTACCATCAGGTGGCACGTCTGCCAGTTTGCCTATCTCAATAACATAAAACACCGAATACCCGGGCGAGATCTTGCGGAACTCTACTACCTAGTACTTACGAGGGTAGTGACACGTATAGTTAATCGGTCGCCTTTTACGACTTGCCAGAATGGTAGTTGTTCCTTGCTTCAAAGGAAGCCGGACCAACAGGGTATTTTCTTTTTTTAAATATTGAAGTCAGAGAAAGGTTATTATGGAGAAAAAATTGAAAAAACAAAAGAAGAATAATAAAAACAACACTTTTATTTTCCTATAAATAAATAAATATTCGGGGGACAAATTATACTTACTGATCTAACCCCAAAGTAAGCAAATTTTTTGCTTGTGTTATGGGTGATAGTCAACGATACTAATACATAGAAATACATATATAAATACTAGAATATATTTTATAAAAACCCAAACCCGGAAATACAAACATTTTTGCTCATCACACAAATGGTTGTCCCCGTCGGGGATCAAACCCGAGCCCCATCGATTGCGTAGTCAGGGTCGCTAACCACTCGACCAATGGGCGGGCAGTCTATAGAAATAGTTTCTAGCTGTAAAATATTTAACGATTTAAAATCTGTTCTTAGGCGGTACGAAATTCCTTAGTTCACACTTGTAAAAATAGAAACAGCCTTAAGCCATAAATAATGTAGATGAATGTCTACATTTTAAACTTTTCCAATTTTGAAGATGATTTAGTTTGGTATTATTATATAAAATTAAACATATCAAAATTTATAACACCAAAAAGTATAAGATATTGCTAATTAAAAAAAACACCTCAAGTATTCCTTTTTTACTTTTAAATAATACTGCAGACTTTTTAAATATGTCAAGTAGTTTTCATTTGAATATGTATCTCTGAGAAAAAAAATTCGTTTGCTATTGTGAATTGTCTTTAGTACATATTCCACGAAAAGGTATTTGGCGCCATTTTTACTGGAAAAACCACAAAAAAACGCGCCGCTTACTTTATTTCAAGGTAGTGCGGAAACGAGTTTGGTCAATATGTTACAGTACAATATACGACGCTCGTACGCCAACATTGGTCTTACAAAAAAAAAATGTTAAGCCATAAATTGTAGAAAATTTTCTTGATATTTATTTTTGTTTATACTCTTATACACAATTCATCGTAAAATGAATAAGGAAGGATTTATTGTCCCAAAACTTTTACTTTATTTTCATTGTAGCGGCACAACCGGCAAAGATACAAGGCACCGAAATTGAGATTCAGAAAGAACGCATCAAAATCTGTGAAAACCATTTTTTTATATCATAAGATAGTAAACAAGCAGATGGGGCTCTTGATAGAAAGAGTCAACCATCGCGTATGGACACCAAAGATATTATGGTGCGTTGCTATCTTGTGGCGAGGTCTAATGCCACATGCATAATTTTACCGGCTACCTTACCCTGCAAACTGGAACACGACAATGACTAGCACTGACGCTATTGCGCCAGGAAAAGGTAAGGCGGTGGTACCAGATCCAGACGAGACAATGCAGAGTTCGGAATTTGAAAATTTTGCATTCGTTTTTATCTATATTGTTGTATGGTAATTTGGTTGTAAATAAGCGTTTACTTGGGACGTTTTCGGGGGTTTTGAAAATTTTACTAGGTGGTAGAGTTCTACCACCTAGTAAAATAAGGTTTTTACTTGGGCCGTTTTCTGGGGGTTTTGAAAATTTTACTTTGTTGAGTTGTAGAGGTGGTAGAACTCTACCACCTAATAAAATTTTCATAACCCCCAGAAAACGTCCCAAGTAAACCCTTATTTATATACAACCAAATTACCATACAACAATAGAGATAAAGGTGAATACAAAACTTTTCAAAACAGTTATTTGTACATATATTCATCTAAAATAGCGTGGAATAAACCACAGATGGCAGTAATCATCGAAAGAAACGCGTATTCTCGCAAAGAAAACAACAATAGGTAAAAATGAAACAAAGTTTGATCGAAGTTACAAACAAAGACGGAACGGTATTTCGCGTGACCGTCAAATGACAAAGTGTTTCCTAACAAACTAACAATGGCAGATAAATGTCTTCAATTACCAATTTATTGTACTTCATTGTTCACTAAACATTAGATATTATGGAGGTATTTAAGGCCTATATATTAGCCAGAATTGTTGCGCTCATAAAATAAATAGCTCTTTATTTTGCTAGCGATACAATTATGGCTTTTGAAGTTTAAGGAAATCTCTAAAAGTGTTTTTATTTAATTTGTAATTTTTCATGTTAAAAAAAGTTTATATGATTCACTTGCAAGATAGGCAGACCACACTGAATTTACAAACAAAAGACCATGTGGTGTCGTGGGACACCTGATAGGATATAAGTCCCTTATTATAAAAATATCAATTTCAAGTTCTATTCAAGGTATAAAGAAAATAATCGGGTATACATTTTTATTATCATTTTTATCGATAAAAATTAAAAAAGGAACTCCTTTACAAAATTATCTTTACACCTTTATTTTATTTGCAATGATTTATAAAAATATATAATAATAATATTAAATAATTAAAAACGGCTACATTCACGTTTTTTACCGGAGTAAATTCCGACTAGTTTCGGACCTATATGAGGTCCTTCTTCAGGGTGAGTTTGACGTTCGCTCGGTAGCGACCTGTCTCGAACTGCGGGTCGACGCTCGAAGTGCACGGCTTGACGGCATTAGGTATGTGAGCTTGAGTTCTATGTACGCCATGGGGATAGAGATCCTGATCACCGGCTTTCCCCTAAGGATATTCAGTATCTATAGACCACCGCAAGGGAATATTTCAACTAATGATATCACAGAATTTTTTAACTCCCCTCTGCCCACCATCGCATCTGGCGATTGGAACGAAAAACATATTGCATGGAATTCAACTATTCCACTAACAACTAACAACCACCACATCAGTAGGAAGGAAACTGTTTCATATTGCCGAGCAACAGAATCTGTCAGTATACGGACCAAGCGGACCTACACATTTTTCTTCCAATGATGACTACCGAGCAGATATGCTAGACCTCGTAGTACACAAGAACATGACGCAAGCAGTACACCTCGATGCTCTCTCTGAAGACATGAGCTCAGACCACATCTCTGTCCTAGCTACAATTAAAGAGATCCCAACCAGAGTGGCTCCACCAGCTCCAAAGACGGTGATTGACTGGACTAAATTCCAAGAAATCATCGAAGAAATTACACCGAACCTACCTGCCTCTACTCCCGAGGAAGTGAACACCTTAGCCGAAAGCCTAACCAGTAACATTCAAGAAGCCATGCAGCAGGTGGGAAAAGAAAATCTAAACAATCGCATTCTCCCCACATTACCGTCATTCATACACGGGAAAATAATAAAGAAAGAAAAGAATTTTGTTGCCATTGACGGCAGTCAATGGCAACAAAATTGCTGCACCACCACCAAAAACGCATTGAATAGGCTTTCGGTTGAGACCAAAGCTGACTTATAAAGGAAAAACGTGGAGAACTGGGAGAACCGACGAAGCGGCCGTAGATTGGAATTCCCTGCATTGCCTATGCAGACAATTATTCAAAGCGCCGCATCGAGTCCGGCCACTGCGCCACGAGGACGGAAACCTTCGCTACAGAGCCGAAGAACGTGCGGAGATATTCGCTGATCATCTAGAGTGACAGTTCAGCCCGAACCCATGCCACGACCAGACTCACGACAGGATGATTGAGGAGTTTTTCGACAAATGCTTTAAGCCGGAACTTAAACCAGATGAAGACCCCATCTTTAAAACACCATAGATGGTAAAACGGCAAATTCAACAAACAAAGCCCAGGAAGGCCCCGGGCGCAGACAGAATCACCAATAGAGTATTACGTCACCTGCCAAACAAGACAATTGTAGCAATTACAAGACTATTTAATGGCATCCTGCACTCGGGTGAATTCCCTAAAATATGGAACCTAGGCCGCATAATAATGTTGCCAAAACAAGGAAAGAACATCCTAGACCCAAAGAGTTACCGCCTAGTTACCTTACTACCAACGCTGTCAAAAGTGTTCGAGAGACTCCTCCTCCAAAAGATGGAACCGCATATAACACCTCGCGCTGAAAATTTCGGGTTCAGGGCTGGACATAGTACGACGCTGCAGATCTCAAGGGTGCTGCATATGCTGGTTAAAGCACGCCTTTGACAGGGTCTGACACAAAGGCCTTCTCTATAAACTGGCCCACTCTACGCTACCAAAGAGATTGACCCAAATAGTTGGGGTCCTTCATAAGGGACAGGAAATTCCAAGTAGTAGTAGAAGATAAGCTGTCCACACTAAAGCCTATAACAGCTAGAGTACCACATGGCAGCTATCTTTCCCCCAAGTTATACCTGGTATACACTGACGACATCCCGGTGGGAGATGGCTGCCATCTAGCCTTATTCGCAGCTGAGGCGGCCTACACTAAAACATCGCTGTCACCCAAAATGGCCATAAAGAAGATTCAAAGGACACTCGACTTCATACTGGACTGGCTAAACAAATGGCGGCTAACAGTCAATGTAGGAAAAACTCTGGCCCTCCTACCTAAGAGGAAAAAATCCAAATAAGCTCTCCCAGTACTGAAACTCGATGGCCAAGACATAGAATGGTCCAATACCGTCAAATACCTGGGGGTAAAAATTGATAGAGCACTCACGATGAGAAACCACGTAAAAACAGTGATAGGACATGCACAAGGAGCAATGGCAGCACCGAAACCCGTGATGAACTCCAGCCTCTCTTTGAAGATGAAACTAGGTCTCTACAAGACCTATGTTAGAACGAGGCTGACCTACGCAGTAGCCGCTTGGTACCAGTTAACCGCACAAGACCTCCGTCACAACATGCAACAGCGGCAAAACATGGCGCTGCGTAGGATAACCAAATCACCTAGGTACGTTAGAAATGACGTAATTGCACGCGATCTGAAAATAGAGAGCCTGTAAGAATTCCTTAAACGACTAGCCCAAAATATGTTTAGTAGAGCAGACTCCTAATCTCACCAGGAGATAAGAAACATAGCGCCCTGCCATTCGCGTCCTCCTGATGCCAAAATTTACCCAAGGGATATCCTAAAATAATCACTACCCCTGCTGCTTAAGCCGCTGCTGCGAGTTTAATCCCCCGTCAGGGACTCGACCTGCGGGGCGGATTGCACGTGTGGTGACAGCGGGGGAAGGGAGGGGGAATAACCTATCGTATCCTCACTCCCTATCAACTCAACTTCAACTTCAACAATTCGAAAGCCGTTTCCAATAAAATAACCAAAGTGTATGGGGCCCAATCACCCAACCAACCAACCCAACCAAACTCAAGGACGTAGCCATTTTTACAGCTAGCATTTGATCCTATGGTCAGGGGGCAAACCGCCCCGAAACCATTTCCCCGTCCCGTTGCCGGGACGCAAGAAGACTACACGGGTGTTCGAGCAGTGAGGTCGAGGTGGTTGGCGCAATCATATCATTAGTAGAATTTAAATGTGCACAGAATGCACATGGTGAGTGCAGCCGTTTTTAATTATTTAATTTATAATGTCTCACGAAAGTTTTAATAATAATATTAATAGCCAACTGCAATAATAGCAATTATCGTTGGTCGTTGACTATACATCAGTTACTGTATAGCCATCATACACAAACTGTACATAAAAATCTTACGCTTTTATTTAACGTTACGGACGTTTTTTGCCGGCTAGGGTGCCCCTCCGCAACGCCCCATAAGCAACTTCGTCCCAAAAACTCTGTTCACTTCATTTTTTTATATCATAAGATAGCAAACAAGCAGATGTATCTCCTGATGGAAAGAGACAACCATAGCCTCCAGACACCAAAAATGTTACTGCTGTGTTGCTATCCTTGTGGCAGGATCTTAATTGTGGTATTAATTATTAATATTTATGCATATATGTATTATTATTTACGCATTATGCATTAGTTTACCGGCTACCTTACGAGCAAAACACGATAGTGACATACACTGACGCTATCGTGACAGATAAGGGAGATTTTGCCGCCCCGTTGGTCGAGTGGTTAGCGACCCCGACTACGCAATCAACGGGGCTCAGCTTCGATCCCCGACGGGGACAAGCATTTGTGTGATGAACATAAATGTTTGTATTTCCGGGTTTGGGTGTTTATTAAATATATTCCACTATTTATATATGTATTTCTATGTATTAGTATCGATCGATATGTATTTCTATATATGGTATCTTCAAAACAAAGTCAAAATTAAGCAGCGCTGCAGGGTATAATAGAGTATAATATATATTCGCGGCCAAAAGTTCGCAACCACCGTGAATTTCATGGCGCTAACGCGTTTCATTTTAACGATCTCTGACGTAGGTGGTTCATGGACTGCACTTTATTGTAACACTAGCTGTTCCCTGCGACTTCGTCCGCGCGGGATTCGTTTACTTCGCACTGCTGCTGCCCTGTAGGTGATAGCGTGATAATATGTAGCCTATATGTTGACCCGACCTATTAGTAATATTCATGTTAAATTTGAAGTAAATCCATGAAGTACTTTTTGAGTTTACTCCGGACATACAGACAATCAGACAAACAGACAAAAATTCTAAAAGCTATATTTTTGGCTTCGATGTCGATTGTACATCACGCTCCAAGTATTCTTTAAAAAAATATTCAATGTACAGTTTTGACTTTCCAACGATTTTATTATATGTGTTGGATAATTATAGATAAATGGTGTTGCACATACACTGTCTAGTACGTTAGTATATCGAAGTCTGACAATCCCTCATCTAATATTTGTTAATGATAAAAAATAAATAATACATTATGTAATATTGACACATCGCAAATAGGTTGGCTAGCTAATTTGCGTACCAATAATATAAAATAATTAAATTGTTATTAAATTTTAATAAAATAATTTAATGTGTTATTAAATTTTAATAAAATAATTTAATTTTAATAAAATTTTAATAAAATAATTTAATTTTAATAAAATTTTAATAAAATAATTTAATTTATTTAATTAATTGCAATTAAATAATATACCCCTCTACGGAACTGTGGAGTTGCCAAGTACTTACCTATAAACAGGCAAGTGTTGTTAATATACTCTCATCAGTTACTTAATCGTATATTATGCCAAATGAAAGTTTATTGCATTCTCATTCTAACAGTATTAGGTTGCATATTTTAAAGTAAATTGAATACATGGTTGCAAAGACTTTAGATGTAATTTTTTTTTATCTCAAGCGGCAAGTGACAGAGAAACGTTGCTCGCGCAACTCTATACGTCAACAACGATAAAACGATGGTTGCCATGGTGGATTAAGATCCACCTAGTGGAAGACTAGTGTCTAATTGAAAATGGTATCATAATATGCTTATGATAATGACGATTTTAGTATGCTGATTTGATAATAAAATGATAAGTTTTTCAAGTACTTTGACTTGCTGTTATTTTGTCGACAGAACTTAAGCAGTACAATCACTAACGTATACATCGTCAATGTTTCATTTTCTATAAACCAATATTCGCTAATATTGATTTATGGAAAATGAAACATTGACGACACTCTAAGCGTCTATTGCCTACTATACTGCAGTATAGTAGGCAATAGACTTAGCTTATATTGCAATATATAGCTTATCTTGCAATATAAGCTAAGATGTCGCCCGCGAAACGTTTTGTTGATAAGCTATCAAATAAGATATTGCAAATATTTACATATCTACATCTGCATCTATTATCTATATACATATAATAAAATCGTAGGAAAGTGAAAACTGTACATTGAATATTTTTTAAAACAATACTTGGGGCGTGATCTACAATCGATATCGAAGCCAAAAATATAGTTTTTAGAATTTTTGTCTGTTTGTCTGTTTGTCTGTTTGTCTGTTTATCTGTTTGTCTGTTTGTCTGTATGTATGTCCGGGGTAAACTCAAGAAGTACTGCATGGATTTACTTTTGCATGAATATTACTAACAGGTCGGGTCAACATATAGGCTACATATTATCACGTTATCATCTACGGGGGAGGTGCTGTGCGAAGTAAACGAAATCCGCGCGGACGAAGTCGCTGGCATCAGCTAGTTTTTTTATAAATATCGACATAAAAGCTATTTATGCATACTAATATTATAATCCTATTAAATGTTTCATTTTTAGGCCTTAGCGTGCGTTTTTCAGATGACACAATTTTATTTAATCGCCTCTGTGGTCTAGTGGTCCAGCGTTGGCTTTGACCACATGAGGTCCCGGGTTCGATTCCCGGGTCGGGCACATAAAAAAGTGTTTTTTCAGTTTTCTGAGAAACACAAAGTTGCCTGGGATTGGAAAGTGCCCGGTTGGCGATAGGCTTGCCACCTATCGTGGGTGCACTTGTACCTCCGCCTACCCTTTCGGGGATATGGGCGTGAAGATACTACTACTACACTTTTATTTCTTTGATGTGTAGAGGGGTTAGTATAAATCTAAATTCAAGTTTGTAGGGTCTTAACCCTTCTACCCTGGCCGCCATATTGAAAAAAAGGTTTTCGCGCTGTATCTCGTAAATTAGTAACCCTACAGAAAATTTTATGAAAACATTATTTGTAGCAAATTAAATTGCCTACAACTTTAAGCATACTACTTTTTATCGTAAAATGAAAAATAAAAAAGTTATAAACAAAAATAACTCACTTTTTTTAAACAAATTTTCTTTTGAGCGTTGTTATAACTTTTTTCTGGTCATTTTACAATAAAATGACATCTGAGCAATATTATAGATAATTTTTGTCGAATAATTTCCACTAAAAACTCGTTTTTTATTTATTTTATCTGGATTTTACGGCGCTCTGAAGTTGGCCGAGTTCACGAATACTCATAAGAATACGATAAAAACGAACCATTGCGCTTATTTTTCTGTTATACTTATATATTTTATCATTCATGTTATTTATCATTTCTTTAAAATTCCTTATTTCTTTTCATTAGAAATCCTTATTTTCTTAACATTAGAAAAAGGGTCAATATTAAATTATTAATAACATAGGAATGTTAAGGAAATGATACATTAAAATAATATGAATATATGAATAAAAGATTACCTATATGTATATATAATTTCGTTTTTATCATATTCTAACGAGTATTTAAGAAACCGCTCAACTTCGGAGCACTATAAAACCCGGATAAATTAGTGAAAAACAAATTCGTAGTGGAATTCCGCCGTGTTGGTCCCGGCCTCCTTTGTAGAATAGGCCAACTGCCGTTCTGCCAGGCAGGTCGTAAAAGGCGACCGATTGGCTATCGAGTCACTACTGTCGTGGCTACTAGGTGCATTGTCTCGCCCGGGTCTGGTACCACCGCCTTACCTATTCCTGCCGCAATAGCGTCAGTGCTTGTCGCTGTCGTGTTCCGGTTTGGAGGGTAAGGTAGCCGGTAAACTTATGCATGTGGCATTAGACCTCGCCTCAGGATAGCAACGCACCATTAACATCTTTGGTGTCTATAGGCGATGGTTGACCCTTTCCATCAGGAGACCCATCTGCTTGTTTGCTATCTTATGATTAAAAAAAAATTATTTGCTGAAAATTAAATTGCTCTCTATAATGCCATTTATTGTAAAATGACCAGTAAAAGTTATATCGCCCAAAAGAAATTTAAAAAAAAAGAACATGTATATATAACCCTTTTATTTTTCATTTTACGATAAAAAAATAATAGGAATAAAGTTGTAGACAATTTAATTTGTTACAAATAATGTTTTCATTAAAAAATCTATAGGGTTGCTACCTCACGAGATATAGCGCGAAAGCCCTTTGCACCCCTTTTTCCAAGGTGGCGGCCGGAGGATAAGGATTGTGACCCCACAAATTTAAACTTAAGCTTATACTGACCCTCCCCCCCTACCCCTATAAAGTAAAAAAATAAAATTGCATCTTCTGTCAAGCGTACCCTATTTCAACGAAGTATTATTATTATTAATAGAAAAATCTGTTCGTCTGTCTATAATGATTTCATGGTTGTGTCAATGAACTGGATTGATGAAAACCAAGAAGTTCAACTAACACGGGGTCAAAGACAGGCTTTTTCAAAAATCAACCCCCAAGGGGCTTAAATGGGAGATTTATGTTTGTATAAAAGATTAAATTGATGACATGTTATCAAATGTGTTAAGATTATATTGAAGACATATTATTAATTGTGTGAAGATTATATTGATATATATTTGTATGAAAGATTCTATATATGACATTAAATTTTTTAAGTTTATATTGATGAATATTTGTGTGAAAGATTCTATTGATGACATGTGATTAAATATGTTAAGATCATATTGAGGAATGTTTGTATGAAAGATCATATTGATGACATATTATTAATGTGTTAAGATTATATTGATGAATGTGTGTATGAAAGATCATATTGATGACATATTATTAATGTGTTAAGATTATATTGATGAATATTTGTATGAAAGATCATATTGATGACATATTATTAAATGTGTTAAGATTATAATGACGAATGTTTATATCAAAGATTATATTGATGGCATGCTGTTAAAAGTGCTTACATTATATTGATGAATGTTTGTATGAAAGATCATATTGATGACATATTATTAAATGTGTTAAGATTATAATGACGAATGTTTATATCAAAGATTATATTGATGGCATGCTGTTAAAAGTGCTTACATTATATTGATGAATATTTGTATGAAAGATCATATTGATGACATATTATTAAATGTGTTAAGATTATAATGACGAATGTTTATATCAAAGATTATATTGATGGCATGCTGTTAAAAGTGCTTACATTATATTGATGAATGTTTGTATGAAAGATCATATTGATGACATATTATTAAATGTGTTAAGATTATAATGACGAATGTTTATATCAAAGATTATATTGATGGCATGCTGTTAAAAGTGCTTACATTATATTGATGAATGTTTGTATGAAAGATTATGACATACTACTCTACTCGCTGGTTGCCCTACTAGTGTGTAATGTTTGTAAAAAAAACGAAAAATCTACCTATCGTAGAATAAAAAAAAATAGCTTAAACATTTTTCAAGTATAATCCCACTTCATATTATTATTATTATAAATGTGAAAGTTTGTTAGTTACATCACACAGGAAGACTATGACCTGAAAAAAAAGTATCCGGACCATCGGTGAGTTTTATCCCTTTATTGACCCGCCGTCTTTTTTTTTCGTTATAATCGTGGAGGTCACATAAATCTGTTTGCGGCATATGGCAAATTTAACAAATTTTAATTTAATCATGGATTTCTGCGAAGTAACACCTAAATCACCAAAATATGACCTAAAAATTGGAGATGACTTACTTTTTATCCCGTTTTGTTTATTCTTCAAATAATTTTACAATGCTGCGGGATTCTGCCCACAGCTAATGACATATCAAATTTGAAAATAGGCAATACCGCAAAAGTACTCTGTGTTGGTCCAAACGCCTCTTTTAAAAAAAATATTATGTGCCATTCTGCCAGCGAGTTCATAAAAGGTGAACGATTGGCTATACCTGTTCATACATCGTGACTGATAGGTGGTAGAGTTCTGCAACGTCTCGTCAGGGTCTTGGTACCGCCTTCCTAGGCCCTGGCAAAAAGCAACGAAAGTCGAACTTGAACGCCAAACGCGACACTCTTAAGACTCGACCACCAGCACCCTCACGATATAATTATAGATGAGGTGTCATTAAGGCGCACACTTGTCAAAAAAATGCCTATTGTCATTAAAGGGCACACAGCAGGGCAAACATTAATGCTCTCAATAGATTTATTTATTATGTTGCCCGCGACTTCGTCCGCGTGGACTTCGTTTACTCAGCTCAGCTTGTCCCCGTAGCTGATTGCGTGATAATATATGTTGACCCGACCTGTTAGTAATATTCATGCAAAATTTGAAATAAATCCATGCAATACTTTTTGAGTTTACCCTGGACGTACATACTGACAAACAGATAAACACACAGACAAAATATCTAAAAACTATATTATTGGCTTCCATATCGATTGTAGATCACGCCCCAAGTATTCTTTTAAAAAAATATTCAATGTACAATTTTGACATTCCTACAATTTTAATATATTGTTACGAATAATCTAGAAACGTGAAGAGTTGGAACGCTGGAGGGATCTAGAAATAAAAGAAAGAGATAGCTACTCCTATTAATAAACAAATAGTTGGCCGTTATCCGAATAGCTATACCATAATGGACTTTGTGGTATAAGGCATAAGGGTGATAATAGCGTGTAATATCATAAGTTGTTTACAATAAGGAGTGATTCATTGTTACTTGATAAATTTAGATTTTTCTGGATCCAGGTAAAACTTTACCCTGGGTATAAACAGAGATGTGTTGACAAATACAGGGAGATTTTATAAAGCGATCAAGAGCGGCACTTGAAGCGACCCGTGCGAAGCGAGAAGTGTTTTATTGTGTAGTCGGTTAAGTTTAATGTTAGTGCAGTGAGTGACTAGTGTTAATCAGAGTATTTAGTATTACATTGTGTTGTGTTGTGTGGATTTGTGTTGTAAATACACGGTTTAATGTAAGTGGCGTTTTCTTACAATTACGAACCCGAACTACGTAACAATATGTATATAGATATCTTAAGCAGACGCTGTAGCCGAAATCCTCGTTATTATTTATATTGTCTTTTATTTTCAAAGGGGGCTCGGACCAACACGGTATCCAAAATGTCTAAATTTAAAAAAATCCGGCTTTGTGTCTCTGATGACTGATGAAAAATACTCTTATTGCATAATTTGGTAATAACATCTTGACCGCCCCGTTGGTCGAGTGGTTAGCGAACCTGACTACGCAATCGACGGGGCTCGGGTTTAATCCCCGACGGGGACAAGCATTTGTGTAATGAGCATAAATATTTGTATTTTCGGATTTAGATGTTTATGAATTATATTCCAGTGTTTATTTCTATTTAGTGTATTTCTATGTATTAGTTTCGCTGACTAACACTCATAACACAATCAAATAATTTGCTTACTTTGGGGTTAGATCAGTACCTAAGTATAATTTGTTCCGTGAATATTTATTTATTTAGTACAAAGAAGGCTTTGCATAACATAAAGTTTTGTAGAAAACTAACTTGTTTTCCGAACAATACAAAATGAAAAACCGACATTTCCACAAGTCTGATATTTCACTACGAAATCTCCTATCTGCGCATAACAGATGATTGAATTCGAAACAAAAAAAGCACGCAAACCTGAATCGAGCGTTGATTGTATTCAGATCTTTAAATTCCATTCCTGAAACTCAATTCGCAGTATAAATTGATATCATTCATTTATTCGAACATTTCATTAAGTGAGAACATATCCAATGATTTTCACTCGGATCAGGAACACAACTTAATTATACAAGTTGTAATTATAAAGAGGAGACGCCATGTTTAACATAGAGTAAAATGGATTTATTCGTACATTTTCTTAATGTAAACAAAAATCTAAAAACAAATCCGGTTACGTCGCAATAAGAGTGCTATTAAGAGCATGTGATATCGATACTATTTTTTTTGTTTTTGTAATAGATAAATTCTAAAAGTACGGAATCGATTTAAAAAAATAGTAAAGTGCGTCTCGGGCTATGCGCAATTTAGGGTTGCGAAGTTGCCCATCATAATAACGTAGAATAAGAAGAGGGTTTTTATTGTTTCACTAGCTGACCCGCGCAGCTTCGTCCGCGAGTATATTAATAAGTCGTCCAAATAGCTTTTAATAAAAATTTCATCCCCTATTTCAGCCCTCCAGGGACAGATTTTTGAAAAAAAATTAGCCTATGTTTAACCCCGGATCTTCATCTATACCCATGCCAAATTTTATGAAAATCGGTTCAGTGGTTTAGCTGTGGAAGCGTAACAGACAGACAGACAGACATTCGCATTTATGATATTAGTATAGATAATATGAAAATTTTATATTGATATATCCGCTGTAATAACAAGTACATATTAAAAGTTGATCAACTGTTACTAAAAACATGCATGTGGCATTAGACCTCGCCACAAGATAGCTACGCACCATTAACACCTTTGATGTCTATAAGCGATTGTTGACTCTTTCCATCAGGAGACCCACCTGCTTGATTCGGATTTCTGAGATAGACTATAGACGGACCGACGGACGGCGAAACTATAAGGGTATAAAGCTTTTTTCTCTTTGAGTAATGTCCCGTAAGAGTTTCTTGTACCCTTTATTACAATGTTTCCACAAGTGCAACATTAACTAGTACAAAATGTCTTTAGATATTTAATTAAAAGTTCTATTATCAAAAAAGTGTTTTTTTTTTCTCATTGAGTAACAAAGGCTACTGTTTTACTTTGCTTGCGGCTACTGTGTTTGCGTCACACATACGTGGAACACAATGGTAAGTAGATATAACATAAATTATTATCATATATAAAATATTGAATAAGCGATCCCATCCTATAGAATAGTTTGTTACAATCGCTCCAATCGCGCGGGGCTATAACATTTTGTCTCATCCTGTATTAGTCTGGACTCCCTTTCAAGAATAGCCCATCTACCATTCTGTTAGGCAGTTCGTAAAAGGCGAAAGATTAGCTATAACTGTCACTACCATCGCGACTACCAGGTATCAGGTTCCGCAACTTTTCGCCTGAATTCGGTACCACCATCTTTTTTGTTTCTGCCGCAATAGCGTTAATGCTTGTTTGTGTCATTTTCTAGTTTGGAGGACCGAAACATTAACATCTTTGATGTCTGTATGCAACGGTTTCTCTTTCCATCAAGAGAGCCATTTACTTGTTTTCAATCCTACGATAGAAAAAAACGATAGCTGGTAAGCTTATGGAATCAACATTGTGTTATTTAAGCCTGTTAAGTTATTTAAGCCTATCGAGGTTTTTGACCAGTTATAGCTATCTTTAATAATTTTTTAAATGCTATAATTAAATATCTTTGAAATACGCGCTCAACATTACAAGTTTATTGACCATTCCTCGTCTGTTTCCAGCAGACCAATTTTGAGTTTATGGTTTTACTCGTAAAATTTATGACATAAACCTGTTTCATCGTTTACGAAAATTGTTACTTACCTTTTTATACTTTACTATTATTCTGGTTTCCAGTAGATGGTACGAGAAAAACTTGTAAAAATATATCTAAATGCGTCGAAAATATAATTGTAATACCATCTTTTACTTAACTCAATATTTCTACAATTACAGAATTGCTAATATAGAAAAAATAAAATAATAATATAATAAATAAGCTACAATTACAGAATTATCAGATTTTTTATTAAAATATAAGCGATGGTTAAAACAACGAAGAGTAAGAGAGAAAAAAATTATTACGAGTATTTATTTATACGTTAGTATTACATTAAAACTTAAGTGCTCCCAATTTTTTTTTTCATAGAACGTGATTTTAAGATGTACCATCACACATTATTTCACTCGAATTGGTTTGTCCTCCCAGGAAAAAATCGCATCAGCACGTACCAGATTATATCGCCAGCTATTAACTGGCGTAAACTCAATTGAGTTCGTGAGTTTGCATTGAGGTTGGCAAGTTCGATACGATACAGGCTACAGATATGAAATGAGAAATGCTAATTTATTTAAATACCGAAATTTTCTTCCGTAAAATTTATATATATTTTTTTCATTAAATAGCAAACAAGCTGATGACTCTCCTGATGGAAAGATAAACATCGCCTATAAACAACAAAGATATTAATATTGCGTTGCAATTAGTGTGGCGGGATGGCAATGCCTCATGTATAAGGCTACCGGCTACCTTACCCTCCAAACCGGAACACAACAATGACAAGCATTGACGCTATTGCTGCAGGAATAGGTAAAGCGGTGGTACTATACGCACAAATGAGACTTTGCAGAACTCTACCACTCAGTAGTTAGGATGGTAGTGACTCGTAAGTCTACTCGTAGACTCGTAGAGTTCTGTATTGTCTCGCCCGGGTCTGGTACCACCGCCTTACCTATACCTGCCGCAATAGCGTCAGTGCTTGTCGCGGTCGTGTTCCGGTTTGGAGGGTAAGGTAGCCGGTAAAGGATAGCAACGCACCATTAACATCCTTTGTGTCTATAGTCGATGGTTGACCCTTTCCATCAGGAGACCCATCTGCTTGTTTGCTATCTTATGATATAAAAAAGACCGTTCATCATTTACGTCCTGCATGGTAGAACGATAGTTGGTATAATCTTCAAACGGAGCCCGGGCCAACACTGGGTGAATGTTTTATGTTATGCAAAGATTAACAGTTTTAAGTAAAAGTAGATTTAAACAAATATTGTAGGAATGAAAAAATATATATATCCTACAATATTTATATTTTAACACTACATACAATATTTACAATATTTGGCCGCTCCATTAGTCGAATGGTTAGCAACCCTGACTACACAGTCGACGGGGCTCGGGTTCGATCCTCGACGGGGACAAGCATTTGTGTGATGAGCATAAATGTTTTTATTTCCGGATTTGGGTGTTTATTATATATTATGTATGTAAAAGTATTTATATATGTGTTTCTATGTATTAGTATCGTTGATTAACACCCATAACACAAGCAAATAATTTGCTTATTTTAGGGTTAGGACGATAAGTGTAAAACTAGTTTTTGCCCGCGGCGCTTTTTTTTTGCTCGCTTAAATTGATCTACATATATAAATTTTCACCTCCTCTTTTAAAAGGTTGGGAGCAGATTTCCAAAATTAGTGACGCACGAATTTTTTGTTAGTCACAAGTTGTCCGCGTACCAATATTCAGCTTTCTACCTTGAAAGTTGCGGATGTTCCATACAAACTTCCACCCCCCATTTTAGGGCGGGGGGTGGGGTTAGAAAGAGACAAAAAGTAGCCTATGTCACTTTTCATCCCTTCAACTATCCACTTAAAAAATCACGTCAATCGTCGCTCGGTTTTGCCATGAAAGACGGACAACAAACACACACATATACTTTCCCATTCATAACATTATTTTCGATTTGATCACAGTAAAACTGCAAACAACCGACTTCCGATTTCTGTAAAAGACACACACTACATTCATCTGAAATATATGTTAATATACACACATGTACACTATTTTTTTACGACTAAAGTCAGTTGTCAAACTTAAAAAAAGATTTTATTGTTTACTTTTTGGTCAAATTTCGGACACAGGTAGAAATAATAATTAGTCGGTATAGTAGATTTAGGCTCACTTGCTATTTAAATACTTAAATAACTTTCACTGTGGTTTAATTCATTAATAAAGTATTTAAATAGATTGGTGCAAGCGGACCTTAACATTTTATATATACCTTAAAAATGTTGACAATACAATGACACAATTATGAGTCTCTATTTTAAGGTTCCGTAAACTTCAAACGTCAGAATATCTGTTCATCCATTTTATTTTAAGTGGAGTAAAATCCAATATAAGTCCAGAGTATGTTTTTGGTGTATCACAACCTTTGTGGCTCGAACATACAAAGCTATTTGTCCCGGTTGTTACATATAACAAGCAATAGTCGTCAACGTTGGAAAAACAATTATCAAAGCAATTCAGTGAAACACGGTAGAAAGTAACGTTCGACTTATTTTACCTAACTTGAAAGGCAGTTAGCGTTATTATTTATCTATAAGCGTAAGTTGATTATCTCAACAATTTACTATTTGCAGGTCAAATGACCTGCAAATAGTATATATAAATATTTATATACCGACTGCGACCTAATCCGATAAAAGATAAACCAATTTTTAGTACATTCGGGTAAAAACTATATAGCCTATGACTCTAATGACATCTCTTGTGCTTAAATCCATTGCGCTGCTTAGGCTATAGCATGAGGTATTAGGTATAGGTGGAGCGGAGCTAGCACTCATATTTTTTTTTATAGTATAAGATGACAAACAAGCAGATTGGTCTCCTGATGGGAAGAGTCATCCATCGCCTATAGACACCAAAGGTGTTAATGGTGCATTGCTATCTTGTGGCGAGGTCTTATGCCACACGCATAAGTTTACCGGCTACCTTATCCTCCAAACCGGAACACGACAACAACAAGCACTGACGCTATTGCGGCAGGAATAGGTAAGGCGGTGGTACCAGACCCGGGAGAGACAATGCAGAACTCTACCACCTAGTAGTTACGATGTTAGTGACTCGTATAGCCAATCGGTCGCCTTTTACGACCTGCCTGGCAGAACAGCAGTTGGTCTATTCTTCAAAGAAGCCCGGGACCAACATGGGGAAAATCACTGGAAACAAATACCTACATTATATCTCAATTTATGAAGTCTCACCATCTCTTTTTATACAGCTGTGTTAGAAAGAGAGGGTGAGACCTCAGAAGATGACAGCAGTATTTAAAATTGTGTTTCAAGTAGGAATTGCCTCCAGATATAATATAGTTTCATGGGCCATAAAGTGTGCCAAAACATAGACATAAATACAAAAATATATACATACCTATACTTGAAAAACATAACCCTCTCTGTAGCGCACTCGGATGATAAAGATTATACTGCCAGCTTACAGCTATGTTATCTGTTATCTCAATTGAGTTCGTGAGTTTGCATTCGATTCGATATAGACTAGAGAATAAGAGGAGCTATACATATATCATATAGAACAGAAAATTTCAACATATACAATTTCAGTTATATATTATTACGATCATTATGTAACAAAATCAGGTAAGGACTGAAAGTTGATGTTGTTTTAGCTCCTTGTGTAATAAGTAGTTTTTTTTTAAACAAATTTATGAAAGAGCCTTTGTATGTACGTTAGTTCTCGCATGAGCATTCACACGGTAAATATTTTTTTATAGTTGAATGTTTAACATCTATATATTACACAGTGGGTCGAAGTCTCATACGTATTTTAGACTGTTCCTTCTAAAATCGCGATGGTAAAAAAATTATTTCTTTTGGATGAAATATAATGACCACCAAAAAACATCTGTAACTATAAAATACCTTACCCAAGAAATGTATGATAAGCACAAAAATATTAAATCGGTACCAAATATATATATATATATATATATATATATATATATATATATATATATATATATATATATATATATATATATATATATATATATATATATATATATATATATATATATATATATATATATATATATATATATATATATATATATATATATAATAAATTATAATCTTTCTAGCTAGTCATGGCTGCACTTCAAAATGTACCTATTCAATGCCCAAAATTAGTAAGCAATCACTAAATTTTAATAAGCAAATTTTTGTGCTATTATTACCCAACTATAGGTGAGCTTTAAATTCTACCGCCCGTCTGTTGAAAATGTGTTTTCTTGTTTTTCTAACTTATTCTTCATTAAGATTTTTAAATAATTATAACTACACAAATTACCGTGTTTTTAAGTATTTTGAAGACTAACTCGTCATTAGATTTTAAAATTATTTTTATATTACGTGTTGTATTTCTTAATTTGAAAAAGATTTAATAAATGTTTAAAAAATAATGTTTTTTTTGTAGCCATTGTTTTTTTCTAAATCATAAAAAGGTCTGAGGTACACATTTTTGTTAGTACAGGTCAAACTTTAGGAATTAATTTATTATTTTTGGGTAAGCAATCCTTTATTTTTATAAGATAAAAATATGTATCATATACGAATAAAATTTTAAATTATAATGCGGTAATTTTTTTATAATTGTTTACTGTTTCTGGGTTTATAGTGTTTGTCAAATGTCAAATGTCAAGAAACATTATATTTTATTATATCTGGTGATTGTTTAAACATAAACCATTTATTTTAGGTTAAGTACCTTTTATAAAGTGGAGATGTTTAATTTTTTTCGAGTATGGTAAGATTAAAAGGGTTAAATTAAGCTTACCTTAAAAGGTAAGGTTAATTAAGGTTGGTAAATTATTAAAAAAATATCAAGGGTTTGTGTTAACAGTTTTTCGATTAAGAGATAAGTTTTTTAAAAAGAAATATTAAGCTTTAAAGTGCTATTTTTTGTTAGAATCAAATCCTTCCCCTCCCCGCCTGCCACCTAAACAGTTGGTTTCGAATATGTTGAAAAATCACGAAAAAAGAAATTGAAAGAAAATTTATCACGGCTAATTGTGCATTACAAGTTTACGAGTAATATGTCAACCAAATTATAAAATGTTTTTACAGGCGGCAAACCTGGGTAGTGCGGCATTGGTGTTAAATTGGTTAACATTTCATAGTATGAAACAATAAAAAAATCTGTATCGGTCGCCTCTTTCGACTTCCTAGCTGAATGGCAGTTAGTATATTTTTCAAAGGAGACCAGAACCTTCAAAGTAAAAAAAAACTGTAAACGGTTGACCCTGCAGGCCAACCTTGAAACTTCCCGCTAAATTACGGCATTTTAAGCTCAAAAGAGGAAAAACTATAAGCATAGGCTTTTTTCAGTTCAAACATCTATTTTGTTAAAAATGACAGTATATTGATTTTATATATACGTATACAGTATATATAGTACATGTATTTTGAAAACTGACTGATTTTGATTTTTCGAATGGCATTCTACTCAATTTTCGAAAAATTTATTGATGTAGCTACATAATCGATAGGTTGAAAAATTTCGAAGCAATCTTAAAGAACATTTTTTTCAGAAATTTTCCTCATTGATAAATCTCAAACAAATTGACCGATTTCGTTCCAGGTATTAGTATTTAACGCAGTTTTTAAAGGATAAAAGCTGATAAGATTATAAGTCAATCGGTAACTTTCAGGCTAGAAAGTTATTTCAAATATGTTATATAAGTATCCTAAAAACAACGTAATTTTAATATTTGAAAAGGTGTAACTTTTGAAAATTAGATTCGATTTTAATTGTTGAAACATCATTTGACGTAGTTATTTAGTACTAATATGTCGTAGAATACCAAAATATGATTGATTGAAAAGTTTCGATGTTATGTCGAAAAAACATTTTTTTAAACTTTTTCCTCAACGATTAATCCCAACCGAAAAAGCGATTTTGATACAATTTATGCATTAGACGTAATTTTTTGAGGATTAGAGCTGATTAGTTTTTGTACTCAATCCGTATATTAATTTGGAAGTAATATTAAAAAAATACTGTTTCACCAAAAATTTTTCGGGGTTTTTTTCAAAATTTCTCAAAATCTCCTAGGGCGACTTGGTTAAAATTTTCAGGAAGTCTAAGTTGAGCAGAATCTAATCGAGTGCCATCAACCGCGTTTTGATCGGTCCAGCCGTTCAAAAGTTATGAGATGTTTACATACACAAATACATACCGCTCATTTGGAGCGACAGTGACATAATTAGTGTAAATTATTAAATTTTACACTACGCTAGATTGTGGCTGTTATCGCCCATTATATGCACATCAAAACGTAATATTTCAATAACGTATTTTTGCTTTCTAGCGGGCATTTTAGGAATTTACATATGTAACATTTTTATTCTCAACGTAGATTATTATGGGGATAATTTTGGTGTGATTAGGTCAGCTTCGCATTTTTCGCAGTTGTGTCACTGCCGCTCCAAATGAACGATACATACATACAGACAAACTGACGTCATCGTGAAATTAGTCGGAAAAGGTTCTTAGGTTCTCAAAACGTGGAGATCTGGTGAAAACTTGATTTTTGAAAATCGAGCAAAATCAGTAACTTCCTTATCTATTCTCTTTCCTTCCTATATACGCAGCGGGAAGTTAAAAACCTCTTCTCATTTCGCACTATTTTACAAAAATACAAATGATTTTCAATGCTAGGAATCTAATTATTTTCTAGTGAAGTGGAAAAGCTAACGTTTAATAGTTATAAATGTAATGTTCATTTATTAATTATTATTTTAATCAGTGCTTATTTCTGTTTAACCCTGTCACTACAATGTCGTAGCGTGATGCGAAATTATATTTGCGACTGTGACGGGTGTACTTTACATAATTAAATTCGTATCGCGTTTGTCGTACATGCATTAAATAAATGTTAAGTAGGAGTAAGAATGTTGAAATATCCATTTCGTGAATTACAAATATTTTGTAAACGTATTTGGAAACGTAGTACGCAGTTAATTTCTGGGAATCAATTTATCAGCTTTGGTTTAATTCAATTTTTCAAACAGTATCATTTTACACTGATAAAAGTGGTGGATACTAAACTAGGAATATAATATGGGACACATTTTATCTCGGAGAATAAAATTTTTCCCGTGGAATTAACTAAAGACGTATAATACAGCGGGCTGCGGGCTTTACATAAACTAATATAAAGGCAAAAATTTCGTCTGTTTGTAATAAATAAATTCAAAAACTGCTGGACCTATTCTTTCATCTTTACATTACCTCTGAGTAACATAGACTAGTTTTTTAACCGACTGACTATGTGAAAAAATGAAGCGTGTGTCACGCGAACCAAGTCGCAGGGAGCACCTAATAATCTATACAAATAAATAAAATTGAAGTGTCTGTTTATAACTTTGTGATATTAAAATAATCTGTTTTAACTAAATGTATATGGATTTCTACACGGTACATATACCAAAACAATATTTTTTACAATTTTTGTCTGTCTGTTTGTTCCAGCTAATCTCTGGAATGGCTGCACCGATTTTGACGGGACTTTCACTGTATATTTATGGATGTAATAAGGAATAACTTAGGCTACTTTTTTTAGAATTTTTCCCACGCGGACGAAGTCGCGGGCACAGCTAGTATTATAAGATATACTAAAATGAATTTGTTTGTTTCGCATTAAATCCTTAACTGCTTAACCAATCACTATGGAATTTTGCAAACATGTTTTTAGGGATACCATAAAATTATATTAAGTACCTTTAATGCCAAACCAATTAACCAATCACTATGGAATTTTGTAAACATGTTTTAGGGATACCATGAAATTATATTAAGTACTTTTAATGCAGAAAAAAGAAGAAATAATTAGTGCAAAATAAATGGAAAATAAAGCTTACCGTAAGGTTTCGTAAAACAAACCGTTATTTATTATACAATTTTAACCATGAAATAGGATTAAAGCAGCATATTTCATGATAATAAAAAAGACAGAAACTTAAAAGCCATTCGATGTCTTGACTTGATCATATTATATATTCAGTTTCACAAATTGAAATTATTTTAAAACAAAGAGACTTATTTGAACAAAGACGATGACTCCCGAGAACGGCTTCAAGCTGCTTAAAAGTTAAATGGTTCTTTTCAGTTTAGATTAAACTAAATAGGGCAGCTGATTACGATCCTTCATTAATCAGAGCGGCGCCTCATCGAACTTATAATAGCCTCTTAAAGGAAGTCAGACATTATTAATGATTTTTTCTTCAGAATTATCAAACTTAAGTTTTCTTTTTTACACTTATGTCTCTGGCTAGTGAAGAAAATTTACTTCAGAAGATTTTAAAACAAAATGTATTTAAACTAGACGTAGGTTCAACTTTCCTTTTTAAATTTTAATAAACTTCCGAGTTGGCCCGGGGTCTTTTTGCCGATTAGGTCATCTGCAGTTCTGCCAGGCAGTTTGTAACAGGCAAACGATTCGCCATACGTGTCACAACCATCGTAGCTACTAGGTGGTAGGGTTCTGCATTGTCTCGTCTGGATCTGGAACTACCGCCTTACCTATTTCTGCCGCAATAGTGGTAGTGATTGTCGTTTTCCAATTTGGAGAGTAAGGAGAGTAAGGTAGCCGATAAACTTATGAATGTGGCATTAAGACCTCGCAAAAGGCGATGGTTGTCTCTTTCATTAGGAAAACCATCAATTTGTTTGCTATCTTATGATTTAAAAATAATAATAACTAGCTGTTGCCCGCGACTTCGTCCGCGCGAACTTCGTTTACTCCGCACTGCTCCTCCCCCGTAGGTGATAGCGTGATAATATGTAGGTATTATGTTGACCCGACCTGTTAGTAATATTCATGCAAAATTTGAAGTAAATCCATGCAATACTTTTTGAGTTTACCCCAGACATACATACAGACAAACAGACAAAAATTCTAAAAACTATATTTTTGGCTTCGATATCGATTGTAGATCACGCCCCAAGTATTCTTTTAAAAAAATAATCAATGTACAGTTTTGACTTTTCTACGATTTTATTATATGTATAGATAACATGTAGCAGCAAGAAGTTGGTACCCAGCGTGTTGCTGCCGCAGAAAGAATATTAAATGAAACATTTGCCGGTGTAACGCCCACTTAATATAACTCAGTCCTGTAACGCTGCTACAATTTTTATTATATTATACTTAACTTATTTTTATTATATTACATTACTATAACAAAAGCAGCGTATTAAAACGAAATTTTCCCCGTGTTTGATTTCAATTTTAATGCTTATTAAAATTTAAATCAAAAAATTAATTTTTCTATACTCTATATTTACATCGTTGTTTTCACTTGAAGAAACTTTAATACAATCCAATACACTTGTACTAATAATAAGGTATTTATAATTGATTTCCAACTGGTTTTGCTCACACAAGAAAGAAAAATTTACAGTTAGTAACTAGAAACAAAATCTAATTTTTTTCTAGTTTTTCTAGCTAGTTATTCAGTCGTAGTAGTCCAGGGTATTTACAGTTTCTAGTTAATAACTTTAAATACCCTGGCGATGCTTGTGTAAGCGATATTGGTTGGAAATTAATTACAATTACCTAATTGTGAAACAATACCAGTGTATTAATTGATAAGTATTGTATCTTACTTTTCTCTTTATTTGAAAATTCTGTCTGTGATTCAAACCAAACTAGTCTAATTTTTTTTATTGGAAAATCCTATCTGTATTCCAAATCCAGCTACTCTAAATTTTCTCTTTATTAAAAAATGTTATTAATTATATACCTACAAATCTCTATAGTATAACTTAGTTAAACTGCAACAACCGACTTCTAACCTGCAGGAAGTAAATAATTGGTTGTCATCGCTTGAAACTTGACTCAAACCATCACCAAATTTATATTGTACTAGCTGCTGCGTGCAGCCCGCTGCATTATACATTTTTTTGATGAATCCCGCAGAATTGTCTAATTTTTCCGGGATAAAAAGTAGTTTATGTGCTATTCCAGATTATTATCTGCCTGTGTGCCAATTTTCATTTAAATCCGTTCAGTAGTTTTTGCGTGACTGAGTAACAAACATCCATCTAAACATCCAAACTTTCGCATTTATAATCTTATATATAAAACTCTCGTGTCACAATGTTCGTTCCCGTACTCCTCCGAAACGGCTTGGCCGATATTGATGAAATTTCGTATGCATATTCAGTAGGTCTGAGAATCGGATACTATCTATTTTTAATACCCCTAAGTGATAAGGGTTGTCCATCCCTAAAAATATTTTTTTTATTTTGTGAACAATTTTTTTATTTTTATTTTTTTTATGATTCAGCATTGAAAAATACATACAAACCTAAATTTTTATCCTTCTAACATCAACCCTTATTTTTTAATTAAATAATTTATATGGCAAAACAACGTTTGCCGGGTCAGCTAGTATTAATATAGATTTATTCAGGCCTTACCAAATAAACGTCAGTATAAATGTATAAAAATCATGACTAGTCCGGACAAAAAGAAGACGCCAGCAGCACAATTACCAACCAATATCTACCATACTTTTACTCATATCGGTAACAAGCACAAAAGCCCACGATTTATACACTCAACGGACGTTTCACTTCGAAACCGAAGCGTCTTCAGGATAAACGAACACTACCTCGCTCAGTGCGAGTGTAAGTAGTGTGTATAGCAAATTAAATTAACATTTTAAATTTACATTAAACCAAACTATAACAAATAAAAAAAGAATTTTTGAATTTGGTACCTAAATGACAGAGTTCTTCTTCATTATTTTTAGAAATTCAATTGAAAATTTCATACTAAAACAAATACAAGTGGCAGAGCCACGTTAGAATAGTACTGAAATTTTAATTATTTGTTTCAGAACGCTTGAATGTGTTGTACGAGCGGAATTGGACTCGACTAGTTCACGAGCAACTGCGAAAGTTCGAGTCGTCAATAGTTGCGGCGGCGAGACAGTCAGACGCACCGGCACGGGAGTTAACTTTAGACACAAAATGGACATTCACTGGCGCTCTTATATACAGCGTCACACTTATTACAACAATAGGTAAGAATTATTTTTTCTAATTTTATACTTTTTACTTAAAAGTTAAAAAAGTTGATCAAATAATAATAAACAATAATAATAAATATTCACGGGACTAATTACACTTACTGATCTAACCCCAAAGTAAGCAAATTATTTGCTTGTGTTATGAGTGTTAGTTTACGATACTGATACATAGAAATACGTATATAACTACTGGAATATATTTAATAAACACCAAACCCGGAAATACTAGCATTTATGCTCATCACACAAATGCTTGTCCCCGTCGGGGATCGAGCCCGAGCCCCGTCGATTGCGTAGTCAGGGTCTCTAACTATATATTATAAATTCCGGGTCAGCCAAAATTTTATTGAGTTTTTTGTATTTCATTGATTAGGTTTTTTACTCTGTTTGTGTAATATGTCTATCAAAGTAGTAAGTGAATATTATCATGCCGGTTCCGTGAGGTTGGGTTAGGTAGAGTGAACAGAATATCTACAGACTTAACAGTTTGCCACAATTCACCAATTCGCTATGTGGCGAGATGGGCAGAATACCTACAGATTTAGCGGTTTGCCACGAGTCTCCAATTCGCCATGTGGCGACATGAGTAGAATATCTACAGACTTATCGGTTTGCCACAAGTCACCAATTCGCCATGTGGCGAGATGGGCAGAATATCTACAGACTTACCGGTTTACCGTGAGTCTCCAATTCGCCATGTGACGAGATGAGCAGAATATCTACAGACTTAACGGTTTACCACGAGTAACCAAATCGCCATGTGGCGAGACGGGCCGATGGAGGTGAACCCATCGCAATTAACTCATTTTACTCATTATTTTACGAATTCTATACAGGGTTACTTTTAAAAGTCCGGCAAAATTTTCAGAGGCTTATCAGAATCGATAATAGGTTCAATTTATGTAATAAAAAAATAATTTAAGAAAATCAAAATTTTACCTATACATCGTAAGGCAATATTTTGAAGTTTTGGCAAAAATTTTAGCAAAATACAAAGAAGAGTCTATGGTACTTCAATTTATAGGTATAGCCGTTGAAATAAGTAAAACTGTTTAAGAAAGAGTAAAAACTCACTAAAGGTCTAGTATATACCTAAGTACCTATTTTTTGGAGTTGTGGATTCCTGCGAAGTAGCGTTATCAACAATTTGTATTCACCATGGAAGTATTAAACAATGGTAAAGTAGGTGATCCAAGTAAAAAGTCGTCCCTTCAATTAAACAGAGATAAAAAACTGTATTTTTTCTTTTTTCTTCTACAATAACACATGTAGCAAATGCATCTTCTCTCACTTTCTATCAACGGGATATTTTCACTAACATACCCGATTTTAACTCGGCTAATTTGTCTATACAGTGTGTAAAACAACATGTCCGATCGTCAAAGGCACTATTTGGTAGCACAATACAATCACATAGTAGGGGAGCCAAAGAGGGGAGTTTGGGATTTACTCGAGCGCGTCAGATTAACATAGGGGGAGTACCTCGCATACTGTTGAGGCTTTCCACCAAATATAAGCCCATTATATAGAGAAGGTTAACTAGGGCAGAAAAAAAAAAACAAAATTAAAATACTTTGGCTTGCGGAAATTGTCAGATTTCAGATTATATTTTTTTCGTTATTCTTACATAATTTCCTCGATAATAAAAGAAAATTCAGACGCGCTCGAGAATGTTCTTTGCAACTTTATGACCCCCACTCCCTTACGGAACACTTAAATCGTCAGATTTTCTGAATTTCAGCTGGCAATTAACCCACCATACCCAAACTGTCGTGCTTCAGTGTTTCCGTCACTAATTTTTTTAAACATTTTTTTATCTGTAGATTTTTCCCCACCATTGAAATTAAAAACATGATATAACCTTTTATTTTTCCTATAACTTGATCTACAAAATCCAATAGGTCTCTACGACGCTCGAGTAACTACCTATTTATAGCATTTTGGGCTCCCCTACTAATTATTATATGTGTAATTACTTTATAGATATTGATAGATACATTTTCAAAATATTTGCTTGAAGTACGGGGAAGTTCAACTTTAGTGCTCAAATGAGGCACTTTTAAATAAGATTTTTTTATTGTAATAAAAATAATTATTCTACTATTTTTTGATAATGTCATTGACCTAACTATATACCTGTTTCGGATCGGACAGGGTTTCTTACACATTGTATATTTTCTCTATGCGCGAAATATTTTTCTGTATATTGTAAGCCAGCGAAAACCAGCTATTCACCACTAACTGTCAACCACATTTTGCTGTTCAACTTTATTAGTTAGTAGACTTTATTAGTAGTTTAATATTAATATTGAGTTGTCATAGTTTATATTCATAAAAGTAATGTAAAATATTTCCCAGGATATGGAAACGTATCACCGCGTACGGCAGCAGGCCGAGCAGCAACAGTGGCGTATGCGGCGGCTGGAGTACCTTTGACCCTAGTCTGCTTAGCAGGGTTAGGTGCATCCCTAGCGCGACTAGCTAGGCTTGGGTGGTTGCGTGCTACTAAAAATAAAGTGCCTAATACTTGGAGAAAAGAAGGCGAGGTATGATTTATGAAATGTAGCAATTTATGTCACAAAACTTCTATACAGGGTTACTTTTAAAAGTCCGGCAAAATTTTCAGAGGCTGTTCAGAATCGATAATAGGTTCAATTTATGTAATAAAAAAATAATTTAAGAAAATCAAAATTTCAGTTTTATCTGACATAAAAAACAAAACGCGTAGATATAATTTCAGTTAAGCAAAATTCGAACTAAAATATTTTAGTGCCTTCAACCAAATTAAAAATTATCGGGAAAAATTTACTTAGAGCAACAGATTACATAATAGTTACTATCGTAATTAGGTATAATTGAATGTAAAATGACACAGTACCAGCTTTACAGAGTTCATTCACAAGACTTGTTGCACGCAATTCATGATTTTTTCTTATTTTATATTTTTTATTTATAATATATGTATTACTAGCTGCAGCGCGCAGCCCACTACATTATAAAAGTTTTTGGCGAATCCCGCGGGATCATTAATAGTTCCGAGATAAAAAGTAGTTTATGTACTATTCCAGGTCATTATCTATTTTTGAACCAAATTTCATTCAAATCCATTTAGTAGTTTTTGCGTGATTGAGTAACAAACATCCATCCATCCATACATCCATCCAAACATCCAAATTTTCAAAATTATAAAAATATAATATCAATAAAGATAAATAAAAAATATAAAATGAGCCAAACGAATTATTAAAATTCAATAGTGAATTCACTTTGATTTAAATTATCTTGCTATCCTTAGTTCTTGCTAATGAATACTATTTCTTAGACATATAAAATGAAAAAAAAAAAGACAAGTAAATTAAGAAACTTAAAGCTTGAATTGCGTGAATAAAAACTATTTATTCCGGTATAAAAATTGGGTAATTGTGAAACATGACCCCAAACGCCCTAATTTTAATATCTCATTATAATATTTTACGCATACTTTTAAGGTAATAATAGTTCATGGACATACTTAATAAAATTTTAGGTTGTTGAAAAATTATGCTAATTTTGATATTTCATTTAATTTTAATGCTATCTCTAAAGTGATAAGACATAAAAGTAAATAATAATTTCATTAACAGTAGAATTTAATTATATATGTAGTAGTCGCCTCTGTGGTCTAGTGGTCCGGTGTTGGTATTGGCCACATAAGGTTCGGGGTTCAGTTCCCGGGTCGAACAGTTAAAAATGTGGTTTTTAAATTTTATAACACAAACTGCGTTGTCTGGGGTTGGAAAAGTGCCCTGTTAACGATAGGATTGCCATCTATAACAGGGGTTCCCAATCTTTTAAAACCCGCGGCGCAGTTACAAGTTTAGTATTTTGTCACGCCGCCCGAAAAAAAGACAGTCGAAAGAAATAGGCAGGTACCTAACAACTACGAGTAAGCGAGCGGGGCGAGGTAAAGACGTGGGGGGGGTAGGGTATCAACGGTTTTCAAGCGCGTAGGTACTTTGGCGAGTGAGCGAAACACTTTTTTAAGTGTTTCGCTCACTCGCCAAAGTACCTAGACACTCGCGTATATTTGTGGTTTCGAATAATGATAGAGGATCGACTCACGGCGCCCCTCTTTACTTCCTACGGCGCCCCAGGGCGCCGCGGCTCACACTTTGGGAACCTCTGATCTATAACATTGTATGGAACTAAGTATGTTCGGCTAATCGTAGGTGCACTTGTTCTACCTCTGCCTACCACTTCGGGGATATGGGCGTGAAGATACTTTTTACTTTTATCCTTTTCATTAAAAGTAATTTAAAAAATTAAACCGACTTCAAGTATCAACTATACTCGTATCTCAAAAACTACTAAGCCCATTTAAAAAAAAATGTGTAAACAGTTGACCCTACGGGCCATCGCTGAAACTTCCCACTAAATTAAGATATTTTAAGCTCAAAAAAGTAAAAATATAAGCATAGATTTTTCAGTTCAAACATCTATTTTGTTGAAAATGGCAGTATATTAATTTTTGAAAAGCTGTATATTTTGAAAACGATGATGGCATTCAACTCAATTTTTGAGATTTAAAATATTGCTTTAGCTAAACAATCGATAGGTTGAAAAATTTGGATGCGATGTCAAAAAACATTTTACTTTTAAATTTTTATGTGGATAAATCCCAAACAAATTGACCAATTTTAATTAAATTAACAGTATTTGACGCAGTTTTTAAAGGAGAAAAGCTGATTAGATTTTTAAGTCAATCGGTGAATTGACTTGAAAGTTATTAAAAAGAATTAAGTAAGTTTGCTAAAAACAAATTTTAATATTTGAAAAGCTATAAGTTTTGAGAATTAGATTCAATTTTGATTTTTTAAACTACATTTGATGTAATTTTTTTAGTACTAAAATATGTTAGAATACCAAAAAATGATTGGTTGAAAAATTTCGAAGCTATGCCGAAAAAACACATTTTTCAAATTTTTTCGTCAACGATTGCTCCCAAATGGATAAACTGATTTTGATGCAATTTATGTATTAGATGTAGTTTTTTGAGGAATAGAGCTGATTAGTTTTTGTACTCAACCGGTACATAAATCTGGAAGTTATATAAAAAAAATACTGTTTCACCAAAATTTTCTTTTGCTGTTTTTTCAAAATTTCTCAAAATCTCTTGGACCGAATCGCTTTAAATTTTCAGGAAGTCTAAGTTGAGTGGACTCCAATCGAATGCCATTAATCGCGTTGCGATCGGTCGAGCCGTTTAAAATTTATGAGATGTTTACAGATGACACATACACACCCACACACACACACACACACACACACACACACACACACACACATTCATACATACAGACATACTGACGCCTCAAAACGTGGACATCTGGTGAAAACTCGATCTTCGAAAATCGGGGTAAAATCAGTAACTTCCTTATCTACATACGTAGTGGGAAGTTAAAAAAACTTTAATAATTACAATTTAAAGGCTGATTTACGTATACAATATAATATCAAAAATATCTTGATATTGCTTTTAGTTTCCAAGAAATTTGTGTACAAACACACACGCGCTTATGAAATTTAGTACCCTCTTGGATAATTAGATTAGAATGGACTTGGTATAAATAAATCCAATTACTAATTAGGTACAATAATATTTAAAAAAAAATAGTATTCTTAGATAAAAAAAAACAATTTCTTCTTTGATTTTCAGCCATAGACCAATATAAAGAACAGTCCGTGCATAATCAACAACCAATTAAACTTTAATATCTAATTTTTTGCAGATGGAAAATCATTTTCAACTACATGAACAACAGCGTCTACTACCACAGCCGACACAGCACAATCAATACACATCGTTTCCTCCTCGAACGCAAAAAGTTCCTGGGACAATCAAGACGCCTGCTGGAGAAAAGGGTCAATATTCACAAGTTTTTGAGAGGATTCCAACAAGTCCTCGTGCTGCAACTTTGGGACGTGTAAAACGATGTGCTTTGCCTGATGGTAAGCAACTTTTAATAATTTTTTTTCAAATGGATTGGTGATTGTGTTATTAAAATTAATTATACAATAATTGACGTGCCCTTCTAGGTGTTTTTCTATTACTACCTACCTTTGAGAATGCGTTGATTAACGAATTTTCTGCAAAATATAACTTGCCTAGTAAATTTTTCGATCGGTTAGCAACATATCACGTCCTGGGATATGATAAAGTTGGCTAATGGAAAGCCTCTCAAAGATGTGAATTTACAGAATTGTTATTTTTATTTATTAGTTATAGTTAGTCAGTAATAAGAAAAGAAATTAATTGGGAAGGACTCTTTTTGGGGTTTCATTTTTAAAAAAGAATTTTTGGGATCCTTCTGTCCTAATAATTATTTTATACTAAATATTATGTGTATACTAACTTTCAGAGTGGATAGATAAGTCAGCTTGTCATTCACTTTTAATATTTATATTATAAATGTTAACTTAAAAGTCACCAAGCAAAAGCTTGATGACTTTAAGCTAGCAATGATCTTAATGTAATTTATAAATTTGTTAGAACCCCAGTCGTCATCAGCACTTCAAACACAAACTCTTGACCGAAAGAGAACCGGAAACACTACAAAATGTCTAGCAACAGTGCATGATCGAGGAAGAGGCAGGGGACGAGGTTCACTCCAAAGACCTCGTGGACCGGCTATAGAACAACTAATAGCTGAAGAATGTGGTGAAACATATCTCAACTCTTTTCAAGAAGAATTTGAAGACTCAGAAGACGCGGATGATGGGTAAGTATCTATATCTATATAATACTTTATCATTGAACAGCTAATAGTATGTCTAAAAATGTCATCATGTAAATTTTTAGTACTATTACAAACTACACATAATACTTATAATACATTATTACTTATCAAGTACTCATACTAAAAGTTAATTATTTAAGTGAATTTAATATTTTTATGCATTTTACGCATCCATTTGTTGGTTCGAGTTTTTTTGCTAGGTAGTTCCTAAAAGGTATTTTCATTGGCAAAATGTGTGACTTTTTTATATCATAACATGGCAAACAAGCAACTAGATCTACAACAAAGAGACAACCATCGCCTATAGACATCAAAGATGTTACTACAGCCACACAGTGTATATAAAAAACGTTACAAACACCGGCGCGAATCGGTATTACTTACGTTCGGATACAGTGAAGTAGTATTCGTTTCTCCTGAAGATGCTTCAGTTTCGAAGTGAAACGTGCGTTGAGTACGTACATAAATTTTGTGCTTGGTGCCGGCTTAGGAAGTGGTTGTAAAAGTGTGGTGAATGTAGGTGAATAATTGTGCCGCTAGGGTCTTCTTTTTATACGGACCATCTGCATCGGTGAATCTTATTCATCTATTAAACCGACGCGACGTCTTTCTTTTTGGTGCCATCGCGAAAAACACGTAGAATAGTTAGCGGATCATAGCAAATTTAATTAATTTCATCTTTTTAAAGATGTTAATGGTGCGTTGCTATTCTCGTGGCGGGGTCTCAGTACCATATGCATAAGTTTACCGTCTATCTTACCCTCTAAACCGAAACAAGATAATAAGTACTGACGTTATTGGGACAGAAAATGGTTAAGCGGTGATACCGCGAGCGATATACGAGCAGGCGAGACAATGCAGAACTCTAACCTAGCAGCTACGATGGTAGTGACTCGCATAGTCAATAGTTCACCTCTTACGAACTGCCTGCCAGAAGGGCAGATGGTCTATTCCTCATAGGAGCTCGGACCAACACGGAGGAAAACAAGGGACTGCTATGTGGTACAACGTCTCTCCAGGATTTATTACTACCGCTTTAACTGCGTTAGTGTATGTCACTGACTTGTTTCTAAATATGTGTACAGTATGGATTATTGCTTGCAGTGATTTGAACTCGTGGAGTCGAAAACTTGATAAGGTATCAAACCTTGATACCACCAAAAACAATAGAATATATGACTTTCCATAAATATCAACTGGGCTTAACACGTCAGTTGCTCATCATTACTACACCTACAGTATTAATTCTATGCCCCATACAAATGTACTGATCCCACCAGTGATGCTCAAAACATCGCTCTATAACTAAGGTGCAATGAGCATCACCAGCGACACATTAATATAACCCACTATAACAGGCTATACCGGCGATGCTCATGACCTCCCAGAGAAGAAAACGTGACCACGATGCACCGGTTTATCAGGCGGCACATTGCGTGATAATCCCCATCGCCACATTTCACCAACTTGATAACGATTATCGATTATTTCTAGCGATAACCGGAACTGACAGCTATATGTGCTCATTCGAAGCACGGAAGTGGTAAGACACCACCCGTCTCCGAACTCCAACTGAACCCTAACAGCTACTGAGATTTTGGATTTTTGAAAGAAACCTTGAAAAAACCAATACTTTTGTCCGGTTCGATGCCTGGGAACCCGGAGATTCATGATACAAGTCGAATAAGCTAAAACCAACGGGACAGTTCTTTAAATGTATAATAATTTTTGTTTTCATGACACTTATTCGTTATAATTTGTTTGTAGGATATGCCCCCACAATACTCCCTCTCGTGTGCCTTTAATTTGGAAGGAAGAAACCAATAAAATAAAAGCATGTGCTGTCGCAGGAAGCAGTGCTTCAACCAGCATCCAACATCAAAACACAAGTCTCGAACACTGTCAAATACCAGCAGGAATTGTATTGTTTCTTCTTTTAGCATATATTTGTACAGGAGCCATTATTTTCTCTGTTTGGGAGAATTGGAGTTTTCTTGACTCGATATACTTTTGTTTCGTGGCTGTAGCAACTATAGGTTTTGGAGACTTTTTACCTACTAGCTTTCTTACTAAACAAAATGTAGATAATTCCAAAAGCGAGTATATACAAATGATTGCTTGTTGCATGTATTTGTTATTTGGTCTTATTCTAGTAGCAACGGCATTCAGTTTATTACAAGATGAAGTTGTATCTCGATGTACACAATTAGCGCATAGTTTGGGTCTTGGTAAACAATGACAGTATGAAAAGGACGATTGTAACTCCACAAACAATCACTTAAGGGTGTTATGATCGTTGTTAGTTATTTAAAAAGAAAGTACATATGTAAGAAAATATTTAAAATTTATGTATAGTCAGCCTCAATAATATTATGATATATTTCCAGTTTCTATATTTAAATGAGGTGTTAACGTAGTTTAAACTGCTATACAATTGTGATTTAATGGGACTGAATAGTTCATCTACTGTCATATAGAAATCAAAGTAAGCTACTTGTATGAGCTAAATTGTTTTATGCGTTTCTCCTGATGGAAAACTATCCTCTGATATCGCAGTTTTTTCTAATCCATTTAGTTTATTAATTAGTTTATTAATTAGTCGTCGACATGCTGTAGAACAACGACGGACTAAAAGAAGTCTCTATTAACCTACTAATGACAAGTTGCAACCAAACCATACAATATTTTATAAAAAATGGTATAAAAAATATTGTATGAGATTTCAAATTATATACCTAATGCTTTACTCTGTTCTTATGTAAATGCTCGCTTACAGATATGATACACGCATGTCCAAAGAACTTTATGATTTATATAATTATGTTTAGGGTTAGTTTTCAGTTTAAAATGATAAGGAGAAGATGGGATTTTTTTTTAAAAAATACTGCTTTTGTTATTTTTATTCTTTCACCTTTTTTGTTGGTGACAGAAAAATACCTCATGTAAATTTCAACTGCAGTTAATGGATGCTTCGTAAAATACAGTAACAATCACATTTCATAAGGTTGTATGTATTTTTGAGATTCATCAATGATCTGATGATACGATTACGATAACCATCAAATGAGTAATCCTGGGGAACGTGAGTGTCTAACAACGTTCAGAACATTCTGTTATCTAGAACAGCAACCAACTTAATAATTATTATCCAGCCAAAAATTGTTATTTTACGAAACTTTTTTTTATATTATAGCATTACAAACAGGCAGTAGCACGTCTGGTGGAAGGAGACAAATATCGCCTTTTTACACCAATATTAATGGTGTATTGTATAAGTTAATTGCAAGGATTCAAATATCAGTATTGTGTAGTAACGTTATTGCTCGCGGCATGACATAACGTTATTTTCAAACCTAACGTTATCCGAAAATGATACAGAATTTGTTACTATTTAATAACGTTATTTATTACGTTGTATTATACAACGTTATGATATATGTTATTATGCGGCGAACCAATCACAAATCGGCATGAAACGCTATATTATTAAGCTATTTAGCGTTAGCAATTTCGTTCTGTTATTTGAGTAGCCATACATATAGTGTCTGAAAATAATTTTGTTACGGAGATATCGCTACAGTAATAACGTTAAGTATCGTAGAATAAGTTATGTTATCTGATAACGTTTTAAATCCTTGGTTTATTGGCTATCGTTGAAAACACAATGGGGCTAGGCTTAAAGGGCTCGGGTAGCTCTCCACAAGCCCTAGTTCCGAGAGTGTATAATACTGTATGGAATAACTATTATCAAGTTTTTCTATTTCATTTCTGTCTAATTGTATAAACAAATTATCTACTTTCTATATTTTTATAAACTAGATTAGACGTCTATCTAGTCGCCTAATCTAGTTTATATTTAGGTTGTAAGAACTGAGTCCGCAAGAGGCGATACCCACCACCAGGCACACCGCAAGCCAAACCTGTGAAGTGCTCGCGCAAGATTTTTGGGAAACGCCACTTCGGCTATACGGCCGGTGCTAACAAGCGCTGGCATTATAGCGACAGGGTAAGCGGACGGTGGTTCCAAACCGGGCGAAAAACTTCAAAACTACTACTGAATGTAATTCTAAAAATATTTAGTTAATTTACTTTTCTTCTATCAACTGATATGTATAAAATAAATTCTCCTCGTCTAACTTGAATTATTTATTTGTATATTTTTTAAATCTAAATGAGGTTATTAATATAATTTAGAGGTAACTAAGCATACCTGGTGTTAAGAAAATTCCAGTTAAGTAGAGGAACTTTTTAAAGATGTTTATTGTACAAATTTTTTTCGCTTACATCTTTTTTCATGAAATCATGTTATAGGTGTTTCCTAAAGTATGTTGTAATATATTATGTAATCTATGAACAATGTGTTACTACTATCTATACTTTGACGATAGTGACACGTTGCGAACAAACGCACAACATACAAAATTAAGGTAAATTATTTAGCAATTATCCGTATTTAATTGAATTATGAATTATTACAAAACATCTCTTGAAATTATAAAACACACACGTTTGATGATCTATTCTTCAAAAGGGTACGCAAAGCTGCAAATATAATTATCTTAATTTATCTCAATATATGAAATTGGCATTGGACAACTCAGAAACAGTCACATTATATACAAACTGGAAATATTGTTAACATATTTATTGCAACTGACTATACACTCTGTATTAGGAATTGTTTGTAATATTGTCGTAATATAAATGATTATTTTCTCATCTACATAAATTTCGATGATTGGTATATTTAAAGGAAGTTTATACGGAGTTTGTATTCTGAAGTGTGTTTTAATGTAAATAATGTAAAATAATATCTATTTGTAAAAGCAAGGCTGAACATATAATGAAACAATAAAATTGTGTGAATTTTAATTGTATTATTTTCCCTTCAAAACGTTTTACTTTACTAAGATATATAACGGTAATATCGGAGCTACAATCATAATATAGTCATCATTGGTCAAGCATAAGTGTTCACTTAACACAGCTAAGTTTACGGCGAGGTTATAATGAGGTTTTTATAGCTGTTTTTGTTTTTTGTTAATTATTATGTTTTAGGTTAGTTTTAAATTAAGAAAGGCATTCATACTCTTTCCGCACTGGAATCCATTTTGTCGCTAACTGTGTTCCCTACTCGAAAACGCGTATTATATAGCATTTAGTCGCCATGCAATGCGAACGCTGCGTTCACGCTGTGTGCTTGCCATTAATGCGCTGATTCTGAGATCATCTAATTTGCTTAACACTAGAATGACAGCGTGCATATAATTCAGTATTTACACTGTCATTATGTTGCGAAAGACCCGTACGTACAGTACGATTTCGGGTCTGAATGAATGAAGGTCTGTACCTAGACTCTGTAGTCTGGACCAGAATATAACATGCAATAAATTAAACAGTATAAAAAATATTATATATTTGTCCAATAACTATAAAATGACAACTTATTATAACTGACTCACATGATTTGCCCCTAAGTTCCAATACCATCACATTCATACTTGTAACCAGCTTATGTTTTCATTTCGTACCTTCTTAAAACTTCAGTTTTTAAAGAACATTCTTTAGCGGACGACTAGGTCATTTGTGTGCTAAATCATAGCATATTTCTTTATATGCCATGTAAAGTGGAGATAGGTAACTTTATTATGTATTTAAATTATAATTAGTAGGCTGCTATAATATATAAAATTAACAATATCATTTGCTATTTGAAGTCGTAATAAGATTCGAAAATATATTCTTTTAAACGATAAAATAGCAAACAAACATTCCGCACCTGATGGATAGAGACAAACATCGCCTATAGAAAACAAATCTGTAAATGGTGAGTTGCTATCCTTATGGCGGGGTTTTAATGTCACATGCATACGTTTGAAATATAGCTTGATGCTACCATACATGTAACAGGCATGACCAAACTTATATGGAGAGTAAGTTTACATCACAGCTGTAGTTGTAGCAGTCAGTGACTGACAATAGTCGTAATTTAACAGGAAAGATTTGATTGATTGTTTGTTCGTTAAAGTTTTATTCAAAACTACTCGACCGATTTTAAAAATTAATTTACTCTTAGAAAGCTATATTATACAGATGTGTCATAGGCTACTTTTTTATCCGACTGAAAAACGGAAGAAATAATTTTTGATCGCACGAACACCATTGCGCAATAAGAAAAAGGAGAACAAATTATAATTTAAATGCTGTAAAACTGCAATAACTGAGTATCCATTTCTTGTATCTCCAGAATCCTGCATCAGATCGTCATCAAATCAAAAAATGGGAAGAATACCCTTTCATACATGAAAATAATTTTCAAAATCAATATTACTATTAATACAATACATAATACAATACTATTAATACAATACAATTACAATATTAATATTAATTTCAATTTAGTTCCTATTTTTAAAATCAGGCCAGACCTTTAAAAGTAACCGAGTAAATAATTAAAATATGCATACACAGATAAAATAGTTACTGCAGGTTGCATTGGCGAATCAACCACAAATACCTAACTAGTCTTTGTCGAAGCCGTAAAAATTCTAAACACGACCTTCAATAAGAAAGTTTCGCCTCGGGCACTAAAGACAAAGGGTTTATGGCTTCTTGCATAAATGAAATTGCGTCAACTTGGATGTGGCTTTAACGGAATGCGCTATTCCTATAAATTTTTAGTTTAAAAACTTTCATGCTTGATACTTTTACCTGTTACGAGTATAACTTCGTTTTTATTTTCTTGATCATATGATGTTTCAATCAATTTATAATCATTAAACTAATCTTCGAGCAACACATTTTCCTTTACGTAAATATTCAGCCCGAGGTCTTAGATCTCCGGGTCATGTAAGTACTATTGAGATAAGTTATCCAAACTCGGACGAGTACCAGAATCTTTCAGTTCCTGTTATTGTATTCGTATGAAACAAGCAATAGTCAATAAAAGATCAGTAAATCGGCATCCATCTTTTACGGTATGACTACAACTACGCACGGCGCCACCTGGTACGTGAATTGCTTGATATATATTGCAGATCTAATATAATATACGTATTGACATCTGTGTAGTGTTTCTACACAAAGGGAAGAAGGGATGATAAAACCAAACCCAACGAGTGCTGTATGTACACTGATTTATTAGTAATTAAAATGTTATAACGTTCAATGCGAAATGCTGACACAAAATATTGCGCTCGGCACGCTTAACCTAATTTATTGTACTTTGTACATCCTGGGACTCCGGGAAAAGGATGCTAAATGTAACGTAAAGAACTAAAACTTAATGTCCATACGTAACTTAATGTCTCTACAATGTTTAGCCTAAACGACTTTGTGTCACAGTTAAAATTAATAATCACTAATTTCACTTTCACTAATTTTTGGAACCGACAAACGCACAGATTTTTTACACTTGCCACTTTTTGTCACACATGACTGCGTTTGACGGCTGCCTCCCACAAACCTCCGGCAGATGAAAACGACGGCGCGTTGAAGGTCCATTTGATATAAAAGCTGTTTATGTTCGCGAAGAAATTCCTGTCGATTGTTGCCAAAATCTCTTTGTACTCTTTAGTCAGCAATCTGTCAGCACCTTTAAAATTTGTCCCATTGTCACTGTACATATGACTTGGAGTGCCCCGCCGGGCACAAAACCGGCGAAAGGCTGCAAGAAATCCAGGGGTGCTAAGGTCGGACACGAGCTCCAAGTGAACGGCCTTGTTCAAAAAGCATACAAACACGGCTACGTATCCTTTAGTTGTTTTTATTCCACGCCCCTTCTGTGCTTTGATGTCAAAATATCCTGTGAAGTCTACACCTGTATGGCTAAATGGACGCGACGGTGTTACGCGTGGTTCAGGTAGGTCTGCCATGATCTGTTGATGATTCTGATGGCTGTAACGCCTACATCGAACACACTTACGTAACTCTCTTTTAACAGTACGGAGCCCGCTAAGTATCCAGTATTTGTATCTAATGTGTGATAAGGTAAGTTTGGGTCTGCCATGTAAAGTTAAAGTATGAGCTTGCTGTATGATGAGATCTGTGAGACGACTATGATTTGATAAAATGATTGGATTTTTTGCACAACCCTCTAAATGAGACTTATTTTTTACTATTCCTAGATAATTTTCTACTTTGTATTATACAATTAAATTCTTCCTTAAATTCTATCGATTGTACAGTTTTAATTATAATACAATAAGCGGTTTCAATTTCAACAGCTGACAAATAACTCTGATGTGGCACATTCTGTTTGTTGCGAAGCCACAGGATGTAACGTGATAGCCATGCCACTGTTGTTGCAATACGTGCCAATGAACTGTATTCATTCATTAATTGTAATATTAAAGTCTTATGTTTTATAATTGTAGTTGATAAAGCAGCGTTCACATTGAGCTTAATTTCTTCGTTACATGTAACTAAGTGAGAAATATTCTTAATTGAATTAATATCTAAAGTGTTAAGCCATTCCGGGCCCCACCATAACGAATGTGATTCTAGTTGAGAAACTGTTAATCCTCTTGTAGCACAATCTGCTGCATTTAAGTCTGTGCTCACATAATGCCAACGTGAAGGCTCGACGATTTTTATAATCTTTTGCACTCTGGTGGTTACAGATTTTTGCCATCTGTGAATGTCACCCTGAATCCAAGCCAATGCAATCGTAGTCACTCCAGCAATGCACCTCATATTGACTGTCTGTCATTGTAGCCAGAACCTTATCCAAAAGACTTGCCAAAAGATGTGCGCTACATAGTTCAAGCTTAAGTAGCGTTAACTTGTTTTTCAAAGGAGCGAGTTTTGTTTTACAACATCAACATTACATGTTGCTATTTTAGAGGCTTTAATTTTAAATAAAAATAAATAAATATTCTCACCCCAAAGTTACCAAATTTTTGCTTGTGATATAAGTTTAGTAGTACACATACAAAAAAAAACTAGAATTTATTTAATAAACACTTCAAAGTCATCATCACACAAATGATTGTCCTCGTTGGGAATCGAACCCGAACACGAATGCCGATTCGCTAATCGCACAACCAACGGAGTAGTTTAAGTAGTTTTAAATTATACTGTCAAAACATTGGTCCCACCTGTTGAGTTGGAATGAGCGTGAACCGCGAAAAATGAATCAAGGAGAACCGAAGTTTATATACTCCGGTGCTCAATTCATCGTTTTTGTCGATTGGCGAAATGGGTGCTCAATGCTTATCGCTACATCGGATCGCTACTGAGGTAAGATTTAAAAGTATACTTATTTACATATGTAAACAACTTATTATAGTGTTACGTGCTTCGTGTTCGTAATTGTGCAATAAAACACAACTTATATTAAAACCGTGTATTTACAACACAAATATACAAAACAACATAATGCAATATGTAAATACACTGTTTAACACTATAACACTAATAACACTCACTGTACTAACACTAGAATTAACCGACTACACAGAATCACAAAATAAAACATATCTCGTATTCACTGTTCTATATCACTTTACACTGATCGTCTCAAGAATCGCTGTCCAATCGCTGTATAAAGCTGCACTCTATTCGTCAACACATCCCTATTTATACCCAAGGAAATATTCGACTACAATCCTGAATGTTCCAAAATCCTTGCGTAAACAATAATTTTCACGTAAACAAGTCCTAGTACACGGTGTTTTGACCTTTATGCCCTAAGCGATAGGATCAATTAGGGCATAACTATTCGGGTAACTGCGGCTATTTGTTTATCAATAGAAGAAGCTATCTCTTTCTTTTATTTATAGATGTTTCCAACGCTCCAACTCTTCACGTTTCCAGATTATTTGCAAAAATACCAATGGTACTACTTATTATATCCACAGACCACAGAAATAATTATAGACGCGGTGTTGAGTGGGGAACGGGTAGTCGATTATTATATAAGCAAATATGCTTGTAAGTGTCAAACTCTTTTAGGCATAATATTATAATAATGTGAAAAAACAGAAATATGTCGTATTCACTATTTTACACAAAATCGCCACGGAGTAATTTTATTTAATGGATAAATACTATAACTCCGTATTTCTGGGTGTAAATGTAAGCTACACTGACAACCTGAGAAATTGCCTTGAAATACGTATTTAGTTTCCAGATTGACTGCGTTGGTCTAGTGGTTAGCGACCATGACTACGCAATTGATGGGATTCGGGTTCGATCCCCGACGGGGACAAGCATTTGTGTGATGAGCAAAAATGTTTGTATTTCCGGGTTTAGGTGTTTATTAAATACATATATCCCAGTGTTTATTTTATGTATTTCTATGTATTAGTATCGTCTACAAACACCCATAACACAAGCAAATAATTTGCTTACTTTGGGGTTAGATCAGTAAGTGTAATTTGTCCCGTAAATGTTTATTATTATTATTATTAATTATTACTCGTATATCGTAGCAATGCATGATAGTGAACGAGATATAATGAACACTGACTTACGCATACGATCAAACGTATTTATAAATAATTTGAACGCAGTAAAACTGCAACAACTGACTTTCCATTTTCTGTATCTTACGGAACGTATATCTCCCAAATAAAACATACTTTTGAAAATCAGTTCACAATAGACAATAATAAAAATACAGTCGATTGGATAACCAGCTTTTTTGAGACGTTGGTCGATAAGTAGATAAAAGTGTAGAAACATGGCCACTTTTCAATTTTAAACGTAATTGTTTAAAAAAGATATAGCTTGAGCAAGCCTAGCGAAAACAATCTCGACCCGCATTGCTAATCTCAGGATTTAGGGATTTTCTTGATCAAACTCGGGATTTCAATATTGTTCCAATATTGAAAACGTATATAAAAGTAAGGGGAACATAATAGCATTGTTTTTTATTACGACTAAATTTAATTATATGTTGAATCAACTGACTTCAAAAAAGAATAGTCCAAAGTAGTAAATAAATTTTTAATAAACTAATAAAAAAATTATTTGCCTACTAGAAAACCAAAATTTTAAATGAAAATAGAACATTCTTGAAGTTGTAAATGAACAATTTCTAATAATGACCATATTTTATTAGATATAAAAATTTCGTGAATAGTGTTTTTAAAAATTCACAGTATATGGCTTAAGAATTAATATGAAAATTAGTATTAATATTTCTGGTCATAAATGAAATCAGTCTGTTTTTTTATGGAATAGGGGACAAACGGGCAAGTGCCTGATCTGATTACCGCTGCCCATAAACAGCTGAAACACCACAGGTCTTGCAGGTGTGTTGCCGGCCTTTAAGGAATGAGTATGCTCTTTTCTTGCAGGCTTCTCGTCGTATCGGTTTGGAAACAAATCCGCTGGTAACTGGATGTATTTTTCTACTCCTCCTAAACTGGATGTATTTTTTTACTTCCCCTATACACTTCTGATTAATTTCGATGCGGGTCCCAAGACAGCTTATCTTTTCCCCCACGTCACCTTAAGTTCGCAACTCAGTGGTTATCGGGAAGGTTGCCGCTGTTTATTCTGCTTTACAGAAGTTACAGTGGTGGAAACAAGAGGTGGGTCTAACTAAAAGATCCGCTGGTTCCATAGACCAGTCATGCGAGGCAAAAAAGGCCTTGAAAACCGCACTATAGAGGACTTGAAGACATCCAAATGGTGAGGGTGAAATTTTTTATTACAATATTCGATGGTGGAAATCAGCGTATGGTATTAAGCCGAACAACTTCTCAGAACACTCCCCATGGTAAAAGCGATAGAAAATTCACAGAGAAGCAACACCTGTTCGCAACGCCAAAGGATCAAACCGATCAAAAGAGCCCGGTCATCGACGATTCAAGACGTTCTATACTGTATGCGGTCAAGAGGAAGGAGCTGGTAATGCGGAGTCTCTGCCCAAAGATGAGAAAAGTACTCCATATGAGGCTGAATTTGCGATTTGTAGAGTCGCAAACGGTCGGCTGGTGTGAAGTACTGTTTCGCCCTGTTTGGAAAACCAAGTTTCTTGGACGCTAGCTTAGCTTTACCAAATTACCACGTAACTCGAGGTTACTCGATATATCGATACCGAGAATTTCTATGTAGGCTGAAGCTGTTTATGGAGTATTCTCAAAACGAGGGGATAGGACAAAAGGTGTTTTCGGTAAATGTACCAACTCGTGTCTTTTCTGGGTTGTATTGGGCTAAATTTAGTAGACCCTATTCCGAAACTTTAGTCAATAAATTCTCGACTTCAGACATAAGTTAGTTTCGGCACTCATCGACATGTTCCCGAGAAATGTTAGTCGACAATAGATTCCATTATCTTGGAGAACAAGGAGGTGATAGCTATGGGCCAATAATTTTGAGACTATGTATTACTCTCAACATATTTTTAAAGTCGATCGACCTTTCGGAATTGAATTACCTCTGTTCCATTTATTTTGCGATATAAAATTAAAAATGCTTCTATTATCACACTTGACGTGTTTATAATATAAACATTTCCATACTATTTTTATATCCATTCTAGTATTATAAATGCGAAAGTCTCTTTATGTGTCTGTCTGTTACGCTTTCACGGCTAAATAGGCGATAAAAATTGTGTAAAAGATTATATTAGGTGCCCCATAGACCTAAAATAATATTGCTCAATATTACGTATTGTGCAATATTATTGACCGTTTAGGGGTAATATTAAAGATTTCACAAAGATTGAATGAACGTTTGGGCGGGTTTAATTTTTATTGTGCAATATTTTTTATTGCACTGTGTGGGCTTAATATTGCACAATATTTTTCACTTAAGTGTTTGGAGCGGTCACGTTCGATCAGTCACGGTGTTTTAATGTATGGTCGTGTCGTAAATTTAAGCAAAATGGAGAGCAAGAATGGCATAAAAGATAAAAAACGGGAGTTTTTACTTCATTTATGGATTTATTTCACAAAATCATCAGCATGGTTGGCGCCAAAACTTCGTCGTCAGACATGTTGCTCACACGAAAATATTGATCAGACTTGTTTGTCAATTTTATTGGATGAATTTATTGAACGTTTGGAATCAAAGGGGGTATTCAATATTATTGCACAATAAAAGTATTGCGCAATATTATTGTAGGTATATGGGGCACCTTAACCACTCGACTCTCGTGGAGGCAAATATTAGACATTACGTATGACAATTGCGTGTAATGTCACTCTGAAGGTTTTCGTCACTCGATTTTTTGAATTTTTGAATTTAAACTTTAAATTTCTAATTATAAAGTCTAATGTTGTATGAAAACGTCTTTGACGTTTATTCTATTCCATCCAGGGAACTGTCTACTTATTTTTTGTCCTATAATATAAATAAAAAAAAACATTTAAGGTATAATAAGACTTAAACTGGAATTTCATCCCTTCGGTGACATTGATAAACAATGTCTTCAAGCTTAGCCTCAATTCCCTATACTAATGTTATGCTAATGTTGCTCTTACGTATTCAATATTTTCTAAATGCATTAACTTAATCGTTTGCGAGTTAATTATTTGATTCCACGATTGTGGTAATTAGATGAGAGACTTTGCTTACAATAGCAATTATTTAGCTTGGGAAACATAAAGAAGTACGAATCAAAACTAAGTAACACAAAAGTCAAATATAATAATAAACAAAATTCAAGGCAGCACGGCCGTCGATCATAGCCTATACCATGGGGACAAAATAATTATTCACATTAGTTTATTTTGACATGTTACGAAATATCGTGAAATATGAAGTACCTATTTATGAATATTGAACAACAAAAGAACTAAAAAATATGCAAATTTTATAAATTAAAATTAAATAACACCGAATTATACAGCAATTAGCCAACTAATAAAAGAAAACTTTTCTCGATAATATGTTAAGTTCTGCGATCATAATCGTTACAGATCCGTACATTCAGGCATCCGAATAGGTTCAATTTACTTTTTATTTATTAAGAAAAACTAAATACAATAGATGGGTCATTCTTCGGTGTACAATTTTTGAGCGTAACAGATTCTTATCTCCTATATAAACAAATAATGTTTGCACAAATCTACTATAACATTGTTTGTACATTCTATATGCATCATGTCATATAGATTTTATTATGTAATAACTATTTACATAGAAGTTATTTACCCTCAACACCTCAAATCCGGTTAATTTTGCACGTTTTACACGCGTAACACGTGCGCCGTCTTCTGATCAATCGCAGATATTTTGTAATTCACAAACGCTTTTAATCAAATTTATGCACAAAATTCAAAAATACAAATCATTTTATATCCTAACCAAATTTCTAATCCAATTGCACTAAAAGTTTTTATTTTATGGGTGTAAGTAAGAAAGTCACACACTTGACAAAATTTTAGCTTCGCTTGTTGCGACTGGTACTACTATGAATTGACGAGGTCTAGAGGTATCGGGATTGGTTTTTCTGATTCTGCTTTTACACTGCAGCTTATGGGTCAAGTATTCGTAGCCCTACATTCGTAGCCCTTCATTTCGGTGCAAGAGTAAGTTCTTCAATTTTTCAATTTTTGGTTCTCAATTTTTAAGAACTTCCATGTCACATTTTTGGAATGTAATCATACTATTTTTAGTAAATGGGTATTACGGTCTTATACCTAACTCCCAAATGTAGATAGCCAATAACACACTAGTAGCCTTTATCTTTACAATGCCGAGAAATTTTCAAATATATACTTTTCGTGATTTACGTGGTGTAATTTCCATGTATAAAACACCATGGAAGTTACATAAAACTCATGGAAATTACTTTATTTCATTTTTTTTTGCAATAATTAAAGTGAAGTATTCAATGTTTATACTGTAATTCATGCAATTACTAGTTTGAGTATCTAATAAATATTGTTAGTAAGTTATTTTATTTTTTTTTGAATCTGTTAATCCAAAGCTTACCTTTTAGATTGCCCCATAGTCCTAGGTTCGATCCCCAGGTCAGGCAAAGCTGTTATTCAAATTTTTTCGAGGTTTTCTCGAAAATCTTAAACCTCAGGAGCTGCTCAGAGTCTGGCGGAGTGGTGTATTACCACTCCCGTGCCTCGGATGAGCATGTAAAACTGTCAGTCCCAGTTATCACTAGAAATAGTCCATAATCGTTAACATTATCGACTATTCCTAGTGATTATTAACATAACATAATATAACAATATCGACTATTCCCTAGATAGTAGACTATTCTTATTTGTCGGTAAATGCTGCGATTAGGATCACCACTTAACTCGTCAACCAAAAAACTGGTGAATTACGGAGAACAGAAAGTCTATAGACGTTTAGTTTAATCTGCCTTTTTATTTAAATTTGTTAAACCGAAGCTTATTATCATTTAAAGCGTCTAATTATCATGCTCAAAGTGCCGAAAATGAGTCTACTATTAATGTTTTGATGTTAAGAAAAGTATTTAACGTAAAGTGTAGTACTACGCCTAAGCTAGGCTAGGTAACTGCTCGGTTGACCATACATTCATATTTTTCGCTAATCCTGCAATTCTTCGTTGCTCGACTACTTACTTATATACCGATATATATACCGATTACATCGTCGCTACAATTATAATGATTTTTATGAACATACGAACACTAAGTTTTTCACACACTTTCAGTTGCATGGCTTAGAAAAGCAAAAGGTAATGGGAAATGTGTAGCACACGCACTTTATCACTAATCTGTTTTGCTGTATCTAAGTTTAGCGGAGAGGAGAAATTCAGAAAAAAAGAATTGCTGAAAAAATTTGCCTAATATCGTTTTAATATATATTACAGCCGTTCATAGTTCCACAAATCACTTTTATCTAATCTTATTTTCATATCTGATACGGTAGTTAACTAATAAATATATAATAAAAAATATATAATAAAATTTTACCTGCTGGGTCATTTCCGTGGTCTCTAATGTAATTTCCATGGCCCGCAAATGTTGAATATTTTTTTTAGGAAAAGTATAGATCCACTGCGTGTCGAATTTTCATATGTTCTTTAAATTTGCATAAACTTTTAAAATGTTTGTGTAATTTACTTTAAGTAAGCGATTTCAAAAATAACCATGGAAATTACCCGGAGAACACATTTTTGAAGAATCACCCAGATATCTTTTAAAATATCAAATACGTTCAATCGAGTGATTTTTTTAAAATTTTACATATAATTTTATATGCTCACTCAATCCCCACACTTTAAAAAATCCGATTTTCTTCTTCTTCATCTAGGTTTTATAAAAAGCTATGTGAAAATTTGTAAAAACTAAAAAACGCTTAGGTGACTAGTTTTTGAATAACTAATTTTAATGAGTGCTCACTCAATCCTCACATTTTAGTAAAGTGATAAAAGTTTATTTATATATATTATGAAAATTAAAGCGAAAACTTTGGGCCCCTTTTTAAGACAATTTTGCCAATGGTAGAGTATGAAATTTGGTATGTTAGTTTGGTATTTGGTAGTTGGTGGTATGAACAGTTAAAGTTTACGTTGTGGAAGACTGGAGAAATTTAATATGTTTTAATAACATAGTAAAAAATAAAGTCGCTTTCTCTGTCTGTCCCTGCGTATGCTTAAATCTTTAAATCTACGCAACGGATTTTGATGCGGTTTTTTAATGGATAGATTGATTCTTAAGAAAGGTTTTAATACCTTTCCGATATTTCCACGGGAACAAAAGCTACCCGGGTGAAACCGCGGGCAGGTCGCTAGTGTTTTAATAAAATGCATTGAAAATACATTAAAATAATAAAAATAAACATTACACACACTACATTCATGTGACATAGATGATATTATATACACGTCATGCATAGACACTATTTTCTTTACGGATATCAGTTGTCAAACTTAAAAGTATAGTCTATGGTGGAATTTCGATTACAGGAGGCGATAGTATCTTTAATTTCGTGTCACTAAATGTTTGCAAAAACACTGTTTGTTATAAAACAATCGAATTCTTTACTTTGGTCTTACGCTGTAAAGTTGCCTGTGTAAACTCAAAGTTTGTCTCCGGAATGATACATCTACATGTAGAGTAAAAGTAAAATTACGCCCGGTTCCCTTGCAGGGTAGGTAGAGTAAAGCAACCGTCTCTAGACTTTCCAGTTCACCATAATTCACCGGTTTGTCGTTTAGCAAGATGAGTGGTTCCCCATCGCCGCATTTTACCTCAACAAGCATCTTTAACAAGCATCAACTATTGCTAGCGATAGCCGGAATCGACGTGCTTATATGTTGCCTGACCCGGAGATCGAACTCAGTACCCCATAATCTAAGCCGAATAGGCTATCCCATAGACTACAAAGCTTTAGTGTAACTAAGGTATAAATAGGTATTCACAAATATTTCACAAATGTTCATAAATCTAATTCAAATGAGATATAAATTAGAGATAAGAACTTTCAAAAATGTATTTGAAGTTGGAAATATAAGTCGTATAATGTAAGAAATATTGAGTCATATTTTTAGCACAGAAATTTCCACGCTGCGCTACGTGACTCTAGCTGTGGCAAGAACATTGTTTGTTATAGGACAATTGGATTCATTACCTTGGTCTTACGCTGTACGGCTCTCTGTGTAAACTCAGCGTTTGTGCTCCAGAACGATGCACGCTACATATATTCAGAGAAACGCTTTGGATTTTCATGACTCATCCATGAACTATTGCCGTGTTTAAATTCAATTTTTAATAACGTATATCTTAAGTTTAAATAACTGAATTATAAGTTTTAGTACTTAACTCCTATATGGAAAAACTTAAAAAATATATAATATGTGGATGCCTCTGTGGTTTAGTGGTCCGGTGACGGTGTTGACTACATGAGGTCAACACGTGGTCAACATAATGTCTATACTTAAAAGAGTCTTAGGCCAACAAGGGGCAACTATTATTTAATTCGTAAGCTGTAACTGAATCTATATTAATCTATATTAATATTATAAATATGAAAGTTTGGATGTTTGGATGGACGTTTGTTACTCAATCACGCAAAAACGATTAAACTAATTTGAATGAAATTTGACACACAGATAGATAATGAACTGGATTAGCACATAGGCTACTTTTATCCCGAAAAATTTAGTTGTCCCGCGGGAAACTTTTATAATACAGTGATCTGCGGACTGCAGCCAGTTAATGATATTTACCAGTTACTAAACTGTCAAGAATATAAAGAATATTACGTCCTGAAGATGCTTTAAAAAGCGGTCGATTAATTTAAATAATTGTGTGTATACTTATAGTGAAATAAAAGCACAAATGTGTTTTAAACTAGTTTTAATTTATACAATATATGTATGTGTATCTAGCGATCAGTAAATTAGAGAGTATCGATCACAAAGTAAACAAGGATATCGCCACGTTGAACATGTCGACAATGGCTCACTTGGTTACAGAAAATAACCGAATTCGCGACTGACTAGTTAGTACAACGTGAGGTGATCATACTTATGACCACCCCGTTGATCGAGTGGTTAGCGTCGTACGCAATCGAAGGGGCTCGGGTTCGATCCCCGATGGGAACAAGCATTCGTATGATAAGCGTTTGTATTTCCGGGTTTTGTGCGTTTATTAAATATAATTCAGTATTTATGTATGTATTTCTATGCATTAATATCGTTCACTAACACCCATAATACGAGCAAATAATTTGCTTACTTTGGGGTAAGATCAGTAAGTGTAATTTGTCCCGTGAATATTATTATATTATTATTATTACTTTTTGAATACTATTAATTTTGTTAAATTTTACTATGCAGTTAAGCAATATCTTCATTTTATTTTATTTTTATTGGTTACATATGATCATTAACTATTGTGTTCTTCAATATTTACAATCTTTTACTAGTCAACATATATACGAAAAATACAAAATGTATTTAACAATTCAGTATTTTTTATCTTATATAACTAAAATTAATGATTAGTGTCTAATGATTCTAATTCATGAATAAAGAATGAAACTAGAGTGCTTGTGAACATTTAATTAATTAATGTCGTCTTAATTGCGTTGCGCTGATTTTACCCCTGAGATTACGTCTTACTGTCTCTCGGTATAGCGGTTAACCTACTCGGTTCAAGTCATGAGGTCTCGGGTTTAATATCCAGGTAAAACCTTAAGTTTTTTCAAGGTTTTACTTGAAAATTTAAAATTTCAGTTTCAGCCTGGAGTCTGTTATTTTCTAAAATCTAAATCCCTTCTGTTATTTTTAAAAACTTTACTTTGAAAAACGTTCTTATATGTCTACTCAGGTAATATTTAACATATAAATAAAAAAAATACTGTTTAAAGTGAAAATATATGGTCAAACATTAATTTTTCATAATAATTTGTTTAAACAATGATACAATGGAATGTACAAAAAAATTTTGGGTAAACATTGAAATTTATAGTTTAAAAAACAATATCCCACATCGATCATATTAATTCATTCACTATAATTCTAATCCGAGGTTTTACGGTTTTGAATGCTCCAGGCACTCCACTAAAATAATTACCGACCCTGGCTAGGCAATCGATAAGGTTGACTTTGATTCCTGATAGGAACTTAAATTTGTGTAATAGAGCAAGATCCCAGAGCCGCCAGACGTCACGTATTTTCTGATGGATGAAATGTGGACGATAGAGTAGTGTTAGTATGTACTATGATCGTATGCCTACCTGCTAGCTTGGTCAAACGGCCAATTTTCAGGTATCAGGTAATCAAGGTACATAAAAACATTACTTACTTCACGTAAATTCTCCTGGCTGATTTTCATATATGTTTTCGAGTGTATAGTTAAAAATAAATTGTCAATACTCCCAGACACTTTCCGTCGGCCATATTGCTTGGCAGACGCTTTAAGGGTCTCAAAATAATTAGTTAACTTCACGTAAATTCTGACGCTCCATTTTTATATATGTTCATCCGACAACAATTTTAAAACATTTGACAAGAAGACAGACCGATCCAAGGGGCCAATCATCCCCTAAACTAAATTTTAATATCTGTGAGTGGGAGCGCGAGAGCATTATCTACGCGCATGAGACTGAGTGAGACCGACTGCGCTGTTAAGTAGAGATGAGATGTATTTACGGGAACAAGTTTCTATACTAGGTTTCAACTAAGAAGTCTCCAAACTAAGCATTCACTCGTAGAATATATGAGTATCGAGTATTTAGAAGTACTGTAAGCGTACGCGTCCCCGATTACACATACGACTTAGTAATGTCAAAGAGGCAAAAGCGTATCGAATATTTAAAAGTATCACGCGTACGCGTCCGTGAATACGTATACAATGTACTAATCCTTTGAGATTTGGGACAAGTACACTGCGAAGGGCGACTGCTAAATATGCCAGCATTAAGGTCATATTATAATACATACATTAAAAATTCCAAAAAGCTGTCAGTCATAAGCCTATGAACGTATTAAGGGAATATTTCATTTTTTTTTACATTTTCTTACACTAAGCTAGGTAGGTATTCAATATTCAATCAATTCTCCTAAAGTCGTATATTTGACCGTCTTGTTGGTCGGGTGGTTAGCGAACCAGACTACGCAATGAACGAGGTCCGGGTTCGAATCCCGTTGATATTTTTGATGTGGTTGTTCATTAAATAAATTATTGTATTAATTACCTCTGTTGTCTATTGTATATCAGTCTATCTGTAGGCTCGGTGTTGCCATTGACTATATAAAGTCCCTGGTTGGTTTCCCGGATCAGGCAATCCAAAAATATTTTTTTATCAATTTTCTGATAAAAACGAATTGCCTGGGATTGGATTAGTGCTCGTTTGGCAACAGGATTGCCACATATCACATAGTCACAGCTGCACTCAACAGACACGGCAGCACAGAACAATATTACTCAAGGGAGCACGGCAGAATACTGATTACTTATTTGGCACTCCCAAATTTTAAAAAATTTAGCTGTTGGCCTCAAGAGGGTCTTTAAATTACAATAAAGTTAGCTGTCACCTGACCATTTTTTTATTTTATTTAAAAATCATATTAATTAAATATAATTAGTAAAAAAAATGAAAGTAAATTAGCCGACATCTAAAAATTTTTAGAATTTTTTTAATTGAAAAAATTATTAAAAAAAAATTCATTTGTAAAAAATTTGAAAAACCTTAAGTGTTATTTTTAAAAAAAATATTTTTTAGTTCTAATTAATAAATAGAAAAAAAAAATTAAAAATGTCGGCTAACTTTAGTATTATTATTATAGGTCAATTTTTTTCTTATTTTTGTTGCCATAATTTACTTGTCAACAAAAGTTCTAAAAATTATAAAATATCTGTTCGCCTCTGTGGTCTAGTGGTCCAGCGTTGGCGTTGACCACATTAGGTCCCGGGTTCGATTACCGGGTCGGGCACTTTAAAAAAAAAGTGTTTTTTCAGTTTTCTGAGAAACACAAAGTTGCCCGGGATTGGGAAAGTCCGGTTGGCGATAGGCTTGCCACCTATCACATTGTGGGACCAAGTATCTTCGGCTAATCGTGGGTGCACTTGTTGTACCTCTGCCTACCCCTTCGGGGATATGGGCGTGAAGATACTACTACTATAAAATATCTGTTCAAGTAATTTTCATGGCCTTAACAGCGCAGTCGGTCTAACTCAGTCTCATGCGCGTAGATAATGCTCTCGCGCTCCCACTCACAGAGATATTAAAATTTAGTTTAGGGGATGATTGGCCCCTTGGATCGGTCTGTCTTCTTGTCAAAGGTTTTAAAATTCTTGTCGGATGAATATATATAAAAATGGAGCGTCAGAATTTACGTGAAGTTAACTAATTATTTTGAGACCCTTAAAGCGTCTGTCAAGCAATATGGCCGACGGAAAGTGTCTGGGAGTATTGACAATTTATTTTTAACTATACACTCGAAAACATATATGAAAATCAGCCAGGAGAATTTACGTGAAGTAAGTAATGTTTTTATGTACCTTGATTACTTGATACCTGAAAATTGGCCGTTTGACCAAGCTAGCAGGTAGGCATACGATCATAGTACATACTAACACTACTCTATCGTCCACATTTCATCCGTCAGAAAATACGTGACGTCTGGCAGCTCTGGGATCTTGGACTATAATGAGTATAGATGTTTATTGTTCATATTTCTATCAATCAAATCACTTTTGATGATCAATGGGTCAATCAAATCACGTTGGAATGATGACGTTATGCATTCTTAACGTTAACGTACTGGACATAAGTTTCACTTTAACAAATTTATGACATTCACAAAATAGTATATATGTGTGTATACTATAATATGTATGTCACACGAATATGCAATTTTTATTAATGTATTTTAAATGTATATTATTTGAAAATATAAAGTTTTTCGGTCCTCTGCAATTTAACTATCTATGCCAAGTTTCAAAATCCCCTTTCCACGTAATTCTCGTAAAAATGGATACAAACTTTAACTTTTCGTACTAATATACAGATAAATAACTTTATATCAAGAAAAACTTGAGCTACGCGATTCCCTTTAACTAATTCCACAGAAGTATATATCTGCGTCTTATACAACGTTCATTAACTTAATTACTTAACAAGACTAGACAATAAGTGTAATGGACAGAAAATTACGAAGAAAATAAAAAGGGAAACTTCTCAGGCAGGTGTTTATGTGTAGGCAGCATCGATCAATGTTTTTGTAGCGTGTCGCTAAGACGAAGACAAATGGTATTTTTGTGGCCCTGAAATGTAACGTTTAACGACAGAATTATTAACACGATTTTCATGTTTCTTAAGTAGGGGCAATCGGTCAAGCTACACGTTTTGATGTTGAATTAAGTATTAAAATACAATATTTAGGTTCGCTTGCACCAAACTATTTAAATAATTTTAAATGAGTTAAAGCCATAGTAAAAGTCGCTTAAAAGTATTTAAATAGTTTGTTGCAAGTAGTTCTTAGAATTTATTTAGTTTGTAGAATTTTTTCGTAAATTAATAAATAATAATATTTTAATAATCAATTTTGTTTTATTGCTATGGTCTCTATAGGCGATCGTTACCATTTTCCATCAGGATAGCCTTTTTACAGTATAAAAGACTACAGCCCTGTCAGTCTTATCCAGTGTAGAAATTAAGGGAAATGACATAACGAGCAATATTTAGCTCCGCGAAGAATTGTTTAGCATTTTCCTTTCAAATTATCAAAATCGTTTGAAAGGAAAATGCTAAATAATCCTTTGAAAAAGTAGATATAACAGGGACACACATTATGAAGTGCTCCCTGAAGTAGTTTCTGCTTGTTATATTCATCTAACGCGTGCGACTGTTCCAGAAGCAAATTACTCATTTTATGTACAACGGCAGTATACGACCTAGGAGATACATTGACAATGCCTAGCTTATGATGAATGAAATCTAATAATATATCACCGAAATATAAACAAATACGAGTTTGAAAATCACATGAGGTGTCTGATGTGACGCCATTGAAACAAAAATAGTTTAAGTAATAGAATTAATTCACTGAAGGTCTAGAAATAAAGACCACAGGGGCACAATAGTCCACCAGTGTCCACTATATTTTCACCCACATTAGTAACAAAAACATTAACACAGTTTATGTACTCAATGCGCGTTTCACTTCGTAACTGAAGTATTTTCAGGAGAGTCTATTAGTATTTTACTCTGTAAAAGATGAAGTAATGCAATGTAATAATGCGATGTGCCGCTGAAATTATTCCAGACCTTCGGTAAGTTCGTTCCATTGCTTATATTACTATTGTTTCAGTTGCATAATACAGTCACATGTAAGACTTCGCAAAAATTTATAAATTAATTACCTTAATTTCCTTGTATTTGTCAATGTATTAGTCCTTGTATTTTCCAATCATTTCTATAAATAAACTTCTCAAATTTATTTCCTATCAGAATAAAAACAAGTTGCTCAAATAATTTACTCGCATGCTACTACGTCGATTAATCAAACCATAAATAAACAAATTTATTTTATCGACGCCGGCATTAGAGCGGAATTAAAATCACATGCACTAAATAAAAACGTTTATTTATTCAAACGTTATTTGTTTGAAAAACTCAAAATATTCAGGAATTATTTTGTTCGCTTTTATAAAAATAATCAAACCTGTGATTTTATTCAGTTTGTGATATCAGATATTTATGCATGCATATTTTTACATCAAATCTGTTATGGTATTGAGAGAGAAATTATTAGTAAAACAAAAATCCGACTGTGGCTCAATCAAACAATCATAGCCCTCATTCTAGCGTAGGTTAGTAAAACTTATAGGTATAGACTTTGTCACCCTTAGAAAATTATTCAAATTTAAAGTCAAACATGCAAAAGAAACATACATTCAAATATTTGTGTAGTCAATTTAAGTATTGTCTTTAGTTTGTAAAGTTTGTAAATTATTATAAATATAAAAAAGTCTATAGTTGGTAATAATTTTTAATTTTTTTCTAAATTTATACATATAAAAAAAATATAAAAATACATATGTGTAGAACTATCTTCAGTATATTATACACTTAAAAGAGTATTTAAAATAAAAAAGAAAATTACTAGACCTAGTTTTTTTTATCATAAGATAGCAAACAAGCAGATGGATCTCCTGATGGTAAGAGTCAACCATCGCCTATAGACACCAAAAATGTTAATGGTGCGTTGCTATCTTGTGGCGAGGCCTAATGCCAAATGCATAAGTTTACCGGCTACCTTACCTTCCAAACCGGAACAAGACAGTGACAAGAACTGACGCTATTGCGGCAGGAATAGGTAAGGCGGTGGTACCAGATCCGGGCGAGACAATACAGAACTCTACCACCTAGTAGTCACGATGGTAGTGACTTGCAGAGCCAATCGGTCGCCTTTTACGACCTGCCTGGCAGAACGGCAGTTGGTCTATTCTTCAAAGGAGCCCGGAACCAACACGGGGAAAAAATTAATGTTCAAGTTGTAAAGACAACTTATTTGTTGTATTAGAGCGTTGCCGTTATAAATCCCGTGCCCTTACTGAAGGTTTTGCACTGCGTAGCACCTCGTAGCTAGGCGTAGGCGTTCGCTACTAACTCAATGTTCGTATCCTTGACGCCACTTTTAATGTAAATTTTACTGCATTTATGTTTAGAATGTAACCTGCTTTAAGAATTAAAGTAATAACTGATATTATTTAAAGCTGTTTATTAACAACTGTCTAAGCATTACATATAAATACATAACATTTTTATATCACGAAGAGCAAAGAATCTGATAATTTTCTTGATAGGAAAAGATAACAATCACCTATAGATAAAAAAATGAAAATAATAATTTTGGTTGGCATTCGAGTGGTAGAGAAGTAAAGGCTCATTACGTGTATTTATATGATTTTAAAAGTTCTTGTACTGTTTTGTTCGTTTCTGCTGAAGTATTTTTACGTATGTAAGAGCTTTTAAGATCATGCAAATATACGTCAAGATGGAGTTTCACAAAGTGCCGACGACATTCAGTATTGAAAGTATAAGGGCTCATATTTATCGGCTACTTCGTGCATATTTTTTTTAAAAAGGTTGAAAGGACCGAATACAGTCAAAGTAGACTTGCTTTGTTTCTCCCACTTTTATATTATTTAATACAAGCACTTACGTTCCAGTGACGGTTGGTGACATTTCCTTTTATATGTAATCTTTTATTATACATCCATACAAATATACTAAATTCTGCCTGGTACTTGCTGGCTATGGAATTTGGCAAGAAGATAGAGATTCGGAGTCAAACATAACATGTGACCTTTTTTATTAAATCAACCCCGATTGAGAGGTTAAAAAAAAAGATAAAAAATTGTATTACAAATAATTGTATTAGTGAGTAGAGAGAGATTTTACTCTACTCATGGGCAAAGCAGCATGATTTAGCTAGAAAACTGAACTTAAAATCTTATTATGGGGACACGGGTCTAAAATGCGATGACGCAGTACTTGCAAGTGACGCCAGTCGTCCGCGCGCCATCACGCGACGTACGAGTATATGGAAGATTATACAGGGTGTCCCAGAACTCAACGTCAAGCCGAAACGGGGTGACAGGATAGATCATAACCATCACGAGAAAAATCAGAAAAAAAATCTATCCCATGCAGTTTGAAAATTATGGGCATTTTAAGAAAAACCTAGAAATTTGGTCTAACTGTACCATTTTTCGGTTAATGTGGTTAATTTTTATTATTTTTGTTCATTTAAACTTTGGAACCGTAACCCTAAATAACATCTCGAGAATCACAGTCTAAAATAATGACACAATTACCCCAAGTTTTAAAATTTTAAAACATTGTCGACTTTGAAACACCCTCCTTTAAAAAAATGTACTAGAGTGCCTTGGCAAGTGCCATTAAGAGTTGGCGCATTTAATCAGGATTGTAAAATGGTACAATACTTGTTAGTTTCGAGTATATACACTTCGAGTATATACTCGAAGTGTCTAGGTAACTTATAATTTGTGTGTGTAACGCAATACAGAATATGTGAACATTATAAACTTTTTCATTTAATCACTTCCTAATAGCGACAAATGAATTCGAAGGTAAAGTGATAACTGTTATAAATTCTGAACCCTGTCGATAATATAATCAGGCAGTAAATTATACTTAACAGATTATTGTCAATGACAAGATTTTCAGTGATATTTTGATTATACGAATAGATCCGCTATTGCGATATCATAAAAAAAGACGTGTGGCACTCGGAGACTGCATTTTTTATCAACTTATGCAATTACAATTATATATTTATTTTATTTATGCAGTATTTTTTTTCTTTGTCTATTCATATTTAAAATACTTTGTACACAAATTGTACGAGTACAGATATTCACTGTTGTACGTAGTTGATAAATACCTATACACCTATATACTTTCTCACAAACAGCTGATTACGGTAGTTTTCCAATACAACCAATGCCACCTAAAGGCGGGTTGCTGAACTAAAGAGACAAGCGTGATATTTCAAAAAGTCATTAAAAGTTCTGGTATTTACCGATAGACGGAAAAACTAAAAAGTATCACCGCTGTGCCGGTCGGAGTGGAGGGTGTTAGGTTTTTTTCGTTACTGAATTTCTGGATTCGGTCTCCACGCTCAAGGCCCGCGATAGAAGCTATGCAATAGCTTAAAAAAAACAAATTTCAAATCTTAGCAGAATTAATAATGGATGTATAAATGAGATATTTAAGAGAAATACTTGTTAGATATTACCATTATTGTTCAAGAAATATAAGGAATGATATCACTTCTTATTTTTTTAAATATTTTAGGGCAAATTGAGTAAATTTTGCTTGTTATTTATATCACCTGTAATGTATTTAAACTCTTGGTCATAGTTTTAAAGACCAGTATGTAGTGACAAGAATAATTGTTTTCTGCACGGCCGATTTTTAAAGGCATATTTTGATATCATAAGATGAGTAGATTTCCCCGTGTTGGTCCCGGGCTCCTTTGAAGAATAGGCTAACTGCCCTTCTGCCAGGCAGATCGTTAAAGGGAGATGATAATGACAGTAATCGGTAGGCGACGATAATCTCTTTTACAAGACATACACTGGACTCGTCAATTCTGGTTTACAGAAGTTACTGAGGTGGGAACGAGAGGACGGCTCATTGCAAAAAAAAAATACACTCGACTTCACATATTAAACGTTAAACGTTTTATATTTCTAATTAATTATGGAATAAAACTAATTACTAGGTGACATCGAAAAGGATAAAAGAAATCTAACCTAACATTCATAGTTACCACTCTAATATCTCTAGACGACGGTAAACTCTTACCTTTAAAAAGGCATAATTATTTATTTTCTATGTTAAAAGCGACCATTTAACTTCACACTTTAAACGTAAAATAATATATTTCTAGTAAGTCATGGAATAACATTAATTACTAGCTGAAAGAGAAGAGCGTAAGATAAATCTGACCTCATTACTTTGAGCTGCATGCATGCCGATGACGTTTAGATATTTCAAGCGCGTTGCAGTCTGCTCGATATCTGCGTCAGATTTTAATTAATGTTCCTGAAATAAATCGTCACATCCAGGATCGGTAATGAGAAACGTCGTTTCACAAGGAGCAAAGTAGGTTTTAATAGCGAAATAAAGATCGTAATTATATGCGGCCGCTTAATGGAGCTATTCGTCGGTAACGAGATTTTTTAAAAATGATCAATCATCAAGTTTTGTGACTTCATTTAAGATGAGACTTGCACTATTTTATTATTATTATTATTTAGATGAGTATGTTACATTAACGCTCTTTGAGTAATGTAAAAGTTCTATTTCAAATATTTTATATAATTATATTTATCATTTCGAACCCTTTTTATGTAGGTATGTTATGTAACGACGTATGTAAGTACGCATGAATAAATGTATATACCTATATTATATTTGTATTTATTTATATTTGTTTAGCATGTTCTGTGACTTGGATTTATAGCTAAAAGTTGTCATTAGATACGTTTTAATTGTGAGATTAACAAATGCTAAATAATTTTTACCCGACTGCGTAAGGAGAAAAGTTATGTATTTTATTTTGTTTAACCAAGTTGAGCTTTTGTTTTTATGATCTGGGGGCATCGTAGTGCCTCCGTGAAGATGAACCAAGCAAAGCGTAATGGCACTACCTACCTTTTTTTCGTAGTACTTTGTAGATTTTTAAATCCTAATAACTTGAGATGGGATTACACCAGGTTAACTAAATTCTCGGGATATGCTAACAATAGTAGACTTATCAAATATGAGAATTAATTTTATACTTAAGATTTTATTATTGTCCAAAAACACCCGATTTCGTCACTGATTCACTCACCAATGATCAAAATTCTTAGACTACTTCCTGAATATAAGTTAAAGTTTGAAATGCAAGCTTTTTAATATAGAAATAACATGAATCTAAAACTTGGATTTTTTTTCCTAGTATCTTAAACTAAGGATTAGAATTTTGTATGAAACTTGCGCAAATTTTGATGCTGTGCTTGGTTGCGGTGTTTTACAAAGAATCCTAAAATAAAATAGATATTTCAAATATTTTTTGCAAAACACCACCTTATATAAGGGGATGGAATTTTTGACATAAACTTAATTTCACTATAGAAATCTTACAATGATTTAATCACACTTTTCGTTGCATTTAAAATAAATAGGTGTTTCAGGTTTTTAAAAAAAAGAGAGAAAGAAAATATGAAAAAAATTATTTGATAAGCTACTTACAAAAAGAAGGGAAATCCCACTGAAATCATTTTCATGTAAAATGTTACCACGATGAGATTATATGGCTCGCACTGTCAAAAAGCTATTAGATCTTATGTAGAGCCATGCTTTTAACTCCACATGTGTTAAATCTACTTACATTTACTTTACACTCTACACCTTAATCAAAATATATTGACAAAAATATTAGCAAGTAATTACTTTACTTTAAATAAATCAATTTGATTCAATAATCTATTGATCATATTTTCAAGATAAACAACATTTTTTTTCTTTTATGTAACCTTAAGGTGCTGATCGACGGACGAGCCTATACCGCGGTCTTAATGGCCTAAGAGCCCTCTATTTTGCACTACATAAAACCGCGGTATTTTGATGATACACGGGCGAGTTTTACCGACGAGCCATAAGACCGCGGCATAGGGTCACTCATCGATTAGGACCTTAAAGGTCCTGATCTATCGGCCATAAGTTTTGTGTCGAGGGCTCTTAGACCATAAAGGCCGCGGTACATCAGCCGCGGTCGATCAGCGACTTTAGTATCATCGCACCAAAGGACTACAGCTTGTTTTTCGCGATGTCGGTGACCTACAGCTTTACATGCATAACAAATCGCCCTATTGGTCGAGCAGTTAGCGATCCTAACTACGAAACGATGGCGTTCGGGTTCGATTCCCGACAGGGACAAATATTTGTGTGATGAGAATAGATATTTGTATTTCTGGGTTTGGGTGTTTATTAAATGTATTTATGTATTTGTATATGTATTATTATCTTACTTTAGGGAGTTAGATTGATTTGCGTAATTTGTCGAGCGATATTATTATTAATGTCAAAGGCACAGGCATGTATGGTGTTAACATATCATCACTAGACTAAATAATAGTACTAGCATTTCGATTTTCTAGAAAACTTAACACTTTTGCCCAACCCAGTGATCAAACTCTACATACATACATATCTTCACGCCAGATCCCTTACGGGATAGGCAGAGAGAACCGAGTGCCATACATCACGATCCTTGCAGGCTTGTCTCGCTTTCTCCACATTCATCACTCTCTTCATACACACACGCCGGTTGCGAAGACTCTTGACACCACCTTCGGATAGTACTCGATCAATCTGATCGTGGTATGTCAGTCTTGATCTTCCCCGGTACCTACATCCTTCCACATTCGCATTGTATATCTGTTTTGTTAACCTTTCATCTACCATTCTTTCTACATGTCCGAACTAACGGAGCATGCCCTTACTCATCTTTACACCGACACTTTCTTTCAAACCTAACCTCTCTCTCACTGCGACATTACGAACCCGGTCCGCGAGTGTCACACCACATATTTTTCTTAGCGACCTCATCTCGACCGCGTTGATTCTACTTTCATGCCCTTTCTGACATACCCAACTCTCACTTCCATACAATAGCGTTGGGATAAGCACATGATTATGCAGGGCTAGACGGGCACCCTGACTTAAAATTGTGCTATTAAGTAATCTCCCTAACGCTCCATTCACTCTGTTCCCTGCACGCACTCTTCTTTCAACATCAGCGGTGTACCTTCCATCCCTGCTAAAAGCACACCAAGATATACAAACACATCCACTTGTTCCAGCACTACATCATCGACTACAACTCTTACATCCGTTCTGGTTGCTTCCCTTTCAAATACTAAAACTCTGGTTCTCATAATCCGAGCTGACTTTTCAGCTATATGTGCTAACCACTAAGCCAAATAGGCAAATAAAAAATCTATTCTATTTAATAATTTATAAAATATAAATAACTTGGAATACATTAAAGGACTTATTGATTTACCGATGCTTCCATTAAATGTTTCAAGGAGATATGTTAGGGTCTTCAAGGTCAAGTACACACTTGCCATACGTGAGGTTCTCACGTGGACTTAGTGATTTTAATATATTACTTAGTTTCCCTGCGTTAGTCCAAGCCCCTTTAAAAGACCATCTGCCGTTCTCACTGGTATATAGTGTAACACTTTTAACCATGTATAAATTTCGGAAAAATAAATTTTAGTTAAGTTATTTAGGACAGGTATTAATAATATTCCCTTTACTCGTATCGTATTTTTAGCCCATAACAACCTATTACAAATTGCTTTTAGCAGAATTAGATTAATTATTTTCAACCGACTTCCTAGGATAAGAAATTACGTATAAAGGGCATTACTCCGATACATAAACGGATTTGCAAAATTATTTTTTTTGTTTGGATGAATATACTTTCCGTTTGGTCGTATATAAACTTAACAAAATTGTATTTAGGCCTTTAAACATACAAGAGTTTGAAAAGTGGTTATTGTAGTTTTATTGATGACATTCACCTAGGTCAATTTTAATAGTAAAAGACTATTTAAATGCAAAATTTAATCAAAATTGTTAGAGCTGTTTTGGAGATATCAGTTCCATACAAATATAATATAAATATACAATAATTGCTCGTTTAAAGTATAATTATTGAGTATTGATATAATATATATTTTTGTGTTAGTATAATTGACTAGCACCTATGCCACAAGAAAATAATTTGCTTACTTTAGGGTTAGATTAATTCGTGTAATTTGTTCAAAGGTATTTATTATTATTATTATTCTTTGTTGTAATTTAACAATAGGTGGTAATTAATTTACCACCTGTTGTTAAATTACAACGGTGATGATTTATAGGATACAATTTCCTCATTGACTAATAATGTAATGTAAGAAATATCCTACATTTAGAAATTAAATATGCTCCGTTATGTGATAACGGCCCTTGTCTTAAATATTAAGACGTGCCTTTACAAATTAAAACGACGTAATCAATTTATATTACAATTGTATTTCTTTTCACATTGTTCATTATTCTAATAACGTTACTTTATTCTTTAATTCTACATTCTATTCTAACTTAACAAATACATTACCTTAAATTACTTATGCACGTTCCGGATTATTCAAATACTATTGTACTTTTTAACGTAGGCCAGTGCGTGTTACTCTGATCGATGTAGGAGACTGAATGTCCGAGTTTTCAACCCGTCTTACCCGCCATTGTTGTTTTTGTGCAAGCTCTGTGTTACCAGAGTAAATAATTTTAATTCGCACAACAACGATATCGGGCAAACTCTTGCTTTATTAAATAAAAACCTAACACTCGACCATCCTGACCTCGTGCATGTCCTCATGCACGCTTGTTTTTCAAAACCTAACACTTGGCCTCCTCAATGTTGCAGTTTCTCATTTATTTTATATTATTTATTACATTGCATAAACCATTTTAATTCTTAAAAGAAAGGTTCAATGTTCCGCTATATGTTGTCTGCTAGTACAAGTTATTTATATACTACTAATTACTAGTGATTAAAACCATACATCTAAACCTAATACATTATAACAATTAAAAATCAATAATTACAATTGACCAATAAATAAAATTAAATTATAAAATAAACGAAACATATTAAACATACAAGAATGCTAATTACAATGTTTTAACGTAAATTTTTTTTTCGTATTTGGGCACTAATAATTATGAGTGACTAAAACCATACATATGAACCTAATATGTTATAACAATTTAATAATCGATCAAATAAATAATCAATCAAATTATATCAATTGAACTATGTTAAGCGAAAAATATCTAAATATGTCTACACTTACAAAATCCTTTTTTTTTTGCAGCGGGGAGATTTGCAAGAATGATAATTACTATGTTTTAATGCAATAATTTCACTACATATTTGTATGTTAATAATTACTAGCGACTGAAAACCATACATATAAACCTAATAAATTATAGCAGTTAAATAGTCAATAATTACGATGGATCAATAATTACGTTTGAATTATAACGTTAAACGAAAAATATCTTAAATATATGTCTATACTTACGTCAACATTATTTCTTATATCAATATCTACTTAACAGAGCTATTAGTCATTACAATGTTTATATACCATATATAGATTACACCTTTTATGGTTCCCTTCTTATATGAAAAATATTCTTTGAATGAATAAAGCAAACTTTCGAAAAACCACATACAAATTTCTTTGATGAAAGTTGTTTGTGTTTAATATCCAAAAACAGTAAATGTTAGGTAGAACTATTTTATTTCTTTATTATCTTTGTCTTAAAATGTTGTTTTGAGAATGCACTAGAACATTGCATATTCATAACCATTTCCATAGTCATTTATTTAGCTATCATAATTATATTTGCTTACAAATATATTACCTCATGGAAATATACATGCAGCAGGTTTACAATTAATAATTAAATCAACATAGAATTACAATCGATCTATGTTTACTTTCAGGTAGAACATTTTATGTCCTTGTTATCTTTGCCTTACAGTTTTGTTTGTAGAATGCACTAGACCATTACATATTCATAACCATTTCCATAATCATTTATTTAGCTATTATAATTATAATTATTAACAAATATTACCTCATGGAAATCTACATGAAGCAGGTTTACAATTAATAATTAAACCAATATAGGATTACAATCGATCTACACTTAAGTTTTAAAAAAAAAATCATTTTGTTTTCTTGCATAAATTGAAACATATTATGATTGAATTTAAGTTTGTTCAAAACTCGTTAATAACAAAGTTCTAATACGTCACTGATTGTAAATTAAATTAGGTTGAATTTTAATACACATACAAAAAATATCATTCAACAATGCAATAAAATGATGTAAAACAAAGCCAACAAAAGTGTCTGTACTATATTACAAATTTTCATACTATTAATAAAATAAATAATATTTATTTTATTAATAGTATAATATATAATATTTTTCTTTACAATTCAAGGTTCTCGTATTCTCTAGTAAGCAAGAATTTTATGTCACAACAGACTAAGTAAACCATGTGAAAGTAAAAGGAAGTAAGAGTTCAAAGCGATACAGTAACACCATATTTTAAATTATTGAATCCTTTAATGTTACAAAACTGGTGTTTTAACATCTTTTTTTTTTCAAATTGTTCTGGCATTTATTGGTATTTTCTCGATGTAAAATAATTTCATAATAAACTTTAATGCTCATCAAATAATTCAAACAATCGATATGTATATATTTTATTTCTTTTATTATTTTGCTACATACATCAGAATCTCCTTAGATAAAATTGGCAGATTCTAGAACATACATATCCGATAAGACCAATATTATAATAAAAATAAATATATAAATTTTGTCACATATTTATTTTTAATATAATTCTATTCTTTAATTCTAAACTCATCAAAATCAACTGATCGTGTCCTTTATTATCATGTATACAATTTATTACAATACATACAATATATATAGTTTTCCCAGTCTCATCATAACTATCCAATACATATATCCAATTTAACCCAAGAACTATATATTTTTTTCAAATTAAATAATATTCATATATCACAATTAACCCTGTTAATAAAATAAATAAATCTCTATTTATTTATTCATACCTGTATAATATACCCGTATAATATACTATTGCGACTCTACCGACCCGCAACCGTTTTTTTTTTTTGTTAGTGGCGAGTTTCTTTTTTTGACAACCAAAACAATATGTAGTATCATACATATCGATAATCTATACATATAATAAAAGCGTAAGAAAATTAAAACTGTACATTGAATATTTTTTTAAAAGAATACTTGGGGCGTGATCAATCGACATAGAAGCCAAAAATATAGTTTAGAATTTTTGTCTGTTTGTCTGTATGTATGTCCAGGGTAAACTCAAAAGAACTGCATGGATTTACTTCAAATTTTTCATGAATATTACTAATAGGTCGGGTCAACATATAGGCTACATATCACGCTATCACCTACGGGAGTGAGGCTGTGCGGAGTAAACGAAGTCCGCGCGGACTAGGTCGCTGGCAACAGTTAGTCTTTGAATAAAATAATCTATCCATCCATCCCTAACACTGCTATAACCCTCCTGGGTTTTACTACCGTAACTATCGTACATTCTTTAATCATAATATATTATTGTGGCTTCCGACTCACAACAATATATCTAATCCTCTGTCTATGGTTTTGGTGCAAATCATTTTTCACAACCGAAACCATAGTATAATGCATATCAGTAATATCCATAATATTGTAGTGAACCTCCCGGGTTTCACCACTGTAAGCAAAATATCTTAAATGTTATCATAATAATCGTGTTCGCCCTGAATCACGACCATTCTTCCCATTGAAGTATTTTTATATATACGTGTAACCAATAAAATCCATTAATTCTTATATTGGAATGTTACTATGAATTCAAAACAAAGTAGATAAATATTAAATTACCATTTTTAGGGTTCCGAAGTAAACTAGGAACCCTTATACTTTCGCTATGTTTTCATTTTCATTGAATTAGTAAGCAACCGTTTTCACCAACTTTATCATATTATATTGGTTCATTATATAGTAACATTTGAAAGAATTTTATGTGAAGTATAAAAGTCCTTTTTATTCTTGCCACACTAACGGAACATAATTTTCGTGATTTCCATTAGATCTCTCTCGCTAAAGCGAGGAGGAAAAACTGCTATCTCAATTGTAAAGTTCCAATTGTAAAAGTGTTTAATCGGATGTATTAATACGCAAATTGCAAACTTATATCGTTGCAAACCTATTACCTTATGACAGTTAAGTTGGTGTCATATATAGCCCAGCCATTCTCTAATTTTCTTCAGATACAGTGCAAAAGATCGCATTGACCAATTGAATAACTCATATTGCATCCGAAGGGTCTTACCGATAATCTAATTAGTGCTGTTCATACCTGATGAATCCGACTTCCCTTCATGGTTACTTAGACTTTGCACTAACCGAATTTTAAAACAGTGGGATAGCGAAAGATTAAGTCACAGTACTTATACATATAATAAATTTGTAACCAGTTAAGCATTTTACTATAGAAAAATATTATGTTGCCGATGCCTTAAATTTAATAGTGCTCGTATTTTCGAAAATCCCCTTTTTTTTATTTTTCATCCGACACAATTTTTCCTTCCTATACAGCTTTATTTTAATACAATCGTTGAGCCTAATATAAGTTATGTTATCTATTACATAATAGATTTAATTATTATTTCTATCTGTTATCATCTGAAATCTGAATTATCATCTGAAAGATATGAGGTTTTCTATATACTATGCGTTTCGAAATGCCGAAAAAAATAATTGTTATCAATGAATTAATTGGTGAAGGTTGTTCGAACTAATATATAAAAATCAATTCGTGTTCGTTAGTCTCGCTAAAACTCGAAAACGGCTGAACCAATTTGGCCAATTTTGGTTTTGAATTAATCGTTGAAGTCCAGGAAAGGTTTAAAAGGTGAGAAAATATACATAAAAAAAATAGGATAGTAGTAAAAAAAACAGAACAAGGTTTGCCGGGTCAGCTAGTCTATAATATAGTTAGTATACTGGGTATTTGGGAGTTCACGTGACACGTGACACGTTCTTTCTTCCGGTTGATATCATGTACTACACAGACATTTATAACAACAGGCTGCCATACCATCTTGTTATACGAGAGACAAATTCAGTATTGATAAATGTTGAAAACAGAATTTTGCAATCAGTTTTAATTCTATACAGTAGGCCCAGGACATATAACTCTGTATTTTGGGTTTAGTAAAACAATTAACTGCCAATGCCTACAAATAAAAACCTATATTTTTTTCCATATATATTCTTACGATGTTTAACACTAAAGAAAACTACTAGATGGCAAGGCTTTAAATCACACCATCTCAGGAGCAATATACCATCGTTGCTTAGTTTACTCCCATCTACAAGTAGTTCAATTTGTACCACTGGGTCATACATAGGCAATAGTAGCTCAGATAATTTGTTTTTCAAATAGCTCATCCACTCGTGCCATTCCTTTTCATAATTATATTAAGGAGACAAGATAAAGTTGTGCAATTTCCTATAAGTCTTCTAAGAATTCAACGAGACGTATAATTGCCAAAAACATTGTATGCATTGTAACCTAATTTCGTACTAATTGAATCACGGGTGAAATTGTTTTTAAGACAAATATTTAAAATGCGGTGCGCAGGGAACCTTCTTATGATAATAATTATAGTTTTCTGTCAACAATTTCAAATATTAGAATTATTACTCAACTAATCAACTTTAAAAGAAATATATATTTTGTAACTAAAATAACAATATTTTAATAAATCAAAAGTCAAATTTGCCTGTACTATTATTTCAAAATTTTCTTTATCGTATGTAGACATCACCGATTGTATCAAATTTTGAATCTGGCTCATAAAGATAGCTACACTGACTTAGATATTGTAGTAGACTTAAAAGTAAATTAATCAGTCAGCTGAACTTTTATACTCTGAGCCGAACCCAGACTGGGCTGTAAATAATACCACGTCAGGCCCAGGACTAAAATCAGTACACATGATACATTGGAACCTATAGATTCTAAAATGTACTTGACATTTCCAATCACCCACGTTCTCAGCACCTATGTAGTAAAATTTATTTATGTGTAATAAAGTTCACGGAAGTCATTAGGGCAGACGAAAAAATATAACTATTGCACAGGTGTGCTTCAGCCAAAATTACAATATTCAAAAAAATTTTAGTTTTTACCCCTTAAACTATATATACCTTCAATGTAATATGCGACATCACTAAACCGATATTCCAAGGTACCCTTTTTTTGAAAATCATTTTTACAGCAGCACTTAAAATGGACTACTATAGTTATTACCCTATACAAAGGTAAACAGGAATATATAACAATAAATCCGATTATTCTAGGCTTAGCCAAGTAATTTTTTTTTTTTGTGAAATTGTTACTAAAAGAACATTTGTTTCCATTACTTATTTTTTTTTTAATATCGTAAGACGAATGAATTTCCAGATATAACCAGAATCGTCATCTACTCCATTACAGAAAACGGCACTAACATGTAATGCATGATTTTCACGTTTATTTAACCTTCCAGCAGCTGTTTTTGTCTTCTGTATTAAATTATGCCAATCTACGGAGCATCTGAATTTTAAATAAAACATTCATTTAATATCTTAAATCAAACGTAATATATGCGGTGGTCATAAAAACGGATACTGCGCGGTGACAAATTGCCTAACAGTTCACAGCTTCACAGCCATCTTGTTGGGAAATCTAATTATGTTTCCTAATAATCCTCTTTGCTGAAGTATCAAAGTAAGTTCGTTTCCTGATGAATTTGCAAAGTAGTGTTACCTGTCGTATCAAACTCCACTCATACTCGGTCATCCGTAGTAAAAGACGTTCTGCTTACACAAGGAAGACGGGCTTCGTTGACGGCAAGGCACTTATTATTTCATTCTCTCGTTACCACGTGACCGCTCCAGTGTTACGAGTGATTTTTCAAGTATTTAAATTATCTGAAACTTAAAACGACAAAGCATAGTATATTCTTCGTACCTACATATCTAACAACGTACTTTTTTTTTAAAAAAAAAAGACCATTAGAACGGCAAGACAAAGAAAGAAAAATAAATTAACTGTTAAATTATATCGATTTTAAAGTAATATTTGGTACTTTAAATATAGAAGAATAGAATTTCTCTTTTTTTTTTATAAAAATCGGTTACAAAGGTGTTTCGTATTTTGAAATAGTCTACCGGTAATGCCAGTGTGCAAAAATTATAATAAGTCTTCTTTTTATTAACCAAAAAAACATGTTATATGAAATGAGACTCACGAAATATAGAATATCGATATGAGAGAATGTCACTAATTAATATTTGATAATCTAGTTATATATTGTAACCTTTGATTTGTGTAAACTGTGGGTAGACCACTTCTGAAATGTAAGAAATATCCTACATTTAGAAATTAAATATGCTCCGTTATGTGATAACGGCCCTTGTCTTAAATATTAAGACGTGCCTTTACAAATTAAAACGACGTAATCAATTTATATTACAATTGTATTTCTTTTCACATTGTTCATTATTCTAATAACGTTACTTTATTCTTTAATTCTACATTCTATTCTAACTTAACAAATACATTACCTTAAATTACTTATGCACGTTCCGGATTATTCAAATACTATTGTACTTTTTAACGTAGGCCAGTGCGTGTTACTCTGATCGATGTAGGAGACTGAATGTCCGAGTTTTCAACCCGTCTTACCCGCCATTGTTGTTTTTGTGCAAGCTCTGTGTTACCAGAGTAAATAATTTTAATTCGCACAACAACGATATCGGGCAAACTCTTGCTTTATTAAATAAAAACCTAACAGTAAACAATATTACACCTGTGAATTTCTTCGTATACCTGTAATAATTGTTTCCAAAGGTAAACAGTAACAGTAGGCATCGAATATAATGGTTAAGCATTATATATTAATTAGGTACATGAAGTTATTCTAAATATCAATTTTAGAATAAAGCCTTCACAGTGAAGGTTGGATGAATTAATTTAATTACTAGTTCATTGGTGATGTTTGCTGATAACCGTAGATTATAACAGTCGAGCGGTAGACTAACACTGTAGTTGTCGGTAGTCATAGTAAAAATCCATACTAAAATAATTACATAAAAATGCGATAGTTTATTTGCATAACTTGTTATGACTTGATTGATGCAAGTTATATGTCTAGCATACAAAATATTTATATTTGAAAATATAGGTTTATTTGGTATTTGAGGCAGGCTGCTACAAGTTTTTATTATATCACAAGATAACATACAAGGAGATGGCTTTCTTATCAGATCCTGATGATCCCACCACGGTCTATACTTCAATATTTACAAGCACACGCCAAAATCACCGCCAACGGTGAGACTCGGCTCACTGCTTCGGCCCGCCAACACTTGAGACGCCGGTCAAGAGTCGTTAAGGAACAAAAATCCTGATGCCACATACGCTCTCACACATTGTCAAGACACTGCCCTAAGCCGAGGTTTGGTCTCGCAAAAGACACTCTTAGGGTGGACTCTTAATTCACTGATTTTAAACCCTGTCTGAGAACTTTGTTCTCCTGAAACGCCCGGTTTCGAAGTAATGGTTATTTAGATTAACTGTTTAGTTTATTTCGAAAAAAAGGAGATGGCTCTCCTGATGGAAAGAGTAATCATCGCTACAGACACCAAACAAGTTAAAGGTGCATTCCTATCTATGTGGTGGTTTGGTAATGCATGTGGCAATCAAACCGCCACATGGATAGGTTTATTTATTTCGAAAAAAAAGGAGATGGCTCTCCTGACGGAAAGAGTAATCATCGCTACAGACACCAAACAAGTTAAAGATGCATTCCTATCCATGTGGTGGTTTGGTAATGCATGTGGCAATCAAACCGTCACATGGATATGTTTATTTATTTCGAAAAAAAAGGAGATGGCTCTCCTGATGGAAAGAGTAAACATCGCTACAGACACCAAACAAGTTAAAGGTGCATTCCTATCCATGTGGTGGTTTGGTAATGCATGTGGCAATCAAACCGCCACATGGATAGGTTTATTTATTTCGAAAAAAAGGAGACGGCTCTCCTGATGGAAAGAGTAATCATCGCTACAGACACCAAACAAGTTAAAGGTGCATTCCTATCCATATGGTGGTTTGGTAATGCATGTGGCAATTAAACCGCCACATGGATATGTTTATTTATTTCGAAAAAAAAAAGGAGATGGCTCTCCTGATGGAAAGAGTAATAATCGCTACAGACACCAAACAAGTTAAAGGTGCATTCCTATCCATGTGGTGGTTTGGTAATTCATGTGGCAATCAAACCGCCACAGGGATAGGTTTATTTATTTCGAAAAAAACGGAGATGGCTCTCCTGATGGAAAGAGTAATCATCGCTACAGACACCAAACAAGTTAAAGGTGCATTCCTATCCATGTGGTGGTTTGGTAATGCATGTGGCAATCAAACCGCCACAGGGATAGGTTTATTTATTTCGAAAAAAAAGGAGATGGCTCTCCTGATGGAAAGAGTAATCATCGCTACAGACACCAAACAAGTTAAAGGTGCATTCCTATTCATGTGGTGGTTTGGTAATGCCTGTGGCAATTAAACCGCCACATGGATAGGTTTATTTATTTCGAAAAAAAAGGAGATGGCTCTCCTGATGGAAAGAGTAATCATCGCTACAGACACCAAACAAGTTAAAGGTGCATTCCTATCCATGTGGTGGTTTGGTAATGCATGTGGCAATCAAACCGCCACTACAAGACCGCCAGTACTAGACCCGGATGAGCCGTTGTAGAACTCTACCATGTAGTAGTTACGATGGTAGTGACAAGTTTGGCCAAAATGGCCTAGCAGAATAGCAGATGTCTATTCTACTCTATTCTTCTAGTGTCTAGTCCATTTTTCAAGGTCCAAAATCCCCGATTTCGTCACTGACTCACTCACCGATGATCATCAAATTTCTTAGAGTACTTTCTGATGTTAAGTTAAAGTTTGAAATTCAGTCTATTCTTCAAAGGGGAACCGATCAAACATTTAAATGCCATTTAGCAAAATCTAAGTCAAGACATTAGGAATATTTAAAGTAATATATAAATGTTTATTGCAAATCTGCCTCATCCAGTGAAGATTACCATATACCTTGAATATTAGTAATTATAGAAATATTCTAAGTGTCTAACCATTTTAATAGATCGCTAGATTTAACAACTGCAAGAACCTATTTCAATCAGTCATAGTAAGTACAAAATCGATTATCTTCTACAATTAATTTGACGTGGCAGTGGATTAACCGCGTTTCGGGAAACCCATCAAATCCGGATTTCGTTCTTTAGGAAATACGACTGTCGGTCTTTGATAATTTACACTCCTCTTAAATATAAGAGTGTTTGTTATCTGTTTTCAAATACACATAAAGTTTTGACGATATGGTTTTGGTAAACGACGTGTGCGTGAAAAATATTCTTTAACACGTAATATTAATTAATATTTTAATTTTAATTAAATGTACGTTAAAATATCTATTTTTAGATTTAGAAAAGCGCCAAATTTTAACGTTAAATTACAAGAGTTAATATACGAAGTAAAGCTGCAATAAATTGGAACTTTTGAACCTTTTGAGAGTAAGGCCTGAGTTAAATTATTTTTAATAGAAATTAAAAATTGAAAATTCGTAATTCTCGGCGTAGTAAGCGGTTCCCCATATTTGTCCACTTCTTTTTATTAGTCCTTTCAACATCTTTTATACATGTATACAAATAAATAAAATTGAAGTGTATGTTTGTAATATGGAAACAATTGCTTCTTAATAAATGCATATGGATGTATACACGATACACATACAAAAATAGTAATTTTTACAATTTTTGTCTGCCTTTATATTTCGGGTAATCTCTGAAACAGCTGAACCGTTTTTGGCTTTTACTTTCACTGGCAGATAGCTAATGTAATAAGGAGTTACTTGGGCTACTATTATTTTTAAAAAAATTTACGCTGACGAAATCGCGGGCACAGCTACTTTTTATAGATTACTATCTGCATCGAACAGCCATTTGCAACAATAAATTTTTTGGTGAACCCTGCAGGAACAACTCATTTTTCTGCGATAAAAAGTAAACTATAAAAAGTAAACAAAGTCACCTCTGTTGTCTAGTGCTCCAGCGTTAGCGTTGACCACATGAGGTTCCGCGTTCGATTCCCGGGTCGGGCACATAAAAAAAAGTGTTTTTTCAGTTTTCTGAAAAACACAAAGTTGCCCGGGACTGTAAAGTGCCCGGTTGGCGATAGGCTTGCCACCTATCACATTTGTGGGACCAAGTATCTTCGGCTAATCGTGGGTGCACTTGTTGTACCTCTGCCTATCCCTCGGCGTCGGGCTCGGCCTGGGCGTGAAGATACTTTTGTTTAAAAAGTAAACTATATACTATCCTAGATTATTATTTACCTGTGTGCCAAATTCCATTCAAATCCATTTAGTAGTTTTTGCATGACTGGATATCAAAAATCCGTTAATACATTCAAACTTTCGCATTTATAATATTAACATAGATACGAGTATACTCGTAGATAAGAGATAGAATACTTATTTCGGCGCTAAAAATGATCGCTTAGAAATAAACTGAGTCTCAATGCTTTTGTAACACTACTAATAATATAAGGCTTCATTAACTTATTAACCTTTTCTTTTATACCATAAGATAGAAAACAAGCAGATGGGTCTCGTGATGGAAAGAGTCAACTATGGCCTATATACACAAAAGAAAATCTTTGGTGCGTTGTTATCTTGTGGCGAGGTCTAATGCCACATGCATAACTTTACCGGCTACTTTACTCTCCAAACTGGAACATGACACCGACTAACACTGGCGCTATTGCGGCAGGAATAGGTAAAGCGGTGGTACCAGATGAGACAATGCAGAACTCTACCACCTAGTGCAGCCCAGTCTTTGTAATACCAAGGTTCGTTCATCTTTCAGAAAGTCGATATCGATTATTGACTATTTCTGTACTCATCCAGAGCACGAGAGTGATAAGATCCAAACCCGCTAGACTCTGAGCTGCTACCGAGATTTTTGATTTATAAGAAAAACCAAAAAATCCTCAATAACACTTTTGCCCGACCTGGGGATAGAACCTTGAACCTCACGATCTAAGTTCAATAGGCTATACCCTAGACCACCAATTTACTTAAATAAATAAAATATTTGTGGACAAATTACACTAATTGATCAAAGTAACCAATTATTTTGTCTGTGGTTTGGGTGTGGGTCAGCTATACTAATCCTTAGAATGTGTTAATGTATTAGTAATTACATTATTACTAATATAATTATATTTAATAAACACTAATATCCAGTCAAACAAATATTAATGTTCATCACATAATGTGTTCATCACTTGTTCAGCACTTCCCGGAAATCAAATCTAAGCATCGTCAATTGCGTAATCAAGATTGCTAGCCACTCAATCAACGGGACGGTAAAAATAATACGTAAAATTTATATGTTTTACTCACAAATTAAATGTTTTTAACTTTTTAAAAATAAATAAACTACACTTACTTTGTTGTAACACTAGCTGTTGCCCACGACTTCGTCCGCGCGGACTTCTCCGCACAGCTCCTCCCCGTAGGTGATAGCGCAATAATATGTATGTATGTTGACCCGACCTATTAGTAATATTCATGCAAAATTTGAAGTAAATCCATTCAGTACTTTTTGAGTTTGCCCCAGACATACATACAGACAAACAGACAAAAATTCTAAAAACTATATTTTTGGCTTTGATATCGATTGTAGATCACGTCCCAAGTATTCTTTAAAAAAATATTCAATGTACAGTTTTGACATTAACACGATTTTATTATACGTATAGATTGTAAGAGAATCAATAAAGTAAGTTGTTCTTAAGTAGTTGTCTCTTAGACTTCGGTAACACCTTTAACTCTGTGTACATTGATGTGCTACTTGGTACTCTACGTTCACTGAATTTTTCCCCTCTATCTTTATCCTTGTATGTCTCATATCTCCGAGATCCTTCTCAATGTGTTCGTTTCGAGGATTCTTTCTCTGGTTTTAGTAAATTAACAGCTGGTGTTCCACATGGGGGTGTCCTATCTTCACTCCTATTTTCCGTGTTTATTAACAGGATATCCAATATCATAACTTCCAGTTTTTACTTATATGCGGATGATCTGTAGTGATATCGCCATTTTTCTGCTCCGGATGTTTTTGATGCAATCAGCGCTATGAATGAAGATTTGTCGCCTATTCACTCATGGGCGGAGTCATTTGGCTTATTAGTGAATCCTAAAAAGTCACAGTCTTTAATTATAGGTAGTCGTTTTTCGCGTGCTCATTTTGATAATCTTAATATTCCTGATTTAGTTTATAGCAGCAGTATTATACCGTATAGCAAAACAGTTAAAACTTTGATCTATATATAAGTGAAGATTTCTCTTGGAATGCTCATATATCAGAAGTTAGCAAAAAAGTTCACTACACCTTTCATTTTATCAAACGTTTGCAAAGATTTCTTCCTTTTAAGACAAGAGTTATTTTAGTGCAAGCACTAATATTTCCTTTATTAGACTATGCTGATATTTGCTATCCTGACATCACCGAAGAAGGCCTGAATAAACTTGAGCGCCTACAGAAAGTAGGAATTCGCTTTCTTTTTGGTTTGAGAAAATTTGACCATATTTCCAATTTTAAAACGCAACTTAAATAGCTTCCTATTCGAGAGTGCAGGAATGCTCATACGCTTTGTCTGCTTTATAATATTTTATTTAACACAAATTCACCTTAATATCTTTGTGAACGCTTGAATTTTCTATACGATTTTGACTCAAATTGTCGCTCACAATTACGTGGAATTTTACAATATCCATCACATTCTTCTATATTTTATGGTAATTCTTTCACTATCAACTCTGTGAAACTTTGGAATTCACTTCCTTTTCATATCAGGAGTAGTCAGTCAATAGCAATTTTTAAAAAAAATCTTAAAAGAATTTTACCTGTCTGCGAAACTTTTGAATAAAAGCGCACAGTAACGTATTACTTATTATTCATAGTATTAAGTTAATTAAAATAAGAATTTGTAGTATTTTTTTTTCTCTTTAAGTTATATGTTTCTAAATTAATAATTTGTACACTGTATATTCTACATTTCTTTTACGCATTCTCAATCTTTTGGGTTCGCTGGAAGAAATATCTTGCAGAGATAAGCTCGCCTTTTGTAAATGTTCACAAATAAAAATGTAATAATATGACTTTTTAGTGTACAATAAAGTATTAAATAAATAAATATTTTTATGCTACAGCGAATTCAGTTAACGGTTTTAAGTTACAATTTTCACTTTGACTCTCGATGCAATTAATATTCCATGAGTTAATTTCGCCGTATACATACATAGGTAACTATTCCCTCAGGACAATAATAACTCGGCGTATGAATATAATTGGTAAAGTATCATACATTAATAACAAGAATTTCAACCGAATAACGATTGTAATATAAATGATTTACAGTAGATGTCGAATACATACTCTTTATTACTATTTCATTGGCAATGTTTACTGACAAGTTACTGGGAATTGTAACGATAGAATGGACGGGAGGCTTTATTTATAATGTAAATATATGGTCGCAGAAAAAGTTTTATGTATTATATATGTGCATGGTATTACATCTCGGCAAAAAATTTAGATCCATTTTTAAGACAATTGCGCAAACGGTGGAGTGTGAAATTTGGCACAGTTAAAGTTTACGTCGCGAAGGACTGCAGAATCTTAATATTTTTAAATAAAATGCGTGAAAAATAAATTAAATTAATAAAAATATAAGTTACACAGAGTGCAATCAATGTTCTCTTTACAGCTAAAGTCTGTTGTCAAATTTAAAAGAGATTTTATTTTATAGTCTATAGTCGAATTTACTACAGGCGATCGCTAGTTTTAAAAAATAAAAAATACAGATTCATTCAATCTTAGTGAACACAAGCCTATATTTGTTGTGTGGTATTGACATAATAATACAACCAGATACAAACAGAATAACCAAAGAGATTTTACTGCAACTTTTCATCTACGTAATATGAAAAAACTTATTCACCTTCATTGAAACAAAAAGTCCGACATTCACAAATTCCTTACTGTATCTTAAACAAACAGAAAGGTGGGTGTAGCCCTAAAAATTGCGAACCACACTAATATTATAAATGCGAAAGTAACTCTGTCTGTCTCTTCTTCACGCCTAAACCACTGAATCGATTTGGATGAAATTTGGTAAGTAGATAGTTTGAAACCAAAGTAAGGACGTAGGATAGTTTTTATCCTGGAAATCCCACGGGAATGGAAATTATGAGGGTAAAACTCCGGGACACAACTAGTAGAAAATAATTCAATAATTTCATATAAATATCTGTTCTAATAAGTCACTAAATTTAGCACATGCAAAAAACTAGTTACAGTAATTACGAAATCGATTTCTTGGTTATAATCTTGTACAGTATATTTACGTATATATACGTATTTACGTACGTAGCAGCGGATTAACCGTGGTTTGGGAACCGAACAAAGCGGGATTTCGCTCTCCAGAGAAAATGAGTGACGGTTCTTCGATAATCCTTGATCCTTACTGTTCTTTAAAACAATGTTGTTTATTATTTTTAAGTAGAATGTAAATTTAATATTGGTTTATAACGGCGATTCTCGTCATCCTTTTAATATCTTCATTTATAATTATTATTATATATATTACCTAATACACTAAGATTAGGAAGTTTGCCTCCATTTTTAGAGAAAACCTCACAATTACTCCAAATAAATTCTATATCTATATATATAAAAATCAATCGCTGTTCGTTATTCTCGCTAAAACTCCAGAATGGCTGAACCAATTTGGCTAATTTTGATTTTGAATTAATTGTTGAAGTCCAGGGAAGATTTAAAAGGTGAGAAAATATAGAAAAAATGAGAGCAGTCAAAAAGGCAGAACAATATTTGCCGGGTCAGCTAGTCATCTTATAAATAATTGCTTGCTCTACCGGCATCAACAACTAAAAAAATATTAATGCTTTTGTTTTTATAAATTATTAAAAATATACATATACATTATACAGGGTTGCTTTTAAAACGCCGGCCAAATTTTAAAGTTAAGTTAAATTATTACAAGATAAAATAAAAATATTTGTTTAAAAACATCCCACTGACTTCATGAATTAGATGCACCAAGTCGTGTAAATGAACTGATTGCATGGAAGTTGCGCGGGCTTCGCCCGGCGGGCGATTGTAGAGATTATATTCATGTGTTTTGTTTTTGTGTCAGATAAAACTGAAGTTTTGAATTTTTTACATTATTTTTTTATTACATAAATCGAACATATTATCGATTCTGAACAGCCTCTAAAATTTGGCGGAACCTTTAAAAGTGACCTCGTATATATTAAGACATAATACAGAAATGCTGCCATCTGACAGCTTTAATTTTAAAGCAACGGAACATAGTTGACGGCCAGTAACTATTTTGCTCAATTTCAAATAAACTCAAGCCGCCTTATTACAAAAACAGGCCTAGATTTGGGTTTAAACCAAGATTAAGAAGTCTAGGCTTGTTACGGTATTAAAATTAGTTTCAGTACTAAAATTCATTCTTATTACAAAAACAAGTCTAACCGAGGACTAGCTAATACCGAAGATAGACTTTGGATGAAAATGTATCCACAGATTATAAGCTAAAATGACTCTAAACCATTCATTCATTCACTTGGCGTAACATGCTACGTTCCGTTACAACAAACATACTTATATGAAAAGAAAGCAAATTGTTTATTAAAAAGTGATTTATGAGTTCAAAAGTGATAATAAAATAAAATATAGGTACAATTTTGCTATGAAAAATATCTTAAATCTGAAAACGTTGAAATTATTTGAATTTTGTTTTTATTTCCACTATATACCTGTACATGTGTACACATGTCGAGTTAGCGTACAACGAAATAAACTAAAAAAAAAAAACAAAATAAAAGTGTGCGACGCGCGTAATTTAATTCGAATATTTGTAATAAATACTACATGCGAAAGTAAACATTTCAATAATATATATACAACAGCACTTCAAGTTACTTATTTCTGTATTTCCATAGCTAGTCTGTTTTTATTTATTATAGAAGCACAAAAACCTGAGTGCCTCAAGAAGGTACGATTAGGTTTTGTTATAAAATCTAGCATTACTTTTTTTACCGTAATCAGATAGTTCTACGAATCTAAAATGGATCAAACTAAGAAAAAAATAGGCGAAAATTGGACATTTGAAGAAAAGGTAAGTCAATCAGTCAGTGCAGTCTATAGCACCTATAACTTTCAAAAATTAGCTATACGGCGAAATTTCCTCATTGCTTCTTCTTGCTGATTTAATGTAGCTGGCATCTTTATAAATCTATGGGACAATCAGCTAAAAGCCCTGCTATTTTCTTACAAGTTTTGCTTATGGTCGGCTGGGATATACCATGTAAGTCGCCAGTATTGTCTTAAATCTATAGAAAAAATAATAATATTTCAGTAAGTTCTAAAGCAATTGAAATATCCTGGCATTGCTTGAATGTAGGTTATCAAGTTTATACACTTACCTCATGACGAGCCCAATTGCGTAATGCGCAAACCACTTGCAACTCAGGACTAAGAGCCTGTCCCCGAGGGTCATGAACTAAATACTCTCGCAATAAATCCACAATTTTGCTGGCAAACCTTTTCGTGAATCTATATTTTTGTCGAAAGTCTCCGTCGTTTAAGTGAAACGGATTCACTCGACTTTGGTGTCAATTAAGCCTCTGGTATATTTCCAATACATCCACATCTTCCAAATCTATTATATCAATTACGTTTATGTCCAATTTTAATTATTTTAATTACAAACAATTATTTCACAACAAATACGACGCTTATGTCAACTTTGAAGTTTGACGTTTTGAGCTTAGTATTAAAGTTAAACTAGGGGTCGCGGAGGTTTATCTTTAGAACCATAGAAGATACTCGGACTAGCGCTAAACTCGGTTTTATAATAACGTTTCATCTAGTACTAGTAATAAACTTGGTATTAAGGTCGGTACTATACTTAGACCTCGTTTTGGAATAAGGCGGAAGAGGTTTTGTAATAAAGAATAAATATAAACTTCCTAGCTTTTGCCACGGCTTTGCTGGCGTAAAGTAAGATAAAATTTCACTTTCCATCCCTTCAACTATCTCTATTTAAAAAATCGCGTCAATTCGTTGCTCCGTTTTACCGTGAAAGACGAACAAACAAATACACACACTTCCCCATTTACAATATTAGTATCTTGTAGGTGGTAGAGTTTTTGATTGTCTCGCCCGAATTTGTTACCACCGCCTTACTTATTCCTGCCGCTATAGCGTCAGCGCTTGTCCTGTCGTGTTCCAGCTTGGAGAGTAAAGTGGCCGGTAAACTAATGCAAGTGGCATCAACACCTCGCCACACGGATAGCAACGCAGCATTAACATCTTTGGTGTCTATAGGCGATGGTTGTCTCTTTCTATTAGAAGAAGCATCTTCTTGTTTGCTATCTTCTGATATAAAATTTAAAAAATCCTATGATATAAAAAATCAAAACATTTTTTTGTTTTTCTTTTTTTAAATAAACATTGGATGTAATATTTTATTTATTCGTATAATCATTGCATGTTTATTTATCTATATATAGGATAGTTTTTTATCCCGGAAACGGAAACTTTGCGGATAAAACCTCGGGACTATCTTTTAAACAACGGTAATAAGGAATAACTTAGACTACTTTTATTTTAGAATTTTTTCTGTTATTTTGATTCGCTGAGATTCACTAAGCTTATAATTCTTAAATTACAGCCTGTAAGTGACGGTCTACCGAAAAATTAAGAAAACATGCAATTTTTACGTTCTAGTCATGATGACAATGCCTTTTTTCTAAAATCAACCCCTAAAGGCTTAAAAAAGGGGATGAAAATTTGTATGAAAACTATATCGGCAACACGAATAGTGAACACACACCCGCGGACGAAGTTGAGCGGGTTAGTTAGTATAACATAAATCAGACTTACTGGTTTTAAACGTAACCAGATTATTTATCTCTTTTAAATGCTTTAATTTATAAAAGTAGTTTTAAAAAATTATTATTTAACAGAGTAAATCTAATCTTTTAATGCAATCAAATGGGATCGCTTTTCCCGGAACGATAACTTCAAACAAATAATCGTTTTACGTAAAATATGACTGGCGAATACTAAACAATGAATCATTGGCTCGATACAAAATTAGAATCTATACATATAATAAAATCGTAGGAAAGTCAAAACTATACATTGAATATTTTTTTAAAAGAATACTTGGGGCGTGGTCTACAATCGATATCGCAGTCAAAAATATAGTTTTTAGAATTTTTGTCTATTTGTCTGTATGTATTTCCGTGGTAAACTCAGAAAATACTGCATGGATTTACTTCAAATTTTGCATGAATATTACTAACAAGTCGGGTCAACATATAGGCTACATATTATCACGCTATCACCTACGGGGGAGGAGCTGTGCGGAGTAAACGAAGTCCGCGCGGACGAAGTCGCGGGCAACAGCTAGTGTTTTTATAATATTATAATAGGTACTAGTTGTTCCCGCGACTTCGTCCGCGTGGAAAAATTTCTAAAATAAAAATCCCGCATAGTTCCCGTTCCCGTGGGATTTCCAGGATAAAAACTATGTTCTTCCTCGGATCTTAAACTATCTTTGTACTAAATTTCATCCAAATCGGTTCAGTGGTTTAGGCGTGAAGAAGAGACAGCCATACAGACAGAGTACGTCTCAGAGAGTAAGTACAGCTCCGATAGTAAAAATACGTATTTAAATATCTCTACCATTTACTAATGCCCAATTCTTTTATTGCAAAACGACTTGTTTTAATTATAACGAGGCGGAATTAGTAATATTTTTTACGAAGCGTAAGCTAAAACTGTTCTTATAAAATATGTTAAATTACCGAATGTCCATGCAACTTGTGGAAAGACTCGTTATTAATAAACAGATTGCTAGTGGTTACAGCTACGAATAACGGAACGTTGATTATAGGAACCCGGTATATAATAGGTAAGTTATCAATAATTAAGTAACCAATTTCCGGTAAGATTACGGGATGAAATACTTTTAGTTAAAAATCTATTAGTTTGATATTTAACCGAGATATTTCCATAACTCTCAACATTTTAAATGGGTACTCAAATTAAATTAGATCTTACTAATATGTACTAAATATAGGCAGTAACATCCATACACGAGTAGTATCAATATATCAATGCGAACGAAGCAATCAAATGGAATTTGATTTTACGCCGTGTTGGTCCCGGCCTCCTTTGAAGAATAGGCCAACTGCCGTTCTGCCAGGCAGGTCGTAAAAGGCGACCGATTGGCTATCGAGTCACTATCGTGGCTACTAGGTGGTAGAGTTCTGCATTGTCTCGACCGGGCCTGGTACCACCGCCTTACATATTCCTGCCGCAATAGTGTCAGTGCTTGCCGCTGTCGTGTTCCGGTTTGGAGGGTAAGGTAGCCGGTAAACTTATGCATGTGGCATTAGACCTCGCCACAAGATGGCAACGCACCATTAACATCTTTGGTGTCTATAGGCGAAGGTTGACTCTTTCCTACAGGAGACCCATCTGCTTGTTTGCTATCTTATGATATAAAAAAAAAACGATTAACTGAAACATTTTCTTGAAACGAAATTACTTGTTCGGTATAAAATAAAAATGTTTTTATACATTATTAGAGAATAAAACAACAAATTACTAATTGAATCATTGTTCCGTAAGGATAGGTACATTTTAATGCTTTTATATAATAATGTTATTAATGTTTTCAAGCGATATTAAATTGTTCAGTGACAAATACTGAATGACTCAATAATGGAACCTTTTATCCTTAACATATTTTTTTTACTTTTACAATTTATTTAAAGTAGCTAAAAATTATTATATTACTGCCTGCTGTTTAACTATGGCGTAATTTATGATGGATACGCTTTTACGATCATTTTATTATTGGCATTAGCTATCTATCCTTAGTACAAAAACGTTGGAAGAAAAAACATACCGTAATTTTATAGAAGCTTTAGCTTGCACCCTATTTTTTTTTTAGAAAAATAGCTCGATGTATTAGTAATGCGTATCACAAATATCACTAATTGTATTCGTGAATATATTTTTAAATTTCATTATTGAAAAAAAAAATGGTGAAGTGCATGTCGGACCACGCGCATTGTAGAGTTCCGAAGTTGCCCTTCACAGTCATTGATTCACCGCCTATAAAAACTTCTCCAAGCATATTTTATAAGTTGGTCGACTATTACTCGAAAACTTATAAAGCTTTATAAGTCGAGGTAGTTTTCATTTTAACTTCTTTTTTAATAAATTTTAAATTTTTTCACACCCCCAAAACCAACGGTTTAGCTGGCAGAGAGGGGGATATTTGACTGTAACAAAAGTTAGTTCCCTCAATATTTCACATGAAATAAATGAAAAATTGTTTAGTCACGGATTAAACTGAATACACCTTTTAAAGCAATTTCATATTGTTGCGAATAATCTAGAAAAGTACAGAGTTAGAACGCTGAAACAATCTAGAAATGAAGAGATAGGCTGCTTCTATTGATAAACAGTATAGTAAATAAGAGAAAGGTTTTCGTTTAGTGATTCAGTGTAGTCTATTAATTTGAGTGTTAATATAGTGAGTGTTATTAGTGTTTATCAGTGTATTTACGTATTGCATTGTGTTTTGTATATTTGTGTTGTAAATACACGGTTTTAATATAAGTCGTATTTTATTGCACAATACGGACACGTAGGTCGTAACAATATGTTGTCAGTGTAACTTGCATTTACACCCAGAAATAAAGAGTTACAATACTAACCGATGAAATAAAAGCTAAGGCTTAATTAAAAAATACCTCTAGAAGGTATTTTTTAATTAAGCCTTAGCTTTTTATTCGGCGCGATAAATAATCACTACATAGTATAAAATAAAGTAGCTTTCCGCTGTCTGTTCCTAATCCATATGTATGCTTAGATCTTTAAAACTATGCAGCAGATTTTGATGCGGTTTTTTTAATAGATAGAGTGATTCAATTGGAAGGTCTATAAATTATAATAACATCCATTATATAGTAGAAAATAACTGTTATAAATATATTTAATAAAACAGCGTTTGCCGGGTCAGTTAGTATATATAAATAAATATTAACGGCTCAAATCACACTTATTGATCTAACCCCAAAGTAAGCAAATTATTTGCTTGTGTAATGGGTGTGAGTTAACGATACTAATACATAGAAATACATAATATATAAATACTGGAATATATTTATGCACCTAAACCCAGAAATACAAACATTTATGCTCATTACACAAAAGATTGTCACCGTCGGGAATCGCACTCGAGCACAATCGATTGCGTAGACATGGCCGCTAACCACTCGACCAACGGGGCGATTAAAAAGGACAACATGGCATATTTCTATTTTTTACGATATAATATATCTACAAGGGTTTGACATTTACAATCATTTGCTCATATGAGCGGCAACAGCGTTTTCAATCCAACACCGTGTCCATTAATATTTGTGTGGTCTATGGTGTTAGCAAATTTACAATTTTTTTTAAAAACCTATCGAACTATACCCCTCACTACATGTTAAGCGAGAAAAAAATTACATCCCCATTTTACATATAGCTACCCTAAAAATTTTTTTAAGATTTTATGTTAAGTACTACTTTCTTGCCGTGACTAATATTATAGTTCTAAGGATTTCTGAGCTAGACTGCGGACGGATGGACGGACGGGCGGACGGACATAGCGAAATTATGAGGGTTCCTAGTTCACTTTGGAACCCTAAAAAGAATCAAATGGTGAAAAAATAAATGAATCACTAAATTTGTATCATATATATATACACACACCCAAATTAAAAATACAAATAGGCTAGTCCAAGTTGCTAATTGCTGGTTTACTTAAATAGTCCAGTAAAAAGTTTAACGAAACCATGATATGACCAGTTTTGGCTTAATGAGTAAAAATGTGTTCATTAATATTTAAATAATGGTATTATGAAAGAAATTTTGATTTAAATTTGGGGGAAAGGGATGAAAAAAATAAAAAAAGGGTTAAAAAATGTCTTTTTTAAAATAACTTAATAATGGTAGGAAATAGAAAAAAAAGTTTCAAGTAAAAGTTGTAGAGAAAAAAATTCTACACAAAAAAATCTTCTTCATTTATTTGTTATCTGCTTTAGTTTAGCTACAAAAAATAAAAATTATTAAAAATAAAAAATAAAAAATTACATTCTATCATTTAATGAGTTAGCACATTCTTTAGATAATATCTTCAGGTATATCGTGTAATTTTTGTAAAATTGTTATTTAAGAATCAATACAAAAAACGTGATTTAACAAACCAGTTTTTTTCCCGTTTGTCGCGATGCCTCGCCTTAAGGTGAGATTTATTCTAACTAATCTACACTAAGACAGTAAAAGAACACACCCAATTGTGTACAAGTTACAAGATTAAAAATGTAGTGAGCTCTGGCCAAAGTAGACTGGTCGTATTATAATGGCAAACCTACCTATTCCTGCCGCAATAGCGTCAGTGCTTGTCACTGTCGTGTTCCGGTTTGGAGGGTAAGGTAGCCGGTAAACTTATGCATATGGCATTAGACCTCGCCACAAGATAGCAACGCACCATTAACATCTTTGGTGTCTATAGGCGATGGTTGACTCTTTCCATCAGGAGACCCATCTGCTTGTTTGCTATCTTATGACATAAAAAAAAATCACCAGAGTAATGTAATAAGTCTGAAACTTGGATAGCTTCATAAAAATAGCTTCTGAAAAACTTATTCGCCGAAATAATTGTGTATACAAAATAATATTCTTAAACTGTTTTGTTTTTATTTTCTTACCATAGTCTTCAAATTATTAAACTTTCAAAGAGCTTCTAAAAAAGCGGTGCTTTTATACGCAGCCTTCCTTCCCTCCCTTAATTTTGTTATATGCTCTTTATGTAAGTTGACCGTACTATAAAAACGCGACATCCCCGTGCTTTAGTCAGTAATGTGCGATTGTGGACTTTTTTAATTTCCCGCTACGTATATAGATAAGATAATAACTGATTTTGACCCGATTTTCGAAAATCGAGTTTTCACGAGATCTCCACGTTTTGAGGTCCTAGGAACCATTTCCGACTATTTTACGATGACGTCAGATCTCTGTACGTATGTATGTGTGTGTGTTTGTGTGTATGTGTGTATGTAAACATCTTATAACTTTTGAACGGCTGAACCGATCAAACGCGGTCGGCTCATGAGATATTGAAAAATTTTAAAAAAAGCCCCAAAAAGAAATTTGGCTAAACAGTATTTTTTAACATAATAAAAATTTTAAAAAACTTAACGGCTTTGATAGGAACTTAAGAAATAAAATTGTTTATACTGCTGACTATACTTTTTCAGATATTGATTGGTGATCCCTTTTAAATAATAGGTCTGTTTATGTGCCAGGCTCATAAAAAAACTAATTTTTCTTTTTCATTGCAACTGCCAGGTAAGACAGAGTTCAATAACTTTTTGAACGGGTTTGCCACCCCCATTGCCTTCTCTATTTAAGCCGCAATAGCGTTAATACTTTCTAAAAAATACATTATATCGCTATACATAACACACTATAAATATATCCTTTATAACTATATTTAATGACTATCACTTTTTATTAGATAAGCCATCTGTTTGCTATTGAAAAAGGATTTGATCGTAAGCATAAAATTTTAACTCTAAATAAACTAGCAAAAACAGCGTATATAAACTAACGTAATCTAATTTGATTATAAGCAACTTGTTCAAGTAGTGACGTGTTATAGACAAAAATATAATTCAACGATACGTAATCTATACATATAATAAAATCGTAGGAAAGTCAAAACTGTACATGGAATATTTTTTTAAAAGAATACTTGGGGCGTGATCTACAATCGATATCAAAGCCAAAAATATAGTTTTTAGAATTTTTGTCTGTTTGTCGGTTTGTCTATATGTATGTCCGGGGTAAACTCAAAAAGTACTGCATGGATTTACTTCAAATTTTGCATGAATATTACTAATAGGTCGGGTCAACATATAGGCTACATATTATCACGCTATCCCCTACGGGGGATGAGCTGTGCGGAGTAAACGAAGTCCGCGCGGACGAAGTCGTGGGCATCAGCTAGTATAGAATACAGTTACATATTTGAAAACTTTACCTTTACTTTTATCACAATTTCGAAGAATACATTTAAAACTCAATTTACAGTAGGATAAATAATAGAAAGAGCGGGAGAAAAAAATACATAGTAATCTCATGTGCCCTGACAATATTAAATTATACAGCGTGAAAGGGACGTCTACCGAAAATTAAGAAAACATGCCATTTTTACCCGACTGAGGGAGGGTAATGTTTTTCGATTGTATGTATGTATCCAATTGTTTGGCACGCCTTACAGCACAAATGGATGGACGGTTTTCAACAAATTTTCAAAATGGCGCCCGCAAATAGCGGGATGGGGAGAGGGGGAGGCGATTTTTTTACGTTCTTGTCATAATGGGAATTTCTTTTTTTATAGGAAATACAAAATTTAGCGTTTTATGATTATTCTTATTCTCACGCCACGCAATGCAAAGCGTATATCGCTCCAATTCGTCTAGCCCGCGAAGGTCCTGACTCGTGTGGTACGTGGCACATAATACATTGCTCATTTGGTGTATTCTCTTAAATTTTACTATTTTTGTAGAATCAGTACTGTTTGTTTTTTATTTTTTTATATATCATAAGATAGCAAACAAGCAGATGGGTCTCCTGGTGAAAGGAGCCAGCCATCGCCTATAGACGCCAAAGATGTTAATGGTGTGTTGCTATCTTGTGGTGAGGTCTAATGCCACATGGATAAGTTTACCGGTTATCTTAATCTCCAAACCGGAACACGACAGTGACAAGCACTGACGGTATTGCAACAGGAATAATGCGCTTGTTATCTATACATTTAATTTGTCTATCTAAAATGACTTAAATAACTTTATTATGACGCATTACGTTTAGTCTCTGCAATAAAATATAATTGTGTGGTGGTACCAGACCCGGGCGAGACAATGCAGAATTCTACCACCTAGTAGCCACGAAGGTAGTGACTCATATAATCAATCAGCCTTTACGCCTTGCTTGGCAGAACGGCAGTTGGCCTTTTAGTCGAAGGAGCCCGGGACCGATACGGGAAAAACTGTACTTATTAGAATAAATCAATTCATAAAAAGATAAGGTAAAAAAATCTGGAAAAAAATCAAAATTTACCATACAAATTTCCAAGATTGGGCAGTCATTTTCCGTTTTTTTTTTTTGAAGAAACGTTATTATATTCATTATTTAAATAATTTTTTAGCCTTTACAAATTATAATTTAAACGTCTGTCCGTTAGTATAAGCACCGATTCTATAATCGTTATTTTTGCAAGTATAAGATAGGTTCCTCGAAAGTATCGTGGTAAAATTTCGTATAAAAACTACGCTTTTTTATATATCATAAGATATCAAACAAGCAGATGGGTCTCCTGATGGCAAGTTAATCATCGCCTATAGACACCAAAGATGTTAATAATGCGTTGCTACCTTGTGGCGAGGTCTAATGCCAAAGCCATAAGTTTACCGGCTACTTTACCCTCCAACCCGGAACGTGACACCGTCAAATACCAACGCTATTGCGGCAGGAATAGGTAAGGCGGTTGTACCAGACCCGGGCGAGACAATGCATAACTCTACCACCTACTGCAGCCCAGTGTTTGTTATACATGAAACATATAGGTACCCGCACTAAGATTTGTTTACCTTTTAGAAAGTCGATATCGATTATTCATTATTTCTGTGTCATTACCCTCCAAACCGGACCACGACAGTGACTAGCACTGACGTTATTGCCGCAGGAATAATGCGCTTGTTATCTATACATTTCATTTGTCTATCTAAAATGACTTAGATAACTTTATTATGATGCATTACGTTTAGTCTCTTAGTTATTAAAGTCTTTGTGTATGTTTATTAGTTAAGTTTTACAATAGTATAATGAAAAATGTTAATGTGAAAGCCCTGATGATGCTTTAATAGGCGAAACCGGTTGGCTGTCAGTTTAAAAGTGATTGTGTAATAAATAAAATTTAAATTACATTTGTGAAACAGTACAAGTGCTTATATTATATAATCAATATGATGCAGTTTCACCAAGTGCCGACGATGGAAAGTATAAATTTAGTCTCTGCAATAAAATATAACGTGTCAAAAGTCAGTGACAAAAATTGATACTTTTACCAAATTTACTATATTAATAATGTAACTAGCTTATCATGGAACAATCATTTAAACCAATGTTCATTAATTAGTAAACTTGTGCAAAATATAGTAATTATCTAATTTCACTATCTGTAAAATGCCTTTTCTCAAAGAGTTTAATATTTAAAGCACATATCTTATACATTGTATTAGCATTACATTTTACGAAAACGTTTTTTGGGATAGCATTATTTTTATATCGATCATTTTAACATGGCAATGAGTAAAAGAAAAATTTAACGAGAACTGATATCTTAGTCATTGTATTAGCATTACATTTTACGAAAAGGTTTATTGGGATAGTATTATTTTTAGATCGATCATTTTTAACATGGCAATGAGTAAAAGAAAAATTAAACAAAAACTGATAAATCTTTCCCTGTAAAATTTACTTTTTATTATTACGGAGTTTTCGCCGTGTTGGTCCCGGCCTCCTTTGTAGAATAGGCCAACTGCCGTTCTGCCAGGCAGGTCGTAAAAGGCAACCGATTGGCTATTGAGTCACTACCATCGTGGCTACTAGGTGGTAGAGTTCTGCATTGTCTCGCCCGGGTCTGGTACCACCGCCTTACCTATTCCTGCCGCAATAGCGTCAGTGCTTGTCGCTGTCGTGTTCCGGTTTGGAGGGTAAGGTAGCCGGTAAAATTATGCATGTGGCATTATACCTCGCCACAAGATAGCAACGCACCATTAACATCTTTGGTGTCTATAGGCGATGGTTGACTCTTTCCATCAGGAGACCCATCTGCTTGTTTGCTATCTTATGACATAAAAAAAAAAACAAAAGTTATAGTACGGGAACGTCGGTATATTAATATTTTATGCTATGTTCAGCTCACTGATGTTTCAAGATAACCATCGGTTGTAAATTTAGAGGAAAATATTTATTTTAATAAATTAATTCAAATAATATATTCACCTTAGCTCGTTTATTTAATGTGTTCTATTTTTTGTCTCAAAGAAATTAAATCGTAGTTTGATTTTCACTGCTGCTGTTCTCGTGTGATGCATTTATTGCATTTTTTCCTTAAAGCGCTCTTTATGGGTGATGGAGATGCTCTGATTAAAGGTCCGACTTCTTTTGAAGAATCATCAACGAAATTTGCAAAAGGCGAAGGTTTTAGGGGTAAACTAACCGGTAAAGTAAACATAAGCAGCTGTGCTTTCGATTGCGATTATTATTTCTCTGTATTATCTCTAATTTTTGCGTCTAATTGATTGTTGTATGCCTATTTGCTATTCTATAATATTAAAAAAAGACTTTTTAAGATTTCTAAGATTTATTCTCCATATCTGACTAGAATTGTGAATCAGCGACGGCGACAGAATACGGAGAAATTACCTTGAAATAAGGCGTATGTATCATAAGAAGTACGAAAAGCGACAAGGCTGCCGGAATAGATATGATATCTATCATAAATCAAACATGGTATTTCTAAAGTCTCAGGTTCTTTATGAGTCCCCTGACCCTGTTGAAAAAGCAGCAGTGTATCCAAACACTGATGAAGTGTGATTAACGTGGCCTTATACATAAAAGTTTTATTGTATGTTATTAAAAGAAAAAAATAAGAAAAATCTGAAAAAAGTATTGTAGGAGAAACAAGAGATTTTAAAATCTGGAATAATATATATACGGGTCAAGTTTACTCAATCCGTAACGTCGTAAAGAAACATCCAGTCGTTTTCGAGTAGATTTTCTTTATATTTCGATATATTTGCAATAAGCGTATCAATTATGGTGTAATGTTTGTTGTATTAGTCTACTTTTGAAGGTAATTTAAGTCGATTGCAAACGAAATTAAGCCTTTTTTATGTTGACTTAGTATATCTGAACCGTAAAAAAAGTAAAACTGAAGAGTCAAATACAATCTTATTATCTTGGAATTTCACAATCACAATTATATCTATATCCATACTAATATTATAAATGCGAAAGTCTGTCTGTCTGTCTGTTACGCTTTCACGACTAAACCGCTGGACCGATTTTGAATGAAATTTGGCATGAAAGTAGTTGAAAAGCCGGTGTTAAACATAGGTTATTTTTTTTTCAAAAATCAATCCCTAAAGGGTTGAAATAGGGATAAAATTTGTATCAAAAGCTATCTAGACGACATGTTAATCTACTCGCGGGCGAAGCTACGCGGCTCAGCTAGTATAATATAAATTCTATCTCAGACAAATAAGTTGTTTCCGTGGGATTCACGATTAACTTTTATAAGGTGGTAGAGTTCTGCATTATCTCGCCTGAGTCTAGTACTACCTTACATATTCCTGCCGCAATAGCGTCAACGCTTATCAATGTCATGTTCCGATTTGGAAGGTAAGGTAGCCAGTAAACTTATGCATGTGGTATTAGATCTCTTCACAAGATAGCAACTTAAAATCTTTGGTGTCTATAGGTGATGGTTGACTCTTTCCATCAGGAGTTCCATCTGCTTGTTTACTAGCTTATGATATAAAAAAAAATAATGCAGCGCAATGCGGGTTGTAGCTAGTTTTTCAATATGTTTTTACAACGGAAGATAATTTTCCTTCGACCTATAAAATGTAGTTTATTTTGGCTAAACATAACAAGCACTTTGGATGCTGTCGCAAGTTATAGTCAAAATTGCACTTCTGCGTCTGGCACTACGTGAGAGCTGGAAATGAAATGTGTTACATACATATTTCATTTTCAGTTCTCAATTCCACGATCTATGACAATAGCTCAAAGTTAGAGGGGTGATTTATAGTTTTTAAATGGATCTTTAGAAATATATATCTAATTATTATTTTATTTTTTACTAGCATTCAAGTATTTTTGAGATAAATCTTAACAAACAAACAAATAAAATTCTTTCTCTTTATAATATTAGCTTAGAGAAGGCCAGTAACACAATTACGAGACCTCAAGTGTTAAGGATCTCTACAGCAAGTGGTAATTACTTCAGACAAGTCTTTTGTAGTTTGCTGCCTAAGCCGCTGAGCTGATTTAATTGAAATTTGACATGAAGACTGTTAATGATCTGGGGCTTTGAATGGAGAAAAAACGGGAATGAATAACTGAGAATTACTTTTTTGAAAATCAACAATTAATGGGCTTCAATAGGGAGTGAAAATTTGTAAGAAAAACTATATGGGTGACATATTAAATCACTTAGTACTTCACATAGTGGAGAGGAGTGTTCATAAGTTTTTGGCGAATCCCGCAGGATCATCTACTTTTTCCGGGATAAAAGTAGCCTATGTGCTATTTTGGATCATGATCTACATATGTGCCAAATTCCATTCAAATCCGTTAAGTAGTTTTTGCATGATTGAGTAACAAACATTCATTCATCCATCTAAACATCTATCCATCCAAACATCCATCCATCCAAATATCCAAACTTTCGTATTTGAAATATTAATATCATTGACTTATCATTACATAGTATAAAACAAAGTCGTTTTCTCTGTCTGTCCCTATATCCCTATGTCCCTATATCCCTATGTATGTTTAAATCTTTAAAACTACGCAACGGACTTTGATGCGATGATATATATATATATATATATATATATATATATATATATATATATATATATATATATTGATTCTTGAGGAAGATTTTAGTGTATAAACCTTTCCGATATTCCGACGGAAACAAAAGCTACGCGGCTGAAACCGCGGGCAGGTCGTTAGTATATTAGTAAGTCAATGATTGATATAGAAAACAACGAAGTTTTAAAAATAAATCCTCTTTAGTTTCTTCGCCAATGTCCGGATATTCTATAAGTAAAATGATCATAATTTGTCCGACCCGGGGTGGATCCAATGAAATCCCATGACATGAGCCAAACGAGCTCAAGAATAAACGAGGTACTGTCAAGTTCTTTTAATTCTCTTAAACTTTTTTTAATTTTCTGAGGAGCTAGTCTAGCGAGATCTTAAACACTGAGAAGTGGTGCTTGAAACTAAGCCTTGATAAGCCTGATAAGTGTTGCTTTAATGTCACATTCTACTGGATTTATAAGATATAATAAATAACCATTATATATATATATATATATATATATATATATATATATATATATATATATATATATATATATATATATATATAAAACAATAACCATATATATATATATATATATATATATATATATATATATAGATTACAATATTATATAAATAAACATCTCACGAAGGGATAAGCAGCGGGATCGTAAAATATAAATGCGGTAGGAGTTACAAGTTAAATTGATATCAATTTAAAAGCTAATGGTTTCATTTTTAATAAAATATTTGCTTCTTATTGAGCCATCCAAACACTTTAATCATTTACGCAACGTAAGGTAATCAGGCAAATGTAATCGAAAATTCAATCAAATGGAATTGATTTTCCCAGAATGCGTACAGTTCAGAAATAGCCTTTTCACATAAAATATGACTAGCGTATTCCGAACAAAGAATTATTGACTCAATGTAAATTAGTTTGCTTTCGAGATTATACAATAAAACGTATAATTTATATATAAAATATATATTAATTGTATGCGACCGCATAGGCGTTAAGGTGATACCAAGGAGTTCGAGGTGGTCATTATCGGCACGGATACACCCTGAAAAGACGGAGATAGGTGAAATGGACTCCGTTTAACGGAGAATAGATACGCCTGGGTCTTAGCCGCATTAAACTTGACCAGATTGGCATCACCCCGATCGGAGACTGCCTGCAAGGACAGGTTCATATGATCGAACATTGCCTCTCTGAGAGAACGGATCTGTGCCGTAGTGGCTCGCGCGCTGGATGCGTAACTCTCCACAACAGTGCTATCATCTGCGTACCTATAGATACCGGGCTTCAGCAGATCGTTGATATGTAGCAGGAACAGAGTTGCGGAGAGAACTGATCCCTGAGGGACTCCGGCATTTATATCCATTTGATCGGACGAGCAGCCGTCGACGACTACCCTAATCGACCGGCCACTCAGAAAATCTGAGATCCAGGCGCAGAGACCAGTAGGTATACCGTACGAAGGAAGCTTGCTAATATTTAAGGTGACCGGCCATTCTGATATCAGAATGGCCAGTCACCTATCCAGTGATCACAAACTGCGCAAAATAAATCGGTTATTTTTAAGCAATAGTTGCTATGAAGGTAGCATCCTTCATATGTATCGTTTTGAACCTTATATATCTGGAGGCAGCACTTTTAATACCTACTTGAAACCAAATTTTAAATACTGCTGTCATCTTCTGAGGTCTTACCCTCTCTTCCTAACATAGCTGTGTAAAAAGAAATGGCAAGACCTCATAGACAGAGATATAACGCAATTATTTGTGTCAATTAATTAATACGAGTGCTAGCTCCACCTTGACCTAATACTTTATGGTCTACTTATGTATCTATTATTACATTTCTTAAAAACATTATGCTAGTTCATATGCATCAAAACTATGTTTTTGGTATAAACTTCTGTTAAACAGTACAACAAGTCGTAATATGTTTTATATCATAGGATAACAAGCGACTAAATGGCTGTCATATTGAAAAGAGAAATCATCGCTTATAATAATCACAAAAGATAGTAATCGTATGCTGCTATCCATGTTGCGAGATGACAATGCCACATGCATAAGTCTACAAGCTACCTAATTCTCTAAACCAGAACATGACAATGACAAGCACTGACTCTATTATGGTAGAAAGAAAGAAAGAAAGAAATAAATCATTTATTTGCCAGAATATGGGAGTTACAAGTTATTAAAATTTGATTAAGTTACCAACATATTCTACCATGATATGGTGTGCAAATATTTTAAAATTATAATTATTTATCATTAAACTAAAAATGTTGTGAGTCGATTTTTACAATTACTACCGGATCGGAACGCGGCCACACACTGAGAAGATCCGGCGGAAGAAACTCAGCGAGCTTGTTTTTTTTTTTAAATTATAGTTACATGATACAATTACACACATTAATTGACATCACAACTTATTTCTATGAATTACAAAATTAATTTTTTGTTTAATTAAAATATTGACATTTTACAAAGTTTAAACACAGAAGAAAGATAATAGATAATTTGTATCAATTTAGTTAAGTTGTACAATTTAATGTATATTTATCAACATGTTCTACCTTATAAACTAAATTTTTTAATATGCAATTTTATAAATTACATACTTGTAATTTAAAAAGAGTAATTTCTAATTCATGTTAGTTTAAATTTATTAATTACAACGTTCTTTTATAATTATACACAATAAAAGATTTATTATTAGATTAATATTTAATTTTATCAGCAAGAAATTCATTTACATTATAATAAGATTTGTCTAGTAGTAAATCAAATAGTTGTTTGCGGAATTTATTAAGAGGTAAGGATTTAAGACTATCAGGAATATGATTGTATATATTAATTGCCATACAATAGGCATTTCTTTTAAAAATGTGGAGTCTTTTGCTGGGCACATGTAGTTTTTCACTATTCCTAAAATATGTATTACCTAATATTTCAGCATTTGTTTTAAACAAGTGTTGATGTTTTTTTACAAATACGCATACCGCCAGGATATAAAGACAAGGTAATGGTAGTATTTTAAGTTTTTTAAAAAGTGGTTTACAAGAATAAAGTTGATTCACATTACATATTGCACGTATACATTTCTTTTGTATTCTAAATATTTTTATTAAATCTACTGAGTTTCCCCAAATAGGGATTCCGTATTGCAATACAGATGAGACATATCCATGATATGCTAACAAGGTAGCGTTTAAGTTTGCTATTTCTCTTATTCTTCTTAAAACATACACAAATCTATCAATTTTATTGCAAAGGGAATCAATGTGTGCTTTCCAGTTACAATGTTTGTCAATTAATATTCCTAGAAATTTAGTATTATCTGTATTTTCTATATTGGTATTGTTAAAAAATATGTTTGAACTTTTGATATTATTACTGTAATATGTTTGAAATTCAACTATTTTTGTTTTACTCAGGGTTAATTTTTAGATTGTTGCTTTTAAACCATTCTGAAACTTTAAGTAAGGTTTCAGATGTTTCCTTTACTAAAAGATTTTTGTTTTTACATTTAATAAGGAGGGTTGTGTCATCTGCAAATAAAAATGATTCATGTTCGATAGTTTCTGGGAGATCATTAATATAAATTAGAAAAAGCAAGTGCCCTAAAACACTTCCCTGTGGTATTCCACAGTCACTACAGCAATAACTTGAAGTAAATATTTTTTGATGATTGCCACATACTTTTGAAATTTCAACACATTGTTTCCTTTTATCTAAATAACTTTGTATCCACTCTAATGATTTTCCTCTGATGCCATACTTTTCAAGCTTTGTCAACAGAATTCTATGTGAAACAAAATCAAATGCCTTACTCATATCTAAAAATACACAAAGTGGATACATTTTTGTATTCAGGCATTCCGTAATACTTTTTACTAACTCAAAAAATGCTAAGGTTGTAGATCTACCTTTCCTAAATCCATATTGATTATTTTTTAGTAATTTAAATTCCAGTAAATAATTATAAAGTCTTTCATACATAGCTTTTTCAAAAATTTTTGAGAAAACTGGAATTAAAGTAATAGGCCTATAATTATTCAAATCAAACTTATCTCCTTTTTTAAACAATGGTCTTACAATAGATTTTTTTAGTCGTTCCGGGAAGTTCCCTTCTAAAAATGACAAATTAAAAATATGGCTTAGTGGTTTTGATATTACTGGAGCAACATATTTGAGTAATTTTGTACTAATATTATCATTACCAGTTGCACTAGTGTTTTTTAGAGAATGTATGATTCTAAATATTTCATGCTCATCTACTGGTCTTAAAAACATAGTTTTATTACTATTAGAGAATGTATGTGATTTTGGAATATTTGTGAGTATATGATTGTTATTACTTGTTTTTGCCTGGTTTATAAAAAAATCATTAAATAGTTCACATATTGTTTGAGTATTTGTATAAACTGAGTTATTTACTCTTATTTTCTCAATTTCTTTATTATTTGTTTTATTCTCAAAAGTGTTTTTAATTAAATCCCATGACGCTTCACATTTATTAGATGATTTATCAATAAATTTCAGAGATGACTGCTTTTGTGATTCTAATATACATTTAGACAGAATTTTTTTGTAACGCAAGTAATTACTTTTATTTTCTTTTTTATTATACTTAGTGTGACGATAATTCAAGTACAACTGACATTTGACTTTGCAACATTTAAGAAGACCTTTTGTGAGCCATTTATTTTTTATTGGTTTATTTGACACTTTGATTTGAACTTTTGGAAAGCATAACTCAAAAAACAATAAGAATATGTTATGAAAATTATTAAATGCCTCCTCACTGTTTGTATTTGCAAAAACCTCACTAAAACTTAAAGATGATAAACATTCATAAAATTTTTTCTTATTTTCAGGTAAATTTCAGGTAGGACTAGATGAGGCAGTGGAACCAAAACTGGGCGAGACATTGGAGAATTCTATCGCCTAGTTCTCACGATGGTAGTAGAACATTTAGCCTGGTATTATGGCAGATGGTCTATTCGTCAAAGGGATCCCGGACCAACGTGGGGAAAAAAAACTTTTTTTTTGTTTTTATGAAATCTAAGAATCATCAAGTAAGATTAAATTATATGAAAATTATAGTTGAATGGAGAACATTTTCCTTCGAATACCAAAATGAAAAGTTACTTCAGACTATTCCATGAATGTTTAACAGTAAATTCACGGGACAAATTACACTTACTGATCTAACCCCAAAGTAAGCAAATTATTGACTTGTGTCATGGGTGTTAGTCAACGATACTAATACATAGAAATACATACATATATAAATACTGAAATATATTTAATAAACACCAAAACCCGGAAATACAAACATTAATACTCATCACACAAATGCTTGTCCCCGTCGGGGATCGAACCCGAGCCGCGTCGATTGCGTAGTCAGGGTCGCTAGACACTCAACCAACGGGGCGGTCAAGTAAATTCCTTACAAAATACTGATTTTTACGATTATTTTGTATTTACAAGGGAATCAAATTAAAATGGACTTTCAATATTGTCTGAATTTAATTTTCTTTTTTTTATATCATAAGATAGCAAACAAGCAGATGGGTCTCCTGATGGAAATAGTCAACCATCGCCTATAGACACCAAAGATGTTAATGGTGCGTTGCTATCTTGTGGGAGGTCTAATGCCGCATGCATAAGTTTACCGGCTACCTTACCCTCCAAACCGGAATATGACAGTGACAAGCACTACACGCTATTGCGGCAGGAATAGGTAAGGCGGTGGTACCAGACCCGGGCGAGACAATGCAGAACTCTACCACCTAGTAGCCACGATGGTAGTGACTCGATAACCAATCGGTCACCTTTTACGACCTGCCTGTCAGAACGGCAGTTGGCCTATTCTTCAAAGGGGGTCGGGAACAACACGGCAAAAAATATGTGTCTGTCTAAGTGTCTGAATTTAATAAGTGTTTGAATTTAATTTTGTTTAAGTTCTAGTGATAAAATCGAATATTCTAGTAAATTATTTCGGCTGTTTATTTTTACTAATGCTTAAATCACAAACATAACATTGCTTGTTTCAGAAAGCGAAAATATTGTGCATATTTTCAATTTTTATTCAAACAAGACGTCATGTTCTATTCATTAATAAATGCCTAACAATACTTTAATAGTATAAAGACTTTTGGGTCTGTTTGTAATTTCCGGTGGCTTGTGCTCAGTAATATTTGGTAAATAGGGCCGGCTTGTGAAAGTTCATACAGATTACTATAATCCTTGTAACGGTCAACTGGCACGTCCTCTTTTAAAATACATTCTATAATACAATATAATAATATATTACATATATGCTTTAGTAATATGACGGTTTATCGGTTATAATTTGTCCTGGTGTATTTACATACCTGACTAGCTGACCCAGCAAACGTTGTTCTGCCTTTTTAACTACTCTTATGTTCTTCTATGTTTTCTTACCTTTTAAACCTTCCCTGGACTTCAACAATTAATTCAAAACTAAAATTAGTCAAATCGGTTCAGCCGTTCTCGAGTCTTAGCGAGACTAACGAACATCAATTGATTTATATATATATATAGATAGATAGATAGATAGACTAGCTGACCCGGCAAACGTTGTTCTGCCTTTTTAACTGCTCTTATTTTTTTTCTATATTGTCTTATTGTCTCACCTTTTAAACCTTCCCTGGACTTCAACAATTAATTCAAAAACAAAATTAGCTAAATCGGTTCAGCCGTTCTCGAGTTTTAGCGAGACTAAAGAACAGCAATTAATATATATATATATATATATATATATATATATATATATATATATATATATATATATATACGTAGATGTGTACAAGACAGTTTTTGTAATACCACATTGTAAGCTAACAAGGAGATAGTTCTTTCAATAGAAAAATAATCCGCGCCTCTAAAAAATATGTGTCTGTCTAAGTGTCTGAATTTAATAAGTGTTTGAATTTAATTTTGTTTAAGTTCTAGTGATAAAATCGAATATTCCAGTAAATTATTTCGACTGTTTATTTTTACTAATGCTTAAATCACATTATTGGAGTAATCAATAATATTTTGCTGTTGAATAATATTGCTCACGTAGGAAATCCGTGCCTTCAGTACGTGCTCTGCAACAGACACCGAAGTGAAATGGACCGTGATGTCAGATACCAGTAAGTTGCTTAATGCATCGGTTTTTATTTGCATATCTGAAGGACATCATATTTCTATTCAAGTTTCCATAAAGTTAAAGTTAAGTTTCCGTAAATTCAAGTTTACTAGGTGGTAGAGTTCTGCATTGTCTCGCCGGTTCTGGTACCACCACCTTATCTATTCCTGCCGCAATATCATCAGTGCTTGTCACTGCCCTGTTCCGGTTTGGAGGGTAAGGTAGCCGGTTAACTTATACATGTAGCAATAGACCTCGCCACAAGATAGTAACGCACCGTTAACATCTTTGGTGTCTACAAGCGATGATTGACTCTTTCCATCAGGAGACCCATCTGCTTTTTTGCTATCTTATAATATAAAAAAAAAACATAAATACGCCATAATGTTACGATGCAAAGGGAAATACATCAACCCTCCCACACGAACTTGCGAATGTAAAAATTTACTGATAAGTAAATACAAAATAAAGGTAATTAAATAATATTCAGGAAATACTATTAACTGAATCAGAAGAAAGTTAATTAGTAGTAGTCGGTCAGTGCAGTGACCTATTCTTCAATGGAGCCCGGGACCAACACGCGGAAATGATACATATATATATATATATATATATATATATATATGTATAATATATATATATATATATATATGATACATATATATATATATATATATATATATATATATATATATATATATATATATATATATATATATATATATATATATATATATATATATATATTGTATATTCTGTATAATATACTTTCTGTAATTGCTCTGAGATATGGTGGCCCCGTTGGTCCAAGCTCCCTTTTGAATAATAGACCATCTGCCGTTCTGCTAGGCACGACATAAAAGGTGACCGATTGGTTTTCCTGTCATTACCATCGTGATTAGTTGGTGGAAGAGTTTTGCAACTCTTCACTACACCAGTCGGCCAGAATTCCCCCACCTCAAAAGTTGACAGGAGATGCGTCGGTACTCTCACCACAAAAGAACTAAAGTTGATCTTGTGTCGAGACTGCAGATGCTCGACCCTCAAGTGGAGTGACGTCTTCTTACTGATGTAGTCAACGACGTCTTCGACATTCATGGACCAGTGTAGACGAGATATGTACAAGGGCGTTGCGGGGACCTCGCTCCGCAGACGTAGCTCGGGTACATTTGGCGCGGTACATCGATTGTTGCGGGCAGCGGGCTTCTTCTCTTCACCAGTGTGAAACCCTCATCGTCGCACCCCCTGCTCTCATCCTTACCAGGTTGACAAGACTCCACCTTACTCTTTGTGGCCTTGCGGCTTTCCTTAGTCTTGCGACTCTTCGTAGCTTTGCGGGGCGATCAGCAACAGTCGCAAAGTTTTGCTGAGTCGCCTGTGGACTCGGCGTCGGCGAAACCGGGAGGCAGATGGTCTATTATTTAAAAGGGAACTTGTACCAACGGGGCCACCATATCATATATATATATATATATATATATATATATATATATATATATATATATATATATTGTATATTCTGTACTTGACATACTGAATAAGATGTTACTGAATTACCTAGATCCGATGTATCAGATTACTGCAGTGAAAATTACCAACTGATAAATCATAAACCATTTTTTTAAATTAATACAATTACTCAGCTGGTAATTTTATAATTTTTTCATATATCGCTGGGCTACAATAATTGATAATGAGTGAAAACCTGCCGATTGAGTCTAGCACAAGATTCTTCTCTGAATGAATCTGAAATGGATTGCGCGTAAAATGTCTAAGGTGGCCTATAGATCTAAAATAATATTGCACAATATTACGTATTGTGCAATATTACTGACTGTTTAGGGTTAATATTGAAGATTGCATTGGTCCCGGGCTCCATTGAAGAATAGGTCACTGCACTGACCGACTACTACTAATTAACTTTCTTCTGATTCAGTTAATAGTATTTCCTGAATATTATTTAATTACCTTTATTTTGTATTTACTTATTTCCTCCATATTTACTTATTACCTCCTTTGAAGAATAGGCCAACTGCCGTTCTGCCAGGCAGGTCGTAAAAGGCGACCGATTAGCTATGCGAGTCACTACCATCGTGGCTACTAGGTGGTAGAGTTCTGCATTGTCTCGCCCGGGTCTGGTACCACCGTCTTACCAATTCCTGCTGCAATCTTGTGCTAGACTCAATCGGCAGGTTTTCACTCATTATCAATTATTGTAGCCCAGCAATATATGAAAAAATTATAAAATTACCAGCTGAGTAATTGTATAATTTAAAAAAATGGTTTATGATTTATCAGCTGGTAATTTTCACTGCAGTAATCTGATACATCGGATCTAGGTAATTTAAAAATATTGTTATTTTAATCGAGTCAGTAACATCTTATTCAGTATGTCAATATTGACAGTAATTTTTTAAGTAAAACGATTATTTTAAACGTTATCGATTCGGGAAAGTCAATCCTATTTGATGGATTGGATTCGTCGATTACATTTCTCGATTACCTCATAGTACTTAAATGATTGAAGTATTTGAAGGAAAAAGCAAACATTTTGTTGACACGTGTAACCAATCGCTTTTAAATTAAAATAAATTAAGTGTGTGACTCCACATCTAATTTTTAACGCATTTATATAACTATATGCCTGCAAGTTCGCTAGCACGAAGATAATAGATTATAATGAAGAATTGTTTGTCTCTTTGTTTCTTGTTTTTCTGACGGTTTCTAAACGCTACACTCGAACAGCTGCAATTTGTTCATGGTATGTCAGTCTTAATCTTTCCCGGAGCCTACATCAATCTTTCTAAGGGGCTAACGTAATGTTTTCCTCTAGCTATATTCTGCAGTGATACGTCCAATAATAACATATGGCTCTATAATATGGTGGCTTAAAACCACCCAAACCAAGGCTAAAAACAAATTACAACATCTTCAACGATTGGCTAGTACTGCCACCACTGGCTGTATGAAAACTACACCAACAGCAGTGTTAGAAGTCCTGTTGAATCGTAGACTATTTATTACACATTATAATACAATAAGAAGCAGCCAGAGCAGCTTTATGTTTAAAAACCTGGGGAGTATGGCGCCAAGGAAGGAAATTTCCCTACATGATACGAATATATATATGTTGTCTATATTTATATTTATAATATTAGTATGTAAGTATGGATAAATAGTATTATAAAATATAAAAACTGAATGAGCCTTTGACACCCTACTTATTTCTCATTGATACTCAAAAACTATATTATATTATGTTTATAAGTTTTGATATATATTATATGATAATCCATAGTAATATCATAAATGGGAAAGTGTATGTTTGTATTTGTTCGTCCGTCTCACGGCAAAACGAAGCGACGAATTGAAGTGATTTTTGAAGTTGAGATAGTTGAAGGGACGGGAAGTGACATAGGCTCCTTTTTGTCTCTTATTTTATGAGAGCGAAGCCGGGGGCAACAGCTAGTATTATATAATGATATACATTATATAATCAAAACCATAACAACTTTGGACCATGATTTAGACATGAAAACCGTTGAAAATTTGGGTCGGAATTTTTTGATATTTTTAAAGATTTTTTTAACGTTAATTTTGATTTATTGTAATATTATACATTATTTTTTCTAAAAAAAATAGTAATATTCAAGACTAGCGAATGATGTCTCGATCATTGATTAAATTCTACTAATTAAAATTGCGGTCGTCAGTTACCCGGCGAAGGAGTCTTTGAGTAAAAATCATTTTTGTTTCCTCCTAAAATCATGAATATGTTTATGAACAATTTGTGTCGAGCTAATTATTAATAATAACTATTGTACTGTACTTTTAAACTAAGTAATAATAATAAATCTTATCTTATCTTATCTGCGATTAATGCGAAATTAGTTCCGTAAATACCTATTCGCAAAAAAAACTCAATGCATTTCAATGACGTACTCATATCTAAGAACACGCTCCATTTCACTTCGCGCTTGTGGCGGTATATCTTCCAGAGCACGTACTGTAGGCACGGGTTTAGTACGTGAGCAAATATATTATTCGCCAGCAAAATATAGACTATTACTCCAATACTTACTCGTACATTCTAATATTATGTGGTATGTCGTACTTTCGAAGGTTTTTCGAAGGCTTCATCTCGATATCATAAGGTTTGTTGTTTAAGTCATTTTCGATTATATCTATACTTATATAAATAATGATAGCTCCTGAACAGATAAACCGATTTTGATGCAATTTGCGGCATTAGATGCAGGTTTTCAAAGAAAAAAATGATTAGATTTTTTACTCAAGTAGTACATTCATATGGAAGTTAATTTTAAAAAATTATATAAACTATTTTTTTTGAGGTTTTTTAAAATATCTCAAAATCTCCTGGGTAAAATCGGTTTACATCTAGAAAGTCTAAGTTTGGTGCAATCCAATCAAATGACATGAACCGCGTTTCGACCGGTCAAGCCGTTTAAAAGTTATGAGATGTTTACATACACATAAACACGTTCACGCACACGCACACACACATATACACACACACACACACACATACACACACACACTTACACGTAAATACAGGCATTTACGTCATCGTGAAACTAGTCGGAAAAAGTTCCTAAGACCTCAAAACGTGGAGATTTGGTGAAAACTCGATTTTCGAAAATCGGGACAAAATTAGTAAATTACACTACTAACGTAGCCGCAAATTAAAAAATATTTTTATGACTCTCAAAAGACTCCATTACGACTACTATAACTGTGTCACCGTTGACAAATTTAGTTCCACTTTAGAAAATTACTATGGTGGCTGGTCAAGGATTTTGAAGCTAGCTTTGCCTATTGTCTTGATAGCAATCACCAAGTATCTTCTAATCGATATGTCTCCTACATTATCTATCTAGATACTACGTTATCGTGATGAAACAACACGCCTGATGACAATTTTCTCTGACGTTTTTCTTTGATTGCTTCACGCATTTTTGGAATCAAACTTGCATAATGGGGTCCAATGACTCCCCGTTGGTCGAGTGGTTAGAGACCCTGACTACGCAATCAACGAGGCTCGGGTTCGATCCCCGACGGGGACAAGCATTTGTGTGATGAGCATAAATGTTTGTATTTCCGGGTTTGGGTGTTTATTATATATATTCTAGTATTTATATATGTATTTCTATGTATTAGTATCGTTGACTGACACCCATAACACAAGCAAATAATTTGCTTACTTTGGGGTTAGATCAGTAAGTGTAATTTGTCCCGTGAATTATTATTATTAAAAAAAAATGATTGTCTGCCCTTTTGGCAAATAATCAGTTCCTTGTCTGACCCAGAATACTGAGGCTAACTTTGCCAACGGAAAGAGTAACAAGAAATTTATTTTAATTTACATGAAGTAAAAACTTTGTACTCCGTTTTCCGAAAGGCACAGTTAAAGTTTAAATTGCGGAGAACTGCAGATTTAATATATTACATTGATAAAAAAATATTACACACAAAATTTATGTGACATATAAGATAATATACATACACACATGTAAACTGATGTTGTTGTACACATGTATACTTATGTTGTTTCTTTATGGCTAAAGTCTGTTTCAATCTTAATTGTCACTACTATGAAAAATTTTAAAAACAACAAAGAAAAAACTTTAAAACAGCAAAGAAAAACACGCGGGATTTGAACCTGCGACTGCTTTTTAAGCCGGGACGCTCTACCACTGTGTTAGTGCCGACGTGTTCGATTTGGAGAAATTCCTCTTTGCTATATGATCGATTGCGTCGATTGTACTGATAAAGTTTTTCAAGTTTTCCCAAGCTCGGGGTGAGTAATGTCCTTTGATGTGCTTTGATATCCGTATGGTGTGCATAAGTCTACCGGTTACCTTACTCTCAAAACCCGAACACGACAATTACAAGCATTGACGCTATTGCGGCAGGAAAAGATAAGGCTGTAGTATCAAATACCCAGATGAGACGTTGCATAACTCTACCTGTAGTAACGATTGTATTGACACGCATAGCCAATCGGTCGCTTTTTACGATCTGCTCGGCAGAACGGCAGTAGGTCCATTCTTTCTTTAATTATCGCTAGTTCGACTGGTGAATCGAACTAGTGGGAACATTTCAAAAATAATTCTCGCTAGTTCATCAATCGGACAAATGAGAAAAAATATTCTCAGTAGTTCGATTATCGAACTAGTGAGAGCAATTCCAATTCATAATTTGAATTAAGAACTCTTTTATCTAGGTACAAGTTGCGTTCACGTGGCTATATAGCCACAAATTAAATTTATTACATAAAATATTTTATTTTATTTCCTTGCATTTTTTTTGAGAAAAGCACTATATAGCTATATGCCTAGGCAAAAATCACAATTGCCTGTCTCATATCATTGAAGCCCTCGCCCACGGCTCGGTCTTCAAACTTATACTCGAACTGCAATTGCCTATTTCGCGGCCTTTGCAGTAATGTACTATTATTTTCTCGGCTGTATTTTTTTATGTTTATTACCTCAGAACTCGGTTATTTAAGAACCGATGTTGAAAATACTTTTTCTGTTCGGAGGGTATACTTTTCTTGTAAATCCACTTTAATTTTGTGAAAATCTGTTGAAAGTTTTACTACGTTTAAATTATTATCGATCAGTATCTGACAGGTAGCGATGTTTCGCAGACAAATCCAACTCGTTGCTAGGGTAATCGATGTGGATTATCGTGATCCTTGCAATGGTCAAGTGACACGTTCTGCAGAGATTGATATTCTAGAAATTTTATAACCATTTAAAGTATAATATGTGTTTTTGTAATAAACATTTCTTTATCATGACAATGCATTATAATAATAGTTAGCCAATCATGAAATCTACGGTTTGATTACTGGTTTAAGCAATAAGAACAAACATTGTTGAGAATTTTTCATTTCGAGAAAAATTAAAAAACAGGGTTTAGAAAAATTAGGGCATATCAGCAACCTCTTGGCCCGTAAGATTTTTTTAACAATTTATGGCTTATTTGTCAAAAAAATTGGATTACAAACCGATATGTCGTTTTTCATATTCAGCATCTGCTTAGATAAAAATATTTTTATCCCCTGGCGCAAAAACCAGGAATGTTATAAGTTTAATTTTTGTATGTCTGTAGCGTCGTAGCGTTTAGGCGGATAGTTCAATTTGGTTGCGGTTTCTTTTAACTGAAAGCCCTATTTTGCGAGATGGTTCTTCATTGTAATTCAATAAAATCTGTTCAGCCGTTTTGTTGAAAGATTAGCAACTTGTTAAGATTTTATCGATACTAAATTTTGTATTCTGTTACTTAGATGAGATTGAAAACACATGCTAACCTTGACCTAACGCATTCTATTCGAATGGGGATGTTACACCCCATTCGAATTTCGAAGATCAGCAGATTTTATTTAACTGGCAATGTACGTATTTGAATAACAGATTTGCTAAATATTGTAATCTATTTTTAATGTATTCTTAATACTCGTTCGTACTGGAACTTGGCATATTTGTGTAATGTTAACTGAGTTTTGGCTCATTGATTTTATTGTCATAATTACTAAGTTTATTTCTCATGATGACGTCGTGGTTCTAAAACTGGAGCTGAAAAAGTGCTACCAAAACTCACATATAGATAGAGGTAAGATAATCAAGTTTGGAATTGTTGGTTTTTGATGTTTTCTTTCCACTAAATATATTATCAAATCTGAAGATGGAGCCGTAAGAGTATCAATATAACTCAGAGATAGATAGTGCTAAGGTAGTAGAGTTTTAGATCGGTTGTTGCAATAAGATTTTTCTCATAGAAATGGCATTGCTTACAATAGTGAATGTAAAAATTTTTGAGTGGAATGTTTCTTAAGTAAAATAAGAATGATAAACCTAGCTACTGACTCAGAAACTAGTAAATCATGAGAGTTTTATAACCTTTTAAAGCCTCTATTTTTGTACAAGCGTTAATATTAACTTTATGTAATATTCGTATTTCAGTTAATGTTATATCTTTATAAGTGAATAACTGTATTTTTTTGAGAAACAAACGTATCTAAAATTGTAAAATGACATTGGAACTTCCTGAATCTAGATGCGAAATGCTAAGACAGTGAACTCGTTCACATAACTAGGTAAATTTATTGAGTTAGCACTCAATTGTCTTGTATTACAAACACTATGGTGCTGGTTTTATAGCTCTGATGATGGAACTGAAAAGTGACCATGGGAACTCCTAACCTAAACAAAATAAACTCATCGAGTCTGGACTCGTGTGTTCTGTTTTGTCAAACATCCTAGTGCTAGACAATTTTCAGTGTCTCATGTTGGAGTTGGAAGGTCATAGAAATTTTGGATTGAAATTGTGCAGCATCATCGATTTTGGGCTCGTTTGATTCGTCTTTTTAAGGACTTGGGAGCAAAACGGTTTTGTGTGTCTAAAATAGAGTTGGAAGAACCCATCGATAGTGGACTAAATGATTTTTAGAATCTATTAATTAAACTGGTGTGACCATACACTGAATCGTACTTAACTGGTTTTTATTTTTAAATACGCATTAGGCAAAAACTGCTGAATATTTTGACACGGTGCCGTTATATTCGACGAGTTTTAAAAAAGTTTTAAGTAGGCACATTAACATTATCGTAATTTTTATAATAAAAAAGCTATTTTACTTGTCAATTCTGTCATTATAATTTTTATTGATTTTGAATCTTTTTTTTAAATAAAGCAACAGCTCTTAGGCGAAGCTGCGCGGGTCAACTAGTATTTATATAAAGTAAATGTTTTATTTTTCAATTTGTGACGATAATCTTAAAATTAGAAAAGTTTCAAAGTTCCTTTGCTTTTATGTTATTAGCGTTCTTTTTATGCGATTTTACTTCCCTTATAAACTTTATTATATGCTCGATTCAAAGTTTACCAAACCATAAAAACTTTTATTAATTTTTTATACGGTATTTACCTTAGTTCACGTTTTAAGGTAACTCTCGGTCGCAGTTTTAAAAAGAAGCTCATAAAAGACCTTAGTAGTTCATGTATAATATTTACCGTAGCTCGCAACTTTGATGAAGACTTATTTTAATAACGTTAAATTTAAAATTGATAATTTTAGAATATACCTATTAAGTTTTAATTATAAGCATGACTAAGATTAGGATGTGCTTGCCCTAAACTATTTAATTACTTTTTAGGTTATATTAATTAAGCTAAATGCATTTAAAAATATTTAAATAATTTGATATAAGCGGACCTGAATGCATCTTAAATACTAACGTTAAAGACGTTTAAAATGTGAATTATTATTCGAGCATCTGATTTTATCTTAATTAAGTACCTATTTACTTCAACTACCACTCATCCGCTGTTCGTAATTTGAATGTATATTTGATCATTGACTATACAAAAATATCTAAGTTTGACACCTGACTTCCACCGTAAACATAATAGTACAGTGAATAATAAAAACCCCATCCAACCCGAAAGAGCATATAGGTAGGTCGACGATATTGTTAAAAAAAAAAAATTTTGTTTCTAGAAATAAAAATACTATTGTATCTTAAAATTCGCTAAAATTGAGCACATATTTTAAAGCGTATCAAGTCGTCGCGTCAGTAGCGGTGGCATCATTTTGACGATCCTTTCAAAAACATGTGACACATCATATACGGTGGTATTTTATTTACATCTGAGGCGAAATATTATGCAATAAACAAAGGTTTACTGAATGTCCAGTCGTAAACAGAATTTCCTTAAATTTACAATATAAATTTGTATAATCTGTCCTAAAATTAATTATTAGATTATAATCTTAAGCTTTTTATTAGACAAATGTATTTTATTAGTCGTTAATTTAATTTTATGAGCTCAAGTTAAATTCAAAATGCAAAGCTATGGCGAATTTAAGTGGCTATTTAATAAAAGCGTAGAGCGCTTTTGTCCATCGACTTGAGATATTTAGATAAATATAATCCTATTTGTATTAGAAAGCCACAATGATACGCTCCCAGGAAACGACTCTCATTATCGCCTGAAACAGAATTTTCACGAAAGCCACAGTTATTGACATTGACTATATTAGTAAGTCAATGGTTTATGATTATTAAATTTATCTTATTGTTTGATCTTGCTACAAAAATTGGAATCAACCATTAACATCTTTGGTATCTATAGGCGATGATTCTCTTTTCATCAGGAGGGCCAACCTCTTGTTTTTTATCTTATGTCATAAAAAACCCGACTTTAAATAACGAACAAGTTCTCAATTCATCGACATGTTTTTAACTTCCTATTACGTATGTAGAAAGAAATTATTGATTTTGCTCCGATTTTCGAAAGTTGAGTTTTGACCAGATCTCCAATTTTTGGGGTTCTCGGAACCTTTTCCAACTATTTTGGGATTCGCCAAAACTGAGACTTTCGGAAAATCTGAAACGATTTGGTATAGGAGACTTTTAGAAATTTTGAAATACCACAAATATATTTTCGTATAAACAATGATTTTTTATAATAACTTCTGAATTAACATACCGATTAATTACAAAATCTAATCAGCTCTATTCCTTAAGGAACTGCGTTAAAAGCCGCAAATTGCGTCAAAATCATCCGTCTTGGATTAATCGTTGATCAAATATTTTGAAAAGGTGTTTTTTTGACATAACTTCGAGATTTTTGAACCAGTTCCTCTGTGATCTAGTTGTCGGGTGTTGATGTTGACTGCATGCATGAGGGTAATTCAAAAAATGTGTTTTTTCAGTATTCTGATAAAAACAACGTTGCCTGGAATTGGATAAGTGCCTCGTTGGATATAAGCTTGCCACCTATCACATTGTGTGACTAACAGCCGGTCTCCGTGGAAAGAAGTACAATCAGTGCGCACACGATTAGCAGAAGATACTTACTTACGGCCGCTTTCCGAGAGGTTGTTTCGCGAAACGTGAATTAATTTTAACAAGCAATCTGTTCTGTAAAAAGGTATGTTAAACACAGATTAATTGCTTGTTAAAATTAATTTGCGTTTCGGAAACCGGCCGTATGTAAGTATCTTCGGCTAATCGTGGGCGCACTGATTGTACTTCTGTCTACCTCTTCGAGGATACGGGCGTGAAGATACTTTTTTAAATGTTTAATGCAGGTGCTCAGTATTAAGCAAAAAACACGTATAGACAGCCGTTGATAAGTGCAAATGATTAGTAATCAGCGTCTATTCATTTTAACTACACTGATTACTAATCACTCGTACTAATCAACGGCTGTCTACAGTTGTTTTTTTGCTTAATACTAAGCACCTTCATTAAATACTCGCACTCGCACTAATCAAAGTGTTAGCAAGGCCTCAATCACATTTGAATATTTGGAACTACGACACTCGAATCTAACAAAAGTTAGCATTTAAAAACTTAATATCTTACAAACGGATCCCTTAATTGAAAAATCGTGGTGACAACAAGCAATATTTTTTAAGAACCATATACAACGATACCTTACAGTACGGGGTTTGCGAGAAAACTTTACTTGTAGAGGGTACCCTAAAAATATATGTCTTAGGATTTTTTTTGATGGTATGACTACGTCTAGGTATAAATGCCAAATTACAGCTTTATAGTAGTAAGAATTCCTGAACTAAGCTGCGGACGGACGGACAGACAGATGGACGAACATATGAAACTATAAGGGTTTCTAGTTGACTTCAGAAACCTATAAATCCTTAAGTAGTATATAACATTAAACAACTTAATGAAAACGGTTGAAAAATCGAACAATATCACATAAAATATGCGATTTTATTAGTTTAACCCGCCATTGGTGACTTCAACACAACTTGGTGACTTCACTTACAACATTGGTGAAGTCGATCTCACTGTCCAGGGTTTTCAACCTAGATTTCACCAACCATTGGCTAAATATCCTACTTTTAGTTAGTTTAGGTTTAATTATAAACACATTTATGAAAATAAAACACAAAAATTCAGTTGATCACAGGTTGTTTATTACTTATTAAAAATTATACTCACGACACTAAAAATTATTTACCCATATGCTTATAAAAATTGGCAATTACTAAAAATGTTTAATTTTTTGATTAAAATCAGCCTTTGTCAATCTTAGGACATTGCAAACTTTTAAAAAATAAATAAAAATATACATCTGTGTAAAAAAAAATATTTCATATATTTACTATATCAAAATATTATGAATATTTTACTTACATGTTTGGTGACGCTGACCGGGTTGGTGCTGATACTCGTGAACGTGCATCCGTGGCAAATTCATGAGTGGTACCAATAGTGTGGGACTTAAAATGAGACAGTTACTCGAAATCGCAACTCGAATCGATGGCGGGTGAAAAATGTATTCGAATCTTTTGAATCACCCGGTCTCTCAAACATATACGTCACCAATGGCGGGTTAAACAATCTACGACCAGTAACATTATACATCCCTGACCGTGGCATGCGTATTTAATCAGTACCAATCATAAGAAACCGGTAAATTGCTGACGGACCGAGTAGAAACGCCGATTTCAGCTGTGCAGTGGGCGACCTTCAATCGCCGCAGCAACCACTTTATCCACTGTTTCGAAGATGCAGCAGTGGTTTTTCTTACACAGAAATTGATGATCTTTTTAGATGAGCTTTGGTTCATTCGATAAGCCTATCGTACTAGATACCTAGGTACGAGGTGCCATATATAATGATAAGGCCAGTCATGGGTACATGCAACACTGCATTTACGTACAGTCCTACCCCTCCCCTATATCGAGGAACAAACGAAATTCGGTAGGTTTATAGTACTAGAAATCGATTTTTTATAATAGCCCCACCAGGTTTTTCGCATTGACGGCCATATTGATGCTATCGTAAACGGAAAACGCGGACGTATCATTCGCAGTCTAACTATGTATATATACCGGCCAAATCCGATTTTAGGCCATACTCGTTTGTCCTAGGAAAAACCGGTTCATCCTAACCTAGGACAAACTAGTTTAGCCTAAATACTTTATCTGCACGTTTGCACGTCTGTGCGTCGTAAACGACATGTTAGTCAAATGTGGGTGAAGCTGCGCGGGCCAACTAGTATAAAAATAAATTTCCGTAGGCAAATTACACGAATTGATTTAACCCCAAAATAAGCAAATGATTTTCTTGTAATATGAATGTCAGTCAACGATACGAATACATATACATACATTGTGGTATACATGTACATATTAGTATACATATACACGTAGTATACATAAATACCCAAATATATTTAATAAACAACCACTCATCTCGCTAAACGCAAGCTAGAAATCCTGTACATAATAGTTTTATCTAATATTTGATAAATAAAGGTGGAATTGGTCGAATTCTTGTAATCGAACAGAGGCTTAAGTGTTCAATCAGTGGGTGCCTTATCGGAAGGTAAGGGTATTATAAGATTTATCCATCGATCCCTCTGAAGATTACTAATAAACTGAGGCCCACTGAAATGAAATAAGTATCAATATTGTCTATCCGTATTGTGCTGGTATTTTTAGAGATATTGCTTTATAATAGGAAGGATGATAATAAAGCCGTACCGAATCGACTAGATATAAAATTTCTGATCGAGTTACTGCGTCATTCATCGTAAAATTTCATAGAAGCAAAGAGCTCAAAAATAATGGTGAGTTGGTTTGGTCGAATTTACAGTTAGTAAAGAACACGAGCAATTTTGAGTCTTAACATCTTTTGAATGTCTTTTGGAGTGACAAACATTAGATCACGGGAATAATCTTCCAGGTTTTAAATTACTCAAATAAAATTTATCGCTAGGAATAATTAAAAAAAAAATTCAAGAGTTTTAAATTGACCACCCCATTTTTTAAATTTATTTACCATTTAAACATGTTAATCATTACACAAAGAATTACAAAGAGCACCGAGAAAACCACAAAGCTTTATATTGATGCATTGATGATGTATTTTTTCCTATCAATACATTATTTTAGATACACAGTATGTACACACTTTTAAAAATACCCATACCACACGCTACGCTATAAATACATAGCGTGTGGTATGTGTATAAATACACATTACGTTTAATTAATGAGCTAGTTAGTTTCACTTATTTTCTGTCACAAATCTCCACGCGTTAAGTGTTTTTTTAAGTCGGTAGATTGGTCAAGTGGTTAGCGACCTGTACTACGCAATCGAAGGGGCTCGGGTTCGATCCCCGACGAGGACAATAATTTGTGTGATGAGCATAAATGTTTGTATTTCCGGGTTGGTGTATTTGTTAAGTATATTCCAGTATTTATATATGTATTTCTATGTATTAGTATCGCGGACTAACACCCATAACACAAGCAAATAATTTGCTTACTTTGGGGTTAAATCAGTAAGTGTAATTTGTCCCGTGAACATTTATTATTTTTATTAATTATTGACTTCTGATATTATATTTATATATTTCTATTGAACAAAACTTTAATTTCGTTTACATTAAAACATTAACAAGTTTACACGTAGGTCACACTATAAGTTTTGCGTAATTTAAAAAAACATGTTATAACCAAAATATTGAATTGAAGAAAATATTGAATAATTGAGAAATATAAAAATTATATTTCGCTATCGTAGTATAACACAAGAAATAAGAAATGCTAAAAAGAGAAACCATAGCCTATAGACAACAAAGATGTTAATGGCGTGTTGCTATTTTGCAAACCGGAACACGATAATGACAGAATCGACGTTATTGCGGTAGGAATTGGTTAAGCTGTGTTACCAACTACCCGACGTGCGACGTTGTGGAACTCTATCACCTAGTAGTCACGATGATAGTGACACGTAATAGCCAACCGGTCACCTTTTACGACCTGCTTGGCAGAACGGCAGTTGGTCTATTCTTCAAAGACCAACCCGAGAAAATCTTAATTTTGAATCACCCTATTTCTTATTATTCCTGTTTATTTCGTATACATGCGCAAACTAATACAATTATTTTAGTATTTTCATGACCCACAGCTCACCTAGCTGTAATCATTAACCGATCAATAAACTTATCGAAGATTTCGACATGTGGGCATAAGTAATTTTAATTCCATGGACACTCACATCGGTCTACAGCGCCAAAATGGCGATATTCAAATAGGCACAAAAATTCTTTGACAGCCGCAAGTCTCATGGTTATATTATACATATCATTGAACAAATAGATGTAGATTTAAAGATCGACATTTAACCTCCTGTATGCGAAAACTATTGAAGTGATGAAGGATAATATCAACTGAATTCTGACATAAAAAAAATCTGTCACGTATTATATTTGTTAACTTCCGGGTTTGTACTTCAAAATATGTATGGAGCCTTTGTTCTTAAGTGATTTTAAATATACAACAATTTACTATAGAACTTCAAAAACTGAAAAGATTCAAAGACCGAAGTGACTTAAAAGAATTATTACTCGCGAGACTACTATTCTCGAGTCATGCAAAATAACTCCAGCCTCGAATTTAATACTGAAGAGTTAGAGTCTCTTACAACACTAATTACCATCATGCCTGTATGAGCAACGCACAATTTTTTTTTTATATCATAAGATAGCAAACAAGCAGATGGGTCTCCTGATGGAAAGAGTCAACCATCGCCTATAGACACCAAAGATGTAAATGGTGCGTTGCTATCTTGTGGCGAGGTCTAATGCCACATGCATAAGTTTACCGGCTACCTTACCCTCCAAACCGGAACACGACAGCGACGAGCACTGACGCTATTGTGGCAGGAATAGGTAAGGCGGTGGTGCCAGACCCGAGCGAGACAATGCAGAACTCTACCACTAGTAGCCACGATGGTAATGACTCGATAGCCAATCGGTCGCCTTTTACGACCTGCCTGGCAGAACGGCAGTTGGCCTATTCTTTAAAGGAGGCCGGGACCAACACGGCGGTAAAATCGTGTCTAATTACAATGGTTGTTTCTTTGTATCAGGAGAACTATCTGGTTGACTGTTATCTTTTAAGGTAATAAAGTTTAAGGCATCGAACTTGGGATGTAATAATCTAAGTCTAACAAGCTCATTACTAGAATATAAAGGTAGTTATAAAGCGTTAACTAATATTTATTTCATATTTATAAAGTGACAACGACTTATCTTGGTAAGGTAATGGGTTAAGTTTGTAAAATTTTGCAAGAGGTTTTCCGCTGGAATTATGTGACTTTGTAAACTTTGGCCCTAAATTACCTAAAAAATTAACCTGTCACTTGCCACCGCCGTAACCCAGTCGCTTAAATAGCCACCTCGTAATTAAAATGAAACGGTTTCCTTGTTTATTGCCTACTCACTTTATAAAGAACCGAATTAAAGTATCGCTAAAAAAATTATATCTTTATCTTAAGTGAAAAAAATTAGTTCTCAACCGACTTCATTACTAAGTTTTTTATGTGATTATCTAAGTTGTTACGTTCTGTTTGTTGTATTGTAAAAATATTTAACGTGAATTTTAGATATTTTGTAATTCGTATATTTGCACACTCGATGAGTGGAATAAGTTTGATTCTATTATAATTCTATCTCAACATCTGTGTCACTTGTACCTTTTTTTGGCAAATAAATAATATCTTATCTTGCCTTATTTCCCAAATAGAATAATAACCGTAAAAACTCTTAGTGCGAGATCCAGTATAAGATACAATTAACCTTTCAAAATGTGATTCTGTAAAAAGTGATCTCTTAAATAACCTTTTAAAAAATATTTTTTTTTTGTTTCAAAATTTCGTAAGAAAAAGTAGAGATTTAATTTAATTGAAAGCTTATAGAGGATGGTATTAAACAGCTTTATTAATTTAGACTATTTGTAATTAATTTAATTTATTTATATTTATCTACCCTCCTCTGTTCATCGTAAATAGGCCTAGCTAAATTGCGTGCCGTTGACATAAATTTGTAGTCAAATTTTTAATCTATTTCCCTTTTTGGTTATTTAAAAAAATGTTTTTTTTTGGAACGAAGTTCCTTATCGCGCGTTCTGAAAGAGGGCTAGACGGAAAAAATTCTTACGAAAAGTTGTCACGACACTTTTTGCTATAGTAAGGTATTGTAAGCACATAAATATCCAGCCACTTCCCTTTAGCTCGTGCATTGAAAGTGAAAGAATCTATCTACTATTTGATTGAGTTTACTTTTTTTCTAGTGCCAAGTGTTCAACATTTATACAGAATTTCGGCCGAATGTCGAATTTCGACCAAACGTTGAATTTCGACGGACAGTCGAATTTCGAACAAGTGTCGAAATTCAACCGAGTGTCGAATTTCGATCAGTTACCGAGTTTCGACCGCCGGTCGAATTTCGACCGCGTGCCGAAATTTGACCGCGGGTCGAAATTCGACCGGGTGCCGAAATTCGACCAGGTTCCGAAATCCAACCGGGTGCCGAAATTCTATTTCGCATTGAACAGTGTGGTGTCGCGACGATTATTTTTGATGAGTGTGTACCGGTTTTTTGTAAATAATAATAAAACGAACTTCGTTCCATCCGGGTGTCCCTTGACACCTCTCAAGTTTTTTTGTTTCATTTATTGAAACATATACTTTAACATGTAATGTTATGTCAATGTGTAACAAAAAGCATTGCAAAAGCCGTATTTTGGTTTGTGCGCAAGCTCGCTATGTCATTTATACATATAAGTTATTATATAAACTATCTTTATACACTATGTAAAATATAGCAAAGATAAAACATAGCAAAACCGTACGTATGAAGTCGCTAAAACATAGAAAAAATAAGCTAAGGAACTTATGATCTTGCATAAGTAAATACCTATGCAAGACAATAAGGAATACCTATTGGCATAAACATAATTATTTGCATAAGTGCATCAATTAAGAGAATATTCTCAACAGAATTAAAAAGTAAAGTTCCTCCGCCGGGTAACTCAGTTACATTTGGTATTAAAAAGGTGAGCAAATGTTTTTGTTGTTAATATACTCTCATCACTTTTTAATCGTAAATTATAACAATTGAAAGTTTATTTTAGTCTCAATCTAATCATAATAATTAGTTGAATTAATCATTAAATAATCAACATTATCAAAAAGTTAATCAAATCCAAGGTTGCTTAGATTTTAGATTTAGATGCAAATTTTTCATCGCAAGCAGCAACAATGACACAGAAACAGTTAGCGCGCAACTCCGTGCGACAGGAAATGATCAGAGGCATATGTGTACGCTTAACAGCTGCATGCTGAAAGAGAAAGGGAAATACTTCTTATTCTGTGTAAGAAGAACAATGGCTTGACGAACCGAAAAGTGTTTGTAATGCTATTTAAAAAATGTATTTTGTTGTATTTCCCGTGTTGGTTCGGGCACTTTGAAGAATAGACCACTGCCATTCCTATTCTGCCAGACGGTTTGTAAAAGAAACAATTGGATATACGATTTTGTACCAAAGTGACTGCTGGGTGGTAGAGTTCTAGAGGTAACTTTGTGACCTCCAAGATATCACTGAAAGGAAAGACAACAGTTTAATAAATGGATAAAACTCACTGAAGGTTCTTAAAACAATAAAGACCCTAACGGCACAATTATACACTTTCACCCACATCAGCATTAAAAAAAATTAAAACAAAAACCGATAAATCCACTGAAGTAATAGGTGGTTTATTGGTAAACACAAGTCACCTGTCACCTCAACATCATCAGGTATGTTTATATAGAGGCAGTATTTAGCACTAAGCAAGTTGCTTATGAGAAAAAACTGAAAACTTGTTCACCAAAAATTACCGGAACTAGAACTTGAATTCCTATGACTTTTGCCATCTATTCTGAGGTGAATGTATGTATGTACTATGTATGATAAATAAACTTAATGTCAAAAATATATATTAAACCAGTTGCCACAATACCTAAAGTATAAGCGAAAAGCACTTGCAATGGTATAGTATTGCAATGCTATAGTACTTTTTAAAATCGCAGATTGTCTAAAATAGTGATTGCCTGTGGTCAAAATTTTACCATATATTATACAAAAAATCTCTTTTAACTTTGACAATAATTACTCTAGCCGTAAAGAAAATAGTATACCTACATGTGTGCACACGAGTAGATAAAATGTGTGTATATTAAAAATCAGAAATACCTACTTTATTCAATAAAACTTTTTACAAGTTATTTTGACGCCGGATTACCGGATTATCCAATCGGAAATCATATACTTATTTTGGATGAATATAGTGTATGTAATGCTAATTGTTATTAATATAATGTATTTCTAATGCATATTATTTAAAAATATTAGGTTTCTGCAGTCCTCCGCAATCCAAACTTAACCTTTCCAAATTTCGTATCTATTCCACTGTCTATGTAATTGTTTGAAAAAAGGGTACAAAGATCTTATTCGCGTATTAATTAGATTATAATTAATCTGCTTCACAAAATGTCGATTTGAGTAATTTGTTAATGCAATTCAACATGAAAGTTTTGGTTTCCAAAACTCATTTTAATTTTGTATGATTTCTAGTTAAGATAACATTCATGCTTTTGCCAGTTGTAGCCTCGTTGCAGCAAAAAAAGAATAACATCTTTACAAGGCTTTATCACATAAAACAAACCAGTGATTCTTCTAAGAAAATGAGAAATAAAATGAGATTTCTTTTTCCAAATTACCCTTAACAGACACTTTCGACGGGTCAACAATTTTATAGCTGCTACCGGATTGGAAATGCGGCCACATACTAAAAGGATTTGGTGGATGGAATTAAGCATGATTGTCTTTTTATATCTACACATTTTAGTACGATAATTACTATTGGTGTGAGTCCAATTAATTCTTAGGGTTTTTTGATAAATATCTGATAGTTTCAGAAAAAAATTAGTACAATCTTATTTTACACACGTACATTGCCCTATAAAAGAATTAATTATTTTTTGAGGATAAGAAATATTGGTCTAGAAGAAAAGTCCATCTGCCATTTTACCAGGCAGATCATAAATATAGACCGATTAGCTATACGTGTCAGTACCATCACGACTACTAGGTGGTAGAGATCCGAAACGTTCCGCCAAATTGGTCGAGTGCCCCGTTGGTCGAGTGGTGAGCGACCCTGACTACGCAATCGACGGGGCTCCGGTTCGATCCCCGACGGGGACAAGCATTTGTGTGATGAGCATAAATGTTTGTATTTTCGGGTTTGGGTGTTTATTATGTACGTAAAAATAGATATATACGTATTTCTACGTATTAGTATCATTGACTAATACCCATAACACAAGCAAATAATTTGCTTACTTTGTGGTTAGACCAGTAAGTGTAATTTCAGTAACACGTGTAAGTTGTAAAAATATATCTGGCGAGCCCTTTATATATAGCCGGGCGTCTAGGGCAGTAAAGGTGTTTAGAGCAGTAAAAGTTGAACCGGGCCCACTTGAAAGAACTAGACTATCTGCCGTTCTACCAGGCAGGTTGTAAAAAGCAACCGATTGGCTATACGTATCAATACCATTGCGACTACTAGGTGGTAGAGTTCCGCAACAAATCGCCCGGGTATATGGTACCACCGCCTAACCTATTCCTGCCGCAATAGTGACGATGATGCTGGCCATTGTCGTGTTTCGGTTAGAGGGGAAGGTAGCTGGTAGATTTATGCATGTGGCATTGCCATCCCGGTACACGTACCATAGCCTATAGACACCATCTTTGGTCTCTACAGGCGATGGTTTCTCTTTCCATCGAGGGAGCTATCTGCTTATTTGCTATCTTATGACATAAATGAAAACAAATTGTGGGATGCTTAATTACCATTAAATTGGCTGCTATTGGTTACTGCTACGAATGGTGGATCACTGATTATAGGAATCCGACATAAATCAGCTAAAATCACCACTCCTAACACAACTCGATCAACCCAATAAATAGTTGTGAGCTGAGAGTTTCTTAGAAAGTTCAGTTCATTCTACCTTCCTCAGCAAGGAACGTTTATTAACGTTAATATACTAACGTTTTTTGCGATATATGCAACCCGACTAAACATTAAAGTGAGGCATCGGGACAAACGGGAAAAATCTGGTTTGCTAAATAACGTTTTTTTTTGTATTGATTGTTAATTATCAATTTTACAAAAATTACACGATATACCTTAAGATATTATCTAAGGAATGTGCTAACTTATTACATGATAGAATGTACTTTACTCGATCATATAAAATTCCAAAAACAGGCTAAAACAATCTCTAAAACAAATAATTCGGTAATAATATTTCTAATCTTCCACATGATTTTTACATGGTGATATTTAGTTTTAAATACAAAAAAGAATGTACCTACTAAATTTTGGTTTTCAGCTGAAGTCCTATATTTATTTATCCGAAAATTAACACGTTTCCCAGCGGTTTTAAGACATACCACGCCGCCCATTTCCTATAGAATTGATCAAAATACCTCGCCTTAAACCAATAACTAGATCAAAATCTAGCCATCCGCCGGATTGAAAACAAACACGTTAGTAAACATCAGCAAGCTGTTTTTTTTTTCAATGTAAACTGATGAATTACAGTGTGTTGTTTCAGAATTCCTTTAAAAAATACCATCCCCCATTCTGCGAGGCAGTTTTTATAAGGAGAATAATTAGCTATAGTGTCGCGTATTATTGTAAATACTAATTGGTAGCGTTCAGCTATGTCTTGTCCGGGGTTCTTATATCACTGTCTTACCTGTTTCATTTGAATTAGCGTCATTGCTTGTCGTTATCGTGTTCCGGTTCGGAGACGAAGGCAGCCGGTGAACTTATGTACGTGGCATTAACATCCCGCCATATGGTTAGCGACGCACGCCTTTGGTGTCTATAAGCAACAGTTGTGTCTATTCATCAGGAAAGTCATCTGCTTGTTTGCTATCTTACGATATAAAAAGACTACACAACGAAAGAAATTATTGGATTTTCAGTATATGCTATAATAAATCTTACAATTTCTTTGATTGTCAGATCACAAACATATTACGCACATAAACAACCTATTAACAGATCAGTAACATTCTCCTACGTCTGGAAACAAAGGAGATGTAATGAAAACGTTGTTCTTAGAAAGACAGAACGCAATCAAAAAGCAATCGGGCGTAAGGCTACGCTTAACCTAATACCCCGAAGTGTCTGATTAAAGGCTCTATTGTATCAATCTATTTGTTTCCTAAACAATTATATTGGGATTCGTAAGGAATTCTATTTATATAAATGATTTCTTTATCATTTGAGTATTATAAATCTGACATTTTGTTTGTAGTGAAATATATAAATTTTGAATAATGGTAAAGTCAACAATTAGACATTAATAAAGGTAAAAACTTAAGTCAAGCTAGACCAATCTAATAAATTACTCGCAATGCAGAATACACGCTGTACTAGCAGCTCGTAGATATCTAATAGAGGTGCTGATTTCAATTCTCATATTTCAAATATAAACTACACTAATATTTCAAAAATTACAGAACTGATTTTGATGAAACTTGTACTTTTCTTTAGGTTGGAATATAATTGATTCAAATTAAAAAAATAATGGCTTGTAGTTTCCAAGAAATTTGTGGACAAACATACATACACTAACGAAGTTTAGTACACGTGCTAGGACAGCTAAATAGATCATCAATCATCATGCTCAAATATTATCCAATTCCAACAATATTACATACATACGTATCCAACTGATTAAATACCTGCGTTTTTGCGTTGGTACACAATATGTATGATTGAAAAGAAAACGCTGTTTTTAGTATATCTATATCTATACATATAATAAAATCGTAGGAAAGTCAAAACTGTACATTGAATATTTTTTAAAAGAATACTTGGGGCGTGATCTCCAATCGATATCAAAGCTAAAAATATAGTTTTCAGAATTTTTATCTGTTTGTCTGTTTGTCTGTTTGTCTGCTTGTCTGCTTGTCTCCCAAACCGTGTTCTAAAGAAACAAGCATATCAAGAAAACAAATATACAAAGTTCAATACCAACCAAGTTCTGAAGTAACATGCATAATATATATATATATATATATACAAGCTACAAGCTTACAAGCTCTTAAATGTCTCTTGTCTGTGTTGTTTTTAAGTATTTCAAGGTTTACCAAGCACGGGGTGAGTGTAAAAGCACACATATAAACGGAAATACAAACCCTGTACCACTGATCTCAACCATTCCGAGATATCGTGTCCGTGAGAGATGTCTATGTATCTATGTGTGCGTTACTCGAGTGCCCTTTATAATATGTAGATTAACTTTTGTATTTATTTATCTTGTGCAGAAACGACCGAGAGTGAATATTTCGCTTAACTCTCATCATTTTTATTATGATTTAATAAAGAAGCATTAAACAATATTGCTAACAATAAAACCGTCCGTCCACAATACCAACTTGAACAATGAGATACAAAGTTTCTGAAATAAACTCGGCTACTGCATCGCATACACGTTGAATAGCAATACAGAAGTTAACTCGTTATCTACATACCTGTTATGTTTGCATAACTTCTCTGCTGATTTGTTGTTTAAAAAACTCTCCAACATTTATTAGTACTTGCACCTAGCAATGTTTTGATTATTTGAGTATATTGCATATAGTATAAAGTATCATCTTTTAGAGAATTCTAAGAAATTTCGATACCAAAAATACTTGAAAACATTTTACAAGTTTTCTAAGCGCCTCTAATAACATATAAAAAAAATCTGATAACTAGTAGTTTGCGAAAGGAGACTAACGAGTCTCTAGTCTCGTAGAGAAAGAGACTTCATGACTTGCGAAGATGCGTCAACATAATCTTTTATTTTTATAAGGTTAGGGTAAAAGTATTTTCGTATTGTTCCTACAAAGGAAAATATTTTTTTAGGTATAATTTTTTATTTATTTATAATATGTATGTGCCGTTTTGATCGATAACTTGTTGCCATTACCCACAAGGGTGGTGCCGTGATCCCACTCCTGTAGAAATTTTGAGATTTTCGATTAAAATGACAGGTAGTGTTCACAGTGTTCTTTTGAGGTTAACTTTATACTTCCTAAAAAGTTCTTCTATGACCTAAACAGGTGGAAATCTGATGGAGCAAGGTCAGGGCTAGACGGAGGATGCATCAACACATCCCAGCCAAACTCTTTCAATTTTTGCTGCGTGGCTATAGATGAGTGCGGTCTCGCGTTGTCATGGTGGAATACCACGTCTTTTTATTCACCAGCCCCGGCCGGCTTTTCTCAACAGCTTTTTTAACCTCATCAGTTACTGACAGTAAAGGTCAGAATCGATAGTTTTATCCGGTGGCAAGAGCTCATAGTGAACGATTCCTTTCCAATCCCACCATACACATAACATCACTTTTTTCCGAGTCAGGCCGGGCTTTGCCACGATCTGTGGGGCATGTCCATGCTTTGACCATGATCTTTTTCATCACCCGTAATCAACTGTTTAAGAAATGGTTCGAAATTGTTACGTTTCAACAAAGAATCGCAAATGTAAACAAGTTGAATTAGGTTTCTCTCAGTGAGATCATGTGGTACCCAAATGTCAAGTTTTTTCTTGTACCCAGACTTTCGAAAATGACTTAAAACTGCTTTATAATCAACATCCAGTTCTTCGGCAATGTGGTAGTTACTAATATGTTGATTTTGCTCCACTTTCTCAAAGATAGGACTGATTTTTCAAATTTTTTCACACTAAAATTTACAGACTTGAAACGCTTGAACCACATTTGTACTACTCTTATTGATACCGCATTTGCGCTACTCTTATTTATACCGCATTAGATCTGTAAATGGGGCGTTCGTCGCATTTTTACCTTTTTGTAACAAAACTTTAAAATGTACCGAATTTCTTCGTCACATACGTTCATTTTGCTTGCTTGAAAAACAATTGAAAAATGGCGGGAACTAGTTTTTTTTAAGTTTATTACAACTTTAGAATGACAGAATTTAATGGTAATAAAACCAGCCAGTTACATTCAGTACAGCCAAAGAGGTTTGATTACTAATAATACATTCAAAATACGAAAATACTTTTGCCCCTACCTATTATTACTGTGCAGTAATTGTTAAACATGTCATATCCATTATGGTATGATATGTCTCGATTTCTAAATAAATGGGTAAGTTTTGCATAAACCTAAATATTCTTGCCTCTAATTTTCAATTATAAAGCCAAAAAATTATATAAATATTTTCTACAGCCGATAATTATTAACTACTAAAACGACTGAATATTTGATTAATGACTTTGTACTACTAAAAACTATTAAAATTTTGATTAATAATCAAAGTATACATTTAATAATCAAAGATGTTCATCTTTGATTGTGTATATGTACTTTTTATTAATATAACAAAAACAGTATGAATATCCTAACAAAATGTAAGAAATAAAATTTGATACATCAATATTCTCGTAACAGCTGCTGGGACATAATATATTTGAGAAAAGTAATGGAGTGTTACTTTACTTAAAACAAATTTGTAGAGTTATAGAAATTTTAGGATGTTAGAATTGGTGACATATGTCACCAATTTGTCACCATTTGAATCCATAATTATATTCGATGAATTCATAAATTATGTGAATCACATTGATTATATTGACAATAAATTATACATTTATCATACTAAAATTATTTAGGTTATCAAGTTACCTCTGTCTTTTACAATCACTATAGCACCCAATATTGATTAACAAACTTCATATGAAGAATTAAATATTTAGATAAACTACCGCTTCGCTTATGAATTGTCTAGATACGTCATACCAATTCATCCCGGTCAAATCGAGCATCTAAAGTACTCACGGATCATTAAGTTCTTTCTGATGCGAGCTTTATTTTTATTGATACAAATGTAAGAATTCAGCCATCCTTAAATGTTAACTGACCTGAACGGCTTTTTCAATAACATCGAACAAATTATATGTGTATTGGAATGTGTGTGAAGTACTAAAATTGCTGCTTCTAGACGTTTATCAAAGTACTTTAATGATTACGTTGTATCTTTCTGAGAATTCCCTTTCCCTGACAACGGAAAACATTAACAAATACTTTTATAAAAAGGATATGTATTATGGAATAAGTAGGCAACGTGTAACATTAAAGAAATTATGATATTGATTTAGTTAATCGTATTTCCAAGATCGGCAAAATATTTTGCTAAAAAATAGCAAACAAAAATCTGGAATATATAAATTACATTGCTCAGAATGCAGCAGTATAAGTATATTATATCGGTCAAGCAGGTCGAAGTTTCGAGTCCCGTTCCAAAGAACATATATTCGCTTTTAAAAATAAACACTAATAGAAAATGGACATACTTTATCCACAAATCATTTTTTGTACATTTATGCATACACATACAATAATATAGTAAATAATAGTAAACACGATGAGAATATACAAACTTGCATATGCTACGCAATAATTTCAGAAAACCATTTTAATTAAAAATATAATAAAGAAAAGTTAATAACAAATCTAGATTGATGCGGTGTATTCCTTTTTTCGCCCTTCTTTCTACAGCATATACACTTATACTTAAAAAAAAAACATTATTTTGATCTAATAGTGTTCTTTTGATGTAATAGTTCTTTTGATGTATATTGAGTGTAGTAGTGTTCGTGTCTCCTGAAGATGCTTCGGTTGTGAAGTGAAACGTGTGTTGAGTGCAAAAATTGTGTGGTTTTGTGTTTGGTGCTATCGTGGTACATGTATAAAGTGTGGTGGACGAGGATGGATAACTATGCCGCTGGGGTCTTCATTATTTTTTCATACCTACGGTGAGTTTGTTCCATGTCTTACACCGCTTTTATATGTTTTTCCTTTCAGTAACATCGCAAAGCTACACTTAAAAGTTCGCAGAAATTTGCAAAATAACAAATTTTCTTCGTCTACGAATATTTAGTCGTCCAAGCATGTGTACTTTTTTAAATTATACGTATATGTATTTTTGTATGCTTGTATGCATTTGTGCATTGATCCGTTTGTCTGTTCGTCCGTTTGTACGTTTGCACGTTTATTTCTAAGTTTTTAACGTTTACGTTTTTAAGTTTGTGTGTTTGTAAGTTTGTAAACAATTTTCTCAGGAACTAAAAGTCATAATGAGATAATTCTTTTTGATTGAATCATGTATATTCCAACTTAAATACTAATATACGTTCATCAAAATCGATTCAGTAGTTTTTGAGATATAAGTACAGTAATATTTAAAGTCGGTTTTAAATTTTAAATCATAATTGGATTTTAAAAAATGAATGAAGTATGATTATGAGAGTCCTACAGATCGTCTACATAAAAGACAATTTTTTTATAACAAATTTTAAAGACATGAAATGTTAATATGAAATATTATCTCTTTTCTTATCATCTATATATTTAACGAGCACAAACATCCTATAACGCTCGTTTTACTAAGCTACTCGCTAGGTAGTTCGCTAGATCCTAGGCGCTAAGTAAGCTACTTGCCTGTGCGTACGCAACCTTAAAATATGCATTGCAGAGGAGTGCACAAACCTTATATTTTTAAATAATATTTCTTTTTCTTTTAAGTAAAACAAAAAACAAAAAAATATTATCCATGATAAATCTATACATATAATAAAATCGTAGGAAAGTCAAAACTGTACATTGAACATTTTTTTAAAAGAATACTTGGAGCGTGATCTACAATCGATATCGAAGCCAAAAATATAGTTTTTAGAATTTTTGTCTGTTTGTCTGTATGTATGTCCAGGGTAAACTCAAAAAGTACTGCATGGATTTACTTTAAATTTTGCATGAATATTACTAACAGGTCGGGTCAACATATAGGCTACACATAATATCACGCTATCACCTACGGGGGAAAAGCTGTGCGGAGTAAACGAAGTCCGCGCGGACGAAGTCGCTGGCAACAGCTGGTATGGTATATGGATTAATTAGTATTATCAGATAACAATCAAAATTATATTTGACATTAATAATGTTCTTTTAATGTATAATATCTCTTAATATGATAAGTGTAGATTTTTCAATTAGTGCTCTATATGTTAGGTTAAATATAATTTCAATTTGGTTTTCACGTAAGTAGTAAATAACTGTATATTTGACAAGAAATGAAGAAAAGCTTTGTAATACACATGCGAAAGTAATTAGAAATAGAGAATTAAATAGAACTTTATAAAATTCTACGAGTATTCCTGCTCGCACGAATAGGAATCAAACAGCTTCCTGAAAATGAAAACGTGATCAAATTTGCTACGACGGGAAATTAATTAAAAACATTTTTTCGTTCAAATTTATGTGACCTTTTTCAGTAGCATCTTGTATTTATATCATAACATAGTAAATAAGCAGATGGATTTCCTGATGAAAGAGAAACCACCATCAAAGATGTTAATGGTGAGTTGCTATCCGTATGGCGGGATGGCAATGTCACATGCATAAGTTTACTGGCTACTTTACCTTCCGCCGGAATACGATAATGACAAGCATTGACGCTATTGCGGCAGGAATAGCTAAATTCCCGAGCGAGACGTTGCGGAACTCTACCACCTAGTAGTCTCGATGGTAGTGACAAGTAATCAGTCACCTTTCACGACCTACCTGGCAGAAAAGCAGTTAGTCTATTCTTCGAAGGACCCCGAATCAACAAGGCGGTATTTAATTTTGGATAGAAAGCGGCGGGGTGATCACATAACTCGCAATGCGAAATTATCGTGATTGTTTAGTTATTGCAAGACACATAACAGTCTTGTACATTAGTGGTAGTCGTTGCCGCTTGATTAGTTTTGATGCTGTGACATTGCAAAAAGTGCATCTAAACACCAGCAAGCAATTGGCAACGTTTTTGATGATTTTTTCATTACGTTTAAGAGTCATCGCTGATCGCTAGCGGATTGCAAACGTTAGATGATACGCCTACAAGACGTCTCGCCAAAATCGGAACGCTGCCAACGCTCAAATATTTATTAATACGTAAATACTAAACGAAGAACTTAACGTTTGTGTAAATGATAAACTGGACTATATATGGTCTAGACACGTGATACCAACGAGTCCCTGTTAAGTCGAGCATCGAAAGTGTTTTCGGGTCATTAAGTTCTTCGGACACGACCTCTATTTATATTGATATGAAAAACTACAATTCCATTCGACCTTAAATGTTAACGGACCTATGCAGTATTTTCAAAAACATAGAACATAATATTAATTAAAGTGTATTGTAGATCCTATGAAAGTATTAAGCATGATCATCTTTTGTCAATGTTTGGTTGACTTTCAATACCTAAAGCTTCGCGTTGAGACGTGCAATATAAAAATATATATTGCACGTCTCAACGCGAAGCTTTAGGTAGTAATCTATTCTCGTCTTACTGGAATCAAGCAACATTCTAAAGTAAAAATGTCTCTATTATGTTCATGCTGCACTTTTGATCCCGCATTTACACATTCGTGTTCGCTATTTGCCTCGTCACTCGACGAATCATTTGACGAAACATTAGTATCGAATGCCGTCGCGAAGTAACTGTTCACCCATTCATGAGTGAATCATTTTGACATTCGCACACGAACATTGAGGACGTGAAAATAATTGCAGCATCGCACATGCTGCAATTATTTTCGTTTCGTTTATTTAATTTTTACAGTAATTTAGATACGCTGAGTAAAAAGGAAAAATCTCATAAAATCCTATACTAGTTGACATACAGATTCATGCGTCGTTTTTCTTATGTCTAATTTTATGATTGCGATGTTTTTGACTCAATAACAATGCTGGACAAATTACACAAATTAATCTAACCCCAAAGTAAGCAAATTATTTGCTTGGGTGTCAGTCAACGATACTAATACATAGAAATACATATATACCTATATAATGTTACGTACATAAGAAAACACCCAGACCCAGAAATACAAACACCTATGCTCATCATAAAAATGTTTCTCCGGGTCTGTCGGGAATCGAACCGAGCCCCATTCTATTTGTAGTTAGGTTCGCTAACTACGCGACTATCGGAACGGTCCAATGAGCTCTTCTTTTTGATAACGTTCTAGGAATGCTAAAATTTGTACTTCACTTCACTCCATTTTATCACGTCCTGTCGGGTCGGGCGTTAGCTGACACTGAATGTAGGCGAATATGTAAACAGTAAGTTCGTGTTCACCATTCGTGCCCTTTGATTCGTGTCCGGAAAACTGCTACTAACGTGAGCGCACGAGTCTCGAAGCGAAGCACGAGGTGAATAGCAAGCGCACTATTTACACATGCGTGTTTGTTATTCGTCTCGCCATTCGGCTCGCGATTCGCACGAATGTGTAAATGTGTCATGAGGTAATATGAACAGACGAGCGCCACGAAAAAACACTCTTTTTAACATTGTTATATTAAAAAAGGGAGGATGTGCTACCTAGTCAAACCGCCCGGTTCCACAAAACTAAGTCCAGTGGACTCAGTGACAATCAATCACGAACGGGAGATCATCACATACGCTGCTACTTTCCGATTGATTTTTCCTTTAAGCATGCATCAAAATGTTATTGTTCTTGTGTGTTCAACCACTTTTATAATCACTCAAGGAAAAAAAAGATACACGGGATTACTTTCCATTCGTAAGTAAGGCTAAAACAATCAGTTTGAAAATAATATTAAATTAATGTTTGGTTCGCCATTTTTATGAAAGTGAGATAGTACCTATATTAAAAAAGTGACACGACGAACGTAGTCTGCTGAGCCTAGGTTTATTGATTGCGATCAGAGCGTAACGTATTTTCCTTTCTTTAATGTACGTTACGTAAAGTTACGTTAAGTCAAAAAGTACCTTAAAACGAATTGATCGTTTTAACGCATTTGATAACTTTAAAAGATATTTATTGTATTTAGTGCAATGAAACTGATTAAAAAATTCCGAACTTGTCCAGATGTTTGTGTATACAAATCTGGTACGATTACGACACCAAATCTTGACAAAAACCATATCGAGGATTTTTTTCTTTAAGTAGCTTACAATAATGCGAAGCTCCTATTGCAATATGTATGATTCGGTGTTTTTAATTATAATTAATAAAAATGCACATTTTTTTCTCTTCTTTGTTGTTCAATATTAATTTTTTTGTTGTTTTATTAGCTTTTGATCATTGCTTGGAAGCAATGTCTATGAAGTGACTAAGACACCATGTAGATGCGGTAGGCGTAGTTAAATATTTTATTGAGATTTTACCACCACCCGAAACAAATGCATCTATACAACAACTCGAGACATTTACACAAACATAAAGGGTTAAAATACACAGCACAAATCAAATTTCACAATAATTATATAAATACTTCATGTTCCATAAAATGTCAAAACTACTTCAGTGATACGGTACCATGGTACAGGGTATGATCGACGACCATGTTATCTTAAATTATGTTTTTAATTATATTTAACTTTAAGGTTAATTAATAATAAAATAATCTGACACCCTTTTAAATAGCAGGTCATGTTTCCTCCTGCCATGCAATTTGACTACAATCAGTTAGAAGTCCTGCCATAAAACATGCCGTCAAAGAGTTAATTATCATGATCAAGTTCCTTTACTACAATAAATAATTTCACCTTAACGATATAACAGTTGCTCAAATATCTCTTAGAAGATTTGTCCGAATATCCTTTATGTGACCACACAATTTTTAAATTTTTGTTACTTTATCATGGATCTTTCCATCAGAATTAAACAAAATTAAAATGAGATCAATCCGAACAAGAACAAAATAAAACTTCGAAATCGATTAAGATTACTGTTGGTAAATATAGGTACATACAAGAGAAAACGATAAATTAAGAAGCTCCTCCTTTTATTTAAGTCTGTTAAAATGGGTGGAATCACTCTAAGGAAGCATTTTACAAAGTTTTTATTATAAATTTATCAGAAAAAAAAAACTATGTCCCGCGTTTATGTTCAATCGTAAATGTCTGCTGAAACGAAAGGTAAAACTGTATAGTGATTGAAGTGCACAGACCCATTGGCATAAGTAAAACTGAATAGAAATTTCCTTGTTTAAGTCCTACATAATTTGGGAAATGTCCTGTTGCTTTCAAGATTGAGTAAGAATTTTTCTCTCTAGTATTCACCATTAATTAACTTGTTCAATTACCAAGTTTTTTAAACAAAGTATATTTTTGACACGGCTAGACTTGAACCAGTGACCATCTTGCCTTGAACCCAGGCTAGGCTCTTACCACTCATTGTTTATTGGTCACTAAGTAAAGAAGAATTTGGATACATTCTTGCCACAATTTCACCACCACGGTTGAAATCCAGTAGTAGTAAATATGTCAAACCACTGAATTATTTTTCACCACGGTATCTACTGACCTTTGGTTAAATCTGAATACATCGAAATGGAAGCTACATGATGACTTTTGTATTTTATTTCAGTTTTTACGTGTTTTTATGTGTGAATTTAAACTGTGTTGAAATATTCAGTATTTCGATCTCTGCAGAACGTGTCCGTTTACCGTCCCAAGGATCAGAATAATCCACGTCGATTTACAGAAACTGCATTTATGTACCAAACACCGTCGGGCTCTAGATGCAGGGAATTATAAACTAGTCAAATAAATCTTTGTATTAATATACGGTTGATAATTCGACATTATTAAACAATAAATATTGTATAGCAGTTAGAATAGTACTATTGACTCAGTAGTGTATGGATTGTTACTAGATATAAAAATAAATTGATACCAAATTTAAAGTAATATTTTTTGTTTGTAACGACTTAACCCAAAAAGTCCTTGACCGATTTTATAAACTCTTTTGTCTATAGAAAGCTATTATCTTTATACATAAAAATCAATGCCACTTTTCATTGTAATTTTATAACTCAAGAACGGGCTCACCTATCCAAACCAAATTTTTAGGCTTTGTTTGGACTATTTAGTAGATAGTTTATATGAAGTTTGCACAAAATTGGTAGAGCGGTTCTTCATTTATCACATTTTTTGTAACAAATTAATTCAATAAATGGCGATACGTAGCGAAGCACGTACTGGGCCGCTAGTATATACTACTATAACTATTATAACTATTATAACTATTATATAGAAGTGACACAGGCTTATTTTTACCTGATTGAGCAACGGGAAGTAGTGATTTTTTGTCATTCGAACAAAGTCGCAAGTAATTGCTCTATAATATAATCTATACATATAATAAAACTGTAAGAGGTCGATTTCTGTACATTGAAGATATTTAAAAAATTTTTTTTGGAAGATACTCTTTAATCGATACTGAAGCGAAAAATGTAATTTTTTTAATTTTTGTCTGTCTGTCTGTCTGTCTGTCTGTCTGTCTGTCTGTATCAAGGCCGCGCATCACGCCGAATCTACTAAACGGATTCAAATGAAATTTAGCACGATTAGAGTTCATACTCCGAAGAAGGTTATAGGATATTTTTTATCCCAAAATTCAGTACGGTTCCCGTGGGATAGGGGATGAAAATAAAAATGTATATTTAGCTTTAATTCATTAACCTGTCATCCGAAATCCTTTATTATTTTTTTGTTCAAAAGTAACTACTATAAAGATTATCCCTTAAAAATTTCAAGGTCATGAGTTTTATAATTTAGAAGTTACAGACATCGCAAGTTTCAACGGTTTCGGATAAATGTCCAGTTGAACGTGACACCCGGAATGTATGCAAAACCTTTGAACGCACGGCTCATTATAAGTTAGCGTTATCATTTCACAGTATTTGTATAATGGACATAACCCGAGAGAATCAGTTCTAGAATGTATACTGTTTTATTAAAATGTTATAAATGCATTTTTACTAGCCTAAAAATGAATAAAATATGTGTAAAATGTAAACCTAAACATTTTATTTATTTATATAAGAATTATAATACATTTGAAAATAAAACAGGTCACTTTTCAGTTTCTTGCCAATATCTCAGAAAATATGCATCTAATCGACATTAAGTATACTAATAGAATTTGTTTTTTACAAAATTTTACGTAAGGATAGGCTATTGGGAAAATTCACTATTTTGTTTTTACATTGCATAACGTAAAAAAGGGTAAAAAAAGTATCTAACCGCCCATACCCGGAATACGTAGAGCGTACCGACGATTAGCCATATATGGGTGATTCCGTTCTAACTGTGATATTCAATGTCCTGTATTGTTTGTTCTCACAGGTCGTTAATTAATAATTAATTTATGAAATTTTAGTACTTATTGGAAAATAATAAACATATTTCAACATTATTTTCATATAATATAACTTGCCACTTACAGAAAACTTACAATATATCACTTAAATGTCAATACCGTGTCATGTCCATTTCTAGAATTTATTTATAAATTGTTAGTTTTTTTGTCGTAATAAATGATTTAAACTAATGACCTCATAAATTCTAATGTTTACGACAAAAAAAACTAACAATTTATAAATAAATTCTAAAAATAGACATGACACGGTATTGACATTATATCACAGTTAGAACGGAATCACCCATATACCATCTCACACAATGTGATAGGTGGCAAGCCTATTGCCATCCGGGTCCTTTTCAATCCCGGGCAATGTTGTTTTATCAGAAAAGTTAAAAACACGTTTTGTTTTGCCCGACCCGGGAATCGAACCCGGGACCTCATATGGTCAACGATGACACCGGATCACTTAACAACACGGTGAATATTTAAAAATTCTTTGAAAATGAATGAAATTTCTGCGAAGTGTAGATGTTGGAGTGCCTAAACTACTTAGTGTACTCATTAAATGTAAAAAAAAATTAAATTTAAAAATTTTGGAGTCTGACTCCAAAATACTTTTTAAAAAATTGTTAAGTAGAATATATACGAACATGTACTTATAACTTCAGGCCTGGATAAGATCACCATATTACAGAAAAAACTTTAGACATAGATAACTTCATCAAAACAAATTCAATAAAAAGTTACGTAACTTTCCTTTATTTGTAAGAATCGAAAATCAAAAATGTGAGAAAAAAAATACGTGGCTTTGTAGGCAGTGGTAGGCAGAGTAAACCGAACGTCTATTGACTTTCCGCTTCACCGCGTTTCACCGGTTTGTCCGTTGGTGATATAAATGGTAATCCTCATCGCCGCATATACCGACACGTTAACGATTATCGGCTATTTTTAGCGATAACCGGGAACGACAGTTTTACGTGCTCATCTGAGGCACGGGAGTGGTAATACACCACTTCGCCAGTCTCCGAGTTGCTTATGCGAAAATTATACAAATTTACATTAAAAACGTCTTTTAGAGATTTAAAAATAATAATAAATTTAAGAAAAGTGCAACAAGATTTTTTACTGCAAATTGTTTTCAATGAAAAAAGATAAGCTTCTTAGTCAAAAGCTATTTTGTTTTTTATTAATAACAAACCACTAAACCATGTGTTAATTATTTTATTTTTATACTTCCCGCTACAAAAAGTGCCTTAAATAAAAATGATTCAAAAAATAAAACTGAATAAATAACTTATCATCTTTCTAACTAGGTATATATTTTTAACTTCCCGCTACGTGTCTAGATAAGGAAGTTACTGATTTTACGCCGATTTACGAAAATCGAGTGTTCACCAGATCTCCACGTTTTGAGGCCCTAGGAACCTTTTTCGACTACTTTCATGATGTGTGTGTGCGTATGCGTGTATGTGTATGTGTGTGTGTGTGTGTGTGTGTGTGTGTGTATGTGTGTGTATGTGTATGTGTGTATGTAAACATCTCAAAACTTGACCGATCGAAACGCGGTTAATAGGATTCGATTGGATTCCACTCAACTTAGACTTCCTGAAAATTTTAACCAATTCAAGGATATTTTGAGAAATTTTGAAAAAACCTCACATACGTTTTTGGCGAAACAGTATTTTTTAATACAATTTCCAGATTAATGTACCGACAGAGTACAAAATTTAATCAGCTTTACATCTCAAAAAACTGCGACGAATGCATAAATTGCATCAAAATTTATTTAGCCGTTCGGGAGTTTATAGTCGACGAAAAATTTTGCGTATTTTTTCGGCATAATTTCGAATTTTTTTAACTAATCATTAAATATTGCAGAAGATTAAATCTTCTGCAATATTTTAGTACTAAAAAACTACATTGAATGCCGTTTCAAATATCAAAATCGAATCAAATTTTCAAAGGTTACAGCTTTTCAAACAATAAAATTACGGTGTTTACAGTAAACTTACTACATATTGTTTGAATAACTTTCAGGTTTATATACTGATTGATATAAAATATCGAATTAGACTTTCGATTTTTATATCAATCGGTCGGTATACAGTAAACTTATTACATATTGTTTAAATAACTTTCAGGTTTAGCTTGAATAATCATCGTTGCCCATTAAGAACCTAAGTACAAGCCGATAATTTCACCTTCAATCTTTTTTATCCGGTGGAAGGATAGCCCCAGCCATGCTTAAAAATGACAATACAGTTAAAGACTTTTGCTTCAAGGTGTGTGATCTTTCTCCCAATAAAAAATAGTTTTTGTAAAAATGATCTTTAGACAAATTTAGTCATATGGAATAAGTATATAAAGTCAGGCAAATAAAACTTCAAGCATGACTGTAGAAAATAAAAGGCGAGGTGACTTCAGTTAAACACTGCTTAAAGCCCTATAAGGCACAAGGGTCGTTATCAAAATGAACGTGTTTTCAAATCCACACTAAAAGAATCCTTTCTTAATATTTCTCCTTTGATAAAAGTGCTTCGCCGTCCAAAGTATTGCTGAATACGAGAAATACTGTGGTCAATTACTAATAATTACTCTGCAAGGATGGCCAAACGCGAACGAAGTCGCGGGTACAGCTAGTAATATAATAAATGCGATTGCCTGTCTTTCTGTCTGTCTGTTACGTGTTTACGATTAAACCATTGAAACGATTGGCAGGCTATCTTACCCTTCAAACTCGAACACGATAGTGACAAGCACTGACGCTTTTGTGGCAGGAATAGGTAAGGCGGTGGTACCAAGACCCGGGCGAGACATTGTAGAACTCTACCACGTAATATAAACTTACAACTTTAAACTTTATCCAAGTATGTAAGTTTAGCTTTATAAGATAATGTTTATTTGAGTTCTTCCCAAGCAATAGTACCTAACCAAACAATGACGGTTTTATTATTAAACAAGTTTGATCGATTGCATAAATCAGCGCTCTTTCTGTCTCGTTCATTTTCACTTATTGCTACAGTACGTTCGCGTTAAGAATGCAGTGAGTTTTCAGTGCAACTTGAATGACTTGGTACATTTATCAAAAAATATCAAAAAATCAGTGCAATGTGATTTGATTGGTTAACGGGCCAGTGGAATAACGATGACTCACTGCATTCTTAACGCTAATTTGGGATTGGAACGCGAAATTCGATGCGATAGAATGAGCCTTAGTCTTCTCTCTCATTCTCGCACATTTTCAAATAGCTTTACTAATAGCAACACTTGTCATTAACTAACATCGAAATATTTAAAAATTGATTTAAATTATGGTTTCTATTAAAGTAAGATTCGCGTACCTTTTATTAAAATCAATTGAAAATTAACCAATAAATGCTAGTTATTCGACCTGAAATAATCATTGCACCTAGTCTTAATGGAGTTACAAAACGCAATTTCTATCGGGATGCCCACACGTCAACACATAACTTTGTTACTTCGATTGGGACAATTTGGTTTCAATCAAATTTCGGTCACTACATGCCGTTGGACATGATTGCAAACATATTGAATAACCTCAAAATAGCTTGTACAACAACAACAACATATCGTCACGCCAGATCCCTTACGGAGTAGGACGACAGAACCGAGGGCTGTACATCACGATCCTTGCAGGCTTGTCTCGCTTCTTCCACATTCATTACTCTCTCCATACACACGCGCCGAATGCGAAAACCTTTGAGCCCAATTTTGGACAGTACTCGATCAATCTGATCATGGTACGTTAGTCTTGGTCTTCCCCGGTACCTACATCCTTCTACATTCGCATTGTATATCTGTTTTACTGTATCTGTATACTGTTTTATATCTTTGTTAAGCTTTCATCTACTATAAAATAGCCTTCCACTCGACCCGACGCAAAACGAGGGGTGTTATAAGTTTCAGGTGTGTACCTGTGTGTCTGTTCGCCGCATCGTAGCGACCAGGCGGATGGTTCGATTTGGTTGCGGTTAATTGAAAACCCTATTTTGAGAGAGCCGAGATGATTCTTTAGCTATGATTCAACAGAATCTGTTCAGCTGTTTCAAGATCACCAGCGTAAGTTGTGAAGATTTTATCAATACTAAACTTTTTATTCTGTTACTTCATTGATATTGCAATTACACGGTAACCTTCACCTGATACTTTAAGGTCCTCATTTAAAGATCATGAGCATCTATTTAACTGATATGTCGGATGTGCTGGATATTTTCTAAGAAATAATAATGATGGAACTGGAAGGTGGTCATCAGAGATTGGGCTGATATAGTTGACCTTTATTACTAAGATATTCGCAGGGTATGATAATGGAACTATAAAATGGCTATAGAACTCCTGCACTAAACAATATAAGCCCATTGAGTGTGATCTCATTTTTACATACACTCTGGATCAGAATGATCTCCAGGGTTACATAGTGGAGCTGGAGGCCATGGGAGCTTTGCAGTAAAACGACTTAAGCTTGTTGAGTACGGAACCGTGATAACCTTAAGCTGATGTTGCAAATCCTGTTTTGAAGATCATAGGGCCCTTTCACGTTTTGTTCTTAAAATGATGCATGTATAGCAGAATGGCGGTCTGAAGGTGTGTCGGGGGTTTTCAAAACTTTTAATTTTATGTTGTTAATATCATAAGGTAGCATACAAGCAGATGGCTCTACTAATGAACGAAAACTACCATCGCGTATAGACACCAAAGACGATAATGGTGCGTTGCTACCTATGTGATAGGGTAGTAATTCCAAATGCATAAGTTTACCCCCTACCTTTAATTCTAAACCGGAACACGACAGTGACAAACATTGACATTATTGTGGCAAGCATAGATAAAGCGATAATACAAAACCCGAGCAAGACGTTGTGGAACTCTATGAAATAAGTACCTTCAAGTTTTTTTATATCTTATTTTACTACTTTATCAACGTGACTAATATGTATATTCATGCACGCATTCATTCATGATAGCTAAGCTGCGGACAAACTCTTAATCTAAATCAGACACAGTCTAAATCATGCATTGTATTATTCAAAATATTCAATATTAATGTAATTTTTTAAATATATCAGCAACTAAATTAAAAGTAAAATGTTTTACCCCATGTATAATCTTGTCTAGGCACGTCCTACCAGTGCGTCCATATTATGTCAAGCATCTTAATTATTTACGGGTCATTCATTTCTTGTGCACGCCATTCTTTTAGTAATATGATGAAAATGTACAAAGTCATCTTACCTTCAAAGTTAACTGACCTGAAAATTATTTCAATAATATCGAACATATTTAATGTATATTGAAGTTTCTATGAAATTAGTAAACATTTTTTTGAGCTTTGGCGAATTTCGAATCATTTTTAAGATTATATAGTATATCTTTTAAAATACTATTGAGTTTGTTAGCTAAGACGACTGCATAATATAATTTAATGAACATGAAACGTGTCGTAAGTTAGTTTGGTTACTTGTCATCTTGAGTTCATTAATATAGTGAATAGATTGGTAATATTTTTGCCAACCCCTTCGAAAGTTTGGTGGAAATGTTATTCGTTTTTTAAAAAAAATTGTCTGATACTGAAAAACTATTGACTAGACTTTAACCTCTCAAGTTTCAGGCCGCAAAAATATAACTGCTCTGAGTTTTACAACTTTCGGTCGGCCCCAACGCGGTAAAATGTGACCGCACCCATTTTGAATTTATACTCTACTAGCTGTGCCCGCGACTACGTTCACGTGGAAAAAATCTAAAATAAAAACCCGCATATTTCCCGTTCCCGTGGGATTTCCGGGATAAGAACTATTCTATGTCCTTTCTTGGGTCTCAAACTATATTTGTACCAAATTTTATCCAAATCGGTTCAGTGGTTTGGCCGTGAAAGCGTAACAGACAGACAGACAGACAGACAGAGTTACTTTCGCAATTATAATACTTGTATGGATTTTACATAAAATAATATTGATTAATTTAGTTTAAATAAACTTGGTAATTGATGGCCGTGGTTATATTCAGTGAAATGAGACAGCTATATTGACATCTACCGCTGGCGTGTTTAAATCTTTAGCATTTCTTCAGTTGCGTGAGCACAAATTATGAAAATACGCGTGTGTACTACCAATTGACTTATTGTGAAGTGTTTTGTGACATTATCAGTGATTGTGATTTACATTTTTTTCATTTTGTAAGTATTATTTGTTAGTTAGAAATTATGAAAATTATCTTATTTAGATAATTCACCGTAAAAAATATATGACATTTGTAATAAATATATCGTAATACCGAAAACTAAAGTTAGACAAAAGATAGCTTCATGTTACTGTTTTCAAAGTGATTTTTGCAACTTTCAGTAGTAAATACAGCAACGCGATTATACAAAAAGTAGGAAAAACTATTTTACAAATGACATAAAAAGACATTTATTCATAACTAGCTGTTACCAGCGACTTGGTCAGCAAGGACTTCGTTTACTCCGCACTGCTCTTCCCCCGTAGGTGATAGCGTGATAATATGTAGGCGATATGTTGATTCATGCAAAATTTGAAGTAAATCCATGCAGTACTTTTTTGAGTTTACCCCGGACATACATATAAACAAACAGACAAACAGATAAACAGACAAACAGACAAAAATTCTAAAAACTATATTTTTGGCTCCGATATCAGTTGTTGATCACGCCCCAAGTATTTTTTTAAAAAATATTCAATGTACAGTTTTGACTTTCCTACAATTTTATTATATGTATAGATGTAGATATTATTGTAATAAAATCGAGGTAAATTGTGCACAAAATGGTTGGTATTTTGTAACATTTGACTTCGAGTCTTCTATTACGTTTTGCTATTAAATTTGTCTCAAATTCGCACTGTTTCTTGTTAGAAAAGGTTTCATTTGCTTATTATGATTCTATTTAGGTAAATTGTTGTAAGAAATCGTAATGAATCAGGTGCAAGTTCGTTACATGTTACAGTTTTCCAAGTTATTATGGCAATTTTATATTTTTCAGATTTTTAATAATCACCAATCATGTTATTATGATCCCAAGTAGTTGAGAAATATATTAATTAATATGTGGCCTTTTACAAAATGATGAAATATGGTTTGGTTGTAGAAAAAATAGTTTTTAGTGCAAGGTGGTAACAGCGTTAGCATTTCCTTATGACGGTCTAAAATCAAACGCAAGCGATCAATTCTGCGCGTGCGGCCTTGAGTTTCGAGGGGTTTTAAATATTCTCTTGAATTTATTAGAAAAAGAATTAACAGAGATTGTAAGCTTTAATCAAAAAACATCATAAAGAGTAATATTTTTGTGTAAATGATTTTCGCAATTGATTTTTAGTATAATATATTATATTATGGATTATCACATTCCATATTCAGATCAAAAAATATAAAGACAGAGCGCCTCGAATATTTTATTGCAGTCCGAGCTGAACCGTGTAAATAAATTGCTCACACACACACACTCACACTCCAAGTTAAGCTGTAAGTTATGTCAAAGCATATCGAAGCGTCAATTTTTACATTAAGCTCAGATAGTGTTCAAATTTCTAGACTCAGACATGTATTAATTAGTGGCGTCATTATTTCATATAAAGCACAGGCTCCATCTTTATTTCTTTTATCTGAGATTCCATATTAGTGTTTGTTTCAGCAAGATACAAGTCTGTTCTGGAAACAAACATAATTCGTATAGTTTCAAAAACAAAATGATGTTTCATGATGTTTTATTACGTTAAAAGATAACTAGTCATTTTAACAATTTCGAAAAAATAACATCTGATAAATATTGTTCCGAATTATATAATAAAGATGTGTTAGGAACCAACCATCGAGTATAAACATTCAAGAACTTTCTGAGAACAAACTATCTGCCTTCTTGCCAGGCAGTTCATAAAAGATGGACAAAGTTATAACGTGTCACTGCCATCATGAGTAGTAGGCAGTAGAATTCTGCAACATCTTAATTAGGTGGATGCCTATTACTGATTTAATTACGTAAAAGCAGGAAGTCGATGTATGCTGGACTAGAAGGTACCCGATAAACTTTTGGAAATGGCATTACATTCCTACTAATCAGGTAACAACTTTATTACACAACATCTTTGGTATTTACGGGTGAAAATTGTATGTTTCCTTTAGGGTAACCTATTTGTTAACTTGCTATTGTATGCTTTAAAAATTTAAAAATCAACCCCATACTATAGTAACAATATTATTTTATTAAATATGTTAGTTATTAGTTATGTAATACTTGTTAAAAACATACGCATCTTCACGTCAGATCACATATGGGGTTGGCAGAGAGACTCATCACGATCCTTGCAGACTTGTCTCGCTTCCTCATCATTCATTATTCTCTTCATGCAAACACGCCTTTTGCGAAGAATCTTGACTCCACCTTCGGACAGTCGACTCGATTCACACTCGACAGTCGTACTTGATTAATCTATTCATGGAATGTCAGTCTTGATCTTAACTGGTACCTACATCCTTCCACATTCGCATTGCATATGTGTTTTGTTAATCTTCCATCTACCAGTCTTTCTACATGTCCAAACCAACGAATCATGATCTTTCTCATCTTTGCACCGACACTATATTATAAATTGAAGCAATGACTTTCCGTTTCCTGGATCTCCGTAACCATGCATAAGATCTTCAAAAAATTAAAATGAGACCATACATGAAGTATATCCTCTAAAATAAAAAAAATAAAAAACAATTTTAAAAGCAATTCCTAAATGATTGAGTACTGAGGTAACAAACATACAAAACATACAGTCGAATTAATAACCTCCTCATTCTAAGAAGTCGAATGAAAATGGTATACAATTATCATAAAATTAAACACGAATATTACTACAGTCTGCTTAAATAAAATTGAGCTTCATGTTGTATAAACAAAATAATGTTAGAAAAAACTGTACTACCTCTCAAATATATGTCTAATCGTAAATGTCTGCTGGAACGTAAAGGTAAAACGGTATAGTAATTGAAGTGCACAAACCCATTGGTATAAGTAGAGTTGAATAGAAATTCGCTCTTTACATGTCTTACATATTTTATTAAATGTTCTGTTTCTTTCAAGTCACACTAAGATTTTTTTACAAAATCAAAATTTGTAGTTGCTTTCTTTCTAAAAAAAATCTGATTTATTTAGAAAAGTCTCAGTATTATTCCGTAATGAAACTGCCAATAACCGTTCTCGTAAGTAACGAACGATAGAAATTAAAGTTAGTAAATGTCGTCAAAGGAATAACCCCTCGCCAATTGTCAAAGATAAATTGTCATAAACTAAATTGTCAAACGAAGTTTGATTCAAACTTAGGTACATCGCAAAGTATGACATGTAGTTTAAGTTAGTCCCATAAGACTACCAGATGGTATATACATAGTTAGATTTGTCTTTAATTGGAGAATACGAAATGGCTATGCTGCAATGCGAAAAACCGGGTGGCGCTATTAAAAAAAAAAAAGAATGAAAAAAATCGATTTCTTGTATGATAAGACTACCGAATTTCGTTTGTTCCTCGATATAGGGGAGGGGTAGGACTATACGAAAATGCGGCGCTGCATGTCCCCATCTTGGCCCTTATCAGTGGCAGCAGCATTTTAAGTGACGCGTTGTACCTAAGTATCTGGTACCATCGGACTACCGAACGAACCCAAGCTCATCTGAAAGACCATCAATTTCTGTGTAAGAAAAACCACTGCTGCATTTTCGAAACAGTGGATGAGGTAGTTGCTGCAACGATTGAAGGTCGCCCACTACACAGTTGAAATCAGCGTTTCTACTCGTTTTTCTCAGAAATCGTCTGGTTTGTTTTGATTGGTACTGATTGAATACCCATGCTAGGGTCACAGATACGAATAATTTTACTGATCGCTGAATATTTAGATGAATGAAATCGCATCTTTTATGTAATATCGTTCGATTTTTCAACCCTTTTCATTAGGTTGGTTTAATTTTGTGTACTACTTATGGATATATAGGGTTCTAAAATCAACAAGAAACTCTTATAGTTTCATTTGACCGTCCATCTGTCTGTCCGTCCATATGATAAAGGTGGGACGGCTTGTTTGCACTGAACAACAACTGTGTCTCACACATAGTGTGCTAATTTGGCCGTCTGTGATGTGCTATATGAAAAAAATATAATTGTTTGCAAGATAGTCCTAATGCAGATGTTACTATAAATGAACCAGCTGTGGCTGTTGATTATATGAACGACAGCAATGATGAGGACCATTTAGAAGACTTAGACTGTCCAGAATCATATTTAATCTTAATGTCACAAAATGAACACATGAGTTAACACAAGATAAAAATATTAAAGAGCTTATAAAGAAAATCTGCAAAGTTGTGGTGTATTTCAAAAGGTCAGCATTGAACATGAAACAGTACTTCAAAAATATGTGAAAATTGAACATAAAAAAGAGTTGTCACCTCTTTTTGACTGTAAAACCAGGTGGAATAGTTTTTTAACAATGCTGGAGCGATTTAATCTTTTAAAAACCTGCATTCGAAAAGTTCTTGTAGATCTCAATCATCCAATTCGTTTAGAAGATGACGATTTTGAATTGGTTAGTAAAATTGTTGATGTGCTGACCCCAATTAAATTGACAGTAGAAGCAATCTATCGGCGAGATGTTAATTTATGCACAGCTGATGCCACATTAAAATTTCTTATAAAACATTTGTCTAGCAAAAACTCAGCACTTACCAAAAAAATGAAAACATCCTTAGTGGAACGTATAAAGCAACGAAGAAGTGATGATTTAACTGGTGTGTTGAATTATTTACAAAATCTACGAAAAGATGATGAAAATCAGTTACTATCGGATTTGGAATGGCAAGACTTATTTTCAGTTCCTACACAGGTTTTAGTGAGGAAGCAAATAAAGAGTATTATTAAAAGACTTCATAGTCGAGATAACACAAAAGAAGAAGAAATTTCAGGATCACAAATAGATGATGAGCTAAGGCAAGAAATCACCCAACCTCAATTGACATTAAAGGAAATGTTACAGCTGGAAATTGATAAGAGTATGAATTCTACATATCCCAAAGTACAAATACAAAATGAATCGGGGTTGGCAAATAGTATTAGATGTGAAATTAGCTTGTTCGAAAATTGTAATAAAAGTAGTAGTTTGTGGATATCACTTAGAAACAGCAAATAAGTATCTAATGTCTATTCCTCCAACCAGCATAGAACCTGAGCGAGCGTTTTCAGCTGCTGCTTATGTTAGCAATAAATTACGAAGCAGACTTGGAAGTGAATCATTGGAGGCTTTGATATTTCTGCGATTGCATTTTCGAAATTCTAATTAGTTTTGTTGTATTGTCTTTTAAATTTCTTGCAAAAGTATTTTGTTTATTTTGTCAATTTCGTTTTCTTATTGTATTGTGTTGTGAACTTGTGATTTATATTGTGCAACGGTATTAAAATCATTTTTTTTAAAATAACTCAAGTTTTTTTTCATTTGAGCCCAATTAGAAACCACAAAGTCTAATTACGCTTAAAAATCCCGCAATCCCGGGATTAAAAACATGCTCGGGATTGTATTCTCTAGTTCTGATAGAACTTCACTTTAAGGTAAGTTTGTTTAATCATCAATTATATTATTCTATTCTTTGCGTATTTTAATACTCAAAGATTCTATTGCAGTTAATAAGCAACAAGTATGTAAATAATCAGATTAATAAATCCAATTAAAATCTTGGTATATATAAATCTACGTTAACAAAATCTCGCTGTTATCAAAAATGCAGTATAAGCCGTAATACGCTTGATTAAATTTTAATCAGGCTTGAGTAACGTTAAACGGCAAATTGTGAGACGTTTGAGATATAACGCGAGGCTTTTACATAAACTAAGTAGACGTGTTCTTCTTTAATAAAATTTAATGCTATGTATGTTATAATTGCAAAAGATTGTATGTGTTGGTGTTTGGATGTTATTGATATTTGCATTCGATCAATTGTACTTGTAAAATTAATTTTTTTGGCACTTGTTGAAACTCCATTTCGATGCAATATTTTATTTAACGTAGGTATTGCATCCAAAATTGAGTTTTTACCCCGTGTTGGTCCGAGTTCCTTTGAAAAATAAAACAACTGCCGTTTTACCAGGCAGGTCGTAAAAGGCGACCGATTGGCTATCCGTGTCACTACCATAATGACTACTTATTGATAGAGTTCCGCAATGTCTCGCCCGGGTATTTGGCACCAGGCCTTACCTATTCCTACCGCAACAGCGTCAATGCTAGTCATTATCGTGTTCTGGTTTGGAGGGTAAAGTAGCCGGTAGACTTATGCATATGGCAATGTCATAAGACCATTAACATCTTTGGTGTTTATAGGCGATAGTTTATCTCTCCATCAGAAGAGCCATCTGCTTGTTTGCTAATGATATAAAAATTGATATACTTGTGTTGTTTCATAATTAATTTATAACCAATATAACCAATATAAGCGGTTTTGCTTACATGAACATCATCAGGGCATTTTAGTCAACAATTGCAAACGCCCTGATGATACCTACTTAAATTGGGGAAACCGGTAAGATAATATTAGTTTTAATTAGTTGTTCAATAGTGTATAATTTTTTTTATAAGATACCAAGCAAGTACCTAGTGAAAAGAGAAACCATTGTCTTAACACACAAACATGTTAATGGTGCGTTGCTATTTGTGTGGTCGGATGGCAATGCTACATGCATAAGTCTACCGGCTACCAAACTCTCCAAAGCGCAACACACAGTGACAAGCACTGACGCTATTGCGGCAGGAATAATTAAGGCGATGGTAATATTATACTCGTATAACGTTGCGAAACTTTACCACCTAGTAGTCAATGGTAGTGAAACGTATAGCTAATCGTTCACCTTATACGAGTTACCTGACATATTGGCAGATGGTCTATTCTCCAAACGGGGCCCGGACCTACACGGGGAGATTATTAGTACCTATAGGATAATAGAAATTTTGTAATTTAAACAGACTTCAAATGTTAACTGTAGCTTTTCGAGCAAAAAAAAAAGATTTTTTTATTATTTTTTCTTGTAGTGTTACAAGCGTTACAAACGCTACAAGGAAAAATAATAAAAAAGAATTAATTACTAAAGTCAAAACTTACAACACAAGGCTGCATACGAGTAAACAAGATAATCTTAGTGCCTTCCTAAAAAGAAGGAAAAATGTGTCTATTTAATCTGTAATGAAGTGACATTAAATATTTTGCTTTGTTATTATAAACAAAGGTTGTTTATCATTTAGCTTCTAAAGGGTTACAATGTTTTTGCTTCACGTATTAATACTAGTACCTGTGTAGATATACGAATTACTAGAACACATCAATATTTCCCTCGTATGTCATTCCTACAAAAGTTCGTAGAGAATTTTAATATAAACCCGTTTTCGAATACATGATGATATTAAAAAAAATTCGTTATCGACGAGGAAATTGAGTCGTCGAAATCAAAGTGGTTGTCAAACGTTGAAATGACATTTGAAAGGACGTATGTTTTGCATAGCTTTGATGAGTTTATGTAGATAATATTGAAATGTAATAACGATATAGGTACTTAAGAGAAAATTAAATATCTATTAAAATACAAAAATCGCTTGTATGGATGGCTCTAAATATACATCACGATCTTAGATTCCTATCATACGTGGATTGAATTTGAAATTATTATTTCATAAAACTCTTGTTTTATCTATATATATATATATATATATATATATATATATATATATATATATATATATATATATATATAAATCAATTGCTGTTCGTTAGTCTTGCTAAAACTCGAGAACGGTTGAACCGATTTGGTTAATTTTGGTTTTTATATAATTGTTAAATTCCAGCGAAGCTTTAAAAGGTGAGAAAATATAGAAAAAATAAAAGTACTTACAAAGGCAGAACAACGTTTGCCGGGTCAGCTAGTTTTAAATAATAACATTTGATTAAAGCCTATGTAAAAAAATTAACATAATGAACTGATAATAAAATGAACCATATATTTTACACAAAAATATAAGTTATACGATAAAAATGTAACGATTGAAAGCCCTATCTTACACGGTTAAATGTGTTTTTTTTTTAATTTATTCATACAAGTATTAACGTGAAGTAGTTTAGCCGAATAAAACACTTGAATCACTTTTACATACACAGTATAATTTTGGGCAGAGTAACGCCCTCAAGAAGCGATAGAATTACAATGAATCTAAAACATGATGTCCCCGGTTATTTATACCATTCGTTTTCTATTTTATTATAACGTCATAACACAGGTGTGTCGCACATCTGACCGGCTAGTAGTTGTCGTCAAGCGCGGTTGATAACACAAGCAATCGCCTTCTGGTCAAAATTCAACAACAGTTTAGTCGTAAACAAAACAGTGTACAATGTGCATGTATATAGTGTATGTACATTATTATATCAAATGAATGTAGTAAGTGTAATGTTTATTTTAATAAATTTAATGTATTTTAACGCATACTCTTTAAAATTACCTAATATATTTTTGCCCTCCTCTGTAAAGTAAACCTTAAGTGGCCAAATTTAATAGTCTAAAGTATTCCTTTTGTAAAAAGAAAAAAAAAACTTTTATAATATCCAGAAATTGATTTGAAATATATCTCGTTGCGAATGATTAGCGAACCTAACTGTGAATCGATTTCCGACAGGCCAGACGTTTATGTAATAAGCATACATGTTTGTGTTTGTGAGTTTGTATGTGACAGTATTTATATATGTATATCTATGACATGTAATATATCTATGGTATTATTATTGTTGACTAACACTCAAAACACAAGCAAATAAATTATTTTGGGGTTAGATCAATTCATATAATTTGTCCAGTGATATTTATATTATTTATTATTATATATCTGTATACAAAAAAAAGAACAAAAATTTAAAGAACAAACTTGCTGATATACCTACGAATTGAAACAGTGCAATCGTATAGTATCATCAGTTTTCCCCGTGTTGGTCTGGGCTTTTTTGAAGAATTCGCCAACTGTCGTTCTGCCAGGCAGGTTGTAAAAGGCGACCGATTAGCTATGCAAGTCACTAACATCGTGGCTACTAGGTGGTAGAGTTCTGCATTGTCTCGCCCGTGTCTGCCACCGCCTTACCTAGTCTTGCCGCAATAGCGTCAGTGCTTGTCACTATAGTGTTCCGATTTGGAGGGTAAGTTATCCGGTAAACTTATGCACGTGGCATTAGACCTCGCCACAAGATAGCAACGCATCATAAACATCTTTGTATATAGGCGATGGTTGACTCTTTCATTCAGGAAACCCATCTGCTTATTTATTATCTATACATATAATAAAATCGTAGGAAAATCAAAACTGTAAATTGAATACTTTTTTAAAAGAATACTCAATATAATTATATAATAGTATATTATAAGACTATCTGTTGCCCGCGACTTCGTCCGCGCGGACTTCGTTTACTCCGCACAGCTCCTCCCCCGTGGGTGATAGCGTCATAATATGTAACCTATATGCTGACCCGACCTATTAGTAATATTCATGCAAAATTTGAAGTAAATCCATGCAGTACTTTTTGAGTTTATCCCGGACACACATACAGACAAAGAGACAAAAATTTTAAAAACTATATTTTTGGCTTTGATATCGATTGTAGATCACGCCCCGAGTATTCTTTTAAAAAAATATTCAATGTACAGTTTTGACTTTCCTACGATTTTATTATATGTATAGATAGAAAAAAATACTGATTTATAACAACGGTAACACTGTGTTCGAAAATGAAACCGATTTTGAAAATTATTTAAAAAACTAGGCAGCCTCAACTAAATGTAAGAGAAATGTGAAACAGTAGGTACAAGTGAATTTTATTCCACCAAAAATAAAACGGTACATTATGTCTTTAGGTGTGCGATTTCCACGAGGCTCCGCAGAAAGATAACCGTATTAAAAGGCCGTTCAGATTTTTCCCCGCAGAAACAACTAAAGAGCTCTCGCGGAAAGAGCGTTCATTTACACGGGGTTTCATATTTTTCGTGAATTGCTCTCAACCGAGATTCTCATGAAGTGTTTTGTATTTTTTTTTTAATTTAAAACTGAAATAAGAGCTTAGCTACAATCTTTTTCGGACCTTTATAAAATGTGCTTCTTTTCAGACGATTAAACCCAATTTCGTTGTTTTTCCTTGTAATAATTTTCTTTTTTATTAAGTATAATGTAGGATAAGAAACAAATAAATAAATAAATTGAGATAGCCATATTTTCCCCGAGTCATAATGGGCTCCTTTAAAAAGTGTACCAACTGCCGTTCTACCAAGCACGTCGTAAAAGGCCATCGAATATACGTGTCAATACCATTGTGATTATCAGGCCTTACCTATTCCTGCCGCAATACCGTCAATGATTGTCACTGTCGTGTTTCGATTTGGAGGGTAAGGTAGCTGGTAGACTTATGCATGTTGCATTGCCATCTCGCCACAGGGATACCAACGCACCATTATTTAGGGTCTATATCCGATGGTTTATCTTTTCATCAAGAGAGCCATCTGCTTGTTTGCTATCTACCTAATGATTAAAAAAAATAATAACAGGGTGTACCAGTAAATGAGTGTATATTTTAAAAAACACTAAAGTTAATGGTCATAAGTAAACATTAAAAATATAATATTGCTTAACCACCAAACATGTTTTATTAAAGATGACGTACCTACAACGTGGTCACATTAACTTGACGTATCTCTGGAATGTAAGCCGGGGCTTCCCTTAGCTCGCCCGGTTAATAATATAAGTGACAGTATGGCTATGGTCAGCATTTTGTTACCGATACGTGCGTAGATAATTCGGTTAGTTTTCTGTTATTGTTATAATGTTTTTGGACATTATTGTTACGTTTTGTGCCAAATGACGTCATCAACGGCATGCGTCAAGTCAATCTGATCGCTATGTACCTATATTCATACTGCGCGGTGTTTAGATTTTTTCCCCTACGACACCAAAGACCTACAAAAAAATATAGACGTAGCCAAGCGCTCGTATCGTGAGTCACGAATGTGATGACGATGCAGCAATATGAAGCCGGCGGCTTACTAGTCGGCCGCGAGCTAGAGAGAGTGAGAAACGTTCTTTTTGTGACAATATTTATTTTAAATCATGCCATCCTGTGTGATAAACAATTGTTAAAACAATTCATGTTTTGAAAAAAGTCTTCCGGGATCACTTTTCACAAGGAAGTATCCAAATTTGTATAAATTTAACAAAACTGAAATAATATTTGATATAATTTCTCAAAACACAAATTTGAAGCGGAATTGTGACAGTGTGGTAAGCTAACATACGAATAAATTTCCCCAAACATTGGGGAAATATCCCTTTTATGTAGAAAATATATGTTAATGTTAGATTTATTGTTTTAATTGGATTCACCGTACTATATATGTATATACTACATATATACACATTTATAAAAAATATGGCTCGCCGTGTTTCGTGCTGTTTCGTGATTGATTCGCAAAAATTATAAATCCTTGTTAAAGACACCCCTGTGTAACCATCAATATTAATTTTTGTAAAAAATTAAAACTTGTAAAGTTCAAATTTTTAAATTTAAATTTTATTTTTTAATTTTTTTGTGTGTAATTTTTTTAAATCATTTACTTTTTTTGAATAATTAATAAAACTTTACTTCTACTATACTACTATTTATACATATATATGTATGTGTATGTGTGTGTGTGTGTATGTGTGTGTGTGTGTGTGTGTGTGTGTGTGTCTATGTATTTATTCCGTTCATTTTTTTGTTTATAGTAGTATTTTGTTTTCTTATAGATTTAATTTTATTGCAATTAATTCATTGTATGCCAAGTCGAAAATTATCTTTGTTTTTAAGGGGCTGACAAGACCTAATTAGTTGAAATTGATGTTTTAAGCAGTTTTTTAGGAAAAACTATTTGTTATAAGACATCAAAAAAAATATATGTTAATATTCATCATATTTCAAAGACCGTAGCCGGACTCGATACATAATTGAAAAAAAATGGCTTGATAGAAAATAATTGCGAAGTTGGTCTTGAAATCATCATTAACGGTTCTATATCTTTATTTCTTTGACGTATGGGTCTGCAATTGAAAACATGAAATCAGCATACTCATACCTAAACCGCTACCGAATCATATTTGACAAATAATCTTCACTTTTTCTTAATTTAAATATTTATTCATTTTAAGACCCTGGCCGCCCAGTTACACTGATAGTGTGGTCTCGTTTACTCCGATAGAAATAGACAGAGTGAGCGATTTTGGTGTTGACAGCGTCTTAATATTTCCTTGTTACGGGTTAGCTGAAAGAAATCTCTATTACTAGAGGTAATCTGTGTAACTGTGTACAAAAAATAATTAAATAAATAAATAAATAAGCTCGTATTTTATTTTTCATTTTATTTTTTAGTTTGCCAATTATCATTCTTGTGTGTACTTTCAGTTTAGAAAAGAAGTTAGATATAGATATATTACTATTAAAGATGAGTATTAAGAATGTATAATAAATAGTTAATGCTAACTATATTTAACATATCATAAGTAAAAAAAAAATACTAAAAACCTATTGAATTATTAGTTGTAATTATTTAGAGTTAAAATGTAAAATATGCTGAAAAAGGTTCGCATTTTGCATATTTACATGTGTAAATATGCATTAGCATAATGGCATATATACAGTAGATAAAATAAATAAATTTCAAGACCTTCTAAATTTGTTTGTTTTTGACGTAGGAAATAGTAATACAAATAAAATATCAAAAATAATTGATATAAGTAAAACGCATTATAATTTATAAAATGTAGTAAAATATTAAACCAGTAAACGGAAATTTGAAAGCCAATGCTTGCAACACTAATCTCTAGCACACGTACGTAATGTTTTACGATGCTTGCAAGTGTTGGCGTTGGCTTACGCACACATGTACAAAAGTTATCTTCACCGATTTGTTTCTAATTGTTTACAATGGCTACGTCTATATTTTTGTAGGTCTTTGTACGACACATACATACTTATCTCTTGCATATACTTAGGTTACCAAAATGAATGCGAGAGATAATACGATAGGAATGATATACAGGGTGTAAAGAAAACCCTGTCCGATCCTCAAAGGCATTATTTGGTAGCTTAATACAAACATACTTGTGTCATTATTTTATGGATATTGATTGATAAAATTTTCAAAATATTTGCTTGATTTAAGGGGAAGTTGCTCAATTTTAGTACTAAAATGAGGCACTTTAAATTAAATATTTTTCTTAATTTAATAAAAAGAATTATTTTATGATTTTTGTTGATAATATCTTACCTTTATATTTCTGACGACCTACCTTTATATCTCTTTCGGATCGGACAGGGTTTTCTTTACATCCTGTAGAAAAGGATAGCTGTCAGTCTAGAGTTGCGTTTGAAATACGCTAGCGCAATATAAATAATTACAATTGTCTTAATTTGATCGCCTCAATTTAAGCGCGCTGGTGAATCATTTGCCTTTTATTATTTTAACCAGTTAATAAGCTTCAACGAAATTAGTGCAATAATATTCAAAAAATATAGTCACTGCACGATGCACTAACACTCGTTAGTTGCGTGCTCGGTAAATCGCTGTTTGTAAATTGTCTCGCCCGGGTCTGGTACTAACGCCTTACCTATTCCTGCCGCAATAGCGTCAGTGCTTGTCACTGTCGTGTTCCGGTTTAGAGAGTAAGGTAGCCGGTAAACTTATGCATGTGGCACAAGACCTCGCCTCGCCTCAAGACAGCAACGCACCATTAACATCTTTGGTGTATATAGGCGATAGTTGACTCTTTCCATCAGGAGACATCGAATCAAAAAGTCGAAAAAAAAAACATCGAATTAAGAACCTCCTCTGTTTTTCGTCGGTTAAAAATATGTAACTACATTACTTATTTACTTTTATTTATTTAAAAACGTATGAAATAGAAATATATTAATTTGCATGAACCTAAGAACGTCAGACTATGTTAATCTTGCTGTAAGATATAGATTATTATGTTAAAATAATAAACCGTTTGGAGCCTAGAATCTTCGACGAGGCGCTGTTAATTAATTTTTAATCAGGGCCCTTGGTGCTCGTCGGCACAGATTGAGTTTTGAAATTTTATTTATATTACTTCATCCCAGCGCCTGATAGCGAGACAATCTTTGATCATAGCTTTTGTTATAGTTCCCGTCTGTTTTACATGGCGGTTGATTAAATTGCGCTGAAGCGACTTTCGGATTTGAGCGCATTGCATAAAATTAAAATATTTTAATAATATGCAAAATTTGTTTTGCCGTACAAATTACGTGTACTGAATATTTTGGTGAAGTATCTGAGAGGGGAATGGGGGGGGGGTTAATTGAGATAAACACTATCTTATCTTTTACGTATATAATATATATGTTACCGGCCAAACCCGATTTCAGGCTAAGCTAATGCATCTTAAGCGTGTCAGGATATACAATTATAGCCCAGGACAATCTAGATGAGCCTAAACACTTCAGGCTTAACTAGTTTGGCCTAGACCGATTTTTTTAAAATTAGTATTAAACTGATTGAATCATTGCAAGTGGCAAAATAAACATGTTGTAACCTCTGAAGGCGGCGATACCCCTTTCGTGTCCCTATTAGTTTCGTGTTATCGTGTAGTAGTCCCTATTAGTACCACAATGTAAAAAAGTACAGTGGGTCATCGCGTTAGATGTTAAGCGAAATGCCGCTTTTTGTAGACATTCGGCATATCTGCAGGGTTGTCAAAATACTTATTTTGTGTAGTTATTCATAGTATGTGTATGCATATCAGGAATAAAATGAAAAAAAATCGTATCGGTTATCTTGAACTTCGAAATATATTGTCATTTTCGTAATCGGCACTCCCGCAAAACCATAGAAATGATAACCATATTAATTTTATTTAAAAATGTTGCGTCTGCCTTTTGAACCTCGAAATATATTGTCATACTAGCTGTACCTGAGATTTCATTCGCGTGGAATTTCTAAAATAATAGTAACATAACTTAATTTTTATTACATTATAGACAAAAATTGTAAAAAATGTTATTTTGATATATGTACCATGTATACACCTAGATGCTTTAAGTAAAAAGCGGTTATTTTAATATTATAAACATACATTCCAATTATATTTATTTGTATAGATTCGTAATCGGTACCACTGAAAACCATTTTAAGAAAAGACAAAATATTTAATAACAATAAAAAATAATATGCATAATGTAACCTATGATCGCCGGGCCAATATTACTGATTTCATTTAAAAAAATATAGATACTTTATAATGAAAAGCATCTCAAAAAATAAATAATAGAACGCAAACGCTATTTTAGCTCACTTATTAATCAACAAAATACGTATTTTTGGAGAATATTTTATGGAATTGTTTACTTGCTTGAGGCTTGTCCTACCTACCCACGTTTTGTCTGAACACCCTCAACTAAAATCACCCACGCTTTTCTTACAATACTTTTGTATATAACATGAAAGTAATTCTACAAAAAATTACTTTCATGTTATTAAAGTAAGCAATTACAGTTAAACTTTATACTTACGTCTGTATAACAAATCTGTTAGACAAAAATACTTTTCTAAGAATAATAATTTAATAAGGAGTTAGGAGTTGATTTAAATTCCAAGCTAACATTTAAACTAAAACATTGCGTCAGCAGTAATACGGCGCCATGTTGACCTCTCACAAAGAAAAAAAAATATTATTTACTAATTCAGTGGGTTTCTACTTTACGAATTTCTATTAAAAACCTCGTGGTTATATAAATAGCCCGTGGTCCCAGGAACAAACTTTTTTTGATCAATGACAAGCTGAATTTTTGTGAGCAGCTTCGTTTTGAGACGCAAATCTTTTCTATTTTCGAAAAATCTCGAATACGGTACCTAATAAAGTTAAAGGGCTTCGAGCATTAATTCGGTAAGGGAAAAATATTTTATTAATAACAATAATTATTTTTTTTCTTTAATCACTTGATTATTTTATGAAAAACACGAAAAAACTTTTGTCCTACACATTCGATTCGGTTTTTTTGACGAGTCCTCCACTATAAAGATTCGCAATTATGAGATTTTTAAATTGATATTAATCAATTTAAACACAACCTAATTTTCTCACAACAGCTTGTTAATTATTATTATAATTCAAGGTAGCTTTGTCCTACACGGAAAGTGGAATTTTTTTTAGTCCGACACTCTAAAGTTTTCTTTTTTATCCATCTTTATTAGTTACCCGATTCGATACTTTTTGAAGATAGAAAAGATGTGCGTCTCGTCAAAATGAAGCTGTGCACAGTAATTCAGCTTGTTATTAATCAAAAAAAAACGTTTGTTCCTGGGGCCACTGTCTATTAGAGACAGAAAAAAATAAAAGCAAAAAAACTGAGTTTTTTGAGACTTTCCTCGAAAACCCAAGTCTTAATAGTAGTTTAGAGCCTAGTGATGATGTGTTAAAACCCTAAAGCTTCGAATGAGCAAGCAAAACTATACGTCCTGATTATCACTACAAATAAGTTACAATCGTTATCAAGTCGATAATATATTATGGCGATGGAGACCATCACCCATCTCACCAATCGACGAACAGATAAATCGTTCTGAGCTGGAAGGTTTGTTCAGGATATTCGGTTCACTCTGCCTACTCCGCTAAAAAACTGGCGTGATGATATTTTATTTAGATAATAGGTAGACAGAACGAGCATGTGGCGCCGCTGGTCCGTACCGCTGGAGGGTCGAAGTGATGGAACCAGCGGGCCAACTTCTTGTCAGTATGACGTCATAACTGTGGAGGTCGATGACGTCACACAAAGACAAGGAAGGGGAAAAGGAAGATCTTCCCAGCCAGGCAAGGTGTACTGCCTGGGGACCGAAGTCCATATGAGAAACGTTGAAACTTGTATATAGTGTTACAAGATAAATAATTGTGATATCGCGATTCAGGATTTTATTTTTGAATTTCATTTTTTCCATTTGTTATTGATTTTTGTCCATTTTCTATTATTTTTTCTTGTAGCGTTTGTGATTGTTTTGAGCTGCTACAATACTCTCCCCCAAGACCGAAGGTCGATCTAGTTGAGCCAGTGAAGCGTATGTGCCTTGAGTGCTCGAGTCTGCGGTGCATCGATGCATCGAGACGAGCCGAATATGCGTGGTCCTCGGTGAGTCGGGACGAGTGCGCCTCCGCTGTGGTTCGCAATTAGTCGGAACGAGCGGGACAGAGTTGCTGTATGGAGATCCAGTGAACGTAGGCAGTTCGAAGTGGATTCCGGAAAGCGTAGTTGAGGCATAGCTTGTGAAGCTGGCTGATGCTGTTTGGAAACAGAGGGGGTATCAGGAGTCGCTGATGGTCAGAAGGCTGATGCGTGTTGTTTTGCCGAGGGTCACCATTGTGGCATGTTGATAGCTGTAAGTGGTGATGATCACGTCGGGATAACCTCTGTGGCGCCGCTGGTCCGTACCGCTGGAGGGTCATAGTGATGGAACCAGCGGGCCAACTGCTTGTCAGATGACGTCATTACTGTTGAGGTCGATGACGTCACACAAAGACAAGGAAGGGGAAAAGGAAGATCTTCCCAGCCAGGCAAGGTGTACTGCCTGGGGACCGAAGTCCATATGAGAAACGTTGAAACTTGTATATAGTGTTACAAGATAAATAATTGTAATATCGCGATTCAGGATTTTATTTTTGAATTTCATTTTTTCCATTTGTTATTTATTTTTGTCCATTTTCTATTATTTTTTCTTGTAGCGTTTGTGATTGTTTTGAGCCGCTACAAGCAAAAGGAAATTAGACATTCCATTTCGTCTATATTCACTTCCATTTGTCAACTGACAAGATAAGTCATAATCTCTATCACCACATATACCACACCTGAAAACTATTGATTGCTACGTGCAATAGCCGTGACTGTGTTTCATTCACTCTCAAGCATTAGAGGTGTTGCCATCACTGGCAGATTTCAACTAAGTATTGAGGTTTTTTTAGATACGAAATCCCTATATAACGATCCTCCTTCCTATATAACGGTCCTTAGGACCTATGGCTATACCACCCAATAAACTGGCAATACAAATTTTCATTTCTGGAAATAAGTCAACTGTTGTTTGATAGGCCATCAAAGGTAACAAGTGATGGTTATTCTGGGTCCCTTTTGAAGATAGTTCGTAAAAAGCGAACGAATAGCCAAACATGTGACGTTCGACTACTTAATGGTAGATACTACAACATCTCACCTGGGTTCGGTACCACAACCTTACGTATACTGCCACAATAGCAGCAGCATGTCACAATAGTGTGCCGGTTTGAAAGAAAAACTTAAACATGTAGCATTACTATCCTGCTTAAGGAATAATAACGCACGTGGATATGCAATGGTCGTCGCTTTCCATGAGAATAACTGTTTGTCTGTGTGTTATCCTCTAAAATAAAAAATAGGTTGGTTGATTTCGAGTTAAAAACCAAAAGATTATATTAACAATTAATGTAGTAGGATAAGATTGGTAAGCAGTGAGGAATAAGAATATTATTTAATTTACATCAACCTGTTTGCTGACCCGATAAGTGTTTCGCCATACAAATTACTTATATTGATGATTTTGGTAGGGTACTTGAGAGGAAGGAAGAGGGGGTTAAATGACAATAAAACTATCCTATCTTTTAAGCTACACCAAAGAGTAGATATCTACAAATTTCATTAAAATCGGTTCAGTAGCTTCGGAATCCATCGCGAACAAACAACGTGATAATGTAATATGATAAACATATTATATTACTTTACAGGTTACTTTATAGTATATATATCTACGAGTATGAGTTTATATACTTAAATAATGACATTTTCACAGGTTCCTAGGATTAATTTTAGTCGTTTTGCTTTCTATTTGATTTTCGTCACAGAAAAGCATTTGCGTCATAAATAAAGGAACTATCAAGTAACTATTTTTATAATGTAAAATTAAGAAAAGGGCACATTTGATGGATGGAATGAAACTACCATTGGAAAACAATAGGAACTATCTAATAATCTGTAACAGAAAAGAAATCATAGTCAGGTTTTCACTTTTATATTGAAAAATAATTCCAACAGACTTTATTTTTCAATAAAAAATTTGTGAGGCACTCGATAGGATTAAAATTCCTTTCGCTATGTATTATATACTTCTAATAAACAGTGTTTAAATAAAATCCTGTCCGATCCTCAAAAGGCATTATTTGGTAGCTTAATATATAAATAATATCTGTGTCATTATTTATGGATATTGATAAATATATTTTTTTAAATATTTGCTTGATTTAAGAGGAAGTTCTTCAAGTTTAGTACTTAAATGAGGAACTTTAAAATTCGATATTTTTTTATTATATTAAAAGAAAATATTTTTTGATAATGTCATTGACCTACCTATATGCCTCTTTCGGATCGGACAGGGTTTTCTTTACAACCTGTATAAAAATCTCATGTCACGGTGTTTGTGATGGTACTCCTCCAAAACGGCTCTACCGATTTCAGTAATTTTTTTCTGTATATTTGACTAGGTTTTGCCCGCGGCTTCGCTGGCGTTAAATTCATTTTAGGGAAGTGGGGTGTTAGAAAGACACAAATAGTAACCTATGTCACTCTCCATCCCTTCAAACTATATCTATTTGAAACATCGAGTCAAGTCGTTGCTCCGTTTTGTGTCTCCGTGAAAGACGGACAAATAAAGTGACACACACTTTCCCATTTATAATATTAGTCTGGATACGTTTGGGAATTGGTCGTAAAATTTATTTCATACCGCTACTAGATTATTAGGGTGTCCCTAACCAAATTGTTTTTCTTTTAATTTGACGAAATTTTTATTTATTTATTTAACACTTTATTGTACACAAAAAAGTCATAAAATAAAATAACAAAAGAAAACAGCACAAAACGCAAATATAACTTTGTAGGTACATATTTTTAAAACAATTACGCCGATGAAGTTTGGCACATTTAAAGTTTACATTTCGGAGGACTGCAGAAACCTAAAACATAAAAAATATGCATTAGAAGTACAATAAATTAGTAAAAATAAGCATTACATAGGTACCCTACATTCATGTGGTATATGTATATGATAATATATTATACACGTGTATACTTACGGCTTACTTTACGGCGGCTGTTGTCAAACTTAAAAGAGATTCTATTGCTTAGCTTTAGAGATGGGTTAATACCGATATTTCTTAAGATTAGGTGATACTAATATATTCACTTTGAAATATTATAATATTTTAACGAATATATCAGTATTAGTGATATTTCACTGTAATTCGGACCTTAAACTAACAGAAGAAATAAGATCTCAGCGGTACCATTCTCTCAAGTGCGGACACAATGAAAACAAGATACTGCAGGAAATGCGTCTGTCTCATTCGTACGTGCGGTGCGGCCCGGCGCAGCGTATCGTGAAAATATTTTAATATTTTCACGAATCCGACGGGCGCCAACCTAGTGAATCCGAACTATTCTGAATGATATTATACGATTAATTTTGGATAGCCATTACAGAGATTAGGCGAATACAGCGGTGTGCACAAGGTTATGACACTGGGTATGCACTATGCGGAGGGGTCCTCGGTCATAAAAACTTTCTTTTATAGATTTTTAGCATAGCCATAGCCACGCTACGGATCTCTAAGTCGGAAACCATGACAACAGAACAAGTCTTAGATGTACTACTATTCATGTACATCTACGGCAACAATATCCCAATTCAGAGAGCCAGTTATACGTTTCATAACAATTAACATGAAACCTCCGAGTTACATTTACTTTTTGCTGGTTTAATTGTAACTAGGGTACATACCTACCTTTAGACACAATTTGAATCTTTTCACTGAATGACAATTGTGAGAACTTGTTATTTATAATTTTTAATAAACACACATTTTCAATACAAATTTCACAATCAAATAACATTTAAAAAAAATCTACAATTAAAGCACTAGTAAAAGCAAATAACTACAATTATTATAGAAACTCAGTAATAAACTTAAATATATAATTTTTCAAATGTTAAAATGAAAAAGCTTCTAAGAAAAGTAATAATAAATATACCTATGACGCAAACAAAATAATAAATAATGCTTATTAAATACGAAAAAAAGCAAATGGATTCGTAAAACACAAATACATTTCTCCTATTTAAACAAATAGAACCTTACTAAACAAAAATGTGTAATGTGTAACCATGATTTATTAGTACCATCTATTAATTTTAGTCGGATAATACGCATTAACAACATTTTACGATACGCGACGATTACTCTCGGTAATTGCCGAACTGTACGGACTGCGGCAGTACATTACGTCATCGCTGCTTACGAAATTCATAGATATGTGCGCTTGCGAACTGAATACAGATACCAAAATTACTATACACATGCGAACAAATCTACTGCGCCGCGACGGCGCATGCCTTTAGTCAGAGTCGCCAAACGCCTGGCAAACATAATGTTCGTGTGTTTGCAAATAGGTGCTATTTATAAAATATTAGGCGTTTTTTTTTTTTTCATTTAATATATTTTGTTTATTCATTTATTTACTATTAATTAAAGTCATGAATGGCAAGTAAAGCACTGCTTAATTGCATTTAGGGACTGCATGTCACTGGGCGGATTTAAAATATTAGCATATTACAGTTCGCCGGATTACTACCGCCGTGTTGGTCCCGGCCTCCTTAGAAGAATAGGCCAATTGCCGTTCTGCCAGGCAGGTCGTAAAAGGCGACCGATTGGCTATCGAGTCACTACCATCGTAGCTACTAGGTGGTAGAGTTCTGCATTATCTCGCCCGGGTCTGGTACCACCGCCTTACCTATTCCTGCCGCAATTCATCAAACTCAAATAAACACAATGTTTCTTTTCACGCACCATAGATGTAGTTCTAAAATATTAAATCGCGTCATTGACTATGAAGCAATCACTCGTAAGAAATAAAATGTAACGTATGGGCTATAGGCTACGTAGCAGTAGAAACGATAGAGTGATACCAGGTATTTCTTCAATATGCTGCAAAGCGCTACTACCATCAACAGGACAACGTTTCCCGAACGCCGAACCAACCAGCACCCAGAACAGATAATAAGAACAGTAATATCGCTGGACAAATTACAGAAATCGATCTAACTCCAAAGTAAGCAAATTATTTGCTTGTGTTATGGGTGTTAGCCAATGATACTAATACATAGAAATACATATATAAATACTTATAATAAGATGATCTTCCTAGATTACGGCCTGCATACAATGCATCACCCATATTGTCATCCGCATAAAACAAATGCTGTCGACTAGCTGCATATCGTTGATATGCAGGATAAACAGCTGTGTTTCATCAACAGATCGGATTATTTGCTATCCTATTCCTAGCTAAGTAACTGCCCCCAGTTTGTCCTAAAAATTCTTTTCTTTCCCATCTTATTCTTCAATTTACAATTTATTTTTATAAACATAGTTATATACATTTTTTACAATCAACTGTAGTTAGTTTTCTTATATCCGAACCCACGATACCCCGGAATTTTTATTAGATTACCTTATGGCCTTATACCGATAACAAACCATCATTTTAATACTATGGCCTATACATGGTAGTTTTGTGTAATCAAAAAAGCCTTTCTTCGAATTTCTCTGCTGCATTTTTGGTAATTCTCATAAAATAAATATTTTATGAGAATTACCAAAAAAATAAGGCTACTGCCTTATACTGCGAGAAAACCTAATGTTTGCTCTGGCAGAAAAGTTATAAAGTACAGACGGTACCTATACGTGGTCACTATTTGTTTTGCTCTATCAGATGTTCTGGACCAGTGGCTAAGGAAAGTCTATCCTATCTGGCTGATATCCTAAACCATACACAAACCTACCATAGGGGACATCTATGTATATTCTACATCTAACATTTTACTGAAAAAATGTCACCAAACTGGTACAATTACTACCAGCTGAGACTTAAAGTTGTTGGGTAAGCAGAGCGAAACTGAGAAGGGTCTATATATTTTGCTTTGAATTGCTTATTAGCACAGCTAAGAGGGAATGTCTAAAGATTCAATAGTGTTACCGCCACAAATTCTTCTATGTAATAACGTACGAGACAGAAAATGTGCCACATTACTTATGTTTCACTAAACTGCAGTCCATGGACTGCACCTACGTCAGAGCTCGTTGAATAAAACGCGTTAGCCCCATGAAATTCACGGTAGCTATGACCTTTTGGTCGCGAATATATTATACTCTATTAGACGCTGCAGCGCTGCTTTATTTTGACTTTAGTTAAACAATTTATTAGGTATTATTTCAGCGTTGCAGCGAGTGATAACGAAATAGAAGACGACTTCTACTTAGCATAGCTCTCTAGTACGTAGAGATTCAAAACTAACAATTTATTAGGTATTATTTCAGCGTTGCAGCGAGTGATAACGAAATAGAAGACGACTTCTACTTAGCATAGCTCTCTAGTACGTAGAGATTCAAAACTTTGGGTGATACAAAGAGTTTAATAACTATTTGTATCGCCCAAAGTTTTGAATCTCTACGCTTTTAACATTATTTATTAAAAAGACTAATTATGTACATGATGCATATTACTTTTAACCTTATATAACTGAAATAAAAATGGAATTGCATTTCAAATGTATATTGGTAATTCATAGACATTTTTCTTTGGCAAAACGTATGCCTACGAATGGCGGATGGCTTAGCATCCACTGCTTTGGAATTCAATGAAACATCATTTCCTGTACGCTGCGCCGAGTTTTATGGAACACTTTATGATAGCTATTCTTAATAATTGTGTCATTGAAGACGCTGCTGTTAAATTAATGGCTTAGGCTTGTAAAGGTATATCATATCAATGACTTTTTTATATCATAGGATGGCAAATAATCCGATCTGTTGATGAAACACAGCTGTTTATCCTGCATATCAAAGATATGCAGCTAGTCGACAGCATTTGTTTTATGCGGATGACAATATGGGTGATGCATTGTATGCAGGCCGTAATGCTAATTCATGGGCAAAGTTGGATGAGTGTCGAGACATGCTTGTGTCTGAATTTGAGACATCTCTAGAGCGAGCCTCAGAATGGGGTGATCAAAATCTGTTGCCATTCAATCCCTAGAAAACACAAGTCTGTGCGTTAACTGCCAAAAAGAAATCATTTTTTAAGGCTCGTGTATTTTAAAACACATCCCATAACATCTCATCAAAGATCTTTACACTGGGTGACAAAATTTCGAATGAAATCCAATTCAGAGGTTATTTAGAGGTAAAGGCTAAATTAGCCTCGAAGAAAATAGGTTTTCAGCTTTAGGAAGGGCTTCCATCTCAGAGACGCTCGAAGCAAAACCTTTTATGAAAACCGCTAAAAGCCTCCATTAGCCGGTATTTTTTAAACCGGTTTCAAGTCTTGAGAAAAATATTTCTGTTAGCAACTGCGCTTAACGACAAGCACTAGCCGGCCAGGTGTATCACACCTGTGTGACTTATGCAGATGTTTTTGTAAGATAATGACGTCCCTGTGGACAACAATGGACAAATATAAATAAGGATAGTATAAATAGGCGGAGATAAGATGTTTCAAATCATTATAATTCAATCGCTTCTTAAGAGCGTTACTCTACCCAAAAATTGTACTGTGGTGAAAAAGTAATTCAAGTGTTTTACCCGGCCACGCTGCTTTTCGATCACATTTCTTTGATTTTATAAATGCAAAGGTTACAATTTTTCGATGTTTGAAGAACAAATGACAACAGAGTACCTATTTATTTTTATATATAGTATTCCAGAAGGGGGGTCATGTTTTTCAAGTGTGTGAATGTATATCATTTGACATGTTTCTGTCCATTTCCTTGTGTTGATCCGGATCCCCTTTAATCAATAAATTATCTGCCATTCTATCAAGTAGTTTATAAAAGGCGAAATATTGGCTAATAAGTTTCACTATCATCAGAACTACTATGTGGTTAGAGATTTAAGCGTCTCGCCCGGGGCTGGTACCACCGCCTTACCTGGCGTGGCGTATACCTGTCACTGACATGTTTTGGTTTGAAGAGTAAGTAAGCCGGTAAACTTATGCAAGCAGCATTACCATCCCGCCACACGGATAACAACGCACCATTGACATCTTTGGTGTTTATAGGTGATGGTTAATTCTTTCCATTAGAAGAGCCAGTGGCTCTCCTTGTTTACAATGTTATGTAATAAAAAATTGTTTTTAACATAGATGAATTTATCTTTACCGTGGTATTGTCACGGGCAAGGTTTGATACATCCAACATATGATAACGTACTAGACTGTATCATAATTTTTCGAATTGGGTTGCGGTCGGGTTTTTTGTGCGTATATATATTCTTAAATTCTTAATTAATTATCATTTTTTACTTTAAATAAAATATCATACGTTGATACACCAGGTCAGTATCTATGTATATTGTTTCTATGTCGTGAGCCGCACAAATATTACCTACGGACCACAGTTTGGCGCCCACTGTCGTGACGCGTCAAGCCTCTTCGCGATGCAGTTCCACGATAGCCCTATACATCATGCTAGAGTGAGACTTCGCCGTAGCCCGACATATCGTCGCCTTGGAGGGCAATGGGGTCTAAGCCACATTTTTTGCGAAATGGAGTTAAGTATATTAACGTGTTGTCGAAGGAGTCAAAGTTTATATTAGTCAATTCATCTAACTGATATTATGAACAGTCATAATTATGAACAGTCATAATATCAGTTAGATGAATTGACTAATATAAACTTTTACTCCTTCACAACACGTTAATATACTTAACTCCATTTCGCAAAAAATGTGGCTTAGACCCATTGACTTCCAAGGCGACGATATGTAACCACACTATTACAAAAAAAACTATTTCCATTTTTCTCAACTACATGACAAGTTGATGAATATAATTTATATTCATTAACGCTGTTGTAATCTGTAGAGTTTGAAAATTACTCCAAACTTTTTGAGGTGTACGCTATTGATATCTCATTATAAGGGAAAGCCTACACCAAAAGCCCACGCAAATACCTGTTAAACCGAGACCGAAGGCATTCTCGCATATTATATATAATATTAATTGGATATGGATTAAAAGTAATATAACGCTCTAACCACAGTCCATATTTTGTTAATATTATTGCTAAATAGATTGAAATCTAATTGAACAAGAAATCAGATATTTTTCCCACACCCAAAACCAACCGTTTAACTGGCAGAGGGAGGAGGACTCTTGACTCTGGCAAAAATTAGCTTAACATTTCAGAAACGAGTCCCTTAATGGAGAAATTGTTTTTACAAACCGACCACATTTTTTCAAAACCTATCCAACAATATCCCACACCATAGGGTATACGAGAAAAAAACATCCCCACCTTGCATGTAGAGGCGCTAACCTAAACAAAATATTTTTCAAAATTTTATATTACCATTTGATTGCCGTAACTAATATTTATATTCATGCCAAATTACAGCTTTCTGCTAAATTAAAGATCTCAGAACCAGAATACGGGCGGACGAACAGACTTATAGACGGACGGACGGACGGACGGACATAGGGAAACTATGAAGGTTTCTAGTTTACTTTAGAACCCTAAAAAAATGATACCGCAAAATATGACCCGTTATGTAGACGTATTCATGTATAACTAACACGGCTGTGTCCATGACTCAGCCATAGCCCGTTTTTTTTATTTCTCAATTTTGTCTTTGTAAATTTAATTAAATTTCAATAGTTTTTTTTTTTTTTTTTAAATAAAACAAAATTTGTTATAATTATTCAATAAAAATATCTCTTTCCTAAATATGCATTATGTTCCTTTTGAAAATGTACTTACTATTAAAAATTGAATTCGAGTACGGACTTATTGGACATTAAATTAATATAATAATTACGACTGAGGTTATTCTTGTAGGACTTCTAGGGTGATCTTATCAATATCCTTTGTATTGGTATTATGTTACAAATGTTACTGTTCTTTTTCAAAGAATAAATATGTCTTTTGCTTATTTTGTACTGACTTCTAGGGTGATCTTATCAATATCCTTTGTATTGGTATTATGTTACAAATGTTACTGTTCTTTTTCAAAGAATAAATATGTCTTTTGCTTATTTTGTACTGATCGTGTATTTGAAAAATAAATATCCTTTATGTACAAGATACTGCATATTATCGAAATTTTATTCAAATCGGTTCAGTGGTTTAGGCGTGAAGAAGAGACAGATAGACAGACAGAGTTACTTTCGACTTTATAATATTAGTATGGTTAATTGGGATGTATATGTATTTCTATGTACTGTTTAAAACATCTTATTCTTCGCTTCACTTTTCTCTTATTATTGGCTTCACTTTTCTCTTATTATTGGCTTTTTATGCGTATTCTATCTACTGTTTATGCAATGGTGTTTTGATGAGCTTTTTTAATTAATACCTTTTTTATAGTATAAGATAGCAGATTCAACGTATTCTTTTACACGGCAAGTCAAAAATCTTTACTTGGGCATTCTTCCTGATTGATTGCGTAAATACTTATATAATTTTATTTATGTATTTGCTGCTGTGGTATGAAGACATAAAAGAGTATTTATATAATATATATTGGTAACTATGTATTTTAGTATATATTTGTCTATAGTTATGAGTATATGTATTTTATTCTTATATATTGAATTATTTGTATTCATGTAAATTCAATATGTGTATTTATTTGTATAATTATATTATATATAAATTTATGTTTTAATTATGTGTTTTAATTGTGTGAGTTTTGTTTTCACATAACTAGTGTGTTCAACTAGTACTAAATTAAGTTTCAATTATTATTTTCTTCTTTCTATGTGCACCCCTTGTGCCCTCTCTGTACTCTTTGGAGGTTGACTGGCAGAGAATGCTCTTGGGCGTTAAGTTTACCTGTGCAAAAGTATGTGTGCAAAATTTAAATAAATAAATAGCAAGCAAGCAGATGGGTCTCCTGATGGAAAGAGTCAACCATCGCCTATAGACACCAAAGGTGTTAATGGTGCGTTGCTATCTTGTGGCGTGGTCTTATGCCACATGCATAAGTTTACCGGCTACCTTACCCTCCAAACCGGAACACGACAGTGACAGGCACTGACGCTATTGCGGCAGGAATAGGTAAGGCGATGGTACCAGACCCGGGCGAGACAATGCAGAACTCTACTACCTAGTAGTCACGATGTTAGTGACTGGTATAGCCAATCGGTCGCCTTTTACGACCTGCCTGGCAGAACAGCAGTTGGTCTATTCTTCAAAGGAGCCCGGGACCAACACGGGGATCTACTTTTGCATTCGTGTTACACGCCGACACCTGAAAGATTTGACACCTTGAATTTTGGTTATCTATCACCGATCGCTTGTCACCCACATTATGGTCCGAATAATAAAGGAGTAATGTCCCTTACACTGTGTTTACAAGGAGCTTCCGACATGTATACGAGTTGGCTCCGAGTTCCTTTGAAGAATAGGCCAACTGCCGTTCTGCCAGGCAGGTCGTAAAAGGCGACCGATTAGCTATGCGAGTCACTACCATCGTGGCTACTAGGTGGTAGAGTTCTGCATTGTCTCGCCCGGGTCTGGTACCACCGCCTTACCTATTCCTGCCGCAATAGTATCAGTGCTTGTCGCTGTCGTGTTCCGGTTTGGAGGGTAAGTTAGCCGGTTAACTTATGCATGTGGCATTAGACCTCGCCACAAAATAGCAACGCACCATTAACACCTTTGGTGTCTATAGGCCTATTTTTCCATCAAGAGACCCATCTGCTTGTTTGCTATTTTAAAACATAAAAAAAATGTATACGAGTATTTTTAAGTGAAGGATTAACAGTTTCTTCAGAGGTGGGCATCGCATTAGGCTAGCTCCTTTTGTTGCTGATGTCCATGGGCAGCGGTGACAGCTCCCGCTATCCCTGGTATGTCGTCAATTTATATAAAAACAATAATGCTGTTGTCTTAAGCCACAAGCAAATAATTTACTCACTTTGGGGTTAGATCAATTTGTGTACTTCATCCATCGATATTTATTTATTAGTGTTAGTAATAGAAATATTTATATTCGAAAAACAAAAAAAATATAAGGCTCAGAATAAACAGACTCATATAAAAGGACATTAAGAGATGTTTTACATTGCATTATAAAACCTGTTTAACAACCAATAAACCTTTATGCTAGGGCTATCTTACAAAAGGCGTTGACTTTTTACTACTGGTAGCTATAATTTAGGCCATTATAATTTATACCCAGCAAAATGTAATAATTTCAATAATTTGATTACTATTTTGTAGACAGATAGACTTTATACAAACTAAGCAATAACTAGAAAAAATAAGCAGAAAGTTGGCACCAAATAACATGACTTTCAGTATTTGAGATTTCAAAGGACTTATGACTCATCGATTATCTTTATATTTAAATTTTGCAAGTCAGTACGCCAATTTCCAGACAACAGACAAGCCTTAAGAAGAATTAGCTTCCATGGAGTGAACTACTTTCCCTAAAGTCTAGATCCTATAGCGACTACTTAATTTTTTAAAGTACAGTAGTCAAATTATGACCAGACATGAGTGATATATATTCATATAATTATATACAAAAAATTGGTAAATTGCATGTCTCACCACGCACAATGTGGGATTCCGAAGTTGCCCATAACAATAATACGGACTTAGAAGAGAGTTTTTATTGTTTCATACTATAAACATTCAACGTCAACGACAACAACACAAGCTATTCAACGTCAATGACAAATATAAGTCCGTACCACAGGTTCACTGCCTATATAAACTTCTCTCAGCACATATTCGACTATTACTCAAAAACTTGTAAAGCCTTCTAAGCCGTGATAGTTTTCCTTTTAACTTCATTATACTTACCACTACCATGATTTTTTTCCCACCCCCAAAACCAACCGTTTAGCCTACAGAGGGACATTTGACTCCCAAGTCAGTCAGGCGAAATAGTTTGGCCATGAGGAAATGTATGTAAGAGTTTGGCTATAAGGCTATGTCATTCCTCGTAGCCAAACCAGTTAGGCAAAATAGTTTGGCCACGAGGAAAAGGCCATTTTGTCACCAAGACAACATTTTAGAAACCAAATCTTTATGAAAATACACAGCTTTTCAAAAATTAAACTATTTTCCTTTTATAACAAATATAAATTTTTTGACGCTGAACTTAAAAATATATGCAAAGGTATAGTTTATCCTCATTTGAGCTTAAAATACATCAAGTTAGAGGCAAGTTTAAGGATGGCCTGTAGGGTCAACCGGTTTACAGAAGTTTAAATAATATAGCATTAATATTTTTATCCTAATATATAAAAATTGTGTAATGTTCTAATCTTTAAACGTATTTTTACATGCATTTTTGCTATCACATTTGAAAACCTTTCAGAAAAATACAAGTTCTCCTGAAACTAATTATAAGTTTCAATAAGTTTAAAAACTTTTTAAAAATAAGAACCTCTACCCATTATCTGTATTGGAGTAGAGTAATAACGAATTGCGGAGCTGCAATATTGCATTCAGAAGTAGCCCTAACATTATTGCAAGGTAACAATTGTATCGGCACATATAATAATAATTCCGTTAGTGATTCCGCTTCAGAAAATATAAGCATTTCAGTGATATTAACTAGATGAAAGCAACAAGCATATTTCATATAATTTTGCATCGCTCACATAACCTCATTTACATCCTCGATGACAATACATATTATGTGTATTCGGGGCACAATTGAAGTTTAACTGTTTCCCTACAAGTGTTATAAGTTATAATGTAGACGAGCTTTATCCAACCATGTTTAAACACTATTGTTTATTGAAATTAATTAGCGTTATTTGTAATTAAACTTTAGTTATGAATTTATGTGCTTATAAACTAAAAGTCGCGTGTTTGTTGGTTTATTTGTTTTTTTTTTTTTTTAATTTTGTTTATATATTGTTTTTAGTTATTTTAGAAACATAAAAACTATAAGTTTACTCGCGGCAAGCACAACCTTTAGAATGCATTATTATCCTATACATAAGGTCGTCTGGAAGAGATCGCTTTTTTAGTGATAAGACTACCTTTGTGTATCTCACGTGTATGGAAATAGTTATGTAATTTATATAATATTTTACTTTTGTAGCAGAATAAAAATTTATTGTATTGTAATATACAAACATATTGATCCTGTACATCCTGATCCTGCATTTCTTCCTCTTTTTAAATGATTTATCCGATTACTTTGTGTATGTAATTACAATGATAAAACTAAAAACCTAATCAAAAAATATATAACCAAAAAGGTGTAGCGTAGTCGGAAAAAAATATAGCCAATGTAACTCAACGAATCTAATGAAACTTTTTAAATTCGTTATAGTCCGGGTGAAATCGGCGCATGAGTACCGAAAACTATTCCACCTCAATTTTTTTATGCGATCCTCTTCAAATTGCCCTACTGATGATATCAATGCATGTTGCCATGGAGCAACCCGGTGCCATATTGTTTAAACAAAAAATACATGGTAGAATATCATCAGAATATTTTCTTTTCTTGGGAACAACTAAAAACGACATGAAACTCACATTTATTGTAACGAAGAATCACAAAAACTAAAAATACATCTATCTAATAATGACCAATTTCTTACTCAAGTTTATGTTCGAACTTAAAAATTTTTTTTGTTTAGCTGATTCGCCTACCGTATTTTAAGATATTTCGATCAACGTCAATGTAATTTTTTTTAAAGAACTGTTCCTTGACAAGCGGTTACTCGCGACTTCTTAGACATGACCCAAAATCATTTCTTCCCCGTGTTGGTCCCAGGCTTCTTTGAAGAATATGCCAACTGCCCTTCTGCCAGGCAAGTCGTACAAGGCGACTGATTGACTATACGAGTCACTACCATCGTGGATACTAGGTGGTAGAGTTCTTCATTGTCTTGCCCGGGTCTAGTACCACCGCCTTGCCTATTTCTTCATCCTTCCTCCTCCTCCTTCCTTTTACTCGATCAAATAAAAAAGTAGCTTCCGTCACTTTTGAATAGTATAGCTTTCTTATAGTAAAAGAATATGCTAGATCGGTTCAGTCGTTTTTAAATTTATTTTTTACAAACACACTAAAACACTTTTTTTTTCTCTGTAAGTATATTAAAAATTAATATAGATGAATCTTGTTGTATTTTATTTATCTTTCTTAATCTACTCTTTATATCTATACAGTGTGTAAAGAAAATCCTGTCGGATAATTAAAAGTGATATTTGGTACCGTAATACGGTTACATGTGTGTAATTAATTTATGAATATTAATTATTTGTTTTCCCAATAAAAAAGTAACCTTAAATGGTATTTTCATACATTAAGTACGACAACACCTACAAATAAGTAAATTGTACTATCAAAGAATGCCGCGCAAGTCGTATGCTACCGAATATCACGCGGCGCGTTTAAAATTCCTTTATAAAAAGCCAAAAAACGAAGACCGCGCCTTCGCGCGGTGTTTGTGCGAAAGCCGCCAAAACGAAACAATGAAACAAGCAGCGACAGTGTTGTCATTTTTAAAATATTTGTTTAACGCTAGGAAAATATAAGTAAAAATACGAATATTAAAAAAAAGATATCTTTTATTTTTTTAAATAAAGTCATTTTAATATTTTTTTCAGTAATGCCTTTTACCAACCTATATGCCTCTTTCGGATTGGATAGGGTTCTCTTTACTATTACTTACTACTTTATTAATATTATAAATATAAATGCGAAAGCTTGGATGTTTGGATACATAGATGAATGGATGGATGGATGTTTGTTACTCAATCACACAAAACGGTTAACGGGTTTGGATGAAATTTGGCACACAGGTCCTGGAATAGCACATAGGCTACTTTTTATCCCAGATAAGTGATGTGATCCCGCAGGATTCGTCAAAAACTTTTATAACGCAACGGACTGCACGCTGCAGCTAGTAAGACTATATTAAACGGCCTTACTATCTACGTGACAAAGTTGAAATGCCGAACATATGTTGCTATATAGCCAACCAATTTTTCCTACTTGTTAGGCTATAACTGAAGAAAAATAGTTAATTGAATACAAATATAATAAAATTAACAGATATTTATATAACGGCTTACACAATCTAAGTATACATATAATTAAATCGTAGGAAAGTCAAAACTGTACATTGAATATTTTTTAAAAGAATACTTGGGGCGTGATCTACAATCGATATCGAAGCCAAAAATATAGTTTTTAGAATTTTTGTCTGCTTGTCTGTTTATCTGTTTGTCTATTTGTCAGTATGTATGTCCGGGGTAAACTCAAAAAGTACTTCATGGATTTACTTCAAATTTTGCATAAATATTACTAACAGGTCGGGTCAACATATAGGCTACATATTATACGCTATCACCTAGCGGCCAGGTGCTGTGCGGAGTATGCGAAGTCCGCGCGGACGAAGTCGCTGGCAACAGCTAGTACTAAATATAAGTATAGCCTCAAGAAATTGTAAAAATATAGAAGGTAAAAAAACATGATTATGACTTACGCCAATTTACTTTGTAGAATAGAGGAGTAAACCGAATTTGAGAACAACAAAGTCAACAAGGCTGCCTAGGTTTTATATATCACAATATTTTGTCTAGATAGAAACTGTATAACATTTTTGGAGGACTCGAGACCAAAATCTGGGGCGAGACGAAATTCATGATACATCACAGAAGCAAAAACAATCATGGTATTGAAATACAATGTAGCAGCGGAGCAATAAAAATATATTTGTTGTAAAACTTGTAGGAAAACATATATTTTTCTATGCAATCTTCTCAGCCGAATACTGATTGCAAGCATCGCCCTCGGGGCATCCACATTTAAATGATATCCTATTTCTGTACAATTTATCAAAGAAATGAACACGAGTTCTTTAACGGAATATTACGATTTACAAATGTCTTCTAAAGGAATGTTCTATGTTTGATAACATTTTCAGTGTTATTTTTAAATTAATTCAGTGTGTGTAATATTTTAATAATGTTAAAAGTATCTTCAGGCTTGTATCACAGAATACTTAGAGACTAACAGAAGTCAATGTTACATACAAGTAATATTCGAGCATAACACACATAGACACCTCTCACTTAACTAATCCCAGGCAACATTGTTTTTATCAGAAAACTAAAATTACACTTTTTTTGAGTTGCACGACCCGGGAATTGAACCAGGGCCCTCGTATAGTCAACTGCGACACCCGACCACTAGACCGCAGAGGCGATCAACGATTTATATAAAATTTATAATGTTAATTTTATACAAGTCAGAGGATATAATATGATAACTCACCTAACTACAGAGAGTTTATTTATTACGTTTTTTTTTAGAAGAGGGGGCAAACGAGCAAGAGATGCACCTGATGGTAAGTGATCACCGCCGCCCACGGACATCTGCAATACCAGAGGTCTTGCAATTGCGTTGCCGGCCTTTTAAGAATGAGTAAGCTCTTTTCTTGAAGGTCTCTATGTCGTATCCGTTCGGAAATACCCCTGCCGGTAATTGTTCCACAACAAAGTAGTGCGAGGTAAAAAGTGTCGGGAAAATCGCACAGTTCCAGATATCGAGATGGTGAGGAAAAAATACTTACTCAAGAAGCTGTACTAAGAAGAAGCCGTGATCCATTTCGTTACATTCATGACACTCGCTGCAACGCTGAAATAATAATAAATCGTCCCACTAAAGTCAAAATGAAGCTGCACTCCAGCGTTTAATAGAGTATCTATACATATAATAAAATCGTAGGAAAGTCAAAACTGTATCTACATTGAATATTTTTTTTTTAAATACTTGGGTCGTCCGTGATCTATAATCGATATCGAATCCAAAAATATAGTTTTTAGAATTTTTGTCTGTTTGTCTGTATGTATATCCGGGCTAAGCTCAAAAAGTACTGCATAGATTTACTTCAAATTTTCCATGAACTAACGGGTCGGGTCAACATAATATAGGCTACATATTAATAAATTTTTAAAGCCCCATAACTTTATTATCTACCCAATTTGAGATTTTTCGAAAATAGAAAAGATGGTTGTTTGATGAGACAACCATCATTTCTACGACGACTAACGAAGCTGTTCACAAAAATTCAGCTTGTTAGTAATCAAAAAAAAGTTTGTTCCAGGGATCTCGGTCTATACTCTCACAAACAAAAAATCGAAAAAAGAATTTTCAAAATCGGTTAATAAATTACCAAGTTCTGAATTAACAAATAAAAGGCAAAAAAAATACAACCGAATTCATAACCACTTTATTTTGAAAAGTCAATTGAAATTAGGTTTTTTCATGCGTGCCAATCCGTGTAGCAAATTGAAATGTGACTTCCTTGTTACACTACACTTACTTCCTTGTTACACTAGGCGACTTTCTATGCACTTTTGTGGTACATTTTACTAAAAAAGTGTCGCACTTATAGGTTTGAGCTTTGACGTGGTGGTTTAAATTCATGTCTAAATATGTTATCTACCATTAAAATGCTATTTCATAAACATTAAAAAAGTAGAAGATACATTTTGTATTAGAATTTTATTACTGCCAACGCCATCTATTATAAAACTAACGAGTTAAAATGCTACAAAGCTACACTAGGCGACGATCTGTGCCCTTTGGTGGTACATTTTACTGAAAAAATATCGCATTTTTAGGTTTAAGCTTTGGCGTGATAGTTTTATTTCATTTAATTCATTTTATTCACTCCATTTTAATACAATATTAATCTATTAAAACACTTGTACTTTTTAACTTCCCACTACGTATGTAGGGAGATACTACGTAGATAGGGAGGTAACCGATTTTGCTCCGATTTTCAAAAATGAAGTTTTCACCATGTGTCCACGTTTTTTGGTCTTATAAAACATTTTCGACTATTTTCTCGATGACGTCAGTATGTCTGTATATGTGTGTGTGTGTGTGTGTGTGTGTGTGTGTGTGTGTTTGTGTGTGACAACAACTCATAAGTTTTGTTAACGCCTGGACCGATCGAAATGCGGTTAATGGCATTCGATTGGGTTTCACTCAACTTATACTTCCTAAAAATTTGAACCAAATAGGCAAATTGATGAGAAATTTTGAAAAAACCCAAAAAAAATTGTGGCGAAACAGAATTTTTTTAAATAACTTCCAGATTAATGTACTGATTAAGTACAAAAACTAATCAGCTCTATTCCTCAAAAAAGAATGTATAAATTGCCTCAAAATCAGTTTATTCGTTTGGAAGTAATCGTAAACGAAAATTTTGAAAAAAGTGTTTTTTCGACATAATTTTGAAATGAATAATTTTTTGGTATTCTACGATATTTTAGTACTAAAAAAATTACGTCGAATGCCCTCTTAAAAGTCAAAACCGAATCTTATTTTCAAAAGTTACTGCTTTTCAAATATTAAATTTTCGTTTTCTTTAGCAAAATTACTTAATATTTTTGAAATAACTTTCAGGCTAATATACCGATTGACTTCAAAATTTTATTATCTTTTCTCCTTTAAAAACTGCGTCACGTATCGTTAAAAATCGGTCAATTTGTTTTAGATCTATTAATGACGAAAATTTTTGAAAAAATGTTTTTTGACATTGTTTCGAAATTTTTGAACCTACCGATTTTTTAGCTAAAGCAATATTTAAATTGAGTTGAATGCCACTTGAAAGATCAAAATCGATTATCGTTTCCTAAATATACAGCTTTTCAAAAATCAATATACTGCCATTTTTATCTAAATAGATGTTTATGCTGAAAAAACCTATGCTTATAGTTTTTACTATTTTGAGCTTAAAATACGTTAATTTAGCGGGAAGTTTCAGGGATGGCTTGAAAGGTCAACCATTTACAGATTACAGACAGTGATAGGTGACCAGTCTATCACCAACTGGGTACTTTTCCAATCCCGGGCAACGTCGTTTTTATCAGCAAACTGAAAAAACACATTTTTGATTTGCCTGACTCGGGAATCGAACCCCGAGAGTTTCTTTGAGGGAAAAATTCGACAAATTCATTCGCTGAGTTTTACCTCCATATCTTCGTGCCTGCGGTAAGTCCAATATTAATACTAAAAATTTTGAAGGTTAATTAGAGTAAATTTTCTTTATAAGATCAAATTTTATTTTTAAAACTCATTTTTCCTAGAAAACTCTTTTACAAGAAAGTTTCATTAAATAAAAATTGATTTCTATCAATATTAGACTTTAAGAGCGAAGTGGTGGCGCGAGATAGATCTTGAGTTGCTACATATTATAGGTAGGTACTATATTATAAGTAGACCAGAAAATATGGTGTAAAATATGTAGATAACCTTTATAATTGTTCTGTGTAGATAACATTGATAATTATAGAAATCGTGTTTTTAATAAATCAAGAAAATTTTAAAGAATTTTTCTTATACATAAGTACATACTAAAAAATTTATCTTAGAAACATTTTATTTTTTATTTTGGTTTTATTTTTCTGCGCCTCCCTAGATACAAAGCCTGACGACGCCTTTGATGCGAATATAATAAATAAAGTCCATGATACATTAAAATATGTTAAAGTCCAAATACATTAAAAGATATAATTCGCATAAAAATATCAAACCAACTATTGTATAAAATGCAACAAAAATGAAAATAATAATTATTATAATCGAAATCTACATCATATAAGGCCGTATAAATAAGTACTCTTGTATTATCCGAAAGAAACGAAAAAAAAAAACAACAAGTGTCATCAATTTATGCTGTGAGCGAGTAATAAACATTTTATATAAACAAAGTTTTATCGTTTTTTAACATTTAAGTGGTTAAAATCAAATAATCTTCATGATAAGTAATACAAAAATGAATTAATATTTATGTTGACGATATATTGCGATGTGAGTGGCTTAAAATGGAATGTAACAATTGTGAAATCAAGTAATATTAATTTTTGAAAGAGTTTCGTGAATTTTAGTATTATAAAAAGTGTCCGTGATACAATTTACGTTTCAGAAGAAATTAATAATGTATTACAATTACTGTATTGTCAGCAGCCATCATCATCTGTTGTGTTTTAGGCCATATTTATATGGGGACTCATCAATCTCCTTTTATTTTTTATATGTAGGGGGGATTAGTATGAACTTTAAGTCTGTGGGGGTCGCAATTCATGTCCCCCGGTCGCCATCTTAGAAAAAAGGATACAAAGGGTTTTCACGCTGTATCTCATAAACTAGTAACTCTACAGAGATATTTATGAAAACATTATTTGTATCAAATTAAATTGTCTACAATTTATTCCTATTACTTTTTATCTTAAAATGTAAAATCTAAAGGTAATAAACAAAAATAACAGAATACTTTTGAACAAATTTTCATTTGGGCTTTATAAATTTTTTTCTGATCATTTTATATCAAAATGACATCAGAGCAATTTTATAGAGAGCAATCTAATTTTTATTGAATAATTTTCACTATAAATTTGATTTTCATTAATATATCTTGATTTTACGGCGCTCCAAAGTTGGTTGGGTTCTTGAATACTTATAAAAATACGATAAAAACAAACTTATATATTTATAAGATTTTTATTCATATAATTTATCATTTCATTTTAACGGACAAATCTTAACTAAGTTTTAACACAGTAAAAAAATACAATTGTGTCCTCTGACAAACGCAACCTTAAATGTAACATTTCAACGGAGTAATTTTCAGCTCATTGACGTTTCTCGTGTGTAATCTGTCATCAAGACAAATAATTTGAAAAAGTAAACGTTTAGACAGTCGGTGGCAGAGTTGCAAGAAGTTTCGATTTGGTGTAGAACTACATTTTCTTGCCGCAAATGCCGTGTTCCGGTTCGAAACCGGAACACGGCATTTACGGCACGGCACGGGTAAAGTAGCCAGTAAATTTATGCATAAGTATACCATTACTATTCCACTACCCGGTCGCAACGCAACATTACCACAGAATATCTAATAGTACTGCCGTACAGAAAATTCACTCCTGTACAAAAGTCAGGTTCAGGTGTAAAATATACCTAGACTCGCCAAAGATACCAGCTCGCAAGCCAAATTGAAACTTGAAACAATGCATGAATCATGAATTTTCTTTGGGCGCCCCAGTTTTACAACCGAGCTATGAACGTTTGCACGGAGTTGTCTCTTGAGAAGTTTTTGTACATAGTTGATGTAGAATGCGCAAGCGCGACATGTCACATGACCGCAACTGTCGTGTGAGCCAAGCATCAGCCCACTGCGATACATCGCCCGCCGCCCGGGCGGTGCGCGCGGCTGAATATAGGTACCTAAACCGCGACGTGACACTCCCCTGCAACTACATCGCACCGCTCTTGCTCTTGAATGTGTGAAGGACTAACTACAAAAACACGACAGACAAAAACAGCCATGTACTGAGTATCAACTCGTGGCCGTTTTTCCAGTAGTTTTTATTTCATCCACTATCAGCTCTTAGGCTTAATGGGGATAATTTAACTTCAACGCTTCAACACAATTTTAAATTAATCATCTTAGGATTTTAACACGCTGTCTAAGACTCATTTATAATGATTTATATTAAAAAGTTATATCGTTCATAATTAATTACCTTTGAGACTCGTAATTAATTGCGGAAATGTTTAGAAAGGTAAAATCACTCGAAATGAATATTTTATGATTGGCTTTGATTTAATAACGATGGAGTTTCATTACAAATCTTATGATTTGCAAAATAAATACGTTGATTTGTTTTCTTTGTAGTGTTGTTTTGAAAAGATATAAATAAATTGTTTATTTAATTGTTTCATAACAAGTAAATTATTTAAAAACAAAAAACCCGACGCGACAGCTTGATAATAGAATTAGGCATTTATTTATACAATGTTGTTTTAGTACACATTGAAAGACGTCAAAGTGGTAAAATTTTAACACAATTTACTTATCTTGTATCAACAAGCTGGAAGACGTAATAGCACACAATGACGTATGTCACATATCAACCAATATTAATAAAAAAATTGAGAAATGTCTGAGGTCAAGGCATCGCAAAGGGGGGACGGGGAGGAGCAGCCGCCCCTCACCCTCGTAGAGGTTCGAGATCTTTTTTGAGCTATTTTTTATCCCAGCTGTGTGTGTATGTGTATATGTGAGTGTGTGTGTGTGTATGTGTGTGTTTGTGTGTATGTGTGTGTATGTGTGTGTGTGTGTGTGTGTGTGTAATGTACGTATATGTTAATTTACTGTCTGTCTTCCTATTCATAGCCGAGCACAGCACCGGCATTGATATAATGACGGCAGGAACATGTAGAGTATTAGATACACATGCATGAGTCTAAGAAAAACTTTATCACTCCTTTTTGCGATTTAAGTGTCACTTTTTTCTTTTGCTCATGTCTTGCGAGTTATATGAGAGTGTAGAAAGTAATTCAAATTCTTTATAAGGGCCAAGACAAAAATGGTTTATGCAGGTTATTTATAATCCAGTTTATGCAGAACTGTTAAAAATCTAGAAATTCAGAGCAGTAAAATATCACAAAAATATGAGTTTGGTTTAAGCTTTGCTTGTATGAACGTAACGTAGGATGAACGTATTTGTGGACGCGTTCTGATTCGGTAGTTATTCTGAAAAATAGACTCCAAAGTTTTAAATTAAGTCTTATATATAAAATTCTCGTGTCACAATGTTCGTTCCCATACTCCTTCGAAACGGCTTGACCGATTTTGATGAAATTTCGTATGCATATTCAGTGGGTCTGCCAACCGATAGAATCGGCCAACATCTATTGTTCATCCCCCTAAATGTTAAGGGTTGTCCACCCCTAAATTTTTTTTTTATTTTATTGACAAAAATTTTTATTTTTATTTTTTTATGATTCAACATTGAAAATATATATACAACTTTTAATTTTCAACCCTCTACGATCAACCCCTATTTTTTAATTCAATAATTTATGTGGCAAAACAACGTTTGCCGGGTCAGCTAGTAGAATATACAATAAAATAATAATTTTTAAATATCTGCACACCGTATCATGGTAAAATATGTTGTAACACTTATATTTTTGTAAATAAACATTTCATTTCATTTCATGTCATGGGCATCAAACTAATGATGACGATTGCTTTAACTCCTTTGAATGCTTATATGCCATAAGTTATCTTTGAAATTCACTCTCTCCTATTCCTATTACACTAGATAAATAAACAACAGCTTACATACCTATGTATATTTGCCCTTCAAAGTATCTCACCATAATCAGTCCATCTATAATATTAATATATGGGAATTCATTAGCTATGACATACGAATCAATTACTCGGTTGAATAAACTCGGTTAGACAACCGTCGCCTAATTATAGGGTAGCCAAGTTTTTGTACGAGAAATAAAGTAGGTATATTAAAGCTGAAATAACAAGTTTATTTTTTTATTATATGTGAGATTAGCATGCTTTTGGTATCACATCACTTTAAAATTTTTAATTCCATTTTTTTTGAGCTATACTTTTATTTTAAACTAGCTGAGCCGGCAAACGTTGTTCTGCCTTTTTAACTACTCTTATTTTTTTTCTATATTTCCTCACCTTTTAAACCTTCCCTGGACTTCAACAATTAATTCAAAACCAAAATTAGCCAAAACGGTTCAGCCGTTCTCGAGTTTTAGCGAGACTAAAGAACAACAATTGAGTTTTATATACAGTGACGTGCACAGGATTATGAGACTAGGTATGCGGCGGAGTATAAATTTTCTTATATAGATTTTTAGCGTAGCCTCAGCCACGCGACGGATCTCTAAGCTGGAAATCATGCCAACAGAACATGTCTTAGATGTACTACTATTTATCTACATCTTCTACGGTAACGCAGAAAAAACAGCGGTCGGTCGTCGCTAACTAAAATATTATAACAGGTAACTACTTACCTAGTCAGCTGTATTCTAGGTATGTTTCCATGTTCAAGGTTCTTGTTATTTAAAATAGGTACTATTTCCCGATGTAAATATTTCGGCCACCTCAAATATCTTAAGCAAGTGAGTGATGGTTACAATGCACGTCCCTTGCAAGATATCCGATGTGGCCTTTAAAAGGCCGATTTTCATGTGATTCGCAAAATATATAAATACACTTAATAATAATAATAAATAAATAAATAATCACGGGACAAATTACACTTATTGATCTAACCCCAATGTAAGCAATTTATTTGCTTGTGTTATGGGTGTTAGTCAACGATATTAATACATAGAAATACATACATAAATACGTTTACATACGTAATAAACACCCAAACCCGGAAATACAAACATTTATGCTCATCACACAAATGCTTGTCCCCGCCGGGGATCGAACCCGAGCCCCGTTGATTGCGTAGTCAGGGTTGCTAACCACTCGACCAACGGGGTGGTCAAATAATAAAACTACGGGTTGGTAAAAAACAAACAAACTACTCATTCATTTATATATTAAATCTATGCGCCTATCCTTTTTTAAATATGATTTTAGGATATCGTCATAGAAAGTTGGACTGCGTTTTAATTCTATCAATAATGCCTTTTCTATAGAAATCGTGGAAAGCTCTGTGAGTCGTTGTTGATTTTGTGTGTTTCTCAAATATGTGTGGATACGTTTTAAACACGAAAATGAACGCTCTGCCGATGCGCTGCTTGCTGGGATAGTCACAATGAATTTCGCTAATAGTAACACTTCAGAAAAAACTTTATTTAAATTCTCCTTATACAAATTTTGAATAATACTAAATACACAACTATTTGCAAATTGAGGTGATCTATAAATACAGCGCAATTCATTTTTTAATTTATCAAAATTAAAATTTGCCTGATAATTATTGGTGAACTCTCTGATTTCATTTTCAGGGAAATGTTCACTATATTTTTTAAAATTCTCACAAGAAAGTAGCTCAATAAACTTTAAATTTTTAATGTTTTTATAGCGATTTCTTAATTCACTGACTACATTATCAATTATTTCAACAAAAATTCGCCGATAATGTATTTTTACATCATCGACATTGCGCTTTCTCTTAGGTGGTCCGGTAATGTGAACGGCGGCATCATAATAGATCTCGAACTTCTCTCTGAAATGTTCCAAAAATGACTCTAACTCTTTTATCTTTGTTACGCAATACGCGATGTCACTAGTTTTTTTTTGCAAAACATCGTACAGAATATCAGTTTCTGTAAAAATATCTGCGAAAGATTTTAAAAGAAAATTAAATTCAAATTCTTTCATAATAAATAAAAATGAACTGACTTGCGTCAGTGTTTCACCATCCCAGTCTGGTGTATTTTCGTACATATTTTCGAACAATTCTAGGAGGTCGGTGGACGCATTATTAATTACATTAACCGTGCGTGAGTGATATGTCCACCTTGTTTCCGCGACACGAGGCAGCTTTTTCATATCGGCAAAGTTGTTATAATGGGCCATTCGCTTTGCACTGGTGTGAAAAAAAAAAGCGATTGATTTTATAATACTAAAAAAGCGTTTTGTTTTAGCAACTCGTTCAAACGATTTCGATAAAACTAAATTTAATATATGTGCTGAACACCAAACGTACATAGCTTGTGGACATTTTTGTCTCACCAAAGCCTGCACACCATTAATTTGTGAGGACAAAACTGCTGCCCCGTCGTAAGTTTGTGCGACTAATTTGGATAAACAATCGAACTCTTCTAAAATTTTCAAAATTATAGAACTCAAGGTTACAGCGGTCCGATCCGCGCTCACATCAACATATTTGATAAATCGATCTACTATTTCAGAATCATGAAAATATCTCAAAACTAATACTAATTGTTCACGGCCGCTAACATCAGGAGTCTCATCTACCATGATGGCGACAAAATCGGACTGTTTAATTTCGGCTTTAATGCGATCGATCATCACAGATGCAACGCTCGAGATCAAATCATTCTGCATACGGTTCGACATACCCGTGAATGAGGTACTTGCACTCTGTAAATGGGTTTCTAAAACTCCATCATACTTGGCTAATAAATCTACTATTTCTAAATAATTACCCCTATTCAACGACGAAACTGACTCGTCGTGGCCGCGAAAAGCTAATTCTTGTTTTCCCAGAAAGCAAACAATATCGATCACCCTTTGAAAAATGTTTCTATTGCGATCGACTTTAGCATTATGCCTCTCAATATCTACTCGTAACTGACTGTTGATACTCATTTCAATACGAGATTTACCAAAAGTATTTAATTTTAAGCAGGCCTCCAGATGTTTTTCTGTATGGTCATGCTTCTTTGCCGCGGAATGGAAATTATTTAAATCTGAATATCCAGAATCAGTCCACACTGTATTAGAATTACTAAACAATATGCAAGGAAAACAAAATAATTTAATCGTATGCAGACAACCACACAGCCAGTCATACGTTTCATAACTTTTAACATGAAACTTGCGAGTTACATTTCCTTTTTGCTGGTTTAATTGTGGTAACTCGGGTATACACCTATCTTTAGATACGATTTGAATCTTTTCACTAAATGACAAATGTGAGAACTTGTTACTTTTAATTTTTAGTAAGCACAAATTATCAAAACACACGTCACAATCAAATAACATTTTAAAAAATCAAGAAACGCGCTAGATTAAACAAATCACTAATTATTTTAGATATATATAACTGTTTACTTTAATTATTTACTTTTTATTTAATTTAATTTACACACTTTCAAATGTTAAAATAATAATATCATTAATATATATTTTAAGAAAACATATACAATAATAAAACATAATAATACACAATGCATATCACGTATCACATAAAAATTTAAAATGGCTTCACTTTTGTCAATAACATTTCAACAAATAAAACCTTACTAAACAAAAATGCATAATGTGAGCATACTTTTTGTCAATAATATTTCGTCTATTATCTTTACCCGGATTATAGAACAAGCCCGCATTACCTGCTTTATAAAATAGCATGATTGTGTGAGTGAGCCAATTACGTGAGGATAGGTAATTATGTCTCGCACACATTTACAATATAAGGCAGAAAATTAGCGGTCTTGATTTTGCGTTCAATATTATTTATCGTTTAATAAACGCCTGGCAAACATGTTTGAGTGCTGTGCTTGCAAATAGGTGCTATTTAAAAATATTAGGCGTTTTTAAATTATTATATTTTGTTTATTCATTTATTTATAAGTCATCTAAAACGTATGAACGTTTTATTAAAATATAGGTAAAGCAGTGCTTCTTTGCCTCTAAAGAGTGCACGCCCCTGTTTATATATGTATATAGATAAGATTTTTATGACCAATATGTTAACTAAAAATATTATCAAGTGTCTACTATATTAGTTTACGTGAAAATGTTGTATCAATAAATATATACTTAAATATTTTTAAAGCTTTTCGTACAAATTGATATGTTTGATTACACGTTTACTATAAAGAAATTTATGGCTTCAGATACAAATAACTTTTACCTACATGACTTTTAGTTTTTTAATATTTTTTTAATAAGCAAGTAAATAGTATTATTAAAACCAAAATAAATTATTTATCATAATCATGGATAGCGACGATAATCATGCAACAAGTATTGAAATTTCATAAATGATTACTTTGACAAGTTTAAAGTTTTGATCAAACGCAATTCTAATTTGAAAGGATAAAGAAAATTTTACAAGGTAATGATATACCTACTTACTGATTCAATCTTCGAAAATTGTGATAAATGCTTGCACATATTTAATATAAGCTGATCTGCGTAGCTTCACTCACGTGTAAATTAACATATCAATTTAGACTCATTTTTTCGCTTCGTAAATATGATCGCATCACTAAGTATCGCACTCGTCTTCAATGGCTTTCAATATCTCGTCGACGACAATACAGAATCTTGTGCAATTTATTCAAATTTGCTCCTGTTTAGCTTAAAGAAAATTTTGATTTTTTAGCCGAATCTCATAACTTTTCTCTTCGATCCTGTAATTCTCTTTTGTTATCCATACCATTGCATCGTACTGGGTTACATCGTACATGATATATTCCTAGATTTTTTATTAAATTTTTTTTTTTTGCTTTACACCGTATAATTACTGAGTCTGTATTAACTTAACAATAAATAATACTAGCAAAAACCAGAACTTTGTAAGGGCTCGCAAAATTATAATCAGAAATCAGAAGTACTTTATTCAATAAAACTTTTTACAAGTTATTTTGACACGTTAACATATTTTTATAAAAAAAACTACTACGGAAACGCGGCCACTACCTAGTAATATTGTTAGGAAAGTATTTTTATGAGAATTACGTCTTTTAATGTATGGACTTTATTTATAATTATCTAACCTAAAAAAATCCAGCGTATTTTCACCCAAACATTATATTCGCATCAAAGGCATCGTCAGGCTTTGGTCTAGGGGGGCACAGGAAAATAAAACCAAAATAAAGAAAAACATGTTTCTAAGACTAAATTTTTTTATACTTTACAAGAATAATTCTTTAAAATTTTCTTAATTTATTAAAAACACGATTTCTATCATTATCAAGTTTATCTACACAGAACAAATATAAAGGTTATCTACATATTTTATACCATATTTTCTGATCTACCTATAATATAGTACAGTCTACCTATAATATGTAACAACTCAAGATCCATGTCGCGGCACCACTTCGCCCTTAAAGTCTAATATTGATAGAAATCAATTTTTATTGATGGTAACTTTCTTGTAAAAGAGTTTTCAAGAAAAAATGGGTATTAAAAATAAAAGTTGATCTTATAAAGAAAAACACATTTTTTAAGCTTTTTTGATGTGTTTGTAAGTGGACAATAAAACGCACGTTATAATTCGGAGCTAGTTTAATACTGCCATCTAGATCAGTTGTGTATCACGTAAAGGTTGATACACATTCCCGCCGTTAAGGCGTGCATACATAACATTCCTCCACCCTTAGCTTGGAAACCTGACAACAATTAAGGAATGGGTAGGTTTATAACTTAATAACTATTTACAATACTGACTATAGTTTATAACTAATTTTCTTATTTCTAGGTCTTAGATTTATATGTTTGTAAGGTGGCTCATTCGGAGGTGGTGAGTTGCTCTGAATGTTTTCAGTATTTTCCAACATTCCTGGGAGATCTCTTGCCTCACCCTCTTCCGATTGAACCTCCTGCACTGAGGCTGGACTCGAATTTTTTTCGGAGTCAGGTGCAATCGCGTCCTCCCACAATTCACCTGTTTCCACCTGATCTGACATTGGCTGTTGCCCATCGTCTAAAACATCAACACATCTAGATTGTTCGTTGACGTTGTTTTCGTGCACGGAAAGAAGCGGTGGAAGATAACCGGTGGAACACGGTTGCTGTACGTCGTGGTTTTCTTGGCTTTTATTTGTATATCGCAACAACTGATCCACATGACGTTTACTAATTTTTCCCTCAATATCCACCAGGTACATTCTACGTCCTAGAATTTTTTTTATTATTCCTTTAACCCAAAATATATTTTTTTCTGTAAAATTTTTCGCCCAAACTACATCACCGACCTTAAATTTACGTTCTTTGATATTCGATTTTTTTTTTTGTATATTTTTGGTGGAGGAGTAATTAAATCGAGTCGGCTTCTTAAATTCCTACCGAACATTAACTTAGCTGGAGTCGCTCCCGAAGAACAGTGAACTGTGTTACGATATTCAAATAAATAATCAGGTAATTCTTCATCTACTTTATTCCTGGATGACGTAAGGATTGATTTAATCATCTTTTTACACGTTTTGACCGAGTTTTCGGCCTGACCATTACTACACGGGTGGTAAATGGGAGATGTTATATATTGTATGCCGTTTGCCCGACAAAATTGTAAAAATTCTTTTGACGCTATTTTTGCGTCATTATCGGAAACAATGGTTCGCGGTAGCCCGAATGTCGAAAATAAATTATTTAGTTTTAAAATCAATTCACGAGTTCGGGTGCCTGTCTTCATTTCTATACATTCGAGCCACTTACTATACGCGTCTATAAGTACTAAGTAGACTTTTTGCCCTACAGACATGTAATCAATATGTACGCGGTCCCACGGCTGGGCGGAACGTGGCCAAGCTGCGGCCGCGCGCGGCGGCGCCGCCCGCTGGCCAATACATATTTCGCAAGCACCGACCAACTGCTCAATATCTCGATCGATGCCTGGCCACCACATTCGTGAACGTGCCGCGCTTTTTGTTTTCACAATTCCCATATGTGACCTATGCAATTCCTTTAGCATTGCTTGGCGATGATAATGCGGAATAACGACGCGATGCCCCCTCAAAAGACACCCTTTTTCTACCTGTAGTTCGTTTTTACATCGAAAATACGGTATTATGTTTTTACATTTGATCTTACGAGGCCATCCGTATTATATGTATGTATTTACGCACTGTAATTAAAATTTTATACGTCGCCGTTGCATTTTTAATATCAGTATATGTAATAGGAAGATTTTGAAGTTGCAATAAATTTATTGAAATACAATTACACTTATTATTATTGTCAGTGGTACTTGGCTTTACTACGCTAGTCGGCGAGGAACGAGAGAAGTAATCTGCTACTAAATTATTTTTACTACTTATGTATTGAATTCGATAATTGTACGCTGATAAAAAAATTGAGTAACGAACTAATCTTGACGCTGTCATAACGGATATACCTTTGTTTTCGCCAAAAATTGCTAACAGAGGTTTATGATCCGTTCTTAAAATAAAAGGTTCCTGCCTACCGTAAAGGTATTGGTGAAATTTACTGACCCCAAAAATAATAGCCGTTGCTTCCTTGTGTAACTGGCTGTAGTTATGCTCACTGACAGACAAGGAACGAGAAGCGAATGCTAACGGTCTTTCGACCCTATCCTCTCCGATTTGGGAAAGTACCGCGCCTAGCCCTGTCGGACTTGCATCTACCGCTAGTATTAATTGTGCGTTCGGGTCATAGTGAGTTAAAACTCTTTCTGAACACAATTCCCCCTTAATTCTTTCGAATGCGACTTGTTGGTTATCGCTCCACTCCCAGTCTACATCTGTACGTAGAAGATAATTTAAAGGATATAGTATTGAAGATGCTTGGGGAACAAAACTCCGGTAGTAGTTAACCATCCCGAGAAATCTTTTTAATTCCGTTACGTTCGTCGGCATTGGTGCTTTTTTTATAGCTTCTACTTTCTTTGGGCATTTGTGCAAACCGTCCTTATCGATTATATGACCTAGATAATTCACGCTTTTTTGAAAAAATACGCATTTATTTTTTTTTAATTTTAATCCGGCTTCACTAAATCTTTGAAAAACCATGCTTAATCGTTTTAAATGCTCTTCCTTAGTTGCTCCTGTGATACACACGTCATCAAGGAACACTGCCACGCCCTTAATGCCTACCAACAAATTTTCAATTGCGCGTTGAAAAATGGCAGGCGCGTTAGCCAATCCGTAAACTAAACGTGTATACATGAACAAACCTTTAGTAGTATTGATGGTTGTGAGCTTTTGGGAATCTGGGGAAAGAACTAATTGGGAATAGGCTTGGCTACAATCAATTTTGGAGTATAATTCTCCCCCTCCCAGTTTTACAAAAACTTCTTCAATACGCGGTAACGGGTATTTATCAATATAGATATCTTTATTAACCGTTATTGAGTAATCGCCACAAATCCTTACGCTATTGTCGGCTTTAATAATTGGTACAATAGGCGATGCATAATCCGAAAAGCTAACCGGTACTAAAACCCCAATCCGGACCAACCGCTGAATTTCTTCCTCTACTTTATCTTTAATCGCGAACGGAAGCGGACGGGCTTTAAAAAACTTTGGCATAGCGTCTTTTTTTAAATGAATTTTTACCTGGTACTTCTTACAACAACCTAATTCATCCAGGAATAAATCACTAAATTTATCAATCAACCCTTGTACATATGGGTAGTTCGTACCTTCACAATTTATTTTATTATTTTCCGACGTTAAAACCATATTAAATTGCGCCATAAAATTTCTCCCTAAGAGGGGAGGTCCCCCGTTTTCAATAACATACAATTCTATAAAATATTCTGTGTTTTTATACCTTATTTTAACATTAAAATAACCTAAAGGAGTTATTTTATGGCCATTATAAAAACATATTTTCATATCGCTCTTATTCAACGGTATTTTCAAAAAATATCTGTTATATAATTTATCAGAAATGACACTTATACCCGATCCGGTATCCAACTCCATATTTAAATTTAAATTACCGTTAAGAGTTACCGGTAACAAAATAGGATTATTGTTAACGTACCTCAAATTAAAAAGATCGCATTCCTCACACTTATCACAGTCTTCCAAGTCGTTAGGCTTTATATTATACACCTTTTTAGCACGAGATTTACACATTTTTTTCAAATGCCCTTTCTCATTACACTTCAAGCAACGATACGACTTATATCGACACTTTTCTGACACATGATTTAACCCACACACTTCACATTTTACCGTTGACTCTTCAGACCTCGCCGCAGGTCTACGGCTGTCCGCCGTCCGCCGTGCACTCGCGCGGTATACTGCCTCCTGTTTCACCTGCTCACACGCTCTGCCCTCGCCGATCATCAACGACCCCGTGCGAGCCCTCCGCGCGCACGCTGCTTGTTGTGCCAGCTCCACAGCCCTCACCAGAGTTAACTGCCTGGCGTCCTGCTCAAAAAGCCGGTCGCGCTCCGGTCCCATCATCAGACCTAGCACGAATCGATCCCGAAGAACTGTGTCCAAAGCACCCCCGAACTCGCAGTGAACAGCGAGCCCTCTGAGTCGAGCCGCCCAGTCTTCTACCGACTCACCGTCTTCTTGACTAGCCCTATAGAAGTTGTCTTTATCCGCAAAACTAGATCTTTTTGGTGTGAAGTGGTCGTTGAGTATTTGCAATAGCTCCGTATAAGTAACTGCTTCCACTGACTTCGGATGCGTTAAATTTTTTAACAACTTATACGCCTCATCTGATAAATGCGTTAACAAAACGGCCCTTTTTTGTTCGTTTGATTCTAAGGCATTCAAAACTACAAACTGCCGTAAACGGCTTTCAAATACGCTCCAATCTTGAATTTTGGGATCGAAATTTGAAATATTCCCAATAAATCCAGCCATATTTAATATAAATTAGTGGGTACCTTGTCGTCGCCAATGATGTGTTTGTAAGTGGACAATAAAACGCACGTTATAATTCGGAGCTAGTTTAATACTGCCATCTAGATCAGTTGTGTATCACGTAAAGGTTGATACACATTCCCGCCGTTAAGGCGTGCATACATAACATTTTTACCCTCGGGCTAAGATTGGAAATTGATCTCAATACAATATTAATCAATTAATACACTTGTACTGTTTCACAGTAATCATATTGTGAAAAATTTGTAAACGGTTGACCTTACAGGCCATTCCTGTAACTTCCCGCTAAATTATGGTATTTTAGGCTCAAAAGAGTAAAAACTATAAGCATAGATTTTTTCAGTTCTAAAAAATATTGAAATGTCTCAATTGCTAAGTCACAAAAAGCAGCAAGAAAACACTTACTTTACTTAGCAGGAAGTTAAAAAGTACAAATGTATTAATAGATTAATATTGTATTAAAATGGAGTGAATAAAAATGAATTAAAACTACCAAGCCGAAGCTCAAACCTAAAAGTGCGATCGATATTTTTTCAGTAAAATGTACCACAAAAGGGCATCGTCGCCTAGTGTAGCTTTATAGCATTTTAATTCGTTAGTTTTGTAATAGATGGGGTTAGTAGTAATAAAATTCTAATACAACATGTATCTTCTATTTTTTTTAATGTTTATAAAATGGTATTTTAATTTTAGAACATATCTCGACATTAAATTTAAACTACCATGTCAAAGCTCAAACTTAAAAGTGCGATATTTTTCCAGTAAAATGTACCACAAAAGTGCATAGAAAGTCGCCTAGTGTAGGGCTCGCTTCGCTCGCCCTGATAAACACTATTTATCAACTCAAAAACTAATGTTTATTTTATCTTCTTCTTTCCCCCGTGTATTAAAAACACTCTCGAATACAGCACATCGTTTTTTCAGCAATCACTTGATAATTTTAAAATATTTATTTACTTATTTAAATTTATGCACAAAAAAATGTACAAAGGTTACACTTAACGCCTATGGGCATTATATATATATATATATATATATATATATATATATATATATATATATATATATGTAGGAAGTGGGTCAGATACGATAAATAAAATGAGGATGTGGTGATATAACAACTCTTTATATTTTGTTCAACTTGTATCAAATATCAAAAATAACTTAAGATCACTATTAAAGCTTTCCATTATTTAATGACTAGTTCTCGCTTAACAATTCCAAGCAACTTAATTATTCCTTATTACAAATAAGTCATAATTTAAGCAATAGATAGTCCATTATAAATTGTACTGCGACTAATTTATAGTTGACAATAATAATTAACTTGTTTGCACAAATTAATTATCCAAGAGTCAAGGATAAGCTACTAGCAAGATACAACAAGTGTACCGAGCCACGCCAGAGCCAAGACTGCCCGAACGGAGGGCGTTCAGAGCCTTTTATACAGGTAGCAAAACAATTTGAGTAGTAGGGATATCGAACGATGCGCTCGGTGGCTCAGGCGTACACCTGTTGTTTACAATATTCTTGCATTTGATGACGCGGACGCCGTCACGGCCATACTGACATGCACACGTCCTCGTGTGCGCATCTTTATACATCTGAGGACAAGGAACGCCTCGTTCATCCTGACATATCTTTTAGAAAACTAAACGTAATCTTATTTTTCTTACAACTCTATAATTAGCGTGACCTTTAGCGAAATGGTACAATAGTGTGCTGGTCCGGCAACCCCTTCAGCAACAACAACTATTAAACTCTCGTCAGTTTTGAAACCGGAGACTGCATTCTACTAAGCTAGGAATCTCTCTCGTCAATTAAAAAAACCGGAGACTGGATTGTACTAAGCTCCCTCTCATCAGTTAAAAACCGGAGACTGGAGTGTATTAAGCTCCCTCTCATCAGTTAATAACCGGAGACTGGAGTGCACTAAGCTCCCTCTCATCAGTTAAAACCGGAGACTGGAGTGTACTATGCTCCCTCTCATCAGTTTAAAACCGGAGACTGGAGTGTGCTAGGCCGTCATCTTCCTACATTTTTTGTTAATTTACTTTATTATTTTTTTTTATTTTTCAATTGATTTCTTTTCATAGTTTTATAAAACTGCCATTTCCCATAATAATTATTTTTTTTGCTTTTTTTTTACTTACATTTTTAGTCATATTTTTTTTATCATCATTTTACTACATTTTCTTCGTTTACTTTATATCGTATTTTTTTTTTGCTGATGATGCAGCCTCATGAACAGTGGCATTAGTGATTATAAGATTAGAGAACTTCCTTCGCAGGTAGTTCGAAGATATTGAAAACTCTGACTGTTATAACTATCTACAATATACACTGCAGTTCTAATAATACTGTTTGGACCAGTTTCATGAACAAGATCATTATCATGAGTATACGCCGTCACGTCATCCTTGTTACAATTTTCATTTAGGTACCTCAAGAAACCCTACAGGAATATGGGGAACTTCGCAGAGGCTATCATGGGCGCACTTATATGTCCTATTAGATCCACTGATATGTCTTAATTCGTTCCTATTGTTTTCTAAAATTACGGTAACTTTTAAGGAGCCCTTATATTTTGAATCAAGTTTCGTTTAGTGTCGTTCTTCATTCCTAACAAAGACAAAGTCACCTACACTTAAAGGTTTTAACATTTCTTTTACCTCTACTCAACCGTAAAATATCCGATTGGGCTGATTTTTGATTCTATTGGATACACTGGATCTTCAAAGCTTGTAGATACTTTTTAGAGTTTTTGTTAGTTGCCTTGAATACCGAATATCAAACCTAATGTTGCTGAGCGCGCGTCAAATATTACGTAACCGCTATTGCCACGATTCGTCAGTTATGGAGTATAACTATCATTATTAAACCCTAGAAGATTCGCATCACATGTTTGGACCGACTGTTAGCTCTATATGTGCCTGTCGCAAAAAGATGTAAATCTGTACTGTTTTCTCTTTTTTTTAATATTAGTTTGAGTTTAGTTGATAGTAAATTTTAAGATTGCTTATTAACGATCTTCAAAGGGTCAACTAATTCGATTTCAGCTCGACGGTTTTAATTCAATTGGTTGTCAATTGTTTTTAAAAATATCTACCAAGCGCGCTCTGTCTTTACCTACAAGGTCAGTGTTTACTATACTCTCGCTAGCAGATTTTGAAACTGAGTAGGATTAAGTGTTTAAGTATTGCTAAGCATTAACCTGTTGTCGCTTAGTTCCTACTCTACACTGGTCCAAAATTTTGCGGCCTAACGAAGCATTAAGAGTTATCAGGTCAAACGTGAAACTACCTCCAAATTTAAATTTTGCCTTGTGGTTAAGCATTTGATTTGTTCAGCGGAAACTACATCAAAACAAGCGAATATTTAGAGATTCTTGTTCATAAAACCGTTCTCTTACAAAGAAATCACAAGAGATTTGTTTGATATGGCATTCTGAAGCAGAGTCAAATATAAAAGGTAATTAAATTTCACTTAGTGTAATACACTATGTGACGCTCTGGAACAGATGTTGACTGGTTTTCTGTTTTCGGAACTCGAAGTGGCAACTTCTTTCTTCTTGTAGCGCTTCGGACAAATGGAAGCTATGTGGCTGGGCCGGGGTCACAACATACATAGCAGACCACTGGTGGTCGGCCACTGGACACGCCACCAGAGATAGTGGTAGATGACCTGCTTTCGCTGCAAGCAAAATTATTTGAGATAAGTTTCTGTTTATCACGGCAATAGTTGTTACGATGTTCGATTCTATCACAAAAATTGTAACTTTCTCGAAATACAGTGGTGCTCTTAAATCGGTTCATATCTAAGTCTAAAAGGAAGAGATCTTCAAGTCATAATATAGCTTGCCAAGACAGCAGCTTGTGAAGTAGGTGACGGCATGACTCTTAAGTGAGTGAGTAGCTACAATGATCAGATCAAACCCGTCTAATTTTTTCTTTTCTATATTTATTTTACTTAAGGTACACCAGCTAGTAAGTTACACGACAAAAATCCTACGAGTCAGATGAAGGGTCTTTGGAACGACAGAAGCATCTCATTAAAAACAAAGCAGAGGCTGATTTGTACGCTGGTGTTCTCCGTATTTACGTACGGCGCAGAGTCATAGACACTAAGAGCTGCAGACAGACGTCGCATTGATGCGTTTGAAATGTGGTGCTGGAGGAAAATGTTACGTATCCCTTGGACAGCACACAGGACCAACGCCTTCATACTAAAACTATTTGGAGTAAAGACCAGACTGTCTGCTACGTGCCTTCAAAGAATTCTATAATGCTTCAGCCACATCTCTAGAAAGCAAGGAGACAATCTCTAAAAGCTATTCATGACCGGAAAAGTAGAAGACAAAAGATCGCGTGGTCGTACGCCTATGCGATGGTCAGACCAGGCTTGCACCAATCTCATGTCTAAAAACTTTTATGATTCTCTGCACGCCGCTGAAGATAGAGTCCAATGGCGTAATATTATGCTATCAACAACGATCTAATGAGGAGGTTACGACCCTTAGTAATGAAGAATACGAAGCAAGGAGGAGGATACCAGTTAGTCATATCGTCTGCTTCATCAGAATCAAAGTGTATCAATTTAATGGGAGTTACAGAACGTGAATTAATATTTTTTACTATTTTTCAAAGAATAATTTCCACACAACAAGCGAAAAGAGACAATTACTGTTCTACATAATTAACCGAAATAGTTTGATGCTGAAGTGGGAGTGAATCCGATCCCAATTCTGATGTAGGAAGTGGGTCAGATACGATAAATAAAATGAGGATGTGGTGATATAACAACTCTTTATATTTTGTTCAACTTGTATCAAATATCAAAAATAACATAAGATCACTATTAAAGCTTTCCATTATTTAATGACTAGTTCTCGCTTAACAATTCCAAGCAACTTAATTATTCCTTATTACAAATAAGTCATAATTTAAGCAATAGATAGTCCATTATAAATTGTACTGCGACTAATTTATAGTTGACAATAATAATTAACTTGTTTGCACAAATTAATTATCCAAGAGTCAAGGATAAGCTACTAGCAAGATACAACAAGTGTACCGAGCCACGCCAGAGCCAAGACTGCCCGAACGGAGGGCGTTCAGAGCCTTTTATACAGGTAGCAAAACAATTTGAGTAGTAGGGATATCGAACGATGCGCTCGGTGGCTCAGGCGTACACCTGTTGTTTACAATATTCTTGCATTTGATGACGCGGACGCCGTCATATATATATATATATATATATATATATATATATATATATATATATATATATATATATATATATATATATATATATATATATATATCCGCCGTCATATATATATATATATATATATATATATATATATATATATATATGACGGCGTCCGCGTCATCAAATGCAAGAATATTGTAAACAACAGGTGTACGCCTGAGCCACCGAGCGCATTGTTCGATATCCCTACTACTCAAATTGTTTTGCTACCTGTATAAAAGGCTCTGAGCGCTCCCCGTTCGGGCATAGTGAATGCCTCTAAATATGTTAGAAACTCCATAATCCATAGAGACCTAAAAATAGAAGAATTAGAAGAGTTCATAAGAAATACCGCTACAAGGATGTTCACCCGCGCCGACTCGTCATCACAACCACAAATCCAAAATATCGCCCCATGGCACTCGCGTCCTCCAGACGCGAGGCCATACCCCAGAGATATCATCTCCTAGTGAGAGTTAAAAAAAAAAAAAAAAGAGAAGGTTTAAAAGAATTGAAACCTCTCTCTCACGATATCCCCCCCCCCCCCTGCCCAAGCCGCTGCTGCGTGTTTAATCCCCCGCAGGGACTTGACCTGCGGGGCGGATTGCGCGTGGCGGCGAGTGGAAAGTAGGTGGAGTGTCCAACCCTCCGATCCATAATTCCTCTACAGAAATCTTCTCTTCCCTTCCTCCCGCCCAAGCTACCACCGCGTGCTTGATCCCCCGTCAGGCAACCTAACCTGCGGGGCGGATCGCACGTCGTGGTGTGTGGAAAGCGGGGGGGGGGCATCTAATCTTCTTCCCTATATACCTACCTTAAAACAGATAACCCAGTGCAAGGGGCTTCCCCCCGAGCTCAACCCAACGACCTAGCCGTTTTGACGGCTAGCGCTTGAATCCATGGTCATGGGGCACCAAACCCCGAAACCATCTCCCCGTTCCCCTGCCGGGAACGTGCGAAGACTACACGTACCGTTCGGGCAGTCTAGGCTCTGGCGTGGCTCGGTACACTTGTTGTATCTTGCTAGTAGCTTATCCTTGACTCTCTTGAATTAATTTGTGCAAACAAGTTAATTATTATTGTCAACTATAAATTAGTCGCAGTACAATTTATAATGGACTATCTATTGCTTAAATTATGACTTATTTGTAATAAGGAATAATTAAGTTGCTTGGAATTGTTAAACGAGAACTAGTCATTAAATAATGGAAATCTTTAATAGTGATCTTATGTTATTTTTGATATTTGATACAAGTTGAACAAAATATAAAGAGTTGTTATATCACCACATCCTCATTTTATTTATCGTATCTGACCCACTTCCTACATATATATATATATATATATATATATATATATGACGGCGTCCGCGTCATCAAATGCGAGAATATTGTAAACAACAGGTGTACGCCTGAGCCACCGAGCACATTGTTCGATATCCCTACTACTCAAATTGTTTTGCTACCTGTATAAAAGGCTCTGAGCGCCCCCCGTTCGGGCAGTCTTGGCTCTGGCGTGGCTCGGTACACTTGTTGTATCTTGCTAGTAGCTTATCCTTGACTCTTGGATAATTAATTTGTGCAAACAAGTTAATTATTATTGTCAACTATAAATTAGTCGCAGTACAATTTATAATGGACTATCTATTGCTTAAATTATGACTTATTTGTAATAAGGAATAATTAAGTTACTTGGAATTGTTAAACGAGAACTAGTCATTAAATAATGGAAAGCTTTAATAGTGATCTTATGTTATTTTTGATATTTGATACAAGTTGAACAAAATATAAAGAGTTGTTATATCACCACATCCTCATTTTATTTATCGTATCTGACCCACTTCCTACATCAGAAGTGGGATCGGATTCACTCCCACTTCAGCATCAAACTAATTCGGTTAATTATGTAGAGCAGTAAATGTCTCTTTTCACTTGTGGTATGGAAACTATTCTTTGCAAAATAGCAGAAAATATTAATTCACGTTCTGTAAATGCATCTACTCCCCTTAAGTTGATATACTTTGATTCTGATGAAGCAGACGATATGACTAACTGGTGTCCTCCTCCTAGCTTCGTATTCTTCATTACTGAGGGTCGTAACCTCCTCATTAGATTGTTCTTGATAGCACAATATTATGCCATTGGACTCTATCTTCAGCGGCGTGCAGAGCATAAAACATTTTAGACATAAGATTGGTGCAAACCTGGTCCGACCATCGCATAGGAGTACGACCACGTGGTCTTTTGTCTTCTACTTTTCCGGTCACTATTAGCTTTTCGAGATTGTCTCCTTGCTTTCTAGAGATGTGGCCGAAGTATTATAGAATTCTTTGAAGGCACGTAGCAGACAGTCTAGTCTTTACTCCAAGTTGTTTTAGTATGAAGGCGTTGGTCCTGTGTGTTGTCCAAGGGATACGTAACATTTTTCTCCAGCACCACATTTCAAACGCATCAATGTGACGTCTGTCTGCAGCTCTTAGTGTCTATGACTCTGAGCCGTACGTAAATATGGAGAACACCAGCGTACAAACCAGCCTCTGCTTTGTTTTTAATGAGATGCTTTTGTCGTTCCAAAGACCCTTCATCTGACTCGTAGGATTTTTGTCGTGTAACTTACTAGCTGGTGTACCTCAAGTAAAATAAATATAGAAATGAAAAAATTAGACGGGGTTGATCTAATCATTGTAGCTACTCACTCACTTAAGAGTCATGCCGTCACCTACTTCACAAGCTGCTGTCTTGGCAAGCTATATTATGACTTGAAGATCTCTTCCTTTTAGACTTAGATATGAACCGATTTAAGAGCACCACTGTATTTCGAGGAAGTTACAATTTTTGTGATAAAATCAAACATCGTAACAACTATTGCCGTGATAAACAGAAACTTATCTCAAATAATTTTTGCTTGCAGCGAAAGCAGGTCATCTACCCCTATCTCTGGTGGCGTGTCCAGTGGCCGACCACCAGTGGTCTGCTATGTATGTTGTGACCCCGGCCTAGCCACATAGCTTCCATTTGTCCGAAGCGCTACAAGAAGAAAGAAGTTGCCACATCAAGTTCCGAAAACAGAAAACCAGTCAACATCTGTTCCAGAGCGTCACATGGTGTATTACACTAAGTGAAAATTAATTATTTTTTATATTTGACTCTGGTTCAGAAGGCCATATCTAACAAATATCTTGTGACTTCATTTGTAAGAGAACGGTTTTATGAACAAGAATCCAAGTAGTTGCTTGTCCTAATGTAATTTCCACTCAACAGATCAAATGTTTAACCACATTGCAAAATTTAAATTTGGAGGTCATATTTCACGTTTGACCTAATGAGTCTTAATAAAAAAAAAATTTCGTTAGGTCGCAAAATTTTGGAGCAAGGTAGAATAGGAACTAAGCAACAACAGGTTAATGCTTAGCAATACCTAAACACTTAATCGTGCTCAATTTCAAAATCTGCTAGCGAGAGTATAGTAAACACTGACCTTGTAGATAAAGATAGAGAGCGCTTGGTAGATATTTTTAAAAAACAATTGACAACCAATTTAATTAAATCCGTCGGGCTTAAATTCGTCGAGCTGAAATCGAATTAGTTGACCCTTTGATGATCGTTAATAAGCAATCTTAAAGTTTATTACAAACTAAACTCAAACTAATATTAAAAAAAAAAAGAAAACAATACAGATTTACATCTTCTTGCGACAGGCACATATAGAGCTAACAGTCGGTCCGAATATGTGATGCGAATCTTGTAGGGTTTAATAATGATAGCGCAGTATAATTCTCTGACAAATCATGGCAAAAGCGGTTAGGTAATATTTAACACGCGCTCAGCAGCATTAGGTTTAACATTCGGCAACTAACAAAAACTCGCAAAAGTATCTACAAGCTTTGAAGATCCAGTGTATCCAATAGAATCAAAAAATCAGCCCAATCGGACATTTTATGGTTGAGTAGAGGTAACGAAAGGTTAAACCTTTTAGTGTAGGTACTTTGTCTTTGTTAGGAATGAAGAACGACACTAGACGAAACTTAACTCAAAATATAAGTGTTCCTTAAAAGTTACCGCAATTTTAGAAAACAAGTGCGCCCATGATAGCCTCTGCGAAGTTCCCCATATTCCTGTAGGGTTTCTTGAGGTACCTATATGAAAATTATAACAAGGATGACGTGACGGCGTATAATCATGATAATGATCTTGTTCATAAAACTGGTCCAAACAATATTGATAGAAATGCAGTGTATATTGTAAACAGTTATAACAGTCAGAGTTTTTAATATCTTCGAAATACCTGCGAAGGAGATTCTCTAATCTTGTAATAACTAATGCCACTGTTCATGAGGCTGCATCATCAGCAAAAAAAAATACGATATAAAGTAAACGAAAAAAAAATTAGTAAAATGATGATAAAAAAAATATCACTAAAAATGTAAGTAAAAAAAAAAGCAAAAAAAAGTAATAATAAAGGAAATGGGAGTCTTATAAAACTATGAGAAGAAAACAATGTAAAAAAAAAGTAAAAGAATTAATTTAACAAAAAAATTTAGGATTGACAAAAGATGCAGGATTGACAAAAAATGTAGGAAGATGACGGCACACTCCAGTCTCCGGTTTTGAACTGATGAGAGGGAGCTTAGTAAACTCCAGTCTCCGGTTCTAACTGATGAGAGGGAGTATAGTGCACTCCAGTCTCCGGTTTTTAACTGATGAGAGGGAGTTTAATACACTCCAGTCTCCGGTTTTTAACTGATGAGAGGGAGCTTAGTACAATCCAGTCTCCGGTATTTTTAATTGATGAGAGGGATTCCTAGCTTAGTAGAATCCAGTCTCCGGTTTCAAAACAGACGAGAGAGTTTAATAGTTGTAGTTGCTGAAGGGGTTGCCGGACCAGCACACTATTGTAACATTTCGCTAAAGATCACGCTAATTATAAAGTTGTAAAAAAAAATAATAAGATTACGTTTAGTTTTCTAAAAGATATGTCAGGATGAACGAAGCGTTCCTTGTCCTCAGATGTATAAAGATGCGCACACGAGGACGTGTGCATGTCAGTATGGCCGTGACGGCGTCCGCGTCATCAAATGCGAGAATATTGTAAACAACAGGTGTACGCCTGAGCCACCGAGCACATTGTTCGATATCCCTACTACTCAAATTGTTTTGCTACCTGTATAAAAGGCTCTGAGCGCCCCCCGTTCGGGCAGTCTTGGCTCTGGCGTGGCTCGGTACACTTGTTGTATCTTGCTAGTAGCTTATCCTTGACTCTTGGATAATTAATTTGTGCAAACAAGTTAATTATTATTGTCAACTATAAATTAGTCGCAGTACAATTTATAATGGACTATCTATTGCTTAAATTATGACTTATTTGTAATAAGGAATAATTAAGTTACTTGGAATTGTTAAACGAGAACTAGTCATTAAATAATGGAAAGCTTTAATAGTGATCTTATGTTATTTTTGATATTTGATACAAGTTGAACAAAATATAAAGAGTTGTTATATCACCACATCCTCATTTTATTTATCGTATCTGACCCACTTCCTACATATATATATATATATATATATATATATATATATATATATATATATATATATATATATATGATACAATTTTACGACTTTCTATGCAATTTCACACCCGTGCACTGATTTCAGTATCTTATTTTCCTTCTACAATATATCAAACAAATTTTTTAAACTGATTTTTATAATTTTGTAGTTTATCGGTGACGACCACTAACCTACCTGTACATATATGAAATTATAAATACATTCGGTTTAATATGCCGTAATAGCGTCAGTGCTTGTCATTGTCATGTTCCGGTGTGGAGGGTAGCATAGCCGGTAGAACTAACTATACATGTGGCATTGCCATTCCGCCTCATAGATAGCAACGCACCATTAACATCTTTGGTGTCTATAGGTGGTGGTTTCTCTTTTCATCAGGAGAGCCATCGGCTTGTTTGCTATCCAATGATATAAAAAGAAGCTTACGCTTCGTAGAGAATAATAACATCGCCGAGTAACTAAAACGAGTAATTTTACTGGTATAGGAACCAAGCATATGTCAATTTTGACAGCACCGTACTTTCAACTTATTTTAATCTATATGATACGTAAACTAAATTTATGTTAGTTACCACATATTCATTAATAAAAAGGTATTAAAGATTTCCCGTCTTTTTCTTTTTTCTGTCTGTTCCCTTTCGTCGGAAAAAATAATTATTTTATATCATAGGATAACAAAAAAGTAAAAAACCTTCTTTATGGACAGATCTACGAGAAATATAACATAAAATTAATTTCGTCAACGCACAGCAGAATCAGGGTTTACTTTCTTTCACTAGCTTTCATTTTAACAAAATGGAAAATCCGATGCCTGCCAAACGTGTCGTGCTCGCATCCGCAAACTCGCCCGTTATCAAACTACCAACGTAACTATTGATAAAATTTTAAACGGTGTATTTGAAGAAGTTTTGAATAAATTCCAGTCACATATAGGTAAGTATTCATTGAAAATTGCGTTGAATATGTTTTATGATTTATTTCCTCTAAACTCCACTAAACTTTCATTTATTTGTTTGACCGGTTTCTACATACCTATAGCAGAAAACCGATTTGTTTTAGTTACAAGTAGTAATATTATTTTTGTTATTATTAATATCTACGAGGAGTAAGCTAGAACTGTTCCTTTAAATGTCAAATTACCAAATGCTTAAACAACTTGTGGAACACCTCGTTAGTGAGAAAAAACTGTTAATGGCATGCTCAGTTGGTTCGAACATGTAGGCAGTTTAACAAATCAGATACCTATAAAAATCAAATGTGAAAGGATAAAGAACAGAGGAAAAGCAAAACTGCCAAATCATAATCAGATTAATCGGGTTCGCAGGCGGTACACATTACCTGGTTGAGAAGATCTTCCTTTTCTACATCCCTGTCACGAGTGTGACGTCAATCTCCACAGTTATAACGTCACCTTGACAGTAGTTAGTTGGTTCTACCACTACGACCTGTTCAAAGGTGCCGACTAGAGGCACCACAACCTCGCCATACGGATAGAATTGCGCCATTATCATATGTGGTGTCTATAGTTCGTCTCTTTCCATCTGCTTGTTTGCTATATAATTGCATAAAAAAATTGCATATAATCAATACTCAATTTATATTCTACAAATCAAGTGAAGGAAATAAATCCCCTTTCTAATACCACATAAAACATAACAAAGTAATAGGGCTGTCACTAGTTATAATATATAAGAACAAAACTCGGTAGCTCCCGTATAATAATCCAACCCATGACAGTACAAAACCGCTACACGAAGACAAAGCGTTGAGAAGAACATTAAGCCGATTGAGTTAAATGTAGCGCACTTTAATTTTTAATACAAGACAAGGGACTCTGAATCGTATAGCAATGTGTTAAGATATAAAGTATAAGACTAAAGCAAAAGATTACATGTAATTTGAAATACCGATTTAGGCGTTAGACATTGATAATAAGTTCGTGTTACCTTTTAAAAGTGATTTGTGATTTTTGAGTCTATTACAAATAAGGGGTACACAAAATATTTTTTTTATTTTTTTAAGAAAGAACTTGCTTCTATGATTATCCAGTAATTTTGATCACTATAGGACTCAAATAAACATTGGTGAAAGTATTTGCCGATGGCAGCTACAAAAAAAGGAAAATCTAAAGTAAGTACTTGTCTGTGCCTGCATCCAACGTGGTATCTAATCTTTTTGCCACAATAGTAATGCTTTTAAATTTCCTATTTCTGTTTGAAGTCTTGGGTAGCTAATAATCTTGCAGATGAGATTTTACATACCTACTTATAAATTGGATATTTGGGTGATAGATTTTATAGCCAAGAGAAACGTTTGCCTCTTTTTAATCTATACAAAAAAAACGGGTTGTGGCTGTATCATTTTTTTTTTTATATCATAAGATAGCAAACAAGCACATGGGTCTCCTGATGGAAAGAGTCAACCATCGCCTATAGACACCAAAGATGTTAATGGTGCGTTGCTATCTTGTGGCGAGGTCCAATGCCACATGCATAAGTTTACCGGCTACCTTACCCTCCAAACCGGAACACGACAGCGACAAGCACTGACGCTATTGCGGCAGGAATAGGCAAGGCGGTGGTACCTGACCCGGGCGAGACAATGCAGAAATCTACCACCTAGTAGCCACGATGGTAGTGACTCGATAGCCATTCGGTCGCCTTTTACGACCTGCCTGGCAGAACGGCAGTTGGCCTATTCTACAAAGGAGGCCGGGACCAACACGGCGACATGTCAACACGGGACCAACATGGACACAGCCGTGCATCTTTTACGTAGATACGTCTACGTCATGCGTAATATCTTACGATGGTAACAGTTTTTCATTCGTCGTTCCAATCACAATGTTCCCCGTCAAACCAGCCTACGGACCTAGATGGTCTAGAGCACGTCCATCTTATGGATAGCGAAGTAGAGCGTAGGGTGGCGCTACTACCAGATGATGACCCGCTATTACCAGCCGATACTGAAGAAGTAGGTGAAACCTACGCAATAAAGAGGCCCCGGGGTCTGATAAAATCACAAATAAGGTAGTTAAAAAATACCTCTCTCCCTCCCTTACATTTCAGTCCGTGTAATGGGTTCATTTTCCACTCATAGGCTGATCATAGCAGGTGTCCCGCACTCGTGTCACTTAGACACAAGGTGACACTTCAAAAGATTTTCGTAAGACCTATTCTATCACACGCCTGCGTAGCATTTGCCCATCTCCCCCGTACAGATTTGCATCCGTTGCAAGAAGTACAGAACAAATACTAGCGTAGTAGTTACTCCATGTGCGGTTGGACTTGTGCTTTGTAAAGTATTAATACATGGGTAGGAGTGAAGTACCGTCTAGCCCGATTTAATATCCCCAGTCTCTTGGAAGCTAATTTAGCTTTACCCTCCAAATGATGACGAACGAAAAACATTAATGCTATTAGAGATGGTAAGGGGAGTGTTCTGTAATATTGGAGCTTTATTAAAAGGATTTCTTTTAGTGGAAAACGCACAGGCTTGTGTCTTGTGAGGATGAAATTGGACAAGGTTTTTCTCGCCCCAATCTGAGACCAGCTCCAGAGATGTCTCGATTTCAGACAGTAGCGTATTCCGACTCTCATTTACTTGTGCCTTCGAAAGATTCGAACAGCCTGTGTATATAACATATCCCATACTGTTGTCTGCATAGCAATAAATGCTGTTGTTTTGCAACATATCATTTATGTGCAAAAGAAACAGCGTAGGTGATAGTACAGAGTTTTGTAGAATGCCAGCTTTAATTTAAAAATTAAAACGCTGGCGATCCACGTTTGCAGTTTCAAAGGCAAGCCATAAGATGGTAGTTTTGATAGAAGTGCCCTATGCCGAACCCTATCAAATGCCTTTGCAATATCAATGCTGACTGCAAATGCCTCTCCTTTGCACTCAATGGCTGAAGCCCAGCGATGAGTAAGGTAGATCAGAAGATCACCGGCAAAGCGTCCTCGACGGAAACCGTATTGTTTGTCGCTAATAAGTTGGTGATCTTCCAAGAACTGTAGTAATTTTTTATTGATTATGGACTCCATCACTTTAGAGAACAAAGAGATAATTCCTATAGGCCTATAATTAGAGGGGCCGGATTTGTCACCCTTTTTAGGAACCGGATGAACTAGGGCAGTCTTCTATGCCGCGGGAACAATACCCTGGATGTAAGATAGACGGAAAAGGTGCGTTAACGCCGGTGTAAGCTCAGGAGCGCATGTTTGAAGTAGTAAAGCGGAGATACCGTCTGGCCCGTTCGATTTGTTGACGTCGAGGGAGAGCAGAGCTCATCTAACAGCCTTCTGTATAAATATAACGTCAGGCTTTGAATTTACACTGGATGGAATGGTTGGTGTAAGTTTTCCACCATCATCAACAAATAAAATGCGTGCAAAGAGGAAGCCTATGAGATCCGCTTTTTCTTTGGCACTATGAGCCAGCGATTCGTCTGGTTTGCGTAAAGGTCATAATGACTGACAGAAATTACCCAGAATAGCCTAGGCAAGAAACCAGAATGCACGACTTCCAGATGGAAGGTGCACTAGTCTCTTGCCAATTCTTTCAATGTAACTTGACTTAGCTCTGGCTATTTCACGCTTAAGAGACTTAGAGGCAAAATTAAACTGCTTTTTAAGGTCATCGGATTTAGTATCACGCTGAGTTTTAGCTCGCATCCAGGCTCGGAATGCAGTTTACTTTATGTAGTGCACTTTTTTGCTAGACTGGTCAAACCATGGACGAGAACGACCACCGACGGGAATTATGGAGTTAGGTATGAAATAGTCCATACCCTACTGCACCACGTCGGCAATCATTTTTGCTCAAGCGTGGGGATCATTTGACGACATGCAGTGCCGCCTCCAAAGGTAGGATGCAAAGAAATTTACAAGTTTTTCCCCTTCCAAAAATCGCTTAGCGCAACTAAGTTTTTCACTCCAGAGTTACAGTTAACTTATAAGTTCAAAAATCAGAAATCAAATGTTCTTTATTCAATTAAACTTTTTACAAGTATTTGGACGCGTCAATATGTTCTAAGCTACTACCGCATCGGAATCCGGTGGCGTGCGGCTATTTTCATCTTGGTTGGTAGGACAGCTGATAGATTTAGACATGTGAAATTATTCCTCACCACAAAGATATCAACGTGAAGCGTTGCTATCAATATAATAACTACCAGTGAAACAGTTGGCTAGTCTATTGAGTTTCAAGAACGAAAAGTTATGTTTTCCAGAAAAAACTGAAAAATGTACTTAGAACCTGGGATTCGAATCCAGAACCTCATGTGTCCATAATGAAGGCGGTACTTCTAGACCATCGATATACATTTTTTGTGTAGATAGACAATTATTACCGTCAAATAAACAATCTACTTGTTGCCATCAAGTATTAAAATACTTTCAAAATTCTTGACTATATGCTTAAAGGAAAAATATTGATCCGTAAGTCCATTTGTAACTTACTATTTAAATACTTTTTAAACGACTTTTATTATACAGTTAAATTAATTTGTAAACAGTTTGAATAGTTTATTGCAAAATAGTAATTACTACTCACTCACATTCAGATAGTCTACATCCAAATATCTAACTTCTCGATTTACATTCGCATAACAAACGAATGCTGTGATAGCCCTGATACGCCAGGCGACGACAACAAACGACGCTTGCAGTTACAAACACTACTAATTTAACTTATGCTGGGATTCAGATTTGTACTCGTTCGTTACTCTCAATTCTAAACCTGTAATACACATATCTTTCTACGCTTCAATTGTAAAGCAGGTTTCTCTGGCGTAAGTACATATTCTATTTAAACAAACATATTAAAAACTATTATTTTAGAAAATAATTATATTAAAATTGCTTAAACAGATAAAATTTAAACCGTCTAATAACATGTATGTACCTACTTACTTGCAAATAGTGTTTATTTGTTTATAACTTTATGTTATAAACAAATAAACACTATTTATACATCCTAACAACTTTAACTTTATAAAGCACAGCGTAAACATTGGGTGTGTTCAGGGTAACTTCTAATTACAAAATCTGACTTAGACAGCCAGAATTTTGAGCTAAGATTTTTGCCAAAACACTTTATATAGACGATATTTAAGTAAATTGGTGGTTTTTTACTTTGAATGTCAAGGCGTCATTGTATTAACACTTGTATGTTTTGACAGTTAAAGATAGAAGGTGTGTCCAGGCTGAATTTTGTTTACTCTGCTATCTGAGTCAGGCTTCTGAGACAAGATGTTCCGCAGTTGCCCATCACAATAATGCTGACTAAGGCTGCATAAATTTACCGGCTACCTTACCCTTCAAACTGGAACACGACAGCGACAAGCACTGATGCCATTGCGGCAGGAATAGGTAAAGCGGTGATACCAGACCCGGGCGAGACAATGCGGAACTCGACCACCTAGTAGCCACGATGGTAGTGACTCGTATAGCCAATCGGTCCCTTTTTACTACCTGCGTGGCAGAACGGCAGTTGGTCTATTCTTCAAAGGAGCCCAGAACCAACTCGGGGTAAATATAAAAACTTCTCTAAGTACATTTTATAAGTTGGTCGACTACGTACCTATTACTAAAAAACTTGTAAAGCCTTCTAAACCGTGATAGTTTTCCTTTTAACTACATTATATTCACTACCACCCCCCAAAACCAAGTTTGGCCTACAGAAGGGGGGTGGGGACAATTGACTAACAAAAATTACAAGTGCCTTGATCATAAACATGTTTTCACAAACTTAAAATTTTTTTAAAAAACCTTTCTAACGATACCCCACACAATGGGGTATGTGAGGAAAAAAATAAAATCCCCACTTTAAATGTAGGGGAGCTACCCTAAAAAATTTTTTTTCAAGATTTTATGTTGCACTTAATTGATGTGACTAAAATGTATATTCGTGCCAAATTACAGCTATCTAGTACTAACGATCTCTGAGCTATCGTGTGGTCGGATAGACGGACAGACGGACATAGCGTAACTATAAGGGTTCCTAGTTTACTTCGGGACCCTAAACAGGGCTTTAGGCTTATGATAATAAACAAAAGATGGCGTTCTAATATAAATACGATAACTAAAGCTGGAATATCAATGAGTGCTAGTTAATAAGTACGCATATAAATAAAAATATCAATTACTAGCTGACCCAGCAAACGTTGTTCTGCCTTTTTAACTACTCTTATTTTTTTTCTATATTTTCTCACCTTTTAAGCCTTCCCTGGACTTCAACAATTAATTCAAAACCATAATTAGCCAAGTCGGTTCAGCCGTTCTCGAGTTTTAGCGAGACTAATGAACCACAACTGTAAGACTATTCGGTTGATTACTTCTAATTATTTGAGACAGCTCAAGTGTGTGATTTTCTTAAACAGCATCAGGCAAAGCGAAACTATCTACGCGTATGCTAGATTAAACCTAGTCTGAACTAATTACAATTGTGGTTTTGGAGAATAAACATAATATACAACAGAATAAAAAATGTGTAAGCGGTTGACCCTACAGGCCATCCCTGAAACTTCCCGCTAAATTAAGGTATTTTAAGCTCAAAAGAACTAAAAAATATAAACATAGATTTTTTCAGTTCAAACATCTATTTTGTTAAAATGGTGTACCTATACTGATTTTTGAAAAGTTGTATATTTTGGAAACGCTGATTGAATTTGATCTTTCGAATAACATTTAACTCAATTTTTGAGATCTAAAATATTGCTTTAGCTAAATAATCGATAGGTTGAAAAATTTCGTAGCAATGTCAAAAAAAATTTTTTTTAATATTTTCATTATTAATAAATCCTAAAACCTGTTTGATCCAATTAATGGTATTTGACGCAGTTTTTATGAGAGAAAAGCTGATAAGATTTTTAAGTCCATCGGTGTATTAGCCTGAAAATTATTTTAAAAATATAAAGTAAATTTACTAAAAATTACGTAATTTTAATATTTCAAAAGCTGTAACTTTTGAAAATTAGGTTCGATTATGATTCTTGAAATTCCATCTGACGTAATTTTTTAGTACTAAAATATCGTAGAATACTAAAAAATTATTGGTTGAAAAATTTCGAAGTTTTGTCGAAAAAACACTTTTTTAAAATTTTTCGTCAACGATTTCTCCCAAACGGATAAACCGATTTTGATGTAACTTATGCATTAGATGTAGTTTTCTGAGGAATAGAGCTGATTAGTTTTTGTACTCAAATTCAAATTTTTCAAATTCAAAAAAAAAAATCAAAAGGCAAATTCAGTAACTTCCTATCTACGTACTACGTAGCGGGAAGTTAACAAAACAAATCAACTTACTTTCAATTAAAGTAACTACTAATAGTTTATCTTTAGGTGTTCACCTACCTCTCAGCTTGCTTGTTACCTTTTTCTTTAATATTTTTTTTACAAACAATAAAATTAACAAAAATACTTATATATAAACAAAAAAGTTTCTCCCTTTTGTCTTGGTATTTGGTATCTATATGCAATGGTTATCCTTAACTCAGGAGAATTATCTGCTTGTTTGCTAACTTATGATATAAAAAAATGATATTTTATCACTTTTTACTAGAGAATTGGGTCGAATTTGGTTTGAATTGAATTCGAACTTCGGCAAAACAAAAAAATCGGCTGAATTTCGGCCGAAATTCGGCTCAATTTTGGCCTGCTTTCTGGCGAGCGATACGTTGTCACTTTTTACAAATTTACTTAAATTATTTAAGATATCGGCAATGGTATTCGCAGTGCAAGCATAATAATGACTTATCGGCAAAGTTTTGATACCTTGGGGTATTGTTCCAATTTACGTTGGGTAGGTTATCTTTAACTTTTTGAAAATATAATATTGCCTATGTTACTCGGGTATGATATAGTCTTTCTAATGGTAATTTTTTTAAATCGGTCTGTTGAACCGATTAAAAAAAACACCATTTTTTGAGTTTGAGTTTATCAGATACATACAAAAATACAAATTTTTGCTCTTTATAATATTGGTATAGATTTCAGTCAAAATAGTGCAAATAGATACTTTTTTTTCTATTGCCGAGTGTTCGGCATTTAAACCGAATTTCGGCCGAATGTCAAAGTTCAGCTCAAGCTGCCGAAATTCTGCTACAAAATGAATTTCGGCCTATCTCTACTATATACGAGCGATTTTTTATAAGGCATAATATGATATTATTGATAAATAAAAAAAAATGGGTAAAAAAACTATTTTCAGTCGTAGTTTTATTAAATCACTCAATAATGCTTTGGTAATAATATTGGGTTCTAGGTGGTGTTCCATTATTCGATTTTTTCCTTACCTTTATTTTTGTTTATATTTTGAATAAAAATATGCCAAGCCGAACGCAATAGCCGACATAATTACAGCGTCCATCATAATTCTACACTTCATCGTCGGCACTTGGTGAAACTCCATTTTAATGTAATATTTTTTCACTTATACACTTGTACCTACTATTTCACAATAAAGTTATTATCACTTATTACCAACCAGTTTCACTTACACAAGCATCAACAGGGCAATTTATAGTTACAAACACAATACAAATAGTTTGTAACTATAAATTGCTCTGATGATGCTTGTGTAAGCGATACCGGTGGGTAATAAGTGATAATAGCTTTATTGTAAAACAGTACAAGTGTATAAGTGATAAAATATTACATTCCATCATAATTGCTTGTCCGGAACACACTAACGCACTCGCAAAGATGTAAATAGCATCCAAGCGTTTGTAAAGGTTTGGAGCTTGGGGACGCTTGCCAAGCTCCTACAGGCGTGTAAATGTACCATTACATTTTTTTTCACCTAGCTCCCATCCGCTAAGTCCATACAGTGGTGTACAGAGTGCTAAGTGTGAGTTTTTCTTTTCGCATTCGATCGTGAGCGCGTTTCGAGTTTACTAGGAATTTGTATGGGATTTGTACAGCGCCACCTACTGTGGTAAACTGGTTTCTCACGTTTACCACTAGGTGGCGGTGTACAAATCACATACAAATTCCTAGTAAACTCCAAACGCGCTCACGATCGAATGCGAAAAGAAAAACTCACACTTAGCACTCTGAACTTTGTTCCAAAACTTACACGCGAGAATGCTTTTACGTGCGCTTTCATGCGACGAGCTCTCATTAGTTTCAGGCCCTTGTATATTGATTTGCCTTTTGATATCGGATCTCAATCTGCACAAATTGCAAACTAGTTTGGAAGCCGCCGTAGACATAAAATGAACGTATAATGAAGCGAAACCTTTTTTTATATCATAAGATAGCAAACAAGCAGATTGGTCTACTCCTGATGGCAAGAGTCAACCATCACTTACAGACAATAAACATGATAATGGTGTGTTGCTATCTTGTAGCGAGGTCTAATGCCACATGCATAAGTTTACCGGCTGCCTTAGCCTCCAAACCGGAACACGACAGTGACAAACACTGACGCTATTGCGGCAGGAATAGGTAAGACAGTGGCACCAGACCCGGGTGAGACAAAGCAGAACTCTACCACCTAGTAGCCACGATGGTAGTGAATCGCATAGGCAATCAGTCGCATTTAACGACCTGCATGGCAGAATAGCAGTTGGCCTATTTTTCAAAGGAGCCCGGAGCAACACGGGGTAATACTTAATAACAATTTTACCTTTTCAATCGCTTTTTGCATCATACAATAATATTACAAATACGAAAGTCTTTGTGCCTGTTACGCTTTTATGGCTAATCCACTGAACTGATTAAGATTAAATTTGACAAGGAGAAAGTTTCCGGGGGTCAAACAATAGTTTGCATGATTTTTCAAAAATCAACTCTTAAAGCAGATAGTTTAATGTACTACGTACGAAAAGCTATGCTAAATATGTGTTCCATTTCATTAACACTCGCTGCAGCGCTGAAAAAATAATAAATCGTCTAACTTAAGTCAAAATTAAGCAGTGCTCTAACGTTTTTAATACTATAACTATAGTACTAATAGTTATATAACTAGGCCGTATTAGTACTATAACTAGTACTAATACGGCCTAAATTATCAAGATCATAAAAGTACTTGCCCATCTAATATATAAAAATCTTGTCACGTTTTTTGATCGCACGCCACCGTAATTACTCGACCTTTATATTTGTTCTGTGACTCGACCGATATTTGTATTTTATTTTTTATTTTTGGTAGAATTGAGAATAGTAAAGTATTTTTCTAGTTTTTACGATTTTATTTGAATTGGAGATATAACCTCTTTCTTTTCGCAATATAGAATAGGTACGGTACATACGACGCGTTTGATGTATTACCCACAGATGGCGCTCCGGTTGATTGTAATAAAAATTATATTTAATTAAACTTTTTTTATTAGGTAACCTTTATGTATTCGTTAATACTTTTTTTTTCGTATTTTTCGCCCAAAGTAGAAAACATAAACTTTAACTGGGTATTTTTTTTGGCGAAGTAGTTAAAGAGATCGAGCCACTTCAGGATAATACACCTTTTAGAAATAATATATGTGAAATATTATTTCTAAAAGGCGATGATTATAACCGGTATTGTTCCGGGCTCGCTTTGAAGAATATATCATCTGCCATTCATTCATTCAGAGTGCTAAGTGTGAGTTTTTCTTTTCGCATTCGATCGTGAGCGCGTTTGGAGTTTACTAGGAATTTGTATGTGATTTGTACAGCGCCACCTAGTGGTAAACGTAAAAAACCAGTTTACCGCTAGGTGGCGCTGTACAAATCACATACAAATTCCTAGTAAACTCGAAACGCGCTCACGATCGAATGCGAAAAGAAAAACTCACACTTAGCACTCTGTTCGTTAATTGTGTCACTGCCATCGTGACTATTCGGTGGAAAAGTTCTGTAAAGTGTCGCTCGGGTTTGATACCACCGCCTTATCTATTACTGCCATGATACCGTCAGAGATTTTCACTGTCGTGTTTCGGTCCGGGTTATGGAGCCGGTAAACTTATACGAACTTGTGGCGAGGTCTAATGTCACGTCATTAGACCTCGCCACAAGATAGCCACGCACCATTAACATCTTTGATTTTTATAGGCGATGGTTGACTTTTTCCATCAAGAGACCCATCTGCTTGTTTGCTATCATATGATATAAAAAATAATCGTTTCAGACGTCTTCGAGGAATCGGTAAACATACATAAAATTCTGACAAATCGAAAACTTACTCCTCTTTGGGAAGTGTGTTGAAAATCTTTATTATTATTATTACCAGAGATACTACATATAGTCAAAATTTATTGAGAACCATATGGCTCTAGATTTAATCGAAGCCAGTTGTTACCGAGTAGTGAAGTACTCTGAAGCGCTGCTAGCTGTGTGATTGCCTATCAAATCCTAATATCGTTCAATAACGACTGATCCGCTCGTGTTACCTACTTAAAATGCATGAGATTAAAAAACAAATATAACAGGAAAAATTTAATACAGTCAGTTCTGCTACATGACTTGATTTTTTCGGAATCTGTATAAATATTATAAATGCGAAAGTTTGGGTGTTTGAGTGGATGGATGTTTGTTATTCAATCACGCAAAAACTACTGAATGGATTTGAATGAGATTTGGCACACAGGTAGATGATAAGCTGAAATATCATATAAGCTACTTCAAATCAAATCAGGTAATCCCCCGGGATTCATTAAAAACTTTTATATAATTTTTCGTTCGTTTACTTCATTTACTCCGCGCAGCTCCTCCCCCGTAGGTGATAGCGTGATAATATGTAGCCTATGTGTTGACACGATCTTTTTTTTTATAAAAGAGGGGGCAAACGAGCAAGAGGTGCACCTGATGGTAAGTGATCACCGCAGCCCATGGACATCAGCAATACCAGAGGTCTTGCAGTTGCGTTGCCGGCATTTAAGAATGAGTAAGCTCTTTTCTTGAAAGTCCCTATGTCGTATCCGTTCGGAAATACCCCTGCCGGTAATTGATTCCACAACAGAGTAGTGCGAGGAAAAAAGTGTCGGGAGAAACGCACAGTTGTGGATTTTCAGACATCGAGATGGTGAGGATAGAACTTTAAATTTTGACGCGATGTCCGATGGTGGAATTCGGCGGCAGGAATTATTCCAAACAACTCGTCGGAACACTCCCCATGATAAAGACGATAAAAGACGCAGAGTGAACCTACATCTCTGCGTAATGCCAAAGAGTCGAGCTATTCCGAAATAGCCTGGTCGTCAACGATTTGAACCGCTCTACGCTGTATGCGATCAAGAGGAAGAAGCTGGTATTGGGGAGCTCCGGCCCAGAGATGAGAACAGTACTCCATGTGAGGCCGAATCTATGCCTTATAAAGTTGAAGGCGATGGGCCGGCAAAAAGTACTGTTTCGCTCTGCTGAGCACACCGAGCTTTTTAGAATTTAGCCTTGCCTTCCAAATGACCGCGAAACTGAACGTAATTCGATATGTCGACTTCCAAGATTCCGACACTAGCTGAGGCTGTCAAGAGAGTATCCCCAAATCGAGGTGATACGACAAAGGGTGACTTTTTTGCGGTGAACACGCAAAGCTGTGTCTTCTTGGGGTTAAAAGTGACCAGGTTTTGACGACCCCATTCAGAGACATTGGTAAGTCGATTCTCAACTTCAGACACAAGCTTGTTTCGGCACTCTTCGACGTGTTCCCGAGAAATACCGCTTCGGCCGGAGTATGTAGCATCACCAGTACTGTCATCCGCATAGCAATGTATGTTGCTAATTCACATCATGTCATTGATATGCAGAAGGAACAGTGTCGGTGATAGCCCAAGTAGCACGTTAAGCTGTATATAGGCTGCATTTAGGTTCATTTTTAAACTTAAAGCTGTATACGAAGCCGTACAAAGGCTGTAGAAGCGCTTCTACAGCCGATATAACACCAAAAAGGGCCCCAAGTTATACAGCTTATTGCGTTATGTAGGCTGCACAATAGCTATACAAGCTGTTATAAACTGTACAATGGCTGTTATTTGGTGTATAAAGAAACTATAACACTAAGGATACTCTCTTGTAACTGTCTTGTACAGCTAAGAGTTAAATAGGCTGCACAATAGCTGTACAAGCTGGTATAGGCTGTACAAAGGCTGTGATTCGGTGTATAAAGAAACTATAATACTTAAGATACTCTCTTGTGCAGCTAAATGTTCTTAATAGGTGTTTGAAAATGATAAAAAGTAACTAATCTGTTTTTGATATTGTATAACATTATATCTGCAGACGCCATAATTAAAAATATATTAATAAACGATAAATTCTTGGACTTGGAGCAGTATTCAACGGTGTATTCCAAGTGCAAATTCTAAATGACTGTGAAGTCGTGTATGTTTTTCCTCAAAATATTCACGCGCTAACGAAATAATCAAGATAACACAAATAAAATCATTGCAAAATACGGTAAGTGTTTGTGTTTAAGGTTAGAATATACAAGTATTTATGGTACAATATTGTATATAAAGGCATAATGATCATAATATAAGTTGCTTGTCAAGATATAGCTTTAGCTATTGCTATATATATATATATATATAGCAATAGCTATATATATATATACATATATATATATATATATATATATATATATATATATATATATATATATATATATATATATATATATATATATATATATATATATATAATAAGAAACCAAGGCCTAGAAAATTCTCTTATATAAGAACTCTGTTTTCATGGGTGTAAATGCAACTTAAAATGAAAAATATATCTTTTATTTAACAATATATTTCTTTAATGTTGTTTTTAATACACAATAATGGCGGCGTTTTGTTTTCAGCCTAAAGTGTATTTGGAGGGTGATATACTGCAAATAGCTGTACTGAATCTCTTTTTTGTTCTATTATGCGGCTATTGGCTTTTAATTACCGTCCAAATACACTTTAGGCTGTACTAAGTCCCTATATAAATCTATTGTACAGTAATTGGCTTTTAATCACTTAACTTATGTTTAGAGATGCGTACAAAAATTGAAGAACCCTAAATACAAAACATATGTTTGTCACTTGATTTCGCTATTGTGTTGTATTGATGTCGGTCGTTTGACTTTACAACTAAACCAACTTATTGTTAACTATAACTTATGGGACATGTATTTCAATCATGTTTTACTTTATTTTTCAGGGAAATATGCCTTATAAAATAATAAAAACAATTGAGAGAAGTCAAAACCGTATTTGTATCGTACCCAGTTTGTGGGAGGATAAAGGTGAATTATAATGACCAAGAAAACAACTTGATATAACCAAGTTGATCAAGAACGAAAAATCAAGCCCTTTAAATATTGGTCTATCACAAAAATATTTTTAAGAAGAATATGTTATTTCGTGCTTGTGATTTAATATTAGTTCTTCAAAGAGAAACACATACTCTTTTGCCTGTAATTGTATCTAAGTATATAATATTTTTAAAACGATTGTAAGTATACATATATACAGGGTGTTGCAAAAGTGGTACAGTAAGCCGAAAGGGGGTGGCTCAGGGGGTCATTCTTAACAACTTTTGTTTAATGACTTTTGGAAATTCGCGAAAAAATATTGATTCTCCATAGAAACTTTGTTGGTCACGTGACTTTTCACAATGGAAAAACAAAATTGTTTTTCGGGAATTTTCACAAATCGTTGAACAAAAGTTGTTCAAAATGACCCTCTGAGTCACCCCCTTTCGACTTACTATACTGCTTTTGTAAAACTCCGTATAGCAGCAAGTTTAAAATAAAAAAATACATATTTTCTCAGTGTAATGATTTTTATTTCTCTTTTTAACTCTTTTTTATATATTCTTTGAAGAATAGACCAATTGCCTTTCTGCCAGGCAGGTCGTAAAAGACAACCGATGGGCTATGCGAGTCACTTCCATCGTGGTTACTAGGTGATAGAGCTCTGCATTGGCTCGACCGGGTCTGGTACCACCGCCTTATCTATTCCTGCTGCAAAGTGTCAGTGCTAGTCACTGTCATGTTCCGGTTTGGAGGGTAAGGTGGCCGGTAAACTTATGCATTGGGCATTAGACCTTGCCACAAGAGAGCAACGCACCATTAACATTTTTGCTGTCTGTAGGCGATGGTTGATTCTTTTCATCAGGAGACCGATCTGCTTGTTTGCTATCTTATGACATTAAAAAAAATCAGTTATTGTAAATTACCAACCAAGTAACCTTAATGAAGAAGATAAGCCTAAAAAATAATAAATCAGATAACGTACAATCACTTTTTAATGTTTTTGTTACGGAACCCTTTTCCTTGAACATTAGTAAAAATGACGATTGTAGGTTTACCTGAATTAGTAATTTTTCAGCTTTATCTTCATCACGATTTTTTGGTTGGTAATTTATAATATTTAAATATTCCTTTTCAATATTCTTCTTGATTTTTTCCACATGATATCAACTATGCAGATATAAAAACAGCAAACAACAATTTTCTCAGTAATACAGCCTTGAGCTGTACTATAGCTGTATATGCAGATTTTTTAACACCATTGGCTGCATAACAGTCTACAATTACGCCATAAATATTAGCTGTAGAACGGTGATTGCATGTCCCATTTTACAGAAACAAGCGTTGAGTGATACTATAATAACACTTAAAGCTGTAATAAATTCCCGTGCTAAACAAAATACAGCTAATGTACAGCTTCAAGGATTAAAATCAGCCTAATGAGTTACAAATTGCTTAAAGCTGTACAGTAGTGTATTAATATTCAGATATAACGCCGAAAGCTTACGCGGAACTCTAAGAAAGGCCTTGTACAGCATTAGGCTGTATAAAAACTCATAAAGGTCTCTTATACCGATAAAAGCATCTTTTTACACCATTGTACGGCTGCAATAGAACTTTAAGTTCTATATGAGCTGCTTTATGGGTATTAAACATGCTTGATTGCTGCTTGGGAGCACGCAGCCTTGGGGAACACGAGCATTGACAGATTTAAGGTTGGAGCACGCACCGTCGACAACGACCTTGATGCTCCGGTCAGCCAAAAAACTGGTGATCCACTTGCATAATTTCTCGGGAAGCCCATAGGAAGGCAGCTTCGCGAGAAGCGCTTTGTGCCATACCCGATCAAAGGCCTTCGCTATGTCCAAACTAACTGCCAACGCCTCCCCCTTGGACTCAACTGCTTCCGCTCACCGATGAGTTAGGTATACTAGAAGGTCACCAGCTGAACGGCCGCGACAGAAACCGTACTGACGGTCGCTAATCAGCTGGTGCTCTTCTAAATACTTGAGGAGCTGAGAGTTGATGATCGTCTCCATAATTTTGGAGTAAAGAAGGTTATGGCTATGGGCCGATAGTTAGACGGATTAGAGCGATCTCCTTTTTTAGGGATGGAATGAACCAAAGCTGTCTTCCATGAATTCGGTACCACGCCGAGTGAGTAGGAGAGCCGGAATAGGCGTGTTAATACTGGTGCCAACTCTGGAGCACACACTTTTAGCACGATCGGAGGGATGCTATCCGGCCCACACGACTTGTGGATGTCCACTTGTGGTGGATCTGTTAATAATATTCATGCAAAATTTGAAGTAAATCCATGCAGTACTTTTTGAGTTTACCCCGGACATACATTGACTTTCCTACGATTTTATTATATACTAGCTGTTGCCAGCGACTTCGTCCGCGCGGACTTCGTTTAATCCGCACAGCACCTCCCCCGTAGGTGATAGCGTGATAACATGTAGCCTATATGTTGACCTGGCCTGTTAGTAATAATCATGCAAAATTTGAGATAAATCCATGCAGTACTTTTTGAGTTTACCCCGGACATACATACAGACAAACAGACAAACAGATAAACAGACAAACAGATAAAAATTCTAAAAACTATATTTTTGGCTTCGATATCGATTATTGATCACGTCCCAAGTATTCTTTTAAAAAAATATTCAATGTACAGTTTTGACTTTCCTACGATTTTATTATATGTATAGATATAGATAATAGATATATATATATAAAAATCAACTGCTGTTCGTTAGTCTCGCTAAAACTCGAGAACGGCAGAACCGATTTGGCTAATTTTTGTTTAGAATTAATTGTTGACGTCCAGGGAAGGTTTAAAAGATGAGAAAATATAGAAAAAAAATAAGAGTAGTTAAAAAGACAGAACAACGTTTGCCGAGTCAGCTGGTATTAGATAAAGTTGTTAGTTTAAATGCACATTAAAATAAATGCTACTTACTATTTTAAAGGGCTTTGGTGACCATTTTGTCAAAAAATTACGGCCACCATTACCGGTATCTAAAAGAGAATATAGTTAATTTAAAACACTTTACTTAAACTTAGTTTCCATACCTAGTGAAAGCTCAACATTATCGTGATCGTAAAAGATATTTACTGACGACAATATTTAGGGAGAAACAAGCAGCGTGGCGATTGAAAATGAAAAACATTGAATGGGACCGTATTGCATAACTTTTTTATTTTGGTTTTTACGGCGGCTCGGATTTAGGCTGCAAACCATCCAAAATTAGATTCCACTTTGAATGAACTTGCGATATTTTTTATATCATAAGATAGCGTATAAGCAGATAGATCTCCTAATGGAAAGAGTCAACCATCGCCTATAGACACCAAAGATGTTACTGGTGTGTTACTTCTTGCGGTGAGGTCTAATGCCACATGCATAAGTTAACCGGCTACCTTGCCCACCAAACCGGAACACGACAGTGACAAGCACTGACGCTATTGTGGCGGGAATAGGTAAGGCGGTGGTATCAGACCCGGACGACACAATGCAACTCTCTCTCTACCACCTAGTAAAACTAGTAAGACTTGAACATAATATTTCCGAATTGATTTTTCATCTAATTTTTAACATGCAGATGGCCTGGTTGACAGACAACCATTGCGTTTAAAACACAGATTAAACTGGATTCGCTTTTCAAAGCAATTTCTTAGGTTGTCAATGTCACTAGTATTTACACAGAGAAATACAGAGTTATAATACTTACTGATGAAATAAAATCACTCCCGGTATTCATTAAGCCTTAGCTTTTTACACGACACGATAAAATAACACAATAATATGGTAAACTTCCCTTTTTTATTATGTAATATATCGTATTATTAATATAAAGAACATTTGTGAAACAGTACAAGCCACAGACCACATGAATACTTGTTACAATTTTATATTTAGTTTATATTTAAAAAATAAGATTATGAAAAAGTTATACATGTAACACGAAATGTATACCGTTTAAGCACGAAAGAGTACCAAATACACATGTTATAATTAATCTATCATATTAATTATAATATCTGCAGTTTTATTTTTATTTTGATAAGATAACAAACAAGCAGGTGGCTCTCCTTACAGAAAGAGATTAGAATCACCTATAGACACCTGAGATGTTAATGACACATTGGTATCGTGTGGGTGAATGTTATTGCCACATTCATAGGTTTGCCGGCTATTTTACCCCCTGTAATTGAACACGACAGTGACAAGCATTAACGCTATTGCGGCAGGAAGCGGTAATGCGGTGGTACCAAGACCGGGCGAGACATAGCAGAACTCCACTACCTAGTAGTTTTTTTTTATATTAGAAGATAGCTAAAAAGCAGATGCTCTCCTGATGAAAGAAAAACCATCGTCTGAGATGTGAATGGTGCGTTGCTATTCGTATGGCAGAATGGTAATGCTAAATGCATAAGTCTACCGGCTAACGTACCCTCCAAACCGGAACACGACAATGACAAGCATTGATGACGCTATTGCGTTTGATAGCTATTGCGGCAGAAACAGGTAAGGCGCAATACCGTCTTTACCATAAGGGCACTCGGGGCCAGTGCCCAGGGCCCCCATCTTCAGAGGGCCCCGAAGGATCGATATTTTCTCTCACATTTAATATCAAAATAAAATGGTCGGGCATTTTCGCAGCTTAAGAGAATAAAAAATGAATTGCGAACAACAATGTTACAAGAACGGTTAAGTAATTTGTCAATTATGAGCATAGAAAATGATATTCTTCAGAAAATTGAATTTGAGGATTTCATAGAAGAGTTTGCTCAACTATTATCGTAATCACAATAAAAAACAGCATACATACTAATATCATTAATGACATATTGTGTTATGATATTAGATTAATAAAGCAGGTCATAGTGAAAAAAATTATTGTATAATTTGCTTTCTTTACATTCCAAAAAGGCCCCGAATTCTTGTGTGCCCAAGGGCCCCAGCATAGTATAAGACGGCCCTGGTAAGGCGGTGGTATCAACACCTGAAGGAGACGTTGCGAACGAACTCTACCAGCTAGTAGCCACGATGATTATGACTCGCATCCAATCGGTCATCTTTTACGACCTGCCTGGCAGAAAGGCAGTTCGTCTTGCCCGAGTCTGGTACCACCGCCTTACCAATTCCTGCGCTATAGCGTCAGTGCTTGTCATTGTCGCGATCCGGTTAGAGGGTTAAGATAGCCGGTAAACTTATGCTTTTGACATTAAGATCCTAGTAACATCTTTGGTGTCTCTACCTCAGATCACACAAACGCTTACGCTACGCTTTGAAACTCCCTTCCAGTAGATATCAGAAAAGCGCCACTTTCTATCTACGTAGTAATTTTGTTTAATTATTCTTGTTTAGTTTTATTTGCATTTAATAATGATAAAAAGAAATAATAACATTGTTAAATAGTATCATCATAATAAATAAATCTCGTAACATAAAGTAAAATGTTAGATAAATATTACATTTAAAAATAAATTTTATTTGCGATTTTTGTTTTTTTTTTTTGCTTTTGTGTGTAACTGTAATCGGATGTTACTTTTAATAATTTTTTTGTATTTTATTTAAGAGCATATAAACTATAAATTATCTTGTGGTTAGCACCACTTTTCCTAGTATATTGTTATCCTTATTATAAAGGTTGTCTGAAAGAGATCACTTTATTAGTGATAAGACCGCCTTTGTGTATCTTACTTGTATAATTTTTATGTTGTAACTTATATGTTGTCATATATTTTGGTGCGCAATAAAGATTTAGTGTATTTGTATTGTATTGATGAAAGCATAAATTTTTCATAATCACCGAACTGGTTATGTAGCAACGTTATCGGTATTAAAATTTAATTTATTTCCGTACATAAACACCAATTTTCCTTATTAAATTTTAAACAGGGCAATATTACAACAATCAAAGAAAAATATTTTTATCAAATAATTAATAATTTTGGGCTGCTATATTAAATGTAAAAACGAAAAGGGTTAATTTTTTTATGAGCTCAGTATTCCCCGTGTTAGTCCCAAACTCCTTTAAAGAATAAGCCAACTGCCCTTCTGTCAGGCAGGTCGTAAAAGGCGATAGATTGGCTATGGGAGTCCCTACCATCGAGGCTACTAGGTTGTAGAGTTCTGCATTGTGTCGCCCGGGTCTGGTACCACCGTCTTACCTATTCCTACCGCATTAGCGTCAGTGCTTGTCACTGTCGTGTTTCGGTTTGGAGGATAAGGTAGCCGGTAAACTTATGCGTGTGGCATTAGACCTCGCCACAAGATAGCAACGCATCATTAACATCTTTGGTGTTTATAGGCGATGGTTAAGTCTTTCCATCAGGCAACCCATCTGCTTCATTTTGTGATATATTATGATATAAAAAAAGATCAAACAGAGAACTGTGAAAAAAAGTTTTAGGGTGGTTTTTTAAGCGATTGCGTATTGCAAAAAGAAAAAATTTGCTCCTTTCTGGCATTATGGCGGTCATTGGGAACCATCGGAAAAGTATGGCAAGGTAATTTCCATGAATGGCTACCCGACGATGATTACCTATGCAAAACTTAAGCTAGTACAAATGGTTAATTTTTTTTTTTTTTAATTGATGTGTTGGCGGCGGTATGACGAGCTGTATGTCACACTGGAGAATTATTGCATTATGCTACAACCTATTTCTTTTTATCGACTATCGGAAAATAAAAGAATTTTTGTGGAAAAAATCGTCCGACACTTGTAATTTATCCGTACATGTTCGATTAACAGCTAAGAGATTGGACCAGCGCATAGCGCAAAGGAAGGACAAAAGGAAAATAATGGTCATAGACCATTATTTTCCTTTTGTCCTTACGTAATTAGACCCCTGAAGAACCGCCATACTGGTAAAAAATATAATCTAATATTTTGTGTCATCATCTTCCGGTCTATTATGTTTAATTATATATATTAGAGAGTACAGATATTAAAGAAAAACAATTAGGTATTTGTCTAAAAACAACTAGCTACGAGCCAGAATACCTCGTCACTATATGTTCTAATTAATTCTAGAATCTGTCTTTGATGAACATTAACTAAAATCTAAAACGAAGGTCTTTTCATTATTATTTTAAGGTGTTTTCCACTGAAATCACTATCAATTGATACATATCAGATAATTTGCACCAAAAGATCTGATATTTTGAGTCGTCATCGCCTGGTCTGTAATACCTACAAACAAAGCTCTAGATATCCACAAATTATCCTACGCAAAACTTGAGAATTGAATATAACTTTTCGCTTAGAAGAATAAATGAGAGTTTAGAATGAATGCAAGAAACCAATAATTTGAAGTGTCTCGAAAACCAGCAAAGTTGTTACCTTGAAAGTAATTTCGTTTCCAATTTTTTCATGGTATTATAAAGGCAATAAAAGTCGAGGATATTTCATCTCGAAGCGGCTCATAGGCAACGGGCTAATAAAAGAAACACTCCAATTATCACTTTGTTATCCCAAGTTTTTCCAATTTTGGCCAAAAATGCTTAACTTTATTTAAATGAAAGAGCGATAAAGAAAATTGTGTTCCACCTATATTGCTATTTTATCTCGTGACATTTTTCACGGATTATTAACGCCTTTGTGCGTAGGTAGGAACTGTAGGAAATTGAACTGTAATTTCTGTGTAATCATTTAAATCAGATTTTTTTTATATCATAAGATAACAAACAAGCAGACGAGTCTCCTGATGAAAAGAGTCAACCATCGCCTATAGACACCAAAGACGTTAATGGTGCGTTGCTATCTTGTAGCAAGGTCTAATGCCACATGCAGAAGTTTACCGACTACCTTATCCTCCAAACCGGAACACAACACGATAGTGACTAACACTGACGCTATTGCGCCAGGAATAGGTAAGGCGGTGGTATCAGACCCGGGCGAGCCAATGCAGGATTCTACCATCTAGTAGCCACTATGGTAGTAACTTGCATTGCCGATCGGTCGCATTTTACGACCTGCCTGACAGAACGGCAGTTGGCGTATTCTTCAAAGAAGCCTGGGACCAACTCCAATTTTTATAAATACCAGATATACTTATCTGGTATTTATAAAAATTATATTATTTAGAAAAAAATGTTTTATTATCTTTTTTTTAAATGTTAGTACGAATGAATCTCTTGGTATATGATAGTATTGGATTAAAAAAAAAAAACAACAAACCACGGAATAAACTAGCTACGCTTTTGAAGACAATTTTTCATTTTAAGTTGCATTTACACCCATGAAAACAGAGTTCTTATATAAGAGAATTTTCTAGGCCTTGGTTTCTTATTATATATATATATATATATATATATATATATATATATATATATATATATATATATATATATATATATATATATATATATATATATATATATATATAAATACTATGTTTAAAAAAATATGGCAATAGTACATAAAATAGCTGTAATATTTTTTTTCATTCTAATGAAAAGGCAAACTATCACAGCTAAGTAGACTTTACACATTTACGAGTTTCAACGGCTGACCCGGCAACGTTTGCCGGGTCAGCTAGTAAGTTGTAAGTATTTAATCATTTATCGTAATATGAGTGGCGACACATTCCCCACCCCACACAGTATTGGTGTTTTATGTGGTGAATGCAATGTACTCTCTTACGCTTATGTTTATATTTAATATCTACTAGATGTCACTACCAGATGGCACAAGTTTATTGTACTATATGCCTATAATCTTTCCGCATGTGCAAGCTATAACTTAACAAAGTTTCATCAAAGTTAATGGATGAACGATCAGCTTGAACTAAAATCTACACAAAATTAGTATTAAATAATGTGAGCAAGGAATTAAGAAAGGACAGTAAATGGTAGGTACTAACGCAATTGTGACATACATAGGTAAAGGCTGTAGTACCAAATCCGGGCGCCACGTTGCAGACCTTTCACTTCTAGTCACGACGTTAATGACACGATTGGCCAATTGTTCATCGTTTATTACGAAGATATATTTTCCATCCATCTTTTATTGCTTTGCAGGTAGGCAGACAATTTTTTCTTCGGCGGGGGCCGGATAAAAATGGAGAAAATATCGCTTATTATACAGTAAACCGCAAGAAGTATATCCAATCGACAAAATCATAGATAGTCTAGCCCCAGATGCTTTCCTGTCGTGGCGGGTAACCGGTCCATTGGATCATAGACATTGGGATTAAAGAATGGCTTTGTGCCAGCGCAACTGCTTACTCGCTTTAAGATTTCCCGTGCATATGAATCTGGCTAGATTATGGACACAATATTTTTTAGAAGTCCTACAGCGATGGAGTGGTAACAGTGGGAATTGGTGACATAGTGAACCTACTCCAGTTCTAAGTTGATACTTCGCACATAAGCGATCAGGTTGCTTCTGGCTTCGACTAAGATGGTAAATGGGGTTCGGCAGCATATATGACGACTAAGCAGCTCTATAAAAGTATCGATCGATTGCTCCGTCATCACTGCAACAGGACGCTTAAAACCAAATTTGGATTTTTTAAATCACTTTCGCCCGAAACACACTGGCCAGGTTCACCATTGACTAACACGTTAAGAACACATCATCATTACAAGTAGTAATATTACATCACAGCTAAAGAAATTGTCATAGAAGTTTTATTAAAATTAACACAGTAACTAAGTACAGTACCCGGCGATAAATATTGCACATCGAACTTTGGAAAGAGACAATCGGATAATTTCGGCTTCGTAAAGCGTTATCTCTGTCCCACACTACCTATGTGACGTTTAGTCAGTCGTTGTTCAAGTCCCGAAAAAAATATATATTTAGAGTTGATAACACCCACAAATTTAAATAATTTAAAGTTGTAATATGGCATCTTTCAGAAAAAGAGGGAAACCTTTACGAGGTCAGTCACGTGAAATTATCTACAATGTTTATAAATACTTTGTAAGCGAAGCTGATAGATTTAAAAAAAAAGTAGATGAAAATGTAAGTTGTTATTTTAAGAAGATTCAAGAGCGAGTTGCAAATGCCACTGGAATTTCAAGAAGAACTTTGAACAATATATTAAACGAAGTCAGTACTGAAACACATTCGACTGAAATTAAGTTCAGCACTCCAAAAAAAGGGAGACCAAAAAAGCAATTTCGTTTGGATATGGACGATTTTGATTACGATGTTGTTCGAAGAATGGTGTATGATTTTCACTTACGATTTAATGAACTGCCAACAATAAAATCATTAAAAGCTAAGTTATCTGAAGCTATTAATTACAATGGGTCTGAAAAAACATTGAGAAAAATACTTCATGACATGGGATTTCAGTTCACTAAAATGGAAGATAATCGAAAAATTCTAATGGAAAAGCACGACGTTAGTCTCAAACGAATGGAATACCTTGATAAAATACGCAAATTTCGCGAAACAGGAAAAAATATCGTCTACATGGATGAGTCATATATACATGCATCCCACACTAAAGGGAAATCTTGGAGTGACGATAAGAAAAAAGGAGTAAAAAAGCCAATTTCAAAAGGTCAACGTTTGATAATAGTTCATGCGGGAAATGAAAAAGGCCTTGTACCCGGTGCTTTTTTAACGTATAAATCCACGGACACTACAGGTGACTATCACAATGAAATGAATAACGATAACTATGAGAAATGGCTGGTTAACCAATTAATCCCAAATATACCCAGTGATTCTGTTCTAGTTATCGACAACGCACCCTATCACAACAAGTATGTTGAGAGACCCCCCAACTCAAACACCATTAAACGGGAAATGATCAACTGGTTAAACAGACATGAAATTCCAGTTGATCCAAAATTAACAAAAACCCAGATTTACGCTATTATATGTCAGCACAAGGAGAGGTATACAGAGTTTTCTGTGGACAAAATACTTGCCGAACATGGGCACACTGTGTTGCGATTGCCACCATATCATCCGGATTTTAATCCAATTGAAAATATATGGTCTCAACTGAAAGGCTATGTAGCCTCTAGAAATGTGGGTATGAACTTAACTACAGTAAAAACATTATTGACTGAAAAAGTAAACATGATCGGCGCTGAAGAGTGGAAAAAGGTTTGCGATCATGCAATCAAATGTGAGAATGAATATAGAAGCATTCAACACAGTTTAGACAATTACACTGATAGATTAGTAATAAATACGGCTGATAGTGACAGTGATATTGACCTCTTTGAGAGCACAGATAGTGAAATGGAAGTAATTGAGAATTAGAATTATTATTATTTTTATTGCAATGTCTCATTTTAGCAATAGGTATAATGGTGTTTATTATGTACACTAAAGCTGTAATGTTCCAAAATAATTAAATACGTAAACATAATGTAAAAATGTTTTTTTATTTTATTTTACCCCAACCTAAAGCCATCACTTATAGAAAAATTAGTGTATTTTATACAAAGAATAAAAATATCAAAAGAAGCAAATCATACTTGTTTTAACAGCTCCTAATAGGTACTGGACTGTTTGTATTTTGTGCGACAGAGATAACGCTCTACGAAGCCGAAATTAGCCGATTGTCTCTTTCCAAAGGTCGATGTGCAATATTTATCGCCGGGTACTGTACCAGTTGATTGAATTTTAAGCGATTGAAACGACAAAGTCTTAAGTAAATTCCAGTGAACTGCATTCATTGAACGCCACCTTTGAATAAGTATGCTTCATAAATTGATTAAGCACTCAACTTGCACTCATTTATTGCTAACTTTAAGGCTATTTATAACAAGGAAAAGGAAACTTTTACTATTTTTGCACTTGGTGAAAATTATTGTAAATTATTTATTTATTTATTTAATTTTATGCACTAAAGTTGTACAATGTTAAACTTAATGCAATAAAGGCATTCTCTGCCTGTCAACCAGCAAGTGGAGCAGAAAAATTTGAATAGGGAGTGCAAATAAATATTTTAAATGGAAATAGGAAACAGTATGACGAGCTAAACGGAACAAAAATATAATAATTACTAGGAAATAGAAAATATAAATAGATACACGTAATATGTTTACATAAAAATATATTAATAAACACATAATAGACTATATACATACATAGTACATGTAATAAACAAAATATTTAACTAAGCAAGTAAGTATAACAGAAGTATTTAGTAATGTCTGTCTGTAGATAATTTCAATTTCTCTTAGATATTTTATTGATAATTAACACCGAAAGCTAAGTGTTAAGATAATGGGTCTTCAAAGCACGCTTGAAAGATCACTTAGAAGAGGACCTCCTAATGTCAACTGGAAGAGAATTCCAGAGCTTAACGGCTTGAGTAAAGAAAGATTTGTAAAGAAAATCCGTTCGAGAGAAAGGGATGTAAAGAGAAAGATCATTATCAGAACGGAGGGAACGATCATGAGTGCTACACGGAAAGCAGAATTTAGAGTTAAGGTAAGTGGGAATATTTGGGTCATTAACAATGGAATATAACATGCGCATCATCCTAACTTCTCTACGTTTAGCTAAGAGTAGCTATTAAATTTTTGAACGAAAAAATGAAATATGATCAAACTTGCGTAAACTAAAAATAAAACGTATGCAGTTACTAAAAAGAATCTCTAATCTATTGAGTAGATACTGAGTGAGGTCTGAATAGCATACATCAGCATAATCTATAATAGGAAGCACAAGGGCTTGTATTAATAAGAGTTTTGTATTCACAGGAAGAAAACATATAGCATTAACTTTTCGACAAATTTCAGTTATGTGTGGAGACCAAGAAAGAGATGTTTAGACACATACAGACCACAGACACAGTAAAACCAAGATTTTTAACAGATTGCTGGAAGGGTATTAATAAGTTATTAAAAGTGATGGGGGAAATATTTTCCCAAGCAATTGTAGCCATTCGTCTTGAACTACCGAACACAATAGCTTGGTACTTAGATAGATTAACAATCACACCAAACTTAGTGGACCAATCCAACCAAACGCCATCAGAGAGCTCACCTTTTACGCGAACGGCCTGATATCTACTCCGAAGGTAAGAGGAAAACCAATCTCGCGCAATCGGGGAAAAACCTAGGTGATCAAGAGCTGCAAGAAGAATATCATGATCAACGGTATTAAATGCATTTGAAAAATCAATTAGGACTAATATAAGTAGATTAGATTCTTCCATGGCCGTTCGTATATCATCAACCACTTTTAGGAGTTAGGAGTGCAGTAGTAGTACTGTGTCCTGGCCGAAAGCCAGATTGAAATGGACTTAAAATGTCGTTTTGAAAGGTATAAGTCGATAACTGCCTGTGTACAACTGCTTCGATGATTTTAGACAGGAATGGAAGAATTGATAGGCCTAAACTGATTAGGGGTAACAGAATTGGAAACTTTTGGAATGGGGAACAACAAACGTCTTGCGCCAAATAGAAGGAAAGGAACCTAATGATAGAGAGAAATTTATAATATGCGTGAGAGGTGGTAATATAAAATCAAAATCCAATACAAGTATGTCTCGACCCATACCATCAAAACCTACAGCTTTCGAAGTTAAATTGGTGAAAATTTTGCGAATATCCTCATTTGTTACCGAAGAAAAATCGAAAACATGTGAATTCGCCTTAGGCAAAGATTTAAGGTAGGAAATAGCACGTCTTTTACAGTCCGAATCAGGGGCTTGACTAAAAGTAAAATGATCATTAAGGTCGTTAGGAGAAACGGATTGGGAATCCTCATTACTAGACTTAACAACGTTAAACTTGCTGAGCAGTTTCCAAACGTCAGCGGGAGAAGAATTATTAATTATATTATGAAAGTAACAGCGCTTTGCATTTCTTACTAATTGATTTTTTTTTTTTATATCATAAGATAGCAAACAAGCAGATGGGTCTCCTGATGGAAAGAGTCAACCATCGCCTATAGACACCAAAGATGTTAATGGTGCGTTGCTATCTTGTGGCGAGGTCTAATGCCACATGCATAAGTTTACCGGCTACCTTACCCTCCAAACCGGAACACGACAGCGACAAGCACTGACGCTATTGCGGCAGGAATAGGTAAGGCGGTGGTACCAGACCCGGGCGAGACAATGCAGAACTCTACCAACTAGTAGCCACGATGGTAGTGACTCGATAGCCAATCGGTCGCCTTTTACGACCTGCCTGGCAGAACGGCAGTTGGCCTATTCTACAAAGAAGGCCGGGACCAACACGGCGGGTGATTACAACGATTCCTAGCAAGTTTATACAAATGCCAATTTTCGTTACTACGATGTTTTTTAATGTAACAAAACGCACAGTTGCGCTTGTTCATAGCAGCTTGCACCTTCGCAGAAATCCACGGTGAGGGCGGATGCTTAATTCTTACAGGATGCAGAGGTGCGTGCTTGTTAAAAATATCCAAAATAAGACTGTTTAATTCCTGAACTTTACTATCAGCGCAGGGTGCCCAGGTTTCCAGTTAATAACAGCTGCATCAGTTCCTGCCCCCCCCCCCCCCCCTCCCTCGGTAAGCCCATGCCAGAATACCAAGCTTTTTTGAAGCAACTTAAAATTAGCCAATTAGTCAATAATAGATCAATTAGGTAGTAGGTCTATAATCTTATGAGTCAAAAAGCTTTCAGCTAATTTGTTATAACTAATGAGCCGCTGGTACAAAATTTTCTAATAATCCAAAATCTCAATAGGCGAACAAGGCAGCAGACAAATAATTGAATACAACTGAGCCAATAACCCAAAACGAATGTACCAATAAGATAATAGGCCGTAACTATCCATTCAGCAATAAACACAATTTCTGTACGCAAAGAAGAAATTTAATAAGTGTGAAAGTTGTAAATGTTTCTCAGTGGCACCAGAAGAGCTGGACAGGCTTACGTAAAATTTGCTACACACCAGTATTGTGCTTCTCCAAAAAAAAGATTGTGTGGAGGCGCACGCAATCATGGGCCATCATTCCTTTCATGTACCGACACTATGGCGATTGCGCTCGATCATACCCGATGATGGCCCATCACAGACATACTCTCTACACTAACATGAATGCCTTTACTCGACCATCATGGACCATTGTGAAGAGGGCCCCTAGACACGCAGGTCACAGGACAATATAATAACAATACCGACTAATCTGAGATTTTATAATATCCTTTTTACACATTTTTGTTTTAACACATTTTTTTAAATTTATTGACTGGTAGCTCTCTTATAGTTTCGGGAATATTATTGTAAAAGCGTATACATTGCCCCATAAAAGAGTTACTTATTCTGTGGAGACGAGATGCATGCACAATAAGATTGTCTTTGTTCCTTGTATTTAGTGAGTGTACGTCACCATCTTTTTTAAACAAGCAAATATTTTTACGAACATGTATCAAGTTTTGTGTATACATACATTTCGCCGTGTTGGTCCCGGCCTCCTTCGCAGAATAGGCCAACTGCCGTTCCGCCAGGCAGGTCGTAAAAGGCGACCGATTGGCTATCGAGTCATTACCATCGTGGCTACTAGGTGGTAGAGTTCTGTATTGTCTCACCCGGGTCTGGTACCACCGCCTTACCTATTCTTGCCGCAATAGCGTCAGTGCTTGTCGCTGTCGTGTTCCGGTTTGGAGCGTGAGGTAGCCGGTAAACTTATGCATGTGGCATTAGACCTCGCCACGAGATAGCAACGCACCATTAACATCTTTGGTGTCTTTAGGCGATGGTTGACTCTTTCCACCAGGAGACCCATCTGCTTGTTTGCTATCTTATGATATAAAAAAAAGTTCTCAAATATATATTGGGATATATAACAGTTACAATATTGATTTCTTTGAATTTTTCTCTCAGGGAAACCCTCGGGCTAAGATTGTAAATTGCCCTAATAGCTCTTTTCTGCAGTACAAATATATATAGTATTTATTTCAGCAGAATTTCCCCATAGAAGAATTCTATACGACATAATGCTGTAGAAGTAACTAAAGTATACAATTCTTGCTACGGCGTCATCAGTTACTTGTCTCATTTTTTAACTGCATAAGCTGCCGAACTAAGCCTATTTGCTAAATTATTAATATGCGGTCTGCATTATAATTTCTTATCTAAAGTAATACCTAAAAACAAAGTAGAATCCACCAGATCCAGGTTGTTTTAAAAATGAGGTTCTTTTCTATAAATTGATTAATCTTAAAACAAATAAATGTTTATTTACCTATATGGATTGAATGGATTATTACCAGTAAATTATTTGATTAAAAATTATTACTATTCTTTTGAAGCTAACTAATGAGACAGAAAACTTTTTTAGTTTCTGTGTAACAGTGTCATATTATTTTACTAGCGACCTGCCCGCGGTTTCACCCGCGTAGCTTTTGTTCCCGTGGGAATATCGGAAAGGTTTATATATTAAAATCTTCCTCAAGAATCAATCTACCTATTAAAAACTGCATCAAAATCCGTTGCGTAGTTTTAGAGATTTAAGCATACATAGGGACATAGGGACATAGGGATATAGGGACAGACAGCGAAAGCGACTTTTTTTTATACTATGTAATGATTAGTGTCATTTTCCGCATAAAATAAGGAAATGTTACTTTCCTCGTGAAAATGTTACTTTTGAGCTTTCTCGTGTTATATTTGACTATCTGTCACTGGCAACACTGAAACTGTACATATGTATAACGTCAAATTCATGTATGCACTATGCAGTTCTGAGCGAGTTTAGATTGAATTGAAGTGAATTGTTACAAAGTTATTCCGAATTGTTCGCGTTGCCACTCGTGAACTTTATTATGCCTCTTTAACCTGAATATCGTTCAATAACGACTGATCCGTTCGCTGTACTTTAATTCACTTTTATTAGCCACGGTGATATTAAAAGCGACCTTTCACAAAGTGTTTTCAAAGACTTCTATGTACGAACATTAAACTCTCTACTTTAAAATAAGTATCAAATACTATTCGGCTGTACCAAAGTAAAGTATCTTCACGCGCTCATCCTCGAAGAGGTAGGCAGAGGTACAACAAGTGCACACGAGATTAGCCGAAGACACTTGGTCCCACAATATGATAGGTAGCCAATATATCGCCAACCGGGCACTTTCCAATCCCGGTCAGCGTTGTTTTTATCAGAAAACTGAGAAACATTTTTTTGAATTGCCCAACTCGAGAATCGAACCCGGGACCTCATGTGGTCAACACCGACACAGAACCACTGGACCGCAGAGGCGATACCAAGTATTACATTTTCATCCAAAGCATGAGTATATTTATAAACTTGTTTCATTTGCAACATGATAAAACGCAATACTATATTTGAATTTACTTATTGTACGAAGATAAAAACATCCCCCTTGACTGGTAGAAAACCAATTGGTTGGTATGCTTTGGGTGTTTTGTAATTGTCTTTTAAGTGTTTATTTATTATGCAAATGGTGGCTATTTTTTAAAGATGGGAAGTGCCAAAATCTTTGCACTTATCGTACAAAGCATAGAACATAGAACAAGCGGAATTGGCAAGTACAAACATTTGTATCAGGACCGCGATCGCCATACTCACACATAAAATAAGCATTATTGCATATAAACTACTAATGCAAACATTGTTTCATTGGTCGTTTTCATTTTAAACAACAATAATCCGAAACACACAAACAGAACATTTAAAAATATACCAAACTGCGTTACAATTAATTTTATTTTGCTACAAAAAAAAGAGTATTTACGTCCTTTTGTAGTCTATTCAAAATAGACTCATCTATTTGTACAATAGTGAAATTTAAGATCTTAATAGTTTCGCTATTCTACAATAGATGGCAGTATTGATTTTTCCGTAGTTTTCAGTTGATCATATTTGAGTGGAGAACTTTCTAGAACGATATACGTAATGACTGTCATTACGTATATCTTTCTAGAAAAATTAGGTCAACCTAAAATGAACTTTATATGTAAGGTGTACGGCTGATTTTAGCTTGACTTTCTATTATATCATTAGAGATTATATTAAATCAGGAATTTAATTAAAATAAAATGAAAATTGTACTTTCGAATGATATGAAATATCTCCATTTTTAATCATCTGTATTCTACTATCATTTCTGCATTCAAGGATGGCACAATACGGCATAATTCAGTGTATAATAGATTTTCGCACGACGACTATCTCCTAATTATATGGTAAGTATCACTAAGGCAATTTAGAGTAAAAGCGCATAATAGTGACACACGCGGCACGCCCACTCTTCACTTCCCCTTGTTCTATGTTCCATGGTACAAAGCGAGTATGACTTCTAGGTATGATCAAAGTTGTCGCTACTCTGCAACAGATGTCAGCTGTGAAGCAATCCCAGACAAGAACCCTAAATGGAGCTCGCCATAACGTTTTCGTTATGTTAATATTACCTTTAAAAACCACAAGGAGTATTATTTTTTTAAAGTTATGCTTCTTTTGGCGCATTAGGGAAAAACGACAAGAATAAATTTTTACTTACTTTTCAAGCTCACATTCCAAAAATTTTATAACTGTTCATAAAATACAGGTACTTATTTTTCAAATTTTGACTATACAGCATGTACCCAAAATCACCGAAAAAAATGACTGGGACATACAAACAGACGAGCGGACGAATAGACAGACAGACATAACGAAATTATAAGTGTTTCGTTTCTTTCCATTTGGATAGAGAACCCTAGAAACCGACAGTTTAAAAACTTAATAAAATACTGAAGTCATTAAAAACTTAATTTCCAATGTATCATGGCATTATAAAAGTGGCAAATATTTTATCTCGCTAGTCATTACATAATATTTTAGCTTTTTCTGTCTGTCCCTATGTCCCTATATCCCTATGTATGCTTAAATCTTTAAAACTACGCAGGGGATTTTCACGTGGTTTTTTTAATAGATAGATTGATTCTTGAGGAAGGTTTTAGTATATAAACCTTTCCGATATTCCCACGGGAACAAAAGCTACGCGGGTGTAAGCGCGGGCAGGTCGCTAGTAGACTAATAAAAAACAATCCAATTCTCACTTTGTTGTTTCAAATTTTTGCAATTTCAGGTGAATTTACTTGACTTATTTAACTCTATTAGTATCATAATATAAACATCTGTCAACAAGCGTTGATTATGAGGCGAACTTTCTGTAGACCCTCATCAATCTCCTTTCGCGATAAACCATTTTAAGCTTTCACGGTTAAGTTTACCAGCAAAACTGATATGATATTTTAAATTAATCTAGATTAATTTACTGACCGAATATGCAAGTCAATAATAATTTTAGGATCTTAATACACCATATTTGTTGCACTAAATTACATTTGATTTGTACCCCGGGAGATACCACAAGCCTAAACGATAGATACTTTCCTCTAGACATCCATGTTCAGGATACAGTAATCAACCTGATCATTTGTATCTAGGCTGCCATGCGTACCTGCTATGTGAGAGGAGGCGGGAATTTGCCTTACTTCAAAAAGGATATCATATTCTCTTGATATCTCAGCAGCCTTAAAGGCAAAGACTTATCCATCGTCAGGCTACGCATAAACTGCAATGATTATACCCACATCTATGCGTGTCTTTGCAGAAGCGGAAATACCAAATCAGACTGACTCATTGAACACATGTAATTTGTGACAGTTTTTGTTCTACTTCAGATCCCCTGAAGAGAAATCGTGATCCTTGATGACTTTCAAGCCTATCATGCCAAATTAGCCATTTGACAGCAATTATTCACGTAAAATCGATCACGCGGAGAGTGTCACGATATTGACAACGAAGAGTCAAGCCGATTAGAAGTAGTCACGACGACAGGACTCTTTCTAATCCACTTGATTTACTGGCTTTACGTACACATTTGGGTTTACTCTGCATTTTCATTCGCATTTGTCATGAGGAGTGTTTTGAGAAACTGTTTGGATTATTTTTTGCCGCCGAATTTCACAATCGGGTATCGTGAGTAAATCCAAAATTTCCACACCATCACAATGACGGGAAATGCACAATTTTGCGATTCTAGGAGCACTTTTTGCCCTGTATTACTCTTCTATAGAGTCAATTATTGGAAGGGGTAAACCGAATGGATATGACTTAGGTAGCTTAAAGAAAAAAGCTCAAGCATTCTCAAAAGGCCGGCAACACAATTGCAAGACCTCTGATAGTGTAATTAACGATGGACGGCGGTATTCACTTATCATCAGGTGGGCCTCCTTTCCGTTTTCCCGCTCTTTTACAAAAAATGTGCCGATGACAGTTCAATCACGGTAATAATATCTACATAACATTACTGTGATTCAGTTTCCCAATTTACGAAACAAAACTTTAAAAGAATCAAAGAGTTTAGGGATCCCTCACACACGTAAACCCGTAATCCTGCTACACTCACACACATAATATTAATATCATGAAAATTAGTCCTGCAGTTTAGCTGCGAAAGGGTAACAGACAGACAGACCTTCGCATTTATAATATTAGTATGGACAGTATGGATGGATGTGTATAGTAGGGGAGCCCGAGATGATAAATGAGTAGTTACTCGAGCGTCGTTGAGACCCATTGGATTTTGTAGATTAAATTATCTATAGGAAAAATAAAAGGTTATATGGTGTTTTTCATTTCAATGGTGGTGAAAATAACTACAGATAAAAAAATAAAAAAAAACTGCGACATGGAAACACTAAATCGTGTGAGATTAAGGTACGATGGGTTAATTCCCACCTAAAACTTAGAAAATCTGATGATTCAAGTGTTTTGTAAGGGAGTGGGAGGGGTCATAAAGTTGAAATAAAATGTTGTTTAGACATTCTCGAGCGCTTCTGAATTTTCTTTTATTATATAGGAAACTAGCTGTTGCCCGCAACTTCGTCCGCGCGGACTTCGTTTATTCTAATATGTAGCCTATTGACCCGACCTATTAGTAATATTCATGCAAAATTTAAAGTAAATCCATGCAGTACTTTTTGAGTTTACCCCGGACATACATACAGACAAACACAAAAATTCTAAAAACTATATTTTTGGCTTTGATATCGATTGTCAATCACGCCCCAAGTATACTTTTAAAAAAACATTCAATGTACAATTTTGACTTTCCTACGATTTTATTATATGTATAGATGATGTAAAAATAACAAAAAAAAATATAATCTGACAATTTCCACAAGCCGAAGTTATTGGAATTTTTTTTTACTGCCCTAATAACCCGCCTCTATATAAAGGTGGTTTGGTGGAGAGCCTCAACAGTATGCGAGACAACCCCTCCTCCCCTCCCCCTCCCCCTCTATGTTAATCTGACGCGTTTGAGTAAATCCAAAAATTCCCTCTGGGGCTCCCCTACTAATTAGTATGTGTGGTAAATAAAACAATCATTATTCTTATTCCTATCCTTCAACAATAACTAATTAATAGTAAAAGTTTTTCTCCCGTGTTAGTCCCGGGCTCCTTTGAAAAACAAACCGACTGCCGTTCTACCAGACAGGTCGTAAAAGGCGACAGATTGGCTATGCTATCGTGGCTGTTAGGTAGTAGAGTTCTGTATTTTCTTGTACGGGTCTGGTACCACCGCTTTGCCTATTCCTGCCGCAATAGCGTCAATGTTTGTCACTGTCGAGTTCCGGATTGGAGGGTAAGGTAGCCGGTAAACTAATGCACGTGGCATTAGACCTCGCCACAAGATAGCACCGTACTATTAACATTTTTGATGTATATAGGCGATAGTTGTCTCTTTCTATCAGGAGACCGTGGAACATAGAACAACGGAATTGGCAAGTACAGACATTTGTATCAGGACCGCGATCGCCACACTCACACATAAAATAAGCATTATTGCATATAAACTACTAATGCAAACATTGTTTCATTGGTCGTTTTCATTTTAAACAACAATAATCCGAAACACACAAACAGAACATTTAAAAATATACCAAACTGCGTTACAATAAATTTTATTTTGCTACAAAAAAAAGAGTATTTACGTCCTTTTGTAGTCTATTCAAAATAGACTCATCTATGTGTACAATAGTGAAACTTAAGATCTTAATAGTTTCGCTATTCTACAATAGATGGCAGTATTGATTTTTCCGTAGTTTTCAGTTGATCATATTTGAGTAGAGAACTTTCTAGAACGATATACGTAATGACTGTCATTACGTATATCTTTCTAGCAAAATTAGGTCAGCCTAAAATGAACTTTATATGTAGGGTGTACGGCTGATTTTAGCTTGACTTTCTATTATATCATTAGAGATTATAATAAATCAGGAATTTAATTAAATTAAAATGAAAATTGTACTTTCGAATGATATGAAATATCTCCATTTTTAATCATCTGTATTCTATTATCATTTCTGCATTCAAGGATGGCACAGTACGGCATAATTCAGTGTATAATAGATTTTCGCACGACGACTATCTCCTAATGATATGGTAAGTATCACTAAGGCAATTTAGAGTAAAAGCGCAAAATACTGACGCACGCGGCACGCCCACTCTGCACTTCCCTTGTTCTATGTTCCATGCAGGAGACCCATCTTCTTGTTTGCTATTTTATGATATAAAAATACATACAAACGCCAGATTATATCAATAAACGCAGAAAACTTCATTCGCTTGTCAAATAGTTCTGTTTGCTTTAAAACTACTTTAAAATACTAAAACATTGTCAATTCACAAAATTAACAATTCTTTACAATTACTCGCTACAGTAACAATAGCAAAAGTTGTCGTTTCTATATAATAATCTTTAGTTTGACGAGTCAAAGTTTTGCGAAGAGTCTTAACAATTCATGAAGTGAGTTTAACGTTCAATGAATGCAGTTGAAAAGAGTTTATTTGAAATTTTATAGTTTCTATCTTTTCAAATTTAACCAACAGTTACTTTAAAATATATACGTAATATGATGTAGTTAATATTAAGACTTAAATAGTTTTAAATCATTACTAGTAGGTAACACACAATAGACAGGTGAAGTTAATTAAATTTGCTATTATTCGCGGACTGTTCTATGTATCCTTCGCGATGGTACCGAAAAGAAAGACATTGGTTTAATAATTAAGACTCACCGATGGTCCGGACAAATAGAAGACCCTCTAAGAAATATCCTTAAGACCCCAGCGGCACAATGGGGTATTCTTAGTAGGATACATAGGGCAGTTCGCGGATAATAGCAAATTTAATTAATTTCACCTGTTTGACAATGGATTTCCACAAAGTAACACCTGAATTAATAAACTAACACAGAATACGTAATAGTATCACCACAGACCACATGAATACTAATAGTAGGGGAGTCCAAGAGGGGATTTTGGTAATCACTCGAGCGCGTCAGATTAACATAGGAGGGGGTACCTCGAATACTGTTAAGGCTCTTCACCAAATATAAGCCATTTCTATAGAGGGGGGTGACTATGGCAGAAAAAAAAAACAAAATTAAAATAACTTCGGCTTGTGGAAATTGTCTAATTATACTTTTTTCGTAATTCTTACATAATTTCCTCCATAATTAAACCTCCTTTTACCAAACTATCTACTGTTGTAGATTAAAAATATAATAAGATAAAAATACAGTCTTAAAATATTACGGTTGCCCCCCCGACCCAAATTTAAAATATCGGTTTTCATCATCATGTTCCGTAATGCATATGCAGGGCATTCGCGTATGTTTTCCGTCATCTCGATATTCGATGTATGTAATAGGGTTGTCACGAATGAAGTAAACGTTTTCCGTCATCCCGATATTCGATGTATGTAATATATTTGCAATACATATTTTATTAAATTAATTGAACAACACATATCATAAAGTGCTAAACTTGACAAAGTTTGCACTCACTGAGTGCGGTAGGTACCTACTTATTTTGCTGACAGAGGCCCGTAAGTAGTTTACACTTTTAATCGTCGACACTTGGCGAAACTTCACTTCATTTAATTCATTCTTCATTTTATTATTAATACAGTTGTACTGTTTCACGATTAAATTATGAGACAGTTATTAATACAGTTGGTGTTAACAATAAAATTATTTGAAACTAGTTGATAGCCATCTAACGAAAGCCCTCTTATTATTATTAATTAGTAACTTAGTCTAGTTATTATCACAAAATACTACCTAGCCGTAGTCGATTACATTCGAAATAATTTCATTCATATTTACGAAAGAAATTATTATCACGATTAGATAAGCGACATTTTAACAGCAAATGTTGAACATTAGCCTAATCACGGTAATGTTATCTACCAGCAATATATCTTCATACAAACGAGTGAAACGCAAGTACCTACGTGCTCGGAGTTCGGCATGCACTCGATACACAACAGACTAAGGGTTGCGCCGCAGTGACGAACGGCCGGTGTGACAGCACAGGCAAATGTAGTTAAAATATTAAAGGCGGGCAGCCCTAACTCATTTTACGTACAGCCACAGAATATATAATAGTACAAGCAATACAAGTGGTAAAAGTGGTAATAATACAAGTGGTACAGCACGGCACGGCCGGCTGTAGGTATATATTTAAAGGACAGGGCCGAGTCAAAATACTGGTAAATAACATTACCGTGGCCAAATGGTTCTTGCACAATATTCTCGATAAGGTATCAATATTACGAGCGCGACAACGACAACTTTTCCACGGTGTAAGTGCACTCCCAATAAATAGAAAAATTTCAAACGGAAGTATTTCTGAAACACTTAGCAGTTAGACCAGTCTTTTATATTATTCATTTTAGATAAATGCTTAAATCTACTATATTATGGATATAGTAGTTGTGAGGAACGTCTAAGCGATGAAATACAGCGGGTTGGTCCCGGGCTTCTTTGGAAAATTGGCCAACTGCCGTTCTGCCAGGCAGGTCGTAAAAGGCGATCGATTGGCTATGCGAGTCACAACCATCGTGGCTACTAGGTGGTAGAGTTATGCATTGGCTTAGCTGGGTCTTGTACCACCGCCTTACATATTCCTGCCGCAATAGCGTCAGTGCTAGTCACTGTCGTGTTCCAGTTTGGAGGGTAAAGTAGCCGGTAAACTAATGCATGTGACATTAGACCTCGCCACAATGCATCATTAATATCTTTATATTAAAATTTGAATCACAATAAACATTTAAAAATAATCAGAAATGTTTTTTTTTTTAATTGAGGTGTATCCTATCCTACTTATACTTTAAACGAGCAATTCTTGTATATTTGTATGTAATGGTATTTTTCGAAGCGGCTCTAACGATTTTGACGAAAGTCGTATTTATAATAATAATAATAATATCCATGGACAAATTTACACAAATTGATCTAACCCCAAAGTAAGCAATTTCTTGTAATATGGGTGTTAGTCAACGATACTAATACATCGAAATGCATTAATAAAATACAAACATTTATGCTCTTCAAACAAATTTTTTAAACCGCCGCAGTAGTTAAGCAGTGCGAATGGCCGAAGGTATTTTTTGAAATGGGTCGATTCGGACCACTGGGCGAAACGACCGAAGGCTCTTTTCTTGGTTCGATTTCAACTTATGTCAAGTTAAAGATTCCAATATCCATTTGTGCAGATGAGTATGAAGGTGATATATGTACCGTGTATACATCCATATGCATTTAGTAAAAAGCGGTTATTTTATTTTTTCAAATAGACACTCCAATCTTATTTATTTGTGTACATGTATAGATTAATCCCCCCATTGTAAAGGCAGAATAACGAAACACTAATATACGTATAAAGTAAAAGTATACGTATAAATTACCTGTTATAAATAGGAAAATAAGGGAGTCATTTAAATTGTTATATATACATAAGTACCTATAGGTATCCTATACTATGAGATACCGACCTCTGTGATACCTACTTATTTAAAATTATGAATGGAACCGGTATCTTAAAAATAGAGCAGCTTGTTAGGATTTCAAAATTCGAGATCTGATAAATACCTTATTTTCGAAAATGAGGGTGAAACCAAGGACGTTCCGAAATTTCAAAATTTTCATTTTCCTAGCGGGAAGTTAAATTGACCAATTGCCATTCTGCCAGGTAGGTCGTAAAATTTAATCGATTGGCTATACGTGCCACTACTTACTACCATCGTGACTACTAAGTGGTAGAGTTCTGGAACGTCTCGCCCGGGTATTTGGTACAACTACAACCGTCTTACCTATCCTACCGCAAAAAAGTCAATGCTTGTCATTGTCGTGTTCTGGTTTGGAGCCTTACCCTCCAAACCAGAACACGACAATGACAAGCATACAGCTGGTAGACTTATGCATGTGGCATTGACATCCCGCCACACGGATTGCAACGCGCCATTAAAGTGTTTAGTGTCTATAGGTGATAGTTTCTCATTCCATCAAGAGAGCCATCTCCTTGTTTGCTATCTTATGCTATATAAAAAAAGTCCCTGACCGCGCCATTATTGCTTAAGTGGTTAACAACCCTATTTGTTTCAAAAGCACGAACGTTTCTGTTTCTGGGTTTGAATGTTCAATAAATATATTTCAGTATTAAGGTAGAAATGCCACGGATAGTGATTTTGGCGAATATTGGGCGACGTATTTGTTTTCACTAGCAAGTTCGGAGTTGATAGTTTCACGAATCACGAGTGACATGTATATTATTTGTTTATGAATTATTTGATTGAGTGTTGTAAGCAGATGGTTTTCGTGATGGAAATATGGAAATAGAAACCATCACCTATAGACACCAAAGTTGTTTATGGTTTGGTGCTATCTATGTGGCGGGGTGGCAATGTCACATGCATAAGTCTACTGGTTACCTTACCCTCTAAACCGCAACATGACAACAAGCGTTGACGCTATTGTGGCAGGAATAAGTAAGGCGGTGGTACCAAATACCTACCCGGGCGAGATGTTGCTGAACTCTGACACCTAGTAGTCACGATGGTAGTGATGGAAATAGCCCATCGATCGCCTTTTAAGACCTGCCTAGCAGATCAGCAGTTGGCCTATTCTTCAAAGAAGTCCAGACCAACACGGGGTAAACATTACTGAACGGATTTTGATGAAACTTAGACTGTTCGCTAAATTGAATTATAACCTTATTTAAATCAAAAATAATTATCTCGATATGTCTTTATTTACGGAAAAAATCGCGAAACATACAAGTTTAAGAATACATAAACTTACGAGATTTAATACACGTGCTTAATGAAACCCCTAACTAAATACCCAGATCATGATACTCAAATGTTATCCAATTCCAACAATCTAACTGATTACCTCCGTTTTTCCGTCGTTGAAAAATATTGTCCAAATGATGATAACTTCTGATTTATGTAATGGAGACCGAATAACGAAATACTGAAGTAGGTATATAGGTATGTATAAAGTACGTGTTACAATTAGGATAATTAAGTTTAAATCGTTATATATACTAATCTATTATTTAAAATGAAAAATGATGAATGAAACCCAAAATGATTTTTAAATACCTATTCAACGATACACCACATAACATATTTTATCAATATTTATTAATTTTTTAGAAGCTTTGACTCTAGTGGTTACTCCATGAAATTCAATTTATTCCCTTATTAATCTACTATTATTATTATTATCTGATCGCATTATTCGCCCAAATACATATCCTATTTTACTTAATTAAAATATACATTCGTTTATAAAGCTAACGTCTCATTATAGAACGCAGTAGTGACAACACGATCGCTGCAATCTAAACTAACGTTCATTCAAAATTAACTAACGAAGCCTGTCCACTCTACTGAATACCGCTCACGGAGCAGGTAGAATAATCAAATCATCAAAACCAACTACTAAATTAACAACAAATCAAGCCCATTTAAATTACCGACAGATAACCCAGCGGCCTAAAAAGCCACCCATAATTAGGCCTGATATAAAAATAGAAGAAAAATAATTAGTGTTTCAGGCGAATTATATGTTTACGTTACTAGCAATTATTATAAGTACATTAATAGACCCTAACAACCTCATTAACTTGTAGTTTTGTCATTCTTACACCAGGTGTATAGTTAAGCCTTGGTTTCTTGTTTAGCACGACATGGCATATTTCTATTTTTTCACGACATAATATATTTACAAGCATTTGCCCATATAAGCGTTTTCCGCCCAACACCGTGTCCACGCCTTCATATATATTATAGTATTAATGTAAATTATTAATTTTATTCAATTTACAACAAAAGTGTTTAACAGCGCATTATTTATTTATATTTATGCATAAACAAAAATGTGTATAAATTCCCTAAAAGCTTCTCAAAAAATCGTATGAAAATCCATTAATAGCAATTGAAATTATTCACGTTTATATTTTTAGCTGCGTTTTCAAGTGAGCTTGGCTGTAATTTGTGCAAGTCACCAGTTTATTTTTCCCTTTGATATTGAATCTCAATCCGCACTGATTGCAGACTAGTTGTGAAACGGCTATAAAAACGAATGAACGCGAAATGAAGCAGACCTTAGTCACAGCAAACGTTTTACGTTTTCAATCGCCAATTGCTTCTCGCACAATATTCTCGGCACTAAATACCTTTTAGGAGCATGATAACGTTGAACTTTCAATATAGGGAAAATTACAGTGCAAAGCACGGCCGATTACTCGAAAATTAAGTTTAAGCGATGCATGTTCAGCATAAGCTGTTTTACGTACTTTCTTGGTGTTGATATTTTACAGTATTAAAATAGCATAAGCAATGTTTAAAGATACCATTTTGTATTTCAGGTTGCTATTATGATCGATTGACTAGAAACAAAGGAAATAGAGTTCGCTTCATAACATGAATACCCACACATTTATGTAGCATATATTTTGTGTAGGTATGGGTCTATGGGTCTCGGTGTTTGTATGTATTAAGATTCACTTGCTCCAAACTATTTAAATAGGTACTTTTTAAATTATTGAAAACTGAAATTAAATACTATGGTTAAATTATTGTAAACTGTATTTTAATAGTTTGTTGCAAGTGGAGCTAAGGCTGACTAGCATAGCAAGTGGACATAAATGAAAATTAGCATTGCGTTGATCTGGCCACTTTATTTGTTTGATAAAAAATTTCAAATTCAAATTTATGTATGTGCTTAACAATATCCACATACATAAATTTGAATTTGAAATTTTTTATACAATATAATAGAGAATACTACGGTAGGGCTAGCCGGGGCAGTGCACGGGACACTCAGCCTCAAGGGCCCTCACAGCATTCATGCTGCATTCACGATAAATATACCCATTAGCTACCCAAGTTGAATACAAAATATTTAACTTCTGCTTTTTGCTTAATCATGCCAACGATTGAAAGCTAACATTGAAAAAGTTTTGCACCTTCAGAGTACTTATTATTGTTTAAAAAATTTGGAAAATTCCAAAGTGCACGTCGCAACGTTTTTTTTTTTCTTTAAATTATTATTAAAAAAATCAGATCCGAATGAAGTGATTTTCAATAGGGATATAGTCTGACTGGATTAGATAATATTGATAATAAAATAAAGTGAATTCATAAAGCCAATTAACCTATTTCGTGTTTACAGACATAAAATAATCAAATGACGTCCATCAAAATTTTTTTTCAACGAGATTTTTTAGAGCAATTAACTCTCTTCAAAGGCTTAAAGTTATACAGAATTTGAAGAATTAAGGTTTCTCTTTATAATTGTATCCTTTTTATTTCAAATTTGTGTATGAAATACTGAGTATGATTGAAGTTGGTTGAGCCATACATTTTCTTTCAACCGATAATAATGCACAGCCGCGCCATAGTGTGCAATGGGGCCCAAATTTCACTTTTGCCCCAGGGCCCTTATTTGAATAGCTACGCCACTGATTCTAGAAGTAATTATTACCCCGCGCAACTCTTGTGTAGAAGCCAAGTTGTTATGTTAAGTACCTACTTCTTTGGCCTGTAGACACACCAGTTTTCCAAGATTCATCGTTTTGTCAGTTCTTGAAATAGTGTTACCCATCGTCGCATTTATCGCATATAACGGCTATAACTTATTTCTGCAATCACTGAGATCGACAACTTCATATGCTTATTCGACATATGTGGGAGCTGATACGCAAGACTTCAATATTCTACTCCGATTTAAAAAATCTCAATGCCCAAATATTTTTGCCTAGTCCGAGAGTCAAACCTGGACTCCTTGTCTGATACGAATAGGCTAACCAAAAATCCACGAAATAGTCTCTTTCCTCCTATTCTTGTCTCTTTACTTCAAACGCATTATTTTCTTTATTACTTATGCCCCAAAAAATCTTGAAGAAAATTTTATACCATCGTAAATAGGCTTATACGTAAAAGCGAGAAGGTTATTTTCTTTTAAAATAATTTGTTTATAAATTGAATAGCGAGTTAGGGCAGTAAATACCAATTTATGCCTTATAAAAATATCGTAAAACAACGACTACTGTAACTGGATCATCTCGAAGTTTTAATTAGGCCGTTTATAAATGGCGTACAACAAAAGTTTGCGCATGGCCCAACATTCTATAAAAAGGTTGTTGAGAATACAAAAAAAGTTTAACAATTGTTACAAAACGTTAGTTACACTTTCATCTTAATGAATATTATTTTTTTGTATTTATTATATCGGATATTATATAGGATAGCAAATGCTTAGCCGAAGATACTTGGTCCCACAATGTGAAAGGTGGCAAGCCTATCGCCAACCACCAAAAAAATAGGTTTGTTATCGTGTTACGTTTATCGATATAGCTCCTATAGTAATCATTATGTGTAGCACATCACTACCCGTCCATAAAGTACAGTATTATTTGTGAGAAATTTTAATGTAAACAACACAAAATTACATGGGCCTCGATCTGTCATCGAGAAAATAAAGAAATGGAAAAAGTAAACAAATATTGCAAAGTTGTATCATCAGTTCAATGTCCTTCATAATGTTCATTGTCTACACAAATAAATAAAATTCCAATGTATGTTTGCAATATTAAAATAAGTTCCGCTTTTTACTAAATACACATGGATGTATATACAGCTCGTATAAAAATATAAAACAAAAATTTTTATTTGTCTGTTCCGGCTAATCGGTTGGACCCATTTTGACGGGACATTCACTGGCAAATAGCTGATGTAGTAAAGAGTAATTAAAATTACTTTTATTATAGAAATTTCTTCACGCGGACGATGTCGCGGGCGTAGCTAGGTGGAACTAAAATCAAACTAGCAAACCTATTACATTAACAACTCGTGTAGCGACTAACGTGCGGCTATTTCAATTTTCGAACTTTTCGGAAATTCGCGCCGCGCGAAAAATCGCGGGCGCGAAAAAACGGCGAAACGTCTAGCGTTTACACACGGTTTGGAGACCGGCGGCGGGTGACCAACGAATTTTCACCGCCGCCGCCGCCGCCGCTGTTTTGCGTGGCCGGGTGTTAACTAATAGTGATACCGCCTGGCCACAGCTCGCGCGGCGCGACCGGCGACTCGAATTGCGGCGCGACGAGCGAAAACAAATGTAGGAAACTGACAGTACCGCTAGCAGCTTAGTATTAGAAATAGTGAAATAAAATGGGAAGTTTATAAAACTTCCAATTTTATTTCACTTTTTCTAATACAATCCTTACGCTTATTGTTTACACCACACTCCTTTCTTTATTTCATCGTTTTAATTTAACCCTTATAACAGTGAAATTAATTCTTCAAGTATTGTATTATTTTGCCGCTGTTTCGGCACCAAAGTACAGATTTGATTACACTTGGGCGAAGATTAATTAAATATCATGGTTTGATTTTCTTATATACCTAGGAAGGCTCAAATTTTTTTATGTATTAAGACAGCAAGCAAGCAGATTGCTCTCCTGATGGAAAGAGGCAAAGAGTATACAATACTACGTAAGGAAGCCCGGACCAACAAAGCAAAAAGTAATACGTTATATTGGAACGAAGTTCCTTATCGCGCGTTGTGAAAGGGGGCTAGACGGAAAAAATTCTTACGAAAAGTTGTCACGACACTTTTTGCTATAGTAAGCTATTGTCAGCTGTGTGGCGTGCGCATGTTTCTCTGTCTGTCTCTCTCTCGCTCTCTCTCTCTCTTATAGGAAGTATGCCAGATATTTTCATTTCTATTTCGCATTGAACAGTGTGGTGTCGCGACAATTATTTTTGTTGAGTATATACAGGTTTTTTGTAAATAATAATAAAAGGAACTTCGTTCCATCCGGGTGTCCCTTGACACCTCTCAAGTTTTTTTTTATATGTTACTGTATTTTACAACATAAAAATTTGTAAGCAGTTATAGAAGGTTACTATCACAAAATTAGCAAACTTAACGATCATTGTTGCATGCGATATTTAGGGACGACACCTACACGTGCACTCGGACAACACCTACCCTTGATTTATGTAGAGCCAGATTGTCGTTCAGCGCCTTTTGTCAACATTTCACCGTATTTTACAAACTTTTTTTAAATTTTTTCTTGGCTTTAACAATTTAACGTCCTTTGCCACCTGTCAATTAGAGCGAGCGCTCCTCTTGTAAAACAAGAGAAGCGCTCGCTCTTATTGACAGGTGGACCTAGAACTGGCGCTACACCCCGAATGATGATGGTATCAAACTAATCGATTATTATCAATTGTTGCTTAGATATTTAGGGGCAATAGTTTTATGGACACTCCGAATTACGGTGATTTTGAGGTTAACAAATTACGTCACAATCGTCTCTGTGGTCGAGTAGTCCGATGTTGGTGTTGATCACATGAGGTCTGAGTTCGATTCAGAAAATGTGTCTAATTTTTCTGATGTAAAACAACTTTGCTCGGGATTAGAAAAGTGCACAGTTGCCGATAGGCTCGCCACTTATCACATTGTGGGACTAATGGCTAATTACACTTCCCTTGACTTAGCCTTGAAGTATTAGGTATAGATGGAGCTAGCACTTGAAACAAATATTCACATTATATCTCTGTCTATGAGGTCTCCACACCTCTTTTTATACAGCTGTGTTAGAGAGGGTAAGACCACAGAAGATGACAGCGGTATTTCAAATTTGGTTTCAAGTAGGTATTAGAAGTGTTGCTTCCAGATATAATACAGCTTCATGGTCTTAGCTTAAGATATTCTTTGTTGGCATGCTGTCACATTCTTTTATTTTAAGACAAAAAGTGACAGCATACTACTTAGGATTTTCCTAAGCTAAGACAATGTTAGTGTAATTGGATATTTTCAGCTAATCTTAAGTGCACTAGTTATGCTTCTGCCTATACTTCGGGGATATATGCGTAAATACACATTTCGAAACATGCCATGTGCAACAGTGCACTGCACATGCGTCACATTGTCTGTATCTCCCTTAGTATGTCAAGTACAGTTTGCATTTGAAAAGACAATCATTAACGCCTGACTGAGCATTTTTGTCAAAAAATGTTTAATCTCTCAATTTTAACAATGTACTTGATAAAATAAATCGCTATCTTTCAATTCCAAATCTAAATGGCACTTCATTATCTAAAATAAGTGAACTTGAGCCTAAATGGAAACAAATCAATTAATTTTAAATGCATAGATGCTTACAATTATTATAATTAAAAGGAAGTGCAGAGTGTCATTAAAGGAAATCTATTGCTATCGTTAAAGAACCGTAAATCATATGCATATCCGTAACTTAGCATGGATGTTCAAAGTAGTAGTAGTCATGAAGTAATATCCTTTATTGTAGTGTCACGCAATTTTTGGCTTTATTAATTGTGTCCGAGCTAGAGGCGGCCTAACATCTACTGCATATTTATGTAAAAAGTCGGATTGCATGCCCTCCTAGGTACCCAATGTAGGTCCGGGCCCAATTGAAGAATTAACATTAACATTTTGCCAAGCAGTTGGTAAAAGGCGAACGATTGGCCAAACTTGTCGCTTGATAGTGAAAGTTATCGTGACAAGTTGGTAGAGTTCTGCAAACCGGGTCTGGGTCTGGTGGTACTAGCCTTACCTATTCCTATCAATAGCGTTACTGCTTGTCACTGTCGTGTTCCGGTATGAAGGGTAAGGTAGCCGGTTAACATAATATGGATGTAGCATTACTAATCCGCCACACGGATAGTAATGCATAATTAACGTCATAGGTGTTTTAGGCAATGTTTTCTCTTTACATGAGAGCCATCTACAGTACCCGGCGATAAATATTGCACATCGAACTTTGGAAAGAGACAATCGGATAATTTCGGCTTCGTAAAGCGTTATCTCTGTCCCACACTACCTATGTGACGTTTAGTCAGTCGTTGTTCAAGTACGATAGAGTGCAGTCGCGTCCCGAAAAAAATATATATTTAGAGTTGATAACACCCACAAATTTAAATAATTTAAAGTTGTAATATGGCATCTTTCGGAAAAAGAGGGAAACCTTTACGAGGTCAGTCACGTGAAATTATCTACAATGTTTATAAATACTTTGTAAGCGAAGCTGATAGATTTAAAAAAAAAGTAGATGAAAATGTAAGTTGTTATTTTAAGAAGATTCAAGAGCGAGTTGCAAATGCCACTGGAATTTCAAGAAGAACTTTGAACAATATATTAAACGAAGTCAGTACTGAAACACATTCGACTGAAATTAAGTTCAGCACTCCAAAAAAAGGGAGACCAAAAAAGCAATTTCGTTTGGATATGGACGATTTTGATTACGATGTTGTTCGAAGAATGGTGTATGATTTTCACTTACGATTTAATGAATAGCCAACAATAAAATCATTAAAAGCTAAGTTATCTGAAGCTATTAATTACAATGGGTCTGAAAAAACATTGAGAAAAATACTTCATGACATGGGATTTCAGTTCACTAAAATGGAAGATAATCGAAAAATTCTAATGGAAAAGCACGACGTTAGTCTCAAACGAATGGAATACCTTGATAAAATACGCAAATTTCGCGAAACAGGAAAAAATATCGTCTACATGGATGAGTCATATATACATGCATCCCACACTAAAGGGAAATCTTGGAGTGACGATAAGAAAAAAGGAGTAAAAAAGCCAATTTCAAAAGGTCAACGTTTGATAATAGTTCATGCGGGAAATGAAAAAGGCTTTGTACCCGGTGCTTTTTTAACGTATAAATCCACGGACACTACAGGTGACTATCACAATGAAATGAATAACGATAACTATGAGAAATGGCTGGTTAACCAATTAATCCCAAATATACCCAGTGATTCTGTTCTAGTTATCGACAACGCACCCTATCACAACAAGTATGTTGAGAGACCCCCCAACTCAAACACCATTAAACGGGAAATGATCAACTGGTTAAACAGACATGAAATTCCAGTTGATCCAAAATTAACAAAAACCCAGATTTACGCTATTATATGTCAGCACAAGGAGAGGTATACAGAGTTTTCTGTGGACAAAATACTTGCCGAACATGGGCACACTGTGTTGCGATTGCCACCATATCATCCGGATTTTAATCCAATTGAAAATATATGGTCTCAACTGAAAGGCTATGTAGCCTCTAGAAATGTGGGTATGAACTTAACTACAGTAAAAACATTATTGACTGAAAAAGTTTCTTTTTTCTTTCTTTATTTCTTTATATCATAAGATAGCAAACAAGCAGATGGGTCTCCTGATGGAAAGAGTCAACCATCGCCTATAGACACCAAAGATGTTAATGGTGCGTTGCTATCTTGTGGCGAGGTCTAATGCCACATGCATAAGTTTACCGGCTACCTTACCCTCCAAACCGGAACACGACAGCGATAAACACTGACGCTATCGCGGCAGGAATAGGTAAGGCGGTGGTACCAGACCCGGGCGAGACAATGCAGAACTCTACCACCTAGTAGCCACGATGGTAGTGACTCGATAGCCAATCAGTCGCCTTTTACGACCTGCCTGGCAGAACGGCAGTTGGCCTATTCTACAAAGGAGGCCGGGACCAACACGGCGAAACATGATCGGCGCTGAAGAGTGGAAAAAGGTTTGCGATCATGCAATCAAATGTGAGAATGAATATAGAAGCATTCAACACAGTTTAGACAATTACACTGATAGATTAGTAATAAATACGGCTGATAGTGACAGTGATATTGACCTCTTTGAGAGCACAGATAGTGAAATGGAAGTAATTGAGAATTAGAATTATTATTATTTTTATTGCAATGTCTCATTTTAGCAATAGGTATAATGGTGTTTATTATGTACACTAAAGCTGTAATGTTCCAAAATAATTAAATACGTAAACATAATGTAAAAATGTTTTTTTATTTTATTTTACCCAACCTAAAGCCATCACTTATAGAAAAATTAGTGTATTTTATACAAAGAATAAAAATATCAAAAGAAGCAAATCATACTTGTTTTAACAGCTCCTAATAGGTACCGGACTGTTTGTATTTTGTGCGACAGAGATAACGCTCTACGAAGCCGAAATTAGCCGATTGTCTCTTTCCAAAGGTCGATGTGCAATATTTATCGCCGGGTACTGTACTTGTTTGTTATCCTAATTAAAAATAATGTTCAAGTTCTAAGTCAACTACTCGTTTAGGTCAAATAAAGGCAGTAATCGATGGAGGCTAGCTACGTGGGGTTTATTTTTTAATCTAGGTACCTAAAGGGGACCTAAAGGGCATCCTGCCTAGTGATTGCAATTGCTGGATACAACACCCAGCAATACAATACAATAACTCTTTATTGTGCACCAAAATATATGACAACATTATAAGTTACAACATAAAAATAATACAAGTAAGATACACAAAGGCGGTCTTATCACTTATAAAGTGATCTCTTCCAGACAACCTTTATAATAAGGATAACAATATACTAGAGAAAGTGGTGCTAACCACAAGATAATTTATAGTTTTTATGCTCTTAAAAATAATAATAATAAAAGTAACATCCGGTTATAGTTATACAGAAAAGCAAAACAAAACAAAACAAATAAAACAGTGGTAATACATAAACCTAAATAAGGAAAATTAAACAAAGTTACTAGGTACATAGAAAGTGACGTTTGACCATACTTTTGAAAGAGTTTAAACTTGGCGCCTTTCTGATATCTACTGGAAGAGAGTTCCAAAGCGTAACAGCTTGTGAGGTAAAGGAATGACTGTAATAAATAGTGTTCTGCGTTGGCACTAACAGGGAACGATTATCAGCCGATCTAAGATATTTGTGCTGGTTGTCACGGAAAATGAATCTTTCTTTCAAATAAGATGGAGATTTCAGGTCATAGAGAGTGGAATATAGCTGTGCGAGAATATGAATATTCCGACGAAGATGAATAGGCAACCACTTGAGCTTGGCACGAAATTCGGAAACGTGGTCATATTTGCGCAGACCAAATATGAACCTTATACAAAGATTTTGAAGTCGCTCAAGTTTATTGATCTGGACTAAGGAGAGATTTACATAACTAGCGTCAGCATAATCTAAAATAGAAAGTAGTAAGGAATCTGCCAGCAAAATTTTGGTAGGAATGGGAAGCAAATACCTAAGACGTTTTAATGAATTCCAGGCACCGAAAACTTTTTTACTAAGCTCCTGGATCTGCTTATTCCACGATAAAGTATTATCAATGTAAATGCCAAGATTTTTGACAAACTCGCTGTAGGGAATAGTGACGCCATCAAGCTCTACTGCGGGCAAATTACTCCAGTTAACTTTTTTAATTAGCCCGGGACTACCAATTATAATAGCCTGCGTTTTAATTGGATTTAGCTTAAGACCAAATGATTTGCACCAAGCATCGATATTCGCCAGGTTACTATTAATTGCTAGGACAGCATTTGGCAGTTCTGAAAGCGTTGCTTGAGAATAAATTTGTAAATCATCAGCATAAAGATGGTACGATGTGGACAGAATGGCAGTAATACAATTAATAAAAATCGTGAATAATAAAGGAGATAAAACGCCACCCTGCAATCCAACTGAATCCAGCAGTTTTTTGACATGCTGGATCTAGCACTGGATCCAGCATGTCTCCATCCAGTGCTGGATCTAGCGGCGCGGATCCGCAAAGTATTGAATTCGAAATTACTTTTTATTAGCCGCCTTTTTCAAAACGACGAGTAAGTGACGTGAATCCAAAAAACCCGACTGCGACAAAAACAACAGCGCGATAAGGCGGTTGACTGTAAGTCAGGCAAATATTAAGAATTTGATAATACCTATCATTTTTTAAATATAAACCGGTCAAAAACGCGTACATATATAGAACTTACTTGTAAAGCTCGATGTTTCGGCCAAGTTATATATACCAGGTTCACGAGCGGACTAGAGCGGCGAGCTACGACCACGTCGGAATCGATTTTTATCATTTTATATATCACTTTATATAAACTGTAGCTGTGGTAGTCCTTATACAGGCCAAACTAAACGTACTATCGCAGGTAGAATCAAAGAACATATTACAGCTGTAAAAAGACAAAGGCAGACAGGTCAATAATTCGGCTATAACTGAACATATTTTGGATAACAGCTGCCACTGATCATTTGATTGAATTTCACCAATCTCAGGTTCTTTGCACTGAGCCACACTATGTTCCCCGTATGGTATTATAGGAAGCTGTTGGAACTAAAAAAATATAAAAATTTCAATAGGGAAGATGGATTTAAATTATCTCCTTCTTGGAATCCAGTGGTTAACAGAATATGGCCTTTGAACTTGGAGAGGAATAAAGTTTAAGATATGGTTAAGGTTGAATTCAAGGAAAAAAGACTTTTTTTTTATATATATCATAAGATAGCAAACAAGCAGATGGGTCTCCTGATGGAAAGAGTCAACCATCGCCTATAGACACCAAAGATGTTAATGGTGCGTTGCTATCTTGTGGCGAGATCTAATGCCACATGCATAAGTTTACCGGCTACCTTACCCTCCAAACCGGAAGACGACAGCGACAAGCACTGACGCTATTGCGGCAGGAATAGGTAAGGCGGTGGTACCAGACCCGGGCGAGACAATGCAGAACTCTACCACCTAGTAGCCACGATGGTAGTGACTCGATAGCCAATCGGTCGCCTTTTACGACCTGCCTGGCAGAACGGCAGTTGGCCTATTCTACAAAGGAGGCCGGGACCAACACGGCGGCAAGACAAGACAAAAAGAGTATTAAAGGGATAAAAATCGATCCCGAGGAGATCGACGGCGGTGGAAACTCGCTGCTCCAGTGCGCTCTTAACCACGGTCAAATTAACTTGACCCAGACGTCAAGCTTTATAAGTAAGTTATATTAAATAAATAGTTATATTAAATATATAGTTGTTAAATAAATGTACGCGTTTTTGGCCCATTTGTGTTTTAAAAATGATAATACCTAGTCGGTAAATTAAAAATAAACACACCTCCACATTTATTCTTTCGGTCAAAAAATATCACGCCGTTTCCCTTGCAGGGTTGGCAGAATAAACGAAATGTCATTGAATATTTCTGTTCGTTGCGACGTGACTGAATAACCAAAATCGAAATATCTTTTAAACTATTTGATTCAGAAAAAATAAGTTTCCATGGAATAAAAAAGTGGAATGTCGGGTCTTACAAAATATTTGTGAATTATTTCCTAAAGATTTCTTAAAAGTAGAATGGAACCCCGTTTTTAGAATTATACAAACTTCTGGAGCGCTGCTATTTAATAGCCCGTGGAGGGCTTGCATGAACAAATTTCTTCCGTAATACGTATTTAAATTTCCCTTAAGTTTTGTTCCGGTAATTGTTTCACTTTTCAATAGGTTTATTTTATCGTTTTTAGTAACGAATTTTTTATAAAACTATAAGGTTTAATATCGAATCGGAAAGGGAACATCACCGTATCAATTTGAGCCGTTGAGCAAACTTTGTATGGAACTCCTTATTTTAAGGCACACTAATCGGAATCGTAACATCTCGCCTCGCGACAAGCTCGCTTAGGCTCCGTTCTAACTAGGCTAATATTACAATCGAATAGCCAGTAATTTTGTAACTCAACTTGTCTGAACATCGGAAATTTAATATCGTAGATTAATGCATAAATTAATCGAGTCGATCTATGTAGTTAAATTTTTCTTATTCTAGTAGCGTCCCCATCACGCGACCCGCTTGCTACTTTGCTACTTGCTCACCAACTCAACAAGTGTGAACCACTCGTTGTTCCTATAATCAACGTTCCGTCATTTGTAGCACTATCCCTTAGCAATCAATTTATTACGGGTTCCTATAATCAACGATTCGTCAATCACTAGAAGTAACCTAATGCTAGTGGTTATGGCTAGTGGCTACATATAACGGATAGTTGGTTATTGGTACCCAACTGTAGAAAAATTAATTTTTGTTATTTTTGCTTCTACGACCAAAACTTACGAAACTATAGAATTATACATTAACTTTAGTTACACATTATATACATTAACTATAGTTTCGTCATTTTTAGTCGTAAAATATAAATCCTAATCGCCTTTGTGGTCTAGGGGTCTTGTTTAGGTGTTTACCACATGAGGTCTTGGGTTCGATTCCCGGGTAGGGCAAATCAGTGGATTTTCTTGCAAATTTTCTATAAATTTAAGGTTGACTTAATAAAGTGTGAAAACCTCGTTTCAAAACGAATACCGAAGGATAAGTTTTAAGTTCTCACAAAGATGGATTTAAATTTTCACTGACCATTAATTAATATCCCTGTGTTGGTCCTGGCGGCTTTTGAAGGATAGCCTCCCATCTCCCGTCTCCCTGCCGCAATAGGGTCAACACATGTCATTGTCGTGTTCCGGTTTAAGAGGGTAAAGTAGCCAGTAGAATTATGCGTGTAATATTGCCATCCGGCCACACGAGTAGCAAGACATCATTAACATCTTTGGTATCTATATGCGATGGTTTCTCTTTCCATCAGGAGAGCCATCTGCTTGTTTGCTATCTTATGAAATGAAAAAAAAAAGTAAAAATCCTCTGCTATATATTTATTTATGTAACTAATATTACCTCCTATAATATTTTAATTATTAATATCTATTAATTATTGTTAGTCATATATTCTTCTTGAACTGACTTGCGGTTGCATATAATTGACGTTTTACATCAGGATAACCATGTAACAAATCTTGCCAGTCTTTTAGCCGCAAAAACACCAAATCGACAACCTGAGAAAAGTCATTACCTGTATATTTAATTTTTTAAATTACATTTTTATTCGCCCCAGCGAGAGCACCCGTTATAGACCGGAAGATTATGACACAAAATATTAGATCCTTTGTACCAGTATGGCGGTACTTCAGGGAACTAATTACGTAATGACAAAAAGGAAAATAATGGTCATAGCGCTGGTACCGGCGGCCCAACCACGTGGCCGTTAATTGAACGTGTCGGATAAATTACGAGTACCGAACGATTACTTCGATAAAAATTCTTGTATTTTCCGATAGTTGATAGAAAGAAGTAGGTAGGTAGTAACATAATGCCATACTTCTCCGGTGTAGCTTACAGCCCGCCATATCGACGCCAACACGTTAAATTTAAAAAAAAAAAACAATTCAACCATTTGTACCAAGCTAATTTTTGCACAGCTAATCATCGTCGAGTACCCTTTATAATAATTTACTTCTTTGCAGCGGTATGGTAGCCATTTGGAACCGTCAAAAAAGTATGGCATAGTGATTTTCGTAAATAGCTACTCGATGATGATTAGTCATTACGCTACCGCCTACTTCTATTTTTATCGACTATCGCAAAATACAAAATTTTTGTGGAACAAATCATTCGACACTCGTAATTTACCCGACATGTTCGATTATAGGCCACGCGTTAGGCCGCCAGTACCAGCGCAATGACCATCATTTTTCTTTTTATTATTGCGTAATTAGACTCCTGAAGAACCGCCATCTATATTTTGTGTCATCATCTCCCGGTCTATTACATAACTGACTAGGACTAATAGATAAGTGTTAGACAAGCATTTCGTCGATATAATTTTTCGTACAAGCATTCATCCCCTATTTCAGCCTCTGAGAGGTTAGTTTAGTGAAATAATACACACTCCCCGTGTTGATCCGGGTTCCCTTTGAAAATTAAAGAATCTGCTGTTCTGACAGACAGTTTATAAGAGGCGAACGATTGATTATACAAGTCACTAACAACGTGGCTACAAGGTGATAGAGTTCAGCGTTCTCTCGCTCGGGTCTAGTACCAACGCCTTACCTATTCCTATTGCCAACCTCTCACCCAGATTTGGAACCAGTACCGCATGGTTTACTTGTCAGTGCTTGTCTTTCTCGTGTTCGGGTTGAAGGTGAGGATAATGCATGTTGCATTTTGCCTCCACTACACAAATAATAACGCACTAGTGTACTATTATGTATTCTGTGGCACTAGTAACATCTTCACAAACTATCACAATGGTGTTTCCTTTCCATTATTAGAAGAATCACATACAACACTATATATCTATTGTATATTCAAAGTCAAAACATAATAATTATATCAAGAAAATAAAGTTTTCGTAAAACACTTCTTTACTTATAAAAATGTTTTTTATTTTTTTATTTATTTAACACTTTATGTACACAACAAAAAAAGGCTTAGGAAAAGGAAGAGAGTACCAAATGAAAACATTTGATACAAATATTGGATGAGTTGTAGAAAAATATGTAGGTAATCCGCCATTTTGCTTTGCCAGAGTTGCGGCGGCCATTTTGGATTACCAACAATAGTGATTATAATATATCAAAGAGAATAAAATAGTAATTGTTTGAAGAGAGTTATAATGTCTTAATTTATTGTGAAGTTTGAATTTACTTCTTGTTATGCGCTTCCAAATGTAACGGCAAAGGACGACAACTATAAACAGCCAAATACCAACTAGTCCGAAGTTCTCTGATTAGAGATGGCACAGAATTAACATGCGAATGGCAGCTGCTGTTATATATAATTGCATTGTTATCAGAACTAGAGACGTTTTCGAAACTCAAACTCAATCGGACACTGGGAAATGGGTTAAATATTAGCTGGCAAGATTAACATGGCAAGTTAAATAAAAAATTGTAAAAAAAAATTTCTTCCTGACAATCTTTAGTTAAAAGATAATAATATCACAAAAAATGGTGTTAAGCACGACTAAAATACACAAAATTTTCACTTTCCTATCACTTATGACATAAAGGAAAATACAAAAGCGTGTATACCGGAAGATACTAAGAACAAGACTAATTTCTAACTATAACATAGTAAATACTAAAAAAAGAAAGTATCGGTACCATCGTGATGAATAGATGAATAAATAAAAGAATACCGTTCGTGTATAATAGGTGAATTGAAACGGCGTATCCGGGAAAAGGCCGGGTATCAATCCGAAATATCCGTTTGTACTCAACACTGTAAGCAGCTTCTTTTCACCGCTGAAAATATACATACATCAAAATATCCGCCATTAGAATAAATGTAAAATACATTCTTCAAGAGCTACGAGGAAATATACCGATTGACTGATAAAAGGTACATGTTTTAGGATACGATAATTGGTCGTATGAGAGAGTATTATTTCCTTTGGTCATATTTATAATTTACTAGCTGTGCCCGCGACTTCGTTCGCGTGGAAAAAAATCTAAAATAAAAACCCGCATAGTTCATGTTCCCGTGGGATTTCCGGGATAAAAACTATCCTATGTCCTTTCTTGGGTCTCAAACTATATTTGTACCAAATTTTATCCAAATCGGTTCAGTGGTTTGGCCGTGAAAGCGTAACAGACAGACAGACAGACAGACAGACAGAGTTACTTTCGCATTTATAATATTAGTATGGATAACCAATAAAAATATTATAATAAAAAAATAATATTGCTTAACTTCGTAGTAAATATCATCGTGTCAACATGGGCGTACCCAGGTTAAGCCAAGGGGGGGCAAATGTAACATTTTAAGACGATATTTTTATGTACAACAGTAGATAGTTAGCAGAGAGGGAGAAACAAATTTCAGAGGCAGCTGCCCCTCCCTGCACCCCCTACCCTCGTAGTAATACATATTGTAGTGTAGTAATAAAATAAGTGCGGCTTGACTTATACGTGCCGCGGCAAATTTTCTATTTATAAACAACTAGCTGTGTTCACGACTTCGTCCGTGGAAAAATTTCTAAAAGGTCCGGTGTATTACTTGCATAGTTCCCTTTCCTGTCTAGGATGAAAACTATCCTATGTCCTTTCTTGAGTCTCAAACTATCTTTGTAAGACCGAATTTCATCTAAATCGGTTCAGTGGTTTAGGCGTGAAGAAGAGACAGACAGAGTTACTTTCGCATTTATAATATTAATATGGACTAGCTGACCCAGAAAACGTTGTTGTGCCATAGAAATTACTTGTATTAAATGCTTTGGTGAGATACCTGAGAGGGGGAGTTGGGGGGGCTAATTGACATAAAAACTATCCTATCTTTTAAGTTGGACCCAACGGTAGATAATATTTAATGATTAATTGAAAATAGATGAGATTATAGGGCAGGACATAAGCTACTTTTTATCCGAATGAGCAAAAGGAAGTAATAATTTTTGATCACGCAAACGAAGTGGCAAGTAATACTAGACACCAAAAATTTTCGGCTACTATACAGTGTGTAAAATAAATAAATAAATATAAATAAATATTCACGGGACAAATTACACTTACTGATTTAAGCCCAAAGTAAGCAAATTATTTGTTTGTGCTATGGGTGTTAGTCAACGATACTAATACACAGAAATACATAATATATAAATACTAGAATATATTTAATAAACACCCAAACCCGTAAATACAAACATATATGCTCATCACATAAAATATGCATGTCCCCGTCGGGGATAGAACTTGAGCCCCGTCAATTGTGCAGTCAGGGTCGCTAACCACTCAACCAACGGGGCGGTGAAAATAATATCTCTATTCGTGCCAAATTACAGCTTTCTAGTACTAAGGACCTCTGAACTATCGTGCGGACGGACGGACGGACGGACATAGCGAAACTATAAGGTTTCCTAGTTTACCTCGGCACCCTAAAAAGCCCTGTCCGATCCTTAAAGGCATCATTTGGTAGCTTAATACAATCATGTCTGTGTCATTATTTTGTGGAAACCTATTGATAGATTAATTTTAAAAATATTTATTTGCTTGATTTAATTTTTAAGATATTGCTAAAAGTTCCTTAAGTTTAGTACTAAAATGAGGTACTTAAAATACGATATATTTTTATTTTAATAAAAATAATTATTTTATTATGTTTTCTGATGACGTCATTGATCTACATATATACCTCTTTCGGATCGGACAAGGCTTTTTAACACCCTGTATAATTAACCATACATATTCTGGCTACAATAGTATCGATCATTATTACTTTCGTGTTCCACTTTATATACTACTAGACGTTGTAATTTCTTAACATTACTGGACTTACGTTGGGGATGATTGCCATTTTTCAATTTCACCCTCATGTATGAAGTACATACAGGAAAATATGTCGCCTTCCTGCGCTACATATTTACCTAGAAATAAGAAATAATCATTTTGTTCCACAGAACCTGATTGTCCACCAGATTGAATGATATAACTGATCCTGAGGTGGGTCGGAATGCCACATAGCTTACCGGCTTTTTTTGCCTAACCGAAAGACGCAACGACAAGCGCCAACGCTATTGCGACTGGAATAGGTAAGATCGTGGTACCAAACCTAGGTGAAACGTTGCGGGAATTATAACCAGGTGATTAATCACGATGTTAGTGGCCATGGGCGTAATCAGGGGGAGCAGAGAGGGAGCAGCTGGCTCCCCTCTGGAATTTGCTTACCTCCCTACTATCTATTGTTGTCGATAAAAATATAATAAGATAAAAAATATTTTTAAAATGTTGCGGTTTCGGACAGAACTGGAACAGAAGCTGAAGTTATGGTTTCGGTTTCAACTGAAAATAAAGTTTCGGTCGGTCACTATTAATTATCTGTCCCCCTCCTCCTCCCCCCACCTTGCCATGAACCTGGGTACGCCCATGTTAGGGACACACTTTAGCCTTCTTTCGCCATTGACAAAATCCTAATGAATATGGCAGTTAGTTGATTTATTCTTCAAAAAGGGGTCGGAATCCTAGCGGGAACTTGAAATACAAATATATATGCTGTGTACCCCCGCGTTGTCTCTAGGGACCAAGCCATACGTAAGGAGTAAGCACGCTTTCACTCGGCCACCATTTGGCCTCCGGAGACCACAATCCGTTTCATTTTGAATCTTTGAATCTTCCCGTGTTTAAAATACAGTCTATTTTGGAACGGCAAAGTTAGTCATATACATTCTTTGATTTTCCTACACCACGAATGCTATAATATTATATTATCTGTATCAGTATTTCATTATTTGACGACTACCATTAGTCACTTGTCAGTATTGAGTACCAGCTGTGGGTATGTAATGCGGTTGCTGTGTTTAGCGGATTTCAAAAACTATATAACGTATTTTTCTACTTTTCAAATATATTTTAGAGATATGACATATATTTATTTATAAATATTTGCTTACAGAATAATAAAATATGGTTTGGTTTTTAGTGTATTTACACATTTCGCACATCACACTACTTGACCCCAGACCCCGAAAAATGGCAAGCAGGGCCTTTTCAAGGTGATCTACCTACAATTACCTTCAATTTTTTTTAAGATGGTTAAGTGGATATGGTAGAGCCGATGACATTCTTATGTGTATTGGAAAGAAATTATCCTATTATTCCCCTGTATTTGGAGAACATATACCATTGCCATTCTGCCAGGCAGTTCGTAAAAACGTAGTGGTATCTCACCCGGGTGTAACCTATTCCTGCTGCAATAACTATCGTGTTCCGGTTTGGAGGGTAAGGTAAACTTATACATTAAAATCCCGCAACAAAGACAGCACTACGCCATTAATATTTTAGCGTCATCTTTCCGTCAGGAGAACCATCTTCTTGTTTGCTATCTTATAAAATTAAAAAATATATGAAAAACCTATTTAGGAGACTAGTCAGAGGCGCAAATATTTGTAAAATAATATGATATCTACGGAAAATATGTGTACTATCTAGTTTCGCCACTTCTTTTTATACCATGAGATAGCAAACAAGCACATGGGTCCCCTGATGAAGAGTCGACCATCGCATATAGACACCAAAGATGTTAATGGTGCGTTGCTAGCTTGTAGCGAGGCTAATGCCACATGTCCATGTTCACTGGCTACCTTACTCTCCAAACCGGAACACGACAATGACTAGCACTGACGCTGCAGATTTTTGAATAAAATTCATTTGGAATTGTCTCATTTAGGTTAGTTAGTGAACTCACAAAGTCAAGAATATTGAGACGAGAGTAAATATAAGCAATATTTTTAGTTAGTTAAAAAACTAAATTGGCTTTGCTATAGTATTCTCTGAAGGGGGTTAAATGTAGCTCGAAGTTTATGAAGAAAACTCGCTTCGAATAATTGGAAAACTTAAATTACATAATTCGTATCGCGAATGAAACCTAATAACTTTATAACTTACGTAAAAGTTTACTGGTAAATGATCTCTTGCGCGTATTTCTCTATATTATTTTGTATGTCTGTTTTTATATCATGAGATAGGAAGTAATTAAAAGTTATTTTGTATGTCTGTTTTTATATCATGAAATAGGAATTAATTAAAAGAGACAGCCATCGCGTATTGACACCAATGGCGTTAATTGTGCGTTGACATCCTTATGGCGGGATCTTAAGGTCACAAGCATCATAAGTTTAGTAATTATCCTATCGTCCATACGTGTCCAGATAGTATCAAGCACTGACGCTATTGTGGCAGAAATAGGTAAGACGATGGAACCAGCACCAGCTGAAAAAATGCAGAATTCTAACACCTAGCAGCCACGATGAAAATCTCTCGCATAGCCAGTCGTTCACCTCTTACGAAGTGCCTGGCAGAATAGCAAACGGTCTATTCTTTAAAGAGGGCCCGGTCCAACACTGGGTAAATAATTATTAGGAGGGTGTCTAATTTTTTTTAAAGATCCTTTAGCTAATTCTAATCCTTTAGCTAATGTCTTATAAACTGCACGCCATTCTTCTTAAAAATAATGTCATGCAGCCAATGCAGTGATGCTTTGTTGGAGTCTATTCGAAGGGAACAAACAGAGCCCATCACTACAGATTATCACTATTACCTATTATAGTGTTCAAAAGATTGAATCGCAATACAAAATTTCACGAGATCTTTTGTTTGGGGTATGTAACCAATAGGAGCAATCAGGGTCCTATTACTAGAAAACTGTGCATATCTTTTGAACCGTAATAAATATTTTAAGTTTCGTGTGATGCGTTATTGGGTAATGGGTTTGAAACCCAAAGAGAGCAAACAGTAGCCCTTTAATAAAGATCTACGAACGTTCGTCCGCCTCTCATAGGGTTATATCTTTCGAACGGAATACATTTCAAACTTGGTGTGATTTTTTTGTTAGTCATAACCAAAAAGAAGCAAGCATGACTCCATTTATGCCATTACTCAAGATCTGTGCACGTCCGTCCGCCTCTCATAGGGTTATATCTTTTGAACCGCAATAGATGACATACATTTCAAATTTCACGTGATACTTTGTTGTCGTTTTTACTCAAAGGAAGTAAACAATACCCTTTTATTAATAATCTGGTGCACGACCGTCAATCTATCACAAAGGAGCGTAGCCAGCATGAGTATCGCCCGATATTTGGCATAAAGTATAGGTCGAATACGGTATTGATAAAATCAAAGAGGCTACCAAAATTATTAAAGTAAGCTTTTTTCTCTGTGCGGATCTAGACCTCTTTTGAAGAAAAGATCAACCTTACATGTGCCAGATGTTTAATCACGTAAAAAGCGAGAAAAGGCTAAAATGCGTCACTATCACATCGGGACTACTCACTAGGTGTTACAGTTCTGCAACGTATCGCCCGAGTCTTAGAATCACCACCAAATCTATTCCTGACGCAATATCGTCGATATTTGTCACTGTCATGTTCCGATTCCTGCCGCATGGATAGCAAAATCTCTAGTATATGGATACTATGACCATAGCTCTCCTGATGGAAAGAGACGCCTCATATCGCCTTTTCATGTGATCAGGAGAGCCATCAGCTGGTTTACTATCTTATGGATATGTAAAAATAATCACTCACCGGGAAATATAACAATCCTCTGTAATTTAGCTGTCATTTGTCTTGTAAAGTACGTGGGTAGATCTCGGAACAACGGAGGTAGCTCCAGATGGTACATATACAAAGCGCACATTAGATCTTCACGGAGGCAATACGGTGCGTGCTGGGCTAGTTCTGGTAGCCAGTTACCTAGTAGAATTTGCGTGGAATAAATATTGCTTCTAACCAAGTAATTTTTCACTATCGGTAGCGGTTTATTAGAGAAAAGTAAACGGCTAATACAACAGTTACTAAATGAACAGAGTTGTGCGCTAGGCGTCAACAAAGGCACTTTTCAATCAGTCAATGATTGTCACAGTCGTATTTCGTTTTCGAGCGTAAGTTAAACGGTTAATTTATGTATGCATCATTAAGACACCACCACAAATAATATTAATATGATTAATAATAAAGCCATTTTTTTTAATATTTTCAAGTTGCATTTCAAGTGTAGTTAATAAGTTATTAGAACTTTTTCTTAAATTATTGTTAGCAGTTTAGACTTCTTTGATTGAAATATAGACTCCTTTTTTGGTAAAAGCCTCCTCCAGTTTCTTCCACGTATCTTTGTCTGTGCTTATGTTTAACCATTTGTTCCCTATTACCTGTAGAATGTCATCAGCCCACCTTCTTTTTGATATACCAATGTTTCTTTCTCTCGTGGCCCTTTCTACCTTGTGATCTCTATAGTCCACCTTATCTGTGTATCGTGTGATTTCCATTTTAGTGTAAGTGCATGCTTTCATTTTAGTGTAAGACACTGATTTGTGTTTTTTGTCTGATACTTTCATTTCTTACTCTATCTTTTCTAATCTTCAGCATACTTCTTTCCATTGCTGTTTGAGTGCATTTGATTTTTGTCTCACTTTATGAATACTCAAGTTTGACATCCATGCAATAAGTATGCAGCATGCAGCAGCTGTAATTCATAATATCCTTTTGAATTTTCTTTTTGAAACCAATATTTTCTCCGTGTTGCGTTAATTTTCCTTGTAATTCCATCTCCGTTATTAGACAAATTAATAATATTTGTTTTCCTAAATAAATATAACCCTGGACATATTCTATATTGTTTCCCTATTCGAAACAGCAAAATATGACTGTAGTTATCTTATTTTTAGTTAAGTTTATTTTTAAACCAATTTTGGAGCTTTCATAATCAAGTGATTTCATCATTTCCTCAATATCCCTTGGTGTTTCAGCAATTATAGCTAAGTCGTCAGCGAATCTTAAGTGGTTTAGGTAATTGCCATTTATTAGCAATCCTTTTTTTGACTAGTTTAATTTCTGGAATACATTTTCTAGCACTGTGATGAAAAGTTTCGGTGACATATTGTCTCCCTGTCTGACGCCTCTGCCTATTTTTATTTCGTCTCCTCACGTTTCTATTTTTATTTTACTTTTCTGGTGAACATGCAAGCATTGCAGTGCATTCCAGATTAAGGAGTGGTTGATCCTGTCTGTGCGTGCTTTGCTATATTCTTTGAAGGTAAAAAACTACATTTTTTGATATTTTTTAGACATTCCTAACCACGGGTTAAATGGATACGCCTTTCAAGACAATTTCTTTCTTTGTTTGGCTGCATAGCTTGCAATTACCTACATACAGAATACAAAGTTATACTACTTACTAATGAAATAAAATTATTTCAAGGGTAATTTTTAAACCTTGTCATATCACACACACACACACACACACACACACACACACACACACACACACATATATATATATATATATATATATATATATATATATATATATATATATATATATATATAACCTACAAACGTGTAGTCGCCTCTGTGGTCTAGTGGTCCAGCGTTGGCGTTGACCACATGAGGTCCCGGGGTCGATTCCCGGGTCGGGCACATAAAAGAGTGTTTTTTCAGTTTTCTGTAAAACACAAATGTGCCCGGGATTGGGAAGTGCCTGGTTGGCTATAGGCTTGCCAGCTATCACATTTGTGGGACCAAGTATATTCGGCTTATCGTGGGTGCACTTGTACCTCTGCCTACGCCTTCGGGGATATGGGCGTGAAGATACTTATTACAAATGTATGACTTTTTTGACAGTGATAGGAGCGTTTGCTCATATGCGCGGCGACACATTTCTTTCTCAATGGCATGTCTATTAGTATTCATGTGATCTGTGTTTTTAACCGATAGACTTTATATACAATTTAGAGCTCAAACATTGCATTGAATAACACTCGAAAGATCACAATTGATCATCATTTTGAAAATATACATATACTTTTGAAAACTAAAATAAGTACTATTAAGATTTTAGAACCCTTCGAGCTCAAAAATGTATACTTAGGAAAAGTTTTTGCTTATTCAAAATACCTCAATTCAGCGAGAAGTTTCAGATGTATGGATGGCATGTAGGTTTAACCGGTTCACAGATGTTATAATTAGTTTTAATATTTTAAAAGACACAGGCGTTACATATTCCGGAAATCCATAATTCAGAGAAGAAATTGAGGTGTCACACTTGCAAAATTTCCGCGAAACTGTATGAAACTGTTGTGATGTAATCGTCGTTAATAAATTTACGAATATTTTATTCATTTTACGAGTACATAATTTGATTGGTTTGAGTGATTACTCTCATTCGCAAACTAACATATAAATGTGTTAGTTTGCGAATGAAAGTAATCACTCAAACAATAACATGAATGAAATCAATACCTCTCTGCCTCATCCACAACTGAGTCGTATATTCCTTCACGGATTTCAACAGTACGGAGGAGAGTCCATTATGTTGGAGATATATAATAAGACTACTAACTTCGTAGTCGTAAGCGTAAAGCTCTCTAAACTTGGTGTAAACAGCGCTAATGGTGACGCTTAATATCCAAATTTCTAAGACGTACAGAATCCAAGTGGCGACGATTTTGTAGTATATTTGACTAAGGTTAAGTGAAAGGACCTGTAAATATTTTTAACGTTATACTAACATTAACATTAATATTTTTATGTGACTATATTTCTTTATTAAAAATATATAAACGGGTCAATAACGCGTACATATATAGAACTTACTTGTAAAGCTCGACGTTTCGTTCAAGTTACATTGACCGTGGTAACGAGCAGACTGATAAAAATGATAGTAGAACGCGTTAGTTTAAAAGTTCATATATTTCTTTAGTCAGTAATCATTGACCGCTCCGTTGGCCGAGTTACCCTGACTAAGCAAACTACCCCATAGTTCGTCAGGTTCGATTCCCGACAGGGACAAACACTGGTGTTTGTCCCTGATTATGTACTTACTATCTTAATCTATGTATCATAATCGAATCATCAAGCTCACTTTCTCCCTCGATAATAATGGAAAATTTTGTGATAAGATTTACGATAATCCTTAACGTTTATATTGTATAATGGAGTAAAATCCTAAATAAATCAAAGGTCATTATCTAACATAGGGTCAGATTTGTAGGTTAGGAAGGTTACACGTCGCTAAGTTGTAAGAAGGATTTCGTTTTATTCAACTCTTTTGTAGATTTAGCTGATCATGTATTTTATCAGACTTCTATGTACTAACGTACTAAACAAAGCATGGGCAATGCTACTTGTGTTCCACTTAAGTGCAATCCATGGATTGCTCCTACATTAAAGCTCGTTAAATGAAACGCTTAAGCGTTATGAATTATTCGGCGGATATATATTATAATCTCTTATACGCTGCAGCGCTGGCTTATTTTTACTTTGGACGATTTATAATTATTTCAGCGCTACAGGGAGTGCTTACGAAATGGAATACAACTTCTCTACTTAGCATAGTTTTTCTAGTACGTAGTATATTAAGCTCTTTGGTTTTATTGCATAATAAACACACACACACAAATATAAAAATATATTTGTTTTTCACGTCAAATTCCTTACGGCTTAGACGACATTTCTTGTTTGCGCCATATTAATAACTCGCTTACAAGTTTAAGCACGATACTACCCTCAGAAGCAGCCAACCCACTTGATTATGGTTTTTTATTTAGACGCTTCCTTACGGAAACCTTAAAGGTGAAATTAATTAAATTTGTTATTTTCCGCGAAATGCGATCTCCGCGATGCCATCAACAAGAAAGACGCCCGTTTAATAAACAGATAAAACTCACAAACAAACAGAAGACTCCAGTAGCTCAATTACTCACCTACATCTACCACACTTTATCCCACGGTATACATGTCGGTAGCAAGCACAAAAGCACACAATTTATGCACTCAATACACGTTTCACTTCAAAACCTAAACATCCTCTGGAGAAACGAATAATAGCTTACTCAACGCGTTACTTACTCGCGTTGAATGTAAGTAACGGTTAGTAATTGGGTACTAGTTCTTTTTTGGTGGCATCGTGAATGTCAGATAAAAGTGTGCGGAAAATAGCAAATTTAATTAATTTCACCTTTTGACTATGGTTTGTCAAACATTAGCTGCCCGCATACATCGACATTTGCATTATATAGAAGAATATACATATACATAATATGTATATGTATATTCTTCCTACATGTCCAAACTAACACACACATAAACACGATAGAACTTCGAGACGTGCTCCGACGCGGCGTAATATGTAAGAAAATGTGTAAGTATTAAACTCTTCGACCCGATTGCCGTTTTGTTACGTGAATTAGGCCCCAGACCATCTGCCGTTCTACCAGATAGGTTGTAAAAGACGACCAATTACCATACCATGCCATCGTGACTACTAGGTGATAGGGCTCTGTAATGTCTCTCCCAGGTCTGGTCATCTATTTCTTTACCTGCTCACGTACCTACTTACTTATCAGCTATTCCTACCGCAATAGCGTCAAAGTTTTTCATTGTTGTGTTCCAGTTTGTAGGTTAAGATAGCCAGTACACTCATGCGTCTGGTATAAAGACCTCGCCACAAGGATAACACCGCACCATTAAATCTTTGATGTCTATATGTATAAAAAAAGCTCTTACTCATTTGAACCAACGGTTCCTAAGATCACTGCATTTCTTTGTTACTAACCTCGGAACTCATTTACAAGGTAAATTTAGAAAAATATCTTACAATATCTATTTCAGCATGTGTATACATAATTAAAGAGTACAACATTGCGATAATGTAGTCTGCACCCCAATTTTTAGGAACAACGAATCCAAAAATGTCAACATTGTTTTCTCTGATAACTCTGCATATTCTCGAACACCCTGCAATTACAATAATAATGTAGTAATATGTTTACACTTTACACTATTTCTCTTCCAAGGTAGGCAGAGTGAGCGAATATCTATAGACTATCCGGTTGACCACGGGCTCGTCGGTTTGTCGATTGAATGAGTTACATTACAAGTTATTAAAATTTAATTAGGTTAGCAACATATTCTACGATGAAATGGTGTGCAAATATTTGATGTGATAAGTAGTGATTCCAACGTACAATCCCGTTTTTTTTTTTGTATAAACCTGTATTATAACCACGATTTTCATGAATTCTTTTTATATTATACGATAGCAGCAAAGAATTTTCTGTTAGAAAGAGATAACAAAGATGCCAATGGTGCGTTGCTATCCTTGTGACGGGGTCTTAATGCCCCCAGTGATGGATTTACGCTTAGGCCCTTGAGGCCCGGGCCTAGGGCAGCACGATTAAGGGGGCGGCAACATTTTCAGAACGTTAACTCTTTCATGCTCTTACATACATACATATTATATAAAAAGCATTTGAAATTACTTATTGGTTTTTCTCTTTATTTTCGGTGCTTAATGAAAATCTATACAAATTAACCGTTTGAAAATCTCTATAGGTAACCGTCCCGTTGGTCGAGTGGTTAGCGACCCTGACTATGCCATCAATGGTTAAATATATTTGTGTATTTATATATGTATTTCTATGTATTAATATCGTTGACTAACACCCATATCACAAGCAAATAATTTGCTTACTGAGATCTATTTATGTAGGTAAAATTGTTTTTGCCCCGATTTTCGGAAATCGAGTTTTCACCAGATCTCCACGTTTTGAGGTTCTAAGAACCGTTTCCAACAATTTTCACGATGACGTCAGTATGTCTGTGTGTGTGCGTATGAAAAAGATTCGTTTGGGATCTATCAATGACAAAAATTTTTGAAAAAGTTGCTTTTTACATTTGTTCGACATTTTTCAACCTATCAATTTTGTAGCTAATAAAACAATTTAGTGCTCAAAAATTGCGTTGAATGCCATTCGAAAAAACAAAATTGGTCATCATTTTGAAAAATATACATCTTTTCGAATTACTATTATTAGTTTTACAGATTTTAGATTTATGAACTCTTCGAACTCTAAAATCTATGCTTAGATATAATTTTTGCTACTTTGAGCTTAGAATATCTATATTTGGCGGGAAGTTTCAGGAATAGCCTGCAGGGTCAACCGGTTTAGATTTGTTTTAATGAAAATAATTCGAAAAAAAAAAAGAAAATTTAATTTTTATCTACACAGAAATAAGACGGTATTTTTGTAACTGCAAATATGTTGAACTATACCTACTTACAAATGTTAACAAATTTAAACATCCCCCGTGTTGGTTCCAGGCTCCTTTGAAGAATAGACCAACTGCCGTTCTGCCGTGCAGGTTGTAAAAGGCAACCGATTGGCTCTGCGAGTCACTACTATCGTGACCACATGCATAAATTTGTCAGCTACCTAACCTCCTAACGCACTGACGCTATTGCGTCAGGAATAAATAATTCGGTGGTACCAGACCCGTGCAAGGCAATGCAGAATTGTACCACATAGTAACCATGATGGTAATGACTTGCATAGCCAATCGTTCGCCTCTTACGAATTTCCTGGAAGAACGGCATATGGTCTGTTCTTCAAAGGTAGGCCCAACCAGCATGGTATAAAAAAATACTAGACTAGTTACAGAAGTAGACGAAAAAACGTGGCTTAAGTGCGAGTTAAGTCAAATAAACCATCACAGAGCGCAGTCTATAAAATCTCTTCTAAGTTTGTAAACAGACTAAACGTTTACAAAATAGTAGGTATATATATATATACACGCGCTATTCACGCAAATTAGCACGAAGCCGGACTCAAATTACATTTGTGCAAAGTACAGAGTACAAAAAGTTTATTTGATTCTAAAACGAAAAACATACAAAGGTGACATAGATATTGTCACTACTGCTGTTGCACGGCGGCAGCGGGGCGCCGCCGTAGGAAGCGGGGGAGGATTAAACTACAAGCTAGGTGTCATGTCAATTCGCATGGTACTAATAAAGTGTTTCTTTTTATTAATTTCAAATGCACATTATCATGGTTCTCACTTCTTCTCATTATAAACTTTATAATTTGTCTATTTTATTGATGGTTTTTTGACAGCTCAACTTTATATCACATCACGTATTAATATAAAGATATTACCTCCATTTCGTTTATTTGGAAGAGTCCATTGCGTATAATCAATTGATTGATTGACTATGGGATGCAAATCATTAATCTTCAATGGAAAGTTATCCTCTGTAAGAGTATTTTATTGTTTTAGTATTGCTAGTAATTTATTCATACAACGGAATAAATATTTACCATCTTACTAATTCTGCAGTCATACGCCAAGAAAGAATGAATCTTCATTCCCAACATGGATGTCGCAAGTTATTACAAATTCGACGGTTCCCTCGTGGAGTAGGCAGAGTGACCTGAGCGCCTATAGACTTTCAGATTCACCAAGACTCACCGGTTTGCCGTTGAATAAGATGAGAGGTAATCCCATCGCCAAGTTTACCGTACTGATAACGTTTTTTTTTTTAAGGGCAATGGGCCCACCTCTCGTTCCCACCACTGTAACTTCTGTAAACCAGAATCAACAGCGGCAACCGTCCTGATAACCTCTGAGTTGCGAGCTCAGGGTGCCTTGGGGAAAAGCTAAGCTGTCTTGGATCCCGCAACGAAATTAATCAGAAGTATATAGGAGGAGTAGGAAAATACATGATGTTTCCCTGTGTGTTGATAACGTTTATTGTCTATTTCTAGCGATAACGGGACCTATAGATTTACGTGCTCATCCGAGGCAGGGAGAAGGTAACACACCACCAGCCAAATTCCGAGCTGTTGTAAATAGATATATATCTATGAAATAACCTCAGTAATATTTTTGCTCCCGACGGATGGAACCAGGAACTTTCTAATCTGAATCGAATAGGCAAGTCTCTAGACCACGAGGCATGTTATGGCGTATAAACATTTAACATCTAATCTATATCTTAGCGAGAGATTTCATCTACACCATCGCGAAGCCTGGTTATCTATTATTATTCGCTTTATACCCATATTCCTGGCCCGAACGATAAAACTCTAAAACCATCTCCGTCACGGGGTTTCCCAAAAGAGCTATGACCTAGGGATTTTTAAGAGGAAGTATTATAGTTTCTTCAAGGGTTGGCATCGAGTTGGTTCCTTTGCTTAGTCAGAAAAGTAAACTGAACTTCAAATTTTTTGGACAAATAATTTTATAACGCAGTAAAACTGCAACAACCGACTTCCCATTTCCTATATTTTTGGGACCCTGCATCAGATTTTCACCAAATTAACATGGGAATATATGGGGAGTATACCCTCTCAAATATAAAAAGAATTTTCAAAATTGGTTCATAAATTATGGAGTTCTGAGATAACAAACATAAAAAATACAGGCGAGAACCTACTCCTCTGACAAATCGATTGATAATACGGATCAGCAAATTATTAATTTGTGATATGGGTAATTTTTAACGATATTAGTACATAGAAATGCAAACATAGATACTAAAATATACTTGTAAACACCCAAACCTATAAATACAAATATCTACGTCATCGGTCTACAACCGGTGTACCGTGGCACGCCACAGTGGCGCGAATTTTTTTTAAGTGGGCCGCAAATTGTCCCGTGTTCTTCCGGGCTACTTTGTAGAAAATGTTGACTGCTATTCTGCTAGGCAAGTCGTAAGAGGCAATCGATTAGCTATGCGAGTCACTACTATCGTGGCTACTAAGTAGTAGAGTTCTGCATTGTCATACCCGGGTCTGGTACCACCATCTTCCCTATTCCTGCCGCAATTCACCATGATTCCTGATGAATACCATAATGAACAGGAACTCCTCATCTGAGGCTCGAGAATGTTAAGAACCACCAGACTAAAACTGCTACAGCGATTTTTTGTTATATCATGCTATGACAAACAAGCGAATGACTCTCCTGATAGAACAAGAAACCATTTCCTATAGACACCAAAGAAGTTAATATTCCATTGTTATCCGTGTGGCGAGATAGTAATACCATCAGTCTCTTGTCTATCTGGCTCCTAACTATAACATGATAATGACAAGTGTTGGCGCTATTACGGCATGAGCAGATAAGACAGTGGTACTGTATACCCGGCAAGACGTTGCGGAACTCTATCTACCACGTTATAGTCACGATAGTGATACGTATAGTCAATCATTAACTAACTTCCTAACACAATGGCAGATGGTCTCTTTCAAAAAGGGGCCCCCGGACCAACACGGTTTCCAATTTCGATACTACTGAGAAAACAAAATCAATAACACTTGTCCGATCCGGGGTACCTCATTAACTGAACTGCATACGCTATTCACTAGATGACGGAGTCTAATATTTTTTTTAAATTTATTAAATCAAATAGATAGATACCTCTACACGCCAAATATATCCAAAAGCAAGACATGAAATGAAGTGATAAAACAAGTGACACTAGCTTTAATAAGGCCGGTGCCACATTACTCTGGAAAAAACGTACAAATAATAAAATTAATGCATACATGTAACATATCCCCGTGTTCGAGAACTTATAAAGGCTGAATTAAGATAATTAAAAAAATATATTAAAGTGAATAAAAATATTATTTATCTAAAATATCATCACGCTAATTTCCTTTCGTTCGTCGTTTCGTTCATAATCTAAAAATCCAAATTTTATGATCGCCGGATATCATCTGATCCAGTTCTCGCCAGATCTACATGTTTTGAGACCCTGGAAGCAGTATGTAATTTAGACTTCCTGAAGGATTTTAGGACATACTTCATAATTTTAAATTAACTTTAAAAAGTATCTTCACGCCCATATCCCCGAAGGAAGCCCATAACACCTTAGCTTGGTAGGTGGCACTGAGAAACTTTCAAGTTTTAATACTTGAGGAAGGTCTCGCGTTCACGGGCTCTTATAATAAAACATTTAAAAAATTCTATTAGGTACTCGAAGCAGGTATCTTCACGCCCGTAACCCCGAACGGATAGGCAGAGGTACATCAAGTGCACCCACGATTAACCGAATATACTTGGTCCCACAAATGTGATAGGTGGCAAGCCTATCGCCAACCGGACACTTTCCAATCCCGGGCAACTTTGTGTTTCTCAGAAAACTGAAAAAAACACTTTTCTTATGTGCCCGACCCGGGAATAGAACCCGGGACCTCATGTGGTCAACGCCAACGCTGGACCACTAGACCACAGAGGCGACTTAAATTAACTTTCAGGTTAATATACCAATTTATATAAAAATCAGGTCAGCCTTTCTACTTAAAAAAACTGCATCAAAAAGCGCAAACCGGATTAAAATCGGCTGACTCGTTCAAGATTTATCAATGACGCAAATTTTTGAAAACCGTTTTTTTTTGCATTTCTTCGACATTTTTTAACCTATTGATATTTTAGCTAAATAAAACAACTTAGAGCTCAAAAATTGCTTTAAACTATATTCAAAAGATCAAAACCGACCATGATTTTGAAAATATATACCATGGAACTTTAAAATACTAGGTACTATTTTTACAAACTTTAGATTTTGAACACTGAGTTAAAAAATTCATGCTTAGGTTTTTGCTTCGTTGATTTTAAAATACCTCAATTTAGCGGGAACCTTTCAATCCAGAATAGGACAATGAATTTGTGACGCTATTTCCACACGTTTAAGGCGATGGTAGGTACTATGCGGTACCGAGACATTACGGATTCACAAGGAAAGTAAATTATTATTTTAAAATAATACCTAATTTAGAAGTTAAGAATATTAAATACAACATACTAATTATTTTTTATTTTTAATAATAATATTTAAGGGTATTTTAAAATAATTTGGGCGATTTTAAGGATTTTCCGTTTTAGCTTTAGAGATTAATATTTTTGAAACTAGGTAACACTAGGTCTATAGACTTGGAATGCCCCAGCATGACGTTTACCTCGTACCTATGTTAATTAATAATTATTATTTATTGACTATTGTTAATCTGTGCGTTTAACTTTTAAAGGCGGATTAAAAATTAAAACTAGTTAATAGTTATGTACTAGGAGTATATTGTTTTGTGCCAGTTACCTACCAAATTACTTATTTATAAATGATTAGTCTATGGTATAAATATGAAACCCATCGCCACCCAAGTGGTCCATTTAGCTCTTGCTATTTCTTATTGGAAGCCTTAGAAATTTAGAATAGCAAAAAACGAAAACGCAATACGCTTGCATAATCAAATCGAAATCAAACTAATGTTAGAGCTACCGGACCGGAGGCTCAGTTTAGAGCTCACTAAACGCTCTAACCGTCCATATAAAGACTTGTGCAAAGAATTAGAGCCCCGCATGAAGAGACCAAGAAGAAGTACAAACAACATTAAATATAAGGTAAGAAATGCAAAATTAGTAGTTACTGTATAGTTTATTTATTTTCTATGACAATGATTTTTATATTACAGGTGCTCTCTTTTGTTCAATAGTTCAGGCTTATCAAAAACCTGTTGGCACGTGCTTTTTATATGGACCCGGATAGGTTAATGTTTTGAATGCTGTAAGTAAACAAGTGACAATGGCTCTAAACAGACAATCTGTCCTCAAATCACATTCGCTTTCCACAAACATACCAAGAGATGCAAACTATAATAAATAGGTAAATAAACAGGTTTTAAAAATTTTAGTTTAAAGTTAACAGGTTATTAAAGTACTTGTATCATAATATATATTCAAGCAACCAGTCTCATATTTGTTAGTAAACTTATTTATTAAAAGACTTAATATTACTAGTTTTGTGATGTGAATTATCACTATGCCATTCCATTTAAAATATCACAGAAATGACCCACATATCTGCAGTCTAATCTGCAAGCTATCGTCTTCAGGATGCTGTTGGAAGCTGCCCACAATCTGTGCAAGAGAGACCCATATCCTTTTCACATTGTGGCATAAAAACTATCGACATAAACGGGGACCCCCATTAGCACCCTGAATGCTTTATTATGCTGGACTCAAGGCACTATGGGATTTTTGAGAGTACTTAGCCTACAGGTTGTAAGTGCAAAAACTAGTGCAGTAACCTCTAAACAATGACATTTGAGAACATTTTATATCGGAATACCTGAAAGGGTACCAAGAAACAAGTATCACCCATCTTTCTCAATGGTAATTAGAAATAATTACTATTGAGAAAGATGTGTGATACTTGTTTTGATGCTTTTCCCTCAGACTCAGGGACCATCACTACACTTTTTTTCATTATAGGCCAAACTAAACCTCCTGGCTTACCCTGGTGGCTGCCTAGTTACCCTGGTCTTTTTACCAATATTTAAAAATATTGATGAGTTCTGGTGATATATGAACTTGCATTTGCCATCCATATTATCCATATTATAATATTATAAATGTGAAAGTCACTCTGTCTGTCTGTCTATCTGTCTGTTACGCTTTCACGGCTAAACCGCTGTACCTGAATATAGTTTGAGACCCGAGAAAGGACATAGGATAGTTCTTATCCCGGAAATCATACAGGAACGGGAACAATGCAGGTTTTTATTTTAGAATTTTTTCCACGCTAACGAAGTCGCGGGCACAGCTAGTAATATATAAAACCAAGTGAAATGAATACGTATATATATATATATATATATATATATATATATATATATATATATATATATATATATATATATATATATATATATATATATATATATATATTTCACTTGGTTACATGATACTTCAAGGAAACAGATATAGATAGGAGTCTCATTCCTTCATTAGTATGTTACAGCATACTTAAAACTCGAGACAACACTCTTCATAGACAATCCAGTTCCAAAACCAAACTGGTTATCATATTACCAATGCATATTAGTTGTATACTGTCAAATATCTTTAAGATAACTATAGCTAAATAGATAGGCCAATAATTGGCTAGGTTTCCAGTTTTTTTTTCGCAATATGCACATATATTGTTTGCATCTTGCTAGGTATGAAACAATGGCTCATACATAAGTTATACAACATGAACCAGGTGTTTGGGGTAGATGTGGACCAGCATATTGTAAATGCTCAATGCTGAGACCATCATGAACTGGGGGATTTACCACTGGTCATATTATGCTTAATTTCAGTTTAAATTGTATTCCTACATCCCTGATGGTCAAAACATCAGGGATGTGGGGATATATATGGCCGGCCAGGTAGGTATTACTATTTTACAATGTAAAATAATATTTAGTTAGATAAATGCAACAAGGCACTAAAAGTTTTGTATATGGCATTTTAAATCTAATTTATTATTATGAAAATATTTTCAAACAAAATTTTATTGAAATTAAAATTTTCTAATGCCAATGTCTAGATTAGCTTATTTTCATAGATCTTTTTTTTACAAAAGCTTAAATTTCCCAGGTGTCTAGGTGCTATTGATGGCACATGGGTAACAAAATGCAAAATATTATAATGTATAAGGTATAAAGGTGTGGAATAAACCATATTTTATATATCCAAAACAATATATGAAGTAAAAACTTGAGGGATTTACTCAAAGCAAATTTCACTGAACTAGTTTCTATTATGTGTATATAGTATTTATTTCATTAAATAGTACAGGTACATATTATCTTCAAAAAATTGTATTACATTATTAGTTTATACATAGTGTACATATTATAACAAAATTTTATGTAACAATGAAAATATTGTTTATTTTATTAAGTTGAGAAATTTTATCAAATTTCTAAGTAAGTTAAATAAGAGCATAATGTTTCAGTGTTCTTGGAGGAGTTATCACACATAAATTATGAAAAAATCTACCAATCTTTCAGTAGTACACACTGTCACCTTAAGTCTCACCATAGCAGGTTTCCTGCACTTGTCTGTATAAGTAACTATATAAGGTAGGCTAAGCAAAGCTGTGGTGTTGAGACTTTAAGTACTAGGCAGGTCTTATGGTTTATTCATTTAAGTTTAATATACAGCTGCCATATAGTTGTATGGTATAGATTTTTAGTACTTTCATGTTGCCAATCTTATTCTTTTAGGTGCGTTTTATACTGATATTAAAACTTTTCTATGGATTTTTATGTAAATAAACAATAAAACTATGTTATCTTATTACATGTATAATGCATAGAACTTCTTAATACATAATACTTTCATACTGTACTAGAATATAAATGAAGACCATAACCCAAAGAGGGTTACACAAAATATAGTTAGTGTTTAAGATATAAAATGTAATTTTTAATATGTGGAAATAAGAAAAGATTTCTTATTATTATTAATGTGAAAATCTGTCTGTTAAGTTTTCATGGTCAAACTGCTGAATCAATTAAGATGTAATTTGACATGGGCATAATTGAAAATCCAAAGGTTTATCCTGGACCGAAGTCACATAGGCTTATTTTAATTCCAAAAATCAACCCCTAAGGTACTGAAATAGGGGATGAAAATTTCAATTAATAACTACTACACCAACATGTTAAAACTACACCCAAGCAAAACTGTGTGGGTCAGGTACTAATAAATAATTGTCATGATAATCAGCATGTATGTAAATGTTTGTATTTGTGTCTTAATGTTTATAAAAATTTAGTAAGTTCATATGTATTAAGAGGAAAAATAGATAAAAATGTGACTTTAGGTACAGATAATTTTGTGTAATTTTAACAGTTTATGGATGGCTAGCTGCACCATGCAACCTGCTCCATTATAAAAGTTTTTGGTGAAACCCGCTAGAATTAATTTTTTCGGTATAAAAAGTAGCCTATGTGCTATACGATATATCGCCATCTACTACCTGTGTGCCAAATTTCAGCCAAATCTATTTAGTCATTTTGGTGTAATTGAGTATCAAACATGCATCCAAACTTCATATAAAGTAATATTGATATAGAATATAGATTTAGACATAATTTGCTATTACATAAACTACTGGTTTCTGTATATATATATATATATATATATATATATATATATATATATATATATATATGCTCAAGTCAGATTTTTTTCCTGTCCTCATAGCCTCAGTGGTTGCCAGTCATTTTATAGTTTTGTCGAGAAGATAGCTAGTAAACTACTGCATACGATATTACATTTTCATTATTATATGGATGCAAATCCTAGGAGAAACTTAAAACAAATACTATGATCACATTAGTCAGGTGGTGTCTTTGAAATCAGAGTGTTATGGCAGTTATGAATGTGTAAAATTCAAGGGAAATCTATCTGGATCGTGATATAACTGCCCACATAACATGAACTTACATTATAATAGTCGACATGCAGATATATACCCCTGACAATTCGCACAACACTACCACAGCTTGCTGATATCAATCTACAGCCTGACGTCAGAGTCAAAGAAGCAGAGTGCACAGTTGAAGCTGCTTTTTGATACAGTAGGATAGGAGCTCTCCTTTATACACCAAGTAAAAACATGTTTATTACAAAATATTTATTTGGTAATTATAAAATAACTATGTACAAAATAAACTCCTTGAATTGCAATATTTGTTATTTATAAAGTCATCAATCAGAGATAAGTATGAAAGGCAAGGCTTTCAATAAGCCAACAAAATGTTTATTAGGAAATTAAAAAAAATATTTATAAAATAAAATTACTCCATGAAATACAATATTTATTATTAATTCCAAGTCATGGATCAAAAATATATATGAAAGACAAGGCTTTCAATAAGACATCTGAATTTGTTTGTCTCGTCGAGGGGTAAACAAATGTTTGTCCTGAAAAACTTATTTTTTACACATTGAAGTAGTGATACTAACATTTCCACCCTAAATATTACTCTGTTTTCTGATCCTGTAGTAGCTGAAGTAAGGTATTTGTATCTTCACTTTGCCTTTGTACTAGCTCCACAAGTGTCTTCAAAGCTATTGCTTGTGTGCGGGATGCCTCAGCCATAATAAGGGCAGCTTCAGCTAACTTTCTTTCAGATTCAACCCTGCTGCTTTCTAGCTCCATAAGCCATTCAGGACTAACCTGAGTTCGAGCTAAAAAAATGTAAATACAATATATTAGCAACCTATAAAGCCTAATAACAATATTGTACCAATTTAACTGCAAATTGTTTACAATTGGAATCAGTTGTAGGTCTGTTTCTAGTCCTCATAGGTGATCTTTCTCGAGATTGTAGACTCACTGGGCTCTCTACTCCTAAAAAAAGTTTGTAAATTTAAAAGAGATAATATACCTACTTCAAATATTATTACAAAAAATCATGCTCATTGCATTATTACCAGTTTGCACTGCATTAAAATCTTCCTCAGCTTCCCCCTCAGTGTTCATGCCTAAAAATTTTGAACATTGACATAAAACAATTTCTCAGCCATCACAAAAGACATAAAAATATGATGTGAGTGAAAGATCTTGCACATACAAAAGTAACAAATCACTATTAGAAATTTGTTATGTGAGAAATGTATAAATAACACCTAACAAGAAATGTACCTGCAATAACATAAAAAGTATTTTTACACCATTAATGATAATGTACATATAATTAAAAGTATTACACCACTCCACTTGTTTTTTATATAGGTCATTTAATTCATTAGAAACTAGCATGATAGCAAATAGTGTTGAATGTCCTTTGTCATATTATGTAAACACTTACAAGATTTGGATATGTGGTCTTTGGACGATGGAGACGCTAAAGTATCTACAAACTTCATGTCATTACCTAAAACAAAATGTATGACACCTAAGTTATTCAAATATTTTGAATACAGGTATATTTTTTGGTGAAGTATATATATTTAAAACTCTTACTTATATCTATGTCTGCATCAATGCTTACAGTGGTTGTTGGTGGAGTAAGGTCCTGGTAAAAAAAAAGTCAATGAATATTCATCCTAGTTTCATGGTTTTTCACATGAAGTGTTATATATACATATTTAGAAAATAACATAAAAGTAAGGAGGTACCTACGTAACATTCAGAATAAAAAAATAAAAAGTGGTGATGTTAGGATAGAACTCACAACAACACGAAGACTATGCTCAGCATCACCAGAAAATGCTCGCCTCCCTACAATTGCCAGGATCTTCTTGTCAAGTTCTAATACTTCATCGTCTGAATTTGAACCATCATCATTGGCTGAAGGATTCCATATCCTTTTAGACATTCTTGCTTTGGACTTGTGTTTTATATCAGCCCAATACTATGCAATGAAATTTTTTTTAAATTTTAGTTACTGGCATACAGTTATAAAAAAATTTGGTAAGATTTACGTAGAAGTATTATTACCTTTTTCCATCGTTCACCGGATTTGGCTGATCCAGATCGGTCGGAGTTGAGTATGGTAGCAAGATCATCCCACAATTTATCTAATTCCTCTTTTCTTACCCCAGGCCTTGGTCCTTTGACCATTGTAGGATGTTTCAAGAGGAACTCTAAGAGTTTATTGAGCTGAGCATTACTTACGCGATTGCTCATTATCTGAAACATATATTTTTTTATTAACTTCTAAGATAAATATTATTGAGGTATTATTACATTGTTTTAATATTTACTTACTTTCCGACGTGCTGAACGAGATTAACAAATAACTTAACCAAGTGTATTTGATTATGCAATTTAATAATTAAACAAAAACAAGACCAAGAAACCTAAAAACAATAAGTTGCCAACAATAACTCTGCTTAGCAGTTAGCAATCCACAACTCACAAGCGAAAGTTAACTCGTACGATCATTTTGCAATTAGCAATCGAACGTCAAAAATGATGGCATTGCGTAACGATTTGTTTGCCGTTGGTTCTCACTTCTCACTAGGCATGGAAATTATTGTTAAATTAGGTTAACAGTTATTTATGTTATACTACTACTACTACTGACCCGGCAAACGTTGTTTTGCCTTATATATTAAGAATCCATAGCGGACAAACAACGTGACACTTAATTTATATAAGTCTACGGGATTAAACTTTATATGATGGTTAAGTATTCTTAAATTTTCTGATTTTCCGCGCAATTTCCTTAATATTTTATATATGTCGTGATCAAAGAAAATAGGGATTGATTTATATATATATATATATATATATATATATATATATATATATATATATATATATATATATATATATATATATAGATTATATCAGTAGTAGCTAGTATTCTGTCTACGGTAGTAGCCAATATATTATAATAAGTATTAGAAGCAGCAAAAACACAAAGCCGTCGAGTTAGCGACCAAAAAAGGTACGCCGTCGAGTCAACGACCAAAAAAAAGGTCTTCTGGAGTAGTTTTATAATTTCATTATTAAAAGCAACAAAAACGCAAAAGCCGTCGAGTTAGCAACCAAAAAAAGGTCCTCTGGAGTAGTTTTATAATTTTTAACAGTTATTTTAAAAAAAAATTACCGAAATTGGTCCAGCCATTCAGGCGTGATGTCGTGACCAAGGAAAATAGGGATTGATTTTTATATATATATATAGATTATATCAGTAGTAGCTAGTATTCTTTGTCTACGGTAGTAGCCAATATATTATTATAAGCATTAGAAGCAGCAAAAACACATAATCATAAATAATAATAATCATAAATCAAGGTAGCTCAAATATTTTTAATAACATTATTATCCTATATGAAGTTATTGGTAATTTTAGTGATGCATAACATTTTAACAGTATTTGCTAATATAAATAGCAGTTGTTAATTGTTAAAAAATGTAATAGGAAATTTAATATGTTAACTGTTAAATGATCCATGCCTACTTCTCACCGATGTGCGACACAACTAGCGTCATTAACGAACGAGTACCTAGGTAAGTAGACATAGCTTCGGCACATTTTTTATCTGTGGTTCATAATTCGTAGTTATTGAAATAGATATCGAACAAGGAACTTATATACGAGAACTGGAATTGTTACGAAGCAATATTAAAAAATAAACATGTGCTTTATTTCGTCCCAATAAAGTTGCCATTTGTTTCTTACTTAAAAAAAGGGAAAAATGTTCTGAGCGAGACAACAACAACAATGAATGTCGTCCCTTTCTTACAATTACCAGTGTAAATAAATCTATCGAATGGTAGATTTTTATATACCTATTCGGTAACCGTTATGTCCTTTTTATTGATACACGCTGATAGATAAATTAGCATAAAATGTATTACAGTTAACACATTGAGTTATCAAATGTGCTTATTTTAATTATAACAATTATTTATGCAGTGCAAAATCTGTGTTGTACTCTTCGGAACGATTTTGAAGCGCACGTGAACATTCCAGATAGTATTGTTACGAATAATCTAGAAAAATGAAGAGATGGAACGCTGGAGGGATCTAGAAATAAAAGAAAGATATAGCTACTCCTAATAATAAACAAATAGTTGGCCGTTATCCGAATAGCTATACCATAATGGACTTTGTGGTATAGGGCATAAGGGTGAAAATAGCGTGTACTATCATAAGTTGTTTACAATAATGAGAAGTGTATCATTGTTTTCTGATACATTTAGATTTTTCTGGATCCAGGTAGAACTTTACCCTGGGTATAAATAGAGACATGTTGACAAATACAGGGCAGTTTTTATAAAGCGATAAAGAGCGATACCAGAAGTGACCAGTGCGAAACGAGTGTTCTATTGTGTAGTCGGTTAAGTTCAGTAATAGTACAGTGAGTGACTAGTGTTAATCAGAGTATTTGAGTATTACGTTGTGTTGTTTTGTGTATCTGCATTATAAATACACGGATTTAATAAAAGTGGTGTTTTCTTACAATTACGAACCCGAAGTTCGTAACAACTGGTGTCGGAAGTGAAATTGTGAAATGTCACTTATTCCGAAGGAAGGTGTTACCACCCGGTCCCAGGATAAGACACAGAGGGTGTCAGAGGACACTGAGGTGCGCGCTGATGATGAATCTGCAAGTGTTACCAACACGTCACAATCGTCGAGCACAGCGCCTACTGATCTTTCTGTCATACTGGCAGCTATTCAACAACAAATCCAGCAATAACAAGAGCTACGGGAAACTATTCAGCAACAGCGACAGGAACAGGAACAGCAACAACAGAAGCTACGGGAACAGATCAAGGAACATTTATCTGGCTTTGATGATAAATTGACGGTTATCCTGACGCAACCAGACCAATTTAAAAGCGATGTGGGCCTCGTCAAGCGCGACATGAAGGGTGTTGCGAAGAGGGTTGATCACTTGGAGGCCAGCTGCGACAAAATAAATGAAAACATGGACCAACTGGAGAGGGAAGTCATGAACCGAAGATCACGGAAGTTAAATCGGGTGCTAAAAACCAGTTGCTCTCACCGGGTAGGTCCTCGGGTAAGGTTATGACGGTCTTACATCATGAAGTGCCTACCGGACTCAATTTGAAACAGCAGTGAAGGCCAGTGGTATGACAGACAAACATTGTCTAACAGCTCTAAGTACGGCGTTACGAGGACATGTGCTCTCCGTCTTGGACGCAATGCCTAAACAGTATCAGTCCGCTGATTTAATGGAGGCATTGGAAGCTCGCTACGGTGAACGTCACTTAGAGCATGTTTTCCGTGCCCAAATAAAAGACTGGGTACAGAAGAACGGCGAAGGAATTCAACAATGGGCCGTAGAAATTGAGAAACTTGTAAGGAAAGCGTATCCTTCTGCCGACCCTAACACAGTTAACATCACTATCGTCCAGGCATTTATTAATGGAATTCGAGACCTGAAAGTGCGTGCTGCTGTTCGCCTTCAGCATCATGTGACGATGAAGGAGGCTTTGGCTCATGCGCTGAAGGTAGAAGCTGTTCGCTACGAACCTCGAGCATATAAGGTACGCGAGGTTACAGAAGTTGTGGCTCAATCAAAGGAAGTGGAACCTAGGAGACTGGGCCCCATGTGCTATGCCTGCGGTAAACATGGGCACATTAAGATTAACTGCCCCGCCAAGCCTACAGGTGCAGTGAGTTGGCGACAGCAAGAGGCAAGAACCTCAAAAGCTGAAGAGAATAGGCAGGTTAACAAGCCTGTTAATCCAGCTCAGGGAAACGAGTAACAGCCAGGATCAAGGGGCGGGTGCTGGCTGATGGAAAAACAGCCCCAAAATTTGTCATATCCCAGGTGTGCGACGGTTACAGTTTATCCATTAAGGGACTGATTAATGACAAGAACTGCAGCTTAACGCTGGACACTGGAGCTACACGAACTGTGGTACGACCAGAAGTAGCTGACAATGGCAACCTGAGATTGAGGAATTTTGGGAAAAGCAATCTTCTGTCTGTCACAGGTCAGCCAATATCCGTCTTCGGTGAAGCATCTGTAGTGATGCAAATAGGCGACGAGTATTACACCCATGACGTCATAGTGGCCGATATTATGGATGACTGTGTGCTTGGTTTAGACTTCATGAAAAAGAATGCCTGGAAGATTGATTGCAAAACAGGAGTTTTCGTATGTGGGCTAGAAGAAATTTTCATGGATGGGGGATCAAAAGGGAAGGTGACAATGGCCAGAAGAACCATCTTACCTTCAAGATCGAAGACATTGGTACCCATGAAGTTACCAACCAATCACAAGGGCCGGGGTAATAGGAGTGTGTTAATCGAGGACAATGGAGCAATTCCGCACTGTATTACAGGCCGAAGTTTAGTTTGTCACAAAGGCTTGGCAGCGGTGCAGGTAGTCAACTTGAATGACAGTGATGTGGTGCTTAAAGCAGGCGATGTTGTAGGACAAAGTGATGAAGTTATCACGCTAAGAAAACTGACATCGACAGGAAGTACAGCATCGAGAGACGTACCACAGGAACTCAAAGATTTGATGAACAAGTGCAACTTCCTTACGGTGTCACAACAGCAGCAGGCTAAGGATCTACTTTCACGTTATGCCAACATTTTCTCTAATACTGACAAAAATATAGGCAGAACATCTATAGTGAAACATAAGATTGACACTGGAAACGCGCAGCCGATAAAGCAGAAAGCTAGACGTGTCCCAATAGCCAAAGAAAAGGAGGTACAGGAGATGATAGATGAAATGAGAAGGAACGGAGTTATAGAGCAATCTTCTAGTCCATGGTGCTCTCCTGTAGTGTAAGTTAAGAAGAAAGATGGGTCTACACGTTTCTGCATCGACTATCGTCGGCTCAATGAAGTCACCAAAAAGGACAGTTACCCATTACCTCGGATAGATGACACTTTGGACACTCTGGCAGGCATGTCTTGGTTCTCAACTTTAGATTTAAAATCTGGGTACTGGCAGGTTGAACTTAGTCCTAATGATAAAGAGAAGATAGCATTCTCCACAGGACAAGGATTATGGCAATTTAAAGTGATGCCGTTTGGATTATGCAATGCGCTGGCGACTTTTGAAAGATTAATGAAATTTCTAGCCTAAGTTCTAGCCGGACTTGTAGGCGATGTCTGCTTAGTGTATTTAGATGACGTAATAGTCATAGGAAAAGATTTTCAGCATCATCTGTACTAACTGGAAAGGATTTTTAATAAAATAAGGCTGCAGGGCTAAAATTGAATCCGAAGAAGTGTCACTTATTTCGAAAGGAAGTCAACTATCTGGGTCACGTTATAGCACAGAACGACGTACAGACAGATCCTGAGAAGGTTAGTACAGTACAAAAGTGGCCGACACCCAAAGACAAGACTGAAGTTCGCGCATTTTTGGGACTATGCTCTTACTAGAGACGTTTTGTGAAGGGGTTTGCTGGAATAGCAAAACCTTTGCATCGACTCACAGAAGAAAAGAAAAGTTTCGATTGGAATGCCATGTGTCAAGAAGCTTTCGATGAACTTAAAAAGCGGTTGTGTGAATCACCAATTTTGGGCTATCCTGATCGGAAAGGGCAGTTCATCGTAGACACAGAATAGAATAAAATAGAATATATTTTATTTGCACGAATATGGGTTACAATAAATAGGTGTTATATTTTTTTCAGATCGCCATAATCTACCGGCAGTGCCGGTGTGTAAATACATACTATAATCTACTTAATCATAATTAATGATATTTTATAAATTTAAGGTCATGAATTATCTTACAATTAATTAAACTCATAGTCATTAAATATTAAAATTTATCATAATCTTAAATATTAAAATTTAGTAAAAAATGAATAATAGGAACATCCCTTGTGGAAAAATTTCTCGGATAAAAGTAGGTAAATAACTTACAAAGTGAAAGTAACAGTTTATGAATGTTTATTTTTATTAAAAAAGTCGAAAAAAGTCTTACAAAGTCGGAAAAACTCTGAATTTGATATAAAAATTCGGAGTAATTCCAAAATTTCGGACTCTTCCAGAAGAGTTATTCAGTGTTAATAAATCTTGCAACGTTTATGGGTACTAAAAGAAATATATTAAAAGTTATTAATACTACGAAAGTGTAATAAAGGGGAAAAAAATATAACTAATACTTCCCCGGTTTTCCGTTTGTCCGCGCAGATGAGAAATGAAACACCGCTTTATACTTTCAAACCAATAATTTAATTTAACTCCGATTGCTTATATGTGTGTGCGAGGAAACAAGGCTTGCGTGATGTAAATACAATCAGCGCCATCTATTTACGCTGCCACGAACTAAGTCAATATTTTTACTTGAACATCCCGCTCACCAAAGAACTACGTTCTTTCACAAAATACAAAATTAGACAAACATTCAGTATGATGCATGACTCAATATAAATAAAAAAAAACTTATTTCTGTATGACATTATAACATTTTGGAAAGAAAAGAATTGCCAAATAGCTCTTATCCTATAATTAATCAACGACAAGACCCGCTCACCATGCTTGAGCAAGGTAAGAAAAATAAATAAAAATCTTAAATAACACAACTCAAAAGTTTTCTCTTATATGTAAGAACCTACAATGAATTACTGTAAATCTAAATATAATCAAATAATACGTATTGAATACAAATGAAAAGATAACAAGAATACACACTTAAACAAAATCATCGTCCGATTTAGGTAAAAAACATAGTTTGTTACATGGTCTCTTACAAAATCCGTTTTTAGTTTTAAGTGTTACATTGTCTTTGCCTGTATGTTTTTCTACAATTTTACCCAACATCCATTTGGCTGGTGGCAAATTAAAATCTCTAACAATCACAACATCATTAATTTCAGGCTCAGATTTTTTTACAAACCATTTATATCTTTGGTTGAGAGTCACTAAGTATTCTTCGGACCATTTTTTCCAAAAATCACTAACTATCTTTTGTGTCAATCTCCATCTCTGCAAACCTGTGACATTTTTATTATCATAATTTTCATCAAAGGGAAGAACAATTAGTGGCTCTCCAACTAGGAAATGTCCTGGTGTAAGAGGCATAGGATCATCAGGCACGCTGCTCAAATGTGACAGAGGACGCGAATTTAGACACGCTTCAATTTGCGTCAAAACTGTAGCTAACTCCTCAAATGTTAAAGTAGAGTCCCCCATCACCCTCTTCAAATGGGCTTTTGTCGAGCGAACACCGGCCTCCCACAAACCACCGAAATTGGGAGCATGTGGAGGTATAAAACTCCATGTGGTCCCCTCATTGGCCAACATTTTTCCTATCTCGTCCGGTACTTGAGATATAGCGCGATTGAAAATTGCTTTTAACTCTTTACTGGCGCCCACAAAATTGGTGCCATTGTCACTGTACAGTGTTTGACAATGGCCTCTTCTTGCTACAAATCTTCTGAACGTGGCTAAAAATCCTTGTGCTGTCATATCAGACACAGCTTCTAGGTGAATTGCTTTAGAGAACATACATACCAGCACACAAATATAACCTTTATAGGATTTGGAGCCTCTTCCAGGTGAGAATCTGATATTGATATGTCCCGTAAAGTCAACTGCGGAAATTTTAAAAGGTCTGATCGGTTTAAGTCTCACTTCTGGTATTTGACCCATAAAGGGCGTGTTTTTTCCTTTAGAATATCTAGTACACTTCACACAATTTCTGTAATACTTTTTCGTTAGCTCTCTTGCACGAATTATCCAAAATTTCCTCCTTAGTAAATTTAACATTAATTGAGGTCCTCCATGAAGTGATTTAGTGTGAGCATCTACAATGATTAACTTGGTAAGGTGACTGTCACTCGGAAGAATCACCGGGTGTTTTGTTTCAAACCCCACTTCAGCTTCTTGTATTCGCCCACTTACTCTCATGATCCCATCTTTATCAATGAAAGGGCTAAGTGTATGGAGTTTATTATTTGAGGTTACACATCCATGAATTGAAGCGTGTCTAAATTCGCGTCCTCTGTCACATTTGAGCAGCGTGCCTGATGATCCTATGCCTCTTACACCAGGACATTTCCTAGTTGGAGAGCCACTAATTGTTCTTCCCTTTGATGAAAATTATGATAATAAAAATGTCACAGGTTTGCAGAGATGGAGATTGACACAAAAGATAGTTAGTGATTTTTGGAAAAAATGATCCGAAGAATACTTAGTGACTCTCAACCAAAGTTATAAATGGTTTGTAAAAAAATCTGAGCCTGAAATTAATGATGTTGTGATTGTTAGAGATTTTAATTTGCCACCAGCCAAATGGATGTTGGGTAAAATTGTAGAAAAACATACAGGCAAAGACAATGTAACAAGAGTAGTTACACTTAAAACTAAAAACGGATTTTGTAAGAGACCATGTAACAAACTATGTTTTTTACCTAAATCGGACGATGATTTTGTTTAAGTGTGTATTCTTGTTATCTTTTCATTTGTATTCAATACGTATTATTTGATTATATTTAGATTTACAGTAATTCATTGTAGGTTCTTACATATAAGAGAAAACTTTTGAGTTGTGTTATTTAAGATTTTTATTTATTTTTCTTACCTTGCTCAAGCATGGTGAGCGGGTCTTGTCGTTGATTAATTATAGGATAAGAGCTATTTGGCAATTCTTTTCTTTCCAAAATGTTATAATGTCATACAGAAATAAGTTTTTTTTTATTTATATTGAGTCATGCATCATACTGAATGTTTGTCTAATTTTGTATTTTGTGAAAGAACGTAGTTCTTTGGTGAGCGGGATGTTCAAGTAAAAATATTGACTTAGTTCGTGGCAGCGTAAATAGATGGCGCTGATTGTATTTACATCACGCAAGCCTTGTTTCCTCGCACACACATATAAGCAATCGGAGTTAAATTAAATTATTGGTTTGAAAGTATAAAGCGGTGTTTCATTTCTCATCTGCGCGGACAAACGGAAAACCGGGGAAGTATTAGTTATATTTTTTTCCCCTTTATTACACTTTCGTAGTATTAATAACTTTTAATATATTTCTTTTAGTACCCATAAACGTTGCAAGATTTATTAACACTGAATAACTCTTCTGGAAGAGTCCGAAATTTTGGAATTACTCCGAATTTTTATATCAAATTCAGAGTTTTTCCGACTTTGTAAGACTTTTTTCGACTTTTTAAATAAAAATAAACATTCATAAACTGTTACTTTCACTTTATAAGTTATTTACCTACTTTTATCCGAGAAATTTTTCCACAAGGGATTAACTTCATATTGTGTTATTTGATTATTTAATTTCACATTTCACATTTGTTTATTTAGTGTCATTATACATATTTAAAAAACTTAAAATATATTAAGAGTCAGATTTAAAATTAAAGTCATGATTATATAAAAAAATTGAATATAAATGTATGTCAGATTATATTATTACATTATTAATTTAATTATGTATATGAATGACAGCTAATCATTCTTGTTAAAATGTAATCCTATTTTATTATTTCATTAATATAATTATTTAAATTTATCATTTATAAAATCATTCACAGAATAATAAGCTTTTTTTAGAAAATAAATTAAACAATGCACTACGAAACTTTTTCAGTGGTAAATCCTTAATATTTTCGGGAATATGATTAAAAATGCGAATACTCATACAAAAAACATTTTTTTCAGTTTACTTGCGTAGTTTTTACACGATTTTACAATACAATACGGCATCATTGATGTGTACTCGTAAACGCGGTCGTACAATGACTAACGCCAAATTGTAGCTCTTTCTTCGTATTGTAAGACATTTGCCTCGGACATTTTTAGCGCGGACCCGACGTCCATAGTAATAATATGTCAATAGATAATATGAAAAAAGTGCTAATACAAAAGTTGTAGATCTTCGTTGATAACTTCGCCAATCAACTTTTTTCGATAGGACTCGTGGTTTTACCGAAAATCGTGATAAACCGTTTTCCTCCCTTCATATCCTCCCCCTCACTATTCCTGAACTCAAATCGCTCGTAATTTATTTTTCCTCATTTTGGCTTTATTTTCTTCCATTTACAATGGGTTTCATCCTAAGTACTATAATTTTCTTTTAAATTATCTACCCTACCCTATTGTTGAAACAGCAGGTTTAAATACTCTACAAATTTTTTGTCAGTCGCCCCTAAGAGCGAGGTCTATACTAATAATATTAAAGAGGAAAGATTTTTGTTTGTTTCATTGAATAGGCTCCAAAACTACTAGATTATAATTATAATAAAAAACATATTAAAAATGTAATATATTAAAAATGTCGCGAATGATGGTATGAAAGACAAGAAGAAAGAGTTATATCGTTGTTGTAAGAATTCCACTAAAACCTTAGTGAAAGAAAAGCGTGAAAGAGAATGTTTGAAAGTGGAACAGACACTGGCGAGCAACTTCGAGGCAAACACCAAACTTTTTTGGAGGGAGGTGAAGAAGTCTAGGAGTTGTTCGACAGCCTCCAGAATGAATAGGATTAAATCTAAGGATGGTGACATTCTTACAAGCACAGAAAGTGTGTTAAAACGATGAAGTGAATATTTTGGACTCAGTTAGTGTCCGTCCGTCCGTCCGTCTCTGACTCAGTTAGAGATTCAGAGACGGTGGAAGCATGCCAGGACATTACTATGCAAGAGATCGTATGGGTGATAAGAAGTATGAAAAATGGAAAGGCTGCGGGAATAGATAAGGTGACTGCTGAGATGATCAAATACGGTGGTCCTGCCGTCTGGGACTCCTTTTGGGTCCTCTGCAATACATGTTGGAGGACCGGTAGAGTACCCGAAGACTGGCGGCGCGCGGTCATCGTGCCCTTGTATAAAGGCAAGGGCTCACGTATAGACTGCAACAGCTATAGGGCCATCAGTTTGATCAGTTTAGCATCAAAGGTGTATGGTAAGATCATTGAAAGGAGAATGCAAGGGAAGTCCGAGGGAATGTTGTGGGAGGCACAAGGTTTCAGATCTGGAAGAGGATGTATGGATCAAGTTTTCTCACTCCGCAACATCGTAGAGAAGCATCTGGCTGTCGGCCAGAAGGTTTTCTGCGGTTTTGTGGATTTGGAGAAAGCGTTTGACAGAGTTGTGCGAAAGAAACTTTGGTACATTTTACCCAGTTATGGGATAGATGGGCGTCTGCTGCGTGCTTTGCAATCCATGTACTGGGATTGCAAAGCATGTGTGCGGGTGCGGGTGGACGGCAACATATCGCCCTGGTTCGATGTCAATATCGGCGTCAAGCAGGGTTGTGTGTTGTCAGCTCGTCTGTTTATTCTATATCTGGATAAGTGTCTCCAAAGATTGAGGTCATTGAATATGGGAATGCGCATGAGTGATCTAGTGGTGAACTGCCTGCTTTATGCAGATGACGCTGTACTTCTAGGCTCAACTCCATCTGAGCTGCAAACACTGATCACAATTATGAATGAGGATTGTAAGAGTATGGGCTTACATTTGAATGCGAAGAAAACTAAAGTTTTAGTATTTGAAAGAGACGCAACCAGAACGGACGTAAGGGTTGTGGTAGATGATGTAGTGCTGGAACAAGTGGATGAGTTTGTATATCTTGGATGTGTTTTTAGCAGGGATGGAAGGTACACCGCTGATGTTGAAAGAAGAGTGTGTGCAGGGAACAGAGTGAATGGAGCGTTAGGGAGATTACTAAATAGTACAATTTTAAGTCAGGGTGCCCGTCTAGCTCTGCATAATCATGTGCTTATCCCAACGCTATTGTATGGAAGTGAGAGCTGGGTATGTCAGAAAGGGCATGAAAGTAGAATCAACGCGGTTGAGATGAGGTCGCTAAGAAAAATATGTGGTGCGACACTCGCGGACCGGGTTCGTAATGTCGAAGTGAGAGAGAGGTTAGGTTTGAAAGAAAGTGTCGGTGTAAAGATGAGAAAGGGCATGCTCCGTTGGTTCGGACATGTAGAAAGAATGGTAGATGAAAGGTTAACAAAACAGAATATACAATGCGAATGTGGAAGGATGTAGGTACCGGGGAAGACCAAGACTGACATACCACGATCAGATTGATCGAGTACTGTCCGAAGGTGGTGTCAAGAGTCTTCGCAACCGGCGTTTGTGTATGAAGAGAGTGATGAATGTGGAGGAAGAGAGAAAAGCCTGCAAGGATCGTGATGTATGGCACTCGGTTCTCTCTGCCTACCCCGTAAGGGACCTGGCGTGAAGATATGTATGTATTAAAAATGTGAAATCATTGGAAAGTAAACAAGAAATAATTGACGTTCATGATTCGAATCTCGATAACTTTAGTGCTGCCATAATTAGCGTATATTAGTTCAATCCATCCACGCGACACACTTTTTTTGCCAAGCTGTACGTACCATGAAGTATTAGGTATAGGTGGAGCTAGCTAGTACTCGTATTAATCACTTGGAACACATATTTACGTTATATCTCTGTCTGTGAGGTCTCTCCGTCTCTTTTTATACAGCTGTGTTAGAAAGAGAGGGTAAGACCTCAGAAGATGGCAGCAGTTTTTAAAATTGTGTTTCAAGTAGGTATTAGAAGTGCTGTCTACAGATACAATACACCTTCTTGGTACGTACCATCTTCTGACTAAAGTTAAAAGTTAAAACTATGTTTTAGTTTAAAGAATAATTGGTAAATTAACGTATTACGTAGATTGGTAACAACTTACTAGTCGTCAAAATATATATATAATATTACAAAATAAATTTAAAGATAAAAATGAAAGGCAGACAAAGGATTGTAGTAAAATGTAAAATTTTAAAATATAGTTAATGAACGCAGTGCAAATATACGCACTGATATTCTATGGTCCTAGGCTCTAGCCCTCTATGGTTTGACAACTGACAATTAACATTTGACAATGACATTTGGTTAACACAGCAATCATGAATCAACAATGTTCATGATTAAAACTTTTTATATGATTCTTGATAATTCTTATAAAATGAAATGCAGGTACATTTTTAATAACGTTGAATGTAAATACAGGTAGGTACCTAATAATTAACAAAAGCTAGGTTTGGCAATTCAAAAGAAAAAGCAGGTTTACGTGATATTGACTGCAAGTTGTATTCTGTACGGTTTTACTAAATTAATACATACATGATATGCAAATTATTCTTTTTCCCTTCATAAACATAGAGATGATCTTATAAAACATCAAAAAGACTAAAAGTATTTATAATCAAGAAACTGAAAGGACAACTGTTAAAAATTAAGTTCAATAAGTATTTGTATGATCTAAAAGAACAAATGAACTCTATAGTTAGTTAATTAGGTGTCTACCACCAAGTAGTCACGATGGTCACGATGGTAGTGACACGCACAGCGAATCGGTCACCTTTTACGACTTACCTGGCAGAACGGCAGTTGGTCTATACTTGAAAGGGGGCCGGCCAACACAGAAGAATATGGTATACCTATCTATTACTTTGTCGATGATTAATTTTGTTAAATTATATTAAAATAAATTGGCAAATATAATGTCTGTTTGTAAAATGTGTGGTTCGGATATGTAGAAAGAATGGTAAATGAAAAGTAAACAAAACAGGTATTAGTGCGAATGTGGAAGTTACATAGTTCCACATTCGCATGTCGTACCGGTGAAGATCAGTCAGGACTGACTGGTGATGATCAGATAGATCGGGTACTGTCCGAAAGTAGTATCACGTCTTCGTAACCGGCGTGTTTATATAAAGAGAACTATGAATGTGGAAGAAGCGAGCCAAGTCTACAAGGATCGTGATGTATGGCACTCGCTTCTCTTTGCCTACCCCTGCACTAACCGTTTTGGGAATATTGACAAAAAACATAAGCCCGCCATACTATTAAAATCTTCCTTTATTAAAAAATTAATAAAAAACTGGGATTTTATTATCATCAAATTAGGTAAGTGCTTATTGAGTGCTTATGGAAACCGAAATTGGATTAAAAATGAATAAATAACACATGAAAATTAAATAAGTAAATCGAGAACTTTTCAAAAGATACAGTCCCTCTTGCAGTTCCAACTGTAAATGTCATCTGCAGTTTCTAACCACTTCAAAACTCTCAAAAATCCCTTAATATGCCATTTCTCCAATAAACAATTCTTTCAGTTGGGATTAAATATTTATTTTTATTCTTATTGGGTCTGCTCACTTGAATAAGTGACCGGTCACTTCCAGAAATAATGTTTATTTTTAAATGTTCTTTGTTAATGATTTTTAAAGTGGTCCTTGACTGCAATAGATTTAGAAACAGAACGAACCGTGAATGAGCACTTGCATTTAAAAAACTCAACCAAAGACTCCCTCTTGCAGTTTCAACTGAGAGTGTCATCTGCAAATTCTAATCACTTCAAAATTTTTAAAAACCCCTTAACATGCCATATCTCCATTAGACAATTCTCTCGGTCAAGATTAAATATATATATTTTTATTTTTGCTAATTGGTTCCGCTACTTGATACTTGTGACCATTCACTTCCAGAAGATATGATAATTATGGCCGAATCGGCATGTATAAATTTTGTCATAAAAAAAATTGTATATAAAAATGATTTAAAAAAAATTGAGTCACGATTTCCTTCTGGATCGTGATTTGGCCTGAAGTGATTACACTCACATAACTTTATTTGAGATATTTTTTTATTAACTTTAGAATTACAATTTCCTACTGAAAATCACTGTGTAATTTAGTATTTAATTATAATGAAAAACAACGAGTGGACTGGTCTGGATTCTTAGCTATATAGGTTAAGTCAGGGCTACATGAACATTTCTTACACCAAAACTAATTTTTGTGACATGGGTGATTCCGTTCTAACTGTGATATTCAATGTCCTGTATTGTTTGTTCTCACAGGTCGTTAATTAATAATTAATTTATGAAACTTTTGTACTTATTGGAAAATAATAAACATATTTCAACATTATTTTCATATAATATAACTTGCCACTTACAGAAAACTTACAATATATCACTTAAATGTCAATACCGTGTCATGTCCATTTCTAGAATTTATTTATAAATTGTTAGTTTTTTTGTCGTAATAAATGATTTAAACTAATTACCTCATAAATTCTAATGTTTACGACAAAAAAAACTAACAATTTATAAATAAATTCTAAAAATAGACATGACACGGTATTGACATTATATCACAGTTAGAACGGAATCACCCACATACACTTTTGGATTTTCTAAAAAAAAGTAATTTCCCGTCCAACTCCCCGAAGAGATACAGCAAAGCAGGGGTAAAATTTACCCAAGATTAGTCAAAGATACTTAGCTCCACAATATTATAGATGGAGAGCTTATCGCCAATTGAGCATTTAATACTTATCCAATTCCGGACAGTGTTGTTTTTATCAGAAAATTGTCCAACTCGGGAACCGAACCAAGGACCTCATGATGTGGTCAACACCGACACTGGACCACTAGACCACTGAGTATTTTCTAAACTATTTTAAATTTCACTTACATGATAAAATTTGTGAAGATCCTTCCTGAATAGCTTCTTACTAGTCCATTTTTGGTTTAAGCATTGTAAACCCAGTAACAAAAATCACAGAGAATTTAAAGTACCACAAATTATTATTTATTTATTTTTTACCAATTAATCCACAGCATTCTAAATTAAAAGATTACATCAAACATAAACCAATTACGGATTACTACTTTGTACACAAAACAGTTTTAACTTCTGGAGCTTAATCAGCTTAAATTTAAATAAAAACATTAAATTTAATTGAGAAGAATAAAAACGATACAAGCATTTTATAATACAAAATAATAATAATAATACAACCAAAAATCTAAGACAAAAACTTTAAGGTGTAAACAAATTAAAAAAAATGAATGAATGATAAAACATCACTAACATAATACCAATTAAATTCCCTAATACACATGCCATTAATTTCTATATGCGTGAAAAATTGTACCTATGTGCGTGCGTGTGTGTGACTCTGTGTGTGCGTCTCTCTCTGTGTGTATAGTGCAATATGATGATGAGATTGTGTATAAAATTGCTCGCTCGACCGAACCTGTTGATATGAAACCTTAACTTTTAACTTGTTCCAGGATTGAGAGTCAAAAGCACAACGATCAACCATGCCCGAGAGAGATATTTTTAAATGTACATGTGTGAGGTATTGAGTAGTCACCCTTTTAGGGTCATAACACTGTAAAAGGTAACGGTAAAGATAATAAAATACTTATTGAATACTAGCTGTTGCCCGCGACTTCGTATTCGCGGACTTCGCCTACTCCGCACAGCTCCCCTCCCGTAGGTGATAGCGTAATAATATGTAGCCTATATGTTGACCCGACCTGTTAGTAATATTCATGCAAAATTTGAAGTAAATCCATGCAGTACTTTTTGAGTTTACCCCGGACATACATTGACTTTACTACGATTTTATTATATGTAATATAGATATAGATTTTCAAGATAAAATAAAAAAGACAAACAATTGTTTTATTAACTACAAAATCGATAGGTTAAAAATGTTGAAGAAATGTAAAAAAACTTTTTTTTAATTCATCTATATCTATACATATAATAAAATCGTAGAAAAGTCAATGTATTTCCGGGGTAAACTCAAAAAGTACTGCATGGATTTACTTAAAATTTTGCATGAATATTACTAACAGGTCGGATCAATATATAGGCTACATATTATCACGATATCACTTACGAGAGAGGAGCTGTGCGGAGTAAACGAAGTCGAACGAAGTCGCGAGCAACAGCTAGTTATTAATAAATCCCGAACGAAACGAAATTTTTATCCGATTTCGGGATTTGACGTAGTTTTTAATTACATGGGGCATACTAAAAGTTTTGCACTTCTAGCTAATCGGAACTATTTGAATTTCGTGTGTTATTTTTAAAACGTTGCAACCTTCCTAATAATAAAAAAAAAAAACAATTGGCGGGAAATGATTTGTTAATTTTTTTTTTATCACACATCAAAGTTCTACGTACGCAACGAAAATGGAATTAAGTCGAAAAGATTTTAGAGCGATGATTTTTTATGATTTTAAAAGTTCTCTTTCTCCGCAAGACTGAGCCACTCGTCTTCAAAATGCTTTTGGGCGAAAAGCACCTTGTTTGAGCACCGTGAGGCGATGGTTTGCTGAATTTGAGAGAGGTCGAGTTTCTCTACATGACGAATTTCGTGAAGAGCGGCCTTCAACTGCCGTCAACTAAAATAATGTGGCTACTGTTAAGTGGTTAATTGAAGAAAACCCCCGAATTACCTATGAGACAATTCGAGGACTATTGGGAATTGGTATGAGCCAAATTCAGAAAATTTTACACGAAGAATTGAAAGTTCGGAAACTTTGTTGTCGTTGATCCTTTATGAACTGACAGCGGAGCAGAAGCGGGCTCGCGTGGAATGGTGCTCACAGATGCTATTGATGTACGACCACGGACATTCTAATGCTGTTTATGACATTGTCACAGGAGACGAAACTTGGATTTATTGTTTGAACCCCAAAAAAAACAACTATCTTGTGAATGGGTGTTTGAAAATGAGAACAGGCCAACAAAAGTGAGACAGGCGATAAAACGTTGGTAAAAAAAATGATCGCCTTTTTTTTCTCGGCTACGGGTCCCATCTGTACAATTCCACTTGAAGATCAAAAGAGTGTTAATGCCGAGTGAAAAAATGGTTCGATCGCATGAAAAATGTTTAAAATTTTGGTTATAACATGTTTTTTTAAGTTACGCAAAACTTATAGTGTGACCTACGTATAAAAGTTTTTTCGTGTTTTTCGTAAAAAAACGATTTAAGTAAAAAAGCCACTTATCTATATAATACATATAATAGAATCGTAGGAAACTCAAAACTATTAATTGAATATTTTTTAAAAGAATACTTGGGGCGTGATCTCCAATCGATATCGAAGCCAAAAATATAGTTTTTAGAATTTTTGTCTGTCTGTCTGTTTGTCTGTATGTATGTCCGGTGTAAATTCAAAAAGGACTACATGGATTTACTTCAAATTTTGCATGAATATTACTAACAGATCGGGTCAACATATAGGCTACATATTATCACGCTATCACCTACGAGGGAGGAGAGGTGCGGAGTAAACGAAGTCCGCGCGGACGAAGTTGCGGGCAACAGTTAGTTAGTAATAAATTTTTCCTTCATCAAATGGCCCCCGCTTAACTAATTAGCTGATTCGAGATTTCTCGTAAAGAGAAAAAATGGACGTCTTTTCAAAACGAAGATGTTCATGAAAATTCAGCTTATTATTATTTAAAAGTAAAAATGTTGCTGGGATCATGGTCTACATCTTATATGTGCTATAAACATAAGAACTTTTGTTCTTATTAGTATCTTACGACTCCTTTTCCAATATTGCGTTACGTTTGATCCATATTACCCTAATCGGTTTACTACACTGTGGAAATAATTTTGTCAATATCTCCATGTATGTTTGATTCTAGTGCACAAGTTTTTGAACAACAAAAGATTGTCTTGTGAGCTTATGCTTGAACAAAAACTGACTACAAATTTACTAAACAATTCAAAATTTGAACTCAAGGGCTGGGTCTCTTTTATAACTACACGAATAATTTTCAAAATTAAGAAGAGATAAATCTCGTATTGATTTTGATTGATTGGTTCACTTAAAACTATTAAATTTCGCTTAAACTTAACTCGGGAGCGTGAAGTTAAAGTTAAAAACAAGATTTATTCACACTTATGCGTCGATAATAATAAGTAAAAGGAAAAGAAACCACCAAAAATTATTTTTTGGTGGTTTCTTTTCCTTTTACTTATTACTTAGTATTATTAGTATTATTATTACGTTAGTTGTTACTTCAAATTGCTTCTTGATTGTTATCGCACGATTGTCAAATCCCATACGTAATTTATGTGTTTGCGTCCAAAACGGTCCAACTACACAATTGGCAATATTATTTTTAGTTTCCTGATTCGAGAAAGGCAGCACTGTCACATTTTAGTTAAGGCTCTGCGATCAGTAATTGGTAATGCGCAATTATCGTAATTGTTTAATTTTTCGCAAGTAACAGCCCCGTACAGTAGCGGATCCAGGGAAGGTAGGGGGCTTAAGTCTCCCCACCACCCCCAAACCTTGAGAAATTTGACAATTACCGTGATAGTCTATTTTCAGTCTTATCACCGTTGCCGTCGTGTTCCGGTTTGAAGAGTAAGGTAGCCGATAATATTTTGCATACGGCACTCCAACTATATAGCATACTAGCGGCCCGCCCCGGCTTCGCACGGGAAAAAAATGATTACAATCGATCCAGTAGTTTTGATTTATTCATTACTACCCGTGGCCCGCACGCGCTAAAATTGGAGTAAAACGATTCGCCTTCCCTATGAAGATTTCCTGCTATCTTTGGAATACCTAAATTCATATAGGTACTACATTTTTAGTTTTTACATTTTTACATATTTCTTTTATTTTTACAATTAATATATTATGGAATGTCTTTATATACAACGTTCACAGCTTTCTTGCCATTAGACAATACAAATATGTTTTCTTTAGAGGTTACTCTTGAAAGAGCGATGTATAGTTGGCCATGTGAAAAGCAGTCAACGCTCAAATCTAAGCCTGCAACGTTGAAGGCTTGACCTTGCGATTTATTAAAGCGAGGCATCAGGACAAACGGGAAAAAAATGTGTTACCGGGTAACCCTACAGGCCATCCCTGAAACTTCTCACTAAATTAAGGTATTTTAAGTAAGCTCAAAAGTAAAAAATATAAGCATAGATTTTTCAGTTCAAACATCTATTTTGTTAAAAATGACAGTATTATTAATTTTTGAAAAGCTGTATATTTGAAAACGATGATGGCATTCTACTTAATTTTTGAGATCTAAAATATTGTTTTACCTGAATAATCGATAGGTTGAAAAAATATGTCAAGAAACATTTTATTTTTAATTTTCTTCATTGATAAATCCCAAACAAATTGACCGATTTTGATTAAATTAACGGAACAAAAGGTGATAATATTTTTAAGTCAATCGGTAAATTAACTTGAAAATTATTTTAAAAAAATTAAGTTTGCTAAAAATAACGTATGAAAAGCTGTAAGTTTGAGAATTAGATTCGATTTTGATTTTTGAAACGGCATTTGAAGTAGTTTTTTAAGTACTAAAATATCGTAGAACACCAAAAAATGATTGGTTGAAAAATTTCGAAGCTATGTCGAAAAAACACTTTTTCAAAATTTTTCGTCAACGATTACTCTCAAACGGACAATATATATAATAAACCGATTTTGATGCAATTTATTTATTAGACATAGTTTTTTGACGAATAGAGCTGATTAGTTTTTCTACTCAATCGGTACATAAATCTAGAAGTTATATTAAAAAATACTGTTTCGTCAAAATTTTTTTAGTGTTTTTTCAAAATTTCTCAAAATCTCCTGGACCGAATCGGTTCAAATTTTCAGGAAATCTAAGTTGAGCAGAATCTAACCGCGTTTCGATCGGTCTAGCCATTCAAAAGTTATGAGATGTTTACATACACACCTACATACACACACACACACATACACACACACACACATACACACACACACACACACACACACACACAAATACATAAAATAGTCGGAAAAGATTCCTAGGACCTCTAAACGTGGACATCTGGTAAAAACTCGATTTTCGAAAATCGGGGTAAAATCAGTAACTTCCTTATCTACATACGTAGTGGGAAGTTAAAAACTGATTTGCTAAATCACGTTTTTTATATTGATTGTTAAATAACAATTTTACCTCTGCAGTGAAAAAAAATAAAAAGTAAGTAAGTAAAGAAGTAAAAAACTGGTTTGCTAAATCACGTTTTTTTACATTGATTGTTAAATAACAATTTTACAAAAATTATACGATATACCTGAAGATATTATCTAAGGCATGTGCTAACTTATTACATGACGGAATGTACTTTACTTGATCATATAGAATTACGAAAACAGGAAAAATAATTTGTTAATACTATTTCTAATCATACACATGATTTTTATATGGTGATATTTAGTTAAAAAAAGGAATGTACTAAATTTTGGTTTTCAGCTGAAGTCTTATATTTATTTATCCGAAAATTAACACGTTTCCCAGCGGTTTCGGAACACACCGCGCGCGCGCCGCCCGACCGGCCAGTAACCCCGCGACCGCTATGCCCCTGCATTTTAAACCTGTAATATCTTCGAAAATATTCATTTAAATTACATGCTGTAATCGGTCATATTGATCTATATTAAATCAACAATATATTTAAGGTATTTAATTGGATAAGGATTAGTGCTGTATTGCTTAAAATTGCTTAAAATTATTGTATCCTTACCTGAAATCCTTTGCACATATGCACATGAAAATCGTAAAGAAAGCGGAGTCTCAAAAACCTGCCACAGTTCTGCCAAAATGGATTCATAAACACACACATAGGTAGGACGATAGAGACAATATCCGCGTAACATTGCCATTTTCGAAAATATCTCCATTTCACCACTCGATATGCACATTTCCCGTCTTGTACTATCAACTCCATCTACGAATCAATCGCAAACTAAGTTCTGATTAATGGTCATAGCCCATAGGACGCATATTAACTCGGAAAGGGGTCGTCACCGTATTAACTCAAACGGCTCAGTATTCTTGGTATAAAACTTGCCCTATTGCATCGCACACTTATCGGAATCGTAACATCATCTACTCTCCTCGAGATAAAAGGTGACACTGTGACGATTCCTTTCCGATCTGTGTGCTATGATCATGGATCAAACTTTTATAACACTAATCAATTGCACTAATCAACGGCAGTCTTCATGTATTTTTTTATTAATACTAAGCACCTGCATTAAGCACTCGCACTCGCACTAATCAATGTGTAACCGGTATCTTAGGTCCCGATTAGCAAAAGAACAGACGTAGACAGCCTTGTGGTAGGTAATCAGCGTCTATTTTCTTTTACTGCGCTGATTACTAATCACTCGCACTAATCAACGGCTGTCTACACGTATTTTTTGCTTAATACTAAGCATCTGTATTAAACAGTCGCACTCTCACTAATCAAAGTGTGTCTCACAAATCTTAACACTAAAGTAAGAGAGAAGTTAAGTTTGAAAGATAGTGTCTGTTAAAAATGTAAAAGGTATGCTCTGATGGTTCGGATATGTAGAAAGAATGGCATATGAAATGTTAATAAAACAGATATACAATATGGGGAAAACCAAGACTGACATGCCATGGTCAGATTTATCGAGTGCTGTCCGAGGGTGATGTCGTCTTCGAAACCGGTGTTTGTGTAAAAAGAGTAATAAATATGGAAAAAGCAAGACAAATATGCAAGGATCGCGATTATGGCACTCTGATCTCCATGCCTACTTTTTAAGGGATCTGGTGTGAAGATATGTAAATATCTAGTGCAGGGCAGTTTTATTATACAGGCTGTTAGCGTAAACACCATTATCTTTGAAACCAGTGGTTTGGTTTCACTTATAGAACGTAAATTCAATTCGAAATATAGAACGTAAAGTCTCAATTTTTCCTAAAAATTATTTTACCCTATACAAGTGCAGGGCAAACTGGACGGAGCTTGGGAAACAGCTCTTAATCAAACACCGCAAGCCGACCGGACGGCCAGTGCAGCAGCGCCCTTTGCGCATAGTATCCATAAATTTACGGACAGTGTCGGACAGAAACTTTCCTATATTTTTGAAAGGAAATAACGTTTTTTCATTTTTAAATTCACATAAACATATTTATAATTAAGTCAACTACCTATGGTTTGAGTGACAACGGTGTTTATCCTTACAGCCTGTATAATAATAGTTTATAAACTCACCGTGTAAAATTCTGACAAAAATAGCGCAAAGTTTATTATGTCGAAGAGTAGCAATATCCAATTTAAAGGTAATTCGCCGATTTCAGTTAGACTAACTAGTAGCGCTGCTATTATAGAAGATGTTACTGGGCCGATCAACCAAGTTACATATAAAAAATTTGTATAATACCCTCCTGTATTGGCCTTCATTGGCCTGTGCATAAACTGAAAATATTTAGTGAATTTGAAAATCTTTATATTTAAGACTGTCTCGTGGCCTATTTGGCTCGAAGATTGGGGTATTGGGTTCGATCTTCACGTTGGGCAAAAGAGTTTCTTTTAGATTTTTCTCAGATTAAAAATATCAGTTGCTAAGAGTCTGGTGGTTGTTGTAATACCACCCTTCGTGCCTCGGATAAGTACGTAAAACTTTCGGACTTAGTTATCACTAGAAATAAGCGATAATCGTTTTTATGTGGTGAGATGGTAATATAATGATAAATGCATAAATTTACGGGTTACCTTACCCTCCGAACCAGAACACGACAGTGACATATATCGACGCTATTTCGCTAGGAATAGGTAAGGCGGTAGTACAAGATCCGGGCGCGACGTTGCGGAACTCTGCCACCTTGAAGTAACGATGTTAGTGATTAGTATAGGCAATCGCTTACCTTTAGCAAACTGCCTGGCAGAATGGAAGATATATAAGCTGAATGGCTTCAACGATTTTCTTGAAATTTAGTATACAGGGGGTTTCGGAGGCGATAGGTAATTCATTCTAACCAGATTTCACTTTTAGAAAACGTCATTTTTATCAATAAATACCAAGCAAAGCTCGATCATCCAAGTTTCATAAGTTGGTTCTTTAAATAAGCTATTGTTTTTGATTTAATTCCCACAAACATGTACCTAAATATGTAGGTGATTTTCCATCTCCATAATTGGCTGTTACAACTTGTGTATTACCAATCAGTGGTGCTTAACTTTTATGATGATGGACCAGTTACGAAACTATCTCCCTTGCCGACAATATAACGTACCTTTCCAAGGAACACCTACTGTTTGAAAGTAATATATATAACAAATGAATAACGGATATATAGCTATAAATAAAACACCACCAGTGGACGACTTCGGATGCTTTCGGGTACCGCCAGTATCCTGCGGACAACCGTCCCAGAACCACTATTCTAAATTATGTAAATTATAACTTTTAATAAACCTGTTAAAAAGATATAAAAAATCAACAAAATTTCTAGACTCATCGAGTTTAGTTTTTTGCTTTTTGTTGTGGCGGGGTTGTCACGTAACTCGTAATGCGAAATTATCGTAATTGTTTAGTTATTACAAGACACATAACAGCCTTGTATATTAGTGGCAGTCGTTGCCACTAGATTAGTTTTGGTGCTGTGACATTGATAAAAGTGCCTATCTAGTGATCAGCAAGCAATTGGCGACGTTTGTGATGAACTTTTTGTTACGCTTGAAGTCATCGCTCATCGCTGGCGGATTGCAAACGTTAAGTGATACGCCTACGGATCATTCAGAAGATTGCGTAACTTTATTCCCATTATAACTGCGATGTACCAAAGTTAGTTGTTTCGCTTATCCGATTTTACTAATGCTTGCTATCTAATTCCCACGCATAGTCAAGTAAATAAAGTTAAGAGTTTCACGTGCTCGATTTCAGATCACAACTCCGATTTTTGTGCATAACTTTGATTTTTGTACAAAACTCCAAGTAGCTTCCAAGTCGCATTTGGTGGAATGTTAATGTTATGAATTTTATATTGTATTTAACTCGGTCTCAACCCCCATCATCTCAAAGTCAGTTTTGATTATTAAATTAGGGTAAGTTTAATATTTGCGAGAATCTACCGATATCAAAAAGTCCTATTTATTAAAACGTTTTAAAAACAAGAACGAAAAACTCCTACTCGCTATGACTTGAACCTGCGACCACCCTTTTAGCCGGGACGTTCTAACTGAGCTAGTGTCGACTAGTTTAAAGTGGCAAAATTCTTCTTTGCTATGATATCGATTCCGTCGATTGCATTGATCGCTTGATATGTACATACGTATAACTAGTTAGATTTTGTCGTTACAGATGAAATTGATATTAATAATATTAATCAACACTATCGTGTTTGTTATATGCGTTTTAGCACTGACCCCGTGCTTGGGAGATTTGAAAAACATTAAAAAACAACAAAGAAAAATTTGGACACTCTAGAACTTGAACCTGTGACCTAGCCATATAACGGTATAGTCATAACCAATCGCATGCCTTTTACGAAATGCCTGGCAGAATTGCAGATGGCTTGGACCAAGGCCCAAATTTTTCAGTTTTTCTAGAAAACTTTACTTGTCCAAAATTGGATAGGTATTCAATTCAATTTTGAAGTTCATATGCGCGATTAATTGATAAGTTGGCTACTTAGCACACTTCAGGACTTAATACTCGTACGAATTGGCTCATAGTGATCATATCCCAAGAAGTAGTCAGAGGTGCAATGCATATTGCACCTTTGACTACCTCTTGTGGTATGATCGTGACGGTATTTACTTTAAATATATAAATAACTAACCATCTCATAATGGAATAAATTGTCAATAAATAAAGACTTACCGGGATATGTATAGATTTTTTTCCCCGAAGTATATATCGCACAGTGTTGTAAGGATTTTCAGGGATGTAATTTTTTAATGTCATATAATCAAATTTAGACTGAGGATGCTTTTTGATGTTGTCTCTAGCCTAAAAAAGTCAATTTTAAATATAATGACACTAAATTATCTGCCTTTTATTAACAGGTTGACTGGTAAAATACTGTAGTAGGGTGTTCATTACTCGATTCTGAAAGGGACTAAGAGCACAGAATACTAACTACTTACTGAAGTCAATGTTACATACAAGTAATATCCGAGCATATCACACATAGATACCTCGGACTGGTGCGGAATAAACTGTCCCGAACCATTCCGACATATCGCGTCCGTGAGATGTGTCTACGTGTGCGTTGCTCAAATAATACTTGTATATACATTGACTTTTGTTATTCTCCAGTATTCTGTGCTACAAGTAAGAAATAGGCACTTAAATTTTGATCTAATTATCCAATAAAAATGTTTGGTACGGACACACGCGCATAGATAGATATCTATCGGAATTTATTGTTTACGAAGATCGATTGTTGTCTCGGTACCTACGTGTCGATCGAAGCGCGCGCTTATTATAACTCGCAATGACTATTATATTACAAATTTCGCTGAGGTTGACTATGTAGTTTTCCTTTAATATTATATTTTATTGGTTACATATGAATATTGACAATTTACTACGAAAGTTAATAGTCAATAGTCATATGTCCTTCAATATGTACAGTCGTTTACCAGTCCACCTATATATGATAGAATATAATAGCCAACAGGTTGATGATGCTCCTGATGGAAGAAAATAACTATCGTCTATATACAAGGGAGATGTTAAAGGTGCTTTGTTATAGTATGTGTGGCAAGGATGACGCAATTGCGGCAGAAATAGGTAGGGGAACGCGGGGGAATTGGCACCACTTAAGAAAAAACTCCTATAACTTTGGGACAAACATATTTTTTAATATAGTTTTTGTTTTATTTTACACAGTAACTACTCAGGTTTATATTATCAACACATAAATTAAAAAATAAATTAAACAAAGTCATTTACACTCATTTTAGAAAGAAGAACCATTTACTCCGATTGCCCCAGAGTATGGGGTAATTAGAACCAGGAAAAGGGGTAATGAGAACCACCGGGGCAATGGTAAGAGTATGTAACAAAAACTATATACTTATAATATTTTAAATATATGCTTATAACTTAAACTTCCATTTTTCGAACAGTCATAAATTGCGTCCGAAAGACCACCTTTCTCTAGAAGAGGAGAATTACTTTGTCTCGGATATATAAACATGAATGGGGCATATATGCACCAGCAGCACTCAAACTGCAGACTCATTGTACAGCCAGCAGAGACGGTTTTTCCTCTCTCCCACGACGTTTCAGTCCCACCTCGTTTCTGACATGTCTTTGCCAAACATTTTCCTTGTCATTGAACTGTCAAGACTTCTGTGTCGTCCATATTAAATATTTGATATGCTTCATATTTATTTTTTTATCGTATGTTCTTCAAGGTTTTTTATAAAATATTTCTACTCCTCCTTTGTTACATTCTATTAATACTTGTCGACTCAGGTTTTGATATTAGTGATTCTTCGCCAAAATGCTTTAAGCCAATCTGGTCCTGATCTGCGTTATCTCTTTTTCAAAGTACTATACAGAATGATAAACTCTTGGGATTACTTCATACAAAGAAATTCCTTGTCACTGATTTTCTTGATTGCTCGATCTAGTAAATGTAAGCACCATTAACGTTTCTCCGTAGTTCTATCCTGTTTTCGAAGCATCTGGAAAAAAATATTAAAGAAATTGGGTAAGGAGAGCCATTTGACTCCAATTACCCCAAAGTCTCATTTTTAAGTATTCATTAATTCACAAAATACAATCAGTTTTTTTACAGAAACTGAGCTATTTATCTAATTTTTTAATGATAAAACTACAAGTTAAAATGGACAATACTTTTAATACAATAATTTGGATACTCACATTTTGTCCTTGAAAATCGTACAAAATTAGATCGATTGGCAGAAAAACCGACATACGGCCGATTTGCACACCAAAAGTCAACTAGCAACGATGCGACGAGTTACATGTACCTCTTCCGTACCCTTTTATGTTTCGTATCAACAAAACAAAATCGAACTCGTTCGGATACACGTAAATTATAGAAGTTCTCATTACCCCGTGGCTCCGATTCCTCCGTGTTCCCCTAAGGTTGTACCAAAACCCAGTAGAACCCTTCAGTTCGGTGTTATCTAAGAAACCTCTCGCCTCGGCTAAGCACAATGCCTCGGTTATTGCAAATAATAAGCGATAGTCATTAAAAGTTGAAAAAATCGGGTAAATTATGATCGTACAATATTTAACGAAGAGTGAAGAATAAATTCGAAGAATAAGTGCTTAATTGTCACGACGGCAATTGAACGTTTGGCCTATGTTTGCCTTTAACATGCCTGGTTGAATTACAAATCTATACTAATAGTATAAATACGAAAGTAAGTCTGTCCGTCTGTCTCTTCACGTCTAAACCACTGAACTGATTTGAATGAAATTTGGTACAAAGATACTTGGAGACCCGAGAAAGGATATAGAATAGTTTTTAACCCGGAAATCCCACGGGAGCAGGACTTATACGGGTAAAATCCCCGGGACTTTTATTTAAAAAAAAAATTCCACGCGGACGAAGTCGCGGGCTCAGCTATTAATCTATATTCCTCGAATGAGGCCTAGAATATGATAAAATTATTATATACTGCTGCGTGCAGCCCGCTGCATTATATATTTTTTGTTAAATACCGCGGGATCCCCTCATTTTTCCGGGATAAAAAGTAGCCTATGTGCTATTCCAGGTCATCGTCTACCTCTGTGCCAAATTTCATTCAAATCCGTGTAGTAATTTTTGCGTGATTGAGTAACAAACATCCATCCAAACTTTCGCATTTATAATATTAATATAGATTATAATTATACTGTTTACACTATATTACCTCAGAATCAATTATACTCTGAAATTCTTTAATAGGTATCTGCAGGAGATCCGAACAATCGCGAGAGTAGGCAGTGATGCGAGCAGGTCTTGGGTTCACCCCATCTAATTGTCCGAAAATGCATCCCTACAAAACATAAAAAAGTGTAACGGCTGAACAGAGTATTTCTATAGATATTTTACCGCCCCGTTGGTCGAGTGGTTAGCGACCCTGACTACGCAATCAATGGAGTCCGGGTTCGATTCCCGGCAGGGACAGACATTTGTGTGATGAGCACACATGTTTGTATTTCTGGGTTTGGGCGTTTATTAAATATATCAGAGTATTTTTATATGTATTTCTATGTATTAGTATCGTTGACTGGCACCCATACTACAAGCATATAATTTGCTTACTTTGGGGTCAGATTAATTTGTGTAATTTGTCCAGTGATATTTATTAATTAATTTATTTATTTATATAGGGACCCTGTAAATTCATAATGTAAGATTCTTGGCAAAGATTAATCGCCTCATATGACTATATTAGCTTTACGGATTAATCATTTATTTTTATTCACAGTTGCATTAATCGATTAGGAGGTACTAAGGTGGAATGGAAAAAAATATTTTTTTCTTGGACTGCGTATGTAGTTTATAAAGGATAAAGATATTTAAAAAAATGTTCAACATGTTGAGGTGGCGCGCGGACAAAAAAATTTTTCAGGATTAAAAAAAATGTAGAAAATGTAAAATGTCCTATTCAAAGCCGTTATGAATAAAAAATATCCTGATTGTAAAATTTAAAGAAATGTCCAAAAAGTCGTTTTATGTCATTGGAGCGGAATTTCAGTTTATAAAATAAAGGTGTAGGTGTTTTTAAGGACTATAAGAAAAAAACTTGATTTATTATTAATTTTCTGTCAGTAGGATACCTGAAGATATTGGGTATTTTTTTTTTGCTTCAAATTTTTACCAATAATTATTGGTTGAAAAATTTCGATTTTATGTTGAAAAAACACTTTTTTTAAATTTTTCGTCAACGATTTCTCCCAAACGGATAAACTTAGTTTGATGCAATTTATGCATTACATGTAGTTTTTTGAGGAATAGAGCTGATTAGTTTTTATAAAAAATTGGTACATTAATCTGGAAGTTATGTTAAAAATACTATTTCGCCAAAATTTTTTTGGGGTTTTTAAAAATTTCTCAAAATCTCTTGGGCCGACTGGGTTAAAATTTTCAGGAAGTCTAAGTTGAGCAGAATCCAATCAAATGCCACCAACCGCGTTTCGATCGGTTAAGCCGTTCAAAAGTTATGAGATGTTAACATACATACATACACACACACACACACACACATACACACACGTACATACATACAGACATACTGGCGTCATCGCGAAAATAGTCGGAAAAGATTTCTACTACCTCAAAACGTGGAGATCCAGTGAAAACTCGATTTTCGAAAATCGGGGCAAATTCAGTAACTTCCTATCTACGTACACTACGTACTACGTAGCGGGAGTTAAAAAGAGACGATTCTGATGAGATGCAGTTGATTTTCTCGGCCTATACTATAAGTAATCGAACGTAAAGACATGATATACACATATGTTAAGTTTACCTTAGATAATAGTGTCTCTTTTCCATCTCTCGTCACCACTATATTTCCCCTATGCACGATATACACCCAAGGGCTCAGATCCATTTCTCTAACAATTAATTCTCCAGGAAGGAAATACAATTGTGTTGAAGCACTGGCTAGCTCTCTTTCTAATGTTTCGCTTTTATTTAATAACTGGCAGGCTGCTTCCACTGTTCTGAAAAACGTTGCTTAGTCGTATTTAATGCACTGCCATTCGAACAGCATATACCTACAATCTACATACTATATTGGGACGAAACTTTGCACTTGCAGGGATGTTATAGGCATAATACATTCAACTTACAATAGGTGGCGCGACTGCAACGGTAAATGTATTTAATAGAGACTACGATATTGAATTTGAATTAAAATTTTGAATTTAATGTTATAAAGAGGAAAGGTTTGATTTTTTGTTTCTTTGCTACGATTTAACTCAAAAACTGTTCGACTGATTTTAAAATTCTTTTACCCCTAGAAAAAAATAAAATAAGAAAGCTGTATTGTCCAAAATTGGCATAGGTAGCCTATATCAGTTTGGATAATACAGCTTTCTTTACCCATCTGAGCAAAGGGAAATAATAGTATTGGATCCCAATATAAGACGTCCATCACCGAGCTGATTAATGGACGAGAAGTATTTTATTTTATGTCCAATAAAATACGTCAACAAATATATTGCAAATGGGTTAAAAAAAAATTTCAATCCAGAATATGATTAATTGGCAATTTTTTTTAAACATTTCACTGGTTTATTGAGTAAAAAAATTCATAGGTACCAATCGAAAATGTGAAGCCTATTAAAATATGCAAACTTAACGTTGACAATTTTTTCCCGTAACAACTCTTGGGTTTCTAGTACCGATTTACCTGAATTATACCTGCCTACCCAGGAGTTATGACGGGAAAATTAGCCAACCCAGCGTTTGCATATTGAAATGGAATTTGTCTATTAACCAAACCAGTAAAATGTCTTAAAAATATTCTAGACTGAATTTTTTAGTCAACCCATTTGCAATATATTTATGGACGTGCCTATTTAATTGGATATAAAATACTTTTCATCCATTAACCAGGTCGGTAAAGAACGACCTTCACCCAGGCGCCTTGGGCGACCGCTCGAATCGCCCCACCCTCATTTTTTTTATATCATAAGATAGCAAACAAGCAGATGGGTCTCCTGATGGAAAGAGTCAACCATCGCATATAGACACCAAATATGTTAATGATGCGTTGCTATCTTGTAGCGAGCTTTTTAAGTTTACCGGCTACCTTACCCTCCAAACCGGAACATGACAGTGACTAGCACTAACGCTATTGCGGCAGGAATAGGTAAAGCGGTGGTACCAGACCCGGTCGAGCCGATTCAGAACTCTACCACCTAGTATCAACATAACATATGTTGCCTTTAAGTAGCGGTTACAAAAATAAACTTAATGAACTTGTACGATATAATTCGTAGAAAGTGCTTTTTAGTTCACGTTGTATAGTAAATTCTATTCTATTGTGGCCAAGGCACCTACGCCTGGACAAAGGGGCGCCAAATGTCTAAAAAACTCTAATACTGGGGCCGCACTTGCGTCTATCGTCCCGAAGTTATATGCGCGCTAAGGAACACTCAGTCCGGAATGTTCGAAATTTTTCTTAAGTTACCCGACTTAAATAAAAAATAATAATAATAATAATCTTTAGATGACTTAATTTCCGAGACATTCGTAGACAAACATGCATATATTTGTGAAATTCAGCACACGTGCTTGGAATCATTTACCTTCGTACTTAAATATAATCCAATTTCAACAATATCACATACAAAGTCTAACAAATAAGCTTCTTTTTTTTAAGTTAGTAAAAAAGGCCCTAGGCGCCTAGGTAGTTAAAGCCGGTACTGACTGCCTACCCAAACTCGCAGCTGGAGTACAACAAAAACAAACAATGACGCTGGCACGAACGGCAGCAGGAGTCGGAATATTCGATATTAATCCAACTTGTATATGTAATTCTACTTTTACGATAAAGACGATAGTGTGATGTCCAGCCCTTGCTCAACTCCTATAAACTTCACGACAGAAACACAATAGCAGCTACTTCAGAAAAAATAAAGATTGAAAATACATTTAAGATTCTGTAGACAACAATACAACTAACCAACTTATTTAAAATACGAACATTTAAGATTGTTTTGTCTTAAATGAATGCATTTGTTTAGCCTAATATACTTACTTTTTGAAAAAATAAAAGCTTAGGTCCTGCCTAAAAACTACTCCAATTCTTTCATTCATTAGGTTTTGTATATTTATGCCTTTTGTCCTGAAAGGAATTCAATTAGATATCATTATTTTATAACGTGAAATTTGTTCATCTTATGAAAAAAATAATGTAAAAATATTTTTTGTATCTTTGCACGCGATATGATCATGACATAAAAAAGCCTGAATCTGCGCTTAATTAAGCAAGACGGTCAATATCTTTCTTAACAGCTAAATATATTCGGCATTACTTCGCTCTTTCATTTACAAAGAGTCTAGCTTAGTCTGGACTGGTCAGATACAAATATTTGGCCTACCTTGCCTATAACACTACCTAAAACACAAAAGTGTCTGATTGGAGCTCATCTGTACAAAGGGTGGTACCAATATTCTGGGGCGACTTGTGAGGGTCTTTTTTGAAATTTTGGTATTTTTAACTTTTGTAATTATAACCAAATTTTTGCAAATAAAGAATTTTCTTTGTTTTCTATCTTTCTTAAACATGCTTACAACTAGACTACTAGGCATGAAAAATGTCTAAATACCTCAACCACCAATATTTGAAATGAGCAACAGCTCTAGTTATCAACTTCTTGTCAACTCTCTCTGCTTTCAAAAACCGTTGTAGTTGATTAACTCCATGTTGAAACAACGTGTTGCCTCGATTATTAAGTACCAAAAGAGTTAGAGTGTAACATGTAATGAACCTGAAAATATGAAACTTTAGGTACTGTGTTATTATTTCTAACTTCCAAAATTTTGTTACTGAAAAAGAACCCACTAAATGCTACAATCGCCATGAAAACAATCAAATTGAAAAATACGAATTAACGGGATTCGCCCGCGAGTAGCTTCACGCGTCATTGTTATAATATATAGTTTTTCATATTGTAGGGGCAAGTGTATCCGGCTCAAAGGACCAAAAAAATGTAGGCTTGTTGTCCCTTCGGTGTTAATGATGTTAGGTGAATGATTCGCAGCTGATGATGTGATATACGGGAGGAGAATGAAACCCTTTTTTTGACTTTTTTTGATTGACTGCTTATTATGATAACTATGCTAATATTTATTTGATAAAATTTATGTCTAGAGTGACTGTGATACGCTTTCCGGTACGGTCTAGTACGGACGTGTGATTGGAAGGTCACGCTGAACTAATCATCTAGACGAACGTGTGATTGGAGAGTCACGGTGACGGGACGAGAGACGTGTGGTTGTAAGGCCACACTGAACTGATCATCTAGAGTCTAGACGAACGTGTGTGAATACAAACTTTAATTTCCTCTTTTAACTCCTATGTTTTTTGAAAGAAAAACAGATAGCCTATAGATAATGTTTGTTATTCGTTTGGTCATCTTCAACTATCGTGCCAGATTTCACCAATCAGTTTAGCGGTTTATAATATTGGTAGAGTACCTACTTATGTTATAGTTATATTATGCAACGTCTAACTAGTTCGTCTTGTTCATCTACATATCAGCGTTCAAATAAACAAAAAAAAACAGTAGCAGTCGTGGGACTGCCGATAGAAGTGAAAACGGAACTATTAAGTTGAGAGTAATTAAAACTATATGCAAAACATAGCTATAGATATACTATTATCATTAGCATGTCGGTGACGCGAACCGAGGATTTTACCCTCTACCAAAACGCTCAACGCGCCTAAAGAAGTTTTCACTTCAAAAAGTATTATAACACTTATCATTACGACACGAACCGGAACATTACACTGAGTTCGAGTTAACGTTTGTCCGTACCGACACCAGTCTGAAAATAGGCATTTATCGCCGTACTATAGAAAGAAACCATAGTAGACCGGCGTGGTTCCGTAGATATATGTAGAAGTATATAATTTACACATAGAATAAATATCAAATATTACTTAATTATTTTTAAGAGAAAATTCATGACTTCTTGGAGTAGGTAAAGGTGTTGATTTTATAAAAAATGCTAACGCACAAATTCGTGCGCTCCTGGGTCGACGCACTTATGTTTATTAGTAGGCATCCGTCGTTAGATTTTTTTTCAATTATTATGTAACATTTTAAATACAATTATTTACTTATTCTTTTTATATTTGATCAATATACTTTAACGATTTATCTTAAGTTATGAATAATAACAATGATTTATGAAATGTTTATATGGATTGTACAACTTCTTTTTATCATACGATAACAAGAAGCCTTTCGGCTTTCAGCTTTCTTAATAGAAGAAGACAACTATCGCATATATATATATATATATATATATATATATATATATATATATATATATATATATATATATATATATATATATATATATATATATTAGGGTGAGCCAAAAAATCGGCTATTTTTTTTAACTTTATACTTTGAAAAATAGGTTGGTAGACACCTTAAAAAAATTCTCTCCAAGTATGAGCTCTTAATTTTAGTAGGAACGTTTTCCGCCTCTCAGTTTTTAATTTTTTTCTTGTTATTAGAAAAAAAATTCAGATCTCGGTATTTACTATTTAAAAAAATTATCTCGTCTCATATATTCGTAGGAAATTGAATTTCCTACAAAAAAGTTCTCTTACAATTTTTTTGTAAACCTCACCGTTCAAAAGTTATTGCAAGTTGAAGTTTGATTGTTTTTAGAAAAATTTCTCTTTTCTTATGAATTTTCTAGCTCAACAATAAAAAATTATTATGGTATGCGCACTGCATATTTTCATAGGAAATTTAGTGCTCTACAAAAATGGTCTCTTATGATTAGTCGCTTAAATAAACCGTTTCAAAGATATTCATTTTGATTTTCTTGATTTAGACATTAAATTGTGGCCTACTAATGAAAGTTATAATGAAAGTAAAGAACACTTCGATCAATTGAAAGTTGTCAATGATTCGGCAGTGCGAGCTGTCGCATTAGTCAATGAGTCAATAACCAATGCTTGACAAAAAATGAAGATCAGTTTCAATATTTATTGCAAGTTATAAAAAAACATCGCAAAAAATACCCGAACTGCAATAAAGAAAATTTTCTCCAGTAAAAATGTACCATTATGTAAAAATGTTGAAAGTTATATCTTAGTTGATAATTAAATAAAAAAAACTTTTTGAAAACAAATTGAAAATATTTTTTTCTTCTGGATCAATAGTTTTTTTATTAAATTTGTCCCAAAAATGTTATTTACTAGAAATTTGATGAATCACTGATTTTAAGTTAGAAAAAATGCAATAATTTTCTGTTCCAATGTACCCAAGAATGCTTAGGACTAAAAAAAAACTGGAAATAAAGTTTCAAACATTTTTCTGTTCATAGAAACACAATTTTGTGCGAATTTCCCCAAAACTGATAAATTAAATTGAAATTGTTCGAATTATTATTCAAAAACTGTTAAAATTAGTGTGCATTGAAGTTTAACGATGAATATCTTTGAAACGGTTAATTTAAGCGACTAATCATAAGAAACCATTTTTGTAGAGCACTAAATTTCCTATGAAAATATGCAGTGCATGCAATTTTTTATTGTTGAGCTAGAAAATTCATAAGAAAAGAGAAATTTTTCTGAAAACAATCAAACTTCAACTTGCAATAACTTTTGAACGGTGAGGTTTACAAAAAAAATTGTAAGAGAACTTTTTTATAGGAAATTCAATTTCCTACGAATATATGAGACGAGATAATTTTTTTAAATAGTAAATACCGAGATCTGATTTTTTTTTCTAATTACAAGAAAAAAATTAAAAACTGAGAGGGGGAAAACGTTCCTACTAAAATTAAGAGCTCATACTTGGAGAGAATTTTTTTAAGGTGTCTACCAACCTATTTTTCAAAGTATAAAGTTAAAAAAAAATAGTCGATTTTTTTGGCCCACCCTAATATATATATATATATATATATATATATATATATATATATATATATATATATATATATATATATATATATATATATATATATATATATATATATATCGTTTTTTAGAAAAGATATCGCTTATAATAGCGTTTTGTCATCCATCATTTTTGGAGTTTGTTCTAGATCTAGTTTTAAGCTAAACGCTTGCCTTGCCCCAAAACTAGAACAAATTTTTCTTATTATTATTCTTAAGTTCCGAAAATGTAATATTTTCATGGGAACCACAAGAAAAAACGGTCACGTGTAAGTCAAACTTGCACACACATGAACACTAGCCTCCGAGCAATATCACCAAATATTTTAATGGTAAGTACGTTACTATCTTTGTGGCACTAATGCCGCATGCATAAGTTTACCGGCTATCCTACTCTAAACCGGAACACACGGAACACGAAACACATAATTGCAGCAGAAATAAGTAAGGCGGCGGTACCCGACACGTTTGAGACACTACAGAATTCTATAACCTAGTAACTACGATGGTAGTGACTCGTATAGCCAATTGTTCGCCTCTTACGGATTGCCTGGCAGAACGGAAAATGGTTTATTCTTTAAAAGAAGCTAGGACCAACAAGAGGAAATTACTTCATTGTTTGTGTAATAGCGACCACAATAACACACGTTTTGTAAATTTCAAGTATCAACCTATTTTCGTACAAAATATAGCCCTGTGACAGATAGACAAACAGAGTAACGTTAAGAAACATTGTGTAACTAACCAGAAGAAAAACCCAATAACAAATAACACAGTTCCGACACCCACGCGTCTGCGACTTATATGATACAGGCCGAGATTAATCCTCATAAAACCATTTTGTGCTAGATTTAAGCTTGCAGCACTAATCTGAAAATATAAATCATCATTAACAAATTTACAAGTGTATTGTATTTGGACACAGTTTTCATTAGTCCTTGTTAATCAAAGCCAACAATTAGCAATAATGTAATAATTTGTTTCTTGAAATAAAAAAAACTAAAATTTCAAACTAATTCGTACCTAGTTGTATAAAGTTTTAAACAATCTACCATATTTGTTTACTAAGTATAGCACCGTGGCCCACGATAAGTTATCATTTATGATACTATTGTCTGAGCCAGTGTTGTAAAACCCCGTAAGGATACAACCTCAGAGCAAATATCTTTTCCCCGTGTTGGTTCCGGGCTCCTTTGAAGAATAGACCAACTGCCGTTCTGCCCAGGCAGGTCGTAAAAGGCGACCGATTGGCTATGCGAGTCACTACCATCGTGGCTACTAGATGGTAGAGTTCTGCATTGTCTCGCCGGGTCTGGTACCACCGCCTTATCTATTCCTGCCGCAATAGCGTCAGTGCTTGTCGCTGTCGTGTTCCGGTTTGGAGGGTAAGGTAGCCGGTAAACTTATGTATGTGGCATTAGACCTCGCCACAAGATAGCAACGCACCATTAACATCTTTGGTGTCTATAGGCGATGGTTGACTCTTTCCATCAGGAGACCCATCTGCTTATTTGCTATCTTATAAAAAAAAAAATCTAGTTATAAGAATACAGACGCCCTTATCCTTCGTCTATAAGAAAGCATGCATGTCAGAACTTCCCTTAAACTGACGTCAAACAGTTTTAAAGAAGTCCGTTTCACTTCTTTCAGACTTGTGTAGTAGGGCTTGAGAATCGGTTAACTTTAAACTTAAATCAAAGTCAGTACATAAGAAGCTATTTGTTAAGGTTTGGCTCTACTTTTACCTCAAAATAACAAGCAAAATTATAAAATTTTTGAATCAATAAACTGGTCAATAGAGGTTATTTAAAAATATATGTTCTCCTCTCCCAAATTTTGTTTTCTCGCTGTGCGTAACGTACAATTGCACGATTTTGGATTAAACCGGTTTATGTAGCTTTATGAACCGCTCGAATCTCAGATTTGCTCCAAGTGAAACCTTTTATAAAAACCGCAAAATACCTTTAATAACCGGTACTTTTTAAACAGGTTTCAAGCTCTGCTGTGAATTTCATGGACTTACACATTAATTGGTGTCAACTAGGATGTACATAAAATATAAATTCTGATCGTAGTTACCATGTTCAAATTACTAATTGTGACATTGAAATCCAAAGGCAAGTATTTAGGATACCAGCATCGTCTTCGTTTCTTGAATGCACTAATATTATGATCGTCATCCCAATAAATATGAACACACTGACTAATGAAATATTGAGACACTCCAAACATAATCAGCATAGCTACTGTATGCCATTTTAAAATCTGTAAAATGTGGACTTTTAAAGTTTGGTAATAATTTCACAGTAACTTTTACGGTTATCGCACACTGTGACGGAGCAACACTAGCAGTTTACCATCTCATATAGGGTTGCTACCTGTCCCTTCTTGATTTAAGGGTATCAGCGTCGAGAAAAATAGTTAAAAATTTTATTTACGGGAGATAATTAAAGCGAAATTAATAACAAAATCTTTCTTTTCTAAATATATTTCTTAAAAGAGAAAACAGACTTAAAAAGATATTCATTTTGTTAAGCAGTTATAAAAAAGATACATGTTTAACTCACGGTCGAACGAAATCAAAGTGAAACAGTCATGGTCAGTGAGACAGAACGTTCGTTTTTAGTAGTGCTGGTCAGTCATGCTGGAATTTGTGTATATACGGGAGCTTTATTTACTCCGCATTCAATTTCGTTAATTACGGGTTCCTACAAAAATGTAGGAGCCCGTAATTAACAAAATTGAAAAAAAATAGGGTAACGTCCGTAGTATACGGGAATTTGGCCACTATAATTTCATATCTATGCTACCACTCGTCCGTGGCACGACGACTGCGTGTCTAATGCTAGCTGCACGTTCGCAGTTAACGCACTATCAGCAAAAACAAGGGTTTTTTTCGTGCAGGTGTACCAGATAAGAATATAAAAAAAGCAGTAAACTAGTTGTCAGCTTGCTTTTATTGCCTGAACGTACGTCAATGCCATTTTATTGTGCTATTAAGAATCTGGGAGTTCAATTAGACAAATTCACTAATATCACGAAAATAGGTTATAAACTTCATCTCATATATTTGCAAGGGTTCTTTCACATTAATGATATTTAGAGATAGCTTTACTTTGCCGTGGTGTTAGCGTTGAGTATACGGATATTAAACGTGTAAATGAGTAGAATTATAGTGTGAATGAGTTCTAAGGATATTTCTAAAAAATTAAGAAATTTATTTTTTCTTCACACAAAAACAACCCTTGCAAGAACGTTTGAAATTTTGTAAATATTATGGGTTTTTATTAAAAAAATATTTAAATCGGACAACCACTATTTAGACGTGCCGCATTCAAAATTTTGACAATTTTAATTAATCATGATCGTATACTATATCTATATGAAAATATAGTATTCTGCAAAGCCCGGAGTATGATTCTCTTAACGATACTTCGTATCTGAAGTACCTGTCGTTAAGGGGCCATCCATAAATTACGTCACACGTTAAGGCGGAGGGAGAGGGTCGACGAAGTGTGACATTGTGTGACAGGGGGTAGAGAGGGGTCTCAAATTTTGTGAAATCATATTTTTTCAAAATAGAATATTTTATATAGGTAGGTACGTATATATCTCCGAGTTCCTTTCTGAGTAGTGAGTAATGATGATATGAGTTTGTTTGTCGACATAAAGCTTCAACTCTTTAGTATCCAATAGATAGCGCTGAGTTAAGAGTCAAATGTATACCTTAGCCACAGGTACACGTGGACGGGTCTAGTATATTTTGTATAAAACAAAATCGCATCTTAAAATTTAATCGAAAACTGCAACGTAGGTACTATACCTACATATATTAGGAAATCACAATAAATAGACCTCAATGACAAGCTATTAACCGTTAAAAGCTGATTTCTCCTAACTAAAACATCTACTTATTTTTAGAGATAACAAATATAGCAAGTTGAAGGTACAAACCATTAATAAAGCGAAGTTCACAGTCGGCATATCCGCTACATAGTTGAAATATCCCGTGAGAATGTACAAATGGGCGAACTTACAAACTGTGTTTATTAAATGGGTGCTCGCTTGATTTATATCTTTGTACAGGACTATTTGTATCATGGACATACATGGCAAACACCCTATCAAATCCATTGCAAAACCACGACAGAAGTAGTGCTTCATACTGGACCGATAATCCGTGATTAACAATCCAGATTTATTGTAGTAACCCAGCTGTGAAATAAAGAATAAGGAAACATCTAAACACACACATACACACACACACACACATAATCTTAACAAACATCTAGTGAATACTCTTACGAAATTTAATACAAGTTAAAGCACGTCTAAATACATCAACGTGCTCAAGTATTATCCAATTCTACATCTTGTCTTGGGTTGAAATCATATACGAGTAGCTAGGTAGGTGCTATTGGTTTAAACTGACGTGTTTTTATTGGAAGCAAGTTAATAGGTTTATTATCAAACACTAATTTGCACAAGTACCTACATAAAGAGCGTTTTGTAAAGATTTGGCTCGATACCTCAAAAATACCGGTTATAAAATAATTATAAAGATTTTAAATCAATAAACCGGTTTATAGATTTTTTAAAATATTTCGTTGATGTTCACCCTTCCTAATTTTTGTCCGCACTAGCGTGACGTACAATTCTTTGGCCGAAAGGTTTATGAAGCGCTCTCAAATGAGATACGCTCCGAGCTAAACCTTTTCAATTTCAATTTATTTCATACAACAACGTTTACAGCAGTTTATAAATGATTACCTAATCGCTACATTTACAAATCGTGCTTAAAATAAAAAGGTTATTTATGAGAATTACTAGGGGTTATCGAACTAAGCTAGGCCTATATCTCGAGAGACCGGTTATCTATACATATAATAAAATCGTAGGAAAGTCAAAACTGTACATTGAATATTTTTTTAAAGAAATACTTGGGGCGTGATCTACAATCGATAACGAAGCCAAAAAAAATAGTTTTTAGAATTTTTGTCTGTTTGTCTGTATGTATGTCCGGGATAAACTCAAAAAGTACTGCATGGATTTACTTCAAATTTTGCATGAATATTACTAATAGGACGGGTCAACATATAGGCTACATATTATCACGCTATCACCTACGGGGGAGGAGCTGTGCAGATAAACGATGTCACGCGCGGACGAAGTCGCAGGCAACAGCTAGTATTTTAATAAATTACTATTTATTTACATTTATTTTTAGGGAACTATTACGTTATGATTTTGTTTTAGATACAGAGCAATTCGCAACTAATTAATAGCATATACCTAGGTACTAAGAGAAAGCAATAAAAATAAAATATGAACACTTACGTAGCCTATTTGTGGATATGCAGTTGTAGTCGTTAAAAATATAAAAATATTTTTTAATTACTTCAGTTTTGTTTTAACACATTTTTTAGATTTATTGACTGGTACTCTTATGGTTTCGGGAAGTTTATTTTATAATACAAGAGATACGCAAATTTTAACGCTTTTATAAGCGTTAAAATTTGCATATACCCTAAAAAGATCTTACATGAATATATCCACTTCTAGTCTATGTATGTGTGCATATATATGTATGTATTCATGTATGTATATATTTATGTGAGTATATATGTATGTAATAATTATTTTCAAAATTAGAGTATTTTTTTATACTTACAAACATTTTCCAAATAATATCCACACCGGCGAAAAAGTCACAAACTCTTCCTATTATTATAAAATATATTTTATGATTTGCGCCGATGCCACCTGAATGTTTTAATTCTATTAGTGTTTTTAATTTCTTTTTTATTACTATACCTACTACCGGTAATCGCCTCTATGGTCTAGTGCACTAGTGGTCCAGCGATGGCGTTGTCCACATGAGTTTGATCCCGGGTTTGATTCCCGAGTCGGGCACATAAGAAAAAGAGTTTTTTGAGTTTTCTGAGAATCACAAAGTTGCCCGGGATTGGAAAGTGCCCGGCTGGCGATAAGTTTGCCACCTATTACATTTGTGAGACCAAGTAACTTCGGCTAATCGTGGGTGCACTTGTTGTACCTCTGCCTACATGTTCGGGGTTACGGGCGTGAAGATACCTGCTACGAGTACCTAACAGAATTTTTTAAATGTTTTATTCTAAGAGCCCGTGAACGCGAGGCCTTCCTCAAGTATTAAAACTTGAAAGTTTCTCAGTTCCACCTACCAAGCTAAGGTGTTTATAGGGGAATTTCCATCTTTCTCTTCATTTCAACTCTTCCATCGGAAGAACCATTTGCTTGTTTTGTATCTTATAAGTTTTATAAAAAAAACCATTGACCAAACGTGTCACAACCATCGTGACAATTAAATAGTAGAGTTCTACTGACGTCTCGCCTGAGTTCTTTTAGCTTTATATGTTTTTTCCCAGTGTTGGTCCCGGGCTCCTTTGAAGAATAAGCCAACTGTCGTTCTGTCAGAGAGGTCGTAAAAGGCGACCGATTGGCTATGCGAATCACTAACATCGTGGCTACTATGTGGTAGAGCTCTGCATTGTCTCGCCCGGGTCTGGAACGACCGCCTTATGTATACCAGCCGTAATAGTGTCAGTGCTTGTCACTGCGGTGTTCCAGTTTGGAGGGTAAGGTAGCCGGTAAACTTATGCATGTAGCATTAGACCTCGCCACAAGATAGCAACGCACCATTAACACCTTAGGTGTCAATAGGCGATGGTTGACTCTTTCCATCAGGAGACTCATCTGCTTGTTTGCTCTTATGATATAAAAAATTGCCTGTTAAAAATCAAAATATCGTCATTGTTGTGTTCCAACTGGTTTTGCTTGTTTGTTCTGCTTGTTTTCTTACCTTTTTTAGGATATTAATGGACCAATCAAATCACATTGCACTGATTTTTTGTTAATTTTTGATAAATGTACCAATTAATTTAAGTTGCACTGATAACTCACTGCCAAGGAAGTTATATTCTACCCGGAATATTCACGCGCGCTTCAAAATCGTTCCGAAGAGTACCACGACATGGGTGGGGTGTGTCTCTTTCTACTTAATAAAGCGCCAATCGCCATATATAAGTGCGGCCATGTATAGTTTGCAAATTACTACTAAGTAATTCTACTAATTTGAGAAACAGTTTTTGAATTGCATAAGTAATTACGTAATAATTAAAATAAGCACATTTTAGAACTCACTCCGCCTTATTACAAAAACAGGCCTAAATCTGGGTTTAAACCAAGATTAAGAAGTCTAGACTTGTTACGGTATTAAAGTTAGATTCAGTACTAAAATTCATTCTTATTACAAAAACGAGTCTAACTGAGGACTAGCTAATACCGAAGATAGACCTTGGATGAACATGTTTACACAGATTATAAGCTAAAATGACTCTAAACCATTCGTTCATTCACTCGGCGTAACATGCAACGTTCCGTTACAACAAACATACTTATATGAAAAGAAAGCAAATTGTTAATTAAAAGTAATTTATGAGTTCGAAAGTGATAATAAAATAAAATATAGGTACAATTTTGCTATGAAAATTATCTTAAATCTGAAAACGTTGAAATTATATGAATTTTCTTTTTATTTCCACTATATACTTACATGTGTACACGTATCGAGTTAGCGTACAACGAAATAAACTAAAAAAAAAACAAAAAAAAATGTGTGACGCGCGTAACTTAATCCGAATGTTTATAATAAATACTATATGCGAAAGTAAACATTTCAATAATATATATACAACAGCACTTCAAGTTACTTAATATTTCTGTATTTGCATAGCTAGTCTCGAGTAGGTACGATTAGGTTTTGTTATAAAATCTAGCATTACTTTTTTTACCGTAATCAATCAGTCAGAGCAGTCTATAGCACCTATAACTTTCAAAAATTAGCTATACGGCGAAACTTCCTCATTGCTTCTTCTTGCTGATTTAAAGTAGCTGGTATCTTTATAAATCTATGGGGCAATCCATCTAAAATCCCTGCTATTTTCTTACAAGTTTTGCTAATAGTCGGCTGAGATACACCATGTAAGTCGGCAGTATCGTCTTGAATCTATAGAAACAATAATAATATTTCAGTAAGTTCTCCAGCAATTGAAATATCCTGGCATTGCTTGTAATGTAGATTATCAAGTTTATACACTTACCTCATGAAGAGCCCAGTTACGTAATGCGCAAACCACTTGCAACTCAGGACTGAGAGCCTGTCCCCGAGGGTCATGAACTAAATCTTCTCGCAATAAATCCACTATTTGGCTGGCAAACCTTTTTGTGAATCTATATTTTTTCGAAAGTCTCCGTCAATTAAATCAAACGGATTCACTCGACTTTGGGGTCTATTAAGCTTCTGGTATGTTTCCGATATATCCAAATCTTCCAAATCCTTTATATCAATTACGTTTATGTCCATTTTTTATTATTTTAATTACAAATAATTATTTCACAACAAATACGACGTTTATGTCAACTTTGAAGTTTGACGTTTTGAACTTAGTATTAAAGTTAAACTAGGGGTCGCGTAGGTTTATCTTTAGAACCATAGAAGATATTCGGACTAGCGCTAAACCCGGTTTTATAATAACGTTTCATCTAATACTAGTAATAAAACTGGTGTTAAGGTCGGTACTATATTTAGACCTCGTTTTGGAATAAGGCGGACTGTGTTAAATGCAATACATTTTATGCTAACGTATTTATCGACGTGTAAGAATAAAAGAGATTTAACGATTACCGAATATATAAAAACCTACCATCAGATAGTTTTATTTACACTGGCAATTGCAAGAAAGGAACAACATCCACTCTTGTCGTTGTCTTGCTCAGAACTTTTTTCCTCTCTGCTAAGTAAGAAACAAATGTCAACTTTATTAAGTAACGAAATAAAGTACATTTTTATTTTTCAAATATTGCTTCGTAATAATTCCAGTTATCGTATATAAGTTCCTTGATTTCCACACATCGTTATTTAACATAGCTTGCTATGCAAGTGTTAGAATAGACCTACTTTTTTACGAAATACTTGTGTCAGGTGATCCTACTCTTCCATGGCTAAATTTGACATTCATATATTATATTATTATTATATTCATTGTTATTACTAGATTTTTATTATTATAATATTATATTAAATTAAATGAAAAATAAATTACCTTGAAATGAGGCACTGATAATCGACACAATTACAAGAAATGCTCTTATGTGCTTCCAAATAGCCATGGCCCTAAACAAACGAAATAATACAATGATACTACTGGTAAAAATAAGTAAATTGATGAACCAAAATAAAGTCAATAGACCGTTCCGATTCACCACATTTCACGGGTTTTTCGGTGTCCATTGGCAATGGTTACGTTTTCCCATCAGATCCAAGAGAGAACAATTGGACGTAGTTAAATGAAAAGGATTCAATCCACAACATGACCAAAATGAGCTAAGTGCACCAAACTGATTCTAAATATCGATAGTCTCGTAGCTACTATCGGCCAGAAAAAAGATCCAAGCGAAAATAGCAGCTATCACTTTTTTCAACCTCAAAACCAGTTCACATGTGTGACACCTTAGAAAAGAATCAACTTCCAACTTTCCTGGTTCATAACTAGTATTGCCAACCGATTAAGTAAAATGAATCAAAACTAAGTAAAACGGAATCCTTTTTTCGTAATAAAAATTCTTTCATCAACGACGACACTTTAATTGAGACCTCAATACCTCTTAAGTGACTTTGTGTGGACTGGGTTTCTTTCGTGTACCTATGTCCAATTGTTTATTGGCTTATAAAATATTTTTAAAAAATCACCGTGTTGGATCCGGGCTCCTTTGAAGAATAGACCAACTGCTGTTCTGCCAGGAAGGTTGTAAAAGGTGACCGAATGGCTACGCGAGTCACTACCATCGCGGCTACAAGGTGGTAGAGTTCTGCATTGTCTCGCCCAGGTCTGTTACCGCCGCCTTACCTATTCCTGCCGCAATAGTGTCAGTGCTTGTCGCTGTCGTGTACAGGTTTGGAGGGTAAAGTAGCCGGTAAACTTAAGCATGTGGCATTACACTTCGCCACAAGATAGCAACGCACCATTAACATCTTTGGTGTCTATAGGCGATGGTTAACTCTTTCCATCACGAGACCCATCTGCTTGTTTGCTATCTTATGATATATAAAAGTTAATATATATATATATATATATATATATATATATATATATATATATATATATATATATATATATATATATATATATATATATATATATAAACTATATGTGTGTATGTATATATATATGTATATGTATAAATATGTATATGTTATTTAAGATCAGTGTTATTCCATACTTTAGAAGAGTCTAAAATGGTCACCATATTATAGCTTACTTGGAATTTGGAAGAAGCCACGAGTTTTGTTCCGAAATAATTTTAACTATCTTTTGAGATCTCATTGGTGAGATATCCTTCAGCATTGCACCTTTTCCATGAAAAACTCGCGCTCTAATTACCTTTTGGTACTGTAATATAATATTATTCATTATCTAAATGCGAATAGAAACTACGTACCTTTACTTTTACTTTCAGGTTGCGAAAATTGTAGATGTTTGTTTTTTTCTAACTATTTAAATTTTTTTTTTGTATAATTTTGTATTGCCAAGATCAGGAATGCAATCCCGTAAAACAAATCAATCCCGGTATTTCCGGGACTGGATATGTCAAATTTGTGTCAAAGTATTTGCTGGATTCCGCGTGTTTAATATGACTTTGCAAATATTTTATCAATAAGTTTAAATTTTAAAAATGAAAAGAAAAAAATCGAAGAAACTAATCACATTTAAAGAATCAATACTTAACATGGCATTTTAAAGACAATTGTTCTGCAAGTATTACTATTTTTAATAAATTAGACGATTGATTTTCAAAGTAGGGAATTAAACGTTATTTTGAAAAGTTTCTCAAAAACGTTAAATTATCTTTTTTATCCGCTAAATGGCTTTTGCATAATATTATACTACCGTAGCGAAAATCCAAAATGGCCGCCGCGTGCTACTGCGAAGAATAAGTAAACTTACGTTACGCATGATTTTTGCATTCTTTTCAATTACGTCAATTCCGAGCGGGATCCCGGTATAGCATGCAGGTTGCCGGTATTTTGTATTGCATTCCCTACCAGCAATAATTAATAGATAAGTCCACGTTGATTCGGGTAGGTTTTGAGGAATGTATCAACTTGACATCTTGTGAAAGGCGAGAGAATAGAAGATCAAAATCTATCAGGGTGACTAAAAATAACAGCTTTTCAAAAATGAAAATAGTGCCGTTTTTCATTAACTTTCTTTCGTTATATTTTTGGCTCCTTTGAGATAAAAATACTTTAACTTAGCGGGAAGTTTCAGCGGTAGCCTGAGGTTTACAGATTTTTATTCCTTTCCTTTCGAAATAATAGAACCTGGATGACCGAACTTTTTCGGTATTTCTTTGGTAAAAATGACGTTATAAAAATTGATAGATCAATTTATCGCCTTGAAATCCTCTCAGCATATTAAAATTCATGATAATTGTTGGAGCTATTTCCGAGAGTCAGAAAGAATTGCTCGTTTAAAAGTATTAGATAGGTAATTTTATTTGTTAATCATCGATCATTATGGATCTTGCAGCGTAATAGCAGCAAAATATTTTGGAAAAGAAGGATATTCAGAGCATTATATCTATATATATAAAAATCAATTGCTGTTCGTTAGTCTCGCTAAAACTCGAGAACGGCTGAACCGATTTGGCTAATTTTGGTTTTGACTTAATTGTTGAAGTCCAGGAAAGATTTAAAAGGTGAGAAAATACAGAAAAAAATAAGAATAGTTAAAAAGGCAGAACAACGTTTGCCGGATTAGCTAGTTTGAATATAGTATCATAACTTTATTGGATTAAATAACATTATTTTTAAAGTTAACAATATGGCAGACGGTTGTATCGTTTGCTATTGTATGTAAAAGCAAAGATCGTATGTAGTCATAAAAGAGATTTTTAGCTTACGGGGTGCGGTAGGGCATCTATCAAAATTACAAATGGCCGTTTAGTCATCACGCATTCATCGCGACCCTAATTTATCTTATCCGACAACTTTTTCAAACTTCTGACATCTGTGCTTTACCTTTAACAAATATTACTTGCTATTTATTATAATTATCCATACTAATATTATAAATTCGAAAGTCTGTCTGTCTGTCTGTTACGATTTCACGGCTAAACCGCTGGACCGATTTTCATGAAATTTGGCATCGATATAGTTGAAGATCCGGGGTCAAACATAGGCTTTTTTTTTTCAAAAATCAGTCCTTGGAGGGCTGAAATAGGGGATGAAATTTTTATTAAAAGCTATTTGGATGACTTATTAATATACTCGCGGGCGAAGCTGCGCGGGTCAGCTAGTATGTATATAAATACGTGAAACGAAAGCTTTGGATAAACAAGCATTTCTGGGTTTGAGTGTGTATTAAATATATTTGAGTATTTATAAATGTATTTCTAACGTTGTCTGACACCAATTATAAATAAATAGATAATTTGCTTAATTCGTGGTTACATCAATTCGTGTCATTTTTTTGTAGGTTATATTATTTATTTATTACATACAGCATGCCTATTTGAGGGACGGGATTGAACCCGTAAAAATTCTCGCTTATATAGGTATATCCAATACAAATATTAACAAAAATTGATAAATAAAAATAAGTATAAGTAGTCGTAACGGGGAAGCAGATATTGTATTTCTTTTATTTCGAAGAAAGTAATGTAAGTATAACGAAAAAAATATAATCTGACAATTTTCATAACCAGAAAGTATTGATAATTTTTTATTGCGCAAGACGTCCTGTTCTATATAAAAGACTTTCTATTTTTCTATTCTATATAATCTATATTCTATATATTTGGCGGAGAGCCGGAACAATATGTCATGTAACACTCGGGCCACGCTCGAGTAAATCCCAAAATCCCGACTTGGTCTCCGATACTAAAACTTTCAATTAATTATAGACAACTCGTAATATCTATCAAAAATGCGTAAAATAGCTGCATTAAAATAATTTGATTGTTTTAATTAAAAATCATTGCAATTAAGAAACACGGAAATCATAAGCAAGTTGAAAGTAACCTTGTTTAGTTTCTTTATAACGAAAAATAAAATCGTGTAAGGAAAAACGGAATTTAAATTCACACACAGTGTGTTTCCCTGTATAGCGATTTTCGAATATAATATCGGAATTCTAGTGCTCATTACATCGTCTTCATAATCGAAACCTACCTATTGCATATCTTAAAACATCTTTTACTCATAAGGATTGAAAGGAAGAATTTTACTTATAGGTATACTAGAACATTGAGCTGATTCGATTCTATTAATTTCCAATCAAGATGGCGTCAATGTAAATAAATTTTTCACAGTGCTTGTTTTGTTAACTAAAGAAACGAACTATTAATTTTTCTTATATCATAAGATAACAAACAAGCAGATGGGTCTCCTGATGGAAAGACTCAACCATCGCCTATACACAAGAAAGGTGTTAATGGTGCGTTGCTATCTTGTGGTGAGGTCTAATGCCACATGCATAAGTTTACCGGCTACCTTACCCTCCAAACCGGAACACGACAGTGACAAGCACTGACGCTATTGCGGCAGAAACAGATAAGGCAGTGGTACCAGACCCGGGCAAGACAATGCAGAATTCTACTCCCTAATAGCCACGATAGTAGTGACTCATATAACCAATCGGTCGCCTTTTACGACCTGCCTGGCAGAACGGCAGTTAGCCTATTCTTCAAAGGAGCCCGGGACCAACATGGGGAAAATTTACGCAATTAATAGGTATGCTGTTACCTTTTTATGAAGTACTACACTTTCTTGAACTAATTTTTCCACTTGAGGGGAAAATTCCTCAATGCAAATTTTAAAGTAGGACCATTCTGTTGGATAGGCTTTCATTGTTTTAAAAAAATCAGTAACATTGATAAATAAAATCTGAAACAAGAAATATTTTAAAATAAATACTGTTGGGTCTGTACCAAAAGCTACGTAGAGATGCACTCAGTGGGTAATTTGTGATAAAGGGCCCAGCTAACATTGTTAGGTTATGGGTAGGGATGACACCCGTAATGTTGAAAACAGTTTTGTAAGATATTTTGCACATCACAAAACTCAAAATTATCTTTTAAAATTGTCTCGTGTTTACATTCTGCTCCTAACACGTATTAAGCCTTGACATAAAAAATGATGTTTTGTAATGAACACCGACATGTTACGTGTAGATGTCGCAGGTAAAGTCTATAATTCGTCCGTATACAAATAGCGACGTCAGATTGCAAAGAAAATGCCTTACGCCGAATGTAAAATATCGTCATTATCATGAGCGTACGAGGAGGAGGGGGGGGGGGTGCAGGGAGGGGCAGCTGCACGAGTTTTTTGCTCGTGTTTCTCTGCCGTGCTCTACTCTCGAAGGTAAGGAAAGCAAGCTTCTACCAAAAAAAAAAGGTAGCAAAGTAACTTATTAGTATATGAATGAAAAGCCTCGCACGGTATTTTTTGTTTTAAAATCATGTATTTCATGAACCTCTTAAATTGTTAACGTAAAAACAACATGTGTACATCTAAATTAATAAAATAATTAGTAAACTAGAACTTGACTGTACACACTACCGCGTGTCTAGATTAATGTACCCCGCTTTTGTGATAAAGTGGTAAACGTGTACCCAAGTCTAACGACGCTAAACAAGACAAAACCAGATCGATCACCGAAAAGGCCGAACATTTGTGTGATGAGCATAGATATGTCTAAGTCAGAATGCTGCTAAAAATATTTTTAACTAGTTTATACAAGAAGATTTATTTATAATGTATATATATCATTGTTTAACTCCATGTATCATTATTGATTCTCTTCAAACATACCGGTTTCGATTATTCTCGACATGATATTCTTCGAATATTACCCGACAAATTTGGACATGGTCCGTTAGATCCGCAAAGCCTTTCCTTAAAATTCACATTGCATGTCTGAAATCCTGTCGTCTGCCATTTTTATAACACGTTTTAAAAATTTTAAACATCTAGCACCTTTCACGCTGGTGATACCTTTTTTCGTACCTTAGTTCAATACCTTAGTTAGTATTACCTCACATTCAGTATATGCTGAAAATGTCCTTAGCGAAACGCTCTCAAAAAATATTGCAAATGTTGTGAGTAAGTCTCCGGGTTTAAATGTTTTCTTGAACAGTACACCTTTTTCATCAGGATATTCACATTGAACATAACCCTAAAATTGTACAATCAGTTTTAACAATAGTGACACATAATTTTTGATCTCGTAATTGCATCAGATTTAGTTAGTAAAGGATATTTATTTATTTTTACGCAAAATTGACGAATTCTTTAGATTGTTAAGCAAAATAATTATAATACATTTTACTATATCTATATAATACCTTTAAACGAGCAATTCTTGTATATATATATAATTGGAATCTTGGAATCGACTCCAACGATTTTCATGAAAGTCACAAATTAGGGGTTTTTCGGGTCAAGGAATCGATTTATCAAGGTTCCAGGTCCAAGAAAAGCTAGGTTCCCAAGATATGGGTATGTGAAAAATCGAGCAAAGCTCGATCAACCAGGTACAGAAAAAAATAAAATTTATATATTCTATAGGAATCGATTTATTAAGGTTCAAGGTCCAAGAAAATATCGGTTCCAAAAATATATGAAAAACCGAGCAAAGCTCGGTGAACCAGATATTTATATTAAAAGAAGGTAAAAAGGAAAAAGTTTTACTGCCTCCTAGTATAGGGTATAGTCTATTCAGCTTAAATCATGAGGTCCTGGGATCGATCCCCGGGTCGGACAAAAGGTTTATTGAGATTTTTTCGAGGTTTTTCCCGAAAATCCAAAATCTCAGTAGCAGCTCAAAGTCTAGCGGGTGGGTTTTGTATTACCACTCCCATGACTCAGATGAACACGTAAAGCCTTCGGTCCTGGTTATCGCTAGAAATAATCGATAATCGTTACCAGGTCTGATATATGCGGCAATGAGTATCATCATGCCAACCGGCAAACCGACAAACCGGTGAACTGGAATGTCTATAGACGTATGATTTACTCTGCCTACCCCTCAAGGGAACCAGGCGTGATACTTTTTTTTAAAGGAAGAAATATACAAAGGTTTCAAAGAAGTTCACGTTGTAATAAGAGGTAGTAAGTACACTCTTCAAATCAGTCACTAACTAAATCTTAGTAAGTGTACATTTATACCGTCTAAGGATATGTAACTATTAGACTTGCCACGCAGTTAAAAATAAAAACAATTTCAAATCGAAATTTAAATCATAGCCCTTTTAATAGCAAAGAGCGAATTGTCTAAATTATATAATACTAGCTGACCCGCGCAGCTTCGCCCGCGAGTAGATTAACATGTCCTCAAGATAGCTTTGCATACAAATTTTATCCCCTATTTCAACCTTTTAAGGGTTGATTATTGAAAAAAAATTAGCCTGTGTTTGACCCTGGCTCTTTAACTACTTCCACGCCAAATTTCATAAAAATCTGTCCAGCGGTTTAGCCATGAAAGCGTAACAGACAGACAGACAGACTTTCGCATTTATAATATTAGTATGGAAGAGTATGGACTAGCTGACCCGGCAAACGCTGTTCTGCCTTTTTAACTAGTCCTATTTTTTTTCTATATTTTCTCACCTTTTAAACCTTCCGACTTTAACAATTAATTCAAAACCAAAATTAGCCAAATCGGTTCAGCCGTTCTCAAGTTTTAACGAGACTAACGAACAGCAATTTATTTTTATGTATATAGATTATGTTAACTACCTATTTCTGTAGAGCCCGTCTTGTATAATGTATAACTACTTTTTTTATAAATTAATAGTAAAAATCAATATAAATTTATAGAATTTAAATAACAACGATAATGTCTTACAAAAATATACTTTCAAAATAATATTAAATGAATAAAAGATTGCGAATAATACTTGCCTGTACCAACCATGTTACAGCCTTAATAGGGTGACCAAAAAGAAATACCGTAGAATTCTTTGGCAGCACCAACTGCTTTGCTTTATACGCCAGTTCTCTAATTAATGCGGGATCAGCCGCTGAGAATGCCTCCGATTCTCGAATTACTTTTTCAGCTATTTCACCCTGAGCTTTCCAATAAACATCAAAAGGTTCATTTTTTAACATATTAGGATGCATTACATCTCTCCCTCTATAGTATTTCCAATGGCATATCAAGTACCTGTCTAACCGCATTAATAAATTGGGATGTATTCTGTGATGTTCGTAATGAGACTTTATATTTGACACAAAGTATTGGTAGTTTGTAATTTCTCTGTACTTTAAGTATAGAGAGGCCACCAAATTTGTTTTACAATAAATGTAGACAAGAAACGATATATAACATGTCACCATACCAAAATAAACATCAAGTAATGTTTGTGAACAATATTGGTGAAAAATATATTCCAGTATCCACGCCAACACAACCATCAAAGGACGAGATGCATCAAAATTACACGTCACATCTTCATAGTCATAATCACAAAAGTCTGCTCCAAAAAAGTATGAAAAAGTTAATTTGTCGAAGAACTGAAGCATCGTGTACATGCCGTAACTTAATATGTACACATAACAAAATATCACCAACCCTATTCTTCGATAAGTATTAATTAAAGGATCTTCTTCGATATCCCACTTAACAAACAGAACGTGTATTTTAATAAGACGATTGAATTGACTAACAACATAATACTCAGGAAAGCCGAATATGTACAGTAAATGTTCAATCCAACAAGAAGACATGACATTTAAAATAAACTTCAGAGTTTTGCAATGAGCAAACACTACAGCAGCAAAATCTTCTGTTACATTTTCTTGTTTCGTTGTTAAAAGGGAAATACAAATATCAGCGACATACATTAAATCTGTCCAAAAACAAACAAAGCGAAACCAGTTTGGGAAATGTGACAAAGATAAAAAAGGCGGATAGAGCAAAACTACGAATATAACGGTAACAATTATAATACGTCTCCAAATTTTGATAAATATAGATTCTGGAACAAATATCCAAGGAAATTTTACATTAGCAAAAATCGATTTCTTTTGTAATTGTACATCGCTACAAAGCACTAATTGACAAATATATTTAGCGCAATGATAAATTGTTTCTTCAGGTGGAATATCAGGTCTATCTTTCTTTTTGACACTTTCTTTCTTCCAAATGGAGATAGCGTCTGAAATTTCCCACCAACGTCTTTTTACCCAAGCAATTCCTTCATCTTCAGTTCTATCTAATCCTCTTATAAGTTGCTTGCAGTTATATAATGTATGAGCATGTTTAATTCTGGTCTTTATGTGTTGTAATATTAGTTTTCTATCATCCGGATATTTAAATAAAGCATTAATATAATCTAAACGTGTTATATATAAAACTTCGCAATATGTTAAACATCGAACATTCTTCTTGCGTGTAGGAAGTAAGAAATTTATATCACCAAATACAGTTCCGCTTGTTACTGAAATCAGTGGTGTTATCCCATCATCAGAAGAAATTATTTGGACTATTCCCGATTTAAGATATTGTAGACTTGAGTGACAATGTAATCCAGCATACAATCTTTCACCAGGCAACTTATAATCTATGCGGATATTTTCGCAAAGAAAACGTTGGAATGCTTCAGAAGTATTTTTGAGAATAGGACTATGATAAAATATTGGCCAAACTAAATCTTGCTTTATCTCAATTCTCAAGTATCTTGGAATTTCAGTGATAACGTCAGGAATCCAAGTTATTCCACTTCTTCTTCTCCACATTATATCATAGAATTTCTTTACTTCAATATGGGCATATGGCGAAGGGTTTCGTCTCTTAGTCTCCTCTATTATTTTATGCACTTGAGGATAAAATATGTTAATCCTTCGATCTCTTAATAGTTGTTCAGCCACCATTTTGGGAAATACAACCAATGTTTGTAACATATAGCCAGTGAGCACAAAGCAACCGAATATTACATATTCCACAATAGTTGATGGTTTTATATTGTCTATCAATCTATTTACAACGTAAGACATCACAGTCGCTGATGCATAAACGTAGGTTGAATATGATACATCTGTTTCGTTCAACTAAAAAAGAAAAATATGATATTAAAACCAATAATACGAATAATTAGTCAGTTACCTAAGTTGTACATACATACATATCTTCACGCCAGATCCCTTACGAGATAGGCAGAGAGAATCGAGTGCCATATATAACGATCCTTGCAGGCTTATCTCGCTTCCTCCATATTCATCACTCTCTTCATACACACACGCAAATTGCGAAGACTTGACACTACCTTCAAACAGTATTCGATCAGTCTGATCATGGTATGTCAGTCTTAGTCTTTCTCGGTACCTACATCCTTCCATATTCGCATTGTATATCTGTTTTGTTAACCTTTCATCTACTATTCTTTCTACACGCCTGAACCAACGGAGCATGCCCTTTCTCATCTTTACACCGACACTTTCTTTCAATCATAACCTCTCTCTCACTTTCACATTACAAGCCCGGTCCGCGAGTGTCACACTATATATTTTTCGTAGCGATCTAAGTTGTAGCTATTAATATTGTAAACGTTGCACTTCCATATGTTAGGATATTTTTAATAACTGTGTGTAAACGTGTGTAAATAAAATCATATATATATTAAGTAAATGTATTAACTAATATTTTAATAATAACGGATGTTTAAATTTTAACGGTAAGGCCGTTTATTTAGTTTGCAACTATTTGGGAACTTTAGTTTGCAACTATTTGGGAACTATCACTTCTTTCTGGATAAAAGACAACGACGCGTACTCACACAACTTTTCACATTATTTTCCATACCGATGCACTGTCAGAAGTATGTAGGTGGATTAAAATATATATATATATATATATATATATATATATATATATATATATATATATATATATATATATATATATATATATACTAGCGTCTCACTTCTCACACACAACTTTTCACATTATTTTCCATACCGATGCACTGTCAGAAGTATGTAGGTGGATTAAAATATATATATATATATATATATATATATATATATATATATATATATATATATATATATACTAGCGTCTCACCATCACAACATTAAATACTATGTGTTAATTTTTTTTAATAAAAGGAACAATTCATTTTTAGGGTTTTGAAGTAAACTAGGAACTTCACGGTAATTTAAAAATAGAAATTCACAGTAGTATAACTAGGTGATTTGAAAAAGTACGGCTTCGGTTCCAAAACATTATCTAGCACTCAAAAGTACTATTAAAATAAATCAAAAATTTTAAATCACCCCCCGGACCACGGAAAGAGAGGGGGTTGCAACCCTCGATTTTTCCCCTTGTCGCATGATTTTTGTACGGCATTGCGGAATAATAGATTAATAATAATAGATTAGAAGCTGTATTGAAACAGTATGAAACTGATGCCGTATGGAATGAAATGACCAAGTTTACCCTGGAAATTGTCAGAAAATCAAAAAAAAAATACCGACTTTGTGGCGCAGCATTTTTTTACGGCACTGTGCGTTTTCTTATTATTTTTCATGCATCTATCGATGGTACAAATGCCGTACAAAAATGTATGACCAAAATGTACTTGCTGTACCTGCACTTTTGAATTATCACCAGCACTCAGTTGGACAGCTTACAAGTGACGGCATAGTGCTGAATCTTATTATTTTATGCTCTTATATCGTCCTATATGCGTCATCTGGTGGTTTATATGACCCATCCATTTTTGGACATGGGCCTGTAGGTAGTCTATATCATGACTTAGAAGGCTTCACATGTTTTTGAATAATAGCCGACAACTAAGAAAAGTTTTTATAGGCGGTGAACGTGAGTGCAGATATATCCGTCATTGACGTTAATAGGTTAAATGTTCATAGTATAAAACATTAAAAGCCCTATTCTTAATCCGCATTAGAGTGATCGGCCACTTCGGAACCCGATACGCACTTTACCAATTTACTATGGTAAAAAGGCAAATTTTAAAAAAGGTAAGGTAAATTTTAAAACGACTGACTCTGCAAGTCTGCAAAATAACACAAAAAATGCTTTAAGTCGTTAGGGCGTGAAGCACCATCCGACATACACCAATCTTTATTCTACCGTTACTATTATTATCCTAAAGTTAGATAGATATGTCATTACCTATTAAACACATCTTATATGTATAAAAATCAATGCCACTTTTCGTTGTAATTTTATAACTCAAGAACGGGCTCATCTATCCAAACCAAATGTTTAGGCTTTGTTCGGAGTATTTAGTAAGTAGATGGTTTATGTAAGGTTGGCACAAAATCGGTAGAGGGGTTCTTCATTTATCAGATTTTTTGTAACGAATAAATTCAATAAATGGCGATACGTAGCGAAGCACGTAACGGGCCGCTAGTTATGTATATAAGGTTAGCAAACGGTAATCTTATGTTGTGAGAAGAGAGTGCCAAAATATCCGGCATATTCATCTAGTCTCAGGCGCAAGTCATGTTTTTCAGAAAAACTAAAAATTTAATTCAAAACAGTTTGCTCCTCTTTTAAAATTCGATTACAGGTCGTCATTCAATAGAATATCTAAAAGAAGCCAAAGTCGATATCCACAGATTGAAGCAGCGTTCAAAAAAGAGAAAAAAAATTACGTACTTTATTCTGTATGTTCTGTCTCCAGTCGAATATACCTTCTTTGCATATATCACATAGTCCATGTTCAGTAAATAAAATCATCAAGCATGTCAAACAATTGATACTCTCGGCCAATATTATAGTAAATCCAGTTATTATGACCAAATAGTTATGTGATGTCAACAAAGAAAAGTAATGTCCTATTCTATAAATTCTGGAAAAAATAATAATAAGTTTAGCAAGTTACGGGTATGCATTAGCATTGTAACAGCAAAAAGAGAGGAAAAGGGAGAAAGTACACCACAGAACATACAATCACTTATAGACAGTGTCGGGCGAGGAATAGACGCTCACATGAGCATATACTTGTAGTTTTATCGTAAAAAATAGTAATATGCCATGTTGTGCTATTTCATCATGCCGATTAAAAAGCCAAGGCTTAGAAAATATCCCAGGAGCGAATGAATATTATTTCTTTTAATTCATCTACTAATTATTAGTACTAAAACCCTATATTTCTGGGTGTAAATGCAAGCTACACTAACAACCTAAGAAATTATCTTAAGGTGTATCCAGCTTAATTTGTGAATTAAACGATGTTCTGAGTAAGTTATCGGCTCGATTACAAAATTTTATTATCATTTACCTCTATGGTGATGTTTATTACTTTTTATTATTAAATCCCGCGTTGCAAAATTAAACCCATCAGAAAGATTAAACTCATTCAGTAAGAATTGCATGACCGCAGAACCGGTATTGAAACCATCGCTGCATTCATCCCATGATTCTGATCTGATGATCAGATCAGTCACTGATCTGGTGATTCACTGAGTGATCAATAAATTGCGTTCTTTTTACGAGGGCGTTAATACAATTAATTTTTTTTTCTGCAAAAACCTCTAAATTGTTTTGCTCAACCCAAATATCTAAGCAATGAATCCAAATACTGGGTGACGAAATTTGTCAATGTATAAAAATGCCTAATTTTTTATATCAAATCTCAAAATTCAGTAGAAATGCTATCAATAGATTAACTTACATGACAAATTCGGAAAACGCTAATATATTAGGCCATAATTCCTTTGGTTGGCATAAGTCATCAGACAATAATTCGAAAAATGGTATCAGAGAAATAATGTCCAACAACAGTAAAAATGATGACTTTGGCAAATATTCTCGGCGCATAGCTTCATCAGTGACTTGTCTGTTGACAAAGAAAAATTTAATTAATCCTTCTAATCTTAAAAATGCGAAGATTTGTGTGCTTATATATTTATTATTTTACTACACAAGATCTCCTGAATTCAAAAGCATGAAAAAATGTGTTTTTCCGCATAACGCAAAATCTCCTTGGTTCAAACATAGCTTAGAGACAAAATCAGCTGTCAACATTTTTCATTACTATGTGTGGAAGGGGACCGAGGAATTCTTCGACACCAACAACTGATTTGCAGCGATTGTTTAAGCGTTTATGAAATAGAAGTGTGCTTAGAAACAACAGTCAATTTTCGCAAACATACGAGTAACGTCATTCCACCAAAAAATTACATGATTTATGTCGTACTCTGAGCCGAGAGAGGTACGTCACCAAATAAATTAAGTTTACATGGCTTCAAAGATAAGATATTAGAAACATTCTGTGTTTTTCAATGTGCTGACAATCTCATGAGAATTATATACCTTAACTGAATTTTTTATCCCGTTGGCACATACCATTTTCTATAGAAAAGGGGGCAAACGGACAGGAGGCTCACCTGATGGTAAGTGATCACCGCCGCTCATAGACAACCACACTATCAGAAGATTTGCAGTTGCGTTGCCGGCCTTTTAAGAAAGAGTAGGCTCTTTTCTTGAAGGTCCCTAAGTCGTATCCGCTTGAAAAAACCCCTGCCGGTAATTGGATCCACAGAGGAATAGTACGGGGGAAGAAGTGCCTTGAGAATCGCACAGTTGTGGATTTCCAGACATCGAGATGATGAGGATGAAATTTTGAATTTTGTAATTTTTTTTATTGACAACATACTGGTTAAAAGCTATGTTAATGCCCAGATTGATCACTTCCAAAGGGAGCCAAGGATATGTCTAAGAAAAAAGATGACAAAAAATGGCCTAGACCGTTATACTTCATAATTCAAATATAGTTTTACACTGATGTTTTCCATTGAGTCCTTTTCCATTGAGTCCACCATCGTACCCACATCATTGATCCAATATTAATTGCATAAGCCGAGATTCATCGCTCAAAGGGCAATTTTAGTAGTGAAATAGCTCAAATTGTTCTTGTATAAATTCTGACTACACATTATTTTAGACCATAAGCTAGTCGACTAAACAATTTGCAAAAAAATAATAAAGCCAAAAGTTACCTGTGTAGTATGAAGAGAAGTGTATCAATTCCGTAAATAGCATCGCTTAAATAAATGTAAATTAATTTTACTGGATATAATAAATTCGTTTCCAGAGTATCCCAGCAATATATGATCGGATAAACTGCTTGGATTGGACCCTGCAAATATATTTCTGCTATGAACACTGTTGAAATTTAACAACAGGCTTTCCTGATAGAAAAGAAAAATTATCGCCTGCAAGCGCCAAAGGTGTTACTATTGTTTGATGGTGAGATGGTTTGCCTCAGGCATAAGCTATCCTCCGTCTTTTTCAGCTCCTCACTCAGCTTACCCTACAAACTGGAACAACACTGCGACAAGCACCATTTCTATGGCGGCAGAATTAGGTAAAGCGGTGGTACTAAGCCGAGAAGCGAGTTGAGACATTGCGGAATACTATAACCTAATAATTACGGTGGTAACAACACGTTTAGCCAATCGTTCGATTTTTACGAACTGCTTGGCAGAATGGCAGATGTTTTATTCTTCAAAGGGGGCCTGAACCAACTCGGCGATTATTGTATATTCTGTGTATTCAATAAATAAGGTATTTTTAATGTTTGGCTGTTACAGACATTGTTGTTATTGGCCATATCAATATTTCTTTTTGTAAAACAATTTTTGCATTAATGTGTAGATTAACATAGGTGGGGGGGGGGGGGGGGGAACGTCGCATAACGTTGAGGCTCTTCACCAAATATAAGCCATTTCTATAGAGGGGGGTAACTAAGACAGAAAAAATTAAGAAAGCTTTGACTTGTGGAGATTGTCAGATTATATTTTTTTTCGTTATTTTTACATCATATCCTTTATAATAAAAGAGAATTCAGACGCGCTCGAGAATGTCAAAAGAACGTTTTCTCTGCATCTTTGTGACTCTCCCACTCCCTTCAAGAAAATAGAACCGGGCATCCCTTTCTATAGATCTAGGGCAGTAAAAACTAATCCAATAACTTTGGCATATTTTTTTCGTTATTCAAACATCATTCCCTTCAAAATAAAAGAAAATTTAGGTGCACTCGACAATTTCTAGACAACGTTTTCCAACATTGTGACCCTCCTACTCTCTTAGGCTACCGATTTTTGAAATTTTAGTTCACAATATAACCCCATATCTTAATTTCACTGCGCGCTGCCGGGTTTTCATTTCACTTTTTTATTTTCCTTTTTCTTTATTTTATTTGTTTCTTTATTTTTTATTTTTGTAGATTCTTTATTTTGTAGATTTTTTCCCATAATTAAAATAAAAAATATCATATCTTTTATTTGTCCTTACCAAGGAAGTTATATTCTACCCGGAATGCTTACACGCGCTTCAAAATCGTTCCGAAGAGTACCACGACATGAGTGGAGTGTGTCTCTTTCTACTAAATAAAGCGCCAATCGCCATATATAAGTGTGGCCATGCGTAGTTTGCAAATTACTACTAAGTAATTCTACTAATTTGAGAAATAGTTTTTGCATTGCATTAGTAATTACGTAATAATTAAAATAAGCACATTTAAGAACTCACTATGTTAATTACAATACATTTTATGCTAATGTATCTATCGACGTGTATGAATAAAAAGGATTTAACGAGTAACGAATATATAAAAATCTACCATCCGCAAGTTTTATTTACACTGGCAATTGCAAGAAAGGGACAACATCCACTCATGTCGTTGTCTTGCTCAGAACGTTTTTCCCCTCTGTTATGTAAGAAACAAATGTCAACTTTATTAGGATAGAAATAAAGTACATTTTTATTTTTCAAATATTGCTTTGTAGTGATTCCAGTTATCGTATATAAGTTCCTTGGTCCTTACAAATTATAGTTCGCAATTAACCCACCACACCATTATCTGATGCGCTTAACTGTTTCCGTTTTTTGCCGATTTTATTTATCTGTAGATTTTTCCCTACCATAAGAACTAAAAACGTTGTATATACCGTTTTACTTTTCTGTGGTAATAATATCTACTATGCCTCCCTAGTGGTGGTTGGATTTGAACACTTTTTCCATTTAGCAATTATTTCAACTATTATTAATTATTATTAAATTATTGTTGATCTTTTAAAATAATTTAAAAAATTTAAACATTTATTACGTATACTTTATTCAAGTTAAAAAAATTGACCACACGATGTCTAAAAATATGGCTACCTTACCCTACAAACCGAAACACGACAGTGACAAACACTGAAACCATTGCGGCGGGTAAGGCGGTGGTGCTAGACTCGGGCGAAACTGCAAAATTCTACTACCTAGTAGCCACGGTGGTAGTTACTCGCGTAGTCAATAGTTCGCCTCTTAAAATCTGCCTGGCAGAACGGCAGATGGTCTATTCTTCAAAGGGGGTGATGGTTTCGGTGATCTCAATGACGATAATCGCCTATTTATAGCGATAACCGGAACCAGCCCGCCAGACTCAGAGATGCAACTGTTATTTTAGTAGAAGAGCTACTGAACCCTCCAAATAACCCTCTCCCTTCGCACAAAGCTAGAACTTTCTTAAATAATATTTTACTACCGGACAATTAAGAAAATGCCGGTCTGGCAGGCACCTTGCGGTCACGACACTATCTTTTAAAGTTTTAAAAATGTAATTTTTTTCATAGCCTGCTCGCATAAAGCTACAATCTTGATATGTTGTAATTAATAAAAAAGTAAGCACATTTTAGAACTCAATATGTTATACTATTTCCATTTCTTTTTTTTCTTTTTCTCAATGACAGATCGACGTCCATGTAATTTTGTGTTGTTTACGTTAAAATGTCTCACAAATATTACTGTATTTCATGGACGGATAGTGATGTGCTACACATAATGATTACTGTAGGAGCTATATCGAAAAACGTAACACGATAACAGACCTGATTTTTTTTAACAAAATGTGAGAAATAAATTACCGCCGGATACATTTGTACAAATTTATGAACTATAATATTATATTATATATATATTTTTTTGATTGTTAATGCCTCCTTCTTTAAAATTTTCGAAGCTGTTGTAAAATAAGTAGGTATAGGTAGGTACTCGACATTGAAACGAAATAATTATAACGACACGTAATCTTTATTTATTTTAATCAAAGCCTGATGAATAGACACTGTCACTCGATGAGCTCTCCCCAACATTTATTATAAGTTTCTGTTTTTGTATATTTTTTTCTATCAAATAGGGGGCAAACGGGCAAGAGGCTCACCTGATGGTAAATGATCACCGCCGCGCATGAACAGCTGCAACATCGGAGGTACTGCAGGTGCGTTGCCGGCCCTCAAGGAATAAGTACGTTCTTTTCTTGAAAGCCCCTAAGTCGTATCGGTTCGGAATTACACATCCGCTGGTAATTGATTCCACAGAGCAGTTATGTGAGGCAAAAAATGCCTTGAAAATCGCACTGTCGTGGACTTACAGTCATCCAGATGGTAAGGGTGGAATTTAGTATTTTGGCGTGATGTCCGATGGTGGAAATCAGCGGGTGGGTATTAAGCCGAACAACTCCTCAGAACACTCCCCGTGGTAATAGCGATAGAAGATGCAGAAAGAACCAACATCTCTTCGCAACGCCAAAGGATCAAGCCGATCGGAAAGAGCCCGGTCATCGACAATAAGAGATGCTCTACGCTGTATGCGGTCAAGAGGAAGGAGCTGGTACTGCGGAGCCCCTGCCCAAAGATGAGAACAGTACTCCATATGAGACCTGACTTGCAACTTGTATAGTCGCAAACAGTCGGCTGGTGTGAAGTACTGTTTCGCCCTGTTCAAAAAGTCTATTATCGAAAGTATATTATATCATTTCTTAATAGATTTAACAGCTTGTTGGCCGTAAAAGGGGATGGGTATTGTTTCGAGCGGCGTGTCCCTTGATTTGTGCCCATATTAGTTCTATAGCATTGTACTAGTGGAAGCGGTGGTGTCGTCAGTCTAGTTCTTAGATACTGTGTGGTTTGCATTTAATCAAGTCTCGTCAGTAAAAATAACATTTGACCAATATCAGATTAGTCAAATGTTATTTTTACTGATTTTTTGGCTTCGTTCGAAAATTCGCAGCGCGCCATAGCGACATCGTGACGCTCAATCAATATTTCACGTTTGTCCGATTTTTTATGAGAAAATCCATTTTTTTCAAAACCAAGCTTATTGGCGATTTTTGGCCATGAAACAAACCACATTGACATGACGTAAAGAAACAACAAGTTTTCTAAGTGTTGGAATTTCTTTGCGCAATTAATAGTCATATGTATGACGGCGAATAGCATCAGCATCGAAGTTGTCAACCGATGTCACACAACGTGGCAACGTGGCACATAACGAAGCCTATTTTTCTGCATGCCACTTGAACTGTAAGCTTCGGTAGTAATTTTTGAAACAGTAGGTCCACTATTCCTAATGCGGCAACACGCTTTCGTACTTGCGACAGTGGTAAAAGCGGGCCACCATTTTGATACTCTGCTTCAAAGTAATTACAAACCTTGATCACCAGTTCTTCCGCCTGCCTTTTTAGAACAGATCCTTTCGGCATCTTTATATTTGATAGCTGGGCAGCAATCAATATAGAGGAACACAAAATACACAACGTAACGTATGGATAATGTGAAAAAACTCTGTGTTGTTGCGAGTGACAGATTAAAACAAACACAAAACGGCGGTGGGTCATTGAGTGTTTCCACCTCGAAAAAATATATTTGAATGTTTTTGTTATAAAATTTTGTCTTTGTTCAAAGTATAATAAATATATGTGATCGATATCATTACTTATTTGGTTACAACAACACAACTATCAAATTAGAACTGTCATGGCGAAAATAAAGAAATGGAAATAGTATAATTTACAATACATTTTATGCTAATGTATCTATCAACGTGTATGACTAAAAGGGATTTAACGGTTACCGAAAATATAAAAATCTACCATTACCATATACCATCCGATAGTTTTAGTTACACTGATATTTGCAAGAAAGGGACAACATTCACCGTTGTCGTTGTCTTGCTCAAAACATTTTTCTCTCTCTTAAGTAAGAAACTAATGTCAGCTTTATTAGTAACGAAACATATTTTTATATTTTAAATATTGCTTCGTAATAATTCCAGTTCTCGTAAGTATATAAGTTCCTTGAGAAAGGCATTGCCTGACATTTATTTGTCTCGCACGTTACATGTAATATAAGTAGCTGTAGTAACATTTACACTCACTCTGTTTTAAATCGCAGTAACGACATTTTACTAATAGATTGGTCCATAGAGTAATAACGCTTAGAGGGATAATTGCATTCAACGCTTCGTTCATATTTTAGGCCAAAACCGTGTCAATATCCGTGTAAGCTTTGTGTAATCACTAGCGTCGTCACGCACACAAAGACTCCAAAGACTCGAATAGTGTTGCAAGTAAATAAATATTTTCCCAAGACGGTATTTAAAATATATCTACCTGACCGGTATACAAATAATCTTTCATACTATAACATTATTAATCATTTAGTATAAACTTGAAACTTATACTTTTTATTCAGTTAGGTAAAATATGTTAAATGCCGGGAAATATTCTAGATGTTCTCAAGATGATTCCAAAGCTATTTAACCTTATATTTTTTTAGCTTTTGTGCTTTTATTTGTGATTTAAAATATTTTTACCTCACTGAAATAAAGATTGTCTGTCTTTCCAATAGTATTATTAGTTATATAGAAAATTTAGAACTTACAATTTTTATTCTGGTGAGGTAAAATGAGTAGAATTACAGGAAAATGTTTTAGAGGTTCTCAAGTTTTTTTTTAAAAATTTCAGTAATTAAACAGCGGTAACCAACCGGTACCGAGCGTAAATAAAAAATATGGTCAATACGAATTTACGTTATTTAAGTTATAAAAACAGTGATTTAAGTAATTCTTACAAAAAAAAACCTTATTGATATGTATCTACTAATATATTATCCTATATCATACAAATGTTTGAAATACATTGCTTGGCAAATACTTGTGTGTTATTATGTGTATGTCTGTGTGCGTGTATGTGTATGTATGTTTGTTTAAAGCTATTACCTTGGAACCTTTTTTATTTTAACTTTCATACAAATCTTGCCATGGTTCTAAACCTTAAACTATCTTGAAAATTAGCAAATGGGTGGGCAAGCAGAAACAATACTTACGTTATAGACGAACGTTTTAAGGTAAAAATTAATAAGATACTTATTAATCAAGTATTTATTTAAATCAACTTAAAAAATTTAAATGTTTTAAGCTAAACGTACTATATTGGCTACTATTGGCTCTGTGCACGACTTGAGCACCACCTAGCGTCCGCAACTGTTTTGGTTCTGATCTTAGAATAATAACGCCTAGAAACCACAAAAAACGAGTAAATAAAACTGAACCAGAAACGGCTCAATTCGTTTTGCGAGTTGTCAATGCTTAATAAGATCAGGTTATATCGGACACAGTTTACGAAAAATAATTCGAAATGACTTATTGCATTATAAAGAAGTGTTTTAACACCTTAGAAAAACAAAAAAAGTGAACATTTCACAGGTAAATACTTACAATTTATAATTTTTCTGTTATGTAAATCGACTAAAAATAGATAAATTGAAACACATAACTTATCACTATACAGTTGCTAGTTGTGGGAAAAAAATTGCGCACAATATTTTTAGTTAGACCTTAATGTTAAGAAAATTAATTATTGTATTTGCTTTAACTATTATTTATACTAAGTCTTATGAAAATAATTTAACTCGAGGGTACTTTTTGATAATTCAGCATTTATTTTATTTGTCTTTTTTTGCCTTTAACAACACAGTAAGTCATATTATTTTCGATTTGTGAGACCTGCACTCCGTATGACATGTATCGCGATTCTGAGCGGACGGCAAGCGCATGCGTAGCCTTTTAAGGCTACTTTGAAATGGCTTAAAACATCGCGGCCCACTCGGTTTCTACGTGTTATAATTCTACGTTCCAAAGCTATTTCACCTTGGATTTTTTCGTTTTTGTGCAAATTGTGACACGAAAATATGTATACTTAATAATCAAATTATTTATTTAAAATTTTAAAAATTAAAATTAATCTCAGTGATGTAGAAATTTATAGGGTAAAATAGCCAAATTTCGGCCGCCTAACCAAATACGTAACTTTCGGACCCTATTAGGCTTAAACCGTTATCGGGAAGAAAATATTCATTTTCTTTTTCGTGTTAATCAATATTTAAATTTTACACTATTGATGTTTCGAATTGATTTCAACAACGAAATAAAAATATGTAAACGTGTTAAGTTTTAAATGATTGACCCTCTCTATCCTGGTTTCTTTTCTATTGTCGGTCAATGTTTCTCTGATTTCAGCCCCATTTTTCTCTAATGTTAGCCAGTAAAGGATGTTTGAAATTGAAATAAGGTATTGACTTTGCATTAAAATTTACTTTAATTTTATTAAATAACTTTTGTAAACATAATATGCCCTCAATTTTTTATGGTATGTATTTAAATGATCTTTTTAATTTGTTAAAAACTGCAAAGAAAAAATCTAAATGGTCACCAATTTTAATGATTGAGTCTCTTTCTTTGAGACATAAAATAAATGAAATAAATTGATATTTTAGTCTCTTTAAAACTACGCAGAAAAAATTTGATATGTAAAAATTACATTAGATCGTTACTTGCTGGTCCTCAAAATTAAGAGAAATGAGCATTAAATATTCAATATTGTGATATTTTTTTAAATAAAACGATTTATATAAATTATTTTTTGTCTATATCAAATAATCTTCAATATAACTATTTTAAGGTACTTATTTTTATTAAGTTGTAGTCAAAGAAAGGAAACAATTTAAATACAAAGTTTTATTTTTCACTACTAGACTAAAACTAGAATAATTTTCTATGATTGTTAAATCAATTAAATAAAATATATCGCTAGGAACAATTATACAAAAAATATTGAGACTTTAATTTGATTGAATTCTATCATCAAATTTAAGTGTTATCATTGTATAAAACTTAATTTACATTTTCATTAAAACAGCAATAAGTTTATATATTATAATTTTCATTATAAGTATCGAATAAAAATTCTCCCTGTTTTTGTATTAAAGAATAGTTAAAGCTAATTTATTTTTTGTTCTTTTAAGTACCTATAAAGTGTCTTCGCAAAAACTTAGCTCAGAATTCTGTCAACCTAACTTAGATTTCTGAGATTAACAGCTGTTGTACTGAAGACACCCAATGACAAGATAAATATCTAACCACAGACTACTAAGGAGAGAACTGATTGCTTTCGTTAATCTTACCTAAATTCCAACTTTATTTAACTACTCTTCCCCAAGTTAAAAAAATATTTATTAAATGCGGATAAATTAAGCAGTTGATATAGAATCTTAAGAAACACATTAAACTTTAAGATAATAATTAAAAAACGATGTATGAAGTCTTGCCCGCGTTCTTAAAAGTTATGTGGAATATTAGCTTAATTATCAGTATAAACATATTAGGAGGTCGACATTAGGCGCAAACCGATTTTAGGGCACGTTACCCTGCATGTTTTCGTGGATAAAAGTCGAAAATATCGCTAATAAAACTACTTGACACTAAGCAATACGAAATAATGCAGTACGATGGCATATTATTTAATAAGAAAATTTAAAAAAAAAATGACTTTGGTAGTGACAGAGTTGTTTTCTGATGGTCACTGTGGCATCTAGAATGCTAGTTGGAACATTTTTTTTGTCTTCTAAAAGTCCTCATTATATACGAATAAATGCTTCATAATATTGGTCTGACAAACGGATTTGTAATATTTGTGCCAGTATAATGGGTGAGTCTCAACACTTAAAAACTATTTTTTATGCAAAAGCAAAGTCCAGGATATGTAATATCGCACACAAAATAGGAATACACATATTATTAATTATAATGAAAATAGGTAAAAACAAGTACGTGGTAGAATATTTTTCCCTTTGGCTGGCAACATTTTGAATATCGTTCTACTTAGATATTTATGATTTATTTGTTTGGATTTTATACAAAAATATCCGATGCCAAGTAGTTTTTATCGGTGAAATGTTATCTTTAAGTCCTAAATATGCTTTTGTGAAGCACGGTGACAGCATTTCACCACACAGTAACTCACATTTTTTGAAATTGCGAGAGCTGTACTCCGCGTGGCACGTGTCGCATGCCTGAGGGGCCGGCGAACGTAAGAGGCCTTTTCAGGCTTCTTTGAAATGGCTTAATATTGCGCGGGTCGACTCGGTTTCTATGCGTTATTATTCTATGGATTGGTCATACGCCAAGTATAACCAATCTATTAGTAAAATGACATTGAAATATTCCGGTGATTCTTTTGGTTTGTTTACTCTCTTTTTGGAGGACAACGAAGACATGATTTAACGTGGAGAATGTTAAAGCATGGCTAAGTTTTCCTCCAAATAACTTAGCTGCCAGTTTGCACTCTTGAGTCTTGATGAGCGATTGTTTTTTTGCGGTGCGTAAATATACGTATAAGATAGTTTTCCGACGTGTGAACATGTAGAATATAGTTATACAAGCGGAAAACTGGGAAATTCACTTCCAAGCGAATTCCACAAACTTCCAACGACTGGCTTTGTGATTTATTTATGGTCATCGCAAAGGCCAGAGGCACAAACTGTAGTTGCCTAAAATCGCATAGTAAATTAATATGTTTTCTTTTTTTGCTTACTGTGATTGTTACTTCTAGAAATATTGCAGATTAAACAATTCAAAGGTAAATCACCATTACAAATTAATAAGATACATAAAACTTACTATAGTTATTTTGATGATAGCGGCAACAAGAACGCATAGTCTAAACACTGGATTGAATGGCAGAAATATAAGATTGCTCCAATTTATAGCTGTGTCCAAATCATCTTCATCTTCACTATCTTCGTCATAAAGTGACGCCATAATTATATTTCCTTTTTCACTTACAAATCTGAAAAACAGTTAATTATAATGTATCTTTTAAACTAATCATATTTTACTATCATTTGAATGAAAAATATTTTGACAATATGAAAATATGACGTTATTTTTTTTATATATTATTAAATTAAGAAGGTTTGGAGTGTATTTGCAGCACAGTTCTCTTCGGCTACGTCTGCAGATACAGGCGGCTTTCTGAGGGCCTAGAGCCTAGCGAGTAGAATGCAGGCGCTTAATATTAAACAAAAAACCGTGAAGACAGCCGTTGATCAGTGCGAGTGATTAATAAACAGCGTCTATTCACTTTAACTACGCTCCACGATCGTAAATTTATTTACACAAATACGACGGTTAAGAAAAAACTTGACTGACGGATAAAAAAAACAACAATCTTGTTCTTATCCGGTAATTGTTATTTTTACTTGTTAATTTTTTGTCTAACATTGTTTCTACAAGTTAAAACAACAGACACTTTTTTTAATGTCATAATATAACAGACAAATAGCTCTCATAATAGAAAGAGACAACCATCGTCTACAGACACAAAGGATGTTAATGTTAGGTTGCATTCTGGCAGCGGCATTTTAACGCTACATGCATAAATACTGGATACCCTACCTTCCAAACCAGAACGTGACAGTGACAAAGCACTGACGCTATTGCAGTAGGAATAGGTAAAAGAGTGGTACAATCAAACAAAGTGGTAGGCAATCGTTTACCTTTTACAAACTGCTTGGCAGAACGACAGATGGTCAGATGTACCTACAGATTCTTAAAGAGAGCCCGGACCAATACGGGGAAACCTTTTGTTTTTATAATAAGTGCTAATCTTTCTACCGTTTTTCCTCATACTTCAGTACCTATTGTTAACGAGGTCCGCAAATATGATGTAATATTTTATAGAATGATCTCGTTTTAATATCGTCAATGACCTTATCCTTTATTTTCTTTTTCAAATTTCTTTTCAAAAGGAGAAGGTCATCAATTTATAGTTTGTTTTATGTTTGTTATTTTAGAACTGGGTCAAATGACTAACTAAATAGAAACCGATTTTGAAAATTCTTTTCTTTTTTGAGAAGGTATACTCTCTGTGTGATCGTATTTTTCATTAAGTGAAGATCTGATACAGGGTTTTGGATATACAGGAAATGGGAAGGTGTTACAGTTTGGTTGCGTTAAAAAATTATAATATATTCAATTTTTGCTTTCATAAAACTGTATCAGTATAATGGCCGCACTTGCTTTGTGCAATGACAATGGCACGATAAATGCAGATGTGACCTCTGCATAGTGGTGCAACATCGCTTATAAAAAACATCGATTTAAAACATCGATGTTTTCTAGAGTAAAACATCGATGTTAAAAACATCGGAGTTTATTAACGATACATCGATGTCGATTATGGTCGATGTTTTGCCATATAAATTACTTCTACAATCGATATCGAAGCCAAAAATATAGTTTTTAGAATTTTTGTCTGTTTGTCTGTATGTATGTCTGTGGTAAACTCAAAAAGTACTGCATGGATTTACTTCAAATTCTGCATGAATATTACTAATAGGTCGGGTCAACATATAGGCTACGTATTATCACGCTATCACCTACGGGAGAGGAGCTGTGCGGAGTAAACGAAGTCGGCGCGAACGAAGTCGCGGGTAACAGCTAGTATTATACTAAAACATTGTTCATAAAACATCGCTCATGAAGAACGGTGTATCGTCGATATTTGGGGTTTCAACATCGATGTTTATTAACGATATATCGATGTTTGAAAAAATTAATGTATCGTTTTCATCCCTACCTCTGCTTTTATCGTGTCATTGCACGAAGCTTTGTGGCGATAGGCGCATATGCAGCCCCAGCATAAGTACAGTTATGAAGAACAAGAATAGCTAGTTGACTTAGAAATGCGATGAGAAATAATTATTCTAGCGCTCTAAATAATTTATTTCCTTCATACACTGTTTTCATCGGCGATGTAGCTTTCGTCCTTGCTAAAATTACATTTAAGGTATTCAATATCATTTACATGCGCAGACATGTGAGTGACTCTTATTTTATGACTGTTCCGCATTTTTAAATACTAGACTATACCTCGCAATTTTTAAATTCGTTCTTGTTACTTTCATTTCTAATAGCGGTAGCTAGTAACTTGGTTTCCATTGCTTTCGTTGATATTCTTTTGATCATTTATATCATAACTGTGACCAGCGTTTTTAGCTTAGAATAGATGAATATGAGTTTAAAAGTACAAAGGAAATGCCAAAAGAAGGTAATTTACTATTAAATCGCCCATTAGCTTGTCACCCTATTCATAATTGTGCACGTATTTAACTTTTAACAAACTACTTCAATAAAATATACTTAACCGTAAAAACTTGTAAAAAAGTAGTATCTTCACGCCCGCATCCTCGCAGAGGCACAAGTGAAGTCACGTTTAGCTGAAGATACTTAGTCCCACAGAATGATAGGTGGCAATCCTTTCTCCAACCGAGTACGTTTTCCAATCCCGGGCAACGTTGTTTTGGTCAGAAAACTGGATAACACATTTTTAAACGAATCGATTCGATTCGTTTAAATTTAAAATTAATAAATTTTAAATTTAAATGAATCGAACACGGGTCCTCATGTGGTCAACATCGACAGCGAACCACCAGACCACAGAGGCGATAACCAAGAACTTGTCTTTCAATAATTTATGGCGAGGCGTATGTACACTACACTTGGTATTAGGTTGTCACACCGTAAGGTATTAAAATGTTACTAATACAAATGTTGTGGTGAAAAGTTTAAAACTTAGTGAAGGAATTCGTGACTGAAAGAATTTTATTTAAGTCGTCAAGCTCTCGAGAACAAAAGAACTCAACGCTTTGTGATTTTCCAAGAAGTTAATTATCATTTTGCCTGTCATGGTTTTTATCTTTAAGGGTTATTGTGATTGTGCGCTTACAAATTTTCTTAGGTCTTTTCATTTTAATTCAGTTTTGATAAGTTAACGGCATTAATTTACACTTTGGTTGTGTAACTCCTTAATGTACCTATACTAAAATACGTCTCGATGCCGAATACAGACATTAAATATATTTTATTGATTTAGGCGCATAGAACAAATAGTAATTGCATGTTTAGGGGTTACCTTGCGAAAATCCATGATTAAAAGTTGAAATTTGCTATTCCTCGCGAACTTTCCAGCTGCCCTTTGCGATGCCACCAAAAAGAAAGACGCCATTTTAATAAATGGATAAAACTCACCTTCCCATTTTAGAGCGCAACTATCTTTTCTTCCTCTAACGATTAAAGTAAGCATTAACGATTTACCAGCCGGTGCATGATTTTTTCAAAATATCAAAATTAATGCTACCGGTATTGGATTTCACAATTACTTTACTAGAAGTGCAGGACAAGCAGACTACACGCCAGAGTTTAAATATTTAAACCACCATTCAAACTCTAGCCACTAGTCTATCGCACTTGTGAGAATACAACTAGTTTTAGAGTGGGGCAGTGAATTGTGATTTGTGATAGGAGGATCAGTGGTATTGTTTTATCCTCCAGCTAGTTCTATACTTTGACAATCCGTGCCCATTAACATTCACGGATCGTCAAAGTATAGCACTAGAAGTAGCTAATGCATACTAAAAATAATATTATTTTTAACCCCCGACGCAAAACGAGGGGTGTTATAAGTTTCAGGTGTGTATCTGTGTATCTGTCCGTGGCATCGATCGTGGCGGATGGTACGATTTGGTTTCGTTTTTTTTTAATTGAACGCTCTATTTTGCGAGATGGTTCTTAGCTATGATTCAATAGAATTTGTTCAGCCGTTTCAAGATCACCAGCTCTTTTCAAATTGTTTAAAGGAATTAAGCAACTTGTACAGGCTTTATCAGTAGGTACTAAATTTTGTATTCTGACACTTTATAGACATTGCAATTACATGACTACCTTAATATGATACTTTGGGATCCTCATTGAAAGATCATCAGCATCTATTTAACTGGCAATTTTTGTATGTAAATAATAGATTTTCTAAAGGAGAGTGATGTGATCGGCCTAAAAGGGCTACAAGAATATAGCGTCACCCGAAATTATTAAATTAATTTAATGTTCAATAAGACAATATTAGAATTCAATGGACACTTTTTAATAGCAAGTTAATTTTAAAAGGATTTTAGTTGGAAAGTCATGAAACTAAACAAACTTGTACGCTTTTCTTATTTCTAAATTAAGCAAAGATTTTTCTTTTCTGCCTTAAAATTTACACTTTCTTTTATTTTTGACCAACCAAAATAAATTATAAACATGTCGGATAGGTAAGACGCAACATTTTAAACAAACTATTGTATAAAATGCAACAAAAATTAAAATATTTATTATTATAGGCGAACCCTACAACACAGAAGGCTGTATAAACAAGTACTGTTAGTATCATCCGAAAGAAACAAAAAAACAAGTGTCATCTATTTACACTGCGAACGAGCGATAAATATTTTAATGTAAACAAAAGTTATATCGTCTTTTTAACTTTTCAGTGGTTAAAATCAAATAAACTTCATGATGAGTGATAAAAAAATTAATTTAAATATTTATGTTGACGATATATTGCAATGTGTATAATATGTATATAATACAATTGTTACATTCCATTTTAAGGTGGCTTAAAATGTAATGTAACAATTGTAAATTCAAGTAATAATAATCTTTGAAGAAGTTTCGTGAATTTTAGTATTATGAAAAGTGTCCGTGATACTATTAACATTTCAGAAGAAATTAATAATGTATTACAATAAGGTAAGCAGCTATCATCATGTGTTGCGTTTTAGGCCAAACTTGTATGGAGCCTCAACATTCTTCTTTATAGGTTTCAATTTGTTTATAATTTTCATCCACGAACTTTTAAAATCAAAACCTTTTACGATGAGGTAAACAAAAACGTATTAAATCTGTGTTGCTGATATATTACGAAGTGAACGTTTAATTTAATGTAATAATTTATTTTTTGTCCAAATTCAACTTACCATAATCCTTGTAGATTTTTCGTGAATTGTAGCATTTTGAAAAGTATCCGTTTTAAAAAATGTCCTTCAGAAACAATTACTATCTATATATATATATATATATATATATATATATATATATATATATATATATATAAATCAATTGCTGTTCGTTAGTCTCGCTTAAACTCGAGAATGGCTGAACCGATTTGGTTATTTTTGGTGTTGAATTAATTGTTAAAGTCCACAAAAGGTTCAAAAGGTGAGAAAATATAGAAAAAACATAAGAGTAGTTAAAAAGGCAGAACAACGTTTACCGGGTCAGCTAGTATATCATATAATTATCAAAATGCTTTGGATTCTAAGGCAAACTTTGTGTGACTCATCATTTTTCATTCTTGAATTATGGATTCGTTGTTGAAGTATTAATTGAAGTACTAATCTTTTAATTCAATAACTTTTAAAATCTAATCTTTTTACATTTTCATAGCTATCAGAAAATAATTCCTCATTTAACGAAGTAAAATTACTATACATTTTTTTATTTCTATTTCTTGTGCGAGCTCCTGGTCTAATATTTTGTATAAAAGTTCGCTAAATACATTAATTATCCCACGTAAGGTTTTTAAGCATCCCTTCATTTAATTAACGTAATGCGTGCTCAGCTTCATAAAGGTCTACGGGAACTGAGGCTAACTTATCTTGATGCTTAAATTTTGGGTAACAACAAAAAATTCAAACGTACAATTATTTATGAAAATTTTAAGAATTGGATTTGGTTTAACGACCAATAACGTTACCGTTATAATAATTAAGTGCATGTAAGTTAGGGTTCCGTAGTTGTCTTACATAATAATGCGGACTAGAACAAGTATTTTTTTAATTTTATGCATAGTACTTAACTTTTTCAAAGTCAATCACGAATATATCAGGTTTTACTTCTCCAAAACATTTTGTAAGTTTGGCAAATATTATTCGTGAGCTTGATTATTTTAGCTGAGTACCTAGATTAGGTACTCAGCTAAAATAATCCTTCCTTCCTTTTAACTTCGTCACATATCTACATTCTGTGAAAAAGATATCGGGAATGGATGATTTGTTTATGGTTTTAAATTCATTTTTTTTTTTTTGTTGTCGTTAGATTGGCACAACTGTTTTCCATTTTGGCGAGGAGTTGGGAGTTGTACTGTTATTTCGATTAAATACTGTGCTGTTTGTTAGATCGTGTCTAGTGTGTACTGCAAACTTTATAATGAACAAAAACATCGAACAAAAGCTTTGTCTTAAATTTTGCATCGCCAACGAAATTTCTTATTCGAAAACCTTTAAAATAGTAGGTAGTGAAGTAAGTAGAAGACACAAAGGAGAATTTGCGGCGCGAACTGAACTCAATTTCGGAAAAAACATTTAAAAAATATGTACATATATTGATGCTTAGATTATTCGTTTGCGTACGTGTATCATTTCTAAAGGAGCATACTTTAAAGGCGCTAAAATAGATTTGGAATTTAGAATAACTAACATTTTAAGTATAATTGTAAAATCCAAGTACTTTCTTGACAGAGTACTACAGTGAACATTTTTAAAGCTTAATAACTAATCCATTAATTGAAAAAAATGTTTTCAACAACACCGCTTATTTTGTAATACCTATCTAATACCACTATGGGTTACGCGAGAAAAAACAGCCATTTTTACTAGTAAACCTTAGAAGGTACTCTAAAAATGTTATTGTACCATTTTATCGGCGTGACTAATATTATATTCATAGAGTAGATTAATGTAATAATTTTGTATGTATGTAATAATTTAAAATGTGTAATAATTTTTCTTGGGAGGAGCGCCCTCCACCATGCTCCCCGGTTACTGGCTCACCTAGATACTAAACTAGTGTCTTTCGTTTTAGTCTACAACTACTAAAACACTAACTAAGTAACCAGTACTGCGTTAGTATTTTAATCGAGTGGAGAGTGTTTTAGTAGCTAAAACGATCGTTGCTGTCAAATAATCGTTCGCACTTTGGTCGACTACAGTTCACAAGGGAACTGTGTTTCGCAAGATGAACATCCTACAAAGTGATAGGCAAAAATAAAAACACAGCAAAATGCAACTAATAAACTTGACTAAAACAGGAGGTTCACACTTGTTTAGTCGGTGAGCCAGTAAGCGGGACGTGTGGTGGGGGTACTACTCGGCCGAGAATATAGAACTAAATGGATCAGCTTGACTAAATTCCCTTCCTCCCCCGTGTTGGTCCGGGCTCTTTTGAAGAATAGGCTAACTACCGGCTGTCAGGCAGACCGTAAATGGCTGATTGGCTATGCGAGTCACAACCATTGTGGCTACTAGGTGGTAGAGCGTCAGTGATTGTCACTTTCGTGTATCTGGTTTAAAGGGTACGCACCATTTGTTAATTTGGTGTCTATAGGCGATGGTTGACTCTTTCCATCAGGACATCCATCTACTTATTTGTTATCTTATAATACTCGACTAAATTTTTGGTGTTCAGACATCTTTAGTTAGTCAATAACTAGTTACTCGAATAAAATAATAGCCTAGTTAGAACGAGGCTTTGATGATAGGCTTGAAATTATTGTCAACGAAATAAAGCAGAAACTGTGCACAGTTGAATCGTTACAAAAATCTACAACCTAGCTATCAAATTGAAGCAACACAGTGAAATAATAGACTAAATAAATATTTACTACAAATCATTTACCTAATTCCATAACTACATAAACAAAACAACACATACATTTAAGTATCATGTAATTTAAGTAAAAAGAACCTTTTACCTTTTATATCATTGTAAATCCATTGTCCCCAAAAGAAAATCGCGTATTCGCTCGCCCTAAATGTCCTGATTGTATTTTTTGCGCTATAGAAATTCGCCCAATCACAAAATGCTATTATGTCATGGGGGTAATAGAGTGAATGTATTAACTCCGAATATAGATGCGTTGGGAGGAAATAACGCTATCTCACGGTTGATTGGTCGTGAGCCGGTGAATTTGTTATGTACCTATGCTGTGAATACAGCAAAGATGACTTGAATTTCAAAGTATTATTAGGTTGTTTGTCTTTTGTTTGCAGTCTTAATAACTACATTTTCAATGTAGGTGCACAAAATACTCAGAGACTAACAGAAGTCAATGTTACATACAAGTAATATTCGAGCATAGCACACATAGACATCTCTCACGGACGCGATATCTCGGACTGGTGCGCAACGAACTGTCCCGAACCATTCCGAGATATCGCGTCCGTGAGATGTGTATATGTGTGCGTTGCTCGAATATCATATGTATGTAGATTGACTACGTTAGTCTTCAGTATACTGTGGTAGGTGTGATCAGAACAAATGCTAATCTTTGATATTTAATAAACTTGAAGTTCACCCTTCACTATCTCGATATCTGGAAATCCACAACTGTGCGTTTCTCTCGGCACTTTTTGCCTCGCACTACTCTGTTGTGGAATTCATTACCGACAGGATTGTTTCAAAACGGATACGACTTGGGGGCCGTCAAAAAAAGAGCTTACTCATTCTTAGGAGGCCGGCAACGCAACTGCAAGACCTCTAGTATTGCAGATGGCCATGGGCGGTGGTGATCAGTTACTATCAGATGCACCTTTTGCTCGTTTGCCCCCTCTTCCATAAAAAATAAAAAACTTGAGAAGTGTCAAGGGACACCCGGATGGAACGAAGTTCCTTTTGATTAATTAGTGAAGGAATTGTAATAAAATTTTAAATTGTAATGAAATGTAAATCTGGCTTGCTTTCTATAAGAGAGAGGGAGAGACAGACAGAGAAACATGCGCACGCCGCACTGCTTACAATAGTTTACTATAGCAAAAAGTGTCGTGACAACTTTTCGTAAGAATTTTTTCCGTCTAGCCCCCTTTCACAACGCGCGATAAGGAACTTCGTTCCAAAAACTTTCTCAGACCTGTCAGAGTAAATAAAATGCTATTCTGAGCATCTGAGTGTAACCCCTGGACACACTTTCTTTAACTATAACAACTTATATAAGTGTCAGAATTATACAATGGCACCTAGATTTACAAAGTAAAATGGTGGCATTCGAATATTTCTAAGTATCTATAAAGTTTCTTGCCAAAATCCTAATTAAAAATTCTGTCAATTTGACTGAGATGTCTTAAGTTAGCAGTTGTACTGACCATACGTACCTTGCTAATAGACGCATAAACATGTTATTTTATTTTATAAACATTTTATATTGAGACTGTAGTAGCGGTGTCAGATGCATGAGGACCCTGTGAGATGATTTAAGAAATTTTTGGTTCATAACGACGCCAGCATCCTAACTAATATTATAAATAGAAAGTGAGTGAGTTTGTTAAGTTTTCACACCTAAATCACTAATTCTTTCACCAATAGAAAGCTACATTATCAGGGAGTAAAATAGGCTGTACTTTTTTAGAGATCCCTTTAAAAATTACAATAATGTAAGCCAAGGTATTTACATGTAGCCTGTAAAAGTTTGACGCGCTTTTTACGCTTCCCTTTTTTTGTAAGAAAATTTAGGTAACTACTAGCTGACCCACTAGGCTTCGGCGGATAGATTAACATGTCATCCGTATACTTTTTCATAAAACTTTAATCCCCTGTTTCAGCCCCTTAAGAATTGATTTTTGAGATCAAATCAAATATTTTATTCCACGTAGGTACACATAGTAACACCTATCAACGTCATTTATAAGCAAAAATGTACATGACAAGTTATACAAAAGTTAAAAAATAAATTAAGGTAAAAATACAGAAAAATAAAGTCAACTAAAGAAAATTCTTTGTCTAAAAAATGACTTATACTTAAATATTTTTGAATTTAAAAAAGTTAACCTATGTTTGACCCCAGATTTTGAAAAATCTCCATACCGAATTTCATCGTAATTTAGCCGCGAAAGCGTAACAAATAGGTTTTTGCATTTATAATAATTTATAATAATACTAGCTGCAGAGTGCAGCCCGCTGTACTATAAAAGTTTTTGATGAATCCCGCGGGATTACCTAATTTTTCCGGGATAAAAAGCCTATGTGCTATTCTAGGTCATCATCTACCTGTGTGCCAAATTTCATTTAAATCCGTTCAATAGTTTTTGCGTGATTGTGTAACAAACATCCATCCAAACATCCAAACTTTCGCATTTATAATATTATATTAATATATTAATTAATTAATTAAATAATAAATAAATTAAATTAAATGAAATATTAAAAATTAAATTAATTAATATAGATTAATATGTATTAGTACGGATGAAGATTCCTTTGATAGTTTCAACGCGAGCAAAGTCGTAGGTAAAGGCTTGTGTAAATAAAGTGCTGAAAGCCATGTAAAATGAATGTTAAGAATATATATAAAGTATTAAAAATATAGTTGTGTTTAAGCGAGAGATAAAAATATCATCAACATCCATTTCATATCAAATCTATGGGCTACTATAATAATGTACCCGAGATATTCCTCACATTTGAATAAGCCATACACATGAATATACGGTCCGCGTTACATAACAGAAGATCATAAATCAGGGCCCGCTGTCCGGTATTGCGGATCCCTTCCCGAGTTCGTTCAATACAGTACAATACACGTTTTGCATATATTACTTTATCGTTGAAGACCGACCATCATTTTTCGCTTTTCCTTACAATTTTGTGTAAATTGTAAGATAAACTATCTATATTGATATTATAAATGCGAAAGTTTGGTTGTTTGGATGGATGGAACCCTAAAAAACCCTAAAATAAATTATCAGTCAATTTTACCGGAATAAAAATTGAGAGTGTAGCGATCGCATAGCTGTTCTAAGCATATTATTCTGTTGGTTAGCGCAGAAAATGTTATTTTAAGGAACTCCTTTAAGAAATCTCAGTAACCACCTGGTGGCAGAATTAATTGGAAGTAGTCATACGAAAAGGATCCAATCCACGCAAAATCACTTTAGAAATATTGAAGTTTGAAGTTGGATATTTTTAAGCTATTACATAGCTTCTATCGCGGGCCTTGAGCGTCGAGACCGAATCCAGAAATTCCGTAACGAAAAATACCTAACACCCCCCACTCCGACCGGCAGAGCGGTGAAACTTTTTGGTTTTTCCATTTTTTTTTATTGGTCACCACGCTCAAAGTGTAACTTGAATTAATATCAAAGAAAAAAACAAAGAAAAAAAATACTGCATAAATAAAATAAATATATAATTGTAATTGCATAAGTTGATAAAAAATGCCATGCAATAGCTTTACCGCGGCAGTCTCCGAGTGCCACACGTCTTTTTTTTTTATTTTTTAACGTGCCATACATGGGGACTAGTTCTGACGTTGAATAAAATAATAGAGAGCTATTTTTGCTTAGATTTTTTTTACTGGCCGATAGTATTGATGTGCATCAGTTTGGTGCGCTTAACTCATTTTTGACCATATTGTGGATTGAATCCTGTTCTTTTAACTACGTCCAATTGTGACGAGGTAGCAACACACCCATGCTTAGAATTTTTGTCTAAAACGTAGTGATTGTATAACTATTTGATTTTGTCTTATATGATAACACGTAAATAACATTCAAAATACGTGAACGAATTGAAAAAATCTTTTGGTAGGTACAATTATAAACATCTGTGGTTGTCATAAAATTTGATTTACAACCGCATTGACCTGTGGATCCCGAATTGGACAAACTAAATCGACAATCCGTAGTTTTTTTATAACCTTCCCTTAAAAGCAGGGTTATGCACAAAATATTAATACTACTGAATAAACATTATTTTTGTTCGTTCAACACACTGGTTCAATTATATGGATACTAGCTGACCCGCGCAGCTTCGCCCGCGAGTATATTAATAAGTCGTCTAAATACCTTTTATTAAGAATTTCATCCCCTATTTCAGCCCTCCAGGGACAGATTTTTGACAAAAAAAATTAGCCTATGTTTGACCCCGGATCTTCAACTATATCTATGCCAAATTTCATGAAAATCGGTCCAGCGGTTTAGCCGTGAAAGTGTAACAGAGAGACAGACAGACTTTCGCATTTATAATATTAGTATGGATTTATAACAGACTAGCGGACCCGCGCAACGTCCCTTGCGGGTAATTTAACATGTCAATGTAAAAATTTCATACAATATTTCATCCTCCATTTCATTATAGGGGCAGAATTTCCAAAAATTCTTTCAAAATCTCGTCGCCATTGTGAGAACAGCCTCTGTTAAAAATGTCAGCCTTCTTGATCTAGTTTGAGGCTAGGCGTTGATATGTCAGTAAGTGAGTCAGAAATTTTCTTTTTGTATATACCAATTTAAATATGTGGAAAGAAGTTTGGTAGAATCAGCATAAAGTTCAACAGAATAATAATAATAAATAATAAATATCACTGGACAAATTACACGAATTGATCTGACCCCAAAGTAAGCAAATTATAGATATGCTTGTAGTATGTCAGTCAACAAGCAAATTATAGATATGATTGTAGTATGGGTGTCAGTCAACGATACTAATACATAGAAATACATATATAAATACTCTAATATATTTAAAAACACCCAAACCCAGAAATACAAACATCTGTGCTCATCACACAAATACCTGACCCTGTCAGGAATCGAACCCGGGCGGTCAAATGTTAACTGATTCGAAATTATTAATCCCACCAAAAACATTTTAACATGAATTGTGGCCACGACGAAACCATAAGGCTCGCACTGTCAAAAAGGTATCAGATCTCATGTAGAGCCAAACATCTAACTTTACACGAGCTAACTCTACAAGCCCTTCCATGACAAATTTTACACCTTAGTCCAAATATGTGGTTTGGCTATTTCGTTACTACTATTGCTTAAGTAAACTGTTAAGGCGAGGCATCGCGACAAACGGAAAAAAACTGGTTTGCTAAATCACGTTTTTCTGTATTGATTGTTAAATAACAATTTTACAAAAATTACACAATATAGCTAAAGATATTATCTAAAGAATGTGCTAACTCATTACATGATAGAATGTACTTTACTCGATCATATAAAATTCCGGAAACAGGCTAAAAATATCTCTAAAACAAATAATTTGTTAATAATATTTCTAATCTTCCACATTATTTTTATATGGTGATATTTAGTTGTAAATACAAAAAAGAATGTGCTAAATTTTAGTTTTCAGTTGATGTCCTATATTTATTTATCCGAAAATTAACACGTTTCCTAGCGGTTTCAGAACCGTGCCACCGTGCCACCCATTTTCTATAGAATTGACGTGCGTCGAAATATCTCGCCTTAAACTATTGTATAATAGAAAAATAATAAACGGTGAATAAATTTAACTCACGCACATGTGGCGGGAACGGTCAAGCCACATATATTGACTAAGGTGCAAAGTTTATGAAGTTAGGGCTTGTAGAGTTAGAATGTGTAGAGTTAAAAGTTTGGCACTGATAAGTTATTGACAGTACAAGCCATATAATTATGGTTTATTTGGCCAGTATATTACGCCATTAATAGTTGAAAATATTATGCCATTAGGTTATCGACATTTGTCAAACTTTAAGTAACCGTAACCCTTGTAGGTTTTTCGTAAATTGTAGCATGAACTATGTCCTAGTGATACAATTGGACGTAGATCCAATCCACAATATGTTCAAAAATGGGTTAAGTTAAACTGATGCTAAATGTCAATACTATTGGCCAGTAAGAAACATCTATGCAAAAATAGCTCTATATTACTTTATTCAACGTCAGAACTAGACCCCATGTATGACACGTTAAAAAAATAAACAATATCCAACTTCAAACTTAAATATTTCTAAAGCAAATTTGTGTGGATTGGATCCCTTTCATGTAACTACGTCCAATTTATTTTCTAAAAGAAATAACTAACTTAATGTGATATCTAAAAACGCGTTGATTTCTAGGCGAGCTTCGTATGGACACTCATCGTTCTCCTGTGTATCCAGTGATATGTAAAAAAGTATATGTATCTCATGGCTTTAGATAATTAGTAATAATTAGTGGTACCTAGATATTTAGAAACCAGAAATCAGAAGTACGTCATTCAAAAAACAGTTTTTCTAAACTAGTACCGGATCGGAAACGCGGCCACACACTTTTGTTATTCCCGTGTATCATTTTTTTCAAGTAAGATATGTATGATGTTTAAACTATTATAGTTTGATAATTATAATAATAATAATAAATATTACTGGACACATTACATGAATTGATTTAACCTAAAAATAAGTGGTTCATATTCAAAGAGTATTTGTTACGTTATAAACACCCAAACCCAGAAATACAAACATACCTATGTTTGTCACTGTCATGGATCACTCGACCAACGGGGCTGACATAATAAATATTACAATAATAATAAATATTACAATAATAAAGATTACAATAATAATAAATATTACAATAATAAAGATTACAATAATAAATTGCTGATATGAGGAGCAGCTTTCTAGTTTCTTGTCATCTAAATATTCAGATATTTAGTAACAATTTTTACACAGTTTAAACATATTTCGTGTTAGTATAGGTATTCGTGCAAAGTTGGAGCAGGTTGCTAGTAAGTATTAATATTTAATTAATCGAAAAAGCAACGAATAATTATGCCACAAGTAATTAAAAACATACATCAAATTAATTCAATTGGTTTCGGCGGTGTCATTGGAATGAAATAATACAGATAATCCGTACAAATACCTGATGTTTATTAAATTATAGTCCGTAACATAATTTGTGTATAATACCCATTGCATACAATGTAGTTTATCTAGGGCGGCTTGCACGAAAATGCTTAAATGCATTTAGGGCGGCTTGCACCAAAATGCTTAAATGCATTTTCCCTTAAACATGTTTAGCAAATGTCAAAACGCCTTAAATGCTGTCGCTTTAAACCTATTTAGTGACTTAAAATGATTTAAGCATTTTGGTGCAAGCCGCCCCTATACTTTAATATCATGAAGAGGTAAAGTTTGTAAGTTTGTGAGTTTGTATGTAAAACTACTTGACTACAAGACTATAAGACTACACAAATAATCTCTAGAACTATGTTATTTGAAAATTCTTTCATCATTTTTCCTTTCAGTTGTTGACCACATGAGCATTGAGCACTATTTTTTTCAAAGTTCAAAAATCTAAATTGTATTAAAAATTACTGTTTTTTTTTTTTATTTTTAAAAAGCTGTTTATTCTGGAAACAATGGGATCTAAAATGTTGTTTTAGCCATATAATCGATAGGCTGAAAAATGTTAAGAATATTTTCGTCATTGATAAATCGCAAATAAATTAACTGATTTTGATCCAATTCACCGTATTTTACGCAGTTTTTTAATGAAAAAAGCTAATTAATTTTTTAAAATCAATCGGTATACCTATTAGCCTGAAAGTTATTTTAAAATGTGAAGTAAGTTTGTTGTAAATAACATAATTTTAATATTTGAAAGCTGGGCCTTAATACTAAAAAAACTTTTGAAAACCTGATTCGATTTAGTTTTTGAAACGGCATGGTGAAGCAGTTAAGTACTAAAATATTGTAGAAAGTCAAAAAATAAGTCAAAAATTGATTGGTTAAAAATCTCTAAGTTTTAAAAAAATAAGTATACTTTTTAAAATTTTTCGTGAATAATAACTTCTGGACGGATTAACCAATTTTTAAGCAATTTACGGCACTAAGCGCGGTTTTTTGAGAAACAGATCTGATTAGATTTTCTAATCAATCGGTAGTTATTATAAAAAACATTGTTATTCCAAAATTATTTTATAAGGTTTCATTCAAAAGTTCTTTAAATCTCCTAAGCCGAACCAGCTCAGGTTTTTAAAAAATCTATGTTCAGTGGAACCATATCAAATGCCACCAACCACGTCTCGATCGGTCAAGCCGTTCAAAAGTTATGACATGTTTACATACACTCACACACATACAGACATACTGACTTCATCGTGTAAATAGTCGGAAAAGATTTCTAGCGCCTCAAATCGTGGAGATCTGGTAGCAACTCGATTTTTGAAATTCGGGGCAAAATCATTAAAGTCAAATCTTACCTAACTCCCTTATACTCTAAAGCTGGACTTCCCAACCAGAGGGGCATGCCCCCCTAGGGAGGCGTAAAGAAATGTTGCGGGGGGCGTCGTACGTAATATGTAGATTACATTTCCAAAAAAAATAACGAATAGGCAAATAAGGAATATAAGGGAGGAATATAAGTTTTGATTCGAGGAGGCTCGGCCAAATAAAGGTTGGGAAAGCCTAGTTTAGTTTAGAGTCTAAAGTAAGTAAAGGAAGTAAATAGATAACAATCGCGTTATAGACACCAAAGACGTTAATGGTGCGTTGCTATCTTTGTAACGGAGTTGGGATGCCACAAGCATTTTCCGGCTACCTTACTCTCCACACTGGAACTAGGCAGCGATAAGCGGCAACGCTGGAATGGATAAGCCGGTAGAAGGGAGTTTGGAGTAGCGGTGGGAAGTCTTTATTCGTTGGGGTGAATTTATTCACTTATTCCGGCTCCAGGCACGGATATGATTCACCTTATTTATTTCCTTATATGCAGCATATTATATTCTTTGATCGTATTTTTACATGAACGTTTCCCTATATATTTTTCTCGCTCCCACTAATTCCACAGTATTATGTAATATAAATAGTTTTTAGGTTAATTATTGCTTATCGCCGGAAGAGTGTAGATCTGCAATTCGCAATGCCACTCACCCTCTCATTCTAATCGCAATACGTTCAGTCGCTCACCATTCTAGTCGGAATAAATAATTACGCGGAAATGATAAGGATTTGAAGGAATAAATAAGCTTATCGTATCCAGCCCCGGTATCAGTACCTTTGATTCAGTACCTCCGGAGTTACACAACTCTAGTTTGGGGTCGAGACGTTGTACCTTGTTAGTAGTTATGATGTTAGGGACATATATCAGAGTTCTCTCACCTTTTACATGATGCTTAACACATTAAACCAAGTTATTTTATCTTCGAAAAGAATTTATTCTTCAAACACATTATCATATTATATACTTGGAACCATCTGAAGCAAGTTGCTTATGATACTGAGGAGTGAGAAGCCGCTCATTGCTATTATAATAATTTCTAATTACATCCTCATATCAGTATTTAAGCTGACAGTAAAGTTGATATTGTAATTAATAGTTTAACACTGACTATTATCCTCAACGTGAAAGGACGGACAGGATCTGCGGTTAGTAGTTCATCGGTCTAGTTTAATTGTTTGGTTTCGAGAGGGTCTTTGAGTTTGACAGGATCAGAATAACAAAAAGTTTTGACGGTAATTATGCAAGATTTACTTGTTAGAAAAGTGTTTTCCAAATAATTTATGAATAATTGCAATTATGCAAAAAACAGCGCAAGTTGTAAAATAAATTACCTAATTCAAGTGACAACTTTATCAGCCGCATCGAACGATTTTTGATAAGGGAGAAAACTGATGGGTTCACGTCATAAAAATGCACGACATTCTTAAGACATATTGCATCAGACTGACGACTCGTAGTGGCATGTATATATGTATACACATGTATATACTCCAGTGTTTTAAGTTCTTACTTCTGTCGTCAGTCCTTATGACTGACTCCTTTTCTTTTTTTTGTGGATTTTGGTTCCTGTGGACATTTGTGTCACTAATTTAGAGCTACACAAATAGAGAAAGCAATGGAATGAATTTATTTCAATTTACTAAAAGCCAAAAAAATCCCGATAGTTATAGTCTGGTTCGCATGTACTATTTTTTGTAACTTTTTTATATAGTCTCAGAAAATGCAAGGTGTCATTCGATTCGTATTATCACGTAGAAAGTTTATAGAAAAATCCGAAAAAGCGCAGAAAAAATTGCAAAAGTTATAAACAAATAAGTGAAAAAAGTGGGGGTTTGGCTTTTTTGCATATCTCGGAAAATATTCAAAATTTTCGACTTTTTAAATAAGATCCAAAAAAGATCATCAAATTTGCAAAAAAGTTAAAACTCCCAGAGCTGTACTTCTAATACTTACAATTTTTACAGAGCCTTGAAAATAGAACCAAAAACGGATGATCGGGCTTCCGCGCTCATTGCGTCAATCTGAAACAGAAACAAAAAAATTAAATATATTAAATACGAAAATTAAGGAATAAAAAAATCATGTAGTATTGGAATCAGAAATACATCAATGAACAATAATCCGTAGTTAAAGAATATTTATCTTAATTTTTACATTATGTAATTGTTAATTAATTACTTTTTCTAAATTTAAAGTTTTGAATGTTTTTTATTGAAAAATATGTAGAATAGTTAGGAGTTTAAGGAAATCCTGATGGAAAGACACAACCATTGCCAATGGACACCAAAGATGTTAATGGTGCGTTGCTACCTTAGATGAAGGTCTTCTCTTGTCAAAGGTTGCTACCCATGCAGCGGAATGATAATGTTACATGAGTTTACCAGCTACCTTTCCCTCCTTACCGAAACATAACAGTCACAAGCACGGATGCCTTACATATTCCTGCCATATAGGGCAGGAATATGTAAGGTGGTGGTACCAGACCCGGGTGAGACATTGCAGAACTCTACTACCTAGTAATTACGATGATAGTGACACGTATAGTCTATCTTTCGCTTTTTACGAAATGGTAGACGGTATATTCGAAGGTGGCCCGAACCAACACTGGATTCTCAGTTTACATAAAATTCTTGAACATTTTTTGTATTTACACAGTAGACGCCGGAACAAGCAAGTTGGCAACGCCAGCAAGTCGTACGTACTTCCGTAGAGGCATAGTTAAAAAAACATAAACCTTTTAAGATTTACGTAATATCTATACCAAATAAAATATAAATTATTTCATGTTGATCAATCTTCAAACTAATTAACACTGACCCAGCGTAAATTAGTTTATGTAAATTTAACGCTGGAGCTCATATACTGTGAAATTGATCTAAAATTAAGTATGTTTATATCTAGTAACTTTTGGAGGAATTTGATTTAGAATCAAATTCCTCCAAAAGTTTCTAGTTATAAAAAATATAAAGAGACGAAGAAGAAAAGTTACCATAAACTCCTATAAAAGCAAATTAATATTTGAGCTGTGTTACCAAATATAAAAAATAGTTTGTATAATCCAAAGGGCACGCCTCGAAAAATTAGTTTTCGTAATTTATGATTTATTAAATTATTTGATTGTCCTAAATAGAACCTTAAAGTCAAATATAACAATAAAAAACTTCAAGCAGCATGAACTTCGATCATAGCTTGTACCGCAGGGACAAAAGAATTATTATTGTCATTGAAGTTTATTTTGACATGTTATTAAATATGAACTACTAGCTGCAGCGTGCAGCCTGTTGCATTATAAAAGTTTTGGTGAATCCCGCGGAATAACCTAGTTTTTCCTGTATAAAACGTAACCTGTGTGCTATTCCAGGCCATCATCTACCTAGTGCAAAATTACATTCAAATCCGTTCAGTAGTTTTTGCGTAAATGAGTAACAAACATACATCCATCCATCCAAACATCCAAGCTTTCGCATTTATTTTATTAATATAGATTTATCAACATTGATTAACAAAAAAAAAGAAAAATATGCATTTTTATTAATTATAATTAAAAAACACGGAATTACATACCCATATGCAAAAAAACTGTGCATTATTCTTAAGCAATTGAAAGAAAAATTTTCTCGATTCAAATAAGTTTGCGGCTGTGATCGTGCCCGATCCATACACACAGATATCCGGACAGGTTTGGATTTTTTTCAATCAATTTTTTGCACCAAATACAATAAATGTCTTTTAAGAATATCAAGTACGTTAATTCCTGCCACTAAATACCATCATCGGACATCGCTTCAAAATTTAAAGTTCAATCCTCACCACCTCGATGTCTGGATGCTCACCTTCCATGGAACCTTCAAGAAAATAACTTATTCATTCTTAAAAGGCTGGCAACATAACTGCCAAACCTCTGATATTGCGAATGTTAATGGGCGGCGGTGATCACTTATCATCAGGTGCATCTCCTGCTCGCTTGCCTCCTCTTCTATAAAAAAATAAAAACAGCTTAAAGCCTGAGCAACCTGAAAATCAAATTCACGACAAACGTCAAAAATCGAATGAACAAACAAAATAGCGACTAGTCATACACGTCCTCTATAGGCTTTCATCGAATTATAGCCTTCCATTAACAATTTTTATGTGATAATATTTATGGTTTTTAAAAGAAGAGCTTAATGATTAGAGCGACACTTTTTACCTCGCACTACTCTGCTGTGGAACCAATTACCGGCAGGGGTACTTCCGAACGGATACGACATAGGGACCTTCAAGAAAAGAGCTTACTCATTCTTAAAGGGCCGGCAACGCAACTGCAAGACCTCTGGTATTGTAGATGTCCATGGGCGGCGGTGATCACTTACCATCAGGTGCACCTCTTGCTCGTTTGCCCCCTCTTCTATAAAAAAAAATTATCTGTATCATAAAAAATTGCACAATTATATTTTAGTTGTTTTACTACTGGTTCGTATAGTATTTTTAGGTATTTTATACAGTGTGTAAAAAAACTGTCCGATCGTCAAAGGCCGTATCAACCTATTTGGTAGCTTAATACAAACATATTTATGTTATTATTTTATGGATATTGGATATATAATTTTTCAAAATATTTGCTTGATTTAAGGGGAAGATGCTCAATTTTAGTACTACAATGAGGCACTTTAAACTACGATATTTTTCTTATAATATTAATAAAAAATAATTATTTTATTATTTTGTTGATAATGTCATTGATCTACCTATATATAACTTCTTCGGATCGGATAGGGTTTTCTTTACACACTGTATAAAATATTTATCTGCGATATTTTAGTTTTATGAATGTAAGGAATGTTGAAAAACTATAATAAATATTATAATTTTTCAACTTTTGACAAACCACAAAAACACGGCTGTTTTAAATTGGCTACACCAATGTTTATATTTTTTATCTCGAATTACACTTCCTATATCAGTATATTACAGTATAGATATACTATATTCACAAAGCACAATTTATTTATAATTAGACTAGCTGAGATTTTCTATCGCACATTGCAGTTTCCGCTTTACTCTCCTCTCCATGTTTTTCAACCTGTACAAGGTCTCTATTACCCTTGATACACACAGGTACTTTTAATGGATGTTTCTTTACATTTGTTTAACTAAAATCTAACATGTTATTAAAAAAATACTATTTAAATCAAAATTGCATACTCAAAGTGATTTTTTGGTTACTTCATACTTGTTTAAAGTTTAAACAATGAAAAAATTGGGAGCACAAAACATTTTTTGGTAAACATTGCAATTATAGTCTAAAAAGCAAAATCCCACCCATATTAACCATATCAATTATATCATTGTAACTGTAATCCGAGGTCAATACCACCAGGCGCTCCACTATAATAGTTATTTGCAATAACCGGGACCAAGAGCGAACTTTTCCAAGACACATAAATGAAATCACACCAATTAATTATTAGAATTCGGGTTGTTACAAAGATTTTTCTAGATATGAAAAAATTAATACGATACCCAACCCTTAGGACTATAGACAGCCCAGACAAGACCATTAACGTTAAATTCATCAATATTTTACTAAAATTATTCAGTTTCCCCTAGCACTTCGATGTCAATCGTTCCTATTCAGTTGTCTGTAAACATTGCCATCACTGTATTAAGCAAACTAATAACAATGTAATATTGTAATATCAACACAACACAAACATAATCAAATACTTGTAAGAAAAAATATCAGATAATATATTTGTATGCTCAGAAAAATGCTATTTTCACATAATGTTTATTTCCGCGTCGACTCGGCCATGAAATTAATACAATTTACTAGCACACTGCATCTGGAGACAATTTCAAATTGGATTTTGTTGGCATTCAACAACAGAATATTCTTGGTTATTGACTTTACTTTCAAATGTAATTAAACATACACGTGAGTAAATAAATAATAAATAAATAAATAAAATATCTCTGGAAAATTTCACACGAATTGATCTAACCCCAAAGTAAGCAAATTATTTGCTTGTACTATGGATGTTAGTCAACGATATTATTACATAGAAATACATATATAAATAATCAAATATATTTAAGAAACACCCAAACCCAGAAATACCAACATCTTTCATGATCATCACATAAATGTCTGCCCCTGTCGGCAATCGAAACCAAGGCCCATTGATTGCGTAGTCAGGTTCGCTAACCACTCGACCAACGAGGCGGTCATAATTTTGATTTAAATATTCAAATAAATATATAGGTATGTCGTGGCCAGATCGTAGAATTGCCCACATCACGAAATGGTAACACCACATTCCGCCAACGCACTACACGTCGTAGTGAGCGATTCCACTCACACCATCTTGACGATTGGTCATCTACGACTGTTCGATTTGCTACGTGCAACACGACACCGACGTGCACCTTCTTTATACGAACAGTCAAGCTTTGGAACAGTTTACCTCACACGGTTTTTCCGAGTAGCTACGATCTTGGGATTTTTAAGAGGAGGATCAACAAATTCCTTAAAAGCCGGCATCGCATTGGCCCTTTATGTTGTAAATGTCCATGGGCAGTGGTGACAGCTTTCCATCAGGTGGCCCACTCGCTCGTATGCCTGCAAATAAAATAAAAAAAGATAATGTTTTTACTTTTAATGTTTTTAATTTAAAAAAAAATGTTATTTTTAGTTGCTATTAGATTATTTAAGATTAAAATAAAATATATATTTTTTTTATTTTTCTATATGTTGATTAATTTTAATTTAATTTAATTAATCTGAGTTGAGTATTTCCTTATTACAAAACTTAGAGTTTTTAAAAAAGTTATATGTCAAAAACGCGCACATAATAGGTATAGAGAACTTACAAACGAGCGAGCGTTTGAACTTACATTGACCGTGGTCACAAGCGAATCGCCCCGGTTAATGTAACTTGGTCGAAATGTCAAGCTTTACAAGTAAATTCTATAGAAGTACTCGATGTATGACCCATTAATTTTTCTTATATGATAGTGGAACGCGTTAATTTATTAGTTATTTACATTTTGTACTCAACCATATTAGTTTCTAGTATAGAAATTAAAAGTTCAAGTAAGCATAGAAATTAAATCTATGCTGGAGTTTAATTTTATTGATAAATAGTTGTATAATATTATTTTTTGCCATACAACTGCGCATTGTATATCAAAAGTGATCTAAGCTACGGGTTTGAAATGCTATTTCAGAAGGTTAACATATTGGATAAACCAGGCTATTAATCAAGTCATGTTACAATTAAGTTCTCAAATATTCGTACCAAATACATTATACTAATTATTATTTGAATGTCAAAGATCTACATGAAATTGGATCAACCACACTGTCACCAGTCATCCATTATATGGATATATATTATAGCCTCGATAGTAATTCTAAACAAAGGAATATTAATTAATTAGTTGTGCCAATTGTTTCAACCATTTGCGTATAATAATCAATCAATGTCAGCATCGTTTATAGAAATTATATAATATGTAATTATATAAAATATATAAGTTCTAATATTAACACTATAATATTACAAACGTCACGAGATATAAATTATTAAATCCAATGTGTGCATTATTGCACAAAGCAATTGAGAATAATGATCCATTTTAACTTGTTTTTATTGTATGGTGATATTCGTTGCCCAACCAACTTTACAAACCAATCACTCAATACATCAACAATAACATCAATAATAATAATTAATAACAATAAAAAATATAAACCGACGCAAACATAAACTATACTCATATTTCAAAAACTACCGAACCGGTTTTGATGAAACATACATTGTTCTCTAAGTTTTAAAAAAATAAAATTAAATTTAAAAAAAAATAATTTAATTTTCACGACCAGAGTTTCATAACGTAAGAGCTTGAGAGGTAAGGGACCGGGTGTAATAGTAATTTGTGTTTTGCGTTGGCACCAACAAAGAACGACTATCAACCGATCTTAAATATTTGTACTGGTTGTCACGGATATTATTCTTTCAGATAAGAACAAGACTTCGCGACATAAAGTCTAAAGAATAAACCTGTGAAAAGATTTGTGTATTCCTGCGAAGATGAATAGGCAACCATTTGAGCTTGGCACGAAATTCGGAAATGTGACCATATTTATTTCATAACCAAATATTAATCGAATACACAGATTTTGAAGTCACCCAAGTTTTTTGACTGGCCTAGGGAGAAATCTATATAACTAGCATTGGCATAATCTGAAATAGAAAGTAAAGAAAAAATCTGCTTAATCTCAGTAGGAATAGGAAGCAAATATCTAAGACGCTTCAAGGAACCCCAACTACCGAAAACATTTCTACAAACCTCTTGGATTTCGACAGAGTATATTATCTATACTAGATGAAAACCCGGCTTCGCTCGGAAGTCTCATAATACGCAATCTTGTATAAATCTTGCCTAACTCAAATAGTAGACATTAAAAAGTAGCAACACTGTAGTGACATCTTCTTTCAACTATTACGTTGGTTTAATAAAGACAACACTATAATGTTGCTATTTTTTAATTTCTACTCTTTTGTGGACGAAGAGAAAATAAGTTTCACGATAATCTGCGCTCCGTTCTACGATACTTTAATAAATACTCACGCCATCTACACCACATATTTGTAACCTTTAAAGAAATATGGCCAATTTGTCTATCAGCACAGTTAGAATTTTTAATCACAATTTTAACAAAATACTCGACAATCCGAATTTTGCAGATATATGTTGTCGGCTCAAAATTATTATTTTTTTACTCTTTATAATTTAGGTAAGGTTCTGATTGAGTCTACCGTTACCCTTGACGAAATTATTAATATAAAAGATAAACTCCAAGACCTATTACGCTATAGAGAATAGTAACAGCATTAAGTATATTATAATCTATTTTATCAATTATCAGACGAAAAAAGGAGTAAAATATATAGAATGCTTAAATAAAAAAATAGTAATTACATTTTACTTTTCAGCTTCAAATAGCATTACTTCCTAATCAAGTAAGTCTAGACAATGAAGCTTGTCGCCGACATTTAATTAAGATTTTAAGACAGTATAAATAATGTTGAAATGTATTTATCAAGGTAAAAAGGTAAGTTAAAGGAGTCATTACAAAGCCTTGCGGAGTTAATTAGACTACATTTACTTAATTAAAATCTAATATAATTTGAAGAGGCTCGTATCACATTTACGGAAGACGAAAATATATTTTCGGAGTTGTGTTATAAAATGTTCGGAATTCAATAAAATTTTTAAGCTCTTAAATAATGACACAGTTTTTGTATTCGAATATACCTTAGCATAATTAAACATTTAAACAATTAATTTTTAACAATGGTTTAATAGTTGGTAGAGTTCTGCATTGTCTCGCCCGGGTCTGGTACCACCGCCTTACCTATTTCTGCCGCAGGAGCGTCAGTGCTTGTCACTGTCGTGTTCCGACTTGGAGGGCTAGGTAGCCGGTTAACTTATACATGAGTCATTAGACCTCGCCACAAGATAGCAACGCACCATTAACATTTTTGGAGTCTATAGGCGATAGTTGACTCTTTCCATTAGGAGACCCATCTACTTATATAAAAAGAAGATAAGCATTGCTCTGAAATGCCTTAATCGTAGCACATTTATTATATTGCAATAAGTAACATTGCATTAATTTTCATGTGCTGTGCGGTTTTTAATTTGCATAAAAAGAAGATAAGCATTGCTCTGAAATGCCTTAATCGTAGCACATTTATTATATTGCAATAAGTATCATTGCATTAATTTTCATGTGCTGTGCGGTTTTTAATTTGCAATCGGTGTTAACAATGTCACCGTTCTCTCACAATAGCGGCATATGCCAAGTTTTTTCTACTTAAAATACGCCAGGAGAAAAAAATGCTGAATCATATAATCTGTGGAATTACTAACTTTGAAAATATTACTAATACCTAGTTAATAACTTCATAAAGTACCCTTGTATCATATTACTTAAATATTTTACTTCTGAGTATATTTCGCTTGCAACAACAGGTTTCGCTTTTACATCATCATATAAAGATAAAACCAGTTAGCTTATTTTTTTGTCACACTCAGAGTGTATATTTATATATAACTAGCTGACCCGGCAAACGTTGTTTTGCCTTACATATTAGGAATCCATAGCGGACAAACAACGTGACACTTAATTTATATAAGTCTACGGGATTAAACTTTATATGGTGGTTAAGTATTCTTAAATTTTCTAATTTTCCGCGCGATTTTCTTAGTATATTCTTTTATAAGAACTTTCTCCTTACAATTACAAACACAACAAAAAAAAAGTAACCGAAATTGGTCCAGCCATTCAGGCGTGATGTCGTGACCAAGGAAAATAGGGATTGATTTATATTTTATATTTATATTTATATTTTATATGATGTTTAATTATGACGTCAGATTTGTAGTGATCGCCTTATTATCATTAAAATCGAAACACCAGCGTATGTTTATTTAAATTTTATTTAAATTAACATTCCGGTTAGTAGAGTCGTTAGCGATCCTGACTACGCAATGAATGGGCTTGGGTTTGATTTTTAAAATTTATTGCAAATACATATTATTAAAATACGTTTATTTCTTCAAAACCAAGCTTTATGTGATTAATATACATATCAAGAATCTATAACAGAACATATGCTAGAATATTAACAAATACGTTGGATGTGGTCGTGGCTGCCGAATAAATGTAAATTGCTTCGTGTCAACAAAATTTTCCTTAGCAAGGTATAAGTTCTAAAGCACATGTGCAGTGTGTAAAAAAACATATCCGATCGCCAAGTAGAGAGCGAAAACTTTATTTCTAGTTATTTGAAGAGAATCGTAATAATGTAAGCAGATTATTCAAAGAATATTACAAATTTTGCAATATTAAGTCTTGATTTAGTGCACTCCAGAGCAAGAATATAATTTTTGATAATAGTTTTTTAAAACGAAGACAATCCCTGCATAGCGCTTTACGAAAATAGGCGTCAGAGTTATCTTTCGAGACGAATACAAACATTGTAATGTGCCAAAATATTTTGTTTTATGCATTTTTCCAACAGGATATTATCTTGTAATCCTTAATAACCTTAACAACCTCAACAATAATAATATAATTAAAACGCACTTTCAATTTAATATTTAGTTCCTAACTTTAAAATTTGGCCGGACTTTTAAAAGTAACCATGTATAATAAGAACTATAAAAGAATTGTAAAAAAAATATAATCATTGTTCTTATTTTTTTTTCGCTTCGCCTCTGTGGTCTAGTGTTCCAGCGTTGACATTGACCACATAAGATCTCGGGTTCGATTCCCTGGTTGGGCACTTAAAAAAGTGTTTTTTCAGTTTTCTGATAAACATAAAGTTGCCCGGGGTTGGAAAGTGCCCGGTCGGCGATAGGCTTGCCACCTATCACGTTGTGGGACCAAGTATCTTCGGGTAATCGTGGGTGCACTTGTTATACCTCTGCCTACCCCTTCGAAGATACAGGCGTGAAGATACTGTTTTTTTGTAAAAATGATTATAGTCTAATACATTAAATTCGATTTACGATAGCGATGTAAGGATCGTGGCAGATTTTCTTTGTGTCTATGTAGATTTTAGTCATGATACCACGTATTGAACGGATGAACACCTTTCAGTGCAATTTCTTAGTTTGTTAGTGTAGCTTGCATTTACACACTGAAATGCAGGGTTATAGTACTTACCGATAAAATAAAATCACTTCAAGGGTAATTTTTAAACCTCACCATCTCATTCGGTACGATAAAACATTGCAACATGGCTTATTACTAATTTTTCACGGTACAATATATCTACAAATTCATAAAACGTTTGACAGCGATAGGAACGTTTGCTCATATGCGCGGTGGCGAGTTTCCTTCCCAATGGCGTGTCTATTAGTATTCATGTAGTCTGTGAGTACTACAGATAATAAAGCTGATGGGATTTCTTGTTTATTTGAACCCATTAATCCCTGGACAAACAGATAAAATTAAAACATTTATTCTTATATAATAGCAACATTTATGAGAAAAGCTAAACGTTATTATTTTACATGACAAAATTTAAAGCCCCGGTTACACTTTGATTAGTGCAAGTGCAAGTGTTTAATGCAGGTGCTTAGTATTAAGCAAAAAATATGTGAAGATAGCCGTTAATCAGTGCGAATGATTCGTAATCAGCGTAGTAAAAATGAATAGACGCTGATTACTAATCACTCGCACTGATCAACATCTGCATAAAACACTCGCACTTATCAAAGTGTAATCGGGGCCTAAGGCAAGAAATGTTTTTAAGACACGTTAACGAAGTCTCGCGTTACTAGTTTAGAAAAAACTCCGAAATTATATCAAAAAGTAACCACTGTAATAAACTTTGGCCAGACCGTCAGTAAAGTTAGTATAGTAGTTTAACACTGATTATCCGTAATGTGAAGGGACGGACAGGATCTGCGGTCAATACTTCGTCGGTCTAGTTTAATTGTATTTCGGTTCCGAGAATGTCTTTGAGTTTGACAGGATCAGATTAGGACGAAGTTTTGACGGTAATTGTACAAGACTTAGGGTTGATGTAGCTTAGTGGAAAAATATTTGCTGAGTAATTGGTATGATCCTTAATATGGACGTCAAGGATGACGTATAATTATTTCAAAGTAATGTTTGCTGTTTTTTGGTTCCGTACCCAAGGGGTACAAACGCAACCACGTTACTAAGACTCCGCTGCCCGTCCATCTGTCTGACATCAGGCTCTATCTTCTGAAGCGTGAAAGCTAGATAGTTAAAATTTTCAGATGATGTATTTTTATTGCCGCCATTACAACGAATACTAAAAGCAGAATAAGGGAGGCTTCCATTTAACAAACACGATTTTTCGCCGTTTTTTTCATAGATATATATGGAACTGCCCCAAATCTAACATCTTTAACCAATAGTTATCGTCGAAAAGTATAAAAAACAAAAACAATTTGATATGAATTTCAATATTTTGCTCCGCAAACATTCAGAAACGTTGAAGAAAAAATAGTAAAGTCACATGTTCGTATGCATAGAAAAATACTATTTTCACAGTAAATATGTTTATTCCTCCGTCGACTCGACCATGAAAAGAACACAATTTACTAGCACACTGCATCTGGAGACAATCTCAAGCCGGATTTTGTTGGTATTCAAAAGCGCAACTTTCTTGAACGTCGCAATGTTCCCGTAAAACCGAGAATTGCAAATACAACGGTTCTTAGAACTTTTATAAATATGTGCAGATTGAATTTCTTGTAACGATGAATTTTATTTCTGAGATTTATATTTTTAAAAATGTAGGCAAATTGTTTAACAATTTACTCAAAGTACTAACATGTTTGTATATTTTGGAGGTTTCCCCATGTTGTTTCCTCTTTAGAGACAACGGTAAAAATAATATTACCGGCTTGCTTATCCTGCAAACTAGAACATGACAATGACAAGCATTGATGCTGTTGCGACAAGAATAGGTTAGGTGGTGGTACCAAAACTCGGGCTACATATCGCAGAACTTTACCACCTAATTAATAGTCACGATAGTAGTAGCATATATACCATTCCCATTTTACGAACTGCATGGCAAAAAAGCAGATGGTCTATTCTTCAAAGGGGGTCCAGAAAAATACATAGAATACATTGTCAAAATGAAGTTTTACCAAGTGTCGACAATATGAAACGTTGAAAGTATATCAAATGTATCTACCTAATATTTTATATGTTTACATTTGTATTTCTACTTTGACTGAGTAAATTTCCTTCTTCCTTCCTTACTGTAAATTAAGTTACTAAGGAATCTGTTTAGTCCCCTATACTGCTTAATCCTCTTATATATATATATATATATATATATATATATATATATATATATATATATATATATATATATATATATATATATATATATATATATATAATATATATATATATAATATATATATATAGGTGTGCACTTTTTGAGGTCTTAGGAACTATTTTCACGATGACGTCAGTATGTCGGTATGTATGTACATATGTGTGTGTGTGTTTGTGTGTGTGTGTGTGTGTGTCATATCTCATATCTATCACATCTCATAACTTTTGAACGACTAGACCTATCGAAACGCAGTTGACGGCATTCGACTGGATTCCGCTCAATTTGGATTTCCTGAAAATTTCAATTGATTTGACAAATTTTGAAAAAAACACCAAAAAAATTTTTGGCGAAACAGTATTTTTTTTTTAATATAACTTCCAGATTTATTTACCGATTGAATACAAAAAATAATCAGCTCTATCCCTCAAAAAACTACGTCTAATACATAAATTGCATCAAAGTCGGTTTATCCGTTTGGTAGTAATCGTTGACGAAAAATTTTGAAAGAAGTGTTTTTTAACATAACTTTGAAATTTTTCAACCAATCATTTTGTGGTATTTTACGATATTTTAGTACTAAAAAAATTACGTCAAATGCCGTTTCAAAAATCAAAATCGAATCTAATTCTCAAAACTTATAGCTTTTCAAATATTAAAATTACGTTGTTTTTAGCAAACTTAAGTAAGTTTGCTAGCCTGATGGTTATTTTTTTTAATAACTTTCAGGCTAATACACCAATTGACTCAAAAATCGTATCACCTTTTCTCCTTTAGAAACTGCGTCTTCTTTCTTTCATCAAAATCTTTAAAAAAAATACCGTTAATTTAATCGAAAACGGTCAATTTGTTTGGGATTTATCAATGAAAAAAATTAAAAATAAAATGTTTTTTGACATTGCATCGAAATTTTTTAACCTATTGATTATTTAGCTAAAGCAATATTTTAGATCTCAAAAATTGAGTTGAACGCCATCATCGTTTTCAAAATATACAGCTTTTCAAAAATTAATATACTTTTATAAGAAAATAGATGTTTGAACTGAAAGCTTTGCTTATATTTTTTACTCTTTTGAGTTTAAAATACCTTAATTTAGTGGGAAGTTGCAGGGACGGCCCGCAGGGTCAACCGTTTACACATTTTTGACTACTATCTCGCCTGATGGTAAGGTAAGATGTGGCCATAAATGGAACGCGCTTCCCTAGAAGGTACCTGTTCACTCTTCTCTTTAAGACCCCCAGATTGTACTCGTCAAAAAAAACAGACTCGGAAGCATGAAAAACTTTAAAACACGCCAAGCACGGGGTGAGTGCTATAAAAACAAAAATAATTACTCAGGAAGCATGGTCCAATCCCTTGCGGTTCGAACGAAGGACGTCGAGTCGAACCGCTTTGTCCAGGTAAGTGGAACGTCCACCATATGGCGACGCCTAGAATCTGTGCGCCTCGATGATCAATAGAGAAACTGTGGGATATCTTTAGCGGTTACCATAAACATATTACGGTCCAAACCATCTTTCCATCATAAGAGGAGCTCCAACGTCACGTGAGAGGAAATAGGTACAAAATTATACAGCGTTCAGAATTATTCGCCTTTTTTCTTACATGTAAATGTTACACGATGAAATTTGTGATTGTCAACAGACTACCCAAAACTAAGAAGGTTTTCAATTCAGTTGTATATTATTTTATGAACTGATTTGTTTAGGATACTTGTTTTATTTAGGATACTTGTTTTGTTTAGGATGGTACACTTTCCGTTTGGTCCCGTTTAAATTTGGTAAAGATCTGATACGGCGTTTCAGAGATACAGGAAACTGGAAAGCGGTTGATACAGTTTCACTGCGATATTTTTTTTATTTTATAGCATACTGTGACCTAAACATGCACTTTACGCACGTTGTTCCTAGTCATTTTTATAGAAGCGGGCGTTGAGTTCCGGTTTACTGTGACTGTCATTGTCATAAAATATCGCGCTATACACTTACGCTAGCGCTGTGCGAAATTGGCAAATAAATTCATACGTACCTATTGTAAAGTATACACCTTTATATATACCTTTCCCCATGTTGGTACGGGTTCCTTTGAAAAATTGATAAACTGCCGTTCTGCCAGGCAGGCCGTAAATGGTGACCGATTGGCTTTACGTGTCACTACCATCGTGACTGGTAGGTGGTAGAGTTCCGCAATATCTCGCCTAGGTATATATTCCTGTTGCAATAGCGTCAATGCTTGTCATTGTTGTGTTCCAGTTTGGAGGGTAAGGTAGCCAGTAGACTTTTGCATGCGGTATTGCCTTGGATATCAACGATATATGCGATAGTTTCTTCTTTCATCAGGTAGGCCATCTTCTTGTTTGCTACTCGTATCCAATCCATATTTCCATACTAATATTATAAATGCGAAAGTAACTCTGTCTGTCTGTTTGTCTCTTCTTCACGCATATTTTGCTGAACAGATTTAGGTGAAATTTGGTATAAAGATAGTTTGGGACCCGACAAAGGACATATAGAAAGTTTTTGTCCCAGAAATCACACGTGAACGGGAATTATGCGGGAAAACCTTTTTTCTATGTCTTTAGATTTTTTTACGTAGACGAATATAAAGTGGTATATAATATGTGTGTATATATATATATATATATATATATATATATATATACATATATATATATATATATATATATATGTATATATATATATATATATACATATTATATACCACTATAATATATATAATACAGCTACACTACAGTATAAGTGTTATAAGACGTAAGATAATTAAAATTTATATTCAAAGTTAACCCTCCATTAAACACGGTGTTAAGGGAACTATAAATATTTGTTACTCGGCTAAGTTCCCCGAGGTTTTTAAATGAAAAGGTTTATTCGAGTGAAAGTTTATTGTATTACAGTGTATAAGAGTTTATTTCAATGTAAAACCAACTGGAAAATATTAAATTTTGCTTATTCATGCTCAGGAATTCGTGAATTTATTATAAAATTGTTACAAAATTACGCAGTACCTCCTATTCTTTAACTTTGGCCATATGTTTGGTCAAACTCATGTTTAATTAGTAGTCGGTTTCGACTACTTTCGGACCTACCTATATAAAGTCCTTCAATTCACCTGGACTGCTCTTCACTGCACCTGCACTTCATTCAGTTGGACGAGTACACGGTTGCATTTCGTCTTGTTCTTTAAGCCTCATATCTGACCTACTTAGGTCCGTAACTACTATATTATATAGGTAGTTGAAGAAGCCAAAAAATATTTACCCTTCCCGGTTCAGAGGTTTTCTTTTTGATGCAGATGCAGTGTCGTTATTATTCTTTACTGTAAATAATGTTACGTCCTATTCTTTACTGTAAAGAATATTACGTCCTGAAGATGCTTTAAAAAGCGAATTCGGTCGCTTAAATTAATTAATTTAGTGCATGATTATAGTGAAATACAAGTACAAGTGTGTTGTTAACTAGTTTCAACTAATAATAATGGAATTTCACCAAGTGCCGACGATTGAAAGTGTAAAATATAGTATCGTGTCATTAGCATAGTACCTAAGACTTTCTCACTTTTTGTAAATAGTGAACATTTTGTAAATTATAAAAAATTTAATTGCACAAAATATGAAACTTGTAATTAAAAAATAACTTTTGTAATATGAAATCATCATTGTACATTTATAACAAGTACATAAAATAGAGAAAAAAGACCAGCCCGCTGAGTGTCTTCCGCCGAGTCTTCTCAGTGTGTGGCCGCGTTCCGATCCGGTAGTAATTCTAAATAATCGAAAGAATGTTTTAAATGTAATATTATATAAAGATATTTTTTTTAAATATTTGCACACCGTATAATGGTAGAATATGTTGGTAACTTAATTTATTTTTAACAACTTGTAACACCCATATTCTTGCAAATAAATATTTTCTTTCTTTCTTTCTTTCTTCTTTCTCGTTGATCTGTCTGACTGATCCAGTGTTTAGCCTATTTAACCCAAGTGGGGACTATCAGAGTGGTTATCCAGAATTACGAAAAAATGGACTTTATTAGTTATCGGACGTACAAATAATACCTAATCCATCGATGTGGCAATCTGTAATTTTTTTTAATTTTCTTTTTCTACACAAGAATAAATTTTCCTTTGCACATACATACACATACACGTGCACGCTTGTACATTTCACACATACATATACACAAACGCTTCTGATTTGCAATCGCGTGGTCGTGAGGGATTGGACCCTAAACAATTTAATCAAATTTTATTCCAAGATACAAAATTAATAACTGTAATTTTCGTCTGAAATTATATTACTTCATAAATTCTTATGGAAACTTAAAAATGTGTATTTATTAAGTAATAAATTCTTATAGAAATACACATTTTAAAGCTTCCATCTGATACACAACGTATATTTTGTGAAGTTATACAACAGAGCTCATAAAACATCTATGAATTTAAAACGAATTTGTGATTGCAGTTTCTCGTAACTGCATTATTACCTGCTTTATTATTAATGGAGATCCAAATATCGCTTCTGATCCGTAGCATAGTTATATGTAGCAAATTAACATACTAGGTATTTATATTCCCGACAGCACTATTTATTCTACGATTTTTTTTAAATCGCCTCTGTGGTGTAGTGGTCCGGTATCGGAGTTGATCACAGAGGTCCCGGGTTCGGTTCCTGGGTCGGGCAATTCAGAAATGTGTTTTTTCAGTTTTCTGATAAAAACAACATTGCCCGGGATTGGAAAGTGCCCGGTTGGCGATAGGCTTGCCACCTATCACATAGTGGGACCAAGTATCTTCGGCTAATCGTGGGTGCACTTGTTGTACCTCTGCCTATCCTTTTGGGGATACGGGCGTGAAGATATTTTTTGAACCGCCCTCGCATTGAGCCGAAACTCTCCGAGATTTCGCATCCGTGAGAAGCATCGACATCATTGTCGATGGTGAGAGGTATCTACAATATGTGGGTTACTAAAAGACTAGTTATATGTAGATTGTCTTCTGTAGTTATTCTGTGGTAAGACACTCGGATTTGGGTTAGTGTAAAGGTCTTTACATAGTCACCTACCTCTTTACTTCAGGTGTACTTGTATGTTGAATGAGTACCTTAATACTCCATGAACCATGACATTACTGATTACACTATTAGTGCTGCTTTACATATAATATTTAAAGCTAACCCTTCATTAAACTAGGTTATGAGACTAATGACTAATGAGTAAAGACACAATTAATAAGCTTCGAGATAAACTAAAAATAAATGTAGGATTTATTTACCTTTATTTCACTGAATTTTAGAATCGAACTTTATGTTCCAGCCGCGTTATTTTAATGTTGCACAATTCGTGACTGTACATTTTTTGTAAATATCGACTGATATTTCCAATATCAGTCGACCTGAAAGTCAAATTATTTTTTCCTTTATAGGTTGACAATGGACAAGAACACGTTGTGTATATCAATTAAAGGAAATATTTTCTTATAATGTGTTTGGAGAAATAAATATCGGTGAACTTCTTCATTCACTTACCATCAGGACAAACAGGCATCCTGAGCGCCACTTATGTACACAAAAAATACTACAAATGAAATCAAAAATCCTTTCTAAACCATAAAATAAGTTAAACAAATAATCGTCCCCAGGGGTATTGTTAACGTAACAAGGCAAATCGGATTGACACCTGAGACCCTTTGTTTGCATGGCTCCCAAACGTACGCTCAATGAATAATTCAGATCCATAGGTTTAAGTATCCACGGAAGATCACTCGATCTTTATTACTCAATAAAATTTGACTTCATGCTCAACATGTACCTAAAAAACTTTTTATGTGAATTAATAAAGGCTTCCAACCACATGAAAAATACAACAATAGTAAAAACAAGACACGATACAAATTTTACTTCGAATGAACAACTTGGTTAAAGATGAAAAGTACTTTAGCATTAACAGATATTAAATACACAGAAATATAAAACAACTAGCTGACCCGCGCAGCTTCGCCCGCGAGTAGATTAACATGTCGTCTAGATAGATTTTCATACAAATTTCATCCCCTGTTTCAACCCTTTAGAGATTGAGTTTTGAATAAAAATAGCCTATGTTTGACCCCGGCTCTTCAGCTACTTCCATGCCGAATTTCATGAAAATCGGTCCAGCGGTTTAGCCGTGAAAGCGTAACAGACAGACAGACAGTCAGACTTTCGTATTTATAATATTAGTATGGAAGTAAGGATAATCGCCTTAATATATTATAAATAATTTCATTTTTGATTTCACGAAAATTATGACTGGATGAAAATATGCTGAAAGAGTCCATTTATCTAATACTAGCTGTGCCCGCGATTTCGTCCGCATGGATAAATTTGTAAAATAAAAGTAGCTTAAGTTACTCCTTATTACCGTGGTTTAAAATATAGAGAGACCCGGTATTTTATCCGCATAGATCCCGTTCCTGTAGGATTTCCAGGATAAAAACTATCCTTTGTCCTTTCTCGGGTCTCGGACTATCTTTGTGCGAGATTTCATTCAAATCCGTTCAGTGGCTTAGGCGTGAAAAAAGACAGACAGATAGACAGAGTTACTTTCGCATTTATAATATTAGTAAAGTTTAAAATTATTGTACAAAATTTTTAGATATTTGTATCATAAACAAAAAAGGTCAAATTTGTTTAAGTTTATCCACTTACACGTCACAATATTATACACATTTTTAATCGACCTGAATAGTATTCTTATTTGATTTAAAGTTTTCTTGCTTCTTTTGTGGGGAATATTTCAAAGAATTGTTTATTTAATTCCAGACTAAGCAAGCGGCAAGCGAAAAGTTTCTTATATGATATTTTATACGATTAAAGGGTATAAACCTATTTATAGTCCCTAGCCCTGCTGAAAGCAAGAATTTAAAACGTTATAAGATAACAGAACTTATTTTACGATACTTAACATTATTACTGCATCGATACCTCAGTAACAAAATTATTTTCAAACAAATTTTTTCCCCGTATTGATCCCGGGCTCCTTAGAAGAATAGGCCAACTCCAGCTCTGCCAGGCAGGTCGTGAAAGGCGACCGATAGGCTATGCGAGTCACTACAATCGTGGCTAGTAAGTGGTAGAGTTCTGCGTTGACTCGCGCGGGTCTAGTACTACCGTCTTACTTATTCCTGCCGCAATAGCGTCAGTGCTTGTCACTGTCGTGTTCCGGTTTGGAAGGTGAAATAGCCAGTAAACTTATGCAAGTGGCATTAGACCTCGCCATAAGATAGCAACGCACCATTAACATCTTTGGTGTTTATAGGCGATGGTTGACTCTTTCCATCAGGAGACCTATTTGCTTGTTTGCTATCTTATAATATAAAAAAACACTATATGTATCGCTACTCAAATAACAGAACGAAATTGTTAACGTGTAATACCGTTATAATATCGGTATGTAAGCGAAGTTACCGCGTTTCATGCTGTTTCGTGATTGGTTCGCCAACTAACCCTAGAAGACAACGTCATAATACCACATATCGTAATGTTAATTTGTAGTGTATAACAGAACGTAATGAATAACGTTATTAAACAGTAACAAATTCTGTATCATTTTTGAATAACGCTATGCTTGAAAATAACGTTATGTCATGCTACTAGTAATAACGTTACCACAAGATACCGATATTTAAATCCTTGGCAGAATGTCTAGTGGTTATTATGTTAAACAGTTTCACGAATACTTTTTTATTAAATTTATATCTACTAAGCGGTTTCGTTTTTCACAACATTACTCCGAAGATATAATAAGTAAAGCTGTAACAACAGACTTACATTATACTCGTATGTAATTTTTAGAACCCAGAATGAGATCTTTAATAAATGTATACGTAGACAGTCATTAATCAAAATAAAGCTGAGAATGTACCGATCTAAAAAAAAATCCGAATTGGTTAATAAATCCAATTTTGAAGTAATACGCAAAAAATACAACCAAATTGAAAACCCCCTCCTTTTTCGGGAAGTCTGCTGAAAAAATATATCAGCAAGCTAGTATAAATATAGTGAAAAAATATTTTTAATGAAATTGAACCAACGTCCAACATGACTTCAAATTCACAACGAGTTTTGTATCTTCACGTTCCTATCCATTCCATTCCAAAGGTGTAGGCAGTGGTACAACCAGTGCATCCATGTTAAACCGAAGATGCTTAATCCCACAATGTTATAGGTAACAAGCCTATCGCCAACCGGGCACTTATCCAATCCCGGTTGTTTATATAAGAAAACTGAAACTCGGCCCGGGAAACGAACCCGAGATCTCATGTGGTCAACGCCGACACCGGACCACTAGACCAGAGGCGATTTACGACAATTTTATAAAAATAATTTAATAGAGTCGCTGTTAAAAACATCAAATAAATGACTATAATTAATAAATATTCATTTTACTACTTTGCCAAAGTAGATCCTAGACAACGTTACTTTTTTCAGAAAACTAAAAACACATTTGTGAATTGCCCGACCCGGGAATCGAATCCGGGAATATTGTGATCAACACCGACACTGGATCACGAGACCACAGAGGCGATAAAGTTTGGGGGCTAGATAAATGCCAATTGGCTGTAACCAGAGCCGACAGCTTTATGTGTTTTTCAAAAGCACAGTCAAGGGTGTCGGCAACAGGATGCAAGAGTGTAAAAAAATACGTTTTTATATTTACTGTTTGAACATAAACTGAAGGTTTCTAGGTTGTCACATAATAAAGGTAAATGTAGAATTCTAAATATTATAGCAGTTAATAGCATACCTAATGTGTGTGTTCCTGGCGGCACTCATGAGTACGATGGTATTAATTTACCACGACCAAACTCCGAGCTGCTTCAGATAATTGTTTAGATAGAAAAAAACAATAATACTATCCAAGACGATGAATTCAACTCGAGACTTTACGATCTAGGTTCACTAATTAACATTAGACAAAGAAAACATCCTAAGTAGAAAACTCCCAAAAATAATAATTAACTAGTCATTTACAATTTCCAAATATATGGCGAAAATTGTAAAAAGTTTGAAATTCTTAGCATCTCTATGATAATTAGAGCCCAAAACTTGGCAAGTTGCCAAGATTCGTTACATAGTTTACAATGTCATATTCAACAATCCGTTACGCCCTTTAAACGAAGTACTAACCGTTTCCAACGAGCATTAGGAAAATTCCAACAAGGCGCTGATGGAGCTGAAAATGTGCCAAGTATACTTCCGACTGCAAAGGGAAAGTGCTTCGAAATTTATGGAAATGAAATAATATGTGGTAAGTATATATTAAATATCTAAGAATATATTGTACGGGTTCTTGCTAACTAGTACACTATTAGATTGATAAATTATAGATGATATTGATTATTATATATTGATTTAATATTGATACACTTGATAGTTAATGATCAGTGAGGACGCGTAGCGCTCTTGATGGCTAAATGCGAACTGTCTTATTATACTAATTAAAATAATAATGAATAATGTGTGTCGTGTAAAATGATGAATTGCAATATGTTACGGTTGCACCGTACATATATGGTATTAAAATATTGAAGAAGTAGGTATATCTGATATTGGAGCGGTAGACTTAATTCACCTGGGCCAAATCACCTGGGTAAATTAAGTGCTACGCACGGTAGACTTAATGCACTTGGGTAAATTAATCACAGCTCTCCATTACGTCAAACCCTCGATCGGGTAGACTCAATTCACCTGGGTGTATTAAGTACCAACAAGGTTCCTAGACTTTAAGCACCTGGGTTAAGTAGGCACAGCTCTCCATTAAGTCAAAGCTTCGAACTGGTATACTAATTCACCTGGGTGCATTAAGTACGTGCACGGTTCCTAGACTTTAATACACCTGGGTTTTACGTACGGACTGCTCTCCATAAACTAAAAGCTTCGAAATTGTATACTAATTCACCTGGGTGCATTAAGCATCTGCACGGTTTCTAGACTATATACACCTGGGTTAAGTAGGGACAGCTCTCCATAAACTCAAAGCTTCGAACCGGCATACTAATTCACCTGGATGTGAGCATGAAGTCACGCAAACCAAGTTACGAATAACAGCAAATTCTTTATATGTAAAGAACTGTCTTTAGGTTATGAACTAAATTATATAAAAATATATATCTATATATAAGCAAAACTTAATAACACGCAAAATACATTTTTATATATGAAAATTGTCGTCGAATAGGTAGTATCGTATAATTAGGTTTCGTACCTAGATTAATTTTTAGTTCTCGCAAAAGAAGTCTCGGACATCAGATAATAATTCAAAAAATTACTCTTTTTGAATTACTATCTGATGTCCGAATTATCGAAGCTTTGAGTTTATGGAGAGCTGTCTCTATTTAAAACCCAAGTGTATTTAAAGTCTAGGAACCGCGTAGGTACTTAATGCACTCAGGTGAATTAGTATACTAGTACGAAGCTTTGAGTTTATGGAGAGCTGTGCCTACTTAACTCAAGTGCATAATAATAATAAATAAAGTCTAGAAACCTTGTTGGTACTTAATGCACCCAGGTGAATTAAGTCTACCCGATCGAGGGTTTGACGTAATGGAGAGATGTGTTGATCATAGTATCCTGCTTCGAAAGTTGTATGAACTAGGAATTCAGGGTGATTTGCTACGCTGGGTTGACTCCTACATTAAAAATCGAAAACAAGCCGTTGTTGTCGGTGGACATAGATCTGATTTTATTACAGTTCCCTCTGGCGTACCACAAGGCTCTTTACTTGGTCCTCTTTTATATACAGCTTACTTATATGATATTGGTCGATATCTAAGACACTCAAAAATCCTTTTATATGCCGATGACAAAAAAATATATAGATCAGTAACTTGTGAAAACGATTGTTTGCTATTACAAGAAGACTTAAATAGACTATCAGAATTTTACTTTTTGAATAAAATAGATGTTAACTTGGAGAAATGTGCAAAAATAACTTTCTCAAGATCTTTATCCCCTATCAAATATAATTACAAATTGAATAACACTATAATCAAATCTGTCTCACTTATTAAGGATTTAGGCGTCACGCTTGATGAAAAGTTAACCTTCTCATATCATTTTGATAACATTTCGAATAAAGCATACAGAAATCTGGGGTTCATTATGCGTATTGGAAGAGATTTCACTGATCCCAATTGTATAAAACTATTGTACTTCTCTTATGTCCGCAGTATCTTAGAGTACTGTAATTCTATTTGGAATCCACAATATGTAACTCATCAACATTCATTAGAGCGAATACAAAATAAATTCATCAAGTATTTTAATAATAAATTTTCTGCAGAAAACTATTGCGGGCACGGATTTATGACTTTACAAGATAGACGTTTATGTCATGATATGCTATTTTTGTACAATTTATTTTCTGGATCGATTGACTGCCCTCAGCTAGTAAACAAAGTTTTAAGTCTTTGCGTACCAACCAAAAGAACGAGGCATACGGCCTTGTTACATGTCCCCTTGACTTCTTCTAATTATAAGTCTAACAGTATCGTAAGAAGGTTACCCCGTGTATACAACAAGCTATTTGATGACATAGACATATTTGCTTGTTCTAAGAATGTTTTTAGGAATAAAATCTGCCAAATACTTTTAAAACAAAATAGACATAATTATCCCAAATAACATTCAAAGTTGTTAATTCGAAAAATGTAGAATTATTGACTCGTAATTAGTTGCATGTAAACCTTGCTTTATCCCTTATGCAGTTTGTTTACTAGCGCAATTCGTGTCGCTAGCGATGATAATTCTTTATGCCTTAAACAAGACTCGATAAGTTATTACATATTGTTTTCGTTTATAATATATGAATATGTATATATGTATGTGTGTGCATATATATATATATATATATATATATATATATATATATATATATATATATATATATATATATATATATATGTTTATCTTTTTTTTTATATAATATCTTTATGGTTTTTTTTTTTTTAATTATTATTTTGTAATTTGTAATGTATTTGTTGCCAAGCACCATAACCATCCTGTGTAAATAACATAATTTCATCTATGTACCTATATATTTATTTTTATTTTATATTATATTCTTAAACATAAGTATTGATTGTATTCTAATACACTTAGTCACAAACAAACAACACACACAAACACACATATTTTTATAGAATTGCTTCCTGTTGTATGTCTAGTTTTGTTTATTACGATATATACCTATATAGTCTTTGATATATAAACCTATTAGCTACCCGTCAGTGACTGTAAAAATGCTTATAGTAACAGTGTACAAAAAGAAAATCCTTAATTGGCCAATGTAATGTAAATATTATAATATTATACCTATTTTGATATTCGGCTGTGGATTTTTAGTTGAAATAAATAAATAAATAAATAAATAAATAAATAAATGTGATTAATTCACCCAGGTGCATTAAGTCTACCGTGTGTAGCACTTAATTCACCCAGGTGATTTACCCCAGGTGAATTAAGTCTACCGCTCCCTGATATTGACGTGTTTGAATAAAGAAACCAGATTGGCACTCATTTCTTCCTGCTTACCGCGTATAGGATTTGTTACTGTTATTGTAATTATTTACCTATGTATTATACATGTTGACACTTTTTAAAAATCTGTTTAGTACCTAGAAGGTGAGGTTTCGTATCGATGTATAATCACGGTAAAAATATCTTCGTCACCTTAAGATCTAGTTGTGCTTGCACTAGTGTACGAATCAATTATGCCAACATACCAGTACAAAAAACATTTCTACAAACATTAAATAAATTTATCTAACAATAATTATTTGAAAAAATAATTAGTTGAAAAAAAAGTTTATCTAACAATAATTATTGCATCAAATATTGCAGCTCATTCGCAATTCTTAAAGGTCTCGGCATTATTAAGACATTACGAAAATAAAGGATAATATTTATAGTAAATATATTTTGCAATAAAATATTGAATAACACTAGAAATCTAGAAATAACAACCAGTATTAGTCTTACCTCAGAGGAATAGAGCCTTACGTAGTACTCTTGTATACTCTTTGATAACAACGGTGACATTAACCATGACAATAGTGTTATCATAAATAGTAATGGCAGGTCAAATCAATAAAAAGATTTTAATTAAAAAAACATTAGCATCTCTTTAGATAATAATCATTTACACAAGATAAAATAAGGAAATAGTGTTGACGCAAGCAAGTCTGACCCATGTTATCGATTAGCATAATTAGCATAATTTTCAATGCAACAGTCTATTATGTAACAAATTTTCAAAAGATCGTTAGTACTCGCAGCTTGTTAAATGAATCAATTTGAAAACTGACGTACCTATTCGTACCGCTACTGTACATAGGTTGTCCATACAAATTATTAATGAAAAAAGTTTGTATGTTTTAATGTTTGTTACTTAATCACGCAAAAACGCCTGGACCGACCTTAACGAAGTTCGGCAAAAAAGTAGATGATGGCCTGGTATAACACATAGTATACTTTTTATTCCAGATAAATATGGTTTTATCGCGGGATTCACGAAAACTTTAATAATGCAGCGGGTTGCATGATGCCGCTAGTTTTAAGGGTTCCGTATCCAAAGTGTAATATGGGACCCTATTAATAGAATCCGCTTTCCGTACGTCTGTCTGTCTGTCCGTCTGTCTGCCTGTCACCAAGCTTTATCTTATGAGCCGTGATAGTAAGACAGTTGAAATTTTCATAGATGATATATTTTTGTTGCCACTATAACAACGCGTATCTATTAGTATTCATGTGGTCTGTGAATACGACAGTCGCAAGCACTGACGCTATTGCAGCAGGAATAAGTAAGGCGGTGGTACCAAAACCAGGGCGAACGTTACAGAGCTCTTCCACCTAGTAGTCACGATGTGAGTGACATTTATAGTTTAATTTTTCGACTTTTACGAACTACCCGACAGAATGGCAAATGGTATATTTTTCAAAGGGATTTTCTCCGGAACGACACGGGGAATCTGTGGAATCACGGGGAAATGTCTATCAGATTACTGAAGAAAACAACATAACGTCGTTGACAAATGTATAATGAGCGCTCCGTTAGTCGAATGGCTAGCGAAGCTAACAAGGAATCAAGGGGGCTTGGGTTCGATTCCCGACAGGGGCAAACATTTGTGTGATGAGCATAGATGTTTGTATTTCTGGGTTTAAGTGTTTATTATTAAGAACAGTATTTATATGTTTATTTCTATGTATTACTATCGTTGGGATACTTGCACCCATAACACAAGCAAATATGCTATCTTTGGGCTTAGATTAATAATATTCGTGTAATTTGTCAAGCAATATTTATTTATTTATTACTAGCGACCTGCCCGCGGTTTCACCCGCGTAGCTTTTGTTCCCGTGGGAGTATCGGAAAGGCTTATATAATAAAACATTCCTCAAGAATTAATCTATATATTAAAAAAACCTCATCAAAATCCGTTGCGTAGTTTTGAAGATTTAATTAAGCATACATAGGGACATAAGGACATAGGGACAGACAGAGACAAAGTCGGTTTGTTTTATACTATGTAGTGATTTAATATCTGTTGTGTGCAAGAAGTATATATTTGTGATACATAGCAGTTTTTATTTGACCATATTACGGCTAATGCAAATAGCATATTATATTATACTAGCTGTTGCCAGCGACTTCGTCCGCGAGGACTTCGTTTACTCCGCACTGCTCATCCCCCGTAGGTGATAGCGTGATAATATGTAGCCTATATGTTGACCCGACCTGTTAGTAATATTCATCAAAATTTGAAGTAAATCCATTGAGTACTTTTTGAGTTTACGCCGGACATACATACAGACAAACAGACAAAAATTCTAAAAACTATATTTTTGGCTTCGGTATCGATTGTAGATCACGCCCAAGTATTCTTTTAAAAAAATATTCAATGTACAGTTTTGACTTTCCTACGATTTTATTATATGTATAGATTAGCAATCACAATTCAGTATTATACACTGAACAATTAGATATCCCCAATGTTCTGTAAGGCAGATCGTAAAAGGCGAACGATTGGCATATGTGTCACTACCTACCACCGTACCACCACCGCCTTACATACCTATTCCTGGCGCAATATTGTCGATGCTTGTCGTGTTTCGGTTTGAAAGGTAAGGTAGCCGGTAGACTTATGCATGTGGCATTGCGATCCCGCCATATAGATAGCAACGCATCATTAATACCTTTGGTGTTTATAAGCGATGGTTTCTCTTTCCACCAAGGGAGCCATCTGCTTGTTACAAAAAATGTATTTCAATACAATATATTTGTCCACCAAAATTATTACTATCATTTATCAATAATATCATTATTATGTAATAATTAATACCACGGATTAAATGGATACGCCTTTTAAGACAATTTTTTAGTTTGTCAGTGGAGCTTGCAATTACATACAGAAATACAAAGTTATACTTATTACCAATGAAATAAAATCATTTCAAAGGTAATTTTGGTAAAATCACAGTAGAAACACAACTGGGTTTATTTTTATTTTTTGGCGATATAATATAACCTACAAATGCATGAAATTTTTGATAATAATGGGCGATAGTTTCCTTCCCAATGGCGTGTCTATTAGTATTCATGGGATCTGTGATTAATACACTATCACATCAAGAAATGAAGTTTCTTCAATTGCCGGCGACGAAAAGTATAAAATATAAACGTGTATTTATTTAAATGTAAATATTCCATACCTACAAAATATAATGTTTGCATTCACTGGAGGTATATTTTAACAAGTGCGGCTCTTTGAAGAACGGCATATAAGAAACGGATCAAAAGATCGGGGATATTAAATTCCACATACTTCAATAACAACAATTACAACAAGCTACATAAATATAATATTATTTGTAGCTATCCTTTTCTAAAAAATTCTGTATCGTAGCGACCTGGAGGATGGTCCGATTTGGTAGCGGTTTTTTTAACTGAAAGCCCTGTTTTGCGAGATGGTTCTTAGCTATGATTCAATAGAATCTGTTCAGCCATTTCAAAATCAGTTATTTTCAAATTTATGAAAGGAATTAAGCAACTTATAAAGGCTTTATCGATACTAAGTTTTGTATTCTGTTACTTTATTGATATTACAATTAAGTAGTAACCTTGACTAAACTTAAAGTGGTACTTTAAGATCCTCATTCAAAGATCATCAGCATCTATTTAACTGGCAATTTCCGTATGCAAATAACAGATTTTATAAACATTGCAAGCCACTTTTTAACGATTTTCTGATATCCGTTTGTACCAAAACTTGGCAGACTTGTGTAAGCTCAGTGACAATGCTATACTACAGTACCATCCAACTGATCTCATCACGTAGCTTGGACGTAGGGACTGGAACTCTGATGCAAAGTTTTAACGAGACAGCCATGTTTCGATTCATTGGTCTAGTTGCTATAAGTACTAAGTTTGATTAGTGCTCATGATGACAAGGATCTGAAGATTGAGCTGAAAGAGTGCACCAAAACTCACACGTAGAATGTGGAAAGAGATAAGATAGTCAAGTTCGAACTCGTTTGTGTCTTGATGTGTACTTTCCATCAGACATAATGTCGAAGATCTATAGATGGAGCCATAAGAGTACCATAGTAACTCACAATAGAAAGTGCTAATATAGTGGAGTTTGGTTCGTTTCATTAGTCACAGTAAGTTCTTTCTCATGACGATAAGACTCTGAAGATTGAGCCGAAAAAGTGACATTACAACTTCAAGAATCCAAATGCAAAATGCAAAAACAATGAACCGCTGAACTAAACGAATTAAGTTTATTGAATTAACACTTAATTGTCTTGTATTGGCAAACACCTTGGTGCTTTTCAGGATCTGATGATGGAACTGGAAGGTAACCATTAGAACTCCTAAACTGAATAAAATAAACTAGTCTAAATTGGACTCATTTGTTCTGTTTGGATAAACACTCTAGTGCTAGACGATTTCTAGCAGATGTGAGCAGATTGAGTTTGTTTCGACATACACTTTGTTGCTGGATAATTTTTTGGTTCTGATGATGAAACTGAAAGGTGGCCATGATAAATTTTTAAACTAAACAAGATAAAAGCATCGAGCTTGGGTTCATTTGTTCTGTATTGACAAATACTTGGATGCTAGATGGTTTCCAGGGTCTTATGATGAATCAGAAAAGAGGTTATGAGAACTTTGAATTAAAATTATGCAACCCTTCTAGTTCGTTTTTTAAAGTCTTCTCTTCCGTCTCTCCCAGTGTCAGATGATAGAGCAAGAAAAAGTCTATGAGAAATCCTAAGCTAAATCAGAAAACCCATCAATTGTGAGCTACTTCAATGTGTTTTGTCATATTTTTTTTTTCTTTATAGAACAAGGGCCAACGAGATGTACATGATGGTAAGTGATCACCGCCGCTCATGGACATCTGCAATACCAAAGAAGGCAGTTGCGTTGCCGGCGTTTTAAGAATGAGTAATCTCTTTTCGTGAAGGTCCCTATGTCGTATCCGTTCGGAAATACCCCTGCCGGTAATTGGTTCCACAACAGAGTATTAGTGAGGTAAAAAGTGTCGGGAGAATCGCACAGTTGTAGATTTCCAGACATCGAGATGGCGAGGATGGAACTTCATATTGTGACGCGATGTCCGATGGTGGAATTCGGCAAAAGGAATTAATCCAAACAACTCGTCGGGACACTCCCCGTGGTATATACGATAAAAGACACAGAGAGAACCTACATCTCTGCGCAATACCAAAGAGTCAAGCTGTTTCGAAATAGCCTCGTCGTCAACTATTCGAACCGCTCTACGCTGAATACGATCAAGAGGAAGAAGCTGGTACTGGAGAGCTCCGGCCCAGAGATGCAAACAGTACTTCATGTGAGGCCGAACCTGTGCCTTATAAAGTTGAAGGCGATGGGCCGGTAAAAAGTACTGTTTCGCTCTTCTGAGCACACCGAGCTTTTTGGAGCCTAGTTTAGCCTTGTCTTCCAAATGATCGCGAAACTAAACTTAATTCGATATGTCGACTCCCAGGATTCCGACACTAGTTGAGGCTGTCAGGAGAATATCCTCAAATCGAGGTGATACGACAAAGGGTGTCTTTTTAGCGATAAATACGCAAAGCTGTGTATTCTTGGGGTTAAAAGTGACCAGGCTTTGACGACCCCATTCCGAGGCATCGGTAAGTCGATTCTTGACTTCAGACACAAGCTTGTTTCGGCACTCTTCAACTTGTTCCTGAGAAATACCGCTTCAGCCGGAGTATGTAGCATCACCAGTCCTGTCATCCGCATAGCAATGTATGTTGCTAATTTGCATCATGCCATTGATATGCAGAACGAACAGTGTCGGTGATAGCACGCAGCCTTGGGGAACACCAGCATTGACAGATTTAAGGTCGGAGCACGCTCCGTTGACAACGACCTTGATGCTCCGCGCAGCCAAAAAATGGTGATCCACTTGCATAATTTCTTGGGAAGTCTACAGGCAGCTTCGCGAGAAGCGCTTTGTGCCATACCCGATCAAAGGCCTTCGCTATCTCCAAACTAACTGCCAATGCCTTGCCTTGGACTCAACTGCTTCCACCCATCGATAAGTTAGGTATACTAGAAGGTCACCAGCTAAGCGGCCGTAACGGAAACCATACTGACGGTCGCTAATCAACTGATGCTCTTCTAAATACTTTAGGAGCTGAGAGTTGATGATTGCCTTCATGATTTTGGAGAACAAGGAGTTTATGGCTATGGGCCGATAGTTAGACGGGTTAGAGCGGTTTCCTTTTGTAGGGATGGGACGCACTAAAGCTGTCTTCCATGAATTCGTACCACGCCGAGTGAGTAGGAGAGCCGGAATAGGCGTGTTAATACTGGTGCCAACTCTGGAGCACACATTTTTAGCACAATCGGAGGGATGCTATCCGGCCCACTCGACTTGTAGATGTCCAAGGAAAGTAATGCTTTGCGCACAGATGACTGCCGAAATTGTGGTTTTGGCATGGAACTATCACTCTGCGGGATAATAGGCGGTGCGTTTCCTTGGTCATGCAGAGTCGAGTTGGCCGCAAAGAAGGAGCCCTGAAGATCGGCCTTCTCCTTTGTGGTATGGGCCAAAGAGTCATCGTCTCCGTGCAAAGATGGAAGAGAGGGCTGTGAGAAATTCCCTAAGACAGCCTTGGCGAGAGACCAGAACGCACGAGTCCCTGAAGGAAGGCGAACTACCTCTCTCTCACCAATTCTGCCTATGTGTTCAGATTTTGCCTTGGCGATAGATAGATTTTGAAGTACCTCGAGGCGGAATTGTTCTCCTTACGCAGCACAGTCCGCATCTTGTGATGAAAAAACAGCACATTATGCTGCTTTTTTCATCACAAGATGCGGACGCTGCAGTCCAAGCCCTCCTGCTTGCGAAGTGAGGCCGTTTTACAAGAGCGACCGAACCAAGGCTGACTTACCACCAATTGGTACCGCAGAAAATGGAATGAAAATTTCCATGCCCTGCAGCACCATATCGGCAATAGAGTCAGCGACAACACTTGGATCATCCAGCGAGAAGCACAACCGCACCCATGGGTAGAAAGCAAAAAAAAGTCCGCATCCCGTCCCAATCTTCTGACCTATAGCGCCAAACGCGACGACAGCCTGCTAAAGGAGGCTGTGATAGGCACGAAACCAGCTTTTTACTCCGGATCAGCCAGTGGTCTGCCGAACCAAGTGGGACGTCCACAGATACCTGATAATGGTCCGGATGAGAAATTAGCAGAAGGTCCAACAGTGGAGGCGTATGGTCATCCACATCGGGAACTCGCGTGGGCGCGATGATCGGTGGTGCGCGAACAAAGTCATTTGGCGTGGAGCGCAATTTACGCAGGGCAGCCAGAGCATCCATGATTTGGCTGGAATTCAGAGCACGAACCCCAAAGGGGGGATTCTCCACTGCTGGTGCAAGTGGTACCCCTTGAGGTAGATTCTCTTTTGATTGCACATTCATAGTGAGTAGTGGGGGAGTAGCCTCCGGGACTCTCACAAACCAACGAAACGCAGCAGCAGGGCTGCTACTTTACGTCGTTGTTAAGTGAGGGAGTGGTATCTCCCCGGGCGTGCCGGCCTATTCAGTTGCAAAAGCAGTATGGTACTGCCACTAATTAGGTTGACTGACTGCACCGGTGTTAAATAATCTTTGTCACAAAAATTATCCCACCAGTGGACGATGGGGTCGTCACATCCCTACGCCGGCATTTTTAGTGCTAGATTTTTGAATTTAATAATAGCAATTGAAGGTGACTATGGAAACTTTTAAAAAAAATCACATCGTGTTTGGACTCATTTGTTCTGTTTTGACAAATAATCTAGTGCTAAACGATTCCCAGGCCCTTACGAGTAAGTGGGAAGACGGTCATGTGAACGAAATGTACGAAAATTGAGCAGCACCATCGATTCTGGTCTCGTTTGTTTCATTCTTTTAAGGTCTTTGGAGCAGATGGTTTCCAGAGTCTGATGATTGAGCTAGAAGAAGTGCATGAGAACTTCTAAGCTAAACTAGATAAACCCATCGAATGTGGGCTGATTCGTTTTATTCTGAAAGAGAAATCATTACCTATATACCCCAAACATGTTAATGGTGCGTTGCTATTCGTGTGGCGGGATGGCATTGCTATGTGCTAATGCATGCTACATGCATAAGTCTACCATCTGCCCTACACTCCAGACTGAAATACGACGGTGACATGCATTGGTGTCATTTTTGCACTTTCAAGCATTAAAATTATGTTAAAATCGAGCTAACGTGGCAGATGCTGTTCTGCCCAAACCTATTTCCTGTGAATCAAACTTGTCCATGAATAATAGACACAAACGCACTCAAATGCACAAAAACACAAATCAAAATCAGTCTCTCTTTAAGCGAAGTATAATGATGTACAGAATAATAAATATAAATGGCTATAAAACTTGCACTTTAATCAAATTTTAAAAATTTTATACCGTCCCGTCTACCTTCTGTAACGTAAAAAAAGAAGTACCTAATATAATTTTAAGAATATCTGTCAAATGAAATAACGATATTAATTAAATGTTTATTAATAAACAAAAAAGACAAGTTTTAGATTGAATTTAAGCAAATTAAATCGAAATAAATTCATTTTATATTTTTTTCAAATCATAGAATAATACATAAGCAGATTGTTAAGGAATACACAGCCATTTTTTAACAACAAATACATAAATTGTGTGTTGCTGTTAATTTGGATGGGGTTTAATGTTGCATGCATTACTTTACCAGCTACATTTACAAAAAGAACGTCAGGAAAAGGTAAGGCGAAAGAACCAAACACAGACAGAACTTTGCAAATTGAAAAATAAATATGTATGTTACGCGGTCTCCATTAAATCATGTCAATAAATTTACTCATATACATCTAAAAGCGATTCTTTTAAATTATTATAATTAAATTTACTCATCTACATCTAAAAAAAGCGATTCCTTTTAGATCTTATAATATTTCAAAAAACGTTAATGAATATTCAAAATTGTTAACGATAGTTTTCGGAGATAACATGAGGTCATGATTCATGCATCGTATGACCAGTTTTGAGGATCGTAATTAAAAATATGATGAAATTAGCAATAAACACGGTTATTTTCAAAGCTCCGGCCAAATCGATATGTTCGATTGTTATGTAATAAAAAAGTAATTTACAAAATTAAAATTTCATTTTTATCCGACACAAAAAGCAAAACGCATCGATATAATTTCCATTAGGTACGCAAAATTTGAACTAAAATATTTAGGTGCCTTCAACCAAATTAAAAGGAATCGAGAAAATGTACTTAGAGCGTATTTTTACTATAGTAATAATAGATAAATGTAAAATGACACACTGCTCGCTTTACACAGTGCATTGACAAGACTCGGTGCATCCAATTTATGAATTTAGTAGGATATTTTTAAACTAATATTTTTGTATTATCTTGTAATAATTTTACAATAATAATTTAAACGCACTTTCAATCCAATATTTAATTTCTAATTTTAAAATTTGACCGGACCTTTAAAAGTAACCCTGTATATAATTGGAAGAATATATTATTTTAAAAAACTAGCAGATATTTCGACAACACCATTAAACATTTCAGTGGTTCAAATGACCAGTTCGGACCTGGTAGTTTAGAAATATGAAATTAGCAACATATATAATTGTAAGAATATATTATTTTACAAGAACTAGCAGATATTTCGACAACTTTATTAAACATCTCAGTGGTTTAAATATAGTTTGCAGAGCTTGGTGACGTGGTGTACGGCGACGGCGGCCCGACGCGGTAAAGCGGCGACATCGTCCCCGCTCGCCACGCGCACGCTGAACGCCTGCAGCCGGCACGTGCCCGCCATCATGCGACCTATCACTCTGTATACGAGTAACGATGGGTAATCTTTATTCCTCGAGGTGAATATATTTATATATCCACTTGAACGTCCAGGACAATGTGCAACCCAATTACTTTATAGTCCAGGGCAACCCAATTACTTTACATCGTCTTACGTCCCGGGCACTGCAGTACCCAGTAGAGGAACATTCGAAAAATGCGATGTTATTAAAAAACTATGACTTTCCTGAACATTATCTGTAGTTTTTAATTAAGGTAAAGAAATTTAGATGGCATCTGACACAAAATAATAAAACTTTTATCTCTATTTTCATATTCTTAAATTAAAACTTATTGTCATTCGTGCAAACATGCCGACGAGTATCGCCGTAACTACGTTTTATATTCTTTTGGTTGCTTTTAAAATCTAATTATTATAATATTATCATTAAATCATCATCAGTGATTATGTTTTAAATCAATAAATATAAGTTTATTTTAAAGGTCAAGAAATTTATTAATAAATATTTCCTCAATCTATTGGGGGGGAAATGCTAATTAATATCCAAAGTTCAATATTGGGTTTGAGAATGAAAATGTTAGTATAAAGCATGTATTATCATTGAAATTCGTTCTGTATATGCTTACGTAAAGAATCGTATTGTTTATTTTTAAATCGTACATAAAATTTCCTTTTTACAAACGTTTTTACCGTGGAACGTAATGTGGTTTTAACACAGGCCACTTAGAGATGCAAGCATGGTTTTGAGTCGCGTTAAATGTCGCTTGCGCTCGGACGTTTGAGGCGTTTGACAACTCATGACGTGAACGTTCAAGTGGATATATACTTATTCCAGCTCTAAGCATGGATGTGATTCACTTAATTTATTCCTATATTCATTTAGCCTCACTTCGTCCTTTTTATTGCAGCCTATCACATTTTGTGATCCTATCTTTAAATCTACGTTTTCCTTTATATTTTTCTCACTCCCACTCATTCCACAGTACTATGTAAGTAGATTTTTAGATCAATTATCGCTTGTTGCAACTCACCAGAGGAGTGTAGACTTCATCCGAAATTTGCAATATCACTCACTCTCATTCTAATCGCAATACGCTCAGTCACTTACCATTCTGGCCGGAATAAATAATTCCGCGGTGACGATAAGGATTTTAAGGATTTATCCATCCAGCATTATCACATCCAGCTCGGAATCAGAACCGCCGGAGTTTCATAACTCTATACGAGTATAAACGGACAATGAAAGGGTGTCTTTTTTACTTCCGTTTGGTTAGTAGTAAAAGGAGGAAAGGGGAGAGGGGGAAGGAGAAAAGGGGGAGAGAGGGAGGAAAATAAACAAAATGGGGAAAATAATAGCTACGTTCCAACCGAGTGTTCCACGACACTCACGCATTTTTTAAATTTGGGGGCACGGCAGTGCCCCCGCCAAGTCGAGCAAAAAAAAAAGCGGCACGGCCGTTACCATCCTTTTCTCGAAGCAATTCAGGCCGTTTTCGACCCCCTATAACTTCATTGTGGATAAAACAAGAAGTCTGAATTTTCAGTTACTAATTAGGCATTGTGTAAATACGGTATGTTTAAAACTTCATTCAATTTGAACCAGTAGTTTAAGAATTGCAACTTGTCAAACTTTCTTAATTTTGTCACTGACTGACTGACCGATCATCAAAAGTCTAAGGCACTTCTAGCAGACATAGAATCTTCAAATTTAGAATATAATTTGTGTTTAGTGTCTAAATCAAGGGAAAACTTAAAAATTTCAAAATTTCTGGCCAGTTTTCTAGATACACCAACTGCACAAATAACTTTGTAATCCCATATAAATGTATAGGATTATACAAAGTTATTTGCGGTTAATGAATCATTGTACTCGTATAATGGAATAATAGTTGTAGATAGGTACCAGATATATAAGTGTGTTCAGCCCATGAAACTGTGCAACATTCCCCTAGGAAAATATGACGAAAAAAAGAGTGCAAATAAATAGACTAAATAACTCGAAATTACCAATTACTATGAAAGAAAGAACACTAATAATCAAATCCGCTATACTATTAATAAATTGATGATTAATTTAAAAAACCTTTGAGTGCCAGTTGACGAGTGCAAAGAACAATGTTACTCCAGGGAGGACGAGTGTGGTCCGAAATATTGCTCGCGCTAGGGACGGAAGCGAGGTACGCAAAAGGTGAATACCCTCCAGGTACACTTATCTTATGGCCCCAGTACACATAGGTTTGTAATAGCCCTTGCTTTGCAATGCACCACTGTAGGCCACGATCACTTGTGTTCACACAATGGCCCATGGCTCATTGCTGTCGTGCGAAACACTCATGATGGACGTGGAAGTAGTTACGGCCGAGGCAATTTATTTATAATATACTACTTACAAGTATTACAGAAGTGTGTACCGCCACAAAGTTATAAATAAAATGGCGCTAAGGGGGTGGTGGATGCTAACCATTTACCGTAATAGGACAAGGATACGTAGATTTTTTAATGTTTCTTAGATGTATTTCTATTTTTTGAGGCTTATTTTAAATACGTATGGAATATTAACGTATATGACTAAGTATCTTCACGCCCATATCCCCGAAGAGCTAGGCAGAGGTACAACAATTGCACCCACGATTAGCCGAAGATACTTGGCAATGCGCTGATGGATATAGGTTCCGCAGTGTTCACATCCGGTAATACCGGAAAAAAAAAGAGAAAGACTACCTACAAAAATAAGAAAAAATCATAATACATAGGCTTTAAGAAAAATCGTTATTGATATTCTAGAAGTAAAAGGTACCAAAAAGGAAAAAAGTAGGACTCTACAAAAAGAAGTGAGATATCATCAAAAACATCCTGTAAAAAAACCAAGTCTCGCAGCTCAGTTTTTCTACCGTAAAAAGTTGTGAGATCCATGTAATACCAAGTCGGTTAATTTATTTAGTCCCTACTTAAGGGAATTCTGTCTTAAGTTATTACGTAAGTTGTTATCATCTCAATGTTAAAAATCTTTTAAGTTTTAAATAAATAGATCGACTTGGCCATCGCATGATTAGATGGTTTAGTATGTATCACAGTACTACGGGCCAGCAACCTGGTTTCTTGCAAAAGTCCTTCCGTATGGATGTGGGATGATCTTTAAGAAGTTAATGGTGGATGGTTAATGGATCATTAGATCCCGTCTCCACTTCTCGGTTTATTGACAAATTTAAGCCATGTTGTTATCCAATGGGCCACTTGGAAAAGTTATACATTCGTTTTGGAGACGAGTTTCAATCGCGTGGAGCGCAATAGACTAAACAATCTAATATAATTATGTATAAATTGTAACATACGTTGTATTTTCATGCGATGGCCAAGTCGATCTATTTATTTAAAACGTAAAAGATTTTTAACATTGAGATGATAACAATTTACGTAATAACTTAAGACAGAATTCCCTTAAGTAGGGACTAAATATTATTTATTTATTATTTATTTATTTATTTATTTATTTCCATAATCTTTCTACTATCATTACAGGCACAGACCCAATGCGATAATAGTACGACAAACAATCTATTACTACACATGACAATACAACACTCAATAACTATGTACACATAAAACAAGTGATATGACGTAACATATACAACAAAACATAACTATACGACTATGAATAAATAACACAAGACACACAACAAGACTTTTACAAATTCACTCAATTTGGATGAAAATATATCCAACCTGGCATGAACTTCATTAAGTATAACGATAGCTCGAGTCAGTGGAGTTTTGGCTAACAGATTCGTCCTGGCCTCCGGCACAACCAGCAATGGCGGACTCCGACGCCTCCAAACATAGCGATCCGGTACGTACAGGAGTAAGCGTTGTAGTACTCCCGGGTTATGAGCTACCCCTCTTATCAGATTGAAAATGTATATAACAAGTGCGAAATCCCGACGTACCCTCAATTCATTGTATCCTACTATTCTGATAACAAATAGCGTTGGGTACTTAAGTGGATAAAACGGATAAACACCATACATTTTCCAATACAGATGTCTCGTGAATTTATTTTGAATACGCTCCAGCATACCCACATACTTCGCTTCATATGGAGCCCATATGACTGCATTGTGTTCCAGATGACTCCTGACCAGTGCATCATATAGTACTTTGAGCGCCGTAGTGTGAGTAAAGCCTCGAGTTTGCCTCAAAACAAATCCCAAGTTCCTGTATGCTTTTTTGCAGATATTCATTATATGGTTACGAAATGTTAGTTCGCTACTAATAGTAACCCCTAATAAATTAACCGACTTGGTATTACATGGATCTCACAACTTTTTACGGTAGAAAAACTGAGCTGCGAGACTTGGTTTTTTACAGGATGTTTTTGATGATATCAACAACTACAGATCAAACAATTTAAAGAAAAAAACTTTTTCCATTTCATTGTTTTTTTGACAGTTCGATATTCTGTATGGCACGTTACATTTTAATAAAATGTTACACTTTATTTACATATTAGCATTTATTTCTATGGATTATTTGTATTCATTTCATTTAATGTCCATGAAGTATCTACAATATTATTTGTTAAACATACAAAATGTGAGCTGTCAAAAAACCATTAATAAATTGGATAAGAACAGTTAAGATATAACTTTCCATAATTTAAAAAAAAATATTAAATGTATTATTCCTCGTAAAATAATTGAATTATATTTTAATTCCAAATTCTCTGATTCCAAAAATCCTTTATACACAAGATATATATATTTGTGCTAAGTTATATATTATCACGTGTGATAATATAGGTATAACTTAACACATGTGTGTGAGATATAACTTTACACAACTTTTAAAATAACAAACACAAAAAAATTGTAAAATAATTGAATTATTTCATTAAAATCTCTGATTCAAAAATCCTATGTCCTTTATTTTTATTATACACTTATTGCAGTTGTTTTAGATAAAACTGTTACACTTTACGTTTAAATGTTATACTTGCCTGACTGTACAAGGTACTTTCAACTCCGTTAAAAGGAAATCAATCTCATAATACACTACTTGAATAGCTGGACCGTTTTCATCTCTCACAACTAAATTCTTAGCACATGATTCTCCAGGTCTGACGCTTACGCATTTACCTACAAAAATAAGCTTAATAGTATTAAAATTTAGAAAAGCAAACGTCCTGATGGTAAAAAATAACCCCACCTAATCCACTAATGATACAACTCCACCTAAATACAAAGCACACACTAAATATTAACAAAATACGGTTCGTTTGCAAATCGTTATATAACTAAGATATCATACTTATTGTGTACATTTCCTCGTGATGATCTGAACCCCCTTTGAAGAATAGACAATTTGCCATTCTGCTACGCAATTAACAAAAGCAGACCGTCATGACTACTAGGTAATCACTACCATCGTGACTATAAGGTAGAGTAGTATAGTGCACTGTCTCGCTCGGGTTTTGGTATTCCTTGCCTATTCCTGGCGCAATAGCGTAAGTTGCCGATAGAATTTTTTTCTACCAGGAGAACTATATTGATTAATATCTAATGATAAAAAAACTAAAGCTTCAATATTAATGCGGGTAGATAGCAAACACCTTTGATGTCAAGATTACCTACTTGTTAACATAGGGATATCCGTCTGAATATTTTTTATTTTATGTTTAAAAAAAGTCAAGTAACAAAATGCATTACAAATGCTAAAATTTAATATTAAGCACTTACCTACTATTTCGTATAGAACCATTGCGCCAATTTCTTGCATTGGTTTATTCCATTTCAGGATCTTTTCAACTGGTCCAGAAAATATTCTCGTTCCTGTACTATATAGGTCCTAAGAGCAGTTAACATACTTATAAATACACTCCGTGTTGGTTAGAGCCCCCTTTAATGAATATACTATCTGTAATTCTGCCTGACCATTCGAAAAAATATGAACGATTGTCTTAATGCATCACTACTACAACTATTATGTGGAAGAGTTCTGTAACGTTTCATCAGGGTTTAGTACCACCGTCTTATCTATTGTTGCCGTATTAGTGTCAGTGCTTGTCACTGTCCTGTTCCGGTTTGGACAGAGAGGTAGCCGGTAAACTTATGCATATTATGACATTACCATCGCGCTACACGAACAGCAACACAACAGTAACATCTTTGTTATTTATACAAACAAACTATTCTTGTATTTATATATGTATTTCTATGTATTAGTATCGTTGACTAACACCCATAACACAAGCAAATAATTTGCTTACTTTGGGGTTAGATCAGTTAGTGTAATTTGTCCCTTGAATATTTATTTATTTATTTATTATTTATTTTTATGAGAAGAGCCATTTTCTTGTTTGTTATCCAATGGTATTTAAAAAGACATAACATGATAAAGTAATCTCGCTCTATTATCTTTCTCAATCTTAAGAAACTGTTACACGCATTTCAAATTTTCTCATTTTTATCGCATTCTTTGACGATGTAAATGTCTAAAATAAGCTATATTTTATTTTATTTTTATGTTTTTAAACCTATGAATAAATGAATCTCAAACTCTATCCTTCTAAACGTTTACCTTGCTTTACCAACCTGTTAAGTGTTAATCGATTATTTCTTAAAGATAATCAGGACTGATGACTTTGCGTATTCATTCACGGTATGATAGTCTTAACATCACCACCCAGAACCTTTTTTCATATCATAAAATAGCAAACTAACTGATGCTTCTTCTGATGGAAAGCGATAATCATCACCTATAAACGCTAGAGATATTACTGATGCGTTGACATCTGTTCAGATATATAATGCGAATATAGATGGATGTAGGTACCAGGGGTGAACAAGACTGATGTACCATGATCATATTGTTCGGGTACTGTCTAAAGGTGGTATAAAGTCTTCGAAACCGGCATGTTTGCATGAAAAGAGTTATGAATGTGCAGAGTGCAAGGCAAGTCTGTCTGGACCGTGTCATATGACACTTAACTCTCGCTGCCTACCCCGTAAGGCGTGATTTTAGCGTGAAGATAATATGTGTGTACGTGTGTTGACATCCGTGTGGCAAGGATGAAATGCCAACTGCATAAGTTTACCGTTTACCTTACCTTCCAAGCCAGAACACGGCAGCGATAAGCGTCGACGCTATTGCGGCACGAATAGGTAAAGCGGTAGCACCAAATCCTAGATGAGACACTGCAGAACAACCAAATAGTTACCAGTAGTCACGATGTCAGTGATATGTATTTGTTTTTCTCGTCTTTTACGAGATTCTCAGCAGTACTTAAAGCAGTTGATCTAATCTTCGAGAGCGGATGTGCACATTTTATTAAAGTATTTGATTTTGATGTCACACCATAATCAACAATCAATTGCCTCTGTAGTCTAGTAGTCCGATATCGGTTGAGCAAATGCAATTCAAAAGTGTGTTTTTTTTTCAGTTTTCTGGTAAAAAAACGTTGCCCGGGATTGGACAAGTGCCCGGATAGCGATAGGCTTGCCACCTATCACATTATGGGATTAAATTTATTCGACTAATCGTGGGTGCACTAGTTGTACACCTGCCTACCTCTTCGGGGATACGAGCGTGAAGATACGATCACGCTAACTCCAAGCTACTACGAGTACCACCGGTTCATTGTCTGCTGCTTTATAAAGCGCAAATCCGGCCTCATATAGAGTACTGCTTTCATTTATGGGCGGGGGCTCCTCAGTAACAGCTCTTTCCTTTTTATCGCATTCAACGTAGAGCAGTTCGAATCTTCAATGTCAGGACTATTTCAAATCGGCTTGATTCTTTGGCGTTACGTAGAGATGTGGCTATACTTTGTATTTTTTATGGCTCTATCATGGGAAATGTTTCGAGGAAATGTTTGAATTAATTCCTTTCACCATAGGACATCGCAACAAAATTCAAAGTTTCATTTTCACCATCACGATGTCTGGAAATTCACAACCGTGCGATTCTCGAGGCACTTTTTGCCTCGCACTATTCTTATGTTATCGGTAGAGATTTTTCCAAACTGATACTACTTAGGGACCTTCAAGGAAAAGCTTACTAAATCTTAAAAGGCCGGACAACAAGCAAGACCCCTGGTAATGTAGTTGTCTATGATTTGCGGTAATTACTTAACATCGGGTGAGCCTACTGTCCGTTTGCCCCCACTTCTATAAAAGAAACTGCTACTGAGGTTTCGATTTTAGAAAATAACACCAAAATACGCTATTACTCAACCCAAGAATCGAACTCGGACTTAATAATCTAAGCCAAGTAGCTGAGCCACAATACTAGTTAATATGGTAAAGCGAAGTACGTAATAGAACAGCGGTATCCGAAAATGTCGCGGAAATCTACCTCGTATTTCCTAATATATTTTTAGTACCACGTATTTTCCTCAAGTCTGATTTATAGTTATTGTTGATATAACTTAAGGAAAACGTTTTTCTATAATCGTCACCTTGTTGCGAAAATTAACTTCGATACAAATAGATTTTATAGGGACAAAGCTGTCCGATAAACGGATATTGCATCGTACGCCCGTACCGGAAGTCTTTCCTTAAACTCGCTACATTTACAGCGAAATCTCTAACTATTATTTCTTAAGCGACGGCGGGAAAAAGCGCTACGTTCTCTTTTATGACGGGACTATTTCAGAATAGACCCTTCATAAAATGGAAAAAGTTTTCCTTACGAGGTATTGGGATTGTAAAGTTAATAACATGATTGTTTTGAAGTTTATTACATATAGCAAAACCTATTTCTAATAGAATATGGAAGGGAATAAAGCCTGAATCAGTAGATTATAGGGAAAAGCTCTTGACTGGTGGTAGCTTTTTCGAGGAAACGTGATGACTTGTTTGATATAAGCCAGCGAATCATAAGATATGCAGCCGATTTTGTCGCTTTAAATAGGGATCATCAGAGTAAATCGGAATACTCCGACAACTTTAATCGATTCCTTTTTTAACCCCTGACGCAAAACGAGGGGTGTTATAAGTTTCAGGTGTGTATCTGTGTATGTGTGTATCTGTGTGTCTGTCCGTGGCATCGTAGCGCCCTGGCGGATGGTCCGATTTGGTTGCAGTTTTTTTTAATTGAAAGCCCTGTTTTGCGAGATGGTTCTTAGCTATGTTTCAATAGAATCTGTTTAGTCTTTTCAAGATCACCAGTACTTTTTTAATTGATGAAAGGAATTAAACAACTTGTAATGGCATCAATACTAAATTTCGTATTTTTTTTTATATCATAAGATAGCAAACAAGCAGATGAGTCTCCTGATGGAAAGAGTCAACCATCGCCTATAGACACCAAAGATGTTAACGGTACGTTGCTATCTTGTGGCGAGGTCTTATGCTACATACATAATTTTACCGGCTACCTTACCCTCCAAACCGGAACACGACAGTGACCAGCACGGACGCTATTGCGGCAGGAATAGGTAAGGCGGTGGTACCAGACCCGGTCGAGCCAATGCAGAACTCTACCACCTAGTAATCACGATGGTAGTGACGCAAATAGCCACATAGTCGCCTTTTACGACCTGCCTGGCAGAACGGCAGTTGGCCTATTCTTCAAAGGAGCCCGGGACCAACACGGGGAAAACTTCTCTTTTCTCTTACTTTATTGATATTGCAATTACATGGTAACTTTGACGTGATACTTTGAGATCCTCATTCGAAGATCATCAGTATCTATTTAACTGGCAATTTTCGTATGTAAATAATAGATTTTCTAAATATTGCAAGCAACTTTTTATCGAATTTCTGATATCGTTTGTTCAAAAACTTGGCAACTTGTGAAAGCTCAGTGACAATGCACTACTATGGTACCATCCGACAAAGCTCATGATGTAGCCTGGACGTAGCGTCTGGAACTCTCTGACGCAGAGTTTTAACAAGGTCACTTTGTTTGTACTCATTGGTTTGGTTGCTAATTCCTAAAAGTACTAAGTTTAATTAGTGCTCATGTTGCCGAGGATCTAAAGATGGAGCTAAAAAAGTGCTACCGAAACTCACGCGTAGAATGTAGAGAGAGATAAGATGGTCAAGTTTGGACATGATGGATTTTTGATGACGTGTACTTTCCATTATATATAATGTCGAAGATCTGAATACGGAGCCGTAAGTGTGTCGTTGTAACTCACAGATAGAAATTTCTAATATTGTGGAGTTGGAAGTCACTTTATTTGTTGTAGTAGGTTATTTCTCATGGTGATAAGGCTCTGAAGATTGAGCTAAAAAATAAAATTGGAACTCCAAGAATCCAGCTTCAAAATGCAACCACAATGAACACCTAAACTAGGTAATGTTTTTGAATTAGCACTTAATTGTTTTATATTGGCAAACACCTTAATGCTGGATGATTTTCGGGATCTGATGATGGAACTGGAAAGTAACCACGAGAACGCCTAAACTACATAAGATAAACTAATCGAATTTAAACTCATTTGTTCTGTTTGTACAAACACTCTAGTGCTAGACGATTTCCAGAGTCTCATTATAAAGCTGGGTGTACGTTATGGGAACTTTGGGATAAAATAGAGAAACACCATCGACTTTAGTGTCATTTAATTTGTTATTATAAGGACTTTGGAACAGAATGGCTTCCAGTGCCTGATGATAGAGGTAAACCAGGTTAACTCGTCAAGTGGTGGCTCATTCGATTTGTTTTAGCAAACAATTTGGTGCTGGTTGATTTCCAGTATCTGATGATAAAATCGGAAGGTAGTCATGGAAACTTCTAAAGGAAACAAGATAAACCTATCGAGTTTGGGTTTGTTCTATTGTAATAAACATCCTGTAGCTAGACGATTTCCGGGGTCTTATAAAAACGTTGATGATGGAGGTCATGGGAACTTTGGAATAAAATGAAGTAAATTTATTCTAAAGTATTTGGAGCAGGATGTTTTCCAGTGTCTAATAATAAAGCCAACAAATGTAGGCTAGTTCGGTTTATCATGGCAAACACTTAGGTGCCAGATGTTTTCTAAGATATGATAATGATGGAACTAGAAGGTGGCCATCGGAGATTGGGCTGATATAGTTGGCCTTTATTGTTAAGAGATTTGTAGGGTTTGATAATGGAACTAGAAAGTGGCCATGGAACTCCTGCACTAAACGTAATAAGCCCATTGAGTGTAGTCTCATTTGTTATATTTTTACATACACTCTGAATCAAAATAATTTCCAGGGTTACATAGTGAACTTGGAGGCCCATAGGAGTTTTGCAATAATACAAATCAAACTCATTAAGTAAGGAATCTATTATATCTATATAGGGGATCTTGTAGCATCAGGTTAAGATGCTACAAGATCCCCTTTTGTAGATCATCAGGTCCTTTCACGTTTAGCCTGCAAACCGGAACACGACAGTGACAAGCACTGACGCTATTGCGGCAGGAATAGGTAAGACGGTAGTACTAGACCCGGGCGAGTCAATGTAGAACACTACCACCTAGTAAACGTAGTGTACGTACGAATGGAGTATCGGATAATTTTGAGTCACGACCAGGTCTTATTTACCGGTTTATTTCAAAATCAAAATCAGCGCAAGTACATCTGATAAAGAGCATCTGATAAAAGTTTGGCTCTACCTTAACCTCAAAAATACCGGTTTCCTTATGGAGCAAAATTATAAAGGGTTTGAAACAATAAACCGGTTTATAGAGGTTTTTAAAAATTATTTCTTTGATATTCGTTGCTCCCAATTATGTTCCGCACTGCGTGTGACATATAATTCCACGGTTGTGGCTTAAACAAGTTTATATAGGGTTATGAAGCGCTCTCATCTCAGATAAGTTCCGAGCGAAACCTTTTATACGAAACCGTTATAAATATACATGCGTAAGTCTATCGGTTACGTTAACCTCCAAATCACAACAGGACACTGACAAGCAGTGACGCTATTGTGGTAGGAATAGATAAGGCGGCGATACCATATACCCGGGAAAGTTGTTGCGGAACTCTACCACCCTAGTAGTCACGACGGCAATGACACGTACAGCCAATCGGTCGCCTTTTACGACCTGCCTGGCAGAGCGGCAGTTGGTCTATTCTTTAAAGGAGGCCTGCACCAACACAGGCGGGGAGGGGATTATTTCCATGTCTAAATATAATTATAAAGGTTTTAAACTAAAATAAGAAGATAGTGATAAAATTCAGAGAGAAAATGTAGGATACTCACTGTTTGAATTTTAAAGGGATAGTTCGAAAGAAGTCTGAACCGAATACGAACTTATTAGGAAAAATTCTGAATTCGGTCTAACTTCAGCCAAAGTTCAGTTTCTTAGAGTGCTTTAGGATGCAGTAAGTACCTATTTTCTTGATCAACCAAAAAAAGAACCAAAGAAAGGTTCTAAGTAGAATTATAATATTTTTTACGATAACGTGTTTTGTTCATTTCGGTACAACTAAGTCCGTAAAACATTACTTTGTTCTCAATGCTTATGAATGTTTAGACTTTATTAAAAAATAGAGGCGCTGTTACAAACATCAATTAAATGACTATAATTATGAAGGGTTTGTTTTATTATCTTTGCCAGAATAGTTGAGTTATTTTAATATTTTGTTAAACCGAATTTTCGCCATTTGAAACGAACTTCGGCCAAATATCAAAGTTAGGTCCAAGATACCGAAATTAGTTAAACCGAATGTTATATAGAACCGAATTTAGTCCCATTCTTAGATGTTTAACGTACACAAAACGTGACAAAACCGTCAACATCTAAAGTCTAAACAATCATTATAACGTTGAAATTTAATTAAAATTTGATTGCAGGATAAATGCACAGAAATATATTACATTTAAAATGGCAAGTTTAAAGGAGTCATTACAACGCCTTAAGAAGCTTATTATTAGACTATACTTACTTGAATTAATTAAAATTTAATCTTATTTGAAGACGCTGGTATTACATTTGTGAAAGATGGAAATATCATATATTCAAGTTCTAATTTGGGTCCACGTTATAAAATGGTTAAAATTAATTGAAATATGTTAAAGTCTGGAATATTAAGAAGTTATAATGATAGAGTTCTGATAGGTCTCGCCCGGACTTAGTACTATCCACTGCTATGTTAATTCTGATACTGCGTATCATTTATATTTATATCATATCATACTGCATATCATCATACATACGTAGGTCACACTATAAGTTTTGCGTAACTTAAAAAAACAACATGTTATAACCAAAATATTATGTTTATTGCTTTTCAAAATAATCTCCTTTACATTTTAAACATTTTTTCATGCGTTCGAACCATTTTTTAAAACAGGAGGACCACAGATCTTAAGGCATGTTTTCTACGTGCTGACTGAACGCTATCACTGCCTCTTCGGAGTTGGTAAAAATAAAGCCTCTCATCAAATCTTTGATTTTGGGGAAAATACAGAAATCACAGGGTGCTAGGTCGGGGCTATGCGCAGGATGAGTGACGAGATGTACTTTTCCGGAAGCTAAAAATGACTTTGTTTTGTTGGCCGTGTGTGAAGAAGCGTTATCATGGTGTAGGAGAATGCGGCTTTTGGGTCGTTTTCGCGAACTTTTTCTAACACCCTGGGTAAACAAATCCTATAATACCACTCACTCTTTGATTGAGCACTGTGAGGCAATGATTTGCTGAATTTGAGAGAGGTCGAGTTTCTTTACATGACGAATTTCGTGAAGGCCGGCCTTCAACTGCCGTCAACGAACATAATGTGGCTACTGTTAAGCGGTTAATTGAAGAAAACCCCCGGATTACCTATAAGACAATTCCAGGACTATAGGGGATTGGTATGAGCCAAATTTAGAAAATTTTACACGAAGAATTGAAAGTTCGGAAACTTTGTTGTCGTTGGATCCCTCATGAACTGACAGCGGAGCAGAAGCTAGCTCGCGTGGAATGGTACCCACAGATCCTACTGAACTACGACCACGGACATTCTAATGCTGTTTATGACATTGTGACAGGAGACGAAACGTGGATTTATTGTTTTGAACCCGAAAAAAAAATAGCAATCTTGTGAATGGGTGTTTGAAAATGACAACAGGCCAACAAAAGTGAGACAGGCGAGAAACGTTGGTAAAAAAATGATCGCGTTTTTGGAACGAAGTTCCTTACGGCAGGCTTGGAGGGGATAGGGATTTTGCTGCGCGACCGACCTGAAAAAAATGTGATAGTAAAACCGTAAGAAAAAATGCGTGGAATAAAAGCGTTAAATGAGACGTGCCCAGGCGCGACAGTCGCGTACACAAGCGAGTAGTGCCGTTTAGCCGAAGGAAGTACGTTCCTACCTGGTGTCCCGCGACACCACATCATTTTTTTTTCTCAGCTACGGGTAACATCTGTACAATTTCACTTGAAGATCAAAAGAGTGTTAATTCTGATTGGTATTCTACCATTTGTTTACCCAGGGTGTTAGAAAAAGTTCGCAAAAGCCGACCCAAATGCCGCATTCTCCTACACCATGATAACGCTTCATTACACACGGCTAACAAAACAAAGTCATTTTTAGCTTCCGAAAAAGTACATCTTGTCACTCATCCTGCGCATGGCCCCGACCTAGCACCCTGTGATTTCTGTATTTTCCCCAAAATCAAAGATTTGATAAGAGGTTTTATTTTACCAACTCCGAAGAGGCAGTGGTAGCGTTCAATCAGCACGTAGAAAACATGCCTTCTGATATGTGGTCCTCCTGTTTTAAAAAATGGTTCGATCGCGTGAAAAAATGTTTAAAATGTAAAGGAGATTATTTTGTAAAGCAATAAACATAAATTTTGGTTATAACATGTTGTTTTTTTAAGTTACGCAAAACTTATAGTGTGACCTACGTATTATCAAAGACTTACGTATTATCTACTCATGTGATAATATGGTGATTGTACAATGTACATATAGTAAAAGGAGCCAGTCGGTCGCCTTTTACTATATTTACATTACAGTGTACGATATTACGTACTAAGTATTCTGTGAGGGTATGTGTCACTGCCGTAGTGACTAGACATGTGTAACACTGCGCTGTGCCGCGCAATAGCGCTAACTCAATTCGCTGGCCGGGTGTGTCAACTCACTTTTTCAAAATGTGTTAGCGCACGGTGCAGCATAGATTATACCACAGATTACTTAGAGATTATACCACAGAATTAGAGATTAATTTTGTGATTATACGCAGTAAACTCTTATTAATGTGCACAATTATAATGAGTCATGGTTCATGTGTTGCGTCTCACTCGTTGAGTTACCAATGACCCAACGCAACTAACGCACAGTGCGCTATTTGCAATTAAAATGTCTATGAATATAAAAAAAAAATCTTGAACATAGAAAACATGGTACTTTGTATAATAAAAACTAAAGTAATACAATCTAACAATCTAAATATTCTTACTATTAGTCGAGGGTCCGTCAGGCTTTCTAAGTTTGGTTAAAAAGCTGGGAAGGCTGTCAAAATGGATATCTACACTAGGCTTTTTTTTAATGGCATGACAAATGACACAACTCTATCGAGTTTGGGCTCGTTTGATTCGTGTTGACGAGCACTATGGTGCTTGGTGGTAACTAGGATCCTCCAAGGTCCGATGATGAAGCCAGAAGCTGGCCATAGGAGCTCAATAATTAAATGACACAACTCTATCGAGTTTGGGCTCGTTTGATTCGTGTTCACGAGCACTTTGGTGCTTGGTGGTAACTAGAATCCTCCAAGGTCCAATTATAAAGCCAGAAGGTGGCCATAGGAGCTCAGTAATTAAATGACACAACTCTCTCGAGTTTGGGCTTATTTGATTTGTGTTAACGAGCATTTTGGTTCGGTTAGTAACTAGTTATAAAATAAAAGGAAATACTCTTGACAAAAGTCTTCGTTCTACGTCTGTCAAGTCGATCAGTTCAGGGGGTAAAGATATAACTTCCACGTCGTTCCAGTAGGCCTGTGAAGGAACTTTTTTTATTTTTTATGGTAGTCGAGCAACGGTAGCTGCTCCGGAACGAAATTAAAATGTGCTGTGACTAATGACGTCTGTTGTTTTGGATATAATAATTTCTTACAGATTGTACATGCCACTTCAGCGTATTGATTTATGGTGGTAACAAAATTAGGCTCAGTCATTGAACGAAGTCCTTGTGACGTCTTACCACAGAATATGACAGAAGTCAATCTTGTGTATCTACTTCACTTTTTATACCTAAACTCGGCGGCCGCGCTAGGGTTGTCACTTTGGCTTATGCACAAAAAACACACTAGTATCTTACTCCAGTAAAGTAAAGTATTAAATCAAAATATGTCACTTTTCTTTACATTTTCTATATAATGTAGTCGTAATGATATGAAAATGATGTGTAAAGGTAATTTGGTTGGCAACCACTGGCAAGTGTTGAAAAAAACTAAATCGTTTTTTGCTTTTCTGAAAAAGTTCTGAATAAATGCGAAGAACTTATAATTTTACATCAAAAAGGTTATATGACTTTTCCTCCTCTGGTCAAAATTAACTGAGTTAGAGAGGTTTTTAAGTTTAAGGTGAATGATTTTATATATGACTAGCTGAACCCGCGACTTTGTCCGCGTGGAAAAATTTTGAAAATTAAAGTAGCCTAAGTTATTACTTATTACATCAGCTATCTTTCAGTGAAAGCCCTATCAAAATCGGTCCAGCCGTTCCAGAGATTAGCCAGAACAAACAGACAGACAAACAAAAATTGTAGAACATATTATTTTGGTATCCATATGCATTTAGTAAAAATCGATTATTTTAATATTACAAACAAACAATCCAATTTTATTTATTTAAATAGACGACTTAAATTTTAAATGTGACTATTAAAGCGAGGTCTTTTGACGCGCGTCAATTCTATAAGAAATGGACGGCGCGGTATGTTCTGAAACTGCTGGGAAACGTGTTAATATTCGGATAAATAAATATAGGACTTCAGCTGAAAACCAAAATTTAGTACATTCTTTTTTGTATTTAAAACTAAATATCACCATATAAAAATCATGTGGAAGATTAGAAATATTATTAACAAATTATTTTATTTTAGAGATTTTTTAGCCTGTTTTCGGAATATTATATGATCGAGTAAAGTACATTCTATCATGTAATAAGTCAGCACATTCCTTAGATAATATCTTCAGGTATATCGTGTAATTTTTGTAAAATTGTTATTTAACAATCATTACAAAAAAAACATGATTTAGCGAACCAGTTTTTTCCCCTTTGTCTCGCCTCGCCTCGCCTTAGTATTTTTAAAGCTTTTTTAAATATGTATAATGACATTAAATAAACAAATGTGAAATAATAATACTATATGAATTTGATGTTCTTTTTCTTTTAAACTAGCTGAGCCCGCGACTTCTTCGGCGTGAAAAAATTTCGAAAAATGTAGCCCAGACAAAAATTGTGAACAATTGTATTTTATTTGTTGTTGAGTTTATATAATAAATAAATAAAGTTTATAATAATAATAAAATCGAAATTCAAAATAAATAACCCACTTACAAACAAACCAAAAATAATTTAAACAATATGCCGCGGCAGTTTCTTAACGGCGGCGGAGAATATCATTAACATTACAAACTAGCTGCATCCGCTCTCGCATTGAACCGAAACTACCGAGATTTCGCGTCTGTAAGAGCTGTCTATGTGTGCGTTGCTTGAAGACTAGGTGTATCTAGATTGTCTTCTGTACTTATTTTGTGTCTGAAGTCTCCTCTCTTTCTAACACAGCTGTATAAAAAGAGACAGAGAGACCTCATAGACAGATACATAACGTAAAATATGTGTTTCAAGTGATTAATACGAATGCTAGCTCCACCTATACCTACAACTTCATGGTCGTGGGTAATAGCTAGTACACACTATTTGCGCGAGAATCCTAGTCACGTCCCTACCATCTCTTTCCTTCCTACATCCAACATATGTTCCTCTCACTTGGAAAAGATGGCGTCGCTGAATAGCCACACAGCACAGCGCATACGCCAGTCTATTGGTCGACCGCATCGCGAGCGAGCGCGTACCAGTACGCACGCAACGTCTAGACAAAGGCCTAAACGGAACCGCCCGCGTACGCCGCGCCGCAACTGCCCCCCGCTCGCTTGTCTCGAAATACAGCTAACCGCAAGCCGCGCTAAGTGTAATCCACCAGGTGAGTCCTTTCATCCCATATTACATCACACCCCGCTGGTCTCGTCGCCCTTTGATACAACCTACCTCCGCATACGGCGGGACCACACACTATACAGATATACATGTCAAACTAATAACAATCGTCTTTCTGCATCGAGAATTCAAATTCAACTTTTAAGTTCTTTAAGAAATATAAAATAAAAAAAATTTAAGGAAATTTTTTCCATCGTTTTTCGCTTTACGACGCTCATAAAAGTTGAAACTTTCAAAAGAGATAAAAGCCACTCTTACCTTTAGTTTCTCAGATCGAGTTTTAGCTTGGTCCTGTACTTCACTCTTTAGTAAGTCAAGTTCCGTTGTTTTCTTAGTCGACACTAAAAATGAAACAATATTTAAGGCGAGGTATTTCGACGCGCGTTGATTCTATAGAAAATGGGTGGCGCGGTATGTTTGAAACCGCTGGGAAACATGTAATTTTCGGATAAATAAATATAGGACATAAGCTGAAAATTAAAATTTAGCACATTCTTTTTTGTATTTACAACTAAATATCACCATATAAAAATCATGTGGAAGATTAGAAATAATATTAAGAAATTATTTGTTTTAGAAATTTTTTTAGCCTGTTTTCGGAATTTTATATGATCGAGTAAAGCACATTTTATCATGTAATAAGTTAGCACATTCTTTAGATAATATCTTCAGGTAAGTTTTGTAAAATTGTTATTTAATTAATAGTCGCCTCTGTGGTCTAGTGGTCCAGCGTTAGCGTTGACTACACGAGGTCTCGGGTTCGATTCCCGGGTCGGGCAATTAAAAAAAGTGTTTTTTCAGTTTTCTGATAAACACAATGTTGCCCGGGATTGGAAAGTGCCCGGTTGGCGATAGGCTTGCCACCTACCACATTTGTGGGACCAAGTATCGGCTAATTGTGGGTGCACTTGTTTTACCTCTGCCTACCCCTTCGGGGACACGGGCGTGAAGATACTTTTTTTTTGTTATTTAACAATCAATACATAAAAACGTGATTTAGCAAACCAGTTTTTTCCCGTTTGTCGCGATGCCTCGCCTTAAGTATGACATTTCTTTATAAGGGAGTGTTATAGGTATATTTACTTTGGTTGTAACTAAAAAGCTCTTACATTTCATCTATTTCGATCACGGATTAAATGGATTCACCTTTCAGACAATTTTTTAGTTTTTTTTTTGTAGAAAAGGGGCAAACGGACAAGAAGCTCACCTGATGGTAAGTGATCATCATCATAAGGTTGTCGGTGTAGCTTGCAATTACACACGAGTTACAGTACCAATGAATAAAAAATCACTTTAAGAGTAATTTTTAAACCTTGTTATCCCATTCGGTACGATAAAAGAGTACAACAAGGACTATTTATATTTTTTCACGATATAATAATATCTACAAATGTATGAAATTTTTAACAGTGATAGAAGCGTTTGCTCGTATGCGCGGCGACACGTTTCCTTCCCAATGGCGTGTCTACTAGTATTTATATAGTCTGTGATTTTGATGTTAATTACATACTAGTTGTTCTCCACGGCACTCATAGTGTGTGTGGGTCCGTTCATAGCCCACACACATTACCTACCTCCTTTAATCGGGTAAAAAGTAACTTATGCCACAAAAAGAATAGGTACAGAAATCAATCTACATACAAATTTGTAATAGGTATAGCAATAACATTAAAATATTTTAGTTTCATTCTCAACAGTAAATCAAACAGCTAGATACGACTGCCACTACCAGTTTTTTACAGGGAGGGAGGGAGGGAGGGAGGGAGGGGGAGAGGGGGGAGAGAGAGAGAGAGAGAGAGAGAGATGTAGAAAGAATGGTAGGTGAAAGATTAACAAAACAGATATACAATGCGAGAGATGAAATACTTTATTATTTATACTACACCTATTCGGAAAGCACATTAGTTCTTACTTGAAAAACGAGAAGAAAGTACCTAATTCTAAGCGAACCAATATGAGGGCGGCAAAAATGTATGGGATTTCTCCCCTCCTTTAACTTTTTTAAATTCATAACTTTGTATCTCGAAGCACATCAAAATGTTACTGGCTACTAGCATTTACTAAGGAAACTTGGCAGTATGTGCTTTATTTCATTAGCCTCCTCAATATTAAAAAAAAAAAGATTGTACGCGCGAATTTTCTTTTTTATTGTATCTTCTTACATTCTGTTCTGATGTATATGTCTAGTAGCGAGAATGAACATTTATTTACGCCGTCTGAATTAAAAGAAGCTGCTCAAACAGTCATTTTAAACCTTTTGTCAGAAAAGTCCAAGCATAAGTACAACAAAACATATGAAGAATTTATGGAGTTTCAATAATTGTAATAATTTTAATATAAATTTTAACTAAAATGTTTTTATTTTCCTCATTGGTGTAGTATAAAGCAGTATGTATCACTCGGGAGAAAATGAGATACCTAACTTGAGTGTATTGAGGCCCTCAGCTGCGTTTCGGGCCTCAAACTACACTCTCGTAAGGTATCGGTCATTTTCTCGCCTTGGTGAACAAACTACTATTATTTTTCTATACATTAAAAGACTTATAGACTTTATTATTATAAATAAAGTCTATACATTAAAAGATGTAATTCTCATAAAAATACTTTTCTAACAATATTACTAGATAGTATAACTTTGCGAGCCCCTACAAACCTCTGCTTTTTGCTAGGTTTTAGAATATTTGTCAGTTTGTCTGTATGTATGTCCGGGGTAAACTCAAAAGTACTGCATGTATATAGGCTACATATTATCACGCTATCACCGGGGATCAACGGGGGAGGAGCTGTGCGGAGTAAACGAAGTCCGCGCGGACGAAGTCGTGGGCAACAGCTAGTTTAAAATAAAATTAAAAAGTATGCTTACAAGTCTAGTCACCAGCTCAGCAATTACAAACATACAAAGGTATACTTACGAAATTAATGCACGTTTCAAGTACGTCGTCGTCGGTCTTTTAAGCTAACCCATTTTATACCGGAGCTTTTAGAGTTCCAAACCCAAAAGATGCCTATAACTTATCCTATTAAGTAGAATACCAAGAAGGTATCCTAAATGCACAGAGTGACTAACAATCGTCTCTGATAATGAGCAGCTAAGTATGAGGATTTGTGGAAATAACTTAGAGAATATCAATTTTATTCATATTCAGTAAACTTTAAAGTGGTCGTTGTGGGTGTGAAGAACAATTTAAATCTGTTCTAATACTAAGACATTTTCAAGTACAAAGTTACACGTTAATATAGCTTAATCCGAGTAAAACAGCTCGAAATGTATTTAAGCTTCTTAACTTGTAACGAGCTCATCACTTTAAATTTCACAACTTAGTTTGTATAGACAAAGTTTCTGATACTTGCTTGTATCCGCTTTCCAGTACCTAAGGATTTCAGTTCAAAAACTTTGTGGAGGGAATGTTTAATTGAAGTGAACAAGTTAGATGGCATAGGGATTGTCGCTTTGTAATTGCGTACTTAACATAGAATAAGGTAAAGGCTAATGATGTCCGTTCTTCGAATTTACGACTTATTACCGGTTACGTTAAATTTCAAAATTATAATCACGGATTTATTTGAGCAATAATCTATCCACATAATAAAATCGTAGGAAAGTCAAAACTGTACATTGTATATTTTTTTAAAAGAATACTTGAGGCGTGATCTACAATCGATATCGAAGCCAAAAATATAGTTTTTAGAATTTTTGTCTGTTTGTCTGTATGTATGTCCGGGGTGAACTCAAAAAGTACTGCATGGATTTACTTCAATTTTTGCATGAATATTACGAAGAGGTCGGGTCAATATATAGGTTACATATTATCACGCTATCGCCAACGGGGAAGGAGCTGAGCGGAGTAAACGAAGTCCGAGGAGTAAGCGAACGAAGTTGCGGGCAACAGCTAGTCTATATATATAATAATCAATTGCTGTTCCTTAGTCTCGCTAAAACTCGAGAGCGGCTGAACCGATTTGGCTAATTTTGGTTTTGAATTAATTGGTGAAGTCCAGGGAAGGTTTAAAAGGTGAGAAAATATAGAAAATAATAAAAGTAGTTAAAAAGGCAGAAGGATGTTTGCCGGGTCAGTTACATTTTTTCTTGTAAGTAGTCTTTTTACGTTTTTGTATGGTAAATTAAGCAAAGGGCATAGATGGTGTACTACGACGTGTAATATATCTATGTGTACTACTTCTGGGTACGATTTTTGAACTGTCTTTGTCAAGTGCATTATTAATTACATAAAAACTGACATATTTTTTATATCATAAGATAGCAAACAAGCAGATGGGTCTCCTGATGGAAAGAGTCAACCATCGCATATAGACACCAAAGATGTTAATGGTGGGTTGCTATCTTGTGGCGAGGTCTAATGCCTAGACCTCGCTAAACTCGATAAACATGCATAAGTTGACCGGCTACCTTACCCTCCAAACTGGAACACGATAGTGACAAGCACTGACGCTATTGCGACAGGAATAGGTAAGACGGCGGTACCAGACCCGGACGAGACAATACTGAATTCTACCATCTAGATAGAAAATCTTTTATCTAATAAACTTAATCATCGATCATTCTGCATAAACCGTTTTTAATAACAAAATAAAATGTACATGGATAACGGTACTGGAGAAGATCAAGACTGATAGGGTAATAATCAGAATAAAATTGCTGCTGGAAGTGGTTTCAATAATCTCTATAACCGAATTTTTTTTAAGGGAGTCGTGAACGTGGAGAAAGTAATGGAAATATCATGTAGCAGGTATCATGACGTATGACACTCGGTTCTCTCTGACATAGGCATGGTATCGTACACACATTATGAGTATACCTGCAAAATATTTGTTCCACTACTATTATACCATACATACATAACCTTAATAGGGTAGGTGTACGTAAACATTCCGTCAGATTTGTTCTCCCATCACTCTTCCATTTTTAGACTTTCTTTTCACACTTTTCTTTTATTGCGTGTATAATAAAAGCAACTTATTTCTTTCTTCTCACATTCCTTACAACGTTTACAACAGTGATACATTCCTTTTTCATATATTTTATGCCCTCATTCATTATCAAACGTAAAGTAAAGTTCACTTTATCCCACCGTGTATCACCTTCTATTGACTTGTACAATTCCTTACTTCGTACTTCTTTTGTTTTATCTACCGTACTGTCTTTCAAAATTTCAGCACGCAACCATATTTAAAGTCGGTAAGTTCAGTCCACTTAATTCCTTCTTACTACTTTCACCTTCCACTCTTTTTAGACCCGTGCACATGGGGTCGTCTAATTTCTCGCTTATTATCCTTTTAGGCCTTCCCAATATCATGCATTCTCGCTAAAGGTTTCACTTCTTAAACATACATCCATTCATCCATCCATTCTAATGATAAAAAGCGATAGCCTGAGTATCTGTCTGGAATGCTTTCACGGCTACACTGTTAAACCGAATTTGATACAATCTGGCAAGAAGTTGAAGACCATAGGTTAAATAACACTTTTCTTAAATCAATCCCCAAGGGGCTGAAATAGGGAATGAAAATTTGTATAAAAGATATTGATGACTTGTTACTTTACTTGTGAGTGAAGCTGTGAGAGTCAGCTAATTGGCATAAAATCCTCAATATGATGATCAGTATCGTTCTTTATACTGCCACTATAATCTAGCTGTCAAATCACAACCCAACTATTCAAATTACCACTAAATTAAGTATTCCCTTGGAAATTACTATTTCCAAAACAATCCTTTCAAAACAATCCTGTATGGCACTGCGTTTCGCCTGTTCGGACCCGATATGCTAGGTCGTGGCGAGCATCGCCACATCTATCTCTTTACGCCGTAAAATTTACGCACATACAGTGGCGAGTCAGACCGCATTGCATCCAAGGACGCTCTAACCTGCACTGCGGTACGATTGTTTCAAACAGGTTACTGAATCTCGGTCCAATAGACTTATGCACGCTTGTAGCCGAAGATCCCTAACCATAGCGACCACATAGGTCCTAGAAGTTAAATTACCTTTATTTCAATTTAGTAATTAAAACTACTTAAGTACTATGTGGCTTTCCGTTTTCCATTCTTTGGAAATAATATATTCACTCTGCAGTCCATCTGCTTTTTTCACTTATGTGACATAGATTTTTTATGAAACAGATTTTTTTTTATCAATACTAGCTGATACGGCAAAGGTTGTTTTCCCATACAAACCACTTGTATTGAATATTTTGGTGGGGTACTTGAGAAGGGAGAAGGGGTTAATTGAGATCACGGACAACCAACGTGACATGGAATTTATATATATATATATATATATATATATATATATATATATATATATATATTAAGATACAAAAAAAAACTAATAACAAAATTGAAGTTAAACTTACTGTTATCGCTCCGCACTATTATTTTAGTGTTATCGTTTCTTCGTTGTTGTTCCTGTTGCAATATTATGGCAGTCTTCACTTTGACACTTGGTTGCTGACTAGTTTCTGGTATTTGAGGTGTTTTAACTATATTTAAGAGTATAAACACGCTAATTAATAAATTTCAATTTAAAAACTTATGTGCCTTATAGACGACGGTGAAACGTAGCTCTTCTCGTTATCTATCTGAGATTGGGACTTATAGTAGGTGTCAAGTTTATTGAACGAGCGAGTTATGTGTATGAAAACGTTGATACAGGACCAGTGAGCATGACCCCCCTTGCCAGTTGTGTAGTAATAATTGTCAAATGTTTATATTTATTTAGTATCTTCACGCGCGTATCCCCGAATAGGTAGGCAGAGGTACAATAACAAGTGCATCCACAATAGTCCCACAATGACATAGGTGGCCAGCCTATCGCCAACCGGACACATTTTTGAATTGACTCACCCTGGAATCCAACCCGGGATCTCATGTGGTCAACTCCGACACCGGACGGATGATATTTATTTATATTACTTAATAAAAGTACTTTTTCTAAGTTCTACATAAACGTTAAAATTATTTTAAAAAAATTTGCACATTCTCAAAATTAACGACAAGCTAAAGTTTTAGTTTCCTAAGTGATCAAGAAGGACCTCAAAAATTACTGCAAAATAGTCTGTTTTTGATGTCGTTTTTATTACACATATTTCAATCTAGTCCCTCAGTCCGCAAAAAATAATGTGCGATTTTTGTGCGAGGTAGAAAGAACCTCCGTTGTTTCTAACTCGGAAAATACACTGTACTTCAGCGATGTATAAAATTGATCTCATTTTTACAAGGACATGGACATATTGATGTCGTATCCAAAATAAACACAGTCATTTTACATTTACCTATAATTACGATAGTAACTATAATGCAATCTGTCGCTTTAAGTACATTTTTCCTGATCACTTTTAATTTGGTTGAAGGGACTAAAATATATTTATTCGAATTTTGCGTAACTGAAATTACATCCATACGTTTTGTTTTTTGTGTGGGATAAAAATGAAATTTGAATTTTTTAATTATATTTTTATTATATAATCGTACATTTTATCGATTCTGTACCTCCTCTGAAAATTCGGCCATATATAAAGTCTCTTAATACGTAAAATTAATTCGTATCTTTGTAATATAGACTTTAAGGCTTTTGCGGTTTTCTCCTAAGGATTATTAAATTTTATCGCAAGAAAGTAATTTAATTTAAAATTAGATCCTTAGGTCCTTTTGCACCAGTCTATTTAAATACCTTTTAATTATTTGTTGAAACTACTTTACAATAGACTTGTACTTTTATTCCACTATAAGTTTTAAGCTTTTAAAAAAGCGAAACTGCTCGATTAATTTAAATATGTATTTAATGGGTACTTATAGTGGAATACAAGTACAGGTGTATTGTAAAGTAGTTTTAACAAATAATAATGGAATTTCACCAAGTGCCGACGACTGAAAATTTAAAATCTAGTTTTTAACTGAATTTTACTATGGTTAAATTAATTTTAAAGGTATTTATATAGTTTGACAAGCAGACTTTGGGTATCTTGATAGAAATTAACACTTACCAGGTCAACTTTGAGCTTTAATCATTCACATGCGCCTTAGAAATTGGCTTATTTGGATGAAGAGAATGAATAATATCGAAGAAGCAAGTTTTATATGTAATTGAGATATTTAAAAATCGGTTTTTAAAGCAATTTTCTAAGGGAAGAATTATAACGTAAAAATACATTCATTTTATCAATTTTATCATATTATTATAAAAAAATGATTTTATTTATAATGTATTACTCCTAAGTAAATTAAGCAATTGCTTAGGGCCTCACTTCTTGGGCACCAGAAAAAGCACCGAGATTATATTAGCAAACACATGAAAGATGCTGTTACGCCGATGCTGGATTGCTTAAGGCGATAGGTAATGCCAAACTACGAAATAGACACCTCTTTGAAAGCCTACTACTGCTAACCGGTTGGTCCAATAATTTTAAAAAAATATGCGTTATACGTATAATATAATTAAGTTTAAATTTTAAGTTCGTTTTTTCTAATTTTATTGTTATTTTTGAAGGAAAAACATCGAATATCTTTCTTATTTTTACGCAAAAATTTGCTTACAACTTCCAAACTACTGTAAGGATTTTGATGATTTTTCTTTTTATTACAGACAATTTATTGCTTTATAAAATTTAAGTTCAAAATTTTACAAAATCATTATAGTGTGCTATTAAATCAATAAAAACCTTATTATTTAATTCGCGGACAGCGCTCGCGTCGAAAGTCAGTCTCCCGGTAGCGTTCATACGGGGAGGCTGTGTCGCATGTTAGCGTGCTCCGCTCTCCATATTCGAGTCAAAGAGTAATTGTACAGATAGAACGTTTGGCACAATAGTAAGGTTGTGCCGTTTGGAAATTGAGCATTTCGTTTACGCTTGGATGTTTTTTATAGTAGATAATAAGCTTGGACCGAGAAGGCTGTTTTTTTACAGATGTTGTTCTTATAATATAGACAAGGAATAAGAAAGGGTTTTTTTAAATTCATCCCCTAACATGGTGAAATAGGGGGTGAAAGTTTGTATGAAACTCTGTCATTTTTGAGTTGTAATGAATGATATGCCGTAATTAAATTATCCTTTAACTGAAAAAAAATTAAATACAAATTTAATATTTTTTGGAATTCTACCCCCAGAGAGGTAAAAAGAGGCTTTAAAATTTGTATCAAAAATGAATTGTTTATTTATTGCATTACTATAAAATCTAAACGATTTTTATTTAGTATTTATGATTTTTAATACAATTAAGAAGTACGAATTTTCGCATTTTTTTAGTACTCATGCTCTTCAATCGAAATTAAAGAAACATGCATGTAATGTTCGAAGTTTCATCCATTAAAGGAGTAAAAGTGTGTTACAATTTATATGAAAAATCAAACTTTAATGGTCAAAATAACTTGAAATTCGGCACTTATGTTCTTCAACACAATTTATGAATCATATATTTGGGGATTTTTTAAATTTCATTCCTTAAAGGATAAAAAAAGCATTGATGTTTGTATAAAAAATAGATTGTTTATTGTAGAATATTGTAGAAATTATTTAAAACTTAGTATTTATGATTTTTAATACAATTAAATGAATACGAGTTTAAGGTTTTCAAATATCAACTCTTCAAAGGATGAAAAAAGTGGTAAAGTTTGAGAAAAAATAAAATATGTTTAATCAAAATCTCTTCAAATTTATTAGTCATGTTCTTTAATTCAATTAAATAAACGTGCATGTAAGGATGCTGTGAGTTTTATCTCTTAAAAAGGTAAAAGAAGGTATTAAAGGGGCTGAAAGCTAGTACTTTATAAATAGTTTTGTTTGCGAGTAGACGTTGAATAATATTTTGAGACTATTCATGTACTTACGCTTGAATTACAACATTTACGCTTGAATGTTTTGGTAGCTATAGATAGATAAGTATTTTGTCAATATTTTGTATAAATGTACAAAAATAAAAAATAAAATAAAACATATAAACAACGAAGATAATTCAAGCAAGCGAATAAAAAGCAAAACTCTAAAGAAAAAAAAACTGGTACTATTTGAAGGTAGTAAGGACTTCGCAACTAAAAATAAATAAATTAAATATATTATACATACAAATGGTCTAAATAAACCAACTTATTTAGTACTTTCCTCTATAAACATTAAATTAAATTATATCTCTACTTTTGTCTTACGAGATTTTGAAACAAAAACTAAGAAGCTAGTTAAAGTTTTAAAATATTATTCAAGAGATTACATTTTACAAAATCTAATTTTGAAAGGGTTTGTTAAACATTAATTGTTGATTGTATGTATTAAAATAAAGTGTTACACGGAATGTATTGTATATTACAACACTTTCAAAGAAATAGGATACGTAACTGTTATTATTGTGTAAATTGTTATATGATTTTTTGTCGATTTTCGGTATATTTTTTTCTTTAGATATCGTTTTTCTAAAATGAATGTATATGTAATCGATAAATGAGCGATTACTGGTTATTGGTTTTGAGTTTGAAAACATTCAGTCGATTCACGATGATAAAAGTTCATATATGTGAACAAAAATGTTAAAACGTAGGTATCTGCATCCACTGTAAATAATCTTTGACTTTGGAGCATGTCAGCGCGCGAAATAATATTTGCGCTACTCTTGTTAGAAACTCAAGGTCGTTCGCAGCTGTAATCGCCTTAAGGCATCACGTAGTTTGTCACAGATTCCTATGTATAGCATCCATCTTGATTTAATCGATTATATTAAAGCAGGAAAAACACTAATATAATATGATTATCATGGCTCAATAAAGAGCCAAATGTTGCAGGTTGAGAAATGTATGCCGTGTAATTTTTTTTAATTAAGGAATCCTTTATAAGTTAAGAATATTGCAAGTATCTCATACCAGATATTTAAATTAAATAGAATGTTAGAACTGTAAATAAAATTGCCAATTGCGACATGTCATTGTTTCTTAAATTTTTTATAAGCAAAATAATTTTAAGATGTACAAAAAAATAATAAATTGAAATTTTAATTTAAAAATAGATCTGAGTAATTTAGACATAATACTAACCGTTTGAAAATCTCTGCGGAGTATAGAGATTGCTTTCGTTGCGGTTTGGTCCGGTGAAATTTCGATTCAGATAATCGTTACCAAAAGCACTCGGTGGTACAGAAGCCTCTCTCTGTACCTGGTTTCCTGCTAAAGTATTATTACATTTCAGTATTACTTTGCGAATGCGGATCCTCTTCGAAATATTTCTTTTGAATTTCAATCATTACCATTAAATACTGCTGATTATATATAATATAATCTGCAATATTTAATTACATTAACAAATAATTTTCTGCAGAGTAATAATTTGCTGCAAGTTATTAATAAATTTATAACATTGTTACATGTAACAAAAATAATATTTCGGTATAATCGAAATTATCCATAAGATTCAACGAAATCGAAACAAGTTATTTAGTAAATAACCAATTACCGGCAGGGGTGTTTCCAAACGGTTACGACTTGGGGGCCTTCAAGAAAAGATCTTACTCATTCTTAAAAGGCCGGCAACGCAACTGCAAGACCTCTGGTATTGTGGATGTCCATGGGCGGCGGTGATCACTTACCATCAGGTGCACCTCCTGCTCGTTTGCCCCCTCATCTATAAAAAAAAAAAAAAGTAAATGTAGGTAAGAGTTAGGTAATGTATTATTAGTTTTAATAAGCTTGCATAAAAAAGAAAAAAAAGTGGTTATGTTGTTGTATATGTGTAAGAAATTAATATATGTATGAAGCCAGATATGGCTTCATTTACAAGTGATTTTCTAAAATGCATAAAGCTATAAAATCATTACCTACTTTATGATTTTCAATGTTTTAAAAACTATTTGAAAGGTATGTTATATTTGTTGATTTTTAACTTCCTTTTTAAAATGCGTGTGTATGTAAACATCTCATAACTTGTGGTTGTGTATGGCTTGACCAATCAAAACGCGGTTGATGGCATTTGATTGATTTTAGCTCAACTTAGACTTCCCAAAAATTTAAACAATTTTGGTCCGGGAGATTTTGAGAAATTTTGATAAAAACAAAAAAAATTTGGCAAAACAATATAATTAACATAACTTCCGGATTAATGTGCCGATTGAGTACAAAATCTAATCAGCTCTTTTCTTAAAAAAAACTGTGTCCAATACTTAAGTTGTATCAAAATTGGATTATCATCATCATAAAAAATCGATGCCTAGGTGTAGTTTTTGTTCCTTTGAGCTTAAAATACATTAATTACAGGGAAGTTACAGGGATAGCCTGCAGGGTCAACGGCTTACAGATTTTTTATCTAATAAGACATCAAGCAAGCAGATGTTACTACTGTTAGAAAGAGTTAATCAGTGCATATAGACACCAAATCTGCTAATGATACGTTGTTATTAGTGTGGCAAGGATGTTATGCCACATGCATATAAGTCAACCTTACTAGCCTAGGTATATTAAACGTATAAACACCGGCAAGATGCTATAGCACTCTATCATCGTCAGATCTTGAAATCTTGAGGTTTTGCAGGAGGCATAGGAGAATAATGGGAAATAATGGCGTAGTATGTAAGCCGGAAGAATTAGTAACTGCTTACCAGCGGTGCCGTACGACTATGCTTTTAAAACACTTTATATCATAAGCTAGCAAACAAGCAGATGAGTTTCCTGATGGAGACACCCATAGCTTATACAAACCAAAGATGTTAACAATACGTTGCTATCTTGTGGCGAGGTCTAATGCCACATGCATAAGTTTACCGAATACCTTACCTTCAAAATCGGAACAAAACGCAACAAGCACTGGCGCTATTGCGGCAGGAATAGGTAAGGCGGTGGTACAAGACCCAGGCGAGACAATGCAGAACTCTACCACCTAGTAGTCACGATGGTAGTGACTCTTAGAGCCAATCGGTCGCCTTTCACGACCCGCCTGGCAGAACGGCAGTTGGCCTGTTCTTCAAAGAAGCCCGAGGTCAACACGGGGGGCACGACAAAACTAACTTACGCTTAGTTTGAGTTTATAATGAAATAATAATATAATATAATCTAGATTTGAAAATATTTCAATAATTTAACCACTATGTGTGATTCTCTGATTAGCCGTATGGTTAGCTGGTAGAGAATGCTTTATGCAATAAGCTCGCCATTTGTACCCTGTACATTCTGTATGTGGTTCAATAAAGATAAATAAATACAATCAGTGAGCAATGAACCTATGCTAGTGTCTATTGATGGTAGTCACAACACATTAAATATTGCACGCAATCGTGTGTGTTTTTTATAGTTTAGCAAACAAGCAAACTGTTCTTCTGATAGAATTTAGAAAGAGACAACATCGCCTATTGTTCATGATGCGTTACCATACGTGAGGTAGGAATCTAATACTAGAACTAATACCACACAACTTAAGTGGCTACATAACTATCTATTAAAATCGAAAAGCATCTGTATAAAACACTAACGCTATTGCGACAGGAAAACATAAAACTGTGGTCGGTACTAAACCCACACAAGTCATTAAAGAACTCATAGACCTAGTAAATAAGTATTAGGTAATACATGCAAACATAACACGTATTTCAAAAAGCAATGCATAATCATACTAAAGTTTTATTAGATGTTTTCAGCGTATCTTTTGAATACAAACAGTTTAATATAAATCTTTGAATACAAAATCGAATCGATTACGAATGAGTGCTCAAGCACCCTAAAGAATAAATGTCAAACCTGATGCTATAAACATCGCGTTCGTGTCTGCAAATGCCGCCAAATAACGAGGATCGATTCCAGACATCACTTGGCCTTGATCCGGATATATCTGGAGAAATATCTAGATATTGGCTTTTGTTACATATTACTGTGAGTAAATATTATGAGGGATGTTGCTATCCAGCCGTGACGAAGTGGAGTCAAATAAAATGATATTGATATCAAATAATTGTATTTGTATACATTATCGTAATAAAGTGCGATAAATCAAAATATGTGAGCACAATTGGCATGTAATAATTCAATGATAAATAAAAGGTTTACGCCGTGTTGGTCCCGGCCACCTTTGTAGAATAGGCCAACTGCCGTTCTGCCAGGCAGGTCGTAAAAGGCCACCGATTGGCTATCGAGGCACTACCATCGTGGCTACTAGGTGGTAGAGTTCTGCATTGTCTCACCCGGGTCTGGTACCACCGCCTTACCTACTCCTGCCGCAACAGCGTCAGTGCTTACTGTCGTGTTCCGGTTGGAGGTTAAAGTAGCCGGTAAACTAATGCATGTGGCATTAAACCTCGGCACAAAATAATAACGCGCCATTAACATCTTTGGTGTCTATAGGCGATGGTTGACTCTTTCCATCAGGAGACCCATCTGCTTGTTTGCTATCTTATGATATAAAAAAAAGGATTTTTTTAAATGATTAGATAGCAAATAAGTCGATGCGTCTACTGATGGGAAAAGACAACCACCGCCTATAGACACCAAGAATGTACTTTTACAGAATATATAATACTGTAATAGCAACGTGTCTACCAATGCAATGGTATCTAACAATGGCAATGGTAGGTTGCTATATGTGTGGCGGAGTGTACATGTGTAAGCATACCGGCTACGTTACCTACCAAACCGGAACACGACAGTAACATGCAGTAACGCTATTAAAGCAGGATCAGATAAGGCAGTAGTACCAGACACTAGCGAGACATTACGGAACTCTACCACCTAGTTATCACTATAGTGGTGACTCGTGTAGCCAACCGTTCGCCTTTTACAAACTGGCAGAATGGCAGATGGTTTCCCCCATCTTGGTCCCGGGCTCCTTTGAAGAATAGGCCAACTGCCTATGCGACCAATTGTCTATGCGAGTCACTACCATCGTGGCTACTAGGTGGTAGAATTCTGCATTGTCTCACCCGGGTCTGGTACCACCGCCTTACCTACTCCTGCCGCAACAGCGTCAGTGCTTACTGTCGTGTTCCGGTTGGAGGGTAAAGTAGCCGGTAAACTAATGCATGTGGCATTAGACCTCGCCACAAAATAACAACGCGCCATTAACATCTTTGGTGTCTATAGGCGATGGTTGACTCTTTCCACGATAAAACCCTTCAAGCATATGGGTTTTATCATGGAAAGAGTTTCTATCTTATGTCATATAAAAAAAAGGTCTATTCTTCAAAGCGAGGATCGGACCAACACGGGGGAAAAGCTACTTACAACTTCACGGACTGCACGGTTGCTTCAAGCCGTACACTGTAGACTAGGGCTAATTCTATTGCATCGACTATGACGTGGCAATACGTGATGATCAACAATCTATACATATAATAAATAAAATCGTAGGAAAATCAAAACTGTACATTGAATATTTTTTTTAAAGAATACTTGGGGCGCGATCTACAATCGATATCGAAGCCAAAAATATAGTTTTTATAATTTTTGTTTGTTTGTCTGTTTATCTGTTTGTCTGTGTACTGCATGGATTTACTTCAAATTTTGCATGAATATTACTTACAGGTCGGATCAACATATAGGCTACATATTATCACGCTATCACATAGCGGCCAGGTGCTTTGCGGAGTAAACGAAGTCTGTACGGACGAAGTCGCTGGCAACAGCTAGTATACAATAATCGCTAAATTACGCACACGATCAAAGTTATTTACCAGAAATATGATAACAACGAAATACATAAAAATTACGTTTGTCGGATACGATGATGTCGATGGCCCACATCGTGGTACAGCTTGCTGTGGTAAGTTTGAATTGTATGACCCGAATGAAGCATTAATGTGGCTGAAAAAAAAGATGATTAATAAGGTACATTTCCAGGAATGTATTCTGTTAAATTTGTATACCATACAATCAAGAAACTGTATAATACGTGAAATAAAAACTTTGTACGCCTTTATTAGATAACTACGCGAACGGTGACATATGAAATTTGACACTGTTTTTACACAATAAACTTTTTACATTGTGAACGATTGTGAAGGACTGCAGAAATCTAATATTTTTGACCCCGGACGCAAAACGAGGGGTGTTATAAGTTTCAGGTGTGTATTTATGTATCTGTGTGTCTGTTCCGTGGCATCATAGCGTCCTGGCGAATGTCTCGATTTGGTTGCGGTTTTTTAATTGAAAGCCCTGTTTTGCGAGATGGTTCTTAGCTACGATTCAATAGAATCTATTCAGCCGTTTCAAGATCAACAGCTCTTTTCAAATTGATAAAAGAAATATAGTAACTTGTAAAGGCTTTATCGATACTAAGTTTTGTATTCTGTTACTTTATTGATATTGCAATTACATAGTAACTTTGACCTGGTACTTAAAGATCCTCATTCGAAGATCATCAACATCTATTTAACTGGCAATTTTCGTATGTAAATAACAGATTTTCTAAATATTGCAAGCCACTTTTTAACGACTTTCTGATATCCGTTTGTACAAAAACTTGGCAGACTTGTGAAAGCTAAGTGACAATGTTACATAATGAGCTCAGTTGGATGGTACTATGGTACCATGTAATTGTATAACACCATACCATACCACAATACCATTATGTAGCCTGGACGCACGGACTTGGAACTCTCTAATGCAGAGTTTTAACAAGACTGTTTATTTGTACTAAATCTTGTTGCTGTAAGTACTAAGTTTGATTAGTGCTCATGATGACGAGGATCTGAAGATGGAGCTGAAAAATTGCTCTTGAAACACACACGTAGATTGTATAAAGAGATAAGATAGTCAAATTTGGACTCGATGGATTTTTGATGACGTGTAATTTCCATTACAAATAATGTCGAAGAACTGAAAATAGATCCGTAAGAGTGCCATTGTAACTCACAGATAGAAATTGCTAATACAGTGAAGTTTGGAGTCATTTCATTTGCTACAGTAAGTTCTTTCTCATGATGATAAAGCTCTGAAGATTGAGCCGAAAAAGTGCCTTTGGAACTTCAAGAATCCAGATCCAAAATGCAACCACAGTGAACTCCTAAACTAAACGATGTAATGTTTTTGAATTAGCACTTAATTGTCTTGTATTGGCAAGCGCCTAAGTGCTGGATGATTTTCAGGATCTGATGATGCAACTGGAAGGAATAGTAAACAAGCAGATGGATCTCCTGATGGAGAGAGTCAACCATCGCCTATAGACACCAAAGATGTTAAGGGTTCTTTGCTATCTAGTGGCGAGGTCTAATGACACATATACATAAGTTTACCGGCTACCTTAACCTTACTCTACAAACCGGAACATGACAGTGGCAATCACTTATGCTATTGCGGCAGGAATAGGTAAGGTGGTGGTACCAGACCTGGGCGAGACAATGCAGAACTATACCACCTAAACCACTTATCTACCACATCACTGTTAATGAAATGAAGTTAAATATTATATGTCATACATTCTGTGTTGGTCCCAGCCTTTTTTGCTAAATAGACTACCTACCTTTCTGCAGCATTCCCGACAAGTTTTTGTGTGATGATCACAATACATGTTTGTCTTTCTGGGTTTTTTGGGTGGCTATTCAATATATTTATTTTCAGCAAATTATACGTGTAAAAATAATTTGCTTACTTTGGAGTTATATTAATTTTGCAGTGTCAATATATGCCACGCTATTTAGGTACTTATTGTTATTACAATTTTAACTTAAAGTAATTTCGAAGAGCAATATAAGTTATCCGTCTTCCCTTGAGAGAGTATAAGCCTTTAAATCCTAAAGTTACTTACCTAGCAATATCATTTAGTCCACTTGGTGGATACACTGGCATCTGATTTCCCTGAGGATAATCTGAAAATATTACATATTAGATAAATCCATACATATAAATAATAATACAGGAGAATCCAGTATGTCTTTACAATAAGGTGGATTTAAAAATTGAAAGGCTTTGATTAATAAAAAACATGTCAAGTGTGAGTTAGACCTTTCCGTATAACATATAATAAAAAAATACAACAACATATAATAAAAAAATAACTTATGGGTAACCTTAGCTACACATAAAAGTATCCTATAGGTTTGATACCCTTGTGAAATCGCAAAACAGTACGAGAAAATGGTCTTGACAAACGGATAGACGGAAAAAAGTGATCTTTTTAGGTACGAAATCCTTAAAAAGCATAAAAAAATAAAAATATAAGGTTTTTTACTGTCTTTCTTTCCAGTTCTTTTGAAGCTATACCTCTTTTGGGGCGATTGAAAAAATATGAGAGTTTTTTACAATGGGCGCACACACCCGATAGGCGACAGCCAAAAAACGACATTATGAAGTTATCACCAAACTTCGTCATGTACGATGTGCGCGCACACTGACAGCAAACGACCTATAGGACAAAGATACCTGATAATATAATAATCTATGATAATATTAGGATGCGCGGCTGCGCGCTCACACCAGCAGTAAGCGACATGAAATTAGCTGATATTACGACGCGCGCGCATACCGGCAGCCAGCAACATGAACTTAGCTGATATTACGACGCGCGCGCATACAGGCAGCCAGCGACATGAACTTAGCTGATACATGGGGCACACTAAAAGTTTTGCACTTCTAGCTAATCAGAATTATTTGTATTTCGAATGTTATATATTTAAAAACGTTGCAACCTTCATAGTAATAAACAAAACAATTGGCGGGAAATGATTTGTCAATTATTTTTTTTATCACACATCAAAGATCTACGTACGCAACGAAAATGGAATTAAGTCGAAAAGATTTTAGAGCGATGATTTTTTATGATTTTAATCGTTCTCTTTCTCCACAAGACTGTGCCGCTAGTCTTCAAAATGCTTTTGGGAGAGAAGCACCTTGTTTGAGCACCGTGAGGCGATGGTTTGCTGAATTTGAGAGATGTCGAGTTTCTTTACATGACGAATTTCAACTGCCGTCAACGAAAATAATGTGGCTACTGTTAAGCGGTTAATTAAAGAAAACCCCCGGATTATCTATGAGACAATTCAAGGACTATTGAGGATTGGTATGAGTTAAATTCAGAAAATTTTACACAATTAATTGAAAATTCGGAAACATTGTTGTCGTTGGATCCCTCATGAACTGACAGCGGAGCAGAAGCGAGCTCGCAAGGAATGGTGCTCACAGATGCTACTGAAGTACGACCACGGACATTATAATGCTATTTATGACATTGTCACACGAGACGAAACATGGATTTATTATTTTGAACCCGAAGAAAAACAGCAATCTTGTGAATGGGTGTTTGAAAATGAGAACAGACCAACAAAAGTGAGACAAGCGAGAAACGTTGGTAAATAATGATCGCGTTTTTTTTCTCAGCTACAATTCCACTTGAAGATCAAAAGAGTATTAATGCCGAGTGGTATTCTATCATTTGTTTACCCAGGGTGTTAGAAAAAGTTTGCGAAAGACGACCCAAAAGCCGCATTCTCCTACACCATGATAGCGCTTCTTCACACACTGGCAACAAAACAAAGTCATTTTTAGCTTCCGAAAAAGTACATCTCGTCACTCATCCTGCGCATAGCCCCGACCTAGCACCCTGTGATTTCTGTATTTTCAACAAAATCAAAGATTTGATGAGAGGTTTTATTTTACCAACTCCGAAGAGGCAATGGTAGCGTTCAATCAGCACGTAGAAAACATGCCTTCTGATATGTGGTCCTCCTGTTTTAAAAATGGTTCGATCGCATGAAAAATGTTTAAAATGTAAAGGAGATTATTTTAAAAAGCAATAAACATAATAATTTGGTTATAACATGTTTTTTTTAAGTTACGCAAAACTTATAGTGTAACCTACATATTACGACGCGCGCGCATACCGGCAGCCAGCGACATGAACATAGCTAATATTACGACGCGTGTGTATAACGGCAACCAGCGACATGAAGTTAGCTGATATTAGGATGCGCGCGCACACTGGCAGCCCGTTTAGAATAGAATAGAATAGAATAGAATACTTTATTTGCATGAAAATGGGTTATACAATAGGTGTTACAACATTATTTCTAGCCCGCCATAGTCAACCGGTAGTGCCGGTGTGCAAAATTATTATAAACTTATAACTTATTTAATTAAATGTTATATAAAATGAGACATTATATATTATTGTTATTTAAAATTTGCTAATTCACATTTCATTATATTTTATTAAGGTAATTATATAAAAGAATGTCACATTTTATTTTATTATTGGTTAATATTTGATTATATACATTTAATTATATTTTATTAAGATAATAACGATAAAAGAGAATGTCACATTTTATGTTATTATTAGTCAATATTTGATAATATACATAGAATTATATTTTATTAAGTAACATTTTTACAATAAAAAGAAGAAACAGATAACTCGTTGTATTATTATAACTTCAAATTATCAGACTTAAGCGCATATCCAGTGGATAATACTTGCTAGTTAGACAGGGAATAATTATTATTATACAACAATTTTATCATTTAGATACTCGGCAATATTGTAGTAAGCTTTTTGCGTTAACAGTTTAGATAATACATTTTTAAATTGTCTTAATGGTAGTTCGCGGATTGTTTTAGGTAATTTATTGTAAATATTTATTATCATAGCATGGCAATTTTTTGAGTACAATGCAGAAAAACTCGTTGGGACTTGTAGCCTGGTTGGATCCCTAGACCATACCCTTTTGTTATCATTTAGTTTATTGAATAGTTCTTGGTGTTTTCTAACAAATAAACATGACTCTAATATATACAATCCAGTTAAGGTTAACAAGTTAAGTTGCTTAAACAATGGCTTACATGACTCAGTTGGATCCGCACTACACAAAGCTCGAACACATTTCTTTTGCGCAATAAAAACCTGGTTTATATTGGTACAGTTACCCCAAGTAATAAGTCCATACCTCAAAACAGAGCCTATATAACCATGATAAGCAGTTAATGCTGCATTGAGTCCCACCGTTTTTCGGATTTTTTTGAGGGCGTATACAAATTTATTGATTTTTTTACAAACTGTATCAACATGTGGTTTCCAGTTCAAATTTCTATCTAAGTTTACTCCTAAAAATTTTACTTCTTTTACTTCATTAATTAAACTACCCTTATAGTTAATTTCTAAATCATGGCACTCATTTTTGTAATTTGTAAATTGAACTAACTTTGTCTTTGAAAGGTTAGCCGTTAAGTTGTTTCGTTCTAACCAGGATGTTATAGAGTCAATTGTTGATAGAACTGTTTGTTTATATTTATTCTTGTTATTATGGTTATCTGATACTATTACTGCTATGTCATCGGCAAATAATATACTTTTACATTTTGTTTCTTTTGGCAAGTCGTTTATGTAGAGTAGAAAGAGCAAGGGACCAAGAGCGCTTCCTTGTGATACACCAGTTTCTTTTGTTACAAAAGCTGATCTGTAAGCTCTAACCGTTTTAGTTCTATCTAGACGTAAAATTTCTACACATTGCATTCTATTTTTTAAATAACTCTCAATCCACTTGTTTGCATTACCTCTTATACCATAATTTTCGCATTTATTTAATAATATCTGGTGGTGAACATTATCGAACGCCTTGCTCATGTCAAAGAATATGACGGAAGTAGTCTTACGTTTGTCTATATTTTCTACAATATTTTTTATCATTTTGTATACTGCAAGTGTAGTAGACTTATTTTTCTGAAATCCGTTCTGCTCGTCCGCTATAACATTAAATTTATTTAAGTAATTATTTAATCTAGTATACATGGCTCTTTCAAATACTTTTGAAAGCACTGGTATTAATGTTATTGGTCTGTAATTATTGACTTCCATTTTATCACCCTTTTTAAAAATGGGTTTAACTATTGCTTTTTTTAAGCTACATGGGAAAATTCCTTGTTTAAAAGATCGATTAATTAGATATGTAAGAACTGGAGCTATATACTTACCGCACTTTTTTATAATATTTGTCGATATTGAATCGACTCCTACTGCATATGTATTTTTAATTTTTATAATAAGAGACATTATTATTTTTGAAATCTCATCATTTGTAACTGGTCTTAAAAATATAGTGGAATTGATTTTATCAGGTACTTTATAATTTTTTGTCGTAATATTTGTCGTATTTACTGAAGTAGTAAAGAAGTTATTGAAACAGTTTGCAATTTTTAATGGTTCATATAACTTTTCCCCCTTATAAGTGATACTATCTACTTCGACTCCCTTTTCTGACTTATTTCCAATTAATTTCCAAGTCGCTCTACATTTGTCTTTTGCATTCGTGATATATTGATTATTAGTATTTAACTTCAATAATTGTATACATTTCTTAAATAACTTGTTATAATTCATAAAATTTAACTTATTTTCAATGTTTTTGTTTTTGTAATATGTAAATCTTAATTTTCTTTTTGTGATCGCTGATTTTTTGATACCTTTAGTTATCCACTTATGACAATTATTATTATTATTTATTCTAATTTTTTTAATAGGGAAGCAAAGTTCGAAAAACATTTTAAAAGTTTCATAGAAAACATCAAAGGCAGTGTTGAAGTCTTTTATATTGTAAACTTCAGACCAGGTTAGACTAGCCAGACATTTGTTAAATTTCACCACATTTTCGTGGTTGTAGTCTCGTTTTAGTATGTACCAATGATTTTTTTTCGGTTTTTCATGTACAATGGGTAATTGTAGAGTTTGAGCAGTGTCATGATCTGATAAATAATAGTGGTGTACCTTTCCTACCGCCTGCTTATCACTACTAATAATATTATCTATACAGGATTGCTGGCGCGTAGGTTCATTGATGTGATAGTGTAAATTGTAATTTAACAACAAATTTTTGAAATCACATGTTACTTTGTTATTTTTCAGTATATCGATGTTAAAATCTCCAGAAATCACAATGCGGTATTTCGTCTTATTTATTTTATTTAACAATAGATCTAATTTATTTAAGAATATATAGGGATCCGAGTTTGGTATTCGGTATACACATACTACTATGCATTTGTATGATGGTATGACCACTCCACAGCATTCAAATGTTTTTTCGCTTAACACATTTACGTCTATAGTAAGTGGTGTGCAATTCACAGAGTTTTTTGCCAATATACAGACCCCACCTCTCTTTTCTTTTTGTCTAGAAAAGGAAGAAATCAATTTAAAATCTTTGATCCTAATGAAGTTCTCGTCCCCCCGCTTTAAAAATGTTTCCGACAAACACATAACTTCTATAGGCTTATTATATTTCGAATGCTCACATAAACACAGTTCCAGATCATCTAATTTATTTAAAACACCTGCTATATTCTGGTGAAATATTGTGGCTATATCTCCTAAGTTATTTTGATTTTTTGTCCCATTATAGTTTTTACGAACGAAAAAACGTGTTTTGTTGTTTTGAGTAATCTCTGTTATTAATCACATGAACATTTTTATTAATCACTGGAAAATAGAAGGGTATGGTTCCAGGTTTTAAAATTTCCGAGTTATTATTGCTAATCTTACCAGTTGACCTACGTTTGTGCTCATTTTTGAACGTCAAAAACCTCTTAATATAATATTGCATATCTAAATGGAAGTTGATCTTTCTAGTGCAATCTAGTAAATATTTTTTTTTATTATAATATTCATATGTAGCATATTTAGGTATTTCAATGTTCATAATTTTACAGTTTAGAAAGTTATTACATATAGATGATATTAAATTATTAAGTAATTTTTCATTTAAATATTTGTTACATAACACATTCATTATAATAAATTTTGATTTTGGTAGCAATCGCAAAATTGAAATTAGATTAGTTACCGTGGTATATGGATTGCAATCATTTTCACCTACACATAATATAATAATATTGTCTTCTGAATCCTCAATGTTATAACATGATGAAAGTATTTCTTCTGAAGGGGCATCTGGCTTTGTAACAGAGAAAATTGTGTATTTTCGTACTCAGTATTCCTCCTAGACAACATTAGTTGTGTTGCTAAACCGCATAACTGATGTCCACCTAATATTAAAATGTGAGGAATATTTTCAGTCACATTTAATGTCATACAATCTTTTTGTTTATGTGAATTTTTCATGGTACAGGCCGCGACATCTATTGTTGAGTGTTCTGTACTTGCAATTTTTGAACAAGATCCAAGATTTACTGCGCCATCTATGTCGTGTTTATTGTCGTTCAAAAACAATCCTAGATCGTTAGAACTCAAGTTAATATTAGGATCCGTGCAGAGTTTCTTTTGAGCCGATCGTGATTTTTTCTTAGAACTTAAATTTTTTTCTTTTATATTTGTAGGATCAAAACAAATTTTTTTATATTTAGAAATAATTTGTTCATTTTCCAGAGACTTCCTTTTAAGCATACTATTTTCCACTAACAATTCATCAATTTCATTATTTGCAGAATGTAATAATTTTTTAAAATTAATTATTTCTTGTTTAAGTTTATTAACTTCTTCATTATTTATATTACATGACGATAAATCGGGTACACTTCTCGCCAGATAATCCGAGTCGGTTGAAACAAAGGAAGAGTTGGGTGAAATTGATCTGCGCTTTTTCCTCATTGTAATATTTTCATCCATGATTGATATTAAATATCTTTCGTGCTCATCCATTTTATAATATTTTTGCTTTTTAATAAGATTTATAGATAAAGTAAACCAGATTCTTCATAAAAATGTGAAATTCAAAATGCTAGGCTGTTGCACGGGATTGTAATGAAAATAGTTAATATATATGGCATTCGTCACAAGTGACCGTTATTCGTTACATTGCCAGCAGCAAGTCCAGTGGTAATATTATACATGTCAATGAAAATTAGTGTAGTGCCCTCTCTGTAATCAAACTGAAGTTATTTCATTTTTGTCTTTAACATGCGGTAGCGATCTCTAGTGAATTATCTAGTAACAACGGCGTTAAGTCCTCGATATTTCAATGCTTGACGTCGATATGATACAGCTAACCGTCCCGAGATGGCGCTACCAAGAATGTGATGTTTTCTTAAGCGTTACTTTTTGAATGTAAATTAATTAACGACTTTAATATGTAAAAACACTTTCGATCTGATAATTGCACTTGTAAAGTATGATTTGGTAAATTAGCACTGGAAATGTAAATTTTCACTCTTACTCATGTTATTTGCACTCAATTTCACCGAAAGAACAGTTTATTCCAGCAGCACATCACAGCAGTTTTTGTATTGATTTGTTCCATGATTACTATAGAAAACGATTATTCACTGAGAAATCGACCTTACGTGACACAAATTGCACATTTATACTTTGCTAACTTAATTATATCTGAAGATTTGATTTAATATTACGGAGAGTTCTGCCTAACGATGTTTATGTGAGAAGCGCCCTCTGGCCGTGACATGAAGTTAGCTGATATTAGGATGCGCGAGCACACTGGCAGTCAGCGATATCAAGTTAGATCATATTACGATGCGCGCACACTGACAGCCAGTGACATGAAGTTAATTGATAGCGACATGTCGACAGCCCCACTCTTACTAGTGGTCTTGATTCTTGAACCCCTTAGCCACCGTAGAGATTTGGGTTCTCTGTGTGTTTTCTACAGCTTATATAATGGGGAGTGTTCTGATGAGCTTTTTGATCTAATACCTCCTACCACGTTCCGCAAACGCACTACACGCCGTAGTGAGGGATTACACTCACACCATCTTGACGATTGGTCATCTACGACTGTTCGATTTGCACGTACCGTTCTTTATACGAACGGTCAAGCTTTGGAACAGTTTACCTCACACGGTTTTTCTGAGTAGCTACGATATTGGGATTTTTAAGAGGAGGATCAACAAATTCCTTAAAAGCCGGCATCGCATTGGCAACTAACCCCTTATGTTGTAAATGTCAATGGGCAGTGGTGACTACTTTCCATCAGGTGGCTCACTCGCTCGTATGCCTGCAAATTCAATAAAAAGAAGTATCATTCGCGTGCTTTATTTGTATTATTATGTTTTCTCTTCGATTTATATTAAAGAAAGTGCAGTTTTTATTATTAGTTTTTATTTGAATAATCAGAAACGATGTCAATAAGTGATCACAGTCAATTACATAGTGATAGAACATGATTTGGTGTGAGTAGTGTTTCACAACATCGAAGGTTTTTTACTTATAACTTCTTTAATTTTAAACTTAGGCCAAAAAGTTATAGGAACATATTTGTAGGCAAAGCAATTTGCTACAAATTATGTTTTTACAAATTTTTTGTAGGACGCATAGTTTCCGAGATATCGCGAAAAAGGTGTTTACACCCTTTTTTCCAAGATGGCGGCCGGGGGACAAGGGCGGCAACCCCACAAAGTTGGGGTTAAACTTCTATTGACCCCCCACACACGTCCCAAAAATAAAATTGCGTACTCTAAAAAATGTAAAGCTCATGTAACATTTCAATGGAGTGTATACTAGATAAGATGTTTAGGCAATCCAAAATTCAAGTTAAATTCTATCAAGTTTTTTTTTATTAACATAGAAGTAAGATCAACCCATTTATTAAATATGATCAATCGTCAAATTTTCTATTGCCGTACTCGCTGCTACGTCGAAATAAAGTTCTCACAAATTATTATTTCTTTAACACTAACAAAAAAAAATAAGCTATGTTCATTTTTACTTTTTCATAATATTATGTGAAGGTAATTAATTAGCAGGAAATTGTATTTGAATGTCAAAACTGTTGCCAAGGAATGGTGAGACAAAAAGTGCATGTTAATTATTTCCAACTGCACAAGAAAATGATAGTGTAAACAAATGCTTTTTTGATGTTATTATGGAAACGGTATAATATCCTATCTTTTCGTAAATAAATAATGTTAATTCTGGTGTTATCGATTTTTTATTATCTTTCCGGGGTATCTACTATCTTACACCCCTACAAATAAATACAAACTATAACATAAATTACGTAAAATCGAAACTTTTGGCCGGTTGTATGACATTTTTCTATATCTTATTATTTTTGGGATGCCTTGCAAGAATCATGACAAACTCTTAAGAATTGATTAAGATTTGAAAGATAACACAATATATAATATTTTATTATATTTTTTAATCCGGATACCAAATATTATTATTATCCGTAATTGAAAGTGCCAACCCTGAATAAAAATTTAAATGTCGTTTATCTTTTGAATTCCGCGGAATTAGAATATGATTTTAATACAGATTATAGTCATTTATATAAACTATCGATTCATGTATAAATCTTCTTATAATACGGCGTTATACTCAAGAAAAATAAATAACACCAAAAATGATAAAAACACAATTTCCACTTTATTTGACAACAGTAAATGGGCAAATGTTTTAAGGGTAGTATAGTTATATGTGCACAATTAAATGGCATAATCAATGTTATAGTATTTAATTTAGTTTTTCTGCAAAAAAATATTTTGTAAATTTTTAAACCCGGATATAGGCAAACTTTGAAAAGGTTTTTTAATTAAAAATTAAAAGTTATATCGCATCGGGAGTTTGACGTCAGTAATGATATTGACTAAAATATTTTCGAATAAAAACAAAGTGAAACAAAATCGAGGTACTTAACACACTGTGCAGCGGTACAACATTTCACCCGCGTCCAAACACACTTTTACCTACGTCAGTAGCAAAGGCAGAAACACACAGTTTAACTTAACTCAACGTTCGTTTTACTTCGTAACCGAGGCCTCTTCGGCCCTTTTAAGATAAAGAGAATGTGTGCTATTTCGGGTACTATGCGTTCCAACTGAGAACAGGACTGTCAGTGCGACATGTAATTGGTATATTTTTTAATCAAGATCCCATTCGCCCATGCCAGTATATGTTAAAGTAAGCAAGGGGGTTACCAGGGAGGTTCTTATGGGTCATGACCCCTCCCCTGGGTTGGGGTCTATAGATTTATTAGGATTAGATAAGGACTAGAGCCTATCATGACTGAACCTCAAATGTGTCCTTGAAAGTGAACCACCCTTGAAAGTAAGGTGTAGAAAAGAAAAGAAAGTATAAACAAACAAAAAGATTTATTGTTGTTTAAACAAAATACTTAATCAAATGTGTCTATCAGATTTAAATCCTCTACAGACTACACTACAGAAATCATATGTCTACACCGCTTATGATGAATTTCTTTCGTAATCATTTGTGTATTTTTTTGTCGCACATAATATTACATAAATCTAAAATTAATTACGTGTTTCAAATTATGTTTATAATAACATTAGTTAAATGGGTAAGTACATGTACATGTAGTGTGATATGGAACACTAATTTAATACCTATATATTATAGAATAATTTTCATCAATAAATAGAACAATTCTGTATTTCTGAATATAAATGCAAGCTAGACTGACAAACTAAGAAATTGTCTTGAAAGGCGTATCGCCTATATATTATAGAATAATTATTTGAATGTTATTTGCTCTTCTATGAATCAGCGCAATTTTTTAAACAAATATTTTTTGTTGACATTACTAATTTCACACGAAGTTGACAACAAGCGCGATCTTATTCTCAGTTGGGACACATAGTATAAAAGAAGAGAGTGAAGAACTTACATCTCGTTTAATGCCAGTACAAACGTTAACTCGTTACGTCACGTGTAATAAACGATATATCTATGCATAAGTTCTTACTAGTCAAAACTCAAACCTATATTTTTTGAAGCGCGCGACGCGACATATCAAATGCTTTAATACGCTATTTATCCTAAGCGGACAGTAGAGTCGTAACACTCCACTCTTTAAGAGGAGGAGCAAGCAAACAAGCGACATAATTTACTTCTATTTTATAGACACCGTCCTAGTCTTGACTTGCTGGGATGAACAATAAGCAGTAGGCAAATATTGTAATAAATGTAACCCACTCTGTGTGATTCGGGTAATCCCAAGAAACGAGTAATATTCGATATCAAAAATCTTGGTGAATGGAAGTTTTATTGATGTTCGGTCGACCCTTCCTAGCCCCAAACGTAACCGCAATAATCATACATCCATGGGCGTACCCAGGTTCTGGGCCAGGGCGCGCAACCATAACATTTCAAGACTATATTTTTGTCTTATTATATTTTTCTCTGCAACAGTAAAGAGATTAACCAATTCTAGGGAGGCAACTGCCCCCCTTGCCACCCCCCCCCCCCCCCCCTCGGTACGCCCATGTATATATCGACAAAAATAAAAAAACGAGCGAGACTTCACAGTATTTGCTGATGTGTAAAATCAGACATTTAAGTGATTTAGTTCACACTTCACAGCTGGTGGTGTAATCTGGTTTTACCACCGCTCGCGCTCATTGCTCACTTCAATTAGACAGCGACTTTTGCTTTGAGTGCCTAGGTATATAAAATAAACCTCAACTTCAAACATTTTCTAAATTAATCGAATTAATGTAATTAAGATACTAATCACAATATGTGCTTGGTACATTGACATATTATTCTAATTAGTAATAATATGTCAGTGGCTTGGTAGATATAATTGTGTATAAATTCGAAAATCATTGATGTCTATAAAAGCTAAAAGTGTCCGAATTATAGAATGAAAATGCGGAATTTTCTCATTTCCCACTAATATAAATAATTATAAATAGTAATCTTCTGATTGATAAGCAAAATCATTTATTTGCTTTTCGGTAGATAGGTACTTAAATTGTACATGGTTAAAACTTGATGCCGCATTTACACATTCGTACGAATCGCGAGGCGAATAACGGACACGCATGTGTAAACAGTGCGCTCGTTATTCGCCTCGTGCTTCGCTTCGCAATTCGCAAGATCACGTTGGTAGCGGTTTTTTGGACATGAATGGTGAACACGAACTTACTGTTTACACATTCGCCTGCATTCAATATTAGCTAGCGCCCAACCCAAAAGGATGTGTAGACAAAATGGACTGGAGTGAAGTACGAATTTTAGAATTCCTAGAACTTTATCAAAAGGAAGAGTTCATTTCACCGTCCCGATGGTCGAGTGTTTAGCAAACCTAACTACATATCGATGAGGCTTGGGTTTGATTCCCGACAGGGACAAACATTTATGTGATCAGTATAGATGTTTGTCTAGGTCTGGGTGTTTTCTTATATATGTAACAGTATTTATATATGTATTTCTATGTATTAGTATCGTTGACTAACACCTATAACACAAACAAATAATTTGCTCACTTTGGGGTTAGATCGATTTGCGTAATTTGTCCATCAATATTATTATTGTTATTATATGGAACCCAAAACATGGCAATCATAAAAATAGACAAAAGAAAAAACGATGCATGGAGTGGAACCGTATATCTACTAGCATGAAATTTTATGAGATTTTCTTTTTTACGCCGGATATCTAAATAATTATATAAACTCAATAGATGTAGAGCGCATGCCTCCATTATTTTTACGTCCTCCGTGTTCGTGTGAGAATTACAAAATGATTCACTCCACGAATGTGTGAACAGAGTGCTAAGTGTGAGTTTTTCCTTTCGCATTCGATCGTGAGCGCGTTTGGAGTTTACTAGGAATTTGTATGTGATTTGTACAGCGCCACCTAGTGGTAAACGTGAGAAACCAGTTTACCACTAGGTGGCGCTGTACAAATCACATACAAATTCCTAGTAAACTCCAAACGCGCTCACGATCGAATGCGAAAGGAAAAACTCACACTTAGCACTCAGTAAGCTCATGACGGCACTCGTATACGAATGTTTCGTCGAATGTTCGTTGAGTGACGAGGCGAATAGCGAACACGGATGTGTAAATGACGTCCCTAAGTCATCATTGATATAAAAAACCCATGTAGATACTAGGTAGGTACGTAAACTGAACTAGTCAATCGGCGAACAGAGCGAAAATATGTTTAGATAAGTAGCTAGCTATCTAAATTATTTCATATTTAAGGATTGGGCGAACATTGATGACCTACCTATAAATAGTACATTAATCTTATTTAGGTAAGTATTTAAAATAAAATGTGAGATAGCGTATCGTTATTCGGTCGTAAGTAGGTACCTACATATAATTATTGCGTTTTATTTATTCCATCAAATTACCTACCTATAATAGTTCCTACTGAATACAATTACCTGGTCTAGCTCCGTGCCTAGGTTTTCGGTCAACGTAACGATCCATAATTTTAATTAAATTTTCGATTAAATTTATCAATAGATCATTAAACAGATTTTCTCATCTACCAATAATATTAACTGTTATTGAAACAAAATACTACAAGTTTTAAGTTTGGCTATTTTTATTATGTACATTGAATAATTTTATTGAACATTCTACAATCTACCAATTCCCGCCAAATTAGTTTTTATATTTTATCTCTGAAAACAGGCAAAGATGTATGGCCATGTTGCCTTTTTCACATTACTATATAAAATGGGACCGCACACGAACTACGAAGTATATCCCAAACTCATAATATAACCAAATGAATCAAAATCGGTTCTTATATGACCGAGTTCTGGTGTTCAAACTCAAAAAAAATATGTAAAATAGTTGTCCCTGCAGGCCATCCCTGAAACTTCCCGCTAAATTGTGGTATTTTAAGCCTAATGGAACAAAACTATGGTAAGAATAATTTTTTTCAGAGTTCAAAAATCTAAATTTTGAAAAGCTGTATATTTTTTGGAAACGATGATCGATATCGAACTTTCGAATCGCATTCAACGAAATTTTTGAGCTCTAAAATGTTTATTAGCTACATAATTTATAGGCTGAAAAATGACAAAATAATATCAAAAAACATGATTTTTTTCAAAAATTTTAGTACCTAATTGATAAATCCCAAACAAATCGACTGATTTCGATCCCATGGATGGTTTTTTGAAGCAGATTTTAAAGAGAAAAGCTGGGTAATTTTTTAAGTCAATTGGTATCTTAGCCTTAAAGTTATTTTAAAAATATTAAATAAAATTGCTGTAAATAATAAAATATTAATATTTAAAAAGCTGTAACTTATGAAATCTTGATTGGTTTTTAATTTTTCAAAATGCATTTGACGTAGTTTTTTAAGTACTAAAGTATTAACGAAAGTCAAAAAATATTGATTAAAAAATCTCGAAGTTACGTCGAAAAAACACTTTTTTCAAAATTTTTTTTTTCGTCATCGATAACTCCCGAACGGATAAAACGATATTGATGCAATGCATGCATTGAAAGCAATTTTTTGCGGAAAAGAGCTGTATTGATTGGTACATTAATCTGGAAATTATTTTAAGAAAACACTGATTCGCCAAAATTTTTTTAAGGTTTCTTCAACATTTCTCCGAATCTCCTGGACCGAAATGGGTTAAAATTTCAGGAAGTCTAAGTTAGGCAGAATCCAATCGAATGCCACCAACCGTGTTTCGATCGGTTAAGCCGTTCAAACGTTATGAGATGTTTACATACACACACACCAAACACACACACACACACACACATACACATACACATACACATACACATACACATACACATACACATACACATACGCATAAACACACACACATATACATACATACATACAGATATACTGACGTCATCGTGGTAATAGTCGGAAAAGGTTCCTAGGACTTCAATACGTAGGGAACTGGTGAAAACTCGATTTTTGAAAATCGGGGCAAAATTAGTAACTACCTAACTTCCTTAACTACATATGTAGCAGGAAGTTAATACTTAGAGAAGCTGATTGAAAACAGAAGATTCATGTAATATCTTAATCACAGTTTCAATTGTTTCTAAAATAAAGGCATAATTTTGGATATTTTACGACATATCGTTACAATACACGAAATTATTACAATTACCATACATACATAGCGAATTTCATTTGAAGCAAAGGAACACAGGAATAAATCAAATTAAAATCTGCATCTGGCAAGTTTTAAACTATTTCTTTCTGTGTCAATTGATATCATGAGTGTGTTCAGAACAAATGTTAATACGAGACATCTTAGTTAAATAATTAGACTTTTCAAAATTAAAAATATACATTATATATTCTAAGTATCTTAGCTCAGCCGGTTTCGTCGGACACATTTTCTATCATCATCGGTCAAAAACTATAGAAGACTGAAGAAATGACGCGCACACTGACAGCCAGTGACATGAAGTTAGTTGATAGCGCCATGTCGATAGCCCCACTCTTACTAGTGGTCTTGATTCTTGAACCCCTTAGCCACCAGAGAGATTTGGGTTCTCTGTGTGTTTTCTACAGCTTATATAATGGGGAGTGTTCTGATGAGCTTTTTGATCTAATACCTGCTACCACGTTCCGCAAACGCACTACACGCCGTAGTGAGGGATTACATTCACACCATCTTGACGATTGGTCATCTACGACTGTTCGATTTGCACGTACCGTTCTTTATACGAACGGTCAAGCTTTGGAACAGTTTACCTCACACGGTTTTTCTGAGTAGCTACGATATTGGGATTTTTAAGAGGAGTATCAACAAATTCCTTAAAAGCCGGCATCGCATTGGCAACTAACCCCTTATGTTGTAAATGTCAATGGTCAGTGGTGACTGCTTTCCATCAGGTGGCTCACTCGCTCGTATGCCTGCAAATTCAATAAAAAAAAGTATCATTCGCGTGCTTTATTTGTATTATTATGTTTTCTCTTCGATTTATATTAAAGAAAGTGCAGTTTTTATTATTAGTTTTTATTTGAATAATCAGAAACGATGTCAATAAGTGATCACAGTCAATTACATAGTGATAGAACATGATTTGGTGTGAGTAGTGTTTCACAACATCGAAGGTTTTTTACTTATAACTTCTTTAATTTTAAACTTAGGCCAAAAAGTTATAGGAACATATTTGTAGGCAAAGCAATTTGCTACAAATTATGTTTTTACAAATTTTTTGTAGGACGCATAGTTTCCGAGATATCGCGAAAAAGGTGTTTACACCCTTTTTTCCAAGATGGCGGCCGGGGGACAAGGGCGGCAACCCCACAAACTTGGAGTTAAACTTCTATTGACCCCCCACACACGTCCCAAAAATAAAATTGCGTACTCTAAAAAATGTAAAGCTCATGTAACATTTCAGTGGAGTGTATACTAGATAAGATGTTTAGGCAATCCAAAAATCAAGTTAAATTCTATCAAGTTTTTTTTTATTAACATAGAAGTAAGATCAACCCATTTATTAAATATGATCAATCGTCAAATTTTCTATTGTCGTACTCGCTGCTACGTCGAAATAAAGTTCACACAAATTATGATTTCTTTAACACTAACAAAAAAAAATAAGCTAACTATGTTCATTTTTACTTTTTCATAATATTATGTGAAGGTAATTAATTAGCAGGAAATTGTATTTGAATGTCAAAACTGTTGCCAAGGAATGGTGAGACAAAATGTGCATGTTAATTATTTCCAACTGCACAAGAAAATGATAGTGTAAACAAATGCTTTTTTGATGTTATTATGGAAACGGTATAATATCCTATCTTTTCGTAAATAAATAATGTTAATTCTGGTGTTATCGATTTTTTATTATCTTTCCGGGGTATCTTACACCCCTACAAATAAATACAAACTATAACATAAATTACGTAAAATCGAAACTTTTGGCCGGTTGTATGACATTTTTCTATATCTTATTATTTTTGGGATGCCTTGCAAGAATCATGACAAACTCTTAAGAATTGATTAAGATTTGAAAGATAACACAATATATAATATTTTATTATATTTTTTAATCCGGATACCAAATATTATTATTATCCGTAATTGAAAGTGCCAACCCTGAATAAAAATTTAAATGTCGTTTATCTTTTGAATTCCGCGGAATTAGAATATGATTTTAATACAGATTATAGTCATTTATATAAACTATCGATTCATGTATAAATCTTCTTATAATACGGCGTTATACTCAAGAAAAATAAATAACACCAAAAATGATAAAAACACAATTTCCACTTTATTTGACAACAGTAAATGGGCAAATGTTTTAAGGGTAGTATAGTTATATGTGCACAATTAAATGGCATAATCAATGTTATAGTATTTAATTTAGTTTTTCTGCAAAAAAATATTTTGTAAATTTTTAAACCCGGATATAGGCAAACTTTGAAAAGGTTTTTTAATTAAAAATTAAAAGTTATATCGCATCGGGAGTTTGACGTCAGTAATGATATTGACTAAAATATTTTCGAATAAAAACAAAGTGAAACAAAATCGAGGTACTTAACACACTGTGCAGCGGTACAACATTTCACCCGCGTCCAAACACACTTTTACCTACGTCAGTAGCAAAGGCAGAAACACACAGTTTAACTTAACTCAACGTTCGTTTTACTTCGTAACCGAGGCCTCTTCGGCCCTTTTAAGATAAAGAGAATGTGTGCTATTTCGGGTACTATGCGTTCCAACTGAGAACAGGACTGTCAGTGCGACATGTAATTGGTATATTTTTTAATCAAGATCCCATTCGCCCATGCCAGTATATGTTAAAGTAAGCAAGGGGGTTACCAGGGAGGTTCTTATGGGTCATGACCCCTCCCCTGGGTTGGGGTCTATAGATTTATTAGGATTAGATAAGGACTAGAGCCTATCATGACTGAACCTCAAATGTGTCCTTGAAAGTGAACCACCCTTGAAAGTAAGGTGTAGAAAAGAAAAGAAAGTATAAACAAACAAAAAGATTTATTGTTGTTTAAACAAAATACTTAATCAAATGTGTCTATCAGATTTAAATCCTCTACAGACTACACTACAGAAATCATATGTCTACACCGCTTATGATGAATTTCTTTCGTAATCATTTGTGTATTTTTTTGTCGCACATAATATTACATAAATCTAAAATTAATTACGTGTTTCAAATTATGTTTATAATAACATTAGTTAAATGGGTAAGTACATGTACATGTAGTGTGATATGGAACACTAATTTAATACCTATATATTATAGAATAATTTTCATCAATAAATAGAACAATTCTGTATTTCTGAATATAAATGCAAGCTAGACTGACAAACTAAGAAATTGTCTTGAAAGGCGTATCGCCTATATATTATAGAATAATTATTTGAATGTTATTTGCTCTTCTATGAATCAGCGCAATTTTTTAAACAAATATTTTTTGTTGACATTACTAATTTCACACGAAGTTGACAACAAGCGCGATCTTATTCTCAGTTGGGACACATAGTATAAAAGAAGAGAGTGAAGAACTTACATCTCGTTTAATGCCAGTACAAACGTTAACTCGTTACGTCACGTGTAATAAACGATATATCTATGCATAAGTTCTTACTAGTCAAAACTCAAACCTATATTTTTTGAAGCGCGCGACGCGACATATCAAATGCTTTAATACGCTATTTATCCTAAGCGGACAGTAGAGTCGTAACACTCCACTCTTTAAGAGGAGGAGCAAGCAAACAAGCGACATAATTTACTTCTATTTTATAGACACCGTCCTAGTCTTGACTTGCTGGGATGAACAATAAGCAGTAGGCAAATATTGTAATAAATGTAACCCACTCTGTGTGATTCGGGTAATCCCAAGAAACGAGTAATATTCGATATCAAAAATCTTGGTGAATGGAAGTTTTATTGATGTTCGGTCGACCCTTCCTAGCCCCAAACGTAACCGCAATAATCATACATCCATGGGCGTACCCAGGTTCTGGGCCAGGGCGCGCAACCATAACATTTCAAGACTATATTTTTGTCTTATTATATTTTTCTCTGCAACAGTAAAGAGATTAACCAATTCTAGGGAGGCAACTGCCCCCCTTGCCACCCCCCCCCCCCCCCCCCCTCGGTACGCCCATGTATATATCGACAAAAATAAAAAAACGAGCGAGACTTCACAGTATTTGCTGATGTGTAAAATCAGACATTTAAGTGATTTAGTTCACACTTCACAGCTGGTGGTGTAATCTGGTTTTACCACCGCTCGCGCTCATTGCTCACTTCAATTAGACAGCGACTTTTGCTTTGAGTGCCTAGGTATATAAAATAAACCTCAACTTCAAACATTTTCTAAATTAATCGAATTAATGTAATTAAGATACTAATCACAATATGTGCTTGGTACATTGACATATTATTCTAATTAGTAATAATATGTCAGTGGCTTGGTAGATATAATTGTGTATAAATTCGAAAATCATTGATGTCTATAAAAGCTAAAAGTGTCCGAATTATAGAATGAAAATGCGGAATTTTCTCATTTCCCACTAATATAAATAATTATAAATAGTAATCTTCTGATTGATAAGCAAAATCATTTATTTGCTTTTCGGTAGATAGGTACTTAAATTGTACATGGTTAAAACTTGATGCCGCATTTACACATTCGTACGAATCGCGAGGCGAATAACGGACACGCATGTGTAAACAGTGCGCTCGTTATTCGCCTCGTGCTTCGCTTCGCAATTCGCAAGATCACGTTGGTAGCGGTTTTTTGGACATGAATGGTGAACACGAACTTACTGTTTACACATTCGCCTGCATTCAATATTAGCTAGCGCCCAACCCAAAAGGATGTGTAGACAAAATGGACTGGAGTGAAGTACGAATTTTAGAATTCCTAGAACTTTATCAAAAGGAAGAGTTCATTTCACCGTCCCGATGGTCGAGTGTTTAGCAAACCTAACTACATATCGATGAGGCTTGGGTTTGATTCCCGACAGGGACAAACATTTATGTGATCAGTATAGATGTTTGTCTAGGTCTGGGTGTTTTCTTATATATGTAACAGTATTTATATATGTATTTCTATGTATTAGTATCGTTGACTAACACCTATAACACAAACAAATAATTTGCTCACTTTGGGGTTAGATCGATTTGCGTAATTTGTCCATCAATATTATTATTGTTATTATATGGAACCCAAAACATGGCAATCATAAAAATAGACAAAAGAAAAAACGATGCATGGAGTGGAACCGTATATCTACTAGCATGAAATTTTATGAGATTTTCTTTTTTACGCCGGATATCTAAATAATTATATAAACTCAATAGATGTAGAGCGCATGCCTCCATTATTTTTACGTCCTCCGTGTTCGTGTGAGAATTACAAAATGATTCACTCCACGAATGTGTGAACAGAGTGCTAAGTGTGAGTTTTTCCTTTCGCATTCGATCGTGAGCGCGTTTGGAGTTTACTAGGAATTTGTATGTGATTTGTACAGCGCCACCTAGTGGTAAACGTGAGAAACCAGTTTACCACTAGGTGGCGCTGTACAAATCACATACAAATTCCTAGTAAACTCCAAACGCGCTCACGATCGAATGCGAAAGGAAAAACTCACACTTAGCACTCAGTAAGCTCATGACGGCACTCGTATACGAATGTTTCGTCGAATGTTCGTTGAGTGACGAGGCGAATAGCGAACACGGATGTGTAAATGACGTCCCTAAGTCATCATTGATATAAAAAACCCATGTAGATACTAGGTAGGTACGTAAACTGAACTAGTCAATCGGCGAACAGAGCGAAAATATGTTTAGATAAGTAGCTAGCTATCTAAATTATTTCATATTTAAGGATTGGGCGAACATTGATGACCTACCTATAAATAGTACATTAATCTTATTTAGGTAAGTATTTAAAATAAAATGTGAGATAGCGTATCGTTATTCGGTCGTAAGTAGGTACCTACATATAATTATTGCGTTTTATTTATTCCATCAAATTACCTACCTATAATAGTTCCTACTGAATACAATTACCTGGTCTAGCTCCGTGCCTAGGTTTTCGGTCAACGTAACGATCCATAATTTTAATTAAATTTTCGATTAAATTTATCAATAGATCATTAAACAGATTTTCTCATCTACCAATAATATTAACTGTTATTGAAACAAAATACTACAAGTTTTAAGTTTGGCTATTTTTATTATGTACATTGAATAATTTTATTGAACATTCTACAATCTACCAATTCCCGCCAAATTAGTTTTTATATTTTATCTCTGAAAACAGGCAAAGATGTATGGCCATGTTGCCTTTTTCACATTACTATATAAAATGGGACCGCACACGAACTACGAAGTATATCCCAAACTCATAATATAACCAAATGAATCAAAATCGGTTCTTATATGACCGAGTTCTGGTGTTCAAACTCAAAAAAAATATGTAAAATAGTTGTCCCTGCAGGCCATCCCTGAAACTTCCCGCTAAATTGTGGTATTTTAAGCCTAATGGAACAAAACTATGGTAAGAATAATTTTTTTCAGAGTTCAAAAATCTAAATTTTGAAAAGCTGTATATTTTTTGGAAACGATGATCGATATCGAACTTTCGAATCGCATTCAACGAAATTTTTGAGCTCTAAAATGTTTATTAGCTACATAATTTATAGGCTGAAAAATGACAAAATAATATCAAAAAACATGATTTTTTTCAAAAATTTTAGTACCTAATTGATAAATCCCAAACAAATCGACTGATTTCGATCCCATGGATGGTTTTTTGAAGCAGATTTTAAAGAGAAAAGCTGGGTAATTTTTTAAGTCAATTGGTATCTTAGCCTTAAAGTTATTTTAAAAATATTAAATAAAATTGCTGTAAATAATAAAATATTAATATTTAAAAAGCTGTAACTTATGAAATCTTGATTGGTTTTTAATTTTTCAAAATGCATTTGACGTAGTTTTTTAAGTACTAAAGTATTAACGAAAGTCAAAAAATATTGATTAAAAAATCTCGAAGTTACGTCGAAAAAACACTTTTTTCAAATTTTTTTTTTCGTCATCGATAACTCCCGAACGGATAAAACGATATTGATGCAATGCATGCATTGAAAGCAATTTTTTGCGGAAAAGAGCTGTATTGATTGGTACATTAATCTGGAAATTATTTTAAGAAAACACTGATTCGCCAAAATTTTTTTAAGGTTTCTTCAACATTTCTCCGAATCTCCTGGACCGAAATGGGTTAAAATTTCAGGAAGTCTAAGTTAGGCAGAATCCAATCGAATGCCACCAACCGTGTTTCGATCGGTTAAGCCGTTCAAACGTTATGAGATGTTTACATACACACACACCAAACACACACACACACACACACACATACACATACACATACACATACACATACACATACACATACACATACGCATAAACACACACACATATACATACATACATACAGATATACTGACGTCATCGTGGTAATAGTCGGAAAAGGTTCCTAGGACTTCAATACGTAGGGAACTGGTGAAAACTCGATTTTTGAAAATCGGGGCAAAATTAGTAACTACCTAACTTCCTTAACTACATATGTAGCAGGAAGTTAATACTTAGAGAAGCTGATTGAAAACAGAAGATTCATGTAATATCTTAATCACAGTTTCAATTGTTTCTAAAATAAAGGCATAATTTTGGATATTTTACGACATATCGTTACAATACACGAAATTATTACAATTACCATACATACATAGCGAATTTCATTTGAAGCAAAGGAACACAGGAATAAATCAAATTAAAATCTGCATCTGGCAAGTTTTAAACTATTTCTTTCTGTGTCAATTGATATCATGAGTGTGTTCAGAACAAATGTTAATACGAGACATCTTAGTTAAATAATTAGACTTTTCAAAATTAAAAATATACATTATATATTCTAAGTATCTTAGCTCAGCCGGTTTCGTCGGACACATTTTCTATCATCATCGGTCAAAAACTATAGAAGACTGAAGAAATGTCAGAATTATTAGGGCGAGCGTAGCGAGCCCTACACTAGGCCACGATCTATGCACTTTTGTGATACATTTTATAGAAAAAGTATTGCATTTTTAGGTTTGAGCTTCGACCTGGTAGTTTATATTCATGTCTAGATTTGTTATTAACCATAAAAATACCATTTTATAAAAATAAAAAAAATAGAAGGTACAATTTGTATTAAAATCTTATTACTACTAACGCCATCTCTTACTAAATTAACGAGTTTAAATTGATAGAAGATACATTTTGCATTAGAATTTTTGAACTTATTAAGAGACTACCTACTTCATGAATTGATTCTTCATATTTGACTGGCGGCGCGCGGTCATCGTGCCCTCGTATGAAGGCGAGGTTCAAGTATAAACTGCAATAGCTATAGGGCCATCAGTTTGATCAGTTTGGCATCGAAGGTGTATGATAAAATCATTGAAAGGAGAATTTAGGTCTAGAGCAAGGATGTTTGCAGGGAATAGAGTAAATAGAGCGTTAGAGAGTTTCACAATATGGTTATTGAGAAACAGTACAGATGTATTAATTGATTTATATTGTATTGAGATCAATTCCCAATCTTAGCCCGAGGGTAAAAAGCTAAAAAAAGGTATATTCACGCCCGTATCCCCGAAGAAGTAGGCAGAGGTTACAACGTGCGCATCCACGGTTAGCCGAAGATACTTAAGTCTCACAATGTGATAGGTGGCCAGCCTATCACCAGTAGGACACTTTTCTAATCCCGGGAAAGTTATTTTTATCAGAAAACTGAAAAAACACATTTTTCATTTGCCTGACTTTGGAATCGAAACTCCGAGGGTTTATCTGAGAGAAAAATTCGAAAAATGTATTCGCTGAGTATCTACCATCAATTCTTCGTGCCTGCGTTAAGTCCAGTATTAAGTCCAAAAATTTTGAAGGTTTATTTAAATAAAACATTTTTTGATTTTGATTTCGTAAATCGACGTAAAACCAGGAACTTCCTGATTTTAGAAAAAACAATTATTTCAGCAAAATGTTAAAAATGTGTTTTTTTGTAAGATCTACCTTCATTTTTAATACCCATTTTTCCTTGAAAATACCAACAAACAAACCAAATATTCCTAGTCCAAAGCCTGACGACGCGGGCCTTTGATGCGAATGTAATGTTTAGGTGAAAATACGCTGAGTTTTTTAGGTTAGATAATTATACATAAAGTCCATACATTAAAAGATGCAATTCTCATAAAAATACTTTTCTAACAATATTACTAGATAGTATAACTTTGCGAGCCCTTACAAAGCTTTGCTTTTTGCTATTATAATGGCGCCGTGACTTAATACTTAGCAAAATGGCGGCATTGGTGATTCGTATATTTCTATGTAAAATCTTAGTTCAGAATCCTAATAATCTAACTCAGATGTCTAAGATTAAAAGTTGTAACGAACACACACATGACACATTGGGCATCTGTCGACTCACGACTGTCAAATGTCAATAGACTGTCATGTTTTTTGTTCATGCAAGTGCAACATAAAACACTTCGTAAATTTCAAAAAATAATTGTAAATTCTTAATTATTTATAGAATATAGGCAAATTAAAAAAGACTTTTGGCTTAAGCTAAGAACTGAATTGCCGGATACATAAACTAAAGTTCTCTTATTGAATTTACCTGAAAATTAGACCTTGGAAATATAGAAATAAAATTTTGAATTAATCGTATATAGTTAAGAAGATACATATAATATGGAGTTACAAGATACGTACTATAATAAATCTGAATATGTGGAAACTGTAAGTTAAAAAGTGTTATAAGATATACCCAAAACAATATAATATTCTGAATAAATTTTTATTTTTAGGCATCTGGTAATAAAGTTAGCCGTCAAACTGTGCTATGTGGTTCCCAGAATATAGTCTTACATGGGAAAGTTATTGTACAAAGTGATGCTATTATCAGAGGAGACTTGGCTAATGTAAAAACAGGCAGATTCTGTATAATAAGTAAAGGGTCCGTTATAAGGCCTCCATTCAAGAAGTTTAGCAAAGGGTAAGTTTTAATTAAGTTTTAAAAACCATGACCAATAATTATTCAAAAATACAGTTAATAAAATGCCACTTCAATAGAGGAATATTGAAGGGTTGGGTTTAGAAATGCTCCTATAATAAAGAAAAGATGAGGGTCTGGGGACTTCTAAAAAGTCTTCCGATAAACATAAATTTTTTTGGTGAAGTATTTTAAGTAAAAACTTTAAGCTTTATTACTTAAATACTAAATGTTAAAATTAAACTAATTTTTTTGTTTATATGTGTAAATTTTGACTCAAAAATTAGTTGTCTAGACGCATACCCAGCTTGATATACAAAGTGCCAATGACACTATAAGTTTTATTTTATACTCGGCTTTCACTAGTCCATATAAATACTTCTTAATAATAAAAGAATTGTTTTAATATGAATAAAAAAGTATAATTTCAAATAAACTAATTTGTTGTCATATTATACAAAACATGAATTACTCTTATATTTGTTTACTAATATTATGTGCAGTATCATTATGCACAATTCCTTTTCTTTTAAGAAATATACCATTATTTTTGTCAAAGTAGTACCAGCTTGTAAGTTAATAAAATTACAACCTGATTAAAAAACTGATGGAGTACTAGATAGTTATTGTTAGAATTTCAAGGAAATGGCAATGTTTTGTAAACAAATTATTAAGTGTGTGTAAAAATTTATAAAATAGAAAAAATTATACTGTGACATAAAATTATACTGTGACTGTAAACTATGTAGTTAGTGTCTAAAAAAATAATTTAGTCCGAAAGCTCGCTATCAGTTAAATGAATATCACTCTGTATAAAAATGAGTAGGTTTGTAATTTTGCCTTGGAGGGGATTTTGGCAATGGTGACCACAACTGTCAAAATTCAATTTGTATTATTCAATATAGTCATGTTAATTAAAAGAATATGCACAAGGTGGCTATCCTATTTAATCAATCACTTTTGTAACTGTAAAGACTGGCAGGTTTTTTATTTATATATTTGGTCAATAATCTACATTGAAATTATAAATGCAAAAGTTGGCATGTATGGATGTTTGTTACTAAAATAAGCCTAACCCACTTAAAGAATTGGGATAAATATGATACTGGACTAGTACATAAATATGATACTAGAGTAGAACATTTTTATTCTGTAAAAATTAGTTAATAATACAGCAGGCTGCACAGTGTTGCTAGTAATTAGATATATTGTGCAGCCTTTATTTTCCATTTGTTAAAAAACATTGTACTTTACAGGACATAATATTAGGTAGGTCTCAGGCTATTTAACATCACTCTCTATACCTCACAAAGCAAAGGATATTGATAGTCTAGTAAACTATCCAAGTGATGACATATATAAATATTGACATAAATATATTTTGTGTACAGTCAACAAAAAGAATCTTTTAAGCCAGTATTGATTTTTTCCATTTGCAGATGATTTGAATAATTCATTTGCTGATTGTACGAAAGCTCTTAAATGTGTTTTTATAACCTTGCTGGGAATAAAACTATGTGGAATTAATTTAATGCCTTCATGCCCCCACATCCACCTCATTGCATTGTCAAGAATATGATTTCTGTTATATGCACATTTTTGAAGATTATCTTATTATTGTGAACTATTATCATTGTGTAGACTTTGTAAATATTTTATTGTGTGTATTTCAGAGTTGCATTCTTTCCTTTACAAATGGGTGACCATGTTTTTGTCGGAGAAAATACTGTTGTTAATGCTGCTGTAGTGGGTTCATATGTATATATAGGAAAAAATGTTGTTATTGTAAGTATTATAGAGGCTCAAATATAAAGGTTTATATAAAATATAAGCTTAAGTAAATAATTATGATATTGTACACGTTTATAAACCTCATAAACACTTTATATGAACTGCCTGGCAGAATGTCAAATGGCCTATTTTTCTAAGAGAGCCGAGACCAAGACAGTAGGCATTGAATATACTTTGCAGACTCAAGGCTAATAGTAGATTTTTTCTATATTCAATAAGTCAGTCTGGACCCCTTTCGAAGAGTTGACCACTTATCTTTTATATGCTAGTATAAAAGCAGTTCATAAAAAACAATTGATTAACTATATCTACACACTACCATCGTGATTACTAGGTGGTAGAGTTCCACAATGTCTCACCTGGGTATCTTGAACCACCGCATGCCTATTCCTGCTACAATTGTGGTAATGCTTTTTATTGATGTGTTCCAGTTTGCGGCGTGTCCAGGGTGAGCAATGCACCAATAAAATCATTGGTGTCTGTAGGTGTTGTTTTTTCAGGCCTTCCATCATAAGGGTCATCTGCTTGTATTCAATCTTATAAAATTACAATACAAAAAAATTTTTTTTTTCAACCAGGATTTAAACTTGGATCTTCATTTATTCATACAAACAAGTTAGGGTCACTAAATAGGGCGATCAAGTGGCTCCAATCTCTCGAATGAGCGGCAGGGCACTCTGCTGATTGGGTAGTGCAATAAGAAACAGGGAGGTTGGGTGCACTATCACCTATCTATTGTAGCTATTTAATTTATAGTATAACTATTTTATTTACATAAAATTAGCACTATTCTAAAAATATATAAGTAATGGATTTATTTTCATAAAAATTTTGTTTTCATTACTAAATGTTATTAGTGTTATTACCTAGGTACCTGATTTAATAAAAGGTATCATAAAAGGTGATCGATTGGCTATAGGTGACACTACCATCTTGACAATTAAGTTATAAAATTCTGTTTTGCCCAGGTATTTGGAACCACCGCCTTGTCTGCCTTTCTGCCGCTATAACATCAATGCTTGTCATTGTTCTGGTTTGTAGGGTAAGGTAGCCAGTAGACTTATGCATGTGGCATTGCCATCCCACCACACGTGCCGTTAACATACTATTTGGTGTCTTTAGGCTAGGGTTTCTCTTTTCATCAGGAGAGCCATCTGCTTGTTTGCTATCTAATGAAATAAAAAAAAACTAAAATTAGTATGATTAAATTTATAGATTGCCCAGTTTTTTAGGGTTTTCTGATCTGCCCCATTCTTGTCATAGCTTATAACCCTATTGAGAATCCTTCACATGAGTGTGACGTCACATTAATTTCAATTTTATATCTAGAAACAGTAAATTTAAAACAGCACTTTTTCGATATTGTACTCACCTAAAATTTAACGTACATAAGCCTCATAAATAAAGATTGATTTACAAGTATTTTTAAGTTTTTGGTTTACATTCTAGATTAAAGAGGTTATGCTTTTGACCTCCTTTACTCCTTCTCCCACAAAGTCACATTTCGTTGGCCCCCCTCCATCCTTAAAATAGGACATAATTTTTGGATGGCACTAAAGCACAATATATGATTTTTGCAGGGTCGCAGATGTGTTCTCAAAGACTGTTGCATGATAGAAGACAACTCAGTGTTACCAGCAGAGACTGTTGTTCCATCATTTGCCAGATATTCTGGAAGTCCTGCTAGATTAATCACAACCTTACCAGAAGCAATGCCAGATCTCATGACTGAATTTACTAAGAGCTATTACCAACATTTTCTGCCTACATCTGTAAATTGATGTTTTTTTAGCTTTTATTGCACTAAATTATTTTGATATTTAAAATTGAAGGATATTTAGTTGCTAGCTTGAATTAATTAAGAAATAAAAGATTGGAATATAATCATGTCAATTCTGTTGTAGGGTAAACAGAGTTAATTAAATGTCACTATACTCACCAGTTTACTTAGGTTCACCACTGGCAAGATCAAGTTGGTTTGTACCTTGTAATTGTACTATTACAAAACATGTCAAAATATAACAAAAATAGAATAAATGAGAAGTTATAAACTCAATGATATGGAAGAGTGACTGACTAAAACTTAAGATATACTTACGACTAGTACTAACTTTAATATATACATTTTTGAATAGTAAAAAAATATAACAATACCCTTTGTTGGTTTGAGCCCCCATTGTAGATTAGACCACCTGTGATTATGCCGGGCAGTTCGTAAAAAGAAAATGATTGGCTATAGGTATCTGTCACAACCATCTTGACTACTATGTGGTACAATTTCGAAACGTTTAGCCCGAGTTTTGTGTGACTGCCTTACTTATTCCTGCCGTAATAGTTTCAATGCTGGTAACTCTTGTTCCGCTGTGATGGGTAAGATAGCCGAGAAATTTAAGCATGCCGCCACCTGGATAGCAACATACCATTCACATCCCCGGTGTCTAAAAGCGGTGGTGGTCTCTTTCCATCAGAGCAGCCATCTGCTTGTTTACTATCTTATGATATAAAAATAAAACATGGTTCTGGATCTCAGCTATTTTGAATTGGTTTTGTATACCACCAGGTTTTTAAGAATCATCAGGTATATATACTTACTCCTTGCGAGGTTTTTCCGATGCGAGACAAAAAATACTGTCACGCCTGTTACCCTGAAATGTCAGTAGAGTTAAAAGTTAAAAGTGAGTTTATTTACACAAAACATTAGCGGCCCATGCACTAACGTTCATTCCTTCAGTCTTATCCTGAGGTGCAAACCGTACAGAAACGCGAAGGGATAAAATAAAACCGTTGTAGCCACTAATTAAACCGCAATCCTACATTCTTTCCCCTGAATTATCACAACACGCCAGTCCGACCGGAAAAACAATCCTTCGATTACCATCCACACGTTTAGGTACATTCCTGTCAGTTTGCATCTTGTCAGCCATACTGAGGGATTGCGTGTCGGTGGATGGTTAAAATCCTGTAATTTTATGAAGATTGTTTTCATTTAACAGGAATGCCCATCATTTTAAATTATCTTTAAAGATTATTTTCATTTTGCAACATGTGTACCCGTAAGCAAGAGATTGCTATTGCTCTGAATCTTATTGCGAGTGAATATATATTTAAACCTAAAAGGAGACATAGAATGTGGGTAAAAAATGGTTATCAGAAAAGGAAAAATATAGTGATTTAAGAATTTTAAAAGATCTGGCATACAATGAACGCGACGATTTTAAAAACTAAGAAAGGATGTTTCTTTCTACAGATTTTATTTTTAGGGTTCCGGAGACTAGGAAAGCTTACAGTTTCGCTATATCCGACGGTCCGTCTAGCGCAGAGATCCTTGATGATTCACTCATACTCTACATTATTACTGTCTCACCTGTTCCTCGTAAGAGGCGAAAGATTGACCACGAGTCACGATCATCATGACTACTAGAGTCTAAAAAACTTCAACTTGCGATATACATTAGTCACAATAATAAAGTGATAACATAAAATTTAAAAAAAATTTTTTTGGGTAGTTCCTTTACATGTAGGGTGGGCATGATAATTTTTTTTTCTCTTGTTATGGGGTATGGGATATCGTAGGATAGGTTTTTAAAAAAATATTGTAGGTTTGTGAAAACAGTTTTTGGATAAAGGGATTCGTTTGTGAAATTTAAGCTTTAAAGTGCTCATTTTTGTTGTCAAGTCCATTTATCCTTCTGGGATGGAGACGAACACGAAATGATAACAAGCGTGCGCTCAATCACGCTGGATAAATAAACAGACACTAACTTGACCAAAAACCGCGTCGCGCCTTCACGACGGGAGGGAACGCGAGGTTTTAATACCGTAATTCTTTCTTGCTTTTGCAAATTCATTGACGTTCATTCCATAAAGATTGTAGATTCCGGCAGGAATGAACGTTAGTGGAAGGGCCGCTATTGTTTTTACTACTTTTATTGAAACTCACTTCATTTATTACTTTTTTATTTCTTGCAATATCAAATTTTGTAGTTTACTAAAAATGTAACATTAATTTTTAAAATAATGTAAAATATAAAGCCTTACTTTTATAATCCAATTTGTTAATTTTTTTAAGTAAACTAAATAAATTGTAAATAATACTAACTTATTTACAGTGAAATTGAAATGTGTTTCACTTAACTAAATCCGAATTTAACACTAGTTGAGTTGTCTCATTAATTTTACTGGTAAAACTATCCTGTCCAATAGCGTCAATGCTGGTTACTGTTGAGTTCCGGTTTGAAGGTTGAGGCAGCCGGTAAAATTATGCTATATGTTATCTTATAAACTTATATAGTATTACTATCTCGCCACACAGCAACACACCTATAACATCTTTGATATCTATAGCCGATGGTCATCTCTTTCCATCAGGAGGCTTATATTTGCTTGTTTGCTAGGTACTCTATGTTATAAAAGAAATCCGCGATGTAGGTATACAACATCTCTAACGTAATCCCAATATATCAGCAAATCTGCGAAAACGCACAGCCTAAACGAGAGGATCTAGGAAGTTTGTAAAGGCGTCCTTATCTATACTAATTTATGAAGATAAAGTTTGTAGGCATTAATCATTACAATTACTGAAACAATTTTAAAAAATAAATCTAGGGACCTATAAAGTGACGTAGGCTACATATTATTACGTACTTCGGGTTCGTAATTGTAAGAAAACACCACTTATATTAAATCGGTGTATTTAGGATACAAATACACAAAACAACACAATGTAATACTCAAATACTCTGATTAACATTAGTCACTCACTATACTATCTCTAAACGTAACCGACTACACAATAAAACACTTCTCGCTTCGCACGGGTCACTTCAAGTATCGCTCTCGATCGCTTTATAAAAACTGCTCTGTATTTGCCAACACATCTCTATTTATACCCAGGGTAAAGTTCTACCTAGATCAAGAAAAATCTAAATGTATCGGGTAAACAGTGAATCACCGTTTTTCGCCGTGTTGGTCCCGGCCTCCTTTGTAGAATAGGCCAACTGCCGTTCTGCCAGGCAGGTCGTAAAAGGCGACCGATTGACTATCGAGTCACTACCATCGTGGCTACTAGGTGGTAAAGTTCTGCATTGTCTCGCCCGGGTCTGGTACCACCGCCTTACCTATTCCTGCCGCAATAGCGTCAGCGCTTGTCGCTGTCGTGTTCCGGTTTGGAGGGTAAGGTAGCCGGTAAACTTATGCATGTGGCATTAGACCTCGCCACAAGTTAGCAACGCACCATTAACATCTTTGGTGTCTATAGGCGATGGTTGACTCTTTCCATCAGGAGACCCATCTGCTTGTTTGCTATCTTATAATATAAAAAAAAAAAAAAAAAAAAAACACGTCTTATTGTAAACAACTTAGAAAGTGCACGCTATTTTCACCCTTATGTCCTAAAGCACCATAGCCCATTATGGTATAGCTATTCGGATAACGGCCAACTATTTGTTTATTAATAGGAGTAGCTATCTTTTACTTTTATTTCTAGATCCCTCCAGCGTTCCAACTCTTCACGTTTCTACATTATTTGTAACACTACTCCCCTCTTAGTTATGTTCGTCCCTAACATCATTACTTTCATTATTGACATCGATCAACATGAACAATCTTCATGGTCCCTCGTGGCTGCTTCTGCACTCGATTCCTTACGACATTGATCCGTGTAATTAATTTGTACGGCCATCCCAGCGTCGCTGTAACTTAGGTGATTTTCCTTGTTGTCGAACCGGATTATGTAGCCAAACAAGAGATCTTTCCTGAAAACTACGATGATTGGCGTTTCGGGCGTACCTTGTCTTTATCCGCTGACTTGATTCTAATGCATTTTCACTTATTAACGAGTGTATGTCGCGTAACCTTTCTCGAATGTCTTCTACATATTCCGGTACACTTATTTAGGTCTCTGCATTCGGCGGCGTGCCTCCAGTCATTACGTCTGCTGGTATACATAACTGTCTGCCGAAGTTAGCATAGGCTGGCGTTACTTTTATGCTTTCGTGTTCCGCTGTTCGGTAAGCCAGTAAGAACAGAGGTATGTACTTATCCCAGTCTTTTTGGTGATATTCTACCGGCTTGGCTAAATGTCGTTGCAAAGTTGGTTAAATCGTTCGACCATTCCATCAGATTGCGGGTGATAAGGTGTAGTTCTTGTTTTGTACACTCCTAATAATTTACACATTTCCTGGAATACATTAGATTCAAAGTTTCTGCCTTGGTCTGAATGAATCTCCAGCGGAACACCAAATCTGCATATCACCTCATTGACTAATTTCTCAGCAACCGTCGTGGCTTCCTGATTAGGATTTGTGAACACCTCGGCCATTTCGTGAAGTAATCCATCACGACCATAAAATACTTGTTCCCGTTATCTGTCTTAGAAAATGGCACAGCCACAAAGTCCATTATGGTATAGCTATTCGGATAACGGCCAACTATTTGTTTATTAAAAAGAGTAGCTATCTCTTTCTTTTATTTATAGATCCCTCCAGCGTTCCAACTCTTCACGTTTCTAGATTATTCGTAATAATATTAACAAAATTGATTATATTATAGTACACTTGAATCAGAGCAAAAAATTGACGATAAGTCAGTTAGTAGCTGTGAAGAACATGAAGCTGTATAATAGGTACTTCGTGCCTCAGGGTGGACTGCAAAGAGTAGGACTCCAGACTACAGGACTTAGGTAGGTCCTGAATGAGAGATACAAATGAACAAGCTCTTGATTTCAATCAAGCTCCTAATTAGCTTAGTCACTTAGATAATAGTCCAACGGCTCAATCGGCTCTAAATCGCTAGCCGGCCGAGCGCAGCCGACAGCGCGCCGTAGTAGGCACGAGTTTCCCTGATCATCGACGAATAAAGAACAATATAATTAATTAGCGCTAGGGAACATACGCAGCCTACGCGTATCGCGTATGCGTCACTCAAAGAGTAGCGTCACTAAGCGACTAGTTCATTGAATGAACATGTTGCTTAGTGACGCGTGTTAAATACGTTACATACATGGGCGTACCCAGGTTCTGGGCCAGGAAGGGGCAACCGTAACATTTTATGACTATATTTTTATCTTATTGTCTACAAAAGTATATATTTAGTAGAGGTAAAAAAATTCCAGGGGGGGGGGCAGCTGCCCCCCCTCGGTACGCCCATGGTTACATGCTCTTTGGTTGCTTACGGCTTAGCGACGCGAACGCAACACGCGTAGTCGTGACATTGAACGATTCCAAAGAGATGAAGACATTAGTTCTCTAGATGGGCTAAAGAGCTTAAAGAGTGATATATAGCTCTTTTGATCAAAAGAGCTATATCTCTCTTTTATTTTTAAGGAGCCGTTTTTCACATGTCTAAAGAGTACCTATGTAACGTGATGGACTTAAAGAGTGTAGGTAAATAGGTACTCAAAGAGTGTACAATACTACGTGATGGACTGGTGAAGAGTAGAGACCATGGAGTGTAGAGTAAGGAAGACTAACACTGTTTGAATATCAAAAACATCTAATAGTGGTCGTGCCACTATCACGAATTTTTTGAAAGTATGCAGTAAAACCGCTTTTAAATCCATTTATATTTTTTAGTAAACCGTTAAAACAGCGCTACAAGCGCTGTTAAATATGTATGTACAGCACAATTCACTTCGTCGTCTACAACAGCCTATATATGTTTTCTGTGACAACAGCTAACTTCATATCGTGTTCTTATACTAGTTATTTTTTATATCACAAGATAGCAAACAAGCAGCTGGGTCTCCTGATGGAAATAGTCCATCGCCTATAGACATCAAAGATGTTAATGGTTTGTTGCTATCTTGTGCCGAGGTCTAACATGCATAAGTTTACCAGCTACCTTATCTTCCAAATCGAAACACGACAGTGACAAGCGCTGACGCTGTTGCGGCAGGAAATAGGTAAGGCGGTGATACCAGACCCGGACGAGACAATGCAGAACTCTACCATCTAGTAGCCACGATGGTAGTGACTCGCATAGCCAATCGGTTGCCTTTTACGACCTGCCTGGCAGAACGGCAGCTGGCCTATTTTTCAAAGGAGCCCGGACCAACAGCAGTTTATACTACGGCAACGACATTCTGTAACTTTACTTTTTTTTGGAACAAAGTTCCTTTAATGGGGCGTTACGGAGGAATACCCTAGCCGGCAAAAACGTTTAAGAGTATTTATAATAAGGAACTTCGTCCCTATCTGGTTTTCCACATCCACACGGTTTTTTTATAGGAGGGACAAACGAGCAAGAGGTGCACCTGATGGTAAGTGATCACCGCCGCCCATGGACATCCGCAACACCAGAGGTCTTGCAGTGGCGTTGTTGCCTGCCTTTTAAGAATGAGTAGGCTCTTTTTAAGACAGCCTTGGCAAGAGACCAGGGTATTTTTTTAAATTATTTATCTTTTATATCCTTACATTGACATATTTATCCTTAGTCAATTTTTTCAAGAAAATCAAAAAATCCGGATATTTAATAAAGGAAAAATTTCAAAATCCAAAAAATACCATCTTTAGATGTTTTGAAAACAAAGAGATGATATTTTTTTAAATTTTCAAAAATTAGGTTTAGAGTACTTATGCTTTAAAATTTTCTGAGGTAAAATCAAGGAACTTATATATGATAACTGGAATTGTTACGAAGCAATATTTGGAAAATAAAAATGTACTTTATTTCGTTACTCATAAAGTTGACATTTGTTTCTTACTTAACAGAGGGGAAAAACGTTCTGAGCAAGATAACGACATGAGTGGATGTTGTCCCTTTCTTACAATTGCCAGTGTTAAAATAAAACTGCTGATGGTAGATTTTTATATATTTGGTAATCGTTAAATCCCTTTTATTCATACACGTCGATAAATACATTAGCATAAAATGTATTTTAATTAACATAGTGAGTTCTAAAATGTGCTTATTTTATTTATTACGTAATTACTTATGCAAAGCAAAGCTGTTTCTCAAATTAGTAGAATTACTTGGTAGTAATTTGCGAACTATGCATGGCCGCACTTATATATGACGATTGGCGCTTTATTTAGTAGAAAGAGACACACTCCACCCATGTCGTGGTACTCTTCGGAACGATTTTGAAGCCCGTGTGGACATTCCGGGTAGAATGTAACTTCCTTGGGTAAAATATACAAAAAAAAAAACAATGAAAACGAAGTTTTTGAAACCAAAAAATTAGTTCAATTACAAAATTTGATAAATTTCTATTGATGGGCGGCTTGGTGAGAGCTTCCCAAAATTTTATTTTTGATTTTTAAAAAAATTCATAATTAAAAAATTTTTTACATTTATTACCATATGCAGGTTATTTGACGACAATTATTTTCTGTTTGGTACATGTCATGAAAACGCTTCACCGCAGATATATCCCTAATTTTTTTTCTGGCAGCTGGCCGCCACGTCTTTCAGGATCATAATTCTTTTTTTTGAAATTCAAATGTGCCGGTTAATACGGCAGTTTACTTATTGTTATGTGGTTAATATTTATTAATTACTAGCTATGATACCCAGCTTCGCTCGGGAGTTGATATGAGATTACGTCGTAGTTGAAATATAACAAATGTAATTTAAGACTTTACTGATGTAACAAAATATGTAATTAAAGACTTTACTGAAATTGGAATTTTAAATTTCGTGCCATTACTACACGTGCTGCCACATGGAACATAGAAAACAAGCGGAAGTGGGAAGTACAAACATTTGTATCAGGACCGCGATCGCCAACTCACACATAAAATAAGCATTATTGCATATAAACTACTAATGCAAAGATTGTTTCATTGGTCGTTTTCATTTTAAACAATAAGCCGAAACAAACAAACAGAACATTTAAAAATGTACCAAACTGCGTTACAATAAATTTTATTTTGCTACAAAAAAAAGAGTATTTACGTCCTTTTGTAGTCTATTCAAAATAGACTCATCTATTTGTTCAATAGTGAAACTATAATCTTAATAGTTTCGCTATTCTACAATAGATGGCAGTATTGATTTTTCCGTAGTTTTCAGTTGGTCATATTTGAGTAGAGAACTTTCTAGAACGGTATACATAATGACTGTCATTACGTATATTTTTCTATAAAAATTAGGTCAACCTAAAATGAACTTTATACATGTATGTAAAATGTACGGCTGATTTTAGCTTGACTTTCTACTATATCATTAGAGATTATATTAAATCAGGAATTTTCTTAAAATAAAATGAATATTGTACTTTCGGATGATATGAAATATCTCCATTTTTTTTTCATCTGTATTCTACTATCATTTCTGCATTTAAGGATGGCACAATACGGCATAATTCAGTGTATAATAGATTTTCGCACGACGACTATCTCCTAAAGATATGATAAGTATCACTAAGGCAATTTAGAGTAACAGCGCATAATAGTAATGCACGTGGCACGCCCACTTTCCACTTCCACTTGTTTTCTTTGTTTCATGTGCTGCCATTGCTCGCGGCGCCTTTCGAAATGCAACCAAAATAAATGGCGCCACTACACTTAATTTCCAAGTTGAAGGGTTAGAAAAGCCCTAATATCTTAAAAAATACGCCCTTTAGATTAAAATGGGAACTTTCTTGTTCAAAGGGGGATAAAGGGCTATCACACTATATAAGTCCCTTTATCGTACCGGGACTCCCTTTTAAGTTTTATCGGCACGCACATTTTATCAACTTAGTTTTATTATATAATAATGATAATGATAATGATATAATTATGATGATTATTCACATTATTTTATATGGTAATTGGTAGCACCAAGGAAGTTATATTCTACCCGGAATGCTTACACGCGCTTCAAAATCGTTCCGAAGAGTACCACGACATGAGTGGAGTGTGTCTCTTTCTACTAAATAAAGCACCAATCGCCATATATAAGTGTGGCCATGCGTAGTTTGCAAATTACTACTAAGTAATTCTACTAATTTGAGAAACAGTTTTTGCATTGCATAAGTAATTACGTAATAATTAAAATAAGCACATTTAAGAACACACTATGTTAATTACAATACATTTTATGCTAATGTATTTATCGACGAGTATGAATAAAAGGGATTTAACGATTAACGAATATATAAAAATCTACCATCCGAAAGTTTTATTTATACTGGCAATTGCAAGAAAGGGACAACATCCACTTATGTCGTTGTCTTGCTCAGATCGTTTTTCCCCTCTGTTATGTAAGAAACAAATGTCAACTTTATGAGCAACGAAATAAAGTACATTTTTATTTTTCAAATATTGCTCTTCTGTCGTTGTCAACTGTCAAGTAAAATGTCAATTGTGAATTGTCAAAAAATGACAAAAAAGATGGATATGGCTGTAGTGTTATAGATCGATTTGATGTTTATTAGTTTTAGAAACTCTTGTTTTTTTTTGTGATACATGCCTTACTACCATTGCACTTACATATAGTGAATAATTTTTACTGTATAAAATATGGAATATCACTATTCGGACCTCTGTATGCCATCTGAACATCTTTTGACGGGTAAGTTGCTTACGAATGATATTCCGAACTATTCCATAAAAATTATGAATGAAGCGTGGATAGCATGTGAAAGATAAAACATCGTGTATGTTCTAATACATTGCGGTGGGATTAATAAGTCATAATATATAACAGCGCTTGAATAATTCAGCACCAAATTACTCCAGACATGTTTACGTTTAATTACATATTTTGGTGTGAAGAACTGAATTTTTTGCAGACGATTATAAAGAATTATAAGCGATTAAATTAATATTTAGATACCTATCTTGTTAACATAATTAACCGATTGTTTTATGACCATGTAATACGCAGTGCACAAGGTAGGTGCAAAACTTATATGATATATAAGTGTGGGCATTTCATGTTAGGAATACACCTGCTGATTTATTTTTTATATGTTTTAAACTTTTAAGCTCATGTTTGCATAAGATGAGTAAATAAAAACTTGTTTCTTTTCGGTGCTATCGCGGAGGTCACATAATAATGGATTTCCACAAAGTAATGCCTGAATCAATAAAATAAAATATAAACATCCATATATACATTGAAAAACTTATGTTTTTTTTTCTTTCTTACTAGCATATTTTTAGCTTAGATTTATAACAAGCAAAAGGAAACATGTTTTAAGAGGTTGTAGAACCTTTTCCAATATATCTTCAGATATATATTTTCCGACATACTATAGATATTTATTTTTGATAAAAAAAAACACCTTTTAGGTAAAACACATGTTTTAAATGTTACAATCGCCTCTGTGGTGTATTAGTCCGGTGTAGGTTTTGACCACATGAGGTCGCACGTTAGATTCCTGGCTTGTGAAATTAAAAAAATTGTTTTTTCCGTTTCCTGATAAAAACAGTGTTGGCTGGGATTAGAAAAATGACCTGTTGGCGATAGAATTGCCACCTATCACATTGTTTTAATAAGTATCTTTGACTAATTGTGGGTACACTTGTACACCTCCCTACCTCTTCGGGGATATGGGCATGAATATACTTTTTACTCTATTTAAACCTAGTTCATATGGTCGATGCAACAAGTTGATGTAATACTACAACAGTAAAACAAATGCTCTACAAATATACTCTTAATTCCTGTCCAAAGCTAAGATAGGTCTCTAGTATCCTATAAAACTCTATCAAAAAATACTACTTTTCAGGTAGCTGCCACTTTCATTATTTACCCAGTGAATATAGTAAACTACAATCTTTGTGTGATATTATTTTTTACATTAGAATAATCTGGATTAACTTGAGTACATTTGAACTTGTATTTTATTCAAATCCGTTCCAATACTTAGTCCATATGATGCAGCTTTGTGTTTTAATTAATGTGAACACTTGAAATACTAGACATGTTCATCTATCTCAATGTAAGTGAAAATTTCTTATCTCTTAATTGACAACATTTCAAAATTATGAAGTCCCCCAAACAAAAATACCATTTCTTTATTTTTCAATCCTGATTAGTAATATGTATTTTTTATTTTTTTTTGTTACTCAATACTGGAGAAAAAAATTATAATGAAAAAACGTGTTATGATGTCACTTAACCGGCAGAATAAAGTGATTGCTTTGTTAAAACACATGGTGTCAAATATATTGTTTATTTGTGTTAGAAAATGATCAAAGACCTGCTTCAGCGACTCCACTCTGTCCTATCTGTAATTAACACCTGGATTTATTTGATATTTTGCAATAATATTACAGCAAACTAGAATGCTTTGTATGCTTTATAGAAATATAATATGATCAAATGTAAATAAAGGCTTAAAGATTTACAACCAAGTTATATAATGCAATGGCGCCGAATTCCGACCACTGATTGATATAGTTCAATGAATCCTTCAAAAGATAAAAAAAACGCTCTAAAGCACACTAGAAAAAATGCTTTTCTGAAAGATTACGAACTTTTATTTTAAAAAATGAGCATAATTGTATTCTTTAATGGTTTTTTTATACTTAAATTTAGATTTAAACTGTTACGACTGGAAATAAACTGAAGGCACCGTTTTCCGACCGACTGACTACAAGTATCCATATATCCGACCACTAAGTATCTAGATTCCGACCAGCAAAATCCTACCTAGTAAAATCAACTCTGTGTCTTACAAATAGTGTGGAAATTCGTAAATAAAAACCATTTTACATAATACTGCAGTATTTATTGGAAATTCAGTACAAAACTTTAAAAAAATAACTTCTATATACTTCACATGACGTAAAATCAGCAAAGTAAATAAGTGTTTAAATATTATGTTAAGTATATAGTATTTAAAACTTAATTTCCTGAACATGTAATTTATTTTTCACAAACTGCATATTTTCTATCCTCTAAATCTAGTATCTAAATGTAGGACTTACATCATGTTAATCTTTATAAAAATAAAAATATATTACTTTTATTAATGAGATCAATTAGTAACCTTAGTTAAGTTATGTTTACTTATAACCAAACTATTATGTTATATACATAACGCTTTGTATTTATGGTACGCATATGTATTTATGGTAGGGTTTATAGATTGTTTTCCTTTCGGAATTGATTTATTTTCGGAAAATCGTAAGACGTAGACACTAGAATCTCACATTTTCAGACATTGGGATGACATCGAGGTGATTTCAGACATCGAGGTGATGATGAAACTTTGAATATTGTCGTGATGTCCGATGGTGAAATTCGGCAGCAAGAATCAATCTAAACAGTTCTTTGGAACATTCCCCATGATGGAGCCAGACTCTATGTAATGCCAAAGAATCAAGCCGATTTTAAATAGTCTCGTTATCGAGATTCAAACTGCCATACGTTGAATGTGATCAAAAGGAAGAAGCTAGTACTGAGGAGCCCCCGCCCATAAATGAGAGCAGCATTTATCAATAGCATTTTATAATGTAGCAGCCTGATTAATGCTCATTTTCTTCTGCCGTATATCTTGCAGGGCTTTTTCCATATTCTCCTCTGAATATAAACCTTTTTTTATTATTCATTTTGATGTTCCTAGAATGAACACATGTAATTTCAAACAAGCACACCGAAACCAAAAGCATTTGAGTTAGACGGAAACAGGGACATAGGAAATGTAACATATCCAGATTCCGACCAATCCTATATTTCCCTAATTAAGCCTCTAAGCCAAAATTTATATCAGTATTAGTGCGTTTTCATTGACACACACTTATTAAGATCGTAATTATTATCGTAATTATGCAATCATCTACAATAAATACAAAATATACGATTTTAAAACCAAAGTGATCTTTAGAATTTAATTGGAAATAAACTGAAAAAGAGTGCAAGTTTAAACGTATGTTACAAAAAATCCATTAATGTTAGCATCGGTCGCATACAGGTTTAATACGCAATTTGTGCTTGATACTGAAATTTTAAGATTTTAATACATTAATAAAAAGTTTAAAATAAATAAATGCCAAACTTACCAGAGTATTCTTCCCAAAAAAACAGATGTTTTTTTACACCGATTTATGTTTTTTCAGCATGCAATCTAACATAAACTGTACCCTTTAGTAGTTTTTGTTGAAATGACAGAATGTCTGTTAACATTTGAAACACAAGTTTTAAGACATGGTGTACGATAAGTGATTGAATTGAATGAGTTCCGTTTCACGCATTTCGCGCGATATTTAAACGTTTTACGTTAACAACACCTTGATGTTTATTTGATGCATGGAACTATATTCATCTGAGATTTGATGTCATAGATGACATATTATGATTTTTGATCAGGTCGGAAAAAGGAAAGGCGTGGCACCATTCAGTCGTATAAAATACGTCATTTGACACATATGTCCATTTGGAATAGGAAGAATTTTAAAAGTTAAAATAAATATCAAAATGAATGAATTTTGTGAAAATAAATAAATATGGGTATCCTATTGAAAAATAGGATCACAATAATTTAGTTTCAGTTATAAGGGTGTTAAAAAATGAAATGTTGCCAATTATAAAATACATAGAGAAATTTGAGATCTGGTATAGTTTAATTTTAATATTGAAAAAATAGAAAGCTAAAATATTACACTTCACATAATGATATATAGTTGATTTTTGACCACTGCGGGATCAATTGTAACAATTATTGTATTTAAATACCAGGCCTGTAAAGTTGGCAGATCCAAGTTAAAAAAATTGGTTGAAATTTAGGTCAAAATTAGGGGCTGGGTGCTATTTAGGTGCGGAAATCTAAAATTAGGTGCACTAACCATTTTAGGAATATTGACAAAGATACATAAGTTCACCATACTGTTAATGCCTAGCAGACCTTTAATTAAAAATGCATTTAAAAATGCTTGTTTACTTACAGAGCATTATCACACTGAATATGGGCAACAGTTTCTCATACCTAATCAAGAAGCTGAATATGAAAACCGTAGTAGTGTACTTGTGGATGGTGGAGATCGTTATGGTGTATCAGCTGTTGTTTTTGATAAATTTGAAGAATTAATATGGATGGGAAATCAAGGCGTAAGTCAAGAAAAGTTCAGTCAAAAAGTTAATCTTATTAACATTTATCTACAAAGCCAAATGAGTTTTCACTATATTATTCCTGTCCCCTCTCATCTCTAAAGGCATAACATTGAAATTAGTGTGTACTATGACACTTATAGATATATATACAAGCTCGTAACAATACATACAAGACTAAAATACATTTAATAAATCCCCAGACATACAAACATTTGTGCACATCACAAGGTACATCACTAGACCAACAAGGCGATCAAATCGCTGCAAAATTGAAACAATTTAGCTGTGTTTCGGAGAGAAGGGCAAGACAGGCATTGTAATTACTGGCAACGAGACTTAACATCTTAAGTCTTAGGATAGGCAACACACTTTGAGTTACCTGAGCTAGTTCCAGGTAAACTAATTTATGTTCATTGGAGATGTCGACCACTTACCATCAGGTGGCAGTTTGTCTGCCAGTTTGCCTATCCAAATAACATAAAAAAACCTTCAATTTCCATTATTTCATTCAAAAAAATCATCTTATAAGGGGCCATGTAGTATTTAAAAAATATATATATATATATATATATATATATATATATAAAGTGGGGTCAGTATGTTATACTTACTAAAATGGAATTTATTAAGGTGAGAGACGTGCGCTGTTCTGGTATGATTGTGGCTAGGAAGACAGATCATTTATAAATATCGAGTGTCATCCGTCTTCTTTTCTCTCACTTCCCCATAATACCGCACGGATAGTCAGCGGTGGATCTTCGGACCCTTAATCTCAAGGGAGGGATTTAAGGCTTCTCATGACAGGGAAGTAAAACTACCTGGTTGGATGGATTGCCTGTGTAATTCCTTTAAAACCTAAGTGACAAACATATCTATTCGTGAAAGTATCATTAGAAGCCTAACCTTTAAAATTAGTATTCAATAACAAAATAATCAAGGCCATGTATCACCTAAAATAAAACCTGTGAGTGAAAATTGACTTGTGGGAATACAAGAATTAATATGTTAGAGAGAATTAGGTTGATACAACTCACTGACAATAGTTTGTTGAACGCTTACTCCACATCTTGATGTATTAAAATAATAATTCCTCTTGTGGGGTTAAAATTATGATCTCAACCTGAATTCCTTCATCAGAAGATGAGCTTCCAGTAATTGAGTAGATATTTTTCACCTCTGCGGTCTAGTGGTCCAGCGTTGGGGTTGACCACATGAGGTCCTGGGTTCGATTCCCGGGTCGGGCACATGTTTATCAGAAAACTGAAAAAGTGTTTTTTTTCAGTTTTCTGATAAACATAAAGTTGCCCGGGATTGGAAAGTGCCCGGTTGGCGATAGGCTTGCCACCTATCACATTTGTGGGACCAAGTATCTTCGGCTAATCGTGGGTGCACTTGTTGTACCTCTGCCTACCACTTCGGGGATATGGGCGTGAAGATACATCTTTTCCTGCCATTTTTAATGTAAGTTGTAAATTCTCCTTTCTAAATGTATTCACTAATAAAAAATCGGCCTTGAAACCCATAATATCTTGAAAAATGATAGTCATTTAAAATTTACATCTCACGAAATCAATAAAATTTTCGACAATATCGATCTCAGTGACAAAATTTCTAAGGATTATTCCTGTATTCTTGATTTATATATTTACACTGAGTTAAGTGATTGAACAAATGGCTTATTAAAATGCGTATGAGAGTCTGCAAGCACGTGGCACTACTGTGCAATAATAATTTACTTGTTTTACCAAGATTTTGATCCAGCTGGTCACTTAGGTTATATTTAGGCGGAAACACATTTTAGTGTTTTTGAAAATTAAAAATTAACCATTTTTTAGGTTTAAATTAAAAAGCGTCGCCCACACACCGGCGCCATTTTTACGAAAAAGCCATGAATTCTAGGGTAGATTCCACAGCTAACCAAAGTGTCAAAACAGTTTAAGCACGGACAATATATATTTTTTTGTCTATGGCATAGAGAAAGTGCCTTCAGTCCACCATGAATCGCTTCACAATCTATAAATTCTCTTGTTAATCTATTCAAGAAAAGGAGAAGGAAAAAAAGTTATAATTTACGAAAAAAATATGTTTAAGTAAATTGACCATATGGTTGTAGGGAGCGCGAATTATATGCGTTACAGCCGTTCAAGTATTACGTAAGCAGATTTTTTACAATTATTGAATCCCCACTCCCCCATGTCAGCAAAAGTAAGCAAATCACATACAGGGGGTATGTGATTTGCTTCCTTGCTTACGTAAACATTTGTAAATTTATTTTTTAATCTGTTCCTCAGTTTTAAGATTTATTCATGAATAACAATTTTTAAGTTTAAATGTAAGTGATAGGGTTAGGCAGGTAAGATAAAAGAATTTAATGCAAACATTTAATGTAGCAAACAGTAAATTTGTAGAGAACTCGAAAGTAAAAAAGTAATAATTTTGCTGATGTATCACCATCTAGACCCCCCCCCCACCCGCCCCTCATCCCCTTGTCATCAAAAATAAGCAAAGGGATGAACCCCCACCCTCCTTTAGTGCTTACGTAACTTTGTCATGTACTTGAACGGCCCCTAATCATTGTATCATATATCAATCATTGTATACTCCACTACAAAATCATGCTACGAGCCACAAGAGAGTGGAAAACCCAGCAAAACCATTGGAAATTAAATTAATTGTATTGAAATGAAATGAAATTTATTTGCTTAGAACATGGTAAAATTTTAGAGGTTTACATAAGTTATGATACTTCCACGTATTCTACCAAATTAGCACGCAAAATGAAAACAGTTAGTTATAAATAAAATAAAACATCACATTAATTTTAGGGCCATGTAACCTCTTACTATGGACCTGAAATGCAAAAATACACATCTTTTCAAATCCATGAATCTGAGGAAGTGAGAGACATATTAACAGTTGAACAAGGAATATTTGCCTTAACAAAAACAACCCTAAGACATCAGATTCGCCGAGGGATTCCAAAACTAACTTTTAGGTATATAATTTATTTGTTTTCATGCTGGTTTACCCAAATTTATTATTACAAGTAGACTTAACATTTTAAAATCATTTGGATTAATGGTTATAAATTATATGGATAAACTAGCTGCTTATTCACTTATGCACTTTCTCTGTTGTTTAATGTAGGTAGATTACGAATAAATAGCTATGTTTTTTTGTATAATTACTCAGTTACACCACAAAATGGATTTGCATAGGTACATACTTATACAGAGTGAAAAGGACAATCTATCGAAAAATTAAGAAATTCTGCCAGTTCTACGTTCTAATAATGATGGCAATTTCTTATTTTTGCTTATTTTTACGCCACGTAATGTAAAGCGTACCTACATGGCTGCGACTCGCCGCCTTCGCGAAACTCTTGAATCAGCCATTTATTTTGTGCAGTATGTGGCACATAATACATTGCTTATTGTGTATTTTCTTAAAATTCACTATTTTTTACAATAAGCACTGCAGAATATTAGAATCAATTTATACAAAGTTAAGGTAAAACATTGGTGAAAAAATTACAAGTTTCCAATGGGTTTTGTTTCAGAATCATGCTCCAAATCCACGGTTTTGACTTACAGTAGACCAACCCTTACACTCTTTGTATGCTATAATTGAAATTTACGTTTGGGATAACTATTTAGATTTGTAATAACAATACTGTACTCCACAACTAACACCATTAGTCCCGAAATAGCACAAACAATAGATGGTGCTGGAATAAAGTATTGTTTAATACTATTTGTTGTAAGCTAGCATGCATCTTGACAATAAAATATCAATGAGTATATCAAAACTTACATGTTTTGTGTTCTTTATAAAATGGTATAATTTGTTTAAAAACATTTCAGGTCTAACAACATGACAGACATGCAATGTTTGTTCCAGGCAAGTCAACAAAAATTATTAATAGGTGGACATCAAGACAAGCTTATTGAGCTAGATATTCAAAAAATGGCCGAAAGTGTAATTGTAAGTATGAATTTTTAAAAAAAATATTGATACCAGAACCCATTTGTTTTTAACGGTTGTAATAGTGAAAATGAAGTTCAAAGTAGGTTTATGGTAGCCTGTTACATTGAATTTGTTCCTTATGGTGCTGGTATTGTAATTAGTATTGTTCAAATAAACTTTTTTATGTTATAGACTATATTATAACACGTAACTGAACACTAATCGCGCAAGTCGGCCGAGATAGCGCGTGACTCATCACAATATCATACAGCGAGCAATGACTGAGCGCTATAAAGCTATAAATGTTATAACGTCTAGCATCTACGGTCTAGCACGTTACTCTTTAGATCGCGTAGTCGTAACTTCGTAGATTATAATTTTATAACTACGGCCTGACTGACTGACTGACCTGACTCCATGCTGACGAAATTTCGGGCAAAGCTAGTTTGCAATATATTTATTGACATATTTAATATTTAATACTTTTCACTCATTAACCAGCTTGGGGAAGGTCATTCTATAGTGGGATCTTAGACTATTTGCATTATTACCTGTGTGGTGGAATGTTAATTCCACATGGTAAGTTTACCAACTACCTTACGGCCTGTACACCGGAAACCGGCGAAGCGTCTGACGTCTGAAACAAATGCATGGGAAGTACTAAACATGCCACGCGGCGTGGCCACCGACGGGGCGACCGACGAAATTTGCCGGGCGAATAGCGTGCGGGGTGAGGTCGCGGCGAGCGAGTGAAACAAATGTATGAATCAACACAGTGCATGCGCCGAGGCCGCCGCTAGAGTTTAGGAACTAAAATGGTTTAGTTGTAGTTGCCGAGAAATACACTATGAACATTTTAATGGTCAGTATTAGAATAAAGTTGACTATCGATAGTTTTGATAGTATCGATACTATCGATAGTAATTGTGATTAATGCAATATTGAATAGCAATACTATCGATAGTACCGATACTTTATTTTTTTAATCATGAATATTATCGATGCTATCGATTGCATTGCTGTTTATTGATAGTATTGTATGTACTTACTGACATATTAAGACCCTATCGGTAATGGACTATCAAGCGGCAACACTATAAATCAAAGGTTTCGAGTTTCGACACTCATTCCAAAAATTTGTCTTGATATGGTATGTATTTTTCATACTTGTGAAATTCAACATCTTTACGATTCTTATTTAAATCATGTACTACACATTCTCTTCCAAATAGTAAGTGTTAAAGTACAAAACCACTCCGCTCCAAGCAATATTGAGATAAAGTTAAAAAAGTCATCTTGCTCTCGGATTATACTGGTCGCGACGATGACCGCAAGATTTCGTGACTTCAAAATCCGCAGTTTCGCCTTGCCCGCCGCGCCGCCGCGCCGCCGCCGGTTCGCGTGGTTAGCGTCTAAACTGAAAAACGACTGTTTACGTATTTTTTTTTGGTTTTTCTTGTTTTTTTTAATTTGATAGAAAATACCAGAAGAAGGATGTGTAGTGCTAAGAAGTGGCGGTGGATCTTTAGTAGCATGTGGAAGTGCTAACGGGATGGTTACGTTGCGAGATATCCGGTGTCCAGGAACTGCAGAACAATCCTTTCAAGCACATACTGCCTGCCTCTCGGATTTGGATATGCAAGGAGATCTATTGATCAGCTGTGGATTTACTCAATCGTAAGTTATTTTGTTACATATAAATAATCACTTTTTGGTTTAAAATGACTTGCATTAATTTATATATTAACTAGCGGCCCGCCCCGGCTTCGCACGGGTATAAAATATATAGCCTATGTCACTCAGGAAAAAAAAAATGTGTAAGCGGTTGACCCTATGGACCATCCTTGAAACTTCCCACTTAATTAAGGTATTAAAGCTTAAAAGAGTAAAAAATAAGCATAGATTTTTCATTTCAAACATCTATTTTTTTTTAAATCGCAGTATATACATTTTTGGAAAGCTGTATATTTTGAAAACGATGGTGACATTCAACTCAATTTTTGAGATCTAAAATTTTGCTTTTGCTAAATATTCGATAGGTTGAAAAATTTCGATGCAATGTCAAAAAACATTTTATTTTTAAATTTCTTCATTGATAAATCCCAAACAAATTGACGATTTTGATTAAATTAACGGTATTTGACAAAGTTTTTAAAGGAGAAAAGCTAATAAGATTTTTAAGTCAATTGGTGAATTAACTTGAAATTTATTTAAAAAAATTAAGTAAGTTTGCTGAAAACAACGTAATTTTAATATTTGAAAAGCCATGAGTTTTGAGAACTTAGATTCCATTTTGATTTTTGAAACGGCATTTAACGTAGTTTTTTTAGTACTAAAATATCGTAGAATACCAAAAAATGATTGGCTGAAAAATTTCGAAACTATGTCGAAAAACACTTTTTCAAAATTTTCGTCAACGGTTACTCCCAAACTGATAAACCGATTTTGATGCAATTAATGTATTAGACGTAGTTTTTTTAAGAATAGAGCCGATTAGTTTTTGTACTCAATCGGTAGATAAATCTGGAAGTTATATTAAAAAAATACTATTTGGCTAAATTTTTTTTTTTGTTTTTTCAAAATCTCCTGGACCAAATCGGTTAAAATTTTCAGGAAGTCAGTCTAAGTTGAGCGGAATCCAAACGAATGCCACTAACCGCGTTTCGATCGGTCCAGCCGTTCAAAAGTTATGAGATGTTTACATACACATACGTACACACACACACATACAGACATACTGACGTCATCGTGAAAATAGTCGGAAAAGGTTCCTAGGACTTCAAAACGTGGACATCTAGTGAAAACTCGATTTTCGAAAATCGGGATGAAATCAGTAACTTTCTTATACGTAGTGGAAACTTAAAAATGATTAAAATCAATCCAGTAGTTTGATTTTGTTCATTACTGCCCGTGGCCCGCACGCGTTAAATTTGGAGTAAAAAAATTCCCCTTTCCCTATACCATGAAGATTTCCTGCTGTCTTTGGAATATGTAAATTCATATAGGTACTATATTTTTAATTTTTACATTTTTACCTATTTCTTTTATTTTTACAATTAATTTATTACAGAATGTCTTTATATACAACGTTCGCATCTTTCTTGCCATTAGACAATACAAACATGTTTTCTTTAGAGGTTACTCTTGAAAGAGCGATGTATAGTTGGCCATGTGAAAAACAGTCAACGCTCAAATCTAAGCCTGCAACGTTGAAGGTTTGAACCTGCGATTTATTAAGGCAAGGCATCAGTACAAACGGGAAAAAATGTGTAAATGGTTGACCCTACGGGCCATCCATAAAACTTATCACTAAATTAAGGTATTTTAAACTCAAACGAGTAAAAAATATAAGCATAGAATTTTCAGTTCAAACATATATTTTTTTTTTAAATGGCAGTATTATTAATTTTTGAAAAGCTGTATATTTGAAAACGATGATGGCATTCAACTCAATTTTTGATATCTAAATCTCAAAAATTGAGTTGAATCTGTTAAAATACCTTAATTTAGTGAGAAGTTTCATGGATGGCACGTAGGGTCAACCATTTACACATTTTTCCCCGTTTGTCCCGATGCCTCGCCTTAATAAATCGCAGGGTCAAACCTTCAACGTTGCAGACTTAGATTTGAGCGTTGACTGTTTTTCACATGGCCAACTATACATCGCTCTTTCAAGAGTAACCTCTAAAGAAAACATGTTTGTATTGTCTAATGGTAAGAAAGATGCGAACGTTGTATATAAAGACATTCTGTAATAAATTAATTGTAAAAATAAAAGAAATAGGTAAAAATGTAAAAATTAAAAATATAGTACCTATATGAATTTACGTATTCCAAAGACAGCAGGAAATCTTCATGGTATAGGGAAAGGGGAATTTTTTTACTCCAAATTTTACGCGTGCGGGCCACGGGCAGTAATGAATAAATCAAAACTACTGCATCGATTTTAATCTTTTTTTTTCACTGAGTGACATAGGCTATATATTTTATACCCGTACGATGCCGGGGCGGGCCGCTAGTTACATGATAGAATGTACTTTACTTGATCATATAAAATTCCGAAAACAGGCTAAAAAATCTCCAAAACAAATAATTTGTTAATACTATTTCTAATCATCCGCATGATTTTTATATGGTGATATTTAGTTAAAAGAATGTACTAAATTTTGGTTTTCAGCTGAAGTCCTATATTTATTTATCCGAAAATTAACACGTTTCCCAGCGGTTTCAGAATATGCTGCGCGCGCGCCGTCGACCGGCCGCTAACCCCGCAACCGCTATGCCCCTGCATTTTAAATCTGTAATATCTTCGAAAATTTAAATTACATGCTGTAAACGGCTATAATAATCTATATTAAATCAACAATATATTTAAGGCATTTAATTGGATAAGGATTAGTGCTGTATTGCTTAAAATTGCTTCGAAAAAAAGCCATTATTTCTCGCAAAAAGTAAATGACAAAAAAAATGTTATTGTGGGCTATCCATAAGAGATAGACATATACCATCGCGGAGTTTTCTGTAGACCTTTTCAAGGTGTACAAATATTTAGTACATTATTTTGACAAATCTCGTAAGCCTGCGTTTGCAATGTAAGCGGAAAAAATATAATTATTTACGACATGACATCAGAAAACTCAAAAATTGCAGTATTTCTCTACAATATATTGAATGTTATTATACATACAAACCTTCCTCTTTAATTACTTTATCTATTACAAAAAACCGCATCATAATCCGTTGCGTAGTTTTAAAGATTTAAGCATACATAGGGACATAGGGACAGACAGAGAAAGGCGCGCGCGCCGTCGACCGGCCGCTAACCCCGCAACCGCTATGCCCCTGAATTTTAAATCTGTAATATCTTCGAAAATTTAAATGACATGCTGTAAACGGCTATAATAATCTATATTAAATCAACAATATATTTAAGGCATTTAATTGGATAAGGATTAGTGCTGTATTGCTTAAAATTGCTTCGAAAAAAAGCCATTATTTCTCGCAAAAAGTAAATGACAAAAAAAAAATGTTATTGTGGGCTATCCATAAGAGATAGACATATACCATCGCGGAGTTTTCTGTAGACCTTTTCAAGGTGTACAAATGTTTAGTACATTATTTTGACAAATCTCGTAAGCCTGCGTTTGCAATGTAAGCGGAAAAAATATAATTATTTACGACATGACATCAGAAAACTCAAAAATTGCAGTATTTCTCTACAATATATTGAATGTTATTATACATACAAACCTTCCTTTTTAATCACTTTATCTATTACAAAAAACCGCATCATAATCCGTTGCGTAGTTTTAAAGATTTAAGCATACATAGGGACATAGGGACAGACAGAGAAAGCGACTTTGTTTTATACTATGTAGTGATATAAATACGAAAGTTTGGATGTTAGGATGATTGTTACTTAATCACGCAAAAACTACTTAACGGATTTGAAAGAAATTTGGCACACAGGTACTGATGACTTGGAATATCACATAAGATACTACTTTACTATTTTATCCCGAAAAAAATAAGGTGATTCTACGGGATTCGCCAAAAACTTTTGTAAAACAGCGGGCTGCACGCTGCAGGTAGTTAAATATATTTTATACTACACCTATTCGGACATTAGTTCTTACTTGAAAAACGAGAAGAAAGTACCTAATTCCAAGCGAACCAATATGCGGGCGGCAAAAATGTATGGGATTTACTTTCTTTCTCCCCTCCTTTAACTTTTTAAAAATTCATAAGTTTGTATCTCGAAGCACAACAAAATGTTACTGGCCACTAGCATTTACTAAGGAAACTTGGCAGTATGTGCTTTATTTCATTTGCCTCCTATTTGCCTCATTATAATGCCTCAATATTAAAAAAAAAACGATTATACGCGCGATTTTTTTTTTTTTTGTATCTTCTTCTTACATTCTGTTCTGTAGAGATGGGTTAATACCGATATTTCTCAAAATTAGGTGATACTAATATATTCACTTTGAAATATTATAATGTCTTAACTAATATGTCAGTATTAACTAATATTTCACTGTAATTTGGACCTTAAAGTAACAGTAATAAGATCTGATACTGATACGGCAGGAAAATACCTTAACTAATATTTCACTGTAATTTCGACCTTAAAGCAACAGTAATAAGATCTTACGGCAGGAAAAAATCTTAACTAATATATCAGTATTAACTAATATTTCACTGTAATTTGGACCTTAAAACAACAGTATACTGCAGGAAATACGTCTGTCTCATTCGTACGTACGACGCGGCGTATCGTGAAAATATTTTAATATTTTCACGAATCCGACGGGCGCCAATCTAGTGAATCTGAACTATTCCGAATACCGAATGATATTATCCTATTCATTTTGGATATCCGTTTCAGATATTAGGCGAATATGAAATATTAGCATATTACAGTTCGCCGGATTACTAATCCACGAATCCTTTCAATATTACTAATATCTTAGCGAATACTAATATATCAGTCACACCATTACTGTTCTGATGTCTATGTCTAGTAGCGAGAATGAAGATTTATTTACGCCGCCTGAATTAAAAGAAGCTGCTCAAACAGTAATTTTAAACCTTTTGCCGGAAAAGTCCAAGCATAAGTACAACAAAACATATGAAGAATTTATGGAGTTTCAATAATTGTAATAATTTTAATATAAATTTTAACTAAAATGTTTTTATTTTCCTCATTGGTGTAGTATAAAGCAGTATGTATCACTCGGGAGAAAATGCGATACCTAACTTGAGTGTATTGAGGCCCTCAGCTGCGCTTCGGGCCTCAAACTACATTCTCGTAAGGTATCGGTCATTTTCTCGCCTTGGTGAATAAACTACTAGTTACGTACTTCGGGTTCGTAATTGTAAGAAAACGCCACTTATATAAAATCCGTGTATTTAAAATACAAATACTATACACAACACAATGTAATACTTAAATACTCTGAATAACACTAGTCACTCACTGTACTAACACCAACTACACAAATAAAACACATCTCGCTACGCACGGGTCGCTTCAAGTATCGCTCTCGATAGCTTGATAAAAACTGCCCTGAAACTGAAAAAAAATTATGGTATAGTTTACGTCAACTATTTGTTTGTCGATAGGAGTAGCTATCTCTTTCTTTTATTTCTAGGTCTCCCCAGCGTTCTAACTCTACACGTTTCCAGATTATTCGTGTATTAGAATGTCCATCCATTAAAATAAATCTTCATAGTGCGCAAATATATATATATATATATATATATATATATATATATATATATATATATATATATATATATATATATATATATATATATATATATATATATATATAAAGGTTGAAGTACAGTCAGTCCATGGGTTGTGGTGATCACATCATATTAATTAAAATGGTGGATAATTCTTTTTATTTTTTCCAAGAGCATACTTGAAAAAAGGGTGCCAACTTGATGTTATATTGTACAATGTTTTGTTCGGAAAAAGGTTAAAAACTAATGAGTACAGAATTAAGGAGGAAAAATACAGAAAATAATGTTTTTTTAGTTGTGTATCCTATAAGTCGGCATGGCTAATGTAGTAGCCATGTTTTTTTTACGCGATATCCGGATGGCTACTGTAGAAGTTATACGGGCATTGAGCGGGTACTGGTATGTCCATTGTCCATGTCAGTGGGTCGGTGGCGATGGCGGAGCCGTACATCGTGGTGTGGGACGTGCGGCGCGCGGGCGCGGGGTGGCCGCTGGGCGCGGCGTGGCCGCCGCTGCTGCTGCACTTCCTGCCCGCGGTGTCGGGCCGCGCCGTCGCCGTGGCCGGGGACGGACACGTCTCGCTGCTGCACGTCAACGGCGCGCACCACGCCGACTACCACTCCGTCTTTCAGGTCTCTCCACCTTTACTATTTTTTTACCCAATTGACCGGAATAGAATAGACGAAAAACTTTTTTCAAAAAAGTTTTTTGCAAAATAAAAAAATACCGGCCAAATGCGAGTCGGACTCGCTCACCGAGGGTTCCTGACAAACCCGCAAAATAACCAAAATATTTTTATTATATGACGTAACTAAAAATTTACGGTTTCCGCAAATTTTCCTTTATCTGTGCCATAAGGCGTTGCTTTTTACCAAATTTCAAGATTCTGAGTTTATGGGGCCTGTAGGTTATGATTCCCATGCAAGTTTCGAAAATTTGCAGAAGTTTGCAGCGTAAACGGTTGTATCTTTTGATTGGGTTAGCTTAGAAGTTTGATTTTTTCATAGCTCCAAGGGACAGTAGACCTGAGTATTTGATATAAATTTCAGCATAATACCTCCACGCGTTTCTGAGAAAAAGGATCTTGACAAATAAACGGACGGATAAGAAAGTGATTCTATAAGGGTTCTGTTTTTTCCTTACGAGGTACGGAACCCTAAAAATAATCAAATAGTAATAGTCATGTAAGTCATAAACGTTAAGTGATAAAAAAAATGACACAGAAAAAAGTTTGGTCTAGCTAGCACTTTGGTACCGAACCTGCGGGTGATTACTCCCGCGGTATATAAACAGCTAATTTGTAGAGTTTCAGAATTGGTTTTTTTAAGTGAATACTTCTATAGACCCGTTAGATGATTTTTGGCACCAAAGAATCTTATGGGTTCGCGTCAGCAATATGCAAATATTTAAGGCAAAAATAATGAAATTTTAATTTTTAATATTATAAGTTTAAAAATTCAAAATACAATTTTTAACTTCTGTTGAAAGTCCTCATAATTGCCTCGTGATTTTTTTACACATCATTGTTCAATAAATAGTAAACAATCAGATGATTTTTCCCCATATTGGTCCCGGGCTCCTTTGAAGAATAGGCCAACTGCCGTTCAGCCAGGCAGGACTCTTTCCATCAGGAGACCCATCTGCGTGTTTGATATGATATAAAAAAAAATTACTCGTCTCGTGAAAAGAGAATCTGTTGCCTAATGTCGCTGCAATGATGTTATCGTGTTATCCGTGTGGCGGGATAGTAATGCTACATGCATGTTTACCGGCTACCTTACTCTCGAAATTGAAATACGGCAATGATAAAACATTGACGTTATTGCTGCAGGAATGGGTAAGGTAGGAATACCATATACCTGGACGAGACGTTGCGGAACTCTATCACATAGTAGTCATGATGGTAATGAGCTAATGACACATAGCCAATCTTTCACCTATTATGAACTGCCTGGCAGAATGGCTGATGGTCTAATAATTCTTCAGAGACCTGGACTAACAAGAGAAGAAGTCATTCGAAAATGCGTACAGTTTTTCGTTTTCGTTAAATTTCGCAATAATAAGTATGTGAAACTGTTCTCCTGTCCAATAGCTATGTTGTAAACAAATATCAAGTCAATATATCAACTAGTTTTTAAGTTTTATAGACACCAACATATAGAAGCTAAATTGTTTTATAGAAAGATATGATGTGCCTGATCTTGCTGCACGTGCCTCGATATTGACGCATAAGTTCTTGTGTTCTAATTCCAGGTTGGCAAAATATTTGAGGCCAGATAATTGCCCGATTAGTAAGAGGTCACACTATGAAAAGGGATACCTCTTTTTAAGCCAAAAAGAGCTAGCTACTTCTTAATATATAGTAATAATTATATTCTACAACCCGTTAATTTTTCATTACATTATACTGATTACAGGTTGACACACAAAATTCGCAGTGTAGCGTTATGGATGTTTCGTCATCGAGCCAAGCTCTAGCGTTTGGTGATCAAAGTGGTCACCTACATTTGTTTTCACCACAACATAATCATGAGCCAGTTTTCAACAATTTTTCAAGGTAATATCATTTCAATTTTATTCGTGAGTTTTGCATAAGGAAATTATGTATGAATGGTGGGAAAGCAGACTAAAATACCTGGAATATGATGTATGACACTTACGGCAAGTTTCCGAAACGCAAAATAATTTTAACAAGCAAGTAATCTTTGTTTAACATATCATTTGCATGCAAAAATTGTTACCTACAAAAAGTAGGTTAACACATTACCTGCTTGTTGAAACTAATTTACGTTTCGGAAACCGGCCGTTAGTTCTTTTTGCCTGTCCCCTAATAGGATTTGCGGAGTTTATATTAATTTTTGGAAGAAACTTGCTAAATACACAAGGTTAAAATCTATAATCAAGGTTCAAATATAGAAAAAAATAAGAGTAGTTAAAAAGGCAGAACAACGTTTGCCTTGTCAGCTAGTTATTACTATAGTTTTTTGGTTAGATAAATTATTTATAACGAAAGAATTATAATACATAGATACTGTTATGTAAATTGTAAAGATCGCAATGAAAATCATCATAAAATCTGGATTGTACCAATATTCAGGCAACTAAATGACATAAAATTGAAATGATAATGTCGTTAAGAAAAGTGAAACCTTGTAGTAGACTGAGTTATTAAAAAATAAATGTATGTGAAATAGATATTGTGAAATGAATAAAATAAAATGGAAATGTTTTAAAAAATGAAACCTTGTAGTTGACTAATATATTAAAAATGTGAGGGTATTTGGAGCAGGTGTAGTGAAATATTATACAAGTGCATATTAATTTTATAAACGGTATTAATTGTTATGTAATTTTCAGAATAAGTTATCATAAATTATCTGACCTTGCTAGGAAGACCTTCTGTTTTTTGTACTTGCAAGGTGTTGACTTAAGTCATACTCAGTAAAGAACACATGAAATGGTACAGATTTCATAAACATAGCTGGCACCGTTAATTAAATAGTTAAATTCAAATTTCCAATCCGTTTTATGAAAAGTTAACTTCATTAAACGTTTTAGCGTTAAATTTTAGAAGATTTAACGAAAATTAACGTTAATCGATAATTAGTAGAAATTGCATTTGTCGTTGTGTTAGGGATTTACTCCATAAAATAGTAGATATATATGGGATGCGGAAGTTTAGGCAGGACATGGAAAATTATGAAAAAAAAAAATTTCAAACCTTAAGACATGAATCTTGTCAAACAAATTTATCAGCTTTTTCCGTGGCGTGGAAATGGAAATTTTACGAATGTAGTTTTCGCAACGCAGTTTCCTTTGTACTTAATTGGCACTTAATTAATGGTTAACGGACTTAAGGAAATTTAACGGAAGTTCATGAGTTCGTTAACTTGAACGACAACGATTAACGGTGTACCCAGCTTTGCCATTAATTGTAATTTTTGTAAGTTTGTAAATGTGTTTTGATACATTTTGTTTATTATTCACGCTTGTCGAAACCTTGAAATGTGGTGCTCAGTTTTTTGTGTCACTAGCAGATGATTATACAGAGTGTGGCAGTCAATACGACATTAAATGAAAAATCGGGTACCGAAAATACATAGATATAATGTAAAACTATTAAAAACATTCTCACAGCAAAATTAAAAAATAAAGTTTTTTCAAACAAAGTAAATCATGCAAAAATAAAACAACATTAAGAAATTTGGTTCACTGACCTGCGGTAAAGCCATATGATGACGCTCCCCGCGAATCGCGACCCGCGCTGTAGTAGGCTAGTAAGTAGTAGGTACTAGGAAGGTATACTATTGTTTTATCACGACGTCAAATCGAAAATTCAAATTGAATAATATTCGTACTTTAAATAATTGCATTTCATAATATTCTCATAATTACGAAACGTTTTTTGTCCGTAGCAATAAAAACTAAATTTTTAAATTTTCAAAATGACCACCATTGACACGTAGGCACAAATCATAACGCCTTAAAATATTGTTTCTTACTTTTGATAAGAGATCACTGTTGGTCGCCATATTTTTAGATTTTTGGAAAGAGTTTGTTATTCTAGTCTTTAATTCTTGAACTGTTTGTACTTCTGTTGAATAAACGTCATTCTTGACATATCCCCATAAAAAAAAGTCTAAAGGCGTTAAATCACATGACCTTGGACACCAGCGTGTAGGACCATAGCGTCCTATCCATTGCTCACCAAATAATTGAGTAAGACGCTCTCTGACACGTACGACGGAGTGGGCAGGCGCTCCATCTAATTGATACCACAACTTTCGATAAGTATCCAGCGAGAGCTCGTCTATGTATTCCCCAATGGGGCCATCAAGGTATTCTAAAAATTTTTCGGCATTTAGATTTCCGTCTATAAATATTGGACCAACAATAACATTTCTGTGTATAGCAGCCCACACATTCACAGAGAATCGGTATTGATGCGAGGTTTCACGTGCAAGGCGTGGATTGTCACGACTCCAATATCGCTCGTTTTGAGGGTTCCACAAACCATTCCTGGTAAACGTGCTCTCGTCCGTCCACATGACATTGAACAAGAAGTCGGGGTTTTGTGAATGTTTTCTTAAAAACCACTCGCAGTAAGCTTGTCTGACGGGTCCGTCCCTTGGTAACAAGCCTTGTGCTTTTGTAAATTTAAAAGGTTTGCGTTTGTCGCGTTTTAAAATACGGTGAATGGTTCTACGGTTTCTCTTTGCGCTCCAATGGAACGTGGAGGAGCAGTATCCACATGTGGAAGAAGCGGTTTGTTCTCCCGTATTCTCTGCAAAGCTTGGACTATAGTACGAGGATTGGATGGACAATTACGAGTGTCTCCGTATCTTTCTCGATATTTTTGTATTGCTAATGAAGCGTTTCCATCACACTTTCCGTAAATCATAATCATATCGACATACTCCGATGCAGTGTAATTAAAACGAGGCATATTAGATTAAAAATATTTAAAAAAAAAGAAACAAAACACTTAAAACACATAAATTATGTACACTAAAAATAGTAGCTAATAAAAACTAAGCGTCTTATTTCGCACAAAGATATAAAACGTTTTAAAAAGTAAGTTATAAATTATAATAGTAAGTTCGGCCACAAGTCACAACTACACAATTCTTAAAAGTTCCGCGGTCGGTCACTTCAAAGGCACTTGCAAAACTTGCATTTAATACGAAATTTCGCGAAGACTGATCAGTGATCCTGAGACTGAGATCCTCAGACCTGACCAACGGACAATGACAAAACTTATTCAACTGTCGAAAGTCACGGGCGACCCCCCGCAGCCCGCGCTCCCGTAAATTAGTAATAATAGGCATACCCTAGCCGCATAATAGCTCTTACTCCCTTTCTTTAGAGTTGCATTTTCTTGTGTCGATCTTATAATATTACTTTTCTTATTTATGGGGTCGTTTAATTTACAATCATAATTTACCAGGAATTGTAATTTAACGTTAAGGGGTAAGCAGAGGTGCACCTACGACTGGCACAGATAACTAACTTCCTACACGTGAAGAAAGGTGGCAAGCCTATCCTAACCGGGTACTTATCCAGTTTCGGACAAGATATTACTTTCAGGAAAACTAAAAAACTTGTTTGGAACAAATTTCCCGACCCGAGACTTCGCGATTCGGAGCCAAATGGCTGACTATTCGACTAACGGGAAGTATGTCGCCAATCTAGCAAATCTGATCCGGCAAAGTTAGTATTTATGAGAAAAACACACAAACTAATAAAGCGAATTTTTGACCCGGAATTTGATGTCGGGACCTTTGAAGTCTAAATACTATATAGGTACCTAATAGGTACTTGCGATGCGGGCGATGTAAAAAGACCGCGCGCGGCGTGCACTCGAGTTCACTCACCTTCCGCGCAATCAGCTGTTTACTTTACAGCATGTTGACAAATTGAAGAAACTGCAATAATTCGTAGAGCCCAAACTATTTGTTGTATTTTAATGATTTTTGATAAAGTGACTTAAAATGTCTTCCCGCATACGTAGTTTAATTAAATGTCGTATTGACTGCCCAACCCTGTATATTATATCACTATCATATTACCGGCAGGGGTGTTTCCAAACGGATATGACTTGGGGGCCTTCAAGAAAAGAGCTTACTCATTCTTAAAAGGCCGGCAACGCAACAAGACCTCTGGTATTGTGGATGTCCATGAGCGGCGGTGATCACTTACCATCAGGTGCACCTCCTGCTCGTTTGCATCCTCTTCTATAAAAAAAAGATGGCTCTCTTAATGAAAATTATAACTATCGCCTTTAGTCTTCAAAGATGTTAATAGTTTGTTATCATTGGTGTATCTCTCTAACACCAAATGATTATAAACATCTATCATATCCACTAAACCGGTGTTTCCCAACGTGGGGCCTACGCCCCATAAGGGGGCAATTTGATAATTAATGAGAGCAATTACAAAAATGGACTTGATACAACTTTAACCTTTTTTATTAAAATGCAATGCTAAATATTGTTGCCAAATTTAACAAAAAAAAAGAAATACTTAAAAAATGCTATAAAAAATTATTAGATGTAATTTTGTTAGTAGTTACCAAAATAACAACTCAAGTAAACTTCGCTGGGGATTCACTGCGGAGTGAAATCAGTTAGGTATGGTAGGACATGACAAACAAAGGTTGCGAAACACTGCTCTAAACCGAAACACGAAAATTGCAAACACTGACACTATTGGAACAGAAATAGTTAAGGTAATAGTATCGGTCTTATCTATCTCTGTTCCAGCGCTGAATACAGCATACTTTTATCTAAAAAAATTTCAGTGAAATAAAGAAAATATCTTTTTTTACTACATACATATAGAGTAACGGAGTTTGCAGATCCTGTAGTAGGATTGCCATTTGTTAGTATGAACGAAACGACATTCCAATTTTCATCTGTGCCTTTGCCGCACTTAACAACAGGAAACAGATGGTTTAACGAGCTGCCCCCGGAGTTTTTCAAGAAAGTATATAGGTACGTACTGTATTGTATTTATTGTGTCTTAAGAATGAGTGGTATAATTATGATAATGAAACATATTTTTAGTTACATTTTGATATTAGTACGAAAAAATAATTGTAACGATGTTCCTGCATGCGATATTTAATGTAAATTTTAAATAAGGCCAAATATGAGACCGTGCGTTTAAGATTTTTTTATCTTCAAAAATAATATTATAAAATCTAGTCAAAAACATAATAAAATGCTGAAGAAACTCGATACAAAACGGACTAAAGTCTTGTCTTTTCTCTTAAAAAACTTTCAACAAATCTTACAGTTATCTGATTATTTTCTTTAGTACGTAATAAAATATATTAATATACTAAATAAAACGCCAAACGTTTAAACTAAAACCAAAGTTTTATCGGAAGCTTAAATAAAATTAATTTTTTAGGAAACCTAAGCCCATAGATCCTGAAGTTTTGGCAACTATGAAAATGCAGGGCCCGATAGGATATGCACCAAACTTGAAAAACTGTAGACGAAATCAGGTGTGATTTTTTTTATTAAGAATAATTTGGCGAAGCGGATTTACGATTTTTATGGTTCCGTACACAAAGGGTACAACCGAGACTTTAACAAATAACACTTGAGTCAATATAAATTGTGTCACGAGATTGTTAGCTAAATACTTGAAATTGCTATAGAGACTTATTGCTATAGACTCTATGGCAGTATATAAAAAAAGGTGTGAGGCGGAAACTCCCATTATTTTCCATAACAGTCTATAAAAGACGCATTAAACTGAGGTTACGTCTCATAGGAGGCAACCTTGGATGTTAGGAGCCTAAATACAGGGTTACTTTTGAAGGTCCGGCCAAATTTTTAGAGGCTGCTCAAAATTGATGATATTTTCAATTTATGTAATAAAAAAAAGTCGAAATTCAAAATTTCATTTTTATCCCCCTCAAAAAAACAAAACGTAAGGATATAATTTTAATTAATCAAAATTCGAATTAAAACGTTTAGTCACTTCAACCAAATTAAATGTGATCGAGAAAAATGTACTTAGAGCGACAGATTACATTATAGTTTCTATCGTAATTATAGGTAAATGTAAAATGACACACTGGAAACATTACATTACATATTATTCACAAGATCCGGTGCATCGAATTCATGAATTTAGTAGGATATTTTTTAAATGAATATTTAATATATTATCTTGTAATGAAATACAATAATAATTAAATCGCACTTTCAATTCGATATTTAGTTCCTAATTTTAAAATTTGGCTGAACCTTCAAAAGTTATCCTGTATAAATTTAAATTTTGGGTAAAGGCTCTGCTCGCCCACTAACCCTTTAGGCTATCCGGTCGAGATGGTCAGCTACATTTATTTCCAAAAAGACTCCCCATATGCGTATTAATATAAATGATTATGTTGACAAGATGTATATTTTTTTAAGTAAATGATTTTCATATTGTGTGATGGAACCATTCAGTCCAGCTTTTAGCCGACCTTTTTACACTTTTTGTTAATTTCTTTGTTAAATAATTTTTAATAAAATAAAAAACTGGTTACATATAAATTGGATGTTTTAGATCCCATATGTCGCAGATAATTTGGAAGATCTTCAAGCAGCGAAGCAAAATGATGCAAAAATGAATATTCAACCAATACCTAAGCATTATCAAAAGGTGAGTACAATCATAATGCATTTGATAGTAATGGATTTTCTTGTGATTATACGTTAAATTTGATGTATTGTATATGGGCTGGTACGTAACATATATTAGGTATGAGGTTAATTGTCTACTGACTTTTTGGTAGAAAATTCAGTTTTGTTTATAAGTAAACAGACAAAGAACTTTTCCACCGTGTTTAATATTTATTTTTTATATCATAAGATAGCAAACAAGCAGATGGGTGTCCCGATGGAAAGAGTCAACTGTTGCATATAAACATCAAAGATGTTAATGGTGCGTTGCTCTTGTGGCGAGGTCTAATGCCACGTGCATAAGTTTACCGGCTACCTTACCCTCCAAACCGGAACACGACAGCGACAAGCACTGACGCTATTGCGGCAGGAATAGGTAAGGCGGTGGTACCAGACCCGGATGAGACAATGCAGAACTCTACCACCTAGTAGCCACTATGGTTGTGGCTCGTATAGCCAATCAGTCGCCTTTTACGACCTGCCTGGCAGAACGGCAGTTGGCCTATTCTTCAAAAGAGCCCGGGGCCAACACGGGGAAATACCACTTTTGGCATATTTGGTATCTTTGGTGTTTAAAAGCAAAGGTTCTCTTTTTATCAGGAAAGTCAAGTGTATTGTTGCTATCCAAACTAATATAATAAATGCGAAAGTATGTTTGTTTGTACGTCTTTCACGGCAAAACGGAGCGACGAATTGACGTGATTTTTTAAGTGGATATAGTTAGTTGAAGGTAGGGACATTGGCTACTTTTTGTCTCTTTCTAAACCTCCAATTTCCTAAAATGAATTTAACGCGAGCGAAGCCGCGGGCAAAAGCTAGTTTTTTGATAAAAACTACAGAGTAAGAAAAAGTGCATATCTGAAACCTTGAGACATTATTTTAACAACAGTTTTGACGTAAGTATATTAAGAATACATGCTTGTACCAATGGACAAATTCGCCCTTTTTTGGGATAAGTTAACAATGATATCTATTAAATTTACCAAGTTGAAACTATCCGAAGTGCATTAATAATAATTGTCGGAAAGAAAACAGTTTTCTTCCTTTAAGAGGCAGTTTACACTTTAGACCAACTTTTGACGAGAAATCAAAACTTTCCAATTCCTAATTTTTCATATTGTAAGGTACTTTTATTTAATTCAATGGTACCATTAGATAGTTAAATCTTTTAAATATTGCCTCAATGGAACAGATTTTTTTAATCATCATTTGTACTTCTTATAATAAATGTTCTCCGAAATCAAGTTTCGGTAATTACGCAAGGAAACTATTTTTCTAAAAGGTATTGCTACTGCTAGAATCAACAAACTTAATTAGAAAAAATACTAAATTACCAGAAACATGCAACAATTGTGCCTGAATGGATTACTTTTTTCCTAAAACATATATAACTATATGATATATCTAATTAATTAAGCAAATATGTTATAACTATTTCAACGAAAATTAACGAAACATTAACAGGGTTTTTTGTTATCAAAAAATGACATTTTCCTATAGAAATTGATATAGAATAAAACTATATTCTATTCTTATGCAAAAATAAGTCACTTAAATAATATTTATTTAATTTTTATTTCAAAAATAAGTAAAAGAGAATACTATAAAATCCGCTACGTCCGTGTGCCAAAATTAGTACCGCGTAGTAATAATTAAAATATTAAAAGTATCAATACTATTTTCATTTCACCAGCACTAGGTGCACTATATAGACGATGACGTCCAGCTCTCGTATCGAATAGAAAATATCTAAAGTTCAATTGAGCAATTTTGTGAAACGTCTCTTAATAATTAGATCTAGTAGTTGTTGAGTTTGTTCATTACATACATATCTCAAAATAGTAATTTTAGACGTGAGCATGGGCCAAAGGGTAGAATAACACGGACACTAAATCATAAATGCCAGGTCGTTGTTAGTAATAAAAATAAAAAAAAATAAAAAAAGTGTATGTTATGCTCTATCTACTCTCTACGGTAGTAGTATGGTAGCCAGAAAATTTATGAAGGGACGTAGTGATGAAACCAGCGGGCCAACCTTTTGTCAAGATGACGTCATAACTGTGGAGGTTGATGACGTCACGCAAAGACAAGGAAGGGGAAAAGATCTTTCCAGCCAGACAAGGTGTACTGCCTGGGGACCGAAGCCCCTTTGGGAATCGTTGAAACTTGTATATAGTGTGCACAAGATAAATAATTGTGATATCGCCACTCAGGTTTTTATTTTTAATTTCATTTTTTTCCATTTCTTATATTTTTTTCTGGTAGCGTTTGTAAATTGCTTAAACACTTACACTGCTTTAGACCTTTGCAATATGAACAGAAACGCATTATTAACATCTTTGTAATACAGATAAACGGCCTATTAACATATTTTGTGTTAATAGGTGAACAGTCAAGAGAGCCTTCTCTTTATTTACTGTCCTATCTTATATGTAACATTCAATATTTATTTGTATATTCGAGTTAAATAAACGACGTACTAGTCATTTGGTTGGCTTGAAATTTGTCAGATAACTCTTGCCCTTGCGGAAAGTTTATAGGGATAGTACAATTAATTTACAATAGTTGGCGCGCGTATCGGGTAAGTGAATTTATTTGATATAGCAATTTTGCTAAAACGACTCGCCGAGTGCCTTTGTAAAATGTTTGCGTTAGACCGAGCTCTTTATTTAAGCTTTTTTTTTTAAAAGAGCTCGATGTAATTTTCCAGTTAGCAGTTTTCAATAGATATAGTAGTGATTTATTTAAAAAACTAGCTGTTGCCCACGACTTCGTTCGCGCAGACTTCGTTTACTCCACACAGCTCTTCCCCCGTAGGTGATAGCGTCATAATATGTAGCCTATATGTTGACCCGACCTGTTAGTAATATTCATGCAAAATTTGAAGTAAATCCATGCAGTACTTTTTGAGTTTACCCCGACATACATTGACTTTCCTACGATTTTATTATATGTATATAGATTATAGATTACTTAAAAAGAAAGAAAGGCAATTAATACCACAAATATTTTATGCGATTGTACCCAAAAGAGTAATAAAATTTAATTTTAATTTAGTTTATTTGTGTTAGATGATAACGTCAAAATCAGAAACTTTGTGTTTCAGATGGACCTAAGATATAATAAACACGGGTCCAATGATGAAATTGAAAGCTTAAATAAAACAGGCTTGCCAGGATTGGAATCAACTTTGCCGAATTCGTATTGCAACTCAATGTTACAGGTAAGAAAATATTGTGTACCTGGTGTTATTTGTATTTTTATATTATCTAGTGCATCCGGCGGACATCCTGCGTATACCAGAACAGTCAGGAATAAAAAAAAAAGATAAAACGAAATAATCAAAATCGGTACAATCGTTTAACGGTGGTTCAATAACGTACACACGTTTTACAAAGAATAATTATACGTAGAAATTAAATTCATGCAACGATTAAATATCATGAGTAAGGCCGTAGATTTCGCCACTATTAGACATAGAAAGTTGACGTATTGTTTTTCGCCGTGTTGGTCTCGGCCTCCTTTGAAGAATAGGCCAACTGCCGTTTTGCCAGGCAGGTCGTAAAAGGCGACCGATTGGCTATCGAGTCACTACCATCGTGGCTACTAGGTAGTAGAGTTCTGCATTGTCTCGCCCGGGTCTGGTACCACCGCCTTACCTACTCCTGCCGCAATAGCGTCAGTGCTTGTCCCTGTCGTGTTCCGGTTTGAAGGGTAAGGTAGCCGGTAAACTTATGCATGTGGCATTAGACCTCGCCACGAGATAGCAACGCACCATTAACATCTTTGGTGTCTATAGGCGATGGTTGACTCTTTCCATCAGGAGACCCATCTGCTTGTTTGCTATCTTATGATATAAAAAAAAATAATCGAGAAATGTTTTGTCCGACAAAAATACTTCACTAACAAAGATGTTGACCACCGCAAAGCACAAGAATCAATACATATAATTAATTTCTGTTGAATTGTGTAATACTTATTATTCATATTATAAAGTAGTCATAGTGACCGACAAATACCGTGCTGCGATGTTTAAAACCAATAGGTTAAATTAAGACCTTATCAGGTGGTTTATATTTCACGGAAATTTCGAAAAATTCGTAGAAATTTTGGTAGACTTGTCTAATTAATTGTCTTGTTAATGCATTGAAAACTAAGTATGTATCCATGAAGAAAGAAAAACTTAAGATTTCGGCACATATTGATAATACTCAATTAGGAAAAAATGAAGTATTTTAAAAATAAGTCTTAGGTAGTCCTCACTATCTCGATGTCTGGAAATCCATAACCGTACGTTTTTCTCGACACTTTTTGCCTTGTTCTACTCTTGCGGAATCGATTGCCAGCGGGGGTGTTTCCGAACAGATACGATTTAAGGATTTTCAAAAGAGCTTATTCATGCTTAAAAGGCCGGCAACGCAACTGCATTGCGGATGTCCATGGGCGGCGGTCATCACTTAACATCAGGTGCACCTCCTGCTCGTTTTCCCCCTCTTCTATAAAAAACGGTAGATAGTAGACTTGCCAAAAGGAAGCTACTCGCGAAGTTGTAAGTATGTAATCAAACAGTATGCTGTCGCGCGGATCACAATCGAAGAAATAGAGTACTGTAGCTAAAACATTTTTACAGGTGCTGTATTACATTCCACCGCTTAAATCAACGTTGTTGGCCCACACTTGTGCAAAGGAATTTTGTCTTAGTTGTGAATTAGGTAAGAAGAAACATATATTTTTAGTAATTTTGCTCATTCCTAGATCTATTATTATTATTGACCTACTACCTACCTAATAGGTCCTAGGTATATGGTAGACCTTGGCTTTCAACGAATGTCTAATGCCCGGTTTCTGAAGTCGTCAGTTAAACTATTAACAACTATTGATCGTTTAAAGTTAGCAAGAGGATAAACTTCGTTTATCTCGTAGATGGTTTCTGAAGGCAAAACGAACGGTTCAATAACTATTGAACCGATAAGTCATTTTAAGTCCACCACTAGATGGGTCTGTTTATAATGCGGAAAATAAAATGGTATTTTGGTAATTTTACTCCCCTGTATGATTATTTTTATTTGTGGTAATATTTTATCTAACATAAATAAGTGTTTAAAGAAGATTTTAGTTGAAACTATGTAATTCACGACGATAACTATGTCTGTATACCAGTTACGCTAAAGCATTCAAACTAAATCTTTATACCCTAGCATGAAAGAAGGTTTTCGCATGAATTTGGTCTTAGTGGAACCGAATGAAAAGAATAATTTCGAATCAGGTAGCAGAAAGAGATGGAACTATTATTTTATTAAAGAGAAATGAGATAGCTTTACACTAGTCACTAGTCGATAGTCACCAAATATTTTGTTATATAGTTAGTTTGAGTACCGATAAAAACAATGTTTGTCGTTTGCTTTGAATTAAGAATATTTTTTTTGCGTCAATTTCTCTTTTAGATATTGTTGGTTGTTACTTGCATTTACCTGATCGACTTGTGGCATGTTTAAGTTAGTATAAAATCACTATAATGGTGACTCGACAGCGCAGTAAGAATTTTACAGAAAAAGAGAAAACTGAAACGTAATTATTTTATTTGAGAAGACGCTTTTTAAGTGGTAAAATAATTTGTGCATATAAAAATACAGGTAGGAATTTTGCAGAAGCTTAGAAATAAGCTTGAATTGCCTTAACTAACAAATATCCAAGTAAAAGCTGTCTAGTGACCTGTTTCTCTTTGCAAGGATGAAATTTAATTATTTATCATGACAATATTAAACAAATATCATTATAGCTGCTGTGAAAATAAAGTTTGTACTTCGTACAGCAGTTTTTTTAAATGTAAGTACAAACATACAAACAAAATTATTAAAATTATTATGTGCATTAAAAAGAAGCTACCTACAAGAGCAAAAAGCGTTAGATAAAGTTATGGAATCGATAAACCGCCAAATTTGGCCGGTTACATTAACCTAAGTTTAAACGGAGTTTGTGTTACAATGCGTAGCTCAGAAACGCAATTCCTGTAGTTATCGGACCGATAGTGTTAACGAATGGATAAACTTCTGTTAAAAGTACCCCAGAAACCGGGCATAAGTCTGGAGATGAAGAAGAGAATATGGACAAGGTAAAGTTTATGTTAAATGCTTGTGTTAGACCTGCAATGATTGTCGTTGCAGACTCAACTCTCGAAGGTTAGATGATTGGCTTTGAACGAAAATAAGTAGGTAGGATCTAACTTTAAAAGTAAGATAAATAGATAAATCCAATTTGGTTATCCAATGTTCAACAAGTTACTGAAAATTTTCTCGTCTGAATCCTTAAATTTTTAAGTTTAAAATGTACTTTTAGTGCGTTTGCTAAATGATGTATGAGATTAGAGTCGTGAAATGTGGTATAATACCGCCAAAATTAACCTAGGGTTGCTCAGCGATCCATGGTAGTGAGTTATTCGATTATTCCTAGCAAATGCGTATTAAAGTTGAAGAAATCCTTAGAAATACTCATGCTATCATTACAGTTGTTAGGTGTAATGGCAGTGGACTACGCTGTTAAAAGAAATGCTTCTAAATGATGACCATGAACCGGATGATTAAGTGTATGCTGTCTATCGACTAGATGAACCAATGTCCATATAAAAGTCAGAAAAAAAGATTTTTATGGTGAATATGTTTATATGACCATAAATACGCAAAGTATTTTTTCCATGTTACGGCTGAATTAAGACAGATAAAGGGTTTTTTTTAGTACTCTTATTACTTGTTTCTGTTTTTTCGGGTAGGTTTACCTAACAAGATGTTGACAAAGTCATCTATTTAAGTTTGCTCATTTTTAAATCAGTGCAGTTGAAATAAATGTACGTAGTCATATCTATACTAATAAAATGAAAGCTTGGTTGTTTGTAAAAGCTAAACTCTTAAGACTAGAATTAGTACTTGGAGTACCACAAGGTGGTGTATTATCTCCACTGCTATTTTTCATTTATATAAATTCTGTCACCTCCGCACTGTCTTTTCCTTACCACCTTTATGCAGATGATCTTCAAATTTATACTCAAACTTCGCTCGATGATCTTTCTTTGGCAGTTTCGTCGATGAATACAGAACTTGCTGCCGTGTCGGGATGGGCTCGTCAATATGGATTAATACTCAATCCCACTAAAACCCAGGTTATGCTTGTCGGTAGCCCTAACTTCATTTCAAGGGTTAATTGGGCTAGCATACCTAAGATTAATATTGACGGTATTGATATTCCGTTCAGTAAATGCGTCAAAAATCTTGGCATATTCATTGACGAAACGCTTGGCAAAGTGTTTTCAGCTGCTGCTGCATTAAGGCGGTTACGTAATTTTCTTCCAATCCCTACAAAGAACATGTTGGCTCAATCTTTGCTACTTCCACTTCTTGACTATGCCGACGTTTGCTATCCTGACTTCACTGAGGCTCAACTTGATAAACTTGAGCGAATCCAAAATTTCTGTATAAGATTCATATTTGGTTTGCGCAAGTATGATCATATCTCTGAATTTCGTTTTCAACTCAAGTGGCTCCCAATTCGTCTTTGCCGGAATGCTCACGTGCTTCATTTACTGTATCGTGTCCTCTTTGACCCGGCTGCTCCTCATTACCTCAGGAACCAATTCAACTTTTTTGCCTCTCCCAGTAAAGCTTCTCGCACTTTTAATAACCTTATTTTAAAAATTCCTACTCATTATACAAAATTTTACTCACAGTCATTTGTTTGCAGAGCATTAGATTATGGAATGCTTTGCCTCTTAACATTCGAACAGCGCATAATTTGGCTAGTTTTAAACGACTACTTAACTCCCACTATCTCTCTATTATAAATACCTGAAAAGCAATAACAAGGATTAATGTTTTCAAATTATTAAAATTACATTGTTTTTAGCAAAATTACCTAGGTACTTAATTACATCCTGTAATTTTTTTTTAAATTTTTTATTCTTTTTTTTATGCTGAGCGTGTTGTTCCTGTAACGAGTCACTAATCTCACGAAATAAAGAAAACAAGGGGAAGTGAAGAGTGGGCGTGCCGCGTGCGCCACTATTATGCGCTTTTACTCTAAATTGCCTTAGTGATACTTACCATATCATTAGGAGATAGTCGTCGTGCGAAAATCTAGTATACACTGAATTATGCCGTATTGTGCCATCCTTGAATGCAGAAATGATAGTAGAATACAGATGATTAAAAATGGTGATATTTCATATCATTGGAAAGTACAATTTTCATCTTATTTTAATTAAATTCCTAATTTAATATAATCTCTAATGATATAATAGAAAGTCAAACTAAAATCAGCCGTACACCTTACATATAAAGTTCATTTTAGGTTGACCTAATTTTTCTAGAAAGATATACGTAATGACAGTTATTACGTTATCGTTCTAGAAAGTTCTCTACTCAAATATGATCAATTGAAAACTACGTGCTGCCATCTATTGTAGAATAGCGAAACTATTACGATCTTAAGTTTCACTATTGTACAAATAGATGAGTCTATTTTGAATAGACTACAAAAGGACGTAAATACTCTTTTTTTTTGTAGCAAAATAAAATTAATTGTAACGCAGTTTGGTATATTTTTAAATGTTCTGTTTGTGTGTTTCGGATTATTGCTGTTTAAAATGAAAACGACCAATGAAACAATGTTTGCATTAGTAGTTTATATGCAATAATGCTTATTTTATGTGTGAGTGTGGCGATCGCGGTCCTGATACAAATGTTTGTACTTGCCAATTCCGCTTGTTTTCTTTATTTCGTGACTAATCTCATATTTGATTTATGTTTTTGCCTTTTAGTAAGTACATAATATGTATGTATATGAGTATGTATATTGTATGTATGTATGTATGTATGTATGTATAAATGTATGTATGTATATGTGTATATTATATAGATGTGTATGTATTTATGTATCCAAGTATGTAGTTATAATTTATATATAGCACTTAAATTGGTTAGCACTTATATTTTTATTTATCACTTTTTTTTCGTAAGACGAGCACCAATGCCCGCGTTAATGTAAATATTTCCTAAAGTCGCTGGTTGTCTGGAAGAGATCACTGATGGGTGATAAGACCGCCTATTTGTACTCCGTTCCTTATCGTACATTGTTATTTTTTACTGTAAATGATGTGTGTTGTGTGCAATAAAGTATATTATTATTATTATTATTATTATTATTACTACCAAACCGATTTAAAATATTCTTTCTCTGTAAAAAGCTTTTTTTTATTTAGTTGGATAACAAAAAAACACTGTTTTCCAAATCGAATGACATTTGCCTATAAACACCAAAGCGTCCGTATAGAACATCCGAGCCGGTAACCTTATGTGTTGCAGTAAGTATCCCCTATACTTATTGTAACACATAAGCTGAAAAGTACTCATGCTATTGAGGCAAAAAAAGATGAGGCAGAGGTAAGAAACTGGAGCGAGACGTTATAGATATCTAGCAGTGAAGATGAGCGCAAATTTAGGCTTTTTTTCGTATACTACGAACAACTTCACAGGAAAGCGGATGGTATATTCTACAAAATGGCCCAGATCAACAAGAGGTAAATGGGATAGTTATTCTGTATACCAGAACCAACACATGCCATAAGATGTATTTTATTATAACAAAAGAGATTAATTAGAATCAATTAGTTTGTTTTTTATAGATAGCAAACAAGCAGATGGGTCTCCTGATGGAAAGAGTTAATTATCGCATATAGACACTAAAGATGTTTATGGTGCGTTGCTATTTTGTGGCGAGATCTAATTCCACATGCATTAGTTTACCGGCTACTTTACCCTTTAAACCGGAACACAACGGCGACAAGCACTGACGCTATTTGAGCAGGGGTAGGAATAGGGAATGTGGTGGTACCAGACCCGGGCGAGACAATACAGAACTCTACCACCTAGCAGCCATGATGGCAGTGACTTGCATAGCCAATCGGTCGCCTTTTACGACCTGTCTGGCAAAACGGCAGTTGGCCTTTTCTTTAAAGGAACCCGGGATCATTACGGGGTGTTTCATAAACATTATTACAAATATTTGACAGAATATTAAAAAATACTATGCGCTGTAGGTTTCCTGTTCAGGATGCTAGACACGTCAGGTGGGACGCCTTGTCAGGCCACTAACTTCCTGCGCGCCTTCCGAACGGTGCCCGAGGCGGCTGCGCTGGGGCTCATACTGCCGGACCGTGGCGTTGTTGAGCATAAGTCAGACCTTGTTACTTTGATACAGGTGAGTTTATGTCAATCCTAACAAGCAAGAAGATGGTAACGCTGATGTTTAGAGAGTGGCCATTTTAATACTTTTTATCCAAAATATTTGATGTTTTCATCTGAATTTCCAAAAGGAGGAGATTCTCTATTTAGTTATGTTTTTTTTTCATGTTGTTTGGCTCAAAACTCGGTCATTATTGAGTCTATTACTTAGCCGATATACTCCTGTATGGTCTCGTTTAAATTTGGTGAAGATCTGATGCTCTTAAAATACAGGTAACGGGAAGTCACTTCTTACAGTTTGCTGCTTTTAAATTATATAGATTTCAGAAAGCCTGTAAAGCCTCTTAAAATTTGCATTATACATTAGAAAGATCTTTAAAAATAAGGTCCATCATTACTATGTGATATTGGGGACCGTTGTTAATGTTACGTTAGGACTGAGAATAATGGGACGATTTTGGCATGTATTTTTTGGTACTCTATTTTTATCTTAATGAAAATGCTATTTTACACAACATATTTTAAACAGTTTTGTTAAATATATGACTATTTTATTTATAACTAGCCATTGCTCGCGACTTTGTCCGCGCGGCCTTCGTTTACTCCGCACAGCTCCTCCCCCGTAGGTGATAGCGCGATGATATGTAGCCTATATGTTGACCCGACCTGTTAGTAATATTCATGTAAAATTTGAAGTAAATCCATGCAGTACTTCTTGAGTTAACCCCGGACATACATAAAAACAGACAAAAATTCTAAAAACTATATTTTTTGTTTCGATATCGAAGGTAGATCACGCCCCAAGTATTCTTTTAAAAAAATATTCAATGTACAGTTTTGACTTTTCTACGATTTGATTATATGTATAGATTTTTTTTGTGTAGTAGTATTTATATTGCATATTCAAATAGTTTTGCCAGGTAAAGAAAAAAAAATTATTAACAAGGTATTTTGTAATTGTCTATGATATCTAATGTATTTGTGTTTTCTCTATCTGGCAAAAGTATTACGCTATTTAGCCAACTTTCGACAACAACTTCATCACAAATTTAAAGATTTTTAAATAAAGACATGATGAATATATAGTTTTTCAAGAGTTTATTGTTTACGGTTTACATAAAAAATATATAATTATAATAAATTACCGCTTGATGTTACTAATCTTTAACCCATTTAAGTCTATTTTGGTTTGTAACACAATTATTGTAACACTTGTACTTTAATTTCACAATAAAACTTTTATTTTTGTATATCACTCGACCGGTTTCACTTTTCAGGCATCTTCAGGATGTACATCCACTTTACTTTTTAAGCACCTTCAGGATGTACATCCTGAAGATGCTTAAAAAGTGAAACCGGTCGAGTGATATACAAAAATAAAAGTTTTAATGTGAAATTAAAGTACAAGTGTTCCAATAATGGAATTTCACCAAGTGCCGACGATGGAAAGTATAGAATATACTATTTTGGTTTCATTACAAAAATTATATGTAATAACATAATTTTTTTTGAAATCCAAAGTTGTAACCGTCAATATCTTACAGATAAGATACAGAAGAAATCTATTTTAAATGCTGTGGTTTGAAACCATGTCATTTAAAATATATATTATTTCCTAAATAAAATGGAAAATGCTGAAAACTACTTAACAATATAAGTAATAAGTCGAAATGCTCAATAATTTAAATATCTCACGAATAAAGAACCTTTCATATATTTAGTGTAATATATTACTATTTCCGCTTGGTGGACATCGAATTAATTTTTTATTTAATGATTTCTTCTAGAGTTGGAATCGATTTATTTTACATCAAATTCATTACGAGATACTGGAGACTCGAAAAAAGGAAAAAGAGTTGGCTTTTCTTACTCAAAACTCAAGTCCGCCAAAGGCGTCTCGAATTAATAGTAAGATAAGTAGGCAGGTTGTGAATGGGCAATATGCTGAGGATTATCAGTATACTGAATTGGAGTTTCTCGGGCCGTCAGAATACGAAGATGAGTTTAGGGATGGTTTAGAGGATGGCTGGAAGACAAATAATAACGATGAAGGTAAGTTTCATATAAATTTAGAATACAAAAGTTTTCTACCAGAGACCTATGTTTTAAGCGCAAATGATATCAAGGTCGATGACGATTTAGTATTGCTGGTTCAATTTAGTGAAATTTCTAATCAAACATTATTATAATAGATGAATAGCAACTGGGATGATTAGTGTTGTATTATATATATTGAATTTTACTTAATATAACGGTTGGGCATAACTTGTATTCGAGTTAATAAAAATAAAACCTTCTATCCTGTTTCGACATACCGATTTAAATAACATCAGAATCTGTTCAATAGTTTCAGAAGTCTGCTCGAAAAATCGAAGAGGCACCCAACAGACAAATATTGAAAAAGGGTCTTCTACTGCTAATTTTTAACTTATCTTTCCCTTTATTTTATATTCATATTTAATGTATAGGCACCGGTGTCTACTGTTTTATTATATGTACATTATTTTATTTATATATTAAAATATCGGCTTTGTTTGCGCCCTGAGTTCGCCTTTTGCGTCAGAGAATTTCATCAAAATAATTTTAAGTTTTTTGAAAACTATATCTTGCCCTCTACATGCACAAAGATTGTTGCCTAGCTATGACATCATGTGACTTAATATCTTTTTCCACGCGAACGAAGTCGCGGGCACAGCTAGTTTTTCATACCCCTAAGTGATAACGGTTGTCCACCCCTAACATTGTTAATTTTATCTATTGGCCAATTTTTTAATTATTTTTTTTGTATAATATGGCATTAAAAATACATATAACCCTAAATTTTCACCCTTCTATCCCCAACCCCTTTAATTCAATCATTTATATGGCAAAACAACGTTTGCCGGGTGAGCTAGTTTATTATAAAAAGTTCAGTTGGTTAAGCAATTTTCAACGTTACAATAGTTGAAATTCCAGTTAAAACACACAGTGACTGTAAGTGTTATTTACCTTGTAACATTATATACAAGTTTCAATACTTCTAAAACGGGCGGTCCCTAGGCAGTATACCTTCCCTGTTTCGAAAAAATCAGCAACTAGAACGCTTTCTATCTGGGAGTGGTGCGTTTTGGTCACTTGATAAAGCTATCCAGGGTAACCTATGCGCAAAACCTGACGAATCCCCCGCTTATTGCGCCAAAGAGAGAACTGAATTATTGGCAACTTTAGCAAACAAACAATCAAATCTTTTTGCTTTATATCACTAATTATAGTATGTATATTATTTGGCTTTTAGTAGAAAACCAAATTCCAAATGAACATCAAGACCTACAAAACAATCATATCACGGACAGAGAGGAGTCCGAAATATCCCAGCTGTTTGCGATTGGTCGGCAGCAGCTGAATAGATGTCTCAAATGCAATAAAGAGGTAAGCTAGCTGGTTCTTTGTGTTATGTTTATTTTTAAAAGCTCTTTGTATTTACAAAACATCTAAAATACACTACAGCGTCAGTGCTTATACTGTCGTGTTCCGGTTTGGAGGGGCCGGTAAATTTATGCATAAAGCATTGATCTTGCCACACGCATAGCACCGCACCATTTACATCTTTGGTGTCTACAGGCGATGATCGTCTCTTTTGCCCGGCAGTTGGTCGCCATCAGGTGAGCTATCTGCATGTTTGCTATCTTGTAACGTAAAAAAATACTAATTATTATTTCGTTAATTATCACAATCGGTCCATGGGGGCGTTCATGAATTATTTGAGGTGATAAAAATTAGATAATATTTTCCGAGTCGTGCCGTGAAGCTCCCTCTCCCCCTCCCTAATTAGTTTTTGCTTCCGTCCAACACGTTACATAATATAGTTACATATTCTTTGTCTGCGCTCAGATGGCGACAAGTCTATTTGTGTAGTGAATATGTGGACCTCACGCACACATATTCACTACACAAACACTTAACATTTGAGACATGTTACCTGCTTGATATCGCCACGAGGGCTCCGGATCTGGGAGCTCGCAACTGGACTCACTCGTAGTTTGACATAATATCAGATATTCGTTCAGGTGAACATCATTTCATCCTACATGTCGAGATAAGTACCCTGTTTGTAATGTCTAGAATCTAGATGGTATCATCTGTTTATTATGTTTTTTATGTAACCGCTGGATGCCAGGCCCATTTTCGTATTTTTTCGTTAAAACACGGACTGTTATGCGCGTGCACATTCCGGGTCAGTTTCGAAGGCCTCCGGTCATAAAAAGTGATTATAAGTTGTTTGGATTGAATCCGATACTGTAAAGTGTATATTTTGGAGAGGTTTTTTTTATGTCATAAGATAGCAAGCAAGCAGATGGGTCTCCTGATGGAAAGAGTCAACCATCGCCTATAGACACCAAAGATGTTAATGGTGCGTTGCTATCTTGTGGCGAGGTCTAATGCTACATGCATAAGTTTACCGGCTACCTTACCCTCCAAACCGGAACACGACAGCGACAAGCACTGACGCTATTGCGGCAGGAATAGCTAAGGCGGTGGTACCAGACCCGGGCGAGACAATGCAGAACTCTACCACTTAGTAGCCACGATGGTAGTGACTCGATAGCCAATCGGTCGCCTTTTACGACCTGCCTGGCAGAACGGCAGTTGGCCTATTCTTCAAAGGAGGCTATCAAATAGCAATTGATACATAGCAATATTAAGCCACTTATAACAGTAGTATAAACCTATTGATAGTGAGCTTATATGTGTAATAACAAAATAGGAATATAAAGCTAAAAACTTAACTACAAAAGACTTTTGCACTTAATCGCCGTCCAAAGCACAACTGGTGTTAAATAAATTTATGCCATGTTTTTTGCTGTCTGTACTAAAAAAATTGTTTGCTCGCAACATAAACGAATTTTGACGATAATCTGTATTAACAATTGGAATGTGGAAAGGAGGATGGATATATATTATCCATTGTTGTTCTATTGGATGGGACGTTAGGTGAGATGGAATTAATAAGCTCGCTACAGATAACTTTACCTGAAGTTAGTTTTAAAAAGAAAAGATATCTGCAATATTTCACCTAATTGTGAGAAGAAGAAAGTGGAATCGTTTACATAGTTCGGTATAATTACATGATTTATATGGGATTCCTGTACGAAAGTAAAAATACCTTAAAAATTTCATTTGAACTCTCTTAATTCGTTCGGTGTAACGTTTATATCGAGGGTTCCAGATTTGGGAGACATCATTACATAGTATAAAACAAAGTCGCTTTCTCTGTCTGTCCCTATGTCCTTATGTCCCTATGTATGCTTAAATCTTTAAAACTACGCAACGGATTTTGATGCGGTTTTTTTTAATAGATAGATTGATTCTTGAGGAAGGTTAAAGTGTATAAACCTTTCCGATATTCCACGGGAACAAAAGCTGCGCGGGTGAAACCGCGGGCAGGTCGCTAGTAATCTAATATAGTACGTACGAATGTACAGTATAGAATTTTTAGTTTTAATATTCTTAAAGTTTGATGAATTTCTTATTACAAATCCTAATGCTTTCGAGGCTTTGGCAACAATTGCATCAATATGTTTGTCAAATATAAGTTTTGAATCGTGCAATACATCAAGATCCTTAATCAAACTAGATTTCTTTAAATTCTTATGTTTTAATATGTAAGTGGATGGTAAAGGATTTTTTTTTGTGACTAAAAGATACTACAAATGTTCTATTTGTCAGGGTTGAGGTTAAGCATATTAGTATGACAATAATCATTTAGCCTGGAAAGATGTTTGTAATTTACAATCGAAGTAAATTACAAACATCATTTGCATTACTAATCTTGGTAAACAATTTAATGTCATTTACAAAACAGAGAATTTGGGAATGTAAGCAGCAGATAGAAATATCATTAATAAAAATAAGAAACAATAGTGGTCCAAGTAAAGAGCCTTGAAGGACACCACTTGGAATTTTCACCTAGCTAGAAAGTAATGTAATTATTAATTACGACAGCTTGCGTTCTGTTCTCAATGTAAGATGAGAACCATCTCTGTACGTCCCAATCCCAATAGCAGCCAGCTTAAAAATCAGCATCTTGTGGTCTATTCTGTCAAATGCCTTGCTGTAATTGGTAGGTATATATTACATCAGCTTGTTAACCAAAGTCCATGGCCTCAGTTAAATAGTTATTAAGGATGATTAAATTAGAAACGATTGATCGGCCTTTAAGAAAACCATGTTGAGTTGGATTTAAAGAATTAATTATGCTCGCATAAACCTGATTGTAGAATACTTTTTCAAAAACCTTTGTTATGGCGCAAACTTTTGAGATAGACCTATAATTTGTAACTTCAGTTTTTGAGCTTTTTTAAAGATCGGAGTAACAAAAGCTGATTTCCACAACCGTGGTAACCTACATTCTGCAAGGAATTTTTTGAATAAGAGGCAAATAGGTAATATAGTTTTGGCAGAGTTAATAATGAAAACCGGGTTTAACAGATCTGGGCCTGCTGATTTGGAGGGGTCAAGATTCAAGAGATATTTAAGAACTTCGTGTTCGGAAATACGAATTTGGTGTAAATCTCTAGTTTGTACGGAATCGCTTAAATCGTTTGATATCGTCTTATTTGACTAAAAGGTCACAGGCCGTGGTCGTTGGAGGTTACAGATCCAATTTTATAACGATACCGTCAGGTGTACCCCAAGGATCACATCTTGGGCCCCTATTTTACAACGCTTATCTGTTCGATATTGATCAATGTTTCAAGTTTGCTAAACACATAATGTACGCAGATGATAAAAAAATATTTTGTAAAATTTCCCATATTGAAGAATGCTATGAGCTACAAAAAGATTTGGACTCGTTATATCAATATTATGTCCAGAATAAAATAAACATTAACGTAAAAAAAAGCCAAAGTATAAGTTATACACGTAAAGTTAAACCTATTCAACATACATATAACTTTAATGGGGTAACTATAAATAAAGTTTCAGTGGTCCGTGATTTGGGTGTGTTGTTTGATGAAAAGCTTTCATTTAAAGAACATGTTGATATGGTCAGCACCAAAGCGTATAAAAACTTAGGATTTATACTTCGGGCATGTAAAGATTTCACGAATGTAGATGCTATAAAATCTGTATACTTTGCTTATACGCGTAGCATTTTGGAATATGCTTCTTCAATATGGTCTCCTCAGTACATTATATACAAAAATCGTCTGGAAAGAATTCAAGAAAAGTTAATTAACTATCTTAATTTTCGGCTACGTAAAACCAAAATATCGTACGAGCATAGTTGTAAAAAGTACGGTTTTCTCACGCTTGATGATAGACGTAAAATGTTAGACATGTGTTTTCTTTATGATATTTTAAATGGTCATATAGACTCATCAGAATTATTACAAAATGTGGAGTTCAATTTACCATTATATCGCACCCGTCATACGCCAATGTTGCACATTCCTGCTCACTCATCAAACTACGCTAGTAATTCCGTATTTACGCGTATTGCGCGCACATATAATACCTATTTTGGTGATATTGATATATTTCACTTAACCAAACCAGTATTTAGGGATCGAATTATTAAGAAAATGTATTAGGTTTTTTTTGTCTCTTTTTCATTTCATTTTGTTTACTTGTATAATTTTATTTACATAAATCACAATATTTTTAAATAATTCAAAGTCTAAATCTGCATAAGCCCATATATTTATAAGTTAGGGGAATCTGTTATTGGCCTTACTAATATAAAAATGTGTCGTTATTATAATATTATGTAAACGCTGTTGATTCTCTAAATAAATAAATAAATAAATAAATAAATACCGCATAAGTGGCACTACTATTCTTGCACAAACATTTTAAAGAAATATGATAAAGCACTACAAATCGCTTCACCCGTTGATATTGTAATATTGTTATACTAACAGTTCGGGGCAAAAGTATTTTCGTATTTTGAATGTATTATTAGTAATCAAACCTCTGGCTGTACTAAATGTAACTTTTTGGTTGGTTGGTTTTAATACCATTAAATGTGACATTCTAAAGATGCAATAAATAATAAAAAAACTAGTTCCCGCCATTTTTCAATTGTTTTTTAAGCAAGCAAAATGAACACATGTGACGAAAAAAAATCGGTACATTTTAAAATTTTATTACATAAAGGTAAAAATGCGACGAACGCCGCGAATAAAATTTGTGCCGTTTACGGATCTAATGCGGTATCAATAAGAGTAGCAAAAATGTGGTTCAAGCGTTTCAAGTCTGGAAATTTTAGTGTGAAAGATGAGGTTCGCTCTGGACGCCCTGTCACAGATAAAATCAGTGCCATCTTTAAGAAAGTGGAGCAAGATCGACTTATTAGTAGCTACGACATTGCTGAAGAACTGGATGTTGATTATAAAACAGTTTTACATCATTTACGAAAATCTGGGTATAAGAAAAAACTTGACATTTGGGTACCACATGATCTCACTGAGTGAACCTAATGCAACGTGTTTTTATTTGCAATTTTTGTTGAAACGTAACAATTCCGAACCATTTTTTAAACAGTTGATTACGGGTGATGAAAAATGGGTGACTTACGATAAGAATGTGTGAAAAAGATCATGGTCGAAACATGGACAAGCCCCACAGACCGTGGCAAAGACCGGCCTGACTCGGAACAAAGTGATGCTATGTGTATGGTGGGAAAGGAATCGTCCACTGTGAGCTTTTGTCACTGGGTAAAACTATTGAGAAAAACCGGCCGGAGCTGGTGTTCCACCATGACAACGTCAGACCGAACTCATCTATATAGCCTCGCAGCAAAAATTGAGAGAGCTTGGCTGGGACGTGTTGATGCATCTTCCATATAGCCCTGACCTTGCTCTTTCAGTGTTACACCTGTTATGGTCATTGCAGAACACTTTAGGAAGCATAAGGCTAACCTAAAAAGAATACTGTGAACACTACCTGTCAGATTTTTTTAATAATAAATCTCAAAGTTTCTACAGGATCTCTTCTACAGGGATCATGGCACTAGCTATAAGATGGCAACAAGTCATCGATCAAAACGGCACATACATATTATAAATAAATAAAAAATTATACCGAAAATAATATTTTTCTTTGTATGAACAATACGAAAATACTTTTGCCCCGACCTTATATAAAGAACTTGGAATATTGTTCAAATTAGATCTTGATTTAAGATAAGTCCAAAAAAATTTAGAGTTATGTTCAGTCGAGTTCTTGACTGAACATAAAAATTGATTGTATCACTGTGCCTCTAGATATTTAACCTTTTTTCGTAGTAATTTAAAAGTTTATATATTTTAGTAATTGATATTTACGGTTTTGCAACATTAATATTTAAACTGTTAGATCTTGGACTAATCTTGATTATAATTAAAGTTTACTTGTTGATAAATACGCTAAAACACTTTGAAATTAACCTAAGTCATAAATTGCAATCAACACACAATAGACACCATGAAATAAAATGGCGGACCAGTTTCTATTTGTTTTTCCCAAAAGCTTACTTGAAAGAAGGGTGCCAAATTGATGTTATGTTGTACGCTGTTTCATTCAGAAACAGCTTAAACACCAACGAGTATAGAATCAAGGAAGAAAAATACAGAAAATAATGTTTTTTAACTGTGTACCCTATAAGTCGGCATGGTTCCTGTAGTAGCCATTTTTTCATTTACGCAATATCCGGATGGCTACTCTAGTAGTAATACTCGGATTAAGCTGATAATAAATAGTGTAATCCTTTAGTATGTGTGTGTTACCACCCCGGTGGTGTGTTGTGTGTCAGGAGGAGCGTGAGGTGGTAGTGCTGGCGTGCGCGCTGCAGTACTGCGGCGCGGCGGACACGTTCGCGGAGCTGGTGCGCGGGGCGCTGGCCGCGCGCCGCTCCACGCCCGCCTGGTGCGAGCGCTGCGCCAGGTTCACGCCCACCACGCAGCGCGGCCGCCTCACACGGTACTACACCTCACACACACACACACACACACACACACACACACACACACACTGGTGCGCGGGGCTCTGGCCGCGCGCCGCTCCACGCCCGCCTGGTGCGAGCGCTGCGCCAGGTTCACGCCCACCACGCAGCGCGGCCGCCTCACACGGTACTACACCTCACACACACACACACACACACACACACACACACACACACACACACTGGTGCGCGGGGCGCTGGCCGCGCGCCGCTCCACGCCCGCCTGGTGCGAGCGCTGCGCCAGGTTCACGCCCACCACGCAGCGCGGCCGCCTCACACGGTACTACACCTCACACATACACACACACACACACACACACACACACACACACACACACACACACACACACACTGGTGCGCGGGGCGCTGGCCGCGCGCCGCTCCACGCCCGCCTGGTGCGAGCGCTGCGCCAGGTTCACGCCCACCACGCAGCGCGGCCGCCTCACACGGTACTACACCTCACACACACACACACACACACTGGTGCGCGGGGCGCTGGCCGCGCGCCGCTCCACGCCCGCCTGGTGCGAGCGCTGCGCCAGGTTCACGCCCACCACGCAGCGCGGCCGCCTCACACGGTACTACACCTCACACACACACACACACACACACACACACACACACTGGTGCGCGGGGCGCTGGCCGCGCGCCGCTCCACGCCCGCCTGGTGCGAGCGCTGCGCCAGGTTCACGCCCACCACGCAGCGCGGCCGCCTCACACGGTACTACACCTCACACACACACACACACACACACACACACACACACACACTGGTGCGCGGGGCGCTGGCCGCGCGCCGCTCCACGCCCGCCTGGTGCGAGCGCTGCGCCAGGTTCACGCCCACCACGCAGCGCGGCCGCCTCACACGGTACTACACATCGCACACACACACACACACACACACTGGTGCGCGGGGCGCTGGCCGCGCGCCGCTCCACGCCCGCCTGGTGCGAGCGCTGCGCCAGGTTCACGCCCACCACGCAGCGCGGCCGCCTCACACGGTACTACACCTCACACACACACACACACACACACACACACACACACACACACACACACACACACACTGGTGCGCGGGGCGCTGGCCGCGCGCCGCTCCACGCCCGCCTGGTGCGAGCGCTGCGCCAGGTTCACGCCCACCACGCAGCGCGGCCGCCTCACACGGTACTACACCTCACACACACACACACACACACACACTGGTGCGCGGGGCGCTGGCCGCGCGCCGCTCCACGCCCGCCTGGTGCGAGCGCTGCGCCAGGTTCACGCCCACCACGCAGCGCGGCCGCCTCACACGGTACTACACCTCACACACACACACACACACACACACACACACACACACACACTGGTGCGCGGGGCGCTGGCCGCGCGCCGCTCCACGCCCGCCTGGTGCGAGCGCTGCGCCAGGTTCACGCCCACCACGCAGCGCGGCCGCCTCACACGGTACTACACCTCACACACACACACACACACACACACACACACACACACACACACACACACACACACTGGTGCGCGGGGCGCTGGCCGCGCGCCGCTCCACGCCCGCCTGGTGCGAGCGCTGCGCCAGGTTCACGCCCACCACGCAGCGCGGCCGCCTCACACGGTACTACACCTCACACACACACACACACACACTGGTGCGCGGGGCGCTGGCCGCGCGCCGCTCCACGCCCGCCTGGTGCGAGCGCTGCGCCAGGTTCACGCCCACCACGCAGCGCGGCCGCCTCACACGGTACTACACCTCACACACACACACACACACACACACACACACACACTGGTGCGCGGGGCGCTGGCCGCGCGCCGCTCCACGCCCGCCTGGTGCGAGCGCTGCGCCAGGTTCACGCCCACCACGCAGCGCGGCCGCCTCACACGGTACTACACATCGCACACACACACACACACACACTGGTGCGCGGGGCGCTGGCCGCGCGCCGCTCCACGCCCGCCTGCTGCGAGCGCTGCGCCAGGTTCAGGTTCACGCGCACACACGCGCACGCGCACGTGCACATGCGCACACACACGCACACACACTAACGCACACACACATGCACACACACGCACACACACGCACACACACGCACACGCATATGCACACACATACACACGCACACACGCACATCCACACGCACACGCACACACACCCACACGCACACACACCCACACACACACACACACGCAGTCGCACACGCACACACACGCACACGCGCACCCAGACTGACTGATAGTTGGCGATCATATATGATGAGAAAAAATAAGATTAAAAATAAATTTTAAAATACTTCTTAGTAAACAGTACGCCGATGATCCTATATTTACCTGCGCTATGCTTGGACATCACACAGACGCACGTGTTGCGCAGGTAGTGAGGTTAAAGGCGGGGGGTGGCGGCGGCGTGTCCTTGATGTCGACTAGCGCGGCGTGCTGAGGAGAGTATAATATCCACATTTCACTTATTTCTAGAGAAATATTTGTAAAAATTAAGCCCCTAATTTTATTATTTCATTTTAACGAGAATCGAGCACCGAGTACTCGATTCTCGTTAAAATCGAGATCGATCCAGAAGTATCGAAGGTAACTCACCAGTCAGTCTGTATACATATGCACATGCATACACCCACACATATGCATACACACACACATACACATACACACATGCATACACACACACGCACACACATACATACACACACACACACATGCATACACACACATATACATACACACTAACATACACATACCTCATACCTTCAAACAATCACCTAAAATACTGACAGGCTTGATTTTTTTCTCGTGTTATTTCGGGCCCCCTTCGAAGTATAGGCCATCTGCCATTCTGCAAGGCAATTCGTAAAAGGTGAGCGATTGGCAATATGTGTCACTATTATTGTGACTACCGGCTACGATAACTGGCCGGATCGTGCTTTAATATCCAGTATCCGGCCAGATAGTAATTATTGGCCGAGTAGACCGTATACCAAATAGTTATAAGATGATATCCATTTAACTTCTTATTATTATTATTTCACAGTTTGCCTCCAATATTAGCAATAAATTGCGGCGGGATAACGGCGCAAGAAAAAGCGTTTTGGTCAAAAGGAATTCACAAGGAAGTGGTAAGATGATTTTCATTACAAAAGTTCCCAAAGATCGATGATAAAACAAACGACGTTAAGATTATGATAACTTCTGTATTTCCTATAGACATTATACATATTGAAGGACACGATTAGTTAATGGTTATAGGTAAACAATTAAAATATAGAGAATTGTGTATAACTTAGTAAAATTCAACGAAATTAATGTAGTAAAGCATTCTCTACCAGCTAACCATAGGGCTATATATATATATATATATATATATATATATATATATATATATATATATAATATGAAAAAACAAATTCTTATGTATATGTTATAACAACTTAATGTATGATATTCAAAACATTAGAATTTGAGTTTCAGATTTTTCTTAAATGTACTCTTCAAAGCTGGTACTCTAATACTAGCTGGTAGAGCGTGCCACAAGCGAGTTGTTTGATCAAGAAGAACTAGAACCCAGAAGCCAGGACTATGTATGGGTATAGAGAGAAGAAAAGATTCTGACGAGCGTAGCCGTAAATTGCGTGAATCCGACAAAAAATTCAATTTATTTTTTAGTCAGGAGTTAAAGGGTCAAAGAGAATAGAGTAAAGAAGTCTGAGTATTCTCACTCGCCGACGTTCGCGGATTGAAAGCCATTTGAGTTTTAATCGATAAAAATAAAACGTTAAGTTTATCTGCTGCTCTATTTGGAACGTGACACGACAGTGACAAGCACTGACATTGTGGTAGGAATGAATGAGTCTACATGGTTCATATATCTGAGTAAATAGCCATACACCGATCCAAAAAGCGATTCAGCATTTTTCTTTCCTATTAAAAATAGTGAATGTATCATTTCTTATAAATTCGTTTACTCTGAATTCAGACAAAAACTAAAAACACAAATCTAAAACTATTAGACATACTGGGATGAAAAATAATCAAATACCTAGCCTATCGCAATGTTAGCATCTGTTAAGAAAAAGTTTTGGAAATGTGTGCAATAATAAAGTGTAATCCCATCGTGTAGGTCCGGGTTCCTTCTAAAGATAAAAACCATTTGCTTTCTTGACAGACAGTTCGTCAAAAGCAACCAACTGGCCAAATCGGCCACAACCATTGTGCCTACTAACTGATAGAGTTCTGCAATGTCCTGCCGGGTTTTAGTACCACTGAATTAACTTTTTTTTACCGCAATATTATCAGTGATGTTGTCGTGTTTCATATTAGAGGTTAAGATAGCTGGAAAGCTTACGCAAGTGGTCTATATTCCTACAACTCGGACATCAACGCCCCATTGACATTTCTAGTTATCCAAGTTAGTTTCGTTATAAATTTGTTTACAGCCAGAAGCATTGAAACGTGGCGGTACAGGCAAACCGTGTCGCTATGGCTTACACTGCGCTCGTCCTGGATGTAGATTTAAACACCCAGAAAGGTAACACATTTTATATACAGACTAGTAATATTTGGGTTCAATATTTAAAGTATAATTTTAAAATAAATTTTCTTTTCATTCGCTTATCTTACGCTTTTCTTGTGCAGAGTGATCTGAATGTCTAAAGACTCTCTTAGATCACCACGAGGCTAGTTATCCTGCTGGTATGATTCACATCACTGTATTTTGCCATGTTTAACGATTTTTTGTGTGATACCCACATTATTATTTTAATAAAATATTGCTTTTTTATTATATAAGGTCGGGGCAAAAGTATTTTCTTATTGTTCATACAAAGGAAAATATATTTTTTTGGTATAATTTTTTATTTATTTATGATAATATGTATGTGCCGTTTTGATTGATAACTTGTTGCCATCTTGTGAGTAGTGCCATGATCCCATTTCTGTAGAAATTTTTAGATTTTTGATTAAAAAAATCTGATAGGTAGTGTTCACAGTGTTCTTTTGAGGTTGGTTTATGCTTCCTAAAGAGTTCTGTAATGACCAAAACAGGTGGAAATCTGATGGAACAAGGTCAGGGATATACGGAGGAAGCATCAACACATGCCAGCTAAGCTCTCTCAATTTTTGGTACGTGACTATATATGAGCGCGGTTTGGCGTTGTTATGGTGGAACATCACGCCCTTCCTATTTACCAGCTCCGGCCGGTTTTTCTCAATTACTTTTTTTAACCTCATCAGTTGCTGACAGTAGAGGTCAAAATCGATAGTTTTACCCGGTGACAAAAGCTCATAGTGGACGATTCCTTTCCAAACCCACCATACACATAGCATCACTTTGTTCCGAGTCAGGCCGGGCTTTGCCACTATCTGTGTGGCTTGTTCATGCTTCAACCATGATGTATTTCGCACATTCTTATCGTAAGTCAGCCATTTTTCATCACCCGTAATCAACTGTTTAAGAAATGGTTCGGAATTGTTACGTTTCAATAAAGAATCGCAAATGGAAACAGGTTGCATTAGGTTTCTCTCAGTGAGATCTTGTGGTACACAAATGTCAAGCTTTTTCTTGAACCCAGACTTTCGTAAATGATGTAAAACTGTTTTATGATCAACATCTAGTTCTTCAGCAATGTCGTAGCTACTAATATGTCGACCTTGCTCCACTTTCTCAAAGATGGCACTGATTTTATCTGTGACAGTGTGTCCAGAGCGAACCTCAATTTTCACACTAAAATTTCCAGACTAGAAACGCTTGAACCACGTTTGTACTACTCTTATTGATACCGCATTAGGTCCGTAAACCGCACAAATTTTATTCGCGGCGTTCGTCGATTTTTTACCTTTTTTGTAATAAAACTTTTAAATGTACGGAATTTCTTCGTCACATACGTTCATTTTTCTTTCTTGAAAAACAATTGAAAAATGGCGGGGACTAATTTCTTTTTAATTTATTGCATCTTCAGAATGTCACATTTTAACGATATTAAAACCAGACAGTTACATTCAGTGCAGCCAAAGAGGTTTGATAAGTAATAATACATTCAAAATACGAAAATACTTTTGCCCCGACCTATTATTTTGTTTCGTAATAAAGGCTTAGCAAGGCCTTGGCGCCGTGAATAATGTCACGTTGTGTGAAACAAAAAAAAGCTCCTAAGAGTTGTAGTGTCATAGTAATGTTTTGCAAGTCGTGACGTTATGTGCTCTATGCCATGTCAGCCAATATCGACTTCCAACGTGATGTGATGAGACACTTCCGCTTTATTAATGCGTAACATCTTTCCTCTTGATTTCCTGCAATCTGTGGGAGTGATTTCGTAAAATTCAACGGAAGTGTGTAACGGGAAATCGTGAAAGCGCGCGTTATTTGAAATTGATCAATGAGCGCAAGATGTTCGAAATGACGACCAATAAGCTCGCGCGGTGGTGGAGTTCGCCTTAGTTAGACGCGCCTTAGTTAGTGGTTAGACGTTACACGTCATATTATGCGATTAGTGTAGTGCTTGCTCATTTTTTCATATTTTATTTCACTTGTTATTATTTATTAATAAATTCTATTTAATATACCAGTCAAGCATCATTCAGGCATTTATGATATTATTTTGAATTACATTTATGAAATTTATTATGATACCTAAATGACCTTGTTAAATAATAATAGGTGTAACTTTATTTGCCCGAACAATCACCAAGTGGATATCTTTGAATCTATTTAAATTATATTAATAAGGAATATGAGATTTTTTGGTGTGAACTACCGTGTTTTTTGTTGAAACTTGTTGAAACTTGAGCTCATTAAGAGCAGAATATACTACATATTAAACTAATTTTATGACAGAAGATGATGTGTGTTAAAGATAGTACGCCCATGCTAAAGAATTAAAGCCATATAGTAATCTCACCTCTGCACCTATTGTAGAGAGGTGGGCTTACTATATGGCATTCTCTGCCAGTAAACCTCAGTCAAAAGAAAACAATATTTAGGATGGATTGCACAGAAAAACTTATTAGAATCGTTTACTATCAACTTAATTACTCAATCAATATTAGAATTAGTTAAAACATTGATATTATGCGATATTGCAACATCTATATACATATAATAAAATCGTAGGAAAGTCAAAACTGTACATTGAATATTCTTTTAAAAGAATACTTGGGGCGTGATCTTCAATCGATATCGAAGCCAAAAATATAGTTTTTAGAATTTTTGTCTGTTTGTCTGTATGTATGTCCGGGGTAAACTCAAAAAATACTGCATGGATTTACTTCAAATTTTGCATGAATATTACTAACAGGTCGGGTCAACATATAGGCTACATATTATCACGCTATCACCTACGGGGGAGGTGCTGTGCGCAGTAAACGAATTCCGCGCAGACGAAGTCGTGAACAACAGCTAGTACAAAATAAACACAAAATATATATTATGTAACGCACATCTTTATATAATTAAACTGAACACGCCTTTCAAGATCTCTTGTTAGTTTACCTTACATTTACACACAAAAATATAGAATTGTAATACTTAACGATGAAATAAAATCACTGTAGGAGTACTTTTTAAATCTTTCTTCTTATTTGGCACGATAAAATAGCACAATATACCATATTTATATTTTTTCACGATGAAATATATCTACAAGCGTTTGACACTTAGAACCATTAGCTCATATGAGAGGTAGCGCTTTTCGCGCCCAGCACCGTGTCTTAGTATTTGTATCTGTCAGATCATCAAACCTAATTTTGATGATCATTTTTAAATGATGTTAATAATGATAATGATCATCATTAATTTTTAACTTGCAGAACGTCGGCGCAACAATCGAATTCAGTAAAGAATTCATCCCCCGACTCGTGCGTGCTTCCACATCAATTACAAATAAGACTGCAATCAGATGGGGATATTGTTATAAATGATAAGGTAATAAAGTTTAAATAATTAGTACAATTTGTAGATATAATTGATGATTTGAAGATGACACCAATGTAATGAGCCAGGCAGCTTGAGTACTGGAGTCTATCTGAGAAGCGTTAAAACTTGTATGCATCGTTACAAGATAAAATAATTAGAGTGTGAATTAGGAATTGCTAGATCATGTATTTGTAGTTCTAGCATTGAAAATTGCTTGAAGTTGCAACTCCAGTTTTTCCTCTTGGTCCGACCCACTTTGCAGAATAGACCATCTGCCATTCTGCCAGGCAGCTCGTAAAAATTGAACAATTGGCTATACGAGTAGTGACTCTCGTGTCTACTAGGTGTTTGAGTTCTGCAACGTCTCACCCGCGTCAGGGATCTCCGCCTAACCAATTCCTGACACAACAGCGTTAATGCTTGTCACTGTCGTTCCAGTTTGAAAGGAAAGGTGGCTGGTAAACTAATATATGTGGAATTAAAACCCTGCAACACACATAGCAATGCACCATCAATATCTTTGGTGATTATAAGTGATGGTTGTCTTTTTTCCATCATGAGAGACATTTGCTTGTTTGCTGTCTTATAATATAAAAATTAAACGTTGCAAGGAAGCAGGGTGACTTTCACGTATACGTGCAAGCACGCAATGTAAAAGCTTTTCAATAAGTATGTTTTGCCATTGGGAAGAGACGAAAGGATTTCGACAATCCAAATTAGCATTACCCAAACTTAAGTCTAAACTTAGGAACTTTACCTAGAGCAGACCTGAGAAAAATATGTAGACTGATAACGGGACACTGTCCAATGAACAAACAAACACATGCATGCGATGGACTTGCCAGATAGTCCCTTACGTAGAGCGTATTTGATCAGTGAAAAAACACCACACCACGTGCTGCTGGAGTGGTGCAGCTGAACTACCTAAGGGCTCAGTTTCTGAAGGACGGGACTTCTTTTATATTATAAGATAGCAAACAAGCAGATGGGTCTCCTGATGGAAAGAGTCAACCATCGCCTATAGACACCAAAGATGTTAATGGTGCGTTGCTATCTTGTGGCAAAGTCTAATGCCACATGCATGAGTTTACCAGCTACCTTACCCTCCAAACCGAAACACGACAGCGACAAGCACTGATGCTATTGCGGCAGGAATAGGTAAGGCGGCGGTACCAGACCCGGGCGAGACAATGCAGAACTCAAAAAAAAGAACAGTGATAGATAGTATGTTTTGCTTCATTTTTTTTAAATATGTTAAACAATAATTATAGCGTGACTCAATAGGTGGAAAATTTCAGACTGACCAGCCAACCGAACCCAAAGAAGGTAAACACAAAAAGAAAGTAACCACCCAGTCGGAGGAAGAGTATAATTTGTCCGCCTTGGTGGTCTGTGTGGAGGACAACCCCAAGAACCTCGTGGCGTACGTGCGGGTGCCCGACAAAAAAGGAGACTCCAGGTGGTTTATGTTCAATGATTTAAGGTAATTATTCCTTTTGTTTCTTTTCTATATATAGAATTGAAGGTGTACGTTTCTTTCTTACTGAATTAAATATATATTTTAACGAATATGATATGCATGTAAATTTTCGCCGTGTTGGTCCCGGCCTCCTTTGTAGAATAGGCCAACTGCCGTTCTGCCAGGCAGGTCGTAAAAGGCGACCGATTGGCTATCGAGTCACTACCATCGTGGCTACTAGGTGGTAGAGTTCTGCATTGTCTCGTCCGGGTCTGGTACCACCGCCTTACCTATTCCTGTCGCAATAGCGTCAGTGCTTGTCGCTGTCGTGTTCCGGTTTGGAGGGTAAGGTAGCCGGTAAACTTATGCATGTGGCATTAGACCTCGCCACAAGATAGCAACGCACCATTAACGTCTTTGGTGTCTATAGGCGATGGTTGACTCTTTCCATCAGGAGACCCATCTGCTTGTTTGCTATCTTATGACATAAAAAAAAAAAATTTCGTATAACGTTTTCTCCCCTTTTGGTTCCGATCTCCTTTGAAGAATAGGCCAACTGCCGTACTGCCAGGCAGGTCGTAAAAGTTTACCGATTGTCTACCGTCGTGGATACTAGGTTGAAAAGTCCTGCATTGTCTCGCCCGGGTTTGGTACCACCGCCTTACCTATTCTTACTTTGGGGTGTTTACTTTGGGGTTATATCAGTAATTGTAATTTGTCCTGGGAATATTTATTTATTTATACATGTGGCATTAGACCTCGCCACTAAATAGCAACGCATTATTAACATCTTTTTTGTCTATAGGCGATGGTTGACTTTCCATCCGAAGATCCATCTGCTTGTTTGTTATCTCATATAAAAAAATCGTGTGCGCGGTTGAGCGCGCTTTCGTCTGTGGGTGGTTATGACAATATCTATTTCTGCTGAATTTATATCTTAAAAATATCATTAACTCTTAAATTTATAACAAATATTTGAGTTTTTTCTTGTTTCCATGTTATAATTAATCATTAAAACTACAATACATCCGATTTATTTTTGGTAGACACAAGCCTATTGTCACAATCAGCTTCCTGCTTGGCCCTTCTTATACATAAAAAGAAAATAGTCATGAGGACTGCCGACAAAAGTGAACACTCAAAAACTGTATTTACGGGCACAGGTTTATTATAGTGTCATTTACTGGGTTTAAAATATACTACTTTACAAACATATCACGCACTGTTAATGTAGCTATAGTTGTACCTTAAACATTAGCAAGATGATGACGCTGACGCGAACCCTTACGGTTTTCCCCATAGACTACACAAATACTAATAGACACGGTGTTGTGCGTAAAATGCGTAGCCGCTTATATGAGTAAATGTACGTAAATTTAAAACATTTTTATATATATTATATCGTAAAAAAATAGAATTATGCCATATTGTGTTATCTTATCGTGTCGAATAAAAAGCTAAGGCTTAAGGAATACCTCTGGAGTGCTTTTATTTCTTCGGTAAGTATTGTTACGAATAATCTAGAAACGTGAAGAGTTGGAACGCTGGAAAGATCTAGAAATAAAAGAAAGAGATAGCTACTCCTATTGACAAACAAATAGTTGACCCAATATTTGCTAGCTGATAACACTTGTACTGTTATCAGCTAGCAAATATTGTGTTAAAATGGAGTTTCACCAAGTGCCGACGATAAAAAGAGTAGAATAAATAGTTGACCGTTACCCGAAGCTATGCCATAATGGACTTTGTGGTATAGAGCATAAGGTTGAAAATTACGTGTACTAGGACTTGTTTGTTTATCATAAGTTGTTTACAATAATTGTTATTGTGTAAATTACGTAGACGACAGCCAGAAGACTCAAAAAAAACCAAAGTACTTAAACTAACTTTATTTAAATTAATATATTTTACAAATTAAACTTAGACTAGTGGTCGATGCTAGACCCTAAAATATAATGAATAATTATGTGAATTAATGCTATTAAGAAATTGGTTGGCGACGTCAGAATTGAGGGCGCACGTTGAGTTAACACGCGAGCTCCGTCAGCATCCCCGTGTCGCTATGCGTGTAAGTCGCGGCGGCGTCAGCAATCTTCATATAGGGCGCGCGTGTAACACCTCCACCCCCAGAGCAGCAACTATTTGAGGACTTTGAGCGAAAATGTTGCTGGTATGGTCTTCTGAGTTCCAGATCCCCCAGGAATTGCATAGACATGGGCTTCATCCCTTTTGATTTCAGATTTCTCTTCAGAAGTCGTAGGTAGAGTATGGTTCTTGTAGTGGCGAAATGTAATAATTGCGGTGAATGCAAGTATTCCAACTATCATAATATAAAGGGGTAGCGTTGTGTGGTATAATGCTGTGTCTGGGCTATCCAAGTTAGGTGGTTTCTGAAGAAATATTCTATCTTCTAGTTTGTGTAGACTCTTCAGGTTGACAGTGTTGAGGCTTATTTGGGGAATATTCCTGTCTGCTTCATTAATGTGATCGTTGGAAATTTCTATGATTTTTAATGGTTGTCCTTTCACTTCGTCGTTGAGGTTAACAATTGTGATAGCTTCGGTACGTAATGAACATTCGTGTGGGATAGTAGCGAGATAACTTCCGGAAAGCGATAGAAATTCTTGCCGGCCGCACTGTAGATCCACTTTAGTTGGTTTTGGGAAGAAAAGGGTGTAATGTCGGTCATCTAGTTGTTCTATGGCTTCTTTAGTAAATGTAATCTTAGTAGGACTGCATGATTTATCTATTAGCTGGTTGGTGATGATGTTCTGGATACAGTCAGAATGCTCCCTTGATTGATGGTTAATATTTTCTTCGCAGAGAAGGTGATGATCGAACTTCGGGCATTCAGCCTCCATGTACATGAAAGATTTTCCATTGGTTGCCATAAAAGGGTATGGAGGTAGAAAGGTTTGGAAGAGTTTGTTGGGAACGATTGAAAGGCGAAATAATTCGTAATTATCGGGGGATATTATTGGGAATTTAAATATTATCACTAGTCGCTTATCAATAAAATAACTACCGGGCTTAATAACATTATAATATTCCCTTAAATCAGCATCTAATATTTCGTTATTGCTATAGATTGTCCTTAGTCTACTTAACATACTTTCTAAGTTATCTATTCCTATCATACTATGATGAGTGCTCGATGCACGAATAAATGCTAGCATATTCTCTAATCTAATTATTTCTAAATATAGATCTTCGGCGTTTTCGCTAATAATTGCTAAAAGTTGTGCAAATTTAGCGAATTTAATCTCGGAAGAATAATTTTTATCTAAAATTAATTTAAAAGTTTCGTTTAATTTTTGCTGGTTCTCCACTAGAATATTAATAATCTGTGAATGCTGAACCATCCAGGCTTTATTAAGGCTTATGTGATTAGTAAATTCAGATAACAACTTTTGTTCGTTCTTTTCTAATATATTTATCGCGGCATTATAACTTTCAGCATCCGAATGGTCCAAGTTACCAGTAACGCTTTTAATCAATGATCCTAATCCGTCAAAAAGACCTCTTTTTGCACGGTTAGGCTCTAGATTTCTCAATTGAGCTTTTAACTTTACAAGTTTAGAAAATAAATAGTCTATTTGTAGTTCGTATATTGGCATTGTATTATTATCTAATTCATTCTTAAAATAGTCCAGTTGGTCGTCAATGGATTTGAGTTGATCTTCTAAGTCTGAGAGTTGTATGTACTGTATAAAGGAGTGGTAGTGGGTAATGATTTTAGCTTGTCCGAGTTTAAACGGTAGTAGTCCAGGTCCATTGTCAAGTGATTCAAGTCTTATTTCGAGCGCCATCGTCAGGTGAGCTATGAGTACCAGTCGAAACCTGTAACAATTTCATTAAGATTTCTTAGGCAAACGCTTGAGGCGAGACTTAGCGATGGGTCCTTTCTTTTTTGACGTATATATGTGAATGGGGAGGTCAGCGAGGACAGTGTCCTGCGTGTAGCGTGGTGCTAATTTCTGTCTGCTAGCTACTGGGTTTTTTATAAATACTTGTTGGTCAGGTTGGTATTCTATTTCAGGTTCGCGGTTTTTATTGCGGTTATTCATTAATTGGTTACGTTCGGTCGTTGTATGGTCATTTATTAAGTCGTATACGGCTTTCATCTGGTCGCGATGAGTTAAAATGTATTGCTGCATTAAATGTTCAGTAATATCAATGTCTAGTGGGTCTCTAGGGTCAAAGTGTCCCCTTATTATATCGTGAGGTCTGCATTTGGTGAAACTATGTACTGAACTATTGTATGCGAGGATAGCGTAAGGCATTTGGTTAATAGTCGGTTCGTCCTTCTGTCTGAGTCGTAATATACGTAAGTGTTCCAGTAACGTCGAATGGAATCTCTCTATAATTCCATTATCATTGGGTGAATTAGCTAATGTCCGATGGTGGTTTATTTTGTGAAGTCTTACAAACTCGGCAAAGAGTTGGTTTGTAAATTCGGTCCCGTTGTCAGTGACTATGGTCAGGGGTAGTCCATGGTGAGTACAGTAAGTCAATAGACCTTGCAGAATGCTAACAGCTGTGCCATCACGTAAATGGTAAGCTTGTCCATACTTTGAAAAGGAGTCTACAAAAGTCAAATATTTTTCGCTCTGTGCAGTAAATAAGTCTATATGTACTATTTCAAAAGGTTTAGTTGCTGGTGGCACTATTTTAAATTGTGGGTTGATGGGGTTCCTGTCGTATTTAGTCTGTCCACACACTGTACATTCGTTGATGTATTTCGTTATTTCCTCTCTCATTTTTGGCCAATAGTAGCGACGTGACAGAGATAAGTAGCATTCGTTAATGCCTCTGTGGTTCGTCTTTCCCTCATGGTAGTGTTTGATTATCTCCTGTTGTTTCAAGTACTCTTTTACGTCTTCTAGCTCAGTTTTTGCTAAAACTAAGTTCATAGAAGAACTTTTAAAATTCTTTTGGAGAATCGGTATAACTGAATACATCGCTAGTGGTGGTGTTATTTTAAGGGCGGTTTTGATTTTGGGGTTTACAAATTCTTTAACTGCATTTACTACGTCTTGTTCTAAGGTTGATTCTGAGACTTGTATGTGGGTCCGTGTGTGCGTGTCGAAAGGTTTTGTCACTGTAGGTCGTCGTTTAATGTCACCTACGATTGTAAAGCAAATTTGTCTATGGAACTTGTTGAGTGGCTCATCAGTTATAGGGATCTCTAAAATAGGGTCCTCGGCGGATGTGTGTATGGTGGCGGTTGAGGATCCGGGAGGTTCGGGTCTTGTGGATAATTCGATTCCACATTCTTTAAGGAGGGATTCTACTTCTTCGTTATTAATCTGAACTCGTGATAGGGCATCTGCATTGGTGTTACATTTCCCTTTTTTATAAATGATGGTGTAGTCATACTCACTTAACTTGAGTCGCCACCGTGTCAGTCTCGAATTCGGCTCTTTAAGGTTCATTATCCATTGTAGGGGTTTATGGTCTGTCAATATTTTAAATTTTCGGCCAAATAAATAGGGTCTGAAATATTTCGTTGCCCAAACGATAGCTAAGAGCTCTTTTTCAATCGTGCTGTAGTTCATTTCACTGTCATTCAAGGTCCTAGAAGCATAGCTAATGGGTTTGTCTGAACCTATCGTACCTTGTGAAAGTACGGCACCTATGGCTACGTTCGAAGCGTCGGTTGTCAGAATAAATTCTTTTGTAAAGTCAGGATATTGGAGGATGGGATCGTTAGTGAGTATAGTTTTACATTTCTCAAAACAGTTGATATATTCAGAGTCTAAAATTATTTTATTTGATTTTTTTAAGCATTTAGTCATGGGTTTTGTTAAACGTGCAAAATCTGGTACAAATTTTCTATAGTAGCCTAAGAGTCCTAAAAATTGTTTTATTTCCTTACTTGTCCTAGGTATTGGGTAATTTTGAATAGATTTGATCTTATCAGGGTTTGGTTTGATGCCTTCTCTAGTGATTATATGGCCAAGATATGCAGTTTCTAGTTTTAAGAATTCGGACTTATCCATTTGTATCTTGAAGTTAGACTCTCGGAGTCTACTAAAAACCTTTTCAAGATTCACGATGTGTTCTTGCAGAGAGGTACTAAAGACAATTATATCATCTAAATAGACTAAACATATTTCGTTTTGGAGGCCTCTCAGTACGTTATCCATGACTCGCTGGAATGTAGATGGGGAATTTTTTAGTCCCATGGGCATGCGTAAAAATTCAAAATGGCCATGTTCAACATTAAATGCAGTTTTGGAAATGTCTTCAGGGTTCATCTCGACCTGGTAAAAACCTGATGCTAAATCTAGCGTCGTAAAGTATTGACACCTACCCAGTTTGTCTAAGACGTCGGAAATGTTAGGGATGGGATATTTGTCATCAATTGTCTTGTCGTTAAGTTTTCGGAAATCGACTACTAATCTCCACTTTTGTCTACCGGAAGCGTCAGCCTTCTTTGGAACTATCCAAATAGGTGAACTCCAAGCAGAGTCGGATGGTCGTATTATCCCTTGTTGCAACATTTTTTCTATTTGGTCCCTAACCTCTTGTCTGTGTACATAAGGGTAACGGTAGCTTTTCGTATACACTGGTATTTCGTCATGGGTCCTAATATGATGTTTAATTTTGTTGGTGAATGTCAGTGGTTCTCCTTCTATGTAAAATACGTCAGCATACTGTGCACATAAGTTCTTTAAGTTCGCTTGTTCTTCAGCGTTTAAGTGATCTGTTCGAAGTCGGTCCAGTACGTCTTTAACACGGTTCGAGTGTTTTTCCGTACCCGTGCACTCGACGTTACATATTTCGATAGGTATTGGTTGATCAAAAGAAAGTAATATGTCTTTGTCCGTTAAGTTTTTAATTTCCACAATACCTGTATTGTCTGTCACTGTCGTGATGCATTCGTGAATAATACAATTACATAAAAATTGTTCGGGGATGTATACGTCACCATTAGGGTGATATATGGGGATATTAACTAAACGGGAGGTGTTTGCTGGAATAGTTTCCTCTGATTTAGGTCTTTTACATTGATATCGTAATAGCGGTATATTTGCATATTCAGTTAGTAGAACATTATACTTTAAATCTATGCTGCAATTTTCTAATAAATCTAAACCAATTAAACCATCGAAATAATTATGAAATTTATATATGAATAATTTAATGTTTCTTTGATCATTAAATTCTAGAAAATTAGGTATAGTAATTGAATATTCATGAATGCTTGTTACGCGTGAGTTTGAAACTTCAAAGGGATCGAAATTTTTTTGAATATGTGGAAAGAATTTATCTACGGCTTCGGGGCTTATAAAAGATTGGTTTGCCCCAGTATCTACGAGAAATTTAAGAGGAGGGTTAAAGAATTGAATATAAGGTAATTCTTTTTTTGACTGTAAGTTTAGTTCTATTTTGGTTCGATTCGATTGTGGCTTTCGTGAAAATCCTGTTCCTTTGGACTTGTAGAGGGTTTCAAGGGCTCTATAGAGGCGACAGGGTATGAAAGTTGATCTTCAGTATATTGTGGATCATTTTCGTATATGTTGTCTGGTACTGTCTGGTGGTCATAGTCTAATAAATAACTACCGTAGTCAGGTTCTGTGTAGTCAGTCTGATAGTGGTAATAGTCAGGGTAATAATTATGACTGTGGTCATAATTGTCGTAGCTTTCGTTAAAGTTCATTTCTCTTGATTTGAAATAATTGGATGGAGGGGGGTTGCCGAATCTTCTCCAATCGTGACCCGAAAGTCGTGGAGGTACAGGTTTGGTTGAAAAGTGACTCACTCCACTCATAGGTTTAGGTCCGTTAGTTTGTTGGGCGTTCAAATGAGGAACCCTAAAACCACTATTGTTATAATTCGGAGGGGGTGCTCTAAACATTTGTTGCGTACGAGTAGGCTGCATAGACATACGCGGTTGGGGTTGATTAAGTTGAAAAGGGGATCGCCAATGCTGGGGCCCGTTACCAGGCGTGAACATAGGCCTTTGCCAACTTGGTCCTGGAGGATTTAAATTAGGAACAGAAAAATGATTAGGGTACGGTACCTTTGGTGCTGGTGGTGTCGCGATGGGTGATCGTCGATCCGATGGTGAGCTATTACGCTGCTGGAGGTACATAACATTCATTTCCTCTTGTACAAATTCCAGAGCCTTTTCTATAGACTCGGGTCTCATACACCGTATACGGGACCCGAGAGGTTCTTTTAAACCTCTAACGTACGCTTGCTTTGTTAAGTTGCGATATAGATTTCGCTTAGCCTCGATGGTGGTGGGCACAGACTCGTGCAAGGATACGTACGTCATAATTGTACTGAAAAGGGTCTGACATTTGTCATAGAACTCCTGAGGGCTGTCGTTACCTTGGCTAGCTAAAGACAAGTCATTGTAAAGGGCAGTTTCATCCCTCTGATCGGCGAAGTTATTTATAAGGGCTTCTCTGATACCATGCCAGCTATCAGGGATGCCGTTTGAGTTTATTGTGCGAGCTGCGGCACCCGTAATTTTATTTAAAATGCCATTTATTAAACATAAATTCGATAACTCGTATCCTGGATCATTACTTATATATTGTAAAACAATTTGATCGCAAATTTTTATAAATCTTGTTAATATATTGGGGTTGCCATCAAAATCTGGTACCAATCGTAAAGCCTTAAAAATGGTATCTGGGTCCATGCTTATATGTAAACTAGAATCTATTAAATTTATACTAAAATCTACGGATGACTTATTAATATTCTCTCTGCCTACGTCGTAAGAGATCTGGCGTGAAGATATATTCGTACTATAATTCACTAAGTCTAAACTACTGAGATTTGTATCAGATGTATTTAAATTTCTATTAGAATCTAAAGCGTTATTCCTATTAATCTGTCTTGAGGAGACAGATTTTTCCCCGAGTTTTCTTGGATGGAAAATGGTGGGAAAAAGGAGGCAACACTTATAGAAAAAAATTCAATGCACTTACATGTGCCTTCTCTGGTTTTCTTCTGCACTGATTTTTGAGTGCGTCCTCAGCCGTGTCTTCGTAGTTCGGATTTTTCGACTAAACACTTGAAAGTGTACGCAGTTGGATGGTTTCCGACCAATATCGATGTCTTGAAATTTGAACGGATTATCGCGCACTGCTTCGAAATATCCTACCGACTGCGCCAATTACGTAGACGACAGCCAGAAGACTCAAAAAAAACCAAAGTACTTAAACTAACTTTATTTAAATTAATATATTTTACAAATTAAACTTAGACTAGTGGTCGATGCTAGACCCTAAAATATAATGAATAATTATGTGAATTAATGCTATTAAGAAATTGGTTGGCGACGTCAGAATTGAGGGCGCACGTTGAGTTAACACGCGAGCTCCGTCAGCATCCCCGTGTCGCTATGCGTGTAAGTCGCGGCGGCGTCAGCAATCTTCATATAGGGCGCGCGTGTAACATGTACGTGACGATTACCGAACATTCGCGATTGTTGTCGAACTTTACTTCGGGTATAAATAGAGATGTGTTGACAAATAGGAAGCAGTTTTATAAAGCAATTCAGAGCGATACTTAAAGCGACCAGTGCGAAGTGAGAAGTGTTTTATTCAGTGTTAGTACAGTGAGTGACCAATGTTATTCAGAGTATTTAAGTATTACATTGTGTTGTGTTGTATGTATTTGTATTGTAAATACACGGTTTAATATAAGTGGCGTTTTCTTACAATTACGAACTCGAAGTACGTAACAGTATTATAACTGAGTAAATGTAAGCGACACTGATTACCTAAGATGTTGTTTTGAAAGGCGTATTCAGTTTAATCCGTGGTTTTACCCGCAAAAATCGTCTTTCTTGGCTAAAGAAGTTTTTTTTATATCATAAGATAGCAAACAAGCAGATGGGTCTTCTGATGGAAAGAGTTAACCATCGCCTATAGACAACAAAGATGTTAATGGTGCGTTATTACATATCTTCTGGCGAGGTCTAATGCTACATGCATAAGTTTACTGGCAACCTTACCCTCCGAACCGGAGCACAACAGTGACAAGCACTGACACTATTCCGGCAGGAGCCGGTAAAGCGGTGGTACCAGACCCGGGCGATACAATGCAGAACTCTACCATGTAATAGCTACGAAGGTAGTGACTCCTATAGCCAATCAGTCGTCTTTTACGACTTGCTTGGCAGAACGGCAGTCGGTCTATTCTTTAAAGGAGCCCGGGACCAACACGGGGAAAAACTCCGTTTCCATTTCTGTCATATTTTTAATTCAAAAATGTCAGAAATGGTACCGGAACCCTATATAGAGTGGTCGGGACGGTGGTCGCTAGCAGTGTGACATGAGTGTGTGTCGGCAGCATCTCGGTGGTGAGCGCGGAGGAGGTGGTGTCGTTCGGGTGGTGGTGGAAGGCGCCGTGCGTGCTGTTCTACTGCAGCGCGCGCGCGCTCTCCACGCTGCCGGACTCCTAGCGCGACTCCGGCGGACACCACACGCACGTGTACGTACACACATAAAATTATGTAAAAACTTTGAGCTGTCATTCTATCTTTATCTTTCTTATACTTCAACTCTCATGTTCTTTGTTTATTCTAGTAGGTTTAAATAAGCCTATGATGCTCGCGCATGGATTCTACGCTTTCCTTGTTCATTGAAATTATTAGTACCTTTTATTTTTTATTATTTATCTCTGGCTGCATCAGCTTTTTACATGACAGCAAAACATTATCGTGTTTAGAATTCGACGCCATTTTGTTATTTTTTTTAATTAACATATGATGGAAATAAGTTAAACTTATCTACATGTGTTCACCTGGCTGCAGGTAAATGTAGCAGTCATAGATATAAGTGTCTGATACAATATTGTTTATAATATAAATATTTAAATTTTCTGCTTGGTTCATGTGTAAATAACATGTAAGTAACATAAAACATTATTTCATTCAATTAACAGATATTTTTAAATCCTGGACCTTAGACTAATTTGATTATGATACGTCAATCTTGGTTTCCCCCAGTACCTACATCCATCCATATATCGCATCGATAGACCATTTCGATGTAACAGGAGAAGAATGTTCAATTGGTGTGAACTACACAACGGAATAAATAGGCTGCAGAGGCTTATAAAATCTTTGCATATCCTTCCACCAAATATCAATGCTCTATAAACATCTTTGGTCTCTTTAGGCAACGTTTCAACGGGAGTGCCATATGCTTGTTTGCTATCTTGTGATGACAAACACAAAATAAATATTCATTGCAATTAGTTCAGTCCAATTAGTAGTCATGATAAATAGTAACATGTTTAGCCTTCGTTCACCTTGAACTGATTGGAGGGAAGGCAATGGTCTATTCTTCGAAGAGTCAAGAGTAATACAGGAAAATATAATTTGAAATAGGTATTGACACAACCATCATAACTAACCTAGATAACCAAGTATGTAGTTTATATAGCAGTCTCTAAAATCATTGATATAAAAGCCTAAACTTATATTCTATTCAGAATCTGCAGTAGAACGATTGTAATAGCATTAAAATACGTTCGTTCAAATCGTTGTTTTTAAAATATATTTTATCCCAAAAAATCTATATAATTTTGTTTATATGGACACATTAGTTTGTGCTTAAAACTGTTTATTTACAGTGGGTTGCCAAAATTATGTGGACATTGAATTTTTTTGCAAATTTATTGTTTAGACTCAAGTAATGTTATTTTAAGCGGCTGAATTAATTTACTTAATAGTTTATTGAAGCCCGCACATACCGGGAGTCATAATTTATGATCAATAGCGTAGTTTATGGTGTGAATATATTTTTAACGCAATTTATGTATAACCGTTAGAATTCAAAAGTGGTAAGGACGTGTTTAGTTACTGTTTCAAAAATTCAGTTTCATCTCAAAAAGTTTCCGATACAATTTGACTTGAAAATGTAAGTAAAAATGTTTTTTTTTTGTATATCACACTATGTTGTGGATTAACATTGATTGGATCGGAATCAAGTAAGTTTGATAAGTACTTTTATACATTTACTTACTATATTACTTCAAATTAGTAAATGTATAAAAGTACTTATCAAACTTACTTCATTTCAATCCTCTACAGTCATGTTCCTTCACCCTACACCACTTCACCATTCTGACAGTCCATAGCCTCTAAGTGTGGAGCCTCTAAGTGTTATCATCAAATGTTTAGTAATACCTACCGCTTGCTGCCCAGAGCGGGTATGTTCATTAAAGCGTAGGGTGACAATAATTGCGCGACGTCCTTTTGCAACTAAGTACCGATAATTATTATTCATGTAATAATACGCTTTTGGTATTTCAGCATGTGTATGAAGCAAAACGCACCGTGTACATATATATAATTTGTGGTCAGCCTACTGCCACTTCAGCTTACTAATTCTTTAGGCTATGTCGATAACTTTGGTTAAGATCAAAATATTTTTTTTATTTTACAGGTGTGTTGGCCCATACCCCGAAAGCGATGCATACTATCAAGTTCAAAATGGAGAATATTATCTATAACGTTTATATTTAAGACTGATCGAAAAAATACTTACTACGTTGAATATGTTCAAATAACTGAGATTATAAAAATCTATGGAGCAATTAGAATAATAACATTTACTATAAATTAAATACTTGAAGTTGTTATTTGCAACTTAAGGACAGTGTGAAATTTATTATTTATGTATGGGCTTTTGTTATTAAACCTCCCGCGTCTTTGGACGCCAGACATGACCAGGATGGTAACATATTGAAACTATTTTGTATAGAAATGTATGTTTAAAATAATGGTGTATCCCCGTAAAAGTCCCTGTTTGGTCCTGGCAACTCGGTGTTTTTTCGCCATTAATAATAATAATAATAATCACGGGACAAAATACACTTACTGATCTAACCCCAAAGTAAGCAAATTATTTTCTTGTGTTATGGGTGTTAGTCAACGATACTAATAATTAGAAATACATGTATAAATACTAGAATACATTTAATAAACAGCCAATCCTATAAATATAAACATTTATGCTCATCAAACAAATGCTTGTCTCCGTTGGGAATCGAACCCGAGCCCCGTCGATTGCGTAGTCAGGGTCGCTAACTACTCGATCAACTGGGCGGTCATTACGTATTTTTATTTAATTAATTTTGTACCCAAAACAACAATATAGAACACAAAAAATTGCGTTGAATGTCGTTCGAAAGGGCAATATCTTGTTCAAAATTTACAGCTTTCCCAAAGTTGAAATGCTTTATTTTTCTACAAACTAGGTTTTTAGGCTCTTATAGCTCAAAAAATATTCTATATTATTACTAGCAAAAAGCAGAGCTTTGTAAGGGCTCGCAAAGTTATAATCAGAAATCAGAAGTACTTTATTCAATAAAAGTTTTTACAAGTAATTTTGACACGTCAACATATTTTTATAAAAAACTAGTACGGAAACTCGGCCACTACCTAGTAATATTGTTAGGAAATTATTTTTATGAGAATTACGTCTTTTAATGTAAGGCTTTATTTATAATTATCTAACCTAAAAAAATCCAGCCTATTTTCACCCAAACATTATATTGCATCAAATGCGTCGTCAGGCTTTGGTCTAGGGGGGCGCAGCAAAATAATACCAAAATAAAGAAAAACATGTTTCTAAGACTAAACTTTTTTAGTACTTTACAAGAAAAATTCTTTAAAATTTTCTTTATTTATTAAAAAACACGATTTCTATAATTATCAATGTTATCTACACAGAGCAAATATAAAGGTTATCTACATATTTTACACCATATTTTCTGGTCTACCTATAATACAGTACAGTCTACCTATAATATGTAACTCAAGATCCATCTCGCGCCACCACTTCGCCTTTAAAGTCTAATATTGATAGAAATCAATTTTTATTTATGGTAACTTTCTTGTAAAAGAGTTTTCAAGGAAAAATGGGTATTAAAAATGAAAGTTGATCTTATAAAGAAAAACACATTTTTTTAGCTTTTTACCCTCGGACTAAGATTGGAAATTGATCTCAATACAATATTAATCAATTAATACACTTGTACTGTTTCACAGTAATCATATTGTGAAAAATCTGTAAACGGTTGACCTTGCAGGCCATTCCTGCAACTTCTCAAATTATGGTATTTTAAGCTCAAAAGAGTAAAAACTATAAGCATAAATTTTTTCAGTTCTAAAAAATATTGAAATGTCTCAATTGCTAAGTCACAAAAAACAGCAAGAAAACACTTAATTACTTTACTTACTAAATCAGTAACTTCCTTATCTACATACGTAGCGGGAAGTTAAAAAGTACAAGTCTATTAATAGATTAATATTGTATTAAAATGGAGTGAATAAAAATGAATTAAAACTACCAAGCCAAAGCTCAAACCTAAAAGTGCGATATTTTTTTAGTAAAATGTACCACAAAATCGTCGCCTTGTGTAGCTTTGTAGCATTTTAATTCGTTAGTTTTATAATAGATGACGATAGTAATAAAATTCTAATACATGTATCTTCTATTTTTTTAATGTTTATAAAATGGTATTTTAATGGTTGAAACATATCTCGACATGAATTTAAACTACCACGTCAAAGCAACTATCAAACTTAAAAGTGCGATACTTTTCCAGTAAAATGTACCTCAAAAGTGCATAGAAAGTCGCCTAGTGTAGATTATTAATATTATAAATGCGAAAGTTTGGATGCTTAATCTGTTACTCAATCACGCAAAAACCACTGAACGGATTTGAATGATTTGGCACATAGGTAGATAATGACCTGGAACAGCACATAGGCAAAGTTTTATTCCGGAAAAATTAGGTGATCCCGCGGGATTCGCCGGAATCCCTTATAATGCAGCGGGCTGCACGCTGCAGCTAGTACTATATAAATCTATCAGTTTAGCGGAAAGTTTTAAGGATGGCATGCAAGGTCAACCAGTTCTCACATTTTTCTAATACAATTCAAATATGCGTTACCTTTACCTCAAACAAATTAATAGTAATATATTTTATCTGTTTTTCTAATAAAAAAAGATTAGAGTAGTATTTTTATATTCAATATAACTTTCAGCTTATGACAAACCGTCACTAAAACAATGCACATAATTAACACATTACCGATGTCCCAAATCTACGTATTTTCATTAAATTAAATTTCCCCCCTGAAATGAAATTATTTATTTTCCAGGATACGGGTGTTACAAGTTATTAAAAAATATTAAATTACCAACATATCATACCATAATATGGCGTGCAAATGTTTAATCTCATGCTCGCCTCATAATCTACGATGCTAGTGTTATGTGTTATATACGTGTGTTATATCTATTATGTGTTCTATTGTATACGTGTATATGATTACTATTTTGCTATAAAAATACAATTTTCGTGTTAGAAAGTTGTCTATTCTTTACTTCTTAACTGTTTATATATCTTATTATCTTGAGAGAAAGATATCAATAACTTAAAATTTATTTATAACAACCGCAATATCTGGTCCATTTTTGGATTTCCATTTGTTATTATTCTAACTGCTCTGTAGATCATTTTTAAGATGGACATTTAGTGTTTGCGATTATAATATGTTATACATATTGTATATCCTGATATGGTATTTTCGTAAGAAATCATGTTTAGCGAAGATTTACGAATCTTATATACTTGAGTTTGATTCCCGATATTAACAAGCCATTTTGAGATGAATGTGTTTGTAAATAGGTTTGGTTATCCGTGCTGCGATTAGTACTGTAAACAATCGTTCTTAGTTATCATAGTTTTAAACTTAGTCATTCATTAACCTCTCGAGTCCCAGATCGCTCTGTGTTTTATAACTTTCGGTCGGCCCTAACTCGGTAAAATGTGACCGCACCCATTTTGAATTTATATTCTATTTTACATAATAATAGTGATTAATGTAATTTGAATAAGCTTAAAATATTAAGCATTCTATTGTAACAGCGTTGGAATGTCCTTTTAACTCTCAAAGGTCAAACGCCAGTGATTAATTCTGCGCGTGCGGCCTTGGGACTCGAGGGGTTAATATACATTTGTATAGTATTTTTGTTTTTGACATTGTGTCTAATGACAGATAGTCGTTTCAGTATACCTGGCAATTGTAGCGAAGATTACGATTGGTAGAGCAATATGGTATGATGAATACATTTCAAAGTTAACATCGTTAAGACCATTAAGTATTAGGTAAAGGTGGAGGTAGCACTGGGATTAATCACTTGAAGCATGTCTACGTTATATCTCAGTCTATGAGGTCTCGCCATCTCTTTTTATACAGCTGTGTTTGAAAAAGAGGGTAAGATTTCAGAAGATGACAGCAGTATTTAAAGTGTTGTTTCAAGTAGGTATTAGAAGGGTTGCCTCCAGATATAATACAACTTTTCATCATAATAAAACAACTTTAGTGCTTATTTGTATTTCTACACTGACAAGCACTGATGCTATGACCGCATGGTTAAGTGCTAGACCTGTAGTCGGGAGAGTTGGCTTAGCACCTTACAGCCTAGTAGTGTAAATAATTGGCATTTAAGGCTCAAATTAATATGGACTTTTAAACTGATGGGTTGCATTATTTACAGGAAAAATGTGTAATAAATTAACTAATGCGCGGTCGCTATATCAATAAAACGTTTCGTTTACGTTACTAGTAATAACATTTTCTACGAGGCGTAGACTTAAACAATTCCTTTAAGTGTCAATAATTTAAAATCCTAGAAACTTGTGAAATAGTATTATGTAGACTTGTGTAATACATGTACTATGTACTATTATGAACTAGTTCCCGACACAAACATGAACGAACTATTCCCCTTCCTTTCTAGTACATCATTCATTTAGTATATCGTCGTTCGAAATATATTCGTAGTCTCTGATTCCGTCTGAACTGTTGCGATCGAACGAGCGGGAACAATATGGAATTAGTACACGAAGGAGTGAGATGCACGATTACGCTTGCCGCTTGTGTAGTTCATGTACTAAGGTACTATTAAGAATTAATTCCCGACACCGACTGAAATGAAATGTATAAATATTCACTTGTCAACTCTGATAATTTTGTTTCATTATGGTGTATACTTTTGAATTGAGAAATCTCTCCCTCTAATTCGGAACATGACAGTGTTAAACATTGACGCTACTACAATATAGCAAATACTTTTTTTTATTAAAGGTTTATTTTTTCTAAGTTTTGAAAGACACATCAAAGCCGTACAAAATATTACCCGACAAAATTGAAGAAATCTGTCTCCAAATAATGAGATCAGATATGATGTATTTTTGTGGATGGAATAATGTTTTTTACAATAATGGCTGAAATTGTGATCGCACAGTAGCGGGCTAAACACTAATAATAAGGGTGCAATGGTCAGTTTTTCATTATCTTTAAGATCAAGATATGTCATAACATTTCAGTAATATACGAACAAAATAATCTTCATTATGTTATATATTTTTGACGTTATTACTCTGGCGCTTTTAAAATATTCATAGGCCTTATTAACAACAAATTTTAATCGTGGTTCTATTTTAGCGTCCCGTCTATATCTATCATTCAAACATTACCTCTGTAAGGATGTTACGAAATATCTTAGCGCTAATTTAGAAGCAGTATCAAACAGGTTTCTCAATTACACTATTGGGTACGATTCACACCGAACGGCTCGCATCGGCCCGCGCCGGAACGGATGCGTACGCATGCTGTGGAAGTCGTACACGTGCTGCGGCAGCCGCACGTAACTTGACTCATCCGGCTCGATGCAACGCTAATCTTTTTTCCGAACAGACCCGACATGCCGTCGAAGGCGGCTACATGTCGTGGAGTCAGTTCGGAGCCATTCAGCCACCGCGAAATTGAATGTGACGCAAAATACTGTAATTCCTGTTTACGCATTCCAATTACCTTTACTGCATTGTAAACTGCCGTTTACGCGAGCCGGTCGGTCGGTCGGTGCCCGCACATTGAGCTAATCTACACACGTCGCGGCCACTAAACGCAATCACAAGCTGCGGATGATTTGTTTCATACATTTGTATGGTATCGGCGCTAACCGAGCGTTTGGGTAGTCGCGTTCAAGTCACAAGCTGCGGGAGTTACCCGAGCTCGCTACTTGTGGCCGAGTTTTGTTGTTCGCGTCGCGCTTAGGGCATAAACTGCGTTACGCGTGTGTACGCACGTGAGCACGTCGCGGGCCACGCTTCTGGTGCACGCACGTGAGCACGTTCGCGTGCTTATGCGCGGGCATCGGCGCGTGCATCCGCGTAACGCAGTTTTCTCAGTACAATTTTGACGTTGGAGGTGTACAGTCGAGTAATTATGGATAAATTAATGTTGTATTATTTATCAAGACGACGGCGACGACGAATTGCCAAAAAAAGACGCCAGCCAGTAAGCCCGTACGTTGAATCTAGGTTACTGTGCGGGGAATTCGTGGTGAAGTTTGGTATATTAAGAGAAAATGAAAGGTTTTTTTTTCAAATATTTTAAAGTTTCATTACAAGTCTATGATGAATTATATTCAAAACTGGAGCCCTATTTGAAGACTAACAATCTACGATTGAAATCTACGTCAATCGTATCACCAATGGAACGATTTGCAATGACATTGCGGTAAGTAAAGACATTTCGATATTAATAATCATCTTTATTCATGTAAAAAAACAGTCATTATTTAACAAAAGTTTAGAACACTCATATTTTTTTGCCAATTTATGTAAGTCACATTACTGTTTAGCCACATCAAGCAAGAAAGAAGAAGAAGTTCTTATTGTTTCGGCAGTGACACCTGAATATGGCTTAAAATGTTTTTCTTGATGTGGTTCACTCTGTTCTTAGGACCGAAACACATAACCGCACACTTATTAATCATCATATTAATCACAGTTTCTTACATTTATTAATTATATTTTGTTATTTCTAAATTACACAGTTTTATCGTTTTCGTTTTTTTTTTATCTATACCTACTTATTCACTAATTTTTTTATATACTTAATCACAACAGTCATCACAGTGTCTTGCATAAACGCTACGTTACAATTAGTTTTTGATTAATAATTTGAAATACACTAATAAAATCACAGGTTCAAGTTTAAAATAAAAAAACACAATAACAGTTAAAACAGTACAATAAGTCTATGTCTTAATTATATTAATATACCTACCTTACAAAGTATTAATTATAATGACGCATATTGATTGCAAGTTTTTACATATGAATATTTCCCTTATTAATTATTCCCTTCTATTACTAGATCGGGTACTAATATTATTTTAAATTCTTATTTATCATCACAATCATAATCACAGTTTACTACATAAAAGATTAAATTTAAGAAGAGGACATATGAAGGAGCAATGTTATGAGTAGGTTCAAAAAAAAGGTCCATTAAGTAAAAAAGGGGTCTATTGATACACTTTTTTATTTGACCCCAAAATAGGGTTTAAGATAAAAGTGTCCGAATCGACCCCGTTTCTTTCCTTATGAACATTACACCTCAAGGCTTGTAAACTTTTGGCGAATGCCCTTGCATATCATAATAATTGCACATGAGACCAGAAAAATATAAATATAAAATTGCGCTTTTTACTAACTTAAATAGTTCTTCATGTTCTTCTCTTTCTTTTGTTCTTAATAATTAAACAGTCTTAATCAAATCTTCAAAGTCTTTCTTGTTACCTATTTATTCATTGTTCGTATCTGATCTTACATTTAAGGATTCTAAATCATTCGTTACCGTATTTTGCGTTAATGAAAGGTCATCAATGGTAATAATCATTTCTTTTTCTATATCAATCAAAGCTTCTAATACTTTCGTACGAAATATTAATTTTTTAAAGCAACTCAATTTTTTTACAGTTGGTAATAATGACTTAAAAAAATTCAAGTCTTCGTCCATATTATCTGCAGTGTTATTCTTCACGCAATTTAACAACTCTAATTCGAAATCAGTTGGCGATTCGCACTTACGTTTCTTGGAAGATCGTGTTTCTTTGGTAACGCTGGAGCTGGTTCTAGGTACATTAATCAAATCTTCTTCAATAATCGTATTATTTTGTGAAGTTCTCGGTGACGCGTTTTGCTCTACTGACTGATTAAAATTGTCTGCCGATTCTTCTCCTTGAGTATTCGAGTTTGAATCTAAAAATGACAGCATGTCATAGTAAATGTATGTTTTATTTGCCCTGGAACCGGAGCCTGATTTAAGTTTTTTTTTAGTAGACCTCACTCTTATATAAGTGTCTCTTGCAGTTTTCCATCTTTGCTGCAGCTTTTTCACTGAAACAATAACACAGGTATTTTATTTTATTACAGATATTTAGTTAGTGGACATACCTTCGTCGATATTCATCTGGCGTATCATACAGGACTAACCACGGTCAGAAAAATAGTAACAGAAGTTTGTCAAATTATAATTGAAAGGTTAAAGGAAGAATGTATACCAAAATTTTCCCGTGCGCTATGGGAAGAGACTGAAAAAGGTTTTTTAACGCAAGCCCAGTTTCCTAACTGCATAGGTGCAATAGACGGAAAACATATACGCATTATAAGACCTCCACATAGTGGTTCCCTCTATTACAACTATAAGCATTACTATTCTATTGTACTGCTTGCAATGTGTAACGCCAACTATGAGTTTACCTATATAAACGTGGGAGTGCAGGGTAAAGAATCTGACTCCGCAATTTTCACACAAAGCCGATTGTACGAACAAATCAACAATGACTTAATAGATATTCCTCCTGCCAAAGCATTGCCCGTAATACACAATGATAAACCAACCAACATTGCTGCAACCGCAGCTTTGCCCTATATTATTGTAGGAGATGAAGCATTTGGGTTATCTAGCCATGTCATGCGGCCATATGCTCGAGCTCTCGATTTAAACTACAAAAAAAAAATATTCAATTATAGGTTAACGAGAGCGCGACGTTATATTGAGTGTACATTTGGTATCATGGCTAATAAATTTCGCATACTCCATCGTCCATTGAACGTTGGAAAAGACAAAGCAATTTGTTTTCTTAAAACAATTTGTATTTTGCATAATTTTATAAGATCAAGAAGTCAAATTAATGACTTTCATGATATTGTCATTATACCAGACCATATACGTTCAGTTCGGGGGTTAATTGGAAATACCCACAGAGATTCGTATACATTACGCGATAACTTCGCAGATTATTTCGTTGCAGACGGACAGCTGTCATGGCAAGATCGCAGTATTTATTGAAGATAGTTGGCTTTTTTATAATTTATGTACATTCAATAATTGAATTTTCACGGTTTTTTACCACACATTTTTTATTAACATAGCAGGCATATTTTAATAATATACCTAATGATTTTATTTGTTAAATTCATCGGATGTAACCAAATAACTTAGATTGTTGTAAACTAAAGTTGAGAGATGTCAAAGAAAAACCTACAAAACTACAAAACGCACGCTTATTTTACAAAGTTACTGGCCCAATTCTAAAACCAATATAATAAATATTTTAGTTGATAATTGTTTTATTTATTTACCTACCGATCCACTGTTTCTGCCCTAAAATGATTTTGAACCCTAAATACACCGATAGTGTAAAGTAGTGTGAAGCTCGCAGTCGTGAACATACTGGTTGTCTCGTGACGCGCAAAATGGCGGCGACCGCGTGGCCGAAAGCAAGAACTTTGGAATCTATCGAGCAATATAAAACCATACCAATATTATGGGACATTGTTCACACGAATTTCACAATGTTCAGAAATACGCAGTATCTCTGCACTAGTTTTGAATATAAGCATGATTTTATATTTACGTAGGTAAATTATTGTAAATATTCCCAGTTTTAATTTTATAGTTGGATTAATTGTTGAAAACATTTAATTGACACAAATAAAATTGAAATAACTAATTATATATAACTAATTGCATAGATTATTAAAAATAGAAATTTGGCGCAAAGAATAGTTTACCTAACCTACGTTATTATAAAATAAATAAAGAGTGTAGGTACTTACCTTGTATGTTTTTTTCTGCTTCACTCCAGTCATCATAATTTTCAAACAGTACTTTACAAATGTCTAGCCATGCTTTTGATTTAGCGTCCCGGTCTTTAAATATTTCGCTTGATTGGTCCCATATGGCAGGACGACACTGAACTTCAACAATTACCCTTTCTGTATCAAAATTTGTCATTTTTTGTTATGGGCCGGGCACGCGCGTGCGGTCGGTTCGAGATAGCGCTGTCAACTGAACAAGCACGCGCGTGCACCCGCTAGCGGGCTTCGCGCGTGGACCCGTCCAACGTGATGCGTGATCACGTCGCGTGCATGCGTGCCCCATTGCACGGAAGTATCACGCGACGGGCTCACGAGCGTGTGCACGCGCATGGGCACGCGCGGGTCGTTTTTGTATGGACACGCGAGAGACACGCTTAACGCAGTTTAGACCTTTACACATAGCCGCAGTAGCCGGCTTATTCCCGGGACCCGCGACCCTATCAGCATACGTCAGTCTTACTGCAGGTACGCAAACGAACGCAAATAACAACAACGAAATCAATTGTGCTTTCATATCACAAATGCGTTCGAGTCCTGCAAGCTCTCGACGGAAATGAACGGATTTCAGCTAAAGTAAAGACTAAGTTGTGGTGACTGGTGGCCTTCACTAAGCCACTAGCGTCTACGATTTTTAACTGTGTCTAGTGGTTTGACTGAGTCACTAGTAATCGCATTTAGTGGCCGCGACTTGAGGCTCAATGTGCGGGCGCTCTAAATGTCTCTCTCGTTAGTAAATAAAATAAAATATTTTGATGTCCCAAATTCATAATTCCATTTAATAACACGGATATATATTTTTCCAACAAATGTAAATACAATCAGCCTTTAATATTTATAGTGTATTTATCTGCAAAAAATACGATATATTTGTTGACATTTACCGTTTTATAAAAGTTTTAATATACAGATTAATAATATGCTGTGTCTTTCGTGATAATTTGAAAAGATTACATGTGAGTTACTCTATAAGTTTTGAGATAAAGTATTCTACATTTTTTCGAAATAATCCCCGTATGTTTATGGTTTCTATGTTCTCTCCCTGTTTTATATATTTTCTATACAAAGTTTCATTCGTCTAAACCAGCTTTGGAAACACTTTTTCCAGTCTTGGTCAGAGAAACATGATAGGTCAGAAATTGCCACTTCTTAGGTAGCCACGACTTTCTCAGCACTCAAAAAACTCTTTTATTTTTTGTTTATTTACTGTCGGGAACAAAAAGAAATCTCAGGGAATTAGGTCGGGATTGTAGGGTGGGTGAGGTAACGCTTTTGGTATGAGGGACGTATGTAAAAAGGCGTTGTCGTGATGGAGCATGATTCCCATTTTCAGCGTTAAATTAAAATTTTGGATAATGGAGATAGAGTTTTAAGGTTGAGGAGTTTTTATTGGAAATTTCCTCTTTCCGAATATTTTTTTTTTTAATTTTTTTAAATATTAACAGTTTATTTATGAAATATTCGCAAAAAACGAAATGTCTTTTTTTCATCTTTATTTATAACTTTTGCAATTTTTTTATGTGCTAATTACACGCTTTTAGCACATTTTTCTAGGCGTCTCTATCTATCTCTATTTTAGACCATTTTCAACTTATACGTCAATATATATCTCTATTTTAGACCATTTTCAACTTGTCGAGCAGACTATTTAGCCAATGCCATTTAGTATTATACCAATCTGAGTTAGCAGACCATTAATTATTATTTTTTTAGAACTTATGTTGAGAGATTTCTGCTCCGAGGTTTTTGGAGTTTTTTCGGTAACTTTCTCCCTGAGAAGACCCGATTTAAAAATCGTTGCATTTCATCCATCACGACACCAATCCACACGAATTTCTTAAATCAAATTTAAAATCGTAAAATATCATAACACGCAAAGGTTTACGGTTATGCTCCATTGTTTAAAAGAAAAAAGAAACGCGGGAACAGTTTTAGTCAAATGAATGGAACAATGGTTTGTTTTAAAGGACTTTTATTCCTTAGGAACATGTTAGTCCCATCGTATTCTAAACTAATAAATTTACTTACAAGCGTTATTGACGCAGAAATATGTCAATAAAGATTTTACAATTATAGAAGTTGGTTGCGCTAGTATGTTTAGATAAATGGAATGATGTTATTTTTCTTTTAAATTGAGCTAACTGGCTACTTATGTTCTATTTTCGAATTAATTTTCTTTTTGTAAACTTATAACACCGGTGCTTTCCATTTTTTAATTTTAAAGGTATTTGTGATGCAAAACTTATCGAATGACAATATTATGTATTATGTATTACTAACAGTGAGGACTACAACTTTGAAATTTGCTAAATATCTGATTAAACACTTCACTTTTTGACATTATTTAAAGCATACACTCATAGACATCCTTTATTGATAGAAAAATACTGTGAAAATTAATGCTAATGTAATCTAGCCAATAATTTTTATTGCTGATTAATTTTTTTTATTAAGCAATACTTTCTAGGCTACTTACTTTCTTTCCACACTTCCGTACGCAAAGAATTACTAAACGGAACCCTAATAATATGCTTCCACAGTATGTCTGTCACACGACTATCGCCTCCATTTTAAACGGCAATAGGAAGATAATATTTTCACAGAAAGCGTGTTACTGTCCCCGCTCTTACAGTAAATAATATAAAAGTTGATCCCATACAAATAACCCCAGTTATCTTATATCGCACTAGTACCGGCATTTTTAATTCCCTTGATTTCCATTTCATATGTTTGTGTCGGTTCTCGAATTAAATTCAAAAATTAATTCTGCTTAACCAATAATCTCCCTGCCAATTGTAACAGGCAGACAGACTTTCACATTTATAATGTTAGTGTGGAATACTTTTCTTAATTAATTAACTAAAATAAATTAACTAAAATTTATATAAAAGGGAAGTAAAAGGTATCGATGGGTTTTGAGTGTCACGATGGTGCCTTTCTTGGCGTTAAGTCTGTGTAGTAGCCCTCATTGTTTTGCGGCTTTGCTAATTAATATTGTGTTGCCGAGATACCTATTTGATTTTGAACTGTCATGTATTTTCTATGAAAAAAAAAGTGAAGAATTGAGACTGCAGCTTGAAAAATATTTTATGATAAAATTATATGGAAGTGATGTTAGAACGAAAAAATCTTTTGTTTTATCAAGAAACCTGCAGAATAGATTTGTATTCTGTGGCATTTTTGAGAAGACGGTTTTTTTCGAATTTCAAAATCAATTTTCGTAACCAACTTCAGGTTTTTGCACAGTACCTATTTTGTACTTGCGAGTAATGTAATGTGTAAAACGATATTAATTTTTTGCCGGTCTGTCCATAATAACAACGCAGAATTGTGTTACTGATAGAAAATATTTATTTAATTTAGTGGTGATTGGTAAGGGAAATAAATTTAATTTAAAATATGTTTTGTTTTATTTATTGTTTTAGTTTTAAAATCCCTTGCGATTATTGTCTCAGGGGGTAGGCAGAGTGAGCCTAACGTCATAAACCATTGATATAAAAAACCCAAGATACACAATCAGTGTCTCAAAAACGTCCTCTAAAACTGAGCGCAAAATTTTAAATTGTGCGCTTTTTTTTTTACTTTTTGTACATTGCTTTGTAAAAACAGCTATAAATCTTGCGCTTAAGGTTGGATATGCAAAAACATAAATTTTTGCCATATCTACAACTACTTGTATGAAATTAGCGACAGTTTTGAGTGTCAGTTTTGTACGGGACTGTGCATCTTGGATTTTTTATACAATGTCATAAACACATTTTTTATATTATAGGGTAGCAAACACGGAAATGGGTCTCTTCTTGGAAAGAGACGACCATCGTACGAGACACCAAAGAAGTTATTGGTGCGATGCTATTCATGTAGTCCAAAGGTTCCCAAAATTTTTTTCTCATAGACCACTTTCAAAATTTTGCTCGTTCCGGTGGCCACTTTCATCTAAATTTCTACCATACTCCCAAAACTTAAGAAAAACGTAGACCCCGTCCGTCCGTCAAGTCTCTCGTGGACCCCTGGGGGTCCACCTGGACCACTTTGGGAATCAGTGATGTAGTGGGATGGCAATGCCACATGCCTAAGTTTGACTCATGTAAGTGGAGCTAAAACGCCGCCACAAGGATAGCAACGTACCATTAACATCTATGGTGTCTAAGGGCAATGGTTGTCTCCAACAGGAGAGTTACTCTGATTGCCAACTACGATATTACATAAAGAAATGTTGTTTACTACATACCTACGGTGTTATGAAATAAATGTGTCGATAAATAAGTTTGTATATTTGAAAGTTTTCACCGAACGGAATTTCATAAATTACAAACTGAACACCTAGGATAGTTTTATATTTTAATCTAAAAAACGTAAAATTAGCCTAGGTCCGGTCTGGTGTCTATTGACCACATGAGGTTCCGTGTTCGATTTCCGGGTTGGGCAATCCATAAATATAGTTTTTTCAGTTTTCTAATAAAAACAACTTTGCCCGGGATCGAATAAATTCCAGGTTGGAAAAAGGCTTACCAGCTATCACATTATGGGACTAAGTTTCTTCGACTAATCGTGGGTGCACTCGTTGTACCTCTGCCAACCTCTTCGGGGATACAGGCCTGAAGATACTTTAATCTAAAAAATTCTTCGTTCACGTGGAATTCACCTAATAGGTCGACCAATATCATCGCATCGGAGTTTGTTAGTATATATTATGTCGCCGTGAAATTGTCAATACCGTTAGATTATAATCTACCTAATTTGGTTAGGTTAGTTTAGCAGTTGAATTACAATATCACTTAGCTATATTATAATGTAACGGAATTGCTCCCTAGGTAGATTATAATCTAACGGTATTGACAATTTCACGGCGACATATTCACACCACAAACAAATTTTAGTAAAATAATAGTTGGCTAAGTTTTTAGGTACTCGTTACCTTACCTTACCCTTGCTCAAAACTCTGATGCCATGACGCCATTAGAATAAAAATATAAGTCATAAGAAGCGGCATAGTAAAAAATATTCCGTTCACTATCATGGGAGGCGAGCAAAGAAGTAACGTAACACTAATATCGTGGCAACTAGGTGAGTAGTAGGCCTACGATTTCCCGTAAGACTTGGTGCCACCGCCTTGCCTTTTTCTGCCGCCGTAACTTTAATGCTTATCGATATCAACTCGTAGAGTGGATTGGCAAGTGAACTTGCGCAAGTGATTCTTACGTCTTTGTCATGCAGATATAGTTCCCAGCATGTTTCTTGCGCGATGGCTTTAAATACGTCGTGCACAAAGCGAACCACTCCGCAGCCGAGTTCTCAAGAACCGTGCCGGAAACTACAACAATGTATTACAATTGATGAAGTTGTATAATATATTAGATGTGCCCGCGACTTCGTCCGCGTGGGAAAAAATCTAAAAAAAGTTACTCCTTATTACATCAGCTATCTATCAGTGAAAGTTCCGTCAAAATCGGTCCAGCCATTCCAGAACAAACAGACAGACAGACAAAAATTGTAAAAAATGTTATTTTGGTATATGTACCGTGTACCTACACACATCCTTAGATATGCATTTAATTTAAACCGGTTATTTTAATATTACAGCAGACACTTCAATTTTATTTATTTGTATAAATACGTGGATATTCTAAAGTTTTACGATCAGAAGAGTCGTCTACTCAATTGTCTATACAATCTAAGCCAGCCTAGACTGACCTTGTACAGCAGGGATGGGGAAGCTTTTTCGTTCGCGTACCAATATTTACTAACAAAATATATGGCGGGACTGAGGATAATTTAATTAATGGAATAAAAATATTGATATATGTTTTCTGAAACACGATATTATTATGCAATATTACAAAATAATTATTGGAAAAAGAAAAAAAATCAATTTGCATTAAGATTAGTCAAATAAGTATAAGTCAAAAAATTAACTTATCGCGATTTTTACCAAAATGGTAAGTTTTACCATAAAAATACTTCAGACAAAAATTGAAAATCATTAAATTATCTGCAAAAAATGTTCTAATTCTTTTTTCTACGAGCCACTGCACCGTAGAAACCCGTTTTTGTCTGAATTATTTAAATTTTTTATGATAAAACTTACCATTATTGTGAAAATCGCGAAAAACTATTTTTTTTATCTTTGACCTTGAATATTTTTATTCTATACAGGGGAAAGATGGGGATTTTAAACAATTTTACTGATTTTCAGCTTGGTGGGAATTTAAGTAGCTTTAATTTTATTTTTTGGTCTAATTTGGTCGGATTAACAATCTGAAAGCAGAAAACTTAATTTGATTTTTGTTTGATGGTCGTAGGCCGGATTTAGATGCTTCGCGGGCCGGAGATGGCCCGCGGGCCGTAGTTTCCCCATCCCTGTTGTAGAGTATGCGTCTTACAATGATACCATCTCACACGAAAGTTGGACACCACAACATCTTTATCAATACAATGTCTTGAACACATGAAACGTGTTATCGCAGGAAATGATTAAAGCTATCTCAACCAGTGCTGAATGCATTGATTGAGGTAGCTATAATCATCAGAATTAATTTGTTAGTTGGTAAAATAGGAATTCTGGCATATAGATATATACGTATTAGGCAAGGGTTGCTTATCCTTTAAATAAATCTTATTAATAATAATATCTATATATTAATACGTGCAGGGTAAACTGTCTACCCCTTTTTAAGATAATTGCGCGACCGGAGGAGTATGAAATTTGGCACAGTTAAAGTTTACATTGTGGAGGACTGAAGAAACTTAATATTTTAAATAATATGTATTAAAAGAAATTTTATTATTTAGTCTGTGGTCGAATCTCGGCAATAGGCGATCGCTAATATCTATTATTATACCTGTAATTCTCCTTTTGAACAGATGTAACTTCCATATTATGCAATAGAATGCTATGCTATTCACGGACAATATATGATTTCTGTGATGCTATCCGTGATGCTATCGACAAGATTTTTAAATTTAAACTTTTGTATCTTTTCGAATTAAAAACAATGTTTCTAATACTCATAACTAATTCATTTATTGCACAAACACTAATTGTAATATATTTTTTCCTGTTTTCCAGACTTCTCGGCATGACTTGGAACAGAACGTTGCACTTAATATAACATCTGTGGTACCGTTGATCGATGATATTTTTCTAAAATAGAAAATAAAATTGTAAAATTAATAGATTTGTAAAAACAAATTAATACTTGACTAAAAATCGAAAAAAGGCTGCGTTACATAAGGAGAGTTTCTCGCACGCGAGTATGATTTCTTCCAGACAATAAAATAAATATAGTTTCGCCTTTCGAACAGGTGCATGTACAATAATTATCGCTACCTACTTAAACTCTCCTAGGCCGCGCGCCTGTGTTTCTTATGGGTGCGAGCGCGGCGGGCTAGGTCTGTTTATGAACAAAACAGTGGTTTATGTTGCTTCAATATTTTATATTAATAGATATTAAGCTAGTTAAGAGACTTATTGTAAACAAGCTTACGGACAAACCTGCTGATTTTTGCAATGCCTGAGCGTAAAACGTTTGTTTGTATACGTTTTATCTATACATATAATAAAATCGTAGAAAAGTCAAAACTGTACATTGAATATTTTTTTAAAAGAAAACTTGGGGCGTGATCTACAGTCTATATCGAAGCCAAAAATATAGTTTTTAGAATTTTTGTCTGTTTGTCTGTTTATCTGTTTGTCTGTATATATGTCCGGGGTAAACTCAAAAAGTACTCCATGGATTTACTTCAAATTTTGCATGAATATTACTAACAGGTCGGGTCAACCTACGGGAGAGAAGCTATGCGGAGTAAACGAAGTCCGCGTGGACAAAGTCGCTGGCAACAGCTAGTTTAAAATAAACGAAAACAAAAACTATAAGACTTCGAGATTTGCGATTCGAAAATACAACATTTATGTTTATTTAGTAATGTCAGTGGTGGTGCTATAATGTCTTCGGAGATGGCACAAGGTGTAGACATGCGCAAAACGTATCATTGAAAAGAAATTAATGAATTATATTTTACTTAGTCCATGTAATGTATGAATAAAAGCCAGTGTAAAGAATTAGGCAGAACGTATCATAATACTTCACTCCTTCACTTTGTCAATGTGAAGTATATATCCTTTATCTACTTCAGTAGTCCATTTAGTTCAGTTGATCATGACGTGGCCTTTGAATTCGTTTGGCGTTTGAAACTTGTTCGCATTCAACAACAGAATTGTTTATTCAATTACAGAATAGTTACTAATTGACAATACTTTTCAAAACTCAATTAGTTTAACAATGTACAAAATAGAGTGGAAATGGGATTATAAATAAATATTATTAGTGTCACTTAGTTTATAAACAAAGCCAGTCGTATTTCGTTCGTTTGTTTAATGGCATGTTTACATGCTTGTAAGGGCTTTTCACAACTTAACAAAGGCTCCATAACCTCCAAGCCTTTACATACGCTTGTATGCCATTTACACGTTTGTGAGTGCGTTAAGTGTGTTCCGGACAAGCAATCACGATCAAAGCTATAATTATGTCGCTTAACGCATTGGACCTGACATATTTTTATATAAAATATAAACAAAAACAAAGGTAATGAAAAAAAGGAATAATGGAACCCCACCTCAGAACCATATATTATTACCGAAGCATTATTGACTGCTTTAAAAAACTACGACTGAAAATAGATTTTTTCCATTTTTTTCACACAAGCCTCATAAAAAAATCACTAGTAAATAGTAGGGAAGGGGCCGAAATTCACTTTACATTCGGTTTAACCGAATTTCGGTAGCTTGGGACGAAGTTTTACCGGCTATCTTATTCTCCGGATCGGCATGGTTATCGCGTATCTTAAAATGCGCAATTATCGTAATTGTTTAGTTATTGCAAGACACATAATAGCCTTATATGTCAATGGTAGTCATTGCCGTTTGATTATTTTTGGTGCTATCACATCGCAAAAAGTGGATCCAGCGACAAGCAAGCAATTAGCAACGTTTATGATGATTTTTGACGTGACGACGTAAATTTGCTTTAATATTGAAGGATAGTTCAAAAAATTGATGATAACAAATTTGGGGGATACAGTTTGGTATTATAGCTATTTAATTATCATCAACATTGGAAATCAATTATGAGACATTAAAGAATTATATCACTAGTAGTTAGGTACTAAGTAGTCAAAATGTTAGTACCAACACGAATTTCTTTTCGTATTTTTTCGCCTTTTACTAGATGTCTATTAGAAAGGCAGTTGATTTGTTTTTTGAAAGGGGGCTGGATTCAATACCCGCCAACGTTAAATTCAATTAAATTCAAGAGTCATTTATTTTTTCGTAACTGCTAAGAACAATACCTACTATATTATTATTTACTTCTTTTTAAAATCAGTAGAACCAGTATTCCTCATATTATACATTCTAGCACTTGTTATCTAAATATGTATACCAAAGACCTTTAAAAAAGTTTAGATAATATTTCTCTTTCAACTTGTAAGCATGATGATACGATTTTATACTTATTTTAAAAATGTAGATACATAGGTACTTACTCCAAACAAAAGTCGTATAAAGCATAATCAAATATTGGTATTCGACACAAAATATTTTCACATCTTGACACTGGTCCATTACACAGATCGTTCTTTATGAAACTAGGTAGATAATAAAAATAACCATTTACTATATCACTTGGAACATAATATTCTTTTCTGTTAGAAGTATTCTGAAGTCGATCTTGAAACTTATTAGATAAAGTTTGTTTTTCATTGATTTTATTTATATCAGACCTCTCAAGTGTCTTTTGAAGTTCTGTACCATTATTTTTATGATTTCCATTAAATTTGAAGTCTGAGTAAAAACTGAACGTTTCATCTGAAAGTTTTGTAGCTGTAAAACTGATCATTCCATATAGTTTTCTTTTACATAGCTCTAATAAACTTGGACATATATTTGTATCGCTACCCAAGATGGTTTTGTAATGTGACGGGACATGTGTTTCTATATCATATTCTTTATTGTCTTTTTTAAGTTTTAATGAATATTTTGTGTTTCTTGAACTTGGCGTGTGTTTAGAAACAAACAGGGATCTGTAATTATAAAAAGTATTAATAATGAAATGTTAGATAATTATTAATAATTATACTCTCAAATAATCTACGATTAAGACAAGGCTCGGGTACCGAAGATCGAGTACTCGGACGAATACAGAAGTATTCGCGAGGGACAGGCGTTTGATTCCTGTATAGATGTTAGTATCATTGACTATCACCCATATTTTTTACCGTGATCATCTAGATCTCCATTGTCTTATAGAGCATCCTCCATTCTACCAGGCAATTCGTAAGGGTGAATGATTGGATGTACTTGTCACTACTCCGCTAGCACTAGTTCCGCAAAGGTTTGCCCTGGCTCGGTACCACCGCCTTTCCTTTTCTAATCGCAATAGCGTCAGTGATTGTCAATGTTATGTTCCGGTTTGGAGGCTAAGGTCGGTTAAATTTTACAAGTGGCATTACCGTCTCATTACATGGACAACAACGCATCATTAACATCTTTGGCGTCTATAGGTAACGGTTGTGGTTTTCCATCAGGTGAATCATCCGCTTGTTTGCTCTCTTATATATAAAAAAACTTTTTCAATAATGCTAGAATCTGTTGCTGAAGCCTGAACGATGAGCGCCTTGACGATCGATAGAAAAACGGGGATGGCGGAATCAAGTCGTGCAATTCCGCAGCGCACTCTCCAAAGTGTATCCGATAAAAAACCGATAAACTAGCCACTCTGCGGCGATGAGCAAGGCTCTGGAGTTTTTTGCCTACAAGATCATCGTCGTCTCTTGGCACGCCTCTCTATCGCCTCAAGTGTCTCCAGCTGGTATTTGGCGGATCCATCCCAGAGGTGAGAGCAGTATTCCATGCACGAATGGACTTGTGCTTGATAAAGGTTGAGCAAATGTCCCGGGCTGAAATAATGTCTCACCTGCGCCAGAATACCAAGCTTTTTTGAGGCAACTTGGGCTTTAGATTCTCGCTTACTCGATTGCTAATCGTCTTCCATTAAGTCATTACCTAGCTTAGAAAAATTAAGCCTCTTATGACTATAATATAATATAAAATCATTCTCAAGGCTAAAAGTCCCTGCAAATGAAATAGCATCTCATTCATAACTATCTGTGACATTTTTCATTTTTAGTGCGTAGCGTAATCACGGCATGCAATTATTGATATAAAAAAACCCAAGATACACAATCAGTGTGTCAAAAACGTCCTCCAAAAATGAGCAAACAATTTTAAATTGTGCGCTCATTTTAAATAGAATCGCGTCGGCCGCGTCACTGTCAATTTTATTTATTTTTGTACATTGCTTTGTAAAAACAACTACAAGTCTTGCATTTATGCAAAGACATATGTTTTTGCCATATCTATAACTACTTAAAAGAAATTAGGGACACTTTTGAGTGTCAGTTTTGTTCGGGACTATGTATCTAGGGTCTTTTATATCAATGCATGCAATACCTTTTTCCGATTGACTTGTTTATATAGAGCTATGAACCAATCGGAATAAAATTTAGTATTTATAGATTTTAATCAGTAATGTTGTACTAAGTAGTGCCACGTTAAAAATATGATTCTTCCCCTCTCTATCCCTCCATTCCATGTACTTTGATCCACTCTCGTAATATGCGAGATATAGGACACCTATCTAAGAAAGTATTAGAAAACAAAAGGATGTGAAATGTGAAAAGAAATGAGAAATGTGAGATGTTTTTATAGAATTACACGAAATTTTGCTTTTTAGGTGCCTCTATGCTGTATTTGTTACTTTTCATCTACAGGAGCATCAGTTTATTTGCTATCCTATGATATAATAATTTAAACAAATTTTAATATCTTTTTAACAAAAATAATATTAACAACCTAATATTTTTTTAAACAAATTTAACCGACAAAAAGTTATGCGTGATTATACATTAAAATCAGTGATTGAACAATCTATCATTATTTGTTTACGTACTTTTATGGTTGATATAAAAAATGGGACCACCCTCATATTTCTATAAAAAAAGGGTATAACTATTTCAATAAAAAGATGATCAAATTGGACTTCTTTGGAAAAAGTTTTGCGTGGTGTAACATAGATACATCTGTAAACCGGTTGACCCTGCAGGCCATCCCTGAAATTTCTCGCTTAATGAAGGTATTTTAAGCTCAAAGGAACAAAAACTATACAGCATCGATTTTTTAGAGTTTAAATATCGAAAATTTGTTATAAATGACAGTAATTTAATTTTCGAAAAGCTGTATATTTTGAAAATGATGATCGATTTAGATCTTTCGAATTGCATTCAACGCATTTTTTGATCTCTAAACATTGTTTTTCAAAATATTTTATTATTGATAAATCCCAAATAAATCGACCGATTTTGATCCAATTTATGGTGTTTGACGCAGTTTTTACGAGAGAAAAGCTGATTAGACTTTTAAAATTAATCTGAAAGTTATTTTAAAAATCTTAAGTAAGTTTGCTGTCAATAACATAATATTACAGTTCACCGCGATTCACTGGTTTATCAGTTGGCGAGATAGGTGGTGATCCTCATCGCCGTATTTACCGACATGTTAAAGAGTATTGACTATTTCTAGCGATAAGTGGGACCGACAGTTTAACGTGCTCATCCGAGGCACAGGAGCGGGGATTGAACCTCGGACGTCATGGTCTCAGCCAAATAAGCTACCCCTAGACCACGAGGTAATAACATATTTGAAAAGCTATAACTTTTGAAAACTTGATTCGATTTTGACTTTGGAAACTGCATTTGACGTAGTTTTTTAAGTACTATAATATTGTAGAAGGTTTTAGAACTCTAATATTGTGGAAGTTTTTTGAGGAATAGAGCTGATTAGTTTTTGTACTTAATCGGAATGTTGCCAAAACAGTATTTTTTAATATAACTTCCAGATTAAGATTAATATTAATTTGGAAGTTATATTAAAAAATACTGTTTTGGCAACATTTTTTTGAGGTTTTTTCAAATTTCTAAAAATTTTCCAGATCGAATTGGTTCAAATTTTTAGGAAGTCTATGTTGAGCGTAATCCAATCAAATGCCATCAACAGCGTTCCGATCGGTCCAGCCGTTCAAAAGTTACGAGATGTTTACACACACCCACACATACATACATTATTCCTGCCGCAATAGCGTCAGCGCTTGTCGCTGTCGTGTTCCGGTTTGGAGGGTAAGGTAGCCGGTAAACTTATGCATGTGGAATTAGACCTCGCCACAAGATAGCAACGCACCATTAACATCTTTGGTGTCTATAGGCGATGGTTGACTCTTTCCATCAGGAGACCCATCTGCTTGTTTGCTATCTTATGACATAAAAAAAAAAACATACATACATATAGACATACTGACATCATCACGAAAATAGTTGGAAAAGATTCCTAGGACCTCAAGACTTGGAGATCTGGTGAAAACTCGATTTTCGAAAACCGGGGGAAAATGTAACTTATCTACATACATAACGGGAAGTTAAAAAAATATACGCGTTGAATTGAGAACATCTTCCTTTTTATCGTCGGTTGAAAACAGCAGCAACTGACTTGCATCGTTTTGTATTCCTACCTACCTACCTAAATCTGATGTTTATCAAATTTCTACGAAACTAAACAGGAAGTATACCTACCATTCCAAACAGAAAAGAATTTTCCAAACTGGTTAATTAAACGATTTCTGAGGTAGCAGACATAAATTAGTTGGTTGAAAATCTAACCAAGTCAAAGTTCTAAGCCTACTCACCCAATATTGAGACTGAGCGTTTGCTCTCCTCTAAACATGTGATACCATAATGAGTAGGGTAGCATCTGCAGGCTGGGATTTCTCCAAAACCTTAACTCGCAGTGATATAAGTTGTACACTGGCCTTTGAGAAATCCATTCTAACTGATTGTCTGAAAATGATAGATACAATAAACTAGCAAAAAGCAGAGCTTTGTAGGGGCTCGCAAAGTTACACTATCTAGTAATATTGTTAGAAAAGTATTTTTATGAGAATTACATCTTTTAATGTATAGACTTTATTTATAATAATAAAGTCTATAATCTTTTAATGTATAGAAAAATAAATAATAAAGTATTTCATCTCTCGCATTGTATATCTGTTTTGTTAATCTTTCACCTACCATTCTTTGTACATGTCCGAACCAACGGAGCATGCCCTTTCTCATCTTTACACCAGCACTTTCTTTCAAGCATAACTTCTCTCTCACTTCAACATTACGAACCTGGTCCTGCGTTGATTATACTTTCATGCCCTTCTAACATACCCAACTCTCACTTTCATACAATATCGTTGGGAATAGGCAGGCATAGGAATGATTATGCAGGGCAAGAGGGGCACCCTGACTTAAAACTAACGCTCTATTCACTCTGTTCCCCGCCAGCCAGCCAGCCCCCCCCTCCCTCCCTCTCTCTCTCCCCCTCCCCCTCTCTCCCCCCTGCCTCCCTCCCCCCTCTCCCCCTCCCCCCTCTCCCCCTCCCCCTCTCCCTTTCCATCTCCCCCTCCCCATCTCCCTCGCCCCCTCTCCCTCTCTCCCTATCCCTCTCCCTCTCTCCCCCTCCCCCTCTCCCTATCCCTCTCCCTCTCCCTCTCCCTCTCTCCCTGTCCCTCTCGCCCTCTCCCTCTCTCCATATCCCTCTCCCTCCACCCTCTCCCTATCCCTCTCTCTCTCCCCCCCTCCACCCTCTCTCTCCCCCTCTCCCTCCCCCTCCCCCTCCCCCTCCCCCTTATATTCACAAACCTATAATATTTTTTAAAAACCTATCTAAGGATAGTCCACACAGTGGGGTAAGTGAGAAAAAAAAATTAACATCCCTACTTTACATGTCGGGGAGCTACCCTGAAAAAAATTTTTTTCACGATTTTATGTTGCCACTTTATTGACGTATCTAATATGTATATTCACGCCAAATAACAGCTTTCTAGTAACTAGGTTCTTAATTATCGTGCGGACGGGCGGACATAGCAACATTATAAGGGTTGCTTCCTAGTTTACTTCGGAACCCTAAAAAGGAGTACAAACATATTAATATTTAGATAATATTCATCTGTATAAGATTTCTTAATATGTCCAGTACTTTGAGTTTGCGTTGATATTAGTCAGAACAAACAGTTTTATAAGTAAAAATTTTATACTCGTAAAGTTTGTTCCGAGAATGAAATTTGTTCATACTTATTCTACAAATTATATACAAATTCATGAAACATGTCATGAAACTATCGAATTAGGTCAAACAGATCAATAAGGAAACGTTACATTTGATTTATAGTTAGTTTGTTATCGAAAGCTAACTGCTTCCTCCATTTTACGATCGGCTCTAAAATATATGAGGATTACGAATACTATTGCAACTACTAAATATACACAAACATATCGTGAATAGTTTTAAATATTATTTATTTATTTCAAAAGTCACTAAAATAAAAAAATTGAAGGAAAAACAAACAAAGGATTTATTTAAAAAAACAGCGAAATTGAAATTTGTTTTTTACAAAAAAGTATATATGACATACATACATATCTTCATGCCAGATCCCTTACGAGGTAGGCAAAGAGAATCGAGTGCCATATATGATGATATAATAACGTATAATATGTTAAATATATATATATATATATATATATATATATATATATATATATATATATATATATATATATATATATATATATATATATATACACATATATTTCATACCCAAACGTATATGTGAGTGGTTACGCAAAAAGGGACCTGAAGGGATTGGAAACGGTTTTTTTTTTTGATAAATTCTGATTCTATGGTCCTTCATCTTTGTTTTGTTCTAATCAAAATAATTTTAGGTGCCGTAGTTTTTTTTAAATGATTTTTTATGTAAGCCGAGGCAGTTTTGAAAATATTACACCTTATACACAGCGCACACTAGTTTTTTTCTAGCGCGCACATAAAGACAAGTAAAAGACGAATAAATAAGTCACCAATAATACAGCTATCGCAAACACGTGCTATTTCTCACTGACGAAGTCGCTCACTAACGACACTAACATAAAACACCCCGCGCCTCTCTCTCGCACTCGTGGCGAAACTCACATTTTAAACGTGATTTACTCGAAATCAATTATTTTCCCTTGAGGTCCCTTTTTGCGTAACCACTCACATATAATAACGTATGTTCTTAAAAGTATTTGCTCGTTTAATAAAAATGGTGATGTACACTCACTAAATATAAGGAACAAAAACCAATCTTGTTGTGCATGCATCTCGTCTACATAGAATAAGTAACTTTTATGGAGCAATGTTTACAAAAAACTTCCCGATGCTGTAAGAGATCTACCAATAAACAAATTTAAAAATGTATTAAAACAAATCTGTGCAAAAAAGAGTATTATTAAATCCCAGATTATTTAGCAGACAAACAAGCCTGGGATTAATTGCTCCTCATACCAATCTCTTATATGATTGTAAAATAAAATAATTCTTGTAATATTGTAACGCATTTATTATATAAAAAAATAATAGACAAAAAGATAAGCACGCTGAGTTTCTTCCACTGGATCTTCTCGAATTTCGGCTGAACGTTGAGTTTCGGCTGAAAGTTAATTTTCAATCGAATGTCGAAATTCAGCGGAATGACGTATTTCGGTCACATGTTCAATTTCGACCGAGTGACGAATTTCGGCCAGTGGTCGAAATTTTGGTCCGTTCTAGTAATGAACTATTAAATTAACAAGATGAATAAAATTACCGTGAAATGACGAAAACTTCTTGCTCGCCATTTTGCTTAAATTTACGACACGACCATACATTAAACACCGCGACTGACCGACCACGACCGTTCCAAGCTCTAAAGTGAAAAATATTGTGCAATATTAAACCTACACAGTGCAAGAAAAAAATATTGTACAATAAAAATTAAACCCGCTCAAACTTTCGTTCAATCATTGTGCAATCTTCAATATTAACTCTAAACGGTCAATAATATTGTACAATACGTAATATTGCGCAATATTATTGTAGGTCTAGGGGCCGCCTTAGAGCATAACATATTTTCCCTTTTTATATCAATGAATACCTAAAACTTTTTTTGATTTTATTTTATAACTATTTTATAAGTAACTATATTTTATAGTTTTATTTATGTTTTGTCACGTGTACGTACGGGTGTAAATACTAATCTGTAACTGTAGATCAATGACAAACTAGTGATTTTGTACAAATTGTAAAATTTTCAATAATTAAAATAAAAACGATTTATAAAAATATTTATATCAACTTTGAACGATTTACGTAAAGACAGCAATTGATTGGTTGAATTTTCTAGTTTTAGATTTTTTTAAATCCTCGTGATAGCATATTTAGCCTTTTTTATCATATATCTATACTAGTGATCGTCTCATCGAAACTCGACCATAATACTCTTTGCGTTAAAGCATATATACCTACCTATCTACTAGGCAAATTACTATAGAATTCACAAACTATGACTCAGTTTGACCATACACTAAACAGTAAAATCTTTTCTGAGTTTGACAACACACTTCAACCATAAACAAAACAATATATACGCGTGTGTGTGTCAACGCACGTTTTTTTTTTAAATTATTTCATTACATATTTTCTAATAAATAATAAATAAATATTCACGGGACAAATTACACTTTTGATCTAACCCTAAAATAAGCAAATTATTTGCTTGTGTTATGGGTGTTAGTTAACGAACATAGACAACATATACAAATACTTTTATATATAAATATATAATAAACACCCAAACCGAAAATACAAACATTTATGCTCATCACACAAATGCTTGTCCCCGTCGGGGATCGAACCCGAGCCCCGTCGATTGCGTAGTCAGTGTCGCTAATCACTCGACCAACGGGGCGGTCAATGCATATTATACAAAAATATTAGCTTTCATTGTACCTTCTCCACATAAAATTATAACTGTGCCCATTTTCATACTCCTCATTCCGCATAATTTTCGTAAAAACGAGTAGAAAGTGTTCGCTTTACGTATTTATGAGATGTATTTTTATGAAAAATAGTTTTGTTGACTAACGTTTATATTATCTATATACATATAATAAAATCGTAGGAAAGTCAATGTGTGTCCGGGGTAAACTCAAAAAGTACTGCATGGATTTACTTCAAGTTTTGCATGAATATTACGTACAAGTACGTACGTAGGTAGGTACGTACGTAGTAAGTACAACATATAGGCTACATATTATCACGCTATCACCTACAGGGGAGGAGCAGTGCGGAGTAAACGAAGTCCGCGCGGACGAAGTCGCTGGCAGCAGTTAGTATACAAATAATTTGCTTACTTTGCCTAGAGCAATTTGAATAATGTGTCTAGCTCAATGACATTTACATCAACTGGATTGCTGGACCAATGGGTCCAGCGTATTTATTTATTATTGAAGTGAAAACTTCTTTAGGCGCGTTGAGCGTTTTGGTAGAGGGTAAAATCCTCGGTTCGCGTCACCGACATGCTAATGATAATAGTATATCTATAGCTATGTTTTGCATATAGTTTTAATTACTCTCAACTTAATAGTTCCGTTTTCACTTCTATCGGCAGTCCCACGACTGCTACTGTTTTTTTTGTATTGTTTGAATCACTTCTGTGGTCCAGCGTTGGCGTCGACCACATGAGGTCCCGGGTTCAATTCCCGGGTCGGGCACTTAAAAATAATGTTTTATCAATTTTCTGATAAACACAAATTGCCCGGGATTGGAAAGTGCGGAAAGTGCCCGCTTGGCGATAGGCTTGCCACCTATCACATTGTGGGACCAAGTATACTCGGCTAATCGTGGGTGCACTTGTTGTTCCTCTGCCTACCCCTTCGGGGATACGGGCGTGAAAATACTTTTTTGTATTGTTTTCTTTAGACTATTAAAAAGTTAAAGTATTATTAAAAATAAAACACGCTAATTAAAAACAAATTACCACAAACCGAAAGATAATGTAGCCTTCGGAGATCTGCTATCCGTAGCGGCAATTGACGTAGCTCATTTTCATCCAAAATTAAAACCTTCAAGTTTCTCATGTCGCCAATATCCTCCGGAATATACCTCAAACGGTTGCCACTAATATCCAAACATTTGAGGCACACTAATTTCGATATCTCTCTCGGTAATTCAGTTATATCATTCCCACTCAAATACAAACTCTCTAAGTTACAGAGTTTTCCGATATCATCCGGAATTCGATTTATTAAATTTTCCTTCAAATAGATATCCGTTATATCCGATTCTTCGCCTTCTAGATTTTGTAAGGGAAACTCTGTAAATCCTCTATAATTCCAATGCAAAACATTGTTAACATAATCTTTATAATCCATTTCGTTAAACTTTAAAAAAAATCTTTTAATTTAATAGCACTTATTTATTTTTAATTTAAACAAAGTATCACGTGGGTGTATATATTCTTTTTATTATGACGAGTTCCCGGTGCTCCCATCTGAAGAATACTACGTATGTAGCGTTCGATGTTGGTACGAATTATTTTCGAAACCAAAGCAAGGCCTTCTATTTAAAATTAGAGCAACTGGTCAATTTTATTGCTGTGAAATAAATATCAGTATACAACGTGTTGTATAACATATAAACTGTTAATAACAATACAACTGTTCATATCCATAATGAATTCCTGTTACTATAAATATGATACTCTGGCAGTCCATCTCTTATACCTTTTTTGAAACCGATTTTGATAAAATTTGGCATGGAGATAGTTGACGATCCGGGCTTAAAACATTAGTCAATTTTTTCAAAAATCAATCAATATAATGCTACTGAAAATTTATATATATTTTGTTTATAAAACAATGAACTAGCGGTGCGCCCTGAACTGTGAAGTCATCATGATGTACTTTTAACAATAGATTTTTAGATCCTCTAACCCTTACATCACAGCAACCCTTTTTTTAGGCTTATTTTCGGCCATAAAATTGTTTTTACGTAACGATACTTGAGTTGTCGTCGAACAAACATACATGCAATGTTTAATAGATTCAGGCGTTACTTAGCGGAAATTCATAATTTAATAAATAAATTGTTAATTTGCAAAATTTTCGTGAAACCTTATACGGAACTGCTGTGATGCAACTGAAACGAAAGGTAGTGTAAAGAATGAGGCAAACGTATCCAAGGCTTGAAAATTAGGGTAGGCAAAATAGTCCACCCACTTCCACCACACTTCCTTCCACGTCAGTAGCAAAGGCGGTAGCACACAAATTATGTACTCAACGCACGTTTCACTTTTTTTTCACACACAACAAAAATTATTGCTTCACCCTTCATAAAGTACAAGTTTTTGACCGCTCCGTTGGTCTAGTGGTTAGCAACCCTGACTACGCAACGACGGGGCTCGGGTTCGATCCCCGACGGGGACAATAATTTGTGTGAATAATGTTGTATTTCCGGGTTTGGGTATTTATTAAATATATCCCAGTAGGTATTTATATATGTATTTCTATGTATTAGTATCGTTGACTATCACCCATAACACAAGCAGATAATTTGCGTACTTTGGGGTTAGATCAGTAAATATAATTTGTCCGGTAAATATTAATTATTTATTTATTTTATGTATGTAACTTGTGTAAAATTATTCTTGAAAAAATATCCCACTTGATTCGTAAATTGGATGCACCGAGTCGTGTGAATCGGCCTCAGAGCGGTATGTGCGGGGTGCGCGGACACTACACGAGCTGCGCTCGATGTTTTTGCTTTTTTTTATTATAAATCCTGTCATGGACAAATTATTCTGTTATATTTTTAGAACAGTGTAATATATTTCATGAAGTAGATACTTCCTATGGTATGATAGAATCTGTTCAAATATTTTTTATATATTAACACTATTTTAACATTGTTTACTGCTGTTAAAGCGTAATGTCCTCGACCTGACACCGTTCACGTTAGTTGGAGATGCGCCAACCACGATTACGATATTGGAGCATTTTGAATCGACTCTGATATACTTTCTGACAAATATTATGCCTGTACTAAATATATTATACTCGTAGGCGTCTTGACAAACGTGACATATCTTATCAATCTTCTAATACAAAGTTTTTGCTCCACGTATTAATGAAATAATTGCTTTTACTAAAAAATCAAGTATGTATGTGTCAGCGTAGTACTAGATTGTTAAAAATAAATTACCTCATTGACTGAGCCAACATAATATCAGATTTTTTGTTGTTTTGTTGTGTGTTGTTGTGAATTTATTGTTGTTGTGAAGAACAGTTCTGAATGAATTACAATAAATTGGCAGTATTTAGTAAACACATTATACAGGTGCTTAAAAAATATGCAAAAAATAATGTGTGCAGATAAATTAATTAGTATTGCACATTGAAGTGAATGAAACGAATGCGTGCCTTTGAGGCGTTCTTCATTTTTGTTAATGTTAATTAATGTAAATTTGCAACCGTCTGAGGTACGAAGAATATAACTATCTTGGACAAGTTACACCGAATGCTACCACAATAATCAGCCAGTGGTGTCAGCTTAAAAGCAGGTGCAAGACGGGCAAGCTTTCGGGCTTCGGCTTTTTCAGTGGTCTGTACGTCATATGAACAAAAAATTAAAAAAAGAAAGGAAAATATTTGATTTCATCAAATGATTAAGAATTTCGTTATTTACACGAACTTAATTGCTTTAGATATGATGTTATGGAGCTAAAACTAATTTGTAAAGACAATATGTGTTATATGATAGCAATGCACTGTTAATCATCTTGTGTGTGTATATAGGCGATAGTTTCTCTTACCATCAGAAGACCATTTTTTCCCGTGTTGGTCCCGGGCTCCTTTGAAGAATAGACCAACTGCCGTTCTGAAAGTCAGGTCGTAAAAGGCGACCGAGTGGCTATGTGCGTCACTATCATCGTGACTACTAGATGGTAGAGTTCTGCATCGGCCCGACCGGGTCAGGTACCACCGCCTTACCTATTCCTGCACAATAGCGTCAGTGCTAGTCGCTGTCGTGTTCCGGTTTGGAGGGTAAGGTAGTCGGTAAACTTATGCATGTGGCATTAGACCTCGCTACAAGATAGCAATGTACCATTAACATCTTTGGTGTCTATAGGCGATGGTTGACTCTTTCCATTAGGAGACCCATCTGCTTGTTTGCTATCTAGTCATAAAAAATAAATAAAGAAGAGCTGTAACTATTACAGCTAGCCAGTGATGTTCTCTTAAATTAGGCGTTTTAGCAAAACAAAATCTATCTGGGCGATTAGTTATACATCAATTGTATTCACTTTATATATATATATATATATATATATATATATATATATATATATATATATATATATATATATATATATATATATATATATATATATATAATTTGAAATGTGATAGTATATATATTAGTTTGAGAGAGAAAAAAGTAATTGCCGCCGTTGTGAGAAATTTATCTCCATATCGAGTGAGCGAAATAAACATTCTTAGAAATACATCCCTAGCTTTATTTTTTCTTCCAGTTCTACTTTGTTAATGTAAAGAACTTAACAAGTAAAAACTAAAAAGTATGTCAGTGATGAACTAATCGCTCAGCTAGATTCTCAGCTAGACAACTAAAAAGCCTAATTTAAGAAAATATAGCTGAAAAGCACGTCGCTGGCTAGCTATTATAATTATTGAAGTAAATTTTTATGAAAATAAAAACGGAACAAATTCAATAGTCCTTTTAGCCGTATTCGACTATGGCAAAAACGACAATGAAGTTAAGAACCAATTATTAAACAGAAATTATTATTTTATTTTTATTATTATTATTGTTAATGTGTGTCTAGATTATGATAGGCCTGAATATGGCTCGCGAAACCGAACTTATGTTGTAAAAAAACAATCACAGTATATATATATATATATATATAGAATATCAGTAGAGTTGCCTTGCAGAGTTGTACGTGTAGTTATAGGGTTTGGGTCGAGTTTTCCTGATCTGACGCTTTGCATCGGGTACTTCCAGACGTCTGGATTCGAAGGTTCTAACACTTCGGCTCACAGTAGAGCGCCATCCAGATCTCTGTGAAGTAAGCTCTTCCCACCGATTTCTCGGTATACTGCTAGGAGTGAGGTGGCGTTTGAGTACATCTTTGTACCATAGGTACTACCCACCTTGCATGCGCTTGAGAGCTCCGAGTAGAAAACTGCTTTAGTCCCCCGGGCGTTAATAAGGTGCTATATAGGTACAGGTTAATATCGTGTTCCATTGGAAAGGTAAGGTAGCGGGATAATTGATCTTGACATACGAAAATACGTCATTAACATGTTTGGTTATTACTTTCCATCAGGAAAACCAATTAGCTTGTTTCCTATCTTATGACTTAAAGAAAGTAACCTTCTATTCACTGTTATAATAGGACTAAATTTCTCTTTTCAACCAACTTCCTAATAAAGTAGGTTTTCAGTTCACTGCACACATACTTTTGCTGTTCTTACCTCAGAACTCGATTATTAACTAACCAATCCGGAAAATTCTTCTTGTGTCTGAGAGTGTATACTTCCTATTTGATCCCATATAAATTTAGTGTAGATCTGATGTAAGTTAGTTATTGCCATTTTACTGCGTTTTAATTATTTTTGTTATCATTTCATTAAAACAATATTCTAAAAAAATATAGCTTTTGTACACTGGAACTGGATTCACACTAAGCCTTTCTTCTTAGTTTAATTATTGATGTTATTACTCTATTTACTGGATGTACCCCGCAATCTATTATGTGATTAATGTTGAGAGAGAGAAATGATTTTTATAGGTGTGAAAGAACATTGAGTTAATTTCAGATAGGTACCTAGATACTACCTGTAGGTATTTTTATGCAACTCTGATCAGTCGTTTTTAACCCCCGCCGTTAAACGAGGGGTGTTATAAGTTTTAGGTGTGTATCTGTGTATCTGTATGTCTGCGTATCTGTGTGTCTGTCCGTGGCATCGTAGCGCCCTGGTGGATGGTCCGATTTGGTTGAGGTTTTTTTTTAATTGAAAGCCCTGTTTTGCGAGATGGTTCTATGATTCAGTAGAATCTGTTCAGCCATTTCATGATCACCAGCTCATTTCAAATTGATGAAAGGAATTAAGTAACTTGTGAAGGCTTTATCAATACTAAATTTTGTATTTTGTTACTTTATTGATATTTGTGCAGCACAGACATATTCGATCTAAATATTTAATGTAAATAGATATTAAGGCAGGATCAATTGTATATTTCGTTTAGTTCGTAAGTTTTTTGTAATAAATAATGTTCGTTTTCGTCTTTTATTCGCCCTAAGACCTACATACAGCTTTGTTGTTCAGAGATAATAAAGCTTTATGTAGTTAAGTTGTTTGCCTAAAGGCATATTACGAACAGAAAGGGGTTCCATGCAGTCGACAATTAACAAGTCGACTCTTGCGAGATTGTATTTATATGCGGGAATCCACAATTACGGAAATCCGAAAAGTGCAAAATTCTTTATGAAAACAAATGTTTATCGATTGTAAACGCTACGCCTGGCGCCATTTGTCTTTGTCGATTTCCGCTGCCTGTCTGGTCGCGCGCTATAAATATCGGAGAGCGCGGCCATACAGTTAGTTCCATTCCGATCAAGTTACAGTTTCGTTACGACTCAATAAGTTTCCCAGACAAGTTCCTGGGCTTTAGTATATCCATAGGGTACCGGCTTTAGAGTAGGGCAGTGTTAGGGCAAGTACTGGCTCTCCCATAGAATAGTGAACATTTGCAACGGTGCTAGCTTTATTGAGAAATTCTATTTCGTTACAATAAAGCACCTTTGCAACGAAAAGTTGTGGTCTCGATTATTTCTCCGGCACATTCGGCTCAACCAAAAAGCACTGCGGCTGGTGGGGCGTCGAAGAAGAAGTACCAGATCTACAGTCCGCTGGCTCACCCGGCTGTAGTGCACATTTTTGGTCGCATTCGAGCCGGATCACTGAACCATGCCGATTGAGACGAGGAGTACGTCGAGTCGCCGAGAAGAAGAGGCCGCTAGTCACGAGGAGGAGACGAGCGGTACCACCACGTCCGCTACAGAGACTAGCGGCACAACAACAACCGAGAACACCGAGGCGACCGAGACCACAACGAGCAGCGTTGCAAATAGCGAAAAGCCGGTACCATCCGCAGTCGAGTCGCCGCGTATCGTTTATCTACGCGCCAAATTAGAGGAAGCGCGCTTACGGGCAGAAGAGGCGCGCTTACGGACGGAACTCGCACGCGCTGTTTATGAAGAAGGGCAAGCAACTGCCATTACGAGGGTCGAAGATTGGATGGACTCCGCTCGGCCAATCCATACGGATCGCCAGCCGGCACCAGAGCCGCTGGCAATCACCAGTTCGGTGGCACTTATGCCACACCCACTACGACAGGCGGCACCTAGGCCGCAATACGAAGAGGCGGCGCACGCGTCGCACCACAAAGATTCGGCGGGCCATGAGTCGCCCGCACCACGAAAGGTGGCCCAGGCGCCACAAGCTACGTCGCCCGCGCAGTCGGCGGGCATTTCAGCGCGCGCTGTACGTCCGGCAGAAGATGATGTGTCCGTCGTAGAAAAGGCGAAGATTTCGACGCTTACTGAAAATACGGAACCAAAGCAAGAGTCTGGTGCATTGAAGGCCGCAGATATCACCGCGCTCGCGTCCGCCCTGGCCGAAGCATCACGCGGGGCGCCGCGCTATAGTATGGAGTTGCCAAGTTTCGATGGCGCTGGTGAAGAATGGTTGCAGTTTAAAGCGGCATATCGAGAAATATTTTAGCAAGACGGAAAATCGGGCAAGAATTCGAAGATATTTACGAGGAAACGCCAAAGAAGCCGTCGCCTGCATGTTTTACGGGGAAACCGACCCAAGTGAGATCGTCGACCATTTGGAAATACAGCTTGGTCGGCCCGACGCACTAGTGAACGCAGAATTAGAAAAAATTAAGTCATTGCCGCGAGTGAAAGAAAGTGCGCGGGAAACGTGTGTGTTCGCCAGCAAAGTTAATAATATCGTCGCTACGATTCGAGCTCTCAACAGAGAGAGCTATCTACACGATACGGTGGCAGTGAATAATTTATTAGCGAAGTTTAATTATACGTTGCATCACAGTTGGTTCCAGTACGCAAGACGGGAAGATAGAAAACCCGATCTACAAATGATTAGTGACTTTTTAATAAAAGAAGCCAAGATGTGTGCTGCGTTGGTGCCACATGAACCTACGAAAGAAAATCAGCAAGTTTTTAAGAAAACACAGTGAACACACACACAGAAATATGAACCGCAAGTGAAGAGAGACAAATGTGCGATATGTCAAGATGCACATACTAGCTCTATATGTGAACAGTTTACGAAAGCTAGTGTTGACGATAGGTGGGCTATGGCAAAACGTAATAATTTATGTTTCAGGTGTCTGCAAAAAAGAAAGCCAAAACACGAGTGCAAGTTTCGGCAATGCGGCATCGACGGATGCAAGAGCTCGCGTCATCGGCGGCTACACAATAGCCGCAACAATTATACGAAGAAGACGCCTGAAGATGAAGCAGAAGACAGCGACGCCGTGGTGACGTCAACGCAGTCAAACGCGCCACGCGCCTACCTTAAAGTTGTACCGATTGTCCTGACAGGTTTCAGGGGCAGCGTGAACACATACGCACTATTGGATGAAGGGTCCACAGTCACGCTGGTAGAAGAGAAGGTGGCTGCGAAGATAGGAGCTCGCGGGCCGGTAGAGCCGTTCCGCATCGAGACAGTTGGCGGCACGCGACTCAACGCAGAGAGGTCGCGCCGCATCGCAGTCACCAACAAGGGCCTACATCACCATCAGCGACATCGGATAATAGGAAGAACTATAGGTAACCTTAACCTATCGCCACAGTCTGTTAGTAGATCCATCGTCAACAACTACAGACATCTGGAAGATATAGAAGAGGATGTCATCATGGAGCGCGCCGTGCCAACCGTGCTCATCGGCCAGGACAACTGGCACCTGATCGTGACGAGGGCTGTGAAGAGCGGAAGACGTGGACAACCAGTAGTATCGCTTACGCACCTTGGCTGGGTGCTACATGGTGTGGACTACCGCCACAAGCAGCGAGTCCACCTAGTGCAGAGAGCTGCCTATGCCGAACAGGATGAAGATATAGAAAAGGTAATAAGAAATTATTTCGATTTGGACAGTGACGGCATCACTCCGCGCCAGCCCATCAACCAGAACGAGCAGCGAGCCCTGCAGATTTTAGAAAGTACGTGTAAGCGCTTACCTGACGGGCGCTACGAGGCAGGACTATTATGGAAAGAAGATAGCCGCGAGTTTCCTGATAGCCGCGGCCTGGCTATGAAGAGATTGTACAATACAGAGAGACGTCTGGACAAGGACCCCGCGCTAAAGCTATACGCGCTAAAGCAAGCTATACGAGAAACAGGTACAACATTTATTTGTTAGTGGTTACGCCGAACCTGCCAACGAGTCACCTAGCCAAACCAGCTGGTACCTGCTTCACTTTGCGGTAGTGAATCCTGCAAAACCGAAGCCGCGAATAGTGTACGACGCAGCTGCGCGGGTCCATGGAGTAAGTCTCAACGACATGTTATTAGCTGGTCCAGACCTTCTATAGAACCTACCCGGAGTGCTAATGAGATTTCGACAGCTGCCTATCGCCGTGACAGCAGCCTTAAAAAAATGTTTCTGCAAATACGTGTACGACAACAAGACCGGAACGCATTACGTTTCCTATGGCGAGAAAGCGACAGAAAAGGTTCGCCACGTGAGTATAGGATGACCAGCGTCATATTTGGAGCTGCGTCATCACCAAGCACCGCTATCTTCGTAAAAAATAAGAACACAAAAGAGTACGCCCATCTCTATCCCGACGCCGCTACAGCCGTGATAAGAAAAGAAAGAACATGGACGATTACCTGCAGAGCTTCGATAGTGAGGAAGATGCCATCAGAATAGCCTCGCAGGTTAGCTTTATTCATCAACAGGGGCATTTCCAGCTGCGCGGATGGAAAACGAATAACTCGGCCGTAGCTAAAACGCTACTAGTAGCGCCGTCTCTGGGCGGCGATTGGGAACTAAGTACAGAAAGCGAGAAGGTTTTGGGATTAAAATGGAAACCTCACAACGATAAGCTGGGTTTCAATGTTAAAGCGGTGTACGATGAAGATAAAACACCTACGAAGAGACACGCGTTACGGGTAGCTATGTCTATTTTCGATCCTTTAGGTTTAATTACACCTGTAACTATTCACGCGAAACATCTACTTCAAGAAACGTGGCGAATCGGACTACCATGGGACGAGCCTTTACCTGCGAACTTAGAGAAGACATGGAGAAGCTGGCTTCAAGACGTGAGAAGAATGGAAAACCTGGAAATACCTCGCGCACATTCTAACCTGGCGCGAGCGCGAGATCGGCAGCTGCACACCTTTACAGATGCCAGTGAGTCTGCATTTACAGTGGCGGTCTACTGGCGCATAGTCAATGAGGATGGCGAAGTCAGCGTCAGCCTAGCAGCAGCCAAAGGAAGAGTCAGCCCGCTCAAGTTTACCTCCATACCAAGGTTAGAAATTCAAGCAGCTTTACTAGGTGTCCGCCTAGCTCAGCACGTCATGGAGGAGTACGAGTATCAGCCAAGCCGCAGGGTGTACTGGACAGACAGCCGCACAGTTCTATCGTGGCTATGCACAGGCTCGCGAGCATTCAAGCCGTTTGTTGCCCATCGAGTAGCAGAGATTGAAGATATTACGAAGGTCGCAGATTGGCGATGGGTGCCGTCTCGCGACAATGTAGCTGATGATGCTACTCGCCATATCCCGGAAGAATTTGGAGACCGACATAGGTGGTTCGTTGGTCCGGCCTTCCTATACTTAGAAGACGACAAGTGGCCGCAAGATGTCGCTAACAGTAGCGAAATAACAGGCGATGAAAAACCGTCGGCAGCTGTAAAAAGTGTAAATATTGTAAATAACGTTAGAAAAATTGTGTGTATTACAGAAGCACTACCGGAAATATCAAGATTTTCGTCGTGGCTTCGACTGGTGCATGCAAAGGCGCGCGTGCTGCAGTTCATCGAGCTCTGCAGACCAAATAAGAAATGTGTCGCCGGTGTGCGTAAGCGCACAGCTCCGAGTGCCTCCAATGACGAAGATTGGGGAAAAAAGAATACGAAAAGCTCGAGGAAAATAGAGAAAATTAAGAAGCCACGAAGTATGGAAGGAAAACGACGCTACTTGCCGCTAGATGGCTCTGAAATCATTAGCGCCGAGAAATTGTTAATAAAATCATGACAGCAAGAAAGCTTTGCTAGCGAAATAGAAGCTATTACGGGCGGGAGCGCGATAGCAAGAGACAGCCGGTTGAAGCAGTTATCATTGTTCGTCGATGAAGAAGGCATTTTGAAAATAAAGTCACGAATAGCGGCGGCAGAAGATATAAATGAAGAATTACGAGAGCCGGCCGTGCTAGATGGCCGTCACCCATACACCCGCCTCTATATAGAGTATGAACACCGGCGTCTTCACCATAGCGGGGTTGAAGCAACTACGAGTGAAATATTACAGAAATTTTGGGTTTTACGGCTTCGCCCCACCGTGCGCGGCATAGTAAAGAGCTGCGCGCTTTGCCGAAGGGGAAGCGATATCCCGCCACAGCCGCCTACAGGCGACCTACCGGAGTCCCGGGTCGCGCACCATCAGCGAGCCTTCACCTACGTGGGCCTGGACTTTCTCGGGCCATACAGCGTGACCATCGGGCGGCGCCACGAGAAGAGATACGTGGCGCTTTTCACCTGCCTTACTTCAAGGGCGGTCCACCTGGAGATAGCCGCCAACCTGGAGATAGCCGCCAACCTAACTACGGACTCCGCAGTAATGGCACTGCGGCGCATGATGTCGCGCCGCGGGTGCCCCACCGAGATTTGGAGCGACAACGGCACCAACCTGCGCGGCGCTGATGCAGAGCTGAGGCGCGCCACACTAGACGCCACTAAAGAAGCAGCAGCCAACTATTCAACCAAGTGGAAATTCATCCCGCCGAGCGCGCCATTCATGGGAGGCGCATGGGAGCGCATAGTGCGCTCTGTCAAGGCTGCACTGTTCGCCGTGCTGCAACAGCGGCATCCACCAGAAGAGGTACTGCACACACTGCTGGTAGAGGTCGAGCACACGCTCAACAGCCGACCTCTCACTCACGTGTCAATGTTACCTGAAGACCCGGCACCACTGACGCCCAATCACTTCCTGCTGGGGGGACCATCACGCGTGCCTGTCCCGGGCGCGTTCTCCGAAGGCGATACCATCGGCCGCCGCCACTGGCGACACTCACAACAGCTGGCCAACCACTTCTGGTCACGCTGGGTACGAGAAGCACTTCCGCTACTCCAAAAGCGGCGGGAGCATCACGGAAGAGGAGCAGAACTGCGCGTCGGCGACGTCGTCCTCATCGCTGACGGCGCGCTGCCAAGAAATACGTGGCCAACGGGGATCATCGAGGCAGTACACCCTGGAGCAGACGGCGTGGTACGAGTGGCTGATGTACGTACGGCTCGGCTGCGGGAGACATGCGAAGACCGGTTAAGAAGTTAGTCTGGCTGCACCATATTTAGTATAACACTGCGTGTTATAGGCGGGAGAATGTGCAGCACAGACATATTCGATGTAAATATTTAATGTAAATAGATATTAAGGCAGGATAAATTGTATATTTCGTTTAGTTCGTAAGTTTTTTGTAATAAATAATGTTCGTTTTCGTCTTTTATTCGCACTAAGACCTACATACAGCTTTGTTGTACAGAGATAATAAAGCTTTATGTAGTTAAGTTGTTTGCCTAAAGGCATATTACGAACAGAAAGGGGTTCCACGCAGTCGACAAATTACAAGTCGACTCTTGCGAGATTGTATTTATATGCGGGAATCCACAATTACGGAAATCCGAAAAGTGCAAAATTCTTTATGAAAACAAATGTTTATCGATTGTAAATAGTATGTATAATGTAAGTATAAGCCTTAGGCATATGTTTAGACACTTTTCGGTAATATAAAGATAGTTAACAGGATAGTACGACCTGAAAAGGCGTACAACTCTGTAATTGTAAGAGTTTCCGAGGTCCTGTAAGAACGTATAATGTATATAACACTCTTGTTTGTTATTGTATAAGTTTATTTGTGTTAGATCCTTGTATATAAATAAGAAATAACACATTGTAATTAGATTTCGGTAGATCTTAGGGCATTATGTACTTTGTTTTGCATATATTTGTAAAAAGGTAGTACCGTTGCACTCGCTAGAGGGCCACACTAGGTAATTAGAGGTAGGAGAAGCTACCTAAGATAAAATTATTAAGATTAGATTACGAAAAGTAGGGTTTTAACAAATCCCAGACATTGTGGCGCTACGCCTGGCGCCATTTGTCTTTGTCGATTTCCGCTGCCCGTCTGGTCGCGCGCTATAAATATCGGAGAGCGCGGCCATACAGTTAGTTCCATTCCGATCAAGTTACAGTTTCGTTACGACTCAATAAGTTTCCCAGACAAGTTCCTGGGCTTTAGTATATCCATAGGGTACCGGCTTTAGAGTAGGGCAGTGTTAGGGCAAGTACTGGCTCTCCCATAGAATAGTGAACATTTGCAACGGTGCTAGCTTTATTGATAAATTCTATTTCGTTACAATAAAGCACCTCTGCAACGAAAAGTTGTGGTCTCGATTATTTCTCAGGCACATTCGGCTCAACCAAAAAGCACTGCGGCTGGTGGGGCGTCGAAGAAGAAGTACCAGATCTACAGTCCGCTGGCTCCCCCGGCTGTAGTGCACAATATTGCATTTAAATGGTAACCTTGAGCAGATACTTTAAGATCCTAATTTGAAGATCATTAGCGTCTATTTAACTGGCAATTTTCATATGTAAATAACAGATTTTCCAAATATTTCAAGCCACTTTTTAACGACTTTCCGTTTCCATTTGTACAAAAACTTGGCAGACTTGAGAAAGCTCAGTGATAATGCAATTCTATGGCACCATCCAACTGAGCTCATGATGTATCCTGGATGTAGGGACTGGAACTCTCTGAAGCAAAATCTTGTTTGGACTGAGTCTTGTTGCTATAAGTACTAAATTTGATTAGTGTTCATGATGACGAGGATCTGAAGATGGAGCTGATGAAATGCTACCAAAACCCATGTGTCAAATGTAGAAAGATATAAGATAGTCAAGTTCGGACTCGATGGATTTTTTATGATGTGTACTTTCTATTACATAACATAATGTCGAAGAACTGAAGATGGAGCCGTAAGAGTGCCATTGTAACTCACAGATAGAAATTGCTAATATAGTGGAGCTTGAAGTCATTTCATTTGTTACAAAAGATCTTTCTTGTGATGATAAGGCTCTGAAGATTGCGCCGTAAAAGTGACATTGGAATTTCAACAATCCAGATTCAAAATGCAACTACAATTAACTCCTAAACTAAACGAGGTAATGCTTTTTAATTAGCACTTAATTGTCTTGTATCGGCAAATACCTTCGTACTGGATGATTTTCAGGATCTGATGATGGAACTGGAAGGTAACCATGAGAACTCCTAAACTAAATAAGATAAACTAATCGAAATTGGACTAATTTGGTCTGTTTGGACAAACGCTCTAGTGCTAGACTATTTCCAGGGTCTCATGAGGGAGCTGAAAATACGTTATGGGAACTTTGGAATAAAATAAAGCAACACTATCGACTTTGGGGTCATTTGTATCGTTATTATAAGGATTTTGGAGTGGAGTGGAGTCCAGTACCTGATGATAGAGCTGGAAAATGTACCGGAAAACTCCTAAGCTAAACTAGGTTAACCCATCAAGTATAAAACAAAATTCGGTTTGTATTTGCAAACAGTTTGGTGCTGGACGATTTCTATATCTAATGGAATTGGAACGTAGTCATATGGGAACTTCTAAATTAAACAAGATAAAAAAAACTGGTGGAAGCAGGAGGAAGTCTTTGGAGCAGGATGGCTTTCAGGTTCAGATGTAATTGTGTGAATCAGAGTGAGAAGAAGTTCATGAGAAATCCTAAGTTAACCCAGAAAAAACAATTGAGTGTGGGTTACTTCAGTTTGTCCTGGCATATTTTTTGGTGTTAGATGTTTTTTTCTAAGTAAATAATGGAAATTAAAGATGGCCATGGGAACCTTTGAACTAAACAAGATAAACCCATTAAGTATGGACTCATTTTTTCTATTTTGAGGGTTAATCTAGTGCTAGATAATTTCTGTGGTCCTATGATGAAGTAGGAAGGAGGTTATGAGAACTTTTAATTTAAATTGAGCAACGCCACGATTTAGGACTTATTTGGTTTGTTTTAATAAGTACTTTGGAACAGAACGGCTTCCAGTTTCTGAACATAAAACTGGAAGAATTCTATGATATCTCGCTAAACTAGATAAACTCATCGAGTACCTATGGGCTAATTGGGTTTGTTTTGGTATACTGTTTGGTACTGGATGATTTTAAATCTATTGATGTAACTGGAAAATGGCTACCGGATCTTTTAAACTAAACGAGATAAACCCATTGCGATTGTACTTATTTGTTCTTCTTTGACAAATAATCTGGTGTAAGATGATTTCCAGGTTTTTACTATAAAATGAGAGAAGGTCACGGAAACGAAACGAACGAATGAATGAAATTTGAGCAGCACCATCGATTTTGGTCTCGTTTGATTCGTTCTTTTAAGGATTTTTGAACAAGATGTTTTCTAGCGCGGATGATAGAGCTGGAATAAGTCCATTAAAGCTATTAAGCTTATCTAGATAAACCCATCGAATGTTGGCTAATTCGGTTTATTTTGGCAAATACTTAGGTGCCGGATGTTTTCTAAGATATAATAAAGATGGAACTAAAAGGTGGCCATCGGAGATTGAGCTGATATCATTGGATTTTATTACTAGGAGATTCGCAGGGTTTGATAATTGAACTAGAAAGTGGCCATGGAACTTCTGCACTTAACAAAATAAGCCCATTGAGTGTGGTCTCATTTGTTATATTTTTACATACACTCTGAATCGAAATGATTTCCAGGGTTACATAGTGGAGCTGGAGGCTATGGGAGCTTTGCAATAATACATCGCAAGCTCAGTGAGTAAGGAATCGTGGTAACCTTAACCTAAAACTGCAAGATCTCCTTTCGAAGATCATAAGGTTCTTTCATGTTTGCTCTTAAAATGATGCATATGTAGCAGAATGGCGGTCTGAGGATGTGTCGGGGGTTTTTGAAATTTTTAATTTTATCTTGTTCAATTGCAAACATCTCAACATAAAAGCTTTCGCATTTATAATATTACGCACGATTCTGATACATTACTTTTATATATTTCGCATTAATCCTAATACAGGACTACTCTTTAATTTTCGTGTTTCCTGGAGTCGGACCGAAACAGTTATAAACTTCGATTTCCGATGCGCACGACTAATTCACAATACGGGAGAATTAAAGCTTTTTACGTGATTTCAAAGATTGTGGGTATAATTTCTACGTTCACACTATATTTGTTAATTTTCCTTCTTACTACGCTGCGTCTACATGGAGTATTGAGGGAAGGAAGACCAACTCTGTGGACAGAAATGTCCATCAAAGCATCCAATTGTGATCGCGCTGACGTCGCATAACCATTTTTAGAATAAAAGCGATAAAAAAGCGCTTTAAAATACGTTTCAAGTAAACTGTCAAAACAGCACTATATGCGCTGTTAAATACTCATTTTAAGAGCACTTCATCTATAACAGCTAACTTCATATCACAATTTAACCTATAGTCCAGTAAAAAGTTTAATGAAACCATGATCTGACCAGTTTTGGCGCAATGAGTAAAAATGTGTTCATTAATACTTAAATAATGATATTATGAAAGAAATTCTGATTTAAATTTAGGGGAAAGTGATGAAAAAAATAAAAAAAGGGTTGAAAAATGCCTTTTTTTAAAATAACTTAATAACGGTAGGAAATAGAAAAAAAAGTTTCAAGTAAAAGTTGTAGAAAAAAAATTCTACACAAAAAAGTTCCTCTTCATTTTTTGTTATCTACTTTAGTTTAGCTACAAAAAATAAAAATTAAATTTGTAGTAAAATATGTAAAAATATATAAATATGGGAAAACATATTTAGTAGTGTTAGTACATATTTATGTGATGCGCGCGCTGCATGGTACAGGGCCGTAATAATTCTGGTAAGTTTTTATAATTAATTACAAAGCAAATTTAATTTTTATTTTTTGTAAGTAAACTAAAGCAGATGACAAAAAATGAAGAGGAACTTTTTTGTGTAGAATTTTTTTCTCTACAACTTTTACTTGAAACTTTTTTTTCTATTTCCTACCGTTATTAAGTTATTTTTAAAAAAGGCATTTTTCAACACTTTTTTTATTTTTTTCATCCCTTTCCCCTAAATTTAAATCAAAATTTCTTTCATAATATCATTATTTAAGTATTAATGAACACATTTTTACTCATTGCGCCAAAACTGGTCAGATCATGGTTTCATTAAACTTTTTACTGGACTACTACGCCCAGCGCCATTCTGAAACTTATGTTTTTGGTAAAGAGCTGACACTTTAAACTTTATCCCTTTATAAATTGGTCCTCCTTACTTTACAGTGGATGTGCTTCTATTTATAAAAAAATATACATACATACCTTAAAAATATTTTATTTGGGTATTATAATTTAACCTTAACAATAGATTGTTTTTGTCCCTAAAACTAACATAAAAATATATTTTACATTAAATTAAAACACAGTATAAAATTTTTATTATAATAATTTAATATCAAGAGATCAAAATACATTTTGCGTGAGACTAGAAGTCCAGAAAAAGGAGTGTTCAATAAACTTATCAGACTATATTTCACAATCAGACTTAATATTTAAGGTAGTAAAGCTCGAAGTTTTAATGACTATCATACAACTTAATATTTTTAGTATCTTCTTAATAAAATCTATTAAATTTATCTTCTAACAAATATATTAGTACCATTTTTATATATGTATTTATAAGATTTATTTTTGAGTGTAAATATAAATTTTGTACTAGGTACATTAAATATACATAGACAGAATAAAATGCCGTAATGATGGCGCCCATCCATAAACAACGCCATTCAATGGTTTTTAATATTGCGCAATCCCCTCCCTCCTAGTGAAACATCACATATTTTTGATTTTCTAAAGAAGAAATTTAATTAATTCTGCAGATTTTTTATTTGTTTATTAAAGTATATCGCCTTTGTGGTCTAGTGGTCCGGTGTCGGAGTTGACCACATGAGGTCCCGGGTTCGATTCCTGGGTCGGGCAATTTAAAAATGTGTTTATTCAGTTTTCTGATAAAAACAACATTGTCCGGTATTGGAAAGTGCCCGGTTGGCGATAGGCTTGCCATCTATCACATTGTGGGACCAAGTATCTTCGGTTAACCGTGGGTGCACTTGTTGTACCTCTGCCTACCCTTTCGGGGATACAGGCGTGAAGATACTACTTTTTTATTAAAGTAAAAAAATATTAAATAAATTTAATATAAAATTTCCTTAACTTACATAAGTGCTATAGTATATCTAACAAAATATGTTAATAAATTAAATAATTAAATTTTTAAAACATTTCTCTGCTTTGATTAATAGACCAATTCCATACTTTTCATCCATTTATCAGCTCTGTGAAGGTCGTTCTATAGTGGAACCTAAGACTACTAGAAATATATATCGAACGAGTAATATTGTAACGTAACGTGTAATTTATATTTAAATCAAATACTTACTTTAGTTTGAATATGAATATTATGTTTTAGTTTTGAAATAGTTAGCTATAGAGCTATTAGAGTAGGAGGTATCTTCAGATTTTAGCATCTAACGTCACAAAGATTTTAAACAACTTTGTCACACAAAGTCACATTTCTTTATTAGTATATACAATCGTATTAATGTTGTTGAGTATTGGCGATGGGTGTGTCTTTCCATCAGGAGAGTTATCTGTTTGTTTGCTATTCTATGACACATAAAAAATGATAGCTATTGCCTACACCAAACATATCATAGGTGTTTTGCTATTCATGTAGAAGGAATGGAATGCCACATGTATAAGTCTACCAGCTTCTCTTCCTTCCAAGCTGCAAGAGGACAGCGACAAACATCGACCTTATTGGGGCAGGTATGTGTAAGGCGGTGGTACCAAAACCGAGTGAATTCCATAATTAGGCGGTTTCCTTAATCCTAAGCATACAGACCCACATGTAGAGACTTATCACTGGTAGTGTAAGTGCTACCCAACTCTAGGGTTCATGGCTTTTAAATTTGCGCATTCATTATAAGTATTTAGGGGAAAGGGTCTCTAGGTTATACCTAATTATAGTATTATGTTTTCTTAACTTATATTATTGTTTAATCAAAAATGTCTTATAGCTAACAAGTAATATATACTATAAATGCTAACGTAACAGCCAAATTATTTCAAATTCGTTTTTGATAAGGAACAATTCGCACAGTTTACTCTCCGACCCAAAAGGTATGTATGCAGAACGATGACATTATCAAAAATAATAATGAAATGATTATACTTAAATAAAAATAAAAATATGGTAATTTAAAATGCTGGTATTTTTAGTTGAATTTTGCTAAAAGTAAGCAAATATGTTGTTAATGTTATGCTGTGTATTTTCAATGGACATCCCAAAATGAGGTCACAAATTCGACAATACGTTAATATTATGTTTGTTACCTCATAGCTCATTTGATCTAACAAAACGTCAATCGAGTCAACGCCTTTAGGGCTTTTACACATTTTCTTACACATTATTATTTGTCGTAGCACGACGCGCGCGACGCGACATTGTATCGAGTTTACGTGTATAATAGCCCTGAGCCCTTTGAATCAATTAACGTTTCTTTACGTGATTTGGGAAGCTGAACTCGGCCATTTATGAACCGATTTAAAAAAATCTTTCTTTCTTCGAGACAATATACATTCCGTGAGGTTCCATTTTAATCTGGCGAAGATTTGATGCAGGATTCCAGAGATATAGCAAATGGGTAGTCGGTTGTTGTTGTTTTACGGCGTTTAAATTATTATAAATGCTTTTGTCATTTGGTTGTCTGGAAGATATCGCGACCGCCATATTGTATACAAACGTAAATTTTGGAAATAACTATGTATCTCGTTTATCAAGCACGTTATTCGCGATAAACATGTTTTACGATATTTTTTCGATAGTGGTATAATATATATTTTAAGAAATCTATATTTATTAAAGGACTGAGCACACTGAGGTGAGCCTCAACGGGCCAGGCCGCATCGCAAAAATTTGCCCAAACCGCTTTCATATATTTTATATATTTCTGTGCCCGTGACTTCTTCCGCGTGAAGAAATATCTAAAATAAAAGTAGCCTTAGTAACTATTTATTACTGTGGTTTAAAAGATAGACAATCTCAGGGTTTTACCCGTATAGTTCCTGTTCCCCTGGGATTTCGGGAATAAAAACCATCCTATGTCCTTTCTTGGGTCTCAAACTATATTTGTACCAAATTTCATTTAAACAGTTTCAGTGGCTTAGGCGTGAGGAAGAGACAGATAGATAGAGTTACTTTCGGATTTATAGTACTATCTTAGTATAGATAGTATTGTACACTACGGCGGGGCGCAGCTAATTATGGCAATAGCAATACATCGAGGTGGATTTTTGTTCGGTAGATTTCAGTGAATGCAATGCGCTCACTCAGCTCCACCGCAGTATGCAATGTCAAGCGGAATTGCACGCACGTGTTCCTCCGTGTTTTGAATATTAATTTGTTAAACAACGGAGTTACGGATGAAAAATTATTAATAAATAATTTTAATTCAAAGCTATAAAGAGCTATATGATTAGTAAGATCCACTTTATGATGATTAACAAAAGAGTATAACATATGGAAAGAAATGCACTGCGTTGCGATGCGGCTTTTTTCGCGTTTGCTGAGTTCCGACCTAAATGTGCGTTTTGCGTTTGCTGAGTTTCTCGTAGGAATGCGGCACGCCGTGGCCTACTACGGCCCGTCTCAGTGTGCTCGATCCTTAATAAGACGACTAGAGTTTTGCATGTTTCGTAAGCTGAGTTTAATATCTACGGATAAGTCTGACACGGCGGCCTCGTCCTTCACTCTCATCATCACTATCGATAGACGACTGCCGGTTACCCATCATCAGCGCATGGATCTCTGGGTTGATAGGTAGTGCTGGGAATGATGAACGTCGTACCATTGATGCTGGACGAGCTCCTGAAAAATTTAAACATATTTACAGCAGTTTTCATGTTTTAAAAAAACATAAAAATTATCGTTTTTCTAGCTGACCCGGCAAACGCTGTTCTGCCTTTTTAACTACTCTTATTTTTTTTTCTATATTTTCTCACCTTTTAAACCTTCCCTGGACTTCAACAATTAACTCAAAACCAAAATTAGCCAAATCGGTTCAGTCGTTCTCGAGTTTTAGCGAGACTAACGATTAGCAATTGATTTATATATATATATAAATCAATTGATTTATATATATATATATATATATATATATATATATATATATATATATATATATATATATATATATATATATATATATATATATACGTCATAAGACGGAACCAAGCAGATAAATATGAGGGAAAGTGACAAATAATTGCCTATAGGCACCAAAGATTTGAATGGTGCCTTGTCATCTATCTGACAGGAAAGAAAAGCAGGAAAAAAAATTAAACCGACAAAATGTTATGCGTAGTCATACGTTAAAATCAGTGAGTGAATAGTTATTCACTCACTGATTTTAAGCTGCTGATTTCATTATGATTTTCAAAAATCAAGTTTTCATCTGATCTTCACGTTTTGAGCCCTCTGGAAGCTTTTCAGACTATTTTCACGATGAGCTCAGAATGTCTATAAGTACATATGTATGTCTGTGTTAAAACCTCTCATAACATGGGAACGGCTTACCGGATCGAAACGTGGTTAACGTCATTCGATTGGTTTCGATCAATTTGAACACTTCGGGAAAATTTGAAATTCAAAAATGCATGCTTAAGTATATTATGCACTGCTTTAAGCTTATAATACCTTAACTTAGTGAAAAGTTTCAGGGATAAACTGCAAGATCAGCCTGAGTACAGATTTCACTCTCTCTCTCTCTCTCTCTCTCTCTCGCTCTCTCTCTCTCTCTCTCTCTCTCTCTCTCTTTGGGAGGGTATGGTAGCGGGTAAACTTATGCATGTGGCATTAGACCTCGCCACAAGATAGCAACGCACCATCAACATCTTTGGTGTCTATAGGCGATGGTTGACTCTTTCCATTAGGAGACCCATCTGCTTGTTTGCTATCTTATAAAAAAATATATGTACATTTATATACGTATAGTTTTGTCTTCAGACATTTTCATTCTAGTAGTGTAATTAGCTAACTTTGGCTAATATTGACTGAGTTATATTCTCTATTACAGTATTATTAGTGGCTTTGATCAACCAATTGGATAATTAATGTTCAGTGATCCGTAATAGTATTAGCTGCATTTGTAATGAAGTATTCAATTCTGGTTTGTATCGTTTAATCACTGATACATGAATTTTAACCCATTACAAGGGAGAACGCCTTAGTGATACATTGCTACATAATACGTTGCTACTAACGTAGGGATGCAAGCGATATATCGATATTTTCAAATCTCGATATATTCGATATATTATATCGTTCATAAACATCAATGTTTTGACATCGATAATGAAGTTACAAACATCGACGCTATATAATTCTTCATGAGCGATGTTTTATGAACGATGTTTTATAATAGCTTCATTTTCCACCACGTCCGTGATCAACAGCTACACATATAAAAATATATTTATCTCAGTCACAAGCATAGATTTTCTTGTAGAGCATCTTGTTTGCTTTGCAATACTATTGGCTAATTGCACCAACCTTGTCTAGCTTAGGAGAGTCTTTAGTGACGTGCTGTCACATTCTTTTCATTTGAGATAAAAAGTGACATCATATTACTTTCTTATTAGAAGAACTTATTAAAAGAACTTAGGATTTTCCTTAGAAAGACAATGTTAGTGCAATTGGCCATAAAGCAGACAAAAAAAAGCAGCGGCTTTGCTCGCGGGTATCGACCAGCCATTGTTTCATCGCTTGTTTGCCATTCACGGATCACCATATTATAGAAGTTAAGTATAAATACAATTTAAAACTTCAAAAACAGTCGAATTCGATGTATCGTTCACAAACTTCGATGCTTTTAACATCGATGTTTCACTTAAGAAAAATGTCTTAATATCGATGATTTAATGAGCAATGTTGCATCCTTACTAACGTGACATTTTGCATCTTGCCACAAGTGTAAAGATGTTTTTCTTCGAAATTTCGAAAGAGGATGGTCTATTCGGTTCTAAGTTTTTTAAATGTTTGTTACCTCAGAACTCGGACATAAATTAATCGATTTTGAAAATTTTTTTTTTGAGAGGATAGATATCCCTGCCGTGTGATTTCATTTTAATTTGATGAAGATCTGATGCAGGGTTCTCGAGATATAGGAAATGGGAAGTCGCTTTCTGCAGTTATACTGCGTTAAAAAATATTGAAAAATAGATCAACTGCCTTACATATAATAAAAAGATCAGATAATGCTAAAACTTGGTACCAACATTGTGATAAGGTACAAACTAGGTGGTGAATTTCTGCAATTCTCGCCCGGGTTTTGGTACCTTACATATTCCTGCAATAACATCGATGACTGTCGCCATCGTGTTTCGATTTGTAGGGTAAAATAGTCGGGACACTAGTGGAGCATTTCATGTCAAGCGGAAAAAGAAAAAAGGGTGGCTTGCGTATAAATTTGTAGATCATCAGCGTAAAGGTAGTAAGAATGGCAGTTACAAAATTGATAAATATTGCGAATAATAAAGGCGATAAAACACCACCTTGTGGCACATCGACCATTAAATCAGACCAAGCTGACGCATACTCTTTTGTTTAAACATACTGTCGATGCGTAAAAGTTAAGATACTTCAAAAGGCCTAACAGTATTTGATGATCTACAGAATTAAACGCATTGCTGAAATCAAGCAATGCCAAAACTGTGAGTTTCTTATTGTCCATACCAGACCGAACGTCATCTGTAATCTTTATTAAAGCAGTTGTTGTGCTATGACCGGTACGAAAACCAGATTGAAAATCGCTTAAAACCTTATTAGCGCTTAAGAAACAAGAGAGCAGATATTTGACTAACGGTTCTAATACTTTGGATGAGAAAGATAATGTGGCACCACTGGTCCGTACCATGGAAGGGTCGAAGCGATGGAACCAGCGGGTCAGAGTTGCTGCATGGAGATCCAGTGAACGTGTGCAGTTCGAAGTGGATTCCGGAAAGCGTAGATGAGGCGTAGCTTGTGAAGCTGGCTGATGCTGTTGGAAGCAGAGGGGAGTATCAGGAGTCGCTGATGGTCAGAGGCTGATGCGTGTTGTTTTGCCGAGGGTCACCACTGTGGCATGTTGATAGCTGATAGTGGTGATGATCACGTCGGTGTAACCACTGTGGCACCACTGGTCCGTACCATGGAAGGGTCGAAGCGATGGAACCAGCGGGCCAGCTGCTTGTCAGGTGACGTCATTACTGTTGAGGTCGATGACGTCACACAAAGACAAAGAAGGGAAAAGGAAGATCTTCCCAGCCAGGCAAGGTGTACTGCCTGGGGACCGAAGTCCATTTGAGAAACGTTGAAACTTGTATATAGTGTTACAAGATAAATAATTGTAATATCGCGATTCAGGATTTTATTTTGAATTTCATTTTTTCCATTTGTTATTGATTTTTGTGCATTTTCTATTATTTTTTCTTGTAGCGTTTGTGATTGTTTTGAGCCGCTACAATAAAATTGAAATAGGGCAATAGTCAGATAGAACAGCAGACGTCTTTTTAAGCAGGAAAATTATTTTGGCATCTTTCCAAATTCTTGGGAAAACGCCTGTTGCGATGAAATGGTTAAGGATATGAGTGAGGATAGGAGAGACAATATTCAGTATAGGAATGATCATATTGCGACCTACCCTACCTCATCACATCCGATGGCGCTCGATGATATAGACAAGATGTTCTTCTTGACGTCAGTTTCAGTAAACTGACTAAAAGTAAAAGGATTATACATTTCTTGAAAAAAAAAAACTTATACTAATTTCAGTGCTGATTTGTAATCACTTGATAGTTGATACGAAGTTCCATAAAATAAAAGGTGTTTAGTTGGTGTTCCGTTATCTTTGAAGTTTAGGAACTCCTCTACTAGAGAAGCTATGCCAAGTAGAAATCGTGTTCCATTTCGTTAACACTCCCTGTAGCGCTGAAATAATAATAAATCGTCCAACCAAAGTCAAAATTTAGCAGCGCTGCAGCGGATAATAAAGTACAATATATAAGTCGTAACCGCCGCGCATTTTAGGTACCACATAGCGCCTAAGTGCAGTCCGCGGACTGTATTTTAACGGAACACAAGTGGTGTTGTCCAGTCTTGTCCAGTACGTTAGTGCATAAAATTCTTTGATTCGTCATCGTCTCTCAGATATCGTAAACAATTTCCTAGCCAATGTGAAAATGTTATTGCGATCGTTGTGACAAATTGTTTTTTCGTTAGGGAAAACAAATAGAGCCAATGTGACTGCCAATTAAAACCTAGACAATGAAATTATGTATTCAAACAATTTGTTACTTTATGGTTTCTTTACGAATTATAACATTGTCTACTAACTTGCAATAACGATGACAACTGATTTTGTTGCTGCTTATGTCAATCCATTTTACAGTTTTCTAACTTCGTTATCGTTTCTATATTCTTACTTTGTCTAAGCTTCCTGTTCCGTTAATCATCAACACATAAAATTATATTTTCATCCCGTGACTAAATTAGACACGATGCGATGTCGACGATAAAATAGTGGAACCCCGTAACGAGACGTTCAAAGTCTGACATTTGACATGTTGAGTGAACGGTGAATGCATCTCCGATCAATTTTTCACTGTTGCATGCAAAATTAAGTTTATTTTCAGCACAGAAAATTGACACCTAAATTTATACATATATGCGAATATATCTTTAACATGCTGGTCCACGCAGCCTTGTCCATAAATAGAGTAATATGCTATTAATATAATTTGTTATACAAAATACTTTGATATATCTAACCCAGAGGGGTTAATTTTTGAAAAAAGTGGCATATATTTGAACCCCGTTCGTTAAGTATCTTTAACAAACTTTATCTAAATTAGTTCAGCCGTTTAATCATTAAAGTGTAACGGATAGACAGACGGACAGACAAACTTTTGCATTTATAATATTCGTATGGAGTTTCACGCGTCCGTTCGCATCGTTCCTAGCGTAGCGCCAGGGCATGTCACTGTCGTCGGCGACGGTTGACTCCATCAGGAGAACCATCTGCTTGTTTGCTATTTTATTATATAAACATAAATATTTTTTCAAACCGATTAATAAATGAATGAGCTCTGATGTAACGAATATAAAAAATCAATCGAATTGATGAGGACCTCCTCTGTTTTGGGAAGTTGGTTGAAAAGGAAATAGCTATTTAATTAATAGGAAATGTTATAAATATACTATGATACTGCATACCATACGTCTAGGGGAATACTACTTCCAAAACTTATGGTTAATCTATACTAGTAAATACTAATATTAACTAACTTGCTAACTCTATCTCTTTCATTCAAACGTAATGTTACCTCCAAACGAAAATAAATTGGTAGGCATGATGCGTATCAGGACAGGACACGCGCAATGTAGGGTTCCAAAGTAGCCCATCACAATAATGTGGACTAAGCAGAGGGATTTTATTGTTTTATACAATGAAAATTTAAACTATTTAACATCAATGACAGATATAACCGCACCACAGGTTTCACCGCCTATAAAAACTTGTTCGAGTACATTTTATAAGTTGCCGACTATTACTTAAAAACTTGCAAGTCTTTTCAAGTCGTGATAGTTTTCCTTTTAATTTCATTACATTTATTATTACCGTGGATTTTTTTCTTCTGACAAAATCAACTGTTTAGCTGGTAGAAGTCACTACTACACTAGACTCTAAAAAATTAACACTTTAAAACTTAATATTTCACAAACGAGTCCCTTGGTCAAAGAATTGTTTTCACAAACCATCATTTTTTAAAAATCCTATTAAACGATATCCCACACTATAGGGTGCACGAGAAAAAAAATTAACACCCTGACTTTTCATGTAAAGCTATTGCTGCCCTAAGAAAATGTTTTTCAAGATTTTATATTATCACTTTGCTGTCGTGACTAATATTATGTATATTCATACCAAATTACAGCTTTCTAATAAGTACTAAGGATATACTGCCGGTGGGCGGACGGAAAACAACAGTAGAAATAGTATATAGTAATAATAATAAACTCAAAACCTACAGGGCCGATCTTGAAAATCTTGGAGTTATATAAGCTATTTTTTTACGCAAATGAGCAAAAGATAGTTATGATTATGGTTCACGAGAACGAAATTCTAGCTAGTAGATAATAAATCAATAAATACTGTCATGCCATAATCACAATAATCGTTCAGGTAAGTATATACCTACAGATAATGTACCGTAAATGAATACCCACAAATATTTCGTGATAAATGATAACATAGGTGACAGGTAGCTAGCCTATCAAAATAACTTTTTACCTACAGGGCTAGTATTTTCTACAAAAAATTAAAACTTTATAATATAACGACTTGCCTGATCTAGAAATTAAACCTATTATAAGCCTAGTAAATCTGTATTTAATAGGCTTATAATAGGTTCATTTTTCAAATCTGGCAAGTCGTTATATAAAGTTTTAAACTGTTTTAAAAGTTCAGCCTGTGATGAAGGTTTTTTTTAATGCATAATGAATGGTTGTATAGGCAGGCGCACAAGATAATGACTTCCTAAGGTATGTTACTTCAAAAAATAGTGCAATAGGCTAAACAGTAAAATAGACAATTTTTTTTATCATATAATATTTAACAAAAAAAAAAGAAATAAGAACTAGTGGTTAAATCATACGACAATAATAAGGTTCTAAACAAACTCGTGCAAACCGACGACGTTGCGCTAGCAGTATCTGCGAAGCTCTATGCAAATAGCGTACCCTCCCTCCCAAGGTAATCAGCCTACTACCTAAGTATAATTATGTGTGATATTGTACATACTACATTTCAGATCTGAGTATTATATATTGTAGAAGAAACATATACTACACGAAAATCAGGCGAAATCGTGGTCAAATCCTTCCAAAGAAGTTACATTCTACCCGGAATGTTCACACGCGCTTCAAAATCGTTCCGAAGAGTACCACGACATGGGTGGAGTGTGTGGGAGTGTGTCTCTTTCTACTAAATAAAGCGCCAATCGCCATATATAAGTGCGGCCATGCGTACTTTGCAAATTACTACTAAGTAATTCTACTAATTTGAGAAACAGTTTTTGCATTGCATAAGTAATTACGTAATAATTAAAATAAGCACATTTTAGAACTCATTGTGTTAATTACAATACATTTTATGCTAATGTATTTATGGACGTGTATGAATAAAAGGGATTTAACGATTACCGACTAGATATAAAAATCGACTATCAGATAGTTTTATTCACACTGGCAATTGCAAGAAAGGGACAACATCCACTCTTGTCGTTGTCTTGCTCAGAACGTTTTTCCCCTTTGTTAAGTAAAAAAACAAATATCAACTTTATTTGTAGTAATTCCAATTATATAAGTTCTTTGAGTGCTTCCCTATCGATACTAAAAAATACTATATCTATGATAGACTACACCGAAAATACAAATCACAAACAAACTTCTAATTTTTTTAACATCAACTTACGCCAAAAAATGCGCCAAAAATACATTTCAATTGATACAATGCGAGCGTATTTGTGGTCAACTTTGTTTAAAAAAAATAAAATTATTATAAAATCATACGATATTATCGTACATATAAACCACTAGCTGACTAGCGCAGCTTCGCCTGCGAGTATATTAATAAGTCGTCCAAATAGCTTTTAATAAAAATTTCATCCCCTATTTCAGCCCTCCAAGGACTGATTTCTGAAAAAAAAATTAGCCTATGTTTGACCCCGAATCTTCAACCATATCCATGCCAAATTTCATGCAAACCGGTCCAGCGGTTAGCTGTGATAGCGTAACAGACAGACAGACAGACAGACAGAATTTCGCATTTATAATATTAGTATGGATAGTATGGACTAGTATGGAATGGATAGCGACTTTATATTAATAATTAGGTACGTAATAAATATATATTTATATTATTTTTACTTCTCATAAAACATGTATATATATTTTAGTTTACGGTATTTTTATGGCTTATTGTAAAAATGCTAAAGTAGTTTTGGCAACTAAGCCGGAATGGAATCTGCGAGGTATAACTCGGTACGCTTTTCAGACGTTATTCGCGGTGGATTCACTTCGGTTTGTCCACACCCTAAAGCGAAATCATGCTCACAACATCAAATATACAGTGTAAACTACTTTATGTGCAAGCTTGTTGAAATTGTGCTTAGAAACATAAGTGTTACCTGAAGTTTTTTTTCAGTCGTCTGACAGACCTTTTTAGGAAGAGGAAACACAAACAGATAGTAGAAAAAAGTTATACACCAAACATTTAAAGTATTTTGTTTTCACTTACAGTCTACCAATAAACGAATATAAAATTAATCTGAAATAATGTTATTACGTCTTAAATTTATATCATGCCAGTACATATATCGATTTATGTGACAATTAAAATGAAACTAGTTTTATCAATAATATTCGTTTATTAATTAGACTATTTGGCAGCTTATTTACACCGGACATATTGGCATAATAGAACTAGCTACTAAATACGCGGCCTATTTCGCGCCAGTTACAAAATAAGTTTATTTCAATGCCAATTAAAAAAAATGGCATAAGAATTGATATTGAAGCGGAATATCGTATCGTATACGTTAATTATAATGTACATTTTATTACTTTACTGAAAGTTATTCATATTCGAGTATTCATAATAATCCTTGTATTAGAATAGGTCTATGCCGGGATAAATAAAGCTTAATTTCATCTATTTCATTACTTCCTATTAAAAGAATAATCATATTTTTTTATATTTAACATTTTTATTAAGTGTATTGCAGAAAGTAATCAAACAGACTGTATTGTAATATATACAGAATAATAAAACACATTAGCTTAACGTAAAATATATCTGTACAATAATAATTAGAAAAATGTTTGTTTGAGATACCTATTTAATTATTAATATTTTCTTTGTTATTAGTATCAGGGAAATATTTCATTTCTCTAACTAATATAATTTAAAAAACCTTGAATTGTTTTAATAAGCAACATTACAATATTACATTGAATTAAACATACCAATTATTTTAGCGACTGACTGCCTTTTCACAAGTTTTGGTTCCATTGGTGTTTCGCCAATGGATGCTGGAGCAGATGAGTCTGCTTGCGTTTTTGTAGATTTTTCACTGAGATAGGAATTAATAGAATCTCCCCTCATATAAGGTTTGTTTTCTTTCTGACTCTTTTTTTCTTCAACAGGTTCAGCAAAAGATTCTGCTATTTGAAACAGTTGTGTACCAAATTTGCTAGATTCTCGCCTTAACATTTTTTTATTTGCAAATTCAGCTAGCGACTGTCTTCGTTCTCCATCAGGATTTAATTTCTTTTTAGCCTTTTCTTCCTCTCTCACTTTTAAAACATCAAGTAAAGCATTTAATACTAAAATAAATAAAAATACCGTTATTCCTATTACTGTTATGGTATTGGTTTCCTCCATATTAGAGGCCTTATATAACTTAGATCTTTTAATATCTGGTTTCTTGATAAAAATTTCCAAAACGCTACACTCATTTTTCATAAATAAAGGAATGACTTTGGGTTTAATCGCATTTTTTGGTCGAGTTATATTTGGCTTAACAACGGGAATGGTTTTAACAATCGTGTTTACAGTTTCTTCTTGTTTCACGTCTACATTTTTTGCCATAAACCACATTTGTACACTGTATAAGCAATAACATATTACAAAGAGTATAAAGAGTAGTGCTTTGCGTTCGCTCATGTTTACATCGCAAAAGCACTAGTTTGTTTTGACAGAGCTTCGGGCTTACGTATGGTTCTATTCACGTACAATTTGTGCCAGTTTCAAATGATCACGCACTGTTGATTTGTGTTACATTTTCAGTTTTTCTCCCGTTTTATTTATTATTACACCTTATTCACTGAATCGAAATGCCTGCCACGTCGTTTCTTCCAGCGGATTAAAAGGCAACACTGTTTGCGCATGTGCGGTTTTCTTCACGAGGGCTGGAATCGGAATGATATCCGACTATTCCCGAATGTTAACGTTCGGTATAAAGATCATTAAAATAACTCCATTTTTAAAGTTTCCAATAATCTTTTATCAGGAAAGAGAGAATTATGATCGTCCTTATCAGGCTCTTTACGCTCTTTCCGATCGTTTGGAGCGTCGCTGCTGATATCGTCTATTGACGTAGATATAACAAATTGAATTTTATCTTGTTAGGACAATTGATGGCTGTTTTTATTAAATGTATTTTGTTTGAGTTTGAGTGTTATTGAGTGTATTTACCGTGTGTTTCTTTGAAACGTTAATTCATATAGATTAATATTATAAACGAGAAAGTTTAGATATTTGGATGGATGGAGGGATGTTTGTTACTCAATCACGCAAAAACTACTAAACGGATTTTAATGAAATTTGGCGCCCAGGTAGATAACCTGGAATAGCACATAGTTTACTTTTTATCTCGTCAAAATTAGGGGATCTCGCGGGATGCACCAAAATTTTTTTAAATGCAGCGGGCTGGACACTGCAGCTAGTAATATATTATATTTAAGTAAACAAGCAGCAGTCCTCAGATAGACTAAGCGATTACCGGCGTATATCGATACAAAAAAGGCTACTACGTTGTGACAAATGCCTGTGTTGAATCGGACCCCTTTTAGAATAATAAGTAGATCAACTGCCTTGCTGCTACGCACCATGAAAAAGGCGGGAAAAGGCTAGGCTAATACATATAACTAATCACTAACACTGTATCTATTGACTAGATACATTGCCATTACAGAACAATACCGTTCTGCAATAGCCCCTTAAAACAAATGAATACAATATAGGAGATGGATTAGGCTGTGGTACCTACTGTGATCGTTTATATTTATTGTCACTATTCAGATTTAGTGTCAAATGTACATTTAGTAAATCTAACAACACCCTAAAACTAATACATTACCTTATGTTACTCCTAAATAACCGGCCAAGTGCGAGACGGACTCGCACACGAGGGGTTCCGTTTCATTATCTCTGAAAAACAGCAAAAAATAACGTTTGTTGTATGAGACCCCCTCCTTAGATATTTATTTTAATTTAATTATTTATTTTTAAAGTGAATATATATGTATATATATATATATATATATATATATATATATATATATATATATATATATATATATATATATATATATATATATATATATATATATATATATATATATATATATATATATATATATATATATATATATATATATAATAAAATATGTAATTAAATATTCTGTGAATATTTCAAGCGTCTATCGGTTGTCGTTATCTATACATATAATAAAATCGTAGGAAAGTCAATGTATGTCGGGGTAAACTCAAAAAGTACTGCATGGATTTACTTCAAATTTTGTATAAATATTACAAACAGGTCGGGTCAACATATAGGCTACATATTATCACGCTATCATCTACGGCAAGGAGCTGTGCGGAGTAAACGAAGTCCGCGCGGACGAAGTCGTGACAGATAGTTAATAATAATAATAAAAATAATTAATTTATTTAACAGATATAACATCCAGAGAAATTGTTACAACATATCTGAAAAGAAGCAGTTATTAAGATCGAGAAAAAAATTGCAAAAACATCGCGTTTGTTATGTGGGAGCCACCTTAAATATTTCTTTTATTCTGTTTTTAGTTGTTGTTGTTATAGCGGTAACAGAAATACGTCATCTGTGAAAATTTCAACCATTTTTTTTTATATATTATAAAATAGCAAACAAGCAGATGGGTCTCTTGATGCAAAGAGTCAACAATCGCCTATAGAGTATAGACACCAAAGGTGTTAATGGTGCGTTGCTATCTTGTGGCGAGATCTAGTGTCACATGCATAAGTTTACCGTCTACCTTACTCTTCAAACCGGAACACGACAGGGACAAGCACTAACGCTATTGCGACAGGAATAGGTAAAGCAGTGGTACCAGACCCGGGTGAGCCAATGCAAAACTCTAACACCTACTAGCCACGATGGCAGTACCCCAATCGGTCGTCTTTTACTACCGGGACCAACATGGGGACTATCAACTACTATGGTTCATGAGATACGGCCTCGTGACAGACAGACAGATAGACAGACAGACACATAGACAAACGGATGAACAACTGAAATTCTTAGGTCTACTACCTAAGGTCTTACTACGTAAGGTCCCGTACCTACCTACCTACCGTACCTATGGTCCCGTTTTATCCTTTGGGTACGTATCCCTAATGTCTTTCAGCCAAGCAGTTCGTTAAAGGTATATGTTTAACCAAACGTGTTACTAGCGTCGCAACTACTAGTTGGTAAAGTTGTGCAACGACTCGCCTGGGTTAGGTATTTGTCACTGTTGTCCATTAAATAAGATGGTGAAGTAGCTGGAAAACTTAGGGATAGTAGGGGATAGGGACATCTTATCTACGTTTATTTATTTATTTATTTGCATTCCACAATGTTTACAAGATGTTACATTAAAATAAAGCTTAGATCATCGTGGACCCTGTCAGGTATAGCAATGGCAAGGTAGAAAAGAGGAATATACTTATATATCTTATTTATCATTATAATAAATGTAATTATTTATAAGAAATGTTTAATTAGAATTGAATTAGATTTATTATTCACATTTATAATTTTATATAAAATTCCACAATGTTTACAAGATGTTACATTAAAATAAAGCTTAGATCATCGTGGACCCTGTCAGGTATAGCAATGGCAAGGTAGAAAAGAGGAATATACTTATATATCTTATTTATCATTATAATAAATGTAATTATTTATAAGAAATGTTTAATTAGAATTGAATTAGATTTATTATTCACATTTATAATTTTATATAAAATTATCACTCAAATATTCATTTATGTCATATATGTCATATATTTATTAATAGATTTTTTAATTTTATTACAAATTGATTAAATTTCGATTCATTTTTTATTAGTTCGGGTAATCAGGGCGAGCGAAGCGAGCCCTACACTAGGCCACTTTGTATGCACTTTTGTGGTATCTGTTATTGAAAAAATATCGCACTTCGAGGTTTGAGCTTTGAAGTGGTAGTTTATAATTCATGTCTAGATATGTTATCTACTATTAAAGTACCATTTTATAAACATTAAGAAAAAATAAAAAATACATGCATTAGAATTTTATTGCTACTAACGCCATCTATTATGAAATTAACGAGTTAAAACGCTAATGAGTTAAAATGTTACTTTGGCGTGGTAGATTTAATTCATTTTCATTCACTCCATTTTATTACAATATTAATCTATTAATACACTTGTACTTTTTAACTTCCTACTGCGTATGTGGATAAGGAAGTTACTGATTTTGCTCTGATTTTTAAAAATCGAATTTTCACCAGATGTCCGCGTTTTGAGGTCCTAGGAACCTTTTTCGACTTTTTTCGCGATGACGTCAGTGTGTCTGTATGTATGTGTATGTATGTGTGTGTGTGTGCGTGTGTGTGTTCGTGTGTGTGTATGTATGTCTGTATGTAAACATCTCATAACTTTTGAACGGCTGGACCGATCGAAATGCGGTTAATGGCATTCGATTGGATTCCACTCAACTTAGACTTCCTGAAAATTTGAACCAATTGGGCCGAAGGGATTTTGATAAAATTTTGAAAAAACCCAAATAGAAAGTTTGGTGAAACAGATTTTTTTAATATAACTTCCAGATTAATGTACTGATTGAGTACAAAGACTAATCAGCTATATTCTCAAAAAAAAAATTAAGTTTAATGCATAAATTGCATCAAATCGGTTTATCTGTTTGGAAGTAATCGTTGACGAAAATTTTGAAAAAAGTCTTTTTTTCGAAATAACTTCGAAATATTACAACCAATCATGTTTTATTATTCTACAATATTTTAGTACTAAAAAAATAACGTCGAATGCCGTTTTAAAAATTAAAATCGAATCTTATTTTCAAAAGTTACAGCTTTTCAAATATTAAAATTACGTTGTGTTTAGCAAACTTACTTAATGTTTTTGGAATAACTTTCAGGCTAATGTACCGATTGACCTCAAAATCTTATCAGTTTTTCTCCTTTAAAAACTACGTCAAGTACCGTTACCTGGATAAAAATCAGTCACTTTGTTTGGTATCTATCAAAGACGAAAATTTTTGAAAAAATGTTTTTTGAAATTGCTTCGAAATTTTTTAACCTACCGATTATTTTGCTAAAGCAATAGTTAAATTGAGTTGAATGCCATTTGAAATTTGATCAATTTGATCATCGTTTCCAAAATATACAGTTTTTCAAAAATCAATGTACTGAAATTTTTATCAAAATAAACTGCATGTATGATTGTTTCGTTGGTTCATTCGTATTTTCTTGCTATTTTTTGTGACTTAGCAATTGAGATATTTCAATATTACTTAGAACTGAAAAAAAAATCTATGCTTATAGTTTTTACTCTTTTGAGTTTAAAATACCTTCATTTAGCGGGAAGTTTCAGGGATGGCCTTCAACCGATTACAGTTTTTGACAATATGATTATTGTGAAACAGTACAAGTGTATTAATTGATTAATATTGTATTGAGAATAACTTTCAATCTTAGCCTGAGGGTAAAAAGCTACAAAAACGTATGGTCCTGACCGTATCCCCGAAGAGGTAGGCAGAGGTACAACGTGTGCATCCGCGATATGCCGAAGATACGTCTTAGTTCCACAACGTGATAGGTGACCAGCTTATCACCAACCGGGCATTTTTCCAATCCCGGGCATCGTTGTTTTTATTAGAAAATTGAAAAAAAAAACACATTTTTGATTTGTCTGACTCGGGAATCGAACCCCGAGGGTTTCCCTGAGAGAAAAATTCGAAAAATTTATTCGCTGAGTTTCTACCGCCAATTCTTCGTACCTGCGGTAAGTCCAATATTAATCCTAAAAATTTTGAATGTTAATTAAATAAAAAAATAATATTTTGAAAATCTATCTTATCATAGCAAAATTTTAAAAAGAATTTTTCTTGTAAGTTCTAAAAAAATTTGTCTTAGAAACATGTTTTTTTATTTTGGTTTTATTTTCCTGCGCCTTCTAGATCAAAGCCTGGCGACGCCTTTGATGGGAATATAATGTTTGGGTAAAAATACGCTGGCTTTTTTTAGGTTAGATAATTATAAATGAAGTCCATACATTAAAAGATGTAATTCTCATAAAAAATACTTTCTTAGCAATATTATTAGGTAGTATAACTTTGCGAGCCCTTATAAAGCTCTGCTTTTTGCTAGTTTATTATAAATTTTTATTGACATTACATAAGTACTCGAAGTGTAGAGTTTTAAACGAGAAGTTGGCAAATTTAGTCTATTTTTATGTCGTAATTTTTTGTCTGACTGTTTGTCTTCTCTTTTTGTGTACCAATCCTGGTGGTTTCGTACAAACTTACACATTTCTAAAATGTAAATACATGGTAGCGTCAGTATTTTGTGTTGTCGGAAATAAGGCTTACAACTAACGGTGTGGTCTTTATTTGCTAAAACTCTAATTAGTTTTTTTTGAAGAGTGAAAAGTGTTGTCACTTTTGTGCTGTTACCCCATAGTATAATTCCGTAACTGAGCCACGCATATGCATATGCGTAATAAGTAGTAAGGGCAGTTTGGAAATCAGTGGTTTTTTTAATTTCTCGTAAAGCATACATAAATTTTGATAATTTTGATTTGATTATATTTATATGTGATTTCCAGTTTATATTTGTGTCTATCGATAAACCTAGAAGCGTAAATTCTGTAACATGTTCTATTTTAGATCCCTGGCCTGTGTGGCCTCGTTGTGGCCTGATCGCAGAATTTCATGAAATGGTGGCATTTCGTGAAATACTTCACTGTCCAATGGCCACATACAGATGACAATATGCCATTAACATCTTCGATGGCTATTGTAAATGATTGTCCTTTCACCGTGTTGGTCCGGGTTCCTTTGAAGAATAGGCCAACTGCCGTTCTGCCAGGCAGGTCGCAAAAGGCGACCGATTGGTTTTGCGAGTCACTAAAATCGTGGCTACTATGTGGTGAGTTCTGCATTGTCTCGCCCGGATCTGGTACCACCTCTTTACCTATTCCTTCCACAATAGCGGCAGTGCTATTCACTGTCGTGTTCCGGTTTGGAGGGTAAGGTAGCCGGTAAACTTATGCATGTGGCATTAGATCTCGCCACAAGATATCAACGCACCATTAACATCTTTGGTGTCTATAGGCGATGGTTGACTCTTTCCATCAGGAGACCCATCTGCTTGTTTGTTATCTTATGATATAAAAAAAATATTAAAAAAAAAACCACCTCTTATCGCCTCTGTGGTCTAGTGGTCCGCTGTCGAAGTTGACCACATGAGGTCCCGGGTTTGATTCCTGGGTCGGGCAATTTAAAAATGTGTTTTTCAGTTTTCTGATAAAAACACGTTGCCCGAGATTGGAAAGTGCCCGGTTGGCGAAAGGCTTGCCACCTATCTATCACATTGTGGGACCAAGTATCTTCGGCTAATCGTGGGTAAACTTGTTGTACCTCTGCCTACCTCTTCGGGGATACGGGCGTGAAGATATTTTAATACCAACCGCTCCGATGGTCGTGTGTTGTGACATTCGCTTGATGAGGCTCGGGCTCGATTCCTGACAGGGACAAACATTTGTATGACGCGGATTAATGTTTGTATTTCTGGGTTTGGGTGTTTATTAAATACTAGCTGTTGCCCACGACTTCGTTCGCGCGGACTTCGTTTACTCCGCACAGCTCCTTCCCCGTAGGTGATAGCGTGATAATATGTAGCCTATATGTTGACCCGTAGGCGTATCATCTAACGTTTGCAATTTGCCAGCGATCAACGATGACTCTTAAACGTAATGAAAAAAATCATCAAAAACGTCGCCAATTGCTTGCAGGTCACTAGATGCACTTTTTTCAATGTCACAGCATCAAAACTAATCAAGCGGCAACGACTACCACTAATGTATAAGGCTGTTATGTATCTTGCAATAACTAAACAATCACGATAATTTCGCATTGTGAGTTACGTGATCACCCCGCCGACCTGTAATATTCATGCACAATTTGAAGTATTACTATTTGAGTTTACTCCGGACATACATTGACTTTCCTACGATTTTATTATATGTAAGTATAGATATTTCAATATTTGTGTTCAATGTATTTCTATGTTTTAGTATTGTCGACTTACATTACAGACCACATGAATACTATTTAATAGACACGCCATTGGGAAGGAAACTTGTCGCCGCGCATATGAGTAAACGCTCCTATTACTGTCAAACATGTCATACACTTGTAAGTTATATTATATTGTTTGTAAGTGTAAGTTATATTATATATTTATATTGTATTGTAATAAATAGAAATAAACCTTATCATACTGTTTTATCGCACTAAATGAGATGACAAAGTTAAAAAAACTACCATTGGAGTGATTTTATTTCATCGGTAAGTAGCATAACTCTGTATTTTTATGTTTCAATGTAAGCTACACTAACAAACTAAGAAATTGTCTTGAAAGGCGTGTCTATTTTATCCGTGACCAATATCCATAACATATTAAAGAAATAGTTTGTTTACTTTGGGATTACCTAGATTTATTCGTGAAAATTATACGAGTCATTCTAACCCCAAAGTCATTGATATAAAAAACACAATATACACAATCAGTGTCTCAAAAACGTCCTCTAAAAATGAGCGCAATATTTTAAATTGTGCGCTCATTTCAAATAGAATCGCGTCGTTTGCGATACCGTCAATTTTATTACTTTTCGTATATTTCTTTGTAAAAAGAACTATAAGTTTTGCGCTTAAGGTTGGATATGCAAAAACATAGATACTTGTGTGAAATTAGGGACAGTTTTGAGTGTCAGTTTTGTTCGGGACTGTGCATCTTGGATTTTTTATATGAATGCCCAAAGTAAACAAATTATTTAGGTAAGTATTGTATTTATTATGTAGCGATATTTATTATTTATTAAAATACACTGGAAATGTTTACAGATCTCATTTGAATCCAACCGGTTTCACATACGTAAGCATTTCCAACTATTGATTCATTATTGACTAATCAATAGCATATGGTAGAATTCTGTATTGTCTCGCCCGGGTCTGGTACCACAGCCTTAACTATTCCTGCAGGGCAGGGTTTGGAGGGTAAGGTTGCCGATAAAGTTATGCATGTGGCATTTAACCTTGCCACAAGATAGCAACGCACCATTAACATATTTGGTGTTTATAGGCGATGGTTGACTCTTTCCATCAGGAGACCCATCTGGTATCTCTAGGGTACGTGAAGGTTACTTAGAAATCAGTACTTTATTCAATAAAAAATTTACAAGTTATTAAGACGATTCAACATTTTTTTAAAACTACTACCGGATCGAAACGCGACCACACACTGAAAATCAAAATGTTACATAATGTTTAATTTGTAAGTATCTAATTATTATAGTAATACCTAATAAATATAGCCGATATGAGGAGCAGTTAATCCCATGCTTTCCTGTCATCTAGATATTATTCAGATATTTTATAGTAGGTAACCTTTCTTACATAGTTTCGTTTTAACACATTTTTTGAATTTGTTAACTGGTAAATCTCTAATGGCATCAGACAGTTTATTATAGAAGCGTATACTGCCCCAAAAAAGAATTCTATATTCTGTGGAGACGAGATACATACCTACACAGCAAGATTGTTTTTGTTCCTTGTATTTAGGAAGTGAATATAACTATTCTTTTTAAATAAGCAAATATTTTTACATACGTAAGTTTTCGAATATATACTGTGAAATGACATTTAAAATATTGATTTCTTTGAATTTTTCTATTATGGAGATTCTTGGGCTGAGATTGTAAATTACCCTTATAGCCCTTTTTTGTAATACAAATATTGTATTTATTTCAGCGGAATTCCCCAGAGAAAAAATCCGTATGACACTTTGAAAATAAATAAAGCAAACAAGGCGCGCAGTGTCAACATCAGCAAGCTGCCTTATTTTTTTCCACTGCGAATGCTGCTGAACTAAGTCTACTGGCCAGTTTCTTGGTATGTGGTCGCAGAAGTGCTTCTATTTTTACATCACCTATGAAGAAGACCTTCTCTTCTTCCTACGGCGACCTAGAAAAATTAATTTAGACGAATTTGATATTGGTGTAGTACGGAGAACTATCCAAAATCATGTTATAGAACATCGTTCATTGCCAACATTATCACTACTTAATATTGTTTTAAAGACCGTATACAATTTGATGGATGTAAACCAACCCTAAGAACATAGTTACGTAAACTTTGTTATAAATGGAGAAGAACTGAGAATAACAGGAAGTTGCTTACCAAAAAACATGTTATTCAAATGTTAAGATTGAAATACTTAAAACAGGTAAAGTCTTTTCGTAATGCAAGTAGACCTATAGTGTACACAGATGAGTCATATACTCATACTAACCACGTTCAAAAAAATCTTGGGTCGAAAAAGTTTCTAAAATAGCAATAAAACAAAATTAAATTTTGTGCGCATAATAATTTTGAATAATAATTTAATTTAATTTAATAATTTAATTTTGTAAATGGCGGAAGTGAACAGGGTTTTATTTATTTATTTTATTTAGTCTTTTATTGTACACAACAATCTTTTATTGTAAATAATGTAACAATTACAAACGAAAGAAAAATCGTACAAAAGGTAAGCCTCAGATAAAAGAAAATATAGATGGTGCATTGCTACTTGTCATACTATTTATTACGTCTTAAGTTTACTGTATGATTTCTCAATATGCACTGACAGAGATCAGATTGGTTTTAAGAATAGTGTGTACAACGATTATTTGTTGTATTTATTTACATTTAATTTTAGATGGATGTATATGAAACTTAAATAAAATGTTTAAGGCGCTCTGTCTTTATATTTTTTGGTCTTTTACCACTGATCGTATGCTAGAGAAAATTTGGAATGACTTGTCCTCAATATAATCGATGGAATCGATCGCAAAGCTAATGAGAATTTCGGCACAATGAATTTAGAAAAGTAACAGAATATGTCTGCTTTTATCTCTTATTCAATTTGCCATTAGAAATTCGAAGGCATTAAATAACAATTAGACTCAGTCGGGATTTGGCGTCGCCGCCACCTGCGTTCAGTCTAATTAAATCTCCGATTCATTTGCGGCTGGAAGCCAATCCACGTGCTTAGACTTTTAAGTATTCACCAAATAACATTAAACTGCAATTTTTACTCATAAAAACCGTTAAATTAGTATTAAAAGTTCACTTCGGTTCCTTGTGGGGTTGCAAGAAAACTCTAGGTGTATTTGATGGAAAGACGCTAAAGATATTAGGTGTTTTGCCCTCCATTTGAGTGCAATGCGACACGCATTTATTAAAGGCTACCTTACCATTATTTTTATTCTATCTTACCCTTACAAGCTTATGACTTATGCGTGTGACAACTTATGATTTATGCATGTGGCGTTGTCATCCCGCCCGGATAGCAATGCACTGTCATTACGAAACATCTTTGGTACCTATAGGCGATGGTGTTTTTTTCCATCAGGAGAGCCATCTGCTCGTTTGCTATCTTATGATATAAAAAATAGCTTTGACGGTATTCCGGTAGAAAAATTGGAGATAAGGAAGAAGATGCAAAAGTCTACCACATAGTGGCTAGTTCTGTATTGTGTATAAAGGCAGACAGTCAGGTGTACTCTTACGAATTATTTATGAAGAGACATTTATTTAGTGATTAACTAATCACTTTCGAACATAGATTGTGAGATTCCGAGTCCAATTTCAGATTGGAATCTTTACCATCACTTTCGAATATAGATTGTGAGATTCCGAGTCCAATTTCAGGTTGGAATCTTTACCGGTGGGTATATTAAATCTATTTATTAATATTTATGCTAATCTATATTTAAATGAATTTGTTTGTGTGTTATGCTTTACAGCTAAGCTCTCAACCGATGTATATGACATTTCATAAGGAGATAGTTGAAGATCCGTGGTAAAATATAGGCTAATATGTTTTTTTCAAAACTAACAAACAAAGGGCAAAAATAGGAGATAAAATTTTGTATGAATAACTATATCGACGATATGTAAATCTACTACGCAAGTACACCAGTATCATAATATATTTATGTAATATAAATATTCATTTTCTCCTATTTTTCCATATTGTTTGCTGTTTACTGGATGAGAATGTCAATGGTCATTTTGTCATCTATCAAAAATAAATGTACATATTTTTGACACCGTGGTGGTCTGGGCCACCTTTGAATAGACCATATGCCGTTCTGCTAGGCAGTATGTAAGTGGCGAATGGTTGGCTATTCGAGTTACTACCATTGTGGCTACTAGGTGGTAGAGTTCTGCATTGTCTCCCTCGATCTGTTACCATCGCCTTACCTATTCCTGTTGCAATACTTGTTACCGTCATGTTCTGGTTTGGAGGATAGGGTAGCCGATGTAGTTATACATATGCCAGTAAGACTCGCCAAAAGGATAGCAACGCACCATTTTCATCTTTGGTGTCTATAGGCGACGCTTGCCTTTAGTAGATGTCTTTAGTAGCTTTCATCAGTAGAGCCATCTGCTTGTTTGCTGTCTTTTAGAATAAAAAACAAAAAAAAAACAAAATCATGGTACTACTTTTACCTATTTACATATTAATGAGATGCCAATTTGAGAAACAATTTATTTATATGGCAATTTTTTATAGATAGTGAAAATAATAAAAATAACTTCACATTAAGTAAATAACTAAAACGGCAGATACAAATGCATATGTTCTCGTTGTCGGTTTAAACATTTATTGAAGAAACATTGGTACGGACTACGGACAGCTAAACTGTAATTATATTTCGTTGTAGTAGTATCAGTGAGCACATTTGAAACACATTTCAAACACCTTTGGGAAGAGGAAAGCAATCTGCCGAGGTTGAGTTCAGATTAAAAAATAACATTTCGATATTGCATCTCAGTTAGGCTATGTTCACATAATGCGCTTGATGACTGCGTCGCAGTCACAATTTCTTTCTTCCGCCGCAGGCGGAAGGGCCGTTTTATATGTTATTCCAGTATGATTGCGTCGCATCATGAACTGATGACTGCTGTCCTCATAATGTGGTTAGGTTGCGGATGTTACTATAAACAAAACATTAAAAAAAAAGTATCTTCACGCCCATATCCCCGAAGGGGTAGGCAGAGGTACAACAAGTGCACCCACGATTAGCCGAAGATACTTGGTCCCATAAATGTGATAGGTGGCAAGCCTATCGCCAACCGGGCACTTTTCAATCCCGGGCAACTTTAAGTTTCTCAGAAACTGAAATAACACTTTTTTTTTTAAAGTGCCCGACCCGGGAATCGAACCCGGGACCTCATGTGGTCAACTCCAAAGCATGTTTATAGTAAAATCCGCAACATCCAGCATCGGATTGGCTATATAGTCTAGGAAGGGTGCCAACCACATCCTAGCCTGCCTACAATATATATATATATATATATATATATATATATATATATATATATATATATATATATATATATATATATATATATATATATATATATATATATATATTGTAATTTCTTTAATGATATCATTATCCACCTTGGTCTTGTGGGGTACCCGTGCCCTTTCAGTGCAATCCGACCGTGCAGTGTTATATTTTTAATATAATATAATAATAATTTGCCCAACTAGTGGCCTTATTAACAAAATATATAACCAAATTAGCGGCATTTTTTTAGATGCTAACGAAGCAGTCTTAGATAATAACACTTAAAAGTATATTTAGACTCGACACACGTTTTTATGGTGAATAATGTTTTATTTTTTTATTTTTTTTTACACTTACTTCTTTGCGAATAAGAATAAATTCATGGTTTTATAAAATATCTAAGAACAGGAAGACCACGGAACTGAGGACATTTGTAACAGGAGAAGTCCTGCTTGTGTGATATGTTGTAAACATAAGTTGTTTTCCAGAATCTTTTCAATTCCTTTTACTTCGACTTGATCTTTATTGATAGTTAATTTAGTAAAGGATTTGTATGGTTAGAAATTGATTGACCACGCATATTAAAGTTTAAAACTAATTATTATCAAGATTAATTAAATTTAAATTCTATTACAAGGGTATAGGAGCGCTTTATTATTGTGGATCACACATTTGTGGAGAGTAAGATAGCCGGTAGACTTATGCATGTGGCATTACCATCCCGCCACTGGGATAGCAACGCGCCATGGACATTTTTGATATCTATAGGCTATGATTTTTTTTAGGAGAGCCATCTGCTTTTTGGCTATCTTATAGTATAAAAAAAATTGAAGGCAGTCATGAAAATGAGGCAGGCACTGCCGACAAAAGAAAAACTTGGAACGGTATCTACAAGATTACTAAGATTTATACCTTAAATACATACATTTATACCATCTACCTTCCTACTTTACATCCATACATCCTACCTTCTATCTTCCCTTACCTTCCTGCTGCCTTCCCCCTATCTTCCCGTTATTTTTCCGTCATCTCCCTGCCACCTTCCTACTACCTTCCAGCTATCTTCCCGCTACTTTCACACTACCTTCCCTCTACCTTCTCGATACCTTCCCCTACCTTTCCGCTACCTTCTCGTTACCTTCCCAGTATTTCTTTTTTAAATATAATTTATAGCAAACCAGTACGTGGTTCTCCTGGTGGAACGATAAACCATCGCCTGTTGTTAAGGAAAACGTAGAAATGTGCCTGGCAGCACTTTGTTGCCAGCGTGGCAAGCGTGCGGTGTGCCTGTCTGTCGCGTGCGCGCGCTTCCCTTTGTTCCTTCAAAAGGTTAAGAATTGCTATGTATGTATATGTATAAATTTAGAATAAAAGTTCTATACTGCAGTCTTCAGACTTTTTATTAAATTATCACCTATAGACACTAAAGATACTAATTCTATCTTTCACCTAGCTCACACCTTTTCCTACTTTATATGTGCCTTTTTACATTAATATTATTATTAATATTTGTCCCGTGAGTATTTATATTTATTCCCGCTAATATCTCGCTAACTTCTTCCTACCTACACCTATCTTCCCTCAACCTCCCACTACTTGGCCACTACCTTTATGCTACTTTCTGACTACCTTCCCGCTACCTTACTGCTACCTTTCTTTCTATTACCTACCAGTCCGATATCTTCCCCTTCCTTCCGCTTACTTCCCAACATTTATTCTATCTTTCTCTACCTTCCCCTATTTTACCCCTACTTTGCCCCAACCTCCCCTGCATTGTCTCTACCTTTCCACTAGCTTCTCGCCACCTGTCCACTATCTTCCCGCTACCTCCTTGCTACCTCCCCGCTACCTTCCTCTTACCTTCCCGTTATCTTACGCTTACCTTCCCCTAACTTATCTCTACTTCTCCTTAACTTCCCGCTTCCCTCTACCTTTCCGTTACCTTTCCGCTACCTTCCTGCAACCTTTCTGCATCCATTTCACTGCTCTCTATCTTTATCCTAAATTCCCGCTACCTTTCCCCTATCTTAACCATACCTTCCTCTACTTTCCCATTATTTCACCCTATCATCCTTTTACCTTTCCCAATTTTCGCCCTACTTTCCCACTACCTTCCCGCTACATACCCGTAATCTTCCCCTACCTTACCCTTACCTCCTCTACCTTTCCCTCTACCATCCCTCTACCTTCTCTTGTCGTCTTACCATCCCCTAACTTGCACCTACCTTCCCAACTTCCCATGTCTTTCCCACTACCTTCCATTACCTTTCTTTAATTGTACCTTCCCCCTGTATTTTCCCCCTTTATCGCTCCTCTCCCCCTATCTCGCCTTCACCATCTACCCCTCCCCCTATCTGCCCCCTCCCTCTAAGCCTCTTTACTCATATCTCTCCCTCCACCCCTTCCCCCTTTCCATTTCATAATATTTTATTACATCTATTTATAAGAATATTTATAATTTAACAAAAAAAACAAAGTCAGTAAAGATTTTGATCGTTAGAGATATATTCAAATTAAAACTAACATGTGATTGATTCCTTTCCACAAACAGGTCAATAAAGATTATGATAGATTAGCGATTTAAATTCGTCTGTAACGCGCACTCGACACGACTAAATTCGTATCGAATGGACACACCTTTAAGTTCACCAGTTGCGATCCAGGAAGATTTCCATTTCGCGCCTCGTCGCATTTGGATGCACATTAAAATATGCAACAGAAACGATTCTACATTTCAGTTTTCCTTTAAATAGCATTTACCGTTCAATACAAAGTACGTACCTACATTTAATGATATATTACGACAAATTTCAATTTCTTGAATGAAACTTCTAAGTTATAGGTATTACTTTCCGTTACTTTCTATATTTTTTTCTTTCATAGGATCGCAAGCAAGCACGTGTCTCTGATGGAAAAAGATGACCATCGTCTATAGACAATACTTATTTAAAAAGATTAAGAGATTTCTTTCAGAAAAACCAGCAATACAGTTTATTGGAGAAATCACAAGATATAAATAGCAGGCATGGTGTACATCTGAGATTAAAAACTAACAATAATAATTTTTAACAAAACAAACAAGGATAAATGTAAAGTAAAAATGCTTTTTTGATAATTTCAATAAAAGTGACAATGAGACCAAATCTAGGATACAAAATTTAAAGTGAGAAATTGAATTTAAAAAAAAATACAAAGTACAAAAATATTAAAGTTATTAACTATCAAGCGACAAATAATGCTGCCTGACCCTAACTTTGAAAAAGCCTATGGTCTGGTTATCCTCTGAATATGTCTTGGGAGATGATGAATATGCTTTGGGATACATGTTAATGGTGCGTTGTTATCCGTAAGGAGGAGCTATGCTCAGCTGTTATCCGTACTGGAGTGCTACTGGCTACATGCATAATTTACAGGCTACCATTCTTCAAACCGCTGCAACGAACTCATGTTGTAAATAGGTTAAACTCAAAACCTCCTCATTTTTATCAGTATTAGGTATAATAAATTAGCTCTAAATAAAAAATGCGTAGACGGTTGACCCTACGGGCCATCCCTGAAACTTCCCATTTAATTAAGGCATTTTAAGCTCAAAAGAGTAAAAAATATAAGTATCGATTTTTCAATTCTGTATATTTTAAATGCTGTATATTTTGAAAACGATGATGGCATTCAACTCAATTTTTGAGATATAAAATATTGCTTTAGCAAATAATCGATAGGTCGAAAAATGTCGATGCAATGTCAAAAACATTTTTTTTTAAATTTCGTGATTGACCGATTTTGATTAAATTAACGGTATTTGGCGCAGTTTTTAAAGATAAAAGCTGATAAAATTTTTAAGTATATCGTTGAATTAGCTTGAAAAAAATCAAAAAAAAATCAAGTAAGTAAGATTACTAAAAACAACGTAATTTTAATATTTGAAAAGCTATAACTTTTGAGAATTAGATTCGATTTTGAGTTTTGAAATGACATTTGACGTAGTCTTTTTAGTACTAAAAAATACTGTTTCAACAAAAAACTTTTGTGTTTTTTCAAAATTTCTCAAAATCTCCTGGATCGAATCGGTTCAAATTTTCAGGAAGTCTAAGTTGATTGAAATCCAATCGAATGCCATCAACTGCGTTTCGATCGGTCAAGCAGTTTAAAAGTTATGAGATGTTTACATACACACACACACACCCACACACACATACATACAGACATACTGACATCACCGTGAAAATAGTCGGAAAAGGTTTTTAGGACTTCAAAACGTGGACATCTGGTGAAAACTCTTTTTGAAAATCGGAGTAAAATCAGTAATTTCCTTATCTACATACGTAGTGGGAAGTTAAAAATATACGTGAAATATTATTGATAGTATCAAAATAACTAATTGTTTGTCATTATCTGTATACATTAGCAATGTTTACAACAATTTATTAACGTATGTACAACTCTTGTGTCATTGCCTTATTCTAATTAAGTCATAGTCTGCAACTCTGAGTTTTATCTACTAATATAAATAAATATCACGACAAATAACACAATTATTTGGATGTTACTTTTGTTTTACTCAATAATACTAACACTCTTAATAACTAATACTACTAGTCAATAATAAATAAACGTATTGAATAAACACTCAGATTCAGATAAACAAGTATTTACGCTCACAACATAAATTCCTGTCCTTGTTGGGATGGAATCCGAGTCTGTGGTCATTTTACGTATATATGGTACGGTAGTCACTAGATTCAGGAAGTAGTCAAAAATTATACATACATATACGCCAGCTACTCTACTTATGAGGCAGTAAAAAATTAGACGTACGCGTATGTACGTCGATTTATAAGGCGGTTAAGCATGAGAGGTACATACGCTAGCCAATTGACTTATGGATCGGTCAAACATTAGACGTACATACGCTAGCCACTTATGGATCGGTCAAACATTAGACGTACATACGCTAACCACTTATGGATCGGTCAAACATAAGACGTACATACGTTAGCCACTTATGGATCGGTCAAACATTAGAAGTAAATACGCTAGCCACTTATGGATCGGTCAAACATAAGACGTACATACGCTAGCCACTTATGGATCGATCAAACATTAGACGTACATACGCTAGCCACTTATGGATCGGTCAAACATTAGACGTACATACGCTAGCCACTTATGGATCGGTCAAACATTAGACGTACATACGCTAGCCACTTATGGATCGGTCAAACATTAGACGTACATATGCTAGCCTCTTATGGATCGGTCAAACATTAGACGTACATACGCTAGCCACTTATGGATCGGTCAAACATAAGACGTACATACGCTAGCCACTTATGGATCGGTCAAACATTAGAAGTAAATACGCTAGCCACTCGACTTATGAGGCGGTTAAACATTAAACGTACATAGCGTATGTATGTAGATAACTGATTTCAATAATAATGTATGACGTTAGGTGTACAGCTTTTTGATCGGTATCTCAACATTCTGTGGTGGGCACTAGATCATTCGAGGGTGAGCACGGTTTTATGATTATTTATATTTCTTAATATTATGTTACGTTATTATGTTATGTTGTTATTTTAACAATGATAAACTTTCATAAATATTAAATATTTTTTTTTTATATTTTTAGAATAATAATAATATACTATAATAATATTCAGGAGAAAAATTACACTAAAGTTTTGGTATTTGAAAGAGAAGCAACCAGAACGGAGGTAAGAGTTGTGGTCGATGATGTAGTGCTGGAACAAGTGAATGAGTTTGTATATCTTGGATGTGCTTTTTTGTACAAAAATTTATGCTCATCACTCAATTGCTTGTCCCCGTCGGGGATTGAACCCGAGTCCTGTCGATTGCGTAGTCAGGGTCACTAACCACTCGACCAACGGGACGGTCAATTTTTGTATCATAAGATAGCAAACAAGCAGATGGGTCTTCTAATGGAAAAAGTCAACCATCGCTTATCGATTATAGACACCAAAGACATTAATGGTGCGTTGCTATCTTGTGGCGAGGTCTAATGCCACATGCATAAATTTACCGGCTATCTTACCCTCCACACCGAAACACGACAGTGACAAGCACTGACGCTATTGCGGCAGGAATAGGTAAGGCGAGGGTACCAGACCCGGGCGAGAATGTAAAACTCTATCACCTAGTAGCCACGATGGTAGTGACTCGTATAGCCAATCGGTCGCTATTTACGACCTGCCTGGCAGAACGGCAGTTGGCCTATTCTTCAAAGGAGCCCGGGACCAACACGGGGTAAAATAGTACAGTAGTACGCCTAAAACAAGCGTCAATGTCCCTTATAATCTCTGAGTACGTTTACTGAGAATTATAAATTGCAACATTTGTTATTCAAATGTTAAGCATCGTTAATAATTAAGGCGCTTGTGAAGATGCCATTAAAATTAATATCCCCCGTTATAAATTATTTCCCCGTGTTGGTTTCGGGCTCCTTGGAAGAATAGACCACCTGCCATTCTGCCAGGCAGCTCGTAAAGGCGATTGGCTATGCAAGTCGCTGCCATCGTGACTACTATGTGGTAGAGTTCTGCATTGTCTCGCCAGGGTCTGGTAATACCGCCTTACCTATTTCTGCCGCAATAGCGTCAGTGCTTGTCACTGTCGTGTTCCGGCTTGGAGGGTAAGGTAGCCGGTAAACTTATGCATGTGGCATTAGACCTCGCCACAAGATAGCAACGTACCATTAACATCTTTGGTGTCTATAGGCGATGGTTGACTCTTTCCATCAGGAGACCCATCTGCTTGTTTGCTATCTTATGATATAAAATAATAAATAAAAATATATGTTGTGTTAGTTTAACTAATAACCTTCGCACTATATTTACCTATTAAACTCTTTATAATTATTCAACTGTATTCGAATAGATTACCTGAGATTGACAACAGTATTTGAACAGTTAAGTGTTGTGGTATAGTAGTGTAGGGAGATAATGGACGAGGAGCAAGATCAAATAAAACACACAATTTTTACTTTAAAAAAACGTGTGGTGTCGTGGGACACGAGATAGGAACAAAGTTAATTTCGAGTTCTATTCGAGGCATAAAGAAAATAAGTATTGGGATATACATTTTTATTATGATTTTTATGATTTTTTTTACCGATAAAAATAAAAAAAAACTGCTTTACAAAATTATCCTAACACTTTTATTTTATTTATAATGATTCATAAAAATATATTACCTTTAATAATAATAGCAAACTGCAATTACAATAACAGCCATCCCGTAGACTATACATAAGACACTGTATAGTCATCATACATAGACTACACATAAAAATCTTACGCTTTTTTAACGGACGTTTTTTGCCGGCTATGGTACCCCTCCGCAACGCCCTATCAGGAACTTCGTTAGAAAATTCATTTTATCAACTTTTAAAATATTTTAATTACTAACTGACCCGGCAAACGTTGTTCTGCCAACTTTGTATCTACTTTTCCTTTTTTTCTACTTTTTTCACCTTTTAAACCTAACCTGAACCTCTATGATATTTTAAAACTTAGTCAAAACTAAATCAAAAATTAGTCAAATCGGTCCAGCCGTTATCGAGTTTTAGCGAGACTAACGAACATCAATTGATATATATAGTTCCCATAATGACTATAATTACCCTCATTTGTGGAGAATGGTGGACACACATGTTTTTTTTATTTAATGTCAATTAATACGTGATTCCAATGATATTTATATATGTGATATATATATATATATATATATATATATATATATATATATATATATATATATATATATATATATATATATATATATATATATATATATATATATATATATATATATATATATATATATATATATATATATATATACGACGGTATAGACGGTAAAATGATTTGATCCAAACCTTACGTGTTTTATGATACCGTTTGGTGCAAGTTTGAAGGTTCATCAAATAGCATCGTAAATAAATTGCAAAATGTCCGCGAACAAGGATCGTGATTTCCTTGCGTTGAATACATTAATCTTCTCCTTAAAACGTAAAAAAATATCTTCGTCCGACATCATCACCGCACACGACCTCACATAAAAAAATATACTTAGTGCAAACTGAGCCATGGTCGCCATGCTGCATCTAGTATCAGAAGACTGTAGGTTGAAATTTTCGCAAAAAAACAAGTGATACTTAGTTTTTTATTTTGTTTAAATTTTTACGCAATGTCCAATGGTGGAATTTAGCGGCAGGAATTAGTCCGAACAACTCGTCGGAACACTCATCATGATAAATACGGTAAAAGATGCAGAGCGAACCTACATCTCTGGTATTAGGAATCACCACTTATTTCACTAACCGATACACCAGTAAATCGTGGATCAGTCCCCCGTATTAATCCGGTAACTGTCGTTTTGCCAGGCAGGTCGTAAAAGGCCACCGATTAGCTATAAGTGTCCCACTATCGTGACTACTAGGTGATAGAATTTAGCAACGTCTCGTACGGGTTTTGGTACCTTACCTATTCCTGCCACAATAATGTCAATGAATGTGCTGTTTTGGTTTGGAGGTTTAGGTAGCCGGTAAACTTATACACTATTTACCATCCCACCACTCGGATAGCAACGCATACTTATCACGTTTAGTGTATACTAGCTGTTGCCCGCGACTTCTTTCGCGCGGACTTCGTTTACTCCGCACAGCTCCTCCCCCGTAGGTGATAGCGTGATATTATGTAGCCTATTTGTTGACCCGACCTGTTAGTAATACTCATGAAAAATTTGAAGTAAATTCATGCAGTACTTTTTGAGTTTACCCCGGACATACATTGACTTTCCTACGGTTTTATTATATGTATAGATAGGCAATGATTTTATCTTTACACTAGCTGTGCCCGCGACTTCGTCCGCGTGGGATTTTTTTAACTTCCCACTACATATGTACATAAGGAAATTACTGATATATCCCGATTTTAGAAAATCGAATTTTAATGTTTGAAAAGCTGTAACTTTTGAAAATTTGACTCGATTTTGATTTTTGAAATTCAGTGTAGTTGTTTTAGTAATTATTAAAATATTGCAGAAGATTAAAAATGATTACTTAAAAAAATTCGAAGTTATGTGGAAAAAATACTTTGGCAAAATTTTTCATCAACTATAACTCCCGAATTTTCAAAATTTCTCAAAATCTCCTGGACCGAATCGGTCCAAATTTTCAGGAAGTATAAGTTGAGCGGAATCCAATCGAATGCCATCAACCGCGTCTCGATCGGTCCAGCCATAAAAAGTTATGAGATGTTTACATACACATACACACACCCACACACACACACATACACACACACATACACACATACATACACACATACATACATACAGACATACTGACGTCATCGTGAAATTAGTCGGAAAAGGTTCCTAAGACCTCAAAACGTGGACATCTGGTGAAAACTCGATTTTCGAAAACCGGGGTAAGATCAGTAACTTCCTTATCTACATACGTAGTGGGAAGTTAAAAATATAATCGAATAAAATTACGAAAATAAAAACAGTAATAAATGAGAGCATTCACTTATGAGGAAGTGAAATCTTTAGTGAGATATACTAACGTCGTCGAAACGTATCTCTTACCGAAATTCCGCACAGGGCCCAGGCACAAATACATTAGCATATTCACACGCACACATACACACGCACGTACACAACACAATCACAAATGCGTATAATTATAAGTGTTAATTAAAAATATAATTAGTGTAAAAATTCTTTGTTAATCAAATAGTAAAAGTTAGATCTTGCTTGCACCATTAATTTCAATGTTATTAATCACTAATAAATAACCTTATAAATAAAATGAGGTTTACGTGCTATGTATTGAAGAGATATTAAGGCAGGCATCGCGACAAACGGGAAAAAACTGGTTTGTTTAACCACGTTTTTTTTTGTATTGATTGTTAAATAACAATTTTACAAAAAATACACGACATACCAGAAGATATTATCTAAAGAATGTGCTAACTCATTACATGATAGAATGAATTTTACTCGATCATATAAAATTTTGAAAACTGGCTAAAAAATCTCTAAAACAAATAATTTGTTAATAATATTTCTAATCTTCCACATGATTTTTATATGGTGATATTTAGTTGTAAATACAAAAAAGAATGTGCTAAATTTTAGTTTTCAGCTGATGTCCTATATTTATTTATCCGAAAATTAACACGTTTCCCAGCGGTTTCAGAACATACCGCCCCATTCATTTTCTATAGAATTGACGCTCGTCAAAATACCTCGCCTTAAGGTCGCATAATACAGGCACCTCATGGTTAAAAATTGGTACAGTGCGTGTCGGGCTTCGCGCAATGCAGGGTTCTGAATTTGCCTATTACAAAAAAACGGGAGCTAAGATAAGCGCTTTTACTATAAAAGCCCTTATCATACTATGAACATTTAAGCTATTCAATGTCAATGCCAAATATATATCCGCATCACAGGTTCAAGGCCTATAAAAACTTCTTTAAGTACATTTTATAAGTTGGTCGACTATTACTCAAAAGTTTGTAAAGTTTTCTAAGTCGTGATAATTTTCCTTTTAACTTCATTATATTCGTTACTACTATGATTTTTTCCAAAGCCAGCCGCTTAGCCTGCAGAAGGCTAAGCTTTGTTAGATCTAACATCAACATCCCCACTTTCTATGTAGGGTATTTCACCCTGAAAAAATATTATTCAAGATTTTATATTACTACTCTGTTACTGTACTAATATGAATATTAGTGCCAAATACCAGCTTTTTAGTACTCTAAGATATCGTGCGGACGGACGGACGAACGGACATAGCAAAACTATTAGGGTTCCTAGTTTACTTCGGAACCCTAAAAAGAGTGCCCCAGCTACAGTATAAAATGTAATTAGGTACTTGCATTACGAAATAAACGATTATTATTATTATTATAAAAATATTATCTAAATATAATAAGAATTTAATCGAGTATATAGAATTTTTTATAATCAATTATAATGTTATTGGTATCATTACGGAAAAGGATCTGCATTAGGCACGTTCACTTTATCGATATCACGCCAACAATGAGCCAGTCTTATCGACTTCGTTTGAAACGGAAATCGTTTTGAATAGCCAATCACGGGTCGTTCGAAGGCTTTGGGATATTTCTTCTCAATTTGAATTTGAACGCTTCCTTAATGAAAGAATTGTGTCTGATGATATTTCTCCTCTCAATTTAATTCTCGTTTGCTTACTTTTAAAAACGTAACTAGATCTTTATCTTCTTTATTTGAAATGGATATTAGATAATGTATAGCTTAAAATATTTTTATTTTTATTTTTATTGATTATCTACACAAAATTTCTCCTAAAAGTAAATACTCTATAGCAGTCGATCAAAGCATATTTAGGTTTAAAATTATATTACTACTGAATTTTGTTTCATATCTAATACCTTTAAACGAACGATTCTTGTATAGTGTACAGGGAGTTTCGGGGGCAATAAATCGATTTAGCTAGGTTTCATTTTTAGACAAAAAATCGAGCACTATATCGTGCACAGCTCGGTCATCCAGGTACTTGTGTTTTAATCGAGATTGTGACTGATCGCGGCCTAAAGTGACGTAACTGATGGGCTAATTTTTCAATTACATATGTGTATCGCCGCCCCGTTGGTCGAGTGGTTAGCGACGCTGACTACGCAATCGACGGGGCTTGGGTTCGATCCCCGACGGGGACAAGCATTTATGTGACGAACATATATGTTTGTATTTCAGCGTTTGGGTGTTTATTAAATATATTCTAATATTTATGTATGTATTTCTATGTATAGATATCGTTGACCCATAACACAAGCAAATAATATGCTTGCTTTGGGGTTAGGTCAGTAAGTGTTATTTGTCCCGTCAATATTTATTTATTTGTTTATTATCTAGCAATCAGAGTGCTAAGTGTGAGTTTTTCTTTTCGCATTCGATCGTGAGCGCGTTTGGAGTTTACTAGGAATTTGTATGTGATTTGTACAACGCCACCTAGTGGTAAACGTGAGAAACCACTTTACCACTAGGTGGCGCTGTACAAATCACATACAAATTCCTAGTAAACTCGAAACGCGCTCACGATCGAATGCGAAAAGAAAAACTCACACTTAGCACTCTGTACAATCGACGGTTTCGATCAAGTTTCGCCATGTTGAACTACCGACATGTAGCGCAGCGGTCAGAGCATTTGGTAGCTTTAAGGCAAGGTCGCTGGTTCAAATACATTCGTACCAAAAAAATTATCAAAGTTGTTAAAGATTGATTGATGAAGACTGATCTGCAACGATAAACTTACATTATGTATACTTACTCATACTATTTTTATATCTGACAGTTAACATACATTTTATATAATTGTATTACTGCATGGCATTATTTCTTCAGTTTTTTATTTTAACACTTTATGTTTTTCACTTTTAATATAATTTATTTTAATTACACCTACTTCTAACTTTAAGCTAACTGCATAAGCTGTGTTTGCCTACAATTGGGAATGCACTGCCATTGTTCGTTATTATTATATAAAATTTAGGTACTTTCTAGGTAAGTCTGTGTACTTTCTGTTGGTAATTCAAGTGAAATAAATAAAATATACCGCTAGATATTCATTTGAAAACACAGACAGACACACAGACAAAATCAATCACAAAGCAAAGGATAGATCAGCGGTCAGAGAGCATGCGATCAGTGTTAAAGCACATATATGGTTAAACGCTTTTGTTTTAAATCACCAGCTGTAATAAAAATTAAAAAATAAATATCACACAAACCTGAAACTTCTTGAAATACCAGCGCTTTGTAAAAAAAATGTACAATACTAGTTGTGCTGTCTTCTGTTGCCGGATGCTCGCAGTACTTCGTGTCGCTGTATCAGCGGAATTAGTAATAATCTAGGACTTTAAAGCATAAAACAAAAACGTGAGGCGCTTTTGAAATCTTTCTTTTAGTGGACATAGAAATACCTTTGTCTTGATAATATAAACACGGTAAAACTGCAACAACTGACTTCCAACCTATATCTCTGGAACCCTAAATCAATGCTTTACCAAATTTATATGGGACCAAATCGGAAATATACAATCGGAAATATATAATACAATATGTTTTATACTTGATACGAAAGCCGAAACTAGTTTGTTCAGAATCAGCAGTAGAATTGAATGCAATAGTTTTTGAAGTGTGTTATATTTTATTACAAAAATCTATAAAATAATTGTTTATTCTATAGATTTTTGTAACTCTACTCTAGTTTGTTAGTACAATTTTGTTTATTTACCTAATAATTCTTTACTTGAATCACCTAAATTCTTACCCCTGATCCCTTCTGATAGTCAAAAGCCTGTAAGTATGATGGGTACCTACCGGGTGTGGGCAATCGGTCTAGTTCATTTACGCGTCGGGTGACCTTACATTTCACTGATACAACTAAGTCTATCGATAACTCAAAGAGTATTTGTTACTAGCTGTTGCCTGCGACTTCGTCCGCGCGGATTTCGTTTACTCCGCACTGCTCCTCCCCTGTAGGTGATAGCGTGATAATATGTAGCCTATATGTTGACCCGACCTGTTAGTAATATTCATGAAAAATTTGAAGGAAATCCACGCAGTACTTTTTGAGTTTACCCCGGACATACATACAGACAAACAGATAAACAGACATACAGACAAACAGACAAAAACTCTAAAAACTATATTTTTGGCTTTGGATCACGCCCCAAGTATTTTTTAAAAATATTCAATGTACAGTTTTGACTTTCCTACGATTTTATTATATGTATAGATTACCGTTTTATCTAATGTTTTATTAGTATTATATATAAAATTACGGTTGGCGTATAGCAGCTTTTCTATCAAGTAAAAGGTACCGTGTATTCTCTTAAATATATATATTAATACGTGAAGGAAAAACTTTTGGCCCCTTATTAAGATAATTGCGTGAACGGTGGAGTACGTACGAAATTTGGCGCGGTAAAGTTTACATTGCGTTGCAAAAAACTGTCTACCGTCAGAGTGATAAATGTACAACATAGAGAAGCTATGCTAAGTATGAGTTATATTCCATTTTCGTTAATTGTAACGTGAACAACGTTGCAAATATCCTTATAGTAGGGGAGCTACTGAACCCTCCGAATAACCCGCTTCACACAACACAACGCTAGTTTATAATTTAAAAATTTTTTCCACAAAATTTCAGAATTGTGCGAGCAGGTTATGAATTACAATCCCATTTGCAACTTTGCTATCGTCTGTCGCATACTTGCAACCATCAAAACAGATTGTCAATATAATATGTAAATTACAACATATTCAAATTGTAGCCTTGTGCGAGCAGGTTATGAAAATATATTTTTTTTAAATTTTTAAAGATAGTGACGCAACCGCAAGGCGCCTGCCAGAGCGTAAGATAATATTTTAAAAAATTCTAGTTTTGTGCGAAGCGGAATAGTTTTAGGGTTCAGTAGCTCTTAGACTATTAGCGGCGTTAAAGTCAGCTTGCGCTTGTTACGTCATTCACGGGGCGCGCTGATAGGCGTCCAATTGCTCCCCATTTACACATCGCCAGTGGTTTATAAAGGACGGTGGCTCTCCACCACTCGCCCGTTTTTTTATCGGTGACCACACTCAAAGTGTAATTTGAATTAATATCAAAGAAAAAAAACAAAGAAAAAAAAATACTGCATAAATAAAATAAATATATAATTGTAATTGCATAAGTTGATAAAAAATGCTATGCAGTAGCTTTACCACGGCAGTCTCCGAGTGCCACACGTCTTTTTTTTAAATTCTACCGTTTTACAAATATTGCCGAACACCTCACGAAGAAGAAGAAGAAGACCGTTTTTAACTTGTACTCTTTTAGCTTACCTAGTACAATTTATATAATTATATAACTGTTAACTAAAATTACCTGTTTATTTACTCCTCCCCCCCGTCGCACGTGACATAATAGTGTAAACTAATTTATGTGAACTAAATTTGTAATATAAAAAGTATCTTCACGCCCCTATCCCTAAAGGTATATAGAGGTACAAGTGCATCTATGATTAGCCGAAAATTCTTAGTCCAGCCAACCGGACATTTTTCCCAAACCCGGGAAACGTTGTTTTTGTCAGAAAACTAGAAACTAAAAAATTGTTAAAGTACGTGTCGAGCTACGCGCAATATAAGGTTCTGAAGTTGCCTATCACAACAATGCGGACTAAGAAGAAGGCTTTTATAATTTTCATACTATGAACATTTAAGCTGTTCAACGTCAATGAGAAATATATATCCACACCGCATAAAAACTTCTCTAAGTACATTTTATAAGTTGTTCGACTATTACTCAAAAACTAGTAAAGCCTTCTAAGCCATGATAGTTTTTCTTTTAACTTCATTATATTTACTACCACCATGTTTTTTTTCCCACCCCCAAAAGCAACAGTTTAGCTTGAGGATGGGGGATACTTAACTCTAACAAAGATTTAAAAGCCTAATATTTTATAAACGAGTCTCTTAATATTTTACAGTTCGCAGATAATAGCAAATTTAATTAATTTCACCTTTTTAAACGAGTCCCTCAATCGAAAAATTGTTTTCACAAATCTTTTATTGGAACGAAGTTTCTTATCGCGCGTTGTGAAAGGGGGCTAGACGGAAATAATTCTTACGAAAAGTTGTTACGACATTTTGCTATAGTAAGGTATTGTACAGTACCCGGCGATAAATATTGCACATCGACCTTTGGAAAGAGACAATCGGCTAATTTCGGCTTCGTAGAGCGTTATCTCTGTCGCACAAAATACAAACAGTCCGGTACCTATTAGGAGCTGTTAAAACAAGTATGATTTGCTTCTTTTGATATTTTTATTCTTTGTATAAAATACACTAATTTTTCTATAAGTGATGGCTTTAGGTTGGGGTAAAATAAAATAAAAAAACATTTTTACATTATGTTTACGTATTTAATTATTTTGGAACATTACAGCTTTAGTGTACATAATAAACACCATTATACCTATTGCTAAAATGAGACATTGCAATAAAAATAATAATAATTCTAATTCTCAATTACTTCCATTTCACTATCTGTGCTCTCAAAGAGGTCAATATCACTGTCACTATCAGCCGTATTTATTACTAATCTATCAGTGTAATTGTCTAAACTGTGTTGAATGCTTCTATATTCATTCTCACATTTGATTGCATGATCGCAAACCTTTTTCCACTCTTCAGCGCCGATCATGTTTACTTTTTCAGTCAATAATGTTTTTACTGTAGTTAAGTTCATACCCACATTTCTAGAGGCTACATAGCCTTTCAGTTGAGACCATATATTTTCAATTGGATTAAAATCCGGATGATATGGTGGCAATCGCAACACAGTGTGCCTATGTTCGGCAAGTATTTTGTCCACAGAAAACTCTGTATACCTCTCCTTGTGCTGACATATAATAGCGTAAATCTGGGTTTTTGTTAATTTTGGATCAACTGGAATTTCATGTCTGTTTAACCAGTTGATCATTTCCCGTTTAATGGTGTTTGAGTTGGGGGGTCTCTCAACATACTTGTTGTGATAGGGTGCGTTGTCGATAACTAGAACAGAATCACTGGGTATATTTGGGATTAATTGGTTAACCAGCCATTTCTCATAGTTATCGTTATTCATTTCATTGTGATAGTCACCTGTAGTGTCCGTGGATTTATACGTTAAAAAAGCACCGGGTACAAAGCCTTTTTCATTTCCCGCATGAACTATTATCAAACGTTGACCTTTTGAAATTGGCTTTTTTACTCCTTTTTTCTTATCGTCACTCCAAGATTTCCCTTTAGTGTGGGATGCATGTATATATGACTCATCCATGTAGACGATATTTTTTCCTGTTTCGCGAAATTTGCGTATTTTATCAAGGTATTCCATTCGTTTGAGACTAACGTCGTGCTTTTCCATTAGAATTTTTCGATTATCTTCCATTTTAGTGAACTGAAATCCCATGTCATGAAGTATTTTTCTCAACGTTTTTTCAGACCCATTGTAATTAATAGCTTCAGATAACTTAGCTTTTAATGATTTTATTGTTGGCAGTTCATTAAATCGTAAGTGAAAATCATACACCATTCTTCGAACAACATCGTAATCAAAATCGTCCATATCCAAACGAAATTGCTTTTTTGGTCTCCCTTTTTTTGGAGTGCTGAACTTAATTTCAGTCGAATGTGTTTCAGTACTGACTTCGTTTAATATATTGTTCAAAGTTCTTCTTGAAATTCCAGTGGCATTTGCAACTCGCTCTTGAATCTTCTTAAAATAACAACTTACATTTTCATCTACTTTTTTTTTAAATCTATCAGCTTCGCTTACAAAGTATTTATAAACATTGTAGATAATTTCACGTGACTGACCTCGTAAAGGTTTCCCTCTTTTTCCGAAAGATGCCATATTACAACTTTAAATTATTTAAATTTGTGGGTGTTATCAACTCTAAATAAATTTTTTTTTTCGGGACGCGACTGCACTCTATCGTACTTGAACAACGACTGACTAAACGTCACATAGGTAGTGTGGGACAGAGATAACGCTCTACGAAGCCGAAATTAGCCGATTGTCTCTTTCCAAAGGTCGATGTGCAATATTTATCGCCGGGTACTGTAAGCTGTGCGGCGTGCGCATGTATCTCTCTCTCTCTCTTTCTTTCTCTCTCTCTCTCTCTCTTATAGAAAGCAAGCCAGATATTTTCATTTCTATTTCGCGAATAATTAATCGAAAGGAACTTCGTTCCATCCGGGTGTCCCTTGACACCTTTCAATTTTTTTAAATCTATCCAACGATACCCCATAAAATGGGGTACGTGAGAAAAAAAATTAACATCCCCACTTTGCGTGTAGGGGAACGAGCCGGAAAAAAAATACTTTTTAAGATTTTATGTAACCACTTTGTTGACGTGATTAATATTATGTATATTCGTGCCAAATTACAGCTCTCTAGTACTAAGGATCTCTGAGCTGACGGACGGACGAACGGACATAGTCTTAGCGACTATAAGAGTTTCTAGTTTACTTCGGAACCCTAAAAACATATTTTGTATAACCCGATCCGCGACCTCATGTTATCAAAACGACACAACACTGACACTGGACCACTAGACCATAGTGGCGATATATCGGTAGAAAACTTAATTATCCCCGTGTTGTTCCCGGGCTCCTTTGGAGAATAGGTCAACTGCCGTTCTGCCAGGCAGGTCGTAAAAGGCGAGTGATGATACGAGTCAAGATCATCGTGGCTACTAGGCTTTAGAGTCCTGCATTGTCTCGCCCGGATACCACCGCCTTACCTATTCCTGCCGCAATAGCGTCAGTGCTTGCCACTGTCGTGTTCCGGTTTGGAGCGTAAGGTAGCCGGTAAACTTATGCATGTGGCATTAGACCTCGCCACAAGATAGCAATGCACCGTTAACACCTATAGAGGCGATGGTCAACTCTTTCCATCAGGAGACCCAACTGCTTGTTTGCTATCTTATGACATAAACAAAAGAATTTATGGTTTTATTAAAAAATATTAATAGACTTGCTTCGTTGTGTGTGCTTTTTCTGTTACACGTTGTATATTACTGCTGTTTTCATATGAAATAACGCTGATGTATAAAAAAGAGAATTTATCATTTTATTTAAAAATATTAATAGACTAGCTTCGTGGTGTGTGCTTTTTCTGATACACGTTGTATATTACTGCTGTTTTCACCATTCCAGGGGTGGTGAAAATAACGCTGATGTATAAAAAAAAGAATTTATGATTTTATTTAAAAATATTAATTGACGAGCATCGTGGTGTATGCTTTTTCTGTTACACGTTGTATATTACTGCTGTTTTCATCATTCCGAGGGTGGTGAAAATAACGCTGATGTATAAAAAAGAGAATTTATGGTTTTTTTTAAAAATAGTAATTAACGAGCCTCGTGGTGTATGCTTTTTCTGTTACACGTTGTATATTACTGCTGTTTTCATCATTCCAAGGGTGGTGAAAATAACGCTGATGTATGGCGAAAAGGATAAAACCAAAAACATGAATTGTCCACTGCATAAAAAGTACTGCCTTTTGTTAGTCTTGTATAGACGGAGTCATACGTTATCATTATTTTCATCGCCCCAAGCAAGGCACCATTCCAAGGATAATGCTTTATGCTAGCTTTTCACAAACGCTAGCATAAAAAACTCGGACCGCAGTTTAGGAGTGCTTCGTGTGCGAGGCCTTTGTAAACAATAAAAACTTAACTTAAACTTAATGTTTTTTTTTTATATCATAAGATTCAACAACAACTTCACACAAGCAAATGGGTCTCCTGATGGAAAGAGTCAAATATCGCCTATAGACACCAAAGATGTTAATGGCACGTTGCTATCTTGGGGTGAGGTCTAATGCCACATGCATAAGTTTACCGGCTACCTTACCCTTCAAACCGGAACGTGACAATGACCAGCACTGACGCTATCGCGGCAGGAATAGGTAAGGCGGTGGTACCAGACCCGGTCGAGCCGATGCAGAACTCTACCACCTAGTACTCACGATGGTAGTGACGCGCATAGCCACTCAGTCGCCTTTTACGACCTGCCTGGCGGAACGGCAGCTGGCCTATTCTTCAAAGGAGCCCGGGACCAACACGGAGAAAATGTAACTTAGTTTTGTCAAGAATCTCTTCCTTTTTTTGAAGTTGGAAATATTTTAAGGGTTTTCCTCGTTATGAAGTTCGAACTCGTGATGTCTGAAATAGACCATGGAGTAGTCAAAATAATCGAATTTTAAAATATAACTAAGCTCAATTTTAAAGATAATCCAGAAAATCCAGAATATCTCTAAATTAGCTCTTCCGTCCCAACCTTAAATTACCTTAAGCTACGAAAGGTAAAGCTCAAAGGTGTAAGATTAGCAGGATCTAGGTCATTGGGTAACAGAAAGCAAGTCGAATTTCAAGTTGTTAACCTTCTCATGTTTAGGAAATTTTCCTTTTACTATTATCATTGGTTATATTATCATTGGTTTTTTATATCCTAAGATTTTTTTATATCTTTGTTTTATTATTATACTAATTATAATATCTGTCATTATTATGCTCTTTCAAGGGTTCTAAAATGGTTCAACGCTAATAACTTTGCACTTAACGCAAAGAAAACAAAGTGCATAAAATTTTTTCTATCAAATGTGAGAAATTCACAAGACAATATTGTAATTTTAAACCACGTTTTAAACCACAGAACACACCGTGTTTTAAACAATGAAACATTGGAGTTCGTGAATGACACACTTTTTCTCGGTTTGACAATTGACGCAAAACTGCAAGGGGGCTCTTATGTTGTATTGTAAATGTGACAAAAAAAACATAGTAAAGCTGTTTATGCAATTAGAAAAAATTCGATAATTAACTGACATACAGACTGCTAGACTTGTTTATTTTAGCAATTTCCACTGTATCATGTCTTACGGTATTTTAATGTGGGGACAAGCCGCTGACATCGATACGGTTTTTATCCTACAGAAAAGGGTTTTACGAGGGATCTATAACATGAGTAGCAGAGAATCTTTAAGAGCTTTGTTTAAAGAGATAAATATCTTAGCCGTTTCTAGTCAATACATTTTGAAAGTATCCTGTACGTTAGAAAAAATATTCACTTATTTAGCAAAAATAAAGATAGGCATGTTTTCAATACTAGAAATAAAAATAAGTTGGCTGTACAGAAATGCAGATTAAACAAAACCTCTAAATGTTTTATGGGAGTCAGTGTTCAGATTTATACTAAATATGACTAGCTGCAGCGTGCAGCCCGCTGCATTATACACAGTTTTTGGCGCATCCCGCGGGATCACCTCATTTTAAAAATAGCCTATGTGCTATTCCAGATCATCAGCTACCTGTGTACCAAATTTCATTCAAATCCGTTCAGTAGTTTTTGCGTGATTTAGTAACAAACATCCATCCAAACATCTATCCAAACATTCATCCAAACATCCAAACATTCGCATTTATAATATATATATATATATATATATATATATATATATATATATATATATATATATATATATATATATATATATATATATATATATATAATACTAGCTGCAGCGTGCAACCCGCTGCATTATAAGCTTTTGGTGAATCCCGCGGGATCACCTAATTTTTCCGGGATAAAAAATAGCCTATGTGCTATTCCAGATCATCATCTACCTGTGTGCCAAATTTCATTCAAATCCGTTCAGTAGTTTTTGCGTGATTGAGTAACAAACATCCATCCAAAACATCCATCCAAACATCCAAACTTTCGCATTTATAATATTAATATAGAATATAGATTAATCTCTATAATACTCTATATTAATATTATAAATGCGAAAGTTTGGATGTTTAGTATAGATTAATTAATATTAATTAATTAATATAGATTCCTGATGAAATTTAAAACTACTCTGAAAGAAAAAATTAAAATGTTCATAAAAAGAATTCTGTATCAAAAAACGTATTACAAATTAAACGATTATTTAAATGACACTAATGCTTGGATTTGTATATATATATAATATTAATAATTCTAGTACTTATAAGATTCGTGACATTATTACAATTTGATCTTTTATTGATATTTTCTTTTACAATAAAAAATAATGTCAATAAAAATAATATGACAAAAACTATGTTTTGTCGTATTATTTTTATTGATATTATTTTTTCGAGAATCAATATTTTCTTCGCGAATTTCCAAAAGTCGTTAAACAAAAGTTGTTAAGAATGACCCCCTGAGCCACCCCCTTTCGGCTTACTGTATCACTTTTGCAACTACCTGTATATATGCATACTTACAATCGTTTTAAAAATATTATATACTTAGATACAATTACAGGCAAAAGAGTATGTGTTTCTCTTTGAAGAACTAATAATATTAAATCACAAGTAGGAAATAACGTATTCTTCTTAAAAATATTTTTGTGATAGACCAATCTTTAAAGGGCTTGATTTTTCGTTCTTGATCAACTTAGTTATATCAAGTTGTTTTCTTGGCCATTATAATTCACCTTTATCCTCCCACAAACTGGGTACGATACAAATACAGTTTTGGCTCTTCTCAATTGTTTTTATTATTTTATAAGGCATATTTCCCTGACAAATAAAGTAAAACATGATTGAAATACATGTCCCATAAGTTATAGTTAACAATAAGTTGGTTTAGTTGTAAAGTCAAACGACCGACATCACAATAGCGAAATCAAGTGACAAACATATGTTTTGTATTTAGGGTTCTTCAATTTTTGTACGCATCTCTAAACATAAGTTAAGTGATTAAAAGCCAATGACTGTATAATAGATTTATATAGGGACTTAGTATAGCCTAAAGTGTATTTGGACGGTAATTAAAAGCCAATAGCCGTATAATAGAACAAAAAAGAGATTCAGTACAGCTATTTGCAGTATATCACCCTCCAAATACACTTTAGGCTGTATAACAAAACGCCGCCATTATTGTATACTAGCTGTGGCCGCGACTTCGTTCGCGTGGAAAAATTTCTAAAATAAAAACCCGCATAGTTCCCATTTCCGTGGGATTTCCGGGATAAGAATATCCTATATCCTTTCTCGGGTCTCAAACTATATTTGTACCAAATTTTATCCAAATCGGTTCAGCGGTTTAGCCGTGAAAGCGTAACAGACAGATAAACAGACAGACAGACAGACAGACAGACAGACTGACAGACAGACAGAGTTACTTGCGCATTTATAATATTAGGATGGATTAAAAACAACATTAAAGAAATATATTGTTGAATAAAAGATATATTTAGCAATAGCTAAAGCTATATCTTTACAAGCAACTTATATTATGATCATTATGCCTTTATATACAATATTGTACCATAAATACTTGTATATTCTAACCTTAAACACAAACACTTACCGTACTTTGGAAAGACTTTATTTGTGTTATCTTGATTATTTCGTTGGCGCGTGAATATTTTGAGAGAAATCATACATAATTTCTCAATAAATTATAATTTGCACTTTGAATACATCGTTCAATACTGCTCCAAGTCCAAGAATTTATCGTTTATTAATATATTTTTAATTATGGCGTCTGTAGATACCATTATGTGATTTAAATAAATGTTATACAATATCAAAAACAGATTGTTACTTTTTATCATTTTCAAACACCTATTAAGAACGTTTAGCTGTAAGAGAGAGTAATCCTTAGTGTTATAGTTTCTTTATACACCAAATAACAGCCCTTGTACAGCCTATAACAGCTTGTACAGCTATTGTGCAGCCTACATAACGCAATAAGCTGTATAACTTGGGGCCCTTTTTGGTGTTATATCGGCTGTAGAAGCGCTTCTACAGCCTTTGTGCGGCTTCGTACACAGCTTTAAGTTTAAAAATGAACCTAAATGCAGCCTATACACAGCATAACGTACTACTTGGGAAGTTTACCGGCTACCTTACCTTTCAAATCGGACACGACAGTGATAAGCACTGGCGCTATTATAGCAGGAATAGGAGAGGCGATGGTACCAGACCCGGGCGAGACAATGCAGAACTCTACCATCTCTACTTTACTAGCCACGATGGTAGTGACTTACACAGCCAATTTTTCGCCTCTTATGAACAGCCTGGCAGATGGTCTGTTCTTCAATAAAATCTTGGAATAAATAAATATTATGGGACATTTTCTTATGTTGATTTTATGAGTTCAAAAAATACTGTTTAAAAAAGATACCGAATTATCTTTACAATTGTATTAATTAATTGTAAAGATAATTTATGAGCTTCAATTTTTAAAATATGATTATTAATTAAAATTTTAAAATTAAAAATAAAATAAAATTAATTATAAAAGTATCTTCACGCCCATATCCCCGAAGGGGTAGGCAGAGGTACAACAAGTGCACCCACGATTAGCCGAAGATACTTGGTCCCACAAATGTGATAGGTGGCAAGCCTATCGCCAACCGGGCACTTTCCAATCCCGAGCAACTTTGTGTTTCTCAGAAAACTGAAAAAACACTTTTTTTTTAATGTGCCCGACCCGGGAATCGAACCCGGGACCTCATGTGGTCAACGCCAACGCTGGACCACTAGACCACAGAGGCGATTAATTATATGTAGATAATAATATGTATTTGCACACCGACATTGCCGTTAGATTATGGCGCTCTGAAAAAATTGTAACACATATTTATTGTAAACCATTTTCATGCAAATAAAATATATTCTATATTATTCTAATAATACGGGACCTGCTTTGAATATTAATTATTGCTTTCTTATTTGTACGAAACTCTGATAGTCATTCGTCTTTAAATGATACTAGGAATTAAAATATGTGAACATAACTTCTGTAAAAAATTTTGGTTTTGCTTTGCTCCTTCCCTCCCTCCCCTGAAGACGTCTCTCATCAAATATAGGGTAGAGTTTTTACCATATTTCTATTAAAATCATTCTTCACTGGGACATATCCCTAATGTATGCGCAATATATTTTTAATATACAACTCCATAGCGGTAAGAATAAAATATGCCAGTAATATTTCGTACTAATGCTGACTTCATGAATTATTCCTTTAATAAAGCGCTTTATTGCTTAATGTGTTTATAAACTGCTCAGTAGGAAGCGGAATGACTTTTTTAAGAAACATGCAAAAATATTCATAGCCCAAGAGTCAAATTAAACTTTGAGTAGTTGTTTGATCAATGGACTTTGTGAAAATAATGAACTGTTATAATGTTTTTGCTTCTGATTAATCTGTTTGAATATAATTTATTAATATTATTAAAGTATTTTGGGTCCCAATCAATGTGTGTGTAGGACTGAATACATTGCCCCGCTGGCTGTTCGAGTGGTTAGCGAAACTGACTACGTACCTATCAATCGGGCTCGGGTTTGATTCCCGACAGGGACAAGCATTTGTGTGATGGGCATTAATGTTTGTATTTCTGGGTTCGGGTGTTTACGTTAATTACAATTTCACCTTACAGTAAAGCTTTAAAAAAGTAGCTTACATTAGTTAGATTATGTGTAATATAAATTTAATGTAATAATTAATACTAGTAATAACTATAACAGGATATATTACATAAATAATATATACAAACCATAAGCTGTTTTAAAGTTAGGGTCAGGCAGCATTATTTGTCGCTTGATGGTTAAAAGTTTCTTTTTTATATACTCCTGTAGTTACGCAATTTAAAAACATAGATGTGATTGTATTTTCTTTTCTTTCACTTACTTACTTTCAATTTTTATCGTAGATTCTGTCTCACTGTCACTTTTTATAGAAATTATCAAAGAAACAATTTTGCCTTGTATTTATCTTTATTTGGTTTGTTAAATATTTATTTTAGTTAGTTTTTAATCTCAAATGTACACCATGCCTGCTGTTTATAACTAGTGATTTTTTTTTAACAACCTGTAGGGCTGGTTATGCTGGAAGAAATCTCTTAAAGAGATAAGCAAGCCATTGTACATATATTTTCTTTTTAAATAAGTATTGTTTTGTATTTGTGTGTACAAGCGAATAAATAAATAAAAAAAATTGTTTTAAACCATAATGTAAGCAAATCATTTGCTTATGTTGTGGGTACTATAATAATGCATAGAATTACGTATAAAAATACTGTAACATCTATACATATAATAAAATCGTGAGAAAGTCAAAACTGTTCATTGAATATTTTTAAAAATAAAATACTTTGGGCGTGATCTATAATCGATACCGAAGCCAAAAATATAGTTTTTAGAATATTTGTCTGTTTGTCTGTATGTATGTCTGGGGTAAACTCAAAAAGTACTGCATGGATTTACTTCAAATTTTGCATGAACATTACTAACAGGTTGGGTCATATAGGCTATATATTATCACACTATCACCTACGGGGGAGGAGCAGTGAGGAGTAAACGAAATCCGCGCGGACGAAGTCGCAGGCAACAGCTAGTACATAATGAATACCCAAACCCAGAAATACAAACATCTATGCTCATCACACAAATGTTTGTCATAAACGTAGATGTATTTTGAACTTAGTGATTCATTTGTTTTCCCAGAATTTAATTTTTCTTTGGCAACGTACTATTCGCAATATGGAAAACTTTAAACATTGCCTGGCACAGGCGATGCAGAAACAGCTCGAAGGATTAATGGGTGTATAGGCAAAGTAAAAAAAGCTCAAAGCATGGATGTCTCATAAATTGAGTGAAACACACCAACAAGTATGCGTCGAGTACCACGTTACATTGCTTAACCTTCTCTATAACGAGGGGATTTTCAATCGTATTTTTACTTGTGATAACACATTAGGCTATGGTTATCTTTTCCAACAGGATAGCCATCCGTTTGTTTTCTATCCTAACACAAAAACGGGCAACGTAGGATTGCTCGTGTGAAAAGTAACCTTCCCTTAAATCTATTCCCGTTTTAAATCTGGCTTAAATAATATGTGCAACTTTGTTATGATATTCGAATAAAACAATTCACGTACTTATTATTTATAAAGTGGAAACATAACTTTAATAATCACTTTGGCAGATTTCCTTACTTGTACTTACATATTTTATGCCGGAATGTCTTTTTTAATTCTTTTTGTATCATAAGATAGCAAACAAGCAGATGGGTCTCCTAATAGAAAGAGTCAACCATGGCTTATAGATACCAAAGATGTTAATGATGCGTTGCTATCTTGTGGCGAGGTCGGATGCTACATGCATAAGTTTATCGGTTACCTTACACTCCAAACCGGAACACGACAGTAATAAGCACTGACTAATTGTATTGTTATTATTTCATTTTGACCCCAAGAGTTTTTATTTTATATTTGGAGGCTAGATTATATTTCGATCATTTCAAATTAAAAGTGACAGAGCTCCATACAAACTTTCATTTCAAATTTCACCCCTTTCAAAAAATCCATACTTAGGTAATTACATTATAAAATCAATACCTTTAACTTCTCTAATTGGTAATTATGATGTCAAAATAAATGTAAAATCTCTGGAGTTGTAATCTTAGATCTCATGATCTGCAACTACTGTTTAATGCATGCAGTTCGTTGCATTGTAAAATAATTTGTTGAATCATACGGGAAAAAGTATTCAATATGATATCCCAGGTCATCTTTTTTTAATATCATAAGATAGCAAACAAGCTGCAGATGGGTCTCCTGATGGAAAGAGTCAACCACCGCCTATAGACACCAAAAATGTTAATGGTGCGTTGCTATCTTTTGGCGAGGTCTAATGCCACATGCAAAATTTTACGGGCTACCTTACCCTCCAAGCAGAAACACGACAGTGACAACCACTGACGCTATTGCGGCAGGAATAGATAAGGTGGTGGTACCTAGGCGATACTATGCAGAACTCTAACACCTAGTAGCCATGATATTAGTGACTCGTACAGCCAATCGATCGCCTTTTACGACTTGCCTGGCAGAACGGCAGTTGGTCTATTCTTCAAAGCAGCCCGGAACCAACACATCTCTATGGGTGTGCCAAATTTCATGTCGAGCTATTTTTGCGTGATTAATTAAAAAACATCCAAACATACATACTTTCACAATTATAATACGAATGGGATATAATACTACATAGTATTATGCATTATTACAATCTGAACGCCTATTTGAATTCGTTGTAAGAGCTCTGCGCCTATCTTCAGTTATTCGAGATATTTGAAACATTACAGCCATCAGAAACGGGCACTCTCATTTTCAAGATAATCTTATTGTTTTTTTTTATTGAATCTTATTATATTTGATACTTTTGGTTCTCTTTTGCACCACTGTTTCACCTATTTATGGTTCGATAAGAAAGCATTTATTTATTCAGTTGACATACCAAATAAGTTTAAATTGTATCTAAAACGTTGAATAAATCTTTAAGGTACAAGCTAGACTTAAACTCTAAATATGCATGCACAGATAAGAAGTTACTGTAGGTTACTTTTTATTTATACATCTATACAAATAAATAAAATTGGAGTGTCTATTTGTAATATTTCTAAATGCATATGGATGTATACACGGTACACACACCAAAATAACATTAATTAATAACATATAATTGGAATTGAATAATTATTGAATACTAGCTGTTACCAGCGACTTCGTCCGCGCGGACTTCGTTTACTCCGCACCACACCTGGCCGCTAGGTGATAGCATGATAATATGTAGCCTATATGTTGACCCGACCTGTCAGTAATATTCATGCAAAATTTGAAGTAAATCCATGCAATACTTTTTGAGTTTACCCCGGACATACATACAGACAAAAAGATAAACAGACAAACAGACAAAAATTTTAAAAACTATATTTTTGGCTTCGATATCGATTGTAGATCACGCCCCAAGTATTCTTTTAAAAATATATTCAATGTACAGTTTTGACTTTCCTACGATTTTATTATATGTATAGATGATGATATATTTAGGTGTCCAAGCACGTGTACTAAATATAGTGAGTGTATGTATGTTTGTAGACGAATTTCTCAGGAACTAAAAGCCACATCGAGATAATTCTTTGACTATTATTATATTACGTGGTAGAGTTCTGTAATATCCATCCGGATTTGGTACCACCCACCATTAACATCTTTGGTATTTACAGGCGATCGTTTCTTTTTCCATCAGGAAAGCGATCTGCTTGCTTGTTGAGATAGCAAACCCATCTAATAATATGTATTAAAAAAAATAACGAAGATGCGTTTCGGACAACGCACAATGTTGGGTTTTATCGTAACACATCACATTAATGTGGACTAAAAAGAGGACTTTTTCCTGTTTTCACATATAGCATATTTTCAGAATTTCAGCGCCGATGATGGATATATGCCTTTACTTAGTCAAGCACATTTTATGTGGTTGACTATTACTCATAAGCTTACATAGCCTACCTTAAGTAGTTGTTCGTTTTAGTGATAGTTTACCTTTTTAATCCCCGACGCAAAACGAGGGGTGTTATAAGTTTCAGGTGTATATCTGTGTGTCTGTCCGTTGCATTGTAGCGCCCTGGCGGATGGTCTGATTTGGTTCCGATTTTTTTAATTGAAAGCTCTGTTTTGTGAGATGGTTCCTAGCTATGATTCAATAGAATCTGTTCAGCCGTTTCAAGATCACCAGCTCTTTTCAAATTGATGAAAGGAATTAAGCAACTTATACGGGACTCATCAAAATTAAATGTTGTATTGTTACTTTATTTACACATATTTATTACATGGTAACTTTGACATGATACTTTAAGATCATCTTTCGAAAATCATCAGCATTCATGAGCATCTATTTAACTGGCAAGTTTCGTATGTAAGTACTAGATTTTCTAAATATTGCAAGCTATTTTTTAACGACACTCTGATATCCGTTTGTACAAAAACTTGGCAGACTTGTGAAAGCTCAGTGACAATGTAATACTAATGGTATCATTCAACTGAACTGATTTAGGCTAGATCTAGATCTAGAGCTCTAGGCTGAGGCTAGATCAGCCTAGAGCTAGCTAGAACGTGGGGACTGGAACTCTCTGATGCAGAATTTTAACAAGGCAACCTTGTTTGGACTCATTGTTCTGTTGCTATAAGTACTAAGTTTGATTAGTGGTCATGATAACGAGGATCTGAAAATGGAGCTGAAATAGTGGTACCGAAAGTCATGTATACAAGTAGAAGGAGACAAGACAGTCGAGTTCAGACTTGATGGATTTTTAATGACATGTACTTTCCATTACATATAATGTCGAAGATCTGAAGGTGGAGCCTTAAGAGTGTCATTGTGATTCACGGATAGAATTATTGATATAGTGGAGTTTGGAGTCATTTCATTTGTTGCAGTAAGTTCTTTCTCATGATTATAAGGCTCTGAAGATTAAGCCGAAAAACTGACATTGGAACTTCAAGAATCCAGATTCAAAATGGAACTACAATGAACTCCTAAACTAAACTAGGTAATGTTTTTGAATTAGCACTTAATTGTTTTGTATTGGCGAATACCTTAGTGCACGATGATTTACAGTATCTGATGATGGAACTGGAAGGAACCATGAGAACTCTTAAACTAAAAAAGATGAACTAATCGAAATTGGACTCATTTGTTCTGTTTGGACAAACACTCTAGTGCTAGACGAGTCTCGTAATAGAGCTGAAAATAAGTTATGTGAACTTTGAAATAAAATAGAGCAACACCATCGACTTTAGGGTCGTTTGAACAGAATAGCTTCCAGTGCCTAATGATAGAGCTAGAAGGTGTACCCGAGAACTCCAAGCTAAACCAGGTTAACCCATCACGTGGTTGGTTGGTTGGTGGACCAATTCGATTTGATTTGGCAAACAATTTGTTGCTGGACGATTTTTAGTATCTGGTAATGGAATTGGAAGTAGTCATAGGAACTTCTAAACTAAACAAGATAAACCTATCGAGTATGGGAACCTTTGTTCTGTTTTAACAAACATCCTGGTGCTAGACGATTTCCGGGGTCTTATAATAGAGCTGATGATGGAGGTCATAAGAAATTTGGAATACAATGGAGTAATTTTTTACAAGGATTTTGAAGCACGATGGTTATCAGTGCTTGATGACAAAACTGGAAAAAATGTATAAGATCTTCTAAGCAAATCCAGATAAATTCATTGAGTGTGGGTTAATTGGGTTTCTTTTAACATACACTTTGGTTTTGAATAATTTTAGGATCTGATGATGAAACTAGAATGTAGCCATGATAATTTTTAAACTAAACAAGATAAAACCATCGAGCTTGTATTCATTTTTTCTGTTTTTGCAAACACTCTAATGCTAGATGATTTACAGAGTCTTATAATGAAGCAGGAAGGAGGTTTGAATTTAAATTGTCTGACGATAGAGCTGGAAGATATCTATGAAAACTTCTAAGATAAGCGCATCGATTGTGGGATAATACGGTTTCTTTTGGCAAACACTTAAGCGCCGGATATTTTCTAAGATATAATAATTATAGAACTGGAATGTGGCCATCGGAGATTGGGCAGATATAGTTGGCCTTTATTGCTAGGAGATTTGCAGGGTTTGAAAATGAAACTACAAAGTGGCTATGGAACTCCTGCACTAAACAAAATAAGCCGATTGAATATGGTCACATTTGTTGTATTTTTACATAAACTCTGAATCAAAACGATTTCCAGGGTTACAATATAGTGGAGCTGGAGGCCACGGGAGCTTTGCAATAAAACAACTCAAGCTCATTGAGTAAGAAACCGTAGTAACCTTAACCTGACACTGCAAGATCATCGGGAATATTTCACGTTTTGCTCTTAAGAAGATGCATATACATAACTTTTTACAAATTTTTCGACATAACTTCGAAATATTTCATCCAATCATTTTTTTTGGTATTCTACGATATCTTAATACTAAAAAAAACTACGTCGAATGCCGTTTCAAAAATTAAAATCGAATCTAATGTTCAAAAGCTTTTGCTTTTCAAATATTAAAATTACGTTGGTTTTAGCAAACTTACTTAGTGTTTTTGAAATAACTTTCATGCTAATACACCGATTGACTTAAAAATCATATGAACATTTTTCCTTTTGAAATTGCGTCAAATACCGTAAATTACATCAAAATCGGTCAATTTGTTTTGGATTTATCTATGACGAAAATTAATGAAAAAAATGTTTGACACTGTTTCGGAATTTTTCAACCTATCGATTATTTAGCTAAAGCAATATTTTAAATCTAAAGAATTGAATTGAATGCCATTCAAAAGGTCAAAATCGATCATCGTTTCCAAAATATACAGCTTTTCAACAATCAATATACTGCCATTTTTAACAAAATAAATGTTTGAACTGAAAAAATCGATACTTATAATTTTTACTCTTTCGAGCTTTAGCGGAAAGTTCCAGGGATGGCCTGCAGGGTCAACCGCTTACAGATTTTTTTAAAGATGTATCTAATGACACTACTTTATCTGTAGAGCAGGTATCTATCCTGAAGTTTTTTTTTTCAATATCTCACTACTTTGTCGGCGTAACTATTATGTATTTTCATGCCAAATTAGATTTAGTACTAAAGGTCTCTGAGAGCAGCTTTGGACAGACGGGTGGACGAATATGCCGAAATCATGAACCTGAAAAACTAATACTGACACACTCATATTGATCAATTTATGTATTGACATATTGATCAGCTTTAACCAATTTATGTGTTATTTTTATATGGGATTATTTTATTTCATAATATAGCAAACAAGCCGAATTTTTAATGTAACAGTATTTATATAATATGTATATTTATGTATTAGTATGACCACCTTGATCCCCCCTTTGGTTGAGTGGTTAGCGAACGTAACTACGAATTGAGGGGGCTCGGGTTCAATTCCTGACAGGGACAAACATTTGTGTGATGAGCATAAATGTTTGTATTTCTGGATTTGAGTGTTTATTATGTATGTAACAGTATTTATATATTATGTATTTGTATGTATTAGTATCGTTGCTTACTTTGGAGTTAGATCAATTCGCGTAAGTTGTCCAGATTAGTATCGTTGACTAACACCAATAACACAAACAAATCAATTTGCTTACTTTAGAGTTACATCGATTTGTGTGATTTGTCCAGCAATATTATTATTATAGAACGTGTAGTTGCATTGGCTAGCCATGGCGGAATTTTAAAAAATACGGGATATTTATTTAGCTCATATTCAATTTTGATAATTACGGGTAATATTTTTGTAGTGCGAAAAGGGGATAACCCGTAAAAACGAGGCATTTGTCCACTCTACTCTGAATCATGTGTACATCTACGTGTATCACACAAGTTCTGCTTGCCAGATATTGAAACCTAGCTTCATTTCAATCAGAGTCGTTAGGTAATAAGAAAGAATAAGAATAAGAAATTATTTATTAATAGTCATCCACCATACAAAAAGAAACAAATCGAAGCTTATGCTAAAAAACTTACTTATATCCAAAAGAAAGAGCAAAAGGTGATAGTAATACCCAAGTAGCACGTTAAGCTGTATATAGGCTGCATTAAGGTTCATTTTTAAACTTAAAGCTGTATACTAAGCCGTACAAAGGCTGTAGAAGCGCTTCTACAGCCGATATAACACCAAAAAGGGCACCAAGTTATACAGCTTATTGCGTTATGTAGGCTGCACAATACAAGCTGTTATAAACTGTACAATGGCTGTTATTTGGTGTATAAAGAAACTATAACACTAAGGATACTCTCTTGTAACTGTCTTGTACAGCTAAGCGTTAAATAGGCTGTACAATAGCTGTACAAGCTGTTATAGGCTGTACAAAGGCTGTTATTTGGTGTATAAAGAAATTGTAACACTAAATATACTCTCTCGTACAGCTAAATGTTCTTAATAGGTTTTTGAAAATGATAAAAAGTAACAATCTGTTTTTGATATTGTATAACATTAATTATATCACGAATCTGCAGACAACATAATTAAAAATATATTAATAAACGATAAGTTCTTGGACTTGGAGCAGTACTGAACGGTGTATTCAAAGTGCAAATTCAAAATCATTGTAAAATCGTGTATGTTTTCTCTCAAAATATTCACGCGCCAACGAAATAATCAAGATAACACAAATAAATCATTGCAAAATACGGTAAATGTTTGTGTTTAAGATTAGAATATACAAGTATTTATGGTACAATATTGTATATAAAGGCATACTGATCATAATATAACTTGCTTGTCACGATATAGCTTTAGCTATTGCTAAATATATCTGTTATTTAACAATATAATTCTTTAATGTTGTTTTTAATACACAATAATGGCGACGCTTTGTTATACAGCCTAAAGTGTATTTGGAGGGTGATATACTGCAAATAGCTGTACTGAATCTCTTTCTTATTCTATTATACCGCTATTGGCTTTTAATTACCGTCCAAATACACTTTAGGCTGTACTAAGTCCCTACATAAATCTATTATACAATCATTGGCTTTTAATCACTTAACTTATGTTTAGAGATGCGTACAAAAACTGAAGAACCCTAAATACAAAACATATATCACTTGATTTCGCTATTGTGATGTATTGATGTCGGTCGTTTGACTTTACAACTAAACCAACTTATTGTTAACTATAAATTATGGGATATGTATTTCAATCATGTTTTACTTTATTTTTCAGGGAAATATGCCTTATAAAATAAAAACAATTGAGAGAAGCCAAAACTGTATTTGCATTGTATCCAGTTTGTGGGAGGATAAAGGTGAATTATAATGGCCAAGAAAACAAATTGATATAACTAAGTTGGTCAAGAACGAAAAATCTAGCCCTTTAAAGATTGGTCTATCACAAAAATATTTTTAAGAAGAATACGTTATTTCGTGCTTGTGATTTAATATTATTAGTTCTTCAAAGAGAAACACACACTCTCTTGCCTGTAATTGTATCTAAGTATATAATATTTTTAAAATGATTGTAAGTATACATATATACGGGGTGTTCCAAAAGTGGTACAGTAAGCTGAAAGGGGGTGACTCAGGGGGTTATTCTTAACAACTTTTGTTTAACGACTTTTGGAAATTCGCGAAAAAAATATTGATTCTACATAGAAATTTTGTTGGTCACATGACTTTTCACAATGGAAAAAAAAATTGTTTTTCGCGAATTTTCACAAATCGTTGAACAAAAGTTGTTCAGAATGACCCTCTGAGTCACCCCCTTTCGGCTTACTATACCGCTTTTGTAACACTCCGTATAGTAGCAAGTTAAAAATAAAAAATAAAATATTTTCTCAGTGTAATGATTTTTATTTCTCTTTTTAACTCTTTTTTATATATTCTTTGAAGAATAGACAGACCAATTGCTTATCTGCCAGGCAGGTCGTAAAAGGCGACCGATGGGCAATGCGAGTCACTTCTATCGTGGTTACTTGGGGATAGAGTTCTGCATTAGCTCGACCGGGTCTGGTACCACCTCCTTATCTATTCCTGCTGCAAAGCGTCAGTGCTAGTCACTGTCATGTTCCGGTTTGGAGGGCAAGGTGGCCGGTAAACTTATGCATGTGGCATTAGACCTCGCCACAAGATAGCAACGCACCATTAACATTTTTGCTGCCTATAGGCGATGGTTGACTCTTTCCATCAGGAGACCCATCTGCTTGTTTGCTGTCTTATGACATTAAAAAAAATTATTATAAATTACCAACCAAATAACCTTAATGAAGAAGATAAGCCTAAAAAATAATAAATCAGATAACCTACAATCACTTTTTAATGTTTTTGTTACGGAACCCTTTTCCTTGAACATTAATAAAAATGACGATTGTAGGTTACCTGATTTAGTAATTTTTCAGCTTTATCTTCATCATGATTACTTGGTTGGTAATTTATAATATTTAAGTATTCCTTTTCAATCTTCCTCTCGATTTTTTCCACATGATATCAACGATGCAGATATAAAAACAGCAAATAACAAAATCAGTAATACAGCCTTGAGCTGCACTACAGCTGTATATGCAGATTTTTTAACACCATTGGCTGCATAACAGTCTACAATTACGCCATAAATATTAGCTGTAGAACGGTGATTGCATCTTCCATTTTACAGAAATAAGCGTTGAGTGATACTATAATAACATTTAAAGCTATAATAAATTCCCGTGCTAAACATAATACAGTTAATGTACAGCTTTAAGTGTTAAAATAAGCCTAATGAGTTACAAAATACTTAAAGTTGTACAGTAGTGTATTAATATTCAGATATAACGCCTAAAGCTTACGCGAAACTCTAAGAAAGGCCTTGTACAGCATTAGGCTGTATAAAAACTCATAAAGGTCTTTTACACCGATAAAAGCATCTTTTTACATCATTGTACGGCTGCAATAGAACTTTAAGTAATATATGAGCTGCTTTATGGGTATTAAACATGCTTGATTGCTGCTTGGGTAGTGAGTGGTAATTTGAGTCCATTAAAAAGATTTAACTCAGTATTTGTTGAGCCTTGGTGAAACTCAATACTGGTTTTCAGTATTTATATGATAGCAAACGAGCTTACAGTATGTGCAATACCTTATATACATGTGCGTGTATATTCTTAATTAACAAAAAATTATACACGAGTGTGTACATTCTTAATTAAAAAAAGTATGACAAATAGTAATAGATAAAAAAATGAAAATTGGCTAGTTACAAATTGCATAGCATATATTGGATATATATGTCGTAGCGATATTGTCAATAGCCATTAGATTATAATCTACCTAGGGATTTTATAATTTGGTTAGGTTAGGTTAGCAGTTAAATTATCCCAAAACTTATGAAATTCCCGTGTCACAATGTTAGTTGCCGTACTGCTCCGAAACGGTTTGACCGATTATCGTATGCATATTCAGTGGGTCTGAGAATCGGCCAACATCTATTTTTCATCCCCCTAAATGTTAAGGGTTGTCCACCCCTAATTTTTTTTTTTTATGGGCAACATTTTTTTTTTTGAAAAATATATACAATCCTTAATTTTCAACCCTCTACGATCAAACCCTATTTTTTAAATAAATAATTTATATAGCAAAACAACGTTTGCCGGGTCAGCTAGTATATGTATATAGTTATGAATAACACTGACATTTATATTAAACTTTGATTATTTTTTTGCAAGTTTGATAATGGTAATGGTAGAGTTCTGCACTGTCTCGCCCAGTTTAGGTATAATTGTTTAACCCTTTTCTACCACAAAAGCGTCGGTGCCTTCAACGTCAGTGACAAGTCAACGGCATGTGCCGGTTTCAGGGTAAGATACCCGGTAAACTTAAGCATATGCAATTATTTTCTTACCGCACAATTGGCAACCTACCATTAACTTTTTTAAGGTCTATTATTAAGTGGTGGCATGGTCCTTCCATCAGGAGAGCCACGTCTGCTATTTGCTATTGCACAAGTAAACGTCTATAAAAACAAGTACAGTATTTTAGCGCCGGCCGGTAACTTCATTATATGAATAATGCCATCCGATCCACGATTACCTTAGCGTAACAGCATATGATGGCATAAATTACAAAGTATAAATATCATGTTAACATTCTATTAGATTGCAAATTCAAAGTTTCAGCGCTCACAACTTGGCAAAGTAAATTACCGACAACATGAGCTTATGATGAACGATGATGTCTACTATTTGAAATGACATTTTATGAACAAGTTGCCACTTTTCGATAAAATCGCTTTGTTTGTGGGCAGGGTTGTTACTATTAAATTAACACTTACATGTTTTATAGATTTTACTGATGTTTAAAAGTTTAAGTTTATCATTAAGTTGAGAACATTGTCACGAAATAATCACACCTGCCTTAAAATACAAGTATGTTAATTAAAAAACCATATATTTTGAAAAGAGGCCAAAGAAATACTGATTAATCTCCTAGCTATCTCAAGAAACAAGTGACATCCGTTACCAAATCGATATGTTGGACAAATTTAAAATTTAATGATAATGTTAACCTCCATGATCTAGCGGTGTCAGCTTTGATATAACGCACGAAATAAAGGGATTTAAAACCCGGTTGGGGCAATATATTCTAGCTGTTCTTAAGTATCTTTACGCCCGTATCCCCGAAGAGATAGACAGCGGTACAAGTGCACCCACGATTAGCTACTTAGTCCCACAATCTGATAGGTGGCCATCCTATCGCCAACCGGGCACTTTTTTCAATCCCAGGCGACGTTGTTTTTGGCAAAAAACTGAAAAAATACATTTTTGAATCGCTAACCCCTGGACCTCATATGGTCAATTCCGACACTGGACCACTAGACCACAGAGGCGGCTGTTTTTTTTCTAAAAAGTTTATTAGAGGCGGATAATTGGCCGGTTTACAGCCTTACCCTTACGGAAAGTGTCGTTTTTAAGGTGACCCAGTACAAAAAAGCCTGGCCAGTCTCAGGTCGTTCCTAATTCTAAAACTAGACGATTCATTATCGCGTCAAATCCGGGTGAATTTATTTATTTTTTAATACTAAAAAAAATGTTGTTATTGATAGTCCTATCCCTGCTGAAAGTGTTATTGATCAAGGTGACCCAGTACAAAAACGCCTGGCCAGTCGTAGGTCATTCGTAAAGCTATAAGATTCATTATAGTGTGAAATCTGGGCGTAGGTATTTATTTATTTTATAACTAGCTGTTGCCTGCGACTTCGTCCGCGCGGACTTCGTTTACTCCGCACAGCTCCTCCTCCGTAGGTGATAGCGTGATAATATGTAGCCTATATGTTAGTAATATTCATGGAAAATTTGAAGCAAATCCATGCAGTACTTTTTGAGTTTAACCCGGACATACATTGACTTTCCTACGATTTTATTATATGTATAGATACTTCGAAAAATTGTAATTGACAGCCCTAGCCTTACTGAAAGTGTTGTAGTTCAAGGTGGCCTAGTACAAAGATGCCTAGCTAGTCGCAGGTCATTCCTAAATATAGAAGATTCTTTATATTTTCAAATCCGGGTAACAATAAAAATAGTTGTTATTGACAGCCCTAGCCTTGCAGAAAGTGTAGTATTCAAGGTAACCCAGTGCGAAGACACCTGGCCAGTCACAGGTCTTAAAACTAGAAAATTCATTATCGCGTCAAATCCGGGGTCATCACAATGGCGGGCCACAGATTAATGATCATCATATTAATATTAAGAACCTTATTATAATACAAGACAAACCACTTTCGTAGCTGAGATAATCAACGGAATTCTAAAAATGGAATACGCTAAAATGTCAGTCAACCGGTTTCGCTTTTTACGGCATCTTCAAGGCTATATGGTTTAATATATATGTCTTATCTATGATTTAATGACTAACTAATAAACTAACACTTTTTTTTATTTGTCATAGAGACAAATAAAAAAAAGTGTTTGTAAAACCTGATAATAAATGGAGCTACACCAAGTACCGACGGCAAAGTTTAAAAATTAATAAATATATTTAAAATATTTTTTTCATTTATTAATACATGAAGCAAATACTTTGTACTCCTTTTTATCAAAATTACGCGAACGGAAGAACTTGAAATTTAACACTGTTTATTTGCGCAAAGTTTATATTGCGGAGGGCCGCAGAAACTTTTAGTTTTTTAATAATTTGCACTAGAAATACATTAAATTATACTGTTTCCATTTCTTTATTTTTTCGATGACAGATCGACGCCAATGTAATTTTGTGTTGTTTACGTTAACTCACAAATAATACTGTACTTTATGGATGGGTAGTGATGTGCTACACATAATGATTACTATAGGAGTTATATCGATAAACGTAACACAACAAACCCGTTTTTTTTGCAAAATATAAGAAACTAAACTACTCCCGGATACTTTTGTACAAATTTATGAACTATGATATTATATTATATATAAGTATAATATTATATTTCATTACAAGATGTTAAAAATTTTCTTCTTTAAAATTTTCGAAGTTGTTGTAAAATAAGCAGATATTATAAGTAGGTATAGTTAGGTACTCGACAATGAAACTAATTAATTATAACGACAGGTAATCTTTATTTATTTATTTTAATCAAAATCTGATGAATCGTCGCTGTCACTCGATGAGCTCTCCCCAACATTTATTCTAAGTTCCTGTTCTTGTATATTATCGAATGCCACATGAATTACCATATCCGACGCTATAATGTTTTGCGTTCTTTTCACAACTTTTTTCCAGTTTTCGACAGTTACTTCCACACAAACATTTTTTAATAAATTTAACATCTTGTGTACCGTAAAAGGGGGATGGGTATTATTTTGAGCAGCGTGTCCTTTAATTAGTGCTCATATTAGTTCTATAGCATTGTACTTGCAATGATACGACAGAAGTCGAAGAACCCAATGACCACATTCAGCAGCTACTTCGTCGATAACATATTTTTAGAGAGGGTTTTTCTTGATTTTAAAATATTCCCTGATGGTACTTTTATTAAAGTACTATCCACATTTTCATCATGACGTTGGAGCCAGTCAATTATATGATAATAACCAGCAAGTGGAGCAGAAAAATTTCAATAAGGGGTGCAAATAAATATTTTAAATGTAAATAGGAAACAGTATGATGGGCTAAACGGAACAAAAATATAATAATTATTGACGGTTAACGGTTCCTTTAACGAACATAACATTATTACCAAAGAACAAAATGGATTTTTGAAGCAAAAATCTACCATATTGGTAGCATTTACGTTGATTCACCATATAACTGAGAACATTGATAAGAAAAACCCAGTGATAAGTATATTTTTTAATATGACTAAGCCTTCGATTCTGTCAATCATTCATAGTTACTCCTAAAGTGTGAACGCTACGGTATAAGAGGACCAGCACTTGAGTGGCTACGGTCATACTTAACGGGTCGTAAGCAACGTACAAAGATAAAAAGAAACAACGAAAAACAAATATCTACATCATATCAATCCGAATTTAGAATAAACGAAACAGGCACTCCATAAGGAAGCGTGATGGAGCCGCTTTTATTTTTAATAAGTTATAACGATCTTTCAAAAGTCTCTAGTGATAAATTCGTTTTATTTGCAGATGACATAAAAGATAACTGAAACTACTCAAGAATATGAATCTAATATTAATAAAATAGTTCAAAAGATCATATTATGGCTCTATTTAAAAAAATCGTACAATTCCTTAACTACAAAAGAAAAAAATATAATATAAAAATTCATTGTTTGGGAAAAATTATAGAAGAAGTAAATGAAGCCAAATTTTTGGTAATCAATTTAGACCAACACTTGAACTGGAAACAACACATTAATAATCTATGTGGTAAAATAAATAAATACGTATAATACGAAAAAAAGCAGGACAACATGCAACGCTAATGGCGTATCATGGTTATGTTAGATCTATTACAGGGTATGGTGTCTTATTTTGGAGTAATTCAACGCATATTAATAGTGTTTTTTTAGCGTAAAAAAAATGGATACGTCAGATTTGTGGAGTCAGCTCCTAGACTTCTTTTAGGCCATTATGTAAGAGACTAAAAATATTAACATTAACGTCACGGTACATTTATGAAGCTAGCTGTTTTATTACAAAATATCCAGAATTATATGAACGAGATAATAAAATTGACAAACATATATCGAGATATCCAAACAAGATTAAATTTCCTAAATGTCATAGCTCGTTATTCCAAAAAAAATGTTATATAATGACGATAAAAATTTATAATGATTTTCCCAAAAGTATAAGAAAATTAACAAGATAAAATTAAAAATTTCAACAACCCCCGACATATTCTGTTATGCTAAGACCACCAATCTGCTTACACATTATTTTAAAAGCAAAACGTGAAAGAAATCTGCAGCATCAGGTTAAGGTAAACATGGTTCCTTAATAAACGAGCTTGAGTTGTTTTATTGCAAGCTTCCATGGCGCCTTTAAGCACTACCATGTAACAATGGAAATAATTCTGATTCAGAGAACCTGTTTGCAAAAATATAACAAATTAGATCACACTCGAATTACACACGCAGACACACACACGGTTTATTTTATTTAGCTCACTTCTAGTTCTACTAGCAATCCCTGCGAATCTTCTGTCAATCGTTATTTTGCAAACAAGAAATAAATTTTAATTTTCCAGCTGTATGAATACGCATTACAACTACATAAAATACTTTTGCGTGTGAATATATAGTATCCACTCATCTAATATTGGTTTATTTAGTCGAATTGATTTTCTGCCGTAGGTTTTCCCCTGTCTTGGTCCGGGCTCCTTTGGAGAAAAAGCCAACTGCCATTTTGCCAGGTAGGTTGTAAAAGGCGACCGATTGGCTAAGCGTGGCTGCTAGGTGGTAGAGTTCTGCATTGTATTGCCCGGGTCTGGTACTACTGCCTTACATATTCCTACCGCAATAGCTTTTCACTGCCGTGCTCCGGTTTAGAGGGTAAGCTAGGCGGTAACTTATGCATACGGCATAAAACCTTTCCATAAGATAGTAACGCACCATTAACATCGTTTTCAGGTGATGGTTGACTCTTTCCGTCAGGGAACTCATGTGCTTATTTTCTATCTTATTTAAAAAAATAAAATAAAGGCAGCTTTATCAGCCCAAGCTCTGATGCTCACCTTCCAAATCCACTATCAGATCCTAGAAAACATTTAGCATCTAAGAATTTGTCAGAATAAACCGAATTAGCTCACACTCCATGGATTTAACCGGTTTAGCTTAGGTGTTCTTAAGGACTTCTTTCAGCTTTATTATCAATCACTGGCAAACATCCGGCTCAAAAGTCCTGAAAATTACGAATTAAATATTTGTCAAAACAGAACAAGTAAGGCTAAACTTCATAGGTTTGTCTTGTTTAATTTAGGAGTACCCATAGCCATTTTTCAGTTCCATTATCGGATTCCAAAAATAATTCAGCTCCAAAGTGAACGTCAAAACCAACCAAATCAGCCCACACTCGATGAGTTTATCTAGATTAGCTTAGGAGTTCTCATAGACATCTTCCAGCTCTAACATCAGGCGCTGGAAGCCATTCTGCTGAAAATTCCTTAAAGGAATGGATCAAACGACCCCAAAGTCGATGGTATTACTCTATTTAATTCTTAAGTTCCCATGATCTCATTCCTGCTCCATCATGAGACCCTGAATATTGTCTGGCATTAGAGTGTTTGTAAAAACAGAAAGAATGGGTCCCAACATGATGATTTTAACTTATTTAGTTTAGGAGTTCCCATCACAGGAGTTCAGATCCTAGCAGCCTCGATTCCAAACCAAAATGTTAGCTAATACAAGACTATTGAGTGCTAACTCAATAAATTTACCTTGTTGAGTTTAGTAGTTCGCTGTTCATTTTCAAAAATAAATAATTGACTATGAAATATATAAATAAATTTTATAGAATAATAATAATAATAGTAATTACTAGTTAATGGTAGTTATAAGTCACAACTTATTACATTAAGTAATTAATTAAAATTAGTGTTAAGTTTTTCTCAAAGGTTATTGTAAAGTAGAAATTATTATAGTTATATCTAACTAAAAACCGTCTTGCATGCTATTAAGAAATGGCGGAACATTATACTACAAATAAATAGTAACATCTTTATATTATACCAGCTGTTGCCCGCAACTTTGCCCGCGCGGACTTCGTTTACTCCGCACAGCTCCTCCCCCGTAGGTGATAGCGTGATAATATGTAGCCTATATTTTGACCCGACCTATTGGTAATATTCATGCAAAATTTGAAGTAAATCCATGTAGTACTTTTTGAGTTTACCTCGGACATACATATAGACATACAGACAAACAGACAAAAATTCTAAAAAGTATATTTTTGGCTTCGATATCGATTGTAAAATACTCCCCAAGTATTCTTTAAAAAAAATATTCAATGTACAGTTTTGACTTTCCTACGATTTTATTATATGTATAGATCATATTCCAGCAATGTACGAATAAATAAATAAATAAAAAATAGCTAGTATAAGGAATGTTAATAAATATTGTGAGCACAATTTCTATTTTCTATATCTTGTAATATTAAATTATATATTGGTGACTATTTACACAGCAAAAAGAATTATATGACTTATTAATTGAATGATTAAATTAGGAAAATAAATTTATATATATTTTATGTTTTTAATTTTGTAAAAGGTAGATGTAATATATGCATCATAAACTTATTATTATAAATAACTTAACACTTGGAAGATTAATTTAAACTATAATATTAATTAGCTCGATTACAAAAATATATTCTAATGTATGCATTATAAATAGACACGGCTACTCGTGATGTGTACGATAGTAGGGGTGCGGTGAGCTGCGCAGCGTTGCCAGAATGTTACTTTTGTAACATTTTGCGTTACTTTTGACCCTTTCATGTTACTTCCGTGTTACACGACTCAAAATGTTACTTTTGCTTTACTTTTAGGACTTATTAAAATTATTTATATTTTTCATTAATTAAAATTGATGTGATCAAAGATGAGGTTATTTTTTATAAACTGATTAGTTATCTTTAGTTATATGAATTAAATGAATTACCAGTCAATTATTTGATCAAAATTTATTACGATTCTTTTGAGGCTTATCTAATGGGACAGAAACCTTTTTTAGCTTTTGTGTAATAAAGTGTCATATATAGTATTAGTGTCATTTTCCGCATAAAATAAGGAAATGTTACTTTTCTCGTGAAAATGTTACATTTTGAGCAGTCTCATATTATATTTGAATATCTGTCACTGGCAACACTAGAACTGCGGCTTTGTCCAACCACCGAACGGCTGACTGTGTCAGAGGAAATTACCTGCATTTTGTTCGTGCATGTAAAAAAAATTAAAGATATTAAATCTAATGTTAAATTATTAATAATATATTCACATATTTCTCCTTTATGTTCACTTTATAAGAAATTATGTAATACATCCAAGCTCAACATTTTTTTTCAACTTAGTCGTGCGTAGTCTACTGATTAAAAAATCACCTCTATCCATGACATAGCTGTCATTTTGCATTTTGACAAAGATCAATAGAATATGATGACTAATAAACTTGCACAAATATTTTAAACTTCCCGCTACGTATGTAGATAAGGAAGTTACTGATTTTACTCCGAAATTTGAAAATCGTGTTTTCACCGGACGTCCACGTTTTGAGGTCCTAGGAACCTTTTCCGACTATTTTCACGACGACGTCAGTATGCCTGTATGTATGTATGTGTGTGTGTGTATACAAACATTTCATAACTTTTGAACTGCTGGAACGATCAAAACGCGGCTAATCGCATTCGATTGGATTCCACCCAACTTAGATTTCCTGAAAATTTGAACCAAGTCGGCCCACGAGATTTTGAGATTTTTTTGAAGAAACAGTATTTTTTGATATTACTTCCAGATTTATGTACCGAATGAGTACAAAAACTAATCAGCTCATTCCTTAAACAAATACATCTAATGCATAAATTGCATCAAAATCGGTTTATCCGTTTGGAAGAAATCTTTGAAAAAGTGTTTTTTCGACATAACTTCAAAAATTTTCAACCAATCATTTTTTGATATTCTACGATATCTTAGTACTAAAAAACTACGTCGATTGCCGTTTCAAAAATCAAATTCGAATCCATTTTTCAAAAGTTGCAGCTTTTCAAATATCAAACTTACGTTGATTGTAGCAAACTTACTTAGTAATTTTGAAATAACTTTCATGCTAATACACCGATTGACTTAAAAATCTAATGAACATTTCTCCTTTTAAAAAACTACGTGAAATACCGTAAATCAGATCAAAATAGGTCAATTTGTTTGGGATTTATCTATGACGAAAATTTATAAAAAAAAGGTTGATTGACACTGTTTCGAAATTTTTCAACCTATTGATTATTTAGCTACAGCAATATTTTAAATCTCAAAAATTGAATAGAATGGCGTTCGAAAGGTCAAAATCGATCATCGTTTCCCAAATATTTTATTTTTATCCCAAATAGCTTTTCAAAAATCAATATACTGCCATTTTTAACAAAATAAATGTTTGAACTGAAAAAATCCATACTTATAAATTTTACTCTTTCGAGCTGTAGCGGGAAGTTTCAGGGATGGCCTGCAGGGTCAACTTTTACATCGCTAAAATGTTCGCAACATGAAGAATTACAATCTGAGCATAAAGTTACGATTAGACATCAAAAAACGTCACTAAGGGTCTCATTTCAGACACAATCTTTGACCGCCCCGTTGGTCGAGTGGTTAGCGATCCTGACTACGCAATCAACGGGGCTCAGGTTCGATCCCCGACGACAAGGATTTGTGTGATGAGCATAAATGTTTGTATTTCCGGGTTTGGGTGTTTATTATGTATGTTAAAGTATTTATATATGTATTTCTATGTATTAGTATCGTTGACCAACACAAGCAAATAATTTGCTTACTTTGGGGTTAGATCAGTAAGTGTAATTTGTCCCGTGAATATTTATTATTATTATTATTTATAATCTCGGCTTACAATAGTAACTATTATATCATAATCTGTTCCTCGGCTTATTTGGGTGTTCTGATTATCAGTGAGACATAGCAGTGAAATCTCATTTCAAGATAGGGGTGGCACTGAATACAGATTTTCGTTACTTAACCCGATGGCAATAATCTGGTTCTCATAATCGGTGTGGTTATAAGGTCACAATTATAAGAGCAGATTTATAAATCCTGTATAAATACATTTTAATAATAATAATAATGCTTTATTTTTAAGAAATTCAATGTGGTTGTGTTAATAATAAGCATTATCCGCACTAGGCCACAATATAATAATACAAGATTGCGACAACGTATGCGGAATGTGATGAATACATCTATTTATATTTATATAAAGTAGTCTGTCACTATGTAGTTGGACAGAATATATTAAATAGTTGCGTAATATTTGAGGATCAAGATAGTGGAAAATAATAAAAATTATTTGATTTAAAGTGAAATACTTACATAAACCAGAAACCCTAAAGATTTAAAAAAAATAATAATTTAAAAATGCAATTTATACTTTTTAAAACATTTTCAAGCCACGTTTTTATTTTTAAAGGTACTGACGGATCAGATGCGCAGCCATACACTAAAAAGATTGGGAGGAGGAAATATAGACGCCTTGTATTTTAACCGACTTCCCAAAAAGGCTTACAATTATTTGAAATCTATTTTTTTTGTTCTCCGATTACTCGAAGACGCCTAAACTGACTAGGTATGGTTGCCTGTACCCGTACAATACAATAAAGTAATAATAATAATAATTCTTTATTGTACACCCAAAAGGACACATACCGAAGACAACAAATATCTTTATTTTGGATAAACTTTATAAACGAAATAAGGTACATAAGTAACTACTAGGTACATAACTAAGGTACTAACTAAACGAAATAAGGTACATGAAAACACTTCATTGTATCTCCTTTTATTCCGTTTTTTAAATTCTATACTAAAAATCTTCAGCTATTTATTTGTAGGAATTTTTCAATTTTGTATTTTAGTTTTAAACAAAAATAGGTGGCATTCATGGAAGAAGATGGAGGGTTCTGGAAATCCATAAAAAAATGTTTTTTAATTTAATTAATTCTTATACGTTAAAATGGCTTTATATCCTAAAGTCTAGATAGATAAATAAAATTCCTTTAAAGTTTTTCTAAAAGTACTAGTATTCGACAACAAATATATCTAAGATGTAATTTAGATAGAATCAACATTCTTAATATGTGATAGCAATACAAGATAATGGACATTAAGTTACACAAATTTACGAGCTGACCTTTAAAGCCTTTTTTTTATTATTTTAATACCATTTAATATTTTAAGAATTTTGGGCACAACAGTGACTAGTTTTAAAACAAGTTTGTTTTTTGTATCAAAAACATGTCAATTGTTGTTGTGGTAAAACATGTCAACTGGTTTTTTAGTATAAATGAATATTTCATTTATTTTATTGGTTCAAATTGTATTATTTGTTCAAAGTTCAAATAATATCAACCTTACTACTAAACATACTTGTACCTTACATTCATATAATACAAGTGAATGACTGCGCTTGAAATGAGGTATTCCTCGAAGCGCTCCCATTTTCAAGCGCTCCTAATGAAGCGCTCCTAAAGTATTCCTCAAAACGCTCCTTATAAAAAATATTATGATTATGAATAAAGCAAGTTCTTTTAGGACTTACTACAAACTATTAGTTTTAAGACTTAACATTGTTTTCATTGTTATTACAATGACTGTGATCCAATGCACCTAAAAATATATAATTAATCAACAATAATTTTCGATATAACGAAACAACATGTGATTTTTATAAATTTAGTATTCAGATAATAATTACTTTTTAATTATTTACACCACTTGCTTTACGCCCTTTCCTGTGGGTACGCTTCAAGAAATAATATTAGAATTTATTTCGGTAGCACAATTAAAAGGAGCGCTTCGAGGAATACTTTAGGAGCGCTCGATTAGGAGCGCTTGAAAATGGGAGCGCTTCGAGTAATACCTCCTTGAAATGTATGAAGTATATGATTTAGATAGCGGCGCATGCTTGTACGGCTACATAGCGGAACGTTGAGTAGGTACTCTATTATCATCATGCCAATATCGTAATTCAATAATGTAAACTTGTATTGGCCATATTTTTTATTTACGGTTGGTGCTAGTTGGTTACCGCTATTTGATTACTGATATATACAAAAAAATAAATATCTTGAGAATCTCTTTAACATTTCCCTGTAATTCTACTCATTTTAACTCACCGGGATAAAAAATGTAAGTTTTAAGTTTTCTATATGTCTAATAATACTATTGGAAAGAAAGACAATCTTTATTTTAATGAGGTAAAAATATTTTAAATTACAAATGAAAGCACAAATACTAAAAAAAATATAAGTTTAAATAGCTTTGGAATATCATCTTGAGAACATCTAGAATATTTCTCGGCATTTAAAATATTTTACGTAACCGAATAAAAAGTATAAGTTTCAAGTTTATACTAAACTAGCGGTCCGCCCCGGCTTCGCACGGGAAAAATGACTAATATCGATCCAGTAGTTTTGAATTATTCATTACTGCCCGCACGCGTTAAATTTGGAGTAAAACAATTCCCCTTACCCTATACCATGAAGATTTCCTGCTATCTTTGGAATATCTAAATTCATATAGGTACTACATTTTTAGTTTTTACATTTTTACCTATTTTATTTTTATTTTTACAATTAATATATTACAGAATGTCTTTATATATGTCGCAGTGAAATTGTCAATAGCCGTTATATTATAATCTACCCAGGGAAATTATAATTTGGTTAGGTTAGGTTAGCAGTTAAATTATAATATCACTTAGGTAGATTATAATCTAACCGACCGGCCACAGCTACCCGCGGCGCGACCTGCGACGCGAAATGCGGCGCGGTGAGTCACGCGACCATCTGGGTATGCCACAGCTCGACGTGCGACCGCGGCGGCGTGCCGCTGAGCTGTCACACCTCGATACTAGCTAGTACCAGGGTCGGATTTTGTAATACTATTTTTATTATATTCTTTTGAAGCGTAGTATATATTATCGTAACGTTAGGATTGTACGCAATAATACTATTATCGTTGATACTTACATATATACTTACATATACTTATAATTGATCCCTCCATTCGAGATTTTTAAAGTTATATTTCTTTAGGTGCGTAATATTTCTTTAGGCAGGCAAATTTTAAGATGCACGCGCATCACCGTAACGCAAAATTTACAGGTTGAAGTTGACCGCTAAATTGCTCATTAAGTCCCGAAATCCTTGACTATCCTATTCCAGTCCTTTTATTATTTTAATGTAATTAAGTATTTGCATGCAATCAAAAATCAGAAGTACTTTAATTAATAAAATTTTTTACAAGTTATTTTGACACTTCAACATATTTTTTAAAAACTACTACCGGATCGGAAACGCGGTCATATTTTTTAATGACGCCAATGAAGTATAACTTCTCACGAGCGTACATAAGTACACGCACCTATTTTTTAATGTATGACAACGTAGACTTATCCGTGCAGTTTTTAGTAACTATGATCGTTTTTGTTGTAGTGGGTTGTAGAGAGAATGTAATTTTTATTAATATGAGTGAGATGAATGTATAGGAACAAATTTTATTTAACGCAAGCCAACATTAAATTGAGAAAATGCTGTGAAGTTTTTGGATTAATCATAAGTTTCGGTGTATAAACTAAATTGAGTTTAATATTATTTTAAATGCGATATTAAAATAACGTGTCAATATCCAATTATTTATTTATTCAATAAATAATCATACTAACTCTAAATTTAAATTAAAAAAAACGACACTTTTTTTATCGTCAGTCCACCATTTTACTTCAGTTCTATAATTTTAATCGCAAAACGTACAAGGAGCTGATGATTTCGAAAGGGGATATCTGCAGCATAAAGTTAAAGGTAACCTTTACCTGTGGTTCCTTACTCAATGAGCTTGAGTGGTTTTATTGTAAAGCTCCCTTGCCAAAACAAATCGAAGTAGCATACACTCAGAGAATTTTAACTGGTCAAGCTTAGAAGATCACATGGACTTCCTTCCGCTCTATCATCAGATACTGGCAGCTATCCTATTTCACATTGCTTAAAATGAAAAATGAAACGAGTCCAAAATTGATGGCGTTGCTTAATTTTAATTAAAAGTTTCGATAGCTTCATTCCTGCTTCATCATAAGACTCTGTAAATCATTTAGCTCCAGTGTATTTGTCAAAACAGAACAACTGAGTCCAATCTAAATGGGTTTTTCTTCTTTAGTTTATATATATAACTTACCATGGCCACCTTCGAGTTTGATAGTTAAATCCTAAGTCATGATGAGCATCAGATCCTATATATCATCCAGCATTAAAATGTTTGTCAGTACAAGACAACTGAGCGCTAACTCAATAAACTTACCTTGTTGAGTTTAAAAGTTTATTATCTTTGCATCTGGATGCGAGAAGTTTCAATATTACTTTTTTCGGCTCCATCTTCAGAGTCTCGTAATAATGAAAAATATCTTATTGCAACGAAACACTTCAAACTCTACAATCATAACACTTTGTCTGTGAGTTACAATGACACTCTAGCGGCTCCATGTTCCATTTCTCGTCATTATGAGTACTAATTAAACTTAGTACTTAAAGCAACAAAACCAATGACCCAAAACTTGGTTGCTCGTCAAAACTCTACATCTGAGAGTTCTAGTTCCTTTATCTAGGCTACATTATGATATCAGCTGGATAGTACCATAATATTGCATTGTCATTGAACTTACAAAAGTTTGCCAAGTTTCAATTCAAATAAATATCAGGAAGTCGATAAATATGGTTTGCAATATTTAGAAAATATTTTATTTACATACAAATATTGCTAGTTAAATAAAAACTGATATCTTCGAATGAAGATATTGTAGCATCAGGTCTAGGTCACCATGTTATTGCAATATAATTGAAGTAATAAAATACAAAATTTAGCATCGATAAAGCCTTTACAAGTTGCTAAATTTCTTTCATCAAGTTGAAAAGAGCTGGTGAGCTTTCAACGGCTGCACAGATTCTATTGAATCATAGCTAAAAACCATCTCGCGAAATAGGGCTTTCAAGTAGAAAAAATCGCAACTAAATTGGACCATCCACCAGGGCGCTACGATGCACGGACAGATACACAGATACGCCTCTGAAACTTATAACAACCCTCGTTTTTGTGTCGGAGGCTAAAAATAGTAGTAAAAATTTTAATAAAATATAGTATCTATATAATTTACATTGGTAATAATTTTGTGTTATTCTGATTCCAACCCTGGCTTACTAGTGAATAAAACAAAAGTACTCTTTTGTTTTATTCGCTCATCACACCGCGAGGCCAGGCGCGCGTTTTTCCGAGCCGCAATTCGCGTCGCCGGTAGCTGTGGCATACTTCATACAGTTTCCTACATTTGTTACCGCTCGCCGCGCCGCAATTCGCGCCGCCGGTCGCGCCGCGCGAGCTGTGGCCGGGCCGTAAGGGTATTGACAATTTCACTGCGACATATACAACGTTCACAGTCACCTATTCGAGGATGATAATCCTAGAATGCAAGACACCCGGGATGGATCGCATTCGCCACTTCACTGTAGCTACGCTACTGCAGATGGCTCTTGACGGAAAGAGACTACCATCGTTTGTAGACAACAAAGGTATTAATAATGCGTTGTTATCCTTGTGGCGGGGTCTTAATACCACATGCATAAGTTTATCGGCTTACCTTACTCTCCAAATCGGCAAATGACAGTAACAAGCATGGACGATATTGCGACAGGAACAGATAAAGGTGGTGGTACCAGACATGAGCGAGACAATGCAGAAATCTACCACCTAGTAGCTACGATGGAAGTGACTGGCTGATTCCCCTCTTGCAAACGGACTGGCAGAATGGCAAGTGGTCTATTCCTTAAAAGAAGCACGGACCGACATAGGAAATACAATACTGATGAGTTTTACTTTTTATTGATAATACTCTGATGTAGTATCTATCATAAAAAAAAGATAAAATAATCGTACGCATTTTCCCTTGCTAGATAGTTTGGTTTGATGACGATTCACCTGTTTGTCGGTTGGAAAAATGGGTGGTGATCTTCGCCAGTGGATTTTACACATTATTTTATGACCTTTTACCCTGATCATGTACCAAAATTAAGGAATAGGTTTAATAACACTACCACCAGAATCTTAGCTATTTTAAATATTTATTATCTAAAACATTTTGATTTTCGATGACGAAAAAATCTTAATAACACTTAAGCTCTACTCGAGAATCGACCCCGATATCTCATCATCTAAGGCGAATAAGTAACTCGTTAGACTACTTAAAGCAGTCATTTCTAAGAAAATATTGCTTATCAACGAAACCTTTAATTGGAAATTAAAGTGTCCTACCATTCAATGTCAATGTGATGAGCGTGGATCCACGTGGATCTTAGCCGTAAGTCAATAATGTCTAGACCCGCCATTACCTATTCAATTTTAATATCGATAAACGGTTTTATGATTTGATGATTTAACGATTTATGAATCGATTTATTTTAGTGCGATTTTGGTATCGTTTTCTGAGGGAGCCACCTGTGTCATCAATCGAATCGTGTAGAATTTAGGTAAATTTAATTATTTCACTCATTTTTTTTAGGAATTTTGTGAAGTACAAAAATGGTACAGCTAAATTCACGTCGTTTATTGAGTTCGCCGGAATCGAAACACAAATGGGTCGTGATTGGTTAAAACGCTGAATATAACAATAGTTTTTTGGAGGTAACTGATCATCCACAAATTTCAGAATTAAATTTTTTCCTATACTATAAAACATGTAAACTCTGTAGCGGCGTCGTTACTGCTGTAGCGGAGGCGTATTGCGTGGTGTGTGCCGTCGATACCACAATCATAGCGGCAGGACGACACGGCCGCTAGCAATAGACTCCTGTAAGTGTTTTCAGAAGGTCTCACCAGTTTAGCAGGCGATGCAGGGCGTCTGGAGACTCGGCAGAGGTTTCACGGCAGCTGGCTCGATTAAACTTTTGGTGTAAATAAAACACTAGTTCTTGTTTGCAGAAAAATGGAAAAGTGACTTTATTAATTTCTTTGCCCTATATTTATACAATATTCAAAATGCCTAACGGTTAAATTAAAAAGAGAAAGCCTGATATTTTTCAAAGTTTCAAGTTAAATAATTTGTTGCTAGAACCGAAATTGTTTTTTGAACGGCTTGCCTGGCGCTAAAAATCGAAGCGAAATCTTTCCAACGACGGTCGGCGTAATCGAGCGGTGCGCGCGGGGAGTGTGCTCCGCTCAGCGCGCCTCGCACCGCGACGTCTGATGTCATCAGTCTGCGCTCACGCAGCGGCGGCGTTGGACGCAGACCTATTTCGTTGCGGCCGGACGCTCCTTCCAGATCGTTCGTTTGTTTTAACGGTTGCCGTGTTGCGTTACCACTGTGGCAGATTGATAGCTGTTAGTGGTGATGATCACGTCGGTGTAACCACTGTGGCGCCGCTGGTCCGTACCGCTGGAGGGTCGAAGTGATGGAACCAGCGGGCCAGCTGCTTGTCAGGTGACGTCATCACTGTGGAGGTCGATGACGTCACACAATGACAAGTGAGGGGGAAAGGAAGATCTTCCCAGCCAGGCAAGGTGTACTGCCTGGGGACCGAAGTCCATTTGAGAATCGTTGTAACTTGTATATAGTGTTACAAGATAAATAATTGTGATATCGCGATTCAGGATTTTATTTTTGAATTTCATTTTTCCATTTGTTATTGATTTTTGTCCATTTTTTATTATTTTTTCTTGTAGCGTTTGTGATTGTTTTTGAGCCGCTACAATACTCTCCCCAAGAATTATTCGTTTAAATTAAATAGACCATTTTGGGCATCTTCAAGAATCCATACTAATATTATAAATGCGAAAGTAACTCTGTCTGTCTGTCTGTCTGTCTGTCTGTCTGTCTGTCTGTTACGCTTTCACGGCCAAACCACTGAACCAATTTGGATAAAATTTGGTACAAATATAGTTTGAGACCCAAGAAAGGACATAGGATAGTTTTTATCCCGGAAATCCCACGGGAACGGGAACTATGCGGGTTTTTATTTTAGAATTCTTTCCACGCGAACGAAGTCGCGGGCACAGCTAGTTATACATAAGCATTTCATATGTTAGGCCCGTTTGCACAAATCTACATAGTACTATTTAAATCTACCATACTGAAATAAAAATTCTTGTTACGAAACTTGACCAGAACTTTAAAGTTGCTTAGCGAGCAATGTTTAAAGTGTTTCAAGATTGAATCCAGAGTAATGCGATGCGAATGAAGTAGGTTGAAATATTAACAAGCTGATCTCTCTGGTGTTTCCACACTGCAGGAATGACTAACAAGTAGAAGACTAAATGTGTGCTTGAGTTAAAAACATCAACATTGCGAGACTCAATAAACATACTATAGGATTTAGCCTGGCCAAACGTAGCGATAAATTACATAAGGTATTTTGCAGGTATTGGGAAAAAAGAACCAAACGTTTAATAAATATTAAACGTTACCTGTAGATATATATGTAAAGTTTGACAACGTTGAAATTTTAAAATTTGGTTCTACCGTTGCTAACAAGCGATAGCTGTTTTAATTGGTTAACGTGACGACATGAAAACTACGAAAGCGACTACCAGTAATCTTACGCTACATTTTTTATATCAGCGAACAAGCAGATAGCTCTCCAATGGAAAGATATAACCATCGGTTATTGATAGCAAAGTTGTTAATGGAGCGTTGCTATCAGTGTGGCGAAGTGTTAGTGCCACTTGTTCAATTTTACCGGCTACCTTACCCTCCAAACCCTATCACGACATTGATAATCACTGACGCTATTGAGGATAGAATAAATAAGGCAGTGGAATTAAAGTAAATCTAATTATAGAAAATAAAATTATTTGTCTAAAATATCTTTCAAACGCTAAATCAAGATAGCAGGGACGTATACCATCTAAATGGGACTAAATAGCAATCTAGTGATACCCATGAACCCCCATATGAATGCGTGAAGAAGTCCCAAAAACGAAAAAGATGAAGGCGCCCGAATTGATCAAAGACGGCAACTGTCGACTAATGATAAATTGGTAAAATGCGTGTTGGGCCACGTGCAATATAGGTTTGCGAAGTTGCCCATCACAATAAGGCGGACTAAAAAGAAGGCTTTTGTAATAATATTTTGTACAATAGCGTTGGGCTAAGAACACAATCATGCAGGGCAAGACGGGCACCCGGAATTAAAACTGTGCTTTTCAGCAAGCTTCATAGCCCTTCTCTAAACACACTCTTCTTTTGACATCGATGATGTACCTTCTATCCCTGCTAAAATCATATCCAAGATATACAAACTCATCCACCTGTTCCATCACTTCATCAGCGATTACAACTCTTACATCTATTCTGGTTGCTTCTCTTTCAAATACTAGTACTTTAGTTTTCTTCGCATTCAGTGTAAGCCATTCTTTCATACTTTCATTCTTCCATACTCTTACAATCATCATTCATAACTGTGATCAGTGTTTAAAATTCAGATGAAGTTGAGTCAAAAAGTTGCATTCAGTCCTAAGCCCATACTTTTACAATCATCATTCATAACTATGACCAGTGTCCAAGTTCATATGGAGTTTACCACTTGATCACTCATGCACATTCCCAGATTCAATGAATCTTTGGAGATACTCATCCAGATATAGGATAAACAGGCGATCTGACAACACACAACACTGCCTAACGACGATATAGACATAGATCCAGGGCAATATGTTGTCGTCTACTCAACGCCTAGCCATACCATAATCGACCATACCATAACTAATTCAGACCACCCCGTTTGTCGAGTGGTTAGCGACCCTGACTACGCAATCGACGGGGCTCGGGTTCGATCCCCGACGGGGACAAGCATTTGTGTGATGAGCATCAATGTTTGTATTTCCGGGTTTGGGTGTTTATTATGTATGTAAAAGTATTTATATATGTATTTCTATGTATTAGTATCGTTGACTACCACCCATAACACAAGCATATAATTTGCTTATTTTGGGGTTAGATCAGTAAGTGTAATTTGTTCTGTGAATATTTATTTATTTATTATTTTACAATTTTTCAAACCAGGGACTAATGGTGACTATAGAAAAATTCTTACTTCAGTCCAGTGCGCGATCGTGGGCACACCAGACCACAGAGCCAGAGTCACCGGGGAGATCAGTGGTTTCTCTACCTTTACGTTTAGTCTCTGTTACATATTACATCTATCAATTCATGCATCTTATTTTACAACCAAACCTGTGTACTTACTATGGTTTCATACTATGAACATTCAACCTGCTTTACGTCCATAATGAATATATCCACACCACAAGTTCATCGCTTACAAATCTTTCTGCAAGTACATTTTATTAGTTGGTCGAATATTACTCAAACACTTGTAAAGCCTTCTAAGGCGTAATAGTTTTTTTTAAATTTCATTGTATTTACTACTACCGTGAATTTTTTCCCATCCCCAAAACCAACCCTGTAGGTGGCAGAGGGGAGAAGACACTTGGCCCTAGCAAAAATTAGCAATTTAAACCCTAATATTTCAGAAACAAGTCCCTCAATCGAGAAATTGCTTTTACAAACTGATAAACAATGATATCGAAAAATATGACCCGTTATGTGTTTTTTTCTTATACCCGTTTTTATATGACCCGTTACGCAGACGTATTCACGTAAAACATATATGGCTGTGTCCATATTAGAAACATATGCATGTGGTATTAGAACTCGCGACAAGATAGCTACGCACCATTAACCATTAATCTTTGGTGTCTATAGGTGATGGTTGACTCTTTCCATCAGGAGACCCATTTGCTTGTTTGCTATCTTATGATATAAAAATAATTTAAATATTTTGCATTTTGACAAAGAATAATAGAATATTATGGTGACTAATAAACTTGCACAAATATTTTTCTTTAAGTTACAAGTTACAACACTGCCATCAGCCCAACATTTACATCGCTAAAATGTTCGCAACGTGAAGAATTACAGTCTGAGCATAAAGTTTGGATAAGATATCAAACAACGTCACTAAGGGTCTCATTTCAGACCCAATCTCGGCTTACAATAGTAACTATTATATCATAATCTGTTCATCGGCTTATTTGAGCGTTATGATTATCATTGAGAGGTAGGAGTGAAATCTCAGTTCAAGATAGACGCGACACTGAATACAGATTTTTGTTACTTGAACCGATGGCAATAATCTAGTGCTAATTAGTCGCTGTGATTAAAAGGTCACAATTATAAGAGCAGATGTATAAATGCTGTATAAAATCAAATTTTAAGAAATTCAATTCGGTTGTGTTAATAATAATCACGAAATAAAGAAAACAATTTCTTTATTTTCTTTATTTCGTGATAATAATCATTATCCCTACTAAGCCATAATATAATAACACAAGATTAAAAATACCCAACGTATGCGGAATGTGATTGAATTATGTCAAAATATAATACATCTATTAATATTTATATATATTGTAGTCAGGCATAATATATTAAATACTTGCGTAATCTTTGAGAATCGAGATACTGGTAAATAATAAAATATGTTGATGTATTGTCAAATACTATGAGAAACCCGAAATCCTTAGGGATTCAAAAAAAAATAATTTAAAACTTCAATTTATACTTTTTAAAACTTTTTAAGCCACGTCATTAATTTTTTAAGGTACTGCCGGATCAGAAGCGCAGCCATTAACACGATTCAGAGGAGGAAATTTAGACTTCCCAAAAATGCTTATAATTAGACGAAATCTATTTTTTTGAGAATCAAAAATTACGATTACTCGAAGATGCCTAAACTGAGTAGGTGTGGTTGTTCGTACCCGTACAATACAATAAAGTATTTTACTTTATTTTGCATAAACGTACTTTATAATTTTTAAACGAAATAATGTACATCAATATTTTATTTTATCTGTTTTTATTACATTTTTAAATTCTTTACTAAAAAAACTTCAGCTATTTTTTTTTTAGGAAACAGAAATAAAAGTTTTGAACTTTTCAACATGATTTTAAACGAAATTTTCATTATAATATTAATAATCATCTTGAATTTTTGTTGTGTCAAAATAGGAATGAAATTGATATTGTATAAAACTGTCATTTATAGAGATATTTTTTCTGAGAAATACTAAGCAAGAGATATTGCTAGAAGAAAAAAATGTCTATGGAAAAACTAATAGCACTACTACTTACTAACAAGTAATACTTAATTTTTCAATATTTTACTTTAGTTTTAAACCTTAGAAAATGTAATATACTCCTTTCTTAAAAAGTGACAACCCTGTACCCAGGTAGTCTTATTTTGATTTAGTGAAGATCTCAGGAATGTGTATGGAGGGTTTTGGAAATCCTTAAAAATCTCGTATTTTAATTTAATTAATTCTAATACGTAAAAATTGCTTTATGTCCTAAAATATAGATAGACGAATAAAATTCCTTTCAAGTTTTTCTAAATGTACTAGTATTCGACTACAAATATATCTAAAATTTAATTTAAAAAGAAATAAACAATCTTAATATGTGATAGCAATACAAGATAATGTACATTAAATTACACAAATTTATAGCTGACCTTTAAAGCCTTTTTTATTTTATTTTAATGCCATTTAATATTATGAGAATTTCGGGCACAACGGTGATTAGTTTTCAAACACGTTTGTTTTTTCTTTCATTGATTTTATTGTTTTTATATCGTTTTATAATAGATATGATCGAAACATCACTTATGTTACTCGTGTTAAAACGTGTCAACTGGTTTTTTAGTATAAATGAATATTTTATATGTTTTAGTGTTTCCAATATCAACCTTACTTTTAAATATACTCGTAGCTCTCATTCATATAATGCAAGTGAATGACTGCGCTTGAAATGTATGAAGTTATTTGATTAGATTGTTGTACGCCACATAGCGGCGCATATTTGTACGTCACATAGCGGAACGTTGAGTACTTTATTATTACCATGTCAATGTCAAGTATTTTCCGGACTTGTACTTAACTAACTATAACTCTATTTATTGTATTCACATTTCACTAATATAATAATATAAGTATATAAAGTTTAGTTAAAGTTAGAGTTATAAAGAGAGTAAGTTAAAGTTATAAAGTATATAAAGTAACTTTTATTACCACATTTAATACATTTAAAAAATATTTGTCAAATTCGTGGACGTCCGTGTATGTATGTATGGATGTATCCCGGTTACGTTTAAAATACTTTACCTATCGATACCATTATTTTAACAGCTTCAGGATATCACGGAATTCCTATTGAAATGTTTTATCAAGTTCAGTGTCATTTAATTATTACATATTTATTAAATTAAACGAAAGAGGCATGCACATTTGAATTTGCCCTACTTTTTAAAAATAGACTATCTGTCCTTTTGCCAATTATTTCTTCAACGGTGAGATTGGCCAAACGCGTCACTATCATCGTGACTGATGGTGACTACAAACTGTGTGTATAAATGTGGTAGATTTCTGCAACGTCTCGCCCGAGTTTTGTACCTCCGCCTTACCTTTTCCTGCCGCACTAGAGTTAGTGCTTTCACCGTCGTATCCCGGAGACGTAGTATATGTCATCATTCCGCTACACTGATAGCAACTTCCCATTAATTTCTTTGGTGTCTATAGGTAATGGTTTACATTTTCCATCAAGAGAACAATCTGTTTATTGAATAAAGACTAGTAGGTACTTCAGCATTCTTTGCTTTAACTGTGTCAGTGTTCTTATATTTTAATTTTTTGTAACTTTCATCAATGTCCGATATTTTTAGATTACATGGAACAGAGCCCCTAGGAGGATGGTCATATGTGGAAAGTAGTCAGTTGATTACTAGACTAATTCATTGTTCATTATATTTATTATATAAGTATTACCATATTTTAATGAACCTGTAGTGTTTATAACATTGAGTAAACGGTTTATAACATTGAGAAACTTAAAAACCCACCAATTGTTCTGTCAATACATCAGACACACGTAAAAAATATATTGTTAAATAGTACGGAATCTTTTGTATGTGGATCCGACACGGATGTGTTTATATTTAATCTATACGTGGATGTACCCAATTTACACACATCGTTGTTGGATAAATATACTATTTTTTTAATGCTTATTACATGTATATCTAAATTATTAGGTTTCCTTTTTGGGCTGCCGCAAAGTTTAAAAGATCATCCGCAAATTGATTGTAATAAAAAATGTAGGTTTTCCAATATGTCATGGCTCATCTATTTAGATGTTCTGTGATATGCCAAGGCTGAATTTGTGAAATAAATGAAAAAAGTGTGAAGTTAATAAATAGATAGATTTAGCATTTAAAGAAAAACACATTTATTTGAATATATATATATATATATATATATATATATATATATATATATATATATATATATATATATATATATATATATATATATATATATATATATATATATATATATATATAATATATATATATATATATATATATAATAGTTTTCTAAATGCTAAGGTGAATATAATATGATCTAATCATATGTTAAGACTGTGGAACTCGGTGTATATTAACATTAAAAGAATCTATTAAAAACGGAGAAATCACTATAATAGTAGAAAAAAAGTAGGGTAGCCCAAGAAGGGATTTACTCGAGCGTGGCAGATTAACATAGTGGAAGATACCTCAAATACTGTTAAGGCTCTTCAACAAAAATAATCTCTTTTTATAGAGCCGGACCTCTATAGCAATAAAATAAAAAACTGCTAAATGCGGCTTATGGAAATTGTCAGATTATATTTTTTTCGTTATTCTTACAAAATTTCCTTCAAAATAAAAGAAAACTCAACCGTGCTCGAGAATGTCAAGACAACGTTTTATTTACAACTTTGTAACCTATATCCCTCCCGCTCCCTTTCACTGCACTCAAATCGTCAGATTTTCTAAATTTTAGTTCGCAATTAATCCACCATTCCTTAATTTGATGCTCTTTAGTGTTTCCATATCACTGTTTCTTAGTAATTTTTTTTTTCATCTGTAGACGCTTTCTCCACCATTGAAATGAATAACATTATATAACCTTTTATAATAAAAATAATATTTTGTTATACAATTTTTAGGATAGGATTTCGAAGTTTACCGTGCTAACATGCACATGGAAGACAAGAAAGAACTTAATTTTCAAAGTCAGATATATCTTTTTGTACTAATAATCAGTCTCTAAATTGATTTTACAATATGTCAAATCAATTGTGAAGTGTCACCTCAATTTAGGGATACTTTCCTCACAGCCTCAGCTAGTATCGGAATTCTAGGAGTCGACATATCGAATTACATCCAGTTTTGCGGTCATTTAGAAGGTTAGGCTAAGCTAGCCTCAAAAAATCTCGGTGTGCTCAGTAGAGCGAGACAGGACTTCTTGCCGGTCCATTGCCTTTTTTTAATTATTTTTTTTTTATCATACGCCAGCAAACAAACAGATGAATCTCCTGATGGAAAGAGAAACCATCGCTTAAAGACATCAAAGATGTTAATGGTGCGTTGCTATCCGTGTGACGGGGTGGCAATGCCACGTGCATGTATACCGGCTACCTTACTTTCCGAACCGGAATTCGATGATGACAAGACTTGACGACAATTTTTGCCTCGCACTAATCTATTATGGAGTAAATTATCGGCAGAGGGGAATTTTTGAACGGGTACGACTTGTAAATCTTCAAGAAAAAAGCTTATTCATTTTTAAAAGGCCGGCAACGCAACTGCAAGACCTCTGGTATTTCGGATGTCCATAGGCGGCGGTGATCACTTACCATCAGATGCATCTCCTGTTCGTTTGCCCCTTTTCTATAAAAAAAAACTAGAATGTATACCATTTTTAAAGAATTCACTTATTAAATTATTTGTAAAATTTAAGCCTCCTACTAACGAATAAAGATAATTAAAAAGCTTGTGGCTTTATCGATATTCAAATTTAAGAGACAAGAAACAAAAACCAGTTTCAGCTTGCCAGTATCAGGAAAATATTTTAATGGGAGTCTACGAACCATATTATGTATTATGAAAATAATATGACACTCATATAATTAAATTTAAGTTATATGCTGGGAAGAAGATCATTAATTACGCATAAGCATAGGCAATGTGATGATGAAATAATAATTCCATGGATTAAACTGGATACCTAATATGTATGTATATGAGTATGTATGTATGTATGTATGTATGTATGTATAAATGTATGTATGTATATATGTATATTATATATATATATATATGTGTATGTATTTATGTATCCAAGTATGTAGTTATAATTTATATATAGCACTTAAATTGGTTAGCACTTATATTTTTATTTATCACTTTTTTTTTCGTAAGACGAGCACCAATGCCCGCGTTAATGTAAATATTTCCTAAAGTCGCTGGTTGTCTGGAAGAGATCACTGATGGGTGATAAAACCGCCTATTTGTACTCCGTTCCTTATCGTACATTGTTATTTTCTACTGTAAATGATGTGTGTGTGTTTTCTACTGTAAATGATGTGATTTGTGCTTATGTAATAATAATAAAGTATATTATTATTATATTATTATTATTACCTACGCCTTGCAAGACAATTTTTTAGATTGTCAGTGTAACTTGCATTTACACCTTAGATGAAGGAAACTATTTCTAGATATTAAATACTAAGGAAAAATCGTATAATTTCGTGACGAATTGACAAAATGTCAAGACTTAAATCTAAAAAATATCGTCATTTTACCGATATCGTTAATATCATTTTATTAATAATAATAATATTTATTTGCCAGAAATAGGGTTACAAAGTTGTTATATCTAATTTAGTTTCCTATCTATTCCGCTACACATAAGCATGCCAATTTTTATTACATTTATAATATTTCAATTACTGGTATTAAAACTAAACTTGTTTTATTTGAAACTTATTTTGAAAATGTGATGTCATTTATTTGTTGCTGCTTGTGACTACAAATAGAAATGTTGCTTCTTATTATGTAATTGAATAAATATAATGTCATATGATAAAATATTGTTTTAAATAATGAAATAGATTATTCAATTAGATAATATAACTAAAATCATTACAATATAATATTCATTAATATATTGATAGTTTATTTACAATTTGTTATTAAATAAGTACTTTGTAAAATAAAATTATTAAATAAATATATTAAAACTCAAATCCATGTCATAAATTATGTCAAATTCATTTTTTGTTGCATTGCAAATAATGTCAAATTCAATTAATTATAATTTATTATGAATAATAATGATGTTATAGATTATTAACAGTAATAATTAAAAAATAAAATAAAATCCTTAACTAAAATAACAACAGACGTATAATATATAAAATAAAAAAAATATTTACTTTCAAAGAATTCCTTGGGAGTATAAAGGTTTTTGTCAAGGAACCAATTTGTAAGGCAATTGTACTGTTTGTCTGTTGGTAATTCTCTTATTTGTTTTGGTATTTTATTAAATACCTTGATACTCATCATGTAACAGTTTTTTTTGTAATATGGCACACACACACACACACACACACACACATATATATATATATATATATATATATATATATATATATATATATATATATATATATATATATATATATATATATATATATATATATATATATGATCGATTACGTCGATCCTATCGACAATAGCTCAGTGGTAGAGTGTCCTGGCTTTAGGTCCTGGCTTTTATTTTTCTTTGTTGTTTTTAATGTTTATCCAGTTTTCCCAAGCACGGGGTGAGTGCTATAATACAAAAATAATTAGAAATACGAAAGTACTGATCAAAATTACAAATGTGAATTTCATCTGTAACGATGCACTCATTTAACTAGTTACACGTATGTATACCTAGCGATCAGTACAATCGACGTAATCGATCATATAGCAAAGAAGAATGTCGCCACGTCGAGCTTGTCGACACTACCTCAGTGGTAGAGCGTCCCGGCTTTAGGGAGACGGTCGCAGGTTCAACCCCTGCGTGTCAATATTTTTCTTTGTTGGTTTTAAAGTTTTTCCAGTTTTCCCAAGCACGGGGTTAGTGCTATAACACAAAAATATTTCCTTGAAGGTCATTATGTCTTATTCGTTCGGTAAGACCCCCGCCGTTAGTTGAATTTACAAAGATGTAATTTGAGGCAAAAAGCGTCTAGAGACTGGCATTATAGTTGATTTCCAAATGTCATCGAGGTGGTGAGTGTGGAATTTAGAATTGTGACGCGAAGTCCGGTTATACAATTCAACAACGAGAATCAATCCAAAGAACTCTTCAAACACCCCATGATGTATATCATGGGGTGTCATATGCGATAGAAAATGCAGAATGAATATCTGCGATACGCCAAAAATCAAACTGATCGAAAATAATCTGAGTGCTAAGTGTGAGTTTTTCTTTTCGCATTCGATCTTGAGCGCGTTTCGAGTTTACTAGGAATTTGTATGTGATTTGTACAGCGCCACCTAGTGGTAAACTGGTTTCTCACGTTTGTATATATATATATATATATATATATATATATATATATATATATATATATATATATATATATATATATATATATATATATAACATAATAGGTAATTGTTACTTAGATTTAAATTTATTTTTTAATATATGTATGGTTTATTTGTGCTCTATAAAGTTGTACAGCGATTTTGGGACCAAGGATCTTACAATGAGACAATTAGCAGGCCGCTTGCACCAGGCACATCCAACCCCGGGCAACCTTGTTTTTGTTGTCAGGAAGTTGAAAAATAAACACGTTTTTGAATAGCCCGACCCGGGAATCGTACCTAGAACCTCATTTGGTCAATACCGACACTGGAGCACACGACCACAGAGGTCTTTTTATATTACTATTATGTAATAATTGTGAAAGCTGTTCCGGCCGTTCCTTAGTCACTCGGTTACCAAAGTATAGTGCTACATAGTTTTTTATTTATGTTTTACACTATTTATATATATAGGTGTGGGTGTGTGTGTGTGTATTTTGTAAACTGTATTCAATCAAATTAAGGCATGAAACTCAATCGTATAAACACAGGATAATTTTACCTATCGCCAATTTGTAAAATGTTACTGTTGTTTATTTTTTCTTTATTAATTTCTTGTCACTCGCTATGGCGTCTAGATGGGTGCTACAGAAGATCAGCGTTGAGTTTTAAAACTCAACTTAAGCTGAGTAGCATACCTTTTTAAACATCACACCACTAACAATGAAATATATGTAAAATTTATTTTATTGCATTGCACTGCATTATGCATATTTTTAATTGTTTATTAGTGTTTTTTTCTTTTTTTTTTCTTTTTAGTTGTTGATATGTTGTGGATTGTCTCAAATAAATGTTTATCTATTATTATTTAAGTATTTTCAGCGTCAAATGTGTAATTAGCATTATAGGAGCACTAAGGGTCTTATCTCACAAACACGATAGTCAAGTTTTAGAAACACTGGATGAAGTTACATATATATCCTCAGTGTTTCAAACATAGTAAATAAGTAATATTAATATATTAATAAATAAGTAACAGTACGTAACAAATAACCGTTACTAACATAGTTATAAGTGTTTTAAATCTACTAACACACGAAATGGATATTCATATCTGAAAAGTAAAGAATTATTATTATTATTATTATTATGATTATTATTATTATTATTATTATTTTGGTTTTTGTTTATATTTTCTCGAAATAATTTTTAGTCTATTTCGGTCACATTTTCCAGAGTTCACGGGCATTAGCCAAGTGAACTTGGAATTACGGTGGTATTCGTGAGTGGGGTGTCATCCTGTAGAAACTTTCGGACAATTCGGCATGTGTTGAGGATGGCCGCTTTTTGCATCATCATATAAGTGTTATTATTATTATTATTATTATTATTATTATTATTATTATTATTATTATTATTATTATTATTATTATTATTATTGTTTTTTTCTTCTCAGTTCTTTAACTGGTTGTAACTAAATTTACGGGCCGTATAGCCAAGTAAATGTAGTTTGTGGTTGTAATATATGTACGTTTTTGGGGGATTAGTGTTGTAATATTTCACCTTCTTCTAACTGCATAAATTTTCTCACTATCCTGCATGTATTCAGTATGGAAGCTTTTTGGAGGGTAATATATAAATTATCTTTTAGATCTATTAGTTTTAAACTATTGTGGAGCTGTTTGGGAATGATACCTGTGGTTGAAATAACTATTGGGACTATATATACTTTATCTTGTTTCCATATTCTTGTAACCTCATCTTTAAGCTCTGCGTATTTACTTATTTTTTCAGTTATGGTTTTTGGTATATTATGTGTGTTTGGCACGGCAATATCTATGAGGTATGTGATTTTCTTGATTTTGTCCTGTAGTGTAATATCTGGTCTATTGTAGGGAATTGTTCTATCGGTAAGTATTGCGCGGTCGTAATAGAGTTTATGTGTGGTATTCTCTAATACAGTTTCAGGTTTGTATTTATAGTATGGGGTATTTGTATCCTGTATAAATTGGTGTTTAAGTGCTAGGTTCTGGTGAATTATGTTGACGACTTGGTTGTGTCTGTGTGTGTAATCTGTTTGTGTTAGTGTTGTGCAGGCTCCAGTTATATGTTGGATTGTTTCTGGTTGGCTATGGCACCTTCGGCATTTGTCATTTGTAACTGATGGGTCTTTAATTATATGTTTCCTGTAGTTTTTGGTGTTTATTACTTGATCTTGGATGGCTATTATAAATCCTTCAGTTTCTGGAAATAGGCTGCCTACTTTAAGCCATTTATTCGATGCTATTTTATCAACATGAGTCTGATCTAAATCGTGCGGGTGTCGTCCATGAAGAGTTTTCTTTTTCCAGGTGTCTATTTTTCGAGTTTGTGTGTCAGTATTTGTGGGGTCTTGTATATTTGGTTCGCTAAGGTTAATAGGAGTGAAGTTGTAGTCGTTATAAATAATAGCTTTATGTAAGTTACTTATCTCAGATTTCGCTTGGAAAAATATTTTTAGGTTATAAATTTGTTTTTGCCAGAGATTACTTATATCAATTAAGCCTCGACCCCCGTTTTGTCTTTTGATTGTCAATCTTTCTATAGCAGATTTTGGGTGTAAGTGGTTGTGTTTAGTAAGTGTAGTGCGGGTAACTCGTTCTAAGTTTTCTATATCTGTTTTTGACCATTTAATTATTCCAAAAGAGTACGTTAATATTGGGATCGCGTAAGTGTTTAATGCTTTAATAAGATTTTTACCAGAAAGTTGAGATTTACATATAGATCCTAGTCTTCTTTTATATTCTGTCGTTAAAGTCTTTTTGATTAAAGTGTGATCTAGTCCTTTTAATTGCTTATATCCCAAGTACTTATAAAGATCTGTGGGTTCCATGGCAGTAATTATAGTATTATCATCTATTACATAATCTCCGGGCTGGATCTTGCCTCGCGTTATGTGTAAAGTCTTACATTTATCAATACCAAATTCCATGTTAATATCTTTGCTGAATTCTATTGTTTTATCTAATAATTTCTTCATATCTTTTTCGCTTTTTGCATATAGTTTAATGTCATCCATATATATGAGATGTGATAAAACTGTATCTTGTCCTGTATGTTTGAGGCAATATCCAGCTCGGCAATCATGCAGCATATTTGAGAGTGGATTTAAGGCAAGGCAGAACCACAGAGGACTTAGGGAGTCACCTTGATATATGCCTTTTCTAATGAATATTTGCCTAGTAGCTACTGTATTATTATGGTTGTTTATTTGTAATGTGGTTTTCCAATGTTGCATAATATTTTTAATAAATTCTATTATTTTTGAATTGATTTTATATATTTTTAATATCTTTAGTAACCAGGAGTGTGGAATACTGTCAAAAGCTTTTTTGTAATCTATGTAGGTGCAATGTAAGTTTCTAAGTTTGGTAGTGGCATGCTTATGTATAGTGGAATCAATAATGAGCTGCTCTTTGCACCCCATGTGGCCCCGCCTACATCCTTTTTGTTCCTCGGAGATAATGCGGTTTTGTTCGATATGTGCAGTGATTTTACTGGTTATTGCTGATGTAAGGATCTTATATATGGTAGGCAAGCACGTAATAGGTCTATATTGTGAAGGCTGCGCTGAGTAGATACTCTTTGGTATCATGTAAGTTATTCCCGTGGCTATGAATTCTGGTATATTTTGTTTTCCTGTAATAATATCTGTCAAAGTTCTTGCAATACAGTTGTGTAATGATGTTAGTTTTTTATACCAGAAGTTATGAATTTTATCTATACCGGGTGATTTCCAATTATGTAGTCTATCTGTTACCTTAGTGATGTCAGATTTTGTGATTTCATGGAATTCCATCTCCCCTATTGTATTCCACCTGTTTTCTTCTTCTATGATCCAATGTGCCTTATCGTTATGCTGGGCTTGCTCTTCCCATATTCCTGACCAGAACGTCTCTAATTGCTCTTGTGAGGGTATTTCAATGCTGTGAGTTATGGGTGTTTCAGTGTATGCTTTTTCTAGATTTTTGTAAAATAATTTCTCATTGTTGGTGAATAAAATGTTATCATTTTTTCGTTGCTGTGCTTTTTTGTATCTTCTGAGTCTATGTGCTTTTAGAGCTAGTTTCTGTTTTAAAGTGTCAAGAAATTCTTCAGGTTTCCTATTATTGCCTTCATGTCTGGTGTGTATCATTCTACTTTTGAATATTGCTTCTACTCTTTTAACAACTTTATTGGACCTATTATTGTTAATATACTGAGTAAGTCTACCGCAGTCTACTCTAAGCTTTTCTATATCTTTTTCTAGTCTTACTTGCCATGGAGGCTTATCGATATGTTTTGGTTTAAGATTACTACTCTTATCACGTTCCAGTATTTTATAATTAAGTTCTTCGGAGATAACTACAGCTGTGCAATAAATGATAGTATGAATATCTACTAATTGTATATCATCAGAAATAAATTCTTTCAGTATACTTTGATTAAATAAATTAATTAATTGAAAGAGTTTTTCACTATTTTTCAGTTTAGGCAATTTTGGTCGTAAAGCTGGGTTCATACTATTATTATTATTATTATTATTATTATTATTATTATTATTATTATTATTATTATTATTATTATTATTATTATTATTATTATTATTATTATTATTATTATTATTATTATTATTATTATTATTTGGTGAAGTAGAACTGATGTGAAAAGCCACACGACTGTTGTTTAAGAAAATATATTTGTAAATACAAAGCAATATCTTATTTTATGCATTCCATACGAAGTTAATAAATCATCCGATTTTAACAAATTCTAATGGAATAACGACGATTTTATCTTTAATGAATATTTATTCCTAAATTAGCTGTCATTAATCTATCACCGATAAAGCAAAGTGGATTTTGAAGGACAACAATTTCACACAAAAAATAACTGACCAATCACAGTTATACATGTAGGACCTTTTCCGTTATATAATGATTACTGGATTATCTGATGAAAAATTAATATGAGACCGTAAACTGACCATTGACTAGGTGGTAGAGTTCTGCAATGGCTCGCAGTTGATTCTGGTATCACCACCTCACCTATTCCTGTCGCAATAACATCAGTGCTAATCACTGACGTGTTCCGGTCTGGAGTTAAGGTAGCCAGTAAACTTATGCATGTGGCATTGGACCTCGTCACAAGATAGCAATGCGCTATTAATATCTTTGGTGTCTATGCGATGACTGGCTCTTTCCATCAGGAGGCCCATCGGTTTGTTTGCTATTTTATGACATACAAAAAAGCTGAAATTTTTTTAGCTAGAAAAATTCTACTCACTCTTGCCTTCAATATACACAGATAGTATTCATCTCGAAATATTGTATTAAGAAAGAAAGAAAATAATAAAAAGCGTGAAACCTCTTAAAATCTAAGACTAGCGAAGCCGGGGCAACTAGTTTTTAATAATTATTTAAAACATGGCCATGACATTGACGTGCCTAGCCGACAAAGACAAACGTTGACGACGACGCAATTTGAATATATTTCAATGTAATTTGTATATTTGTATTTGTCTTTATGCTTGTGCACGATGCCTTCCACTTTCCTTTCCCAGCTTCACTTTCTGGGTTAGCTAGAAGAAATCTCTGTCATTAGGGATAAGCTCACCTTTTGTGCATTATTTTAAGTATCGTTTAATTTATTGTCATTATATAAGTGTACTATAAAGTATTAAATAAATAAATAAATAAATATGTATATTTAACACACAGCATCGAGATAACAAGTTTTTAATTAAAAAAATGTGTAAACGGTTGACTCTATGTGCCATCCCTGAAACTTCCCTAAGCTCAAAAGAGTAAAAAAATATAAGCATAGATTTTTCAGTTCAAACATCTATTTTGTTAAAAATGGCAATATATTATAGTAATTTTTGAAAAGCTGTATATTTGAAAACGATGATGGCATTTAACTCAATTTTTGAGATATGGAAATGAATGATGAGAAAATATTGCTTTAGCTAAATAATCGATAGGTTGAAAAATTTCGATGCTATGTCAAAAAACATTTTATTTTCAATTTTCTTCATTGATAAATCCCAAACATGTTGACCGATTTTGATTAAATTAACGATATTTGATGCAGTTTTTTAAGAGAAAAGCTGATAAGAATTTTAAGTCAATCGGTGAATTAACTTGAGTTATTTAAAAAAAAATTAAGTAAGTTTGCTAAAAACAACGTAATTTTAATATTTGAAAAGCTATAAGTTTTGAGAATTAGATTCGATTTTATTTTTGAGACGGCATTTGACGTAGTCTTTTTAGTACTAAAATATCGTTGAATACCAAAAAATGATTGGTTAAAAATTTTGAAGCTATGTCGAAAAAATACTTTTTCAAATATTAAAATTATGTTGTTTTTAGCAAATTCATTAATTTTTTTAAATAACTTTCAAGTTAATTCACCGATTGACTTAAAAATCTTATTAGCTTTTCTCCTTTAAAAACTGCGGCAAATACCGTAAATTTAATCAAAATCGTCAATTTGGGATTTATCAATGAAGAAAATTGAAAATAAAATGTTTTTTGACGTTGCATCGAAATTTTTCAACATATCGATTATTTAGCTAAAGCAATATTTTAGCTCTCAAAAATTAATATACTGCCATTTTTAACACAATAGATGATTGAACTGAAATCTATGCTTATAGTTTTTGCACTTTTGAGCTTAAAATACCTTAATTTAGTGGGAAGTTTCAGGGATGGTCCGTAGGGTCAATAGTTTACACATTTTTTTATTAATAACAAGCTGAATTTTTGTGAACAGCTTCGTTTTGACAGGACGGCCATCTTTTCTATCTGAAAATTTCGAATCTGGTGACTAATAACGTTAGGGGGCTTTAAACATTTTAATTCAGTGAAGGAAAACATTGTTTAATAACAATTATTACACAAATTATTTTTTTACTTAGATCCCTTGATTATTTTATGAAACATACGAGAAAACTTTTGTCCTGCACATTCGATGGTTTTTCTGACGAGTCCTCCACTCTAAAGATTCGGATTTTTAAAAAGATATTAATCAATTTAAAGACACCATTTTCATGTGACCTCGACGTAAGAATAGTTTCCTGACAGCCTCAGCCAGTATTAGAATTCTGGGAGTCGACAAATCGAACAACGTTCAGTTCCGCATCATTTGGAAGTAAAGGCTAAACTAGCTTCCAAAAATTAAATTAAGATTGGTGCACAGCAGTGCAAAGCAGTACTTTATGTCAGCTCTTCCATACTACAGACAAAGCCCAAATTCGACCTCACATGAAGTAATGTTCTCACCTCTGAGCCGCTCCTCAGCTCCTTAGTACCAGCTTCTTCCTCTTGATTGCATTCAACGTAGAGCGGTTTAAATCATCGACGGTCAGGCTATTTCTACTCGGCTTGACTCTCTGACGTTACGCAGAGATCTAGGGTGGCTGCATCTTTTACCGCATTTATCATGGGGAGTGTTCCGACGAGTTGTTCAGATTAATTCCTGTCGGTAAATTCCATTATCGGACATCGCGTCAAAATTTAAAGTTTCATCCTCACCACCGTCTGGAAATCCTCAACCGTGCGCTTTTGTCGGCACTTTCAGCCTCCTAATTCTTTGTCGAATCAATTACCGGCGGGGGTGTTTTCGAATGGATACGACTTGGGAACTTTCAAGAGATAAAGAGCTTACTCATTTTTAAAAAGCTGACAACGCAACTGCAAGATCCCTGGTATTGCAGATGTTCATGGGCGGCGGTGCTCACTTATCATCAGGTGCACCCACTGCTCGTTTACCTCATCTACTATAAAAAAAACAACCTAATTTTCTTACAACAGCTTGTTAATAATTATTATAATTCAAGGGTTACTTTGTCCTACGCGTAAAGTAGATACTTTTCTTAGTCCGACACTCTAAAGTTTTCTTTTTTAACATCTTAATTAGTTACCCGATTCGAGATTTTTCGAAAATAGAAAAGATGGGCGTCTCGTCAAATCGAAGCTGTTCACAAAAATTCAGCTTGTTATTAATCAAAAAAAAAATACTGTGACCACTGTCTGTAACATGGTGTGCGCATTGGGTTCACAATAAATAAAATATTTAAATTTTAATATTATTGCTTAAAGTTTGTAAGAAAAATTAATAATTGGATATTTGTTAGAGCAAATGAAATAGGTACTGAACACCATTAACTAATTACCAACCATTAAAAAAATTATATTATTGAAGACGTTATCTTCTTAACAAAGTCGATATATATTTAAAAAAAAAATCAATATTATGACCTCGAAACACAAAATAGACACAGGACGTTATGTTCACCTAATCGTCTTTAGGTTAATAAAAATTTTTTTAATAGTGTCACATTTGTTGTCAAAGATTATATAACATAGCGTTGGAATTGCGATGCTTTGTATTATGCCTAAGAAGTGTATGGTTGATTTTAGTGTCACGCTGAACGCACACTGACTTTTTTTTTTCGGAATGTCTCAATTGCTGTTAGCCTTATGGGCTGTTACAGCTTCACCGGTCGCGGGGGCGAGCAGAGTGCTCAGCCAGAATTTAAAGGTGTAGGGCTGTACGCCCTCCGCCCTAAGGGTGTCTCCTGTGAGACCGAACCTCGGCTTAGGGTGGGGTCGTGATTTGCGATGAGAGGGCTAGTGGCATTGTTTTGTCCGTCCGCCGAACCTTGGCCTTGGGCTCGGTTCGCCGAAGGGCGAAACAGGGGTCCTCGTCGCCGCTGGCGGCGACGGTGTCGCGAATGTAGGTGTGTAGTGTTATCGTGTAAACCGTTGGCCAGAGTTATCGGGTCATCGGGATCGGTAAGAACGTGGCGGGGCCTACGTAGTTTGGGATCGGGATTAGGGTCTGGGATGTAGTCAGCCGCGGCTACCACCAGTGGGTTCGGATGCGAGATGGCACGATCGAAGTATCTTTCGGAGATGTCTTTGAAATGCTTTGCTAAGCTCGGCAATTCAAGATCGTTATGGAGGTCTACGTTGCGCATATACCACGGTGCTCCCGTGGCAATACGCAGGAATTTATTTTGTACCACTTGCAACGGATGCAAGTCCGTACGGGGGAGATGGGCAAACGCTACGCAAGCGTATGAAAGGATGGGGCGTACGCACGACTTGCAAAGTGTCACCTTGTGTCTAAGTGACATTTTACTGCGTTTATTGATAAGATGATATAACCGACTTACAACGAACTTAGCCTTAACTTTCATTCTTTGTATGTGCGGTTTGAATGACATTTTGCTGTCCAACGTTACCCCGAGGTACTTGACTTTCTTTTCCCACGGGATGACGTTTCCGAACAGGGTTTACGCAGACAGTTTGCCTAGTTTACGCAGACCGCGCCTTTGTTGTCGCGGGTGTTTACCGCGGCGAAAGTACACGGCTGCACTTTTTGAGGGATTTATTTCGATACGCCATTTTCTGAACCAATCACCGAGGGCGTTGGCCGCAGCCTGCAGCCGCTTGGTGATTGTTACTTCGGAAAAGTTGGACGTATAGAGGGCGGTGTCGTCGGCGAACAACGCGAGCTCGACGTGGGGCTCGCGTGGTACGTCGCACGTGTAGAGGGAGAATAATACGGGTGACAGTATGGAGCCCTGCGGGACACCTGCTGTAATCGATCTGTGGGTGGAGAAGGCTCCTTCCACGCGGAATTTGAATCGGCGGTTGGTAAGGTACTCTCGTATGATGAGTACGAGTCTGTCGGGCACGCAAATTTGGTATAGCTTGTATATTAAGCCATTGTGCCAGACTTTGTCGAACGCCTTTGCGACGTCGAAGAATAGGGCGCCTGTGGGAATTTGCAGCCCCGGGGCTGCGTTTAACCCGTTTAGGATATATTCGGTGAGACGGTGCACTTGATGAGTGCAAGAGTGAGCCGCTCGGAACCTGAACTGCTCATTTATTAAGAGGCCTTTCTCGTGAACAAATGCCTTAAGGCGAGCGAGAATAATTTTTTCATAGATTTTGCCTAACGTATTTATTAGGCTAATGGGGCGGTAACTACTGACTTTATTGCGGGGTTTACCCGGTTTGTGAATTCCTATGACGGTGGCTTCTTTCCACTCGTCTGGAAACGCGCAGCCGGCTAGTAGTGCATTGAAGATGCACACTAGTAGGCATATTAGGGAGGGGGGGAGGTATTTAACTACCTTATTAGTGATTTTATCGGGCCCCGGGGCCTTTTTATTGTGTAGACCTTTTATTATGTCGCCTACTTCTTCGGGATCGGTGGGTAGAAGCAGGTCACCCTCCGGTGGTAGCGCCGCCCTGCGCTCTACTTCGCTATCCACAAGATGGACGTGGTCTAGGTCCGTAGGCTGGTTTGATGGGGAACATTGTGTTTGGATACTGTCGGCCAGGCATTCGGCTTTGTCTGCATCATCAAAAGCGGGCGTTTGATTAGGTCGAATGAGTGGAGGCATCTCTACTACTGGTTCGTTTTTAAAGGCCCTCGCCACACACTGACAGTTGGCGCTGATGTATGTAGCCTACGGCCGTCAGCGCTGAGCGGTCAGCGCGACACATAAACGCTACCTATGACTACATACATATTGACACATCAGCGCCGACCGTCAGCGAGCAGTCAGCGTGGCACTAAAACCAGCCTATAATGTAAAAAAAATACGATATTATCATATTAACTGACATCCGGCTCGTTGCTTCCGCACCCATGCTCTTTTTTTTAATAAAATAAATCGATACGATACTCAAGCTAGATACTGGAAATTACTGTATTATCCCTATAATCCTAACACTAGTTCAAACTGGGTAAAATATGTTAACAAAGTTTCATTCCATTCGGATGATCGGTATGGCAGTGCACTAAATACGAATATGAACAAAAATTAATATTGATTTTTATGTGTAAAATTAATTTTATTTTTTCATTGTTGTTAAATTGTTATAATCTCTTGAACATAATATACAAATACAAAAAAAACTAAAATAGGTAAATCATACATCGCATCCCATAGTGATCCAAAAAAAATTGGACGAGCCACCGAAGACACCTTAGACAACCATACATTTTTAGAGGCTGTAGGATGTAGATACACCCCTATTTTTAGAACCGAACTTCTACTACAATTGTCTAGACCGAAAATACTTCAAATATTATTAACCCATACCTGAGCAGGGTAAGAAACAAAGCAGTCCTTTTGATTATTATTATTAGCTATTACTCTAATCAAATAACTAGATCCGTATAAAACTTTGTAAGTAAACAGGATTACAAAAGAATAGAATATTTATTGAAGTCTCTATATTTTTCATAATCTTTGATCACTGGGACTAGTTCACTAAAACAAGATGAATTTTAATTCGTATCTCGATACTGGACATTACCTATATAAAGACAGTGATGAAAAGTTTGGTTCAGAGTCAACTTAACCGGCACTAATCAACTTACAAAATGGTAAGACATCAAAATCTCTTTCGGATTATTCTTTTAAAAATATTAAACGCATATAAAACTTTTTAGACATTTTCAAAAAATAATCATTTTAATTCTTATAATTATTTTAAGATTAAAACCTTATCGTGACTAAAATTTGTTACCAAAAATATGTTTTGTGTTGTGTTAGATATAATTATATTACGAGGTAGGAGGAGTTCAAATCTGGATTGAGTTACCAACAGATCCTAAATTATTCGTCAACTGTAAAAGTCGGGATTTTTGAATATGGTAGCAGGAAATTACTTTCGTGTCCTGGCGAACGAAAATCTCCGGTTTCGGTTTTTTTTCTAGAAGGACTGCCGTCGTCGTCGGACAATGGGCTGATGTATCGTAGTAGCCTTGAATGTCTACAGAAATACGTTTAATTTTGTTTCCTATGTTAAAAATTAATCGCTGTTTGCTTGTTTTTAAAGTATTTTTTACAATTCTAGGCATAATTTGTAATTATTACCAAATTTTTTTAAAGCTCTTGAACGATCACTAGCAAACTGGAGAGGAATTTTATGAAAAACACAAACATTTTAAATAAACATTTAATGGCAACAGAATGATTAATTTGTAGGACATAATTAAAAAAAAATTAAAATAATTATATGAACGTATTATTTTTATTATTATTGCTTAGTTTATTTTAGGGAAATTATCAGCTGATATAATATAATCTATCTGTGAACTTAGGTCTAGATACTATAAGCTAATAAAAATTTCCACTTTTAAAAAATAAAATAAACTAAGTAAACGAGTTACTTCTTAAGTAATGATAATTGATTGCTGAGTAAAGAATCAATATACACACAAACACATCAATTAAAGAATTCAGTTCTCAACAACCTTCACAAATTGGCAGGTTTTGTTACAAATAAATCGAATCCACGTTTAAAAACTAATTTATTAAAATTGTCTCAAGATTTTCCTAGATAGGAGTTTTGATTATACCACTATTTAGCTTGACCCAAATTGAAAATTTTGGTGTAGCGCTTTGACTTAGATGGTATATAAAAATCAAGCCTACTAAATATAAAGAAACGCCTTGACTAGCGGCGATTTTAACCAAGTAAATTAAATCTGATATTTCACGACGAGCTGATAAAGGCAAAAATTATGTTTTTAAGTGATTTTAAGTCTTTAATATTTATATAAATTTGAACTCCAGCAATTTAAAAAAAAAAATATTTATATTTTTCGATTTCTATTAGATATTTTCTAAATTTTGGATTCCATACTTGTGATGCATATTCAAGTTAACTTCTTATACATATATAAGCGTTAGTAAAATGTGTAAATTATAGGATAATTTTGCATCTAGTGTTATTCCCAAATCTTTAATACTGTCTGAAGTTCTTCAAGTTTTAATACATCATTTTATTTTGTTAATGTCGGTAATTATAAGACATTCATAAATTAGACACAGAAAAGATTTAATTTAATTAGGTTAGGAAAATAAAAATATATTTACTAAACAATATAATGGTTATATAAGGAACGTGTAATTTATATTGAAATATTTTATTGGTATCTTGAAGACAATAATGACTTAACACGTACGCCCTTATTTTGTGATTGAGATAAAATTTGCATTATTTTACTACTATTATCATCACTACTATGTCAATACATATTATTATTTTCAAATCATATTACGATTTACAAAAATTACAAAAATTTAATCTATTTATAGTAAATCAAATACATTATTTATTTTAGTTATTATTTTGAACTTGTTAAATTTTAACAAATTTTAGACACAGCTGTTACTGAATGTTTCATAGGTATTTCATTTTTAATTTATGAATAAAACTAGCAACAAAATCGCTTCACTTAAAATGTATGTTTAAATAAATATCCGTTTATTCAATTCTTATTTTTTGAAACAATCAATGTCTAAAGTTGAATTGTCGATAAACGTTGAATTGTAAAAACGAAAATTAAAAAAAAAAAATCTTCACATATATTTCACCGAAGAAGGAGGCAGATGTACAACCAGTACACTCACGATTAGCTAAAGATACTCAGTCCCACAATGTGATAGGTGGTAGGCCTATCGCCAACCGGGCACTTTTCCAATCCCGGGAAAAGTTATTTTCATCAGAAAATTAGAAAAACACTTTTTTTTTAATCACCCGACCCGGGAATCAAACCCGAAACCTCATGTAGTCAACACCGACACTAGACCAATAGACTACAGAAGCAATCGATGATTAAAAAATTAAATATCTGGGTTTTTAGGCTTAAATATAAACTAATTCCATTGCCTCAGAAATCGAGTCAGTCACGGAAACTAAACTTTTACGTCTTTTATAATTTTAAATGATTTCGTAGCAATTAATATAGAAATCAAGGAATATCATGTACAATGTATATAAATATTTTAAAACAGATATTAACAAAATATTGCGACAAATGTCTAACATCATACATGTTATACACAACATACATGTTCTGATAACTCAACGATATTATATAACTACATTTGTATATTGTATATAGAGATAATAGTATCTAAATAATTAGAGTTGCATTTCGGAGTCAACTTTTCTTTGTCCTGCTTATAGTCGGGTAAAAACGTAATAAATTATTACCGATAATCAAACATTAAAAATTGGGCATCTATCATATTGCGAAATAAAAATATCTTTGGATAATCATGACGTGAAGATCCTTTTTTCAACAATGATATTAAATAAAAGTAATTTTTTTGTAGAAATTCTTCTTGGTCCTCGCCGCCGCCGTAGCCTGCACTGTTGCAGCGCCACCAAATTACTCAAAATCAGAATATACAGAATACAAAACTGCAGACGCCGATGCACCTGTCGTTAATTCTGAATACGAATCTAGCCCTGAGGGTAACTTCCGATTCGGTTACGAAACCGGCAATGGCATCTACGCCCAAGCTGAAGGTGTAGTCAAGAACCCAAACTCTGTAAGTATAACATAAGATTAAACTAAAAGTAAAGCCTGCAAGATTTTTCATAGAATCAGGCTAAAGGAGCAGGAAACATGTCTAGTGGTCAGAGATTATAGATATCTGCTACAACACAGGTTTTGCGTTTACATTGCTGAGCTCTATAAGAATGAGTCAGCTCTTTTAACAGCTCCCAGTAACTTTTTAATGAAACTCTTCCCCGATAACTTGTTCCTAGTCACTATTTAGGTTCAACTCTGCATTATTAGGTAAAATATCAAATTTGTAAAAATTGTTATGCCTATATATGCCAAACTTTTTCATCTATTCTTGTGACAAGATGGAAAACATTGACGCTATTTTGATAGGAAAGAGTAAAGCGGTGGTACCAAAGCAGTTCGAGATTTTGTGAAACTCTATCATTTAGTAGCCGCGATAGTAGTCACATATTTAGACAATCATTTTCTTTTTACGAACGGCCTGGTAGAAGGGCAACTGGTCTATTCTTCGAAGAGAGCCAGCACAACATTAGGTAATCTGTCTATAAAAGTCCCAGTAGCAGCCTGGCGTCTGTGAGTGTTATGGGAACACCCGCATATCTCAGGGATTACGTAAGCTGATAGTTCTAGCCACAAATGATAAGTGATAGTTAATTGGCTAATTTAGAGAAACATCTGATAGACCAGTGGCGATTTAGCGCTGAATCCGAGTGACTGAAGCTACTCGGTTCACTCTATGCACTCCGCATGGAAATTGTTGTGATAATATTGCTTTATTTGTCAAGTTTGTTTCATTAACTTATAAACTTTTAGGAAAATGCCGCCCTTGTAGTCAGCGGATCCGTCCGATACACCGCCCCCGATGGTACCCCCGTCGAGCTCACCTACACCGCCGATGAAGATGGATTCCACCCCTCTGTAAGTATGAATAGAGCATTTTAAGTGTTATCATGATATCATTATATCACCGATTCGAATTCTTCAGAGCACATTGATATTGCAACACACGACGCGATTTAATCAATTAAATCTCTTCGTTAACATTATGACATCACTATCGAGGTCGTAGCTAGACAATATAATGTCATATTAGTTCAGCTTACTTTAAACCTCTAGCCGGACGTGAATGATGATCTCACAGTCAATCCCAAAGACGCTTATTATGACAAGTAACATAAAATATTACCTATCAAGGCTAGTATTTCCCTTTTAGTAATATTCAAGTAAGTTTGAAGGCTATATCATTTTTTCTCAAGTACGGTTTGTAATCCTTCGAAATTCTGTATCCGACCATTACCATTAAAATTTTATAACTTTTAGCATTCGCTTATTTTACTTATCAATTAAAAAAATGAGCTGTAACTTTTATTATTCTATTTTTTGTTTTTGTGAAACAGTGCCCCCAACCTAAACTTGCTATAGACAGTTTTTTAAGACCACCTAAAGTTTAGTTCTTCCGGTTTGAAAATATACTATACGTTAGGTTAAAATGATATAGATACATCAGTGCATGAAATTTTAAGAAAATTATTGTAACGGTAATGGTATAACAAACTTTTTATATCATAGGACAGCAAATAAGCAAATGGTTCTCTTCATGTGAATAAATATTCAACATCATCAACATCAAAGATGTTCATGATGCGTTGCTATTATAGAAATGATGCTTTGCTTGCATTGTTTAGAGACTACCTCATTCTCTAAACTGGAACACGACAATCGAAAACCCGGTAGACTTATACATGTGTCATTACCATTCCACCACACAGATAGCAATTCGCTATTGACATCTCCGGTATATATAGACGATGGTTTCTCTTTCTATCAAGAAAGCTTGCTATGCAGTGCAATGTAGGGTTTCGAATTTGCCTATCACAACACTAACGCTTGACTAAGATGAGGGCTTTCATAGTTTCATACTATGAACACTAGTCCACACCACAGGTTCACCGCCTACAAAAACTTCTCTAAATACATTTTATAAGTTGGCCGACTATTACTCAAAAACTTGGAGCGCCTTCTAAGCCGTGATAGTTTTCCTTTTAATTTCATAATACTTACTACTATCATAATTTTTTTCCGACCCCAAAACCAACTATTAGGCCTCCAGAGGGGTGGGGGACACTTGACTCTAACAAAAATTAGTAATTTAAAGTATTATATTTCACAAACGAGTCCCTTAATCGAAAACTTGTTTTCACAAACCTACAACATTTTTTGAAAACCTATCCAACGATACATGGATGGTACAATGGGGTACGTGAGAAAAAAAAATACATTCCCACTTCTTATGTAGAGGAGCTGCCCTGAAAAAAAATGTTTTCCAAGATTTTATGTACCACTTTGTTGACGTGACTAATATGTATATTCATGCCTAATCACAGCTTTCTAGTAGTAAGGATTTTTGAGAAATCATGCGAACGGACGGACTGACGGGGACATAGCGAAACTATAAGGTTTCCTAGTTTAATTCAGAGCCCTAAAAAGGATATTTACTAAAGAAAATAAGGCTGTTAATAATTTAAGGCTGTTACCAAGTTATAAATTGCGATCATACTTATAAAAGTATGATCGCAATTTGTAACTTGTCATTATGTCAGTTGAAGTTTAAAAGAAATTGACATGAGATCACAACTTATGATTGAAATTTAATTTACTAATAATAACGTGAATGTGTGGTATTTATTATGAGTATACTAATGTCTTAATGTTAATAATTTTCATTTGTCCACAGGGTCTCCACCTTCCCGTAGGTCCCCCGACACCAGACGCAATCCTCCGCAGTCTAGAGTACCTCAAAACCCACGCAGCACCAGTCGACGAGACATACCCAGCCGTCAAGAACTACCAACCCACCTCGACCTACCAAGCCACCCCGACCTACCAAGCCGCCCCGAGCTACCAAGTTGCCCCCGTGCCACCCAAGAGATTTTAAGGTGGACTAGCACAATATCTTCTTGATTCACAGCATTTGTCGGAATGAAGTCTTCGTTTTTGTTTTGTTTTGTTTTTTAGTTAGTGCCAGTAAACCGGATTTGTAATTAAATGTATATTTTATAATTTGTTTACTCATTTCATATTATGCCTATTTATGTCTTCGTTTGGTACTGTGGCGCCACTGAAGAGATCGTAGTGGTAGAACCAGCGTGCAAGCTACTGTCAGGGTGACCTCGTAACTATGGAGGTTGATGACGTCAAGCTTGTGACTAAGGATGTGTACGGCCTGGGGACCGAAGTCCGTTTGAGAAGCGTTGACAGTTGTATAATCAAGACACGCGGGGGCATGTTCAGCCTAGTTCGAAAACTGGCGATAAAGCACCCGTGTATAATACACGAACCACCTCGAGCTATTTTTGACTAGAGATGGATTAATATTTCTCGATATTTCTCAAAATTAGGTGGTACTAATATATTCGCTTTGAAATATTATAATATCTTAACTAATATATCAGTATTAACTATTGTTCCGAGGTCCGAGATATTATTGTTCCGAGGAGTTGTTCGGCTTAATACCACCCGCTGATTTCCACCATCGGACATCACGCCAAAATTCTAAATTCCACGACTGCTCTGTGGAATCAATTACCAGCGGATGTGTTTCCGAACCGATACGACTTAGGGGCCTTCAAGAAAAGAGCGTATTCATTCCTTAAAGGCCGGCAACGCACCTGCAGTACCTCCGGTGTTGCAGCTGTTCATGGGCGGCGGTGATCACTTACCATCAGGTGACCCTCTTGCCCGTTTGCCCCCTATTCCATAAAAAAAAAAAAAACTAATATTTCACTGTAATTTGGACCTTAAAGCAACAGTAATAAGATCACAGATTATTTATGTATAAAGATCTGATACTGATACTGCAGGAAAATATCTTACCTAATATATCAGTATTAACTAATATTTCACTGTAATTTGGACCTTAAAGCAACAGTAATAAGATTTGATACTGATAGGTACTGCAGGAAAATAACTAATATATCAGTATTAACTAATATTTCACTGTAATTTGGACCTTAAAGCAACAGCTATAAGATCTGATACTGATACTGCAGGAAATACGTCTGCCTCATGTACGTACGGCACGGCGTATCGTGAAAGTATTTGAATATTTTCACGAATCCGACGGGCGTCAATTTAGTGAATCCGAACTATTCCGAATGATATTATCCGATTCATTTTGAATAACCATTACATAGATATTAGGCGAATATGAAATATTAGCATATCACAGTTCGCCGGATTACTAATCCACGAATCCTTTCAATATTACTAATATCTTAGCGAATACTAATATATCTAATATCAGTCACACCATTATTATTGACCCCTTCACAACTCAAAAACTATTCATCCTACATTTATGTAATTTCGCAAATTTATTAAAACTTCTTGGTTTATCTAGAATTCAAAGTTTTACAAATGTAGTCCCAGCCATGGAATAGTAACGCGTTATTACTCTAAGGTCCCAGCAGTTATTGAGATATTGATAATTAAAAATAGCTTTTTTTGTGACTGACTGACTCACTCATCTTTATATAGATCAAAAACCTAATCTACTTTTAGTTGACCTAGAAACTCAATATTTGGCACCAAGGCAGATTTTCATGAATCAATCAAAATTCTTGATAACTAGCAATAGCTAGTTATCAAGAATTTTGTAGTTTGCTGGGTGTGTGACTTACCGTCTCGTCCGAGTGTCCACGTATCGGGGTCAGGCGATGGTAATCAGCGCGATTCTTCTGCTAATAGATCTACTCAACTAAGTCCATAGGTTTCACTGATTCTGGTAAGGGAGATTCTTAGGGCGAACAGACGTCGCTTCACAAATTAAGTATTTTTTAATATAAGTAGCCGTTGATTCGGGCGCGAATTTTTACGAAGTTTTTCAAAGGACAAAGCAAAACGTTCTCACTAGAGGGCGCACAGTCGCCTCCCACGTGACAAGGACTTTTGTTTGAGACGGTTTTTCGTTTTACCCAATAAATTTAAACATTTTTATATAATATATAACGATATTCAATATTGTGCTACATTTTCTAATACAAAAATTACATTCTACTTCTGTTCCAGTACGGAACAGTCGGGTAAAAAGTAGACGTAGTAGCCTAGTAATTATGCTTTAGACCAACCCGTTGGTCGAGTGGTTAGCGACCCTAACTACGCAATCGACGGGGCTCGAGTTCGATCCCCGACGGGGACAAGCATTTGTGAGATGAGCATCAATGTTTGTATTTCCGGGTTTGGGTATTTATTATGTATGTAAAAATATTTATATATGTATTTCTATGTATTAGTATCGTTGACTAACACCCATAACACAAGCAAATAATTTGCTTACTTTGGGGTTAGATCAGTATGTAATTTGTCCCGTGAATTTATTTAACACATCTGAGTTTCAACTGACATACGGATTAATAAATAAGTATTAAATATTAACACGCGCAATTATTATTTGTAAAACAAGATAAAATTAAAAATTTTAAAAACCGCCGACACATCTTCAGACATCAGATTTTAAAGCAAAACGTGAATGCACCTGATAATAATAATTATAATAATAATAATTTATTTATTGCATCAAATATGGTACATGAAGATCTTATCTATAACAAGCTGTTGCCCGCGACTTCGTCCGCGCGGACTTTGTTTACTCCGCACAGCTTCTCCCCCGTAGATGTAGCGTGATAATATGTAGCCTATATGTTGACCCGACCTGTTAGTAATATTCATGCAAAATTTGAAGTAAATCCATGCAGTACTTTTTGAGTTTACCTCGAACATACATACAGACAAACAGATAAACAGACAAAAATTCTAAAAACTATATTTTTGGCTTCGGTATCGATTGTAGATCACGCCCCAAGTATTCTTTTAAAAAAATATTCAATGTACAGCTTTGAGTTTCCTACGATTTTATTATATGTATAAGATAAGATAAGATTAATATTGAAGGCGCATAACATTTTTGGCTCATTAAGGCATGCAACAGGTAGGTAAAAACTCAAATAAAAAGAAAACTTAATTTACTTACTTATTACCTTAGGGGTCACTTACTTATTACCTTAGGGGTCATCCATAAATTACGTCAGACGAATTTCATGATTTTTTGAACCCTCCCCCCTCCTTGTCACAGCTGGTCACATTTGTGAGACCCCTCCTACCTGGTGTGATGTCACATATTTTACAATAATTGTAAAATATGTGACATCAATCAACGTAAAATTATTTTACATTGGAATAATGATCTCCTTCGATTATTTTAAGCTATTGCATAGCTTCTATCGCGGGCCTTGAGCGTGGAGACCGAATCCAGAAATTCCGTAACGAAAAAAACCTAACACCCCCCACTCCGACCGGCACAGCGGTGATACTTTTTAGTTTTTCCATCTATCGATAAATACCAGAACTTTTAATGACTTTTTGAAATATCACGCTTGTCTCTTTAGTTCAGCAACCCGCCTTTAGATGGCATTGGTTGTATTGGAAAACTACCGTAATCAGCTGTTTGTGAGAAAGTATATAGGTGTATAGGTATTTATCATCTACGTACAACAGTGAATATCTGTACTCGTATAATTTGTGTACAAAGTGTTTTAAATATGAATAAACAAAGTGCATTTATTAAATATTCCTGAAGAACTGACATGTATTGAAAGATAATAAAAATATTTTAAGCAATATTAACATCTCATTTATTTAATAAAAGAAAAAAAATTGTTTTTTTATCGGTCACCACGCTCAAAGTGTAACTTGAATTAATATCAAAGAAAAAAAAATACTGCACAAATAAAATAAATATATAATTGTAATTGCATAAGTTGATAAAAAATGCTATGCAATAGCTTTACCGCGGCAGTCTCCGAGTGCCACACGTCTTTTTTTATCTATACAGGTATTATATTTTTAAAAAATGTGATGTCACACAATTTGTCACACATTCTCACACTTCGTCAACCCCTCCCTCCCCCTTAACGTGTGACGTAATTTATGGATGGCCCCTTATCTAACTATACACATCAGTTTAATTTTATTTTTTACAATATATTAAAAGAGAAAACATTAATAGGTCCGTCCGATTTTAATAAAATTTGAGCACCTTTTTACAAGTACCTACTAACACTCAAGTCATTAGTCATTACTCATTATACTCGTGTCTCGACCGTTATATTCATAACTACCAATTACTATGTCGATGCTACCAATGCGTGCGGTGTCGCACTGACAATTATATTTGAAGGACAATTCCGCAACTGTACTGCACTAAAATATTAAGTAATTTACCCACTGTGATTGATAAAATTATGTATTTACATAAATAATTTTATTAAATTATATTGCAGTAATTGTTGTTATTTAATTTAAATCTGATATTCGAAAGAGAAACTTGCAGCAGGGAGCTTGAGTTGTTTTATTGCATTACGGTATTTGACGCAGTTTTCTAAATTCGGTATTCGTTCAAACGGTAAATAACGGTATTTGTTCGGGATTTATCAATGACGCACATTTTTGAAAAAAGTTTTTTTGACATTTATTCGACATTTTTTAACTTTATTGATTTTGTAGCTAATCATAAATTTTAATAAGCATCAATTTTTGAACTCAGAGTTCTTTAGTTTGTAAGAACTCTATAGTTTGTAAAAATGGTAGAGCATTTTAATGTTTGAAAATATGTATATTTTAAAAATGATGATCGTCTTTGGAATGGCACTCAAAGCAAGTTTTGACCCATAGACATATTACACGTCTAGACTGATAATTGGGCGATAAAAAGTGTCCACATTAAAGTCTACTAAATTTGGTAGACTTGGGTGATACGTCACATAGTGTCATTTTCACAATCATAGAAGAACGAGCTGAAGGAAAATTATAAAATATGCCGGTTTGTAATGACAAAATGTTGTCGCAATTATTAAAATTATTAAAAAATAAAAAAAAAGTGGTAATGTACACTCACTAAATACAAGGAACGAAAACAATCTTGTAGAGCATGTATCTCGTCTACACAGAATAAGTTACTACAGTTAAACTGTCGGATAGTATAAGAACTCTATTATGGACTAGTAAAAAAATTAAAAAATATGTTAAAACAACCATATAGGAAAGAGGATTGTAAAATCTTAAATTGTTAAGAAGATAAGAATGTCTGCAATTAATTATTATTGCTTTACAAACTAAATTCTATACTTTAAACGAGTAATTAATATATTATTTAATTGTTTCTCAAAACAGCTCTATCGATTTTGATGAATGTTGTAATTATTGCAATTGAAAAATTATATAATATAATAATAACATAAGACAAGATAATCTCGTTAAGTTTCTTCCGCCGGATCAACTCAGTATAGGGCCGCATTTCGATTTGGTAGTATCTCTATGAATGTCAAGTCGCCAAAAGTACGTATATAAGTTAATTTGAATAAATTAAAGATCGGTTAAAATCCTAAATAACCAAAACATCTACTCTCGCATGGAAATGAGGATGAGAGATGTATTTATTTATTTACACCTACCTACCGATTTTTCGCATTTGAAATTTAAGTCACATTTCCTGCAAAAACTTCAAGTTCCAAATCGAATAATAATAAATATGTAATTTACTTTAACCTTCACTTTTTATACTGAAAACAGGGAAAACAAAAATTAAGGTTGGGCACACCAACCACCCTAATGTGCGTGGCTTGATTACTGTAAGTACTCAAGTGACACTCGTTGACATTTCGCTCAAGCAGATTTTTCTGAGGACATTTTTAATTGTCAGTTGCTTAGGAATACTCTCTTTGGAGGTAAATACTCAAAGTTTTGACCTATAGGTTGTTTTATTAACTACAAAATCAATAAAGTTAAAAAATGTCGAATAAATGTCAAAAAAACTTTTTTCAAAAATGTGCGTCATTGATAAATCACGAACGAATCAACCTATTTTAATCCGATTAACGGTATTTGACGCAGTTTTCTAAATAAAAAACCTGAAAAGATTTTTAAATAAATCGGTATATTAATGGGGACTGTGCACTACAGCCGGGGGAGCCAGCGGACTGTAGATCTGGTACTTCTTCTTCAACGCTCCACCAGCCGTAGTGCTTTTGGGTGAGCCGAATCTGCCGGAGAAATAATCGAGACCACAACTGTTCGTTGCAAAGGCGCTTTATTGTAACGAAATAAATAGCAATAAAGCTAGCACCGTTGCAAATATTCACTATTCTAAGGGAGAGCCAGTACTTGCCCTAACACTGCCCTACTCTTAAGCCGGTACCCTATGGATATACTAAAAGCCCAGGAACTTGTCTGGGAAACTTATTCAGTCGTAACGAAACTGTAACTTGATCGGAACGGAACTGGAACGGAACTGATTGTATGGCCGCGCTCTCCGATATTTATAGCGCGCGGCCAGACGGGCGGCGGAAATCTACAAAGACAAATGGCGCCGGGTGTGGCGCCACAATGTCTGGGATTTGTTAAAATCCTACTTTTCGTAATCTAATCTTAATAATTTTATCTTAGGTAGCTTCTTCTACCTCTAATTACCTAGTGTGGCCCTCTAGCGAGTGCAACGGTACTACCTTTTTACAAATATATGCAAAACAAAGTACGTAATGCCCTAAGACCTACGAAAACTAATTACAATGTGTTATTTCTTATTTATATACAAGGATCTAACACAAATAAACTTATAAAATAACAAACAAGAGTGTTATATACATTGTACGTTCTTACAGGACCTCGGAAACTCTTACAATTACAGAGTTGTACGCCTTTTCAGGTCGTACTATCCTGTTAACTATCTTTATATTACCGAAAAGTGTCTAAACATATGCCTAAGGCTTATACTTACATTATACATACTATTTACAATCGTAAAACATTTGTTTTAAAAAAGAATTTTGCACTTTTCGGATTTTCGTAATTGCGAGTTCCCGCATATAAATATTATCTCCCAAGAGTCGACTCGTAATGTCGTCAACTGCGTGGAACTCGCTTTATTCGTAATATGCCTAATAGGCAACGATCATAGCTACATAAAGCTTTATTATTTCTATACAACAAAGCTGTATGTAGGTCTTAGGGCGAATAAAAGACGAAAACGAACATTATTTGTTATAGAAAACTTACGAACTAAACGAAATATACATTCTATCCTGCCTTACTATCTATTTACATTAATATTTACAATAAAACATGTCTGTGCTGCACAGGTACTTTTAATGGGGACACTTTTTATCGCCCAATTATCAGTCTAGACGTGTAATATGTCTATGGGTCAAAACTTGCTTTGAGTGCCATTCCAAAGACGATCATCATTTTTAAAATATACATCTTTTCGAACATTAAAATGCTCTACCATTTTTACAAACTATAGAGTTCTTACAAACTAAAGAACTCTGAGTTGAAAAATTGATGCTTAGGTATAGTTATATATATATATATATATATATATATATATATATATATATATATATATATATATATGTAGGATTATTTTATAAGTAAATAAGATTATTTTATATATAAGCAAGTAGTCTGCGTAAATATGAACGGTGTATGATGAAGTAATTTCTGAACGAAGCCTAGAGTGAATGGGAGGAATGAATGATTGGTGCGAACAAACGAAAAGTCGCTTGCAACGACGCCATTACGAAGATAGCTGTGTTAACGGTGTGTATATATATATATATATATATATATATATATATATATATATATTTATTTATATATATATATAAAAAGGGTTGAAGAATGCCTTTTTTTAAAATAACTTAATAACGGTAGGAAATAGAAAAAAAAGTTTCAAGTAAAAGTTGTAGAAAAAAAATTCTACACAAAAAAGTTCCTCTTCATTTTTTTGTTATCTACTTTAGTTTAGCTACAAAAAATAAAAATTAAATTTGTAGTAAAATATGTAAAAATATATAAATATGGGAAAACATATGTAGTAGTGTTAGTACATATTTATGTGATGCGCGCTGCACGGTACAGGGCCGTAATAATTCTGGTAAGTTTTTATAATTAATTACAAAGCAAATTTAATTTTTATTTTTTGTAAGTAAACTAAAGCAGATGACAAAAAAATGAAGAGGAACTTTTTTGTGTAGAATTTTTTTCTCTACAACTTTTACTTGAAACTTTTTTTTCTATTTCCTACCGTTATTAAGTTATTTTTAAAAAAGGCATTTTTCAACACTTTTTTTATTTTTTTCATCCCTTTCCTCTAAATTTAAATCAAAATTTCTTTCATAATATCATTATTTAAGTATTAATGAACACATTTTGCGCCAAAACTGGTCAGATCATGGTTTCATTAAACTTTTTACTGGACTATCTTGCAACGACGCCATTACGAAGATAGCTGTGTTAAAGGTGTGTATATATATATATATATATATATATATATATATATATATATATATATATATATATATATATATATATATATATATATATATATATATATATATATATACATATATCCACGTTTCCGAAATAACTTGTAAAAAGAGTTTTATTGAATAAAGTATTTCTGATTTGGGTGATTCCGTTCTAACTGTGATATTCAATGTCCTGTATTGTTTGTTCTTACAGGTCGTTAATTAATAATTAATTTTTGTACTTATTGGAAAATAATAAACATATTTCAACATTATTTTCATATAATATAACTTGCCACTTACAGAAAACTTACAATATATCACTTAAATGTCAGTACCGTGTCATGTCCATTTCTAGAATTTATTTATAAATTGTTAGTTTTTTTGTCGTAATAAATGATTTAAACTAATTACCTCATAAATTCTAATGTTTACGACAAAAAAAACTAACAATTTATAAATAAATTCTAAAAATAGACATGATACGGTACTGACATTATATCACAGTTATAACGGAATCACCCATTTCTGATTATGGGAACCCACGACACTAAACCTAGTCCCATAAGACTACCAGGTGGTATATACATAATTAGATTCGTCGTTAATTGGAGAATACGAAATGACTATGCTGCAATGCGAAAAACTGGATAGCGCTATTAAAAAAAAGAAAAAAGAATGAAAAAAAAATGATTTCTAGCACGATAAGACTACCGAATTTCGTTTGTTCCTCGATATAGGGGAAGGGTAGGACTATACGAAAATGCGGTGCTGCATGTCCCCATCCTTGCCCTTATCAGTGGCAGCAGCATTATAAGTGACACCTTGTACCTAAGTATCTGGTACCATCAGACTACCAAACGAACCAAAACTCATCTGAAAGATCATCAATTTCTGTATAAGAAAAACCACTGCTGCATCTTTGAAAACTGGGATGAGGTGGTTGCTGCAGCGATTGAAACGCCGATTTCAGCTGTGCAGTGGGGTCGCCCACTGCACAGCTGAAATCGGCGTATCTACTCGTTTTTGTCAGCAATCGTCTGGTTTCTTTTGATTGGTACTGATTGAATATCTATGCCAGGGTCAGATACGAATAATTTTACTGTTCGCTGATTGTTTAGACGAATAAAATCGCATATTTTACGTAATATTGTACGATTTTTCAACCATTTTCATTAAGTTGGTTTAATTTTATGTACTACTTAGGGATTTATAGGGTTCTGAAATCAACAAGAAACTTATAGTATATATTTTCATATGACCGTCCATTCGTCTGTCCGTCCGTTCGTCCGCAGTTTAGCTCAGAAATTCTTAGTACTAGAAAGCTGTTACCATTAGATTGTTTTAATTTTATGGACTACTTAGGGATTTATAGGATTCTGAAAAAACAAGGAACCCTTATCTATCTATATCTACATATAATAAAATCGTAGGAAAGTCAAAACTGTACATTGAATATTTTTTTAAAAGAATACTTGGGGCGTGATCTAAAATGGAAACCGAGGCCAAAAATATAGTTTTTAGAATTTTTGTCTGTTTGTCTGTTTGTCTGCTTATCTGTTTGTCTGTTTGTCTGTATGTATGTCCGGAGTAAACTCAAAAAGTACTGCATGGACTTACTTCAAATTTTGCATGAATATTACTAACAGGTCGGTTCAACATATAGGCTACATATTATCACGCTATCACCTACGGGGGAGGAGCAGTGCGGAGTGAACAAAGTTCGCGCGGACGAAATCGCTGGCAACAGCTAGTAGTTTCATATGACCGTCCATCCGTCAGTCCGTCCATCCGTCCGCAGCTTAGCTCAGAGATTCCTATTACTAGAAAGCTTTAATTTAGCATTTATATCTATACATATTATATATTACATATTTAATAAACACCCAAACCCGGAAATACAAACATTTATGCATCACAACAACATCACACAAATGCTTGTCCCCGTGGGGGATCGAACCCGAGCCCCGTCGATTGCGTAGTCATGATCGCTAACCACTCAAACAACGGGGCGGCTTATTAAGATATATTTTAACGAAGTTAAAAGAATGTAATTAAGTAAGACTAATTACGTTTTACAAGTACACGAGTAATTGTCGGCCAATTGATAAAACATATTTGGATAATGTTTTATAGGCTGTGAACCTGTAGTGCGGATATATCATTGACTTTAAATAGGTTAAATGTTCATAGTACGAAACGAGAATGAAAATGTCCTCCTCTTAATCCACATTATTGTGATGGGCAACTAAGAAACCCCATATTGAGCGTGGCTAAATACACCTGGCTATTTTTGCTGCAACAAGGTTTTATGAAATTTTAGGGAAAAGCATAACTTGATGTGACAAATGTTTATTTATGCTCTATTTATTAGGAAAATCCTTAATTTGGTTTAGTATTATAGTTCGAAGAATAAGCGCGAGTGCGAGTGTTTAATGCACGTGCTTAGTATTAAGCAAAAAACACGTGTTGATAGCCGAGTAATTAGTAATTAGTGTAAAAATCGTAATCAGTAATTAGTAATTGTAATTAGCGTATAATAGAATATCCTTCGGTATTGGTATCCTAAAAATATATGTTTTAATTTTTTTACCGTTTTTGATGGCATGACTAATATGTATAGATATAAATGTCAAATTACAACTTTCTACTACTAAGAATCTCTGAGCTAAGCTGCGGACGGACGGATGGACGGTCATATAAAACTATAAGGGTTTCTTGTTTTTTCGGAACCCTATATATCCCTAAGTAGTACTTACATAAAATTAAAACAATCTAATGGAAACAGTTTTCTAGTACTAAGAATCTCTGACCTACGCTGCGGATGAACGGATGGACGGTCAAATGAAACTATAAGAGTTTCTTGTTAATTTTAGAACCCTATATATACCTAAGTAGTATATATATGTGATTAAACCTACCTAATGAAAACGGTTGAAAAATCAAACAATATTACGTAAAATATGCAATTTCATTCGTCTAAACATTCAGCGATCAGTAAAATTATTCGTATCTGACCCTGGCATGGGTATTCAATCAGTACCAGTCAGAAAAAACGAGTAGAAACGCTGATTTCAGCTGTGCAGTGGGCGACCTTCAATCGCTGCAGCAACCACCTTATCCACTGTTTAGAAGATGCAGCAGTAGTTTTTCTTACACAGAAATTGATGATCTTTCAGATGAGCTTGGGTTCGTTCAGTAGCCCGATGGTACCAGATACCTAGGTACAAGGCGTCACTTATAATGCTTTTTTTATATCATTTTTTTTATATATATCATAAGATAGTATCATAAGATAAGATAGTAAAGTGAAAAGAGTCAACCATCGCCTATAGACTCCAAAGATGGTAATGGTGCGTTGCTATCTTGTGGCGAGGTCTAATGCCACATGCATAAGTTTACCGGCTACATTACCCTTCAAACCGGAACACAACAGCGACAAGCACTGACGCTATTGCGGCAGGAATAGGTAAGGCGGTGGTACCAGACCCGGGTGAGACAATGTAGAACTTTACCACCTAGTAGCCACGATGGTAGTGACTCGATAGCCAATCGGTCGCCTTTTACGACCTGCTTGGCAGAACAGCAGTTGGCCTACTCTTCAAAGGAGGCCGGGACCAACACGGCTGCTGCCACTGATAAGGGCCAGGATGGGGACATGCAGACCGCATTTTCGTATAGTCCTACCCCTCCCCTATATCGAGGAACAAACGAAATTCGGTAGAATTATCGTACCAGAAATCGTTTTTTTTTAAATTCTTTTTTCTTTTTTTAAAAGCGCTACCCAGTTTTTCGCATTGCAGCATAGCCATTTCGTATGCTCCAATTAACGACGAATCTAACTATGTATATATCATCCGGTGGTCTTATGGGACTTGGTTTTATGTCGTAGGCTCTTAAACCATATATATTTGCATTTTAGGAGCATTATTTAGTGAAGTAGAACTGATACAAGTTGTTTAAGAAAATATATTTGTAAATACAAAACAATGTGTTATAGTGCGCGCGGAACTAGTAGAACCGCGCCATACGTAATCCATACTAATATTATAAATGCGAAAGTAACTCTGTCTGTCTGTCTGTCTGTCTGTCTGTCTGTCTGTCTGTCTGTCTGTTACGCTTTCACGGCCAAACCACTGAACCGATTTGGATAAAATTTGGTACAAATATAGTTTGAGACCCAAGAAAGGACATAGGATAGTTCTTATCCCGGAAATCCCACGGGAACGGGAACTATGCCGGTTTTTATTTTAGAATTTTTTCCACGCGAACGAAGTCGCGGGCACAGCTAGTACGTAATACGTAAGGCGCGGCCAACTAGTTCCGTGCGCACTATAGTTTATGTATTCCGCACGAAGTTAATCAATCATCCGATTTTAACATGTTCGTCGTTCTTAATGAAGAAACGACGATTTTAGCTTTAATAAATGTTTAATGCTAAATAAGTCGTCATTAATCTATCATTGATTAAGTAAAGTGGATTTTGAAGGACAACAATCCAGAAGAAGAACAACAATAAAGGAAGAAAAAATATACTTACTGAGTAGTCACAGTTAAATGACCTTTTCCGTCATATAACGATTACTAGATCTATAATTTTGTTTATAAGTTTAAGCTATAGCTTAATAACATGATTTTCTAAACAACATATCTGATGGAAGATGAATATGAGACTGTAAACTGAAATGGTGTTAGCTAAAAAAATTCTATTTACTCTTACCTTCAATGTTCATTGATAGTATTCATATAGGAACAAGTATTAGGAAGGAAAGAAAATGTTAAAACCAAAGTGCGCGACAGCTTTTAAAATCTAAACACTAGCGAAGCCGGGGCAACTTGTTTTTAATAATTATTTAAAACATGACCGTGATATTGACTATTGACATGCCTAGCCGATAGAGACAAAGGTTGACGACGATATTTGAATATATGTTTAAAAAATATCAGCACAGAGATAACAAGTTTTTTGTATAAAAAATAAATTCTCAAATGCAAATCAAAAAAATCAATAACGTCTATTATTATTATCACACAAGTGCTATCTATAATAATACCCATGGTTCCATCAATGGGGTTTAAAATACGAGCGGGCGATATGTAATGTATAGAAAATGTATGGTATGACCATAATAGACCGTGGTCCCAGGAACAATTTTTTTTAATAACAAGCTGAATTTTTGTGAACAGCTTCGTTTTGAGGAGACGAATCTTGAATCTGGTAACTAATAACGTTATGGGGCTTTAAACATTTTAATTCGGTGAAGGAAAAATATTCTTTAATAAAAACAATTATTTTTTACTTTGATCTCCTGATTATTTTATAAGAAACACGAAAAAACTTTTGTCTTACACATTTGATGGATTTTCTGACGAGTATATAGTATGAGACTTTGGAATAGATATTAAAAACACCTAATTTTCTCACAACAGCTTGTTAATTATTAATATAATTCAAGGGTTACTTTACACGTAAAGTGGAAACTTTTATTAGTCCGACACTCTAAAGTTTTCTTTACAGGGTCTCGACAAAATGGAGCTGTTCACAAAAATTCAACTTGTTATTAATAAAAAAAAAATTGTTCCTGGAACAACTGTCTATTACATGGTGTGCGTATTCGGGTTCACAATAAATAAAATATTTAAATTTTATGATTATTGTTTAAAGTTTGTAAGGAAAATTAATAATAGAATATGTGTTAGAGCAAACGAAATAGGGGATTACCAATCATTAAAAAAATTATAATGTAGAAGACGTTTACTTAACCGAGTCGATATACCTATATTTAAAACAAATTTAAATATTATGACCTCGAAACACAAAATAGACACAGGACATTACGTTTACCTACTCGTCTTTAGCTGAATACTAATTTTTTTAATAGTACCACATTTGTTGTCAAAGATAATATAACATAACGTAGCGTTTGAATTGTGATACTTTGTATTATGCCTATTAGCTGACATCCGGCTCGTTGCTTCCGCATCCATGTTCTTTAAAAAAAAGATATATACGATACACAAGCTAGATATTGGAATTATTGTATTATCCCTATAATCTTACCACAAGTGCAAACTGTGCAAAATATGGTAACAAAGTTTCATCCCATTCAGATCATCGATATGGCAGTGCACTAAATATGAATATGAATAAATACTGATTTTTATGTGTAAAATTAATTTTATTTTTTCAAGTATGTTAAACTTTTACAATCTCTTGAATATAATATTCAAATAGAAAAAATAATAAAATAAGTAAATTATACATACACAACGCATAGTGATCCAAATAAAAATTAGACGAGCCTCCGAAGACACCGTAGACGACCATACATTTTCGAGGTGGTAGGATGTTGATACACCCCTATTTTCAGACCCGGACTTCTACTATAATTTTCTAGACCGAAAATACTACCAATATTATTCGCCCATACCTGAGTAGGGTAACAAACAAAGCATTCCTTTCGATAATTATGAGTTAATATTCTAATCAAATAACTAGACCCGTATAAAACTATGTAAGTAAACAGGATTACATAACAATGAATATTTATTGAAGTCTCTATATTTTTCATAATCTTTGATCACTGGGACTAGTTCACTAAAACAAGATGAATTTAAATTCGTATCTCGATACTGGGCATTACCTATATAAAGACAGCGATGAAAAGTTTGATTCAGAGTCAACTTAACCGGCACTAATCAACTTACAAAATGGTAAGACATCAAAATATCTTTCGGATTATTCTTTTAAAAATATTAAACGCATATAAAACTTTTTAAAGATTTTCATACAATAATTATTTTAATTCTCATAATTGTGTCAAGATTAAACAACCTTATCGTGACTAAAAATTCTTAACAAAAATTTTTTTTGTTAGATATAGTTACATTAGGTACGTGGTTCGAGGAATTCTAATCTGGATTAAGTTACCAGCAGATCCTAAATTATTAATTACTTATAAAAGTCAGGATTTGGGAATATGGTAAGCAGGAAATAACTTCCGTGTCGTGGCGATCGAATATCTCCGGTTTTGGTTTTTTTCTAAAACGACTGCCATAACTTCATCGTTGGTCAATAGACCGATATACTTATATTATAGTAGCCTTAATGTCTAGACATTAATTTAATTTTAATTACTAGTCTAGTTGTAGTCGCTGCATATGTAATGTATTTTCGTTTAGAGTTCTAGACATAATTTGTAATTATCACCAAAGTTTACCTCGTTTTTAAATATTTTTTTGTATGATGACTAGCAAACTGGAGAGGAATTTTATAAATTTTTATGTGTATATTAAATAGAAATATTTCATATATACATTTGTATCGCAACAAAATGATTAATTTGTAGGATACCATTAACTTTTTTTTAAAATAATCATAAAACGTATTATTTTTATTTAATTTTTTTACTATATTTTAGGGAAATTAACAGCTAATATTCGTGAATTTAAGTCTAGATACTATAAGCTAATACAAATTTTCACTTTAAAAAAATAAAATAAACTAAATAAACGAGTTATTTCTTTAGTAATGTTAAATTATTGCTGAGTAAAGAATCAAGGTATACAAATACACATCAATTTAAGAATTCAGTACTCAACAACCTTCACAAATTAGCAGGTTTTGTTTCAAATAAATCGAATCCATGTTTAAAAACTAATTTGTTAAAATTGTCACAAGATCTCCAAAGATAGAAGTTTTGGTTAAACAAGTATTCAGCTAGTTCCAGATTGAAAGCTTTGGTGTAGCGTTTTGACTTAGATGGTATATAAAAATGAAGAATCGACTTGACTAGCGGCGATTTTGAGCAAGTAAATTAATTTCATTAAGATAACGGTAAAAATGTTGATGTTTTTACATCATTTTTAGCAGTCTTTAATATTAATTTTAAATTTAAAATTCAGCAATTTTAAAAATTTCTTTTGCATTTTTCGATTTCTATTATATATTTTTTAAATTTTGGATTCCATACTTGTGATGTATATTCAAGTTTACTTTACAAACAAACTTACGTATGCCCTATAAAGTATTTTTGTAATTTTAGCATTAGTAAATCTTTTGAGCATCTCATAATAAATCCAAGTGATTTATAAACAGCACAAACTATATTATTAATGTGTAAGTTATAGGATAACTTTGCATCTAGAGTTATTCCGAAATCTTTAATATTCAACACTCTCTGAAGATCTTCAAATTTTAATGTATAAATAACCCGTGCTTTCAGGTATCTTTATGTTTTAATTTTTATGTTGTTTGTGTAGATAATTATAAGAAATTCATAATTTGTTTAAATTATAAATGTCTTATAATTATCGACACAAACTTAAATTTAATTTAATTAGGTTATCAAAGTAAAAATATATTTACTATAAAATATAATGGTTATGCAGAGAACGTGTTTATATTAAAATTTTATTGGTATGTTGAAGACAATAAATATAATATAATTATTTTTAATTGAGATAAAATTTGAAATATTTTACTACTATTATCATATATATTGATAGATATCATACATATCAATATATATTGTCATTTGCAAATCATTTTATGATTTACAAAATTTTCAAATAATTAAATTTGTCATAGTAAATTAACTACATTGTTTATTTTAATAATTATTTTGAACTTGTTAAATTTTAATAAATTTTCGACACTTGTGTTAATTAATGTCTCATAGATATCTCATTTTTAATTTATGAATAAAACTAGCAACAAAATCGTTTGAATTAAAATGTATGTTTAAATAAATATCCGTTTATTCAATTGTTATTTTTAGAAACAATCAATGCCCAAAGTTGAAATGTTAATAAACGTTGCATTGTAAAAACGATAATTAAAAAAAAAGAAGCATTCTTTACTTCACATCCATATCAATGGACAGGTCACCGGAGAGGTCAGTTGATATACAAGCAGTGCACCCACGATTAGCCGAAGATGCTTAGTCCCACAATGTGATAGGTGGCAAGCCTATCGCCAAACGGGCAATTTTCCAATGCCGGACAAAATAGTTTTCAATATCTGGGTGTTTAAGGCTTGAATACAGTAAACTAATTCCATTGCCTCTGAAATTTAGTCTGTTGTCCACGGAAACTAAACTTTTTCGTTTTTTATCGATTTCTTAGCAATTAATATCAAAATCAAGGAATATCGTGTACAATGAATATACATATGTTACAACAGTTACAAACAAATGATTGGAACCAATTTTAACATCATGCATGTTGTATAACATCACGCATGTTTGTACCTTTTTAAAAATACTGCTTGCTGCAATTGTTTTCTGTTGTTCTGTTGTGTACAATATAGTATTAAATAAATAAAAAAAATGAATGTTCTGTTTACTCAACGATATTATATCATTACACATGTTATTTGTATACAGAGATAATAGTATCGAAATAATCAGGGTTGGATTTCAGAGTCAACTTTTCTTTGTCCTCCTTAAAGCGCAGTCGGGTTAAAACGTAATAAATTACCTATAGTCAAATATTTAACAAAAAGTAGGCACCTATCACATTGTGGAAATAAATATCTGGATAATCATGGGTGCACTTATTTTACTTCTGCCTACCTCTTCGGGGATGCAGGCATGAATATACTTTTTTTACAATGGTATTAATCAGAAGAATATATTTTCTAGAAATTCCTCTTGATCCTCGCCGCCGCCGTAGCCTGCACTGTTGCAGCGCCACCAGATTACTCAAAATCAGAAAATACACAATACAAAACTGCAGACGCCGATGCACCTGTCGTTAATTCTGAATACGAATCTAGCCCTGAGGGTAACTTCCGATTCGGTTACGAAACCGGCAATGGCATCTACGCCCAAGCTGAAGGTGTAGTCAAGAACCCAAACTCTGTAAGTATAACATAAGATTAAACTCAAAGTACAGCTTCCAAGATTTTTCATAGAATCAGGCTAAAGGAGCAGGAAACATGTCTAGTGGTCAGAGATTATAGATATCTGCTACGACACAGGTTTTGCGTTTATATTGCTGAACTCTATAAGAACGAGTCAGCTCTTTTAACAGCTCTCAGTATCTTTTTAAGGAAACTTTTCCCCGATAACTTGTTCCGAGTCATGATTTAGGTTCAACTATGCATTATTAGGTAAAATATCTTTGTAAGTATTGTTATGCCTATAGATGCCAAACTTTTTTTTCTATCCTGGTGGCAAGATGGTAATGTCACATATATAAGTTTATCGACTACTTAACCGCGGCAGTGACGACCATTGACGCTATTTTGACAGCAAAGAGTAAAGCGGTGGTACCAAAGCAGCGCGAGATATTACAGAACCATACCATTTAGTAGCTGCGATGGTAGTCACATGTTTAGGCAATCATTACATACTGCCTGGTAGAAGGACAACTGGTCTATTCTTCGAAGGGAGCCAGCACAACACTAGGTAATCTGTTTATAAAAGTCCCAGTAGCAGCCCGGTGTCGGTGGGTGTTATTGGAACACCCGCATATCTCAGAGACTACGTAAGCTGATAGTCCTAGTCACAAATAATAAGTGATAGTTAATTGGGTAATTTGGAGAAACATCTGACGACTGGCGATGACCAGTGGCGATTTAGCGCTGAATCCGAGTGACTGAAGCTACTCGGTTCACTCTATGCACTCCGCATGGAAATTGTTGTGATAATATTGCTTTATTTGTCAAGTTTGTTTCATTAACTTATAAACTTTTAGGAAAATGCCGCCCTTGTAGTCACCGGAACCGTCCGATACACCGCCCCCGATGGTACCCCCGTCGAGCTCACCTACACCGCCGATGAAGATGGATTCCACCCCTCTGTAAGTATGAATAGAGTATTTTAAGTGTTACCATGATATCAATATATCACCGTTTCAAATTCCTCAGAGCACATTGATATTACAACACACGACGCGATTTAATCAATTGAATCTCTTCGTTAACATTATGACATCACTATCGAGGTCGTAGCTAGACAATAATGTCATATTGGTTTAGCTTACTTTTAATCTCTAGCCGTACGTGAATAATGATCTCACAGTCAATCCCAAAGATGCTTACTATTACAAGTAACATCAAATTATTACCTATCAAGGCAGTAGTCTTTCTCTTTTATCATTTTTATATTGAAATAAGTTCGACGGCTTTATCATTTTTCTCAAGTACGGCTTGTAAATCTTCGAAATTCTGTATTCGACCATTACCATTAAAATTTTATAAACTTTTAGGATTCGCTTATTTTACTTAGAATAGAAGAATAGGTCAACTGACAGGCAGGTCATAAAAGGTGACCGATTGGCTAAGTGAGTCACTACCAACGTGGCTACTAGGTGGTAGAGTTCTGCATTGTCTCGCCCGGGTCAGGTACCACCGCCTTACCTATTCCTGCCGCAATAGCGTCACTACTTGTCGCTGTCGTGTTCCAGTTTGGAGGGTAAGGTAGCCGGTAAACTTATGCATGTGGCATTAGACCTAGCCACAAGATAGCAGCGCACCATTAACATCTTTGGTGTCTATAGGCGATGGTTGACTCTTTCCATCAGGAGACCCATCTGCTTGTTTGCTATCTTATGATATAAAAAACCATCCACCAACCCATCAATCAGCCATCAACATCAAAGATGTTAATGATGCGTTGCTATTTTAGAAATGACAACAGATAGCACCGCCACTTAGATAGCAATGCACTATTGATATCTCTGGTATTTATAGCCGATGGTTTCTCTTTCTATCAAGAGAACCATCTACTTGTTTGCTATCTAATGACATAAAAAGGATATTTACTAAAGAAAATAAGGCCGTTACTTGCCGTTACTATAAGTGTAATCACGATTTGTAACTTGTCATTATGTCAGTTAAGGTTTAAAAGGAAATGTCAATTCCTCATCTCATCATCTCAATAAATAAATTCCAAACATAAGTTAAGCTGTAAAGCTTAACTTATGTTTGGAATTTATTTATTATGAGTATACTAATGTGTTAATGTTAATAATTTTCATTTGTCCACAGGGTCTCCACCTTCCCGTAGGTCCCCCGACACCAGACGCAATCCTCCGCAGTCTAGAGTACCTCAAAACCCACGCAGCACCAGTCGCCGAGACATACTCAGCCGCCCCGAGTTACCAAGTCGCCCCCGTACCACCCAAGAGGTTTTAAGGTGGTCTAACACAATATCTTTCTGATTCACAGCATTTGTCGGAATGGAGTATTCGTTTTTGTTTTGTTTTGTTTTTAGTTAGTGTCAGTAAACTGGATTTGTAATTAAATGTATATTTTTTAATCTGTTTGCTTAATTTATATTATACCTATTTTTGTCTTCGTATGGTACTGTGGCGCCGCTGGGCCTTACCACTGAAGAGATCGCAGTGGTAGAACCGGCGTGCAAGCTATTGTCAGGGTGACAGGGGACAGAGGTTGATGATATCAAGCTTGTCACTAAGGGTCAGCGCATACCGAACTGAAAAATGCTCGCGTATGCTCGAGCATAGTTTTGATTGCTCGAGCATGCAGGCGGCATGCTCGGTCCTTCGCGAGCAAGCAGCGTTGAAAATGCTGTGGGTTGCCAGGCGAGCCTGCATGACCAGTTTAATCTATAAACTACAAAAAATTGAAATTTCAGCTACTTTGCTACTTTCCCGTGTTGGTTCCGTGCTGCTTTGAAGAATAGGTCAACTGACAGGCAGGTCATAAAATGCGACCGATTGGTATTTGAGTCACTACCATCGTGGCTACTAGGTGGTAGAGTTCTACATTGTCTCGCCCGGGTCTGGTACCACCGCCTTACCTTTTGCTGCCGCAATAGCGTCAGTGCTTGTCACTGTCGTGTTCCGTTTTGGAGGGTAAGGTATCCGGTAAACTTATGCATGTGGCATTAGACCTCGCAACAAGATAGCAACGCACAATTAACATCTTTGGTGGCTATAGGTGATGGTTCTTATTTTTTTACTAACCTTAAATTAATATTATATAATAATAATCATAAAAATGAACACCTTGTAACAGTTAATTCAAATATTGCTGTGGGTAACCTCGCAAACGCGCGGGCGCACTGTGGAAAAGTCGAAGGTGTGTTTCGGCGTAAAATCCATATTTTTTTTTATTTCTAATGATTAACCTGTGAAATTTTGCACAAATATAGTTATAGTTTGCACAAAAAGTTTCAAATGAGATGTATTTGAGTATAATTAATTTTAATTTACTGTATTAATAATCAAATTCAATTTACAAAATGATGTAAAAATAACTTATTTCTTTATGAGCTAAGTATTAAAACTATCTATATATAACATCTAAGTTGTACAAAACCTTATTATCAATTTCATAAAACACAGGTCAATAAAAAAAATAAAGTGGTATTAATATTAGTAGTGATAAATTACTAATTTATAAAACATATATTCTAGAAAATATTTTAAGAAATATGTATATTGAATAATCGTGAGGCTTAAAAAACATGTATTTAAATATATTAATGATACGCTTTTATTAAACTTGGGTAGTTTCAGAATCTGTTATTAATTCATTAACTTTCAGAAGATCTAGGGTATCCTTATCCAGATTCTTTACGTTTTTGATATTTGATTTTCTAATGCTAGTAATATACGGATATGAAGTGTAAAGAAGGGAATGAAACACATCTTCATTAGTAGCTGATCGGGAACACTTTCTAGCATGATATAGGCGAAAAATTGTTTGTAATCTATATTACGTGATTCTTGTAAGTTTTCTAAAAGTTGACCAATAAGAAGCACTGCAAAATGCTTTATGATACTTTCGCCATGTATCAAAATTTGAAGTACTGGTGATGGCAAATAGTACAATTCATAATTACTAATATTAATTCTGGTAGTTTCCATGGCGTACCGGCCAAATTTTACAGCATTTATACAATTTCACCACCTGATGAAAAAGCCTGCTGAAGTATGTAAAGTCTTTAATCAAATTAACATCTACTCCTGTAATATCAGCAGACCTTGAATTATAAAAAATCTTCTGGCTGTATTACCGTCATTAGTATTGTTAGTACCTTGTGCTGGTTGATTGATGATTAATCCTAGTTCGTCACAAAAACGTTTTTATACTTGGCTTTTCTTATCTTGCTTCATTGGAAAGAAAGATTGTAAGATATATGTAAAACCATTTCCATGCATCGAATCCAAGCATGTAATGTAAACAGTCCATTTTGAAAAGCATCTTCATTTTCAGGCCTTGCAGTTACTTTAGTTAAATCATTCATTTGTCATGAAGTAGCTCCACGTAGTAGCTACACAAGTAGCTACACGTGAAACCGGAAGATGTATCTGTTACGAGGGTGGATTGAAAAGTATCCGGCCTAACCAAGAAAATAAACACATACGTAATCAGTTATATTTTTATTTTTCTACATAATTACCATCAAGTTCGATGCACTTTTGCCATCTCCCATTCAAAGCATTTAGACCGTTGAAAAAAATGATTCTTCCTTAGAGGCAAAATATGCGTCTACTGCTGTATTGACTTCGTCGTTTGCCAAAAATCTGACCTCGCAAGTGCTTTTTTAGGTTAAAGAACAAAAAGAAGTCTGACGGTGCCAGATCAGGTGAATAAGACGGATACGGTAATAGTTCAAAGCCCCAATTGTGGATTTCAGCCATTGATTGCACAGACGTGTGAACACGGGCGTTATTTTGATGAATCAAGACTTTTCTTTTGAGCATTTTTGGACGTTTTTCTTTTATTTCCTCTCGTGAACGACGTAGTAAGACAGTAGTAATCAGAGTTTATAGTCTGACCCCTTTCAAGATAATCAATCATAATCACACCCTTCGAGTCCCAGAATACTGAAGCCATTACCTTATTTGCCGACAAAAGCGCCTTAGCCTTTTTGTGGGTGGTGAACCAGGTCTTTTCCACTGTTTTGATTGTTGTTTTGTTTTTTGCGTACAATTATAAACCCATGTTTCGTCCATTGCAACAAAACGATTCAAAAAATCGTCTGCGTCGCCTTCAAAATAACTCCAAACACTCACGTGAAATAGTCAATCGTGACCTGTTTTGTTCAACTGAAAGCAGTCGCGGAACCTACATCGCAGAAACTTTGTGGACACCCAATTCGTTGATTATGATATTTATTTATTTATTACCAATTAATCCACAGCATTTTTAATTAGAAGATAAAATACAATTATTTTACATCAAACATAAGCCAATTACGGATTACTCCTTCGTACACACAACAATTTTGACTTTCGGAGCTTAGCTTAAATTTAAATAAAAACATTAACTTTAATTGATGAATAAAAACGAATAAAATTTAAAATACAAAAAATAAATAATAATAATAATAGAACCAAAATCTAAGACAAAACTTTAAGATTTGAACAAATTAAATAAAGAACAAAACATGAAACAGGAATGAATGATAATTTGATAAAATATCACAAACACAATAGGTACTAATAAAATTCCCTAATACACATGCCATTAATGTCTATATGCGTTAAAGATTGTATGTGCGTGCGTGTGTGTGTGACCCTGTGTGCCCGTCTCTCTCTCTCTTTCACTCTCTCTCTCTCTCTCTCTCTCTATGTGTGTGTGTGTGTGGGTGTATGTGTGTGTATGTGGTGCAATATGATGATGATTGATGAGTAAGCGAGTTGTGTATAAAATTATAAAATTATTCGCTTGACCAAAACCGGTTGATATTTTGAGTTCCTTCACAGGAGATGCCTATAATCTCGGCTATCTCATTAATTTTTAATCTGCGATCTCCTATAATTACATCAAGTACTTTTTTAATGTTTTTATCAGTAGTGGACGTTGACGGCCTTCCAGATCGGGGTTCATCTTTCACACTCTCTCTGCCACAATTCTGCAATTCATTTTTGATGTATGAATAAGACAGAGCAGAATCCCCTAATGTTCAGTACATTAGGGGATTCTGCTCTCTGCATATCATCATGGATAGCTTTGTAAAAGTATTATTTATATCTGAAAAGCTTATCTATTTAAGATTTTAATGCAGTCAAAACATTTATAAGTTTTTCTTAAAATTTAAATGAAAATAATTTCTAAATAAAATGCGGCCAAAAAAAGGTCTTTTTCAAGTTCATCGAGACTTTTGACCCACGTCGCCCCACGTCTTGTGTTTGATGGTGATGTCGCATGACTATAAATTTATTTTAGCTAGTAGATGTATAATTCATTCACGACAGTTTCGTTTAAACATTAAACTATAAATTAAAAAACAAAAATTGGCAATAGCGACATTGAGAAAAACCATTTTTGATATGCCGTTGTTCTACCATTTTCAATAGTGGGGCGGCGCGGCGGCGGATGCTAAAGAACGCTTGCGCATGCTCGGGCACGCATGTTACAAGCTCGAACATGGTCGAGCATCAAATTTACGTGCATTTAATTTCGCAATTTAGGGAATTTGTCACAAGATGAATTTTTCAGTACTATCAAAAATGCTCTGTTCTGCTCTTGGTGTGCGCTAACCGTAACAGGCGAGCCACACTGTTGGAAACAAGTATTACCGAGAAACAGTTTGGCCAAATAAAACACTTAATCACTTTTACATGCACAGTATAATTTTGGACAGAGTAACGCCTCAAGAAGCGTAGAATTACAATGAATTGAAAACATGTTATCCCCGCCTATTTATACCATTCTGCTTCATATATTTTGTTCATTGTTGTTATGACGCCATTATCTCACAGTACCAGGTGCATAACACAGGTGCGCCGCACATATGGTCAGCCAGTCTTGTCGTCAAGAGCGGTTGCTAACACTCGGCCATCCTGCGTGTTAGGTTTTTATTTAATAAAGCAAGATTTTGCCCGATATCGTTGTTGTGCGAATTAAAATTATTTACTCTGGTAACACAGAGCTTGCACAAAAACAACAATGGCGGGTAAGACGGGTTGAAAACTCGGACATTCAGTCTCCTGCATCGATCAGAGTAACACGCACTGGCCTCCGTTAAAAAGTACAATAGTGTTTGAATAATCCGGAACGTGCATAAGTAATTTAAGGTAATGTATTTGTTAAGTTAGAATAGAATGTAGAGTTAAAGAATAAAGTAACGTTATTAGAATAATGAACAATGTGAAAAGAAATACAATTGTAATATAAATTGATTACGTCGTTTTAATTTGTAAAGGCACGTCTTAATATTTAAGACAAGGGCCGTTATCACATAACGGAGCATATTTAATTTCTAAATGTAGGATATTTCTTACATTTCAGAAGTGGTCTACCCACAGTTTACACAAATCAAAGGTTACAATATATAACTAGATTATCAAATATTAATTAGTGACATTCTCTCATATCGATATTCTATATTTCGTGAGTCTCATTTCATATAACATGTTTTTTTGGTTAATAAAAAGAAGACTTATTATAATTTTTGCACACTGGCATTACCGGTAGACTATTTCAAAATACGAAACACCTTTGTAACCGATTTTTATAAAAAAAAAAAGAGAAATTCTATTCTTCTATATTTAAAGTACTAAATATTACTTTAAAATCGATATAATTTAACAGTTAATTTATTTTTCTTTCTTTGTCTTGCCGTTCTAATGGTCTTTTTTTTTTAAAAAAAGTACGTTGTTAGATATGTAGGTACGAAGAATATACTATGCTTTGTCGTTTTAAGTTTCAGATAATTTAAATACTTGAAAAATCACTCGTAACACTGGAGCGGTCACGTGGTAACGAGAGAATGAAATAATAAGTGCCTTGCCGTCAACGAAGCCCGTCTTCCTTGTGTAAGCAGAACGTCTTTTACTACGGATGACCGAGTATGAGTGGAGTTTGATACGACAGGTAACACTACTTTGCAAATTCATCAGGAAACGAACTTACTTTGATACTTCAGCAAAGAGGATTATTAGGAAACATAATTAGATTTCCCAACAAGATGGCTGTGAAGCTGTGAACTGTTAGGCAATATGTCACCGCGCAGTATCCGTTTTTATGACCACCGCATATATTACGTTTGATTTAAGATATTAAATGAATGTTTTATTTAAAATTAAGATGCTCCGTAGATTGGCATAATTTAATACAGAAGACAAAAACAGCTGCTGGAAGGTTAAATAAACGTGAAAATCATGCATTACGTGTTAGTGCCGTTTTCTGTAATGGAGTAGATGACGATTCTGGTTATATCTGGAAATTCATTCGTCTTACGATATTAAAAAAAATAAGTAATGGAAACAAATGTTCTTTTAGTAACAATTTCACAAAAAAAAAAATTACTTGGCTAAGCCTAGAATAATCGGATTTATTGTTATATATTCCTGTTTACCTTTGTATAGGGTAATAACTATAGTAGTCCATTTTAAGTGCTGCTGTAAAAATGATTTTCAAAAAAAAGGGTACCTTGGAATATCGGTTTAGTGATGTCGCATATTACATTGAAGGTATATATAGTTTAAGGGGTAAAAACTAAAATTTTTTTGAATATTGTAATTTTGGCTGAAGCACACCTGTGCAATAGTTATATTTTTTCGTCTGCCCTAATGACTTCCGTGAACTCTATTACACATAAATAAATTTTACTACATAGGTACTGAGAACGTGGGTGATTGGAAATGTCAAGTACATTTTAGAATCTATAGGTTCCAATGTATCATGTGTACTGATTTTAGTCCTGGGCCTGACGTGGTATTATTTACAGCCCAGTCTGGGTTCGGCTCAGAGTATAAAAGTTCAGCTGACTGATTAATTTACTTTTAAGTCTACTACAATATCTAAGTCAGTGTAGCTATCTTTATGAGCCAGATTCAAAATTTGATACAATCGGTGATGTTTACATACGATAAAGAAAATTTTGAAATAATAGTACAGGCAAATTTGACTTTTGATTTATTAAAATATTGTTATTTTAGTTACAAAATATATATTTCTTTTAAGGTTGATTAGTTGAGTAATAATTCTAATATTTGAAATTGTTGACAGAAAACTATAATTATTATCATAAGAAGGTTCCCTGCGCACCGCATTTTAAATATTTGTCTTAAAAACAATTTCACCCGTGATTCAATTAGTACGAAATTAGGTTACAATGCATACAATGTTTTTGGCAATTATACGTCTCGTTGAATTCTTAGAAGACTTATAGGAAATTGCACAACTTTATCTTGTCTCCTTAATATAATTATGAAAAGGAATGGCACGAGTGGATGAGCTATTTGAAAAACAAATTATCTGAGCTACTATTGCCTATGTATGACCCAGTGGTACAAATTGAACTACTTGTAGATGGGAGTAAACTAAGCAACGATGGTATATTGCTCCTGAGATGGTGTGATTTAAAGCCTTGCCATCTAGTAGTTTTCTTTAGTGTTAAACATCGTAAGAATATATATGGAAAAAAATATAGGTTTTTATTTGTAGGCATTGGCAGTTAATTGTTTTACTAAACCCAAAATACAGAGTTATATGTCCTGGGCCTACTGTATAGAATTAAAAAAAAATCTGTTTTCAACATTTATCAATACTGAATTTGTCTCTCGTATAACAAGATGGTATGGCAGCCTGTTGTTATAAATGTCTGTGTAGTACATGATATCAACCGGAAGTAAGAACGTGTCACGTGTCACGTGAACTCCCAAATACCCAGTATACTAACTATATTATAGACTAGCTGACCCGGCAAACCTTGTTCTGTTTTTTTTACTACTATCCTATTTTTTTATGTATATTTTCTCACCTTTTAAACCTTTCCTGGACTTCAACGATTAATTCAAAACCAAAATTGGCCAAATTGGTTCAGCCGTTTTCGAGTTTTAGCGAGACTAACGAACACGAATTGATTTTTATATATTAGTTCGAACAACCTTCACCAATTAATTCATTGATAACAATTTTTTTTTTCGGCATTTCGAAACGCATAGTATATAGAAAACCTCATATCTTTCAGATGATAATTCAGATTTCAGATGATAACAGATAGAAATAATAATTAAATCTATTATGCAATAGATAACATAACTTATATTAGGCTCAACGATTGTATTAAAATAAAGCTGTATAGGAAGGAAAAATTGTGTCGGATGAAAAATAAAAAAAAGGGGATTTTCGAAAATACGAGCACTATTAAATTTAAGGCATCGGCAACATAATATTTTTCTATAGTAAAATGCTTAACTGGTTACAAATTTGTTATATGTATAAGTACTGTGACTTAATCTTTCGCTATCCCACTGTTTTAAAATTCGGTTAGTGCAAAGTCTAAGTAACGATGAAGGGAAGTCGGATTCATCAGGTATGAACAGCACTAATTAGATTATCGGTAAGACCCTTCGGATGCAATATGAGTTATTCAATTGGTCAATGCGATCTTTTGCACTGTATCTGAAGAAAATTAGAGAATGGCTGGGCTATATATGACACCAACTTAACTGTCATAAGGTAATAGGTTTGCAACGATATAAGTTTGCAATTTGCGTATTAATACATCCGATTAAACACATGGAACTTTACAATTGAGATAGCAGTTTTTCCTCCTCGCTTTAGCGAGAGAGATCTAATGGAAATCACGAAAATTATGTTCCGTTAGTGTGGCAAGAATAAAAAGGACTTTTATACTTCACATAAAATTCTTTCAAATGTTACTATATAATGAACCAATATAATATGATAAAGTTGGTGAAAACGGTTGCTTACTAATTTAATGAAAATGAAAACATAGCGAAAGTATAAGGGTTCCTAGTTTACTTCGGAACCCTAAAAATGGTAATTTAATATTTATCTACTTTGTTTTGAATTCATAGTAACATTCCAATATAAGAATTAATGGATTTTATTGGTTACACGTATATATAAAAATACTTCAATGGGAAGAATGGTCGTGATTCAGGGCGAACACGATTATTATGATAACATTTAAGATATTTTGCTTACAGTGGTGAAACCCGGGAGGTTCACTACAATATTATGGATATTACTGATATGCATTATACTATGGTTTCGGTTGTGAAAAATGATTTGCACCAAAACCATAGACAGAGGATTAGATATATTGTTGTGAGTCGGAAGCCACAATAATATATTATGATTAAAGAATGTACGATAGTTACGGTAGTAAAACCCAGGAGGGTTATAGCAGTGTTAGGGATAGATGGATAGATTATTTTATTTAAAGACTAACTGTTGCCAGCGACCTAGTCCGCGCGGACTTCGTTTACTCCGCACAGCCTCACTCCCGTAGGTGATAGCGTGATATGTAGCCTATATGTTGACCCGACCTATTAGTAATATTCATGAAAAATTTGAAGTAAATCCATGCAGTTCTTTTGAGTTTACCCTGGACATACATACAGACAAACAGACAAAAATTCTAAAAACTATATTTTTGGCTTCTATGTCGATTGATCACGCCCCAAGTATTCTTTTAAAGAAATATTCAATGTACAGTTTTAATTTTCTTACGCTTTTATTATATGTATAGATTATCGATATGTATGATACTACATATTGTTTTGGTTGTCAAAAAAAGAAACTCGCCACTAACAAAAAAAAAAACGGTTGCGGGTCGGTAGAGTCGCAATAGTATATTATACGGGTATATTATACAGGTATGAATAAATAAACAGAGATTTATTTATTTTATTAACAGGGTTAACTGTGATATATGAATATTATTTAATTTGAAAAAAATATATAGTTCTTGGGTTAAATTGGATATATGTATTGGATAGTTATGATGAGACTGGGAAAACTATATATATTGTATGTATTGTAATAAATTGTATACATGATAATAAAGGACACTATCAGTTGATTTTGATGAGTTTAGAATTAAAGAATAGAATTATATTAAAAATAAATATGTGACAAAATTTATATATTTATTTTTATTATAATATTGGTCTTATCGGATATGTATGTTCTAGAATCTGCCAATTTTATCTAAGGAGATTCTGATGTATGTAGCAAAATAATAAAAGAAATAAAATATATACATATCGATTGTTTGAATTATTTGATGAGCATTAAAGTTTATTATGAAATTATTTTACATCGAGAAAATACCAGTAGATGCCAGAACAATTTGAAAAAAAAGATGTTAAAACACCAGTTTTGTAACATTAAAGGATTCAATAATTTAAAATATGGTGTTACTGTATCGCTTTGAACTCTTACTTCCTTTTACTTTCACATGGTTTACTTAGTCTGTTGTGACATAAAATTCTTGCTTACTAGAGAATACGAGAACCTTGAATTGTAAAGAAAAATATTATATATTATACTATTAATAAAATAAATATTATTTATTTTATTAATAGTATGAAAATTTGTAATATAGTACAGACACTTTTATTGGCTTTGTTTTACATCATTTTATTGCATTGTTGAATGATATTTTTTGTATGTGTATTAAAATTCAACCTAATTTAATTTACAATCAGTGACGTATTAGAACTTTGTTATTAACGAGTTTTGAACAAACTTAAATTCAATCATAATATGTTTCAATTTATGCAAGAAAACAAAATGAATTTTTTTTTAAAACTTAAGTGTAGATCGATTGTAATCCTATATTGGTTTAATTATTAATTGTAAACCTGCTTCATGTAGATTTCCATGAGGTAATATTTGTTAATAATTATAATTATAATAGCTAAATAAATGATTATGGAAATGGTTATGAATATGTAATGGTCTAGTGCATTCTACAAACAAAACTGTAAGGCAAAGATAATAAGGACATAAAATGTTCTACCTGAAAGTAAACATAGATCGATTGTAATTCTATGTTGATTTAATTATTAATTGTAAACCTGCTGCATGTATATTTCCATGAGGTAATATATTTGTAAGCAAATATAATTATGATAGCTAAATAAATGACTATGGAAATGGTTATGAATATGCAATGTTCTAGTGCATTCTCAAAACAACATTGTAAGGCAAAGATAATAAAGAAATAAAATAGTTCTACCTAACATTTACTGTTTTTGGATATTAAACACAAACAACTTTCATCAAAGAAATTTGTATGTGGTTTTTCGAAAGTTTGCTTTATTCATTCAAAGAATATTTTTCATATAAGAAGGGAACCATAAAAGGTGTAATCTATATATGGTATATAAACATTGTAATGACTAATAGCTCTGTTAAGTAGATATCGATATAAGAAATAATGTTGACGTAAGTATAGACATATATTTAAGATATTTTTCGTTTAACGTTATAATTCAAACGTAATTATTGATCCATCGTAATTATTGACTATTTAACTGCTATAATTTATTAGGTATATATGTATGGTTTTCAGTCGCTAGTAATTATTAACATACAAATATGTAGTGAAATTATTGCATTAAAACATAGTAATTATCATTCTTGCAAATCTCCCCGCTGAAAAAAAAAAAGGATTTTGTAAGTGTAGACATATTTAGATATTTTTCGCTTAACATAGTTCAATTGATATAATTTGATTGATTATTTATTTGATCGATTATTAAATTGTTATAACATATTAGGTTCATATGTATGGTTTTAGTGACTCATAATTATTAGTGCCCAAATACGAAAAAAAAAATTTACGTTAAAACATAGTAATTATCATTCTTGCAAATCTCCCCGCTGAAAAAAAAAGGATTTTGTAAGTGTAGACATATTTAGATATTTTTCGCTTAACATAGTTCAATTGATATAATTTGATTGATTATTTATTTGATCGATTATTAAATTGTTATAACATATTAGGTTCATATGTATGGTTTTAGTGACTCATAATTATTAGTGCCCAAATACGAAAAAAAATTTACGTTAAAACATTGTAATTAGCATTCTTGTATGTTTAATATGTTTCGTTTATTTTATAATTTAATTTTAATTATTGGTCAATTGTAATTATTGATTTTTAATTGTTATAATGTATTAGGTTTAGATGTATGGTTTTAATCACTAGTAATTAGTAGTATATAAATAACTTGTACTAGCAGACAACATATAGCGGAACATTGAACCTTTCTTTTAAGAATTAAAATGGTTTATGCAATGTAATAAATAATATAAAATAAATGAGAAACTGCAACATTGAGGAGGCCAAGTGTTAGGTTTTGAAAAACAAGCGTGCATGAGGACATGCACGAGGTCAGGATGGTCGAGTGTTAGGTTTTTATTTAATAAAGCAAGATTTTGCCCGATATCGTTGTTGTGCGAATTAAAATTATTTACTCTGGTAACACAGAGCTTGCACAAAAACAACAATGGCGGGTAAGACGGGTTGAAAACTCGGACATTCAGTCTCCTGCATCGATCAGAGTAACACGCACTGGCCTCCGTTAAAAAGTACAATAGTGTTTGAATAATCCGGAACGTGCATAAGTAATTTAAGGTAATGTATTTGTTAAGTTAGAATAGAATGTAGAGTTAAAGAATAAAGTAACGTTATTAGAATAATGAACAATGTGAAAAGAAATACAATTGTAATATAAATTGATTACGTCGTTTTAATTTGTAAAGGCACGTCTTAATATTTAAGACAAGGGCCGTTATCACATAACGGAGCATATTTAATTTCTAAATGTAGGATATTTCTTACATGCGTAGTCCGTGTCCCATGGATCTAGCTTCGTTTTTCAGCAGCAGTCTCGAAGTTCTGAAGATGAAAACAACATACGACAGTTAAATGTTCTCTATTTATTAAATATATAAATTTCTTAGAGATTTAGTATTTATACATATATATTACAATGTACAATGCTATTTTTTAAATTTTTTGATATGTGTAACTGATAAATACTAATAAAATTCAGCATCAGAAGGATGTATTTAAATTGAATACATTTGATGAATAATTATTTGAAATGAATAATTAAACTATATCTTATAACTGGAAATGTATGTAGAAATATTTTGAACCACGACGCTTTTCGAGAGAACTGTAATTTATACAGCTGTAATTTATTAATCGGTGTTTTGCGAAAATCTTTAAAACACTTTGCGAGCATTCCGCCCGTAGATGCAATAGATTATGATGGACTGACCAAGTGAACAGTATGCAGTCTTAAGAGTTTTAAAATCCAGCATAAATAATAGATAAAATGGAGATTGGTTTTTAATTGAGGATATTGTCTCTGTCTCCAGATATGTAGTGGACAATTGAGTTTCAAACATGGCCGGGAAAACACTTTAGGTTAAGCAGAAATGAAAAATGTGAACAAAGAACTGGAATAATTATATGTCTGGTATCTCTTAAAACAGCGGCAGGAATCTCATCCAATCCAGTAGCACGTTTGTCCTTAAAGCTTAAAATAATACTGTCCAGTTCAGACTCATCCACATGCATTACTATTGAATTTAATGGGTTAAAACTTACAGAATACATTTGTGATGGAGTGGGTGTCATAGTCATATTACGCTAAAGATCTGTTTGTTGAATTTTACCAGCCCAATTTTTGTTAACTTTAGCAAAGTATTGATTGACCATGTCCACTGATTGAGAGCTATCTTTGCAACAGTTAAGAAGTTCAAAGGACGACGTTTTGCATTGATTTAGGTTTGCTTCTCCCTTGATTAGCCTCCACGTATCTTTAGGGTTACTTTGTGATTTTTGAAACTCAAAACATTCGTAATCACGTTTGATTTTTTTAAATATTGCAGAAATTTCCGTAACGAGTGAAAACCAATGTATGTGAGTTATTCTCTGTTTTTTTTAAATAAGCGGTATAATTTGCCTTTATGACGTATGCATCTAAGGAGTCCAGGGGTAATCCATGGTTTAACAATACGTTTCCTACAAAGCATTACAGAGCTGCGGGTAAGAAGTTTAATGGCTGTGGATAAAATAGATACGAAAGATTCAGCGCTGGAATTTGTATTTTATAAATTCAGAACAATTGAAAAATCTGTTTTGGCAATGTGTTCAATTACAGCAGAAATATCCAATTTTCGAATAAAATGACTATTATCTTTAGATTTATGTTTAAAACCAAAAAGGTGATATGATTACTAATTAGTGAGTCCAAGAGTAATGTTGTCGTTAGGGTTTACGAACGTATAATGACATGTATGTAACATGACTTTCTTAACAACTTAACTGATGAAAAATTAATGTGAGACCGTAAACTGAAATTTTATTAGCTAGAAAAGTTTTATTCCCTTTTGTCTTCAATATACTCAGATTGTGTTCATCTTGGAGTATTGTATTAAAAAAAACTAAAAAAACGTGCGCAAAAGCTTTTAAAATCTAACACTAACGAAGCCGGAGCAACTAGTTTTTAATAATTACTTAAAACATAACCATGACATTGACGTACCTAGCTGATAAAGATAAACGTTGATAACGCAACTTGAATATAATTTATTCACGTTGCATCTACTACATTATATTTGAAAAGTATCACAGCAACGAGATAACAAGTTTTGTAAATAAAAATTAAAAGCCCAAATGCAAAACAAAAACAACCAATAACGTATATTATTATTATCACCACACAAATGCTATTTATATAACTCCCATGGTCACTTCAATGAAGTTTGAAATTATCTTTCAAAAAAACGATATGTAATGTATAGAAAAAATATGGTATGGCCATAATATGATGTGCATGTTGCAGGAAAATCTATAATTTGTCTGTATCAAATAATGTCGTCATTTTATGAACGTAAACTAGCAATACAAATTGCCGAATGCAAATTGTTGCGTGCATAAATGGCGTCAATGTTAACTATAAACTCTGATGTTTCCGACGGTCGACGGAGCTTTATCCAGGTGTGGGACCTAAAGGAAACATAACAAACCTACTTATTTTTAATTCGAAATAATGTAGGGTTCGAAAACAAAATTGGGTTCACCATAAATAAAATATATAATTTTATTATTATTGGTTAAAGTTCGTGAGGAAAAATGATTTCAAGGCTCTCTATACCGATTTTAATGCAATTTGGCTAGGAGGTAGTTGAAGAACCAGGATCATACACATCTTTTTTTTTAAATTTATCCATAATTGTTTGAAATAGGGGATGAAATTGTTTGAAACCCTACATCGACAACATGTTAATCTCCTCGCGGACGAAGCTGTGCCGGTTGGCTGGTAAGATAATAAATCGCGTGTTGGTTCCGGGCTCCTTTGAAGAATAAACCAACTGCCGTTCTGCCAGGCAGGTCGTAAAAGGCCGATTGGCTATGTAAATCACTACCATCGTGGCTACTACGTGGTAGAGTTCTGCATTGCCTTACCCGGGTCTGGTACCACCGCCTTACCTATTCCTGCCGTAATAGCGTCAGTGCTTGTCGCTGTCGTGTTCCGGTTTGGAGGGTAAGGTAGCCGGTAAACTTATGCATGTCGCATTAGAACTCGCCACAAGATAACGCATCATTAACATCTTTGGTGTCTATAGGCGATGGTTGACTCTTTCCATCGGGAGACCCATCTGCTTGTTTGCTATCTTATAACATAAAAAAAACGAAAATGTTCCCAATTTTTTTAAAATTATTTTTGTAACTTATAAATCTCGCCATTCACCTTTAAATATAATAAATCACAACAACAAACCTGTTTGTTATATTAATCAATAAATATCCACATTTATTATATTAATAAATCATACAAATAGGAATTTTAATTTTGTTAGAGCATCCTTGTGCGTTTTGATTACATTGATACTATACAATTTGTATGATAATGCCAAACTGTATCTGACTAGCCATTCAAAGACATTGCAAAATTTAACTTAATATATTACGACACCAAAACATAACAATCCTTATTTAGATATACCGTTTTTGACGTAACTTGCTATTAAAGTTGATCACATTTGCAATAAGGTTAAATGAGATAAGGTTATCCTGTTTGCTGACTAATTATTTGCCTATTAGACTTGAAATAAGAAGTTCCCGGTTCGATTCTAGAGTAGGAAAAATTGTCATGGAAGTACTTTCACTCTCGTTAGTGGCTTAAACATGAGATACGCTAAGCGATCGGTCCCATTTATAGCAAAAGATAAATGACCACATTTTACCAACGTGTAGCGACTTACAATACCGGTGAAATGTGGCAATGGGGATCATTGGTCATTTAACAAATCTTGTAATCATCTCATCAGATTGGAAAGTTTAATACTTTAGCGCTCCATCTCATAGATGTGAGCAGTACCTCATGTGTAGTGACCTGTGCTTTGTAAAGAATAAGCCTGTGGCCGGACTCAAATTACCAATCAGCGCGGCTGATCACTCCCTTTTTTGAAGCTAGTTTCATTTTACCCTTCAAGTGTTAGCGGAACTAGATAGATTTCGCTCTAAATGCGGACTTCTAGTATTTTTATATTTTGAGATATTCTCCTTCTCAATTTCAGGATGTTCTCCTTAATATATTAAGGAGAACATCCTAAAATTGAGAAGCTATGTCAAAGGGCTTTTTGGCTGTTGACGTAACAACTTGCGTCTTATTTGGGTTAAAATCCACTAAATTCTCTTTGTCCCATTCCGAAACTAATTCTAATGTAGCCTCAACTTTAAACATAAGTGATTTATTATACTTATCTACTTGTGACACTCCATCAAAGACGAGCTTAATGCTGCGGCAAGTCAGAAAGCTGGCTATTCATGAATGTAACTTCATAGACAGATCAAACGAAAACAGATTTGATAGAAGAATTTTATGCCAGAACAGATCAAATGCTTTTGCAATATCTTGGCTCACGGCAAAGGCCTTCTACTCGTACATATTTTACCGAAATTCGCAGCAATCACGTCAAAGCTAGTTTAGTAGTAGCAGCACAATTGCTAACTAAATAAATATTGTAGATTTTTATCTTAAAATATGGAAATGAATTAGAGTAAATGTTATTAAATAAATAAAAAAATAAAATTATACACGTTATTGTAGTAGTAAAATAGGTAAAGCGGTAGTATCACATACTAGCAGGACGTTACGAAAATCTACATTTTACGTAATGTGTACGCTCTTTACGAACTGTCTGACAGAATGGCAGATCTTTAAGGTGTCTCGGAACAATGCGAAGTAAAAAGGAAGAAATTAAGTAAAGAAACCGGTGTTAAAGGAGATATTCTAGAAAAGTATGAGGCGTGGGCCAGCACTATGTACACTATATGTAAATATGTCTCGTATTGAACGTAATAGCTGTACAACATGCAATAGTGCTAATCTTTCTATGCAGAGTTTGCAAAATACTTCAGTTGTGGATACAATTATAGCAAAGGAATATAAATTACAAATCGAAAAGTTAAATCATGAACTAGAGAGCGCACTCGCTGAAATTGAAAAATTAAATCTAGAAAATAGTAAATTGTTAAAAATCTTATCAAGTTCTGAAAATACTAACAAATAAATAAAAATAGGTGAGTCATAAGTTACAGTTCAAAATATAACAACTCACATGGTAAAGAAAATAAAATCAATATTTGATTCATTTAAAAATATTAATATTATGATGTTATCACTCTATCTACAGAATATCTAGACGATGATTTAGAAAATTACCCGTAAAAAGTTAGAATTTAAATAACAAAAGACATAAAAGAAGTCAACAAAACACTAAAAATCATTATTCTTAAAGATCAACAATTACTTGGGACATCTTCAATGATTATTAACATGTGAAAAACTAAGGGAATGATAACTACGCTATTTCAGAATTCACTAAACCAAATTCAAAATCAGAGGATATTCTTTTAATTTAAAAAAATCGTGCACTTAAATGTTATGACAGGGTAATTTTAAGCATAGTATCAAATGACACAAATCCGTATGAAGTTGCTAGACAATTAGGCATGGCATTTCTAAAACTTAAGAATACACACGTACTAGGAGTCCGCCCAAGCAGCAATCAAGCATGTTTAATACCCATAAAGCAGCTCATATATTACTTAAAGTTCTATTGCAGCCGTACAATGATGTAAAAAGATGCTTTTATCGGTATAAAAGACCTTTATGAGTTTTTATACAGCCTAATGCTGAACAAGGCATTTCTTAGAGTTTCGCGTAAGCTTTAGGCGTTATATCTGAATATTAATACACTACTGTACAACTTTAAGTATTTCGTAACTCATTAGGCTTATTTTAACACTTAAAGCTGTACATTAGCTGTATTATGTTTAGCACGGGAATTTATTACAGCTTTAAGTGTTATTATAGTATCACTCAACGCTTATTTCTGTAAAATGGGAGATGCAATCACCGTTCTACAGCTAATATTTATGGCGTAATTGTAGACTGTTATGCAGCCAATGATGTTAAAAAATCTGCATATACAGCAGTAGTGCAGCTCAAGACTGTATTACTGATTTTGTTATTTGCTGTTTTTATATCTGCATCGTTGATATCATGTGGAAAAAATCAAGAGGAAGATTGAAAAGGAATATTTAAATACTATAAATTACCAACCAAATAATCGTGATGAAGATAAAGCTGAAAAATTACTAAATCAGGTAACCTACAATCGTTATTTTTATTAATGTTCAAGGAAAAGGGTTCCGTAACAAAAACATTAAAAAGTGATTGTAGGTTATCTGATTTATTATTTTTTAGGCTTATCTTCTTCATTAAGGTTATTTGGTTGGTAACTTATAATATTTTAATTTTTTTTAATGTCATAAGACACCAAACAAGCAGATGGGTCTCCTGATGGAAAGAGTCAACCATCGCCTATAGGCAGCAAAAATGTTAATGGTGCGTTGCTATCTTGTGGCGAGGTCTAATGCCACATGCATAAGTTTACCGGTCACCTTGCCTTCCAAACCGGAACATGACAGTGACTGGCACTGACGCTTTGCAGCAGGAATAGATAAGGTGGTGGTACCAGACCCGGTCGAGCCAATGCAGAACTCTATCCCCAAGTAACCACGATAGAAGTGACTCACATTGCCCATCGGTCGCCTTTTACGACCTGCCTGGCAGATAGGCAATTTGTCTATTCTTCAAAGAATATATAAAAAAAGAGTTAAAAAGAGAAATAAACATCACAACACTGAGAAAATATATATTTTTTTATTTTTAATTTGCTACTATACTTGTTACAAAAGTAAGCCGAAAGGGGGTGACTCAGAGGGTCATTCTAAACAACTTTTGTTCAACGATTTGTGAAAATTCACGAAAAACAATTTTGTTTTTCCATTGTGAAAAGTCACGACCAACAAAATTTCTATGGAGAATCAATATTTTTTTCGCGAATTTCCAAAAGTCGTTAAACAAAAGTTGTTAGGAATGACCCCCTGAGCCACCCCCTTTCGGCTTACTGCCCACTGTTGCAACACCCCGTATATATGTATACTTACAATCATTTTAAAAATATTATATAGTTAGATACAATTACAGGCAAGAGAGTCTGTGTTTCTCTTTGCAGAACTAATAATATAAAATCACAAGCACGAAATAACGTATTCTTCTTAAAAATATTTTTGTGATAGACCAATCTTTAAAGGGCTAGATTTTTCGTTCTTGATCAACTTAGTTATATCATTTTGTTTTCTTGGCCATTATAATTCACCTCTATCCTCCCACAAACTGGATACGATGCAAATACAGTTTTGGCTTCTCTCAATTGTTTTTATTATTTTATAAGGCATATTTCCCTGAAAAATAAAGTAGAACATGATTGAAATACATATCCCATAAGTTATAGTTAACAATAAGTTGGTTTAGTTGTAAAGTCAAACGACCGACATCAATAATACATCACAATAGCGAAATCAAGTGATATATGTTTTGTATTTAGGGTTCTTCAATTTTTGTACGCATCTCTAAACATAAGTTAAGTGATTAAAAGCCAATGACTGTACAATAGATTTATATAGGGACTTAGTACAGCCTAAAGTGTATTTGGACGGTAATTAAAAGCCAATAGCGGTATAATAGAATAAAAAAAAGATTCAGTACAGCTATTTGCAGTATATCACCCTCCAAATACACTTTAGGCTGTATAACAAAGCGTCGCCATTATTGTGTATTAAAAACAACATTAAAGAAATATATTGTTAAATAAAAGATATATTTAGCAATAGCTAAAGCTATATCGTGACAAGCAACTTATATTATGATCAGTATGCCTTTATATACAATATTGTACCATAAATACTTGTATATTCTAACCTTAAACACAAACACTTACCATGTTTTGCAATGATTTATTTATGTTATCTTGATTATTTCGTTGGCGCGTGAATATTTTGAGAGAAAACATACACGATTTTACAATGATTTTGAATTTGCACTTTGAATACACCGTTCAATACTGCTCCAAGTCTAAGAATTTATCGTTTATGTGATAGACCAATCTTTAAAGGGCTAGATTTTTCGTTCTTGATCAACTTACGCCCGTATTCATAAACAAGCCTTACCTAAGTAACGTAGTAACACTATGCGAAGAACGCTAATTTGCTATGCAATACACACGACAAGCCATCTGTTTCATAAACAATACTTATGTATTACTTGCCTGTGAGATATCATAGTGTCGAATACCCAGCTGTGATTGGTTGGCTTTAATGCAGCTTATTTCACACTGTATGTTTGACAAATGTCTATTGTCAATAGATCAAATTATCATAATATTCTAATCACAATTCTATCCTACATTTCTCTTGCGTGTTGTTATTTTCAATTAGTTTTTGTTTATTAATTAATATATAGTGCCTGTTATCAATACATTTTTTTTCGCAATTTAAATATAACTTGGAATTTAATTAAATGTTTTGGAATATAAATATAACCGTTGTAAATATTTTGGAAGTTAAAAAAGATTTTGGAATAACTTATGAGTTATGTTGTTCTAATTATTCTTTGTTTGTTTAATCTACTAAAAATTTATATAATTATCGAATTCTCCTTCACTTCTGTAATCCACAACAAACACAAATTTAAACTTCAATTATATTAACATTAACCCTCTGGACAATACATAGGTAGGTACTAAATGGGAAAACATCTGGACGCCAGATTCCAAAACTGGACACTATGCGTTCTCTAAAATAGCTCGGCGGTCATTTTTACTGTGCGTAGATTTGAAAGGACGCATAGTAGCGACCGGCACTCAAGTATTGTTTATGAAACGCTTTCAACGACCCTATGCGCTCGCTAACACTATGCAATCTCATAGTATCGTTTGTGAATACGGGTGTTAGTTATATCATTCTGTTTTCTTGGCCATTATAATTCACCTCTATCCTCCCACAAACTGGATACGATGCAAATACAGTTTTGGCTTCTCTCAATTGTTTTTATTATTTTATAAGGCATATTTCCCTGAAATATATTTATAATTATGGCGTCTGCAGATACGTGATATAATTAATGTTATACAATATCAAAAACAGATTGTTGTTGTTGTCATTTTCAAATTCCTATTAAGAACATTTAGCTGTACGAGAGAGTATATTTAGTGTTACAGTTTCTTTTTACACCGAATAACAGCCTTTGTACAGCCTATAACAGCTTGTACAGCTATTGTGCAGCCTATTTAACGCTTAGCTCTACAAGACAGTTACAAGAGAGTATCCTTAGTGTTATAGTTTCTTTATACACCAAATAACAGCCATTGTATAGTTTATAACCGCTTGTATAGCTATTAGGCAGCCTACATAACGCAATAAGCTGTATAACTTGGGGCCCTTTTTGGTGTTATATCGGCTGTAGAAGCGCTTCTACAGCCTTTGTACGGCTTAGTATACAGCTTAAAGTTTAAAAATGAACCTAAATGCAGCCTATATACAGCTTAACGTGCTACTTGGGCGTGTAGTGTCGAATAGATCATTAAACGATATTCTACTAAATGACCAGATTTACTCTATTCTAAAGTGACCGCTCCGTTGGTCGAGTGGTTAGCGGCCCTGACTACGCAATCGATGGGGCTCGGGTTCGATCCCCGACGGGGACAAGCATTTGCGTGATGAGCATAAATGTTTGTATTTATATATGTATTTCTATGTATTAGTATCGTTGACTAACACCCATTGCACAAGCAAATAATTTGCTTACTTTGGGGTTAGATCAGTAAGTGTAATTTGTCCCGTGAATATTATATTATTATATAAAGTTGTATGATAATATTTTTTTAAACAAACTTATATCTAAGCTAGGTAGTTAACATATAGGAAAATATTTCTCGAGGCAATTAATACATGAAATAATGATATTAGATTATCATAACAAATATATTAAAAATATATCTCAATTATATACAAACTCCAATAGGAAAAGTAACCTAAACAAAATACAAACAAAATGCTATAAGAAAGGAACAATACTTACTATTTTGGTGTGAGAGAGAATTGTGAGGAAATAACTGTGGACAAAACTTCAACTAAAGAAAAATAAAAAGTGATAAAAGCACCATTCCATACTATTTCAAACCAATTCATCTTAACAAAAACCTTAAGTCAAAAATTAGAGTCAAAAGATAAAAAAATGTAAAGCAGTTTTTTCGATCGTAACTTTTCAATCTTACACAAAAATATTGCAGGCGCAATAAATAAAAATGAAATGCTATACTAATTGTCTGTAATGGATTTAAATAAAATATATAATCATGAAATCGATATAATTCGTGTAACCGAAACCTTTATTTAAAAGGATCAGAATCGAAGCTGAAACTACCCGGATATAGAAATGCATCATCGTATTATAGAAATAAAAAACGTGACGGTAGCTGTATTTTAATTGAAAAAAATATATAGAATATACAAAAATGGATTATTTAAAAAACTTGTAAACTACGGAATGCTTCGAATGTTGCGGTATTGAAATTCCCTCACAAAAATTAATTACGGTTTGTATATACAGAACTCCACAAAGTGACCCCAATATATTTTTACGACAGTTGGAAAATCTTTTATATATTTTAAAGAAAAGAAAAATAAAAATATTATATTATGTGGCGATTGGAAGATCGATATTTTGGTTAAAAGTAAATATTCATCAAATTTGGTAAGTTATATTAGAAACCTCTGTGTAATAAATGTTACAAATAGTAAATTATAATTGTATATTACAGACTACAAATCTACATGTTTCTTTGTAATAAAGTAATAATATCTGTTTAAAAAAATAATGTAAGGTATAAGTTTACTGTGGTGGAAAATATACAAAATTGTAAAAGTGAACCTACAATTTTACATATTTCTGTTTAGTAAATATTTTCTATTTACAGATGACAACATATTTATAGGGAAAACTGTTTTATTGAACACATAATTGTAATTACAAGTTTACATTTTTGCAAGTTGTAATAGAATTCTGACAGGTGGACTCGTCTCGTGTCAGAACTTTACAATTTTGAGTTTCAGCCTAATTAGAAAAGAAATTTAATTGCTGTACACAAAAAAATGGTTCTAACAATTAGAAGTGAAAGTAGTGAGAGTAGTGATGACGAATACATAAGTGAACGGCAACGCTGAGTTTTTCGAAAAACTTTACTTTTGATGAGACAGATTTCACATTCAAAAAAAATATTTTTCGCCAGCAAAACTACAATCGAATATTTGATTACAAAAGTAGGACTGATTTCTAACTGAAATGTAGCCCTTACACCTACTCCGCAAATTTTGTGTGCATTACACTGGATGGGCTGTGGCTACCATGTTATAGCAACTGCACGTGGTGTAATTATTTAAAGAATAAATCCACTGGCCAACTAATTATCTCAAGATCAATAGATTGATTATAAAATATAAGGCTTATGTTTAAGCAATCACCAGATATAATAAAATATAATGCCAAAAAATCACTATAAACTGCTAAAAATAGTAAGTAATAGAATTTAATCACCATTTTAGTATGAAATTGTAACCAATAAATTTATAGCCACCTAACCTACATAAAGAAAATATATCCAAAATAATCGCTGAACAACCAATAAATAGTAAACAATCAGCAAAAAATTTACCGCATTATAATTTAAAAATTTATACAAATATGTTACATATTTTATAGGAATAAAATTTAAAATTACTTACCTAAAAATTTTAAATGAATGCCTAAAATTTTAACTATGCCACCGAAAATGTCTACGACGGAGTCTAACCTTCTTAGGGCTTTAAATAAAATAACGGCTACTAAAAAACTTTATTTTTCAAGCGTCTATTAAATCATTTTCAAATTAAGAAATACATGTTATTTAAAAATAAACTTAAAACATAATAATAAGGCAGTCATTTGTGTAATTTTAAAATCTTAACGAAGAGTCAATTTTATTTAGTCCTCTATGTGTAATTATACTTATTTAAAAATCTTAATGAAGAACCAGTCTTCCAAAAAACTCAAAAACACAGTACTTTGTGTAGTTATAATTATTTAAAAATCTTAATGAAGAATCAGTTCAGTTCCGTTTTCAACGTTCAGTTCCGCGGTCATTTGGAAGGAAAGGCTAAACTAGCATCCAAAAAGCTTGGCGTATTCAGTAGAGCAAAGCAGTACTCCATGCCAGCCCATCGCCTTCAACTTTACAAGGCCCAAATTCGACCTCACATGGAATACTGTTCTCACCTCTGGGCTGGAGCTCCTCAGTACCAGCTTCTTCTTCTTCATCGCATTCAATGTAGAGTGGTTCGAATCGTCGACGATCAGGCTATTTCTAATCGGCTTGATTCTTTGGCGTTACGCAGAGATGTAGGTTCGCCTTGCATCTTTTACCGTATGTATCATGGGGAGTGTTCCGAAAAGTTATTCGGAATAATTCCTGCTGCTAAATTCCATCATCAGACATCGCGTCAAAATTTAAAGCTCCATCCTCACCACCTCGATGTCTGGAAATCCACAACCGTGCGCTTTTGTCGGCACTTTTTGCCTCGTATTACTCCTTTGTGGAATCAATTACCCTCGGGGGTGTTTCCGAACGGATACGACTTAGAGACCTTCAAGAAACGAGCTTACTCATTCTTAAAAGGCCGGCAACGCAGCTGCAAGACCCCCGGTATTGTAGTTGTCCATGGGCGGCGGTGATCACTTACCATCTGGTGCACCACCTGTTCGTTTGCCCACTCTGCTATAAAAAAATCAGTCTTCAAAAACATGAAAACAATTCAAACAGACATTTTAATCTAGTGATATATTTGGGTAGTAACAGCACAAAATTTGCTTATTAAAATTTGGTGATTGTTTAATCATTTTGGCTATTGAATACATTTTGAAGCACCGGCATAACTTAAAAAGCTAGAAAGATTGTAATTTAAGGTATCATATTGTTACGTGTTTCGGGTTCGTAATTTGAAAAAAACGCCACTTATATTAAACCGTGTAATTTACAACACAAATACACAGTACAACACAATGTAATACTTAAATACTCTAACACTAGTCACTCGTACAGTGAGTGACTAGTGTTAATCAGAGGAGTAACACTTAACTTAACCGACTTTCATTTTCTTAATTTTTTTGAAAAGATTATTTAATTGTAAATTGTAAATAAAAATATGAAATTGTTAATATCTTTAAACAAATAAATTAAAAGTAGCAGTTCCCTATTGTAGTAGCAACAGGTGAAGCGGTGGGCATACTACGTATCAAACGCAGGCGAGACGTTACGGGACTCTACGCCTTACGTAATATGTTTCAGTAGTATGCTTTTTACGAATTGCCTGACAGTATGGCAGATAGTCTATTTTTTAAAGTGTCCTGGAAGAACGCGGAGTAAAAAATAAGGTAGTAAGTAAGGCTTCCTTAAGCCGGTGTTAAATTTTGTTTTATCAGAGATGGCAAGGCACCATGTGCATAATTTTTGTTATAATATACTGATAATAAAAACAGAATGACGCATACGAAGTAAGGAGATAGTCCAATAGGTAAGCAACGCTTACTAAACTGAAAACACACGATCTCAGAAATTGGTAGTGCGTGAATCGAGATATATGGCGTGGAAGGCATCAAAATCACGAACAATTACAATTACTTTGGAGGGGATCTACCATGGTCTACTTTGGCTTATGCATTGTAAATATTTGAATGTACTCAACAAATTGGTCTATTTCGATATTCTAGCCCTACCCTTGTAGAGAAACGCATGTATATACGGGAGATATAGGGAATTATTAGTATATGTATAACCAAACAATGGAGCAATAGCTTTATTAAGGGGGAGCTTAAGACCTGCAAAACTATCTAGATTTTCCCAGAACTTCTTACTAGCAAATCGAGAGTAGGTGCCTATTCCGCGAATACATATGTTTTCATTGAGCCGCGAATACATATGTTTTCATTAAGGTGAGTAGTTCAAGAAGCGGAATCCAACAGAGGCTACTTTTTTAATCTAAGATTAATTGCATGACATTTTCTTCACTGATGTGATGCTAATCTACTCACGCGCAAAGCTGCGCGGATCAATTAGTAATATTACAATAAACCTTAGGTAGTTAATATAAGAAACATTAAAACGTTATTAATAAAGGAGACAGCCATTTTAATTCGTGTAGTGATTAACAGGTTAGCATAAAATGCAGATTTTTTCAAGGCGCTATATTTTGAAGTAAATTATTTACATGTCCTTTAGAAATAAATATTTGCGGAATATATTCCAATCTTCAAACACAGATGTAAGATAATGAAGTCACCGTCAAGTTAGTATTAATAGTATATTTTTTTAAATATCATAAGATGGCAAACACATAGATGACTCGCTTTGTAGAAAGAAATAACACCACCTATAAACTTCAAACTGGGCCAAAACAGATTTGTTGCATTTCGTATTGCAGGGTTTGATGTATATCTGTTTTGTTAACCTTTCATCTACCATTCTTTCTACATGTCTGACTCATCATTCATAACTGTGGTCACAATGCTTGAAAGCACAATTTTAAGTCAGGGTGTACATGCACTGCCCTGCATTATTATGTGCTTATCCCAACGCTATTATATAGAAGTGAGAGATAGGTATATCAGAAAGGGCATGGAAGTAGAATAAACACAGTCGAGATGAGATCGCTACGAAAAATACGTGGTTTAATACTCGCGGACCGTGTTGGTAATGTTAAAGTAAGAGAGAGGTTAGGCCTGCAAGAAAGTGTCGAAAAGAAAGTGTTCGGACATGTAGAATGAATGGTAGATGAAAGGTTAACAAAACAGATATACAATGTTTATGTGAAACGATGTAACGGGGAAGACTAAGACGGACATACCATAATCAGATTAATCGAGTACTGTCCAAAGGTGGTGTCAGGAAACTTCGCAATCGGCGTGTTTGTATGTATGCACATGGTTCTCTCTGTCTATCCCGTAAGGGATCTAGCGTGAAGATAATATGTTTGTATGTATGTTATTAGAGAAACATTTTAAAATATTATTTTTCAACTTTAATCACACCCCATCTTCCATTTAATCAGGTAGTTGATAAAAGATAAACAGTTGAATAAACGTGTCCCTAGTATCAAGAGTAATAGGTGGCAGATTTCTGCAATGTCTCGTCTGGTTATATGTTATCACCACCTTACCTATTCCTGTCGCAATAGCGTCAACAATGCTTGTCATTATTGTGTTCCGTTTTGTAGGACATGCTTAAAGCATATCAACCTGTAACACGAAATGCAACACATCTGTTTCGGTCCATTAACATATTTGGAGTTTACAGGTGGTGGTTATCTCTTCGTACAAAGCGAGTCATCTACGTGTTTGCCATCTTATGATGTAAAAAAATATATTATTAATACTAACTCGACAACGACTTCATTACCTTAAATCTGTCAATATTTCAAGATTGGAATATATTATGCCACTTCCTTTCATAGATTACAAGTCTTATAAGATACTCGTAGTTTGCTTCAAGTAGAGACAAAATACTCGTAGTTTGCTTAAAAATGTAGCGTCTTGAAAAATTTGGCATAAATACAATTATGCGAATTTATTCATCACTACACAAATTAAAAAGGCGGTCTCCTTTATTCATAATATTTTAATTTTTCTTTCATTAACTATCTAACTAGTTTATTAAAATATTACTAACTGACCCACGCAGATTCGCGCGCAATTAGATGTTAATCTACTCATATAATCTTATCTATTGTAATCTAATCTACTACATCAGTGTAAAAATAACATGCAATTAATTTTAGATACCCTATTTCAATCCTTTTAGATTTGATATAATTATAGTATTTCAAAAGTTGTAACTTTTGAATACTTGATATGATTTTTATCTATCAAATGGCATTTGACGCGTTGTTTTGGGTACTTTATATTTCATTTTTTTTTTCATTCCAAATCGATTAAGATTTACGGGAAAAAAAATCCGTGTTTTTTTTTATTTTTTTAAGTTATTTAAATTCATTGAGCCGAATCAGTTTAAATTTTCAGGAAGTCTAAGTTACAAAGTGTGCAAAGTGAATTGAGTGTTGCCAGATAAAAAAATCGAAGTTCCGGAATAAATTCCGGACATTTGATGAAAATTCCTGAGTTTCTTGTAAATATAATATTAATGACCTTACGTGTATTGTGAATAAACGAAGTGAATCCTCGAATTTTGTTCTTCTCGAATCCTCGAATCCTTGAAGGGGAATCGCCGCTCCTCCGCCCGCGCTTGCTAATGTTACCGCGCGCGGGGTGTCAGTGTTTCGTTTGTTTTAGTTGGTCTCGCTTATGCTTGTACTTCACGCTTGTGTTTTTACTGACTCGTCATATTATTGGATTAGAGTGTTCTCGTTTCGAAAATGTCATCAAGTTCAAGTATTAGAAAACGACAATGCACGTTTACTGAAGTGATGAAAACCAAATATTCTTTTATGAAAGAAGGAAGAGAACCCACTGAAGCTTATTGCATGATTTGTGACTGTAATATATCAATAAAACATAAAGGGATATCTGATATTGAAACGCATATCAATAGTAATAAGCACAAGACTAAACTTACGACCGTGAATACTAATAGAAAAGTCACTGACAGTTTTGCATCGTCGTCTTCAGGGAGTAAACAAAAACAGTCTGCTGCTGAAGGTACGCTCGCTTTTCATACCGTTAAGTACCACCGATCTTATAATTCAATGGAGTGTAGTGGGCGACTGATGAAAGTAAATATTTCCCGACTCTAATATTACGAGCGAGATGACTTGCTCAAGAACTAAAACCGAAGCAATAATCAATGGTGTAATAAGTCCATGGGTTGTTAAAAACCTGACTATATCTTTGAAGAATATTTATTATTTCGGAGTTTCTACTGACGCAAGCAATCATGGTTCCGAAAAATTTTCCCAATAATTATTCAGTATTTTGATCTTGAAAATGGAGGAATTCAAACAAAATTATTGGATATTCATAGTACCCCGAATGAAACTTCCGAAACTATTGCTGAAATTATTATGACAACATTAAAAAAAATATGATTTGTCGGAAAAATGTATATCATTCACTGCGGACAACGCAAATGTAAATTTCTTTGGGATAAACCGCTCATCAGGACAAAACGTGCTCACAAATCTACAACATCGATTAAAAAAAGATATTATTGGAGTAGGCTGCCCAGCTCACGTACTACACAATAGTGTGCAGCATGGAACCGACGTATTGAAAATTGATGTGGAAGTATCGGTGATGAAACTGTTCAATTACTTTTCTATTTACACTGTCAGAACAGAGACACTAAAATCCATTTGCGAATACATTGAAGTTAACTATGAGAAGTTACTGTCACACAGCAAGATAAAGTGGCTGAGTCTTTTTCCAGCAGTTGAGAGAATTCTCAAAATATATGAGCCTCTGAAAACGTATTTTCTGTCTACTCCACAAGCGCCAACTGTCCTCGTAAACTTTTTGAAAATGAATTATGCGAATCTTATTTGGTTTTCGTTCATAGCTTGATGGCCATCTTTCAGCCTAAAATATTAGAAATTGAAAAAGGAAACAATTCTATCATGGATATCGCACAGATTTTTCAAACACTTAATAATAATACCCTAAAAGCAAGAGAAGATGCAAAATTCGTTCCACTAAAAGTAAGAGATTTGATCTCTACTTGTAGCAGCGAAGAGAAGAAAGATGAGTTTTTGAATGATATTCAAAAATCTTATAAATGTTGTCGGGACTATTTAAACAAATGGCGGCAGCCTTTAATGGACTTGGAAATTTTTGAATGGATGTTATTAAAAAAGACAATACTATTGACTATAACAATACTATTCCATCAATACAGTTTCTAATTGGAAAAGAGGTAAATTTGGATGATAGTAAATTGTTTGGTGAAATCACAGTTTTGAATAGTATAATCAAGCAACAAAATCAAAATTTTTTGAAGTAAATGCCAATAACCAATGGACAATTATTCTAAAGGCAGCTGGGCCAGGAAAACTTACGCAATTAACCAAGATATGCTCTTATATATTTGCCATGCAGGCACAAAATGCTAATGTTGAAAGGGTTTTTTCCTTGATGGGAACTCAATGGTCAAAAGAAAGGAACAGACTTTCTGTAGAGTCTGTCAAATCGATTCTATTGGTACAGTATAATTTAAAAAAATTGTTCTACAGAACTATTATTACAGATTCGGAAGTGTTGAAGAATATTTCTAGAAGCACTAAATATCAGTAAAATTATCAGGGCGAGCGAAGCGAGCCCTACACTAGGCCACTTTCTATGCACTTTTGTGGTACATTTTATTGAAAAAATATCCCATTTTTAGGTTTGAGCTTCGACGTGGTAGTTTATATTCATGTCGAGATTTGTTATCTACCATAAAAATACCATTTTATAAAAATAAAAAAATAGAAGGTACAATTTGTATTACTACTAACGCTTATTACTACTAACGCCATCTGTTATTAAATTAACGAGTTAAAATTGATAGAAGATACATTTTCTATTAGAATTTTTGAACTTATTAAGAGACGACCTACTTCATGAATTGTTTCTTCATATTTCACTGGCGGCGCGCGGTTATCGTGCCCTCGTATAAAGGCTAGGTTCAAGTATAAACTGCAATAGCTATAGGGCATTGACATGTATAATAATTATACACGTCAATGCTATAGGGCCATCAGTTTGATCAGTTTGGCATCGAAGGTGTATGATAAAATCATTTAAAGGAGAATGCAAGAGAAGGGAAGTTCGAAGTAATATTGTGGGAGGCACAAGGAGAATTTAGATCTAGAGCAGGGATTTTTGCTGGGAACAGAGTAAATAAAGCGTTAGAGAGTTTCACAATATGCTTATTGAGAAACAGTACAGATGTATTAATTGATTTATATTGTATTGAGATCAATTCCCAATCTTAGCCCGAGGGCGAGGGTAAAAAGCTAAAAAAAGGTATATTTACGCCCGTATCCCCGAAGAGGTAGGCAGAAGTACAACGTGTGCATCCACGGTTAGCTGAAGATCCTTAAGTCCCACAATGTGATAGGTGGCCAGCCTATCGCCATTAGGGCACTTTTCCAATCCCGGCCAAAGTTGTTTTATCAGAAAACTGAAAAAACACATTTTTTCATTTGCCTGACTCTGGAATTGAACTCCGAGGGTTTCTCTTAGAGAAAAATTCGAAAAATGTATTCGCTGAGTGTCTACCGTCAATTCTTCGTGCCTGCGTAGTCCAAAAATTTTGAAGGTTTATTTAAATAAAACATTTTTTGATTTTGATTTCGTAAATCGACGTAAAACCAGGAACTTCCTGATTTTAGAAAAAAAACAAATTATTTCATCAAAATGTCAAAAATGTGTTTTTTATAAGATCAACCTTCATTTTTAATACATATTTTTCTTTGAAAATACCAACAAACAAAAACCAAATATTCCTAGTCCAAAGCCTGACGACGCGGGCCTTTGATGCAAATGTAATGTTTAGGTGAAAATACGCTGAGTTTTTTAGGTTGGATAATTATAAATAAAGTCCATACATTAAAAGATGTAATTCTCATAAAAATACTTTTATAACAATATTACTAGATAGTATAACTTTGCGAGCCCTTACAAAGCTCTGCTTTTTCCTAGTTAAAATGAATATAATGTTGATTGTTACCTTAATTTGAAACAAAAAAATATTTGATTTATATTTTTTTTATTTCACTCTTTAATTAAATTGTAGAAATTCCGGACGGTTTAGGATTCCCTCCACGTTCCGGACAAAGACCTATATTACCGGACATATCCGGAAAATTCCGGACGTATGGCAACCCATTCAAATGTCAACACTTAACAGACGCTAACTTTCACCACGGCTCATCCATCTTTCATAGTTAGGTAGTCATTCTCACTTCCTTTTACAAACCTGATAACGACTGTAGTTTGTTTCTTGCAATAACCTTGACAGTCTGCTTTACGTGCTTATTCTAAGTACAAGACATTTTATTCACCCATTCAACTTCAAAATATTTATTTAAAGGTGAATGTTGTGTTCAAAGATTATACAACTTAATATAGTGTTTGAATTTTGACACTTTGTTTTATGTAAACTTTAAAGTAAACTGTCGTATAGAGCGACTATAACCAATTTAAAAATTCATCTTAGGTTGAAACATATCGCAGCATACACCAATTTGACTTCGATTGTAAGTACGCATGAAATACATGGTGATAGGATTGCAACTCGATCGGGTGATGATGGTGTAGACATTAGTGGTGCTGGTGCGTCAGGGGTTGATATGTCAGGTGGTGGTGCGTCAGGTCCTGGTACGTCAAGTGTTAGTACGCCGAGTGATAGTACGTTAGGTGATGGTGAACCTGCTACCTTTCCTACATTAAGTACTTTAAGTAGCACGAACAGGTCTGGTGGCCCGCCAGCAAAAATTCAAAAAAATATGTCTACGTATGTACAAAAAAAAAATGTCGGTCAGTAATAAAAAGTCTATTGATAAGTGCCTTGTCAAATTAATTGCCTATGACTTTCAACCGTTCACTATCGTCGAAGACCAAGGCTTTCGAGAATATACAAATGCTCTCAACCCAAATTATGTTCTACCGGATAGGAAGACAATTTCAAATGTAATGTTGCCCATAATTTATCAGGAAAGAAGAAAATATTTTCAAGATTATGTGAAAGAAAATGCTACTAGCGTTTGTCTTACAGTTGACAGTTGGACGTCAAAGGCACTGGATCATTATATGGCTGTCACCAGTCATTTTTTAACGAAAGACGTAGAGTTACGAACAATACTTTTGACTTGTGAGCAAATAGAGGGTAGTCAAACTGGGGCTAAGATTGCTGAAGAACTTAGAGAATCGACTGCTGAGTGGAATATTACTAATAAAATTAATTTTATTGTATCAGATAATGCGTCTAATATATTGAGTGCAGTGTTCATATTAGGATGGAATCACATTGGTTGCTTTGCACACCAATTAAATTTAATTGTACAAAATGCGCTGATCCCAGTTCCAAATACGTTAGAAAAAATAAATAAGACTGTAACTCATTTAAAAAAAAGTGTCCTCGCTAGAGAAATGTTGCAGTGGGACCAGGTGTTAAATCAAGGCATCAACGTGCCCAAAACTGTAATAAAAGCAGTATCTACAAGATGGAACTCAGTGTTTTACATGATAAAGAGATTTATGAACTTAGAGGAAGCTCTTAAAGCAACACTTCCCAATTTGATATCCAACCTTCCCGTCATACCAAATGAAGAATGGGAGTGTATACGCCAGTTATTTACAGCCTTAAAACCGTTTGAGGAAGTAAGTACATTAATGAGCGGGCAGAACTATGTTACTGCTAGTAATGGCTACGAGTCTCTGAAGCATCTGCAACAACCTCCTGGAGCAGAACTTCTACCAACCTGTTGTTGAAGTAATACGCCTTTTAAACAACGGAATTCTAAACAGAATGGGTGGAATAGAGTCCACGATGGAAATTGCACTATGTGCAATACTCGACCCTAGATTTGAAAACATGGCTTTCCAAAATGATTAATCTTTAGACGATACTAAAGCTAAGCTTATACAACTTTTGGCAGAATATTATGAAAGTGACATCGAGACTGAGGAAGTTCAACCGATTACAGCCCTTCCTGAAGTAATGTCTATTTGGCGCAACTTCGACGATAAAGTTCGATCTCATCAAACCCCAAAAACGGCCGTCACAAAAGCTAACGAAGAGTTACAAATTTATTTAAAAGAGGCAGTAATTTCACGAGACAGATGCCCCCTTCAATGGTGGCGTGAACACAAATCTGTATATCCATCATTATTTCAAATCTTTATTAATAAAGGTAACACTATGGTGACATCAGTCCCATGTGAAAGAATGTTCTCAAAAGCAGGCTACATAATTAGTGACCGTCACACCAGGCTCACTACAACAAAAGTAAAACAATTAATGTTTATCAATGTCAATAAAATATAATTAAATAAGAAAAGACTAAAAGTATGTATATATGTAAATAGACTTTATTATGAAACTGTATATAAATATATGTATGTATACACCTGAAATATTTTAATCATTAAATTAACTACATGGTGCGTGGCCCGCCACGCGCTTTACTAATTTTTTCCAAAACTTTGATAACCTTTTATTGTTTATATACTATTTTAGTGTTTGTATACTCTTCGTTAGGTGCATGGGCACAGCATTGGACACAGCTTGGAATAATTGGGCACAGCATTAGGAAATAAGATAACTTGTGCATGTGGCATTAGGAACGCACTATTAGCAACGCACTATTAACATCTTTGGTGTCAATAAGCGATGATCGACTCTTTCCATGAGGATACCCATCTGCTTGTTTGCTATCTTATGATATAAAAAAATAAGATAGCAAACAGGTTCAAGAGCATACAATTCGTCAAAATTACATACAGCAATTAGGGACAGCGAAACAAATTAGCGATATATTGTGTATGCTATGAAATTGCAATTACCTTTTGCTTTTCTAATCCATGTAACTGAAAGTATGTGAAAAACTTAGAGGGTTGGAATTTTCATAAACATCATTGTTATTGTAGCGACGACGCAATTATACCGGTACATAAGTAAGTAGTCGAGTAACAAAGAATTGCAGGTTTAGCGAAAAATATGAATGTATGTTCAACCGTGCAGTTTCCTAGCCTAGCCTAGGCGCAGTACTACGATTTACGTCGTATATTTTCCGTAACATAAAAACATAAGTAGTAGACTTATTTTCGGTACTTTGAATATGATATTTAGCTTTAAATGATAATCAGTTTTGCTTTAACGGACATAAATTAAAAAATAACTGACAAACAATATTTATCACTTAATCTTGTAATTGCACGAATTACAATGTAAACATTGAATATTTCATTTTAATTATTACAAATAAAATAAAGTAATTTTCATGGCTTTTATGTAACTTCCATGGTGCTTTATACATGGAACTTACTCCATGGAAATCAACGAAAAGGATATATTTTCAAATTTCTCGCTATTGGAAAGATATAAGTTGCTAGTTTGTAATTAAATATATGTATGTGGGAGTACACCCCTAATACCTGTTAACTAAAAAAAGAACAATGACATTCCAAAAATGTGACGTGAAAATTCCTGAAAATTGAGAACCAAAAAATAAAAAGTTGATGAACTTACTCTTGCAACGAAATGGAGGGAATCAGGGCCACGACCACCTGACCCATAAGCTGCAGCATAACAGTAAAATCACTAAACCAATTCCGATACGCCTAGACCTTGCTGACTGAAAGTAGCACCCATCGCAAAAAGCGAAGCTAAAATTTTGCCAAGTGTATGAATACTCTTAAAATAAAAACTTACTTATACTCATAAAATAAAAACTTTCACAGCAATGGGATAAGAAATTTGATCAAGATGTAAAATGATTTATATTTTTCAATTTTGTGTATAAATTTGATTAAACGCATGAGTGAATAAAAAAATATCTGCGATTGATCAGAAAAAGATGACGCACGTGTTACGCGTGGAAAACGTGCAAAATTAACCGGATTTTAGGTGTTGAGGGTAAATAACTCCTGTATATATGGTTATTAAATAATGAAATCTTTATGACACGATGCATATAGAATGTATAAATAGTGTAAGAATGACCCTAAAATTGATTCAGAGGTTTTGCTGTGAAAGCGTAACAGACAGACAGACTGACAGTCAGACAGACTGACATACAGACAGACTTTCGCATTTATAATATTTCCCGCAGTATGGAAGAATGAATAGATTTTATTGACACCTCTATATTTATCATTATCTTTGATTATTGAGACGAGCTCGCAAAAACAGGTTAATTATAAAATCTAGTCTCGTTTCTGGATTAATATCTATATAAAGACAGTGAAGAGAATTTTGATTCAGAGTCAAATTCGCAGACACTCATTAACATACAAAATGGTAAGACATGAAAACAGGTATTTTTTTCTCTTAATAATATTCAATTAATATTAAACTTTTTAAATAATTTTTAAAGTTAATTATAATAGTCGTTTTTACTGTTGTAATTGTTTTAACTTACTATAAAGTAAAGTAAAACAATTAATTAATAAATATTATTTTATTAAAAAAATGTAATATACGATTAAGTAATGATCGTGTTAAAACTGTTGTTGAGATTATTTGTTATATGAAATGATCGTGCATCGGCCAAATAGTAGTATAGAATCACTTTCGTGTCATGGAGGGAGGTTATGTACATTTTCGGTTTTGTCATGAAAGCCTGTCGTAGCTTGCAAACACCAGCATTGTCGGCCCATTTCGCTGAATCGTTGTCACCATATATCGCTAAAGACTTATACTTCAATGTTCTTATTATGTTCAAGAAACAATTGCCAAGTATCTAAAGTTCTTTTTAGGGTTCTTATCTTATGCCTGCATGAAACCCTTACAGCTTTGACTGGTCCTTCGGCCTGTCAGCAGCTTAGCTCAGACACACTTAGAATAGAAAACTCTTAATTTTGGCATAAAGATTTGGCATAATTAGTTCCACCGATTTAGTGGTATATTGAGAAAAAAAATTGTAAGGTTAAGTGGAAGAAGTAGACCTAATTACTGACAAATCCACACAAATATTTAATTATAAATGCGAAAATAACTCTGTCTGTCTGTCTGTCTCTTCTTTACGCCTAAACCACTGAACTGATCCGGAAAAAGAAAAACTATCCTATAGATAGTAGGATCCGTGGCCCGTCGGATCTCCGGGATAACCGGAGATCCCACGGGAACGGAAACTGTGTGGATAAAACTCTGAGACTTTTAGATTTTTTTCTACGTGGACGAAGTTTATAATATGTACTTCCAGAACTAAAAGAGGATATATCCGTCATTAGCGTTAAATGTTCATAGTATACGCAAACTAAGAAGAGAGCACTATGAAGGGGCAACTGTGGAACCTTACATTAGGCACTTAGTTGGTTTTGCCATTAGAGCATGATTTGCCATTACAATATAAATTTAACTAGTATTTACATTTTTTAATAATAAAAAATATTTTAAAAAAAAACAGAAATATAGCTACAAACATAGAGTAATAACGCTTAGAGTGATAATTGCATTCAACGCTTCGTTCATATTTTAGGCCAAAACCGTGTCAATGTCCGTGTAAGCTTCGTGTAATCACTTGCGTCGTCACGCACACAAAGACTCCAAAGACTCGAATAGTGTTGCAAGTAAATAAATATTTTCCCAAGACGGTATTTAAAATATATCTACCTGACCGGTATACAAATAATCTTTCATACTATAACATTATTAATCATTTAGTATAAACTTGAAACTTACACTTTTTATTCGGTTAGGTAAAATATGTTAAATGCCGGGAAATATTTTAGATGTTCTCAAGATGATTCCAAAGCTATTTAACCTTATATTTTTTTAGTTTTTGTGCTTTTAATTGTGATTTAAAATATTCTTACCTCACTGAAATAAAGATTGTCTGTCTTTCCAATAGTATTATTAGTCATATAGAAAATTTAGAACTTACAATTTTTATTCTGGTGAGGTAAAATGAGTAGAATTACAGGAAAATGTTTTAAAGGTTCTCAAGATTTTTTTTAAAAATTTCAGTAATTAAACAGCGGTAACCAACCGGCACCGAGCGTAAATAAAAAATATGGTCAATACGAATTTACGTTATTTAAGTTATAAAAACAGTGATTGAAGTAATTCTTACAAAAAAAAAACCTTATTGATATGTATCTACTAATATATTATTCTATATCATACAAATGTTTGAAATACATTGCTTGGCAAATACTTGTGTGTTATGTGTATGTCTGTGTGCGTATATGTGTATGTATGTTTGTTCAAAGCTATTACCTTGGAACCTTTTTTATTTTAACTTTCATACAAATCTTGCCATGATTCTAAACCTTAAACTAGCTTGAAAATTAGCAAATGAGTGGGCAATCAGAAACAATACTTACGTTATAGACGAACGTTTTAAGGTAAAAATTAATAAGATACTTATTAATCAAGTATTTATTTAAATCAACTTAAGAAATTAAAATGTTTTAAGCTAAACGTACTATATTGGCTACTATTGGCTCTGTGCACGACTTGAGCATCACCTAGCGTCCGCAACTGTTTTGGTTCTGATCTTAGAATAATAACGCCTAGAAACCACAAAAAACGAGTAAATAAAACTGAGCCAGAAACGGCTCAATTCGTTTTGCGAGTTGTCAATGCTTAATAAGATCAGGTTATATCGGACACAGTTCACGAAAAATAATTCGAAATGACTTATTGCATTATAAAGAAGTGTTCTAACACCTTAAAAAAAAAGTGAACATTTCACAGGTAAGTACTTACAATTTATAATTTTTCTGTTATGTAAATCGACTAAAAATAGATAATTTGAAACACATAACTTATCACTATACAGTTGCTAGTTGTGGAAATAAAATTGCGCACAATATTTTTAGTTAGACCTTAATGTTAAGAAAATTAATTATTGTATTTGCTTTAACTGTTATTTATACTAAGTCTTATGAAAATAATTTAGCTCAAGGGTACTTTTTGATATTTCAGCATTTATTTTATTTGTCTTTTTTTGCCTTTAACAACACAGTAAGTCATTTTTTTCGAATTGCGAGACCTACACTCCGTATGACATGTATCGCGATTTTGAGTGGACGGCAAGCGCATGCGTAGCCTTTTAAGGCTACTTTGAAATGGCTTAAAACATCGCGGCCCACTCGGTTTCTACGTGTTATAATTCTACGTTCCAAAGCTATTTCACCTTGGATTTTTTCGTTTTTGTGCAAATTGTGACACGAAAATATGTATACTTAATAATCAAATTATTTATTTAAAATTTTAAAAATTAAAATTAATCTCAGTGATGTAGAAATTTATAGGGTAAAATAGCCAAATTTCGGCCGCCTAACCAAATACGTAACTTTCGGACCCTATTAGGCTTAAACCGTTATCGGGAAGAAAATATTAATTTTCTTTTTCGTGTTAATCAATATTTAAATTTTACCCTATTGATGTTTCGAATTGATTTCAACAACGAAATAAAAATATGTAAACGTGTTAAGTTTTAAATGATTGACCCTCTCTATCCTGGTTTCTTTTCTATTGTCGGTCAATGTTTCCCTAATTTCAGCCCCATTTTTCTCTATTGTTAGCCAGTAAAGGATGTTTGAAATTGAAATAAGGTATTGACTTTGCATTAAAATTTACTTTAATTTTATTAAATAACTTTTGTAAACATAATATGCCCTCAATTTTTTATGGTATGTATTTAAATGATCTTTTTAATTTGATAAAAACTGCAAAGAAAAAATCTAAATGGTCACCAATTTTAATGATTGAGTCTCTTTCTTTGAGAAATAAAATAAATGAAATAAATTGATATTTTAGTCTCTTTAAAACTACGCAGAAAAAAAATGATATGTAAAAATAACATTAGATCGTTACTTGCTGGTCCTCAAAATTAAGAGAAATGAGCATTAAATATTCAATATTGTGATATTTTTTTAAATAAAACGATTTATATAAATTATTTTTTGTCTATATCAAATAATCTTCAATATAACTATTTTGGGGTAGTTATTTTTATTAAGTTGTAGTCAAAGAAAGGAAACAATTTAAAGGCACTTGATATTCAAAGTTTTATTTTTCACTTCTAGAATAAAACTAGAATAATTTTCTACGATTGTTAAATCAATGAAATAAAATATATCGCTAGGAACAATTATATAAAAAATATTGAGACTTTAATTTGATTGAATTCTATCATCAAATTTAAGTGTTATCATTGTATAAAACTTAATTTACATTTTCATTAAAACAGCAATAAGTTTATATATTATAATTTTCATTATAAGTATCAAATAAAAATTCTCCCTGTTTTTGTATTAAAGAATAGTTAAAGCTAATTTATTTTTTGTTCTTTTAAGTACCTATAAAGTGTCTTCGCAAAAACTTAGCTCAGAATTATGTCAACCTAACTTAGATTTCTGAGATTAACAGCTGTTGTACTGAAGACACCCAATGACAAGATAAATATCTAACCACAGACTAAGGAGAGAACTGATTGCTTACGTTAACCTTACCTAAATTCCAACTTTATTTAACTACTATTCCCCAAGTTAAAAAAATATTTATTAAATGCTGATAAATTAAGGAGTTGATATAGAATCTTAACAAACACATTAAACTTTAAGATAATAATTAAAAAACGATGTATGAAGTCTTGCCCGCGTTCTTAAAAGTTATGTGGAATATTAGCTTAATTATCAGTATAAACATATTAGGAGGTCGACATTAGGTGCAGACCGTTTTTAGGGCACGTTACCCTACATGTTTTCGTAGATAAAAGTCGAAAATATCGCTAATAAAACTACTTGACACTAAGCTATACGAAATAATGCAGTACGATGGCATATTATTTAATAAGAAAATTAAAAATAAATGACTTTGGTAGTGACAGAGTTTTTTTCTGATGGTCACTGTGGCATCTAGAATGCTAGTTGGAACATTTTTTTTTTGTCTTCTAAAAGTCCTCATTATATACGAATAAATGCTTCATAATATTGGTCTGACAAACGGATTTGTAATATTTGTGCCAGTATAATGGGTGAGTCTCAACACTTAAAAACTATTTTTTATGCAAAAGCAAAGTCCAGGCTATGTAATATCGCACATAAAATAGGAATACACATATTATTAATTATAATGAAAATAGGTAAAAACAAATACGTGGTAGAATATTTTTCCCTTTGGCTGGCAACATTTTGAATATCGTTCTACTTAGATATTTATGATTTATTTGTTTGGATTTTATACAAAAATATCCGATGCCAAGTAGTTTTTATCGGTGAAATGTTATCTTCAAGTCCTAAATACGCTTTTGTGAAGCACGGTGACAGCATTTCACCACACAGTAACTCACATTTTTTGAAATTGCGAGAGCTGTACTCCGCCTGGCACGTGTCGCATGCCTGAGGGGCCGGCGAACGTAAGAAGCCTTTTCAGGCTTCGGGTCGACTCGGTTTCTATGCGTTATTATTCTATGGCTACAAATGTTTGTAAAATTTGA